>JASAUF010000672.1:0-4800000 GCA_030180095.1 Magnolia changhungtana | reverse complement strand
TGCTCCAACCTCCACAGGCATATCCGTGCATGACTCGCCCCCCTTCAATGTTTCAAAGCATTTTCATGAGGCTTGCTAGAGCTACCTCACAGCTCTACAGGCAGCACATAGACATTAATCATGCTCCAGCCCAGAAATAAGCTCAATCTACTCGTCATGAGGGCATCCCTCAATGCATATGAAAATGGTCAGATTAGAGGTGTACATGAACTGAGCTAGCTTGGTTAGCTCACTCGATTCGACTCGGTTCGAAGCTGAGTTCGAGCTAAGTCGAGCTGATTTTTTGAGTTCGAGCTGGCCCCAGCTCAACTCGACTCGACTCAACTCGGATCAAACCAGTTCGTCAGTTACTTTGATATTGATGTTGCTCACCAAGTGTTTGATGAAATGACTCAAAGAAGTGTGGCTGGTGGCAAGGAAGGTATGTTATATGAAACCAACACCCTTTTTTCTTGATTTTTATGTTGCTTAGAAGGTGTTTGATAAAATACTTGTAAAACCATTGCTGCTGTTTCAAATATGGTGAGATTTTGAAGGTGCAGTCAAGGTGTTTGTGATAATGCTGCAATGGCGAACTCAGCTCGAACTGCTGACCGAACCGAACCAAACCGAGCCGAGCTGGCCAGTCAGGCTCGAGAACCGACCCGAGCCAAGTTCTGAGGTCAGCTAGTGGCCGAGCCGAGTCAAGCTGAGGCCAGCCCGACTCGGTTCGACTCGATGTACACCCCTAGGTCAGATAGAAAGGAGACAAGCCAGTGATCCATGTTTGACAGACACCATGGCCCTCACGAGTGTACAGCTCTTCTTTCTTTCTTCTTCTTCTTCTTTTCTGAGAGGCCGATTTCATGGAGGAGCCAACCTTATGCATATCCAATCTACATTCTAGATAAGCATGATCTGCATGAATATTCGCATGTAAGGTTTACCAAACCACCCTGATATATTTTTATGTGATACACCGTTCATGATGGAAACATCATGCCCAACAATTCCTTCATCTTAGGAGGTGACTCTCGTGAGGAAAGAACAAAGAGGTGATCCACAGGCACAAGTGTGCAAGATCAGCTCATTCATCAGGTGGAGCCCACCATGAACATGTCCTGGCCCAAAATAATTCCAGTCTACTCATCAGTTGTGCTAATTATGGAAGAGAAAAATGCACCCTTAGATTTAGAAAAAGAAGAAACATAAATTAAAAGCCTATATTCAGTGTACAAGTGCAGCACACATGACAACTGGACCAGCCTAATTCTCAGGCAATGGCGCAGTCATGGAAGACCTGCCCCTGCCCAATGAACGGACTAGATTCGCCTGTGTAGAAAATCATGTTACAACCCAGGGTCAATGCAAAAGAGAGGAGAGGTGTACAAACTGTGCTTCCAATGAAATTAGCTTCCTTTTCCTTTATAACCAAGGGATGTGAGCCTATAATCTCACCATACCAAAACCAGGGCATGGATGTCTCTCATTTCAAAAAGAAAACCCGCATTTATATTCCTATGATAATATATGCTACACGCCAAAAGAATCAAGTACAGCATTTCCTCACCTAGAAGTGGTGTACTTGATTTCAGATGTGGCTACCTGAAATTTCTTTTTCATACTCCTTAAGCTCTTCATACTCTTCAAGCCCTTCTTACTTGTCTCAGACCAGTGAAATGACGCACTTCTTTTCAGTAGATCTGATATAAGAGGCGATTTCAAAGTTGACTCCTTCCCCAGAAAGTCTTCATAATCTGTAGAGAGAGGTTTCAGGGCATCACCAGTGAGGTCCGAAAGCATGGGCAGATAGAGTTAGTGGAGGAAAAGAAAAGAGTATGTTGAAATTAACAGACAAGAAGAGAGAAATAAGACAAAAGAAGTATAAACCATTTCACCAAAACGAATCCCACTGTACGGACCAAAACAGACAGTGGTGGGAAAACAGGTGAGAGATCACAATGACGCCCTTCTTCATTGAGGAATTATAAGATATACTTACCGAGGTGCACTACATGCTTGGGTTCAGTTCCTACAAGTGGGATCCATGTTTTGGCAGTCCAGATATTGGGATGATCCAAGTCCCCATGGATGGACACTACCAAAAAAATCACGTGGATTGGAAGAACCTGAAAACACAACTTTCAGTTGAAAGTGGACCATTGCTGTATTTCTTAATCATATATTTGAGGTCAAAAACTGATCAGGAAATTTTAGGGTATGGTCTATCCACAGGGAATCAGAAGACCAACAATCTGGATCACTGAACCATGGGCCCCCAACTAGTGCAAATTGAAAACATGAGTAGGCGGAGCACATCCTCAGTATAGGGTCCTAAAATGCAGCACTATCAACATAATCGTGTTGGGCCTACCAAAGCCCCATCCGCCACAGAAGAAATAAATAAATAAATAAATAAAAGAACAGAGCTCTGCAAGCCCTTCATGCATGATAAATATGTTTAAAAACAATTATTGTTGTGCCAATCAAATTACTTTGCATATGACAAAAATATTCCCACTTGTAAGTTAAGGAAAAGCATTATCATAAATAGATCTCAAATAATAATTTAATCCATGGTAAACTCAAACACATCTCATGCCAGACGACACCAAAAATGTGCCCCCAATCTTGCCATGTAAGTCACATATTGTATGAGCAATGCATGGGTAAGTCATGGCTGCAGGATGTATGCTTGAACTGAAGTGTAGATAGATACATCACCATTTCGTCTGTATAACATAAGAAAACCAAACCCAGATTTTTCTCTCATGATATTGAAGCCATCTTATTGTTCAGATTCATGATGAAATGGGGGAAGATGATACATATTGGCAACCCCAATTACTTGGGATAAGGCTTAGGTGATGATATCATTGTTGTCATATGCGACCGCATATGCACATATTTTTTTTGAAACATCACTCGATTTCATTAAAGGAAGAAGGAAAAAACAGAAACAGAGAAAAAAACAAACTAAACAGTCCGATGCGAAAGCGGACATTACAGCGCTCCTTAAAAAAGAAAATCAGACTCCTTAACTCGGGCCTTGTTGACCGCCCACTCTAACAGCATTCGCTTAGCCTGAGAAACGGTTGCCTCTACTGGATTTGAGATGTTTTCAAAACATCTATAGTTTCTCTCTTTCCAAACAGCCAACCAGACCGCATATGCACATATGCGATCGCATATGCGCATATCTATATGCAGCACATGCGATCGCATATGTGGCATGTGCAAAAATATGCGATCGCATATGCGTTGTATGCAATTGCATACAGCATATGCGATCTCATATTGGCCAATGGTTGACACATTATTTTATTTATTTATTTATATATTTATTATTATTAATTTTATTTTTTTTTGTAAAAAACAACTTTTTGTTTATAAGAAGGCTTCCAAACCTCCCCCATTTGGGATATTCTCACTCCAAAACTCTTTTACTCTATTCTTCTCTTATATTTCTTAATTCCAAGTGCTCTCTCTCTCTCTCTCTCAAATAAGTTGGAAGATCAAGATTCAAGCACTTGTTATTTAATTGATTTATTTCTCTCAAATATATTTTAAATATGTAAAATTAGTTATTTAATAACTTAGAAAGTTACCCTTAATTTCTTTTTTTTTTACAATTTTTAAAATTTTTTTTTTCATATTTTTCGATTTTTTTTTAAAAATTCAAAAATAATAAAAATAATAAAAAATTAAAAAATTAAAACAAAAAATATGCGGTCGCATATGCGATTGTGCAATCGCATATGCGCATACGCATATGCAATCGCACATGATCACATATGTGATTCGACAAGATTGGATGATATTGAAGCCTTCTCCCCTAAAATTGTCATGGCATATAGGACTGGAAATGGGTCTGGTCAGCCCTCAGGCCAGATGGTAGATGGGTTTGGGCAACACTTGAAGGGTCATGGGTCAGTTGTTTCAGGCCACAAAATGAGATGTGTTAAGTAGGGCTTGGGCCGAACCCAGCCCGTTCATTTGAAGGTTATAAATAGTAATAGAAGGGGTTTGAACCCCAAAACCTTTTAAATAGCACCGACGGGCCTTAAAATGATGCTAGTCAACAGGTCGAGTTCAGAGGGACCTGGGCCTAGTAATTGGTCTTGAGTTGGGCAATTGCTTAAATTCTAGACTCATTTTACCCTTCAAAAAATAAATAAATAAAATAAATCTAGACCCATTTAGTAGTAGATTGGACAGGCATGTATTTGAATTCTTGGCCTGTTTAGTAAATGGGTTGGGCTTGGGTTCAACTTCTTGAACCCTGCTATATCCTCCAGGTAGGGGAACCCTGGTATTGGTCTGTCCACCTGGGCTGACCCTGATTAATTGCAACCTTATCAACATACATATACATGCCAAATTCACAATAAGAAACCTATCTAGTTTGTAATTCCCGCACTAGAAACACATCTAAAATGCATCAGATATTTGGCTAGGGAAAGAAGATGACCTGAAGACTTGGGAAGTTGATATTGTTTTTTCAAGAACTTGGAGGCTTCTCTGTCCTTTTTATGGCATAATACACGGAGTAGGGTGTCAGCATCTTCTGGAGATCTCCTTCCAGGTTTCCTACAATCCAATCCGTTGGAGATTTGCTCACTTGCACTCATCAACATTCCAATTGCAGTTTCGGTCTGAAAAGAAAGGTGAATTACAGTTTCGTCGATAGAAATGTGTGCGAGTAATTATTAAGCATAATAGACAGACCTGAAGGGTATATAATTTTAGGATCTGTTGAGCTAATTTGGCTTCTCGCTCGACTACCGCACGAGGAAGGCCTTCTCCATTTGCTACAAAAAAGTCCTGCAAAATAACAAGCAGAACTTTAATATGGACGACCAAGACTAGAAATGATCAGCAAGAACTGCATCACAGCAGCAGCAGCAGCAGCAATACACGCACAGCAGCAAATGAACATGAAAAGCCTGACCAAAACCTGATTATGCCAAGTAGGTCCATAATACAAGCAGAACTATTTTGCAGCTACTATTCTTTCTCAAATTTTAAGAAAATTAATACCAATATATTTATATAATGGTTGATTTGTCTGGTTATCATCGGAGACTACCTGGATAGCACTGACCTTTGCTAGCATGAGCAGGTATTTCAATCTATGCAAGTGCTTCCTTGAAAGCATGGGCACACTACTCCATGTGTGTGCCTATGTGTGTGTTTGTGGCATGGATGCAGTCTGTACAGTCAGTGTAGGTTGGGTAAAGGGGAAGGAGGCTTAGTATCTTTGGCCAATGAGAAATGAATAATCTCAAGCAAAAAATTCATACCAAGAATAGGTTCAGGGGTAGAATGCCTTCTCAGTAGGGAAGCTAGATATAGGTATCAATCAGTAGGGAGCTAGATGCAGAGGCACATTCTTCACCATACAAACCAGTGTATAAATGACATCATGTTTAACTGTGTTTCAATGCATACCTTCAAAATATTAAGGTCTTCTAGCATCATTGCATTATCAGTGTCAGAAAACACACGGGAAGGGCCTCCATCCAACAGTATCCAGATGTAGCCTTCCTATATATAAGAAATAAATCCCTGAATGGTTGAGACTAAAAGGGAGAGAGTAAGAAATAAATCCCTGAACAGTTAACTAAGAGTGAGAGGGGGAGGGAGAAAGAGCGAGAGAAGGAGAAATTACAAATGACGCTTGACAAATGCTCAAAACAACTGGATCTCTAAGAGAATCAGCGATCAAAGCACATGTATGGTCAAGGACCTGCATAAAATGCCTCATAATTATTGAATTTATCCAATCTCAATGCAGCTTGAGATGCAGCTGCACAATGAACTTTCCAAGAGATTTGATTGGCACTTTCAACATAATAAAATAAACAAGAAATAAATTTATTCCATCATCTTACAGTATCAAGTTGTGAAAGATTACTTTCCAATCGAGCACTTTCAACATCGCCTCGATACAAAGAGAACAGGAAGGAATCTCTCAGATCCCAGAAGAGGACCTTCGTTCCTAGAAATGAAATGTAGCCAACATAGGTTAATGGTCTTCTGACATAATCGGAACTATACGTGCTTAAGGAAATGTTGGTAAAAAAGTAATAAAGTCTATCATAGATCAAGGTTCTTATGATTTTCAAGTTCACTTGAAAAGGTATTAAGTAGATTTCAGAAGCAGAAGCATGGAAGTAAAGCAATAACCACAGAAGTTTTAGTTTCCAGAGAAAAATGTTCAAGGAAATGGCATATTTCCAACAGTGTCAGGAACAAGGCATCTGAGCTATTCAAGGGACTTAACCATTTTCTACCCATTTTGTAGACAAGAGGCTTGTACATAGTGTTTGGAGTAGTATAGAGAATTCTAGAGTGTAGAGTACTGTATAGATTTTTGGAATGTTCTAGAGTTCTCTACTGAGTTTTGTAGGAGAGAGTAGTGTAGAATAGTCTAGAAGATTTATAGAGTATTCCTAGCCATTGGATGAATACCACTTGGCAACATCCTAGTCATCCATGTAAAGTAGCAAGAAGGTTCTTAGGTCTATGTAAAAAGGAAGTCCTCATTTGTAATAGGTACTAGATAGTTCTAAGCTTTTGAGCTCCTGAGTAATAGAAGCATTCTTCACTTCATGTCTCTCATGTGCTCTTTTCTCTTCAAAGTAGCTTGGCTACACTTGGGTGGTAGGCTGACTCATCCACTATGGGACTTACGGGTGCCACACAATGTACACTTGAAGCACTTTGGCTGTGGCAATAAGTTCAGTAATTGCAATGCTAGGTTGACCCTTGTGTTGAGCATATGCATTAAACATGCCCATGTCAATGTCAGCATGGATTTTTTGTAATGGGTTAGGTACATATTAGGGCAAGTCAGGGGCCAAACAATGCATGATGGGAAATTTCTTATTTGCTTACCTAGCATATTGGATGGTCTGGTGAAATCGTCAAACTAAATCTCCGAAAGAGGGAATATCCCCACTTTGAAATCTTCCAACATGGCATTTCCAAGTTGCGTTATGCAATATAACTTGTTTGCTATTCTTTGCTAAGTAGATGACAAGAAAATCAATCAGCAGACCAACACTGTCGAGTTGCCTTATACATGTAGATGTCCTGACAATGTAAAAGGTCATAGACAAATAAAAAAAATCTAGTAACATGTCTTTCCCTCACATAATTCCTCGACATCACATGCGGACTGGACGAGAAAGAGTTGTTTCATGGACAATGAGAAGTGTTAGTTCAATTGTATGTGAAAAAAAAGGATTTTGCGGATGCAAAGGTCATGTAGAAATAACTTTGTTGTTATCCGTTGACTTGACTTTTCTTTAGTCTGTAATGCAGATGCTTTCTAGAGCAAATTTATTCTCCTGATGGACTATTAATGCCGTCATGAAAAGGCACCCCTGATCAATAAAAGCAAGTAAATCTAGTAGAGAATATACACAGCACTAGCACCTTGTTGGGTGGCCTGTAGGGGTAAAAAATATTTGATTGGCCCATAATGCACAACAGCAGTGGCCAATGAGGGTATAAAATATTTAAGTGGCTCATATGCAAAATTGCAAACACTCAAGTTTGCTTGCTCACCAATGAAATCACAGATCTTCGCGGTGGCTTTATCTGCAGCTTCCCTGATGCTGTTGAAGGTGGCAAATGGTTCATCAACTGACCCATTAAATGTAGGTGATCCTTCCTTTGAAGCTCCTAGAGGCTGATATTCTCCTGTGTAGGATACATAGATTGAATTCCACATCAGTAAAATTGTGAAATAAATAAGCTGCTTCTGATTGTCCAACACAACTTTCAGTTGTATATTAGATAAGTTGCCCACATACCACAGAAGAGGGATCGCAAGTAATGCAGTCAAGCCTAATAGAGAATGTCATATTGCCGACTACCAATTTTCACATTTCAACTAAAAATTGTTATTTCCTAGATCGAATATTGAGAAAACACTTGCATCAATATCAGGATATCAGGAGGGCATTTTATTAAGAAAGGTCCACCTAATTTTATGAACCCAGATACTGCACAGATATACCATGGGTGCCGCATGGACACGGTGTGGACACATTGTACACATACACTTGAAGAATGGGACACGATATGATGCAGACATGTTTTTGAAGTATCTGGGTATCACATGCCTGAACACTTTCTAGACTTGCGCTTTTCCATAAGGAAAAACAAAATTCCATTTCAGGAAGGAAAGAGAACACACTAAAGTTCAAAGAGGAACCTTATTTTCAGAAGGCAGAACAAGAGGGGTTTTGTCCATTCTCCCTTGCCATCCCAAGCAGGCATCTATTTTTTCAAACCCAACTAAAGAACTAAAGATTGGGATGAATGACACAAGTTGCTGAAGGATGATTCTCCTATGTGCTATGTGATCTCCTTCCGGTCAGTCCATGAGTTGTTTTGATGAAAAATCCCACCAAGTTTGAAGGACATGGTCTCTAAAGCTAAGAGGTCAAAGATCTAAATTAGATTTAAGAACATTTCAAAATCTAGATGATGCAGGACATGAAATTTAAATATGATATGCAAGATTTCAGGTTTAGATCATACCAATTCAGAAACAATTACACAAATTCCACATCCCACATGAAAATCCAAACATTCAATTAAAGGGGAATCTATGCGGGTCCAGGCCTACACATGATAGGGTTGGATCAATAAAAATTATGAACCAAACGATACTCAAAGATATGAAATAATCATCCACACATGCCTAGTAATCAGTCCTTAATCTAAGGGATTCATCAATTTCAAATATGATAAAAGACTGTGACCAAAAAGAATCTTGGGCTATCCAATAAAAGCCGTGGGACAAACCGATCCGAGACAATGGCCCTGGGACGAACGTAGAACCCTAGGGTAAGAAAAGGGGCATATAACTTAGGGAAAACGTAATCTAGGGCTAGGTTTCATGAAAAACGGCTATGGGAGTATAAAAGAAGATAAAAACCTGAGCCAAAAGACGATCCCCCGCGTGGACAACAACAATGGCCCAGACGGACGTGCGTGTGATCTCGGCCGCACGTGTGTGGGGCCCACTATTCAGAAAAAGGCCACCTTGGCCCCGTCGGGTGTCCCCATCAATTGTCCCCTGAGGCCGGATGGATTCCAAAACCCCCAAATCTCAGCTCGATCCGATGTATAGTTTGTGCGTGGTACTCCGCCGAAGTTTCAGCCCTCCTGTAGGGCCAGATTCTGAAATTCTGATGTGGGGAGGAGAATTGCTGCAATAGATGATTGATTTAAAGTGTAGATGATGGGGTGAGATGAGAAGAAGGAATGATAGAAGATGGGTAGTAGAGATGACGATAGATGGGGGTGAATCGGGATAGATGTGGCTTCGCACCACGCACTAATTAACCCGGAAGAATAGGTATGAAGAGGAGGTAAGTGCCGGGAAAATGGGTCGGGACGGGTAGGTATGCAAGGTACAAGGACCGGGACAAAGTATTAGTGGACCACAAAAATGTCTCCACGTTGAATGTGGAACTTATTCTTTAAGGGAAGATCCCGCATGGAAGGTAGCGTTTTATAATTTTGAAGGGTCGTCGGCCGTATGAAGGGAGGGCTTCACACCCAATTAGGCTTCACAACTTCAGAGAGTAGGAAAATGCAGAATTTTTATTAATCTTTAATGAATGAAAAAAAACTACAAGGGGTGCCTATTTATAAGAAAATAATATACCCCAAAACTCACACCATGTGCGCAACCTATTACTTGGCGATGAAGTAAACTAAAATAAAAACTAAACACAGAAATCTAAAGCGTTCACAATGTTCTAAATAATAACAATAAGCAAAACCTAAAAAATGAAATCAATCCGACGAGTGGGACACGATCATGAGATCCCATGATGGGCTTTTCTTGACTATCGGCCCACTTTTTCACTTAAAGAACCAAAACTTGTCTTCTAGCTAGGGGCCCTCCTCGGGATTCACGTCGTCATCGAGTCAGATCGATGATAGAATCCTCCTTCTGCGTACGTACGTGCGTTGGGGGGATGGTGTGCATGCGCGTGTGCGCATGATGTCCCCATCACTAGAGATGGAGTATCCAACCGGTGTACACAGGCAACATCACATACAACTCATACCACTGATGAAGTCAATTGTTTTATTTTCTATGAAATTATTGTTAATGAATCTGTAAACAACAATAAGTTGAAGAATAGTAACCAAAAAGATTGACTGGAACCAGAATATCCTAAGTGAAGCAGACAAAATAGGAGGCCCTGCAACATCAAGCCAGATGCTGCTCAACATTGCCAAATGCTAGGTTCCAAGTTCCCAAACACAAATAGCAAGCTGAAATAACTTACTCAATGGCCTAACAAGCATCCATCGCTTCCTGATGGCATCTTCTAATGTTCTAATTTGGTTTTGAATGTACTGCATGAAAAATGAAAAGATAGAAATAAAGTTAAGTCCCTTGAAAATTATTTGACATGTTTGCAGAGACTGTTATTGATAAAGTAACATATAAACAAAAAGAGTTGTTTTATGTTGAGAAAGTGACATGAGCTCTATGAAAGCTTTATATTGAGAAAAGTAGCAACATTGGCTCCGCCAGTAACCAACAAGACTTGTGAAAGAAATGGGCTATAGATGCACAAAGCATGAAGCGGAGTATAAACAGCTAGGAAGTGGCAACTGATTTGGGTGCAGGAGTGGAGAAGCATCAGTTTCAATATGTTAGCAAGTATAAACATCAACCACCATCATTTCAAAACTAAGATGATGATAATCATGGGAGAGTAACAAGGAACCTAACCTCCATCGTTTCAGAACAAAGATGATTGATAGTCATGGGAGAGTAACAAGGGACCTTTTGATGACTTTAGATGTAATAATCTTGTATATCGTTATCGTTATTGTTATTGTTATTGTTATTGTTATCATCGTCTTCGTCATCATCATCATCATCATCATCATCATCATCATAATTATTAATATTATCATTATCATCATCATCACATTATTATTTTTGAATGGTTAGTCTTGCAGATTAATTGCAATGAGGTGTTAAAAACGCCAACAATTTTAAGCCACTCCAATGAGTTTTAGATGCATCATCCCTCCGTAAACAGGGCATGACAATTTATTTTGACAGTAGTACCAATGGTAATCTCAGTTCATCAGGGAAGGATATTCATGGTGCTCAGGATTTCCATCGTTCTTAATTTTCCTTGCTGATCACAATAACATCAAAGAACCTCCAGGACAAGTTGTAGAGTAATTATCGGTTTCGTTTTGGTCCAAAACTACAGATCGAAAGAGATGCTATCTAAGTACGGTGAAGTCATAATGGCATGATTTTGTATAATTGATTTCAACACATTTCAGGATCCGCAAGTATTAACGAGTATCAATATGGAAAACATAATAGGAACTACCATTATTTGAATTTGTTTCCATTTATGGGACCAATGGCTCGTACAAGTAGGCTTTTGCTTCTAATTTCCTTTCCTAGAAATTGTGTTTACTGACAGAAAATGTGATATTAATATGGAAGTTAAACATTGATCCAGAGCTCAGGCAGCTAGCTATATGCTGCTGTCACAAAGATTTTGTTATGGAGGCTTCTTTTTGCTTTTCTTCTTCTACTTTTTTACCTTTGTTTGTTTCTTTCTTTTGTGTGTGTGTCAAAGGTTATGGAGATATTTTTCAAATGAGAGATCACAAAACACTTGAAAATTGAAATACTTCCCTAACAAAAGCTTCTTCAAAACCACTATTTTTCAGGGGTAACTCAAAACAAGTTGGAGTTAACCTCCTATAGGACAAGCTAAGAGAATTCTTAAACCCCAACAAAACATGATATATTTTGCAGAATGTGTGACCCCTTTGAACAAAACATAATATATTTTTCAGGAATAACAAAATTCCATTTGAAAGTTACCCAACATCAAAGAATTGATACAAGAGTGCTGATTCCTTTTCTCATTTTCCTTCTCTTATTGGAAGAATACACACTCCACTGAAAACTAATATGATCAAGCACTGGCTACAAAAGGTAGAAGGACATGTAAGTCCCTTTGTATCAGTAGGAAATAGAACTCACATGAAGAGTGTTAAGCTTAACACAAAGTTTGGAAGTTGTCAATTCATTCAGTTGATTCTGCACTTTCTCCTCCAGAAATACACACTCAATTGACTTTTTCTTGATAAAGGGAGTCATTGCCTCCTTATAACGTGTCAATGCAGGAGCATAAGGAAACAAGTAATTCTTGTCAACTGCAATTTCAAGGAAACTTAATCAAGATCACACATGAAGATTAATGGAAATTCATATCAAGTATCCTTAACTGAGAGAACAACTATTTACATCAGTGCAAGAATGGCTGTAAGAACTAGGGAAAAGCTTACTCAAATACACACATCCATGCACGTACAATGAATTGTCATCTCCGCATTGCCATCTCGATCATCCATCGCTAATGATTCTTAAGGGCACCATTCATTCCTCGTTGCGATGTCATGTTTAGAGTAGAGCTGTACACGAGTCGAGCCGAGCCGAGTATCGCCCTACTCGTACTCGGCTCTTAATGCCCGAGTCCTACTCGTACTCGGCTCTACTCGGCCGACGAGCATGGAATCCCTGCTCATGCTCTACTCACCCGAGTACAAGCCAAGTACGAGCAGAAATCGAGTCGAGTCGAGTCCAAGTATTCGAGACGAGTTCGAGTCCGAGTCTAAATTTGAGCCCAATTCGATCAGGATTTTCGAGCAACGAGTTCGAGCTTTGGGCCGAGTTCGAGTTATAAATTGAGATTCATTTGAATTTCAATTCGATTGTCAATTGGAATTTCAAGTTGACCAAAGCATTAACATATATAAAATGCACATAATTTATGATTAAAAAATTTCGATAATTACATTAACATATTTACATTACATTGTTCAAAATGACAATTTATAACTAATAACCTCCATAAGAGGAGTGCCTTCCTGGTTTGGGCGAATGGTCGTCACCGTAGGTTTGCTCCCTACGGGTGAGGGTTCGATTCCCCTACTTGGCTTTACCCGATACACGTGGTTGTGGGTGATTGCGTGTATCCGCATGGATTAGTCTCACTTCAAAAAGAGGTGGGAACACCCTGTGTCTTCAAAATAATAATAATAATAATAATAATAATAATAATAATAATAAGAGGAGTGCCTTCTTGTATTGTCATCTGATCCATTGGAACTACTATCTATTTTTTTCATATACATATTGGTTCACTTCATCTGAGTCAGAAGGCGAAGCGATATTTCCTTCGTGCTCTTTTACACTTTGAACTAGATTTTTCAAACTTTCTTTATGTGAAGAATTGAATGTAGTACTCAATGCCTTGTAAAATTCACCGAGATGGCTCAGGAATTTGAATTTGTTACTCTTTTTCTTCTTCTTGTTTGTCGTACTTGACCCTACTTTAACATCGTGTTGTCTTTGACTCGAATATCGCTGAAGTCTAGAAACATCTTCCATACCGCGTTTTAAGGCAAGTTTGAATTGTTCTTCCTCCAAAGCTTTTAATCTGACTTCCTCCTCTGCATCTTTTGTGGATGTCATTCGTGTACTAGATCCAAAAGCAGAAGATTTGAATGGAGTGGAAGGTTTTCTATTCGATCTAACAGGGCTTGAAAAAGAATTTAAACATCCTTAGAGGCATTGGGGCATGGTTTTGCATCACCGCCTCAACATGACAAGTGTAAGCGAAAGTGATTAGTCTTGTTCACAAACTTTGAGCCACACAAACCACACTTAATATTTGTTTTTCCAGACCTTGGTGGTGATTCAACCAGGGAAGCGTAGTCCCAAATGTTTGTCGATGGGTCAGATGACGACATATCTACACTCAATTTTTAATAATTAAAAAAAATCAGAATATTGATAAATAATTTGAACTTGATATAGGGACAAAAGAAAGCAATATAAATGTATCAAAATTCAAAAATAAAGGTAAATGAACAGGCATATGTAAATAAATATCAAAGAATCAAAGTCTTCCAAACCACATTCCAAAAGGATCAACACTTTCATGTTTATAGTTGCAGGGAAATAATATTACAGATTATTCAACTTTCAACAAAAAAGAATTGAAAAACCGAAAATAATTACTGATCTACAGGCAGAGACTTGTCACGAATTTCAATCTCCTCTTCATCATCATCATCATTCATCTCCTCCCCATATCGGGCGCAACCAATCTTGCGTACAAATCAACGCTTCAACCGTATTTGGCGAAAGTGAGCTTCGATACTTGCTCACAACCCTGCTCCCTGTGCTGAATGCGGATTCTGATGCCACTGTTGAAATTGGTATTGATAATATATCCCGTGCCATCACAGATAATGTAAGGTATTTTGATTCACCAACCCTCATCTTCCACCATTCCAACACATCAAATTCGGATCACACTACGATTGGCTCTTTGAGGTACATTTCTAGCTTTGATTCCTTAGTATCAACTCTCATTCGTGCTTGTGCCAAATATGATATGTATTCATTTAGCACATCCAAATTACCAGGTACAGAAATATCCGCATTTCTACTTTTTTCAACACTCACTGCAAGTATTAACATACAATTTGTACAAATCTTCAAGGGCTTGATGAACTTTAGACGTCTCTGTTGCCGCTCTTTTAATAGGATAAAGCTTCATGATAATAAAGCTAACCAACCCCATATTATAACGAGGATCAAGAACAACTGCCAAGGACATCAACAGATGACATTCGTCCCAGTATTTATCAAACTTCGTCTTCATACCAACTATCATCTGGCGTATGAAATCTGGACCCGCACTGGCATTTTTCTATAGAGCATCCTTAATCTTCCAAAGAGACGGAAGAAACAGATTCACGGTTGGATACTGATTCCCAGAAAAAATCTTCGTGCAATCATAGAAAACTTTGAGAAATGTGTGAACTTGTTGTGCTTTAGCCCAATCATCTGTGCTCGACAACTAAGACTACGTTCTGTCACACGCCTAGTATTTAGGAAATGCAAGCTGTAATTCCATTGTCGTATCTAACATTTCATACGTCGAGTTCTAGCGTGTACAGACATCCAACTTCAACGTTTTTTTAGATGGCACATTCAAACGTTGGATGATGTCATTCCATACACTCAGTCTCGATGGCGACCCCCTTATATATTTCACACTTTTTCTTATGTTCTCTATAGTGTTGTCAATTTCTTTCAGCCCTTCTTGTACAATCAAATTTACAATATGGGCACAACATCTGACTTGGAATATTTTCCCTTCAAAAAATAAATTTCCTGTAACCCTGAACTGGTTACGTAAGCATGAAATGACACTGTCATTTGCTGAAGTATTGTCTAAAGTTATTGCTGAAATTTTCTTCTCAATGCCCCAGCCTTCTAGACAACTGTAAATGCAATCTAAAATAAGTAAACTAGTATGTGGAGGAGGAAGGTTACGGAAGTTCGAAATTCTCTTGCATAGTTTCCAATCCTTTTCGACATAGTGAGCGGTTAATTAAATGTATCATTTTCCTTGATTAGACGTCGTTTATAAATCAGACGTCAAAGCTATTTTGGACACTGAAGCCAAAACTTCTTTCAGTTTCATCTTTTCCTTCGCGTACATCTTCATGCACTCTCTCTGCACTGTGACGTGGGAGACGTTCTTGGCCCGAGGGTTAAGGAATTGACAGAAAGCCCTAAACCCTTTACTTTTTATCATTCTGAAAGGTTTTTTTTCCAAAATCACTAATCTAACATACCACTCATTCGGCTTTTCTTTGTCAAACTTATGAGTGGACACTGCGCCTTGGGAGTCGTCCCCTTCTGACTCCGTAAATGACAACAACTGTTGGCCGGGAGGAGGGAGTCTTGGTCTCTTAGGACACGTCTTCAAATGTCTAATTAGATGTGTCATAGATCCTCCTGAAATCTTGCTGAATAACAATTTACAGTGATTACACTTTATCTTCTATACACCGTTAACTGTCACATCTTTGAAATCATCCCACACTGTTGATCTCTTCTTCTTCCCTTTGCATGCAATTGACGTGTCTGTGTCTCCCTCTACGATCAGAGGAGATGCGGCTGATGCACCCATTCCAGGGGTATTTGGGCTTTCGTCTTGACTAGTCATCTATAAAATAAAGTTCTCGGTATGTTATACGGCTATACCTAGACGGCTAGACCGCTAGACGAGCATACTTACTTAATTGTCTAAATCAGTCACTCATTCAAGGTTGGATAGATTGTAATACCTTCATTTTCCAATTTAAATGCTATGCCGAAATTCCGACAGTATCTCCCCTTATCTCTCTAGAATATATTAATCTTATATTTGATTCTCATGTCAATCATCAACACAAAGTGTGGACATTTGACGATGGAAATAAATACATGAAATATATCCAGAGAGAAAAAGGAGAGACGAAACCAGAACAGGCATATGCATTTAAATTGAAATAAATGAAGACATTACAATCTATCTAACCCTGAACTGTCCAAAAAGGGACAATTTGAGAATTTATATGCATCCAAGAGCACACTGAATCTATGTCTGGCAACATAGAAATCCTCAAATGGGCAACTGATTATCCTATACTACAACTAGAACAATACAAATAATTCATATCTATGCAAACAAAGGAGCATGCTAAAATTGACATTCATCATCTAGCTAACTAATAACAAAATGTAAAATGAAACACCAAAGGCATCTTAAAGTAGTAGCATTCAACACTAACAAAGTAACAAGTAAACTGTCATTTATAAAGTAAATTAAGAAACATGGAAAACATAACTATTAGGGCATGGGACTTGAATAGTAAAGGACAATAATTAACATATTAACAATTTCTATATTAAAGTATATTAGCTATATTAACATATATTAACAATTTTAACATATATTAGCTATATTAACAATTTCTATATAAACATATTAACATATATTAACAATTTTAACATATATTAGCTATATTAATATATATTAACAATTTTAACATATATTAGCTAATAGTTATATTAACATATATTAACAATTTCTATATTAACATATATTAACATATATTAATAATTTCTAACATATATTAGCAATATTAATATATGATATTGATATCAATTTCCAAAAAAATAATAAAAATAAATTAACACCACATAATATTTCAAAAAATAAATAAATAAATCAATTTCTGACATATATTCACAATTTATAAAAATAAAAAATAAAAAATAAACACCACACATTACCAGGTGAGCTGGGCAGGAACGACTGGCAGCATGCTTGCAGGGTAGGGATGACGGACGAGTGGCGGGGACGAGCTGCGGCACCGGACGAGTAGCAGGGACGAGCTCGAGCTCCGGCACCAGACAAGCTGCAGGGACGAGCGATAGGATCTAGCACCGCCGGACAGGGGACAAGGGAGTGGGAGTGAGAGTGAGGGAAGAAGGACGGTCGGACGGGCGCTGAGAAAGAGATAGAGAAGGGGGGGGGGATTTTTCGAACGGATGTCTTTGGGAGGGAAAAGGAAAGGAGGTTTTCGAACAGGCACCGTTTGAAAACAACCGAAAGTAGGGTTTTTTTTTTTTTTTTTTTTGGGGGGGGGGGGGGTTATATATATGCAGTACACGAGTCAAGTACCGAGTCGAGTACCGCTCAACTCGTAATCAAAACGAGTCTTAAAAACCTGCTCGTACTCGGCTCAAATTCATGACGAGTCGAGTCCAGTTGAGTCGAGCGAGTAACCGAGTATACTCTACTCGTGTACAGCTCTAGTTTAGAGTGTGATGTGTGTGAGTTGAGTAAGAATCATTATGCTACTTTTCCACCACATGTTGAGAAGCGTTGTTTAGTTCCTATCTCTTTAGTTCACTTACATATTTGGGGTATAGTTAAAATATCTAGTAGGTCCGAGTTTAAGATTTTTAAATTTTTTTTTTTTAATTACATTTATTGATGATTATTTGAGAATGATATTGCTTTATTTAATAAAAGATAGATCTGAATTATTTTTTATTTTTTAAGACTTTCCACATGAAAGTGCAAAATCGCTTTACTCCGAAAGTGTTTGTGTTTCAAATTGATAAGGCCAAGTATATGTTTCAAGCTTCTTCTTCTTCTTCTTCTTCTTTTCTTTTTTTTTTTTTTTTTTTTTTTTTTTTTTTTTTTTTCCTGAAACAAGAATCTGACATCAAACATCGACCACACACATGCCACAACAAAATAGGGTTGCATAATGGAAAAATCGCCATCTCCTTGAAGTAACTTGTGCTCTCTGAATTCACATGAATGTTCTTATGAGTTTTTGGAACAACGCAGTACTTATAACATGTTTTCTGATAAATTGGATACACTCATTTTAAAAAAAATAAAATTTAAGGGGTCAATCACCTCATCGAGTTTTGATCACAGATACTCTGATGTTTTCTCTACCTCCTACAGTTTTTTAATATGCTTATATCGTCTATCAGTTAGAGTCCGGCCATGACAAGTTTGATTCTCAAGTGTGTGTGTGTGTGTGTGTGTGTGTGTGTGTGTGTGTGTGTGTGTGTGTGTATCTTTTAATATTAACATATACAGAGGGGTTATAGTTGTTATAATCGATTACTTTGAAGACAATGTATGTGTAGATGTTTACCTTTTATTTTTATTTTTATTTTTAATTTACCCCGTTCTTCTCAACAGATTGCAAATCTCTTAATATGGAAATCATTCCCATACATGTTGTGATCAACAAAGACATCAACCTCCATCGTCTATTGCCTCTTCCATTCCTAGTATGCCTCAACTGAAGGTCTACTTACAATGAAAACAGACAGATGGTATAACCGATCATGATGTTTTGTCCAACATATCTTCTTCAGAGACTTGTGGTCTAGTGAGCTCTTCAAATACATCAAATATTCCCATTGCCCTAAAAAAAGTACATGTACCGATTATCCCATCCATAAATATGTTTCCTTTCATTGCTTATCTCCAAATTTCTACAACTTTGTCATGTTCTTCTCTTCTCACTTTATTCCCAAGTCATATGAGGAAGCTTTGTTACATAAAGGGTGGAAGCACGGTGTGTCATAGTGGCCATTATAGGGCCATAAAGAAGGCCATTATGTAAAGGTAACAATGGCAACCGTTACACGTTATGGGGTCGTAATGGCTGTAATGGTTGTTTTGGAAGAAATGACCCGTAATGACCGTTACAACCCCTGTAACGGCTCGTTATGCCCCCCGTAAAGGCCATAACGCCTCGCTAACGGGACCGATATAGACTTTTCGGGTTTTTTTCAATTTAAAAAAGAAAAAGAAAAAAGAGAGAGACCGTAATGACTGTTATGGGGGCCATAATGACCATTACAACTCATACTGTAAACGTAATGGTGGTGACCGTTACAGTTACCGTTACCGTTACAAAATACCTTGAGTGGAAGGAGGCTATAAAGGAAGAGATTGATGCACTTCATCGAAATGCCACTTGGGAACTTACCACTCTTCTAACTAGTAAACGTGTTTTAGGTTGGAAATAGGTAACAATCAAGCTTCATCTTAATGGTATAGGAAGGCTCACGTAGTTGCTAAAGGGTATACTCAAACAATTGGTGTTGGTTATAGTAAAACATTCTCTTTTGTGGCCAAGTTGAATTCCACTTAGGTTATATTGTCTATAGGTATTAATCATGGCTGCCCCTCCTCCGACTTGACGTAAAATATGCATTCTTTCATGGTGATCTCACATATGAAGTTTATATGGAGCAACTTCCTAAATTTGTAAACCGTGAAAGGCAATCTATGGGTTAAAATAGTCTCCACATGCATGGTTTGACATGTTAAATAAGGTTGTATTAATCTATGGCTACATTCTAAGTCATGCTGATTATTCCATTTTTCTAAGAAGGGTATCTCAAGTCTCATTATGCCTGTAGTACATGTGGATGATATTGTTGTTACTTGAAGTGACAACAAGGGGATTAAATAATGAAAGAAGTATTTTCAATAACATTTTCTCATAAAAGATCTAGGCCATCTTCGATCCTTCATTAGTATAAAAGTAGCCAAATCCAAAGGAGTTAATACATCTCTAGGGAAATATATTCTAGATTTACTCATAGAGAAGATCTTTTGAATTTACTCATGGAAACCGATCTTCTTAGGACCAAGCTAGTTGATAATCCAGTGGATCCTAATCACAAGCTTGCAAGTGATCAAGGAGCTGCAATAGAGGATATGGGGATGTACGGAAAATTGGTTTTAGAAACTTATTTACTTAACTATTACTCGATCAGACATATCCTACACAATGAGAGAGCGTGGTAAGCCAATTCATGAGTTCTCCAATAGTACCTCACATGGAAGCAGTCATTCGAATTTTGCGTTACCTAAAAGCAGCATCAGGTCAAGGAATTTTGTATAAATGAAATGGTCATTTTCAGGTCATAGAATATTCACATGCAGACTAGGCAGGTTCCATAGCATATACACAATCCACTACTAGATACTATATATTTGTGGAAGGAAATCTAATTACATGGAAGAGTAAGAAGCAAAGTGTGGTTGCCTGATCAAGTGCCAAAGCAGAGTACTGAGCAATGGCTCATACCTCATGTGAGTTGATGTGGATCAAGAAATTGTTGTAAAAAATGGGATTTACAGTGCACCTACCCATGCAGTTATTTTGTGAGAATCAAGCTGCTTCACACATGGCAAACAATCCAATCTATCATAAAATAACTAAACACATCAAAGTCAACTGTCACTTCATATGTGAGAAAGTTTTCAGTGGTGAAATTTCTACTCCATATGTTCGATCTCAGGACCAATTTGCTTAAATGTTTACCAAGGCTCTTCATTCCACTCAAGCTACACATATATATCTCAAGCTAGGCATAGATAATATCTATGCTCCACCTTGAGGGAGAGTATTAAAGAACGTGATATGGGCCCACTTAAATGGATTATTTTGGTGTAGGACATATAGGGGATTTTTTTTCTTTTGTTATTAATGGCATTTCTATAGTTATGAAAATTTCATAATATAAAAGAGATAGGGTTCCTAACTTCAACCCATTCCCCTCTCTTTATGTTCTCTTCTTTTCTCTCTTTCCTCTTTTCTATTTCCATCTCTCTTCCCACTATTTTATAGTTTCCATGACATCAACTCCATGCAATAGGTAACATAGTCATGGCAACTTAATTTGTACATCTATGTTTACTCTGTTTGCCTCATCTTATAGTTTATCCATTCTTCTTTAGTCTTCACTTAGGTCAATTGATTCCACAGGTAATGCAGGGGCATTTTCACACTGGGCTTGAGTGGGGTCGCTTGTGGGATGCAAGGGCACACTCGGGGTGGGTGCGACCCACGGAGGAGGTCTCGTGTTCGAGACTCCTCACCAGGGGTGATTAATGCGCATTTCACACCGGGCTCAAGTGGGGTAGCCCGTGGGATGTGGGGACACACTTGGGGTGGGCGGCCCATGTGATTTGGGGCCCACGATGGGGGTTCGGCCGAGGTCCTAAAACTCATGAGATGTGGGGCCTGGGCTATGAGATAAAGGGATTAATTCGCCATATTCTAATAGTTCGAGCTTTTAGAGCAAGTGGTTAATTGTCCTACATCAAATTAGTATCAGAGCAGGAGGTCTCGAGTTCGAGACTCCTCACCCGGGGTGATTAATGCAGGGGCATTTTCACACTGGGCTCGAGTGGGATCGCTTGTGGGATGCAAGGGCACACTCGGGGTGGGTGCGACCCACGGATGAGGTCTCGTGTTCGAGACTCCTCACCAGGGGTGATTAATGCGCATTTCACACTGGGCTCGAGTGGGGTAGCCCGTGGGATGTGGGGACACACTCGGGGTGGGCGGCCCATGTGATTTGGGGCCCACGAAGGGGGTTCGGCTGAGGTCCTAAAACCCATGAGATGTGGGGCCTGGGCTATGAGATAAAGGGATTAATTCGCCATATTCTAATAGTTCGAGCTTTTAGAGCAAGTGGTTAATTGTCCTGCATCAACAGGGAATAAAGCCTGAATGTTTATTGAGGTTTTAATGTAATATTTTACTCTATGATAAGGTAAAACCAATAAAGCTAGAAACCATTAGCAGTGAAATAGCAACATAGCAAGAGGGTCCATTTTTCGCTCTCCTCTTTATTTGGAACCCCTTTACCTAGCCACATAACATGGGCAGGTAAGCTGTTGCATCCTGGTGGTATCAGGCGCCATTATCATCTTATCCCTTTCATTCTATCTTCTATGTTCATTATAACAGGTTAATGAAGTTTAGTCTACATCAATCAGAAAGTATGACCCAACCCAATTCTTACTCTATAAAAAGATGGGATTAGGGTTAGGTAACTCTAGTTAGTCAAGATGTAGTTCACCACAGATCCTTTGAAATTTGTTGCTGAATGTAACTGATGCTCATGTAACTCTATTCTCCATTAATTTATTTGCAATCTTACATGGTTTGTTTAGTTTAGCTTATTTTTCATGCTTTCTGTTGTTAGAAAGCTAACAAAGTAGTAACTAATTGTAGTTACACAAATATGTCAGTCAACAAGCTCTGAATGAGAATTAATTTATTAAAAAAAAAAAAAAAAAAAAAAAAAAAAAAAAAAAAAAAAAAAAAAAAAAAAACCATATTCATTCTCTTATCATTTTGATGTGCCAGTCAATTAACCAAGACTAGAACCATTCAATTATCAATTTGAAAGTAAGTAGTGCCCAGCCTTTATATCAAGCTGACATAAGAAAATAAGACACGGTTACATGAGATTTGAATATTGCTATACAATATGAATGCCTGCCATATGAGCATAGTTTTGTATTTAGATATAATAAGAAGCTGAAAGCCTCTGGTAAACAGTACATTAAATAGACAAGCGCATGCAAGATAAAGATCACAGCATCTTCTATAAAGATGACAGAGCCTCAGCTTCTAAAGAAATTATGATGAACCCAGACCCCAAACAGGGAGTGCTAACATAAGAGTAAAGTGAAAGGTTATTTGGTAAAACTGGTGGCTGGGGTTGTTTACTGAGGGATGTCAACAATGCATCCAGTGCAATCATCAAAAAGATCAACAAGATAATTGGTCTGAGATCAGATAAAACAGCCAAATGCATAAACCTTTCCAGAAAAGGAAAGTAAAAAGGTTCCAAAACTTAATAATTTTACGTAGTATATAGTTTTCATTCTTCTACCGACTAAAGCCTAAGCTTTGTGAATGAATGCTTACAAAGAGTAAAATTCAGCTAGCAGACACATTCTAGTAAGATGACAAGAAGCATCATACTATACCTAGCTGACTGGTCAGTTTCAGCAAGTACGCTTGCAAGCTCCGAACAATCCCAGATAGTAGAGATTTCAAGTGTGTGATATCCATTGGGAGGTTCAAGTTGAAGAACTGATCGATCGTCTGCAAGTCACATGAAAGTCAGATCTGAAGTTTAAACATGGAATAGAACTACCAATTAGCAAGTGTGATACATAAATCATAAACGGTGCACACTGAGAACTTCCAAATTGAAGATGACAGTTAAATCCAATCAAATGAAATTGAAAAGGCAATAAGAAGATACCTATTGTCAAACCACAGTAGAAGTTGGGAGAGTTGGACTGGAAATATTATTTTGTTTGGGGCAACTATAGCTAGTCTACTTCCCTTCATAGAGAAAATCACATGAATGGGGGAGTCAGCGTTGGCAATAATAGAGGAAAAAGCTGGGCCTTGTTATTGAAGTGGTGGTGGTGATTCAATAATGAGAAGGAACCATTTTGGAGGAAGATCATTGCAAGCATGGTGAGGATGCCCATGGATGGACTCCTGGCTGCAATAGAAGAGGCAGAGGATCGACGATGTGGAAGAATATCTCAGCTTCTCAGTAATAGGGAGAGTGGCATAGGTAAAATCTTTGCTGCAAGAATCAGATTTAACAAGGGTGTGAGAGAGATACAGATTCTGGGAGGACTGACGGATTGGAGTCTGATCACCACATTCCCTATAGGTTATGCAGTTTATACCATGAGAAGTGGGTTGGAGATAAAGTGGTGTGGAATACCATGATCAGATGAAACCTCCTCGATGATGAAATAGTTATGCTATCAGAATTCTCAGGCATCCTTGATGTTGTCTTTATTTCCATGACTAATCAGGATGAGACGATATGGGCTCCATCCTTGATTTGTGCATTTTTGGCCAATGAATTCCTCAAGGACCTTAAACCGGATAATCCATCTTTGTATCCTTTGCATGATGGTTTGGAGAACTTGGGTGGAAGCAATCTGTTAGTCTGTGGTGGCTACTAAGATCCTCATATTGATAACTTAAAAAAGAGGTACTAGGTGCTTCCAAATGTTTGAGATAGCTGGAACAATGAAGGGTAGGTCAATCACCTGATGCTTCACTGCAGTTCTGCTAAAGAGTTTTGGGTCTTATTTCTTCCAGCTGTTCCAGATTTAGTGGGTCTTCCTCTTTCTTTGTCTGCCCATACATTGGTATGGTATGGAGGGCAATTCGGCCAGCACATGAGAATGTTGTTGTGTATGTTCCATGCGCAGTAAGAGGAGAATTTGGGATCTTAAAACCAAAGAATTTTCTTGGTGTTTCCATCTCAGACTACTCAAGAAATTGGAGGGAGATTACCAATTACCTGAGTACCATGCCTAAGGCTACGGCAAGGAAGCATCCTCCTCCAGCTAATTGGTGGAAGCTAAATGTCGACAGCCAGTCACTTGATAACCTCAGATAGTTGGGTATAGGAGGCATCATTCAGGATGAGCATGGGGTGATCAAACAACCTTTCCCCAGGCTGACCAGCAAAGGAGATTCTAATCATAACAACCGGGATGACATTTACATGAGCATTAAGTTGGTAAGGGAGTCCTCGGGTTGGCTCATGGTGGAAGATGACCTGAAAGGTGCTATTTTCTGGCAGCATTAATGAGATTAGAACCATAGCCAGGGCATGGCCCACAATTTTTTGTGTAGTTCCAAGGGATGTTAAATTCCATAGCTGACTCACTTGTTAAAGACGGTGTGTTTAAGTCCTCTTGAAAGTTGTAATAGCCAATTGCTATTCATTGCCCTAATGGATAGCTGGCTCCTTTCTTCTTATTCTAACAAGATCTAGTATTCTATAAGAAAGAAATAGTAGCTTTTCTACATGAACAATAGAAAGGTGAAAGGATAGGATGTCACTCATCTTGTTTTCTCCAAGTGAACAGCACGTGGTGCACACCTGAGAAATCCAGATTGTTCATTCAACAGGCTCTACTAGAACGGAAGATGAAGATCACTCGAGCAAAGTTCTGCCCATTGTCTGGACAATTGGTCCTATTTTTCTGTCCGTTTGCACTCCTGAAAGTCCTCGATCAGACAGTCTCATCTAAACAATGTACTGGTTGGGATTGTGGCCAATCCATGGTCTTGCTAGATTAAAAGTCTGAAACCTAGATACATCCCACATATACAATTAAAAATGATGGAGAGTAGATTAAGATCACTTGGTCATGTGCAACAAAGGAAACAGTTCCAATCAGGATGGGAACATCGATTTGGGATGAAGGGCCTGAGAAGATGATGAAAGGAACAACTAAAAGAGCTTCGGGTGGGGTGGTGAGGATAGATATGAAGGCTTGTTCACTTACCAATAGAATGACAGGTGAAACAAGATTCATAAAGCCAACCCCAATTAGTTAGGACAACGCTATGATGATGATGATTTAACTTTTACCCTTAAATTCTTTATTTTAACTCTTAACAGAGAAAATGTTGGGCCAAAATAATCTAGTGAATCTTCACATGGGTAACCCATGGAGTGCACATTAGATAAACCTAACACATACACTGGCGTTTTGTGCACATTACATATGTATACACAGAGAGAGAAATAGTCGCAACTAGGGGTGTACATCAAGTCAAACCGAGTACTAAGATCCTCATATTGATAACTTAAAAACTAGGACTAGGTGCTTCCAAACTCCGTTTGAGATAGCTTGTCTCGAGCAATGAAGGGCCGCTCGGGTCAATCACCTGATGCTTCACTGCAAGTTCGAGGCAAGATCGAGCCGAGTTTCATTGAGGTCATTTTTCACAAACACTGTTCCAGATTCAAAACCTCACTTTTTGAGATAGCCCATAATGGTTTTATAGGTATTTTATCAAACAACTTGTAAACAACATAAAAATTAAGAAAAAAAGGGAATGTTGGGATTTCATATACATACCTTCCTTGCCACCACCACTCTTCTTTGAGTCATTTCATCAAAACTTGGTGAGCAACATCAATATCAAAGTAATCCTGAGTCACCATGCGATCCAAGTTTGATTCGGCTGGTTCGATCCTCCTCCAGCTAATTGGTGGAAGCTCAAATGTCATTTTCAGCTCAAAAATCACTTGACTCGGCTCGAACTCAACCTCAGCCGATCATATTTTTTCGGTATAGGAGCTAACTAAGCATCATTCAGGACACCCCTGAGTCATGGGGTGATGGAAATAGCCATCAACACTCCAAACTTCCACAAAGACATTGGATTCATATTTACTACAAAAATTAATTCCACACATCCATGAGACCAAATAGAGCACGTGACAGGCATGGACATAAGTGTGGTCTGCAAAATAAGCAATTTTACATGCTAGTGTCACTATTTTAGAAAAATACAAAATCAATAAGTAGAAGCAAAGAAATTCTCCTCATCATCATCGCTAAGCCCTATCCCAACTAATTGTGGTCAGCTACATGAATCCTTTTCCACCATTCCACTCAATCAAGAGCCATAACTTCAGTTAGACCATAGGTCATCATGTCTTTTCTTACTAACTCTATCCACGTCCTTTTTAGCATTCCCCTTATCCTTTTAGAGCCTTCAACTTGTACGAACTCACTCCTAACTAGCACGATTCTTTTGTCCATTGCACATGACCAAACCATGTAAGTTTAGTTATCCTCATCTTGTTACCTAGTGGTGCTACTCCTAAATTCCCTCGAACACATTCATTTCTAATTCTATCCTTGTCTTGCCACTCATCCATCCCAACATCCTCATTTCAACTACACTCATCCTATGGACGGAAGTTGAAGATCACTACCCAACATTATGTCCACAAAGCATGGCTAGTTTTATAGCCATCCTATTTTTTCTCTCCGTTTGCACTCCTGATCATATACGACCAAGGTGTTCAGACAGTCTCATCTAAACAATGTACTGGTCCGGATTGTGGCCATATGGTCTTGCTGATTAAAAGTCTGAAACCTAGATACATCCCACATATACAATTTTTTTTTTTTTGCCAAAAAATGATGAAAAAAATATGATTAAATCACTTGGTATTCTAAGCATTCCAAATATGCATTCATTTATAAATTGGAACATGTTTATGGTGGTGTAACGAGAACTCTTTGGTGAAAAGTTGTAAAAGACTATGTGATGAATTTATGAACCAGATAACCTGAATTTTACTACAAAATTCATATATTTAATTTTATAAATATCTAATTTATATACTTAATAATTTGATATAATTTCTCACAATAGTTCTTTTAAAAAATGAAATTAAATTAGATTAGGAATTTGCTATGATTGAGGACCAATCTTGCCCGAAATTACCTCAAATTCATGCATTTTATTCATTACCCCACTTGAGAAATTGGTGGACATTTATTGATAGTGAATCATTAAAAAAAAAAATCAAAAGGCCCTATTTTAAAAAATAAGCGTCCACAAATTAACAATTAAAACTATTCAAATAATTTGATTTTGGCATTTTGAGTTAGCAATTATAGTCTATAGTTTAATTGGTAAATTTTAAGTTAATACATGTCTCGTGACAAAATTTTAAGGGCCTAAACTATTGTGAAGTGTACATCAAGTCAAACGAGTCAAAGTTTTTTGGACCCCACTCATGATGAATGTGTTATATCCATACCGGCTCCATCCATTTTGCCAAATAATTTTAGGGCATGAGCCCAAAAATGAGGCAAGATCCAAAGCTTAAGTGGACATCATAAGAAACAATAATTTAAACATCTATCATTAAAAATTATCTGAGCTACAAAAGTTTTAGATCAAGTCGCATATGTGTTTTATCCACGTTATTGTATGTGACCCTATTAACTAAATGGAAAATAAATATTACAGACCCTAAGAAATTTTTAATGGTGAGCATTTTATAACCATACCTTCCTATGCCACCACCACAGATTTGGATCTTCCTAATTTTTTCAATTATTACCTAAAATGATGTGGCAAAATGGATGGACGAATGGATAAACTACATCGAGTATGGTGGGGCCCATATGGCATCCTACATTTTATTAAATGTTTCAGGACGCCAGAATCGAACTCAACAGATCCACTCGTTTTGCGATATTAAGTCCCGTGAGTCTGATCATGAGGTATATATTATATCAAACCATTCCATTCATTTGATGAGCTCGTTTAAGGCTTGACACTAAAAATAATACGATCTAATTATCAAGTGGACCACCCGTTAAAAAAGCGCTATTGAACGTAGCCATCAAATCCTTTTTGTGATCTCCAAACTTTTGGATCAATGAAATTTGTTTTTCCTCTTCATTCGGTTTTTTGACTTTTGAAAAATTGGATGTAAAATAAACGTTACATGGGACTACAATTTTTAACGGTGAAAATCATCATCTCGACATTTTTGTGTGGTCCAATCTTTGGATACGATTAATTTTACATGCTAATGTCTCTAAAATGATATTTAAAAATAGATGAACAGATATAATAAATACATGATTGAAGCCCACGAAATTTGATCTACTTTGAACTCGCAAGTACCTATCCCAACTCGAGGATTGTGCGCTTGTCTTAGCGTGACATGAATCCTTTCCACCATTCACCTCAAAATTTAAAAAAAAAAAAAAAAAGGAGAGCCAGAACCGAAAAGAAAGAAGAAGGAAAGAAGAAAGAAGAAAAAAGAGGGAAAGAATCCAGAGAGAGAGAGAGAGAGAGAGAGAGAGAGAAAGAAGAAGAAGAAGAGACTCCTAACTAGCACGATTCTTTTGTCCATTGCACATGACCAAACCATGTAAGTTTAGTTATCCTCATCTTGTTACCTAGAAGAAGAAGAAGAGGAAGAAGAAGAAGAAGAAAAGAAATTAGTATTTCTAATTTATCCTTGTCTTTCCACTCATCCATCCCAACATCCTCATTTCAACTACACTCATCCTATGGACGTGTTGTTCTTGTTCCTTAACTACCCAACATTATGTCCATAAAGCATGGCTAGTTTTATAGCCATCCTATAAAATTTCCCTCTCAGTTTGAGTGGTACACGATGATCACATAAAACTCCAGAGCATCCCTTTCTTCCACCCCATTTGAATTCTATGATAACATCCTTTTCAATCTCTCCACTCTCATGAATTATGGACCCAAGATATCGAAAGTGGTCATTTTGGGAAACTTCTTGGACAACAATCTTTACTAATTCCTCGTTACTCGTTCCAACTCCTATTGTTACCAAAATTGCACTCCATATAGTATGTTTTACTCCAATTAATTTGAAATCCTTTAGGGCGTGTTTAGAGGGGCGGATTAAGAGGTATCAGGAGGGATGGGATAGATTTTAAGGTAATGATGGTGGTGTCAGTGGATTGGTTTAAGATCCATGAGATTGCTATATCCCGGGACAAGTTCACCAAGTCTGTTTAGCACGCCTAACATATTCTGGGATTTTACCTTCCAATCCATCCAACCAAACACGCCCTAGGCATGATTTAACAGGATTAGGAGGGATAAGATCAATTTTAAGGTAATGATGGTGATGTCAATGGATTGGTTTAAGATCCATGGGTTTGCTACATCCCGGGACAAGTTCATCGGGTCTGTTTGGCTCATTTGGCATATCCTGAGATTTTACCATCCCATTCCTCCTAATCCCATGGGATCCGTTCGACCAAACATGCCCTTAGATTCTAAAGCACCTCCATAAATCTAACTTTGTGTTTAGGCCCTCGCTTGTCTTGTTAGTCAAAACCATGTCATTTGGAAACAACATACACCATGGGATCTCTTCCTGTAAATGCCTTGTTAACTCGTCCATAACTAATGCGAAAAGGTATGGGCTCAATGCCAACCCCTAGTGCAAGCCTACAGTGATTGGGAACTCACTTGTCCCTCCACTAGCAGTCCTCACATTTCTTATTGCTCTCTCATACATATCCTTAATCATGTCAATATCTCCTCTTGAAACTCATTTATCTCCTAACACCCACCAAATTAACTCTCCAGGGACCCTATCGTAAGCTTTCACTATGTCAATAAAGACCGTGTGGAGATCCTTCCACCTCTTTCTATATTTCTCCATCAATTGTGTGAGTAGGAAAATAGCTTCAATGGTAGACCTCCCTAGCATGAACCAAACTGATTTTCTAATGCATTTGTCTCATGCCTTCATCTTTGCTCAAAATCTCTCCATGGAAAAATGTTTTACAGAGATTTCAATTAAGGCATGTTTGGTTTACCAAATTCCTATGAAATGCAAAGTAAATGAGCCATCATTATCATTTCCAGGTGTTTGTTTAAACAAAATTATGGGTTGGAGATCGAGAGTCAAATACACTTGTAAAGGAAGTAGGTAAAGTAAATTGTAATCATTATATTTTTCACATTATAAAATTACCATTTTTATAGTGATTTTTGGGTGAACAAACCATGTAGAAAAATCATCATTATGGTCAAATGTAAGTGATGTCACTACACAATTACAAGAATAAATAATTATTACCCATTTAGAACCATTTACCATTGTAACCAGAAAACCAAACAGGCCCTTAATCACTTTTCCTTCACTACAACACCCTCCCAAGATTCTCATGAGATGCAAGCACAAATTTCCCAATTAAACTAAGTTGCAAGTCTAAACCAGAATATTTGAATCAATTAATTAATTATCAATAGAAACACCTCCTCAATTATCCGAAAGACTTCAATTATTGATGCTGCTTGTCTTTGCTGAGATGATAACGGCTCCCAATCCTGTACAAGCAAGTAAACATAGAAAAAATTACAACTTAACTTCAATGAAAAAAAAAAAACATTACTCATGATGGATTGATGGATGTACATACGTATGTATGTATATAGGTATGTATGTACATATGCACGTATGTATGTATAGGTATGTGTGTGTCGATAAGTACGAATGTGTGATGAGGACATCTGAGCACCATACCAGAGAAGGGTTGAGCCAGTCTCCTTATGGCTAAACGACCATTACATGGGGCCCACTTGGCCCAATTTACATTCGTAGCAACGTTGAAGACCCCACGTGTATGTTCGTGCATCTTTGAAGACCCCACACTAGGAAGGTGCACGTTAACTGCAAATAAGAGCTTGATGGACACATTGGACCATTGGATCGAGTGGACACGATGATTGGACCGTTGGATCATCATCATCGGACATCTCGATCATGTACCTTCATGGGCCACAAAATGGTTTAGTTGCTTAGTTTGCTTCTTACATGTTTCGTTATTTTTGGTATAGCTCATATTTTTGTTGAAATTAGAGAGTTAAAAACAACTTTTAATTCATTAAGCGTCTTTATGTTGAGAATCTTATCTAAGAGCGCCTTTTTTGTAAAAGGTCGTTTCTAAGACTATAAAGGGTTGGACCCTAGCCATTATACATGTTATGAATGAAAGAGATTTATCTCCTTTTACTTTGATATTGAGCAAAATTTCATCATGTGATTGGATTAGTGGTGCAAAACCACAAGGAGCAATTCTCTAGTTATCTTTTCTACTTTTCTCTCTCATCAACAAGGTATCATCTTCTTCTTTTCTTCCTATTCATCTCTTCCTTTCTTTTCTTCTTTGTTACCATTCAAAACCTAAATCGATCCATCCCAAGCCCAAACCGACCATAATCGGTCATCTTTTGTTGTCCGTACGGACAACCTTGTATAGTTGGCCCCTTGTTTCGTCATGAATGTTCTTCCCTTCCCTTAGCTTCGCTCTTCAAAACCCCTAAACTAATTTCACCAAACCCTAACCCTAAAATCCCAAAATCCTCCATTTTTTCCTAAATCCAAATTCCCCAAATCTGAAAATCTCTTAACCAAATCATAAATCCATAATTCCTATAACCTGAAACCCATATTCCCAATTCTAAATCCCTTAAGCCCACAATCTGAAATCCTAACCCGAAACCTCCCAAAACCTCAACCCTAATTCCTCTAAGCCTAGATACCCAAAACCCATTTCCCACATTCCATAGCCTTTAAACAGCCCTAACACGTCAAAATTATTACAAGACCCATGACTTCCATTAAATTTAGATTTAACATTATGCTAGGATGCAGGTTCTATCTCCCATAGGTCCTGGTTAATCAGTAAATTATGAGATTCGCATTGCGGGATGGTCATATGCTTGAATTTGGACATGTCATGAATTTGAAATTTCTGAATTTATGGTAAATTAGCTTTATTTTGTCGTTCCATTGCTCTGGTTGATCTATCTTTTAATTTCATGGCATCATATTAGGTTAGATCATTTCGTCCTGCATCAATATGCATGCATGTATGCATATATATGTACACACACACACACACAAAGGGTTTTGCCGATGTCCCCACCTTCATGGGGACATTAGCAACATTCCTAAACCTTTTAAAGGTCACAAGGGATGACCTATTGTCAGTCCGAACCATTCATTCATTCATTCGAATAGTAGCAAGCCATGGTGCAAAAATCATGCTAATTGGGTGATCTGAAACTTCTGGTCAATGGCATGAAAATGGTCAGTCAAGATTGACAAGAGAAACAAAATAGGTCCAATCATCATCTTGAAACATCTATTAATAATTCCACTTTGTATTTCTTATACTTATAGCTTCTAGTTAATAGCATGACGATTTACTCAACTGTCATAATAGACTTGTGCAGAAGTCCCATGGCAATTTTCAAAGAAAAGACCAGGCAAACAGAGCAGAGAAACTCAAAAAGATGGATGGTATGCAAAGGCTATCAAAGATAGACAATGCATTTTGCAACATGTATGTATGTAACCAAAGCTGCGCCAAAGGCTGAAAGGCAAGGAAAAATCACATAAACAATGTTACAATGAAACGCAGCCAACCAGAAAAAATAGCTCCCATGTACAAAGATACAAATTACATTGAAACAATGATCAAGCAGCACATTCAAGCACATTCACAGGAGGGACATAATTTTCTCCTTAGCAACAGGGATTTGGTTTACAGGTAATACAATTTCCATCATTGGATGAAGAGACCATCACGGAGATTGCAACAGCAGGTCAAAATGACAAATCAAGTTTCTAAAATAGCCCTAGCCTCCAACATGTCAATCTAACACCATAAAAGAAGAATGGTGAGAGAATTGGAGCTCAATTCAGAAAAGCATTGAAGTGTTTCTACTTTATACTACAAGAATCATTTCTACATATATATCCAATGATCAAATGAAGGTTGATGCATCAAATGAAGGTTGACGTGTCAGAAGTAAAAGACAGCATTACAAATTAAAATTTCATTGGCCAAGTAGATACAAGTATTGGTTGTCAAAGGAAATATCAATCTACACAGCAGATTTACAGCTAATATCAATCTACACAGCAAATTTACAGCTAATATCTACAGCTAATATCTACAGCAGATTTACAGCTAATATCTACAGCTTTGACTGATATGGCAGTTATACAGATTTATTCCTTCCTTAATTAGGATATATTAGGATATATATATTAGATGTATATATGGTAGGGGCTGAAGATCAGCTTGTATTTGTATATATGGTAGGGGCTGAAGATCAGCTTGTATTTCTTCCCTAAATAGCTTGTAATCTACCTATATAATGGGCGATTGTCAATGAAGAAAGGCAGACTTTTTCAAAAAGACTCTAAACTGTCATTGGTATCACTACAAGTTTCATTGACGGAGGATATGGAAACAATATCTATATCACCAATAATCGGAAATGCGGGGAAACATGGCAAAAATAGTGGAATTTTTCAGTGAAACTTCAGTAGATGCTAAAATACACACATTTGCATATTTAGGAATCAAAAAATTGCAAAAGAATGCATACATACTGAGTTTCTATTTAATGGGGGCCTAAAAGCACGTGTTGTCGTAAGAAATAAGTCCAACCATCCATCAATCCCATTTATTCATCCAAACATCCATCAATATTTCAAAATATCATCAACACACGATATTTCGACGAGAAATTGTCAACAATTAGAAAGGAAACGAAAGATTGTGGTCTTGATATCGCCTATGTTGTGATAAAGATATTGCGATAGTATCTATATTAGCGTCAAAAATTTGAACACTGCATACAACCATGTGCCCCCCAAAAAAAATTAAAATAGAATTTCTTTTAATAAACAGTTTTGTGGTGATATTGATACATTGGCGATATTAGGGGTGCACATCGAACCGGTAGAACTGTGGAACCGGACCGGAACCGGACAAACGGTCCGGTTCTAGAGTGCATCGGTTCCGGTTCCGGTTCTAAAATTTAAAGAACCGTTTAGTTCAGTTCGGTTCCGGTTTGGGGGTATGTAGAACCGAACCGAACCGTGATCCAAACCGTGCATCCGAACTGTGAATCCGAACCCTAGATCCGATCCGTGGAACTGAACATGAAACCGAACCTAGAACTGAACCTAGAACCGTGAGTTTACAATATATTTTAGTTGCATATTTGACTCATGATTTATGGTTTACAATGCACCTTTTGATTGTTTTCGTAAATATATTTTTTCACACCATATACAATATCTAAACCATTTATCAAATGGATCACAACATGAATGGACATGGGCTAAATTATAAAATAGAACATGCAATTGGGCCGGATTATAAAAAGCCCGGAACCGAACCGGTTTTCACAATCTGGTTCCGGTTCCGGTTCTAGGGTGCTAACGGTCCGGTTCCAAAAATCCTAGAACCGTAAGGAACGGTTCCGTTCCGGTTTCACCCCAGAACCGGACCGGACCGAACCGAACCAAGTGCACCCCTAGGTGATATTATCGAAATATCACCGATACACTGGCAATGCAAGCAACACCTGGAATTTACTCAGTAAAAAATATTGGCGATATGTTGGCGATATCGATACATTGGTGACCAAGCGACACCTAGAATTTACGGTCGAAAATATTGGCAATACTTAGCGATACATCGCCAAAACTTGGAATTTCTGATACTACCAGTGTTTTGGAATCGCCGAGTTGGAGATTCGAATAATATCAAGGATGTTTCAATAATATCAGAGCTACTCCAAACAATGGATACAAGTAATACATATCAACATCCCTTTAGGAGCCAAGAAAAGGGAAAAGAAAGGAAAAGAAAACAGAAGTGACAGAAGTAGCACTATAACAAAAGAATTACACTAGCAATTAGAGTGTAACATCCAAATGATAAAAATGATATGGCACGTACTCCAGTACTGTAGTTATACACCACAGTTGATACAGTGTTTAGTTCAATTCAATTATGCAAAACCTAGTAAACTGTTTCAGTTTATTCAATTTTTACGTGCTTGTCATAATTTTGAAAATTTTCCAAGTTTACCACTTAAAATCTTCTACAATAAATTGTACATTTTGGTAGTCGAGAATCAAAAATTAATCTTGAACCAATATGTTGATGAACTCCATGAGTTTTTGAGAAGAACAAATCATCATCATCATCATCATCATCATCATCTAAGCCTTATCCCAAATAATTGGGGTTGTCAACATGAATCCTGATCCACCATTCCACTCTATCAAGGGCCAGACCTTCAGTTAGACAATAGGTCTTGAGTCTTTTCTTACTACCATGTGTCATCAAGTTTTTGAGAAGAACAAATGCTCAAGTATTATAACTAAGCTAAAGTGACAATGTATTTCCTGAGAGATAAGAGGAAGAGAGGATAGTATTATATCAAGGAACAATGTAGAAGTCAATTCTCTGTTAGGCAAACAAACCTCCAGATCGAAAGCACGTTCAGTCCATTCCAAGATATTGTCATGCTGCACACTCACCCAATGAAGAATAATTGGTGCAGAAACTTCTCCAACCTACACACAAAATAAAAAGATAACCATTTCCATCTTGATAATTACCGCAACAATTGGATGTTATCCTACAAGGCATCAAATTGGTTTACAAGCACACCAGATTGAAGATATAGGTCAACTGAATTAAAAAATCAACGGAAACTAAAAAACAGATTGACTGAAGATGTATGTAAATTAAATTGGTTTTGAATTTAAGATATATACAATTTTAGATAAGACGTAAAAATTCATAAGTAAATTGGTATGACATTTAAGATATAAATAAATTCATCAAATCAGAGATTTGTTTTCCACTTCAGACAAACTAAATTTAAATGAACATAATTCAGCTTCTGAAAATGGCTTTGCTGTTGTAAGCAAAATCAAATAAACAGTTTTGGACCCAGATATTCTATTTTAAGCAAAATCAAATTAATCCTTTTGCATTTGAAGCTTCCCAATGCATTAAGTCTAAAACCAAACAGCTCTTAAAGCCTAGCTGGCTTTCACCCAAGTTAAATGGCATTAGAAGTAAAGAATAATTGGAAAATATCAATTTGTTGAAAAATAAAATATCTAACATCGTGAAGGGATGTTTGAATTATCAACTCAGATGAGAGTGCAGACAAACCCACATTATATAGAAGGGGAGCAGTCTTTAAATTGACTTTAAAGTATCGAGATTCGAGACTAACCCCACTTGAAAACAAAGAGCAAACAATTGATACATTAAATAACAGTTCCTAGAAACTGATAGCAGTGAAGGAATTCATATGATTGGCAAAATTAAATTAATTGGTTAAGATTGTATGATTCGGCAAAAATGTGTCAAAAGGCAGATGCCTGTAACAATTAGAGAGACAGCGGCTCCCAGTTAGGGAAGACAAACTAACCTGATATGGCTTCAAATCTTTGCTGAAAAGCGGATTCATATCTTCGCAACATGCAGAACGGAATATCTGAGTCAGATTCTGGTCTAGCATATCAGCTGCAGGGAGCACTAACCTCACATCTTCTGAAAGAAGTGATACACCATCAAGGAACGGCTTCTAGAGATCAATGAAATAGGGCTCAATTAATACATCATTCACTTAATAGAAGATGACTTCTACTTAATGATCTACCAATGAAGAAAACTAAATTTGGAGATATTTCTCATCCATGAAGATGATGACATCACCAGTCTTTCCCCATAAAGTTGGTGCAGGAGAATGGCAGGAAGCATTCTAGATTCCGGGCACCAACGACATAACTCGGGGCAAAACATAGTGGATTCTCTCTCAGCAATCAATTGTAATTCATCAGCTAACACGGCCAAAGGATGTCTCTTTTCTGCTTTTGATTTGATCTCCAAGGTATTCAAGACCTGAGAACACAAAATAATCATGATGTTCAAAATCTAAAATACTTGTCCATGTGGCATTTTGAAGATATCATATCAAGGTGAAAATTACGAATTTACATCACTCACCCTCTTATATTCAGCTTGAATAGACCTCTCAACATACTCCCTAAAGCATTTTGAAGCCATTTCGATCCCATCAATAGGTTTATTGAACTGCAAGTATGACAGTGTGTCTCATCAGTTTAAAGTAAGGATGTAGATAAATCCGATTCATAAACATGACCCCATGTTTGGAAACCATGGATTCTATGACAAATGATGGAAAAGAAAAAAGGGTTTTCCTTTGATGTGATGATTTGTGTTGTTTGGATAGCAAAGAAAAGGATGGATTCCACCAAACAATCATTACTTTTCCATATTTTGGATTCTTGGCACAAGAACTAGGTGAGCATTGTGAGACGAATATGAAATGTCACTTAGTATCCAAACAAGAATTCCAAACTAGATTCCATGTTTCAATTGTTCTCAAGGAAATCATCATTGCAGAATTATTATTTTTTCCTTTCTTTTCCCATGGATTCCATGTATCCAAACATTCTCTAAGCGTAAAAAAACAATAGAAAGCTTTCCCCTTTCAAATAATAATAATAATAATAATAACAAGCAATATATGTGCCTTGAAAACTGTTAATGCATGAGGATGTGGGCCGTCCCACTATACAGCCCATCTCTCTTTTATATTGGATTAGTACTTGTTTGGAATATAAACATTATTACTGAGGGTATTTTTGTACTTTTTAGTTTTTATTATTAATATAAAGGGAAAGAATGGGGATATCCGGCCATAACTATTTTCCTCTCACCTTGCCTTTCTTCTCTTCTCTTCTTATCTTTAATCTATAATTCAACGAGGTATCAGAGATTCCTTGTTGCTGATATAATTGATCTTCCTCCCTTCTAGCCTATAAAATTCTTTACTTCTTTTATTTTTTGATCTCTCTCATCCCTTTGTGTTGAAAATCTTTTAAGAAACTCAAGGGTTTCTTTTCTTTTTGTTGTCTCGAGCCTTCATAATCGTCCTTGCGTAAGAAGGGGATAAAGTGTTCATGATCATTACCTCTCATGTGCGAGATGTGTGGACGTGTGGGCTGATTGTCATCGTCGGATATTGTGTTCATGATCATCGACCATCATGATTGGTTGGAACATATGGGACTGGTCATTCTCTTCACGTGTGGTGTGCATACCATGTGAAGTATACAAGTTGAGTGTTTGTTGATCACAAAAGGTCAGCCCGTGTTCGTATAAGCTTGCGATATATATTCTAGTCCCTTATCCTCGATAGAAGGATTCGAGAACTAAATTCATAAATCCGACTTTTTAGGGATGTAAATTACTTCTATTAAATTTAATGGAACAAACTATCTTCAATGGTCCAAATCCATCCAAGTGTTTTTAACTGATAGGGTAAATTAAAATACTTGACCAATGAAATGCCTGATGCGAGTGCCAGCATGTAAAATCAATGGATCAAGGAGACTTAGATTATAACGTGGTTGTAGAATAGTATGGAACCTTCCATTAGTGCCAATATTATATTTTTAAATACTGCAAACAAAGTGTGTGATGCATTAGGATATATGTATTCATCCAATAAAAAATCTTTTGGAGATGCAAGTTATTTGAGAAAATATTTGAGCTTCAACAAGGAAATAAATCACTGGATGAATATTATTCAAAACTAAAAGGAATGTAGGAGCTAAATGTGTATCATCCCTTTAATACTAATTTGGAGAAGCAACATCAGCAATGAGAGAAGTTTCCTGTGGCCAAGTTTTTATCTAGCTTAAAATGTGAATATGAACTAATTCTTACATAGATTTTGAGTGGCTAGGATGTGTCATCTCTCAATGAAGTGTATGCTTGCCTCCGATGTGTATCTCTTGGTTCTACAAGTGAAGTCAATGGCAACTTTGCTTCTGCATCCTTTACAGTTAGGCCGAGGTGGTAATCCCAATGGCAAAGGCAACTAAGGTGATCGTGGTAAAGTAGGAGGAGGTCGTGACCCTAGGAAGTGAATCCATTGTGGGCTTATGAAGTATTCTATTGAAGAACATAGAGATCATCATGAAAAGCCAATATGGGCTAATCAGGTGATGCAGGACAATTAAACACTTCTTTTAAAAGCTCGAACTATTAGAGTATGGCGAATTAATCTCTTTATCTCATAGCCCAGGCCCGACATCTCATGGGTTAGGACCTCGGCCGAACCCCCCTCGTGGGCTTGTGGGCCCCAAATCACATAGGCCGCCTACCCCAAGTGTGTCCCCGCATCCCATGGGCTACCCCACTCGAGCCCAATGTGAAATGCCCCTGCATTAATCACCCCCGGTGAGGAGTCTCGAACACGAGACCTCCCTCGTGGGCCCCTAATCACATGGGTCGCCCACCCCGAGTGTGTCCCTGCATCCCACGGGCTACTTCACTCGAGCCCGGTGTGAAAATGCCCCTGAATTATCAGACATCTCACATTGGAGAGAGTAGTGGGTCTCATCCGGCTAGTTCTACATTTACAACTTAACAACCACGTATGTCTGTAGAGACGATTACGTTTACTCAAGAAGAGTATTCCAAGTAACTAAAAAATCTACAGAATCAGTTTGTTCATATTACTTTCACTCCTACCATTATATTTGTGACCTTAGGCATGGTATGTTTAGGATCTAAGTTCCCCGTTCTATGAGTTATTGACTCTGGAGCATCTGACCACATGACAAGTGAGTCCAATGTGTTTTCCTCTGTTAATACAGTGATATTGGGTTCATCTATCACTTTGGTAGATGGTACCCAGCCTAAAATATCTGGAATACGCACTATTCATCCAAGTTCTTCCCTTTCATTATCATCTGTCATTTATGTGGAATGTGCACTATTCATCCAAGTTCTTCCCTTTCATTATCATCTATCATTTATGTCCTTGAATTCCCTGTAAGTCTTCTAATTGTTAGTAAGCTCACCACATCTCTTAACTGCTTTGTGATTTTCTATCATTCACATTGTGTTTTCCAAGATATAAAGATGAAGAAGAAGATTGGTGGAGGACATGAACATGATGGGCTATACTATCTTGATCGTAATGTTGTTAGTGAAATAGCACAGAAGTACATTTCTTTGTTTCGGTGGCATTGTCGTCTCAGTCATCCATTCTAGAAGAATCTCAAAGGCGTTATTCTTCTGTGATCGCATGTGTCAGTTCTAAAGTGTGAAGTGTGTCAATTGAGTAAACATCATCGTGTTAGTTTTCCACCATGTGTGGAAAAGCGGAGTTCAGTTCTTTTTCTTAGTCCATTTAGATATTTGTGGATTAGTTAAAATTTCCTGTAGGTCAGTATAAGTATTTTATTACGTTTATTAATGAATTTTTTAGAATAACTTCAATTTATTTAATGAAAATAGATGTGAATTATTTTCTATTTTTAAGACTTCTCACGTGGAAGTGTAGAATGAATTTAACTCATAAATGTTAGTGTTTCACTATGATAATACTATGGAATATGTCCCAACAGTGTTTTAAATAGTGCATAGCGTGTAGCATGGCATTCACCCATTTGTAGCGTGAGGTGTAAGCTACATAGCGTGTAACATAAGCCACATGCTACTTCTAGATTTTAATCAAGGCTATGCTTGGTTACACCAATTCGTAATATTTTACATGAAATTAGACTAGTTAATAATGAAATTTAACAAAATTTCATGATATTTGACACAACCAAACTCAAACCTAAAGTAATAGGAAAGAGCAATGATCAAGTATAAAGGTTTTTTTTTTTTTTTTTTTTTAAAGAGCAATGAAATTGATTTAATACTACTACTTATTTTATTGAAAGCATTAAAAAGATTAACTAATTTTCATTAAAAATAGAAAAATGTAACAAATCATTGAAAACATTAATTGATTGTAATGTAGTGAAAAATAACTTGTATTCTGAGCTACGTAGTGTGTAGCATCATAGCGATTTAAAACACTAGTCAAAATTCTTTAATCAATAATTTTTTCCTTTTTCTTTATAATAATTTTAAAAATAAAAAAAAATAAAAAAAAAAAAAAAAACAGATATCCTATTATGTGCCTACTCCCCATAACAAAAAAAAAGTGTTGCGGAACAAAAAAATCGTCACTCGCTTGAGGTGACTCGTGCTCTGTTAATTCACATGAATGTTCCCACTGGAGTGATGCAATACTCACGATGTGTTTTCTGATAATCGAATACCCTCACTTGTTTTAATGAGGCAATACCTTGTGAATTTTTACCTCTAGATACTCAGTTGTGGTTTTTTCTTTTTTTTTTTTTGCCTCCTAAATTTTTTTAGATGTGTATGCTTTGTTCACCAATTGGAGTTAGGCTATGATAAGTTAGATCCTAGAGCCATTAAATATATTTTTCTTAGGTACTTCCGGACACAGGTTATCATTGTTATAGTCCTTTCTTTCAAAAATTTGTGCAAATATTACAATTTTCGAGTCCACTTTGTTCTTCTCAAAAGACAGTAAATCTTTTGATGTGAAAGTTGTGCCTGTACCTATTGTCGTTGAAAAAGACATCATCAAAGCTCTTCCCATAGCAAACTCCTCCACTCCAAATATGCCTCACTTGAAAGTCCACTATTGATGAAAATGGGGAGGATGGTGCGGCCAATCATGATGTGCCAGTGTTTTACTTTTAAGTATGGATGATATCGGCCAATATATCCCTTGATATATCTTGTATACTACCTATGTGATACAAAACGCACAATGGGATATATCCCACATGTTTGATTCAATAAGCATTTTCGATTTTCAATCCTTTTTTTCTATAAATCTTGTTAAATTTGTGTCAACTTGTTATAAATCCATGATTTTTCATGAATTGCATGAAAAATCATGAATTGGGAGATTCAATTTTGAGATTTGGAGATGAACCGAGTTACGGAAAATTGCAAAAAACAAAAAAAAAAAAAAAAAAAATCAAAAATCAAAATTTTCCAATTTCTCACAAATCGGTTGCAATCTTTCTATCCAAACATAAAATCAACCATGCATGTAACCTAATCTAGTGATTCTTCTTTGCTTTTGAATGTATTGCTTGTGTTTCCACACGTCTTCTTACATTTATAAATTATATGAATTGACTTTGAATATACTTGCATCAATTCAGTTAGACAGCGCATAGATTATGACCTCATACAAAGAAATCCTATTATGTGCACTTGCTTTTTGTAATGTTTTGATTTATAAGTGTGTATTGATTTCTTTTTTAGCAATCACTGAAGTTTCATTGAAAAATTCGACCAATTTCCTAATGTTTCCCCATCTTTCCAACAACAGCGATACATTACGCGATACAACCGATAAATCCCATGCGATAACCAATAGGTATCCAAATCCCAAGGGTGTGATACGTAACGCGATACCAATAATTCAAACACCGGTGCCATCCACCACATCTTCTTTCGAGCCTAGTGATCTAGTGAGTTCGCCAGATAGGTCTGAAGTTCCTACACATTGCTAAAAAATCTGCCAAGACTCAAGAGTTAAGGCGGAAAATAAATACTATGAAAGGTTCGAAGATTTGCGCATACCTAACAGTGAGTTGCCAGGACAGATTTGTAAATTTGGAAAGACCACACCACGACTATATTATGACCAATTAGCAACTCTTTTTGAGAGAGGAACACAAATTTATCAAGTCAAGAGTGTGAACCAATAAACTCCAACCCGCGCCTAGAACACAAGATAAACTAAGAGAACCTTCTGAAAAATAATAAGGTTTTTCCAAGGACTAAAGGTGGGATGATTGTGTGGGCTTTAGAAACTCAAAAAAATTAAAGGCGGTAAATGAGAAGACATGTTGATTATTTTGGGGACCATTGTATTTCTTCTTCGTGGTGAAGTGGTCTGATCCTTCACCACCCCTCTTCCCCTTCTTCCTTTTGTATCTTTTCACCCTCTTTTCTTATTTTAATTTACTATTCCTAAAAAGAAAAAATTAAAAGAATTATGGCTTTTAAAACTACAACAATCCTAACTTACAAGTGTTTTAACAAATGTGGTAAATAAAATTGATAAACATAAGAAAAACAGTTTTAGGCTTTTAGCTCAAAGAAAATCTTGATTCAAACCAATAGAGCATATTTAATATGAGAAAAGTTAACCTTGTGGAGAGAGAGAGAGAGAGAGAGAGAGAGAGAGAGAGAGAGAGAGAGAGAGAGAGAGAGTGAAGTTGGCATGCAATAATTGTAGGTCAGCATTCCTCTTTAAAGTGAAGTTTCTATGGCTAGGTGGAGCATCTAAAGGGATGTTTCATCTGTTGGATTGGGGGAGGTTTGCAAGCCAATTGAGGAAAGGTGGTGTGGGCATCAGGTGGTTAGAGGATGCCAATCCCACTCTGCTGAGAAAGTGGGTGTGGAGATTTAGGGTGGAGGAGAGAAGTTTGTGGATGTTTGTCATTGCTGGAAAATAAGGCCTTTCTAGTATGGGGTTGTGGATCAAGGTTTCCTCCCTCTTCAGAGCCTCCTTTTGCTAGAAATCAATTCCAAAGATGGTGTCTAAAATTTTCTTGGGGATTAGATTTTCCGATGGAGATAGGAAAGAGTTAGATTCTGAGATGGTATTTGGGTTAGAGAGGTTCTGCTCAGATCAAAGTTTCCGGGCATCGCGAGGCTGTGCACAGTTGAGGATATTTCGATTGCCCAGTGTTTTCTTGGTCTGAATCAAGGCAATGTGTGGCTTCCCCCCCTGTCGGTGCAATTTGTTGCATGTCAAAGTTGATGAAATGGCACAGCTTCTATCCCGTTTGAGTGTTCTTTAACGTGCCTCGAGCATGAAAGATTTGTTGATATGACTGAGAGATCGATTAGGAAATTTTTAAGTCTAACGCTATAGAGCCCCTCCTAAAGGTGGCCTCTTTTGCGTGGCTTGCTGGAAGACATAAGGTGCTCAGTGCTCACCATCTATAACCTCCAAAGAGGGGGATGGTGTTGTCGAATGCCTGTCTTCTCTACTTGAAAGACGAGGAATCGGTGGAACATATTTTCGTCCATTGTCCTTTTGCTAAGGATGTGTGGGATGGCATTCTTTCAGTCTTCAAGGTAGGGTTATGCCGAAATCAATGGAGGGATCTTTCTCTCGCGGCACAAAGGGGATCCCCAATCCAAAGGTAGATCGAAATGGTGGCTATCCCTACAAGCGGGTCTCTAGTCTCTTTGGGGGGGAAAGGAATAATCGGTATTTTTGAAACCACAACGGCTCCTGTTCCATAGTTGATATTGTTAGGAAGGTTCTCTTGTTACTGAGGTGTGGGTGTGGTATCCCCAAGCCTTTTGGGTGTTGGCTTGTCCAGCTTTTGTTCTTGTTCTCGTTCTTCTTCTTCTTTTTGTTCTTGTTTTTCCTCCTTGTTTCTGGCCTTTCAGCTTCCTCAATGAAATTATTATTTCTCAAAAAAAAAAAAAGAAAAAAAAAAAAAAGAAACAAAGAAAGATGAATCGCTTTAGTTTAGCATGCACTAACTTCTCGCAAATGAGGAAATAACCAACCTGAACTTCACCACATTCATTAGCAGTATGGATTCCCACAACTATTGCTAAGGTCAACACCCTTCCAAAGTTCTCAGGTTTCTGAAAAGAAAAGGCAATTATCAATTAAGCAGGATATAGAGTTCAATAAAGACACGAGGATTGTACAAACCAAGTAATTTGGAAACATATACTGATACACTGTTTGAAATGAGAGAAGTGAGGCAAACTTCTTCCACTATGTCAACGCAAGGCACACCTCAAGGTTGGGAAGCATGGGTCTCACAATTTTCTAGTTCTTCTTCGTTTTTTTTTTTTTTTTTTTTTTTTTTTTTTGTTGTTTTTTTTTTAGCCATACTTCTGAAATTAAAATAGTTAAATGGAGAAATGTGGAAAAATAAATAAATAAATTAAAGAAAAAAAATTTTAATTGAAAATACTACACAAGACCAACTAAGATTAGGAATACTCAAGAACGGCAATTAACCTTACTAAAATGCAGATGATAGTCTCGAAGTTGACTGTCACACCAGATCCTCATTGACAAGAAAACAGCATGTATCAAGCTTAATTTTGTTTCGTTGCCATTCACTCCAACTGAACAGATGAGGCTATTCAAGTATGACCCCTCATTCCCATCACCATCTTCACCCAATACAACTTTCTGCATCTCAGCAATTGCATGTTCCAAGAGCATGGCCTCACCTGTCCCTAGAAACTTTTGGACAATAATCTGTCAATTAGAAAATTTCTTAAAGGTCTAACCTACAATAATTTAACTAAAAATAATATCGTACAAGATTGTGAAGTTTGTCTTATGAAGCTAAAGACTATGAAGATTAATAATAATGGTGGAAGAGAAACATACCAAGTAGTACAAATCATAAGAAGAGCATACCTGTTGAAAAAGCACCCAGGCATATAATGTGATGTGCATCTTCTGAGTAATGCCCAAAATAGGCCAGGTCAATTTAAGAATACTAAGAATTTCCTCTGCTTCCTACCAAGAGTCCAACGGACAAATGTATTAATAAGCATCATTAACAACTAGGCAATATTTCTCTTAATAGCACAAAAATTCCTCAACTGAAGAATTAAAGAGAATTACATACCTCTATAAGCTGACCTTCTTCAAGAATGTCAAAAACACTACAAAGTAACTTCTCATAGAGCTTAACATTCAAATGATAGCCAGATGCCCAGTAATAGGTTTCACAAGGAATACCAAACTTTGGAGGCATCTTGGACAGTTTCAAAGCAACTCTTCTTATAGATGTTAAAAGCGCCGCACGTTCAGAAGGGGCCATTCTTAAAGTCCATTCCTACAACCATCCACAAACCTAGCAGGTCTATTCTTTGCATTTTATATGAGAAGTTGGAGAAGAGAGAAACCAATGCTTGAGGATGACATCAAGATTCCAAAGAATGTCATGATGACTATCCTAGCAAAGGCACTTCAATGATGAGTAAAAAATCCAACGCAAAATCAAGTGATACCTCAGTATTTCTGAGCTTTGAAAGAAAACCTCTGAACATAATCTGTCCATCTGTGGTTAGGTTTGCAGAATTGTAGAGGAGTTCTTCAAGGATATTTGCCTGTGATAAATATATAATTGCAAGACAGATTGAGAGGTTAGGAGTCTGGAAGAACTCACAAGCAAAACAACACAGAATATTGATCTCACCTGTCTCTTCAGCCAATGCATATAAGACCTTTCGCTGGGAAAATCGGACTTGCAAACGCAACTTAAAAGCTCCAATGAAATTTGAGGAACATCCAATTGCCCAGTCACTGTCCTAAAAGCAAACTTTATTAAGCCTTTCCTAATGCATGCATCCATCGCTTCTGAAAGCTGGTAAAGAAAGCACCGATTATTTGTGTAAAACCACAGCAATCAGACCTGATAAAAAGTTATCCTACAATCATAACCAACCAACTGAAAACAAAAACAAAGAAAGAACCTAAAGGAGGGGAAAACAGAAACAGAAATGGAAATGAACACTCTTGTCCTAAACCGTCCATTGGTTTACAATGTCAGATCCATGACTGGATTAGCTAATACCCTAGAAAACTGACCAAAAATTAGTTTCAGAGATCTCCAATGAAACTTGCATTTGCATATTAGTTTTGGATATTCCTAGACTTCCATAAAGAGTTTCTATACCTCATTCGGAAATCATCTGTGAAACAGATTGATCCTAGCACCACATAACGATAATAATAAAAGAGAATATAAAAGCATGACAAAACATGATCCACCAATCATAACCAATGTTCTCAAAAGCGATCGCATAATAGCATAATGCCATCCATATGCGATGGTATGCGATTGCATATTGCATATGCGATTATGCAATATGGCATATGCGATGGTATGCGATCACATAATGGCATATGCGATTGCATACTCTCCAACGGTAAGAAATCCGACCGTTGGAGCATTAATTATTATTATTTTTTATTTTTTTCCGGATGTTTTGCCTATAAAAAGGCACTTCCTCCTCCATTTGCAACATAAACATTCTAAAACACTCTCTTGCTCTCATACATCATTCTAAATCCCTCATACTCGCTTTTAGTCTTAATCTCTTAGTCTTTTCTTTACTACTCAAGATCAAGTCAAGGACTCAACAAGCAAGAAGTGCAAAAGAATCAAGGATTCAATCACTCTATCTCTCTCTCTTATCTCTTCTATAATTCTATTCTCTTATTATTCTAATTTTTAATCTCCATTCTAAGAATCTAATCTCTTATTGTAAGTTTCTAACTTTTTAAATTTCTAATCTCTATTCTAAGTTTCTAACTTGTGTTTGTGTGATCTATTGTTCTTGATTTCTTTTTAGAACTATCATTTATCAAGATTCAAGATTCAAGAGTAAGACTCAACTCAAGAAGAGACTCTCAAGAGTCAACTCAATAGTCAAGTCTCAACTCTCAAGTGGCAATCACACACTCAAGTCTCCCAAGTCCCAACAAAGTCTTCTATTTTGTTTCATACTTTCATTGTAATTTGTAGACAGTAGTTTCTTCTATCTACTTTGTACTTTATAGTTTATGGTTTCTAGATTCTAGACTTCTAGTTCATTTCAACTTTCAAGTTTATTTCAAGTTTGAAGTTTCTAGTTTATTTTGGGACATTAAACGTCTCTCTCTCTCTCTCTCTCTCTCTCTCTCTCTCTCTCTCTCTCTCTCTCTCACAACACACACACACACACACACACACACACACACAATTGTATTTGTAACCCCACAACCATACTAATGACACTCTCCATCCCCCATCCCCACCTCTCTCAGCATTTTAAAACTATTTACATTATTTAGTACTTAGTAGAATTTACTTACTACTTAGTAGTTAGCATTTGCCTATTACTACTTACCTATTTAATTTAGCACTTACTACTAAGACTAATAGACTCTAGTCTAAATTTTAAATTTCTAATACACATTCATAGTTTCATAAACGTACTACTTTCAACTTCTCTATCCTACTAGGCTACTACATAGTGTCATCATGTCTTCTTCTAAATTTTATACTTTGAAGCAAACGTCAAATGACCCGGGTTGGAAGTATGTGCATCATCAAAGTGCTTGTGAAAAGTCTCAAGTATTGTGTGACCTATGCGGATTCGTAAGTTCCAGTGGTATTGACCGGCATAAACAACACCTTGTGAGTGGCTTGTGGAGACAAAGGATCCGGTCTTTGCCAGTGACTCCCTTACATGGGCCCAAGTTGAAGACGCCGCTTATGGATCGACACTTGGTGAAAGTTCTCAATCTCAATACTTTCATTGGTGGAGATCTACTTTGAGGTTTAGTTTCTAGATTCTAGACTTCTAGTGGTTTCTAGGGGTTTGAAGCTAGTTTATTTTTAGCAAAACACACACACCTATGCCTAGTAGTCAAGCATACTAATGACACTCTCCATCCCCCATCCCCACCTCTCTCAACATTTTAAAACTATTTACATTATGATATTGAGATCGAAGAAGTACAAGAAGATGCTCAACCATTAGACGTGGATGAGCAACTTGTGCGGACACATGATGAAGAAAAAGAAGAAGATGAAGTGTACGTTGAAGAAGGAGATGAATCTGACGATGATGATGACGATGGTGATGGTGGTGATGTGCCACAATGGGAGAGGGAACAATGTATATAGTTAGTAGATTAGTAGTTTGCACTTTGTAGATTTTGTTTATCAATAAAAGTATTAAGTTATAACTTTTTATTAATAAGTAGTTGTTAATTTTTAGTTATTAATAGCTTAGATAGTATAGGTAATATACTTGCTAATATTTACAAATTAGATTGAAAATTGATGGGAGTAGTGCAGTCTTTATGAGGAAAAGAAAAAAACAGATTTTTCCCAAATTTTCCAATTTTTAAAAATTCTTTTAATGATTTTAAAAAAATTTCAAAATAAAAAAACATTGTGCAATCGCTTATGCGATTGTGTGATGTTTATTTTTCATAAAACCGCAATCACACTATGTTGATCGTAGCATACAATGGTGTGTTCGCTTGGATAAGCAATTTGCCAACATTGATCATGTGTTTATATGATAAACATTGACCTGTGAGTACATGAATGATGTGGGCCCCAACAACCAACCAACCAACCTATGAGCAAACACCCTTCGATCCATAGCTCAAGTGGTAGATCGAGGATGAAAGATACCTCGTTTCAACAAATTTTGAGGTCTTGGTATCGATTCCCATAGAGGGATGGCTAACAGCCAGGAAGTGTGAACTGACAATGGGTGTACTAACAAGCCAACAGAAAGAAAAAAAAAAAAAAAAAAGAAATCCATCATGTGGTCCACCAATCAAAATGGAAATCAGAGAGAGAGAGAGGGACTTAGTGGAAAACACAACTAGAGATGATATGAGTCATATGACGACTTACCCAGGTCAGCTATACATGCATCATCTGTCCACATTCCTCCGATTATGAAATGCCTCCAACAACCATGCTAAACATATTTAATACCCTAGTCAGCATGCTTCGTCCATGGAACCTCATATTGCACATGTGGCCGACATATCAACTATCATAGGCTCTTTAGACACTTGCAGGCACCCCTTTGTAATGATTAAAATATCGATAGTACTGGTATCGCACAACAGTGATATGAAACTGGGTTGAAGGTGTCAAATTCCTAGTATCGGTAGCAAAATAATCGATGATATATCGATACATTGTGATATTTTGAAAACATCGACTTCGTAATTTGCCCAGAATCATCAATACATGCAATACGTATCGACGATATCGCACTTGTATCAGCCCTCTTTTCCAAATCGCTCAAAATCATTTTAAAAAACCCATTTTTTGTGAATTTTTTTGTTAGGATCCCTTTCTAATTGGATTGCAAGTTTCAACTATTCCTTTTCTTTTGTTTGGAAAGGGGGGGGGGGATGGATTGTACCGAAAATCTAATTGTCTAATTAGAACGTTTGAATCGTTTTCTCTTGTTTAATTGGAATCAATGGAACGAAGTTAGTAATCCATGATTTTGCATGTTTTCTATGCTCAATCATAATTTTTGACCTTCAATTTTCAAATTTGGGGAAAATGGGAGAATTTGGGAAAAATCCAAAATTCCTCCAATTTCAATCATTTAGCTTGCAATTAGAGTGTAGAAAATCACATCAAGGTCCTTGGAGGCTAATCTATAGATTGACTGAACGTTTTGGAAGTTTTGAGACAATTTATTTTTAATTAAAATTTTCAAAAAATAATTAAAAATATTTTAAAAATTAGATTGAGCAGGATGTTATTTATACCTAATAATTATGTATTTATGAGTGCATATTGATTTAACATCAGCCACATTCATTTATTTATTTTTTAAATTTTATAAAAACAATTAAAAATATTTTTTAAAATAATTGCACGGTATATTATAGAATATTAGTATTTTTATTTATTATTTTAAATAAAATTATTTCTGTCAGACAGCGTATTATTTATGACCCTTCACAGAGGAAACTTATTATGTGCACTTGTTTTCAGTGATCCTTTGAGTACTAAGTTGGTAATAATGTCTATTCTAACATACCTTGATGTCTCATTGAAAAAATCAACAAATTTCCCAATGTTTCCCAAAAACAACAATACATTATGCGATATTTCCCGTGCAATACTAATATGTTTCTATAACCCAAGAGTGCAATATATACATCAATACTGATACTTAAATCACTGCTTCTATGTACCCCTTTGAAGCTTGATCAGTGGAAACTATTGGAGTGGTAAAGCCCATTGATATGCATTGATACACCATACTCTGACAGCTTAAGCTTTTAGAGTAAATGGTTGGATTCAAGAAACCCTATGCCAAGAGATAAGGGCCCTTTGTCAGCCATAGGAGAGTCCAAGAGAGATAAACCTATGCCAAGAAGGATTGATTCAAACAACTCTATCTCACTCAATCCTTAAGTTGTCAGAATGTAGTGTATCAATGTATATCAAGGGACTTTACCACTCCAATAGAAACAAGCAAATGAGGTGCCTTCTTTGAATCCCTAAGGTTGTAGCTATACATCCTCTAATGACCCCTTGAGTTAATACTGGTTGAAGATGCCATGTAAGCCAGACTGCAGCGATGACCCCTAGTGGAGATGAACTAGCATGTCTATATATGAGAGAACTAAACCTCATAACTGTATGACTTCTACTGGACAACCAAGATTAGTGTTTTAAATAACGGTAGTGTGATGTGTAGAGCTCAACCCTCTATAGTGTGTAGCGTAAATACGTAGCGTGTAGCACAAACTACACGATACTTCTATTTTTTAATTTAAAAATAGGACAAATATAATAAATAGTGAAAAAAAGGGAAAAAAATATATAAAAATGCCTAAAAGATTATTCATTTTATTAATTATAAGCATGTTTAAAAAAGTTATTAGTTATCATTTATCAAAAGCCAATCCACATTTATAAGCCAAATCAAATAATAATCGCATCAACAACTTTCTAACCAAACCACTTTAATTAATAATGTCTAATTGAAACTATAAGTCACAATTATGAAAAGAAATAAAAATCCAATAGGTTAAAAGTATCAAGTACAATACAAGTGTCACATTCCTCAACATTAGAAACAAAGAAAATGTGAAAAAAATAATAAAAAATAAAATAGTAAAAAAATACATTGTAGCTTACGCTACGGTAGCGTACGCTACGATCCCTGTAGCGTACACTATAGGGGATTTACGCTATTTGGGACGCTACGTAGCGCTATGGCCACGTAACGCTACGGGCGCTATTTGAAACACTGATCAAGATGTTACCGGTTAAACACATGCCTATGCCAAAGCATGATGATGATCTCGATAATAGGGTAAACTGGCGGGTTATATATGGAAAACTATGCCTAAATGTGAGGATGGGGCCCCCTATCAAGAGGTTTACCAATTGAAATGTCCTTTTACAAAAAGGACTTCTTTACCTAACTCCTCAACCCCTCTTGGAAACGTATGACTATCCAAAACGTATTTGTGTTTATGTTTGTAAGAATATAGATATGATTGAGGTTCGGAAGTATATAGCCTTGAAGATTAAAGAGGAGACACAAGACTAAACTACCGTTCATACAATTACAAATAACCAATATATCCACCATGTTATTGATCTCCCTCACAGAAAGAATGCCAGAAATAGGCACTGATTTTTTTTTAAGGTAACACTATCAGGGATTGAACCTTGGATCACTCACACACACTACACTGTCTCTACCAGTTCATCTAACGAGTGGGAGACAGAAATAGGCCACTGATACTTCTTCAAAGGGATAAATCCTAAGTGAAAGTGAAATGCTTAAAAAGTTATGCCTTCGCCAAATTATGGTTTCCATCTTTCAATTCCATCCTTTATCACATACAATTACTTGGTATTTCCAAAAGACCAAAGCACAAAAAAAGATGTCCACTGAACAAGCAATTATTTTGCAGTATCAATTAAAACTGCAGTTAACCAGCAAATTCATGGAGAGAATTGCACACAATTAAATACGAACACAACTTGCCTCCATCTGAACACGAATTGTATCAAGCAGGTCAGAGTGGCTAGCATCTGAAAGTGATGGAGAATTATCCTTTTTACTTCTCCGCCTCATTAGAAATTTAGATTTCTTTTCCTTCTTCTTGTCTTCAAAGGAATGAATTTGAACCCTAGTTATGGAGAGAGAAGGGGAGGAGAGGAGATGGAAAGTCAACAGTTTCAATCACTTCAAGATATAAATGTTACTTTGGAGAAAGTCTAGGTAAGAGAGAGAGGTCATAAAATCAACAGTTTCAATCACTCCAAGATATAAATATTACTTTGGAGAGAGAGAGAGAGAGAGAGAGAGAGAGAGAGAGAGAGATCCTACCCAGAGAAAGCCATAGAAGCAAGCAATACTTCGTAAGCTGTTTCTCGGACATCATCATCAGAAAGCCCTTCAAAGTCCCTAAAACTATGGATTAGTTACAAGAAAAATCAAATTGCAGAGCTCCACCAAATAATGTGCAATTAAGAGAAATAGAAAGAAATAATTAGAGGAATAATAAGCATATTGCACCATCTTGAGTAAATAAGCATATAAAGTAATCAGACCTGTAATTTTGATACATTGTAGAAACTATGAAAAAGATGATAAATCTAAACCCATCGATACCTGCCCTCAGGATAGGTAAGCCTAATGAGAGAATACTTGCATCGCTCATGGGTTGACAAGGTTTAGCTGTTTCAGCCATATGTCTGATTGCATCTGCATGCCCAAAACTTGCAATTTCCTCTGCAATTAAAGGATCCACTTTGCTTGATGAATGTGATGAAGGATTAGTAATTGGTTTATCTGGAACCTGAGGAGGCATGCGTTGAGGAGGTGACCCAGACAATGGTTCTGATAGAAGAAAGTATGAGCTACCTGATTGAGAATTTATCTGCATAAAGGAGCATATTATATTGTTAAATTTCAAACAGTTGGAACCCAGAAATGATAAAAAGCTCTTATTTGAAGTACATCCTGGAGTAATGCATGCACACATGCACATACGGGCAAGGTGCACGCACGCTCAATCTCACAAGTCACACACACATGAGGTCGAGCCCCCCACCGTGATGCGTTTCGAACATCTACCCCATCAGTCAGATACACCATTCCATCATGGGCCTAGGTCTCAAAAATCAAGTCAATCCGTGACTTGTGTGGGCCACACCACATACAAAAGTGGAGATGGGCCGTGCACCATTAAAACATTCATAACCATTTTTGAGGGCCCACCAAGATGTGGTTTGCAAATCCAGCCCATCCATTATGTGTGTCCCCTTGAATGAGGGTTCAGACCAAGTTTTAGGCGCATACAAAACTTAGGTGGGCCCCACCAAGTGCTTTTATATGTTTTAACAGTGTCTTCACATAATTTTAGATGGTATGGCCCACTTGAGTTCCGTATATAGCTGATTTTTGGGATATCCCATAATTTAAGGGGGACCCATCAAATGCACAGTGTTGATGGTCGACACGCATCATGGTGGGGCCCGCACAGCTTGACCTCACAGGAGCTTATTGTCAGCTCCAACGCATTGTACCTTTTCCCTATATATAGCTTATTGTCAGCTCCAGCGCATTGTACCTTTTCCCTATATATATATACATATATATATAGAGAGAGAGAGAGAGGCGCTAGCTCACCTGTGCACCTTTGCACACGTATCATGGGCGTCTAATCCGAACAGTCCATGTGATGCGGCATCCCATGAAACCCCATGGGACCAATTTTCACCCTGATCTAAAACTCTGGTGGGCCATAGCAAAGAGAGATGCAAATCAAGGGAGGAAGCTGTTTTCTTTTTTCATGGCCCACCAAAGTTGGGCCCCAGGGGTTTCATGGGGTGCTGCATCACGTGGACCGTTCAGATTTTGGACTCACATCACATATGATGAGTTCTCAAAAAGTATGCACGAGTTCCATGCGAACTGGTGCGCAGCTGAGCATTCGGCTATATATATATGTATATATATATATATATGTGTGTGTGTGTGTGTGTGTGTATTCTGATTTTGTGAAAATATGTGTCTAATGCCCTAGTTATTTGAATTGCAGTGACTAGTTCAATGAAGTGTACTGCAATTTCCTCAATTAGTAACCACAATGGTAGACTGTTATCCAAATCACAACTATGTCATGTTCAAGGTGCTCTTGAAAGAAACTTAAATTCAATTTGAAGGCAACTTCCTCGTAATGAGTACCAAGGAAGGTTATTGCTATGCAGTCATTTCCTCTCTCTGACCAATTGTTGCATACAATTCAATATTACATCCAAACACAACGTTAAAGGTCATTTCATATGTCAGATTCCACAGTGTTAAGCCCATAAGTAAGGAATACAATAATAGAAGTAAAAGTTGCATAACACAACCCATGCATATATGGAATTAACTTATGAATATATAAGGGTGTTAACTGTCAACAGTCTGTGCCAGCCCATTGGATCTTTGGGCCTGGCCCATCATGGATCAGGTTCAGGCAAAGGCTCCCAGGCCCACCATGTCTGTCAAGTCTGAAAGTTAAGGCCCGATTAGTAAAATGGCCATGGTCAGGTCAAGCTCATTGCTCCTTCGGATCTAGTAGGATCAGGTTGGTCCCAGGCAGCCATGATAATAATGTGAATTAGCCACTAATACACATGTAGAAATTTCTTACTGGGCTGGGTTAGTGCACGACAGATTTTTAATTATGTCGTGCCGGGGTAAGCACAGGCTCAGACTTTATGTTTTCATCTCATGGGTGGGCTGGCGCGGACCTGGCTAAGGCCCGGCCCGTTGAAATCCCTAAGGTAAGGACCTGTTTGGCATTGCTTAATTAAATGCTTTTGAATGATTATAATTTTGGAAAGCTTCTTTTTTTTTTTTTTTTTGGTTGGGGGGTTTATTAAAAGGAGCATTTTTGCACTAAGCAAGCATACCCCTCATTTGAGGGGGTGAAACACATGTAAGAGATACGGGCCATTCATCTGGTAGGACGCACTATGAACATAGCACATACCAAAAATCAGGGAACCACAGTCATCAAGTGAGCCACACATGTACATCGAAGCTGGATAGTTGGACTTTACTCTGGTTGCCCATCTTTCTCATACAGGTTTGACCTTCCTGACTATCAATGAACCAACATTATATTTGGTCCATGACATGTTCACAATGTCCCCTACCTGATGAATTGCCCAGATATATGAGTGTTGTATGCACGGATCTCTAACACCATAAGGACCACTTAATGAATCACGACCCTCAGATAACTCATGTAGCCTGTTTCATAGAGGGGCTTTCTAGAATACACCCTGATGTATTACAATAGGATACAACAGGACTTTTAGCCATTGGATTGGGTAGTTTTCAAAGACCCAATCCATTCATATGATGGGTTGCACCATAGATGGGGTATATACCCAAAAGAATTCTCAGATTGAAATAGGTCAACCCTCAATCATTTAGAGGTTAAGGGCACCGTCCATATTCAAATGAAAAGAGACAATGATCAAAGGGTTGAAATACACTAACACAAGAGTTATTATTTTTGAACTATCCTCCATTCTACATGCAGCCCACCATACAAATGGTTTGGATCGTTGAAAGATGACCCACGTTGGAAGGCTAAAGTCCCAATGTATCATACTGCAATACACTTGGATGTATTCTAGCAAACCTCTTTGGCAGATTTTCCAAATCCAATCCGACATATAATGTTGCAAGAGGTTTGCTAGGGGTTTACAAAGCCCACGCATGTACAAGGCATGCCTTCTACACTACATTACATTTGTCTAGGGGTTTACGAAGCCCACACATGTACAAGGCATGCCTACTACACTACATGACATTTGCCACTTTGGCAGATGATGCAGTAACAAAGCTGTCCATCAGGTTGTTCCAACAGTCAAGAAGTACTCACCAGATATCAGGTTGGTGCACTCATCAGGTAGGCCATGATGTTGGAAACAAGTATATGGATTAAACTAAGATATTGTTTCAAGAAACTGTCAAGATGTTCTCACCCAAAAAGAATTGCTTTTTTTGTTCCATGCATGTTTAACAAATTTGTCAATAAACAATTTGAAAGAATATTTTATTGTGAATCAATTATACACCTCCCAGAAGCAACGCCAAATGGGCCCTAAGTGAAACTCAGACAATGAAACAAAAACAGTAAAAGAAAATAAAGGGACCCAACGAGCATCTTCTTAGCCCAACAAACTATAAATGTGTGGCCCGACATTTGTATGGTGGGCACCAGAGTGAGATAGCCTCAAAATCCTCCCTATTAGATCGTCCTAACTGTTGGATTTGGTCCCTGTTGGATGCATAGTCTGTTGAATGTCCCTATTAATTTGACCGGTAGGATTATCTGAAAGGGTAGATGCATAACAAGGCCCAGTCCCCTTTTTTTTAAGGCATCAATAATTTTATTTAGAAGCGGCAAAACTGAACAAAGAATACAACCCCAACAACAAAAATCAGAAAAGAAAACCACCCATAGAACAAATAATACCCAAACCCTCATTTCTAAAACATCGTTCATTCTGGGCTCCCCACAAAGCCCAATAGACAGCCATTACCAGTAATCTCCAACTAGCCTTCCCGGATTTACCGACGACTCCACTCTGCCATGCCCAAATCAACTCGCTTACAAACTTTGGCATTGCCCAATCAATGAGCATGACGCAGAACAAGTGGTTCCAAACACTGCGAACAAAGAAACAATGAATGAAAAGATGATCGATTAACTCCCCATTCGCCCAGCACATTAGGCAAGATGTTTGGGAGGACAAGGGATCTCCTTTGCAAACTATCCACAATGAGATAAAAACCGCCACCTGAGGGGGAGCTCCATAGAACCAAAAGTGGAATGGGTGGGGTGGACCAAACTGGGGAGGAGTCTCCGAGCTCAACTCAAAAGAAGGGCTTAACCAAGAACTTCTCCAAACGATGTCTTGGGCAATATATCGAGTCCTCTTCAAGAACTGCAAGCCGAACATTGTTTAGGAGGTTCAAAAGTTCACCAACCTCATCAATCTCGCCTACCAATAAGTTCCTTCGGCGGGGCGGGGACCAAACATCCGATCCCTCAACAATGGAAAAGCAATCCGCCACAGGAACAAATCTATTAGGAGCGAGGTGGGCAGTCCTCAGGAAGAGATGTTGAAGCATGTGGCCGCCACACCAAGGGTCGATCCAAAAACTTATACGAGTACCGTTGCCAAGCCTAAAGGAAATCCCACACCTAACCAAATGTTTGGTATTCACCACCGCTTTTGAAACTGCCGACGCCCTATAAAGTGAAGAATTCCTCACAAACCATCCACCCTATTGCGTGACATACTTGCTCGCCTTCACCTGTCTCCAAATCCTTCCTTCCTCCACCCCAAAACGCCATATCCATTTCCTGAGAAGGACTATATTCATATCACCCAAAGGCTTTAGCACCCCCTCATCCCATCTAAGAAGATGAAACTTCCTTCTATCACTAGCGTTGTACCATAAGAAGTTCCTTCTCAATTTATCCAACTTGTCCAAGACCAACTTGGGCCATTTGAACAGGGAGAAGAAGTAAATGGGCATATTAGAGAACGTCATCTTTAAGAGAATCACCCGACCTCCCATAGAAAAATAACGACACTTCCACGAGGCCAACTTCCTCTTGATTCTTTCAATCACCCTACCCTAAAGATGCATAGTTGGTTTGCTTATGGATAACAAAAAGTCTAGACACAAGGAATGGAAGGCACTAGACTTGCATCCAAAAAATATTAGCAAACCAATCTAGCTCGTCCCCACCAACGTTCACTCCAAGCATTTCAAACTTACCCATATAAATCTTCAAACCCGAGATAGCTTCAAAGAAAACCAGAATTTTCCAGATGCTATCCACCAAGTCCTCCTTAACTTCAGAAAAAATAAGTGTGTCATCCACGTAATGAAGGTGGGAAATCTGCCTATTGTACACTGGAATATCAAATCCTTTAAACAACCCATTTGCAACACCTTTGGAAAGCATGTTGCTAAGGGCCTCCCCCACTACCACAAATAAGTACAACAATAGTAGATCTCCCCACATCAAGCGTTTAGAAGCTTTTTTTTCTTTTTTTTCTTTTTTTGAAGATTAGCCATCTAAAAGCTTGAAGAAACCTTTCGGCGAACCATTGGCTAAAATGGAGAAGAATGAGGATTCAACACATGCCCTAATCCACCCCCTCCACTTCTTACCAAAGCCCAACCAATCAAGCATGTAATCTAAAAAATCCCAATTTACATGATCATACACATTTTCAATATCTAATTTATAGATTAATCCTGTTTTCCTATCTCTGTATCTTGATTCAATACATTCACAAGCCACTAAGGTGCTATCTAGGATCTGCCTACCTGTAGCAAAAGCCCCTTGATTCTTGGAAATAATACTAGAAAGAGTTGCACTAAACTTGGATGCAAGAATCTTAGCCAAAATCTTGTAGGGGCTCTTAATTAAACTGATTGGCCTGAAGTCCTTCAATTGTTCTACCCCATCTACTTTGGGGATAAGAGCAATAAATGAGGCTCCTAACTCATAAGATAGGCAATTCATTTCCTAGAACTCTGCAACAAAGTCCATAATGTCCTTCTTAACAATATGTTAGAAATTCTAAAAGAACAGAATTGGGAATCTGTGGGCCTGGCGCCTTGTCCCTACACATCGAGCCAATAGTCGCTTTCACCTCTTCTTCAATGAATGGCTTCTCTAGCTCAATTGGGACTTGCATCCTCTGGACATATGATGTTAAAGTCTTAAGTTGTCCAACCTCGGCCTTGTCCATTGCTCTTCAAACAGTAAGGCCTTATAGAAGGAGACAATTGCATCACAAATCTTTTCTTTCTCCAATGTAGGAGCTCTGTCAACCATGAGAGATGAAATCTTGTTAACGTGAGCCCGCGCACTAGCAATGCTATGGAAAAAAAAAATTGTATATTTTTATTGCCTTCTTTTAGTCATACTACACTTAATCTCTGACGCCATTTAATTTCCTCCTCCTTGGCTTGTTTCACAAATACGAGGGAAAGATTTGCCCCCTTTTTTTTTTCCATCCTTGGAGAATAGCCTGCCACCCTCTTCTCGCAAATCAAGATCGTGAATTTGTTCCGCCATTATGTCAAATTACTCTTCCCTTCTACCTAGGACATCTTCCCTCCACACTCTGAGCTTCTCTTTCAACATCTTTAGCTTTCTAAAAATTCTAAACTCGACATAACCACCAACCACTGAGGACCCCCCCGACATAACCACCAACCACCGAGGACCCCCCCCCCCCCCCCCAAGACAAATGTGACATCATGGCTTCCAACCTAGCAAAAAAATCTTACCATAGAAGTGACCACTCGTCCCCCATTAAGCTTTTCGTAGGAGAAACGGATGACATTAAAGTCCCCACCTGTACACCAGGGAACCGACCACATCTGTCTGACACCATCAAGTTCTGCCCAGAGTTGATCCTACATATTTTTTTCTACAAGGACCACACACATCAGATAACACCCACTGGAATCATGACAAAGGATCACGCAACAAGACAGAAAGAGAGAAAAATCCAGAGAAAACTTATAACTTTTTTCCAAACATTAGATTTCCAAGCAACCAAGACACACAAAACTGCCCTTGAACCATTGAGAAAGACCTACTCAACATTACTAATACCTCAAATAGATTTATTTTTTAATGACGATAGGGTGTCTCCGCCCCTTTTTAAGGCTAGAATATTCCCTGCGGATGCACGCCAATAAAATTTGTTGTACCTTTATCAACTAATTGCAGTTTGGTTTCTTAGATTGCAATAATGTCAGCCTCTGTCTTCTTGCACAGCTTCTTAAACTAAGCTCTCTTGATGCTACACCCCCCAACCCATGACCATTCCAAGATAAAATGATCATCAGTCACATCCTTTTCCCGGTCTCGCCCTTTTCACTCCACTTCCTTTTACTTGCAAACTGGTAATTAATGGAGCACTCCAAATTCATTAGCTCTCTCCAACCGTTGGGAGGTTTCCTGGGCTTCAACTTTTGGCGAGATTGTTGTCATTATATAGCCTTGTCTTGCACAAATTGGTAGAAATCATATAAATTCTCAACCTGCGTTCCGTAAAATGTAGCCACCAAACCCCCCACTCTAATTAGGACGTCTTTAGTCCACTAAAATTGTTCCGCCGTGATCATCCCCTTGCTTATCCGATCCTCAAAACTAGCCTTGAGCCTTCCCCCATTGTACAGACAGACAGATGTCGAGTCTTCTCTAACCTTCTTTGTGCACAGAGGAGTGACCATTATAGCTTCCTCCAAAGGATCCTCTTCCCATGGCCGCACCTCCACCAGCATTCCTAGCTGCTGAGTCTTATGTCCCGTAGCTCCACATCCGCTTCAATTCTTACACCTTTTGTTCCTTCCGAGTCTGGGATAGATCTATCTCTGAATTGGTCTTGGACACTACCCTGTGAAAGGGAAGGCCCAGCCCATGATGGGCCCCACACTAAAAGAGACCCTTGCGAGTGCTAAAGAAATGAATTCACAAAGGGGTCATTTAGATGTTTGTAAGTTGGATTAGTTGTAAGTGCCTTACGAGTAAGCAACTTTTAGGTATTGTTTGAGGGGGAAACTTCACTTATAACTAGGTTACAACCTGTAAGTCACTTACACAAAAAACTTACGAGCAAGTTACATGGGGAAGGGTGGGATTTCACTTACCTGTAAGTTAGTTAGGAGCTCTCTTATAACTAAGTTGCAATCTGTAAGTCACTTGCAGGAAAAACTTTCAGCACGGTACATGGGGAAGGAACGGGATTTCACTTGCCTATAAGTAAGTTACAGGCTCTCTTTTCACTTGCCTATACGTTACAGGCTCTCTCCCTAGTTACCTCCGCCAGAATCGTCCATATCTTTGACGAACCTCTCCTCTCTCCATATTTCCCAACCTGTCACAATGCAAGGTTCGCTTCTCCCTTCTCCTCTGTTTTTTTTTTATTAAAAAAAAAAAAAAAAAAACCATCAAGAAAAGGGGGAGCAACCCCAAGCTTTGTCAAGCCCACTGTGATGCATGTCTTATATGATATGTCCACTTTCTTCATCTGTTTCGATGGCTCATTTTAGGGTATGAGCCCAAAAATGACTACATGTGGTAGATCCAAATCTCAAGCGGACCACACCACAGGTAACAATGGGGACTGAATGCCCACCATTAAAAACTTTTTGGGGTCACAAAAGCTTTGGAACAAGCTAATCTTTGCGTTTTACCTTCAACGGGTCAATGTAACCTTATGAACGGGCTGGATGAAAAATGACCATCATGATAGGCCCTAGGAAAGTCTCAATGGTGGGCATCATTTTCCCCATCCTTTCATGTGGTGTGGTCCACTTGAGATTTGGATATGCCTCACGTTTGGGTTGGTGAAACAGATAAATGGCGTAGACATAATACATACATCATGGTGAGGCCTACTGTCAATCCTAAAAATCATTTTTTGTTGCATATGTGACTCACTTGATGAATGGAACAGTGATCCCCACCTGATAGATGATTTTCCAAACGTCCCCTATCCATTATAGTTAAAAGCTCTAAAAATCATTGGTTTTATTTTATTTTTTTTAGATCTATTATATGATAATTCTTGTAAGAGAATTAAAATAAATGAAAGTTGTAGTTGACTAGCAAAGGTGGCACCCACCTATTGTCGGTAATCAGAATAATCATTATAGTAGGCCAAAGCAAATAATTGGATGACAAGGATCATCCAAGGGTATATGTTTAGCATTTCTCATCCATGACATGGCCCAATAAACTCAAAATTTGGGCCCCAAATATATGGTATGTTGGGCTGAGCAATCACTTGAATGTAGATTGTACTTCTTTATGGACCCTACTACTATGTGTATGGTGGATTTATTGTTATTTTAATTTTGTTATTGCTTATATTAAGTAAATGCTCCAAATTACAAGTATTTTGAATTTGTGGGCACACTTTGTGGCCTAGATGATTGATTTAGCCTAGGAATTGGCTCAAAGATTCACCTAGCTGGGCTGAACCCAATGACGTATTTTATGCCCAGCTTTTTCATGTGGTTTTAAGATTTTGGAGCGATTCCCTACTAAGTTCTATTTGGTTGGAATATACAGCTATGTACTTTCCTGTAACTTACCCACACACAAGAAGAAAAGGAAGACGAAAACTATTTACTAGTAAAAGACTTACAACTTACATGCAAATAGACAGCATGTCAACTTCAAAATTATAGGCATCCAAATGACCCCGGATAGACAATCAAAGGGATAAAATAGTAACAATATGATACTAAAACAATATCAATCCCTGCTTGATATTTCCTTACCATCGTCGGATAATCATGCTCATAATAGTACTTTTTAGTAGCTTCTGAAAGATCGAGAATCCCACCTGAAACAACAACAAAGCATCAGTTAATCCACAATCAAAGCCCTCCCAATCCTTCACAGGAAAGAAGAAGAAGAAATGAATTTTTAAAACTAAAACCAAATCTCAATACCATGATTCGCGCATTCCAGTATGTAATCAACGCTGACGGCATCCAAATCGATGTCTTGTAAGCTAATAGCGCCTTGAGGTGTTTGAATTTCTCTGATTAAACCGACAGACAGGATGAAATCAAGGAGCTTGCGGCGGTCACTGCGATACTTGTGTAGAAGAAGATTCTCCATCTGCACCCGAGAAGCACAAGACCCGTAGGACTTACATAAAGATTTCGCGCGTCTGTCGTCGTTTCACAATCGATGTAGTTGGAATTTAGCAGGAGTTGAGAAAATTACATAAAAGGGTTCTTCTTTTGGGATGGTGTATGATTTTGTAAATAAAAATAGACAGGAAATGGTTTAGAGAGAGAGAGAGAGAGAGAGAGAGAGAGAGAGAGGAGCGGAAGAAGGGGGAAGGCGGAAGGAGAAACAAGCCATAGTCCAAAACCGCGAAATGAATAAGAGCATCGGTCTTTATTCGCTCGCGTGAGATGAACGGGAGCTTCTCCGGAGACGTGCTAGTACGAAAGTCACATGCGAGATCTGTGCCAATCTTCAGGTAGAAAATGTTGAATATGGACCCGTTGTCTATATTTAAATGCGTATTTTCCTTGACCAATGTTTCGCCTAGATGGGAGAGTAGAGCAGTCTGATTTTTTATTTTATTTTTTTGACGGATCATCTATACAGTGTGTAATGATGAATGAACGATATGGATCTTTCACACATATAACAATTGGGAGATGTTCCTCGAAGCCCCCATCAATCTCACGCGAGCGCTTAAATTAGGGCAAATTCACGCGCGTTTCACCGGCCTCACCGAATCCGATTCCATTCTTTTTTTCGTTTTTTTTTTTTTTTTTTAAATTACATGCACGAGCGCGCATATTTGTACCAGAACGGCTAAACAACGTGAGGGGTCCGAGGCCGAGCGTAGAGTGTGAGTCGGGCATCGTGTCGGACAAGTAAGACCCATGCTTCAGTGATCTATACTGTTGGATGGACCTCCTAAAGATCTTCCAGATTGCAAGACTCTTATCCATCCACTCTTTGGCCCTGATCGTGGATCACACTCGTATATACTTAATTAGACAACCATTGAATAAGACTGGATGGTTTCTTTGAGGCAACCAACATGCCACTTGTTCATGACATCAGTGCTATGAAAACAGCAGGCCCCCAACATCAAGGAAAAAAAACAGGATGACGAGATGAGCTCACATGGTTGGAATGAACGCAATTCAAAATTAGGTGTGGCCCACCGAGTGAGCTGATCAGCCTGATTCTCTTGAAGAGTAAGCTTCATATTGGGCCCACTGTTCTCCCGGTACTGAAGTTATACACGTGGCATGTTGGTAAGAAAGGTGGTTCGGTAGTACGAGTTGTGGTACCAGTTGCCAGTGGTTGGGTCTTGCCTAACCTATCAAAGGAAAATATTTTAGTATACCATATCAACGGCGGGAAAAACTGGGAGAGCGAGTCCTGCTTAGGGCCCAATCACGCTAGCCATATCTTCCAGCCACGCCTCTGTACTCGGTTGATGTCCTCAGCGTCCCAGTGGGACACATGGATCCAGATATTGATCTGATGGGGGCCCACCTGTTTATGGAGATGCCCTAAATTTTCAGCGCTTGTAAACTCCTATATCTTTGATGGGTGGGTTGCAGATAGACGGTTAAGGGTAAAAAAAAAAAAAAAAAGAACCATTGGATGGCAAGTATTTTCCAGCGTTCGCATACAATTGATCACAAGCCTTCAAAATGGGTTGTTATAAATAAAAATCGCCAGCGTTTGATCACGGGTCCTTACTCTTGCTCGGGTACTCAGGAGTTTCAACTCCCGGTCAAGGGTTCGAGTACCCATAGGTGGTGAAATTCCACTAGCATGAGTGTGTGTGTGCGTGTTTTTTTTTTTTTTTTTTTTTTAAAGGATCATCCTATAATTGTGACTTATGGGCTTTGTTCAATCCAGTAGAGTCCAGAACACGAGATTTGCACACAAGTATGGCAAAAGCCGAGCATCTGCCACATGTATGATAGATGATGATATGCCAATGCTTATCAGGAGTCTTGAATCATGTGAACGTCCAACAGCGGCACACCCAAAAAGGGATAATCCGATCAATGACAGAATCTTATCTGAAGCCTCTCTCCATTACTCAAACACCACTGAACTCATCCCATTAATCACTGATAAGATAACACCGTAGAGAGTCTTGTCTGCAGTGGTCAGGATCTGATCTGAGAGAGCAAAATGTAGTAGTTAGGATTCCCCAACACCGAGAATTACCATCACATGATAGCCCAACAGATCACCGGCCCCAGCCTCAAGCCCCGTCGTGTCGCATCTGCAGCACACGTCCAACTCGACTCAAAACTCAGCTAAGTCAACTCAACAAGATTTCAAGCCGACTCACTGAGAAACTCGCAGCAGAGGACTCGTTGAGTGAATAGATTTTAGACAATATTTGAACACCTGACCTATCGAGCAACACAGGCACATTACTACTACGCTGCCAGTCACTGTTTTTGCTATAGAGTAATCCATTTCTTACGAGGCATACCATTGCAAACATATTATCAAACTAAAATTCGCAACTCCAGTCCGAGTCTTTAGGTTAACCCACGCCAGCAGAACATCAAGTGGTGTTTTCAGGTTTTTGAATTATGATTTTAATGGCCTGTTTGGTTTTCCATAAAACCGGTAAATTGTTGTAAATCACTGTAAAAAAGCAATTATTACATTCTTTCACCTGTTTGGAAACGAGTGAGTAATTTCACTTGGAAACCAGTCCAAAAATGTTGACTTAAATTTGTGGGCCCCACCATAATGTATATAATATATCTGTGTCGTCCATCTGTTTTATTAGAATATTTTGAGGCTTTATCCGAAAAAATTAGGAAGATCTAATGTTCAATTGGCCCACATGAAAGGAAACAATGGACTTAATTTGTCCACCGTTGAAAGTTGACTCTTTTACTGGGCCCACGTTGAGGTTTATTCACCATCTAACCCGTTCATAGGGTGACACGGACATGAATAAGTGAAAAATATAAATACAAGCCTGATCTAAAATTTCTAAGGGCCACAACAGGTTTTAATGGTAGGCATTTTATTCTCATGATTTCATGTGGTGTGGTCCACTTGACCTTTGGATTTGCCTAATTTTTGGGCTCATATCTTAAATTCATTTGGCATGATGAATGGGCGGTGTGGACATGCCACACACATTATGGTGGGCCCCATATTTATTTTACAAATTTCTCGATTTGAGTGCTTAAAAAGTAACCGGTCAAGTCAGCATTAGTAAAGATGAAGGTAAATGAAGGTAATTACCTTAGTAAGTAATGATTACTCATTTACAATGCAATTACACTTGAGCCAAAAAACCAAACAGGCCCTAGGTGTAAATTATCACATCAATGTAATCCACCAATGCTCAAGCCAACTATAAACAAAAAATAAAAAGAGAGAATGCAAGCATACAACTGGGATTTGAAGATTAAAACCGGCACAAACACTCTCCAATCCTCGTACAGTTAAGGCAGCCTAATTCAGAACATGTGATGACCAGTTCCCTAGAAAATCCACTTACACGTATGCATGTATACAAACAAATAACACATACACATAGACACTACTACCTCATACCTGTATCAGTGCACACGACACAAGCGCATGCAAACATGAGTTACAGGAGACCTATAAGAGCTGCAAGCATATCGGCACACCATGAGCTGATGGATGCCCGCACATGCATGCACAAGTACATGGCGTCGGAAGAACTGTTACGGGTGCAGGACAGAAGAACTGCCCATTACACATCTTCCCTGCCATGGCTGGCACTCTTTATGATGTTATACTTGCAGAGCGGGCAAGTAGCATTGATGTATAGCCACTTGTCTATGCAGGCACAGTGAAAATGATGGGTGCATGGAAGCTCTCGCAGCTCAACCCCATCTTCATAAGCAGAAAGGCAGATGCAACATTCCTATAAGTACCACAAGAATCTGCTTTAGATACAGATACTGAGAGGAGGATCTATGCAGACCATGAATGAAAGAAGAGCAGCGTAGACTCCCCAAGTAATTCTCATGACTATCATATGGAATTCCAAGATAGCGAAATTTGAGTTGGACAACTTACAGCATCCTCTGCAGAAAGAACGTGTTCGATGGGCATTTCGGTTCCGCACTCTGTCATTATTCCACCAGAAGGTCCTGATATCTCGCCAAGTTTCTCACAATCACCAACCTTTTTGAATTTGTATTTTGGAAGCTGGCGTATATCTTCATCGGATGCTCCTTCCTGCTTTTTCAGAAAGAAGGGTGACCCAAACAGAAGAACGTTTTGTCTCCACTCTATAAGGCGCTTAAAACTAATGTAATTGTTCCTGTTTTACTCGCAGTTAACTAAAGAGATGGAATAGACAGGAAATGAAATAGGATCGACTCATCAAATTATATTGATAGAACTTCAAATGGATGCACGCATGATATGAACAATTATGCAACAGCTACTTATAGCCAATGAATAACAAATACAGCATTTAGTACCAGCCTATATGCATCTGCTTCTCAGGAGACATGGTTAGCTTAAACAAAACGCTAAACTGATATTTTTTGACACAACAATGGCCACGTTGACGAATCAGATAATAAAGACCCTGGTTGCATTTTCGGCAAGTGGCCGAGATGCTATGTTAATACTCTAAATGTCGAGACTGGATCTTTAACAGACATTCAGCGGAAGCATGGACATCGGAGCCCATTGTGGAAAAGTCACAGACCTAGGTTTGAGGTTAAACACTGCGTTCTCCTTCATATCTAGTGAAGCTTTGCTAATGCCTGTGCTAAGACTGGTGCTAAAGATGGTGTTGTGAATCCTGTCATTACTTGGGACAGATTCCTCTGATGTAATTTCTGTATTCCTTTCTTTCTCAATGAAATAGAGTTGTCTATGCAAAATAAATAAATAAATAAGAAAGATCATCATCATCATTATAAGTCTTATCCCAACTAGGACTGGGTACAGGGAATCTTTTTCCACTATTTCACTCTATCGAGGCCCACAACTTCAGTTAGACTATGGGTCCTCAAGACTTTTCTTACTACCACCACCTAAGTCCTTTTCAGCCTTCAACTTGTACCATCTTACTCCTAACCGGCCCAGTTCTTGGTCTCTATTGCACATGACCAAACCATCTAAGTCTGCTTTCCCTCATCTTGTTACCTATTAGTACTACTCCTAATTTTTCTTGAATGCACTCATTTCTGATTCCATCCTTATGCTGCCACTCATCCATCTCAACATCCTCATTTCAGCCACACTCATCCTATGGGCATGTTGTTCCTTAACTGCCCAACATTCTATCCCAAAAGGCATGGCTGGTCTTATAACCATCCTATAAAATTTCCCTTTCAGTTTAAGTGGAAATGAATAAGAAAGATAATATGTTAGTATAACTAGGAAGCATATGAAAACCAACCGGTCCTCCAAACAGAAACGTTTTGGAAAATGCTCAATGTATTCCATAACAGTAATGGTAGCTGTAACGGTCAGCGCTGTTACCGTTATAATATGGGCCATAATGGCTGTTATGGCTTTTTCTAGGGAAAAAAATGTTTAGGCCCCCATAAAGGCCCATTAAGGGACTGTTACGGGCCATTTTACCGTTACAGCCATTACATAACCCTTGTGGAATGCCGTGGTAATGCTTGCACCAATGATGAGTCTCAACAAAGCACACCTTCACAGGTAAAACAGCACCTTACTAGAATGAAGGCACAAGAGAGGAAATCAAAGAAGCAATCACTTCACAGTTCACACCTTGTCCCAGAGAGTTGGCAATCTCATTAGCTTCTCATTCTACATGATTGAACAAAATATTTGGCCTTGCTACCAACTTTTGGAGTCTTTAGGAATTTGCCTACATCTTATCTACTTTATGGTGTCAGCTTAAGCCACTAGATTCTTGGATGAAGATGTGAAGATTCTTAATCCTTCAGAAACAGTCCATATTTTGCATTAATTGATTCCATCCAAACAATTAGTTGTTCAAGATTAATCCACATCACCTCTAGTTCACTTCCAAACCACAACCACCACAAGGGGCCAATTTTTTCCCCTAATATTCTGATAACCAATCCCCTACATGTTTTCAAATTTTTTTCAGCATCTCTGCGTTAACTAGATGACTTTTTCCTCGTTCCTCTTCCCTCCCAAAGAAAGTTCCTCGTGTTTTTCCCAACCTTCCATTACCACTTTTCTTTTCTTTTCTTTTCTTTTTTTTTTTTTGGGTGAAGGGTAACTGGAAATTTTATTTAAAAGAAGGCAAAAAGGGAAAAGAAAGAGGATGAGGATTTTATTCTTTCCTACAAGCCAACCAAACACCACCAGCCCGCGAGGATCCTGGATATCTCTAAATTTTCCTAATAGGATCTTCGGTTTGCAGTAATTGTGGGTCTTGAATCGTCCAATATAAATGATCCACCATAAAAGCTCCGGTCTTGCTTGGATTCCAAATCCATCTATTCCTATCAAAGGGAAAATTTCATTAATTGTGAAGCATTTCCATCATCCTAAGATATTGATTTCCTCATCCAGCAAGTACATTGTGAAGCATTTCCATCATCCTAAGATATTGATTTCCTCCCTCATCAAGAGAGAGAGAGAGAGAGAGAGAGCCATGCTCTCCTGCGCACCTTTGCACACATGTCATGGGCACAAAATTCGAATGTTCCATGTGATGCGGTACCCCATGAAACCCCCAGGGACTAATTTTCACCCTGATCCAAAACTCTGAAAGGCCATAGCAAAGAGAGATGCAAATCGAGGGAGGAAACTGTTTTCTTTTTCCATGGCCCACCAAAGTTATGGATCAAAGTAAAAGATGGGTCCTAGGGGTTTCACAGGGTGTTGCATCACGTGGACTGTTCAGATTTAGATTTTGGGCTCTCTCTCTATTTTGGGCTCTTTTAGATTTTGGGCTCTCTCTCTCTCTCTCTCTCTCTCTCTCAAAATAATGCCCAACAGTCAAACTTTCGCATACTTCTGTATGTGACATACACTTTCGCATGATCACATACGTATGACATCTCAAAATAATGCCCAACGGTCATAAACTTTCGCATACTTCTGTATGTGACATACACTTTCGCATGATCACATACGTATGACATCACATACTTCTGTATGTGACCGCATAATGCCCAACGGTCATAAAACTTCCATGCCACTGGCATATGCAGTATATGCTCACCATGATGTTTATTTGAGATCCAACCTGTTCATAAGTTCATAAAAATATGGGCCAAGGTAAAATACAAATATCAGCTTGATGGAAAACTCCCGTGGCCCTCATAAATTTTTTAACGGTAGGAGTTCAATCCCCACTATTTTTTTGTGGTGGGGTCCACTTGAGCTTTGGATTTGACCCATTCTATCTCATGACTTAAAATAATCTCTCCAAATGGATGGACAGAATGGATATATAATACATACATTTATGTGGGCCCCACTTTAAGGGCCACACCGCCTTTAGTCCAGCCAAGTCGCACCCGGTCCTCTTTCCATTATCTTAATGAGCGTGGATTATGTGTTATGCGGGTAACTGCTGACCGAGTGTTACCCTTACCGTAGGGCCCACCTTTGATGATATGTTGTATATCCACTCCGTCCATTTGTTTTTCCAGATCATTTTAGGACATTGTCCCAAAAATGAAATACATCCAAATCTCAGGCGGACCACACCACATGAAACAGTGATAATTGAACGTTCACCGTTAAAAACATATTAATGCTTGCTTTAAGTAGATCCGTAATGTCTATTTGTCATCCAACCCGTTGATAAGGTCAATCAGAACTGAATTAAGGGAATATGCAAAGATTAGCTTAAACCAAAACTTTCGTTGCCTGTAAAAAAAATTTAATGGTCATTCACCACTTTTTCTAGTGTGGTCCACCCGATATTTGGATCTTGTTAAGTTTGGGATTAACGTCCTTAAAGGATATGAAAAAATGGATGGACGGTTTGGATAAAACATATACATCAAGGTGGACCCCACAGAACCCGTGACAGACTAACCATACGTTCGTCTGTCTCCACCGTCTCCACCGCAATATCAAAAAGGGCTTCCGAAGCCATTTTCGCAACAGAGATTGGGTTCCGGTCATTCCAAAACCCTAAATCCCTAAATTTCTCAAAAAAAAAACTCTCAAATCCCACGATTTTTGGCAAATTTGTTGCCGAAATCTCCCTTTCATAGGAAATCTACGATTTATTCAACAAAAAACAGAAGGAGTTCGAAGTTCTTTTGCACTTACGACACACCACTAGCTCTCGATCGTGTGGCCCACCAAATTCAGCTTCCGGATCACGCAATCTTCTTCCACAGGTACCGAAATCTCCTCTTACATGGATTGAAAGATTTTCCAGTAAATATGTCGATACAACATGATAATATAGCTGATATTGGTGATTTCGCAAAAAAATCATGCGATATTGTGAGATATATCGCACGATAAAAAGAATTATGTTTTTTTTTTAATTTCCGAGGGTATCGGATGGGTTTCGTCTCGCTGGCCAGCAATACCGATAATATCGGCCGATAGTATCGATATTAGGAACACTGATTCCATCCACCTTCCAAGTCAACTAAAACATATTATGATCTAGTATTCCTGTAACGCCCCAAATTTTCCAATGTCTTTCCAAACACATGTGCGTGATGTCTGGTGTAATACCTATAACCCAATCATACTAGAACTGTACACCTCTGATACCTTCTGTGGGTTGTCTGACGTTTCCGGCATGACCCAAATCGAGCGCACAAGTACACACCAGAGAGAACGGAACCCTGAGAACCCCAGACCTACGTCGACACGACCACGTCGTCACTACAAACCCAACGGTACCCCCCGTGCGTCGAGATGTACACCCGAACCCGAGTTACCGTGAGCAGAACTGTTAACGTTCATGTAAGTAATAAGCCTTAAAACTCGTAAATAGTGTCATAAATCCACCTTTCTTTAGAAAATCGCTAAGCTAATGAAGCCCCTTAATTAAGTCTTAATTGTGCCATAACATGGCCCTAAGCTTAGCTTAACCTATCATTATAAAACTTTAATAAAAGTTAGGGCTACTTTTCCATAAAAGTCAATGCTTCTCCTTGAAATAAGGAGAGAGAGTCACCTCACATCTTCTAGAAATTGATTAAGTCTTAATAAACCCTACTTAAGAGCCTTAATATATATGTTAGATGGTGAAAATATTGCTTTATTTTGCTTAATAAAGTGGTATGAACCAAAAGTCAACAAAATCCCGTAAAATAAGGGAAACTTGTCAACACACCATTTCTATAAACACGTAGGCCTAATCTAAGTATCATTAAGGCCATATAAGTTAGACTAATTAGCCCAAAACAAAGCTTATAATAAGGCTAATAAAGTGCATATACCAAAATCAACTTTCATTTCTTATATTTAAGGAGGAATTTTGTTCCCTTCATTTTATAGAAGAGCATCTCGTGTATAATTAGTGTGTCATTAAGCTCATCGAACATTTATTAGGTCAAACAAATCACCCTTAAATCAAGATGATGCTTCCACCTATGTCCTAATCTAGAAACATATATATAATTATCCTTTCATATATAAATAGTCATTTCCTAACCCAAATTTGGGCACTTTTCAGCCACCATTTTCTAGAGAGAGAGAGAGAGAGAGAGAGTGATGGTGGACTATCCATCAAGGAGATCCAAGCCATCCAATCACTAAAGGAGATCCAAGGCCATCTTACTATATGCACAGCCTGTGACGGCAAACCTAGTCTGGATTGCATCGATCAGATGAAGTGGTTACACCGATCAAACTAGCTCCAAAATTGGTACATGTGCTTCATCAAATATAGTATCATCTTTCAAAATTTGGGACCAATTTGGATATTTGTGGTCATACAATCTAGATCATCCAATCAAGGTATAAGTGTTGTCTACTGCACTGGACGGCAAACTTGTTCCGGATTGCGTTGATCAGAATGAAGTGGTTGGATCGATTGGATTGGCCCCAAAATTGGGACACACGTGATCCATAAAGTCTATTATCATCTTTTAAAATTTGGGACTAATTGGATAATTGTAGGCCACACAATCAGGACCATCCAATCAGGGTATCAGTGTTGTCTACTGCACTGGATAGCAAACATGGTCTGGATTGCATCAATCAGATGAAGTGATTAGAATTGGATTGGCCCTAAATTTGGTACACATGCTTCATCATGTATAGTATCATCCCACCAAATTTTGGACCAATTGGATATTTGTTCATTACAAAATTTGGACCATCCAATCAAGGTATCAGTGATGTCCACTGCACTGGACAACAAACCTAGTCCGGATTGCATCGTTCGGATGAAGTGGTTAGACCAATCAGATTGGCTCCAAATTTGGTACACACGTAATCCATCAAGTCTAGTACCATCTATCAAAATTTGGGACCAATTGGATTACTGTAGGTCACACAATCTGAACCATCCAACCAAGGTATCAATTTTGTCTACTGCACCAGGCAACAAGACTGGTCCAAATTGCATATAAGAACCATCGTAGGGCCCATGGTCAATGGGTCCCACATCTAGGGTTGTACACGAACCAAGTTAGCTCAGTGAGCTCGACTCAAAAAAGCTCGATTTGACTCGGTTCGAAACGGTTTTTTTAGCTCGAAAAAATTTCGAACTGAGTTCGAACTTGACTCGACTCAGATCGAACCCAACTCGAATCGAACTCGGATCGAACCAATTCGATGACTCGGTTACTTTGATATTGATGTTGCTCACCAAGTGTTTGATGAAATGACTCAACGAAGTGTATGTTTCATCAAACAAATACCCTTTTTTCTTGATTTTGATGGTGCCTACAAGGTGTTTGATGAAATATCTGTAAAACCGTTGTTGGTGCTTTACATACAGTGAGAATTTGAAGGTGCAGTCCATGTGTTTGTGAAAATGTTGCACAAGCGAACTCGGCTCGATCTTGGCTCGAACTGGCCCGAACTGCTGATCGAACCGAATCAAGCAGAGCTGGCTAGTCAGGCTTGAGTACCGAGCCGAGTTCGAGCTAAGGTCAGATAGCGGCCGAGCCAAGTCGAGCTGTGCCAAGCTCGACTCATGTACACCAGTACCCACATCATTAAAAATAAACAAAAGGGAAAGTGGATGGGCGGTGTACTTACCTCAATATGGGTATTAAATGGCATGGATCTCCTTGATAGATGGTCCTCTCTCTCTCTCTCTCTCTCTCTCTCTCTCTCTCTCTCTCTCTCTCTCTCTCTCTCAAATGATGGCTGGGATTTGGGCACCTTAAGTATTTAAATTTGGGTTAAGGAATGACTATTTATAAATTAAAAGATAATTAGGGAGAAGTTTTTAAATTCGGACATAAGTGGAAGCATTACCTTGATTCAAGGGTTTTTTGTCCCATCTAATCAAGGTTTAAGGGGCTTAATAACACTCAAATTATACACAAGATACTTTTCTATAAAAAAAGTAGAGAACAAAATATTTGGCCCTTCTTAAATATAAAAAATGAAAGTTGACTTTGGCATATGCACTTTATTAGCCTTAATAAAAGTATTTTTTTTTGGACTAATTAATCTCATTTAGCCTTAATGATACTTAAATTAAGCCTAAGTGTTTCTATAAATAGCGTGTTGGTGACTTTTCCTTATTTTAGGGATTTTGTTGACTTTTGGTTCTTACCATTTTAACAAAATAAAGTCATCTTACATCATCTAATTTATGGATTAAGTCTCTTAAGTATGGTTTATCATGACTTAATTAATTTTTAGAAAATGTAAGATGGCTTTCTCTCCTTATTTCAAGGAGGAGCATTAATGTTTATAGAAAAGCAGCCCCCACATTTATTAAAGATTAATAATGATAAGTTACGTTAGGCTTATGTTATGGCACCATTAGGTCTTAATTAAGAGATTTCATTAATTTAGAAATTTTATAGAGAAAATGTGAAATTATGGCACTATTTAGGGGTTTTAAGGCTCCTTAACGCACATGAACGTTAACAATTCTTCTTGTGACAACTCAGGTTCGTGCGCACGCCTTAACATATCAGGGATACCGTTTGATTCGTAACGACGGTGAGGTCGCGCTAACGTAGGTCTCAGTTCTTGAGATTATGTTCCCTTTGGTGCGTACTTGCATGCTCGATTCGGGTCATTGCGAAAACATCGGACGACTCTCGAAAAGGTATCGGAGGCATACAGTTCAAGTAGATCGGGCTCAAGTATTACACCAAACAGCGCAAACATTCGTTCGAAAAGGCACTGGAAAATACGAGGCGTTACGATTCCCTCCACCATAACATCCCTTGGTTCACTTAAAGGTCAAAGACTCCTTGCAAAAGCCTTAGAACACCTCTAAGGAACCTTGAAGCATCCCAGGCAACCATGTATCATCAAAGAATTGAGATGTCATGTGAATAAGTGCAGCATTCTAAAGATCCCCTTCCTCTTCCACTTTTTGTAGTAATCCACTATCACCTCTCCTTATGTTCAGCTAAGCATACTCTATATCTTTAGATATTATAAAAGTTAGGCTACATTGCAAGAGTGGAATAAAAACTAATGAGTAGGAAGTTTGAAGGGGCATCCATGATGCCTCTCATTACCACAGCCAGTGGGTGATCTCATATACTTAAGAGTATATGCAGATACACAGCATGGTCAGCAAACCAAGATAGCCACATGTGAGGCTATTAATCAAATAGTCAATTAACAAGGTATTGCACCAAACTTAGCTAACATTACGGCAAATACCGATACAGAAATAATTTAGGTGCCCATGTGGCAGAAAATCTACAGTGGGTTAACTTTCCTCTTGGGAGAAATTTTGATGCAGTAGAAATTTGTCAACTACAAAGGTTTCGCATAGAAACTAAGGGACCATACACTATTGGCCCCATTTGGATGAGTGTGGAAATTACTTTCTGAAAACTCCATTATATGGAAATGCAGTTGTTGCATTGCAATTCGTGAAAACTAAGGACCTATTTGGTAGATGGGTTTATCTCTATTTAGTTAATAGTTAGTAACTATGTATTAGAGATATCTATAAAAACTAAAAAAATAAAAACCGTATTAAAGATCATATTTCTTTTGTGGTAAAGATTAAAAAATAATATTGATAACCAACTGAACTCTAATACATTTTTTGTACAGTAACGAAACTTTTTATTAGAAAAACCGCCAAGAAGAACACTCTAATACATAATTATTATTATTAACTAAAATGAGATGAATTCATTTTCAGGCATCAACCAAACAGGCCCTAAGTTTATCTGGAAACGTTGTTTAGATGACATTGTCTACTTTTCTTTTCTTTTTCCTTTTTTCCCCTTTATAATGTTGTCCGGATCCCCAATTAATTGGGGGATACGGCTTGGATGAAGATGATGATGCTGTTGTTGTCTGGATGTCAATGTCTAAAAGACCATTTAATAAAAAGTCAAATGTAATACAAAGAGTCCACCTTATCAATCCATCAAATGTGTGCCTGATTGCCAGTAAACTGTGAAGTGCATGTGGCAGGGGATTGACCATATGTATAACTCTTTTTGTTAACGGATTTGACCACACATAATGCATTTCCGTACAAGGGCCAGCCACCTGATGAGTTCATTGGCCTGAATTTTTCAGATTAGTTTTTTTTTTTTTTTTTTCAAAATGCTCTATTTATTTTTTATACATGGGTGGCCCACCTTATGCATAGTCAGATGTACAGATGTGCCACATTGGCATGTGTGCTATAAGCAAAGTTAGTGGAAATGGTTGAGTGTGTTGCTAGCACCTCCATATATGTGTATATTTGGACTAGACCCCTATGACAATTAACCACCATTTTAATTCGTTTTGTGTTTTTCATGGCACAGATGGCAAACTTTTATGACAATCCAGACCATCCAAATCACTGATCCAACACAGATGGAGCATAACCAATATATATATATATATATATATATATATATATATATATATATACACTGAGCAGATGATAGCATCCATCCTATTTTACCCTTGATTTTGAACCACTCAGTATTTTAACTTCAACCATCCATTAGACAACCATCACTTGGATGGTTAAGAATGGTTGATCTGTGTGATTTTCAACATACGTTACATCTGTACTCCACAGTTTGGTGGTTAGAACAGCACACACCAGTGCCACATATGAGGACGATAACTCATCACCATCTTCAAAATAGCAGGGAACTTCCATTGGAGTCAACACTCCTATGATAGTTCATAACAATTTAAAATTTGGGAATTACCCTTCCATCATTCACGTGCTATAGTTGTACTGCATCCAGACCATCCAAATCGCTAAACCAACTGTGGGGGGAGCATAACCCAAATGTACACTAAGCAGATGTTAGTAATCAATCTGATTTGGTCCTTGGATTATCTCATTATTTTACTTTTAACCATCAATTGAATGGATAGGATTGGCAGCTTCCTGTGAGTTCTGAGATGCACAATTCTGATGGTCTGACTCTGGATACCAGTGCATGAGCAATATATGACTGGCACAAGTGATGAAGATGAGTCATGGCCATTTTTAAATGGTGGTAAACTATCAAAGGAAGCAACACAAGCTTGCCCGCTTGCATAAGAAAGAGAAGGCATTCAGTCTGGCACATGTTGACTGATATTCAAGCACTTACAAATTGCATACGTGGCAAAAAAAAAAACTTATATAAAGCATGATACCCAGTTTTTATATATATATATATATATATATGATGGTGATCTATCTACAGTGTACTGCAATTTGAACAGTTTTAATTTGTATGCCACACTTAGAATTTTTTAGTGCCTACATGTCAACCATCACACTTTTTCTAAGTATCAAATAACATCCATCAAAAGCCTTCCTTTGCAAGAGAGTAAAATGGACTTCTCCATCAAGATCCACACGAACAGGATTTACAACGAAAAATTAGCTTCTATAAACAGCATTTAGAAAAGAGCATAATCCAATCATGCCAAAAAGTCTCGATGACAACATCCCAATTTCAAACACGCCCTATGCTTTATTAAAAAACCAACCCCTAACACCTGAATATATCAGGAAAGAGACTAACATTTAAACATGGAAATATACTATAGACAAAATTAGGAATACTCTTAATAAAGAGAAACCCTTGAGAAAATAGGAAATTACCTTCAACAATTAAACCCAAATCCTTCTAAAGCTATACGACAAAATTACAACCATATCCTTAATCCCATAAATTATACGATAAAATAATAATGACAAAAGGTTATTTTGTAAAAATAAACAATGTTTTAAATATCAACAATATCGGCCAATATATCCCACGATATATCTTGTATCCCACCTATGTGATACGAAACACACAGGTGGTGCCAATATATCCCACATGTTCGATCCGGTGAGCATTTTCAATTTCTGATCCCTTTTTTTTGTTAAAATTATGTTAAATCAGTATCGAATGGCTACAAATCCATTGGTTCTTCGTGTTTTGCATGAAAAAACATGGAGTTGGAGCATTGATTTCAATATTCATGTTCTCCATGTTCTCCATGTTTTTTTTTCAAAATTTTCCTACAACCAGTTGTCAATTGACACTAATTTTAAAGTATTTGGGAGTATTTCATGAAATGATCATCACATACACTCTAATTACGAAATGTGAGTGTAGGTGGTTGGATTTGGAGAAAATTCAAAATTTTCCCAATTTATCCCAAATTGCTTGCAATGTTGCAGTCCAAACATGAAATCAAGCATGTACGAGAGCTGATTTACTGATTTGTTAAGTCCTCATCAAGTTTCATAAAATAGAAATCATTTTTAATTAAAATTGAGAAATTTTATTAAAATTTTTTTTTTTTTCAAAATTTCCCTTCAACCAACTGTCAATTGAGACTAATTTAGAAGTATTTAGGAGTGTTTAATGAAATGATCAACACATACACTCTAAATGTTATGCATTCAATTTTGAATATAGCTACAGTAGTTCAGTCAGATAGCGCATAGCTTAGGACCCTATACAAAAGAAACCTACTACGTGTATTTGTTTTTTGAGATGTAATGACTTAAAAGTGTGTATTAAGGTCTTTTTTAATAATCACCAAGTTTCATTGAAAAATTCAACAATTCTCCCAATGTTTTCCCATGTTTCCCAAAAAAGTGCAATAAATTACCCGATACAAATGATATATCCCGTGCGATAATCGATACATATTTGTATCCCAAGAATGCAATATTGATACTTCGAACACTGAAAATAACTTCATTTAATGGCAAATATCGTAAAGGAAATACACTGCCGTGCAAAGGTTAGAAAGTCGAACATGAAGTTCCAGCTGTCATTGGCACCAATTCAGATTGTTTGTGGCATCTGTTTGGCTTCTGAACAGCCCAGTCCCAAAAATTCTTATAACTTTCTTTACGACAACTCTTGTTTGCCCCACTTTAAATCACTGGAGCAGCAAAAAGACAGGAAGTTTTTCTCATTCTAGTGTTGTAGTTGAGTACTACTGAATAATTTATGTGGAAGTGTCAATCGGAAAAGTTGGACAGTGTAAACGAACTCCAGTGAATTGTATTGTAATAATTAGAGTGCCCTCACAAGACTGCCCATCCTCTGCTCTACTAAAGAAACAAACACGTATGTTGACTGTAACTCAATGGGAAACACACAAATGGAGAAGCAGAACCAAGACCCCAGTAGTATGAAGCAGGGTCCTAGTAGATAACAAATTATCAATATAAAAGCTCTTCGGCATGGAGAATTTTCAGCTTTTTAATGGAAACTGAGAATAATGAATTTACATCCTCCAACCAACAATATATAAAATGTGGAGTTCTGCATTATGTAAACTTCGATACTAGTTGTCTATGGGCATTCATGTTAAAGTATCGTAACTCATAAGTTGTAAGCTTTTGTGTATCATTTCTATTTGATTCAGTCCATTACGACACACACTTGGTTAGTGGCTATGGAATTAGTTTTGTAGTCTAGACTCTAGATAAATGCTGTTTCCATAAAATGTGAAATTTCAAGCATATCAAGATAATTTCCAAAAAGCAGACACCACATCACAAAAGCCATACCTGGTCTGCCACTGCATATAAAATTGCAATGATGCATGGAAGACAGCAGCAAACAGCAATACCAATGACACACGCCAGAGCAACACAAAAAACAACAAAGAACACATCAAATGCCAGAAAAACTATACAGAGCCTGCAAAACAAAAGCATGGAGGTATTAGTTAATAAGTATCAAGTGTGAGCATGTGCTTCAAGCCCAAACCACAACAAGAGTAAGTTGCATATACCAGTAAAGTTGAGGTGCATCACGGGTCAAAGTTTGGCCACCAGCAGATACCCAATAGAATCCAATGATCCACCATATGAATGAAAACATTGTATTTGCAGACTCCAGATGCTTTGCAACACTGGCACAAGAATGATGGTGAGCAGATACAATAAGTTAGGCAAGTATTATAAATAGGGTTGGTACTCCCACTTAATCAAGGTATTCAAAAATGGTTACATAACATCTGTTGCGTAACAGTAACAGTGGGAACCATTAGGCGTTATGGGGCTTTAACAGCAGTTAAGGAAAAGATGGCCCGTAACAACCTTACGGGCCAATACAATTTATTCATTTATTTTTAAAAAGGCAGTAATGGCCATTACGGCTATATCTTAATCATTATTGAATGCCTTGCACTTGACATCAAGTTAAGCAGATCAAAACGCATTGTCAAAACAGCACAAGCCACAATCGTTGCCAAAGTAATATTGAAAATAAGGTGCAAATAAAATTGAAACATCATGCATCAGAACTTCAAAACATGTCTCACGTTACCATTTGGGGTTCTTAGTTTCTTCAGTGGATGTAAGGTCCTCCCCACAAATATGGAGAACTCTACCGATTTAAGGAAAAATGGTATCCAACTTAATGCAGTTTCCATCTTCCACTACCCCAAAAGCCAAGCAGGTTTATTCCACTTAAGGCCCTAAACAAATCCTGATTTAGGATGAATCCGGGCAGGCCTTAAAAGGGTATATTTGGATGAACTACTCAACTAATTTGCAACTAGTAGTTTAAAAAGGTAGAAATAATCTAGTTGAAATCTCCATCACTTTGGGCTCTGAATTGCAATCATACTACCAGCATGTTGGTTGTAGTTAAATGCAGCCTGAGGGCTACTTCCTCATTATGAATAATATGAAGTAGCATTAGCATTTTGTCATTTCTTCTTGATTAAATGTTTGCAAGAGGTACATGGCCCACCTCTATGCAGTGTACATGGGTTTTCAATTTAGACAAGTGGGACCAATGGTTCACCTAATCCAGGCCACTGATCTATTAGGTGCCAACGTGGATGGAGGATTTCCTCAAAAATCACCCAGATTGGACAATCCACAACCAGCATTAGGACCTTTCCTGTTGAATGCAGGCCTTTGTTGTGTTTCTATTCTTCACGGTCGATCTGTAGGCAGAAAAATGAAAGGTTAACAATTCCTATTGTGAACACTTAACATTTTTGAGGTACGGATGTACAGTACATCCATTGCAAGACAACTCTACAACAGACCCAATCATCCGAATCACTGATCCATGGGCCCCACTTGTCTGAAATGAAAATCCATGTCCACCGTGCAAATATGCAGGCCAGGTATTATATAATTATCTGTTCGCAATTCAATTTACTTATGCGCCTAAGTTAGCCAATAGCTCCTAGAGACCAGAGAAGTAGAAGAAGATGAGTTCACCTGCCAACATTCAGAACTGAAATCCAGATTAGAATTTGAAGTTCAAACCAATATAAATGCAGGTAATAATACAACCTAACTCATTTTAAAAGGAACAATTATGACAATTAGACCCCGACACAATCACAACAAACAGTTTATAGTTTCTTCTCTTCCTCCCATCAATTCAAATGTTCTTCAGCACCAATATCCATCATCCAGTGGACATTAAACAAAATGCAGAATTTATGAAATTTAAAAAAAAAAAAAAAAAAAAAAGGATAATTGAAATAACCATTAATTCTTATACCTTGTCCTCTCTTCATTCTGACTCAGCTCAGAATCATCATATTCACCAGCTTCTTCCACATCCTGCCTCCTACCCGAACCTGAATTCCCTACACTCCTGTTCCCACTCTGCTCCTCTGGCGACACTTGGCGGCGCCTATACTCAATACAAACACAGACCATGTGGAGAATGCACTGCAGAGCATACCCCACAATCCAAAGCCTTAGAGGCATCAACGGCGACTCATCCCTGCTCATCACCAGAACAGCAACCGCAACAATGACGAATGCCAGATTCCACACGATATCGAGAACAACAACAGGTCTTGAGTACGCCCAGTCGCTCTGCCGCTCTTCCAGCTGCTCCGCCGCAGTCTCCCGCACCAGCATCGACGGCTCCCGCATAATCCGACGGCTGCTGGCCCGGCGGAGGAACCGAGCAGCGCCACGCAAGCTCGGCCTCCGCGAGAGACGCCGGTTCCGATCATCATCTCGATTCGCAGTCGAATTGCCGAGCAAAGGCGCCGTACTCTCGGCAGCTGAAGTCGCTGTCTCCGTAGTCGTCGACCTCTCCATTTGAAATTCCGGAAGATAAAACCCTAAACCTAACCCAAACCCAAAAACCCTATCCGATGCAGCGGCTTCGGTTCGATACAAATGGCGCCATACCAAACCCTATTTCCCCAAAACCAAACACAGATTCCTCAGACAGGGAAGATTCCAAAACCCTAGACCGAAAAAGGAGCGAATCGAAAACATGGGTTGAATGTGCACGCTTCTTCGTCAGAGAAAATCTCTGTTTGCTTAGCCTCGAGGAGATGCGATTTTATTTTATTTTCTCTCAAGTTTCAGAAATTCGTCAAACCTTCCGAGAAACGCCAAAATGAAGAACGTCAGTTGGGAAATTATTGTGATTTTCTCTGTTTTTTGTTTGGTAGGTACCGTTGGACAGGACTACCGTAGAACGCCTTCCATATACACGTGTCATATTTTTGTTTGTACCGTCCATCCAGTGGAACCTACCGTGGATGGACGGTTATCGAGAACCAAGCTGAGTCACTGATCGTAGCCATCCGATATCATGATCTTCAAACTGGTGGCACGGAGGGAAAATTGGCAGTGGTGGACACCCCAGAGAAGAAATTTAGAGAAAGGCAGCAAAGAGGATAATCCAAGTGGTGTAGCTTTGACACGTATGGCATTTGTGTACGGTCCAACTGATGGTCGATCCCAATTCAGAGCGCGATCCCACGTGTTTCGGTTCGACCGTTTATGCTGTATTCTTTCTTCTTCGTGATAGGAGCAGCTGAGGTGGGCGCCACGGAACGCGCACTTCTCTGACGTACGCCTCTCGCATGCGGCCGACACGTGTTTATAAGAATGGACAGATCATCCACCGCATTCTTTGATTATCAGATGGGCCATAAGGGATGTAGTTGAAAATCAGGTGGACCTTGCAGTGATTTCATACCGCTCAAAGATCACATGAATCAGGTGGTCATGATCATCCCATCAATGCTCTTTTTTAAGAAATCTAACCCGTCCATTCGTTTTTTGAGCTAATTTTAGGGTATGTGAACAAAAGGAAGATGGATCCAAAATTCAAATGGGCCACACGAGAGGAAATAGTGGGGATTTAGTGACCACAGTTGAAACATTTTTAAGACCACAAAAGTTTTGTATCATTCCTAATACCTGGTGTTTTCAATTCATCCAAGTGAAAATGACCTTATAAACGGTTATAAACATCAAGGTGGAGCCCAGGTAAGTTTTAATGGTAGGCATTCCTTTCGTCACTGTTTTATCTCCAATGACTCACTTGAATTTTGGATCCTCCTTTTGTTCAAGTATACTAAAATTAGCTCCAAAAATGGATAGACAGGTAGGATGTCCAATCAACATCACAGTGGACCACTTTGCATCCCAGTGCAGGGACTTCATGCTAAAGGCCACTGCCCCATAGTGAAAAACATAACAAGGGCCATCCGATTGGCGGGGATTTTGAGCCTTGGCCATCTGAGGCAGGACCCACTTAGGCGGCTTGTCGTGGTTCGTTGCATCCACTTGCCCCTCGCGTGGGTTAGTGACCCTTGGATTCGGTAGTGAACCCCTCCATTATCTGTACTGAAAATGATCCGTGGGCCCACATGATGTATGTATATTATCACCATGCCCATCTATTTTTCAGATTAATTTAGGGTGTGAACCTTATTTGCATATCCAAAACTCAGGTGGGGCACACCTTAGAGTCCATATGGTCGAGGCATCACGCTAATTTAGCACTCACGTCTTCAACGTGGAATCGCCACGTGCAGGATCCAAGCCCTCCATGAGGTGGGCATTGGTACTAGCCCCTCCAGGCGTGTAAGATCCAAACCCTTCATCATATGTGATCAGATCATCTTGAATTTTCAGATCGGGCATCTTCCCGGGGAATCTAGCTGCCTGGTGAACGACTCGGATATGGCATATGTGTGACACGTGCACGAGGAGATTGCTCGAAAAGTTCCCTCGCTCTGCATTCGTCCCACGAGAAACATGTGCAGTCAAAGATAAGAGGTGAATCAGGGCTACGGCTCGTACGTTTTCCACGTCCGGGGCCATCAATAGATGGGGCCGATCTTGAATATCCGCTGATAAGGTGGGCCACACCTGTGCTGATAAAGTAACGGTTAGATCAACAGCAGCCTACATTCAAAATGCGGGTGTGGTTAATGTCGTGTGGGACCCGCTGGCTTGGGCCAGGGGACTTTCACGTGGGAACAGATTAGGTACGGCCCTGGCCTCAGCCAAGACGGTGCGCCCTTGACAGTGGGGCTATCTTGATGTATGTATTTTATATCCATCACGTCCATCTTTCTTTTAGATTATTTGACTGCATTGGCTCAAAAATGAAGCAATCTAGTTTTAGGGGGAGCATACTATGAGAAAAGTAGTGATTAACTATTAACCGAGCACAAAAGTTTTAGATTAAGATGATATTTTCTTTTTATCTTCGTATGTTTATGTGGCCTTGTTAACGCATTGAATGATAAATAAACATTGCAGCAGTACTTATAAATTTTTTACTGGTAGGATGTTCAATCACCACTGTTTTCTACAACATACTTCACTTGAGAATTAGATTTGCTTCATTTTTTGGATCAAATATTTTGATGGAAAGCATGAATGTAGAGCCTGAACATTAAGGTGGGCCCCACGGTAAGATCTACACTGCCTTGGGTGAGGGGGGTTGCACCTAGGGGTGTACATTGAGTTTAATCGAGTCGAGCTGGCCTCAACTCGACTCGGCTCGAAAACTAGTTGACCTCAACTCAAACTCGGCTCGGCTCGGTCCTCGAGCTCAATTGGCCAGCTCGGCTCGGTTTGGTCAGTAGCTAGGGCTGAGTTCAAGTCAAGATCGAGCCGAGTTCGCCATAGGAGCATTGCCACAAACACCCGAATTGCAACTTCAAAAACCCGCTTTTTTTACAAACAGAGGCAATGGTTTTACTAGTGTTTTATCAAACACATTTTAAGTAACATAAAAAATAAAAAAAATAAAAAAAAAAGAAAAAAGAAGTATTTGTTTAGTGTACATACCCTACTTGCCACTGGCCAAACCTTCTTTGCCACCAGTTAAACTTTCCTTGCCACCAGTCACATCTCATTAAATCATTTTATCAAATAGTTTGTGAGCAACATCAATGACAAAGTAACCGAGTCATCAAACTGGTTCGATTTGAGCTAAATTTGATCCGAGTTGAGTTGAGTCGAGCTGGGGCCTGCTTGAACGCGACTCGAAATCATCTTCGAGCTAAAAAAATCAGCTCAACTCAGCTCGAACTCAACTTCGAACCAAGTTGAATCGAGCTTTTTCGAGTCAAGTCAAGCGAGCTAACCGAGCTAGCTCGGTTCCTATACACCCCTAGTTGCACCTAATTTGCTCCCCTTCCACGCTTATTCCATGAGGTGAATAGGCACACCCCTAGTTGCACCTAATATCTCACAGGTGTCGCACTTGGCACACCTGACCTGGCATGGATTTCTTGTTAAAGCCTTTGGTAGGAATGCTGGGTGGTTCCATTATTTTGTTTTAGGCCTCGTGAAAAAAATAATCAAATCCAAAATCTCAACTGATTCATGGGAGAGGGGAAGTTAGGTAAAGAAATACTTAGAGCTGAAACGTTCCTAAGCTCAACCTCAAAGTTTATATGTCATGTAAACTATTTATATGTTCATTTATGTTAGAATGAAACGAAAAAATCAAAGACCGAGCCTTATACAAAACTTCCATAACTATGCGAATGTTTCAACGCTACTCATAAAATCTACTCTGTTTCCTCTCTTGTGGCCTACTTTAGCTTTGGATCCATATCATTTTTTATACCATTTCCTAAAATGAGCTCACAAAACGGATGGACGGTTCGATTTTTATGAAAAATCATTTTAGACCCACTCTGCATCCAAGCGCGGGAACTTCGCTGCGAAACAGTTTCCAGGAAATCCGCGTACGCAGGGTCCGGCCCTTTTTTTCCCGCCATTCGAAGCCACGGCAGGGCGGACTACCAAACCGTACTTCAAAATTACAGAAACAGAAACGGAGAAAAGCTCAGGCCCAAAACCCTCTGTCGTTTCCCTCTATTTTCTGGATTTGGGGGTTTTCAGGGATTTCGTATCAGAAGCCATCCGCTTCGTCCAATCATGGCTTCTTCGGGCCCACCACAGTCATCATCATCATCGAGCGGCTACGAAATCCCGTGGGTGGAGAAATACAGACCCACCAAAGTAGCCGACGTTGTGGGGAACGTGGACGCCGTCTCTAGACTTCAAGTCATTGCAAGGGATGGAAACATGCCCAACCTCATCCTAGCCGTAAGATTTCTCCCATCCGTGCCCCTTCCCTTTTCTAGCTGATTTTCTTGTCATATTCCAAATTAAAGATCTCCAGTCCAAATCAAAGATCTCCAGATGCAATGAACGGTTGGGATTTATTTATTTATTTATTTTTTTTTGATGTTCCTGTGTATTTTGGTACGACACTGTTTAATTCCAAAATTGTTCAAAATACCCATCGAAATTTCAGGCATTTCATGGAAAACTGGTGAAAAGAATCCATAGTCTACTGTTTGTCTTGCAACTACGTTTTCCATGGAAAAGAGAGGAAATGCCTATTGGATAGGTTTCTTGGGAGGAATCAATTCACACCCTTTTTTTTTTTTTTTTTTTTTTGAGGAAAAGAGTAATAATGACAATGGATTTCCATAGCTTTTTGCAATACAAACAGCGGAAAACATCATATCCATGGAAGTTGATTTCATTTCCAACAGTTCTTAGCTTCCCAAACCGCCCGGGAAATCTAATGTGAGAAAAACCAGCACAGGTTCGACTGCTTGCTGTGCTGTGCGAAAATTTGGGCTGGTATAATCATCACGATCCAAACAATTCATAGGTTCGTGCCCATTACTCAGTGGAAGATAGGGTGTTTTCAACATTGAGGTCTGAGGTTCGATCCCAGATTACCGTTTACTAATGATCCGAGCCATTCACTTAGCAGGCCCCACCAGGACTGGCCATGGTAGTACAATTCATTGGCCAAATCTTAAGTGTGCGATGGGTAACCTACGAATGGAAGGAGAAAACATAGGCAATGATCCTGACCGATGGACAGGGTTATCCAACGCCTGCAAGTTTCGTGGAGTGGTCCATCCAAGCTGGGAGGCAGACTTCTCTTTTTTCAAAAAGAGATAACGAAAATTTTATTAAAAAGTGAAGCAAAACAGACAGCAGCAAAAACAGAAAACAGAGGGGTGCAGAGGGGTGATCCAATTACATCCCAAGAAAAAGTAGATTACATCCCTTGAGCTCTGATACACAAGAAGCCCATTCAATCACTAGCAATCTTGCCCTTCAGGAAGTTCCCTCCATAGACTTCCTTTCATTTCTAAAACACCTCACATTTGATTCCTCCCAAACCGCCCATCAAACTGCAAGTAGAGCCATTCTCCATTGTGATTTTCTCACCTTCCCAATACTTACACCATGCCAAGCATTTAGAAGCTCTCTCACCAATGACGGAAAGGACTAAGAGACTTTGAAGCAACCCAAAATGTCTGCCTAAATCTTCCCCACATAGGGGCAATGAAGAAAGAGATGCTCTACCGTCTCCTCATCACTCATGCATAGGAGGCAAATATTTGAGAGAATCATAGGTCTTTTTCGAAGGTTGTCTATAGTGAGGACTTTTTTCCTACCAACCAGCCACCCAAATGAGGCTATCTTAGGAGGAGCATTGTAGTGCCAAAGAAATTTTGTGTTCCCCACCTGTTCTTGCTTACCGTTGATACGAACGAGGGAATAAAAGCAGCGAACTGAGGAGGCACCTAATTTGCCTGCTCTCCATATCATTCTATCCTGGTCCAAGCTAGCTGAGGAATAAAGGTGGATGCGCTCCAAAAGCGCTCCAAAATCAACCACCTCTTCATCGTGGAGAAATCTCCGACAAGGAGGTTCCCCACAACAACCTCCCCAATGTAAGAGAAGCAAGCGACACCATCGCGGAGGGATACAAAGCCAAGCGATAGATCCTAAGGAAGTCAACTTTCAAGGAAGAGGACCTTATCTAAGTGTCTTCCCAAAACTGGATTTTTTCATCATCACCCAATGAATATCTGACTTCTTCCATAAAAGCTTGCTTCATGGAGCAAACTCCTTTCCACAAAGCCGATGTTCTATAGCTAGAGGAGTCTCTCGTCCACCAACCTCCAACTGAGCGCGCACACACACACACATATATTTATAACTTCCCTCCAAAAAACCCCATCTTCCACCTCGAATCTCCAAAGCCATTTGCCGAGCAAAACCTCATTCATGGATTTTAGGTCTTTGATGCCTACATCTCCCTCTTCATATGTCTTACAAACATCATTCCACCTCATTAAGTGAAACTTCTTCTTGTCTCTCGTCCCTTGCCATAGAAAATCATGCCTAAGCTTCTCTGGCCTTGAGAGCACAGAGGTTGGGCACTTGAAAATGGACATGAAGTAGAGGGAGAGGTTCGATAAAGCCGCCTTGATAAGAGTGATGCGCCCGTCAACCGAAAGATATCGGCTCTTCCATTTAGCTAACATCTTCTCAAATTGCTCCACCACCTTGTCCTAGAGATGGTTTGCTAGTTTGCCGACACAAAGGGGGAGGCCTACAAAAGAAGAAGGAAGCTCCCCCACCGCACAACCAAAAGAGTTGGCCATCAGCTCTACTTCTTTTGCTTCTATCCGCACCTCAAACAACTTGCTTTTAGCGATATTTACCTTTAAACGGGAGACCACTTTGAAGCATTGAATAATAGTTTTTAGCTTGTCCACCATATTGAAAGAAGCAGCGCAAAAAAGAAGGGTGTTATTCGCGTATTGGAGATTAGTGATGGGAGAAGGCATACTCTCCACTTTGAACGCACAAAAGAGGCCCTCTTCTTGTCCCTTTGTGAACATCCTCCCTAGAGGAACAAATCAAGGTTGGAAAACTATCCGAGTCGACTTGTGACTCACCCAAGTCCACCCACTTTTTAGCAAAACAAGTCAACATGCTAGAAGACTTGTCCTGTACAAAATGACCTCACTCAACTGAGTTTTGCCGAGTTCTTATGTGGCTTGGTGACTCTTCATAGTCAAAAGATGTTTGATTCCTACCATTTTTATTATTTTGTAAAAGCCCAGCATAGTTTAGTTAACCTTGTTGAATTGTGAGTCGGCGACTTTACAGATTCTTACAATTCAACTTAATAAAAAGTGATTTAGACGCTTGTCTAAACTCTTTTGTAGCTTTCTAGAAGAGCATTTTTCAAGTTCAAGTCTTGACTCATAGTGGTAGTGTTTTTTTAATGAGTAGTTTAATTGAAAATACAAGAGCAACTTCTGCAACTTTGACAATGATTGACAACACGAGAGCTTTGGCAATGATAAGAAACCACCACCAAGTTTTGTCAGGGGATTTTGTCCACCATTGGTTTGGGGCTTCCTTAGACAGAAGGAAAGAGAAGAACAAAATAAAAGTAAATCAATAAGGTTTTAGGGGTCAATCTCCACTTTTGCTGGGAAAGGAAAAATGAACCTACCTTTATCAACACTTCTCTAAATCTTTCACTTTTTTATGTATTACTCTCTCTCTCTCTCTCTCTCTCTCTCTCTCTCTCTCTCTCTCTCTCTCTATGTGTGTGTGTGTGTGTCTAATCATTTCTTCCATATGCTCATCAATGTAAATTATGACATCAGCTTGTACGACGTGCTAGTCAGCCCCCAGCCGAGTTAAAGGTAGAGGGTTGATGTCCAGTCATTGAACTTTTTTATTTTATTTTAAAGATGATGTACTTTCAGAAGGTCTAAAGGCTAGGAGAAAACAACAATGAAAGAAAACCACAAAAACAAAAACCAAGAGAATAGAAAAGACCTGCAAAATACAAAGGGGCTGGAAAACTAAGCCCTAAACCCAAACCCAAAATTCAAGAAGCCCACTCATACAAAGACCCCAAAATTCAAGAAGCCCACTCATACAAAGACCCCCCCCCAAAGGAGCGCTACAGAGATTTCAGAAGATGCGGTTGTACCTTTCTAACCAAAGAGACCAAAGCAAAGCCAACATCTTCAGCCTCCACTTCTAAGGAGTGATAGCCATGCCAAGCCCAAAAGAGGAAGTCAATCGAAGTTGGCATGACCTAGGAGACTCCTACCAATTGAAAGATGCTTGACCAAACAATCCTAGAGTAGCAATGAATAAAGAGATGATCGATAGACTCCTCTACATCGAGGCATATGATACAAGTGTTAAGGATCGCCATGCCCCTCTTCTAAAGATGAACTTTTCCTAGAGATCATGAGAAAACAGACTGCAAATATTTGTTATACAAGGCTATTATGATGAGATGAATATGATAATGATACGTCTCCCACCATTCATAGACGACAAGAGGCAAGAATCTCCAAATGGGCAAATCCGCATTTTGAAATATTGCTAGATTCTTGTCAGCCTTTGTTTATTTTATTTTATTTTTATTTTTAATGGTGGTGTATCTAGTTTGCATTGGGCACATGTATAGAAGAAATGATTGAGGCTCTTAGAGCACTATAAGCTCTTAGAGCACTAAAAGCTCGAACTATTAGAGCATGACGAATGAATCCCTTTATCTAGCCCAGCATCGCATAGGTTATTCTTGTATACATGTCCACCCACCTCACACGGCAAGCCGCACCCACCTCACACGGGCCGCCCACCCCAAGTGTGCCCCTGCATCCCACAGGCAACCCCTGATGCAGGACATGAATTTAAATATGATATGCAAGATTTTAGGCTTAGATCACGTTAGTTCAGAAACAATTACACAAATTCTATATCCCACATGAAAGTCCAAACATTCAATTAAGGGGAATCTATGCGGGTCCATCTGCTTTGGATCAATAAAAATTATGAACCAAACGATACTTGAAATAATCATCCACACATGCATAGTACAATCCCTAATCCAAGGATTCACCAATTTCAAATCGAGGAACCCTAGGGTAAGAAAAAGGGCATATAACTTAGGGAAAACGTACTTTAGCTAGGTTTCATGAAAAAATAGCTATGAGAGGATAAAAGAGGATAAAACGAAAAAGACTATTACAAGCATGACAAATCAATCCCCGCACGTTGTATCCACTATTCATAAAAAAGCTACTAGGCCTCACCCCCAAATCTCGCATCCGGGTTAGGTGGTACTTCCGAAGTTTCAACCCCCTTGTGATTTTGAAATTCCCCAAATCACATGGATGTGGCTTCGCACCACGGTCCCTTCGATGAAGGGAGGGCCACCCACCTCGACACTTCAATGTCTCAAAAAAAAGCTACAAGGGGTGCCGAAAACCCACCCCAAGTGTTCATAAAGTTCTAAATAATAACAATAAGTAAAACCTAAAAATGAAATCAATCCGACGAGTGGGCCACGATCATGAGATCCCATGATGGGCTTTTCTTGACTATCAGGCCCACTTTTCTGAACCAAAACTTGTCTTCTAAATAGGAGGCCTTCCCTGGACATCGTCATCGAGTCAGATCGATGATAGGATCCTCCTTCCGCGTACGTACGTGCGTAGGGGTGGTGGTGTGCGTACGCGTGTGCGCGAGATGTCCCCATCAACCCCACTCAAGCCCGGTGTGAAAATGCCCCTGCATTACCTTGTTATAGCCATCTGTTTTCCCAGCCATGGATGGGATGGTTAGGATTTCCTAACATTAGTGATTCTTTAGAATCACTAGCAAACTGTTATGGATCCCGACAATAAATGGATCAAATTGTTTATTAAACCTATTTTTGTCTAACAATCTTGAGCATCCATATTATTGTCTAATGATGAGATGATTAAGATTTTCATATAGTTGTGATCTTTGTGAGGTAGCCCATGCAATGTGTGTTGGTCCGTTGGACCTGATGGACAATCGAGAGTAATCTATTGGATTGTCTACGGGTCTAGTGCTCTAACTAAGAGCATTGGATCATCTCTCTATGTATAGATAAGTATGTTCTTATTTATGAAGTACAAAAAATCCTGACTCACCCAGCTAAAAATTTTGCAGCAGCGAGTCATGTCTCGAGTTTTCCAATCCAGATAACTGGACTGTTGTGACGTGTCCTCTTTTGAGTAAGAATGGCCCTTTCTCTATCACCATAAAGAATAACCAGAGAAGTAACTTAAACAGGGAATGTTTAAAACTCTCCCCGCCTTTCATTTAACAAAGATTCTGACATCTTTTAAATGTTTGAAGTCTATTTTGGTGTTTTCTAAAAGATTTGACACTTGGGTGACCATATGATTTAAAAAGGTACCTGAATTTGCTGTTTCAAACCTGGAATCACGCTGTTTTTCAGCTGTCTCACCACATCTTGCAATTTTCAGGGCCCTCCAGGAACTGGGAAAACTACAAGTATACTTGCCCTTGCGCATGAGCTCTTGGGGGCATACTGCAAGGAGGCTGTTTTGGAGTTAAATGCATCAGATGACAGGTGCAATGAGCTGTTTCTATTGATGGATTTGATCTTTATTTTGTTCATTTCGATGTGCTGTTTTCTTCAGAGAACCTGTTGTTTTCTCCATGTCTTGTTTAGGGGAATTGATGTTGTGAGGAACAAGATTAAGATGTTTGCTCAGAAAAAGGTAACACTCCCACCAGGGCGGCACAAAGTAATAATTTTGGATGAAGCCGACAGGTAATTCTCGACAATAACTGTTCATGGTGAAGGTATTCAAATAGCATCTAAGTGATCTTTGGTCACTCTAGTTGCTTTCACAAGCGATAAGGATTACCTGGTTTACATTCTCATAGGGATCTTCGTTCATTGCTATTTTCTAGATGGAGGTGACTCGTCCATTTTGCACATTTCATATGTGAATGGTAAATTGGTACTCCAAACCCTCCAAATATGTCCCTGTTGTGGATGAACCATAGCCCAAAATGCACTAATCAGACAATGTTAACATCTGATTTTGCTTGTCAATTTGGACCCTGCACAATTTATCCTTGGTGTCCATTTGATGGACAGCAATTGGGCCGTTAGGATCTTTCAATCCTTATCAGGCTTTGCTGCATCTATAGTTGGTCCATAATTTGAACAGTCTGGATTGGCATGCATATATGCCACAAGTATGATGGATGACTCATCACCTCTGAGAAATGCTCACTAATATGGTTGTCCTATTCTCATTTGCTGTTTTGAATATAGCTTTCCATATTTGGTTTATGTACTTTTTGAAAGCTTAGCCACTTATTGCGGTGACATGTTGATCCCGCCATATTGGATGAATTATTTAATTCAGCATGACATCTGGAGCACAACAAGCCTTGAGGAGGACAATGGAGATATATTCAAACTCGACGCGATTTGCTCTCGCATGCAATACTTCTTCAAAAATTATTGAGCCCATTCAGAGCAGATGTGCACTTGTTCGTTTTTCAAGATTGTCAGACCAAGAGATTCTTGCTCGTCTTATGGTAGTGGTTGAAGCTGAGAAGGTAAACGTTATATTTTCTTTATTCTATTTTACTACTATGAATGCTAACATGAGTTAGTTCTTTGAAAATAAGTTCAATGCTGATGTTGTGAGACGTTTTGGTTTAACTCCACTCTTGCTAATTGTCTTGTAGTGTTTCTAAAGAATTCTCTTCCTTTTCACATTAGAAGACAAATCTTCTTTGAAGATTGCTAGCATGCTGCTTCATTTTGCTGCGTGGGAAACTAAAGACGGGCAACCTAAAACCCCATCCTGCCCACCTTGAAACATTCCGTCCACACCGGATGGGTTACCTTGGAGACAAAGCTTCTTGTCTCTTTTGCATTGGTGAAGAAAATAGGTATCCTGTTTTGACCCCCTAGAGTTCCCAGAGAAACCTTTGCAACTAATTAACCAAAATACATAAATAAGCAAGGTAAATGATGATGCAATTCATCACGTCTGTCCATCCATGAACATTGTCCTCTCAAGCACAAAGTTCAGGATACCTCAATCCAGAACAATCACACACTTGCATGATAGCCTCATTGCAAACATTCTCAATACCCATAGGATTCCTGCCTTCCTGACAAAAGCACCATGGGGAGAAGAAAAGGTTACTATTCTTGTACCTCCTGGTACTATCCTTTTATTGATTTTTGTTTAGATTGCCACATATGCTTGTGTATACTAACATGGTAATCCTATCAAATAACTACTTCTCATTTGGATCTCAATGAACTTTCTCATCTCATGAGATTAGTAGCCGTGCTACAGGGCAAACCATGAACGGGTGTGGTTCACCAGCGAAAGTTTTTATTGCTTATTTTAATACAATTTTGGGGAGATCTGTTAAGTCCACAAGTGTGAACAGTAATGCTAATGCATATGGAACTATACTTCCTAGTGTGGTTGATAGGTGCAATATCCAAGCCATCCATAAGGTGGTCCTGACCATGTCTATATTCTATCCCAAAAGTAAATCTGGCCCATTAAGCAGGTGGGCCACAATGTCAAAAACATTTGGACAGTTAAAAATACTTCAGCCTAGCCATAAATATGTTTTCTAAACTGTGGCCCATCTAATGATTGGACTGACCTAATTCTTGGGTGAAAGTGTCTAAATAGTGGTACGGCTCTAATTAATGGATTAGATCTTGTACCAATGTGCGACATTGGAACATGTGGTGGCTTGTGCATTAGCATTATTGTACATGCATGTGGTCTTAGCAAAGCTCCATTTCCAGGATCCATATGTTGTGAATGCCTGCATATCTTACAGTCTTAATTAATCTGAACAAGGATCTGATTTGATTTCTGACTTTTTCTGTGGGCACAATGGAAGGTTGCATATGTGCCAGAAGGTCTTGAAGCCATAATCTTCACTGCTGATGGGGATATGAGGCAGGCTTTGAATAACTTGCAAGCTACATATAGCGGGTTCCGGTTTGTCAATCAAGAGAATGTCTTCAAGGTTAGAAAGTGGAAGTGGCAGTTTCTTTCTCATCATCTAATGTCCTCATCTTTTGAATATCTTTTGCTTTTGCGGTTTTTCAGGTCTGCGACCAGCCTCACCCCTTACATGTCAAGAATATGGTCCGCAATGTTCTCGAGGGGAATTTTGATGATGCCTGTTCTGGTCTGAAGCAGCTCTATGATTTGGGTTATTCTCCTACCGACATAATCACCACGCTTTTCCGTATCATAAAGAATTATGATATGGCCGAATATCTGAAATTGGAGTTCTTGAAGGTAAAGGTCAAACTGTCCTTATTCCATATGAGTTCTGCTAAGCTCACACTCGTGGCATTTGTGGGACATTTGAGTTGTGCATCACATTTGCCCCACTTGGTAGATGACCCCCGGCACAAACATTGGGCCCGTCCATTCACCCGGTTTGCATCAGAGTACACTGAATGTGGTTATTTGGCGATTTTTCTTCCGTTTTTTTTTTTTTTTTGGAACCATTCATTTTTTCTTTTTGTGGCACATGATGAGTTGATCGGCTAATGATTAGCCCAGTTTATCTACATGTTGGGCCCTGATGCATGGTTTGGATGTCCAACACATTGGTGCACATCACCTCAGCAAAGCTCATTTGGTATTTCTTTACAAGGTCTCTCTGATCCACCTGCACCTTTGAATGTCTTTTTCACACTGGTTTGCAGGAAACTGGATTTGCCCACATGAGAATCTGCGATGGAGTTGGCTCACTCCTTCAGCTGTGTGGCCTCTTGGCCAAGCTTTCTCTAGTTCGGGAAACAGCAAAAGCTGCGTAAGTAGATCTTGATGCATCAAATCTGTTTGCAGTTTAAGAACTTTGGAAGAGCTGTTTATATAGGATTTTGGATTTAGCATTCCGTGCATTTAGCTGGATATCGGAACGATTCGAGTTGTCGGGTTTTTGAACTATGGCATGGAGCTGTTTTCCAACTTGGATTGACTGCCCATGCGTGTAATCAAAGGGCAACTTCTTCTTCCCTTTTCCCACTCGTGTTAAGAGAAGGAACATCTAGGCTACCATCAGGCCGCATGTTGGAAATCCTTACCATGCATATGCTAGGTCCTGTCATGAAAATGGTCTTGCACAAAAATCTGGCAGATCTGCTCACAGAATAGGCCACACCTGTTTGTGAGTCAGACCATGGATTGTCCACTGCTTCCAAAGGCATGGCTTGCTTAATGAATGGAACTGCCTGATTTTTGTTCTGGGTGATCCCCATGGTGTGTGACCTAACTATTTGCATGGAAATGGTGAGATGTACCTATTTGCATGGTATAGATTTCAGTCACACTGAAAGATGTCTCTGTATCTAGTCTATTTCCGGTCGTATGTGATCAGATGTCGAGAAATGTTAAATGGGAAGAGTGCACATATCCAATGGTCAGGATCTTCCCACAGGTGATATATTTCACCCCTATGCATGCTGGGATCTACCATATCTATGGTGTGGAACAATAAAACTGGGGGACTTGGTTCGGTGCATACATTTACTGAATGTGCAAGGACCCTTTGTTTCCTCTGTTGATATTGAACGATGCAAACTGATGGCCGTCCGGATGGATGGTTAAAAGGATAACGCATTTTGCCGCCTGTTGCTAAATGGTGGATAAACATCCACCGTTCATGCATATGTAGGTCAATCTAGGCCATAGAAATTGTCAGACCCATTGTTGATGAAAATGTCATATTGACACTTTGGCATCTGATTTTGCCCATTGAAGTTGGACTAATCACCATTTTCCTTTAAACTCTGTTTGATGGTTAGAAATTTAGATGGCTAAGATTCTCCAATCAGTACACTTTTTTCGGATAAGAAGAAACGAATGGTATCAAAATGTATATTGTATTTTATCAAGTTTCCGTGTTCTCCTGGTGTGGCCCGTTTGATCCAAGTGGGCCTATCTTGACATTTTATGATCTTTTATTCTACAGGAATATTCGATAGGAAAAAAAATAAAAAATAAAAATCAGCCTTATCTGCGGACGTTCCATTATTTATAGGAGAAGAAAATGAATTGTGATTTGTGAATAAGGGCTGTCCATTTTCTTGACCTTCTCGGATCAACCTGAACAGGAATCCACATGTTGTATCATCCAAATTGCTTCCGGCCCTTCTCTACTATAATCTGTATGGAGCGTCAATTTTCCTAGCGAGGTTAGATGGTTAGAATCATCCATCAAAGTGATTTTTGAGAGGGCTAAGCAATTGATGGTGGGCCCCACGTAATGGATAGTCCAGAACGCTGATCAGACCTTTTCTAGTAAGATCAATATAAAACGTCCATTTTCATAGCCACTGATTAAACGGTAATCAATGCGATTTTGGGGTACGGTAGGCAATCAGAGGTGGGCTTGGCATGATGATTGGTACAGATCAATTATCAGATCTTTGCTAGTATAATCAATCAGGCCCACCCATTTTTTTTTTTTTCTAGCCATCTGTCCAATGATTTGGATCATCTGAAGGAATTAGGCCTTTTTTTAAAATGTTAGTGGCAAGCTTAAAGTATGCTACATGTGACTGATGTTCCATTGACTTGGTGAATCTTTGATGTATAATCATTCTGACCCCTTAATTTTTAATGACCATGAATGCTCAGGATCAGCCACTCAAAAGTCATTTTTGGGAGAGGAAACAATGATGGGCTCCAAGACGACTAGTCCAAACCAACGATGGGACCTCTTCTGGTATGGTTAATAAGGACCATCCATTTTGTGGGCACCCAAATGACCTACAGAATTTTGTATTTTTTTCCCAATAAAAAACAGAGGCCGAGATTCCTGATCACAGCTGCCGCAGATAGGGAACTTCCCTGTTGGTACCTAATCTGTACATGTGGGCGGCCATGGTTGGTTTATCCAATCCATTGATCTGGTGCCCACCAGATGCCCCAAAAAATATCTTAATTTGGTCAACTCCAGATTAGGTACAAAAAGGGAAGTTCTCACCTAGCTAATAGCTATTGCAGCAAATAATAAAGTCCAACCCCAGTACCCATATCCATAGCTCAAGTGGTAGACTGAGTGAAAGATACCTCGTTTCAACACTGAGGTTTTGGTATCGATTCCTAGTGGGGGTCCCTAGATGGCTAACATGGAGTGTGTGTACTGACATGGGTGTGTACTAACAAGCTAACCCAGGAAAAAAAAAAAATCCAACCCCAAAAGCTAACATGAACCTAGTAATGCTCTCTTGAAAATCAGTTCTCACATGACTTTTTGAGAACTTCTGATATGGGATGCGGGCATAAAATCTAGATGATCCACTAGATGAGTCATTTAATGAAACTGTCTGGGCTAACTTTTTGGCCCGATCCAAAAATCTGGTGGGCGCACTTTGCTATGGCACACTAGATTTTTGGATCGGGCAAACTCACTTTGCTATGGCTGACTAAAATTTTGGATCAGGTAAAAAAGTTAGCCCATACAGTTTCCTGAAATGACTCATCTAATGGACTGTCCAGATTGCATTGCATGCCCACATGGCGTGTCTAAAGTTCTAATGATTCTCAAGAGAACTTAGTTAGGCGAAGCATTTTTTAACATGAACCAAACATATCCCTGCTGGGTAGACGCCTAGAATTGAGTTAATCTCATTTTAGCTGTATATGAAAATGAAAAATCAGAAAAGATTTTCCAAATTGTCCACCCTACTTTTCAGACGGGCCTCATACAAATAAAAAATAAAAGGAGAACTTCGATATTGCATATGGATGATCTGCATGTACTTAGAAATTGAATATGGCATGCAAGGAACTGAAATTAAATGGCACAAATCATGGTCTGAACATCATCTTGAGGAACATTTCTTGAGCTTATTGGATGGTTAAAAACCAAAATTTATCCAATGGTCCATGATTCAGTAAGTAATTAGTTTGAGCTATATATACATACCACGTCCACAATTTCCATGGGTCTGTGTATCAAGGGCCATACCCTGCCAGAGTATCCAATAACTTACGTGGAGAGCAAGTGTCTTGGGATATGGAGCGGATTCGGTGCCTCTGTAGGTCCCAGATTTCCCGTGCTTCCCTGCCATTCTAAACACGCGGCATTCGTAGAAGTGATCTAAGCCGTTAATTTCGCATTTACAATGGTGAATGAGCCATGGTCCAATAATCACCATATTTGAACAATTCTAGCCCTTCAATTCGTATCATACAAACAAACTCTAAAAGACATAATCATCAACTGTTCTCATTAATTGGGGAGATGCCCATTTATTAGATGATTAAGATAATTCAATCAAAGTGAAATTCTGTTTCAGAACCAATCAACGGCTGTGCCTACAGGATGCCTAACGCGGACCATCGTACACATGCCACGTCGTCTGTGGTTTACAATCTGAAGGCACCGAACGCGTGCCGCCAGTGGCGGGTAATCCGTTCCCTCTCTCAAGGAAGCGGATTAAGATATACAATCCCCACTCGAGATAACCCACGTCACTATGATGTTTTGAACGAGATCTCGTCTTATGTTGTAGAGGTCTCATGACGCCCTAATTTAGACGTCCCAGATGAATCATAGGGAGCTTTTAGAAGGTGGCGATCGGTTTGGATCAAGCCACGAACGGGAGTGGAAAGATCCTTTCTGCTTTTGTTCACAGCGGAGGGAAACCCTAAAACTATGAATGGAGGGTGGAGATCTGCGGGAATGGAGAGGATTGAGATGGCGGAAGGCACGCTGGCTCGGATTGTCAGCATGGCAAGGAGGAGAATGGAGTTTCCGTTCTCGGCACACAGTCGCACCCTTCGATGACGTTGGGGTTCGAATTGTGCCACTGCACACGTGTGTCGACGAGGATGGAGGATAGGATTACGGTCAGAACTATCAGGGTAACAAGATAGACGGTCTGGATATTTGGGTAAGCTCTGGAGGTGGGCCACAACGGAACGCACGAACGGTGCGATCGGTCGTTGTCGAGGCAGAAAGGATCAGCTGCTTCTTCGGGGAGAAATTGACCACTGTATATCCTACCTTTTACCCACCGTCTTTTCTACACGCTCCCAAACTTTACTTTCTCAAACTAAACCATTCCGTACGGACATACTATTTGCAGATGAAATGGCCGTGGGCATCCCCGAAATATATGCTACGGATTATAACCGTAGCTATTTGGACAACATGAACTTCTACAAAGCAAGCATGAAATTCAAGGAGGCGCATGAAATTCAAAGAGGCAAATCCGTTGAATTTCATGTTTTCCTATGACTACGGTTATTATAATCTGTAGCCATAAGTCAAGGGTATTTTTGTCTGCAAATAGTATATCCATATAGAATGATTTAGTTTGGGAAAGTAAAGTTTGGGAGCGCGTAGAAAAGACAGTGGGTAAAAGGTGGGATTGGGATTTATAATTGTAAATTTCTCCTTCTCGGGGTGAGCTCGGGTCCACACTCGATTGACTCGGCCTGAGTTTCGGTGTGACACGACCGAGCATGTACTGTATACACACGCAGTGAAAAATGGGGCTCACAATGATATGTTGGGTGATCCGCTTGGTCCATCCGACTTGGCTGTCTGCTTTATATCATCAGTTAAAAGTTAAGTGGATTCTGCCCTCGGATGGCCCATATTAAAAGGATCCTAGGTTCTAAGCTTATGATGTCAACCATTTTAATAGTCAAATCTTTACCAAGGCTAGTTACTAGGTGCCATTATACTTAAGATTCGGTTTAGTGACACTAAATAGTAAAGTAGGTGATAAGATGGTTTGATAAGGTGAAATGGTTGTGACTCAGATATTGGGGACTTAATTTAATGGTGAACCCTTTAAGTTCAGGTCTTGATTTCAATCTTGTGTAGCTGGATTCCTTTATAGGTACACATATTATTGTCATTAGTGTCCTAGGGGTGAATTTCATGAGAGATTCTCAAGGTTGAACATGCCCTAAACTACATATATGCACATGCACGTGTATAATTATTATTATAAATAATAATAATAATAAATAAAAGAAGAAGAAGAAGAAGAAGAGAAAAATGTATGATATCTAAATATTGAAAAATTAAGGTGTTACAATTTACCCTCCTAAAAGAAAATTTTCGTCCTCGAAATTACCTGAGTAGAGTGTTCAAATAGATGGGGATACTTTTCTTCCATTTCAGCTTTACGTTCCCATGGGTCTGTACTCTTACTCCGGTTGTAGACTCTCAGGAGTTTCAACACCTGGTTGAGGGTTTGAGTACCCATAGGTGGTGAAATTCCACTACAGTGTGGGTGTGTGGTGGTGTGTGTGAGTGTGTAAAAAAAAAAAGCTTTACGTTCCCATGTTTCTTCCTCTTCTCCACGACGTGACCAAAGAAATAACTAGCAAGATTGTCTTTGTACGCGAGATTTGTTCCTTATGATCTAGTATGTGAACTGGTGCTTCAATGTAGGTAGCATTGTCTTTTAACTCGATTTGTTCCTAGCTAATGATATGCAAAGCATTGGGTTCATATTTCTTCAACATGTATATATGAAAGACATTATGAATGTTGGCAAGTTTTGGTGGTAATGCTAGACGGTACACCACAACCCCAACTCAATCCATGATCTCAAAGGGTCCTATAAATCGGGGTGAGAGTTTTCCTTTCTTCCCAAATCACATTATGCCTTTCATAGGAGATATCTTCAAAAACACATGATCTCCAACTGCAAATTCTAACTCCCGAAGATGGTTATCTGCATAGCTCTTTTGCCTACTTTGAGCTGTACGAAGATGTTTTCGAATCATATCTATTTTCTTAGTAATTTCCTAAACTATCTCTGGTCCCAATAAACTTTTCTCACCGACTTCAGCCCAGCATTGAGGTGCTCGACATGGACTACCATAAAGAGCCTAAAATGGAGCCATGCCTATATTGGTTTGGAAGTTGTTGTTATAGGCGAATTTTGCAAGATGAAGATATTCATCCCAACTTCCCTTAAAGTCAAGTATGCCGGCCCTCAACATGTCCTCTAATATTTGATTAACCCTTTTTATCCGTCCATCTATCTAAGAGTGGAATGCAGTGGTAGGGTTTTCCTCCTCAGTTCAGAGGAGAGATAGTGCAACCGGTTGAAAATCGGAGTGTTTCACCGTGCTGTTCGACCAGTCGAGTGGACTGCTCGACCGGTCGAGTGAACAGTGCTTGACCAGTCGAGGGTCACTCGATTCAAAGTCCAGCGAGTTCAGTGAACAGTGCTCGACCGGTCGAGGGCTTAGCTCGACCTGTTGAGTGAACAGTGCTCGACCAGTCGAGGACTCTGCTCGACTAGTCGAGGTTACGCAGATTCATTCTGGATTTTGTGCGGACTGCGTAAATTTGAGACGATTTTCAAAGAGGTGCAGAAGCAAGTTGCCTAAACTATAAATAGAGGTCCCTAGGGCTTTTCTAGGGTATTGAGAAGGGTATTCTAAGGGTTTTTCATGACCAAGGTGAGAGAGAGAGAGAAAGGGAGAGAGAGGAAGCTTGTGGAAGGGAGAATTCATAGTCGACATCTCAGTGCTTCTACGTCCTCGTGATTAGTGAGATCTTTCCGTTTTTCTTTTATTCTCTTATTGTTCATCCGCTCCTACGTGAGTGAAGAAGGTTTGATCCAAGCGAGGTGTGCTTGTGATCGGTTGTAATACTCTACTTCATAGTGGATTGTTGCTTTGGACTAGGTCCTATGGTTTTTACCTCTTTGAGGGTTTTCCACGTAAAAATTCATCGTGTCGTGTGGTTTGTGCTTTGATTTATTTCATTGCTTTATTATCCCATAATTTTGGTGTTTTTTGGGAGGCTAGATCCTAAGGTTTTGTGCAACGACCCCCAACATGTAGTATTATACTTCAGGTCAGTGCCTAGCTCGTCTTGTAAACTTTTCCAAAATGTGGAAGTAAATCGAGAGTCCTATCAACACAATTTCACGAGGTATACCATATGATGACCGAACAACTTCCTAAATATATAGTTTTGCCAGATCATCAGCCAAATTGCATATTCATATTGGTAGAAATCAAGCTTTCTTTTTCAACCTATCGACAATCACCCAAATGGAATAATGATTTTTCCGTGTTTTTGGAAGCCCCAAAATGAAGTCCATGGTGATACATTCTCACTTCCATTTGGCGAGAGGCAACGACTACAAGAGATCCGATGACCGACGATGTTCTGTTTTTACTTGTTGGGATGTGAGACATTTAGCGACATAATCTACAATATCACGTTTCATATTTTCCCACCAATATTATCGTAACATCACGGTACATCTTGGTACTTCCATGATAGATAGTGAGTCGAGATTTTTGCGCTTCGTCCATAATTGCTTGTCTTAACTCAGACACACTTGATACACATATACGACCTTGATACCTTAAACCATTGTTCGAGCTAATATGCAAATCCTGAATTTCCTCATTCTCACATCTCCTCCTTATTTTCTTAAGTAGTTTGTCCTAATCTTGAGCTTCAATAATTCATCGTATCAATGTGGGTTTGATAACAAGATAGGCCACAAACACGAATGGTTCGCCAAATGACAACTGGACATCAAAGTCTTAGATGAAATCCAACATTTTCCACTCTTTCAGCATGAGGGCAGCCACAATTTCATGTTTCTTCTTCCGACTCAAAGCATCTGCTACAAGATTTGCTTTACTAAGATGATATGATACTTCAAATTTGAAATATTTAAGAGTTTCCATCCACCGATGCTAACGCATATTTAGGTCTTCTTGAGTAAAGATATATTTTAAATTCTTATGATCACAAAATAGTTCAAATTCTTCGTCATATAAATAATGTCTCCATATTTTAAAGGCAAATACCATAACGATGAGTTCCAAATCATGCATTGGATAATTCTCTTTGTGCTTCTTCAATTGTCTAGACGCATAAGCGATTACTTTCTCATTCTGCATTAGTACACATCCCAATCCAGTTTTTGATGCATCATTATCAACTACATATTTAGCTCCTTTGAGGAGAGTGAGTATCGGGGCCGACGTGAGTCTCCTTTTAAGCTCCTGGAAGGCTATTTCAACATCATTGTTCTAGGCAGATTGTGCATTCTTCTTTGTCAATTGAGTTGGTGGTCAAGCAATAAATCGCCTATAATAGCTGGCCATCTCTAAAAAGCTTCTAACTTCAGTGATTGTGGTGGAATGCTCCCATTTTACCACTACTTTCACCTTAGCTGGATCTATTGTAATTCATTCCGTCACAATGTGACCCAAAAATTTTAATTCTTCTTTCCAAAAATCGCATTTAGATAATTTAGCATACAATTGCCTTTCCTTGAGTGTCCTTAGGACAATCCTTAGGTACACCTCATATTCTTCCTGACTTCTTGAGTAAATCAGGATATCTTCGATGAAAACAATGACGAATCGATCTAATTCATCACGTTCATAAATACAGCGGGTGCGTTTGTAAGTCCAAACGGCATCACAGGAATTCATAATGTCCGTACCTTATCCCGAAGGTTGTTTTAGGGATGTCCTTTTCTCTTACCCTCAATTGATGATATCCATACCTCAGTTCTATTTTTGAGAAATATTTAGCACCCTTAAGCTGATAAAAATGATCATTGATGCAAGATAGAGGATACTTGTTTTTCACCATAACTTGATGCAATCTTCTATAATCAATGTAGAGATGCAGAGATCCATCTTTCTTTTTCACGAACAACACTAGCGCACCCCAAGGAGATACACTGGGCTGAATAAAACCCTGCTCCAATAATTAATCTATTTGTACTCGAAGCTCTTTCATCTCACACGGTGGCATTCTATATTGTGACAGAGATATTGGGGTGGTACCTGGCAGAAGATCGATGGTAAAATCCACCTCCCTCTTAGGAGGTAAACCTGGTATATCTTGAAATACTTATGAAAATTCTTGAGCAACCGATATTTGATCTACTGTAACTTCTACTGATTTCATTTCTTCCAATGCCAATAAACTTTCATATGCTTCATATTGGAATCTTCCCTGCAATGTGAATGGAGCCTGCCTGTGTAATGTTATAGTAATTGTCTGGGCACAACAAACTAGGACCACATGTGTTCGGAAAAGCCAATCCATTTCAACGATAACATTGTACTGTTTAATTTTAATCACCACTAAGTCTATACGTGTTTTATGACCCGCCAACGACATAAGACATGCATGACATATTGTATTGGTTTCCACAAATTTCCCCATGGGAGAGGCTATAAGAAGAGGACTTTTTATATGACTTAATTTCAAATCTAGCTTCTTTACCATGGAAAAATCAATAAAGGATGTAGTAGAACCAATATCAAATAAGACGAATATCAGAACATTATTAATATAAGTCATACCTTGAACAAATCTGGGCACATTTTGTCATGCCCCAAACTTAGAAACCGAGCTCACAAAATTCTCGATTACCGAATCCGGCGCCGACAGCCTCCGTAGAACCCCATTCTCAGCTCCTAGCGCCCATACGCCAGGTTCCAATCCTGGGATGCTATAAGGAGGATTTTCAACATCAGTTTAATTCATAATAAGCATAACCAAAGGCATAACCCACAAACAACAACTAAAAACTCCATCACATTTCCACTATGATAAAAACTTTACAAGTAAAATGAGCATAAAGGGAAATACAATGATGATAGACAAAAAGCTCCAAAATGATCTGCTCTACGCTCCTGCCTCAGCACTGCTGCGTCCTAAAGTCACCTGCACGCAACGGTCGTGCATAAGCTTATAGAAAGCTTAGAGGGTGGTGAAAGTGTGTGCGCAAGGTAGTAATGTAGTTATGAAATATCAGAGTAATGCGAAACATGCTGGTGAATCGATGAATACCACTATCCGTACCAAGGCTATGCAATGCAAGACATGAATGATGTCGGCCATACCAAGGCCATGCGATGCAAAATGCAACTCAAGCATACAAATCCTCATCTAAGTCCACATATCAATACAGCTCAAATCTGGGATATCACCGGGGTCTAGTACACTCTAAACCAGATTGCCGCTCCATTGCGCGCAATAAGGTAAGTGGAAGAGACCTCACTAACCACCTGCCAATATTGGGCTCGGCTCGTCGATAGCGGACTTATTCCTCGAGCTGGTCAAACTCAGCCTAGCATTGCCCCCTCCTCTCAGGCGGGTAAGGCCGTACCCCCTTCCAACCGACCACGACACAGTGGAAAGTGCAACCGTCTGGTAATCGGCACTCGGCGCTCATGCACTCACTCGGTCTAGACGTTGGAGCAACCTCTTGGTACCATAAGGGTTTAGAGACTTTCACCCAAGGATATCTATAGCACCCCATGTAGAACAAGATTTTCGGTATCCAATCTTGCCAACCACAATATGCCTGTGGTGGCTACGGCCCTGATGTTACTAGGGCGTATAGTAACCATATCACACGATGCGAATGCATGAATCACACTATCCAGTCATGCAGCAATCTTGCGTGTCTCGTGCGCTCATGTAGGGCAACACCGCCTAACCGAGAGCCCCTAAACAATCTGCCCGAAGGCATATGCTATGATCAGTCACTTCTCATATCAAGCATACATGATGCGTATGATCATGAACCATGGAACTATACTAAACATATTATACGGTGATGGATGTTGTTCATAACGAAGATGGGCCTAGACGGCCTACAAGTATGGGCCTAATAATGGGCCTTAGGGAGAATTATAATGTGGACATCTAACCAACATTATTTGTATAATGTGGACGTCAAACCAACATTGCTCCCAAGGCACGGCCTACACTGTAATGGTTACACACATTCATTACATTGGGCCTCGCTTATGGGCCTCACATACATCGCATCGGGTCCCGAATACACATCAGGTGGGCCTCGCACCTGGGCCTCAAATATATCACAATGGGCCTCGTATGTCAAGCGGGCCACATTACATGGGCCGCATTATATGGGCCACACGAATGGGCTTCAGCCTTCAGGTATATTGAATAGGCTACACCGATGGGCCTCATTTATGTCAAATAGGGCCCAACCTCGTGTATATTTGAGATCCAACCTATTCATAAGTTAACATAGAGATAAATGAAGTGAAAATAATATCAGCTTAATTTGGAAACCACCACGGCCCTAGAAGTTTGAACGGTGGGTGTCACTGTCCACTATTTAGTAGTGGGGTCCACCCAAACTTTAGATTTGACTCACCACTATCTTCCCATGCCATAAAATGATCTCGCAAATAGTGGACGGTGTCGATATACATTAATGTGGGGCCTGCCGCTAACAAATGAGCAGCTAGGTGGTTGCTATACAAGTGGTTGCACTAGGAGGGCAAAGGTGGGTCCCATGTAGGGCCCACCACCATAAACATATTATAACATATATAATATAATATATATGTATACAATATATAACATATAATATAATATATTATGTAGCAGTGGGACCCACAGAACTCCCCGTTGCTGGATGGCAGTGGGCCCCACTATCAAAATTGATGGACGGCATGTGCAAACACATACATCATGTGGGGCCTATAGCCCACTGACGTTCACAGGGAGGGAAAGAGAGATAGAGAGAGAGAGATGTAGAGAGATAGAGAGAGAGAGAGAGATGAAGTAGAGAGAGATAGAGAGAGTGAGAGAGAAAGCTAGAGAGAGAGAGATAGAGAGAGTGAGAGAGAAAGCTAGAGAGAGAGAGATAGAGAGAGAAGGCAGCCACGTGCCTTTTTTTTTGTCTTTTCTTCCTTTTTTTATTTTTTTTGCTGTAATACAACAACAGAGGTGGGTCCCACGTAGGGCCCACCACAACCTCATATATTATATTATATAATATAAGATAGTATATATATAATATAATATAATATATTTTATATGACGGTGACGTGAATTAAGGGGAGGCCCCACACGTGGGGTGTGGGTCCCACCAGTGATATTGCCAAAACATCAAACCCATCAGTCAGATGCACCGTTCCAGGGTGGGCTTAGGTCTCAAAAATCAAGTCAATCCATGACTTGTGTGGGCCGCACCAAATACAACATTTGAGAGGGCTTCCCTCCATCTAAAACATTCATGATCATTTATCAGGCCCACCAAGATGGGGTTCACAAATCCAGCCCACCCATCATGGGTGTCCCACTTGAATGAAGGGTCAACCCAAGTTTCAGCCACATCCAAACTCGGGTGGGCCCCACGTGCAGGCCACCATCTAGGGGGGGTCGTACCACGACCTCAGGTGTTGAAACGAGGTATCTCCACTCCGCTGCCAGTTGAGCTATGTAGCTGGGGTGCACACGCACCAAGGAGGGCCCCACATGGACGTGGGTCCCACTGCTTTGGACGGTGAACGACTGGATATAACACATATATTATGGTGTGGCCTACAAAAATGAATGGATGGCATGGATGGGTCCCATGGACCCCATCGTTAGCCCACACCAAGTCAATACACCCTCCATGTCAGTGCACACTCACTGTCAGCACACCCACTGATAGCACACACTTCATGTTAGCCAGCTCCACAGAGGTCGTTACCAAGACCTCAAGTGTTGAAACGAGGCATCTCTCACTCCTGCCACCTGAGCCATGCGGCTGGGTGGGCCCACACCAGATCATACTTCACTGGCAGCCACTCCCACTGATAGCCACCTTAAGGTGGGTCCCATATGGACGGTTGGGATGGTATAACAACATCATGGTGTGTCCCACATAGGTGGGGTCCACCGGTAGATGACATAGATGATACACACACATTAGGTGGGCCATAATCATAGAGAGAGAGAGAGAAAGAGGGAGACATCGGCGATGATGGAGGGGCCCCGCCACTATGGGCCCCTCTTTGATACAAAACCTACATCAAGGTGGGTCCCACTACATGGACCCTTAAATCAACAAAATGAATAAAAAATGAAATCTACGATCGCCCACCAGCTCTTCTTACACCCTAAGCTTCCTATGCTCCTTTGCTTCAATTCCGACGGAGGAGATGGGGTTTAGATGGTTGAGATGGAAGATGGAAGGGTAGGAAGAGGCGGGCCACACTTGTGATTTTTGGGAGAAATGGGGAGAGGCTTGGACGTGGGATGTGTTTTGGGTTGATTGGAATTGTAGTTTGAAAATGAGAGAGAGAGAGAGAGGTTTGTAAAAGGGAGAGAGAGATGGGTGATGTTTGATGTGCTGGTGATGGGTGTAAGAGCCACTTTTTAACTTTTGTAGCAAATTGTGTAAGAAAAGCATGGGTGGTGTAAGAACTTTTTGACTTTGGGGCTTGCTTGGGGAAGGGTGAGAAGTGATGGATTGATGGGATTGATTGATGGGTGATTGATGTGACATCTCGTTGAGATTCTCTTGGATTTCACAATGCGCGGCGTTTTCCTTGCACCGAACGCTGGCCCACATCTCCTGGCCAGAGCATCGCCTTGGCGCGCGAGTCGCGGCATCGGAACCGTGGCGACAGCGCGGTCGCTAAGGTAATAGTCTTAGGTTGAGTTGACTCGGGTTAATGGCGTGTGAATCAGGGTCGTAGCAAGGTCGGTTAAGGGTCGAAAGTTGCCAGAATTCGACCGGAAAGACCGCGAAAGTCTATGTAACGGTACGGTCTAGGATATGGGTCTTACACATTTTCTCCATGATCCACCGTAGATATAGTAAACATACGAGCAAAGGGGTTTCTGTTCTGAGCTTAGACGGGCTAATTTCTAAAACTGAGGTCGACCGACTATGGAGGTTTGACTATTATTTGACTTGGATGTGGTCAATTTGCCTGGGATGGTGGCCTGTTTTCTTCAACTTGTAATCTTTTATAGTAAAATTTGGCTACATGACCTAGTTTCCCACAATAATCGCAATGTTTGGCCGGATAAGCGAGAGTTGCTTGAGAAGTGATTTTCGCTCACTTCTCGAGCACCTGAGAGGTAGGAGGTGCTGGTCTCACTCTACTGCCAGTGTCCCTAAATGGAGTTCATCCTCTAGCCAACTGCTCATAATTCTTTCCAACTCATAGTGCTTTGTCCACCACTGGAGCATATCATCTAAAGTCAAAGCAACATAATTTCGATTGGATTCAAGTTGCAACCTGTCTTTGAACTTCCTCAGTTTGACTTTCTCATCTCCCACAAATGTGGGAACGTATCGAGAAAGCTTGGTGAAACGTGCTTCATATTGCGAGACGAACATATTTCCTTGTTCCAACTTAAATAATCGGGATATCTTCTCATCTTATATTTCAAAACATTTCTCGTTGAATTTCATTTGAAAACTAGCCCATGTCCATCGATAGCCGGTTGGCATTTACATTCGAATAGAGTCCCACCATTCATCTACCTCTCATTCCAAGTGTCACCATTTGAGTATCTGAGCATCGTAGTGGCTCCATCAGCTTGAGAATGCGTTTCATCTAATTCTCGGTTTGGATGGGGTCGGTTGATCCTGTGAAGGATGGGGTCGCATTTTCTAAAATTTCTCAAATATATCAGTTTCTCGTCCAACTTTCGACTGTGGGGCTGGCATCGGAGAATCCCGGTGCAATGCCTCGAGTGTAACAGTAAAAGTCATCTACTATTGTTACAAAAAAGCTTGTCGCTGCCGCATCAGGGCAGTCATTTCTCTGAACATGTTAAAGGCTGTAACACTGGTTTAGGCTTCGAAGGGTGTAGCTCCACCTGGGCTAGCAGGCTGTGGTGGCGGAATGGTCCCTTCTTCTAACTTAGTATCTGGATCAATAAGTCCAACCAGAGGGGCTGGGGTATAAACAAGGCTTTCTCCCCGATTAACCTCTTCCAATGGTTGTGGCATCATGTATGAAGCTCGTGCCCATTGGGCTTGAGATTTAGGAGGCATGGTCTCTTGTAGAAAGAGGAATCTTTGTTACTAATATATTTTCTCTCCTTATTGAGCCATTAGGAGACCATCACATGAAAGCTTCACTCGTTTTCAATTTATATAAAACTTTTTCAAAGGAAGGGTTGAAGATTATGTTGGTTGAACAAAGCAGTCCATCAACCGAATTGTATTTCTAATTGTCGAAATCCAGGAGAGCCATAGCTAGATTCTTTGGACTAGGAAAAATGTTCTGGAAAGTGAATTTTCATCTTCCTCTAATAATGATCAATTCACTGAGACTGTTCTAATTTAGCCAATCATAAGGCAAGGTTACAAGGTCAAGTGACTAACCTAAAATTTCAAGGAAGTCAAAGATTTGACATCACTATGTTTTCTAAATTTTCCTACTTCCAGAAAAATTTCTTAAATTTCAAGTTTCTAATATCCTAACCTTTGGTTACTGTAGGTTTGTATCCATCCCATCCCAAAGGTCTGATTTTTCTGAAACTTGATTTGATACTAACTTATAACACCTTGGTTCTCACAGCTCGAGGATGGCTCCTTTTGCTTGAGAACCTGAGCATTAAACTAAAGATAATATCATTTACCAATGTGTTTCACAGCAAAAATTTAGTCATATTATTGTATAAGCTTGGTCAGCCAGATTGCCCTTGTACATCGATTGCACAGGTGTGATTCACGGTTGATGTGTGGTGCTGCTATCAACCACGCTTTTGCACTTGTGGCTGCCTACCAAGGCGTATAGTGTCTCTTACTAAGATATCGTGCCAGAATATAGTGGTCACGATGCCCAAAGTTAACCTTCTGTCATGGTCGAACAAGCTTTTGAAGATTGACTGTGGCCATGTTGATCTTTCGGTTAGGTGGAAACGGATAAATATTGATCACAATCACTTCCTTTTCTTTCTCAAGGAATTTCAACAATCCTCGGTCGATGTTGTCCTATATGATATTCCTGAAAATCACGTAATTATTAGTAGAGTGGGAACGGATTCCATGCTAATTATAGTACTCAGTCTTTTTTAGCTCTTCAACCATTGTTATTTTATGGTTAATGAAAATTTTAATTAATTTTTAAACCAACATCATATCAAAGATTTCATCAGCTCGAGTAATGTCGAATCTATATACCTTATTAGTTTTCTGTATGGTCAGTGCAGTTGCTTCCGTTCTAACCAAAGTCAAACACACAAATGACTTCTCGGCCACTACTTCAGCCACAACCACCTCGTAGTTAGGACCATAGTAGTATGTTCCAGCTAACGAGTTCTTTTACATTGCTCCTTCTTGAAGATATAGGCTTCATATCAGGATATTTTTTTGTCAAATTCTATAAATCCATAAACTTTGTCCCGATAAACTTTTTGCAAAGTTTGTATTCTAAACCATCTTGGGCGAGTTGTACAAACTCAGCCTTAGTCACAACTATTGGCATCGGCTTTTTACTCACTTGAACTAGGCAATTGTCAGAAACACGCAAGGTCAATCATAGAAATCTCTCTGTCCTTGTAGAAGAACTGGGCACGAAAATTTTCTTTCATCTCTTACTAGATTTGGATGAAGTTTGACAACGAATTAAAATACCAAGTAAAAGCCACTACGGTTAAGGAATGGCCAAACTGTTGTAACTTATGATAATCATTGTTAACAACTTCACCACATTGAATGGTAAATCATCCTATGTGCTCTATGGTTAATTGACCCATGTCACCAACGAAAAGTGCAAAGTCTATTGAGATGTGGAGCCACATCTAGGGGCTGCTCGACCGGTCGTGGCCCATGCTCGACCAGTCGAGGGGTCTGCTCGACCGGTTGTGAGCAATCATGGACTGGCTCGACTCAAAGTCCAGCAAGCATAAAATTTTGGGTTCCGAGGTGCTCGACCGGTCGTGGCCCATGCTCGACCAATCGAGGTTATGCAGATTTGTTTCTGGATTTGATGTGAACTGCAAAAATTTGAGTCGATTTTCACAAGGGTGCGAAAGGGAAGTTGCTTAAACTATAAATAGGTGTCCCTAGGGCTTTTATAGGGTATGAAAAATAATTCTAAAGTGTAGGCAAAGTGTTTTCTATGTACTTCCAATGGAGAGGTTAGTATATTACCTTGTAATCTTCGTTTTTCTTCATAGTGGAAGTTTTGCATCCGTGGTTTTTTTTACCCTTGTTGGGGTTTTTCCACGTATATCTTGTCTTGTGGTTTGTTTGGAATGCTTTAATTCTTTTTCTAGTTTATATTTCTTCTTGTTTATCGTTTGTGGGTGAGACTTGAGATTGGATCTCGGTTTACTGCGTTGTTGACGTGCTGCACAACAACTGATATCAAAGCTATTGGTTTAGTTCTATTGGGAACGATGACAGAAGAATGGAAGACTAGAATTGAAAAGTTTGATGGTTCAAACTTTGCCTTCTGGAAGATGTAGATGGAGGATTATCAATATCAGAAGGACATTTATATTCCTCTACGAGGAAAAGAGAAGAAACCAGAAAAGATGACAGATGATAAATAGTTTTTACTGAATAGTAAGGCTTTAGGAACGATCCGACTCTCTGTCTAAGAGCGTCACCTTCAATATATCCAAGATGAAAACCACTAAAGAATTAATGGAAGCCCTAGCCACCATGTATGAAAAACCCTCAGTGTCCAACAATGTTTATTTTATGAAACAACTATTCAACATGAAGATGTCAGATGGTAGGAGCGTGGCTGAACATCTAAACGAGTTCAATACAGTCACGAGCCAGTTGGAATCTGTTGGCATTATTTTTTAGGATGAGGTCAGGGCGTTATTGATCTTGTCCAGTTTGCCAGACAGTTGGGATGGTTTGATGATTGCTGTGACCAATTCTTCAGGGTCGACAAAGCTGAAATTTAAAGATGTGGTCGGTCTAATTCTCAGTGAAGAATTTAGAAGAAAGACATCAGGAGTTTCAAGGGATTCAGAGAATGCTCTAAACGTTGAAGGAATAGGAAGATCGCTAACAAAGGAGGCAATAAACACGGGTGTTCTAAGTCGAGGAAAAAGTCTAAGGGATCGAAAGACAAAGACAGGTGTTGGCATTGCGGCAAGAAGGGGCACATGAAACGCGATTGCAGGGCGCTTAAGAAACAAGAAGGAAGCTCTCAAGGTGGGAAGGATTCAGTGAATATATCTGAGGAGAGTGACACAGAGGCATTGATCTTGTATCTTGATGCGAGGAATGAGTCTTGAGTTATAGACTCGAGTGCTTCGTTTCATGCCACTTCATGTAAGGAAGTTCTGCGTAATTATGTATCGAGTGACTTCGAGAGAGTCTACCTGGGTGATGATGAACCGCGCAGTATTGTTGGAAAGGGGAACATTCATATAAATCAGAAAGATGGAACGACTTTGAAATTGAAGGATGTCAGACATTTACCAAGTTTGAAACGTAACTTGATCTCAGTGGGGCAGTTGGCCGATACCAGTTATGTGACGACATTCACCACTGATTCTTGAAAAATCACAAAAGGTACTTTGGTGATATCTCGAGGCAAGAAGGAAGGTACCTTGTACGTGACTTTAGGATCGTATAGTTCACTCGCAGTTGTATCAACTTGAGTGAATGGGCAGTTATGGCATCAGAGGTTGGGACATATGAGTGAGAAAGGGATAAAAGTCCTATTGTCAAAAGGGAAGCTACAAGGACTAAAGTCTATTGATTTGGAATTCTGTGAGGACTGCGTATATGGCAAGAAGAAGAGGGTAAGCTTCAAGAAGACGAGATGCACTCAAAAGACGCATCTGTTGGAGCTTGTACACACTGATGTGTGGGGACCGGCACAGGTATTATCTCTTGGTGGCTCACGTTATTTTGTTTCCTTTATTGATGATGCTAGTAGAAAACTATGGGTTTATTTCTTAAAACATAAATTTAATATATTTGATGTATTTAAGAAGTGGAAAGTAATGGTAGAAAATGAGACAAGTAAAACAGTAAAATGTCTCAGATCTGATAATGGGGAAGAGTAATGTGATAAGAGATTTGAGGAGTATTGTGCAGCAAATGGAATCAAATATCATAAAATGATTCCAGAGACACCGCAGCAGAATGGTGTGGCTGAGCGCATTAACAGGACCATCCTTGAGCACGCCAGGAGCATGAGGTTACATGCAGGGTTGCCTAAGACCTTTTGGGCAGATGGTGGGCTACCAGAAGAAACGTGGACTAGAAAAGAAGTGAACCTTGCACATCTCAGAGTGTTTAGTTGCACTTCATACATTCACATTGATGTAGAGCACAGAAACAAACTGGATGCGAAATTCAGGAGGTGCACTTTTACAGGCTACGGACAGCATGATTTTGGCTACAGGTTTTGGGATATAGAAAATAGAAAAATCATTAGAAGCAAGGACGTAGTCTTCAATGAAAAAGTGATGCATAAGGACAGTATGCAAGAAACTAAGGCTAAGGAAAAAGAATTCGTAGAGTTAGAAGAGTTACTGGACACGGGTGTTACAGCGCCACATGATGATCATGCATAAGAGCATTATGAGGCAGAGCAGCAGACACCGGTTGTGAGGAGGTCTACTCGGGAGAGGAGACCCACGGTCTGATACTCACCCTCCTTACATTATCTACTGCTGACAGATAATGGTGAACCAGAGTGTTTTGAAGAGGCATTACAGTCGGATAGACGGGTTATGTGGGAGCAGGCCATGAATGATGAGATAGACTCTCTTGAGTCTAATCGTACATGGGAGCTAGTCACTCTACTTAAGGGTAAGAAATCTCTTCATAACAAGTGGGTTTACAGACTGAAGGAGGAGTATGATGGTTCAAAACGATACAAGGCCGGATTGGTTGCGAAAGGGTTTCAACAAAAGGCGGGTATCGATTTCACTGAAATATTTTCACCGTAGTGAAAATGTCTACGATTCCCATGGTCTTGAGTATAGTGGCTGTAAGTGCTATGGTTTGGTTCCTCTTTGGTTGTCAAATTTTGTGTGTCAAAACCTCTGTATGTGTCTTGTGTTTATATCTTAATAAATTTGTTTGAGACACCATGTCAACAATTGAAGTCAAGAAGATGAATTCTTCAAGCTAGTTCAAGCTACAATATAAAAGATATTGAAGAAGAGTTCAAGTTCAAGACTCAAGTTCAAGTTCACGTGTAAGACTCAAGTTCAAGTTCACGTGTATTCAAGATCAAGACTCAAGCATAGTTTGAGACTCAAGTGCAACTCAAAATGACATTGATTTCAAAGCTTGTGAAGTGGTCAAACTACATCAAGAAGAACTCAAGCTTCGTAATGTTCAAAGTCTAAGTAAATAAAGTTTTTAATATCCATACTTCATGTCCCAGGTATGATAAACCTTAAATTGACCTTAGGGTAGGTCACTTTGGCTACATAATTCATTTGAATATTAATATATGATTTTGGTCTATTCTAAGACTAGTCCTAGACCTTATTCGACCAGTCCTAACACTGGTTCGACCAGTCTAAGAAATTTCAGGACTAGTCCTAGAGTTGTTGCAATTTATCAAATTTTTTTCGTTCGACTACGACTAGTCCTGGAGTCTGCTCGACCGGTCGTAGGATGGTCTCGACTTGACCTTCGACCAGTCGTAATGCTATGACTCAAACTCTAGTGACTAAATCAAGTGTTGCACGATCAGTCGTAGAGGGGTCTCGACCGGTCGTGGACTGCCTACGACCGGTCGTACAACGGTTTGATCCGATGAGGCTCAAAAATTTAAAAATCTATTTTTCCTCTCGACCGGTCGTTCAGCTACGACCAGTCCTGGAGTCTACTCGACCGGTCGTAGGATGGTCTCGACTTGACCTTCGACCAATCGTAATGCTACGACTCAAACTCCAGTGACTAAATCAAGTGTTGCACGATCAGTCGTAGAGGGGTCTCGACCGGTCGTGGACTGCCTACGACCGGTCGTACAACGGTTTGATCCGATCAGGCTCAAAAATTCAAAAATCTATTTTTCCTTCGACCAGTCGTGGTGTCCCTAGGACCAGTTGAAGACGAATTTCTGCAGCTATAAATAGCACACGAATTTCAGAGTTTTTAAATAGAAAAAAAGTGAATTCAAGATTCCACTCTGAGATAAGTTTGTGTTTGTTTTTAAGCTATATTGTGCATAATTCTATTTCCTTTTGTTAGCTTATTGCTATTTGATTTTGATTTGCATTCCAATCTGATTAGAAAAGGGAAAATTCTTAATTCCTTCTTCTCGGAATCAAAATCAAATACAGCTAGCCCTAATTTGATTAAACTTAAAATCAATTAGAACTTAGAACCATTGTAAAGTGAGTATTGGACATTGAACTTCCATATTCTAACTTCTACTCCGATTGGTTCGTCCGGGCTGCTACAAGAGGAGAAATCCAGGTAGTTTACAATTCTGTAAAATTTCTATTCTTTTGGCTTTTGTTTGGGATTCGTCAGAAAAATTCCATTTGTGTGGTTATCTGAGGAGAGCTAGAAAACTCAGAAAGATAGATTTTTGGATTGTGTAAGCCCAAGTTAAAAAGACACAATTGTGAAGGTTTTAGGTGAACCTGTGAAACCTATTTTGATAGTGAACGCTAATATCCCTTCTGTGAGGATATTGGAGTGGAGTAGCATTCTGTGTGGCTGTTGTTTAACAGTTGGTGAACACACAGGCGAATCACTATAATTCTTTATCTTGTGGATTGAATGCTAGCTTAATCTTTTATCTTTTATCATTCAAAGCTGTGGAATGTATGTGTAGATGTGAATGTTGTAAATATTTACATTTCAAGCAAGTGTGGGGAATGTTGTAATAAGTTAGATTTAAATTTATGCAATCTATTTCAATTCCTTGCTATTTATTTTTATTAAGTTCTTGATACAAAGGACGTTCTAGAAATAAGGTTGTCCTGCTATAAACCTTTGGTTTTTATGGTGTAAGGTTGTCCTTAGAACTGAATTCGTATAAACCTCTTAATACTTGTTAATTGAGATTGAGTTTATTTCAACATTCTGAATTGATTTATTTTTGTAAGGCTATCTCTTTATTGTTCATTCCGCTGTTAATTTTAATTTGGCATAGTCCTATTCACCCCCCTCTAGGACATATAGGTTGGCCATTTCAGTGGCTACAGAGGACTTACATTTAGAGTAGCTAAATGTTAAGACAGCCTTTCTTCATGGGGATCTTGAAGAAGAGATATATATGCATCAGCCTGACAGGATACATGGCACCAGGAAAGGAGAACAATGTGTGCAGACTGAAGAAGAGTCTATATGGCCTGAAGCAGGCCCCGAGGCAGTGATACAAAAAGTTCAATAGTTTCATGTCGGGAAATGGTTTTAAGAGATGTCATGCTGACCACTGTTGCTATTTGAAGAAGTTTGATACGTCTTACATCATCCTTATTTTATACGTTTATGATATGCTTATGGCCGATTCAAGCATGAGGGATATCTCAAATCTCAAAAGATAACTGTCTAGAGTATTTGCCATGAAGGATTTAGAGCTACAAAATAAATCCTAGGCATGAGGATAAAGCGTGACAGAAAAAACTAGAAACTGGTTTTGTCACAGGCAGAGTACATAACCAAGATACTTGATCGATTCAATATGGGAGGTGCTAAACTGGTTAGCACTCCATTAGCCAACCACTTCAAGCTATCTAAGGAGCAAGGTGCAAAGACGCAGGTGAAACGGGACTACATGACTAAAGTCCCATACGCGTCAGCTATAGTGAGTCTCATGTATGCTATGGTGAGCACGAGGCCATACATTGCTCAAGCAGTGAGAGTTGTTAGCAGGTTCATGAACAACCCTGAGAAGGAACATTGGGAAGTTATGAAGTGGATCCTTAAATACCTAGTAGGTACTGTGGATATAGGGTTGTGCTATGATGGATTAGAAATTAAGCTACAAGGCTACGTAGATTCAGATTTGGCAGGAGATATCGACAGCAAAAGAAGCACTACAGGTTATGTCTTTACTCTGGGTAGTACTATAGTCAGTTGGATCTCTTAGTTACAAAAGATAGTTCTATCAGTACGACAGAAGCAGAATATGTTGCGGCTATAGAAGCGTGCAAAGAGATGGTGTGGATGCAAGGTTTCATGGAAGAGTTAGGTATGAAACAAGCAGATTGTAAGTTGTACAGTGATAATCAGAGTGCAACACACTTGGCTAAGAATTTAGCTTTTCATTCAAGGACCAAGCATATTGACATCAGATATCACTTCATACGTTCGTTATTGGAAGATAGATCGATTACTCTGGAGAAGATTCATACAAGTGAGAATCCTGCGGATATGCTGACCAAGGCGGTCACACGGGAGAATCTGAAGCTTTGTTCAGCTTTGATTGGTCTTCAGGCTTGAAGATGGGGAGGCGATGCACTCCAGATGTAGAAGACGAAGGTTTATGGCGATGTATCTCCAAGTGGGAGATTGTTGAGATGTGGAGCCACATCTGGGGTCTGCTCGACCGGTCGTGGCCCATGCTCGACCGGTCGAGATCAGGTCCACTGGACCGGTCGTGAGCAGTCGTGGACTGGCTCGACTCAAAGTCCAGCAAGCATCAGATTTTGGGTTCCGAGGTGCTCGACCGGTCGAGGAGTCCTCTCGACCGGTCATGCAGTCTGCTCAACCAGTCAAGGTTATGCAGATTCATTTCTGGATTTGATGCGGACTGCGAAAATTTGAGTCAGTTTTCGCAAGGGTGCGAAAAGGAAGTTGCCTAAACTATAAATAGATGTCCCTAGGGCTTTTCTAGGGTATGAGAAATAATTCTAAGGTGTGGGCAAATGGTTTTCTATGTACTTCCAAGTAAGAGGTTAGTATATTGCCTTGTAATCTTCATTTTTCTTCATAGTGGAAGTTTTGCTTCCATGGTTTTTTACCCTTGTTGGGGTTTTTCCACGTATATCTTGTCTTATGGTTTGTTTGGAATGCTTTGATTCTTTTTCTAGTTTATATTTCTTCTTGTTTATCATTTGTGGGTGAGACTTGAGATTGGACCTCGGTTCACTCGTTGTTGGCGTGCTGTGCAACAAAGTCTAGTCGATAATTCTTATGCAATGGATACTGCCGGTCGATCCATTTAAGATAATGTTTGTTGTATATCGGGGTAGTAGTGAGGCTGAGAACTTGGTCTACCACTTCTTGGATCAGTTGCATAACCTGATTGTGATTCAGATGTTAAGGTTCGACCACTGGTCGTGGATCTAGACCTACCATGTATTGTTCATCATTAAAGGTGGATTCCAACGGAAAGGGTGCCCTCAGGCACTCCATGATTTCTAACTTCAGGAATGAAGTTTCTAGCCTCTAACTTAAGTTGCCCGAAGTCGGCAGGTGGAGGCGCATTCTACATACCATGTGTCGGAGCATGGTGCGTATTCTGTTGTGGGGGAGGTACTGGAAGTACTGGTGTCATGTTCTCAAAGAACTAACCTTAGCAATTTACTTAGGTGCATTAGGCACCCTCTCAACAAGGATAACCATCATTCGGTTCAAGTTCTTGGTCTGCTTGGCCATCCACCTGTTGAAGGCCGTGTGTGCATGAATTCGTGATTACTTTTCCTGAGCTCGTGCTTGCATTGCTTGAGCCCTCCCTTGCTCGACAATATGCTAGATTCCCATATGCATATCGCACAGCCCAACTGATATCACATCAAGAAGACCTCTACGAGATGAGGATGCCCTATCCTGATTTAGAGGATTGGGCATTGGGTATGATGGTGAACCTAGGAGTTCAGGTGCTGGCTGCACCTGCATTTCCGTAAGTGGAGGCAATGCGGAAGGTGTCACTGACTCATTAGCCCCGGAAGAGTTTTGGATAACCCTTCGACACATATTTTCAATGTTAGATTAATTAATTGAATCACACCAGTATATTTACCAAATTAGGTGTCCCATCAGGCATGCTAAAAAATGCTGCCTTTCAGTTTCAAAATTCGGTCATGTGTGATATGTGTAAGCATGTTAGAATCGACTATGTGGCTCAATTCTAACCAAACAACTTTGACCCCAAGCGCCAAGATAGAAAGATACACAGACTTGGCCATACATGACCAAATTTTGATAAGACTGGTCACTTATTTAGCCACTCGCAAGCTGTTTAAGATAATCAGGTGATTATCATGGGGTAGGGTTCCCCCTCCGAAAATGGGTTGCATCTTGCCTTCCAGACGAAATGACTTTCAGATACAAAAACAAACAAAAAGGAAACACTTATAGTCGACTGCAGAGAGTAACTGCAAAGCACCTTTCTGACAAAAAAACTGCTTGTATTACAATGAAAATTGCCCAACGTATGAGCATAGACTTGGATTACCACTAAGGATTACAACTACTAGATTACTGCTGCTCCTAATGTAGGATTATGCTACTAGTTACGATGATGAACGTAAAAGACAAATTACGCTAAGAAACATAAATGATAATTGATAGATTTGATTTGTTTGATTGGATTGGTATAAGATACTTTGCTTCATTGAACTCCTTCGCTATTTATAGACTTCTCTAAAACAACCATCTAGATGATTCTCCCCACGTTCAATCGGTTACAATAACCACTTCAGCATCACTCCAGCCTTTCAGACTCTCCTTTGACACTTGTCCTGGCAACTGCTTCAGCATTGCTTTTCGCTCGACCACGTTCCGTCTTTCACTGCTTGGCCATGCTTTATCTTTAGATGATGCGTATTATCCAACCAACGCCAATTGTTATTTTCACAACACATGCTCTACCTATTCTCATAGATCTTATGTGTGCTATATATTTTTCATACAATGATACATGTCCTTTACTAATGTTCTTACGGGAATGATAAAAAAATAAGGTACGACTGCTTGTATTTGTGTTTTCCCTTCATCAAGCTCTGTGTGACCTCATGAACAGGTTGGAATGCAAACAAATATCTCAATAGGCCCTAGGTGTTCTTCAATGGTGTATATATCCCTACTATTTCATGTATCGTGGTTTACTTGAGCTTTGTATTTGGCTAAGTTTTGGGCTCATGCCCTAAAACGAGAGGGGAAAACGGATGGACGACGTGGATACAACACATACATCATGCTGGCCCTACAACTAGTTGACTTGGTCATGCGGCAATCCGCATCCCCTTTCTCACAAGCTCTCTAATAAAATAAGAAAAGAGCAGCGGTGTTGGCCCTATCCCAAGGATACATATAGATTTCAAAGTATTGGAATCTATCCATGCCTGGTGGGCGCCACGCGCTACTAAAGATACTCTTCACGACTCTACCTATCATATTGATTTCTATGGACAATTGGTCACCATGAGGCATGAAATTAAAGCCATTTATTTTAAGCTTGTTTAGGAGCCCATTGATAAACCATATTTGGCTTATAATAGCAAATCAACAACTTCTATGACAAACTTAGTTTAGTAAAATATTATTTAAAAGTTATTAAATATTTTAAAATGACTTATTACTTTAAACAAAAATAATCATACCTTTTTTCTCTTTTATCAAATTGAGAAAGTGAAGAAGAGGGAGGAGCTACACAGAGATTGAAGGTGGGCTCCACATGATGGACAACTAACATCAAGGTGGGCCGTGCATAATGGACAATTTGTATCAAAGGTGGCTCTGCATGATGGATGGCCCACATGATGGATGGTCCACATCAAAAGTGGTCTCCACATGATGGGCAATGGACATTAAAAGTAGGTCCCACATGATATATAATTGACATCGATGGTGGGCCCCATGTGATGGATGACCTACATTAAGTTGGGCCCCATATAATTGACATCGATGGTGGGCCCCATATAATGGACAATCAACATTGAAGGTCAGCCCGTAACGATGAATGGCTTACATCCAAGGCAAGCCCGGTATGATGGATAGCTACTTCAAAGTTGGGTCTGGCATGATAAATGGTCCACATTAGAGGTAGGCCTGTACAATGGACAATCCACATCTAATGTCCAACATGATGGATGACCCACATTTAAGGTAGGTCCCACATGATGAATAGCCCACATTAAAGGTGAGCCTCACAAAGTAGATGGGCCACATAATGAACCGTCCATATAAATTGAAGAAAGGCCCCAACATAATGAACCGTCCATATAAAAAGGTGGCCCCACATTATGTACAATGGATATTAAAGGAGGATCCCACATAGTAGTTTGTATACGTTGTAATTTATATATTCCTTTTAGGAAGAAGTATATTAGTATATTGTTTACCAAAACAAATTTATACTCTCACTTAATAAGTAGAAACTGAGATTAGCTAAGCACAAGTGGCTAAACCAAAAGGACTTATAATTCAAAAGCACCCTTAGGACCTGTTTGGTTAGCAATAAACATATGTAAACGGTGGTAAATCAATATTTTGATAAATAATTACTATTTGTTTTAAAGTTGCAATTTAGCCTAAAAAATTGGACAAAACTCAACCAAATAACAGATTGGCCCCATCATAATATATGTGCTATATCCATGCCATCAATTCATTTTTTCATATCATTTTAGGTTATGAGCCTAAAGATGATGTAGATCCAAAATTCAAGTGGACCACACCATAGAAAACAGTGGGGATTGAATGCCTACTATTGAAAACTTTTTGGGGCTACAGGATGTTTGGATCTGCGGATCAGACAAAATGAATGGATGGCATAGATAAAATACATACATCATGCTGGGGCCCAAAGTTTTGTGAATTTCTTTTCAAAATCAATGCCTGTCAACATCCCAGCAGGAGCGTTGGTGTGCCTCATCAAATAAACTAAGCTTTAAAAAAAAAAGGAAAAAAAAAAACCCTTTTGGAGGCCTTAAATGTCTATTGTGACATCTGCTCCTTTCATCTTGGGATCTAGAAAATATGGCAGATACAAAACTCAAATGGGCCACACCATAGGAAACGCTGGGGGTGAGGACTCCCACCATTGACCCAACCTTCTTGGGGCCAACAAATTTTCAATGAAGCTTATATTTGTAACCTATTGGAACTCATCTTAACATAATGGATGGTATATATTCATCTCAGTGGACCAAGGGAGGTTTCAACAGTGGTGTCCTTATCCTCACTGTTCCCAGTGGTATGGCCCCCTTCAATTTTGGATCTTCATGATTTCCTAGGCTCACACGTACTAGCATCATCTGACAAAAAACATGCATAGACCATGTGTCACAAAAGATCATGGTAATCCCTGCAGTGCTTTTCGTTGCACCACCCACGTGCAACCTATGTTGTAGGACATTCAGGTAGCATAGGTCAGGAAGCGTCTAGCACAACTATTTTACACTCGGCAAAAGACATCTCAGCTCTGTGGAGCCCACCATGTCTATATGTAAAATCCACGCCGTCCATCAGGTGAGGAACCTTATGTTCACGCTACCCACAAAAGATCAGCCAATAGGGAAAAAAACTCAACCGTCCGTACCAATCGAAATAATGTAAAATTACTCCTAAAGGTGTGGCGTACCACTTGAATTTTCGACCATGCTGATTTTTGTATCCTATTTTCATCCTGTTTAGTTACACTTGACCAACACGTTTGATGAAATACACACGCCATGGTAGCCCCTCACACAAACCTATGGTTGGCATAGCCTGTGGAGTGGCCCACCTGAGCTATGGATGTGGCTGATTTTTATTCTCTGTACTTAGCATCAATGAAAGAACCTGATGGACGGAGTGGATTTAACATATAAGACATGATGGGCCTGGGTGGTTTACGTGCTGCTTATGACAAGTGAAGTATCAATCAGAGCAAAACTCTTAAAGCTGTCAGTGAAGTATGTCATGGACGAGATCGAATCATAGGGCAAAGCAAGCGAAAAAAACAGTTGAAGTCAAGAGAGAGAGTACAAAAGGAAAGTACTCCTGACTTCCACCTACACTACCTCTTTAATACGTGTCAGTCTCTGATAGACTGCGTCGGGGCCGGACTCTTCTAAAGGCCCACTGCTTTTACATACTGCTCGTGCGTGATTCGAATCTTTTGTTATGAGTCAGGCCATCAGAGGGGTAGATCGTACGGTCCAGCTGAAGAGTTCGTTCTGCCTCTGTGGCATGTGTCGTCTCATTTGAGCCCACATGCTTAAATGGGTCAGATGATCAGAACCGTCCATACTCTAGATGATATCCTATATGATGTCATCTTAAGAAAAAATCAACTTAAACGGATTGATTGTGGCCACCACTGTCCAAATCAATGGGCAGGGAATGGTCTGACTCGATCGATGCGTGGGTGTGGCTTATCTAATGAATAGAGTGGTATAATTATTGGCAGAGTTTAGCTTTACCGTACGGCCCACCTTTTGGGCGGTTTGGATGTTCTGCATAATTGAAAAGGTTGGATGGACATAAAGCATTGCACGAAAGCTTACGTACAGCATTTTCTTTTCCATGCACTAGGTGGCAGTGGCCCGACGCGGCCGATTGCGTACGTGGTGACCTGCCACCTACTGGTGGGAGGACTCTGTGGGTCCACCATGATGTATATCTTTTATCCACACCGTCCATTCATTTTTCCAGCTTAGTTTAGCGGATGAGCCTAAAATTAAAACACATCCAAAGTTCAAGACCACACCACAGGAGACAATGAGATAATGACATTATCCCTGTTGCAACTTCTTGGGAGCCACATAAGCTCAACATTCGCCTTTTGAAACCTTATTGGGAGCTAAGAAGTTTGGATCAAGTTAATTTTTGTGCTTCCCTTAATTATAGTAGTCCTAGGAAGGTTTCAATGCTGAGTGTCAATATACCCTCTATCTCACGGGGCATTGTCCACCTGAGCTTTGGATCCGTCTCATTAATTTTAAGGCATTTTTTAGCTCGTGCCGTAAAATAAGCTAACAAAATGCATGATAAAACGCATCATGGTGGGCCTTACAGAGTCCCGCCACAGTGTAGGGTTGTGGTGGTAGGGTCACCATAATCCGCATCTCTAACCTTATTTCAAGGATGAGGTCTTGGTATCGATTCCCTTAGTGGGGGTGGCTAACAGTGAAATGTGACCTTTGTGGTGTAATAACAAGCTGATAAAAAATAAAAATAAAAATAAAATAAAATCCGCATCTCTAAGAAGCCCACCCTAGATCATTAAACCATGCCCCTAGCCGAACATGAGCCTTAATGGGTTAAAGAGACCCTGGCCTTGCTCTCACCTAGAGGGTCCAGCTAATCTAAGGCTCCGAACTTTATAAGTTAAAGATAAGTTATACATATGCTACATGTATATTCTCGTTGGTATATAAATGATAAGCGCATATTTATGAACTGTTATACTCTTCTCAAGAATCAAAGTTTTCTACTGTACATTTCTTTTAAATAAGATTATTTATCAACCAAGCATATTCTCTACCCAATTGTCCACCATATACCAGAACTCAAATAAAGACATCAATATATCAATCCCTATTTGAAGTGAGGTTCATAATTTAAATATTGTATCATACATCATCATTTGCTAGAATATCTTCGTTCTTCATAGAACTCATATACATTAGCATGCGAACTCTATAATATATGTTATTGATAACTATATACCATGTAGTATATCTGTTTAAGGGAAAAAGCTAGACTCGGTTGGGTGGATCGGTCTATTCCTCTTTGACCTTGGCTCAGCCTGGCCAGAACAATGCTCACAGGCACTACAAGAAAACTGGCCTTTACCGGCGGTCAAAACCGCCGGCGAAGACCGAGAAAACTGCTGGCAAAGCCTTTGCCTGCGGTTAGCTAACAGCCGGTAAAGCCTCAGTCGGTAAAGGCTTTACTGACGGCCAGGACCTTTACTGACAGTTGTGCTGAACGCCGCTAAATCGTCAGTTTTTTTTTGAAAAATGGTCAAAAGCTACGGATAAAATCTGTAGCTAAACATGACTAGCCCCACAGTACGACCGTAACAATTGGTACCATAGCCACGGTAAATGCATAGCCTGCTGAGTGAGGTTTAGAAAATTAATTTCACATCAGCTGATATGGCAGTGTTGAATCCATATCAGCTTACCCCAATAAGATACAGGGAAACTCTTAGTTATTCTAGGTATATGATAGGCAATAAATAAAATTCATGGAAGCCCTCCTAGGCATATACCGTAAAGAAATTGACAGGCAGACAATGCCTATAGTGAAATAAATCAAACCTTAATTGAATAGTTTCTGTGAATTAAAGTACAGAACATATAATAAATATTAGCACATGGTTACATATCAAAATATCTGAAACAAATCTTTATACACTGCATACAAAACCTTAATGTGAATTTTTAGCTGTATCCAAAACCTTTCCAGTTTCAGCACATGACAGAATGTGGAACCATGGGTTGCTGCCAATATCTTTCCATCACGTGAAATGCTAAGCCGGTCATAATGCAGAGTTGAGCCACTGGCATCATGAAGTGGAATGGGAAACACCCTCAAAGTCTTTGGGTCCTCATCAAGATGATAGCGAACTATTTAGGTAAAAGGAAGCCAGTGAACCAGGAAAAATTTTATCTGTCATAATAAGATTAAAAAGTGTGTGTGAGTGATCCAGGGTTCAATCCCTGGTAATGTTACTTTCCAAAAAAGAAATCTGTCATAACACATGCAAATATATCTGTCGACTGTCAATGATAAAATAAGGATTCAGATTAGATATTCAAAAGAATCCCATTCCCAGCATACCAATAAAACAAGAGCCATTGCAAGCATTTCAGTTTCTAAATAACTTAAACAATCAGAAGAAAAGAGCTTTATTAAGATCAAGAAGAGCTATCTGAAAAACTCCTGAACTCAAAATAGTTATTTAATGATCTGATAGCTATCTGAAAGTAAGGGACTCTCTTTTAATTGGCAATAGTTGTCCATTATCTTAATGGATAGCTTTCCTTCTTTCAATTAATTTTCAATAAAAATTTCAGCATTCTAAAAAGATCTTGAGAGTTTCAATGGAAGATTTTCATGTGGAACAGTGGAAGCAACTCATGAGACAATGGATTATTTGCAAAGCTATTTATTTGCCTACGAGAAAAACTCAGGTAGAGAGTGTCATTCCCTATATCAAGCATGCTCTTGACATTCTTTATGCATGTATTGTTTTATTATTGGTGTGTGTGTGCACGTATTTGTTCTATTTGAGAACTCATCACTGTTTGTTGAAAAAGGAAAGGGTTGCGACACACCAATAAAGGTCTTCCTTGAGTGCCGATTTCATGCTAGATTGCAAGATAACAACAAATCGTAGGAGGCCTCGCAATGCCACCATTGCGTGAAGCCACACCTAGATATAAAACAGAAGGGGGGCACGAACCCTTACTCTATAGACATACCTCCGCCGGCAAACCCCTGACTTTTACAATCCACCCTCCTAACAGCCCTATAGCACACAACGTACAGCAATAAGACAACCACCCATAAATCCATACATACAACAAACACCAACCTTGTGAGCCCAAACATCCAGCCTCTAGTCTTCTACACAACTGCACATTAGCCAAACTACAAACATACCCACATGGTGGTGCATGATATGGAAACCTCTATAATACCTTTAAAATAGTATGGATCAATGAACCATGGGCCTCGCTCATACAAACCAGAAACCTAAATGTACATTGCAAACTCTTGGCCAATCATTCTATGACAACCCTTTTAAGGACAACCAACAGTTCAGAGAACCCACTGAATTCATACTATGAATGCAACCACTTTTCATGTGCCAAAAATACAGTGGAGCCATATAAATCCCAAGGAACCCCAACAGTATTCTCATTCAAAGAAAAGGGAGATTTATGTATTAGAGCTGATCAAACCTGAATATGGCAGAGCCAACTCACCAAAGTAAACATGGCAGGGTGATTGGATGATTTCAAACTACACTTAGATTAGATACCCATCTGCATTCATAGATGAAAATGAAGCAGCAGAAAGCGGAATTTCTTAAATAGTAATATCTAGAATTCTAGCATATGTTTATTACTGTAAAATAAATAATAATAATAATAATAATAATAATAAATGCCAATAGAATAAGACTAACAATTTTGTTTATTGAGTTATCTTGAAGAAGGATGAAAAATAGAAGCACAAAACCATCCTTGTGTACATCCAAGCATAGCATAGGTACTCTGATTCAAGAAAATAGTTATTGTTCTTTTCATTGTGGATTGCTGAAACGTGAGCCATGCAGCAAGAAGAAACAGTAAAATCTTGCTATGCAGATACTGACCATTTGTGCCCCCAACAATCAAGATAATGAAGGCAATGAGAATGTTATCAAAGTAGAACTTGAGAGGAGATTGAGCAAGATCTCAATGTTGAATTAGCTCTTTTATTTCTTTCTACATCTGCACAACAAAAGGTCAAGTCATCTATGTTTAGGCCATAGAAACTTTGGCTCTCTAAATGCCAAACAATTTTGAATCCAAAAATTAAAAATTGGATTTGGGTTTTGAATTTCTACAGTTGAGGCCCTAGGAATTTAAAAATCCAAAATGAAAGTTACCGTTTTCTAGCATTGGAGAGCCAAATTCAAAGAAACAAAACAACTAAATGTCATTTCAAAGTCATCTTCTAGAAAGAAAGGAAAAAAGGAAAAGAAAAGACAAATCCACCTGAGTTCTTTGGAATCCGTACCATAAAACTTGAGTTGTATTTCAAGATCATGAATCCCAGCCGAATAACCTCCACTACTGCCATCGGGCTGTTTATCAATCAACCGCCTCCTTTTCTTGGTCATCGTTTCTTCAAGAATTCAACTCAACAAACATAAAAATACTATCAAACAGATCCCAAATAAATTTTCAAAGAAACCCAACTTCAATTCAATGAAATCGTCAATGAAAATAGAGAATTTTGCATGAAAAAAAAAACACTAAAAAATAAACCTTTTTCTATGGCACTCTTGCTTTGCACCAAGGCCTCATCTCTTTTGGTAAGCTTCCACGACAAATTAATGTGTATGATAACCATCAATCATTTTTCAGCAATGATCCACGTCAAATGTCTACTTACACACACAACACAATTAGATAATGATATTCAAACAATCACTGTAAGAGTATCTCCAATTACAGCTACAAGAACATTTGTGTCTAGGTCCCATAAAGTGAGAACATCTTCTGCAACACATGTCAGTGAACATTGTTATGAAGGAGAGATTGATGCTTAGATATACTAAATTATATAATGTATATATGGAAATGCTTGTGAAAGGACCTAGGACCACCTTGACCATCATCCTCATCAACAAGAGTAATCAGAAAAATTATTACTGATTAATATACTAGACTAAAAAACAATAATAGAAACAATGGAAGAACGGATACTTACATCATACTGATGAAGGTCCATTTGAGTTCCTAATCATGATGATGTCTAGCTGATGGAGTAGATACAAAATGCAAGTAAGCCACATATATAACAGAAAAAAACAAAAATGGAGAATGAACACCCACCATTGAAACATTCATAAGGACATATAAATTTTGAACCAAGCTAGTATTTGTGTTTTCAGTTTAGAAAAGAGGCCATCTCCCTCTTCTCATAATAGCTTGCACTTCTTTGTCCATTTCCCTTCTCCTCAGGTTATCTTTTGTGGGCAAAAACCTACAGTTTGATATTGCACACAAGATGGGGTCAGATAGAATGTTCTGAATTTCTGGATCCAAGATTGCCTTTTACCACAGTTTGATATTGCACACAAGATGGGGTTAGTCCAAAATCATCCGACAGAAGATGGCTGTAAAAGGCTCTTATCAAAGATGGAATCATATATTGGACCATAGATGTCACAAGGGTAAGGATGTCGCCTTTCTTGATAGGACCTTTTCCATTCCTCATGATGAGTCGATTCTGGTCATCCAGGAACTTGACCCTGACCTGAGTCACTTGTCCTCTTGAACCTGTTCGGCCCATCACCTTCACCACCACTGCAAGCTTTACTTGAGAATCCATTCTCAAGCTGCACGCGTTAGAGAGACGGAGAGAAGAATGCGAACGAAGCTGCTACTTTGCTTTTGAGTTCTTCCAGGTTATTCCGTAGATACATATGTTCCAAATATCAATCTTATGGTAAAAGATTATTACAAACTTGTAAAAAAAAGTTACACATGAATTTATATCCGAAAGAAAGAAAGAAAGATGACTTTTAGTTATCATGAAACACAATGAAACCACATGTTCCTACTTCCAGCATTATGAAAACTTCCACATGATTTCATTAAGAAAATTTTAGATTTAACCAAGACTTGAAAAAAGGAAGGGAAAAAAAATCAATTTAGTCACAATTCAGTCGAGACTTGTTTAAGATTTAGTCCACTTGACTAGTCAAAACTCATAAAACTTGAAAAAAGAAAAGTCGATGAAACTCAACAAAACTTGAATCTGCTCGCAATGTCTCAAAAACAAAAAAACCCAAATAGAAAATAGAGATTAAAAAATTACAAAGAACAACAACCTCACTTAGAACCATAGATTTTCTATCTACTGTTTCATGTTTTATTTCTTCATTATCCAAACATCTCTTCCACTCCATGAAAAATTCTACCATCACCCAAATAAAGATCACTGAGTGAACTGTTACACTGACAACTAGTAGTATCAAATCCATGAAAGCTTATGAGCATGCAAGAACCCAGTTTAAAGCAAGAGACAACTGCACCAATATAATCAAGAGGGCAATCAATACAGTACAAACATTCCATAATTTCAAGAAAAATAGGATGATCATAGAGTACAATATCAATTCAAGTTCTTCAGATATGAAAGATGCACATGGCATTTTGAAGAAATTCCAGAAAGATTAATGATTAAAAAAAAAAAACACTTTACATCTATACCCACAACCATACGCTCAAAACTATGATGTGCTAGATTTCAAAAAGGCAAAAGACATTACATAATTTCTTAATGAAATGTACACTTGGAACAGTATCTCACCTGGTAATGCAAGTCCCTGAAGAAAGGGAATAAATACCCAAAAAAAAAAAGTAAAACAGGAGAATAATATTGTCAGAATACAGTATTGGACTCTGAATTTATTTACCCAAATCAGAAAATTAGGGATTTCGGATTTCGATCCCCAAATCAGAAATTTAGGGATTTCGGATTTTGATTCCCGAATTAGAAAATTAGGAATTTCAGATTTCGGTCCCGAAATTAGAAAACTAGGGATTTCAGATTTCAATTCCAAAATCGACAATTGGGGATTTTGATTCCCAAATACGATAATTGAGGATTTTAGAATTCCCATATCAGGAATTGGAAATCTCAAAATCCAATTAGGGATTTCAGAATCAACTCACATGATAAAATTAGGCCCCCGCACATCTAGAAATTGAACTCCTCTTCCGCTTTCTTCAACACGTCTGGAATTTGAACTTCAATGCCAATTAAATCTAACTCCAAACGCCTAAAAAATCCAACAATGGGACTTCTCACAAAATGCAATTTCTACAAGAAACCCTCAACCAAATGCTTCGACCTCAACTAGATTTGCTCCAAGCCATATTCCAAACCCTAAAAACTAGTGAAGTGGGAAAGGCAAAAGGAAATCCAAATTAAACTAGATCTTCTCCAAGTTGTAGAGAGAGAGAGAGAGAGAGAGAGAGAGAGAGAGAGAGAGAGAGAGAGAGAGGGAATAGGGGAACATGGCGCCGAGAGAGAGAGAGAGAGAGAGAGGGTGGGAAGGAAAGGGAAGGGTGGCGGAGGGTCTTGGGAGTGAGAGAGAGGGAATGGGGGTGGAGGGCGCTGGGGAGAGAGAGAGAGAGAGAGAGAGAGAGAGAGAGAGAGAGAGAGAGAGAGAGAGAGAGAGAGAGAGAGAGAGAGTTCTGTTTTTTAAAAAAGCTTTTTTCGCATCCTTTGCTAGCAGCTGCTTAATTAGCGCTACAAAGAGTTCTCGTAACACCATTGGATCGTCAGCGGCCACACGAAACGCCAATTAATGATTCTTACCTTTGCTGGCAGTTCGTGCTGGTCATTGGCGAAAAAAGTGTCGGCAATGGCCCACTTTCTCGTAGTGTCTAGTGGCCTAAAGTCCCATTGCCACCCTAATTTATGTGGGAACAAACTCCTTCAAAATCTTGTTGCATAGAGACATGATCACACACACATACATTAAAGATTGTTTAGTTGGTTGTCCACAGTTTTCTATAATGTGGTCCACTTGACGGTTGGACTGATTTTGGGTAGTACACATACACATCAGGGTTGGCCCACTCGCAGCTAGTTGCACCCAAATTCTCGTTTAGAACGGTTCTAGTGGTACCAAGATTCAACTAATTTCACAGAGTCTTGTCTTTCCGGCCAACGAATCACTTGCGTGGGCATCCAAGCCGTTCGAAACATTCTGATCCACTAGATCGACCGTCTGGATGCACTTCAACAAATGGCATGTCTTTAGTATTTTGCAACAAACACCGTTCCACGATCCTACGGACCGGAGGCAAAACCTCCTCTCAAATTAACCATGCACGTGCGAGTAAGATGGGGAAGGGGACGGAGTCGTGTTACGGTATAATACTAGATCTGGGCCATTCATCCAGCGAATCGACAATCGACTGGTCCAAAATAGGCTTACCAATTCATATGGTGGGCCACAGTTGTATGACAAAATTGGACGGTTATGAAAATTACCAACAAGATCCCAACATGGTAACGAACGGGCTTGATTTATTGGTCAGAACATGTTCACCTCGCTGTGGATCCCATCCGATGAATGGCATGGATGGCGCACACATGCGCCACATGTACCACACGAGGCTCCTTTTCTATCCTACCGGATGGGGATTGCGTGATTGACCATGCGCTACAGACGTCCGGAATGACGCCGGAATTGATTGGCCACGTACCTGGAGAGCACACTCCACAAGGGCTGTACACGAACCGAGTTAGATCGGTTAGCTCGCTCGACTCGACTCAAAAAAGCTTGATTTGACTTGGTTCAAAATTGAGTTCGAGCCAAGTCAAGTTAATTTTTTGAGCTCGAAAAAATTTCGAACTGAGTTTGAGCTTGCCCAAGCTCAACTTGACTCAGATCGAACCTAGCTCAAATTGAACTCGGATCGAACTAGTTCAGTGACTCAGTTACTTTGATATTGATGTTGCTCACTAAACGTTTGATGAAATGACTCAACGAAGTGTGACTGGTGGCAAGGAAGGTATGTATATGAAACAAATATCATTTTTTTTCTTGATTTTTATGTTGCTCAGAAGGTGTTTGATGAAATGCGTCATTTTTTTTTCTTAATTTTTATGTTGCTTAGAAGGTGTTATAAAGAAATACCTGGAAAACCACTAATGTTGTTTTACATACAGTGAGATTTAGAAGGTGTGGTCTATATATTTGTGAAAATGCTATACAGGCGTACTCGGCTCGATCTTGGCTCGAACTAGCCCGAGTTGCTGATCGAACCGAGCCGAGCTGGCCAGTTAAGCTCGAGGATCGAGCCGAGCCGAGTCGAGCTGTGCCTAGCTTGACTCGGTTCGACTCGTGTACACCTCTACACTCCACCTATCTACTTCCAAACAGACTAGGTCAATCTGGTCAGTGCTCTGTGGACACCATGATGTATGGGTTTTATCCACTCCATCCAGTCATTTTTTCAGCTTATTTTAAGGTTATGGTCCAGGAAGATATAAATCTCAAGTGGACCACACCACAAGAAACAATGGTTGGTTATTGAATGCCCACCATTAAAAACTTCATAAGGCCCACTGTAACGTTTATTTGCCATCAAACCTATTTGTTGAGTCTCTGTCACGTAAACTTAGACAAAGGGGAAAACATAAATATCAACTTGATCCGAAACTTTTATAGTCACAACAAGTTTTTAACGGTGAGCGATTAATCAACCACTATTTCCTACAATGTGGCCCAACTAAGATTTGGCCCTGCCTTATTTTTAGGGTTGTGTTGTAAAATGAGCTGGAAAAATGGATGTACAACATAGATAAAACAGATACATCGTGGTGGGGACCACCTAGTTTTTCGAGAACCAACTGGTATTGACCTATTATATTACTCTTAGGGGGTCCCTACTTGACGGTAGGGCTGTACATCGAGCGGAGCGGAGCGGAGTCGAGTCAAGGTGGGCCAAAGGTTGATTCGTTCGTGCTCTCCTCGAGCTCGAGCTTGGCCTCAAGCTTACCATTGGAGCTTGGCTTGTTTGTTAAACTTTTTGAGTCGAGGCGAGCTTATCTCGAGTTGAGTCGAGCCTGCTCCCAACCCGACCCGACTCAACCCAGCCACCCAACCCAAATATCCCAACCTACACTCACCTAACTCTCAAATCAAATATTCAATTAATAATATATATAATATATTAGATAGAGTCATAGAGATACCTTATTACTAATGTTGAGAGAAAAAAAGAGCTCGAGCGAGTGCAAGCTGTACAACTGAGATGAGTCGGCACCCGACCCAACTCCCAAATCACTTTGCATGGTCAAGAGCGATTAGGCGCAGACCCAGCCTCACCCAAGATGGTGCAACGCTTACTGTAGGGCCTATCTTTACATGTATTTTGTATCACCCATAATATTTATTTTTTCATATCATTTTGGGGCTCATGTCCTAAATCCTTACTGGACTATAATAGGAAACTACGTAAGTCCCACCATTAAAAACTTTTTAGGATTCACCGTAATGTTTTTAGGTGATGTTTATTTTCCATCCTACCTCTTGATAAGGTCACCCAAACTTGGATGAAAGGAAAAGAGTAAATATGGCCTGCAAGAATTTTTTAACAGTCAATCATTACTGTTTTCTAGAGCGTGGTGCATATGAGATTTGGATCTGTTTTATTTCTGAGATCATAATCTAAAGTAATCTTATAAAACATATGGCCGGCATGGATACACCGTCTTAGGAGGCACGGGCCGTACGTAATCCTTGCCCTACATGGTCCGTCTCTGGTAGCGGTATGAAATCCCGCCACGTCATGTCACCGTGAACTTGTGTGGTGTCAAGGTCACCAACTAATGGCTGTCCCATCCAATTGATGGAAGTCACGGAATCATTTCTCGTTAGACAATCAGGTTGATCCGTGCGTGTGTACACGTGTCGTAATATGAAAAAAGTGATAAAAAAGAATAATAAAGAATAAAAAAAGAAGAGAGAGAGAGAGAGTTTGATCGGAGAAGCAAGCTTTGTCATCCTATTCTTCTTCTCTTCCTGAGGCGTGTTCGGCTGAGAAAAGATGATTCGTTTCCAGATTCCAACCAAATGTCAAAATTCCATTTAGCTGTAGACATTAGATTAGAAAACTTTAATGCCCCAACAAAGTATGATGGATATGATACCCAGGCAACTAAAAATTGCTTACTTGTCATTCAAGTGACTAATAATAATTTGTTCGAACTAGGCTTACTCAAGTTTTGTTGGACCGGTGGACATTTATTGGAAGGCTAAAAATAAAAAGTATCACATGGTTCTTTTCTGACAAACAAGTGTCCACGAACCAGAGTTTAATATTATTCTAGACATAGTGGGTTCCATAATATAATTAATTTAAATCAAGCTAATGCATGCTGCATGTACAATTTTTGGGTGGGTGCTGTATATTAAGTGCTGATTATAAATAGCTAATTCCTAAATATATATATCCCGAGGAATAATAAAGGCTTGTTTGTGATGTAGGACATTTTGCAAATGCATTTTTAGTTTGGTTGGACTAAAAGAAGCTTAAACAAAAGTAGTAGTCCGTTAGAAACGGACCTAGTCCTACATAGGGCATGACATAACTCGATCCCAAGTGTGTCCGGTTTGAAAAAATTCATTCTACATATGGATAAATTGTCGTTCGAAGTATTGATTGTAAAATGGATGTATCTTTTGATTCGGGCATTGTTTTAAAAGGGATAAACTATTGATCTTTATGTAACGGTGATTTTGGGGTTAACAGGCCTGTATAGAAGTCCATGGATCATTTCGCAAGAAATGCTCATCTCGAGGTTTAAATTGTGATTTTAGAAGAAAAAAATTTATTATCTTAAAAAAAAAAAAAATTCATTGTATTTCGTTATTCTTATAGTTTTAGTATTTTCTTCTTTTTTTAGAAGTTACTTGTAATAATGTCAAGATTAATGCTCTATTAAAGTTTAGTTGACGTTTATATTTTTAAACAAATTAGTCTTGTAGAATATTTTCGCTATTTTAGGTAATTTTAAATTAAGATTTTGGGTCTTCCATATAAGTGATGTAATCAAGCAATCTTAGATCAATATTTTATAAAAATATTAAAATTTTTCCTCTTATTTCTTATGATCTCAAGAACTTACCTTATGAAATTAAGGCCTTTACTACTTGAAGAAGACGGTGACAACTATTAGGGAGTGGCCGATTCAAAAAATATTTATGATGTGCGAAGCTTCCATGGGTTGACAACTTTTTATCGTCGATTTGTATGGAACTTTAGTACCATTATGGTTCTTATTACTAATTACATGGAGTTTAGAGATTAAGAAGTGATTGTCTACCACCTAATCCTAGTGCTCCCTATTTTTGACGAGTTATTCAAGATAGAGTGTGACGCTTGTTATGTCGGTCTTGGAGGCATGTTGTCTCAAGAGGGTAGACTTGTATCATTTTACAATGAGAAGCTAAGTGAGACTCTTAAGTAGTCAACTTACGAGTTAAGAGTTATATGCAGTTGTCCAGGCCTTTCGCCATTCGAGACACTATCAGATTCAAATGGAGTTTATCCGCTATACGAACCATCAACCCCTCAAATATATTAACAATCAAGCTAATTAATGTCAATTGTATGCATGCTGGATAGATTTCTTTCTGTGCAGGATTTCACGTTTATATTGAAGCATAAAACAATACTGTTGATGAACTTAGAAGATGAGTGGCCTTACTGATTACCATGAGTAGCGAGGTTATGTGGTTCGAGAACTTTAAAAAATTATATACGGATGACAACAACTTCAAGGGCACATAGGCTAGATGGCAGGCAGTTTAGCCAAGTAACCTACATATCCGGGATGGTTTTCTCTTCAAGAAAATCAGTTATACATTCTATGAAGTTCATTACAAGAGTGCATCATTCAGAGTTACCTAGGGCGAGACAAAATTATTGCCCTTTTAGAAGAGCAGTATTTTTTGCTACGATTGAATATGGCCATGTCAAGGAAGCAATGCAAAGGTATCATATACGTCAAACGTTTAAGGGGCAATCACAGAACACATGCCTTTATACCCCTTTGCTTGTACCTAATGCCCCATTGGGAGGACTTATACATGAACTTCGTGCTGAGTCTTCCACGGACCCAATGAGGTTTGGATTTAGTATTTGTGATGGTTGGCTGGTCCTCCAAGATAACACATTTTATTTAGTGCAAGAAAACTCTAGACGTGACCCATGTTGCTAATCTATTCTTAAGAGAGGTCGTGTGACTATATGGTGTCCCCAAAACTATTACCTTAGGTCGCAACATAAAGTTTTTCAATCACTTTTGGAAGACTTTATGGCAGACGCTTGACAACACCTTGCAATTTACCAGCGCTTATCACCCTCAAACGGATGGATATACAGAAGCGATTAATCGCATGCTTGAAAACCTCATACATTGTATTTTTGGTGATAAGCCCAATTAGTGAAATATTTCTCTTATTCAGGCGAAATTTATTTTCAACAACATGCAAAATTGACTACCGATAAATCCCAATTCGAGATTATATATGGTCGTGTTTCCAAGCATACAATCACCTGATCCCTTTACCTAAGTTACGATGTATAAGTGTTATTATGAAAAATATGGCGGACCTGATCGTGACAGTATATGCCGAGGTCCAGAAGAAACTATAGGATCCTAATGCCAAGTACAAGAAAGATGCTGATAAACATCGGCGCAAGAAGATGTTTAAAGTGGGTGATAACGTACTAGTTCACTTGCGCAAGGAGAGGTTTCTGACTGAGACATGTAAGAAGCTAAGGAATAAAAAGATTAACATCGTTCCGATACTAAAAAAATCAATGATAACACCTATGTTGTTGATCTTTCCGAGGGCATGAAGATTTCATGGACTTTCAATGTGGCAGAACAGTATGAGTATATCATAAGCCAAGTTCATTGAATAACTCAAGGATGAATTCTTTCTAAGTAGAGGGGACCAATATAGGACACGCCACAAATGAATTCGTAGCACGGCCGGACCAAAAGAAGCCCAAACAAAATAAAAAATAGTTCGTTAGAACCGGACTAGTCTTATATAGGGCATGAGGTAACTAGGTTTAAGGTGTGTCCGATTTTAAGAAAATCGAAGATTCATTCCAAATATGGAAAAATTATCGTTCGAAGGATTGATTGTAAAACAGTTAACTTTTTATCCAAGCATCATTATGAAATGCAGGACCGGTTGATCTTTATGTAACGGTAGTTCTGGGGTCAATCTACCTGCGTAGCAGGTTCGTGGACACTCATTTCATGAGAAACACTCGTCTTAAGGTTCAAAATTGATATTTTAGCAAATATTTATTATTTTTAAAAATTCCTCTTTTCATCATATCTCATTATTCTTGCAGTTTTAGAATTTTCATTTTTTTATAAGTTGCCTGTACTAATGTCAAAAATGCTCTAGTAAAGTTTATTTGGCATTTTTATTTTTTGACAAATTTAGTTTTTTGAGATATTTTTTACTATTTTAGGTAATTTTGAATTAGGGTTTTGAGTTTTCCATGTAAGTGATATAATCGTGCAATCTTTGATCATTATTCAATAAGAATATTTGAGTTCTCTCTCTTATTTTTTTATGGACTCAAAAGCTTGTGGATTTAAGGCCTTTATTGCTTGAGGAAGACATTGATATTCTTCATAGTTAATTCAAGATCTTCCTCCCATTAGTTTGGGAGCGTGTAATTGAATTCCTGAATTTGAAATTTGAATTTTCGCTTATGTTTGGTAGGATGGAATAACAAGGGCCTGTTTGGGAGCATGGAATTGAATTCCTGAATTTTCACTTATGTTTTGGTAGGATGAATTTTTAAAATCTTGGATTTCAAAAATTGTATTTGGAAGCATAAATTTTGACTTTTGAATTCTTAGAATTATTTTATGATATATTCACATGATAATAAATGTAATGAATTAAATTCTCTTAAATATTCTAAAAGATCTATATGTGCAACATTAGATGATCATTACACTAAACACATTATAAGACACCCCTGTCCCAAGGAAAAGCTAATTCTAAGCTTTGGTGGCCTACAAATTAAATTAGGCCCACTATTAATTGCTAATAAACTTGATTTTTATAGCATCTATTCTAATGTGAATACCTTAGTAAAGGAGGAGATGGTAGTTATGGCGATTGGTTATGGTTCTAAAATTCTGAATTTTGCAAGCGAACGGTCTCCCTATGAATTTAAAAAGGGCAAAAATCCTAGATTTTGAACCATCTTGAAATTGAACCATCCTAAAATTGCAATCTAGGATTTTCAAGGGTAACAAACGACCCCACTTTCACATATCCCGAATTTCAATTTCCAATTGCCCCAAATTCAGAATTTCTACTCCTAAAGGAAAGCTCCTTTCTAGTGGAAAAAGCAATAAGAACCAAAGGTGGGTTTTCCTTATGCACTAGTCCAAGTTCGATATTGGGCCGTTGACTTTATAGCAATAAGAATTTGTAGGTGTTTGTGGGAGTGCGACCCACTAATTCAAGTTCGATATTGGGCCGTTGACTCTCTAGCTCATTCCAAACAATTCAACGAATGAGCGTCTAAGGAATTTGGACCATACATTTGATGGGCCCGACACATGCATGGCATTTGTGTAATTCAGTCTGATGGTGAAATTAAAAGGGACCACCTGCCCATGTTCAAAGGACAAAAAAAAGTCAACTAATCATATTGGTAATTTCTCCATCAGTGTGCTGTTAGCCATCTGTGGCGGGGCCCACTAGATGGACCATTCGTGTGAATCCACAATCCAAACTATGTTGGAATCACCATAAACGCTGACTAGTTGATGGTGCCACTAATCTAAAAGCTAATCATTAGGTCAGTGTTGGAATAGATTTAGTTGAGGTTTCCTAGAATAATCTCTATTGCAAGATGATTCATGGAGATCGACTAGCATTTTCATCTGGTGTCATTTTCATTGATATGATGGTGATCTTGGTTTGGTTGTTGGATGGAGTTGAAAATAAATCCTATTAAATTAAATTACTTCAACCCTTGATAATTTAGCTCTTTTTCTATTAATCCGGACAACCATCATACACTTTATATAATCAAAGGATTCAAATAACTCAATTTACATTTTATAAAATATTCTAACAAGCTTCTGCTTAGTATCATTTCTCTCTAATAATGAAAATCATCCCATGGCCAAATCATATTAGAAAGCTCTAGTTATGTTACTATTTTCAATTTCATTTATTAAGAGAAACGAGGTTGTTGATAAGATGTTGTTTTATAAGAGAGAAAAATAAGAATGGGGAGAAGCACCTTGAAAAGCTGATTACTCCATTAGCTCTCAGATATTATAATTAAGAAAGAGAAATGTTCTAGTAGTTTAAGTGTATAGAAAGATTTCCATGCACATTGTTGTATCTTAACTGATTGTCATGCACATCACTTATTTGGACGGTGTAATAGGTCCAATCCAATCTTCTTTCACTACTATGCAAAAATCACATCAATCAGATGGTACTAAACAGCTGTGATTGGACCAATCTTTTATTCATGATCTTATCCGTCCATTTTTCATGACATTGACTAGATGATTTCCGTATTCCAATTGGTATGATTTTTACAAGGAAGCCTGTGAAGAGTGGATTGGACCTGATGGGCACTCCCGATAGGTGATGTGGACGTGAACAAATCCAAATGCAGCTATGTGCATGGGAACCTTCCCATGCACATAGCCCACTAGATAATTTCTCATTAATAAAAGGTATTCTTCACTGTCGCTAGCGCAAACATTACCAAAATTCTACTCCCAACCTATGAAAAAATTAAGTTGCATGCTTTGGAAATGGGTCAGACACAAGACACTCCCCTTTCCAACGCCTCTCTCTCTCTCTCTCTCTCTCTCTCTCTCTCTCTCTCTCGTTCCCTCGTGACTTCTCGCTGTGTGACACGTCGACTAAAGGATAGCAACCTTTCAAACATGTCCTTTCCACGAATGTAGATCCTTTCATATTGCCGAATTTTCGAATCTATAAGCTTCCCACTCAAACCCCATGTCTCTTTCTGTATATAAACCCTTTCATTCTCCAATATCTCCATCCACAAGCTTATAAAGATCTCTCTCTCTCTCTCTCTCTCTCTCTCTCTCTCTCTCTCTCTCTCTCTCTCTCTCTCTCTCACACACACACACACACACACACACACACACACACCACCCATGTCGAGGTTGATTGAACCCCTTATTGTAGGGAGAGTAATAGGAGATGTATTAGATGTTTTCACCCCAAGTGTGAATATGAAGGTTACCTACAACTCCAACATACAGGTCTTTAATGGCTATGAACTTATGCCTTCCACCTTGGTGGTGAAACCTCGAGTCGAGGTTGGCGGCAAGGACATGAGGGTCACTTACACATTGGTAAGTTCCATTATTCGCAAGCCAATTTTCACTTCTTTCTCACCCCATTTAAGTAAGTAGATGCTTATTCACCCTTCGATCTGATCATCTATCATTGAAGATCATGACGGACCCAGATGCGCCAAGCCCCAGTGATCCATACTTAAGAGAACATCTTCATTGGTTAGTCCTATTAATCAAACCCGTTCCTTTCTGAATGTTTGCTTTTAGTTTCCACACGGGAATATAATATCTACACCCTATGCTTTTCATACATGTATCCCACTTTTCGAATTTTGGTACACGTAATACTAAAAAGTGTACTATTCTTATACCTGAAAAAGTAGAATAATGTGGACGATTTATCAGAAGCATAAGGTGTAAATTGTAGATATCCGAATTCAAAACAAACTCAATTTTCGTTTTGCTCGTTTCAGGATCGTCACCGACATTCCGGGCACCACCGATGCCTCCTTTGGTAAGTCTTATAATCGATAATGCGCCATGTGAAGATGGCTTTATCTCAGCCTTTAATTATTTACATGGACCACTCTACAACTTGCAATACTTGTCACGTATTAGGATTTTGAGAAAGTACTTTATTTAGTTTTATCATAATAAAGTTACTCAATTCACTTATTTCGTATAATATCCGGTTGTGTATTTAAGTTGTTTGTAAATTAAAAATGCAACAACCATTGGTTTTGCTTGACAGGTAGAGAACTAATCAGTTACGAGATCCCAAAGCCCGTCATCGGCATTCATAGGTTCATATTTATCCTATTCAAGCAGATAGGAAGAGAATCAGTTCGCCCGCCACCTACAAGAGACCATTTCAACACCAGAAGATTTGCAGAGGAGAATGGGCTTGGACTTCCTGTCGCAGTGGTATATTTCAATGCGCAGCGTGAAACAGCTGCAAGAAGGAGATAGCAAGAAAGAGAATACATGAGAACATAACAAATCAAAGCCCAGTAGTGACTATTCTTCACGAGAATTGTCAGCATTGTTATGTATTTTCTAGGGTTTGTTTGCATTTTAGTTAGGGTACTGTATTTGTAGGGCTTGGGTCCTTTTAATCATAGGGTCTGGATGGACTTTGATTTGGGTTTTAGGGTTTTTATGGGGTTTCTATCATTGAATTTAGGGTTTTGAACATTTTTAGTACTTGGGTTTCTCTTATGTGGTAGTAAGAAGCTGGAACGAGATGAGATGGAGCGCGAGTGAGAGTGCGACATGCATCGCACCCGATCGTACGGACAGGAGCAGCCTCGTTCTAGAAATGTGAACTGATTAGGTGCGGCCCTTACCGAGGGGCCGCATTAATGTATGTATTCTATATCTACGCCGTCCATCCGTTTTTAAAGATAATTTTAGGAGAAAATGAAGAAGATTTGGATAATTTTAGGAGAAAATGAAGAAGATCCAAATCTTAATTTTAGGAGAAAATGAAGAAGATCCAAATCTTAATTTTAGGAGAAAATGAAGAAGATCCAAATCTCATGTGGACCGTAATATAGGAACAGTGATGATTAAGCGACACACCATTAAAAATTTCTTAGGGTCCGTCGTAATGTTTATTTTCCAACCAACCTGTTGATAATGTAAAAAGAAAACTGGATGAAGGAAACAATCAAATATCAGCTTGATCCAAAAGTTTTGTGGCTCACAAGAAGTTTTTAATGGTCCATAACCACTGTTTCCTATGGTATCGTTCACCTGAGATTTGTATCTTTTTCAATTTTGAGTTCGTCTGGTAAAATGATTTGTAAAACCGGATGGACGGCAAGGATATAGAATACATATATCGAGGTGGGTCCCACGGTAAGGGCCGTACCGCCTTGGATGAGGCCAGGGCCGCGCCTAATCCGCTCCCTCGGAAGGACGGTAACGTGTCACCGTTTCATAGAACGCGTATTAGCTGCGACCCCCGACCAGGCACGTGAGTTCAAGCCTGATCGTGGGGCCAACCCATATATATGAGTTGTGTATCTAATCCATCCATCCGTTTTTCCAGATTATTTTAAGGCATGGTACCAAAAATGAAGCACATATAAATCTCAGGTGGACCACATCAGGGAAAAGAGTGGTCATTGAACGACCACCGTTAAAAACTTCCTAGAGTCCACCATAATAGTAATTTGCTATCCAACCTGTTGATGAGATCACACAGAACCGGACGAAGGGAGAACACAAATATCAGCTTAATCACAAACTTTTGAGCCCTCCAAGAATCTTTTAATGGAGGGAATCCAATCCCTATCGTGTGGTCCACATAAGATTTGTATATACTTTATTTTGTATGCTATGGCCTAAAATAATCTTTAAAAACAGATGGACGGCATGGATATACAAAACATACATCGAAGCATGCCCCACGGTCAGCATCACACCCACCTGGCTGGATGCGGGGTCGCAGCTAATCCGCGTTCGAGAACGTGGGGAGTTGGGTGGGCCCCTCCGGTGTGGAAGTGCTAACTGCACCGAGTTCGTTTCGCTCCTGTTCCTTTACCCACTAGGGCCTCATGCTGAGATTTTCCTGTGATCTGAACCATCAATGTTCTTTCTAATCTAATAATAAGCTATTCTCCCGTCTTCTCAAACTTTGATTTTCAGAGATGAATGTGAATCATTGAAAAATTTCCCGTCTTAACAAAGCATCCCAAGTCGCTTGTAGCGTAGATTCCACAAGATGAACGGTTCAGTTCACTGGAAAATTCAGCACGTACTCCCTGGTGGGCCGTGACGTACGCTAGATTCTATGTCGCGACAGAGGCAAAACAAACAGGCGCTGGACTAATATAATATCTATTGCGCTTTTTAAGTGCAATCGCCTCACACGTGGAAACGAGGCAAACGTGTGTGGTATCGGATCCGTCATCAATCAATCTCCTTGCGAAGATGCTAGCTAGGTTGATATTATCATCAGGTGGGCCTAACATGCACAAAACAAATGAACCGTTAAACAACGTCATTTTCCACGTGTGCGTAGTTTCCATGGGACTCGGATTGCGCAGTGTACAATACAGCACCGACGTGGGTACCGTGTATACGTGGAAAAATTATGTGGACCACACCATGACTTATGTGTTTCATCCACTCCATCCATCCATTTTTTCAGATCATTTTACAAAATTATCCAAAAAAATTTGACATAGATCCAAAGCTCAAGTGAGTCACAATACAGGAAAGTGGGGATTGAACACATACCATTGAAAATTTCCTGAAGGCCACAGAATTTTTAGATCAATCCGTTTATTTGTGGGATATGGACTATCCATGAGGTTTCCTAGCAGCACAATAGGTCCGATTACTAAACCTATTTGTCACGTGTAATGTGGGGGCAGAAATGTATGGAAATCTTGTACAACGAAGTGTACTTTACAGCTGTCGCGTTTCAAAGATACTCTACGATGTAGTAGTAACCAAACATCGTGCACGTGATATCATTTGTATACAGGAATCGCTAGGTTGATTCGCCTTTTTAAGAGAGGTGCGGATTGGGTACCACCCCAGCAGTACCTGTCTAGATACGGACGGTCCTGTCAAGGGGCTCTGTGGCCTCACTGTGATACATGTGTTTTATCCAAGCCGTCCATCCATTTTGACACATCATTTTAGTGCATGATTTCGAAAAGAGGCAGATACAATACTTGAGTGAACTACACCACAGGAAGCCACGGTGACAATGACACGCACCCACCATTGAAATCTTCAGAGGCCCCACCGTGATGTTTGTTTCCCATCCTACCTGTTGGTAAAGATAAATATCAGCTTGATTTAAAACTTGTGTCACCCTCAAGAGGTTTTCAGCAGTAGGTGTTCAATCCTCACTGTTCCGGTGGTGTGGTCCACTTGAGCATTTGATAGGCCTCTTTTTGGGCTTATCATCTAAAATGATCTTTCAAAATGGATGGACGGCGTGGAGAAAATACATACATCACGGTGGCCCCAAAGATCCCCTACAGGACCGTCGGTCTCTAGCTGGGTCCTGATGGGGTGGTACCCAATCCGGCTCCCTTGAAGAGACATGGAAGAGGCTATTACACCGTACATGTTGTATGATCAAAATGGACGGATAGATATTTTGAACTAGAACATGTTGACGGTGGGTCTCACCTGAGAAAAGCCTGAATCCCACGCATGAAGGCAACGTTGGTGCACTTGCTGCAAGTCGACTCTTTCAATTTCTGTCTCTTTGCCTCGACCTTTTTTCACAGTGTAAGGATATCAAAATGATGCAGATACATTTCGAATGTACACGTGGCATACACATACCTTGATTCTATAGTCTAGCGGACTCGGATTTGTTGTAAATTTAAGTTTGGATACACCGAAAATATCAAAGGCTGAATCACGTATAAAATACGCTGTCCTTAAAGCGTGATTCGCCCCCTCAGCATGATTCGCCCCCTTATCAACTGCTGATGGGTTACAGGTGAATTGCTTTAGGATAAGACAAGCCTTATCAGGATCCAGCGTGCAACAATTACGATAGGTCTATTGTGGAACAATTTTTACTCAGCAGATCTCTTCTGACAGACTTAGACGGTAAAGATTATCAAAGTATTCTATGATGAAGATATTGATCGTATTTGATTTAATGAAAGAGATGGTGTATTGAGAAGATGAAATCGGACTGGAATGGTCCAGTTTATATAAGCATCAGGTATAGCACCGTTGTTGTGTGGTATTCAATGGTTTAGAATATTTGAAAACATTTCTGGCCGTTGTCAATTAATCCCAGACGTTTCTGGATGTCAGATCGGAAGATCTGACTGTTGGATCATCCTAGCCCGTCCGTTTTCAGACCGTTGTGGCTTTTAAGGTGGCTATCCGTTATTAGAAATGACTGAACGTTTCAGATTTAAGATCCGACCGTTCTCAGTCACCTATAAAACCCAGGCTCATTTCAGATTTTCAGATCCACCGCCTTAAGGCTCTGATCAGACTTATTGCACTACAATCGCACCGAGGTCGCACCGTCAAAGTGCGCTATCTAGTGTCATTCTGACCACATTGCCTCACTCACCTGCCCAACACCTCCTTGCCTTGCCCAAGCTTGAGTGCGCCGAGTGCGGAGCAGTCTTGCGCTATCAGCGCGTGCGTGCATGTGTTCCAGTGCATACACAACCCGAGTATCACCTCTTCAAAAAATACTAAGTAAGAATACTCTTCACAACATCTCATATAAACCACAAAACCATTATTTGCATTTCCGATGTGGGACAAAACACACACACCGCACTTTTTAATTTAAAAAATGTTTTGGCAAAAATTTTCTGAAATTTTGAAATTTCAAATTTTCATTTTATTATTTTTAAAAACCACTGATTTTCAACAATCCCCCACTGATTTTTTAAAACAATGAAAAATCTGCCAGAATAATAACGGTTATTATGCATAAAGAAAAATATCTTGCGATTTGAATCTTTCCTTAATGTAAGTATTTTAAAGTTATCTCAAAATTTCTGGTCGCCGCAACATTAAACCAGTTATTTTTATATGATATAACCGAAAATACCACACACATAATAGCTCCTGCATTACATGTTCCTTTATAATCTCGCTTAGCACTTTTAATGGCCATGTGCTTATCCTGTTTTCATGAACAATCCCGAGATAACTCTAACTCTTATGAGAAGCAGCACCACTTCTACGTTCACATGGGTGAAATCCTTCCAGTATTTCTATTAAAGCACTTGTCCTATTTGACTGGACTTCATTAAGAGTTTAATATTCATCCCTCTTTTATAACGGCCAGCACTGTCATCCTGGATGAGGTTATTAATTTATTTAGTGCTGAAACTTTTCACTTATCAGTGAATTGTTGTTACCCATTAAACCTAATATTTAGAGATTTTCTAATTTATGGTCGGGTTTCTTTCACTGGTGAAACTTTGAGTAAAGAGTTTCAACCCCATCCCTCTAGATGATGTCCTTATTATCTCTCTCGTTAGAGGTTTAGTAAAAAAATCAGCCAAGCTATTACTTAACTTTATATATAAGATCGCAATGATTCCATCTTGAATCAATTGCCTGACATAGTCACGTAGCAAACTTATGTGTTTAGACTTCCCATTATAGGTATTGCTATAGGCTCTCGTTAGAGTGGCTTCACTATCACAATGAAGTGAAACAAATGATATAGGCTTCGCATTAAATGAAATTTCTAATAGAAGATTCCTTAACCATTCAGCCTCTTTGCCTGTAGCAGCCAAAGCTATGAACTCAAATTTCATAGTTGGGTGCGTTATGCAAGTTTGTTTCTTGGATCCCCAAGATACGACTGCACTTCCTAGGGTGAATATTCACCCTGTAGTAGACTTGTTGTCCCCTGCACTCGATATCCAACTTGCATCGGTATATCCTTCCAATACTGTTGGAAATTATGAATAAAATAGCCCTAGTTCTTTGGTTTCTTTAAGATAACATAGAACTCTACTTATTGCTTTCCAGTGTTCAATACTTAGATTACTCGTAAACTTACTTAGTTTACTCACAGCGTATGCTATATCCGGTCTTGTGCATTGCATTGCATACATAAGACTGCCTATAGCACTAGCATAATCTAGTTGTGCAACTGCTCTTCCACTGTTTTCTTTTAATTTGATACTTAGATCAAACGGGGTCTTTACCTCTTTAATTTTCAAGTGATTAAACTTATTTATTATTTTCACAATATAATGAGAGTGACATAATCCAAATCCCCCACAATGTTTTTTAACTTTGATACCTAATAAGGTATCCACTTGTCCAAGATCCTTCATTTTGAAAACTGAAAAGAGAAACTTTTTAGTTTCAATTACACATTCCTTTTTATTACTGATTATTAACATATCATTTACACACAAGCATATGATTATAACATAATTATTACATACTTTTGAATATATGCATTTATCAGCAATATTATGTTCAAAACCATAAGATAGAACTTTAGAATCAAATTTATCATGCTACTGTTTTGGTACTTGCTTTAATCCATACAAAGACTTAACAAGTCTACACACTTTTCTTTCATTTTCTGGTAGAACAAACCCTTCTGGTTGCTCCATGTGTAAACCTCCTCATCGAGATCACCATTCAGGAATGTTGTCTTCACGTCCATTTGATGGATATGAAGATGATATATGGATGCTAGAGCGAATAAGATCCTAATCGATGTTATTCGAGCTACTGGTGAGTAAGTGTTAAAATAATCGATTCCTTCTTTTGTCGAAAACCCTTAGCAACTAATGTTGCCTTAAAGGTTTGAATAGTACCATCTGTGTGATATTTTTTCTTAAATACCCACTTACAACTTATTGGTTTAGAACTTGGAGGTAGATCTACCAATTCCCATGTTCAGTTATATATTATGGAATTCATTTCATCATTAATGGCTTCTTTCCAAAAAGCGGAGTCTCTTGAAGTCATAGCTTCACTAAAGGTTTTAGGTTCATCTTCTATAGTCAAAACTATTGGTATTTTCCTAATCACCTTCTCTCTATCACTCCCAACTAGATGAAAAGAGAGTCGCTAAGAGTTTATTTGATCAGAATCAAGACTCTTTTCTACTCTTCCTCTTTGACTCCTACGAGGTTCACTACGAGTTTTCTCTACTATTTGTGTTTCTTTTATAGTTTCATTAGGAGATTGAATCTTCGCATTCTTTTTCTCCGTGAATACAGAATTCTCAAAGAACTCTACATCTCTAGACTCTATAATTACATTGGAGTCTAAATTTAGAAGTCTATAGGCCTTACTATGTTGTGCATATCCTACAAGGATGCACTTGATAGCTCTTGGTCCTAACTTAGTTCTTTTAGGTTCTGGAGTTCTGCAGTATGCAAGCACTTGATATCTCTTGGTCCTAACTTAGTTCTTTTAGGTTTTGGAGTTCTGTAGTATGCAAGACACCCCCACACTCTAAGATACCCTATGTTAGGTTTTCTTCATTTCCATATTTCGTATGGAAATGTCTTGGTTTTCTTAGATGGAATTCAATTTAAAACATGACATGCAGCTAACAGTGCTTCTCCCCATAGGTTGAATGGCAACTGTGCTTATATTAGCATTGAGTTGACCATTTCTACTAATATCCTATTTTTTCTCTCTGCTACACCATTTATTTGTGGTGTATAAGGTACTATGCACTGATGTATTATGTCATGTTCTTTACAATAATTAGAAAATTCATTAGAGAAATATTCTCCTCCTCGGTCACTACGAAGGATTTTAATGTTTTTATCTAATTGATTTTCTACTTCAGATTTATAGATCTTGAATGCATTAAATGCTTCATCTTTCGATTTTAACAGATATACATATACATATCTTGAACAATCATTTATAAATGTCTGTAAAGTATATTTTACCTCCACGGGTAAGAACGCCATTTAGTTCATATATGTCAGTATGCACTAAGTCTAATATTTGAGATGATCTCTCAACGCTAAGGAATGGTTTCTGGATTATTTTAGACCATATACATACTTTACATTTATCTTTGTCACTATCATTGTATGATATTAGGCCGTTCTTAGCCATAAGTTTTATGGTACTGTAGCCAATATGGGCTAGTCTACTATGCTATAGCGTTAAAAACTTAATCATGTAAGTAAAAGAATTTTTTTCATTCAGAAATAATTTGATCATCCCATTACAAGCGTAACTCTTACCCACAAAGTTTCTATTCTTGGACAAGATCAGCTTGCTCGATTCAAACACAACCCTAATCCCAGGCTTGCTTAAGAGATCCCCTGAGACAAGATTCCTCCTTATGTCTGGGACATGCAGTACGTTGGTCAGGATTACCTTCTTTCCAGAGGTAAAGAGTAATTCCATGGTTCCTTTTCCTGTAAATTTTGATCGTCCTTCATTTCCCATTTGAACCTCTTGACCATTAGTCTCGTCTTCATAGGTTTTGAAGGCAGATCGATCGTTACATATATGGACTGTGGCACCTATATGTAACGCCCCGATTTCTAAAACCCGAGTATGAGACTCACTTCAGAAATCTGGGAGTTTATGAATTAGAGAACCAGCGGAAATGCAAACTCAGAGTGCGATAGCAAAATGAAGCATAGATAATCATATGGGCCCAAATATCTGACCCACCTAGCTAGGGGTCTTAGTTACAAAATTCCGTAAGTTTCAAAATACTAAACCACTGACATTAAAATATTTAACTACTGATTGATCTCAAAATATGCCTCTGCTTCTTGTTGCGGCTCGTCATCATAGTACTCTCCCTTGGGCTACACGGTCATGCCATCGAGGACAGCACCGTTATGCTCTACATCCGTCCCTGCATATTCTGTACGGTTGGATAGTTGATGAATGAGTGACCAGCTTAGTGTGAATTTTCCTCAAGATTACACATCGCCGCCTTAGCAAACATAGTTTAAAGGAAAACAAAGCAATGATCCAAAACAGGCAATATGCAGTCTTGTTAGATGCATGGATGTATGAATGCACATCGACTTGGAGATGCACATCCAGTCGGACTTGGGCTCGTTACCCATGCAATCATTGACCTGAGAATGATCATCCAGTCGGAACAGGGGACAATAGTCGATGGTCTGCGAGTTAGCGAAACGATACCCCAACAACTCTAGGGCACGTGCTACAGCATCTAGAATTAGTCATCCGTCATCGCTAATATGCTATGAATGCATGATTAGCCAACCGTTATTAATCCAATTACAATCAGCCAATTTAAGTAACCCAAAGTCACTACAGGAGGCTTATCACCCAACGTAGGCCGACAGCCCGAGCATATTTTATTTTTCGCATACTTTGCTCAGGACTAGCAAAATGCTGGTTGGGGGTTATGTTGAGGGTCGAATATTACATATTAGACCCCGATTAGTACCTGATTTTATGTACATGATAGTGCTTAATGTCATATGTTAATGGTGTTTTGCTGCGGGATGCCATTGTGAGCGTGGATTGAAGAAGAGTATTAAAAGCATGGACTTCACGTTCCGAAGTCACCAGAGCTAGAAACAGACTCTAAGAGACCAAGATTGGTGGATTTTCACGTCAGAGATCCGAGGAAATCAGGTCGTTCACGTTAAAGAGGCCCAAAAGTCAGCCAGAACGCAAGATTGCGGAGTTCCCACCATCTGATTGGCTCCGAATTTCATACATCGCCTGAGGACCACAAATGATCCATACACGTCAAATTTCAGCTCCTGGATCACTACAGAAGTGGGCCAGCGGAGAGATCATCCCATTGAATCCTTAAGTGGGGCCTGCCTGATATCTGGACACTCTTCAGTTTTGGACTCAACGCTGTAAATGAGCTGAGGAAACGAATGGACGGAGTGGATTTCTCACATTACATCAATGTGGACCCCTAATGGGGGGGTGTGAACACCAGCACAAGCGCACCAGATGTGCACGCTGCTATGTTGCATTCCAAAACGAGTCAGTCTCGGGTCTATGACAAAAACGAAAACTTCCATTTTTCGTGCACAGACGGTTGCGCAGAGGGATTTTGCGGAAGGCGATGGGCCACCTTCATGGACCATATGCCCAATCCAAGCCGTCCATCATGTAGCCTAAATGAATCTGTCCGAACCCATGAGAATTCAAGACAAACGGTGATCAGGTGAACTGCCAAGTTTCAGCCAAAGTTAGCTCTGCACTGCTACGTTACCGTGAAGCTAACTGTTTAAAGGATGTAGTGGGACACCATCGAGACTCCTCTGGACGATCCAAGCCGTCAATCATGAAAAGGGTCCACCAAAGATTAAAATCCTGGGAAGATTATATGTTGGGGTGCATGTACGGACACAAGGTTCTCAGCCAAAGGAGAGCCTCTGCAGTACGAAATTAAGGGATAGAGCAGTTTAGAGGCGTTGTGGGCCACTGTGAGTGGATGTTCGAATGAATCACACCGTCCATAGGCTTGGCCATCCAGAACCGAATAAAGGGATGTTTCTATTTTCGGAAATTGCACTATCCTACACGCAGCAAGTCAGCGAAATTCCTTCCGTTCCGGTTACAACAGATGAGCTGGCAGCGAGTGTGGTTGGCCGCGTAAGCTGACAACGAAGTAGGGGCTCTGTACGCAGATCAGTGGGCCAGGACCATCATCTGACGATCAAAAACCATCCATACATTTGACTGCTAGATTAGTGAGCATGATTATACATCTCTTGATCGGATTGAGGCCGATCCATCTCCTTCTCTTCCATCTGGTTTGGCTACGCAAAAGAGGGCCTGCGCATACCGTGTGTTATAGGAGATTTCATCGCCTATTGAGGAGGGATTTTCTCCACAGATAGCTATCCATGGATTCGGCCTGCTGCCTATAAAGAGAGAGAGAGGGAGAGGAAAGGGTATCTACGGTTGATGTGAAGAGACGGAGACAGGGAGAGAGAGAAGTTGTAGTTCTTTTAATTCTTTATTTTTGCTGTTTGTTTTTTTTTTTCTATGAATTTTAAGGTTATTAGTTTAGCCATGTTAGGCTAAACCCCTTAGTTAGGGCTAAGGGGTGAAGCTTGTAGTGAGATGGGCCAATTTTGCGGCTTGGATTATATTCATTGAACTACTTCTCCATGAGTTTGATTATAAGAAATTACATATAGTTTTTAATAATTTTTTGTGACTGCAATTACAATTAATCTGCGATAGCTTTATGTAATTCCTTTACTTTTATCTTGATGTTAGGAAGCCCTGTTTTTCATCATTGCCCCTTGGACACGGTTGGATGACAGAACTTTTTCTAACATTCATCCATTGTTGATTCTGATTCTCACACCTTTCATCTCTTTAAAAATTTAATCAAAAGTAGTTCAATTCCAGTTGAGGTCGTAAATCAAGCGTAAATCTCCCTGATCTCTACAAGTGGATCCCCTAAATCCCTAGTTTCCCTTCTTTTGAAGTCTACAAGTTTTAGTATCCTAATTCACCATTATTCTCTCATATTCATTCAATTTAGATTTCATCTCATTTTAGTTCTAGCTCTAGTTGGTTTCAGATTACGTACAGGTTTCAGTCCCTGTGGATTCGACCTCGGTCTTACCGAGATTATTACTACATCACAACCCTATACTTGGGGAGTGAACAAGTTTTTGGCGCCGTTGCCGGGGATTGACGACTACATTTCCTGAAGTTAACTGGTTTTAGGATTAGTTTAAGATTAGGACTTTTCTGATATTTAGGATTTTATTTTTAGAATTTTCTAATTCCAGGTTTTCCTTTAATTTTTAGAAATTTTCTTTCAAGTAACTTTCTATTTTCAGATAGTTTTTCCCTTTTTAGAAACTAATCCAACTTTCTTGTTTTGTAGGATTCTGAGATAGGTTTCTAAATTGGTAAATTCTTTCTTAATTTCTTCCTTGCTATTTCTATATTAGGATTCATTTTTTAGTAAGTTTCTAATTCTAATTCTTTTAAAATCTAACTTTGTTTCCTGTTTTAGAAATTTTTTTTAGTTGTAGACCTTCTGTTTAGAAACTAACTTGTTTTGTTTTATTTTGCAGGTTTAAATTTAGGGACTCCAATTTAGTAACTTCCTTCCAACCCTCTCTTTCTTTTTAGATTTTTATTTCCCTTCTTAGGATTAGGTTTAGAATTTGATTGAGGGCTGTGAGTGTTTCATGCCCAAGTGGGCTCGTGACAACACTCGACATCTCTTAACTGAAGGAGGATTAGTTGAGGGATTAACTGTCCATCGTAGGACTAGACACCGCTCGAAATCCCCTGAGTTAATTGAGGATATGGCTGAAAATCAACTTCTTCTACCCCAACCTAGGATGGAAGATGTCCAGGATGAGAATGAGGTGCATCAAGCACCCCGCCTCGTACTTTACAAGATTACTTACAACCGGCGGGGGTGAGTACGCCCTCATGCATGGTTTTTCCTGAGAATGCAGGGCACATGGATATCAAGCCAGGGGTGATCCAACTCCTCCCTAAATTTCATGGGCTTGAGTTAGAGAATCCATATCTACATCTGAAAGAGTTTGATGAGATCATAGCTACCTTATACTTTCCTAACGTGTCTGATGACACGGTCAGGTTGAAACTCTTTCCCTTTTCTTTGAAAGAGAAAGCCAAGACGTGGTTACATTCACTACGTCCTCGATCTATTGGCAGATAGAATGACATGACAAGGGAGTTCATTAAGAAGTTTTTCCCATACCATAAGACGAACACCCTTAGGAAGTCGATCATGAACTTCGCCCAAAGGGAAGATGAAACATTCTTCCAATGTTGGGAGCGGTTCAAGGATCTTGTTAGTTCATGCCTACAACATGGTTTTGAAATGTGGCGCATCACGAACTTTTTCTATGATGGACTGACATCTCCCATGCGCCAATTAGTTAAGATGATGTGTAATGGGGAGTTTATGAATAAAGGTGCCAATGAGGTGTGGGACTATTTTGATAAACTTGCTGAGAACACACAATCATGGGACATCTCCCCTAGACGAAGTACTACGTCTAGGCTGACTCATTCCAAGGAAAGGGGTGGAATGTATCTCCTGAAAGAGGAGGATGATATTAATGTCAAGGTAGTCAATCTCACTTGAAAACTCGAGGCCATGGAATTAAAGAAGGATAAGGCCAAGGAAATTGTTTATAGTATTTGTGGTTGCAACATTCACACTACTGAGAATTGCCCAACTATATCTGCCTTTCAAGAGGTATTGAATGAGCAATCCAATGCCGTAAGCAATTACCAAAGACCTTTCAGTGGGCCCACCTGTAACACATACAATCCTGGCTGGAGAAATCATCCAAACTTCAGTTGGAGGAATGGACAAACCGCTACACCTCAAGGTTTCCTAAATCAAATTCCAACTCAAGAGAAACCTCAAGAGGATTCGGTTCTAAAACACTTACAAAAGCAAGAGCTTTTTAATTAGGGTATGCTACAAGCCTTTCAAGACCTTACAAAAGCAATACAAGGACTTAAGGCTGAAAATACGATTGGGAACAAGGGAAGCTTCCCAGCTCAACCTCTTCCCAATCCTAAACCGCAATATGAAGTTAGCGACCCAAGCTCTTCAAAACAGATGGAGCAAGCTAAATCCATCACCACTCTTAGGAGTGGGAAGATCATTGACAAAACCATTCCGGTTAGGGGCTGAGAAGCCTAAGGACCCGGAAGTTGATAAAGAAGATGGATCTAGCCATGCCCCACCAGAGTTAGAACCGGAACCTCAAGGGAAGCCGGTTGCTCCATTTCCCCAACGGTTGGTTACACCAAAACCTCTCTCTAACTCTCAGGATATTCTAGAGGTGTTGAAACAAGTGAAGGTCAACATTCCTCTACTTGATGCCGTGAAACAAATACCTTCATATGCCAAACTCTTGAAAGACTTATGTACGACCAAAAGACGGTAAAATATTCAAAAGAAAATCTTCCTAACTGATAAAGTGAGTGCCATCCTAAAACAAGACGTGCCGCAAAAATTCAAGGATCCCAGTAGCCCAACCATATCATGTGTAATCGGGGACTATCGAACTTGACTTAGGAGCGAGCGTTAATCTTATTCCCTACTCGGTATACAAACAGTTGGGTTTAGGTGAATTAAAACCCACCTTAACCACACTACAACTTGCTGATCGCTCTGTTCGTGTACCAAGAGGGATAATTGAGGATGTATTGGTCGAGGTTGATCAATTTTACTACCCAATTGATTTCATCATCTTGGATACCGAACCCATCAATAACACGAGCACTCAGATTCCTGTCATTCTTGGTCGCCCATTCCTTGCCACTTCAAACGCAATTATCAATTGCAGGAATGGTGTCATGAGTATGTCTTTCGGGAATATGACATTAGAAATGAATATCTTTTTCAACACTGGCAGACAGTTAGAGGAAGATGACGATATCCACGATATTAACATGATCGATACTTTCGTGGAAGATAGGACACCCCTTACCTTATCCTCTGATCCTCTAGAGACGTGCCTGGCCCACTCCCATGAGTTTGATGATGACATGATTAGGGAGATGTGTGTCATGCTTGATGCTGCGCCGGTACTTGAAGTTAACCGGTGGAGGCCACAATTTGAAGATTTGCCCCAAACTGATGAAATGCCTCTACCGTCTAACCTCAAGCCACCGAAGCTTGACCTAAAACCTTTGCCCTCTGATTTAAAATATGCATATTTAGGTCAAGATGAGACATACCCGGTGGTGATTTCTGCCCACCTTGAGAAAGAACAAGAGAGTATGCTCATATCTACTCTCCTGGAGCATAAGGGAGCCCTTGGATGGACAATCGCGGACCTCAAGGGAATCGACCCCTCGATTTGTACTCACCGCATATATCTTGAGGATAATGCGAAGACCGCTCGGCAACCACAACGTAGACTAAATCCAAACATGAAGGAAGTGGTTAAGGCCGAGGTTCTTAAACTATTGGATGTAGGTATTATATACCCTATATCTGATAGTTAATGGGTTAGTCCAACTCAGGTGGTTCTTAAGAAGTCCAGGATCACCATTGTAGTCAATGCCAATAATGAACTCGTATTGACTAGAGTCACTACTGGTTGGAGGATGTGCATTGACTACAGGAAATTAAATACTGTCACGAGGAAAGACCACTTTCCTTTGCCCTTCATTGATCAGATCTTGGAAAGGTTATCTGGTCATTCCTATTACTGTTACCTTGACGGGTATTTGGGCTACAACCAGATAGAGATCGCCCCTGAAGATCAAGAAAAGACTACGTTTACATGTCCCTACGGCACCTTTGCTTACCGAAGGATGTCATTCGGGCTATGTAATGCCCCTGCCACCTTTTAGCGATGTATGATGAGTATTTTTTCTGACATGTTGGGGCAATATTTAGAGGTCTTCATAGACGATTTCTCTGTCTTCGGTCCATCTTTCAGCGAGTGCTTGGAAAGTCTTAAATGTGTGCTGAAAAGATGTGAAGAAAAGAACTTAGTACTTAATTGGGAGAAGTGTCATTTCATGGTTCATAAGGGAATTGTCCTTGGACATATCATCTCGTCCAAAGGAATCGAGGTGAATAAGGTAAAAATTGATCTTATCTCTAACCTACCTCCACCCAAGAACATACGAGACGTGCGATCCTTCTTAGGACACGCTAGGTTCTACAGAAGATTCATAAAGGACTTTAGTCTCATCTCTCGTCCTCTATGTAATCTACTTCAAAAGGATGCACCATACGAGTGGACTGAACCATGTCAGGAAGCTTTCACTAAGCTTAAGGGCATATTGACTAGTGCACCCATCATACAGCCACCTGACTGGAGCATTCCTTTTGAACTTATGTGCGACGCGTCTGATTATGCTCTTGGGGCAGTTCTAGGCCAGAGAAAAGATAAGAAATCCTACGTTATTCATTACGCAAGTAAGACTCTAAATCCTGCCCAAGTGAACTACTCGACTACGGAAAAGGAACTCTTAGCCATAGTGTTCGCCTTAGATAAATTTAGGTCCTACTTGATCGGATCCAAGATCATTATTTACACTGATCACGCAGCCCTTAAGTATCTTCTGTCTAAGAATGATGCTAAGCCCCGCCTGATACGATGGATCCTCCTACTCTAGGAATTTGACCTAGAGATAAAAGATAAAAAGGGAGTAGAGAACGTAGTGGCTGACCATCTTTCTCGCCTTAATCCCTCTAATTCCCTTGAGACGACGCAGATTAATGACATGTTCCCTGACGAACAGTTGTTCAGAGTCTCTCATTCACCTTGGTTCGCTGATATCGCTAATTATCTTGCCACAGGTTCCATACCGACACATTGGACTGTGCAAGATAAGAAGAAATTTCTCACCGAGGTGCGCAACTTCTTCTGGGATGATCCATACTTGTTTAAATATTGCCCAGGTTAAATCTTGAGGAGATGTATGCCAGACGATGAGCATCAGAGTGTCATCTCCTTCTGTCACTCACAGGCCTGTGGTAGTCACTTTTCTGCAAAAAAGACCACGGCCAAGATTCTGCAATGTGGCTTCTATTGGCCTACTGTGTTCAGGGACACTCATGAGTTTTGCAAAGCTTGTGAGCGTTGTCAAAAATTGGGAGCATTGTCCCGTCAAAATATGATGCCCTTGAATCTCATTCTTATCATCGAGGCATTTGATTGTTGGGGCATCGATTTCATGGGACCACTCCCCCAATCTTTTGAAAATCTATATATTTTGCTCGCTGTAGACTATGTCACTAAATGGGTCGAAGCTATTCCGTGTCGGAATAATGACCATCGCACGGTCATTAAATTCCTAAAAGAGAACATCATTTTCCGATTTGGAACGCCTTGAGCTATCATTAGTGATGGGGGCTCACACTTTTGTAATAGACCATTTGAGAGTTTAATGAAGAAATACGGTATCTCTCATAAGGTGAGCACCCCATACCACCCACAGATAAGTGGGCAAGTTGAGATTTCTAATAGGGAGATCAAACACATTTTGGAGAAAACGGTTAACCCTGACTGTAAGGATTGGTCAATTCAATTGACCGATGCCTTATGGGCGTACCGTACTGCTTTTAAACCCCTATTGGAATGTCTCCCTTTAAACTTGTCTATGGAAAAGCTCGCCACTTGCTGTGGAGTTGAAACATAGAGCCTACTGGGCGATCAAAAGTTTGAATTTCAATCTGGACAGCGCTGGCTCGCTATGCAAACTTCAGTTGAATGAACTCGAAGAAATTCGGAATGACGCGTACGAGAACTCGAGAATCTACAAGGACAGGATGAAGGCATTTCATGACCAACATATTCTACGGAAATCATTCACGCCAGGTCAGAAAGTCCTCTTGTATAACTCTCGATTACATCTCTTTCCAGGTAAGCTTCAATCTCGTTGGGCCGGCCCTTTTACTGTTATCACTGCATATCCTCATGGGGCCGTCGAGATAAGAGACCCCGACAATGGCAAGGAGTTTAAAGTAAATGGACATCGCTTAAAGCTATTTGTCGAGAAAGTTGATTCAGAGGACATGTCCATGCCTCTGACGAATCCTGTTTACCAGGAATGATCTCCTAGTCTGATGGAGGCATAGGTAGGTTTCCTGTTTACATAGGACTATGGTAGTTGCTTTGGTCTGGCTGAAGACATTAAACTTAGCACTCCTGGGAGGCAACCCAGCTTTTCATTCCATTTCATTTTCCTAGTTAGTTCAATGTTTGTGGGTAACATTGCTGCAAACCCTCACGAGACTACAACTCGTCCACTAGGGACAACCTAGGGGTTTAAAGGCTTGTTACATACGCTAAATGTAATCGAGAGCACCTGCAAAAGTGGTATAGGTAGGATCTTCTCTTTGTGATTTTCTTTTTGTTACTTTCCCTTTGTTGATTTCTCTCTTGTGCTGACTCGGTTTTACGTTGATATTTTTGAGAAAGCCTCTTGATTCTCTGTCCAGGTGCTATCTTTCCATCACTCCTCTTTTATTTTCTTTATCCCATGTGCATTGCATGTTATTTCTCTTACATTGAGGACAATGTAGGTTTTAGGTTGGGGGTGGAGATTAGGTACCTAATCAGAGTTTTCTTGGTCTTGAGCAAAAATTGTAAAATTTTTTCTAGAATTTCTTGTGAATTCGAAACGATTTTGAGGGATAGTCGTGATTTTAGAATCACAAGATAAGTGGTGTTGGTGATTTATGACTCTTGGATTCAGTTATCTTTTAGCTTTCACAGTGAGTTTGAATTATTAATTCATGATGGGAAGTTTCAAACATTGATTGACCCATGATTTCACATGTTGCATCTCGCTTACACATAAAGGTTTCAGTTTGATATTGAAGGGTTAACTTGGTAATCACTAAGTATGTAAGAAACCAGCATGGAAATTTGCCTATTATGATCAATTGAAAGAAAAAGGATACTTTTGAAAAAGGTTAAGCGAATAATCTTAACCATAGGTTTGCTCCCTATAGGTATGGATTTAATTCCTCATGGATAGTATGTGAAAAGGTTTAGGTATATGGTCTGCACCATAGGTTTGCTCCCTATAGGTAAGGACTTGATTCCCCTTCATGGCATATGTTAAATAGAAAACTCAAAAGTTAGAAGAATGAAAAGAAGAACTGAAAGGCAAGTTCTGGTTTAAGTTGTCCTGAATGCACTTTTGATCGTCAAATGTTACCATGGATAGTGACGACTGGATCTCTTAATGATGGTGAGCAGAGTTTACACTATACACTCATGGAACTCGATGTTTAGAATCATTCTAATTGATGGATTAACACGTCGAACTTGATTGTGAAGTTATCGTGCATTTGAGTCTGAGAGAAAGTAATGCTTAACACTCATGATTCTTAAACTTCTAGCATCTAGTTTGTTTCCCAAAATCATTCGAGTTCTTGGAAATTATCCTATAAATCTCAATCTATTTTTTGCATACTTTGCTCGAGACTAGCAAAATGCTGATTAGGGGTTGTGTTGAGGGTCGAATATTGCATATTAGACCCCGATTAGTACCTGATTTTATGTACATGATAGTGCTTATTGTCATATGTTAATGGTGTTTTGCTGCAGGATGCCATTATGAGCGTGGATTGAAGAAGAGTATTAAAAGCATGGACTTGACGTTCCGAAGTCACCAGAGCTAGAAACAGACTCCAAGGGACTAAGATTGGTGGATTTTCACGTCAGAGATCCGAGGAAATCAGGTCGTTCGCGTTAAAGAGGCCCAAAAGTCAGCCAGAACGCAAGATTGATGAGTTCCCACCATCTGATTGGCTCCGAATTTCATACATCGCCTGAGGACCACAAATGATCCATACACGTCAAATTTCAGCTCCTGGATAAAGTGGGCCAGCGGAGAGATCATCCCATTGAATCCTTAAGTGGGGCCCACCTGATATCTGGACACTCTTCAGTTTTGGACTCAACGCTGTAAATGAGCTGAGGAAACGAATGGACGGAGTGGATTTCTCACATTACATCAATGTGGACCCCTAATGGGGTGGTGTGTACACCAGCACAAGTGCACCAGATGTGCACGCTGCTGTGTTGCATTCCAAAACGGGTCAGTCCCGTGTTTAAGACAAAAATGGAAACTTTCGTTTTTCGTGCGCAGACGGTTGCGCAGAGGGATTTTGCGAAAGGCAGTGGGCCACCTTCATGGACCATATGCCCAATCCAAGCCGTCCATCATGTAGCCTGAATGAATCTGTCCGAACCCATGAGAATTCAGGACAAACGGTGATCAGGTGAACTGCCAAGGTTCAGCCAAAGTTAAGCTCTGCACTGCTACGTTACCGTGAAGCTGACTGTTTGAAGGACGTAGTGGGACACCATCGAGACTCCTCTGGACGATCCAAGCCGTCCATCATGAAAAGGGTCCACCAAAGATTAAAATCCTAGGAAGATTATATGTTGGGGTGCATGTACGGACACACGGTTCTCAGCCAAAGGAGAGCCTTTGCAGTACGAAATTAAGGGACAGAGCAGTTTAGAGGCGTTGTGGGCCACTGTGAGTGGATGTTCGAATGAATCACACCGTCCATAGGCTTGGCCATCCAGAACCGAATAAAGGGATGTTTCCGTTTTCAAAAATTGCACTATCCTACACGCAGCAAGCCAGCGAAATTCCTTTCGTTCCGGTTACAACAGATGAGCTGGCAACGAGTGTGGTTGGCCGCGTAAGCTGACAGCGAAGTAGGGGCTCTGTACGCAGATCAGTGGGCCAGGACCATCATCTGACGATCAAAAACCATCCATACATTTGACTACTAGATGAGTGAGCATGATTATACATCTCTTGATCGGATTGAGGCCGATCCATCTCCTTCTCTTCCATCTAGTTTGGCTGCGCAAAAGAGGGCCTGCGCATACCGTGTGTTATAGAAGATTTCATCGCCTATTGAGGAGGGATTTTCTCCACAAATAGCTATCCATGGATTCGGCCTGCTGCCTATAAAGAGAGAGAGAAAGAAAGGGGAAAGGGTATCTACGGCTGATGTGAAGAGACAGAGACAGGGAGAGAGAGAAGTTGTAGTTCTTTTAATTCTTTGTTTTTGCTGTTTGTTTTTTTTTCTATGAATTTTAAGGTTATTAGGTTAGCCATGTTAGGCTAAACCCCTTAGCTAGGGCTAAGGGGTGAAGCTTGTAGTGAGATGGGCCGATTTTGCGGCTTGGATTATATTCATTGAACTACTTCTCCATGAGTTTGATTATAAGAAATTACATATAGTTTTTAATGATTTTTTGTGACTGCAATTATAATTAATCTGCGATAGCTTTATGTAATTCCTTTACTTTTATCTTGATGTTAGGAAGCCCTGTTTTTCATCATTGCCCCTTGGACACGGTTGGATGACAGAACTTTTTCTATCATTCATCCATTGTTGATTCTGATTCTCACACCTTTCATCTCTTTGAAAATTTAATCAAAAGTAGTTCAATTTCAGTTGAGGTCGTAAATCAAGCGTAAATCTCCCTGATCTCTACAAGTGGATCCCCTAAATCCCTAGTTTCCCTTCTTTTGAAGTCTACAAGTTTTAGTATCCTAATTCACCATTATTCTCTCATATTCATTCAATTTAGATTTCATCTCATTTTAGTTCTAGCTCTAGTTGGTTTCAGATTACGTACAGGTTTCAGTCCCTGTGGATTCGACCTCGGTCTTACCGAGATTATTACTACATCACAACCCTATACTTGAGGAGTGAACACTGGCAGCCTTAGACGGTAAAGATGATCAAAGTATTTTATGATGGAGATATTGATCGTATTTGATTTGATGGGAGAGATGGTGCGTTGAGATGATGAAATCGAACTGGAATGGTCCAGTTTTTATAAGCATCAGGTATAGCACCGTTGTTGTGTGGTATTCAATGGTCCAGAACATTTGAAAACGTTTTTGGCCGTTGTCAATTAATCCCAGATGTTTTTAGTCATCAGATCAGAAGATCTGACTATTGGATCATCCTGTCCCGTCCGTTTTTAGACCGTTATAGCTTTTAAGGTGGCTATCCGTTATTAGAAACGGCTGGACGTTTCACATTTAAGATCCGACCGTTCTTAGTCACCTATAAAACCCAGGCTCATTTCGGATTTTTAGATCCACTGCCCTAAGGCTCTGACTAGACCGATTGCACTGCGATTACACTGTCAAAGTGTGCCATCTAGCGCCACTACAGCCTCACTGCCTCACTGCCCATGCCTGTGCCCGTGCCCGAGCCCGAGCGCGCGCCTGCGTGCGTGTGTTCCAGTGCATGCAACCTGAGTATCACCACCTCCAAAAACTCTAAGTAAGAATACTCTTCACAACATCTCATATAAACTACAAAACCATTCTTTGCATTTCCGATGTGGGACAAAGCGCACACACCGCACTGTTTAATTCAAAAAATTCAAAAAATGTTTCGTCGAGAAATTCCTGAAATTTTGAAATTTCGAATTTTCATTTTATTATTTTTAAAAACCACTGATTTTCAATAAGACTGCGTCCTCCCCTGTGATGTATGTGTTTTATCCATGCCTTCCATCCATTTTGATGGATCACTTTGGGGTAGGACCCAAAAAAAAAAAGAGGCAGATCTAAGGCTCAAGTGGACCACACCACAGGAAGCAATGGTGATAATGACCCACCATTGAAACCTTCTTAGGGCCCACCATGATGTTTATTTGCCATCCAAATTGTTCATAAGGTCATATAGACCTGAATGAAGGGTAAACTCGAATGTCAACTTGGTCAAAACTGGCTCCCAAAGTTTTTAAAAATAGATGTTCAAAATCCCTATGGTGGCCCCACAAAGCCCATGTTAACATAAACGACATCCTACTTCACTACTTCCTCTCAAGCTGGAGCATGGACGTGTACAATACTTAGTTTAGAATATATATGTCAAGAAGATATAATAATAAACATTAAGCGTCACCACTTGTCATGCCCCAAATCCGGAAATCGGATTCACAGGAATCCCGATCGCCGAATCCGGTGCCAACAGCCTCCGTAGTACCCCATTCTTGGTTCCCAGCACCTATGCGCCAGATTCCGATCTTGAGATCCTACAAGGAGGATTTTTTTTTTTGTGTACATTTATCTCGTAATAAGCATAACAACAAGTATACCCAAATCATAAAGGCGACATCATCATCACATATCCATTAATATAACTGTTGAATACAGTACTAAAAGGGAAATACATATGACAAAATCAAAACTCCATATGTCCGCTGCACGCTCTAAGCTCAATGCTGCTGCAACCTAACGTCACCTGCACGCATCTATCATGCATAAGCTTATAGAAAGCTTAGTGGGTGGTGAAAGTGTGTGCACAAAGTAAGTGCCAAGTAAGCAATATCAGAGTAATCAGAGTAATCAAAATAAGCGAAAATACTGGCAGTCCGTGGATCATAAAATATCAGGGAATATAATACAATTCAGCTATACAAATGAGGAGTCAAAGAAAGCCAAATATTAGATGCCGAGGATGCAATTCCATAAATTATACAATATCGAAATGAGTGGAAATATACTGATAAGTCTATGGGTGCCTTCAGCCGTACAAAGGCTATGCGATGCAAGGCATGAATGCTAACGATCATACTAATACAGAAACATGGTAACCCAAAATGCTAAGTACTACAGATGCGAAGTAATATGCGGTGCGAATGAAATGATTATGCTGGAGTGAAGTCAGGATGATAGTACGTAGTATCACAGGCTATGGGGTCTATCATAAGGGACTTCTATCCAAACCAGTCTCATTCCTAAATTTGGATAGTCAGACTCAATGTGGTAAACTCCTGATCTCAGGTTAGTCGCGCGCCCAACCGAAATCCTGGCCATGTGAAAGTACACAATAATTAGTTGCGCACCACCAGCCCGAGTGGATAGTGAATGAAATGAATGCATGAGTATGCAACTCCTACTCAATAAGTCCACATATCAGTACGGTTCCTCTCTCGGATCATCACCGGGGTCTATTACACTCTAAACCAGATTGCCACTCCATCGCACGCAATAAAGAGAGTGAAAGAGACCTCACTATCCACCTGCCAATATCGGGCCCGGCTTGTCGATAGCGGACCCATTCTTTGAGCTGGTCAGACTCAGCCTAGCATTGTCCCCTCCTCTCGGGCAGGTAAGGCCGCACCCCTTCCAACCGACCACGACACAGTGGGAGACGCGGCCTACCGGTATATGGCCCTCATGCGCTCATGCATACACTTAGTCTAAATGTTAGAGCAACCTTTGGAACCAAGAGGGTTTAGGGACTTTCACCCAAGGATATCTATAGTACCCCATGTAGAACAGATTTTCGGTGTCCCGTCTGGCCATCCATGATATGCCTGTGGAGGCTATGGTCCTGATGTCGCTAGGGCACACAATGCAAGATGCATGAGCCATACAATCCAGTCATGCATCAATCATGCGCATACTATGCGCTCATGTGAGATAACCTCTGCCTATCAGGAAGTCTCATAACAATCTGCGTAATGACATATGCGATAGTCAACCACATCTCATAACAAACATGCAGATGATGCGTATGGACATATATCATGATGCTATGGAGTCACATACTCATAATCGGTATCAATAATCGGTATCAACAATCGGCCTCGACAATGTGGACATTTAACCAACATTGCCCCCAAGGAATGGCTCACACAAAGCCAAACATATAAGGGCCCACGACCTCACACAAAGGCCTAATATTCAACACACTGGGCCTTACTTAAGGGTCATATATACACAACGGGTGGGCCCTGCTCATGGGCTTTAAATACATGACATGTGGACACTACACATGGGTCTCGAATACATCAAATGGGCCATGCATCATGGGCCTAATACATATCACAATAGGCCTTGCCCATAGGCCACGAATATATCACAGTGGGCCCCAACTACAGGTCGCATATACATCAAATAGGTCTCGACAATCGGCCTCGGCGTCAACAATCGAATTGACACTCGGAATCGGCCTCGACAATCGGAATCAGCTTCGACACTTGGCTTCGACAATCGGAATTGACCTATACAATCGGCCTCGACAAATCAGAATCGGCCTCAATCAACCTCAACAATCGGAGTCAGAATCGACAATCGGCATCGACATCGATAATCGGCCTCGATACTTAACCTCAACAATCAGAATCGGCATATACAATCGGAATCGGCGAATCGATCACGTCAATCGGAATCAGCAATCGGTCAAGATAATCCGAATTAGCAAATCGGTTACGACAATCGCACCGATCGATAGTCGGAATCGACAAATCAGTCACGTTAATCGAAATCGGTAATCGGTCAAGGTAATCAGAATCAGCAAATCGGTCACGGCAATCGCACCGATCGATAATCGGAATCGGCAAATCGGTTACGTTAATAGAAATCGGTAATCAGTCAAGGTAATCAGAATCAGGAAATCGGTCACGACAATCGGTCAAGATAATTAGAATTAGTAAATCGGTCACGACAATCGTACCGATCGACAGTCAGAATCGGTAAATCGGTCACGTTAATCGAAATCGGTAATCGATCAAGGTAATCAGAATCAGTAAATCGGTCATGGCAATCACACAGATCGATAGTCGAAATCGATAAATTGGTCACGTTAATCGAAATCGATAATCAACAGATAAACAAAGCGGGGTCCATAAATGATCAACCGATCAACCATAGTATAAAGGTCGGCACTCGGCCGTGGTTATATCAAATCCGATAGTATGGAGTCATCCGTCTACGGTGAATGGAGCCCACTTATTTGGGTTAACCCACTAAGGGAATGATGAGAATGGGCCTAACAAGGCCTAAGGAAAGTTTACAATATGGACATCCAACCATCACTGCCCATCAATGTGGACATCTAACCAACATTCCTCCCAAGGAGTGGCCTACATAAGGCCAAACATATAGTGGGCCCATGGCCTCAAGTATAATCACGATGGGCCTCATTTACATCACATAGGCCTCATCATATAAGGCCAACATACATCTCATCGGGCCTCGAATACACAACAGGTGGGCCCTGCACATGGGCCATAAATACATCACATGGGCTTGATGACATGAGCCTCGAATGCGTCACAAAGGGGCATAACCCATGAGCCTCAATATATCACAATAGGCCACGACTCATGGGCCTAATGCACAACATAAAGGGGCCTCATTAAATGGGCTGCAAAAGCATCACAATGGGCCGTATCACATGGGCCTTATAGATTGCAATGGGCCGCGCCTCCTGGGCCCAATACATATCACAATGGGCCGCACCACCTGAGCCTTACACACCAAGTGAGCCACATCAATGGGCCGTGCCAATGAACCTCATATATATCAAGTGGACCCATCGAAATTTCGTTTAGACCGTACCCACAAATAACGATGGAGATAATGATTTCCACCCTTGAAATTACTAGGGCCCACCATAACGTTTATTTTCCATCCGATCTGTTCATGCGGTCACAAGGACCTAAATCAAGAGGAAAAACAAATATCATACTCATCCAGAATTCCTGTGATCCCCAAAATGCTTTCAATGGTAAGGATTTGATCCTCCACTGATTTTTGTAGTGTGGCCTACCTAATAGGTAGATCTGTCTTATTGGTAGTCTTGAGCCCTGAGATGAGCTCACCATATGGACGGGTGGTTTGGACGTAACACATAAATCATGGAAAGGCCCACCGTTTGGATGGGTGAATAAGACCCATACATCTCGGTGTGTCTCACACCACCAATAGGATGTCCATGCAAATGGACGGTGGGAGTATAGCACATATATCACGAGGGGCCCCACAGATGGGCGACGTGGATGAAATAAATACATCATGGTGGCCCCTGCACAACAGATGAACGGTGTGGGTGCCGCACATGTGCAGCGAATGGGGCCACAAATGGACGGTTTGGATGTGTTACATACCTCGTACGGTGGGGTCCACGAGCATTTCCAAATCAATGGACGGTCTGGACATTGCACTGGCAGCAGAGGGCCCCACGTCGTTGCTGCTGCACGTGTAGCAATCCCTCGTGTGGGTCCCACCATCCTTTGGTGTGGACGGTGAATAAAGCAAATACATCGGGCCCCATGGCACCGTCCAGACTCACCTGGACGGTGCAGATCATCATATGATTTAAAGGTGGGTCCCACCATATGAATGAACGGCGTGGATTTGGCACGTGCCTCATGTGCAGCCCACAGAACTGGCTGACATCATGCCAACAGATGGACGGTTGGGTGATCAAACCCCTCAACACAGCAGCACTATAGCTGCGGTATAAGATCACAGCTGTTCGGCTGCCTGCAGAGGTGGGTCCTACGTAGGAGTGGCCCACCACAGATTTATATTATAATATATAATATAATATCAAATATTACATAGCTGAATATAATATAATATATTATATATACACATATATATGTATAATACATGCAACAAGGGAGTGACTGCCCACCGTCCAGATCCATCTGGACGATGCAGATCACCTAAGATAAAGGTGGTCCCACGTGATGGCCAGTTGGCACGCATGCTATAAGAGTGGGTCCCACCAGATAAATGAACGGCATGGATTTCATCTCACGTCATAGCCATCCAGCGGCTGATGGTGAGAGGGTCCCACGGCTATTCATGAAGCAGCAGATAAAATACCACCTATTGATGTCAAGACTGATGGGTTTTTTTGACCCATCTTCGACCGGTCGTGAGCCCTGCGCGACCGGTCGAAGGCTGGTGGTCGACCAGTCGAAGGTTCGAGTCGTGACTTTGACTCAAAGTCCAGCGAGTATTTTTGCTGTTTTTTACTGTAACTACGACTGGTCGAAGGAATGTCTCGACTAGTCGAAGGGGTCCTACGACTAGTCGAAGACTAGGTTCAACTAGTCGAAGGTTTGAGTCCTTTCGCAAGCAGTTTGTTCCGCGATTTTGTGCAAAACTGCAGATTTGAGTCCTTTCGCAACAGGGATGCGGAAAGGAGTTTCCTAAACTATAAAAGGGGTTGCCTAGGGTTTTTTTAGACACAGCAAGAGGGTTTCCTAAAGCTTTACAAGGGATTTGCTAAAGGGTTTAGGGCTATCAAAGGTGAGAGAGAGGGAGAAAGAGAGAGAGGAAGCTTATAGAAGGGAGGTTCTGCTCGTGGAGGTTTTCTACAGTGCAATCTATATCTCAGCGCTTCTATGTCCTCATAATCGGTTAGATCTCTCCATTTTCTCATTTCTCTTATTGTTTATCCACTCCTGCGTGAGTGAAGAAGATTGTAACGTTCTACTTCATTGTGGATTGTTGATCTGGACGAGGTCCCGTGATTTTTACCTCTTTGAGGGTTTTCCACGTAAAAATCTCTTGTGTGGTGTGTGATTGATGCTTTGATTTATTTCATTGCTTTATTATCCATAATTCTGGTTTGTTTCGAGAGGCTAGATCCTAAGGCTTGTGCAAGGCATCCCAACAAAGTGGTATCAGAACTAAGTTCATTGAACGGGTAGGATCGGTTTGGAATTATGGAAGGTGGCCCATCAAGGATGATCAGCCTCAATGGTTCTAACTGGACCATATGGAAGGCTAAGATGGAGGACTTGCTTTATTGCAAGGACCTATATTCTCCAATTTTAGGCATATCAGCAAAATTCAAGGATATGACTGATGATGATTAGAAGAAGACAGACCGAAAGGTGTGGGGTTTATTAGACAATGGTTGGATGATTCTGTGTTTCACCATGTGTCTTCAGAAACCTCAGCCACTAGCCTATGGCTAAAATTACAAGGGTTGTATGAGAGGAAGACAGCCGGTAATAAGATATTTCTGATAAGGCGAATTGTGAATCTCAAGTTCAAGTATGGTGGTTCTGTGGCCGAGCACATGAATGAGGTCAGCAATATAGTGAACCAACTCACCTCTATGAAGATGGTCCTGGATGATGAATTGCAGGCTTTACTATTGCTTAGTTCATTGCCTGATAGTTGGGAGACATTGGTGGTGTCTCTAAGTAACTCCGCGCCAGACGGAAAGATATCCATGGAACAGGTAACCAGTTGTCTCTTCAATGAGGAGACAAGGAGGAAGTCTCAGGGGTCTACTCAGCAAGAGGCTCTTGTGACGTAGGAACGGGGGAGAGGAAAGAACAGGAAGGGCGGGAAGGCCCGAGATAAATCAAGAGGTAAGTCGAGTAACAGAAAAGATGTTGATTGCTGGAATTGTGGTAAGAAGGGTCACTACAAGCATGAATGTCGTGGTAAGAAAAACGACAAGAAAGGAAAAGGGAAGGAAGATGAATCAGATTCCACTGCGATCGCTTCAGATGGCGATGTTGTAGTTATTCTTTCAGCGGATCACGATGTATGTCTCACAGCTACGAGTCAGGACACCAACTGGGTAGTTGACTCAGGAAATTCTTTTCATGCGACTCCACGCAGGGACTTCTTCACAAGCTACAAGTCAGGTGACTATGGGACTGTGAAGATGGGAAACTCTGGCGTATCAAATATCGTGGGAGTCGATGATATTTGTGTGAAGACTGATGTGGGCTGCACATTGGTTCTCAGGGATGTGAGGCATATCCCAGACCTTCGCCTCAACTTGATGTCGACGGGAAGGCTGGATGATGATGGCTATGAAAGCCGGTTTGCTGGTGGGCGATGGAAGCTCATCAAGGGTTCGTTGTTCGTGGCTAGAGGAAAGAAGTGTTGCACCCTTTACAAGGCAAGTGTCAGTATGTGCAAGGGTGGATTGAATGCAGCGGAAGATTCAGCTATTAACATGTGGCACAGGCATTTAGGCCACATGAGTGAAAAAGGGCTTCAGCTACTAGCAAGGAAGTGGCTCCTTCCAGACATGATAGGTATATCTCTCAAAACCTGTCTTGATTGTTTATCAGGGAAACAGCATAAAGTTTCATTTATTAAAACTGCTTCTCATGTTAATAAAGTGCATGCATTAGATTTGGTTTATTCTGATGTTTGTGGTCCTATGAGGACAAAAACCTTGGGTGGGGCATTGTATTTTGTTACTTTTATAGATGATGCATCTAGGAGGGTTTGGGTTTATGCTTTGAAATCTAAGGACAAGGTCTTTGGTGTGTTTAAATTGTTTCATGCTATGGTCGAGAGAGACAGGTAGACCATTGAAGTGCATCCGCACTAACAATGGTGGTGAATACATTGGCGACTTTCATGAGTACTGCAAGTCCCTGGGTATACGGCATGAACAGACGGTTCCCAAGACCCCCCAGCATAATGGTGTAGCTGAGCGAATGAATCGCACCATTGTTGAGAGAATCAGATGCATGTTATCCCATGTGAAATTGCCCAAGACGTTTTGGGGAGAAGCAATGCACACAGCGGTGTATTTGATAAACAGGTCTCCATCAGTCCCGTTGAATGGAGAAGTACCTGAGAAGATGTGGACTGGACATGATCCATCGTACAGTTATCTCAGGGTGTTTGGATGCAGGGCATCCGTTCACGTACCAAAGGACGAGAGGTCCAAGCTCGATACGAAGATCAGGCAGTGTGTGTTCTTAGGGTACGGTGATGAAAAATTCGGTTACAGGTTATGGGATCCGACCGAGAAGAAGCTCGTCAGGAGTAGAGATGTGGTTTTCTTTGAAGATCAGTGTATAAAAGACATTGGTAAGCCAGAGAAGAATCAGCCTAGTTCGGGTGAGCTATAGGACATAGATCCAGTTATTCCTCCCGTGGGGCCTGATGACGAGGGAGTACAGCAAGGTGCAGAGGACGAGGGAGTTCCTTCAGAAGATGGACCAGGGGAGTAGCCCCCACTTGATCCACCTGTTGAGCCACAGGTAAGGAGGTCATCTAGGGACAGACAGTCATCCAAGAGGTACTCGCCACATGAGTACATTATGCTGACTGATGGGGGAGATCCAGAAGATTATTCTAAGGCCCTAGCCAACGAGCATAAGGGGGAGTGGTTGAAAGCTATGCAAGAGGAGATGAAATCCTTGCATAAGAACCACACCTATAATATGGTGAAACTGCCTAAGGGCAAGAAAGCTTTGAGCAACAAGTGGGTGTTTAGAAAGAAGGTTGAGCAGAAGAATTCACAGACGAGGTTCAAGGCCAGACTTGTGATGAAAGGGTTTGGTCAGAGGAAAGGCATAGACTTCGAGGAGATATTCTCACCAGTGGTGAAGATGACATCCATACGGGTGTTGCTTGGGTTGGCGGCTAGCATAGATCTGGAGATAGAGCAGTTAGATGTTAAAACTGCCTTTCTCCATAGTGACCTGGAAGAAGAGATCTACATGCACCAACCAGAGGGGTTCGAAGTCAAGGGCAAGGAGCATATGGTGTGTAGGTTGAGGAAGAGCTTATATGGGCTGAAACAAGCTCCACGGCAATGGTACAAGAAGTTTGAATCGTTTATGTTGAAACATGGGTATGACAGAACTGAGTTGGACCACTGTGTGTTCACGCGCAAGTTCTCAGATGGTGATTTCTTAGTTCTGCTGTTATATGTTGATGACATGCTCATCATGGAAAAATACATCAAGAAGATTGACAGGCTGAAACAGGAGTTGGGCAAGTCTTTTGCGATGAAAGACTTAGGTCCAGCGAGACAGATCCTAGGAATGGAGATAACCCCTGACAGAAGCAGCAGGAAGCTTTGGCTGTCACAAGAGTGGTATATTGAGAAAGTCCTAGAGTGGTTCAATATGAATGCAGCGAAGCCGGTCAGTACTCCACTAGATGGTCACTTCAGATTGAGCGACAGGCAGTGTCCTAAGACGAAGGCGGAGGTGGAAGAGATGCAGAAAATACCCTACATGTCAGCTGTAGGAAGTTTGAAGTATGCTATGGTGTGTACACGCCCAGACATAGCATATGCGGTTGGTGTAGTCAGTCGGTACCTTACTAATCCTGGCAAAGAGCATTGGGTAGCAGTGAAATGGATACTACGGTATCTAAGAGGCTCATCCAGGTTGAGCCTATGCTATGGTGACGGAAAACCTGTGTTAGAGGGCTACACATATGCAGATATGGCAAGTGACATAGACTCCAGGAAGTCTACATCGGGGTTTATGTTCACATTTGCAGGGGGAGCGGTTTCTTGGCAGAGCAAGCTACAGAAAGTCATAACATTTTCGACGATAGAGGCCGAATACATTGCAGTCACAGAAGCATGTAAAGAGATACTTTGGATAAAAAGGTTCCTACAGGAACTTAGCCTAAAGCAGGAGGAGCACGTGGTCTATTGCGATAGCCAGAGTATTATACACTTGAGCAAGAATCCAAGTCAGCATTTCAAGTCGAAACACATTGAGATACGGTATCACTGGATCAGGGATACTTTGGAATAGAAGGTGTTACAGCTTGAGAAAGTCCACATGGACGATAATGGGTTAGACATGATGACCAAGGCTTTGTTCAAGGGCAAGTTTCAGGTTTGTAGAAACTTGGTTGGCTTGAAGAAGGTGGATCCCTCCTGGGTCAAAAAGGGAGAGATTTGATGGGTTTTTTTGACCCATCTTCGACCGGTCGTGAGCCCTGCTCGACCGGTCGAAGGCTGGTGGTCGACCAGTGGAAGGTTCGAGTCGTGACTTCAACTCAAAGTTTAACGAGTATTTTTGCTGTTTTTTACTGTAGTTACGACTGGTCGAAGGGATGTCTCGACTAGTCGAAGGGGTCCTACGACTAGTCGAAGACTAGGTTCGACTAGTCGAAGGTTACGCAGTTTGTTCCGCGATTTTGCGCGAAACTGCGGATTTGAGTCCTTTCGCAACAGGGATGCGGAAAGGAGTTTCCTAAACTATAAAAAGGGTTGCCTAGGGTTTTTCTAGACACAGCAAGAGGGTTTCCTAAAGCTTTACAAGGGATTTGCTAAAGGATTTAGGGCTATCAAAGGTGAGAGAGAGGAAGCTTATAGAAGGGAGGTTCTGCTCGTGAAGGTTTTCTACAATGTAATCTATATCTCAGCGCTTCTATGTCCTCATAATCGATTAGATCTCTCTATTTTCTCTATTTCTCATATTGTTTATCCACTCCTGCGTGAGTGAAGAAGATTGTAACATTCTACTTCATAGTGGATTGTTGATCTGGACGAGGTCCCGTGGTTTTTACCTCTTTAAGGGTTTTCCACATAAAAATCTCTTTTGTGGTGTGTGATTGATGCTTTGATTTATTTCATTGCTTTATTATCCATAATTCTGGTTTGTTTCGGGAGGCTAGATCCTAAGGTTTGTGCAAGGCATCCCAACAAAGACCGCAGCTTCATAGCTGTGGTCCCTGCCGTCCATCAATTCATGCCAGGTGGGCCACGATCACATCAGTCAAAATGGATGGACATCATTGAAGAAGCACATATATCACGGTGGTCCTCATCCAGTGGGCCACAAGCTTGGATCAAGCTATTATTTATGTTTTCCTTCATCCAGGGGCTGCTGCTGGACAGCAGACGGTCCAGCGGCTCACGGCCCTTCACGATCCGTTGGGCTCTCCACGAACAGATAGAGTGCATACAACACATCCCTTAGGGTAGGGTCCACATTAGTGTGGCCCACCAAATTTGAAACAAACTGATATTTGTGTTTTTCCCACCATCCAAGCAGTCCAACTGGACTGACTGTCCAGCAGGGTGGGCAGCAAGGCCGTCCCACCTGTTGGATGGTCTGGATTATCTAATCAGGCCTACATCTAGGCGGTCCACGATCTGAAAAAGGAGAGAGGGTGAGAAGGAGAGAGGGAGAGAGGGAGAGAGAGAGAGAGAGAGAGAGAGAGAGAGAGAGAGAGAGAGAGAGAGAATGGTGAAAATGGGAGGGACCCTGCTACTATGGGCCCCTTCTTGATACCAAACATACATCAAGATGGGTCCCACCGCATGTGGGCCCTCAAATCACAAAATCAACGGTAGAAAGTTATAAAAATCACCCACCTCATGATCTTCTTGGTCCTCCACTTCCATCAACGCATCCTAAAGCTCCGAAGGACGCATTTCAACGGTGGAGATGATCATTGGAGGGTGGAGATGGGAGGTAGGAAGGTGGGCTACACTTGCTCTCCATGGAAGCCATGGACGATTGCTCCATGGGAGTTGCTTGAGAAAAAAATAAGAGAGAAATGAGAGAGAGAGAGAGAGAGTGATGGGAGAGAAGTGATAGTGAGTGATGTAAGCATGTACTTTGTTGTAAGAAAATATTGACTTTAGGAGAAAGGTGGTTGTACTTGGGGATGGGTGTGAGTGATGGGAGTGATGGGTACTTGATTGATGTGATTGATAGGATTGATGTGATATTTTCTAGGGATTGCAACGCATGACATTTATCCTCGAACTGGACGCGGGCCCACATCTCCTAGCCCGGGTATCGCCTCAGCACGAGAGACGCGACATCGGAACCGCGGCGACGGCGCGGTCGCTAAGGTACCAGTCTTAGGTTGAGTCGACTCGGGTTAACGATGTGTGAATCAAGGTCGCGCGCAAACGCCGGTTAAGGGTCGAAGGTTGCCGAAATTCGACCAGGAAGACCGCATAAGCCTATGGAACGGTACGGTCTAGGATACGGGTCTTACACCACTCCCCATCACCCATTGCACTTCGATATATAAGATCTTCAAGTGTTACTTGTTAATAGATTCATCTTTTATTGTCAGTTGAATCTTCTCTGCAAATAGTAGACCATTCAAACTCAACAAACATTAAGCCATCAAATGACCATTCACATGTAAAATCCACTCAAATAGTAGACATAGTCACCCTCTCAACTATTTTGGGCTACATGAGTATGCACCTGATAGACAATAACCAACACCACAATGCGCGCATGTATAACTCAAATACATCAATGATAGTTGTGTCGAGAAAACCGAAGAACTCAATTCCTACCGACATCTTCCACTCCCTATCTCTCTCCTTCTTTGAATGATTTGCAGTAAAGAGAATGTGTCAAAGCTTTGTGAAATCTAGGTCTGTTCAAACACCATCCCACTGCTAAGGAAACCATCCTTTCTTTGATCTTGCATTGCGTCTCTGGTGTTTTTGAGCTAGGGAAGCATGACCAACTGCATTCCATCTTCTCCGATCACGTTGCAGTAGGAAGAGTGAGATCCTTCGATCCTAACCATCTAACCGGACATCAGGACCCAGCATCATATACTACTAAGAGACCTCAAGAGACTAGCTTCCGTCTTCTCAAAACACATCATGTTATCCTCTTCGAGCTGTTGTTACAGTTAAAGCCATGACCTATCAATCTAGATTGTAAGAATGATAGATCCTAACCGTTCAAATCTAAATATTCTATCATCTACTGGTTCCACTTTCAAATCAAGATGCGGTAAAACCAGTTGCACCAACCTCCTTCATCTTCGTCTTCGAATTGTTCGACAACGTGGGGCTGCTAAAATTGTTGCCTTCGAAAGGCCACCAAAGAAAACTCATCCAAATGATCGAAGGTTGTAGATCTCAAGCATCCTCACGTCAATATGGACTGTCCACTGAGATCAAATCATCAAGAAATATTTTACTAATTAGGGATTTTTCAAAATAGGTCATCACCTCATCGGTCGAATAAAAAAACCCACCTGTAAATTGTCCAAATTCAATCCATCAAACCTAATTATTCCAATCATACCTCATCTAAGCCATCTAATTAAACATGAAGCATGTAGTGTCTTTAAGTTAGCAGCATAAGATGTTGAGACGTTTTAGGAGCTATAACTATCCAACATGAAGAGGTCGTGTATCCTTATTAATCAGAGAGTTTAGAATTGGGAATTGTAGCTGGTGAGAGTGATGTAAGGAGATCTGAGACTCCATCCATAGATACGTGAGGTTTATGAGAGAGAGAGAGAGAGAGAGAGAGAGAGAGAGAGAGAGAGAGAGAGAGAGAGAGAGAGAGAGAGAGAGAGAGAGAGAGATGCAGTCCAACATTTGCATGTAGTGCACATCGGGTGTAAACTTCGGGTTCAAGTTCGGTTATGTTCGGATTAATTCAGCAACATCGAAAGGCGAGTAGTCATATACAATCTCTCATGTTGTAAATCACCTCTTTATATATTATTTTTTGTTTGATTTAAATTACAAATTACAATATTATAGAAACTAATTAATTTTATATGATATTGGTCTCTCAATTTTTCGAATAAATGAAGTATTCCAATTCATTTGCTGAAAGTCCAAAAATTCATGAATTAAGTTATGATTGAAAATGAGAAAACAATAATATATAATAACGATATATGATTTAAATATGAATTTTTATAATTTCAGGGTTTTTTTTTTTTTTTTGGTGTAACCAAGTTTTGCATATTTAATTGTCTGAAAGCCTACCCCATGATGCTGTACACTTGAATTCTTACTCTTCTATTTGAAATTGTGATTTTTTTTAGGGATTTTGTATAATTTTTCTAAAAGGCAAAATCTGATTATTTTATTTTTAAATATTTGGATTTATTGTTGGAAATCCAAAGTTATTGTACTAAATGCTCGATTTTAATCTCCAAAAAATATATTTGTGATGATTTTGAAAACTATGTTAGATTAGCTAAATACATTATTTACTGAAAATGCTTGTGATTTACAAAGAGTGTGATTGAATGTTAGATACCTCGAAAAAGTTGAAAAGTGGATGAAATACTTTGGAAAGTTGCATTATTTCAATTGGATCTCTATCGTATAGGTGGGCATGTCATGATTGCAAAAGGTTCCTATTACCAAGTTTAGTGGGAGATGTATGTTTTGCCTGACCACATTGAATAGGGCCTCATTAGTGAGCCCTTTGGATGGGTGAGCATCTTGCAAAAAGTTTCCATTACTAGGTTATGCCATTTAGATGGGTGAGTTGTCAGGATTGCAAAAGGTTCTCATTGCCAGACCGGATGCCTTTTGAATGGGTGAGCATGTATGCAAAAGGTTCACATTCTCAGACTAAGTGTTGTAATGGAAAGTGTTGACCAATTGTAATAAAATAATTTTTGAGGTTTTAATGATTAATAGTACTAAGGATGTTGATTCATGTTCTCTTATTTCACTGCATGCATGATTTTATTAGAAGTATATGCATGATTCTAAATGTATATTTTATAAAGTTTTAATTTAAACCTGAAAACTTTATTTTAGAAAATATTTGAATTACATGACTAAAAATTCATGATATTGTCTCATTGCGCTTTATAAGCTTGACCGTAATTATAGATACTAAATTTCAGGATACAGAGTTTAGTAAGGGAGTGAAGAGGAGCGAAGTTCTCGATCCGTCAATCTAGTTTTAGTTTTCTAACTTGCATTCGTTGTAAAAGAATATTTGAGAGAGAGTAGTTGAGACTTTAGATTTTTTGTAATAATAGTTGTATATTTTAATGAATGTATTTTATGGAAATATGCTTTGGTATTATGTGGTGTTTATGAAATTATGATTCTGAATATTTAAATTATAATTCATGTCTAGAGATGTGGGATCAGGGTCTGGCCAACGTAGGTGCTAGAATTTGGGGCGTGAGAATTTAAGCCATCCAAACCCTAAAATAGGCCATTTGGGAGAAGCGAATGGAAAATGTCTGTCGCACGCTCTAGCAAAAAATGTTAGTGGCACGCATCTTTTTAATGGAAATTATGGCAGTTTCCACGAAGATCTCTATGTACTTATCCAGTCCAGGAAAACTAAGATCTTCCGACCTATGACGGTGCGTAGGAGCAGCACAAGCAAAGAAGAGTCTGGTCCGGTCAAGTGCCGGGATTTAGCGACGAACCAAAATCCGTTACAAAATCTTAAATACTATGGATTTTGGTCTATCACATACCGTCCAAAGAACCCGACTTAAAACATTTAGCTATGGATTTTATTTGCTTTTGCGACGGATCATGGTCTGTTGTAAATTCACTTTTGTCCCAAGCCTTTTTTTATGTAGAATTTGGTGGAAATTTGTACTTTCTTGTAGTCTAAGCAGTGAATTTTAATAGAATTTTAGTGGTTTAATTGTATTTATTTGTCTCTAAGATTTTTTTTTTGTATCAATTGATTAAATCCATTGATTTTTTTATTTTTATTTTTTTTATCAATCGAGTGGAATTTTTTCTTTTTGTCTTAAAATTGCAATTTAAATGCTTTGCAATATCACACGAATAATCCCACTCTACAATCTTAGTAGTTTATTAAAAATTGAGATTTAGAAAATGAAGTTAAAAATTTGAGATTGATAAAAATCAAGATTTTGATAAATAATTGACATTTTGAAGGAAAATTGAAAAGTTTTTTTTAAAAAAAAATGATTTTGAAAAACAAAAATAGTTGAGAAGTTTAAAAAAAAAATTGAAAATGTTTGAGAAAAATTGAGATTCTGAAGAAAAAAAATGTAATTTAATAAAAATCTAGATTTTGAAAAAACAAATTAAGAAGTTTGAATAAAGTTGATAAAAAAAAATATTTTGAAAAGAAATGATAATATGAAAAAGAAAATAGAAATGTTATTATTATTTTCTAATAATAAGGTTCAAAAGGTTGAAAATAGGTAACAATGTTTGAGAAAAATTGAGATTTTGAAAAGAACTGATATTATAAAATAAAATAAATAAATAAAAGAATGTTACAAAAATTTGACATTAAAAAAAAAGTGGCACTTTTTTAAAAAATTAATAAGTTTGTAAAATAATTAGATATTGAAAGAAAATTGAGATTTTGAAAAAGAAAACGAGATTTTGTATTTTCAAATAAATTAAAAAGTTTCATAAAAAATTGTGATTTTGAAAAAAGAAATTTATTTTAGAAGTTTGAAAAAAAATGATATTTTGAAAAAGAAATGGAGTAAGTTTGAAAAAAAAAAAAAACTTTGAAAAAGTTGAGATTAAAAAAATTGAGATTTTGACATGAAATTAACATTTTGAAAAATAAAATTGAGAAGTTTAAAAACAATTGACAATGTCTACAAAAAATTGAGATTTTGAATAAAAAATCGAGATTTTAAAAAGCCTCCAGATTTTGACAAAAAAATTAACATTTTGAAAAAGAAAATTAAGAAGTTCAAAAAAATTGAGAAGTTTGAATAAAATTGATAAGTTCGAAAAAAATGAGATTAAAAAAAAAAATTAGTGAGATTGAAAATAATTAAGATTTTTTTAAAAAATGAGAAATTTGAAATGAGTGGACCAAATTTATTAGTGGACATTAACTGGGCGGTCGAAAATGAAAAATTACACTCATTCGATTAGCTGGCTATCAAATTGATTGACATTTATCAGCGGAAATTTTTTGAGGTTTTGTACTAAATTACTAGGGACATCCACGATTCAGATCCATCCAAAATACTCTTTAAATGGGCATGATCAGTTTCTCTAGTTCTAGAAAGATTTTGGATAATCTGATCAGTCCAGATTGAAGCATAAATAACTTTAGATGTTTAGATTACATTTCACTCAAATCTGATGGTTGGATCGCAAGATATGGCCCATTATATTGTTGATCAATTTTGTACAGCCAATATCTTTCCCATCCGAAACTCGATCACGGCGAGTGACCAGTCAAATCAAAGCTCTTAATGAGTAGAATAGAGTGAGAAGTTTGAAAGAAATGAGAAGTCTGATAAAAAATGAGATTTTGAAAAAAAAAAAATTGAGATTTCAGAAAAAATTAAGATTAAAAAAAAATTAAGCTTGAAAATTTTAGATTTAAAAATAAATTGGTGAGATTTAAAAATATGCCAAATTTGAAATGAATGGACCTAATTTATTGGATGGTCGAAAATGAAAAATTACACTCATTCAGTTAACTAGCTATCATATTGGTTGACGTTTATTGGTCTATTGAATAACTTATCAATTCGAAGTGTAATTGCAAGAATAACTTATAATGATGAGATTGATCAAATTCTATGATCAGGCTATCCTAAAGTTGATTTGAACGGTCAGATATATTCAGAACGTTCTAACTAGGACTGAGAACAAAATTCAGCCCAATCTAACCTTAAACGAATTGACCAATCAAATCCATCAAAAGAATGTAAAAGTAGACGTCATTAATATATTTTTTAACACTACAAACAAGTGCTTCAAAATACAAAGTCTCTTGTTGATGTAAGAGACAGGAAGACTAAATCAAGAACTATTATTATCGCTAGCGACCAACATTGGCGTTTGTTTCTGGATGAGAAGCCTAAGAGGTAATTAACTTGTTTTCTTTCTTTCTTTTTTTATTTTACTTGTTTTTCATTTTTTTTGAAGGTAAGATAAGGGCCTTTTGGTAGCCAGTAAAATTGAGTGCCTTTTTAGTTGCCACTTAAAAATGAGTTTATCTCATTTTATTTAATTATAATTATGTATTAGGGCGTGTTTGGTTGCAGAAATATCATGGTTTTTCATTATTAATCAATTTGTTTTAGCCACACTGTACAAAAGAAATGTATGGCTAGAAAAAAAAATTTTCATTTTGTTTTTGTAAATTGTGGCTCACTGATGTAGAACAATTAACCACTTGCTCTAAAAGCTCGAACTGTTAGAGTATGGCGAATTAATCCCTTTATCTCATTGCCCAGGCGCCATGTCTCATAGGTTAGGCCCTCGGTCGAACCCCCCTCGTGGGTCCCAAATCACATGGGTACCGCCTCACACGAGCCACCCGAGTCACACGGGTGGGGCCCGCATCTCACGAGCCACCTGCCTCACACAGGCTGCCCACCTCGAGTGTGCCCTTGCATCTCACAGGCCACCCCACTCGAGCCCGGTGTGAAAATGCCCCCGCATTAATCACCCCCGGTGAAGAGTCTCGAACACGAGACCTCCCGCTCTGATACCAATTTGATGTAGGACAATTAACCACTTGCTCTAAAAGCTCAAACTGTTAGAGTATGACGAATTAATCCCTTTATCTCATTGCCCAGGCGCCACGTCTCATGGGTTAGGACCTCGGTCAAACCCCCCTCGTGGGCCCCAAATCACATGGGTACCGCCTCACGATTGCCACCCAAGTCACACGGGTGGGGCCCGCATCTCACGAGCCACCTGCCTCACACAAGCTGCCCACCCCGAGTGTGCCCCTGCATCTCACAGGCTACCCCACTCGAGCCCGGTGTGAAAATGCCCCGGCATTACCCACCCAACTGAAGTATTTTATGGAAGACATACTTTTAAATTTCTTATGAAGTAGGTATTTTAAATAGCCCATTGTCGTAAACATGAACGACTTTATAAAAGGGGTGAAGGGAACTTGTGCAATCTGCTTGGAGGCTCATAAAGTTTTGGGGCATGTTGTGGATGTTGTTGGATTAAAATTATCTTCCATCAGACAATCCCATCCATCCATTGGTAGACCTTTGCATGCATATATGTCTTGTAGGCTATATTTTTCTTTTGACCATCATTTTTTGGCTTAACACCAATAAGCAGGATGTTTCAATAGATGAGTTATCTGTAGCATCCCCAATCCATTGTGGGGATTAGGTTTTCCTTGGAGTATGAGTTCAATTGGGCATACTACATGTGATTGAAAGAATGAATCTAGGAATTGGGATTCCATCCCTTTTTATTTCTTGTGAGTTTGAGATATTGGTGTGTTAGTATGGTTTAGAAGTGAGTAGTACTGAGATTCGCTAACATTTGAAAATGAAGCTTGGCTAGTTTGCATGACTCATATTTAAATTACAGTAACATGTTTATGTTAGAGTTTCATGATTCAAATGAAAATTCCTGTAAATTGGATTCAATTTTGTTAGGCATCTTCATTTTTAAAGACTAGTGCTTAAAAGGGTTAAACGGTATATTGTAAAATAACACAGTTTTGATTTCTTGATAAGTGGTAGTTTTCATTTGGTTATGAATATAAATAATTTGCTTCATTCTGATAGATTGATACAGAATAGAGTTTGCTATTTCGTTCCGTGGGTTCCTTTTTCTGAGTTCGAGATCATATATCTTGGTTTTGATGGATTTTTAGTAGTACTCTTTAGTCTTGAGTTGAAGATGAGAAATTCTTCTGCATAATTTGAGAATGCCTGTATCATATCCTTGAGAAATGAATTTAAACATCAATGCAAAATACAATATAGATTTTGAAAAATATTTGCATTTCTCCTAGATTTGTATTTTAATTGATGCAACATAATTATGATGATCATTTGTTTAGTTTCCAGGGCAGATGATATTCTTCACATTACCTTATTTCATTATTAGTTGACCCAATTTTGGCTATTTACTATATATTTAGTTCAGTTTGCTATTCAGGGCAATTGAGCATCCAAAAACACCTAAAATGATATTTAGTCCAGTTTCATATTCAGGTCAATCTTTTGAATTTTGTGAGTGAGATTCTTATTAAATGATCGTGTGAATTTTTTTTGAATGAATATCGTGAGTAACAAATTCAAAAAAAAAAAAAAAGCAGAAGAAAAGAAACACATTTAACGCTGTTTGCAGAAAATTTAGCGACGGACCAAATCCGTTGCTAATTTCTGAACAACTCGAAAATCAACAATGGATTTGAGGTCCGTTGCTTCTCCTAAGATCAGCGACGGACCGTATCCGTCACCAAATTTTATAATGATGAATAATTCATGTGGGTTTTTCCATAGCGATGGATTTTTTTATTTTTGCAACGGATAGGATCCATCACAAATTTAAATCTGTTATATATTAGCGACGGACCCCATCTGTCATTTAATTTTTGCGATGCAATAAACAGCGACGGACAATGCAACGGACCAAGTCCGTCGTTAATTGCATTTTGCAAATTCGCAATTTTGGCATAAATAAAAAAGATCCTAATTAATATTTAAACATAAATAGAAAAATAAGAGATCATAGATTTATATGGTTTAACAATATATCTACAGCCACGAGAGTGCAACATGGAGCTTTCTTTTTTCTTAAAACAAGATAAATCAAGAGTACAAGACTAAAATCTCTCGTCCGAGCATGAAATATCAAATTTTTAGCCAAATATAATGCACTTCGACTGTCATACCAAATCACAACCACATTCTACTTGAATTTCAACTCTTCTAGTAATCTCTTCAACCAATAACCTCCTTATAAGCTTATGTAGCTAACATGTACTCTGCTTTTGTAATAGACAATATTACTAATTGATTACTAATTGTAATCTTAACATCCAATTAACTCTATACCAAATAAAGTAAAAACATGACATTGATAGATCTTTATTTATCACGATCTCCTACATAGTTTGCATCCATGAACCCAATCAACTCTAGATTTTAGCCATTATAGCAAATATCGAGCATCCTTCAAATAATGAATGATTCACTTAACAATAGTCCAATGATCTTTATTTATGTCCACCATGTATTTACTAATTGCTTCTAATGCTTATGCGATGTATATATATAGCCTGGTACACATCATGACAAACATAAGGTTATTTATCTCCAATCAGCATGATACTTGAAACATATCTACTTTTTCTGTTTTTGTGATGGGACACTGATCTAAAGACAACTTGCAACGAACGGGGAATGAAGTACCAACTAGATTAGAATTCTGCATGCGAAAGCGATACAAAATTCATTTAGCATTACCCTTCTGAATTATACAAACTTTCATATTCTTTATATCTATTAGTATGGCCACTCAAAGAATTTAATTAACAACACTTAAATTATTCATATTAAATTCTCTAGATAAATGAGTTGTCAATGCTATAACATTATTGTTACTAGTATCTGTGATTAGCATATCATCTACATACCATAATAACATAGTAAAGTGTAACGCTCCAGATTTCGAGGGTCGAGCAAAGCTCAACTCCCGAAATCCAACGCATCACTTATGCAATATAGATAATGATGTTTAAATGTTGTCCATATTAGTGTATTAAACATGAGTGGGATTATACTAAATCAGCATATCATACTCCAGAGATATTTAAATTAGGCAAGTGAAAGACAGATAGATATATAAAGCATATAAGTGTTTCTCAATCCCCAGAATATGAGTATGTCACTAGGCTAAATATGTACATGTATTATTTCAAAATTTACAAAATATCACGTGTAAACGTCCAACTAATCCATAGCCCTGTAATCCCGGCGATGCAGCTCTAGGTCTACATAGACCTGCCTGAGAACTGCAAGTAGGAGAACTCCTCGTCGTCTAAGAAATTCAGCTCCATCGCATAAGCCTCGCCATAATCTGCATCTAAATCAGGGTCTGGTTGGTGTTTTAAAACAGCATCCCAGAGTGGGAGTGAGTGATCAACTCAGTGGTACTATAAGACAAATGTTAACATGTTATCAATTCAATTAAGCAGTAGTGATTAAGCAGTAATGATAAAGCAGTACAACAATAACTACTCTTATTAATACAGGGATGATATGCGGTAATAATGCATGCCCTTACCTGCACTCCCTCAGCGACTTCATCTAACGATCGTGCATGACAAACTCCCTAAATGTGCGCTTCCTTGCCAAAGCACATGCAATACGGTGCATGGTCGTGTTAGCCAAGTTCTTTATTAGGCTTATTCATATAACATATTCAGGAAGCTAAGGTACCTCCTTTTATATCATTTACCTAAACGGACATCCATCTAGGGTTGTCAATCCTAGTTAATCACATACGATAGGCAAGTTATAGGGCATCACCCCCAATGGAAGCAGTGGATAGGCAAGTTTAATTAATTATACTCGAGGTCACTACGGGAGGCTCGTCACCTAAACGTAGGCCGACAACTCGAATACAGTGTCTCATACCATCGTATTCGGTTCACGAGTTTGGGTTGCTCACTGGTCACTACGGGGAGGCTCATCACCCCAGCGTAGGCCGACAGCTCGACCACGGTGTCCCATACCATCATGCCCGGCTCATGAGTCTTAGCAGATCGTGGTACCACGGTTGAAACGGGCTTTACATTGGTAAGTGGTACCTTAGATTCAAGCAGTAGCTTCCATACATGGTAAACATACAATAGGCTAATCGGGTTATTTGACCGGTCTAATTGGTACAAGTGCACGCTGAATTAATCGACATGGAGCGCATAAGCACTCCACGTGGCCTAACCACTATTAACAATCCCCGTACGATTCAGATTCATCGAACTTATCCAATGTGGCGAAACTAGTTCGGCCACTCAATCGAGAACCGTTACTAATTGTCTGGACTACGTATTAGTCTCAATCATACTCAAATACAATATGTATTCACATGTGATAGTCAAAACAATATTTAACAAATAATTCAAATATAAATCCCATTTGAGCATTTTAACAAACACATTGAGCATGTACATACGCATTTCACCCATGAATCACATAGTAGAAATTTAGATTACATGAGGGAAACTATAAATATTAATAAGGTAGTTGAGAATCCTATCTCAACACCCTCATTAACTACAATTCATCAAGCAATTTCTCATTCAGACATTTTATCAAACACTTAGACTACACATTCCTACTTACATTAAATAAATTAGTTATAGTATGTATTATGGCAAATCCTTTCACAAAGGAGTTGTCATACATACAACAAACATGTATTCTAGATTAATAGTTATGGAAAACACAAATCATAATTACAATTTCATTCAAACATTTCAACAAACACATAGAATGCATATTTATTCACATAGTTCACACACATGTATAATTTATCGAATACATCGTAACTAAGATCATATGGCAGCAATCCAGTCAGACATAAATCAGTGCCATCATTGAAAGCCTTGAAAACCATAACCTAAACGTTTATAATCCGCACCTTTCGTTGGATTGCTTGTTTCGAACTCGATTCGAACACTATATTCCCGTAAACCGAACGTTGAACACCTAAGCAATGAAATAGGTTAGCTATTTTGTAGATCCCTCTATTTGGATTCCCAAAACGAGATTAGTGTTAGAATTCCTTACCCAAATCAAAGTCGAAATAGGTCGTGTAGCGTAACAAAGAGGCGATCTAGTACGTGTAGTCGTGGGAGAGAAACACTGCCATGATCTCCCAACCTCTCACTCTTCTCCTCTATCTTTTCTCCTCTTTTCCCTCTTCTCTCACCTAGGGTTTGAGCAATTCATATAAGAGAGGGGTGGGGTGGTTTAAGGCCTTATATAGGCTTAAAATTGATGCCAATGGCCCCAGGGCCATGGTATACTTAGGTTATAGCCAAAGGGTGACTGTTTCTGACAAATGGTGCTCATCTAGAGGTCCATTACCTGTCTATGTCATAGAGTAAGTTCCATGACAATGGATCTAGGCCAGGATGCGATTTCAGCGCATTTGGAATAGTCGATCAACCGTGGAGGACCCGTGTCAGTTCAACGGTCATTGTCACTCGATCAGGGCCACAAGTATACCGATATGTGCAGGAAAATTTTCTTGATCCAAGGGCATAGTTTGGTCAGAAACTGACGATCTGAAACCTTCAATTTCGCCCGCAAGCGGACGGCCCAATTCACTTTAAGTTTTGGTTCATTTTTAAAAGATATTCGCATTTCTCTCACACTTCACTCAAGGCTTAAGTTATGCATTTCTGGATACTATTTGGGCTCGATTCCTGCGAAGGTTGTCAAGCCTAATAAGGTGGCCGTAACGTTATAGTTTTGCGGTCATCGGACTTTCGACGCGCGGTCTCGGTCCGATACGGAGTTTCGATGTGCTCCTAAGAGCAACTGGGTTTTGAGATTGCTCCTAGGTTTTTAAGTAATGTTGAGTTAGTGATTTTAATGGTTTTGGGTCTTGCCATTTGTATAGATAGAGGTTCGAGCTAATTTCACTAATTATTTAGTTTATTACTTAGTTAATTTTCGTCTAATTTCTACAGAATTCGGTCCTCAATGATTTCTGCCTGAGGTGGTACTCAGGTCTTTGTACGGATTTTTTCGAGACATTACATAAAGTCACCATGAGCTAAGGTATGAATAGAGGTATAATGATTTATTTCACATCGCTGAAATTTCAAGCTCATAATGTAATAATTAAATTATTTATACAAAAACTTTGCATTTGTTTTAATCCATAAAATTATTTATTCCGCCAACAAACTAGATTTTTTTTTTATTATTATTATTTAATAAAGTATTCAGGTTAAGTCATAAATTTCTTCACTGAGATTTTTATGCAAAAAAACAGTATTTACATTGAACTACTGATCAATCTTCAAGTCGAACATAATTGTCATACTAAACACAATATGAATAGTACTTAAAGAATAATTAGAGGGAAGATTTTATTGAAGTTAATGCCTAATTTCTAAGCATACCTTTTACCACCAATTGGACATTTTATCTTTTAAAATTCTTATTATTATTATTATTATTATTTTCACTTGTAAATTCCTCTGTAACCATTAGCTTTTCACCCTTCGGGTTATTCAATCAATTCTCAAATATAATTTTTATGCAAAGCTTCAATCTCCACATCTCTCCACTAGATAATATCCACATATTCACATGCATCTTCATATAAAAGTTTTGGAGTTCTTTTTTGACGCAGGGGAGGACGTGAGGTCGAGCACCGTCTTCCTCAAGAGGATAACTATTCCGAATCCACGAAACTTCTCTGGACTCCTCACAGAGACTTCTCGAATCCACTAGAAAAGAGAGCAGAAAATAGAAATAAATTCTAAATAAATTCGAAATAGATTAATGAATCCATAAAAATGAGTTCACAACCCTTTAAATAAGGGTACTAAGCAATGGGAAAGAAATCATAATCAAACTACAACTAAAACTCCTAGAATTCGCGACTTACTATAAATAGTAAACTTACTATTTATAGACGGTCGTGATGTCTACTAGTGCACAAGGTTTTCGGCCAAAAATAGTAAGTGTCCTATTTGGCTTCACCAACCCGTTCTCCTAATTATTCTAAGCTCTTTTCACGTTAGGCGCAACTCCTAAAGCCCGACGGATGAAGAGTTATAAGTAAACTAAAACTTACTATTTATAGTAAAAACGAAATTGAATTAGGGAAACGACCGTCAAATCAGGGGTTTCTCACAATTCCGAGCGTCGTAACCCTACGTAGCTGGGTTGGTTGGCTAAAGTAGCTCGTTCTACCCCAAAATCATATATTTTTCGTTGGCTAACTCATCCCGGATTGTGAGATACGCTTGATTTAAGGTCTGATGGTCTAGATCACTTCTTTCGCCGACCGGGCCTTTTCTGATCCATCTTTGCCATGTAATTGTCCGCGACCCGCTCTACATCAGTCTCCTCCACTTCAAAAGAACTCGTCCTCGAGTTATCATTATGCGCTGGCTCATGATACTCAGTCAGGTCCGCGACATTAAAAGTTCATGAGATCGCCATATCATCTGGAAGATCAACAACATAAGCGTTATCATTGATCTTTCGGATGATTGGTACCGGTCCAATCTTTTTATTCTTCAACTTGTTGTATGTTCCGATCGGAAATCTTTCTTTGCGCAGATGGACCATTACTTGGTCGCCCACCTCGAACACTTTCTGTCGCCGATGCTTGTCCGCTTGCTCCTTGTACTTTTCGTTCGAGGCATATAGCTTGTTCTGTACCTCCACATGAATGCCCATGATTTTGTCTGCCATATGTTCTGCTGCAATGCTCATGCCTGGGAGCTTGGGCAGAGGGACCAAGTCTAGTGTATGGCGAGGTACTCATCCGTAGATAACCTGGAACAGGGATTTTCCTGTCGAGCGGTTCACCATGTTGTTGAATGCAAACTCTGCTTGAGATAAAGCCAAATCCCACTGCTTCAGTTTTTCTCCTGAAATACATCGAAGGAGGTTTCTCAACGTGCGATTCACCACCTCAGTTTGACCGTCAGTCTGTGGGTGGTACGCGCTGCTGAACTGAAGGCGTGTATCGAATCGAGCCCACAAAGTCCGTCAAAAGTGGCTTATGAACTTCGTGTCACTGTCGGAAGTAATAGTCTTGGGAACCCCGTGTAGCCGCACAATTTCTCTGAAGAATAGAATCGCCACGTGTGTTACATCGAGAGTCTTCTTGCATGAAATAAAGTGCGCCATCTTGGAAAAATGATCTACTACCACGAACACCGAATCCATGCCGCGTTGTGTTCGTGGGAGACCAAGCACAAAGTCCATAGATAAATCCTCCCAAGGGCCATTAGGCACTGGTAACGGAGTGTAGAGGCCCGTATTATGAGATTGCCACTTGGAAGTCTGACAAATATAACAGCGTTGGACTGCCTTTCCCACATCACGTACCAATTGCGGCCAATAATACCGTTCTTCCACAAGAGCTCGCGTCTTGTCTCGCCCAAGGTGTCCACTGAGGCCACCTCCATGTAGCTCTTGGATTATCTGTTTCCTTAGCAAACTCTTTGGGATACATAGTCGATTTTCCATAAAAAGGAACCCGTCTTGTATATGTAAGTTACCGGGGTGACCTTCCTGACATCTAACCCATGCGTCCTTGAAGTCGTCGTCGTCGGCATATGTCTTTGAGGCGATCGAACCCAACAACTTCATTGCTCATAGTGACTAACAAAGTTGCACGGTGACTCAGCGCATCGGCTACTTTGTTCTGTTGCCCTGACTTATGCTTTAGCACGAATGTGAATTCCTGCAAAAATGAGATTCATCTAGCATGCACACGGTTAATGTTAGCTTGACTATTAATAAACTTGAGGGCTTGATGGTCCGTGTAAAGTATGAATTCCCTTTGAATCAAATAATGTCGCCAGTGTCGTAGTGCCTGGACCACCGCATACAACTCGATCTCATATGTAGACCACTTCTTACGTGCATCACTAAGTTTCTCACTGTAGAAGGCTACCAGCTTACCTTCTTGAGACAAAACTCCCCCAATCCCGACATATGAGGCATCACATTCGACTTCAAATAGTTTGTCGAAGTTGGGAAGTACAAGAACTGGGGTCGTGGATAATCTGTGCTTGATTTCGGCAAAGCTTCTGTCGGCCTTGTCAGTCCACTGAAACTGCCCTTTCTTCATGCAATCTGTGATCGGTGACACAATGCTACTGAAATTTTTCACGAACCGACGATAGAATGTCGCTATTCCATGGAAACTTCGCACTTCGTGAATATTTTTGGGAACCGGCCATTCTCTGATTGTCTTCACCTTTTCCTCATCCACTCGAATGCCCGTAGATGTAACCACAAAACTCAGAAACAATAGGCTATCAGTCATGAAGCTACACTTTTTTAAATTGAGGTACAGTTTATTTTCAGTGAGCACTTGAAGGACCTTCTTGAGGTGCTCCATATGGGTGGTTTCGTCTTGACTGTATATCAAAATATCATCAAAATAAACCACAACGAACCGCCCAATGAAAGGTTTCAGAACTTGGTTCATCAACCTCATGAATGTGCTAGGCGCATTAGAAAGACCAAAAGGCATGACCATCCATTCGTACAATCCTTCCTTGGTCTTAAAAGCTGTTTTCCACTGATCACCCGGCCGTATTCGAATCTGATGGTAGCCGCTCCTTAAGTCCAATTTAGAGAATATTTTTGCACCCTCTAGCATATCCAACATATCATCCAACCGTGGTATAGGAAACCTGTATTTTATGGTAATCTTATTGATGGCCCGGTTGTTGACACACATACGCCAACTCTCATCTTTCTTTGGAGTTAGCAGAGCTGGTACAGCACATGGACTCATGCTTTCTCTAATAAGACCCTTACGGATCAGTTCCTCCACTTGTCCCTGCAGAATCTTGCACTCATTCGGGCTCATTCGATAATGAGGACGATTAGGTAAACTAAACCCAGGAACAAGGTCAATATGATGTTGGATATCTCGCATAGGGGGTAACCCATCGGGAAGGTCCTCAGGCCAAATTTCATGGAATTCATGTAACAAGGGCCTTAGTCTTTCAGGGATGATGGTAGGCTCGAGTTCTTCCCCTTTTACAATTAATGCATAAGTCTGTCCTATTTCTTTGGATTCTTCCACAAAGTCCCGAATGGTTAAGAGAAAACGACCCTCCACTTTAGAAGTTTCAGGTGGTTCTTCTATATCTATAGGGGCTAATATAGTCTTCCGGCCGTCCTTGACGAAGATATATATGTTATCTCGCCCTTTATGAGTGGCGTCACGGTCAGATTGCCAGGGTCGACCAAGTAGTATATGACATGCTTCCATGTTAACCACATCGCATACTATTTCATCCTTATAATGTTTGCCAATTGAAAAAGATATGGTGCACCGTTCAGTTACCTTTGTCTCGCTGACCTTCTTGATCCAACCGATTGTATATGGAGAGGGATGACGCTCTGTTTTCAATTGCAATTTTTCCACCATGATCTTGAATACGATATTCTCGTTGCTCCCACTGTCAATGATCACGTCACAAACCTTTCGATTCACCTACACCTAGTGCGGAAGATGTTATGCCGCTGTGGATGCACTTCTTTTCTTGGCGCATATAATAGTCGCCTCACGACGAGCGACTCGCCATGATCTTGTTGAACCCAACCTGAATCATCTATCTCGTCCTCGGTGGTATGCTCCTGTTCTTCAATATCTGGATCTTCATAAGCGTTATCAGCACTACCATCATTGATGGTGAGGTTAGCCACTTTTCGCTGGGGACAAGTATTTGATAGGTGGCCTGGTTGGCCACAACGATAGCAGTTGTCGGGCCTTGGCCGAGCATAGGGGTTCGGGATTGTACTTGGACCAGCAGCAGTTGATATGCCCCTTTGAGGTCTAGTCTGATCTCGGTTCTCAGGCGTAGGAGGTTGAGTACGTGCTCCTATGGGCTCCTTCCCCTTGGGCTGTGCAGTTCCCTTGGGCGGACCTGCCACAGGGATCCTTGCAGTAGGATAGGTCCGTGTGTTAGAACGTTCAAGTTGCGCTTCTGCCCGAGTAGCCAACTTGATCGCATCATTCATCGTCCAAACGGACTGCATCTGGACCTGATCCTGGATAGCCATACGCAACCCACCATTGAATCGGGCGACTTGTTGCGATTCAGTCTCGACTAAATCGTTACGCTCCGCCAGGCGGTAAAATTCTTCTGCGTATTCTCTAACCGACCGACTACTCTGTTTACAATTTTAGTATTGCTAGAATAATACCTGATCGTAATCGCTAGGGAGGAATCGGGCACGTAGTAGCTGCTTCATCCGCTGCCAGGTGCGGATTGGTGCTTTCGTCTGCCTGGTTCGCGCGAGTTGCAATTGTTCCCATCAAGCTGAAGCTCCTCCTTTCAGCTTGTAAGCCACAAGCTTGACCTTCTTTGCTTCATGGATGTCCATATAGTCGAAAAATCGCTCAACTTCAGAAAGCCAATCGAGAAAATTCTCAATGTGTAGTTGGCCATTGAAGCTAGGAATATCAACCCGCATCTTGAATTCTCAATCCGTTCGATCTACTCGATCGCCGCCATGTCTGGGGTGTTGAAAAATTATGTTGTCGATCTCCTCCTCACTGGAGCCCCCGTCCTCAGGCATGACCCTTGGATGCACTGCCGGTACTATCCTGCGATCAGGCCGATTACGAGTCTCAGCAATTGGCAGTGGAGGATTACCACTAGGAACACGAAGTTGCCCTAGGGTTTCTGCCAAGAGATTCGCTATGCAGTCCATGGAAGCCTGCAGCCCTTGCATGGCTTGCCGATTCTCTTGCTGCGCTGCTTGGAAAGTTGTCTCCGTTAAAAGCAAATTCCCTGGAGCACTGCCTATGGGATTGTTGCCCGACTCATCGTTAGAAGTCATCGATCCGAGGAGAAACCTCGCTTTGATACCAAACTGACGCAAGGAGGACATGAGGTCGAGCACCGTCTTCCTCAAGAGGATAACTATTCCGAATCCACGAAACTTCTCTGGACTCCTCACAGAGACTTCTCGAATCCACGAGAAAAGAGAGCAGAAAATAGAAATAAATTCTAAATAAATTCGAAATAGATTAATGAATCCATAAAAATGAGTTCACAACCCTTTAAATAAGGGTACTAAGCAATAGAAAAGAAATCATAATCAAACTACAACTAAAACTCCTAGAATTCGCGACTTACTATAAATAGTAAACTTACTATTTATAGATGGTCGTGATGTCTACTAGTGCGCAAGGTTTTCGGCCAAAAATAGTAAGTGTCCTATTTGGCTTCACCAACCCATTCTCCTAATTATTCTAAGCTCTTTTCACGTTGGGCGCAACTCCTAAAGCCCGACGGATGAAGAGTTATAAGCAAACTAAAACTTACTATTTATAGTAAAAACGAAATTGAAACAGGGAAACGACCGTCAAATCAGGGGTTTCTCGCAATTCCGAGCATCGCAACCCTGCATAGCTGGGTTGGTTGGCTAAAGTAGCTCGTTCTACCCCAAAATCATATATTTTTCGTCGGCTAACTCATCCCGGATTGTGAGATACGCCTGATTTAAGGTCTGATGGTCTAGATCACTTCTTTCGCCGACCGGGCCTTTTCTGATCCATCTTTGCCATGTAATTGTCCGCAACCCGCTCTACATCATTTTTTGTTTACCTTAATCACTTTGAATTTCAACATACGGTATCTCATGTACATACTTTTCATCAGCTCCAACAATATTATCAATTTATTGATCTTCTAAATGAGTACATTGATTTAAACATTGTTTGAAAATTTTAAATTCAATTATCTCTTGTGACTATGAGCCTGATGATTCCTTATATTTCTACATCAAATTTTCACTGAAAACAACATCTTAGCTAATCACCAACTTATGCGAAATAGGATCTCATATTCTTTATCCCTTTATTCCATTTTCACAGCTAAGAACAATACATTTTCTGAACCTCGCATTCATCTTAGTCATTTGCTTTTTTAGAATCAACACATGAGTGTTACAATCAAAAGTGCAAATGAATGAATAACTAACTTGTTATAGACCATATATCTTCAGGGATATTGCAATCTGGTGTAGTCATATGAAAATGATTTACCAAGTAGTGTCCAAAACTATTGCTTGAGCTTAGCTAAACTCCTAATTCATATGTTTAGTTATTCTGTTATATTGTGTAGTACCAAGGACCGTGTAATGTCTCTAAATGCTACGTTCATTGTAAAAAAACCTTGAATTTTGTTGAAGTGTATTCATCTCCATTATTGATTGTCAAACACTAAATCTTCTTTCCCTTCTAATTTTTAACCAGTACTTTAAACTTGATAAAATAAGAAGAATAATAAAAATATTATTCTTTCTTTTGAACATGTAAACTTACACTTTCCTAGAGAACAATAATAAACTACAAAATACTTTAAATCTCTCAAAGATTCGACAAAAGCTTCTAAAGTGTCAGACTAAATCAAGTATAAAACATCCTTACTTCTACTAATGACAAGAGAAAACAAGTTTTATGGAGTTTTCAAAAAATGCAATTCTTAAAATTTTAAATTAATAAATTTTAAACAAAAAAGTAATTTTTGATTAAGATGTACATTTAATATTTGCTTGTTCGTGTGGTCCAATTGTCTATACCAAATTGTAGTAGAGTTTGTAATGGTATTACCAACAAACATCGCCAATCAACCATTTAAAAAAATTACGGCCATCTTTATTAAACTTTTTCAATGATAGAAGACTATTTCATAGGTCCGATATGTGCCACACACCTGAAAACATGTGTGATACCATCAAACATAGTGATTCTAACATCTCTAATGCCTATAATTTTACATATGCTATCATCATTCATGTAAACTGTATCACATAACCAATATATATATATATATATATATATATATATATATATATATATATATATATATATATATATATATATAAAAAGCAATTTTTGTATTGTGTCATATGAAGCAAATATCTAAATCTAAAATTCATTAATAGTTCAAATTCTCTTATAAAATCATAGAAGACAACATTTTTTCTATCTTTAGTAGAATCAGTTTCTCAAATAAGTTTCCCTGATAATGATATGAATTTGATGCTTGATCATGTGAATCAGACTTGAATTTTTTTTCTAATTTACCTTTTCCAATTTACGATTTTTAAATAAGTGATTATTCTTTCCTCAATTCTAATACTTATACATTTTATGCCTTGTCTAATGTCTCCCACTTATACCTCTCTCAGTTGATCTTTCTCTGACCATCATAGCATCACCAGAAGATCTCTCAAGTGTTTTATTTTTTTACAAAGTATTTGTTAAGTCACATGGATATATTCATACTGTGATATAAACCATTGCTAAGATTCATAATCAAACTACCACACGACCATTGCTAAGATTCATAATCAAACTACCACATGAATCTGCCATTCAGCTCGACCGTCTAACATAGCCTGTGTTCAGGTGTAGCTAAAAGGGTCTAAGTGTGGGGGTGAGTTTAGATATTTTCTTGAGCCTGATTAATAAATTGGCCAATCATGGGCATACCCCCAACTGATACCGAAACCCAATTATATATATATATATTGTAGACCGTTTAGATCAAACCCATTGATATCTATTTTTACATAAACATGTGGCCCACTCGAGGTTTTAAACATGTGGTACAGGTGCTAACGTGTAGGACCAATGTAAAATTTATATACTAAATCAAAAGTCTCCACGTAGAATTTATGTACTAATCTAAAAATGCAATAAAATTGAGAGTTATTTGACACTTGAGCTGTGTATTGCACTTGATCTGCATGCACTCAAAAATTGTATGCATGGCAGACAATATCTCAAATTAGACCAAGTAACGTGTAAAAATCTTTCTCATTAAGTATTAGTCCAAAATCAGATCGGTTGAACAATCCTAACCTTAAAGAGTCGTAGCCACTTTTTGGTTGAAATATAACATCAGATTCTTTTTTACTTTAACCATTTTAAAAAGCGTTCACCAATTCAATAAATAAATAATTAAACAAGTTTTTGTTTACTTTACATCTAATTTGAGGCCCGGAATTTAGCCAGGTTATATTGTAATTACTTATATTCCAATTATGCAATTTTATTGTGATAGTTTTATCTTTTAATCATGAAATGGATTAAAAATAACATGATGAAAGGTCTTTAAAAAAAAAAAAAAAATCCGAATAGCATGTAACAATGCTATATATGCTATATTTTATGTGTTTATAAGAAAAAATTATAGTTTTTTTTTTTTAATTTCTATTATAAAATTTAATCTTTTAAATTTATGGTGTCTGCATTTTTTAATCTTAATCATAAATTGGTACCGAAATGGTAGTGGGTACGTACACCAACACCTTAGAGGGTACTGAGTGCAAATGCTTATTTCAAATCTGACATGAGCATTGATATGAGTATGGGTGTGGCACCCGAGTACCTGGCCTGAACCCAGCCCATTGAGCCTGTAGGAGTGAATGCCGAAGCAAGTTATAATCTAACAATAGTACAAACGACCAGTGGGGGTCTTCTGGTACGTATTAGTTTTGGGCTGTAGCCAATCTATGATGGGCCCACCAGGTGGAGGGTCTTGATCAGCATACACATGTCATGCTTACAGTGGAGATGTCATGAATGAAGAAGGGTGTCCCCCGGGAAGGATATAAATCTGGCACCTGCCGTTGAATTATGATCAAAGTGGGGCCCACGAGATGCATTCTATGTTTGGAAATTGGAGCTTGGATTCCCTTCAGAGAAGAACTCTGATACTCTGACAGAGTGTGATGGATGATACGCATGCACGTGGAACTTACCACTTGCAACTGTGGCATAAAATTAATTAAAATAAAAAATTTCAAATTGTTGGGTCCCAATTTTGATGGACCCCAATTTTGATGTATTATGAATAAAATAAAATATTCTTATTTTATTATCCAATTATCTGATTGGTGGACACTTATTGGACGGTTAAAAATGAATAATATTCAAAGGTCCTGTTTCAATAAGCACATTGGTTCCACTATTTGTCAGTTTAACTTGAGTTTATGTCTGCCACGTTTACAATTCTGAGTGCCTGCGTATCAGCGTCGCACGGTGCCAGAGCATCGATTAACTCCCTTTCTTTGCACGGGAAACTGTGGGTTCTTAGAATGCTTCACGATTATTGGAAATGGAATTTTTCCATTTTTCCGACTCAGGAAAGGAGAAATAAAAAGATGCGTCGAGGCGGACGGTGATTTTCCTACATCAGTTGTTACATAGAACCGTGAATTTAAAAAAAAACCACTGTGGGGCCCAACGTGATGTGTGTTTGACGTATACTCCGTTAATCATTTGTGCCAGTTTATGTTAGGACGTGAGCCCAAAAATCAGGCAAATCCAAGACTCAAGTGGGCCACACCACAGGGAAAAGTAAGGACGGGGACACCCACCATTGAGTGCTTGGGCCCACTGAAGTTTTGGATCAGTCTGATATTGGTTTTACCCTTCATCTTTGGACTCACCTTATTAAGGGTTCGGATAGCATATAAACATCACGGTAGGCCCTATGAGGGTTTCAATGGCGGTCCAATCCGGGGCATCCAGTTTGTGAGCCATCAATGGGATGTTATGATCATTCAATGGATGTGATGATCGCCTATGATATGAAAGTTGGAGTGGATAGATAGTCCAGATGAACTGAACTATCCATCCAGACCAATCCACTGTCCACATGCTATCATCATACACGGTGACAGAAATCTCGTGTATGTACCAAAAATTTTGATGCAAATGAGATGTACCAGAACATCCCCCAATAACATAACCCCAGAGGAATGGTGGGATCCTTGAATATACTTACGCTTGTTGTAGGGGTCGGGCCCACTCTTGGTGATCCACACCGTTGATATGGATTCCCGAAAAAAAAAAAACTCCAAAATCTGCAGATCGGAACCGTTCAATCAGTCACCTTTTTTTTGTATCGAGTGTGGACCATTTTTGTCTTTATTTCTCAGCTTTCCATTTGCAGGCCACCGATCAAATGGATAGAAATCTTCCGTTTAGGGAAACGCCATCCACGTTGAGGTTAATCAGATCAGACCAACAAGTTACCGGACAGCTCCAGATAGGCTCACTTCGATTTCTAAGGACCATTTTACCAGACAGGGCCACCGTGGATTGCTCACGGCAAAATGATAACAATCATCGGATAATCAAAGCTATCCAAGATCATCTGTTTGGGGTTATTTTTAGTTCATGTGAAAGTGGTGTAACATGATTGTAAGTGGGCCCATCTGGGTCCACACAAGAATTCGCACCCTAATAAACCAACTTGGTTCATGGTGGGCAACCACCTCTTGATTGGATTGGCCTTATTTTAACTGGTTGCGGGGACATTCTCCTTTTGTCTACTAAAATTAAGGGCGTGTTTGGACACACTATCAGATTGCATTGCAAATTTTCGGACAAACTGGAAATGTTCAAAATTGTAATGCAGGGCAAAGCTCCAAATTGCATTTACATTAACTTCAAGTTGGGACCCCAACTTCAATGAGAAAACATCAATTCTTGTGAATTCTCGATTAAACTGGCTGTTTCCAACTCAATTCGGTTCTGCATCCAAACACAACCTAAGAGATTTACCTATGATCCTGCATATAAATCAAAATCAGAAATGACAATTTCAAACAGTTGAATTTCCTTTTAAGAAAGAAATGGAGAATTGCATTGAGAAAAGATTATCAACCAACCAGAGTAAAACTAAACCTGTTGCTTTTTTTCAATAAGAGCATTCAATTACAAGTAGTCTATATATACTTCAGCATACAAAATCTCACAAACCCTTCTCCAAAACCCTTACAATAATCTAAAGGCGGCGAAGGCTCCTATGTTCAAACCTGCCTGGATTCCATATCTGAAATGTCTGGGACCCAGCAAATTGGAAATGGCTGACTAAGGTGGCAGCCAAAAACAACCAACAAACCAATCATATCAAGAACTAGACAGCCAACAAAGAAACTAAGCATAAAACCCACCATTTGATTCCCATCAAAATTCTCCCTAGCCAAATATGATTGTTCACAGGCACGAGAGAATCAAGTGTTTATTTCTGAATTGCACTGATGCTCTCTGTGGCAGCTTCTTCTGTTCCAAAAGATACTCGAGCAGCTTGTCTTCTCAATTCTTGGACCTCCCGTTTTATCATGATCCCCCAACACGCCCTGCGAGCGCCGAGGAGATTGGTCTTGTGTTTCTCCATCTGGGGGTTCAAGACATGGGCATGGATCATCGTTGCAGGTGCATGAGGGAATTGCAATAGAAGGGAATGGGCTGCAAGAGACGGGACAGAAAAGGTCGGGAGAGACTGAAGCGATGCGGTTCTTGCGGAACTCAGATAGACAAGATGTTGGTGGAGGGTCTGGATCGCAGGTGTGGAGCATGCATGGGGTGCATCCGAGGGCTAGATTTAGCTCGAGCTCCTTCACGGGGGAACCAGGCAATTTTGCAAAAGAAACTATCCCATGTCGACAGAGGGGGCATGGAACTGACCCAGGTGGACCCACCATCTCAGTAGTGATGCTGCTGGTCGAGCAAATATAAAGTGCACATCTTGCGCAGAGTTCATGGCTACAACCTGAAAGAAACAAGTGATAACTTAATACTCAGCTCATGGTGCATTGTGTCAGAAATAAGCAGTATTAAGACGAATTTCTACATTTTTGGGGTAGTGATGCAAGAAACTGTTTGGACAGAGCTAATCCCTCTTCTTCTTTTTTTCCTTCCTTTTGATCTGAAAGTATGTGAATCCGAAAAAGTTGGTAGTTTGTTTTGCACAAAATATCCCCCGTGGGAACACTTTAAAAGGGTGCCTTTTTTTATTAATTCATTTCATTCCCTATCCCATTTGTAACAAAATGGATTGGATAGGTATAAAATTTGAACAGGCCCCATAACAATGGTTTATTAATATGGAAAGGTGGAGAGTTAAAATTCCACATTTTTCACCCTGATTTCAGAGGAACTTAGATACTCATCATACCAAATCAGATGTGCTTGTCTTCCAAAACATGGGTTCGCATCAAACATGCAAGAATGACATGCTGGATGGAACAACAGGTTTTTCTCATGATAAGTTTGTTGAAGAAGCATCCAGAGAGTGCTTATCTGAAAAGTATGCACATCATTTACTGGTTTTTGTTATGATAGTTAGTCTAAGACCAACTCTTTTATTTTTCTAGATTATTCAACTATCATCAGCTCTGTGAAGTAATAATACCTATGTGGAATAAATAATTCTCCTGTTGCAAAAGTATTGGTGGTTTTTGGTTTCCTTCAACTAGTATTCTTTTCTGTCTGATGTTCATTTTCACATCTGATATCAGCACTGTTTTAAATATCGACGATATCATCCGATATATCCCACGATATATCTTGTATCCCATCTGTGCGATACGAAACGCACAAGTAGAGCGATATATCCCACATGTTGGATCTAGTGAGCATTTTCAAATTTCGATGCTCTTATTTTCTGTAACTCATGTTAAATTAGAATCAAATTGTTACAAATTCATGATTTTTCATATTCTATATGAAAAATCATGGATTGAGAGCTTTTATTTCGAGATTTGGAGGAGATGGGCCGAGTTGCGAAAATTTGAAAAAAAAAAAAAAAAAAAAAAAAAAAAAAAAAAAAAAATTTCTCAATTTCTCGCAAATCGTTTGCAATCTGTGTTCAAACATCACATTAAAAATGTTTGTAACCTGATTTAGTGATTCTTCTTTTGCTTTTGAATGTATTACTTGTGTTACCACGTCTTCTTACATTTATAAAGTATATGAATAGACATTGAATATACTTGCATCAATTCAGTTAGACAATGCATAGAGTTGGACCCCATACAAAGAAAACCTATTATGTGTACTTGTTTTTTGTAACATTTTGATTTATAAGTGTATTGATGTCTTTTTTAACAATCACCGAAGTTTCATCAAAAAATTCAACCAATTTCCCATTGTTTCCCCATGTTTCCAACAACAGCGATACATTACACAATACAACCGATATATCCCATGCGATAACTGATATGTATCCATGCGATAACTGATATGTATCCGTATCCCAAGAATGCGATACATAACGCGATACCGATATTTCAAACACTGGATATCAGTAGTTCATTTGGGTAACAGATCATGCAAAATCAGATAATGCCTTAATCTCGATTTTGGTGTGCCCCATTACCCCCAAGTCAGATTCACATCTGCTAAAGCAATGCTCCCCGCTTAATCACAATTATGTGAAGTTTTGAAAAAAAAAGGGTTAAAAAGGCCAATGTTTGTGATTAAGTCAAGAGAAAATAGCACTTTTACAGAGGCAAATCTGAGGTATAGGCATGGGCCCACCAAAATCAGGATTGAGACAATCCAGATTTTCAGGATTCCATGTGCAAAGAGACCTGTGAAATTAAACCATTCTCCCAGCATCCCAATTTTGGAACCACATTTCTAGCCTAAACCTGCACACAAAATTATCATGTGCGCTACTGCTGTAGCTTTCTGCAAATTTTCCATCACAAGGAATGAAGAAAAAGAAAAGTCTCAAAGGCTTCTCTATGAACTCTCGTAACATGAAATGCTATGATAGCGATGGAGAAAAGTCGGAGGATAGCCACATGCCTATGTCAGGGGGCAGGTGGCGGGGTAGCAGCTGCAGATGTGACACATGGCCCGCCAGCCATCAGGGCTGGAAAAATGTCTAAGGCATACATTCAAGAACCCACTCGTGTAGCGTTATTAGATGGGAGTAATTCTCGAATGGAAGAGTTGAGCAGCCCAGGCATGTGTGAGCTTCTCTCTTTTATTCAACCTGGCCAATGAACCTTTCCATGTCGAGTTGTCCCATGTCCATGATTTCTCAAGGACTTGGCTTTGGGATTCAGATTAGTTTTCTCAAGAGTGTATGGTCCAAATAGCCCTGGTCAGTGTGCTCACCTGTTGGATGAATTGGATTCATTCTGAAAAAAAAAAAGGGGTGCCTACTTGGGTATTTGGGAGGTGACCTTAATGTGTATTCTCCTTTGAAATCCAATGATGGCTGCATGACACGAAGCATGAGGGGGTCATCGGATAGGGTCAATAGGAACGATCTCGTCGATATCCCGATGGGGGATGTGAGATTTACTTGGACAAATGGGCAATAAAGGGCAGTTAAATCCGGGCTTGATCAATTTCTCATCTCCATAAAGTGGGCAGAGAAATTCCCCTTGGTGCAGCAGAGAGGCCTCCCAAGGCCAATTTACGACCATTGTCCAATAGCATTGGAAGTGGAGGAGGATGATTGGGGTCCACAGCCATTTTGATTTGAGCTCATGTGATTGGAAGTGGAGGGATTCCAGAGTTGGTGAAGAAATGGTGTTCGTCCTTCACAGTGGATGGACATGCAAGTTTCATTCTCTTCCAGAAACTTAAACTCCTTGCAGGTAGAACCAGCTCTTGGAGGAAGGTGTTGGAGAAGTGAGAAACAAAAACACTCTCCTTCGTGAATCGTGATATTCAAGCACTTGATATCTAAAAGGGATGGAGTTGGAGGAGGAGGAGAAATTGAGGACAGAGAAGCTCTCTTTAGATTATATGAACCAGCTGAAGGAAGAAAAAAAATAAAGTGGCAGCAGCGGTCAGGAGCAATGTGGCTTAAAGAATGAGACAAAAATACTAAGTTTTCCCATGACATTGCTAGCATCAAGGTTAGGAATAATAAAATTCATAGTGTGACAGTGAACAAGATAAGGGTAGAGGAAAACTTCTGGGTGCACAAAGTCATTGTCGATTTCTACAGTTATCTCCTTACTGTTGAGAGATGGGTGCAACTGCAGCTTGATAATTTGTCCTTCGATCTTATTTCTGATGAAGAGGTTCAGGTTCTCAAAAAACCATTCTCTATGGAGGAAATTAAAGCGGTTATGGATGCTTTGGGTAAAGTTGGCGTGGCCAGATGGATTCCCAATAAATTTCTTTCAGGTATTTTGGGAGTTGGTGAAAACCAATTTGATTAGAGCTTTATAGCAGAGTTTTATGATAGAGGTCGGTTTTCATTAAAATTGGGTGCTTCTTTTATTGCTCTAATCCAAAAGAAGGAAGGGGTAACAAAAGTTAGGCCTATCAGTATTATTAGTGGACCCTACAAAATACTAACTAAAATATTGGCCTTCAGGTCCCACTTACTAATTACAAACATCATTTCCAAAGCCCAGGGAGCAGCTGTAGCTAGTAGACAAATTTTGGATAGCGCTTTAATTTTTCAAGAGTGCATTGACTTGAACTATAAGGAAGGTAAAAAAGGGTGTCATCAATAAGCTCGACATTGAGAAAGCGTACAATCACGTTGATTGGGAATTCCTCAATTATATACTCAGTCAGTTGGGATGCAGTCATGGACACAGGAGTGTATTCAGTCGACTCGGACAGGTTCTCGGTTATGGTTAACAGGTCCCCCAATGGGTACTTCAAGGCATCGAGAGGGTTGCATCAGGGAGATCCGCTCTCACCCTTTTTGTTTAGCTGGCAGTGGAAGCCCTGGGTAAGATTTTGGATAAAGGTATGTAGATGGGCCTCATTAGCAAGCTCAAGGTTGATAAAGCAGATTTTTAGATATCCCATCTTCAGTTACCAATGACATTATTCTTTTTGCAATACGGAAGAAGTCAAGGTGTATAACTTGAGGAAGATTATTAGGTGCTTCAAAGTGGTGTTAGGCATGAAGGTGAACATCCTTAAAAACGAGTAGTTGAGCATTGGTATTACTAAGGAGGCAAGAACCCAATGAGGTTTGGGCAAGAGACCATCACTGTGGGTTTGCTCCCTACAAGTGCGGGTTCGACTCCCATCCTCGGCATTACCCGATACATGTGGTTGTGGGTGACCGCGTGTATCCGCAAGGAATAGTCTCACCTCAAAAGGGGCAGGGACACCCTGTGTCTTCAAAAAAAAAAAAAAAAAAAAATAGAGAAGCTAGCGAAAGTAAGCTTGTGAAGCAATTATGGGACAACCTTATAAAAATATTCAAAAGGAAATTGCCACTGTGAAACAGTAAGCACCTCTGATTTGAATTTGCCGCTTTATTTTTTGTCTCGTTTCAAGTGTCTGAAGTCAATGATGGAAAAATAAGCTCCATTATGAAGTGGGATGCAAGCCTTAAGCAAGAAAGTATGGTGTTGGGGAAGAAGGGTGGTGGACAAAAGATTCTTACTATTACAGGGCTTCAGCAATGTGGAAGACGATTATCAAACAGGAATAGGCTCAAGTAATTGGTATGTCATTAGGGGATGGTTCGAGGATTCAATTTTGGGACAATGCTTAGACAAGTGAGAGGGTGCATTGAGATGATTTTCCAAGGCTAGCTAGGCTAAGCCTAGAAGCGAATATCGTTATTAATGGATGCTACTCAGTTTCAGGTAATGAAGTGGTGTGGATCCCTCCATGTAGAAGAAATCAATTGGCAGAGGAAGTGGAAAAGCTTTCTCATTTGCTTGAGAGGCTGCATTCCATTGGTCCTTCATTAAGAGTTGGGGATACATGAGTTTGGAACAAAGAGAAATCTGGTCGATTTTCAATCAGCTCTTTCTACAAGTTGATTCTAGGATCTTGGTCCGAAGAGCACCATTTGCAGTCTTTACATGATTGGAAGGGAGGAATAAGATCCTAACAGTTGACAATCTCCAGAAGAGGAAGATGGTAATTCACAAATGTTTACATGATATGCATGCAGGAAGTGGAATTGATTAACCATCTCTTCATTCGTTGTCCCTTTGCTCGTGAGTTACAGGTAGAGTTGTACATGAGTCAAACTAAGTCGAGCTTGGCACAGCTTGGCTCAGCTCAGCCAGTAGATAACCCTAGATCGAACTCGGCTTGGCTCGGTCCTCGAGCCTGACTGGCTAGCTCAGCTCGGTTCAGTCAGCAGCTCGAGCTAGTTCGAGCCTGTGACATTTTCTCAAACACAGAGTGCATCTTCAATTTCTCATAGAATGAAAAACAGTAACAACGCTTTACAAGTATTTCATCAAACACTCGGTGAGCAGCATCAAAATCAAGATATGAGAGCAGTCTTATAATGTAAAGTTTTTTAAGTAGTGATTTATTTCGTATCCATTCCTTCCTCACCACCAGCCGATCCCGTGGAGAATGTATGCACCCAAAACAACACTTCATTGAGTCATTTCATCAAACACTAGGCGAGCAGCATCAATATCAAAATAACCAAGTCACCAAGCCAATTCAATCCGAGTCGATTCGAGTTGAGGTACGGTCCGAGTCAAGTCGAGCCCAGGCAAGCTCAAACTCGGCTCGAATTTTTTTTGAGCTCCAAAAACTAGCTCGACTCGGTCCGAATCCAATTTCGAGGCGAGGCGAATCGAGCTTTTCCAAGTCAAGTCGAGCGAGCTGATCGAGCTAACTCGACTCGTGTACAGCAGTAGTTACGAGAGAGGTTCTTGGCAATATTTAAAGTGTCGTGGGTGATGTTGGGATCTATTGAGCGTCTCTTTCTATCTTGGCATGGGGGTGGGATTGGGAAGAAAGGGGGAATGCTTTAGAGATTTTCTTTAGGCATTTGGTTCTTATGAGGAGAAAGGAATAATTGTTGTTTCCGTTTATATATATATATATATATATATATATATATATATATATATATATATATATATATATTTAAAAAAAAAAAAAGTGATTCAATCTTAGAGATCTTTTAAGAGGGGGCTGAAATGGATGTAATGATATAGGCCTCAAATATAAATGTCCTATCCCGGCCTCTTCTTGGTCTATCTTGTAATTGCCTTTTGGTTGTTCTTTGGTTTTGCCTCTCTATAATAAAATCGTGTTACCTTTCAAAATATATATAAATATATATATATATATATATATATATATATATATTTAATGGGATGTTACAGTTAAAGAAAAGACAAACGTCAGAAAAATGTCATCAGAAATGATATGAGAAAAAAAATAATAATAAGCATCTTTAACTATTAGCGGACTAGTGGTGATTTTAAAGTCCATGTGAGATTATAACAGAAGCAATATTGCATATTGCAGTGGAGAAAAACGAAACATGGAGATGAGGAAAAAAAGTGCAAGTCCATTTAGGGTGGAATGGATCAGGTTGACCCATGGGTCAATCAGCCCAACCCGCTTCTAAGCCAAGTTTGGGCCAAGTCGGGTCAGGTTGCAGGTCAATCTCGGACCAAAAAAGGAGACTATTTAGATTATCAATCAGGCTTGGCTTTGGGCCAGCCCAATCTGACCCACCCATATATTGGTCGATGGGTTGGGCCAAATAACCTGACCTAAAACCCGAAACAAAAGTATCCTAATATACATGTGATTGCCCTTCTGTGAGTGCATGGATGAGATGAAACATACATGTGTCACAAAAAAACCCAATCCCATAAGCATGTAATAGTGAGCTCCATACACATGAAATTCCAAGAATAGTGAAGAAGCCTGATAAGATAGATTGAATTAGTATATGGGTCGGGTTTGGTGAGTTGGCCGAGCCCAACCCGACTGCAATTAAACGGGTTGGGTCAGGTTGCATTCAAACTATAGAAATTTTAAGCAAGTTGGGTCAAGTCATGAGTAGCAAATTAGGTCAAGGCCATATTTCTTGACCCATTTATTAAATGGGTTAGGCAAACCCCAACCCATACCAAACCTGACCCATTGCAAGGCCTAAGTAATATAGGGGCATTTTCACACCGGGCTCGAGTGGGGTGACATGTAGGATGCAGGGGCATACTCGAGGTGGGCAGCCCGTGTGAGGTGGGTAGCTCGTGTGAGGCAGGCCCCACCAGTGTGAGATGGGTGGCTCGTGTGAAGCGGAACCCATGTGAAGTGGGGCTCATGAGGGGGGGGGGGGGTTCGGCCGGAGTCCTAATCCATGAGATGTGGGCCCTAGGCTATGAGATAAAGGGATTGATTCTACATGCTCTATCAATTTGAGCTTTTAGAGCAAGTGATTAATTGTCCTATATCAAATTGGTATCAGAATGGGAGGTCTCGAGTTCAAGACTAATGCAAGGGCATTTTTACACCGGGCTCGAGTGGGGTTGCCTGTGGGATGCAGGATCCCACTCAGGGAGGGTGGCTCATGTGAGGCAGGCCCCGCCCATGTTGGGCGGGCGGGTCGTGTGAAGTGTAACTAATGCCCCACCCGTGTGAGGCAGGTGGCTCGTGTGAGGCGGTACCCATGTGATTTGGGGCCCACGAGAGGGATTCGGCCGAAGTCCTAACCCATGAGATGTGGGGCTTAGGCTATGAGATAAAGGGATTAATTCGCCATGCTCTATCACTTCGAGCTTTTAGAGCAAATGGTTAATTGTCCTGCATCAGGAACCCATGTGAAGTGGGGCCCACGAGGGGGGTTCGACTGAGGTCCTAACCCATGTGATGTGGGACCTGGGCTATGAGATAAAAGGATTGATTCGCCATGCTCTATCAATTCAAGCTTTTAGAGCAAGTGGTAAATTGTCCTGCATCACTAAGTCTATTACGAGATGTAGAAAAGAAAGAGACCAAACCTTCAGCAGCGACACTGCAAGCTCTCTCAAGGCAAACAGCACAAATATCACTATCATCGGAGGAGGCCGTCGATGATTGCAACCCACATTCCCTGCAGAGAAAACCCATGCAATGATCATGCTCCATACAAGCTTTGTGAAAATAACCTTAAATAAAAAATTCTTGTTGAATGATTTCTTAGAAGCTTGGCTTCTACAACACAAGATGGAACTCGCATGCAAAGAGTGGATCTGTTGATGCCTCGAGAAGAATATTCAGATTTGTATTTTTGGATAAACACCGAAGAAAGCATTACAATTAGATTACTGAAAAATGCAAAGCATACACCTTATCATTAATTGCAGACCCTCAAGGGTATTTCTGTCTTTTCAGTATTTTGGATAGGTTTCTGTTTTTTAAAGGTTTAACTAGTTTTGCCCTTCTATTATTTTGTTTTGTCAACTACATGAGAAAAGTTAATCCGTCTGTGTTAGTATCTCATGAAAATACAGAACCAGGACAAGATTTTCGGCTGCGATTGCTCTTCCCATTAATCCATCAAGGGCCATCATGGAATCTGAAACCCATTTGGAAGCTATCATTGCTATTTGTTTTGGATCTGCCAATTCATCAGTTGCCTCCAGGTATACATCTCATATTCACCATGACCACCACAAGATGCATTTCAGCAAGTCTCTTATTCAAAAACCTGTTGTGGTAAACCAACCAACCAAATCTCATCCATATGAAGTATGATCCCACTCCATAAACATTGCTAAGAAACCTTGACACCATCAATCCAATGTGAACCAAGGGATTAAAAATTGTTACTTAGTGGCGGTTACATAACGGTTACTGTGGGAGCTGTAACAGCCGTTACAGCAAAAAAAAATGGCCTCTAATGACCGTTATGGGGCCGATACAGTTTTTTTTTTTTTTTTTTTTGTAATGGCTGTAAAATAACAGTAATGATGGTGACTGTTACAGCCACCATTACCATTATTGAGTACCTTGATGTGAACCCCTAATCAGTGAACAATGTAGTTATTAGTGTCATAAAGATTGCCATAATAACTCACTGATTTGACTTCACTCAAGTCTCCATCATATTTAGTAAATTGCAGTGGCATCCATGAAAGTGCATCTTGAGACTGTATGGGCAGGTCACTACAACAGTCTTCATCTGAGCAAGACTTGTTTTCAGTGAATCAAGGTTCGGTGATGTCAACATCCATATCAATCCCTATCCACCATGGGAGAACTCTGTACATCCCCAATAAGGACTCTCTTAGACATTTGCCACGTACTATGATCATCGCTGTCTCATTTTAGTGATGCATCTTCATATTGAGTATGTACTATGGTGGTTGTTAACTGCCCTTGGCCCAGTCTATGAGGCCCTTGGTGATGTTATAACAAAAAAGAATCAGCACCATACTACTCCACCTCCCTCAGATCCTGCTAATGCTCTTCACATGGTGCTGCTTATGTTGCCTGTTCTGACTTTTTTGCACCCCAGCACATCTAAAAAGTGTGCTTTATCTGCAACTTCTGTCACAACCCACAGGTGTAAACATATGAAACCAAAAGGCAAGAAACAAGCTACTAATGTTTTTCTTTGTGCCTTAAAAGAATGATCTTTCAGCTACTCCTCTGTGCCTAGCTCACAACTGCTCAGTTAGGCTGGTCCCGGTCATGGTATCTGTGGTAAGCTCTCTCCTGGTCTTGCTCAGATGGAGTGGAACTTTTGCATCCAAATTTCAGGTTCACATTGGCTATTTGATTCCAGCACGTCTCATATGTTATCAATCACAGCCGGTGTTGTCATGTGCTATCGCACATTCGCATATGCGATCGCGTATGCGCATATATGTGTGGGATCGCAAATGCGACAGTGGCATATGCAATCACTGCACATATGCGATCACATATGCCACATGTGCCAGCAAATGCAATCGCATATGCGATATATGCGATCGCATACAACATATGCGATCGCATATTGGCCAACGGTCATATTTCTGACCCTTTTTTTTTTAATCCTGATTTTTTCTATATAAAAAGAGATTCTAAGCACTCTTACATGCACTCAAAGCTCAAACTCTCTCTCTATTCTCTATTTTGCTCTCTTACATTCTCTCTTATATATTTCTAAGCACTCTACATCCACTCCTCTCCATCCATATTCCATATTTCTTTCAACTTTCAAGAATCAAGAATCAAGATTGAGATTGAAGTTTCAATCAATGAAGGAAACATACATACACATTCAAGAATCAAGATTCAAGAAACATTACTACATCTACAAGACAACCAAGCTCTCCATCCATTGAGTTGAACTCTTTTTCTACTTTCTAGTTCAATCAAGGGAACATACACCACTCTCTCTTTCTATCTCATTTACTCTTAGAGTTTCATAATATCCAAGTTCTAAGTTTTCTAAGTTCTAACAACTTCAATCATTTTTTTTTTTAGTTTGTTTGTTACTTTGTTACAACTTACAACTTATAAGTTACAAGTTACAAGTTACAAGTTACAAGTTGAATTGTTGATGTATATCATGTAGTGTTGAATGTTGAATATTGATATTTCATATTTGTTAAATGTTAATTGTTAAGAAGTTAACTATATTGTAGAATGTAGTAGAAATGTTGATGAATGATGACTTAACTTAATATTTAATTCATTATGTAAAATTGTAAATGTAATTGGTTTTATTTTACTTAAATTAAATGTATTTCAAGGGCCAATGACATATAATAATTTATTCTGATTTTTCTGATTTTTTTTTAATTTTTTGAAAAATGCAAAATTTTTTAAAAAAAATAAAAATAAAAAATGCGACCTCATATGCAATTGTGTGATCGCATATGCGCACACGCATATGCAATCGCACACGATCGCATATGCTATTCGACAACATTGATCACAGCTCTTTTTTTCTTCTACCTCTATTCGCTCACAGCCTTCAGAAGATGTTACATGGCCTCAAACAGTTTATTAAACTTTGATAAGTTCTAGGATATTTGTGCATCTTAGAGAAAGTTTAGACTTCAGCTGGTCACTGTATTTTTAGGGTAACATCAGGACCACTTTTGTTCCTGTCTGTGGATGAGAATTCCTTTCGGAGAAAACCAGCAGAATAAATTTCACACCAAGAACCAGCTAGATTGCAGTTTTACATAGGACATGTCAGATGCCTTTGGTATTTTCCCAACTCTGTGTGTGTGCATGTGTTTCTTTTCTTTTTTTCTTTTTCTTCTTCTTCTTCTTTTTTTTTTAGGGGGGTGGGGAGTTGCTACAATGTTGCACCAAGGGCTGGAAATTCATCCAGTACTTATTTTTTAATGCTGTAAAATCCCTCTAGTTGCACGATACGGTTTCTTCTGCTTCATCTAAAGCCTTATCCCAAGTAATTAGGGTCAGCTACATGAATCCTGATCCACCATTCCACTTATCAAAATCCATATTCTCAGTTAAACGATAGGGCATCAAGTCTTTTATTACTGCCTCCACCTACATCCTTTTGGGCCTTCCCCTTGCCCTTAGAGCCTTCAACTTGAAACAACTTGATCCTAAGCAATGCAATTCTTCATCGCCATTACACCTACTTTCCCTCATCTTATTGCCTATTCAAACCCCCAACCCGCTGCAAATTTTATTTTTGCTGCCATAAATCATAATTTGAGGGAAATCCTGTCAGTTTATTTCCTACACATAGTTATTGAAGGCTGACATCTATTTGGACCATCTAATCCCTTGATCAATTGCATCACATGTACAACCAGTTGCATCAGATAATGAATTTTGTTTATCATGGCGTGACATCCACAAGCCATCCATTCCTGGTTTTGGTAAACAGCAGCATTTGAGAGAGTATCAGCACATGTACAAATGTCTTCTAATTAAGCTGTAGGGGTAATTATTTTAGCCTCTCTCTGTTTGTGTAAGGACATTTATGTCATTCGATCCTTAGTTAATTGTATTCTTTGTACAATAGACAGTTCTTCCATAAACCGAGAATAATGAGAACCATTAGGCTTCCTCTCCACTCTTCCAGGTTTGACAGAAGTCTAGTTCAATTATTAAGAAATGGTTACAGCATTTATCTAACAAAAATCTAATGGGCAGCAAATATTGTTAGAGTGCACAGACATGCCACCCAGAGAGTGAAACTTGCACCAAGAGTCATTTGCAGATTAACAGGAATAAATAATCAAGAAAGTACCTTGCTATATTAAGTATGCTCATAAGAGGCAAAGACAGAAATTTTGATGGAGGAAAAGTGGGCAAGGTCGAGTGAGAATTTGGTTCCAGCCATGGTTCAAGCCAATGGCGTCCCCATATCCTAGCAACATCAAGTGGCAGCCACCTGAAAAGTATTTGAAATTCACTAAGCATGTCGAACTATGAAATTCTCATTTATAAGTAGGGTAGTAGCTGTAACAGATTAACAACATCAACCACTGGAAGTGTATCTGAATTTCATCTAGACAGCATGGACAACATACCCATTGCAATTTAATGTCAACCGACTTGCACTTCTTGCAAGAAGAATCTGCACAAAGAAAATAGCCATCCTTTCAAACTCAAAAGAAACAATCAAATGGGTGTTATCAAATCCCAATAATCATGCGAATTGCTAAACAGCATTCTTAATAACTAAAGGGAAAAACTGGTTCTAGTAGCTATGCCTGGCAACACTTAAGATTTCCTCCGCATGCAGCATAATGCAAAGGAGTGCTTCCAGCTCCTGCCCAAAATGGAAAAGAAAGAAAGAAACTGTGTTGGAAAGTGATAGGACCCATAGAAACCAGTGAATTGTTTACTCGAAATGTATCAAGACATCTCATAGTGGAACACACCTATCAAATCCATCGATGTGCCATAATGGAAGGTCACAGCCGAAACATTTGCATGAATATCGAGTAGCAACTGTACACAATCAAAGTGCCCATTCAATGCAGCCATATGAAGAGCAGTTATACCGCCATCCGCTGCCTTGTTTACAAACTTGGAGAGAGCACTGCATTGACAATAAGCAGCTTGTTTTAAAACAGTGACTTCTTCAGCGAAACTAAATCAGTAGCAGAGATGACGGTGAGACTTGAAATATTCTTACGATACCCAAAAGTTTTAAAACACAACATATTGACTAGCTTCTTTTAGTATAAACATAAACAATAAACTCAATATAGTCTTCCAATCTCCACTTTTCTTTCTTCTCTTTACACTTAAAAGTTAGAGAATGCAGAAGAACTTCACATGAGAGGAAACAGAATTGCCTTGGCAGTACATGTGGGAGCTTGGCACACTTGTTAGATCTGGACCTTTCATCAGGCAGGAGCCCTCTGTGAACATGCCATGACACAAGAATCAGGGTGGACCACCCATCAGGTGTGCCATGCGTGCATCTTGAAAGTAGAAAGTTGGTCAAGTTATTCTAACCAAACATTTTATCACTTAGCACATGTGTTGCCAACCTGACGAGCACAGCAGCCAGAGCACAGACATAGTGTAAGCCAGCAGATGAATGCCTGGCTGGCATACAATCTTCCAGTCTCTTTTCTTTCTTCTACTGGCATTTAAAATTATTTGCAATTCAGACTTGGTACATTTCTTCTTTCAAGGAAGAAAGAAAAATGAAATAGAAAACAAACCGCATACAGTTGATCATATCTTTGCTGTAAAGAACCATTGCCTTTATCACCATTATTTGTGGAAGTAAGCAATTCGAAGGGAGCACTTGGGACAAAGTCGGCAACTACGAGCCTTATACACCTTACATGCCCATTCACTGCTGCAAAATGCAGAGCTGTCCTACCGCTAAGATAGTCTGTTCTTGTAACCTGGAATAGATGTTAAAAAAAATAATAATAAATAAAATAACTCTGTAAAAGAGCCTACGAATATAATAAGTGAGGGAAAACCTGGTATAAAAAAAAGCTCCAGAATTTACATAGAGATAAAGGAAAGACAACATACATTGCTTTTGAATAGAAGAAGAGAAAGACAACATACATTGCTTTTGAATAGAAGAAGAGAAAGTCAACATACATTGCTTCTGAATAGAAGAAGAGTCTGCACTACTTCCCAGTGCCCGTATCGGCATGCATGCATCAACGCAGTCTACAATGCAAAAAAAAAAAAAAAGCACTTAAGTCAGAAGTTTAGAAACATGTAGATCAAAGGGTGCTCATTAAAATTATCATTCGACCATTTACGCTGATTTAGGGTGGGGGGACAGATTTCGATAGTCCACTACTTGCAATTTAAGAGGCCCAATTTAAAGAAATTCATCGCACATTAACATATTTCTTATGGATCCCCGTGCCATGGTTAAATGAGACACCTCACTACAAAACTGCAACTCATCCACCCCGCATGCCAGTCCAGTGCGCCCAATTTGCAGGCCCCATTGTAGATGGAGCAGGCCCAAATCACACTGATTAGATGATCTTAACCATCTGATTTTTCCTCTTAAATTTGGACAACTAACTGCCAATTTGATGGTTACTAATTGGACGCCTACAACCATCCAATCAATATGATTTTCAGGCTATGCACAATCCGTGTTGGGGCCCATGATTTGGACGATTCATATTTGCATGTATACGTGACATGTGTATGGTGGATGAGTTACACCCCCTGTTCCACAATACAATCCCTTTTCTCTTCTGATGAAGTGCACAAACTGCAATCCGATCATGGCAATATGCCCGCATGGATGGGTGGAGTTGTCAAAAAACAGGAGTAACTGTCTTTTCCTTATTAACAAAATCCATTTCCAAATTCTCCGTTTATTCTCCATTTTGTTTATTCTTCATTTCAATCCAAATGAATCTAAAACAAGCAAAAATGAAAGTTCTCCCACACCTGCCCACAGTAATTCCTTGAATTTACATCAGCGCCATTCTCAAGCAATAGCGACACAATCTACAAAAAAACAAAAATAAAATAATTAAATTAAATTAAATTAAAAAAAAAAAAAAAAAAAAAAAAAAAAAAACCTTCATGTAATAAAAAACACACTGCAAAACCATCACAGCGAAAGAAGATTGGGAAATTAAGGAAAAATACCTCATTGTGACCTTTGGCGGCGGCAAAATGGAGAGGGGAATTGAGGCCGCCGAAGGTCGAGTAGCGTGCGAGGCAAGGATTGAATTCTAGAAGCATCCGAGCTTCGACCAAATCTCCATCCCTCGCCGCTGAAACCAGACGCTCCCCTGACGCCGAGCATCCGAACGAATTCCCCATCTCCAAGAGAAAAGATCTCAAAATCAAAGCCTACACCTCTTCAATCACATACAGGAAGAGAAGATCTCAGCCCTTGAATGAAAAGATCTTCTATAACAAGCAAAAAAATGGAAACAAAACAAAATGAAATGAAATCTCGCTGTTATTTATAGGGTTTTTTAGGTCAACTGCTCGAACGAATTCAAACGACAAAAACAATAAATAAAATAAATATTATAATTATTATTAAAACGAACCGAGAAAGATTGCAAGTGAGAGTAATGAAGTTGGATTCTTCTTCAGTTTGAGGTCGGCGTGATGACGAGTCATGTGATGCATGTATCACATTCCCATCTGGTAGATGGAAGCGACGGTTACTGTATATACACGCATGAATGGTGTTCGTATGAATGTTTCTGTTTCCTCGCTCGTCTCTGTTGCTGAGAAGAGAAGGTAAAAAAGTGCAGAGAACGACTTTCCCTTTGCCTCTACGCAAGCCCTTGTTCTTGCTCCTGCAATTTCTCTTCAAGGATTTTATGGTAGTGGGGCCGATACGGGTCCATGCCACTCTCTGAAATTACTAAAATAGCCTTTGCTTTTATCCGGAAGAAATTCATTTTGAAGCCGGTTCCCTACAAGTCGTTGTAGAATAAGCTTACTCTACAACTGCTGATGTAGGACCCACATGGGTTTTTTTTATGTGATCCAACCTGTGGAGAAGGGTGTCTCAACTATTTAATTTCTATTTCTCAAAGTTTCAGAAAATCCAACCATTATGTAGTCTACCGTTTGAATTTGGATTTTTTATGGTTCTCCATTGTTTTCTACTGTGGGACCCACCGTTATGGGTATATTCTATCCAAACCGTGAATTTATATGATCCCCACTAGGATGATGTGATGACGAAATTATAGGACGATTCAATCATTATTTTTTCCACACCATACATGGAGTCGTTAGATGAATGTGCTTCAAAAATAAATTGCCGAAATTGCAAACGAGAAATAATCAGGTACTGTACTGAGTACCGTAAGTTTACTAAACTGCACCTTCTTTTTTGACACGTATCACACTTTTAGCGTATCTGATCCATTAAAACCCTTATATTGGAGATTACATAAGTTGAGAAGAAAGCTGATCCGATCATTGTCTAGGCTATTCCATCAAATCCGACTGATGATCTGACAAAGATTTTAAATAAAAATAAAAATAAAAAAACACATGGCCTGCTTCATGATGGGATCCGTCCATCTTTCGTGCTTGGTGACTTTTGCACGGATAGGATTCCCTACACGTGCAAAAAGTTGCGGGAGAAAATATGCATAATACGGTTACGCCAGTGCCTGACACTGAATGCTACGAAATTACGCTAGCGCTCGGTCGAGAAACCGAGTTACACGGACGAGTCAAACTAACTCAGCCGATTAACTCGAAACTCGGGCGAGTCAAACCAACTCGACTCAAGACCTGACAAGTCGAGTCGCCGAGCCTTTTTATCACGTTACTCGCGGCACGCGTACACGGGGATCGAGCTGCTCGTCTGGAGGCCACACAAAGATCGTTCAGGTCAGATATTCGTGGCGCTGGATTTGGAAGAAAAGATATAGACAGGGTCTCGAAAATGGGCGCGGATTGCGTGCTGAGCAACTCAGTAGGCTGAGTAAACTCTGCGGGGGCACACCCGTGATGTATGTTTCTTATCCACACCGTCCATCCGTTTTATCAGTGCTTCTTAGGGTTTGATCCAAAAATTGAAATACATACAAAGCTCAAGTGGACCACACCACAGGGAACAGTGAAGATAATGAAATCCACCGTTGAAATCTTCCTAGGGCCACAATGATGTTTATTTGTCAATCCTTCCTGAGTAGCTCAGTAAGATGAGTAAACTTTGTGGGTCCCACCATTGATGTATGTGTCTTATCCACACTGTCCATCGGTTTTATCAGTGCTTCGTAGGGTTTGATCCAAAAATTGAAGTATATACAAAGCTCAAGTGGACCACACCATCATTGTGGCCCCAGGAAGATTTCAATGATGGATTTCATTATCACCATGGTGATAATGAAATCCACAGTTGGTGATAATGAAATCTACTGTTGAAATCTTCCTAGGGCCATAATGATGTTTATTTGTCAAACCTTCCCGCGTAACTCAATAAGCTGAGTAATCTCTGTGGGGCCCACCTGTGACGTATGTTTCTTATCCACAATGTCCATCTCTTTTATCGGTGCTTCTTAGGGTTTGATCCAAAAATTGAAGTATATACAAAGCTCAAGTGGACCACACCATAGGACCATTGAAACCTTCCCGGGGCCACAATGATGTTTATTTGTCACCCCACCTGTTCATAAGTTACACAAACATGGATGAAGGGAAAATACAAATATCATCTTGATCCAAAACTTTTGAGCCCTCATGGAGTTTTCAACCATAAGTGTTCATTTTCTACTGTTTCGTGTGGTATGATTGGCTTGACTTTAGTATATACTTCGATTTTGAGCTCATGACCTAAAATGAGCTGGAAAATGGATGAACGGCGTGGATAAGGCATGTACATCATGAGTGGGCCCCAGCCGAGTTTAGTCAGTACGCATTAATAGCTTAATAAGTTACTCAGTACCAATTTGCGCTCCTAGAAAATAGGCCTGCCCAAATTAGAGGTGTACACGAGTCGAGCCGAGCCGAGCAGAGCTTTGCCCATCTCGTGCTCAACTCGGTCTGCTCGAGGCCCAGCTTGTACTCGGCTTAGCTCGGGCTTCGAGCTCAGAGCAGCAGCTCATGCTCAGCTTGGTCGAGTTCGAGCCAATTTTAAGCAGCATAAGCTCTTCTTTATAAATTTCTTTGTTACCTCTCCCATCCTCAAAAAGGGTCGTTGCCCCTGCTTTCTCTACCTACACATACTACCAACAAGAATCAGAGAAGAGACCCAAAATGATGGACGGATGGATGAATGGGGGCCGCACCACATACCTTGATCCATGAAGGAAGGAGAAGGAGGGTGAAGCCTTCGTTAGGGTCGGTGTACCTCTCCAGTTGATTTTCTACAGCAGCCGCAGCAGAAGAAAAAGGAAGCTGAATTGGAGAGGGTAAGCAGAGGGAGGAGAGGATGGAGAGGATGAGGGTCCTCTTGCTTGTTGATGTAGAGACGACTTGGATTTGAGGATGGGAAGAGAAGCAGCAGCGGACGACCGTGGTGGGTTTTGGTGTGGCCACAAGGAATGGGATTCTGCAGAGGCAGATGTTGCTGGTTGTTGTCGACCATATATCCATTCCTAGTAAAGAACGGGAGCTAGGGTTTTAATTTTTAAAGGGTATATATACCCTATATCGAGTCAAGCCGAGTTCGAGTAATATTCGAGTCGAGCAGGGGCAAGCTCGAACTCATTTCAAGCTTCAAAAATCAGCTCAAACTCGAGTCGAGTCGAGTGAGTTCCGAGTTGAGTCGAGCTTTTTCAAGCCGAGTCGAGTGAGTTACCGAGCTTTTGCTGCTTGTGTACATCTCTAGCCCAAATAGCTCCAGTTGAAGGAAGCGGACTGGGTGGTGACCACGGAAATGGATTGGCTAGTAACCCTGCCACTAGCGCTAGTGGTCGGTGTTACGTGGGACCCACCATGATGTATTTGTTTCATCAATTCCATCAGTCCATTTTTTCAAATCATTTTATGGTATGAGCTCAAAAATGAGGTAGATCTAAATATCAAGTGGACCACATAGTGTTGATTGAACGGCCACCATTGAAACTTCTTGCGGGCCACAAAAGTTTTGGATCAAGCTTATGTTTTTGCTTTTCCATCATAGAGGTATGTACGACCTGATCAACAGGTTGGATGTCAAATAAACGATATAGTGGGCCCATGAGGTTTTTAATAGTGGACATTCAATTACTACTGTTTTCTCATGGTGTAGTCCACCCGATTTTTAGATATACCTGGTGTTATATATATATATATATATAGCCCTAAAATGATCTTTAAGAATGTATGGAGGGCATGGATGAAACACAGAGGCCCACAGAGCACCGACCACTAGCCACCTGGCTAGTGGCAGCGTGACCACACGGTGTTGGGCACTGTGGGACCCACCGTTGTATATGTGTTTTATGCACGCCATTCATCGGTTCTGGCATGTCATTTTAGGGCATGAGCCCAAAACTAAAGTAGATCAAAGGGCGCGGATTAGCTACTGACAGGTTGAGTAGCGCCGCTGAAGTGACGTCACCAAGTTTTATAGGCCCCACTATGATGTATGTGTTGTATCCACACCATCCATCCATTTTGAGATATCATTTTAGGGCATGAGCCAAAGAATGAAGTAGATAAAAATCTGTATTGGACCCCACCACAGAAAACAGTGGGGAGAGTGATTCCCACCGTTGAAACTATCCTAAGGCTCACCATGATGTTTATTTGAAATCCAACCAGTTCAAAAGTTTTTAAAAAAAGACATAAAAGAAAGGAAAACACAAATATCAGCTTGATCTAAAACTTTTTTGGCCTTTAGATATTTTCAATGGTGGGCGTCACTGTCCCACTTTTTTCTATGCTGGGTCCACTGGAGCTTTGGATTTAACACATTCTTTGGATCTTGCCCCAAAATGATCTCTCAAAATGAATGGACGGCGTGGATACAAAACATTCATTACGGTGGGGCCACGGAACTTGGTGACGTCACTTCAGTGGCAAGTCTGGCTACTCAACCAGTCAGTAGCTAATCCTCACCCGAGATCAAAAGCTCCGGTGGACCGCACATAGGAAACATTGGTGATTCAACGCCCACCACTAAAAACTTCCCGGAGCCACGAACTTTTTGGGTTGAGCTGATATCTTGTTTTCCCTTCATTCAGGTCGGTAGGTGTGACCTTATCAATAGTGGTTGACCTTATCCTACTGTTTTGTGTGGTGTGGTCCACTTGAGCTTTCGATCAACTTCATTTTTGGGCTCAAGATGAATAAGATCTAGAATTTAGGACCATGTCACAGGAAACAGTAGGGATCTAAATTGAGCTAGCATTATAGAACACATACATCGCAGTGGGACCCACTTTAGCTTTGAATCTACCTCAATTTTAAGTTCAATCTCCTGACCCTTTACGCCCAAAATGTGATGATCCAATCGTTCATCTAGAAGCCATACTGTAAATGATCTCAATGGGAAAAGTTTCCTATGTTGGGGATCATCCATGCACAGTTTTAGAAACAACCTTGGCAGTTTCTAAGTCACCCTAGCAGGATGGTGATAATACTCTGATTTCGTGGACCGCCACTCGGCCATATAGCCATTTGGAGTACCTCGGCTTTGTACAAGTGGGACCTATGTTTTAATGATCCATACTATTAATATGATTGTCTTTGTTAGATAGGGATGCTAAAAATTTTATCTAAATTAGGAAATTCTCATCCATGGATAAGGAAAAACAACTAAGCTGAATACAGATATAACCCATTTTTGCTCGAAAATGGTTAGGGATTGAATTACTATGATCTTATAATGTAGAAGAATTTAAGTCATCTTGTATTTTTTGTGAAAAAATAGTGCTGGTGCGTTCTTCTCTCCTCTCTTCTATGAAAAAATAGTGCTGATGTGAAAAAATAATGCAGTCCAAATAATATATTATTACTAACACTTTCCTCAAGATAAAGCATACATATTAATCATGATCAATCTGATCGGGATGTCAATTAGTGAAAAGAATGAACAACTTTAGTGAGAGACGTCCTCAAATTAAACTTTGAAAGACAAGTATAAATTGCCTATATGACACTTGATGCCAGCTTCTAAGGACAAAGTTTCTATTAACCTCAATATGTGTCTGTTTGTGAAAAGGCGGAGCTATGACAGAAGGTTGATTATCACCACACAAGGATACAAAAGATAGGCCTAAGATTGAGGCACATAGAAACCCCAACTCTAATAATTCTTTCTTTCTTTCCTCTTATACACACACACAATCACGCTGTAGTGGAATTTCACCACATATGGATACTCGAACCGTTGACCAGGTGTTGAAACTCCTGAGAGTCTATCACCCGAGCAAGAGTAAGTATCCATTATTTATTTATTTTTTTAAACACATGCTCACACTCATACACTATAATGGATACTTGAGCCTGTTACCTTTATGTTGAAATTCACATGGTCTATCATTGAGCCATGAATAGCGACCAAACAATTAAAAAAATGCATTACATGGTATACTAATCCATTTGAAAATTTGATTTTTCAAATCATGCTAGGTGAGCGTGTGTTCGATAACCATGGAAGCACACAAAGATGAATCAAGAAAAGTACTACCAATCGCACAATCAAGTCCAAACATAAACAATTTAAATTTTATGCGGAAAAAATTTTATGGGAAAAAACCACGGCACGAAACGACGATAATGCACCATGAAAGCAATAATTACAAGCGATAGAGATTACCGATCCAAACAAACCTCGAATATTCTCCACAAATCCAAACTATCCCTTTGAAACCCTTAGTAACGAATTAAAAACTCTAAAACTCCTCTGATACTTCCCAAATTCCTATCACGCTCACTATATATGGCATAACGTAGTAAATCAAAATAAGAAATAAATCCTGCACTTATGCAATTCTACGTGTTTACTCAATGACACATTCCACAGGACTTTAATGGCATTGATGATCTATCAATGACATTAAACATCTTCCATGATATCAAGTAAAACACCAAAACATTCTCACAATAAAATGTGAATTTTTTAAAATTTTCCGATGGCATCGAGCATCTGTCGGTAGCATCGACATCTGCTTGATGGCAGTAAGTGGTCTGTCGATGACATCGATAGATCCCACTGTTTACATGTTTAAGACATCAACAACAAGCTAAAATGGATAGCTAAATAAGAGAAAACTATTGGGTAACTCCCTTTACTTTTATCAAATTGAGTAAACTTTATTGGGCTCATAGTATATGCGGTTTATGTAAGTCATCCATGCATTTTTCTAACTCATTTTAAGGGTTAAGGCCAAAATTGAAGCATATCCAAAGCTCAAGTGGACCACACCATAGAAAACAATGGGAATAATAATTTCCACCATTGAAACCTTCCTAAGTCCCACAACGATGCTTATTTGTCATCCAATCTGTTCATAATATCACATAGACATAGTTGAAAGGAAAAGACAAATATCATATTGATCCAAAACTTCTAATGCCCCTAATAATTTTTCACGGGTACATGTTCAATTCACAATGTTTATGTTGGACGTGGGCCAGTGGGGCCTACTGGTGAGCAATCACTAGTGGGTGGGTCCCACGGGCTTTGGCTTCTTACGGCCTTTTTCCTCTTCTGTTATATTTCAAATTCAATTTTGAATTTGATTTATGATAGGAGATAGGGATAAGACCGGATGATGTGGCCTTATCACAATCCCACTTAAACTCTCTTTCCTCTGTTATATAAGGAGTGCGCTTCTCTCATGAAAAGCAATCGATTCATACGAAACACGGAGAGAATATAGAGAGGAAGAGAGTATCCTATAGTCTGTTCATATTAGCTTGTCCTTAGGACAATCTGGTCCATCCATAGTAATCCGGGGCCACTATATACCGTAGGATCGAGAGGTGTGAAAAGTTCGATCTGCTCCAGTAGTAGATAGGCGGGCCATTGAGCACTTGTTCTTCGACTTTGTAAGGGTTCCAAATTACGTGTAGACCGTCAGATATTGAGGGCTCATCTTCCGTTTTCCAACAGTGGTATCAGAGCGATTTAACGGCGGATCTCCGATTATTTTCATCTAGAAAGGTAAGTGGCCCATCCTTTCTTTTAGATTGGAATCCACATTTTTTTGAATGGTATTGCATCAGCATATGTATGGTAGATTACATTTAATATACAATACCTAGTTTGGATGGATTGGATCACATGGATCAGTGTTATTTTTTTTATATATAAAAATCAGTGATTATGATCTAATGATCGGTCCAGATCCATTACTAATGGTCTGGATTACTGAACAGTGAGACCCATCTCTTTATGTGTTTTATTCACGTTGAAAGAGGATTACACCTCTTCACACCTTACAGTGATTAACGGAGGGACCCATCTGATTCCATAACCAATGTGGGGAGTGGATTGGGTGGTATACATTATATATAGTTGTTGTACACGTGATTTCTGTACACAAGAATGGCTAATGTACATCACAGCAGTAATCTTGTCTTTACTCTGACATCAGCCCCTAGTTTTTCGGTGGAGAATTTTGGTGGAAATTCTCTTGAGGGCGTGATAGTCTTGGCTGTAACAGCGCATGCGGAAGATGTTGCTTCCGGTTGAAGGTCAAGGTGGGATACACCATGATAAATTGTCGATAAATCCACACCCTCCATTAGTTTTGTAAAATGATTTTAGGCCATGGCCCCGAATTTTAGGTGGATCTATGGAGTGGACGACCCACACTTGGAACAGAGAAAATGGGATAAAACCCATTAACGTAACAACATGTTCCTGGTTTTTCATGGAAAGATTCGGTTGAATTTGGGTTGGATAGGTAAGGTCCACTAATGATGCCTTCTCGAAGATCCACTCCAATCTTTATTTTCTTGGTATCATGTCATGATATGGAGTTTAAAATGAGGAAGATCCACTCATCTAGTGGACCACATCCCTGTTTAGATTAACGGTGAGACGCACTTGTTAAATGACGTATATAACCAAAACACGTCAAATATTTTATTCACTTGAAAGATATAAATTGTATTTACGTCAGCAACTCACAGGACTCATCACTAGATATGTGATGAATCAAACCGTCCATCCATCTGGTGTACACATATTGTACATGATTGGTGGTGTTTCATGTGATTGGTGATGTACACATAGCCGCAAATCACGTGATTGGTGGTGTATCATGTACAGTGACGTGTTGTATCAAGTACATGTGATGTACACGTATGATCTACATGTGACGTGCTAACACATGATTACTATTCACGTGATTGCTGCACATGTGTGATTTCTGTACATGTGTATACAGTGACGTGTGCACATGTGTGATTTCTCGCATGTGTATACAGTGAAAACGTATACTGTACATGTGTGATTTCTATTCATCTAATGATTACTTTACACGTGTACACACCAAGTTTGTGTATATAAGTATTACTAACGTGATTGCTGTACACGTGATTGCTGTAACATATTATGAAAACAGTGATCTCGTTGACGTGTACGTGTAATCTGTACATGTAATCTTTATACAAGTTTACTGTTTCTACTGTGCACATGTTGTGGTGTACACGTGTTGTGGTGTTACTGTACACGTGTTGGCTGATGTACACGTGCAGCTACTATGTTTGAGTTTTGATAATTCTATATAAGTAGATCCGTTGAAAAACGAATACACATGTAATCATGCTTAATCTTCAAATCAATCGTGTGGCCTACATTCAGATATGTTGCAACCTGAATCTGTTATCTTGATTTTTAGATTTGATCATATACATGAGATGATGTTGTTTTCTTCAAAATATTGTCTTCACTATTGATCTAGAGCTCATTAGTGATCGAAATGATCATTGACCATGATGATCAATGTTGATGAAAGGATCCATCATCAATAATGAACATTAACGGTAATGATCGGATCCATCTCTAATGGACATGATCACTAGTGAAGATTGATCTCTTTTGATATCTTAGCACTTTATTTTTTCTTTTTGATGATGATGTTTATATGAGTGAAATAATTAGGCTTGATAAGTTTAGATCTAAGCCCTCCTTATTTTTCATTTGAACACAAAGAAAAACTTAGTGCTAGAATCCTCCTTAAAACTAAAGGTTGTGCATAACCTGAGTGGGAGTTTAATCTCCTCCACCAAATGATGCATGCAACCCAATAATGGAAGGTTGCATGTTATACAATTATAATTTTATAAAAGTACCAATTTCATCTTAATTTGAGAACTTGATTGCTCTACACCGCCCATTCGGGTATGTGGACTTTCAGATCTCGTTAAGATGTGTTGACTACTTTTATATTATGAAAATTTGTATAACACGTAGAAATGCTGATGATTAGTGTCAATACCTTAAGTTCTTAGCTAAGTAGTGATACTCATGCAATGTAGAGATGGCCACCAAAGCGTTAATCGTTGAGCAATTTGAAAGGTCAACATTTCGACAAACAACAACTACGAAGATCGGTCCCGCGCGGTGCGATGCCTTCTAGACGAGGACGATATATCTCACACACTCGATGTAGTTCAAGAGGAACCCATCTTAGGAAAGGAAATTTACAAGAACATGGGTTGCGATGACTCGCTACAATAAGTGGCGAAAACAAAATCGTTCGGCCCAATAATGTTCTTCTTAGCACCATGCACAAAGAACTCATACCTACGTATGAAGTGCATGAAACCGTCGGCTTTGTATAAGGAATGGGAAGCACCGACAGATGCCTATGCTGTAGTCGATGCAAGAGTTAGGGCAATGAAATTGGAATTCCGGGAGTATAGGATGCCGTCATTTGCCCCCATCAAAGATCATATCCGTAAGATGGAGCAAATGATAGGTGCCCTTAGGAATGTTGGGTGTAAATTGACCGAAAATCAAAAGATTATAGCCATGCACCGTTCCTTGCGTCAATCATGGGCCCAAATCAAAAGAATTTTCTTGATTCTATCACTACGTTCGAGAGACTTTTGTGGCCACTTGGTACGTGAGGTTGAAATGAATGCTATTCGGCCAAGTTCGGCCGGGGCTTTTGTAGCGAAACCCATAAGCGGAAAGCTAACTATAAACGGTCTAAAGCTCGCAAGAAGGCGAAGAAGAATAACCAAGAACGAAGACCACGGCACACTTTTGCTCCAAATCTCAAGAAGGGGAATGGAAAGAAGAAGCGAGAAAAAGACAAATGTAGTCTTTTGTCATGGAAATTCCGGCCATTATGCTCGACATGCGCCCATAAAAGACGGTAATTTCTCGGTCACAAGATACTTTGTATGTGGCGTTTGTTCTGAAATCCTTTCCGTTGATACTATATCTAACGAGTGGATTTTGGATTCAGTGAAGCACGTGACAAGTAGTCGTCGAGGACTCGAGGAATTCCACCAGAGCGAGGGGAGTTCTGAGTGTACATGGGCAATAATCTTTGTTGAAGACGTCATGAGGATTGGCGTTTTCCATCTACGTACGCGCATATGGGCGAACAATCATACTCCGTGATATTCTATATGCATGCGTCGAATTTAATTTACTTTTCTAGGTTATTAGGTGATGGTTTTGATATTCGATTTTTGGGACAAGAGTTTCTTTGAGACATTTAATAACCTCATATATGTATGGGGTAATTTAATTTCATTTATTTATTCTAGATGTAGAATGTGATAATGCATCTATTGCTTTGTCTGCTATGTCGAATGAAACGTAGTATCGAATCTCAAAAATGGCACGTGAGGTTAGGTCACATTGGAAAGGATCGTATGACAAGACTAGTACGTTAGTGTTAGACTCCTTATCCAAAGTTGATTTGCCATTTTGTGAACATTGTGTGTCCGGAAGACTTCGAAGAAACCATTTCCCAAAGGGCTAGGTCAAAGGGCACACTTAGAGATAATCCATTAAGATATCTGTGGACCCTTTAATGTACATGCAAATGCATGATGTCAATATTTTGTCACTTTCATTGACGATTACTGTGCTATGGATATGTGTATCTCATCTCACACAAATCTGAGGCTTTGATTGTTTTCTTAAATACAAAGTTAGAAAATCAACTTGAGAAAAGATTAAAATCCTTCGATCCGATAGAGGTGGCGAGTATACATCCGAAACGTTTAAATCATCTTGTGAAAATGTTGGCATTGTTCGGCGACACAATGGCTTACACACCACAAAAAATGATGTTGCGAGAGAGAAGGAATAGGACATTATTGGACATGGTTAGATCGATGATGGCTCAAGCCAATCTCTACATCACATTACGGGGAGACGCACAAGCAATGTACTGCGTCACGTCCTAAATAGAGTCCCATCCAAATCTATTCCTAAGACTCCATATGAGATGTGGTGCAGGAGGACTCCTTCTCTAGAACCTACGCCCTTGGGGATCTTTGGGATATGTTTTGCTACCTACTCCGCATATAGAGGTAAACTTGATAGTAAAACCATTGAATGCGTGTTCATTAGATACCCTATGCATTCAAAGGGATACATTCTAGTTTATGAGGACCATGGACGATGGATTGAGATAGAATCCCGAGACGTGACCTTCGTTGAAGATAGATACCCAAGCCGAGAGAAGCAAAAGGTTCCAATACAACTTTTTGAAATACCCGATGTATCTCGGAGAGTGGGAATTCGCTTTACAAGATGATGATGCTCCTATAGTTCGTCGTCAGACAAGTGTGGGAGGACATCTCGAGGCTCTCTGAGTTACGTCGAAGCGAAAGAGGATTGATTCCTCCGAAGATACTTCGATATTGAGGGCAAACATTCTCTTGTGTTGCAGCTTGATGATGATGAACCCGATTCGTATCGGGATGCATTATTATCTTCGACCTCGGCCGATTGGGTGAATCTATGGACGAAGAGATCGCTTCCATGGAGAAAAATAAAGTCCGGGAACTTGTTGATCTTTCTTCCAATCGCAAAGCAATTGGTAACAAATGGGTACTAAAGATCAAAAGAAAGGCGGATGGTACAGTGGACAAGTATAAAGCACGATTAGTTGCTAAAGGTTTTACACAAAAAGAAGGCATTGATTACGAGGAGACTTTTTCACCATTGCAAAGTTCTCTTCAATCATGATCTTGTCCATTGTCGCAAGTTTAGACTTAGAGTTATATCGATGGATGTAAAGACCGCATTCTTAAATGGTGACTTGGATGAAGAGATATACATGCAACAACCCATGGGTTATGTGGACAAAAAGCATCCAAATAAAGTCTGCAAATTGTTGAAATCTATCTATGGACTGAAGCAATCTTCAAGACAGTGGTACATGAGGTTCCACTTGGCCGTCACCACTTTTGGATTCACGATGAGTGAAGAAGATCATTGTGTATACATGAAACGGTCTGGAAGATCTTTTCTGATATTATCTCTATATGTAGACGATATCCTGTTAGCTGGTAATGACATGCAATTGTTGACATTGACTAAAGATTGGCTATTCTCGAACTTTGAGATGAAAGACCTCGGTGAAGCCAACTTTATCCTTGGGGTAAAAATCATCAGGGATCGCCCAAAGAAATTTTTAGGTTTGTCTCAAGCAACCTATATACAAAAGATCTTAGAGCGGTTCAGGATGGAAAATTCAAAAGCTGTTGAAACCCCTATGGATAAAGCTACCAAGTTAGACAGGAAATCGTGTCCCAGACTCAAGCCGAGAAATTGGCTATGTCCTCGATTTTATGCAAGCGCAGTATGGGAGCTTAATGTATGCTATGCTTTGCACCGAACCGGATATAAGCTATGCGGTTGGCATAGTCAGGCCCGTTATCGAGTAACCGGGGCAGTCTCATTGTGGCAAGCCGTCAAACGTATATTCCGCTATCTCAGAGGAACAAAAGACCTAATGTTGTGAAGGTACAAGCCTCGAACTCAAAGGATATATTCGATGCTTGGGGTAATGACGCCGACGAGGAAAGTCTACTTCGGGGTATGTGTTCTTACTTGGAGGAGGAGCTATCTCATGGTCGAGTAAGAAACATCCACAGCTCTTTCATCTATGGAGGCAGAGTACATTGCATGTTGCGCTGCAGTTCAGGAGTGTGTATGGGTTCGCAGATTTTTATTGAGTCTGGGTATTGTACCGAGTGTTCGTCAGCCTATATCGCTGAAGATAGACAATACTTCTGCTATTGACTTGGCAAAGGACCCTAAACACCACCAGAAATCTAAGCACATTGAGATCAAGTATCATTACGTCCGTGATCAAGTGAGAGATAAAAAGGTCGCCCTCAGCTACATTCCTACCAAGGAGATGATGGCTGATCCCATGACAAAACCTATAGCTAGAGATCTATTTCAGGTTCACGTCAGGCAGATGGGATTGAGGAAAACTTGATTGATGTACTTGTTTTGTAATACCTTTGATCTTTCATTAATGAATAATATATTCCATTTATTCCATTGAACACTAATATAAACTAGGTAAGAAGATCATCATTTACCTTGAGATCATGTAGGATTTCTATTTTTGTCGGCAGTGCACGGTCACCCACTTCCATCGGGTTGACCAACCTTGAATGTACAAGAGAGTACATTTGGGGCTATGTTTATACATTGAGGTATGAACTTCCCTTTATTGTGAATAATAAAGGATGAGGATATGAGTGAGTCGTATCCTACTGACAATCTAATAAAGATTGTAGATGAGACCGATAAAGTCGAATAACATAATCGCACCATTCCTTTACATGCGATCAATGTTATGGCTTCAAATTAAAGCAGGTTATGAGGTTATGAAATGAGTCGTACCTTATGTAGAATAACACATGCATCTTAGACCCGACTTTCACCTAGTATTGTCTACTTTACGATGTGGATTGTAGCCACATGCGGGGACCCTTACCTACAGATTGCTTTGATTCGATCTAATCATTGCAACGTGCGAGTAGAAGGTGACTCTTTGTGTCCTTATAGCTACCCTCCTCTTGTGTATATGAGGATGAGATTGAGTGTCGCTACTTTAGTGTACAATGACGAAAGGTCCTTGATTGGCCCGACTTCGGTTACTTTAGGAAAGCGGCTTGATTAATTCCAAATTACACATTTGCGTGGGAAGATCCCATGATAAATACACCAAGTTTCTAAACTATTAATACGCACTTGAAGACTTATCCGCCTAGCGATGCTCGAGTTGTTTTTATTAGTCTTTTAAACAATACTTTTTTTAAAAAGCATATATATAAATAAGTATTGCTTTGAATTGGTTTTAATCGAAGTTTGTGAAAAATCAAGTTTTCAATAACTTCGATAAGTTGGATAAGTGCGTATGTTGGCCGAGTACTCGGATCGGGAGTTAACTCCATCCGGTGTGGTCATGCGGACTAGGACAGGCATTGCAAAGCTTGGGTTATTGAGTACTAGTTAGGTGGTCATGAGTACTTAAACACTGTGAGAAGATTATGGTGATCCAAATTTGGTCCCACGCCTCGATTCTTTTGATCGCGATGTTTGGTATTTGATTGTTATAAGGCAAGTTAATTGACATGATTTATGTGCCTATCCCACTATGTGATTGAGTGGGAGATGTTGGACGTGGGCCGGTGGGGCCCTAATGGTGAGCAATCACTAGTGGGTGGGTCCCACGGGCTTTGGCTTCTTACGGCCTTTTTCCTCTTCTGTTATATTTCAAATTCAATTTTGAATTTGATTTATGATAGGAGATAGGGATAAGACCGGATGATGTGGCCTTATCACAATCCCACTTAAACTCTCTTTCCTCTGTTATATAAGGAGTGCGCTTCTCCCATGAAAAGCAATCGATTCATACGAAACACGGAGAGAATATAGAGAGGAAGAGAGTATCCTATAGTTGATATTAGCTTGTCCTTAGGACAATCTGGTCCATCCATAGTAATCCGGGCCACTATATACCGTAGGATCAGAGGTGTGAAAAGTTCGATCTGCTCCAGTAGTAGATAGGCGGGCCATTGGAGCACTGTTCTTCAGCTTTGTAAGGGTTCCAAATTACGTGTAGACCGTCAGATCTTGAGGGCTCATCTTCCGCATTTACCTACAGTTTATTATGGTGTGCTTTACTTGAGCTTTTTGATATGCTTTATGTTGGGACTTAAGCCCTAAAATCATTTGTTATAAATGGATGAATGGCGTGGATAACATACATAAATCAAGATGGGCCAATACAGTTTATGCAGTACACAATCGGCTTCCAAATAAAGGAGAAAACCAATTATGCAATATAGTCGGGGGCACCACACCCATGCGCACATTATTACTAAAGTTAAACCATCCAAAATGCAGGACCCACCGTATGTAAGTCGTCATCCAAAGGGTAGATTGATTGAGAAATCCCATCCTCTGATTAATGGACATTTGTTTGTTGGATGTGGATAGTTGACTACTTCATTTTGGGCCGTCCATCAAAGTTATAAAAAAAAAAAAAAAGCAAATCAAAATTCCAAGAGAATTTTGCAGACTTCAGCAGTGTGCATCTAATGATTATGATTGATTTTTAGAGGGAAATGATTTTTACGTGACCATATCTGATTGATATTGAACCGTGCTTGGAAAATCTACAGACATACCTATCTTTTACTTTGCATCTGCAAACAGACGGTCAGGAAGGTAACAGAATAGAACAACAACGGTCTACATTCCACTGGAAAAGACCAATGATTCTACACTCTGAGCCATTGGGCCATACATGGTGGGTCCCAACATATGGATGGTCTGGATCACAGAACCATGGAATCACTGGTGCACATTCAATCAAATATCATCCATTTTTTGCGGATCCAAAGGGCATTTTGCCAAATGTGAAAGTGAGGTTTTCTTGTATCAAGTGCTCCTTACGTATGTCGATTGGGTGTGTCAACGGGCCGGGCTCTGGCTTTAAAATGAAATTTTTATAAAGGTCTGGCCCGCAGGCCCCGACAGAAATAGTTCAAAATCTAGGCCGAGACCTACCAGGCCCGGCCCGTTGACAGCACTACCATTGCTTTACGTAAAACTTCAGAAACGAACTTAGACTTTGGAACTACTCTATTCACAAGTAAGCGTCGATTGGAACCTTAACATACAATGTTTTTATTTTCGCTGATGTGTCACTTCGGTAGAAAATCCAAGCCGTCCAAGTGCTAATCCATACCATGGAGATCACCCGCAGAAATATTGGAGCAACCAATGCATTAGGTGGGCCATACACGCACACTTACTTGGACCGTCAAATGTCCATTGATTTAGATGGCCGAGTGTCCCTGATCAATGGACCATCCCTATTTTCCATGGATGATCTGTATTAGGGTTAGTAAATATTTCTTATTCCAAAATCATCCCTATATTTTCCATCTCCGTAATATCACCTTATGAATTATTATTATTATTATTATTATTATTGGGATGAAATGAAAAGAAAAGAAATGAAAGGGCAATACGGTAATTTTGTTCTGTAGTATGTGACTTCTCCTAAAACAGTCGGTTGGTTTGTTGGGCTACTGATGATTGTGCGTATGAGAGCGGTTTGCAATTTTTACACAGGAAGCAAACAAACAAACAAACAAACAAACACCAAAAATAAATAAATATGAGGGTAATGGATTAGGTGCGGTCCTGGTCGCAACAAAGATGGTGCAACCCTTACAATGGGGCCCACCTTGATGTATGTATTCTATATCCATGCCGTACATCCGTTGTTTTGGACCATTTTAATATGTGATCTAAAAAATGAAGCAGATCCAAATCTAAGTGGATTATACTTTAGGAAACAGTGGTGATTGAATGCTCCACCATTAAAAATTTCCTAGGGCCACTATAATGTTTCATTAATGTTTATTTTCCATCCAAGCTGTTTATAAGGTTACATAAACCTGGATGAAGGGAAAAATACATATATCATCTTGATCCGAAACTTTTGTGGCATAATAAGATTTAAATAGCCAATCGACACTTTTTCCTATGATGTGGTCTAGATGAGATTGGAATCTACTTTATTTTTCATTTAATCTAAGAAACGTGTTATGGAAAAATGGATGGACGGTGTGGATTTAGAATTCATGCATGAAGGTGGACCCGACACTAAGAGCTGCACCGTTTGGGAGAGGTCGGGGCCGCACCTAATCCGCTCCCAAATCTGGGAGCCTGGTTTCTCGGTACCGGACTTCGTTTTTGTTTTCTATTCAATGATGAGCAGATTCGCGCGAGTAGATCTTGTGGGGATTATTCGCGGAACAGTTGCTAACGTGGAGATCCAGGCCGTTCATCAGGTGGGGCCTACCATAAAGCTTCCCTGGCCTGAAGTCAGGACTCAGGATAGCACACTTGTGGGGTACCTGTATGCGTATGAGCAGATGGATTTCCCGTACACGCACGGGACCAGCTCGACTTGCTGGCCATGTGCCTGCAGATCCCATCTGCGCTAATTTCGTACATGTATCATTAGATCAGGATCTCAGGTGAACCACACTAAAGGAAACAATGATGATTAAACAACAACTACTAAAATTTTCCATAGACTACGGAAATTTTGAATAATGTCGATTTTTGTTTAGTACCTTTACCTAGGTTTTTGTGACCTAATCAATACGTTAGATAGCAAATAAATATTATACCGTCTCTAAGAAGTCTTTAATGGTGAGTATTCACTCACTGTTGTTTTTATATACTATGGTCCACATAAGACGTGGATCTACCTTATTTTTTTGCCATGATTTGAAATAATGACTCAAAATGGGAAAATGGTATGGATAAAACAAATACATCATTTTCAAGCATGCATTGTGCCGTCCAGTAATCGGATCTTATTTGGGAGGCAGATTACGTCCTACCTCCGCCCGTCTCCACCCATAATGCTTATTTATCAATGCGGTTCATCCCTCTTCTCCTGTTATTTTTTAAGGTAGGAGCCCAAAAACGAAACAGATCCAACACTCGAGAAGTGGACCACACTACAGGTGACTTTTACATTTAATGAAACCTAAGTTGCTATTTAATATTTTAGAAAAAATATAGGCTGAGTGGATAGAGAGGTATATAACGGTAGGATGTACACAAATTTGGCCGTTCATGGCCAGAGACGGGCGAGGTAGGATGCAATCCCCATTCGTTATTTGAACCCCCGTCATTTATAATGCCAGGTCTACCCGCATGTAAAAAAATAAAATAAATTAAAAATCTACAGAATTTAATAAGCCGCATGATGCGCAGCTACGTGCACCACACGTGGCAACCTCGCATATGCATCATGTAAAGCGTACTTAGTAAACTCTATGGGGGCTACCGAGGATGTTTGTGTCTTATCCATGCCGTCCATCCATCTTATGGGCTCATCTTTTTTTTTTTGCAAGAGCCCAACATCTAACCATATCCAAAGCTCAAGTTGACCACACTACAGGAAATAGTTAAGATAATGATGTCCACCCTTGAAACCTTTCTAAGGCCCACCATTATGTTTATTTTGTTACCAACTTGTTCATGAGGTCGTATAGACATGGACTAAAGGAAAACATAAATATCAACTTAATTTAAAATTTCAATGGCCCAAAAAAGGAAATGTTTGGCATCTCTACAATAAAAGCTTATTTATTTATTTTAGAAAAATGATTTCTTATCTTGAAAATAAACAGTTTGGCAAAGCTCTAAGTTTAGAGCTTTTTTTTTTTTTTTTTTCAAAAACTAGCAAAAAAAAAAAAGAAAAAAGAAGACCTCTTAAAAAATAAGTAATGAGGAGGCTACTTTTTCTTCTAAAGCATAATTTGACTTAAGTGAGTACACATTTTTTATTATTATTAATTTTCGAACAAATTTTTCCTTTTAACTTTTTAAGTAATTTCTATCTTATCTTGTTCTCTTCTCTTTATAATATTTCTAAGGTGGGCCAACATGACGAACAACCCATGTTGAAGGTGGAGCTTCACATGATGAATGGAGGTGGCCTACTGGCCGTACACAGTCATGATGGATGCTCTACATAAAAGTGTGGCCCCACATAATGGATGACCCACATCAAAGGCGCGACCCACATGATGGATGATGAATATTGAAGGTGGGACCACATGATAGAAGGTTGACATCAAAGGTGGGCCCACATGATGAACGATCCATATTAAAGGTTGGGCGCCCCACATGATGGATGGTCCACAACAAAGGTGTGACCCACATGATGGATGATGAACATAAAAGGTGGGTCCCACATGATGGATGACCCACGTTAAAATGTGGTCACACATGATGGACTATCCACATCAAGTAGGCCCGCATGATGGATGATCTATAACAAAGGTGGGTCGCACATGATGAATGGTTGAAATTAAAGGTGGGCCTACCTGATTAACAACCCATATTGAAGGTGCCCCCACACGATGAATGGTACACATCAAGGTAAGCCCACATAATGCACAATTCACATTAAAGGTGGGCCCACGTGATGGATGACCCACATCAAAGTGTAGCTTAACATGATGGACCATCCACGTAAAATGGGCCTCACTTGATGATGGTCCACATCAAAGGTAGGACCCACATGATGGATGTGGACATCAAGGGGGCCCACATGATGGACGATTGACATCAAAAGTGGGCTTACATGATGAACAACCCGTATTGAAGGTGGGGCCCCACGTAATGAATGGTCCGCATCAAGTTGGCCCACATAATGGATGGAGTGGGTCTCACATATGGATGACCAACATTAAAGTATGGCCCCTTGTGATGGATTCTGTGCATCAAGTGGGCCCCACCTAATGGATGATCCACATCCAAGGTCTTGCATGATGGACGGTTCATATCCAAAGTGACCCAACATGAGAGGATCCATATAGAAGGTGTACCCCACACGACGGATGGTGACCATCAAAAGTAGGCCCCACAATAATGGACAACTCACTTCAAAGGTGGGGCCTACATGATGGACACATCAAATATATATTTTAGATAATGAGTAGTGGACATTAAGGGCCCCACATAAAAGAGAATTAGCATTGATGGTGGGCCCACATGATGGATAATCTACATAAATGTGGGTCCCATATAATGGACGGTCCACGTCACATGTCAAACAAAACAATAGTCTAGATTGCTCTTATAATGGAGTTGTTGTAATCTTTAAAAATTACATCAACTATCCCTTAAAAAAGCCCTTATTTGAACGTTTTACCAAACGTGCTTATTTACCAAATGAGTTTATTTAAACTAAGAGCTAGAACAAAAAGAGCTTATTAGAATAACTCTTATTTGAAAAGCACTTATTAGATCAAACTAGAGATGTCAAACGTGCCCTAAGGTTTGTACCCTAGGCATTCAATTCACATGATTTCTTATAGTATAGTCCACTTAAGCTTTGAATATGCTTTATTTTTTAAATCATGCCCTAAAATGATCTAGTAACGGATGGACAGTTGATTGATGTCTTAAATTTATAAATCAACAGGTTTGTTGATGGTAGCTCGATGTCATTGAGCATACTTCAATGCCATCGAATGCTGCTCGATGCCATCGGAAAAATCTGAAATTTTCACAATTGGTTGCTAAACACTTTAGGTGTCCTACTTGATGCCATCGAAAGGGGTTCGATGCCATCAACGAGCCGTTTATGACATCGAAGTCTCATTGAAGTGCCATCGAGGAAATCAAGAAAATACATGTTTAGTCGCTAGAACATTTCGATGTTTAGGTCAATGACATCGAAGAGGTTTGATGCCATCGAAGGTTGTTCTATGCCATTAAAGTGATATCAAAGGAGTTATCGAATGATCGCGCATAGTTACGTAAAGTTGCATAAGTGCGGGATGTGTTTCCTATTTTGATTGCGATTCTCTTAGATGTTATATATATGGGTGTAATCAGAAATATAGGGTATCAATTTTTATTTTTTTTTAATTTATTCATACAGTTTCAAGGGTGTAGCTTGAGGAGATTTGAGGCTTGTTCGAATTGGGTAATCTCAATCTCTTGTAATTTTATGCTTTCATCTTGCATATCTGTCACTTTGTACCATGGTTTTTTCCCAGGAGAGTTTTTCCACGTTAAATTCGAAGTGTTTGTGATTGAACTTGATTGTACGATTGAAATACTTTGCTTGATTAATCTCTGTGTGCTTCTGCGGCCCCTCGACAAGTGATATCAGAGTTTAACGTTGGGGCGCATATTGAATATGAAAGCATAGTACCAATGACTTATAATCTTAATTTTGATGTTGAGAAATATTCTAAGTAAAATAATTTTAAACTTTGGAAGGTTAAGATGACCGGTCTCCTAGTTCGGCAAGGATTAGATGATGCACTCCTTGAGAAGCGGCCATAATATATAATAAATTAGAAATGGAACAAAATGGATAAGAAAGCGAGAACCTTTATCTAATTGTACCTAACGGATGAGGTCATCTACAATATCATGAGAGAGAAAACTACAGCAAATACATTGACGAAATTAGAAGACATCTACGAGAACAAATCTCTTAAGAATCGCCTGTACTTGAAGCTTCATTTGTTCAATATGAAGATGACAGATGGAGGTGATGTTGAGGCAAACATTAGTAACTTTAACAAGATGATTCGCAAACTGTTAGATGTGTAGGAAAGGATGAAGGATGAGGATTATGAATGCATCCTAATGGATTCTCTCATGGCTTCATATGAGTCATTCAAGGACTCGCTGTGCACTGGTAGATTGACCCTTAGCGTCGATACCATTATCTCAGCCCTTCATAGAAAGGCAATGACAAAGAAAAACAGTGATGTGGGCGCCTCTAACAATGCACTGGTTAAGAGGGGACAAAATTTTGAGAGGGACAGTGGATCTTCTTGATCGAGATCCAAATTCAGGGGCAAGGGAAAAGAAAAGTTAAAGTACAGGAATTGTGGTATGTCTGTGCACGTGAAGAAGGATTGCACAAATCCTAAGGTAAGAAAAGAGAACTTATAGACTTTTTCTAGGAAAGCCAATATTGCCTAGCTTGATGAAGGTATGAGTGGTTATGATGTGTTGTCAGTGTCTATGGTTGAACATTATACGTTGAACGTAAGGACAAGTGGATTTTAGATACTGGGGCATCATATCACATGACTCCTCATCGAAGTTGGTTCACCAGTTACATAGAGTGCGATGGTGGCTAAGTATTTATGGGCATGTAACGTGGTGGGTGTTGGATCGATGTACATCAAGCTGTTTGATGGCATGAAGCGTACCTTGTCCGAGGTGAGACACATTCCTGATATGAGGAGGAGCTTGATATCTCTTGGAGCATTCGAGGCGCTTGAGTACAGATTCATCGATTTTGATAGTGTCCTTAAAGTTTTAAAGGGGGCACTCATTGTCATGAAGGCATAGAGGAGCAGAAACCTTTATAGGTTGATCGGGAGCATTTCATTGGGTGGAGTTGCAGTGTCTGTATCGGATTCCACGTCTGCACGTATGTGGCATGCACGTTTGGACCACAAGAGCAGCGGGGTATGAAGGTACTTTTTGACTGTTGTTTAATTCTATTTTTTAAAAGTTTTGATTTAAGTATATGCGAACATTGTATATATGGTAAACATTTAGGTTATCTTTTAAAACTGGAAAACGTGTATGTAATGGTGTTCTCAATTATGTGTATTCTGATATATAGGGGCTGACGCCCATGGTTTTCATTGAAGGGTTGTCATGATTCATCACATTCATTGACGACTACTACAGGAAAGTGTGGGTTTATTTTATGAAAAATAAATTCGATGTTTTCACTAACTTCAAGCAGTAAAGGTAATAGATGAAAAATAATTAGGGTGAAAGGTGAAGGTTATAAAGATAGATAACGGTGGAGAATTTACTTCAAGTAAATTTAATTAATACTGTAAAAATGAAGGGATCGTGAGGCACAACATAGTGTGCCATACACCAGAGAAGAACAGTGTGGCTGAGTGAACGGATTAGATCGGAGAAGGCCTGATGCATGATTAATAATGATGGGTTGGGTAATGAATTCTGAACTAAGGCCATTAATAAGGCTTGTTACTAGGTAAATCGGTTCCCTTTTACGACCATTGATTGCAAAATTTCAAAAGAAATATGGAGTGGTCATCAGGTAGACTACTCGAGATTGTGTATATTTGGTTGTGAAGCTTACTATCATGTACTGTTGGTTGAGAGAGATAAGCTAATCCAAAGAGCCAAAAAGTAAATTTTTGTTGGCTATAGTGGTGGTGTGAAGGGGTACAGGCTGTATGATCGGGTCACATGAAAAATCATCATTAGTCGTGATATCAAATTCAATGAAGGATCCTTATTCCATAAGGATAAGCACGATGAATTGAAAAAATTGGTGGCAGACGTTCAGTTAGACAACGAAACTCAGGCTAAGATAGATACGCAGATAGAGGTACAGGAGCAGGTGGAGCAGCCACCTATGAGAAGGAATCCGCCATAAGATTGCAGGTTATCGGCAAGATACAGGGATGACTCTAATTTCATATATGCCCTAATTATAGATGAGGGGGATCCATTTACTCTTCAAGAAGCTCTTGATGTGCCGGATGCCAAAAATTGGAGAACAGCGATGAACGATGAGATTGACTCCTTAGATAAGAACACAGGAACCGACAGAGCTTCCTGTTAACCGTAAAGTGATCAGGTGTAAGTGGATCTTCAAATAGAAACATGATAGGTACAATACAAGGTTGGTAGTGAAGGAATATGCTCAAAGAGAAGTTAGTGGATGTAAAGACTATTTTCCTGCATGAAGAATTGGAAGAACGGATCTACATAAAGCAACTGAAAGACTTTGAAATAAAAGAGGCAGAGAACAATATTTATAGGTTAAAGAGGTCGTTGTATGGCCTAAAACAATCGCCTAGGCAATGGTATACAAATTTTGATTTTTTTTTATGGTAAGTTGAAGTTTACTAGGAGTGAATATGATTATTGTGTCTATTACAAGATATTGAGTGATGGAAAATTCATCATTCTGGTATTGTACGTTGATGATATGCTTATCGCCAACCATAACATGTCTAAGATCGACTTATTGAAGACTCGAGAATCAGAGACATTTAAGATGAAAGATCCGGGGGTCTGCAATGAGGGTTCTCAGCATTGATATATACAGAGATAGAAAAATGAGTAGACTTTGGTTGTCTCAAAAGGAATAACTTGAGAACTTATTAGTAAAGTATGAGATGGACAGGGCAAAGCCAGTTAGCGTTCCTTACGCGACTCATTTTAAGCTTTTTTTTCTAAATAATGTTCTAAAATTGATGAAGAAAAGCAGGAGATGTCTCGTGTACCTTATTCGAGTGTGGTTGATAGCTTGATGTATGTCATGGTTTGTACTAGACTAGATATTTCACATGCGATTAGTGTTGTTAGCAGATATATGTCTAGCCCCGGAAAGCAACACTGGGAGGTAGTGAAATGGTTACTTCGATACATTCGAGGTACGCAGGACTACGTCTTATCTTTTGAGAAATAAGGGACTAAGTTAGTAGGGTATGTGAATTTTGATTACGCGAGTAGTGTGGATAGTAGAAAGTTGACTTTCAGTTACTCATTTATGCTAGCGGGTGGAGCGATCAGTTGGAAGTCGAAGCTTCAGTCTGTGGTGGCTCTTTCCACGACCGAAGCCGAGTATATGACAGTGACAGAAGCATTCAAGGGAGGTGTTTGGTTGAAGGGAGATGATAAATCAGTTGGGGCTTCAGTAAGAGGCCGTGTTGGTTAATTATGACAGCGAAAGCATGTTCAATTTGGCTAAAAATTTATTTATCAATCACGTATTAAACACATTGATGTTCATCACTATTTTATCCAACAATACTTGAGGAAGGAGGCGTGACTTTAGTGAAGATTCACACGAGTGTGAATTCGATGAACATGCTAACTAAGGTGGTTCCTTCGGAGAAGTTCAAGTTATGTGCAACTTCTCCAGGCTTAGCGAAAGCATAAATGGAAGACGGAATGTACACGAAAAGCCATGATAGAGCTATGATGCAAGGCATAATTAGAGATTAGGAAAAAATGAGCTATGGAGATTGGCGAATGAAGACATAGTGGAAATTGTTGATTGGTGTCTTAAATATGTAAATCAACGATAACAGCTCAATGCCATAGAAGGCTGCTCAATGTCATCGAAAAAATTCAAATTTTCATAATTGGTTGCTAGACACTTTAGGTGTCCTACTCAATGCCATAGAAAGTGGTTCGATGCCATTGATGAGTCGTCAATGATATCGAAGTTCCATCAAAGTGTCATCGAGAAAATTCAGAAAATCTATGTTTAGTCGCTAAAATATTTTGGTGTTTAGTTCGATGACATTAAAGAGGTTCGATACCATTGAAGGTTATTCGATGCCATCGAAGTGATATCGAACGATCGCACAGAGTTATGCAGAGTTGCATAAGTGTGGGATTTATTTTCTATTTCGATTGTGATTCTCTTGGAGGCTATATATATGGGTGTCATCAGGAATAGGGGGTATCAAAGAGCTTTCTAATTCATTCCTTTGGTTTCAAGGGTGTAGTTTGAGGAGTTTCAAGGCTTGTTCGAATAAGGTAATCTCTATCTCTTATAATTTTCTGCTTTCATAGTGCATATTTATCGCTTTGTGCCATGGTTTTTTTTCGGAACAATTTTTTCATGTTAAATTTAGAGTATTTGTGGTTGAACTTGATTGTGTGATTGGAATACTTTACTTGATTCATTTTTATGTGCTTTTGCCCCCCCATGGACTGTGTGTATAAGATGCATATATCACAGTGGGCCCCATAGAGTTTACTTAGAACGCTTTAGCATACTGAGTTACTTAGTACACAGTCTGCTTCCATGTGGGTTGGGCTAAGTTATGATCTGTACTAGAAGTCATTGGGAGAGTTCGCTCATCAGATACTTGTACTGAATGTGGACTGTTGGCATATCTTTTCTAATCCTTTCGTTGTTTTGTATAGGTGGGATCTGTGTAATCATTTTACCATTCTAAGTTTTTCCAAATTTAGCTACAATGTTGGGTCCACTAGTGCATGGCTTGGATCTCCCGTGGACTAGCCAAGTTGGCTAGCATGCCACATGTACTTGTCAAAGCCCACGTGGATTTTCCTTTTGCAGGAATTTCCTATCATTGAAAACTAAATGAGGCCCACTGTAATGCTGGTAAGAACTCTAAACGTCCATCCATTTTTCCAGATCATATCAGGACATGGGTTAAAAAATGAGGCAGATCCCAATCTTGAATGGGCTGCATGACAAAAACAATAAACACACCAAAATTTTGGATCAGACAAATATTTGTGTGTTTTTTAGTTTATCTCAATAGGAATAGGAATGACCTTATGAACGGTATGGACGACATAAGAACATCATGGTGGATCCAAGAAGGTTTCAATGGTGGGCATTTCCTAACGTGTGGCTCACTTGAGTTTTTGAAATGGCTAAAAATGCTTATGTCCTAACATGATCCCTAAAAACAAATGGATGAGGTATCTCACAAACATTGCGGTAGCCCCACCAACATCACAAAATTGGTTAGGCTTTGAGAATGATATCTAAATAGCAGGGATCCCTCCAACCATTAACTAGAATATAACACACATGTTCCATGTTTTTTATTTTGAGATTCAAATAAACAAAAAGCTACACATGTGAGCGATGACTTATATTTAGTTTATGTGTGCAATTAGAGCATGTTGGATGTGCAGAGTCACACTTGACTGTATGTTTATTAAATATTGGCACCCCTCGCGTTGAGATGGACCGATGAAAACAAGATCCGAAAATCCAACCTTCCTTTTAACCATCGATTATAACAATGATAAGGCGATTTGCAGAAGAATAGAAGTTAATCGTTCTTGATGGATAATTTTGCCTTACTTTCAGAACTTTTCATCCACTAATAATTATTGTCAATGTATTTCTCAAAAAAAATAAAGATAAATAAATAATACAAAAAGAGGTTAAAACAATGCTAATTTTATTAATTTGTAGATGATGCTCATTATAATTAACAAAGAAAAAAATAACTAGAGAATAAAATATATGAATACCTGAAACTGTCTAAATGAACAAACGGTTCAGGTGGATGGTTAGTAGGATGTGACTAAAATATTTGACCTCTCAAGTAAGAACTTGGTTGATCAAAATCCAACAACCGAAGGTTGTGGATGATTATGCTAATCCTATGATACTGTAGTGTTTGCGCTGGACTAAGATAAATGTAAATATAGATGTAAAGAATATAGATTGTATTTGGCGTGGGGCCTTAAGCTCTTAATTGCATTCTCCTTTTATAGGCTTTGGGAGGAGGTAAAACCCTCGCTGGGTTTCTTTGATAGTCCAGGATACTTTGTAGCTACAACTTGTAGTCTTTCCATAGGGAGTTTCCGTATATATGAAATCATTGGTATGATCTTTACTTTTATGTAAATGCTCATCTAGATCAGAACTTAAGGCCTGTTTGTTTTTTCAATTCATCAGGAAATACCGTGAAAATATGTAATAATTATTTCCCTCGTATTTACCTTACTTTTTTCAATGTTTGATTTGACGACATGCATTTTTGACACAAAAATCGAGAATGCCACAACATATTTGTGGGTCCACCGTGATATGTATCGTTTATCCACACTGTTAATCTATTATGACTGATGAATTTATGGCATGAGCCAAAAAATGAGGCATATCGAAAGCTCAAGTGGACCACTCCACTAGAAAAAGGGAATCGAACACTTACCATTAAAAACCTCTCAAGCCCGCCGTTTCTTTTTGTGTGGGCCATTTGAGTGTTCAATTGCCTCATTTTTTGACTCATGCCTTAAAATTTTGTGTTAAAATAGCCGGACGGAATGAATTTATCATATACATCACCCTGGGGTCCACAAATTTAAAATAATTCTTTTGAACCGGTTTCCGAGGTAAAAAGTATAGTTGATTTTCAAACGATTTTCAAACGGGTGAAATAGTAATAATTACCCATTCCAAGGGTATTGACACAGTCACAGAAAAATCAAACATGCCCTTAAGGACATCTAAATCTGGCTCGATAAGAGCCATCTCCCTTCCGCCTATTATGCCCTTGAATATTTGTGGATTTAATGGGACTGGATCCATCAAATCTTGATCGGACCCTTATCCATTGGTTATAATCCACTTAGATATTAGTATAATCTTCGGATCTTTAGAATCTTTGTAATCGTTGCGAGAGCTCTGAACATCTTTGGGAAGATCTCCCATTTCGGAAGGATTATGAGAGACGACCTTACCAAACACATCCGGATCTGTAATAAGATCCTTGCCTTGGTGCGTCTTTTATAGATGTGTCGCATACATTGCCTTAGTCACATGCCTTAAGGCTGTGTATCATTTATCGCTTCATTCCTCAACATGCACGTGCATGATTTTGTGCCACTACATTAATGATGAAAGGTGTATCGCCAAAGAAAATGTGGTAAAACATATATTCAAGTGCGAGTATAATTTTGCCAACATTAAACCCATAGTGTTGACATGTGGCAACTTCTTATTGGTCTACGTCAGTACGTTGAAATAAGTGTAAATAATTTCCATGTGTGAAGACCTTGCAATTGTATTTTTCTTCCTAGAAACATGGGTCCAGGCTAGAGAGCACGCAGACTAGGTACTGTCGGAACCTAGACTGAGGACATGGATTGCCAGTGCCCCTAAGTATAGGAAGTTCTATGTGGGCCCCATAAAGCTCACATATTGAATAAATTAACTTTGTAGGGCCCACCATGAGTTATGTGTCTTATCCACTTAGTCGATTGTTTTACCAACTTATTTTAGAGTACGATCCCAAAATCAAGCATATCCAAAGCTCAAGTGAACCACACCACAAGAGCCAGTGAATACAACACTTACTATCCAAATCTTGATGGGGCCACAAAGGTTTTGGATAAGCTGATATTTGTGTTTTCCCTTCATTCATGTCCATGTGACCTTATGAATAAATTAGATGACAAATAAATATCACTGCAGTCCTAGGATGGTTTCAACTGTGGATATCATTGTCCCCACTATTTTATATGGTGGGGTCCACTTGAGCTTTAGATATGCTTGGATTTTGGATTCAACCCTAAAATGAGCCATATATATTCACAGTGGGCCAAACAAAGTTTACTCAGTTCCATTCCGCTTCCCCGTGACAAATCCAATCTGTCCATCACTTTTGTAAGATCTGATGCAGGGGAGGACGTGAGGTCAAGCACCATCTTCCTCAAGGGGATAATTGTTCTAAATCCACGGAACTTCTTTGGATTCGTCATAGACTTCTCGAATCCACGGGAAAGAAAGCAAGCAAAATAGAAAATAAATTCTATAAAATTCAAAATTGATTGATGAATGAAATAAATGAGTTCACAACCCTTTAAATAGGGATACCAAGTAATGGGAGAGAAATCAGAAGTAAACTATAACTAAAACTCCTAGAATTCGCAACTTACTATAAATAGTAAACTTACTATTTATAGACGTGATGTCTACTAGTGCACAAGGTTTTCAGCCAAAAATAGTAAGTGTCCTATTTGGCTTCACCAACCTATTCTCCTAATTATTCTAAGCTCTTTTCACATTGGGCGCAACTATTAAAGGCAAACGGATAAAGAATTATAATCAAACTAAAACTTACTATTTATAGTAAAAATGGAATTAAAACAGGGAAAAAGCAGTTGATCCGGGGGTATTTTGCAAATCCGGCTTAGCAAGGCTAAAGTAGCTCGTTCTACCCCAAAATCATATATTTTACGCCCGATAACTCATTCTGGATTGTGAGATACGCCTGATTTAAAGTCTAACGATTCGGATCACTTCTGTTGTCGACTGGGCCTTTTCTGATCCATCTCGGCTATGAAACTATCCATGACCTGCTCTACATTAAGATCATAAGAGGCCAGAAATTAAAAAATCAAGCAAATCCAAAAGTTTACGTGCCACACCACAAGAAATAACAAAAATTGATCCACACCATTAGAAACTTTGTGGGGCCAAAGAAGTTTTTCATCAGAATGATATTTGTGCTACAGTTTATCTCAGTCATAGTAACCCTGTTAACGGTTTGGATGGCATATACCAACATGGTTAGCTCCAGGAAGGTTTCAACTGTGGATATTTCCATTCCCACTATTTTGTGTGGTGAGGCTCACATGAGTTTTGGATCTGTTAGTCCTGTCACACCATGATCTTTCAAAACTGATGGACAGGGTGTATTTATTAGGGCTATCTTTATGGCCCCACACAACATTTGGTTGTGGAACTTCTCGTTCGACAGAAGCAATTTGTGTCTCCAAGTTAAATTCCTTCAGCCCTGACATGGTGAGATTTGACCAGATGGTGGGGTCGCCCAGCCGGGAAGGAAGCAGATTGGCTGTTATACCACACACCACTGATGTAGCTGGTGTGTCGACGTCACCAAGTTTTATTGGTTCCATCAAGAGGTATGAGTTATATCTAAACCATCCGTCCATTGGTGGGCCAAGTTCTTTGGTGTGTTAACGTCACTAAATTATATGGTCTCCACGAAATGACCACAAAATTATATGGTCTCCACTAAATTACCATGAAATGATGTATGCGTTATGTAAGCACCCACCATTCTGATGCAGATTGGACGTTAAAGTAGACCACCAAAGAAAGTAGTGGATATACAGTCTACCATTGAAAACTTCTTAGAGCAGTTGTATCGTATTCCTTAATATCCTTATAAACCTAGTTGGAAATGATACATATTATAGCAAGCAAAAGATACGTGGGTTAAAGAAGGATGTTTGGAGTTTTTTTTTTTTTTTTAAAGGAATTTATCACAGCTGAGGGGTGGCTGATAGTCATTCAGGAGATCGATTAAGCAGCCATGTGAAATGTGGTCTAGTTAGCAAGAGGCTTCGAGCAGTTAATGGGACATATGACAAGTTTAGAAGGAAGTCTCTATAAGTCATGTAGTACTAAAATAGTTATAACAATTGTCAGAACATGAGAAGCATCCAGAAGACCAGTAGTACTAATACCATTATTGCAACCGTCAGAATGTGGGAAGTATCCAAATGACTGGGTTAAGGCTATAAATAGCAAATGAATTCAACAAAGCAAATCATCTCATACCAACCCAATCAAACTCAATATATATTTCCATTATACTTTCAATTACCGGTCATTTACATTCTTTAGTGTAATCACTCTATCTTTTTGCAAGTCAATTACATTTCTTAGTGTAATGCTTTACTTTTTGCATGTTGTTTACATTCCATAGTGTAATTTCTAGTGTTAATCAAATAGCTAATAATCTTAGCTGTAATTTGGGTCTACGTTCATACGCTGGATTCAGTTCTCCATCTAAGAATGTGTTTTTGTGGCTGCTCTTTATGACTAATTGTAAGGTTTCCTTTCTTTTATATATATATATATATATATATATATATATATATTATATATATATATATATATATATATATATTGAAAAGTCCTTTTGCACGGAAGGTGAATGTATAACCCATCCTTTAAATATCACCTGACCCTTTTTACATACTATGCAAGTGGCTAAATAGGCGACCGATCTCATTCAATCTTGATCATATACTATGTATCTGCCTATCTCAGCGCTTGGGGTCATAGATGTTAGGTTTGAATTGAGCCGCAAATTTAATTTTGGCATGCCCACGCTTGTCACGTGACAGACACTAGAAATCGAGCACGAATAAGGTTTTTGACATGCCCGATGGGACATTAAAGTGCTTGATTGCCATACATATACATTGTGCACTGACTGTGAAGAAGCAATCAATAGGTTTTGACATGCCCATTGAGACTACCACTATAAAAAAAACTACTTGGTTGCCAAAAATATTTAGTTTGCACTGACAGTTTAGAAACCCAACAGGTTTTTGGCATGCCCGGTGGGATACTAAACTACTTGGTTGCCATAAATATACTTGTGCACCAGTCGTGCAGCGAACATCAATGGGTTTTGGGCACCCCTGGTGGGACCCTGTTTCTAATTTATCGGTGCAATGTTGCCAATTGAAAATATGAATAGAAAGAGTAATCGAATTGCTGGGTCGAATTCTCCACACCAATGCACCACCTCTGACCAAGGATGTGTTGTTTTCAAGTGACCCTGAAGTTTTAAACTTGAATAGTAGTTGGACACTCAATACCAGAAATTAGGAAGGAGTTACGACCTCTCGGACCATTTCTCTAGAAGAGATAAGGGTCGTACTCCGAGATGTACAACTGAGTATGCAGCATGTTCAAGAATATTTGAGAACTTAGGTCGAGTAATTCCGTATTTAAACTGAGGACACTAACAAATACACGACTAGACAGACTAAGGCTGTGCATCGATTGATGTCTATGATAGCTGAAAGAACGCATACGGCAACGTAATATAATGTCAAGGGAAGTTTTATCAGTAATGTGATTCAACAGCCACCTATGCCTCCCTTATAGTGAAACTCGCCGCCCATTCCAATTCAGGAAGTACAGGATGCTCCGCTACCCACCGAATTCAGACGACCAGAGCGAGAGGCTAGGAATTTTGTTCCTGAGGTTTGGAACCAGGGTTTACCGGGATGGCAAAATTTCCAGCAATTCCCTAGGAACCTGTTATTCCATGAGGGAAAAAATCGAGTAGGTCTTTTTCCACCACCGATGGTTGAACCTCAATGAGTGGATCGCAACCAAATCATGTAGATGGTTCAAGAGGTAGTAGGCTAAGCACTCAGTTGTAATACCATCCTGGTCTACCATAAGCCATATCCCGAATGGATTGACCGACAACACCCATTGGATTTGAACACCCTTCCCGTTGCAATATAGGATTGGTGGAATGTTTCACCATCCACTGAGTTCAGGCGACCAAAGTGGGAGTTCAAGAATTTTATCACTGAAGAAGGAAACTAAGATATACCTGTGGGACAACCCTTCAGTGGGAATCCACCATATCATGGAGGACAAAACCAGGTAGGCCCTAAATCACCTCCAATGATTGAATCACGCCATTTGAACTGCGACCAACTTATTTGAATGGTTCAGAAAGTAGCAGGCTAAGTTCTCAGCCATATTACTACCTCGGCCAACCATAAGCCCGATTTAAATGGATTGACTGACAATCTCCATTGCCACAATTAATTTTTCTGTTTTTCAATAAAGATGGTTGAATTTGACTAAAACGACAAAATTTGCCATTTTTCGATCATGATGACCAAGTTCAATTAAGATGGTCGAATTTTTCATTTCTGGATCATGATGTCCAAATTCAACCTAGATGGCCGATTCTTGATCATGATGGCCAAGTTCAACTAGGACGGTTGAATTTGTCGTTTTAAGATCAAGATTGTCGAATTCAACTAGAATGACCAAATTTACCATTTTTTGGCCAAGTTGGCCGACTTTGATGTTTTTTCGATCAAGATGGTTGAGTTTCACCAAGATGGTTGAAATTTATATTTTTACATGACCGAGCAATCACATTTATTGCACCGAACAACGAATTAATATTGCATCACCCTTTTACCAAATGTGAAGTAATGTTGGGGACAATATTATATCGTATTACTCACCGTTCTTGAGAAATCCGATTAGAAAGGACATGTGTTATAATAAGGAAAAGATATTGTAAGCTAAAGATTTTCAAGGATGCTCGAAGTGCTTTTTACGGAATAACAACTGACAGGATGACAAGACATGGAGCAATGAAATAAATTCAAAAGCATACTAAACAGCTGGTAGTAATCCAGGAGGCAAATCAAGCAGTCGATAGTCATTCAAGAGGTCAATCAAGTGATTAATAGTCATCCAGGACGTTGATCAAGTGGCCGAGTGTCATCTAGGAGGACGACCAAGTGGCCAAGTCAACAAGGAAGCCTGAAGTAATTACTAGGATATGTGACAAGTTTAAAAGGAAGTTTCTAAAAGGCCATGTAGTATTGAAACAGTTACAACAACTGTTAAAACGTAACAAACATCCAAATGGTCGGGTTAAGACTATAAATAACAAATGAATTCAATAAAGGAAATTGTCTCATACCAATCCAATTAAACCTAATATATCTTTCGATTATCCATCATTTACATTCATCAGTGTAATCATTTTACATTTCTACCAGTCAATTACATTTCTTAGTGTTATCCTTTACTTTTTGCCTGTTGTTTACATTCCACGGTGTAACCCGTAGCGTTAATCAAGTAGCTGATAATCTTAACTGTAATTTGGGTCTACACACATACGCTGGATTCAGTTCCCCATTTAAGAAGATATTTTGCAGCTACTCTTTGCAACCGACTGTGAGGTTTTCTTTCCTAATTTTCTTTTATTTGTATTGAAAAGTCTTTTTGTATGGAAGGAAAATGTGTAACCCATCATTAGAGGATGAACCCTACCTTTTGAATATCGCCTAACCGTTTTTACATATTGTTCGAGTGGCTGAATCGACGACTAATCTCATTCGATCTCGATCACATACTATGTATTTGCATATCTCAGCACTTGGGTTCATAGTTGTACGGTTTGAATTGAGCCGCAAATTTAATTCTAGTACGCTCGCAGTTGTTAGGTGACATAAACTGAAAATCAAGCACCAATAAGGGCCACGGGCTTTTTAGATAAATATGATATTTGCCTTTTCCCCTCATCCATGTTTGCGTGACCTCATGAACAGATTGGATGACAGATAAGCATTATGGTTGCCTTGGGAAGGTTTCAATGGTCCCCACTACTATTTTTGGTGTGGGGGCAATTAGGATTTTGATGTCTAATTTTTGAGTTCATGGCTTAAAATGATCTTGCAATATGTATCGACGTCAAAGCACCACTAAGGTCAGTGTGTGGCACACCACGCAATCCACTTCCAACGCAGCTTGGGTAGTACCCTTGCCTGTCTAGACAGGTTAAGTCTACAAGGGGCCACCGTGATATATGGCTTTTATCCGGATCATCTAATCATGTTCCATGTCATTTTTAGTTTATAATCCCAAAAATTGCATATCCAAAACCCAAGTGAACAACACATCAGGAATTAGCCTGCCTTAAAAACTTCTTGGGACCAAGTTTTGGATGAAGCTGATATTTGTGTTTTACCTCCAACAAGTCTATACGACCTATGGAATAGAAAATAAACATCATGGTGGTGGAAGCGTATTGCGTACTAAGTAACTCATTACACTTACGGCGCTGAGTAAACTCAGTGAGGTTCACTATGATTTATGTATTTTATCCACTTCATCCATCCATTTTATGAGATAATTTTATGGGTTGAACCCAAAAATGAAGCATATCCAAAGATCAAATGGACCACACCATAGGAAACAGTGTGAATTGAACTTCCTTCGTTAAAAAATTGTCAGGGGCGACGGAAGTTTTAGATCTAACTTATATTTATTTTTTCCCTTCATCCATATCTGTATGATCTTATGAACAGGTTGGATGACAAATAAACATCACTTTGGGGCCTAGCAAGGTTTCAACGGCTAAAATCATTATTCCTACTTTTTCCTGTGGTATGATCCACTTTAGCTTTATATATGTTTCAATTTTGGGCTCAACCCGTTAAATGAGCTGCAAAAATGGATGGATGGCATGGATAAACCAAATAAATTCATTGTGGGCCCAACTGAGTTTACTTAATAGGATAAGAGCGTACTGAGTAGAGCTGGGCATCGGACTGAGTAGGATCGGATTGGGTCCAACTCGATTCGGTTCGAAATCTACATGGGCTGACCCGGACTCGATCTGATTCGGGATTGAGTCCGGGACATCTGACTCGAATCGATTCGGTTCGAAATCTACATGGGCTGACCCAGACTCGATCTGATTTGGGACTGCGTTTGGGACATCTGACTCGAACCGATCCAATGCACGGTTGGCTTGACCCGAATCGAGTCGGATTGGGTTGGGTACAGTTCGGATTGGGTTGGGTCTGTGGGTCAAACTATGAGGTATGTGTTATATCCAAACCGTCCATCCATTTGGAGAGTTCGTCTTAAGACTTGAACCAAAAAATAAGACAAATATAATGATCAGTTGGACCACACTACAAAAAACAGTGGGGGATTGAACGTTTACCATTGAAACCCTTTTGGAGATCACGGAAGTTTCGGATTAATATGAAATTTGTTTTCCTCTTCATCTATGTATTTTTAATCTTATTAACAGATTAGATGGAAAATAAACGTTATGGTGGGCCCTAGGAAATTTTAACGGTGAAAATCATTATCCTCGCTGCTATTTTCGGTGTGGTCCATTTGAGCTATAGATATGATTCAAATTTTTTTTTTCAAATGCTCTACAAGGATCACGAAAAATGGATAAACGGTATGCATATAATAAATACATCATTATGGGGCCCATTTAATTTTGATCGCATATGAGCTGTTTGTACAACTCGAAGCTCGAGGTGTGTCTCCGCTCGTCTTTGCACGACACGTATCTACACTAGCTGTAAAAGCTGCTGTGTTGATGTGTCATGCATGACACGTATCTATACCAGTTGCGCGTCTCCGCTCTTATCGTACTGAGTAAACTCAATTGGGCCCACTGTGAATGTATGTGGTCTATCCATGCCGTCCATCCGTTTTTACACCTCATTTAAGTGGTTGGGCCCAAAACTGAAGCATATAAAAGGCTCAAGTGTATCATACCACAAGAAACAGTAGGAATAATGATTTCCACTGTTGAAACCCTGTTAGGCCCCACAGTGATGTTTATTTGTCATCTAACCTGTTCATAAGTCATACTGACATGGATGAAGGGAGAATAAAAATATAAGCTTGATCCAAAACTTCCATGGCCCCCTAAGAATTTTTCAATGGTAGACTTTCAATTCACACTGCTTCCCACGGTGTGGCTCATTTGATATTTGGATATGCTTCATTTTTGGGCTTAAGCCCTAAAATTATCTTATAAAATGGATGGAAGGAGTGGATAAAATATATAAATCACAATGGACCCCGCATTGTTTACTCATTACACTTAGCGTAGTGAGTTACTGCACAATCTGCTTCCCACGAAATTGCATAGGGGGCTCTTACTGTACTGAGTAAACTCTGTTGGGGCCCACCATGAATGCATGTGGTTTATCCACGCCGTCCATTCATTTTTCCAAATCATTTTAGTGGTTGAACCCAAAATTGATGCATAGCCAAAGCTCAAGTAGACCATACCACAGGAAAAAGTAGAAGTATTGATTTCCACCATTGAAAATTTTATAAGGCCCCAGTGATGTCTATTTGTCATCCAACCTGTTCATAAGATAAATATATGTGATAAATATTCATAAGAATCACTCCGGATCGGATCGGATCGGTCTGGATCGACCACGATCCAAACTCGATCAGATGAACGGTCGAATCTGACCAATCCAACTCGAACCGCACCGATCCAAGCCTTCGGTTCGGTTTGCATCGGGTTGGTTTGTGCCCAACTCTAGTATTGAGTCAATCTGATTTCTGTGGTGGGCTGTATAGGAAGGTTTTAGTGGACATCGCTAGCACCGATGCTTAATATGGGTGTGGACCACTTGAGTATGAGGCCTGGCTCAGTTTTTTGGCTCCTAACCTAAAATAAAATGGCAAATTCGAAGGACGGTGTGAATAACAGCCATACATCACAATGGCCCCTTAAACCCCAGCCAGTCCTGAGATTGGAGCAGTCGGAGCAGTAGTGCCCAATCCGGCATACGAGTATCAAACACTATTCCATCTCCAACAGTAACATACGAGCCAATCAAATAAATCCAACCATGTCACCGCATAGAGGTTGATAAAGGCAAAGTGCAGCACCCCAATTCACATCCATCCATCGTACGTGTACCACTAATGTGGCACAAATGATTAATGCTTGGCATTTTCTCTATCATACGGATGACTACGTGCATGTCAGTCCAATTCGTCCACACCGTCGGCCACATCATGGATGATACGTGGAGCCAGATCTTATTGGTGGCCGGTCAACCTTATATATATATAATAATAATAATATATTTTAGTAGTCCAATAAAAAACCAACCAAACGCAGATATTTTTAGCTGAGGTGGACTTAGATATCGTTTGCACTGCCTAGTGTACATAAAATATTGATTTTGTTTTACTTATTATTTTGTTTCAAAATTGTCCACGAATGTAAGGCAACAAAGGAAAGACTAAAATACAATATTTCTTACATTTATATTACCTAATTCCATGTGCATCTCCACCTAACCGACAACGAAAGGAAATTAACTTGATGGTCACATGGGCTCCAGTCATTGATCACAATTTCCAAAGAATATCTAAGCCTTTTGAAATCGTTCTGTGGAAAACGTTGAGACTCTGCACAGTGTGATGGATGATACACGGTCGCTAGAAAACAAGTAATTTTAATTATAGATCTCTATTTATAATTATCATGGATTTATTTATTTATTTATTTATTTTTTTAAAAAGAGGTTATTTGCTTGAGAATCATGTGTGATGTGTCATGTTGTGCCAGAGTATCAAAAGGAGTTGGTGCAACACTTGCATGGTACGATTATCCACATGCACGCATACAGAAACTATACATGTAGCGTACACGTAGCTCAATCTGAACAATTGCAACGGTGGGCCCAAATGCAGATGGGGCATAGTAAAAAAGTTGCACTGAAAGGACAGTTCTAGTATTTGATTGGTTTATGACAAATGGATGGTTTAAATGAATATTATCAAATGTCTGTTGATCTAAGTTTAGGATGATCAAATCAATCTGATCTTGGGTCTATGTCCCATCTGAAGTTGGATAGACGATCTAGACGGTTCAATTTGAAATGCGTTCAGCCCTGTATACAATTTTAAGATGGTCCCACACAATCTGAGAGAATTCTCAAATAAAAGTGCAGTTTTATTTGCTTATCATGTCACGCACTAACGCATTTCAATCGTGACTCGCACTCGAGTAGAAAATATGATTAGATTTCAATGCTCATCTTTACATTTTCACCATCATGGTTGCCGAGGAACTACGCGGTGCTTGAGCCGTACGTATGTACATTACCATTCAAGCTTTCAGGTGATATGAGTGGGGCCCATCCTCTAACTGTCCAATGGTCGACATTTGAAGGAAAATGCCAACTATTCTACGGATATGATCTTACAATAGGGATAAATTTCATTTTGTGGACCATTCAGGATGAGGCCCATCATACCAACGGTTTGGATCATTGGATCAGAACTGCAATATGTACAAACCCAACCCAAATTTACTGTATAAATTAAGGTGGGAGTGATTAGGAATTAGTTTAAAATTTCATACAAATTCAATCTTCCAAACTATGGGTCCCAGTTTAAACGCATCATGATTGGGGACATTTATTTAATAGTTAAAATGAAAAAATAAAAATAAAAAATCCAACCGTTGATTTCAACAAAACAGAAGCAAGTGTCCATAAATCAGAGGATAGGATTTTCCAACCAATCTTATTTTGGACGGTCACCTAAAGACCTTGGTGCCACAATTTATTCAGTTTAATTGGAGTTAACGCATGCGATGTATAAAATTTACAAGTGACTTGGTATCAAGAGTCATACACTGCCAGAGTATAAAATAACTCGCCTTCTCAATGCCCCCTTCTGACCTTTTTATAAGAGAAATTTCCAACTCTAAACCCCCACCTTTTACCCACTGTCTTTTCGAAGGACTCCCAAACTTTGCTTTTCCAAACTAAATTATTCTGTACGGACACACTACTTTCAGAAGAAAATACTTTTGCATTGCATTCTGTTAGACCTACTGCTACGGATTATAACCGTAGAAATCTGTTGCGTAGCCCTGGAGGGTCACAAGCCTTTGCAAAGTGTGCTATGTAGACCTATGCTACGAATGGCTACCGTTATAATTCGTAGCCAGAAGTCTAAGAATGGACGGTATTTTCATTTGAAAATAGTGTATGTACATAATGGTTTAGTTCGGAAAAGTAAAGTTTGGAAGCACTTGGAAAAGGCGGTGGGTAAAAGGTGGGCTTCACTGTCGGAAATTTCTCTTTTTATTATAACCATGGAAATTAAAACTATTAATGTGAGAAGGTGAAGTGCCAAATCCACCTGCATTACATATGGAAACATCAAACAGCTGTGAGATCATGCCGTTCATTCAGGATCTTAACTGCGTAGATACTGCATCTAGAAAATAAGAAATCGAATGGGCTACTCTTGTATGTAGAATTTGAATTGTTGGTAAATATCTTTTGTCCGTTCGTTTATTTTGTATAAATGTGGCCAACCCAATGATCAGATGGCCTTTTTTTTTTTAGAGATATGGCTAGCTCCACCCAATAGGGATCCCTTGGCCACGGCTGTAATCTCAAACACATGAACTCATTTCCACGTGTGAGGCAACTCAGGCAAGCGCATGGATCATTCCTCATGTTTGAAAGAGAGAATTATATAAAATGCATTATGATTAGAGAGACAAAAGATGAGTAATAAGGAAGATGAAATAGTTAATGTCTTGATGGTGGCCAACAATCCAACAGCTACACTTTTACCTACTAATTGGAATGATGATAAGCATTTCAAAACTTAGCTGTTATTGGAGTTGTGCCATTAAATAAACAATATAAATCTTATCTATTGATAGCATGGATGATATTTACTGATATTCATGATATATATTAACCAAAGATTATGCTAATAATGGGTCTTAGATAAATATGTGATAATGCCATATTTAATATATGGAATATCGCAATCCTCTAGTTGTTCTTGAAATTTTGAGACTAAGTACAATAGTTACTGCTGAGTGAGAATTGTAGGTCATGGATTTCAATACTCTATTATATCATAACCAAACCTAAGGTTATTACTTTGTATATGTGGTCATCTTGTTTGAATGAAGTATTTATTGTATTTTAAAGTATTTCTTAAAATAAAGTATCGAATTTGAAAATTTTCCCTCATTTTTCCTTTTGAAAGCTGTTTTGTTTTTTAGGGTTTGTTTGGATTCATGGAAAAGGTAGGAAAGGAAATTGTATTTATGGAGAATCTTAGGAGTTTCAACACCGGGTCAAGGGTTTTGTACCCATAGGTGGTGAAATTCCGCTATGGTGTGAGTGTGTGGGGTGTGTGTGTGCATGCGTTCAAAAATAAAAATACATAAATAAATAAAAACTTTATTTCTACGAAAGTGTGGGAAAGGATTATTATTTCGCCTAATTCTTTATCACCAACATTTGCCAAAAATATTAAGGTCTTTTATTTAAATTATTTGTTTGGCAATAAAATTTTGTTAAGAAATTAATTCTTTTAATTGCAATTCATGCGCCTTTCCCTATTCATTTTACAATTGAAGCTTAAGTTAATCCAAAACTCATGAAGGTCACCATGTGATTGATGATTACATTAGCCTAACTCCGAAAAAATACACTTATAGAGTGGCAATCTTTTGAGCAACATCTCCAATCCATTGGACATATGCATGATTAAGAAACTAAGTTTTTGAAAAAACTACAATCCTATGGATAGATCTCATCACAACTACCATGAGGGGCTTCACACGTATTTAAGAAATCCAAGGCATTAATGGGGGTATTGTACATTGTGATCATGGAAAAAATTTGTTTCCTTTGTTTATCCGATAGTGGATCACATTGGTGTAAGAAAAGATGGATGGTTGTAATTGTGAAAATGAAAAAAATAAAATCAGTTGTAGATCGCACCGTTTGAGAAAGATGGATGGTTAGAAAAAGTGTCCAATGATCCAACTTGAACTCATGTGTAACTCACATAGTTTCTTGTGGTGTGGCCCACTTGAGTTGTGGATCGGGCTGATTTTTTGTCCTGGTGCGTAACATTGAAGAATGATCATGTTGGATGGCATGGATTGGAATAGAGAGCATGATGGGGCCATGTGAAACTCAGTTGAGGAGAGTTATCCCATCCCTTAATTTTAGGAAAATTCTGGAAGAGTTATTTCAGTCAGGATATGGTAGCCTCCAATAGGAAGGATATTGGTGGGTGCAAAAGATCCATGGGTCCCACCATGATGTATGTTTTTTATCCATACCATCCATCGATTTTGCCAGCTTGTTTTAGTGCATGAGCAAAAAACTGAGGCATATCAAAATCTTCGGTGGACCTCACCACAGGAAACAATTGTGTTTGAATGCCTACTACTAAAAAGTTTCTAGGGCCCACTGCAATGTTTAGTTGCCATCCAACTTATTAATTATGTCACACAGACCTATCTAAAGAGGAAAAACAAATATCAGCTTGATCCAAGACTTTTGTAGCCTCCATTTTTTTTTTTTAATGGTGGGCATTCAATCATCAATGTTTTCTCTAGTTTGGTATACCTATGATTTATATCTACCTCATTTTTGGACTCATGCCCTAAAATGAGTTGGAAAACTAGATGGATGAAGTGGATAAAACACATAAATCATGATGGGCTCACAGAGATTTTCTAGCACCTACTCGCACCAACTTAGTATTGGAGGGGAGAGTGGAAGGTCCTTACGTGGGGCCCGACTTGGTTTATGTATTCTACATCCACACCGTTCATCAATTTTTTCATATCATTTTAGGGCATGAGCCAAAATTGAAGAATATCCAAATTTCAGATAGACCATACTAAAGGAAACAATGATGATTGAACACCCTACCATTAAAAACTTCTTAGGGCCCACTATATTGTTTCCGTAATGTTTATTTGCAATACAACCTATTGATATGGTCACATAAACATGGATGAAAGCTCAAAACAAATATCAGCTTGATCCAAATTTTGGTGAACCATTAATAGTTAATCGCCATCATTTCCTATGGTATGGTCCACCTAAGAATTGGATTTTTCTTCATTTTTTGTCATGCCCTCAAATAATCTGGCAAAATGGATGGACGATGTGGATATAAATACATATATCAAGGTGAGCCCCATGGTAAGGGCCGCAACATCTTGTGTGAGGTCGAATATGCACTTAATCCACTCTCACCGAAAGGGTCACCACCGAATCCAACTTGAAAAAAGTGTGGTAAATGAAGCTTTCCTTCCTGAAGGATCTGGTTAAGAATATAAAATGCCAATTTTGTAGGAAAATAGGTTGCCTGGGAAATTGAATTTCCTATCATTTTCTATAGTTTTGGTGTTTACAAATGGCGGAAAAATGATTTCTTGAGAAACCTTGTTTTCTTTCCCACCATTTTAGTGAATCCAAACAAGCCTGTATATTTCTTCTTCCCATATCAAAAATGATAATAATAATAATAATAATAATAATACATCACGTTTATAATAAGGGACTTTTGCATGGGGTTTGAGCCTTATCTCAGGGGCATGTTCGGGCTATGCCATTAGCTTGAACCTCTGCCATTGACCACGCATGTGTGCGTCGAGCTGTGCCGGGCCGTGGACGTGCATCTGCACCATGCCGTGCCGGTCAGGTCTGGGTCTATGTGCGAACTGACATTACACTTGCCCGTTTTAAATCACTTGCAAATCAAGTTTTCTCTCTGCCCTTCAAACTCTATCTCTAGATTTATGCAACTGAGTTCGCTACTGAGTCAACTCACTATGGGTCTAAGTTCTACGCACTGGTTCGAGCCCGTGTAAAACGAGTGCACCATTGGGACAGGTCGTAGTCGTTGTATCCAGGAGGCTAACTGTCCACGATTCCTGATGCACTTGGGATGCAGTCTAAGGAGGAAAAATTTGCTTTCAAGCCGAGTGACTCAGTCATGCCTTGACTCAAACAAATAAGTCATTTTTTCTTTACTTTATTTTTTATTATTTATTTATTTTTTATTTTTTTCAAATATTATCTGCTGTTTTTAACGCATATTTCCAAACACAAATGATGAGTTAGGATGAAATGTCTCTACCATTGGACATAGTAGTGGGTCCATGGACCTTTACCCTGCATAGGATCGTATGGGCTTGCCAAGGATATAGGCTCCTAGTTCGAACCTATTGGGTACTTATATTGATGAATCGCAGTATTTAGATCCAATCTAATTGTGCAAAATCTGATGGCTAGTAAGCCAATATGTGGTGGCATCACTGTATGGAAGATCAAGACGAGATCCTCATAGTTGATGCGATCGGCAAGAGGAGCTTTAAAGTACAAGGAGCGTTGCTGCTACAAAACACGTGTCATCATGCCCGAGTAAAGGTTGTTGCATGACACGTGTCAACACAAGAGAGGCAATAAGCTCCATAATGGCCTAGAAAAAAAGTCATCGCCGTTATCTTAGTCGGTGATGATGTTTTTCATTACACACAGTAGAAGGTGAATGGTTACACACATGTAAAGTCATAAGCAGAGAGGTCTGATACACACGATTAGCTAAGGTTATAATTAACAATGGCACATGGCGTGACTTGATTGGCCAAATATATCCATAAGTAAGCTGATGACAGAAATTTATGAAGGATTATCTCAAGATATAAATACGATCAACTGAGCTCACTTGATAATTGATTGGAAGAAAATCTCATAAACTAGTCTTGAGTTAGAAATGTAATCGACCATATCTGTTCACTAGCCAATCAATCAAGAGAAGATCTCAGAGGTTGATTCCAATATTTCTTCAATAAACTGCCTTACACATTTATAAATTTGATAAAAAATGAAAAGCTCGAGGCTCACGCCAAGCCACTCCAATACAACACAACACTATTCTTTTCAATGCAACGTTGCATATTTTTCATTCGTCATGGATAATTATCATTACAATTATTGTTATTCTTTAATCTAACTCCTCCATTGCTAAGCTAGCTCAATGTTGTAAAACTAGCTCGAATTGAGTAGGTTATAATAAGATGGTGATACATCTTATGTCTGCGATTATGTCGTTGTCGTAGAAAGATCTCTAAGTCTTGAATGGATGGCCAATAAGGTTATCTTATCATGTGCCTAGAGATTCCTCTCAGCCATCTCATTATGGGGTTTGACCAACTTATAAATAAATTATTACTTAACTGTAGTTTTTTTTACTAGAGAGCCCAATCAAGTGATGGATAGGTGGTTGTCCCATGACAACCTTACCCATGGAGATAGGATCCGAGCAGCAAATAGATAGTTGTTCCTATGATTGTCTCACCATGAAGTGAGGACCTGAAGTGATGAATAGATTGCCACCCCACCAATCTTTCCACCATAATGTGATTGTGTCGAACAATCGATTATCTAAACAATGATCAACTTGCCCATGAAGCTCAGCTATGTCGTGTAATGAACAAACTTAATGACCATCTCATTACGAAATCCATCCGTATGATGAATAAATCGTAAAAAATAAACCACCCGCCATTATCCATATAGCCACAAAACCCGATCCTATGCGATAAATAAACAATTGTCATAATGACCGTCTGGTCATAAAGCCAGTTGTGTAACAAATAGACATCCACCCTTTCCACTAACCATAATTGTCTCATATAATGAATTCTACTCTATACAAATGGATTATTTTCCTTGATGACTGTCTAATCACGAAGCCAGTTGAGCAGGCGATCCAACTTCCGACTACCATCTCGCGAACATATTATCGTTAGTTATCATTTTTATTTTTTATTTTTTTTATTATTCTATTTTCTAGCCAACAATAGCTGAAACTCATTTATTTAATTGATATGTTTTAGCCTCATTTTATTCTTTTTAATTATATTATTCTATTATTGAAGGGTGTAAAGTAAATCACATACTTAAAGTCTTTGCTTTAAAGGCGAAAGACTTATTAAAAGACAAACCCTCCCCTTCATCAATCACTTGATTATGCATAATTGGTGAGTAAGTAGTTAAAGCGATCTTCACAGATTTGGTCCTAAGTTGACTATTTTGGTGCTTGAGGTCACAAGGTGTTTGGTTTGAGTCGGAGCTACTATTGGTTCTAACACATCCGACGCACACACACACACATATAACACATGTGAAAAAATTTAAAACCAGCATAAAGTCAAGTCTTTGCACCGAGAGGCCCATCACGCTTAAAGTACGATTGACTGAGGATAAAATAAAGTTGATTAATCCTTACACTTGAGGACATGAAAAGAATTAAGGTCTTGACTACATATGCTCCAACTTGCTTTACAAGGTCATCATATGGCCAACAAAAGTGGGTGTAGTTCGGTACATCCATTAAGGTCCTTTGAGACTCGCATTAGCTAACAAATGGATTCATTAGTTTCATATGAACTTATGGCTTAGATCTTGGGAATTGGATGTTTAGCAAGTGATTTTTTTCATTGGGCCCAGTATTCAAAAGGTTTTATTAATGTTTTTAACTGTTACACTTTTATTTTAATCATTAAAAATAGTTTTGATCACACTTAATGATAATATAATGGTTAAAAACTGGATGTTCACCATGATTTGCATGGGCATTAGGTTTATGGTGGAAGACTATGACAGTGGAGGAATTGGATTAGATATGCGTGAATGGGATCAGGCATGATTACAAACTTTTAATGTAGTGAGGCATGTGAAAAAAAAAATAAGGTGGCAGAGTAACATAAGTGGTGTCTTCTTGAAATCCCAATTCATCCCTAGATAAATCCTACCCCTTAGAGAGAGAGAGAGAGAGAGAGAGAGCCATCGTCATCCCACCTGTAAGTGTCACCTATAAAGGGTGCACTGGGGGGGGGGAAGAGGGAGAGAGAGAGAGAGAGAGATTCTCTCTCCTTCATCACATCACACGTTTCACACGTGTGGGTTCGAGTATGTAGACGACCTTTACGTCTCCCTTATCCCTACTTTAAGGGCTAACCTTTGACTCTTATATTCTCATTCATTTGGGATAGATTAAGAAAAGACATTCTAATTGAATGAACGATGTCGATAAAGCCATCTGAATTGAGGTTTTATTATCTAAAAACTTGAGAATATGTAAATAGATATACATAAGACTATAAAATTAAAATATAAATTTTCAAAAGCTTTTATTTTTTGATGAGTTTTAAAATTTTCTACAACTATGCATGACCCACTTATAATGTTTATGTGAAATCCAAACAATGAACCTAGCACTCATCTTCATGATCACCATACATATAAAAAATTATCTATATAAAAAACTTAGGTGAGACACACCAAAAGTCCAATGTACTATTACGCTTAAAACCTATCATATATCCACTTACATATCTAATTGTTGTGGTGTGCCTAAATTTTGAAATGCTTTGAGTTTGGTGTGTTTCTTTATCTTGGTTGGTCATACCATATGATTGGGTTAGATGACCTAAACACGACACATGCACTAGACTCAACATTCTCGTTGGTGTGGCCTACTTGAGTTATGAATCAATTTGGATTTTAGGATCTAGGCCTTACATTAGAGAGGTTATCTAATAGATGGGTTAGATGCCACTCACACATAGTTGTGGGCCTACTCAGCTCAAAACTATGGTAATCATCTAGATTAAAAATATGAAGTATCATATAATGGTTGGGACTTGAGACTGTATATTGTACAATACATTTGGATTTTCTACCTTTGGGGCCTGCAGTCCAATGAGGTTTAGATAATAGGTCTCTCGAACCAAAATCCATCAGACTTGAAAGATATAGTTATATGATATTTGTCTTCTAAAAGCGGTATAATAGAAACTATCATTGTATTTTTCTCTCAAATCACTTTTTTACTGTTCTTAAAAGGCTAAGGGTTTTAACACGTAGAAGATTTTTGGTATATAATGGTATCATCTCAATAGTTTGGATCACTTAATAATAGCTCCACTTAAGCTTCGAGGATACAATTCAATACCTCAGCCCCTAACATTGTATTATGCCCGTTAAACTAAGATGAACTATGGTGTCTAGCTCATTAGGAAAAAAAAATCCATAGTTTATTGCCCTACATGATTCTATGTATGTGGAGTCTTGTTTTAGTGATCCTAACTATTGATTAAATAAAAAACATGATTGATTTGATTCCACTACAATAATTTTTAAATCGAAATTGAAAAATCCTAACATTAGATCAATACCTAACAAAAAATAGTTAAATGATATACTATATATTCAAATAAAGATAGTTATTCTAACATGAGAGATTTTATAGATGTTCACCACAATATCAATGAAACATATCCCTACTTTCAACATGAATGAACCACAACCCATATGGGCTTAATTAATGTTAGTCCCAATTTGAGGGTCATGGCTCCAAAATTAAGTTGATCACATCATCTCAGCCATTGGGCTGGTGTACATCTCGAATGGTTAATAAAAATCAAAATGGTTATATCAAGTGATTACATAAATCGTCATAATTTAGTGATATGAAGAGTGTGGTAATCAATTTCAATGAAGTTGAATGAGAGGATGAACCAAATGTATGTGGGTGTAAATGTGTCGTGTATGAGACTACTTTATCAACCCAGCTTAGACTTGATCAATGAGATCCTCGGGCTGATGCTAAACTTAGCTTAAGTTGAAAAGTCAAATTGATATTTTGAGTTTTGGAGAAAATTATATTAAGAACCTCCGTTTGAGAGTGTATTAATGACAATAAATCTCTCCTTTAAACACCAATAAAGTCTCTCTCTATCTCTACCTATCTTGGATTCTTAATATAATCATTACACTTATCTTCTACTATTTTCAACCACAAAAACTAAGGTGACCTTATGAGATGAGGTTAAGATTTACAAGCAAATCAAATATCCTATTTAAAGTGTAATCCTTTGAAATCCATTCATCATCAGTACTTTGAGAAATAATTATTATATATATTTTTTTCATTATTTATCACTTATCAAATAGGCTTTTAACGTCAATTAAGCGAAACAATTACTACCACTTTTTTTTCCTCTCTCTATCATTTAATTTTTATGGTTGATAAAGACCTAAACTATGAGACAAAAATTTCAGGTTTGGGTATAACTTTTTTTTTCTTGGATCTGATCACAAATCCAACCTAAAATTTAATGGGTGAGAACTAAGACCAAAAGTTTAACTTAATTATTAAATATGTTATAGAAAGGATTCCCTCGATTGAACTCATATTAGCCTATTTGTTCCTTTAGCTAAAAGGTAAGAGAAAAGCTTTAATTTTGATGACAGTGTGGTTGATGATACCTAGACATTGAGAAATTATACCCATGATATTCAAATAATTTAAATTGAACTTGACAAAGGGAGTTGTATGTGATAACTTTGAAATTTTTAGAGAATTTTTTAATATTTTTTTCTAGATATTGCATTACCTTAAATAAGATTTATATAAAGAAGTCTGAGAATAACATATCTGAGGTTTCAAGATTTGTTAAGTTTACTGCGAGTAACACAATCACTTGTAAAAATGGGTGTGTGATAGTTGACAAAGACAAAAATAGATTTTAGAGATCTTGATTATGGGTTGTGGAATTTTAATGGATGATAGGGATTCAATATCTTGAGTTGTCGATGATGGTTAAAGGTCGTTGGTTGATGATTTGGGGCTCCCGGCAATAGTTGCAAGAAATAATTACATTCCATTGCTGTCTCAAGGAATTCGATGATAATGATGATGGTGAAAAAGGCGATGGAGGCAGTGTCTTAGACGAAAAATAAAATGAGTTTATCAGTTGGGGTGTGTGTACCTGTATTCGCGGTCAGATGGAGTTTTGGAATGGGTTGGACAGTAATGGGTCCGTTAAGATGGAGTTGACAATGTTGTCACAAAGATCTATAGATGTTGATTTGCAAGAGATAGAAACAACTATGATAACCGCGATGACAATAAGGACCGATGGTGTGTGAAGAGTTGAAGGCCAAAGAATCAACTCAATGATCAGTGGTACAGATTTATTGTTTTGATACCATGATAACTTATGAAAATTTAAAGACTTCTCTTCTATTTTTCCTGTATATTTCATTATTTCAAATAGAGTTTATATAGAGATACATAATTTATATATGGAAAAAAAAATTATATCTATCAATACATGGAAGGGAATAAAATGTAATATCAATTTATGGTTATTCATATATAGATATAAATTAAAGGAATATATATCTATGACTATCAATATGATACCTAGACAATGTATGATGCTTTATACACACACCCAAAAAAAATTTACACTTGGCACATATTAACGTAAATTAAATTGACTAAATTATAGTACCCTACGTTATCAAATCACCACTTTTCTCCAAAAGCTCAAGCTATCAGATAATGGCATATCAATATATATATATATATATATATATATATATATATATATATATATATATATATATATATATATATATATATCAATGGACTTAACACTCTAACACTCCCTCACATGTGAACATACTATGTAAGGGTGGAGGGACACACAACTCACACTTAGGTGGATGGACACCTACAACTCACACTTCTATGTATTCTGGTGGCATATTTGCTATTTTCGGGATTCAAACATATGACCTTCTGCTCTGATACTATGTCAAATAACCACTTACTCTAAAAGCTCAAGCTGTTAAAGGTGGTTGTTTGACATGCGCTGTTAAGTGACAAACCCAAAATTAGATTGGTCGGACAATTCTAGCATTTTATTCGTGTACGCTTATTGTTGAAATATTGTTATAGAAAAAAATGCACACACAATTGATGTAGGCAAAACGAAGCTTGAAAATAAAAGAGTCCAATAAAAATTCCAATAGTCAAAGCAAAAATAAGAGACAAGAGCTACAAATATTTATGTAGTTCAACAATATGCCTACATCCAAGGTAGCAATATGGATTTTCTTTTTTATTAAAATAATAGAAATTAAAAATATAAAAATTATTCTCTCTTACATTTTCTCTATACAAGAACTCTCTCACCAAGGAATAACATATAAGAAAACATCCACTCTCTATACGTCCACATTAGATAGATAACACAATAAAAAAAAATACATGCAAAAAATGTAGAAGAAGTAGACTTTACCATATGTACATATATATGTAGCATGAGTCAGTGTTGAAATCCAAAATATAAAGTGATATTTTTTAATAGGAAACATCATATTCCTTAGGATAATGAAATGTCTATTATCACAATATTCTCTCACTTGAAAAGTAACTTCTCCAATAGTGAGAAAAATACTCTCAATAACACCTACATAAATGTCATTAATCGCTAAGTAACAAAATAACTAAGAGAAGTCGCGAACCAAAAAACTTCTCCCTTTCAATAGGCTTCGTCAACATATCCGCTACGTTGTTGGCAATATAAATCTTATAAAATTAGATCTATCCATCTTCCACCATATCACGAATAAAGTGATACCAAATATTGATATGCTTGGTTCAAGCATAAAATATCATATTCTTAGTTAAGTATAATCCATTATAACTATTACAGTATATCATCGTCACTTCTTGCTTGATTTTCAATTATTCTAACAACATATCAACTAAATATCTTCCTTATATGTTTGTATAGTTATCATATATATATATATATATATATATATATATATATATATATATATATATATATATATATATATGTATATACACACACACTGCTTTCCATACTAAAACTTTATTAGAAATGACATTTTGATTAAGCACCAACTTATGGGTAATATGGTCCCACAATTTGTACTAATTTGTTTCATCCGCATAGCCAAGAAATATACAATTTTAGACTTTGCATATATCTTAGTCATCTGCTCTTTGAAAATCTACACACATATGTCACAACCAAAAGTATAAAGAAATAAATAATTAACAAGTTTTCTTCTTTAAATAATACATCTTTAAAGATCTTGCAGTTAGTGGAGTTATAGGAGAATAATTTACATTATGTTAATATTTTTTATTTTAAAAAAAATTACTTAATTTGTGAACACCACCCACGTGATGCCCTGGCCTCTTCGTATTATCTTTGGGATAGAGTGGGTGAGGGGTTCGTATGCTCACTATTATTCAGGACATGATAACGATATGTATATGATTTATTTGACTTGGTTTTGTTTATTTAGTTGTGCAATACCTTTTCAAGGTGGCCGAAATAGTATGTTTGAATACTTGGAGTCGCCACTAGCTGATTGTCACGCCCTGAACTAGGAGACCGGGCTCACAAGATTCTCGATCGCTGAATCCGGCGCCGACAGCCTCCGTAGCACCCCATTCTCGACTCCCGGCACCCATATACCAGGTTCCGATCCTGGGATGCTACAAGGAGGATTTCTGATAATCCATTTGATTCGTAATGAGCATAACCAAACATAACCCAAGAACAATAACCATAAGAACACCATCACAAAATCCACTATGAACAAAAACTTTGAATACAGTGCGTAGAAAGGGAAATACAAGATAGTGCAAATAACAAAAACTCCAAAAGCTCGGCGGCACGCTCCAATCATGCGGTGAAACTACAACAAGGCGTCTCAAGGCACACCGCACGCATCAATCGTGCATAAGCTTATAGAAAGCTTGGAGGGCGGTGTAAGTGTGTGCGAACGTGCTCAGAATGCAATGCCGTGAGTAATGCGGAATCATGCTGATGAGTACGTAAATGCAACCAGCCATACCAGGGCTATGCAGTACAAGATGTAATGTTATCGGCCATACCAAAGCCATGCGATGCAATATGTAAGTCAAGCATGTCAATCCTTATACCAATGCAACTCCTCATAAGAGCATCAAATCAGTACGGTTCTCAGTCTGGATAATCACCGGGGTTCAGTACACTCCAAATGGCACTGTCTCTCTCCAAGCAGCACAGTCCAAGTGAGCGTAAGAAACCTCACTATCCGCCTGGCCAATAGTCAGCCAATACCTATCCGGCACATCGATAGCGAACCCATTTCCGAGCTGGTCAAACTCAGCCTAGTAATGCCCCCTGCTCTCGGGCGAGTAAGGCCACCACTCCTTTCCAACCGACCACGACACAGTGGGAGACGCGGCCTCATGGTATTCGGCCCTCGTGCGCTCGTATATCCACTCGGTCTCGACGTTGGAGTCATCCTCTGGTACCATCGGGTTCAGGGACTTTCACCCAGGGACATCTATGACGCCCCAATTGTTTAGAACACAGTTTCCGGTATCCAACCAGCCACCTACGGTATGTCTGTGGAGGCTATGGCCCTGGTGTCGCTAAGGCATATCACAATCACACAAATGCAAGTGCATGTATCACACTATCAATCATGCAACCATCCTGCGTAAGGCACGCGCTCATGTAGACAAATTCGCCTATCAGGGAGCCCGTAAACAGTCTACTTGAAGGCATATGCTATGATCAGTCACTCCTCATAACAAGCATACATATGATGCGTATGATCATGAATCATGTATCTATACTAAATATATTGTTCAATGATAGGCTCTAAGCAAAGCGAAGATGGGCCTAGGTGGCCTACCCACTACAAGTGTGGGCCTATCAGTGGACCTTAGGGAGAGTGACAATGCGGACCATTTAACCAACATCATCCATACAATGTGGACATCAAACCATCATTTCTCCCAAGGCATAGCCCACCAAAAGGGTCAACACATAAACCATGGTGAAAATCTTGTAACAAAGGGGCTCATGTACATCCTATTGGGCCTCAACTCATGGGCCTTCAATACACCAAATGGGCCTCAAACCATGGTCTCATATATATCAAAGTGGGCCTCAATTGATGGCCCACAAATACACCAAAATGGCCCAACACATGGTCTTATAATAATCTCAGAATGGTCGGACGATTGAGATGAAACTCATGCATTATAGTAGGTCCCAAGGGGATGGAAGGCGTAGATAAATCAAATACTCCATGGTGGAGAATCACACTGATGAAAGGTGTGGGCACAATACATTTATAAGTGGGTCCTAAGTGGGACCCACTAAAATGTTTATTTTTCCACCCAACCTAGGGCCCAATATAATGTTTATTTTCCATCCAAATGGGGTCCAATATGATGTTTATTTGCAATCCAATCTATTCATAAGGCCACGTGGACCTTGGGTCCACTAAAATATTTATTTTTCCATTCAAGCTTGTTGAAAAGGTCATATAGACCTGGGCCCACCAAAACTGTTTATTTCCCATTCTGTTCATAAGGTCACGTGGACTAGGGAGCCCATAGTGACGTTGCCATCCAAACTATTCACGGGTTTGTGGGCCATGGGCCCACGGTGATGTTTATCGCCATCCAACCTATTCACGAGGTTAGGTGGACCAAAAGGGGGGCCCACCGTATTATTTATTTTCCATCCAAACCATTGGCAAGGTCACTCAGACCTGGGGGCCACCGTGAATTTTATATGTCGTCCAAACTGTTTGTAAGGTCACTTGGACCTGGGGGTAGGCGTGGGGCCCACTGAGATGTGGTTCACAAATCCAGCCCACCCATTATGTATGTCCCACTTGACTGAGGGTCCAGAACAAGTTTCGGCCTCATCCAAATTTCAGATAGACCCCACCAAGTGATTTTATGTGTTTAGGCATGTCTTCACATGATTTTACATGGTATGGCCCACCTGAGTTCCGTATACGGCTGATTTTTTGGGAATGTCCCACATACAAAGGGGACCCATCAAATGGCCGGTGTTGATGTTCGAAACACATCACGGTGGGGGCCCACAGCTGGAGCCGTGAGGCCCAGCCACCGTCCGCCCGTCACCCATGCAAATCTGCCTGTGCATTGCCGTCATGCCCCTTTTTTTTTTCTAGGTGGGGCCCACTTTTACCAGATCCGCCCCGTCCATTGGCTGAGTCCCACAAAATTAGCGGTCCACACCAAGTTTCAGGTGGGTCCAAGTTTCATGTGGACCCCAGCAGTCATTTTCCTAAGTCTTAACATAAGATGCTAGTATTCTCAACGCCACGGCACGCCGGGAAATGGGATCAACTTCATTTTTCGTCTCAACGTCTAAAATGAGCTGGAGAACAGAATGAACGGATTGGATCAGACCCATACATCAAGATGGGGCCTATATGAGTGGCCAACTCCAAAAGCACTATTTTTTTTGTTAGCTTGTTAGTACACCACCATGTTAGTACACGCACTCTATGTTAGGCTCTCCTCACGTCCAGCGTCCAGATCATGGTGGGTCCCTCATGTACATGTCCATGCTCATCAAGGTGGGTCCCGCATGTTTGTGGCCCACTATAAATATTAATAAAATATTATAATATACCATATAATTTAAATAGGTGGTGGATCTCTCCTAAAATGAGGCGGGCCACCCCATTTGATGGATGGAGTAGATTTAACATATTAGTGGGGCCCACTTCATTCTAAGGAAGAGAGAAAGAGAGGGAAAGAGAGAGAAAGAGAGAGAAATAGAGAGAGACCGATGATAGAGGGGAGGGACCCCGCCACTAATGGGCCCTCCCAAATACAATACATTCATCAAGTGGGTCCCACACAAGTGGCCCTACAAATTAAGATTAATGGTGAATCACCCACCTTGTTGGCCTCCTCCTTGCTCCCTTAGGCTTCTTAGCTCCTAGCCTCCTCTTTCAATGGTGGTTGATGATGATCCAACGGTTGAGATGGGAGATGTGAGAGTAGGGTAAAGTGGGCCACACTTGGAGAGGGAGAGAGTTTGGAACGTATGGAGCTTTGTTGCTTGGAGGGATTTGAGAAAAAAATGAGGGAGAAAGAGAGAAGTAATGGGAGATATGGATGGAAGGGATGGGTGGAGTGGTGTTGTAATTAATGATGTATGGTTAGGTTTGAAAATGTGAAAAAGGAGGAATGGTGAGGGGAGGGAGAGTTTGACTTGTGGGAAAAGGGAGAGAAGCCACTTGTACTTGTTGTTGGGTGAGGTGGCATGGAGGTAAGGTGGTGTACTTGACTTAATTGATGGGACATCTCATAGAGATTCCCTCGAGATTCACAACGTACGGCGTTTCTTCGAACCAAATGCAAACTGGCATCTTCCCACCTAGGTATCGGTTCGGTGCGCGAGTCGTGGCGTTGGAACCGCGGCGACGGCGCGGTCGTCAAGGTACGAGTTTCGGATCGAGCCGCCTTCGGTAGGCAGGATCGGCTTAAGATCGCGCGTAACGTCGGATATGAGTCGAGAATTGTCGGAATTCAACCGGAAGGATCGCGAAAACCGACGGAATAGTACGGTCTACGATACGGGTTTTACACTGATTAAGCTTAATATTTGTTCACGACCTGCTAGAGTTTGTGGACTTGCCTTGAGGTTGGGAAATTTTAAAATTTTCATAACCAAGTGACTCATGTTGATGGCCTGCGACTGAGGAGGTCTTGGTAAGAGTCTCATTTATGAGAGAGGAAGGGGTTAAGCACCCTCTCTCACCCACACTATGTATGGTCTCTACTTTAAAGACTATATGACTTTCAAGGGAATATGATACTTATAAATATGGTATTCATCTAACCATGCCTCACGTAATCCTACGAGATGGTCGGACAAGTAGGAAACGAAACAAAAACAGTCTTATCCTTGCTATGCAAAGTCAAGCGACACCAGGTAGACGAGCAGAATAAATAAGTAGCAAATAGAAACAAATATAATTGAAAAGAACAAAATGGTACTAGTAGCTACGAGGGAATGCACAGAAAGGATTACATTCTGAACTTAAGTGAGATGTGAGAAAGAAAAAGGGAAGTCAAACACCCTTTTTGAGTTGAAAAAAAGGGATAGTTAAGCGTCCTTAATCCTGACCCTACTCTTGAGTTGAATGGCTTGTTCCGGTAGACGGATTTTCTATATTTGACTTTTGGGGGGGGGCAGAATATGGGTTCCCATAGGTGAGGGTAGGCTTAGGCATGTTGGGGATCCTACACCATTTCTTTCATAATCTCTCTACCTTCTTCTTTTGTCCCTGTCTGTCCCCCTAAATAAGAGACTGAAGTTGTATTTATAAAAAGGAAACTATCGACTAGTGGTTGGACACTTGGAAAAAAAATTGATGAAGGATGTATTAATGGGCATCTCAATCTTCTGTTGGTGCAAATGGTGCCAGGTATTTGTTGCCAATGGTTGGCCGACGACACACTTCCCTTAGTTTTGTTCCAGCGATTGTGCTTGTCTTACTTTCCATTGGGTTTTTTATGATTTTTTTGGCATTAACAACTAGGGATCAAGGGATCCAATCCACTTACTCTCATTGAAAGGAGATTTTGTAGTCTGAATATCTTTGTTTGGTGGGCTTTTTGTAGTATTTTTGACAAGTAGGTGCAAATGTATCGGAATATATTATGGTGGTGAGTCTCGGATATAGTCAACTAAGTGCTCCTGTTGTATGACTGAGAGTTGGGAATCTCTAGATTGGGTCTGGCAACCCTGTTGGAGACAAGTCACGGGTTTTATATCTGAATTTGCTTGGGCATCCAACGGTGATCAAGGAGGTTATGTGCAGTTTTATCAAGGGTTTGCTAGTTGGTTCAAAAGCAGTGTCTAGGTGATATAGGTGGGTTGTCTACACAATTCTAGTTGAACTTAACTGTAACGACCCGAGTCTTCGGGACCCGAGTACACGACCTGTTTCCCAAAAACCCGAGTGTTAACATTAAAGGATGGTCAAATTCGAGTGTACATACATTTTTCTTTACTTTTATCAGAGTAAGCAAATGAGCGTAGTGTGAACAAATCGACATAAAGGAAAATTTTCAATTTCATCTAGCATATACAAGTGGTCGCCCATAATGACTTATACAAACCAATGTCTCTACACTATCAATTACAAGATTACATATATGAGAAATTTAAAACATATAAAACATATAAATGAGAGCTGCAAGATCGCACGCTCCTCCTCTAGCAATACGGTCGTGCATCCATGACGCTTTGCACAACTCCTCATCAAGTCCGATCATATACATCATCTGCCACTGCTTTTACATCCAGTACGGTTGTATATTTGATGGATGAGTGGCCGCTACCAATGTGAATTCCCCTCAAGATTACACACCGCCACATTAGGTAAGCATAGTTATAAACAACAAGGCAATCAAAACAATACATGATGCGCTTTTTAAATGCATGGATGCGTGAATGCACATCGACACAGGGATGCACATCCGCCGGACTTGGGCTCTTCGCCCATGCAAATCATCGACCAGGGAAAATCATCCGGTCGGAACAGAGTCGATAGTGGGTGGTGCGGGCTAGCGGCAATACCCCAACAACTCTAGGGCACGTGCTACAAAGATCCGTAATTAGCCACCCGTCATCGCCAATATGCTATGGATGCATGATTAGCCAAACCGTTATTAGTCCAAGCTAATCACCAATTTAGGTAAGCTCAAGGCCACTACGGGAGCTCGGGCCCAACAGGGCGTGACAAATGCTCGGATAGTGTCCCATTACCACCATCCCCGCTCATGAGACTACCATCTTAGGATGTTTAATGGAAACCCATCGACTAGTGGCCAATCATATTACAATATATGGGGCTTAGCATCACATGGTTGCACGATATAAAACATCAGACCCATATAGGGCAAATACCAAAATAAAGCCACATAGGGTGATATCGAAACAACCACATAGACAGATATCAAAATAAGCCACATAAGGCAAGTATCAAAACCATGCGATAAAAGACCATCCTTAAAAACCATTTGACACAACAACCCTGGATGGTAGGCCCACATCAATGGTTAATTTAAATCATCATTCGATAACCACTAAGCCGAAGGTCCATTACTATCACAACCACTCAAGTTACATCCTAAGTATGGGTGTACACATATAGGTGGGGGTTTCCCACAGGTGTACCAGTTAAGTTCCATAAGCAATTCACAAATAATCCACAAGCATGAATAAATATACAGGATACACATTAAGCATGTAATATAGCAATTTAATTCCAACAATTATCACATGTGACTATGAAATGGAGATATTAATTACGAGTTAAAATAAAAACTATAACTTAAGCTAATGGGAAAATAGAAAGCTTAAGGGGAAGAATCATCACCTTATACTTTGTATCGCCTACCAGCATTGTTAAGGAATATGCGTTCCCTCACAATCAAATCCTACCATAAATCAGGATACACAATTAGATCCAAGTCCTACATGCTACCTAGGGTTCAGATCATAACCTAGGGTTCAGATTACTTTTAGGGTTTTAGTCCTAGGGGTTGAACTACAATATGTGTGTAATTTCGGCAAAGTGTAATGATATGGTTAGTCATCATTCCTCTTTGATGATATATATGATTAATACTTGCGATCATGGTAGTAACAAGTATTACGATGATAACAATTATTAAAATCTATTATTAATGGTAATATATTTCAAGTGATGGGTGTCATACTAATATCATTTAATAGTGGTATCTAACGTTGACGTAGACGGTATGGTGATAGCTGTCCGTGATTAGTAACTATCATAACAATGCTTAAGAGTGACAAATGAAGTACTTATACTTAGCCAATGCAACTAACATAGGTAGTCTATTAATGGTTAATCATGTTTAACTTAGGAACCCTAAAAATGATAATAATAGTAACAATGAAGATTGAAATAATACCAATCTGGATAGAAAATACGGCTCACCTAGTCGACTCGGTTCGAGTCGAGTTAACTGGCTCAACACATGCCCTCCTTCTCTTTCTCTCTCTCTTTCTTCTTCTCCTTCCTTCATTTTTCCCTTTTTCTTGTAGGAATGTCCACCACCCTTTGGACTCAATCGAACTCTAACTCGGCTTGAGGTCGAACGCGCAGTCTCGACGAGTCAGGACTGGTCGACTCAGATCCTCCCATCTTCTTCTTCTTCCCTCTACTCCTTTTCCTCTTCACTTAGGCTATATGCCCGCAAGCCACTGGGGTAAACTAGACCCGTTCTAACTGAAACAGGCCCACTTGGGCTGAACTCGACCCAGCTGACTCGGCAATGAGTCAGCCCGTAACTCATGCCCTACTCTCCCTCTCTTCTCTCTTTGTTTTCATTTTTCTCTCCCGGGATGAATGAACAAATCGAGCCCGTCCCGGACCTTGAACTGTCAAGAACCCTTGCCATTGATCGAACCGTACAAGTCCATTACCCCAACTCTCTCCTTCTCTCATTCTCCCCTTCCCATTTTCTCTTCCTCCCTTCTTCTCTTTCCTGCTCTCCATTTCTTTCTTTCATCAAACCTATCCAACAGGTCTGCTGGACCAGGACTCAACTCGCCTCTCATCCCAACGAGTTGGTCCGCTCGACCCGATTCGAGTTGAGCAAGAGCCGCTCACAGAAATTTCCCCACTTCCCTCATTCTCTACTCTCTCTCCTCTTCTTCCACCTTCTTCCTTCTCTCTTTCTTCTATCTGCTACAAGAATAAAACCCACAACCGAACGTCCGAACGATCCGACACGTACAACTCAACTTAAGCGGACTCGTCAGAGAAGAAGACGAGCTTCAATGGTGGATTTCGAACGAGGGCTTCTTCCTCCTATCTGCCAGCATGGGATGGTTCGTATGAGCCTTAGGGAGCTTATGGATACACTCTTTTGAACCTTTAGGACGATTTGGGTGGTGGGTTCGCGGATTTGAAGGTGGCGGTCGATTTTGGTTACAGTCACAGGAACGGATGAGAAGTCTCTCTTTCTCAATCCCAACATCCTTAAAACAAACTCCAGCTCTCCCTGGAGCCGTTGGATCATTAATACGCGGTCTGGATTTGATCCAGTTAAAACCGTCTCCCAATCCGGTGGGTAGAAACCAAAACCGGACGTGGTTTTGCTTGGGACGCCCTAAGAAAATGGATGGTCGTGATAAGCACCGGGTGGACGGCCAGATTGCGAGAGGAGAGCTCACGCGGATCGCCTTGTCCGGCGAGCGAGGGAGACAGTTGCTATTTTTGGAAAAACGGTTTTATAGGGTCTGTTTGCACCAAGGATTGTGCACCTAGACACGTGATTCCATGTGTATAATTTCGTGGGGTTTGGTCAGCAGGATCGTCCACAACAGATGGACGGCTCGATCATGCATATGGGTCCCATGGGCCATGACACGTCCCAAATGGTGGTGTCTGTTTCACGGCGCGCAGAGAGAGAGAGAGCTCTCGGCTTTGGGAAGGTGCGGGTCAGAGGTTCTGACCGAGCGTGCCCTACTCGGTGCACGGCGAGCACGGGTGCACTAGGTGCACTCGCACCTCATGTGGGGTCCACCGTGTTGTCTTTGGAGGGGTCTATTCCGTTCCTAATCTTGGCCAGATCATGTGGACCAAAGCGTTCAAACATGGAGATGATCCGAGCTTCTGGTGGACCACACCACCAGCCAACGTTCACAGGATTAACAAGATATCGTGGGAAATTAGATACGTGTATTGCATGTAACTTCTTGATTTTAAGCTTAACTAGAGCAAAGGTAGGGTCCACTAACGGGTGGAGATCATCCCATAAGGAGTGTTGAGCTTTCATGATGACAATCCTAGTTGGGACATGCTTGCTTTGGGGAGGAAGAGACGGAAGTAGTTCCGTTTTGAATGGAGAAATTTCCAACTGTACGACCAGTATATGGGCCAAAACATTTTTAAGCCCATTTCTTTTTAGTTGCCAAGAATACTCCCCAGGCGTACGGCCCCATTTCTCTGGTCGAAAATGCCCCTGCTTTCCTTCCTGAGGCGGATCGCCTGGTGCTCGAAGACGAGCGCTACGCTCCTCGAACTCCGAGTTGAGAACGGTTCAAAAGAGATCAACGTTATATGGGCTCCACAGCTATGTATTTATTATATCCACAACGTTCATCCATATTTTGAGATCATTTCGGAGCATTATACAAAAAAAAAAAAAAATCATATCCAGAGATCAACTCGACCACACCACAAAGAGCAAGCAGAAAATTGATTTTCACCGTGAAACTTTTGTAGGGCCCACCATAACATTTATATTCCATCCAATCTATTCATAAGGTCACAAAGACCGGATGAAGAGGAAAAACAAATTTCGTAATGATCCAAAACTTCTGAACCCCTAAAAGGGTTTCAATGGTAGACGCGTTCAATCATCCACAAATTTAACAAGGTGGTCCACTTGATAGCTAGATCCGTCTTATTTTTCATCTCAAGCCCTAATACGAGTTCGCAAAAATATGGACGGTTTGGATATAACACATACCTCATAATAGGACCCACAAAAAGCGGTGGGATTACAACAAAACAAAAAAAAAAAAAAAAAAAAAAAAAAAAAAAACCGTCGATATATCGAATGTCTTTCGATATATCGAAAATGGTCCAGAACTGTCCAGTGAGTTTTTCTCAAAAATCCAACAATTTTCGATATATCGAAAGACCTTCGATACATCGAAAAAGGTACTTTACCTTTTGCTACGGATTATAATCCGTAGCCAAAATCGTAGTCTATGCCGCTTTATGAAATTTTTATTTTATTTATTATTTATTTTTATTTTTTTATTTACATGGAGATATTTATTCTACCTACAATTTTCTTTAATTCATATTTATAAAAATACTTATATATAAGCATATAAAATTTTTTTCCTTTTTTTTTTTTTCATTTATTTCTTTATTCATTTAACAAGAATATCTTCTAAACCAAAATTAGTTACTTGACGTACCATATATGATTTTGGGGTAGGAGAAGCTACTTTAGCCAACTAACCTAGTTATTTTTCAAGATTCCATCAGTTCGATGGTCGAAAATCCATTTCACAGTCATTTCGATTCATTTCACAAATATTTCCATTTCACTTCGCCATTCCAAACAATTCCTGTTGATTAACTGTCATTTCGACGCATATTTTGCGGTCATTTCCTTCACTTTCGTTGCTCATTTCCATGCATTTAACGGTCATTTCGCTTCATTCACGAATATTTCCGAGCATTTTCACGGTCTTTTCCAAACATGATCATTAAAGATCATTATGAATGGAAATGATCATAAATGCATGGAAATGATCATAAATGCATGGAAATGATCAAAGTGAAGGGAAATGACCGTTAAATGCATGGAAATGATCATTAAATGCATGGAAATGATCATAAATGCATGGAAATGATCAAATGCGTGGAAATGACCGATTAAATGCATGGAAATGATCATAAATGCATGGAAATGATCGAAGAAGGGAAATGACTGTGAAAATGCGTTGAAATGACCGTTAATCAACACGAATTGTTTGGAATGACCGTGAAATGCACGGAAATGACTATAAAGTGAAGCAAAATGACCGTTAAATGCATGAAAATGACTGCGAAGTGAAGGGAAATGACCGCGAAATGCGTCGAAATGACCGTGAATCAACACGGAATTGATCGTCCGTGTTGATTAACGGCATTTCGACGATTTCGGCATTTCCTTCACTTCATCATCATTTCCATGCATTTAATCGGCCATTTTGCTTCACTTCACAAATATTTCGCATTTCACTTCCTTTTTTCAAACAATTCCGTGTTGATTAACTGATCATTTCGACGCGTTCGCCATTTCTTTTCACTTCACTGATATGCATTTATGACATTTCCCAAGTGAATGGAAATGACCGCTAAATGCGGAAATGACCGTTAATCAACACGAATTGTTTGGAATGACCGTGAAATGCTCAAAATGACGTGAAGTGAAGCGAAATGACCGTTAAATGCATGAAAATGACCGCCGCGAAGTGAAGGGAAATGACCGCTAAAATGCGTGGAAATGACCGTGAATCAACACGGATTGTTTGGAATGACCGTGAAATGCTCTAAATGATGAAGTGAAGTAAAATGACCGTTAAATGCATGAAAATGATCGCGAAGTGAGTGGAAATGACCGCTAGAATGCGTCAAATGACCGTTAATCAACACAGACGGCCATTTTCCTTCACTTCAGCGGCATTTTCATGCATTTAACGGCATTTTTCGCTTCACTTTATAGTCATTTCGCGGCATTTCACTTGTCATTCCAAACAATTCCTGTTGATTACTCATTTCGGCCGACGATTTCGGCTATTTCCTTCACTTTCGCTTACTATTTTCATGCATTTAACGGCTATTTCGCTTCACTTCATATATTTCGAGCATTTCACTTTTTCCAAACAATTCCAGAAATGTTGATTAACGATTTCACGCATTTTTACGGCCATTTCCATTCACTTCGCGAAATGACCGTTAAATGCATGGAAATGACTGCGAAGTGAAGGGAAATGACTGCGAAATGCGTCGAAATGATCGTTAATCAACACTTGGCAAAGACCGCAGAAATGCACGAATGATCAGTGAAGTGAAGCAAAATGACCGCTAAATGCATGGAAATGATCATGAAGGGAAATGCCCGCGAAATGCGTCAAATGACCGCTTAATCAACACGGACGATCAATTCCGTGTTGATTCACGGCCATCACATTTCGCTGCAGAATTTCCCTTCACTTCAGTCATTTTCATGCATTTAATCTTCATTTTGCTTCACTTTATAGTTTTCGTAGCATTTCACGGCCATTCCAAACAATTCCGTTTGATTAACGGTCATTTCAACGCATTTCACGGTCTTCATTTTTCATTTCGCAAATTCATGCATTTAACAATCACATTTCCATGATTTAACCGGTCATTTCCACTTTAACAAATCATTTCCATGTATTTACTTTGATATTTCCATGCATTTTAAATTATTTTCATGTTTTCCCATTCAAACTTAGATATTTCCATGCATTTAACAAATATTTCCATGCATTTAACATTTCCATGCATTTATATACAATATTTCCATTCATACGCTTTTTAACAATATGTTTGGAAAGACCGTGAAATGCTTTCGGAAATGACTGTGAAGTGAAGTTAAATGACTGTTAAATGCGTGGAAATGATCAAAGTGAAGGGAAATGACCGCAAAATGCGCCGAAATGACCGTTAATCAACACGGAATTGTTTGAATGACCGTGAAATGCATGAAATGATCAGAAATGAATCGAATGACCGTTAAATGCATGGAAATGACCGCGAAGTGAAGGGAAATGACCGCTAAATGCGTGGAAATGACCGTTAATCAATACGGAATTGTTTGGAATGACCGTGAAATGCATGAAAATGACCGTGAAATGAATCGAAATGACCGTTAAATGCATGGAAATGATAGCTGCGTCGAAATGACCGTGAAATGCGTCGAAATGACCGTGAATGAACACGGAATAGGCGAGAATGACCGTGAAATGCATGGAAATGACATTTAAGTGAAGAGAAATGACCATGAAATGCATGGAAATGAATGAAATTGACCACGAACTTATTAAAATTGACCGCAAAGTGAATGAAATGGATTTTCGACCATCGACCCGATGGAATCTTGAAAAATAACTATGTTAGTTGGCTAAGTAGCTTCTCCTACCCAAAATCATATTGGGTACATCAAGTAACTAATTTTGGTTTAGAAGATATTCTTGTTAAATGAATAAAGAAAGAAATGAAAAAAGAGAGAATTTTTTTTATGCTTATATATACATATTTTTACAAATATGTATTTGAGAAAATTGTAGGTAGAATAAAGTTCTCCATGTAAAAAATTAAAAAAAAATAAAAAAAAATAAAAAAAAAAATAAATAAAAATAAAAAATTTCATAAATCGTACACGTAACACGCTTTTACTACGGATAATCCGTAGCTAAAGGTAAAATACCTTTTTCGATATATCGAATGAGCTTCGATATCGAAAAATTAAAAGAATTTTGAGGCAAAACTCATTGACGCTGACCTTTTTCGATATATCGAATGAACTTCGATATATCAAGTACATTGTTGGGCTATAGCTACGGCTATAGCTACGGTTATAATCCGTAGCTAAAGGTAGCCCGGCACTCACACATTAAAGGGCGGAAAAGCAGGGGCATTTTCGACCTGAGAAATGGGGCCGTACAGCTGGGGAGTATTCTTGGCAGGTGAAAAGCGAGTGGGCTTCAAATGGCTGGTGGGCCATATACTGGTCGTACAGTTGGAAATTTCTCTTTTGAATGTAAGCTCTATTTTGAATACGCTGAAGGATTTCTGACTTGGAGAGACGTGACTGGTTGTGGCATGGATCCCTCGTGATGTTGCTTAGGCAAATCCTCTCCCTTTATTTTCCTTGTATGATAAAGTTAGGCCATGGGCCAAAATATGGGGTGGATCCGAGTTTTGGATGAGCCACACCACCAGCCAACATGTGGTGCGGTGATAATTCTATTTTACGTCCGCTGTTACAACATGAGTTTCTTTTCTACCTTATTGTTCAAAATAGATGGGGTCCACTTGTGATAAACTTTTGGAAGATCCACTCCATTCACCGTCTTTGGCACGCCGTGCAAACCCACGGTCCCAAATTTGAAGTAGATCTGAACTTCAGGTGGGCCGCATGATCTTGCCAAGAAACAATAATTCTCACCGTTAAAAAATTTCAATTGTAACTCTCGTAGTCAACAGTGCCATGCATGTTACCATATTTACAACTCTACCCTTTTTTTTTTTTCAAAACTTCTGCCATCCGTAACTCATGAGCCTACCGTCCAAATGTGATAAAATTTGACAGTTGGTCTTTATCCTTCACGCTCTTTCCGTCGCCCAAATTTGAGCTATGATCTCTTAAGGATGACTAAGATTCTCCTTTAATGGCTAATATATTTTAAAATTCTAAAATAACATTTGTGCTCCTCTTATCGACAAGTTACCGAACAGTTGGGACTTAAACCCTAAGATTTTCATGATGATCAATTCGTCATGATGTTTACATGGCCCGTTTGGCGGATCCAAACATGATGGGTGGTCAGATTACTTGTTAATAATAAGAGGACTTGATGGTTAGCACTAATCATGTATGTCAAGAGATGTGCTACGGCCAGAATGGATGGTCATCGTGTTTTCGGAGTGATTATGGGTATGACACATATATTGTTGGATTCGAGTAACTTGTTCATATGTGTAAGTTTCTCGGATTCAAATTCTAATGGTAGGTTAAGCATATCCATATGGGGTGAACAAGATGAATGGATCAGAATCTTGATCTGATAAGTGTACGAATAGATGTAGAGGTCAAGTAGCTGATTTACCATGATCTAAGGGCTGAAATTTGATGTGTACGGTTAATTTATGATAATTAGGCCTGGTATAAAATTTCACATGAAACGGATGATGAGAACTATGTGAATTGGAATTCAGGGGCCTAGGTCAATGGCATTTTCGTAATTATTACTGATGTGTGAGTTTTGGGAAATTCAACGGCTCTAAATGGTTATAGGCACATTTCTAAGCAGTTCTTACAAAAGAATGTATATCTAAATCATTATGTATAGGGAGTTATTCGTCGCGTCATCTAAGGGACAATACTTAGGTCAAATCACGTGATGGGTGAGCTTGTCTTAAAATTCAACGGTCAGATGACTTGATTTATGAATAAAGATCATCCCCAACGGTTAAGTTTATGTCAGGGCAAGGATGTAAGGCTAGAGTAATTGGATTGGTATCGTACACATGTATATGTCACGTTGAATCTTATGGTAACGCTCGAGGACTTTCGATGCCCGAGCATCGAAAAGTTCGGGGCATTACATTAACTTCATATTGTTGTAGAGTATCAGGGACCGTGTAGTACATCTTAATGTCATCCTCACTGTAAAAATTTTGAATTCTTCAGGTGTACACTCTATTTGGAAGTGTCATGAAAAATCAATGTTTTGTTACTCCTTGACATATTACTATGGATTGATTATTCATCAGCCAAGTTACCTTATGTGGATTATGCTTATTATTTTGGGTTTGTTATCGTTAAGTACCTTGAGATTGGACAATCAACTGTGGTCAGGGAGAGATGTGATCCATATATTTCAATGCTTGGACATAAGCATATAGGTACTTGAACATACTTGTGACATTCATTTTGGTCATCTTACGTGAGGGGGCTGACTTGGCGTCAAGACGGACAGTATCCACTATTGGGGCCTAACTCCTTACCGATGCCCCTTCACCCTACTCGAAGAGTGTGTGAGTATATCATTGATAGTTCCCTTATTTAAGACCTTTAATAATTTACATTAGTAGGATTGCTTGCAAGTACTAGTCAGGGAGGGTCATCATGCCCAGGTTAGAGGATACTTGTTTCACTAGCTCCTTAAATCCCTTAATTTAAAAATGTGTGGATGAAATGATCCCAATTAATACTTATTTAGCTCACTTTACGAGGCTACCAAGAAACCACTGAAAGTGGATGTGGTTGGGAGGTTTCATCAGGGTCTTCAAAGTTCACAAGATCTAACATGAGATCCACTTGGTTCACCTGGACATAAGTGTGTAAGATGATCTTGCAGTTTAAACCGTCCATCAAATGTTTTAAAGGTTGGTCAATACTTCTATAATTTTAATAGGTTAATTATGAGTTTTCAACCGTTAACTTCAAGTTTTAACTATTAATGTATTTTAAACCTTAGTTAATGGACATACAAAGGCTAAGATTTGATAAATTAGTCCTTGAGACAACATGTGAATACCTAAGATGATGACCATTGAATGGAGGGATTCGAACCGTTGGAGTGGATGGATGAGGAAGGTAAACACGTTTCCTTTACAATAGGATATATCAAAGCCTTTTGAAACTTTAATCCTCCCTGTATTGAGATAGAGAGAGATAGAGAGACTCATAACGTCTAAGTCTCCCTTGGACATCTGCACCATAAAGAGAGCTAGAAAGAAAGAGTGGAGAAGAGATACGGATGTAGAACCCCACCTCCTGTCATCACCCACACACGTGCACACCCTTGTTTAGCTATGTGGTTAACTCATCGAATAGCTTAGGTTTGATCTTAACCCTTACCAAAGATTTAAGACATAGGTTTTCGCTCTTCTACACTTAAAATGGATTGGGAAGAGTCTTCCTCAGTTGGGAGTTCGACAATGAGTTCATTTAACAATCTTTTCCCACACATGTATGTTTATGAGATGAAAGATGGCATGATCATGACTGTGATCCATAGAATATAATTAAATCTATTTTTAAACTTTGATTTTCATCAGGTTTTGTTTAAAAAACCCAACACTCTCCTCCGTTGTCAGTTCCTAGACACTTACTTTCATTTATTTTTTTAATTTTCAACCAATGCTTTAAACTTGATAAAATAAGTAAAAGCATCACTCTTCCTTTTAAGCATGTAAATTTATATTTTTATATATAAATTATTAATTAAAAATAAAATACTTCAAACCTCCCAATAATTTGAATGGAGCCTTTCAAGTATTCGAATGAATTAGAGTTATAACATCCATACTTGTAGTAGTAAAAGAAAGATATGAGTATTATGAAAATTTTCAAATAAATAATTCTTATAAAAACTAAACATCATAAGTTTTAAACAAAGAAATAAATTCCAATCAAGAAGTATCTTTAGTCATTACTTACTTACATGGCCCAACCGCATGTACCAGATTATAGATAGTTTGTTATAACATTGGTAACAATAATATCACCAAACATAATATTTTCGAGCAACCAATATAAAATGCCTATCAACTCTCCTTTCACAATTACCATAGTCACTTTTACAATTTTCAATAGACTCTTTTATATATAAAAAAAAATAGTTAATTTCATTAAATTTTCTTAATAACAAAAGACTATTTTGTAGGTCTGGTACATGTTACATACTCAAAATTGTACATGTAATAGCATTAAATATAGTAATTCTAATATTTTCAACCCCCGCAATTCTACAATGCTATCATCACCCATATAAACTGTGTCGTCATCACATAGTTGATATACGTAAAAATAATATTTGTGTGGTGTCATATAAAATAAAATGCATGAATTTAAGACCCAATTATGGTTCTGGTTCTCTTATAGAACTAAAGATGACAACACTTCTCCATTCTCAAATAAATCACCCTTCTCTATTAGGTTCTCTAGGAACCCTTTGAATCCAATACTTGCTCATGCAAATCGGTGTTAGAATTTTTCTTAATTTATTTTCTTAAGTTTTTAACTTTTATACAAGTAACCATTCTTTTTATAATTCCAACACTTTCATGTTTTGTGCCTTTTAAACTTGAATCATGTATAATCTTTACCCGTGATACATTTCTTAATAGATCTTCCTATTGTCATGATACCACTAGAAGAATCCTTATGTATTTTTTTTTGTGGAACTCTTTGATAAGTAAAGTAGACATGACTAATTCTATATCAAGATCTAGACCATCGTTGAAATTTATAATCAAACTATTCCACAAACTTGGCATCGAACAAAGCAAAAGAGCAACATTTTCTTCATTGTTGACATTCACATTAACTATTTTCAATCAACTAATTAGGGTATTAAATCCATTTAAGTGTTCTTGCAAAGATAACCTTTCATCTTCACATGTATAATTGTTTCCTAAAAAATGTCTTATTTGACATATGCTTCTCTTTATATAGGTTTCACAATCTGCCCCACCAATCTTTAGCAACGATTTAATCAAACATATTGAACAAAATTAAATCTAGTGAAAAAAGATCTATCATAGCTAATTGATTTTTCTCGCTAAATACATCATATTGTTAGGGATTTGCGCTGCAGAATCACATAGATCTAGATCTAGGATAGCAATTTAATGGCACCAAGCACACATAAGAGAACACAAAGATTTGACGTGGAAAACCCTTGTACGAAAAAATCACGACACAAAGTGAAAGATCTCCACTATGAAAATAGAAATTACAAAGAGATAGGACTTACCCGATTCGAACAACCTCAAATCTCACCCTTGCTACACCCTTTAAAAACCCTAAAACCCTTTTAGGAACCCTTGGAAGAAAGCCTTAGAATACTTTAAAATAACCCTAGGGACTCCTATTTATAGTTTAGAAAACTTCCATTTCGCATCCTTACGAAACCGCCTCAAATTTACGCAGTCCGTACCAAATCCGCGCAAGAATCTGCGTAACCTTGACTAGTCGAGCCGAGGCCTCGACTGGTCGAGGGACCCCCTCGACCAGTCGAGTGCCTTGGACACCCAAATAAGTAGCACGCTGGACTCTGAGTCGAGTGGTGCTCGACCGGTCGAGTGGACCCTCGACCAGTCGAGCCAGCCTCTTAACCGGTCGAGCAACCCCAAACATCGAAAGACTTTTAAAAGTCTGACAACAATCTTCACCAAGTCTTTAATCTTCAATTGTGTATCTTGCTGCTCTCTTCTCTTATCTCTGCATTATAGCTTCTTGTGCACACTCCGTCCTTCTTTTATACCATCGTCATGCCCAGAGAAGTTACACAGAACTTGAACTTCTCTACAGGAATGATTTAGGCGAGTGTGTCTACCGGATCAAAATCCACGTGTTCAACCACCTTTGTTCCTGTCTTCTCAAAAGGAAAGACGTAGTCTTCTTACCATCTCACTGCTACCCAATATTGCTTGCCAAGGTACTTACTCACAACACTGATAGCCTATGACATAACCGGTCTAATCCAGACCATGGCATACACTGCCGACCGTATTCAAATAAGGCTCATGAGATATCCTGTTTTTCCTCATCTGTTTTGGGACATGTCCTGAGGAAAACTTGAGGAGAAACGCGTAGGGAATGCTCTCCAACTTTACATGGTCCATCACCTCCTTGATCAATACCTACATAAGGTATTCTGCCTGAGATTGTCACACCCCAAACTCGGAAACCGGGCTCACAAAATTTTCGATCACCGAATCCGGTGCCGACAGCCTCCGTAGAATCCCATTCTCGGCTCCCAGCGCCCATACACCAGGTTCCGATCTTGGGATGCTACAAGGAGGATTTCAATATCAGATTAGTTCGTAATAAGCATAACCAAAGGCATAACCCACAAACAACAAAAAAAAACTCCATCACATTTCCACTATGATAAAAAACTTTACAAGTACAGTGAGCATAAAGGAAAATACAATGATAATAGACAAAAAGCTCCAAAATAATCTGTTATGCGCTCCAACCTCAGCGTTGCTGCAACGTCACCTGCACGCAACGGTCGTGCATAAGCTTATGGAAAGCTTAGAGGGTGGTGAAAGTGTATGCGCAAGGTAGTAATGCAATCATGCAGTATCAGAGTAATGCGGAACATGCTGATGAATCCATGAATACCACTAGTTATACCAAAGCTATGTAATGCAAGGCATGAATGATGTCGGCCATACCACTTCCATGCGATGCGAGATGCAACTCAAGCATACAAATCCTCATCTATGTCCACATATCAATACAGCTCAAATCTGGGATAACACTGGGGTCTAGTACACTCTAAACCAGATTGCCGCCCCATCGCGCTCAATAAGGTAAGTGGAAGAGACCTCACTACCCGTCTGCCAATATCGGGCTCGGCTCGGCTCGTCGATGGCGGACCCATTCCTCGAGCTGGTCAAACTCAGCCTAGCATTGCCCTCTCCTCTTGGGCGGGTAAGGCCACACCCCCTTCTAACCGACCACGACACAGTGGAAAGTGCGACCTTTTGGTAATCAGCCCTTGACGCTCATGCACCCACTCGGTCTAGACGTTGGAGCAACCTCTTGGTACTATAAGGGTTTAGGGACTTTCACCTAGGGATATCTATAACACCCCATGTAAAACAAGATTTTCAGTATCCAATCCTGCCAACCACGATACACCTGTGGAGGCTACGGCCCTGATATCACTAGGGCGTACAGTACCATATCACACAATGCGAATGCATGAATCACACTATCTAATTATGCAACAATCCTGCGCGTCTCGTACGCTCATGTAAGGCAACACTGCCTAACCGGGAGTCTCTAAACAATCTGCCCGAAGGCATATGCTATGATCAGTCACTTCTCATATCAAGCATACATATGATGCATATGATCATAAATCATGGAACTATACTAAACATGTCATAAAGTAGTGAACTATCCTTACAATGCAGATGGGCCTAGACATAGACGGCCTACACACAACCAGCACGGGCCTATCAATGGCCCTAGGGAGAGTCATAATGCGGACATTTAACCAACACTATACTGCAATGTGGACATCAAACCAACATTGCTCCCAAGGCATTGCCCATCGTAAACATCATTACATAAACCATGTTGGGATCACACATTGCAATGGACCTTAGGTACATCCCATTGGGCCTTAAATACATCAAATGAGCCATATCACATGGGCCTTACATTCATCAAATGGGTCGCATTAATGGGCCTCGCCAACGGGCCTTATGTACATTGCAATGGGCTATAACCCATGGGCCTTAGAATGCATCAAAATGGGCCTCGTAACATGGGCCTTATATATATATATATCAAAGTGGGCCTCAACCACGGCCACAAATACATCGAATGTGCCCCATAACATGGGCCCTACATCCACATCAAAGTGGGCCCCAATGGACTACCACAGATAAATCAAGATGGGCCTCATAACATACCAAGGTGGGGTCCACTTGAACTATGGATCTGGCTCACCTTTAGCTCATGCCATAGAAATGAGCTTGCAAAATAGATGGACAGCTTGCACGCAACACATGTATCATGGTGGGTCCCATGAAGGCCCACCATCAGGTATATGTATATTACATAATATTTATTATATATATATATACATAATATATATATCTATAATATATATACAATATATATATATAATATATATATACACACAGCCACACGTGCACACACCACACGCATGCACCCACATGCACACACACATGCACCCACGCACACACCCACACCGTCCCCTGGACGGTGGGGATTAAATAAATACATAACTGTGGGCTCCACCGTCCAGCGGACGGTGGAGGCAAAATACATACATCATGTGGGCTCCACGTGGGGCCTACCTTAATGCATATATACCATCCAGTCCGTCCATAAGGTCACGTGGACCTAGATGAACGGTGAAAACAAATTTCACCTTGATCCAAAACTTTTGTGGGCCTAAAAAGGGTTTCAATGGTAGACCTTCAATTCACACTATTTCCTTTGGTGTGGGCCACCAGAGCGTTGGATGGGCCTGATCTTTGGAGGGGGCCTACTCCAGGGAGGGACCCACCCAATGAACGGGTTAGATGACATAAATACATCATGGTAGGGCCCACGGCAGGAGCCGTGAGTGGTCGCCCGGTGCCGTCCATCGTCTGCGAGAGCTGCGCCGCCTCTCTCTCGACAAAGAAGAAATAGGCTGCTGAAGCAGCTTTTTTCTTTTTCTTTTTTTTTCCTGCGAAAATTCGCATGTGGGGCCCGCTCCAAGTGAATCCACTCCAGCCATAGGATTCCACGGCTTGTAACAAATCCAACGAGCCTAATATTGAGTATATTTTTGATGTATAGAAATTTCAGGGCAGGTTTCAACGGTGAAGACCATCATTTGCTACGCTATGGCCTGCCAGCACCTCAGATTGACTACGTTTTCCAGTTCAACGCCTAAAAGGTGGCAAGGAAAGAGATGGACGGCGTGGATTGAACATATAAATCAAGGAAGGGTGTATATAGGTGGGCCACCCCATGAACTTGTAACCAAGCTATTATTTGTGTTTTTCACAGAGACGTCCAGCATCTCTGGACGTTGGACGGTCCTCATAGTAGAGGTGGGCTTTGCTCAAGTGGGTCACCACATGATGAATGGTGTGGGTATAACACACATAGGATGGACCCCACTCATAGACGGCTTGGGTAAAATACTCACTTTATGATGGGTTCCATTCAAGTGGGCTACACGGCCAAATCATCACACAAAAATATAAAAAAGAAGAGAGAGAGAGAGAGAGAGAGATATATATATATATATATACTGGGACACGCTTGTGATGGAGGGACCCCAACATTATGGGCCCTCCCTTGCAATAAATCATACATCAAATGGGCCCTAAAGCATGTGGGCCTATCAAAATCGAAACTCAATGATGGAGATCCTTACCCCACCAATATGGACGGTCTAGATGGCCTATCTAAACAAGGAAATAAACATCATGATGGGGGCCATGGAGAATGGCCCCATCATGGAATGATCATGATGATCAAATCGGGCCATCAGCCACATCTTAGGGTCCCAAGTGAGATCCAAACTATTGATCGGTTGGCCTCACTTGGCCCGTCTTAAAAACATGAAAAACTACTCTTATCAAGCACCCACCGTTCGATCTTCTTGCCCCCTATGGGTTCCTTAGCTCCTTAGCTTCGATTCCAATGGAGGAGATGAGGAATGGATGGCTAGGATGGGAGATCTTGGGATGGAAAGGTGGGCCACACTTGGAGCTTTGAAGGAGAGGGAGAGGCTCATACGTATGGAAGTTTTCTCTCTTGCTTGGGAATGAATTTGAAAATGAGAGAGAGAGAGAGAGACTTGTAAAGGGAGAGAGAGAGTGATGGGTGATGGAGTGATAGATGAGGTGGTGATGGATGTAAGAGCCACTTTTTTTGACTTTTGTGGTTGCTTGGTGTAAGAAAGGCATGGGTGTGTAAGAAACTTTTTGACTTTTGGGGGTTGCTTAGGGAAGAGTGTGAGGTGATGTGTACTTGACATGATGGGATTGATGTGACATCTCATAGAGATTGCCTTGGGGTTTGCACGTGCGGCGTTTTCCTCGAACTGAACGCTGGCCCACATCTCCTGGCCAGTATCGCCTCGGCGCGCGAGTCGCGGCATCGAAACCGTAGAGACGGCGTGGTCGCAATGGTACAAGTCTTGGGTTGAGTCAAATCAAATTAATGACGTATGAATCAAGGTCGTGCGCAATGCCGGTTAAGGGTCGAAGGTTGCCGGAATTCGACCGAAAAGACCGCGGGAACCTACGGAACGGTACGGTCTAGGATATGGGGCTTACAGAGATAATTAAAGCCTACTCCTTTTTCAGTCTCAACGCCGATAATTAAAGCCAACTTTTCAGCCCCCCGATCATTCATCCTGAATGTCCCACTTAACCGAGTCTTCAGTACATTAATATCAAACATGTCATAATTGACGATCTACATGTCATCAATTCCTGACTCACGATGAAGTAATCAAACCACTACATAGGCGACAGGTCGAACCACGACCTCCTGCAAAGTCTTTTCTTAGCCCTTTTAACTTCGAACCGCTCTGGTTGCTTCATGTAGATTTGCTTTTTTACTTTCCTTTGTAGAAGTGCCGACTCCACATCCATCCTTCTAGCTCAAGATCACATTGGCCAACCAGCGTCAATTACGAATTTAATAGACACCTGCTATACCGTCGGTGCGAATATCTCTGAGAAGTCGATCCCTTCTCTCTGAGCATAACCCTTCGCTACCAACCTCGCCCTGTATCTATGTTGTATCCTCCTGAATATCCACCTGCATCCAACCGCTCTACGACCCACTGGAAGCTCTACCCTCTCCCATATGTCGGTCTGGTACAACGAATTCATCACATCGCCCATTGTCACCTTTCACTTCTCAGCACCAGGCTCACCTAGAGTCATCTCAATAGAAGATGAATATCCTACGATATTGGAGTCGTCCATGTACCCGCCGATATCCTGTGATCATGCCATGTGATTCTTCTCACAGGTGGTTACTCCACCTGCTCTGTATCCCTGTCCGCACGTCTCAGCCTTCCTGCTCTACCCGCTCATGTGGCCATGCCCAACATGCCACACACATGCAGAGATGGAATCCGCTATATCCACTGCAACTCTACCTTTTGAAGTGCTCCCGATCAACCTGTACAAGTTACCGAGTCGTTGCGCTTTCATGATTACCCGTGCCTCCTTAAATACTTTAAGAGCACCATCAATACCTGTGTACTTACATCCTTTTGCCTCAAGTACACCAAGAGAAATCAGATTCTACTTCAAATCAGAAACGTGCCTAACATCAGTCAAGGTACACTCCACCCCATCAAACATCTTGATGCGCACCGAACCAACAGCCACAATATTACAGGCAATGTCATTGCCCATAAATACATGTCCACCATCGCAAACCCTGTAGTTAGTGAACCAACTTCGATGAAGAGTCATGTGAAAAGATGCTCCTGTCTAGCATCCACTCGCCTTTTGGATCATCGTATGGCCGTCTGATCGTAGACACAGACAAAACATTACCATCACATCCACTCGATCCATCTGACGTGGCAGCATTAACCTCCTTATATGAAGCCTCAAAATCTTCTCTCTTCGATTTAGGATTTTCACAATCCTTATTCATATGTCGTTCCTTCCCACGGTTCCAACACTTTACTTTTCCTTTGCCCTTGCCCTTGGATTTTGACCTAGAACCTGAAGAACTCGTACCTTGTTCAGAATTTCTACCCCTTGTAAGCAGTGCCTCAGAAGATATCCTCATGTTGATGTTAAGCTTTCTCATAGCCTTCCCTTGAAGAGCCAAGATAACGGTGTCGACACTCGAGGTTTTATTCGTTGAGCACATTGTGTTCTTGAATGACTCATAAGACTCCAGAAGAGAATTCAGTAACATACATGCTTGTTCTTCATCTTTCATCACTTCCTCCATATCCAGTAATTTTTTAATTAATTTACTAAAGTTGTTGATGTGAGCCTCCAAATCTCCACTCTCTGTCATCTTAAAGTTATACCACTGCCGCTTCAAGTGTAGGCGATTTTCAGAGAATTTTTTCACATAGACATCCTCTAATTTCGCCTATAACTTAGCCGCAGTTTTCTCCCTCATGAGTTGTAGAGAACCTCATCTGTGAGGCATAAACAGATCGATGATAAAGCCTTCTTATTAAGAGTATTCCAATCATCATCAGTCAGAGTAAACTTTCACTCCTCAAGAGCACCATCTTCGCCTTATTTGATTAAGGAACTCATCATCTTGATCTTCCATAACTCAAAATTATTTTTCCATGAGTACTTCTCAATATCGTACCTAGTACTTGCCATTATTACTAACCCCTTAGATTTAGATCTGTGCCCCAACGATTGCTCTGATACTACTCGTTGGGGATTTGTGCTACGGAATCATACAGATCTAGATCTAGGATAGCAATCCAATGGCACCAAGCACACACAAGAAAACACAAAGATTTAATGTGAAAACCCCTTGTGGGAAAAAACCACGGCACAAAGCGACAGATCTCCACTATGAAAATAGAAATTACAAAGAGATAAGACTTACCCGATTTGAACAACCTCGAATCTCACCCTTGCTACACCCTTTAGAAACCCTAAAATACTTTAGAATATCCCTAGGGACTCCTATTTATAGTTTAGGAAACTTCTCTTTCGCATCCTTACGAAATCGCCTCAAATTTACGCAGTCCGTACCAAATCCGCGCAAGAATCTGGGTAACCTCGACTGGTCGAGCCATCCCCTCGACCGGTCGAGTTCCCTGGACACCCAAATAAGTAGCACGTTGGACTTTGAGTCAAGTGGTGCTCGACCGGTCGAGTGGACCCTCGACCAGTCGAGCCAGCCTCTCGACCAGTCGAGCAGCCCCAAACCTTAAAGACTTTTAAAAGTCTAACAACACGTATTTCATATCTATAAGCTTCTTTTCTTCTTATTCTTCATTTTTTTTCTATCACAATTGCATAATCTTCATTCACAAACACTATATTCATCTTTAGTTTTCACAATACATAATTAAATGTATCGAACTTTGACACCTTGAATATAACATAACTTAATTCAACCATTTGAAACACAATTATAACACGAATACAAACAACGATCTTATATTAAAAAGGCTTTTTAATCTTTAGCTCTAATACCAATTATTATGGAAAAATATCTGTACACAATCAATGTAGGCACAAAAAAAGAAGAAAGAGAATTAAATAAAAACTCGATGGCCAGAGCAAAAAACAAAAAATAAGAAACACAAATTTACATGGTTTGTTAATATGCCTGCATCAACGGGCAACAAAATGAATCTTTCTTCTCGAATAAAATAAAAGAATTTCAAAATACTGGGCTTGCTTCTCTCTCACTCTTCGTTTGTATACGAATTCTTACCAATATTCTAGAAGAATATACTTAATTTGTATACATGTTTCCCTTACATAAATAATACCGCAATAGATAACATATACCAAAGACTGGAGAAATTAAGCCTAACCATAGGTAAGGATGTATGTAAATAGATAATTAGCATTGAGAAGCTAAAATGTCTAGTAAGGTTTGTTGGGGATTGTGCTGCGGAATCACACAGATCTAAATCTAGGATAGCAATCTAATGGCACTAAGCACACACAAGAGAACACAAAGATTTAACGTGGAAAACCCTAGCGGGAAAAAACCACGGTACAAAGAGACAGATCTCCACTATGAAAATAGAAATTACAAAGAGAGAGGACTTACCCGATTCGAACAACCTCGAATCTCACCCTTGTTATACCCTTGAAAAACCCTAAAACCATTTTAGGAACCCTTAGAACCCCTTTAGAAAGCCTTAGAATTCCTTAGAATAGCCCTAGGGACCCCTATTTATAGTTTAGGAAACTTCCTTTTCGCACCCTTACGAAATTGCCTCAAATTTACGCAGTCCGCAAAAAATCCGTGCAAGAATTTGCTTAACCTCGACTAGTTGAGCCGAGGCCTCAATTGATCGAGGGACCCCTCGACCGGTCGAGCCATCCCCTCAACAGGTCGAGTGCCCCGGACACCCAAATAAGTAGCACGCTGGACTTTGAGTCGAGTGGTGCTCGACCGGTCTAGTGGACCCTCGACCAATTGAGTCAGTCTCTCGATCAGTCGAGCAGCCCCAAACATTGAAGACTTTTTAAAAGTCTGACAACAATCTCCACCAAGTCTTCAATCTTCAATTGTGTATCTTGCTGCCCTCTTCTCTTATCTCTGCATCATAGCGTTTTATGCACACTCCGTCCTTCTTTTATGTCATCGCCAAGCACAGAGAAGTTACACAGAACTTGAACTTCTCTGCAAGAACGATCTAGGTAAGCATGTCTGCCGATCAAAATCCACGTGCCCAACCACCTTTGCTCCTGTCTTCTCAAAAGGAAAGACGTACTTTTCTTACAATCTCACCACTACCCAATAGTACTTGCCGGGGTACTTGCTCACAACACTGTTCTAATAGACACCTGTTATACCGTCGACGCGAATATCTCTGAGAAGCCGATCTCTTCTATTTGAGCATAACCATTCGCTATCAACCTCGCCCTGTATCTATGTTATATTCTCCTGAAAATCCACCTGCATCCAACCGCTTTCCAGCCCACTGGAAGCTCCACCAACTCCCATATGTCAGTCTGGTACAATGAATCCATTACTCGCCCATAGTCACCTTATACTTCTCAGCACCAGGCTCACCTAGAGTCATCTAAATAGTAGATGAATCCCCTGCAATATTGGAGTTATCCATGTACCTCACCGATATCCTGCGATCATGCCGTGTGATTTGTCTCATAGGTGGCTGCTCCACTCGCTTTGTATCCCTGTCCGCGCGTCTCAGCCTTCCTGCCCTGTCCACTCATGTGGCCATACCCATCATACCATACACGTGCAGAGGTGGAATCCGCTACATCCATCGCAGCTCCACCTTTTGAAGTGCGCCCGATCAACCTGTATAAGTTACCTAGCTGTTGCACTTTCACGATTACCTGTGCCCCCTTAGATACCTTAAGAGCGTTATCAATACCTGTGTACTTGCATCCTTTTGCCTCAAGTACACCAAGAGAAATTAGATTCTACTTCAAATCAGGAATGTGTTTGACATCAGTCAAGGTACGCTTCACCCCATCAAACATCTTGATGCGCACCGAACCAACAACCACAACTTTACAGGCAATGTCATTGCTCATAAATACCTGTCCACCATCGCAATCCCTGTAGTTGGTGAACCAACTCCGATGAGGAGTCGTGTAAAAAGATGCTCCTGTGTCTAGCATCTACTTGTCCTTACGATCATCGTATGGCCATCTGATCGTCGACACAGACAAAACATTACCATCACATCCACTCAATTCATCTGACGTGGCAGCATTGGCCTCCCTATATGAAGCCTCAGAATCTTCTCTTTTTTATTTATGATTTTCACAATTCTTCTTCACATGTCATTCATTTCCACAGTTCCAGCACTTTACCTTTCCTTTGCCATTGCCCTTGGATTTGGAGCTAAAACCTAAAGAACTTGTACATTATTCAAAATTCCTACCCCTTATAAGCAATGTCTCAGAAGATGTCTCCATGTCGACGTTAAGCTTTCTCATAGCCTTCCCTTAAAGGGTCGAGATAACGGTGTCGACACTCAAGGTTTTATTTGTTTAGCACATTGTGTCCTTGAATGACTCATAAGACACCAACTAGAATTTAGCAACATACATGCTTGTTTTTCATTTTTCATTACTTCCTCCATATCCAGCAATTTGCAAACTAATTTATTAAAGTTGTTGATGTGAGCCTCCAAATCTCCATCCTCTATCATCTTAAAGTTATACCACTGCCGCTTCAAGTGTAGGCGATTTTCAGAGGATTTTTTCGCATAAACATCCTCTAACTTCATTTATAACTTAGCCGCAGTCTTCTCCCTCATAACGTTGTAGAGAACCTTATCCGTGAGACATAAACGGATTGATGATAAAGCCTTCTTATGAAGAGTATTCCAATCATCATCAGTCATAGTAGACTTTCGCTCCTCAAGAGCACCATCTTCGCCTTGCTTGATTAATGAACCCATCATCTTGATCTTCCAGAACTTAAAATTATTTTTCCATGAGTACTTCTCAATATCGTACTTAGTACTTGCCATTATTATTAACCCCTCAGATTCAGATTTATGCCTCAACGATTGCTCTGATACCACTTGTTGGGATTTGTGCTACAGAATCACACAAATCTAGATCTAGGATAGCAATCCAATGGCACCAAGCATACACAAGAGAACATAAAGATTTAACGTGGAAAATTCTTGCGGGAAAAAACCACAGCACAAAGAGACAGATCTCCACTATGAAAATAGAAATTACAAAGAGAGAGGACTTACTCGATTCGAACAACATTGAATCTCACCCTTGCTACACCCTTTAGAAACCCTAAAACCCTTTTAGGAACCCTTCGAACCTTTTTAAAAAGCCTTAAAATTCCTTAAAATAGCCCTAGGGACCCCTATTTATAGTTTAGGAAACTTCTCTTTCGCACTCTTACGAAACTGCCTCAAATTTATGCAGTCTGCACCAAATCTGCGCAACCTCGACTACTTGAGTCAAGGCCTCGACCGGTCGAGGGACTCTCTCGACCGGTCGAGCCATCCCCTCAACCGGTCGAGTGCCTCGGACACCCAAATAAGTAGCACGCTGGACTTTGAGTCGAGTGGTGTTCGACCGGTCAAGTGGACCCTTGACCAGTCGAGTCAGCCTCTCAACCGGTCGAGCAGCCCCAAACATTGAAGACTTTTTAAAAGTGTGACAACAAGGTTTTGTTAGAAATAACATCCTGCCTCAACAATAGAATCATGTGAGGACTAAAGCCTAATAGAAAAGGCCAAAATTAAATAGTGCATTTAGTAAGGCCACCATGGATATTTGTCTTATCCATGCTGTCCATCTATTTTTTTTCATATTATTTTCTGACATGAACTCAAACTCGAAGCATATCCAAAGCTCAAGTTGACCACACAACAAGAAACTGTGGGCACAATGACACCTACTGTTGGCTCACATAATTATTTCTTTGTCATCCAAACTTTTCACAATGTCACGCAGACATGGACGAAGGGAAAACACAAATATCAGCTTGATTCAAAATTTATTTGACCCTAAGAAGTTTTTAACGATAGGCATTCAATTTACACTCTTTCCGTGTGATGTGGTCTACCTGAGTTTTGGGTATGTTTCAATTTTAGGTTCGGGCTCTAAAATTAGCAGCTAAAATGGATGGACAGCATGGATAAAACTTATACATTACAGTGGACCCCACAGAGTTTACTCGGTAGGCAATCCCTTGTTGAAGAAAACATGAAACGTATTAGTCCCATAAACTTACCACGAAAATTCATGACTCAGGACAGCCGCCTCCACAATAGTACCATATGATATTTTTCATTTAACCCATTTATTAAATGTCCACCAATCAAGATGGAATTTTGTTTCATCATACGTTCTAAATTTGGACCCATATTTTAATAATTTAATTTGGTTTATTTGCATGCTCCAAGTAAATTATTAAGTAATTTCGGAGTGGCTGCATATACCATGAATTAGAACGTTGCACTTCTTTGAAAATCTCATGCAGCCGTCAGTTGGTGGACGCTTCTTGGACGGTTGAAATGAAAACTATCCAACCCCCTAATGTAGCAAGTGTCTACCAATAACTGATTAAGATTGTTCAACGGATGTGATGCTACGATCGTGATTTAGTTACAGTCCGCTCCACCATTTGGCCGGGTGAATTCCTGCGTATGAAGTATCATACGCTGAAAGAGTATCAAAGAACTCTTCGTACAAATCGATGGGATAACTAAGGCTATCCTGGGCCGGGCCTGGGGTTGGTTTGGCCCATATTTTGAGCCGTTGGGTCTGGGCCTGATGGGATGGGCCTATTCAAATTTTTGATTTTGTTAAGCCTGAGCTTGGCCCATTAACAGCCTTTGGGACAATTTTGAACTTGGGTATTCGTGGAAATTAATTTTCAACCACAGCCGTCCAAGAGGTGATCCATTTAATCACTTACCAAAGTGTGATTGGGTGGTGACCCTACGACCTAGGTGTGTATAGTGACCTAACGTGGAGGGATTTAATTGGGTCATGTACTATTATCAAAAATGGCCTCAGATTAATCAGTAAGATTTGATTGGTCCACATGTCGCCGTTAGGGGAATGTAGATTTAAGTTGTGATGACATTGTGAGATGTGATTGGTGGGGCTGTATCCTTTAAGAGATGCACCACTCAACCTAAAACCTTTTAAAAGGCTTGCGTCTATCATACCGTCCCACCAATCACATCTTACCACATCACCATCTAATGCTAAAGGTGGTGCATGCCGGGACCGGCCAATGGACTCGACTTAGAGCCAGCGATGTGGTGAGACCTTGACGTGGGGCCCACTTAGATTTATCCATTTAGAAATTATCACAGGTATCAATTGACTCATCGATTGGATCATTAGAGTTATATTGTCATTAGTATAAAGCCATAATTACGGTGAGTAAATATATTAATGACGAAAAATGCATTTTTACTTTGCCATGCTACTATTCTAATATTTGTATTTGCAGCCGCAGTGAATCGGATCACATCATTTTCTCATTGACTTTAAGGAGGTCAAGACCTTATGTATGGTTCCTCACAATACCCTAATTGTGAGTACCAAGGATCATTTTGGTAACGAAGGAATAGGCAAGTTGATGTTCCAATATCTTCTTGTCATTTCTCCCCCATCCTCCCTTTTATTTTATTTTTTGTATTAAAAAGAAGAGAGATGGTACCTAAAATAAATAATTTATCTTCTTGTCATTTCCATCCCACCCTCTCTTTTAATTTTTTTGTATTAAAAAGAAGAGAGATGGTACCTAAAATAAATAATTATTTCGAGGGAACCTTCTGCCGGAGATTGACCGTTGTATATCCATGCCGTTCATCCATTCTTCCGGCTTATTTTTTAGCATGGTCCAAAAATGAAGCAGGTATAAGTTTCAAGTAGACCACAGTACAAGAAAACTTGGTCATTGATCATTAAAAACATTTTGAGGGCTATATAAGTGCTGGATCGAGCTGATAATTGTGTTTTACCTGTCTATATAACATTATCAACAGGTTGGATGGCAAATAAACATTAGTGGACCCCATTGAGTTTTTAATGGTGTCATTCAATAATCACTGTTTCCTGTAATGTGGTCCACTTTAGACTTTTAGCAGCTTCATTTTTGGGACCATGCCTTAAAATGAACTAGAAAAACGGATGGACAGCGTGGATTTACAATGCATAGATCGAAGTTGTCACCACGGTCAGGGTCCCAACCACATGGCTGGTTCCGGGTCCCACCTAAGTCGCATCACTACCTAACAAGCATCCCGGTCAAAGATGATGTCAACAAAGGACGTGGTTGGTCGAGTAGCCCTTTGTCTCACGTGGGGCCCACTTAAATCTTCCCATGTCAGCCATTTTTGGTGTACAGTAGTCCTGAGACCCACCAAACAGGAGTTTGGTAGGCATACCAGACCAAACAACTTTCAAATTAATGACGTTACTTTGACCACACAACTTTAAAAGAAGGATGGATTTTCAAAAAGGATAGATTCTCGGAATTGAAAATTCAAGCATTTTAAGGTATGAGTATAAAAATGAGGCAAATAAGTAATAGGTAATCCACACCATAAAAATAGTGACAATTGATCATCCACTACTAAAATCTTTCTAAGGTCCATCTGACCTGATGAGAAGGCCACGCAGACCTGGATGAAGGGAAAACATGAATATCAGCTTGATCCAAAAGTTCTGTAATCCACAAAAGGTTTTTAATGGTGGGTGTTCAGTCTCCATTGGCTGATGTGATATGGTCCACGTCAGATCTGGATTTTTTTATTTTTTTTTTCTTTTCATGTTTTAAGATAATATGGCAAAATAAATGAACAACTTAAATATCCAACACATACATCAAAGTGACCCTACGTTCACAACCTCAACAATGCTCTCTGCCTAGCCTCATGGGGAGGAAGAAACCTTCGGACATTAAATGTTTATATACCATCTAAACCGTTTATAAAGTCATTCGTATGAAACTTATTCGGTCACACGATTGTTTTAACGGTGGTGGTCATTCAATCCTCACTATTTCCTCTCATATGGCGAGACGAGTTTTGGATCTAACTCTTGTTTGGTATCCTATCTTAAAATGAGTTGGCAAAATAAATGGACTGGATGAATTTCTTACCGGCATCAAGGAGGACACACCTAGATTTTCAGTTCATGAATTTCTTGAGAAATGTTGCATAGAATCCACGATGTTTGTGAGAAATCTACTTCTTACCTTCGGTGTTGCCCAAAAATGGGGCAGATTGAAAAATCAGGCTACGGAGTTACGTTGAACATGCTCTTCGTAACCTTCACTTCTAACAGCAGCCAATTATCCAATCAAGCCTACAACGTGAGCCACACCAACGTCAGTGGTGGCACGGTCACCACGGAATCCTCATTTTAATTGGCACCATTTACCAAGTGGCACTCGACGCACACCGGATCCTAAAGGTGTTCCGTTTCATTCCCGCTCAAATCTCGCTGAAACGGTCGCCGGTAACAAGAAACGACACGGGGTAGAAACACACAGAAGTTCGGTGTATGCGCTAATGTTCAAGGACTATGAACAAATTACGTTCATGCACTTCACATATCTCTGCTAAGGCAGTTTTCCAACCCAACGACATTAAATCTGCCAACAAAATCCATACCCCTGTTAATTCAAATTCCATAAATCTCACTTCTATCTTTTCCTCTAATCGTCTCTTAAATCATCTTTCAAAATCCGGTCAGATCGATGATGCCCGCCAATTGTTCGATGAAATGCCGCATCGAGATGCATTCAGCTGTAACACCATGATTGCTGCTTATGCCAGCTCCGGTCGACTGACCGAGGCCCATCAACTGTTCAACGTGATCCCAAACCGTATTTCCATATCTTGGTCTTCTCTCATTTCTGGGTATTCCCGTCATGGGCGTGGTTCCGAGGCATTCAAGTTATTCTGGCAAATGCAGTCCGAGGGGCTAAGACCCGATCAATACACGCTCGGCAGCATCTTGCGAGCCTGCTCGAGTGTGTCTGAACTCCGAAGAGGCGAGCAGGTCCATGCCCATGTCGTGAAAACATTGTTCGACTCCAATGTGTATGTCATTACGGGTCTCATTGACATGTATGGGAAATGCAAGCAGATTTCAAAAGCTAGGTTTCTGTTTGATAAAATGCCAGACAGAAAAAATCATGTCTTGTGGACAGCGATGATCACGGGTTACTCTCAGAATGGCGATGGCCATAGGGCTATCGAGTGCTTCCAGGCAATGCAAACAGAAGGTGTCATGTCGAATCAGTTCACATTTCCAAGCGTTTTGACGGCTTGTGCCATGGTTCTCGCACTTGAATTTGGAATGCAGGTGCACAGTTGTATAGTTCGTAGCGGGTTTGGTCCCAACGTGTTTGTTGAAAGCGCATTGATTGATATGTACGCGAAATGCGGGGATTTGAACAGTGCAAGGAAGGTTCTGGAGGGTATGGAGGCTCAAGATGTGGTTTCTTGGAACTGTTTGATAGTTGGGTGTGTGAGGCAGGGCTTTGAAGAAGAAGCTCTGTCCTTGTTTAAGAAAATGCATGTGAGGAGTGTGAAGGTCGATGATTTTACATACCCGTCTGTTCTCAACTCATTAGCTTCTTTTATGGACGTCGAAAATGGGAAATCCGTTCATGGGTCAATAATCAAATCCGGTTTTGAGGCTTCTAAACATGTGGGCAATGCTCTCATTGATATGTACGCGAAGTGTGGGAGCTTGGAATATGCGCTCGGTGCATTTGACAAGATGCCTGAGCGGGATGTCGTATCTTGGACTGCACTGATCACGGGTTATGGACAGCATGGGTTCCATGAAAATGCACTCAAGCTGTTCAGCCAGATGAGAATTGAGTGTATCGAATCGGATGCGTTTGTCATGGCCAGTGTTTTGAGTGCATGTGCTGGATTAACATTATTGGAATTTGGACGACAAGTTCATGCGATTTTTGTTAGATCTGGATTCAGGTCATCTCTATCTATAGATAATTCTCTAGTGACAATGTATGCAAAATGCGGGTGCATTGAGGATGCTCATCAGATCTTTGACTCAATGATGATTCGGGACGTTGTTTCTTGGACAGCATTGCTTGTGGGTTATGCTCAGAATGGAAGGGGAAAGGAGTCCATACACCTTTATGATAGAATGCTTGCGAGCGGAACGAAACCTGATTATGTTACATTCATTGGCTTGTTATTTGCGTGTAGCCATGCCGGTCTTGTGGGGGATGGCTGTCGCTATTTTGAATCCATGCATAAGGTCCATGGTATAAGTCCAGGATCTGAGCATTATGCCTGTATGATGGATCTTCTCGGGCGGGCTGGGAAGATGGATGAGGCTGTGGAGCTACTAAACCGAATGACTGTCGAACCAGATGCTACTGTATGGAAAGCATTGCTTGCTGCATGTAGAGTGCATGGAAACGTGGAATTAGGAGAAAGGGCAGCATGGAACCTTTTCGAATTGGAACCCAGAAATGCAGTGCCCTACATTCTTCTGTCCAATATCTACTCTGCGGCACGAAGATGGGACGAAGCAGCCAAAATTCGGAGGTTGATGAAGGCAAGAGGAGTAAGTAAAGAACCAGGGTGCAGTTGGATGGAGGTGAACAGTACAGTGCACGCATTTATGGTTGAAGATAGAAGCCACCCTAGGACAGCTGAAATCTACTCTAAGGTCGATGAGATCATGATCTTGATCAAGGAGGCAGGCTACATGCCAGACACTAATTTCGCACTTCATGATGTTGACGAAGAGGGTAAGGAGATTGGCCTTGCTTATCACAGTGAGAAGTTGGCTGTTGCATTTGGGCTTCTCAGTGTGCCTCTCGGGGCACCGATTCGGATAGTTAAGAATCTTCGAGTCTGCGGCGATTGTCACACTGCTCTAAAACTCGTCTCCAAAGTTTTTGAGCGGCGTATTGTTGTGAGGGATGCAAATTGCTTCCATCACTTCAGTGAGGGGAGGTGTTCTTGTAGAGATTATTGGTAGAAAATCTGCATTTCCGAGTTCCCTTTGATATTGGATGCGGACATTTCCTGGAGCTGTTTTGGTAGTTAAGGCACTGCTGTAAGCTGGAATTGGTCCACCACTTGCCAAGCCTAAGGTACTTGATGGATCAAAACTATCACCCTTCTTTTTGCCGAGACTTATTAGGTGGGCCCCACCGTGTATGTGCCATGCATTGAAAACAAGGCCACTACAAAGAAATGGATGGCTGGAAAAGAAAACAGAGCAAAAGTCCACATTAACAGATGATTAGACCAGCCTGATTTTGAAGCAGCCAAACAACTCATCGACCTGGATCGGGCAAGATTAGGATTTGATATCCAAATTTTGGGAGCACCCTTTTGCGGGGAACCTCCTGTGTTCTATAGCTTATGAAGGTACTAATAGTGGAAAGCCATGTTTTAATGTCGACCGCAACCTACTGACGCATTGAAGAGGATAGTGCAGCTTGTAAAATGGTATTGACCTTATCACCTGTATGCGTACTTGTTAATGTATGCTTCCATGACAAGGGAGGCTGACATTAACACAATCAGATCCATTGAGAATCAAGATGGAGTTGCAGCTTAAAAACCAGAAACTATCAACTGCTATGCCATGAATGGATTTGATCAATTGGTTAGCTGTAATAGCAATAGCAAGATTATCATATGCAAAGGGTTTCAATATCCTTATCACTGTCCTCTGAAAAGAAATCTTTCAAAGATTTATCATACATACTCCACAAACATGGAAATTGAAATGGCTTCTTTGCTACATGTCCTAGCAGTCGAATTGTCAACCTGAGTTGATGTTTGTAGAATTGATCCCACATCTTGGAACATGAAGATTGAGGATTGATCTTTTCAGTTGCATTCAAAGCAAGGTAGAAGGGATTTAAACAAATGGATGCTACTGATCGGGTAGCCATGGAGCCCTGTTAAAGGACTGCGCCAGGCAGCCTACTGGGTTATTGATGGGGGCCTTGATCTTTTTGTAATCAAATCCTTATTTTCTTTAGTAAAATGGTTGTTATTCTTGAGAGAGAGAGAGAGAGAGAGAGAGAAGAAGAAGAAGAAGAATATACCTAATACTTATGGGATGGAAATTAATTCAGAAAGAGCTTTTTGATATGGTGACTGACCAACTGTTATGGCAGAGCAATTGGACAATTAGGATTTATCTGTTTAGACTTCAGATCCAGAGTGGGACCTATGATTGGTACAGCTTGGATTGAGGAGAATCTTGCCACGTGTACCATGGCATTATTGGTTTATGGACAGCCATACACTTCAAAACCTTTGATACATTGTCAAAGTGATTTTTGGTACAGAGAATTACATTGGTTTGATTTCGTTAATTGGACATTCAAGGGTGGGCGGTCAGTCAACTAACAAGTTTCCATCAATCAATCAGAACATGCGAAGGATTCATGATAAAAGTTGCGGCCAAAATTTTTCACACCAGCTGTTAGCCTGTAGCAACCCTCTTTGGAATTTTGAATTAGACAATATCATGGTGAAAATATTGCAAGATTCCCAAAATCAAGGCAGTTTTTAAATTCCTGCAATTTATCTTGAAGATTTTATTTAGAAGTTAAATTGTAAGATGGGTGGAACATTGGCCCTTTTTCTGATGATCTAGACCATTGTCTCATAAAGAGCCATAGTAAGATGGGGGGAACCACAACTTAATTGGATGAAATGCCAACCATTGGAAGTCCATTAGATCAATGGTATGGATCAATGAACCATAAGCTTCATTTCTACAGATGAGAAACGATTCTTCCTGGACAGAAATCAGCACCCACAAGTCTCCAGCTCGTTCCATAGCCAAGCTGGTACAGACCAATCCCCAGGCTTCAAGCCCATATTAAGTTCCTTGGGTGGATCCTCCGAGGATACCCAAAAAAAAAAAATAATAATAAAAATCAGCACAAAAAAAGCAACAGTAAGAAACAAGATTGGGTTTTCAGTAGATTCTCCATCATCTCTCCACACTCTAGATACGAAGAACAAATAAACAGAGAACTACATTTCAGTCCTGAAGCTCAAAAAATTAAAAAACACCCCCCCATAATATAGACCCAGCTAAGACATAACCGGTGAACTATTCATCTACCACAGTTTGGCATGGTAATACATCAAATAAACAAACCTAACATAGATATTCATTCCGCCCGTGGTGGTCTGATACATCATACATTCCGCAATGTGCAGGAATCTGCTAGGAAAGCCATTGACCGACCAAAACACCCCAACACGGATCTGCTACAGCCCATAAACCTTCACATCTCTCTGCCCTCATGTCCAATCTCCAGGCCAAAGGCCAGTGTTTTTTTAGGCTGAGCGCTTGGGGCAAGCAAGCAGCAGCTGAGGCAAGGGCTATCACGCCATTGGATTTTGATATACTAAAATCACCAGAACTATGCTTCCCTTTTACAACTTTATTTCTTCATGTGCTCGGGAATGAGACGCTGAAGAAGATCCGGAGGAGCGCCTGCCAGCTCTAAAGAAGTTGGGTGTGTGGGAATACATTAGATTGAGTATAATTATAAAAAGAAACCTGATAAAAAGGAAATAATGGCAGCGTAATCTTTACCTTGAGGCGTGAAGTTGAATAGAGGGGGAAAGGGGCGTCCATTAGGCAGGTGTGCATTTGGCTCTCTCAACTCATCAAAGAAGGGGTGTGCGCATGCCTCCTGCTGCAGATTGTAACAACGTTAATTCTTATAGTTAAATTCCTTACCCAAAATAGAATAAGAAGAAGAAGAGAAGGCTGCAGATAAAATGAAGTAACATCATAAAGGGAGGACAGAGAAAATACTAGATCAAAACTCTAATGTGAATTCAAATATCCCAAGGGTATAATCAATCCCTGCCAGCTTAGAACCTTCATATAGAGACAATCATCAAGAACAAATACGTTTAAAGATGGAAAATGAAACTTACAGCAGTGCAACGCAAATTTGGTGAATACTGGAGCAACCTTGATACAAGATCAACTGCCTCAGGAGGCATCCTCTTGTGAAAAATCTGCAAAAATAAATTTTAAGTGCGCCTAACTGATGATGATAATCATGTCATGAACATACATAAATACATACATACATATAATATATATGTGTGTGTGTGTGTGTGTGTGTATTGACTGGTAAAAAGAATTAAACAAGAATGTGTTGCTTAGACTCAACACACACCTTGTGCCATGGATGAGCTTTAATCTGAGGAAACTTAAACTCTGTGTAGTTAGGATTCATGCACTTGATCTCTTCTCTAGTTGGGGTCCCAAGAACCTGACATGACAACGTAAGTTACTCCAGAGTACAATATATTTTGCAAAGCTTGTATACATCACACAGAATCAGCCAAATGAGATCAGACCTTGATGATTTCCACCAGCTGATCGACACCGCTTTCTCCAGGAAACAGAGGCTGCATGATATCCGTCAACCAATTAGACGTTAGAAAAGATTATACCTAAACGGTCAGATCAAAAACAAAAAATAAATCAAGAACATAACACCAAGATATCTTTCAGAGGGCAATATAGCAAGCAACTTGCACCCAGGCATGCCAGAAATGAGTTCCAGAATGGGGCATGGTTGATGCCAAAAGAAAAGGCAACGGCAGAGCCAACTAAAATACACAAGGGAGATAATTTGTATGACGTTTATTTTGAATGTAAGGTCAATGATTGTGCTGCAACAGCATGTTATCACCATCCAATTCTAGAAATACAAGAATGAGAGTGGACAACATCAATAGTAACAAGATGTCACATGTTATCAGTCTGCCCTGTATTTGTTCCATTTGCTTGTGGTTTCTTTCAATAAAATCTTTGTCACCATTCAAATTTTTAAAAAAGAAAAGACAAAAAAGTAGTGGTATGTGATGCAAAATTGCATCTTACTAGAAGATGATTAGAAGTAAAACTGAACATTTGATATATAAATGTCGGGCTGAGGAAAGCATTGTATGCAATGTGTGATGCAAGCTGCCCCTACAGGCCACCGTAGACACATACAAATAAGGAATCTTGCATGGATATGGTTGACAGCCAATAAAGAAATTATAGGACGAGAAAGCAGATGTATCCTCATCAGCTATGTAATCACTAATAAAGTAGATTACAGGAAGACAAATACAGAGATAACAAACCATTATGATATTTCAATGGTCAAGTGGCATGTCTTCCACAATAAAGTAAAAGGTGACCTTATTCTTGTCAATTATGCTCAATGTTAAAGAGTTTCAAAGGAAACTGAAACCATCAGGTCAATGAAAATCAACAACAGAGACAACAATGGGTTTTTTGGAAGCATAGGAGGCAAGATACAGCTCTGCGGTACCAACCCTCCAAAAGAACCAAGTAAACACTACTAAAGAGTTTCAAAAGAAACTGAAACCATCAGGCCATGAAGTAATCAAAATAACAGAAAAAACAATGGGTTTTATGGGAAGCATGGTAAGCAAGATAGAACTCTGCAGCACCAACCCTACAAAAGAACTAAGTAAACACTACCAAAGAACTAAGTAAATGCAACACATAATACTAGCATGCCTACCTGCCCTAGAAGAAGCTCAGCTACGACACAACCAACAGACCACATGTCAATTGCTGTTGTGTATTCTGTAGCTCCAAAGATCAGCTCTGGAGCTCTATAATACCGCGAACAAATGTATGATATATTAGGTTCTCCCGGCACCTGCAGTTACCTAAAAATGTTAGAATTTACCAATTCACGAGAATTTATTCAAATGCAAAGAAACATAACATACCAACATTTTGGCACTTCCAAAATCACAAATCTTTAGTTGATGAGTATGGGGATTGACCTGAAGCATTTATCACATTTTCGAATAAGTACTTGGGAAGCACAAGATTCTGAACTAGATTGTTATAAATTTTATTTAAAAAAAAAAAAAAACACACACACACACACACACACACACAAAAAGGGAAAACAATTATAATAAAAAGAGATACATTATTGAAGTTTGAAAGATTTAAATTCACGGGTTACTGAAAAACCAGCAAGATACTTCTGAGCACCGTCATCAGTGTTCTATGGAAGCAAACTTCAGCACTTCTCAGCTGTCACCATAGCTTTCGACATATTGGTAATCTATTGTTAGGGAACTTTATAAAAGTCAGCAATTGAGTGCGTCCATACTGTGCCAAATTGGATCTCACTGATTACGATGCTAAGAGTAATTTCTGTGAATTATTGCATTTTTTGTTCTGTTTTGGATGCAATCTATGAACTATTGCATCAATGTCATAAAATGTGAATGGGTTATAGAGTTATGGTGGCATGAATCTTATACTCAGGGAGTGCAGTTTCAGCATCTTGTGATCTCTAGATGCTTGAGGTTTTAAAATAGCTCATTTCAAGATCCAACGAGTGTGGTACCAAAATAGATCAACCAGAAATCTTTTATGAAGTCCATGGTCAAGAGCGGCATTTGCTGCAGAATGGCCAGACCACCAAGCACGTCATGGGCAACAACTCCCAGCAGCCACATGGATGAGGAATAGAGGATAGCCATGCTCTGTTAAAAACCACTTCCACTTCACTGACTATTGCCTTTATTGTATTGAAATGACAAAAAAAAAAAAAAAAAAAAAAAAAAAAAAAAAATGTTCTAGAACTTTGATACCCAACCGAGCCTTAACAAATTCGTCTCTGTTTAGAGTCCACAATCCTCTAAACTTGTTCATGGATGGATCTCAAGTACTAATGAAGATCTTGGGACTCTTCACAATCCAAGTACTCTGGACTAATTGATTTGACATGATCAGTTCTACATGAGGTGTAGCTGACCTCGCCCTTGTCCAGTAACCATTCTGAGGGGAGTTAGTCAATCAATAAAATTACTGACAGCACCCAGAGAAATAGTATCAAAATGCTTACCAATAAATTCTGTGGTTTAATGTCACGATGACACACACCGATAACACCATGAAGGTAAGCTAGTGCACGACAGATCTGCCAAAGAAAAAGAAAAGTTCAGATAGAAGCAAAGAGTTCGCAGAGAACCTTTGTAACATGATTAAGAATCCCAGTACATAGAGTAACAATTCTGCGGTGCATAAAATCATGATAGCTTAATTCATCAAAATTAACCTGATAAGTATACAGCTGAACATAGATGAGGGGCATATGTTGGTTCATCTTGCTGTAGTGCTTTGCAACTCGGTAAACAGTTTCTGAGACATACTCGAGGACAAGGTTAAGGTACAGCTCATCCTTGTCAGTGGTTGAAAAGAAACAGTGCTTTAGTTGAACTATGTTAGGATGTTCCACTAAGCGCATAACTTGGAGTTCCCTGTTCTTGTATCTCTTATCCTGCAGTACCTTCTTTATAGCAACTGCTTCCCCTGTTTCCAGGCACTTGGCCTAAATAGACCAAAATTAGTAAATGCTTCGATCATGCCGAGTGAAAACAATGGCATGAAATTCAAATACCTAGCTTCCATCATGAGGTGGACAAATTAAATACTATATACCTGAAAAACTACACCAAACGAACCAGTGCCTACTACACGTTCTGCCATGTATGAGATTGTCTGGCATCCAAATAACAAACAGATTATTAGCTTAAGCAAGTTCTTTATGCAAAAATTGGATAAGATTTAAAATGGGCTTAAATTAACCAACCATAAACTGTTAACGGGCAGAAAACTTGAATGAGAAATATAAAAGCATCGGGTGCCATATATTGGACCACAGTTGCCATACTGAGAAATGGAGGAAAGGAATAAATAGAATTTAGAAAATGCATGAAACAGATGATTTTGAAAGGAACATGATTGTGTTGGCCATATGCTTCAATTTGTTCTTGGGATGCTGTAAAAAGATTTGAAGGAATTCAAGAAGCTGATTCTTCCATGTTAGGGGGAGGATGATATGTCATCATCTTTGCTTCTTCTGTTTCTATTTCTTTCAGCTTTTGCCCCTTAATAAATTTCATCCCACATCATCATCATTATCTAAGCCCTATCCCAACTACTTGGGGTAAAAAAAGGCATGAAACAACTCTGGAAAATAGGAGTGAGAAACATAGGCATTTGCAGGGGGGGACCCAGGTAGCTATGGATCGGTTAAGAGCTCAACGAACTGGATAACTATCAGACCCATTAAAGGTAAAGTTTACGAGAAGCAGTCTCTAGCAAAAGGGATGATGCACCAAACGAAAGTGGATATGAAAATTAGCGATCTGGTTACATTATCATTGCCATGCGTAAATAGCAAAAGTGTAACACAAGAGATGACATAGCACCAAAAGAATCTCTTTTATACTACAAAATATTTTTTTAAGATGCAAAAAAAAAAAGATGACCTGCTTTGGCTGACCAATATATATACAAAACAACATATAGAATCAGGCCAATGCAAAACAATAAACTAGGGGAAAAAGATGACCTGCTTTGGTTGACCATTTCGACCACCAATTGTTGTTGCAATTATCTGACCTGTTTCTGTCCCATTACCATTCACAACAGTGGCTTCCAACTCCTGCAAAATCCAACTTTACCAATCAGATCATATCATTACACAAAAACGCCATTGACAGGTATTGATCTAATAACCCCACATACAAAGATACCAGGATAAAATGAAAAAGAAAAAAGAAAAGGAAAGAGAAATAAAGAAAATGTACCTTATCATCATGGTGGTCGGCTTTATCGTCTCTGATTTTCATTTCACGCATTTCCTTTGGAAGCTGATCAACACCAGCCTTGTCAGTTCTATCAATAGCAGCCATATTGGATGAGCTTGCATCAGGTTCCAGCAATGTAGAAGCGGTATGCTGATCTAGACCCATAGTTGTCGCTTCACCTACATGGGGTTCCTCCTTAGGAACCCTCCCTTCTACATCTTGATCAACTTTCACTCTTTTGGTGCCAGAACCCCCACCCTGATACAAAATAGAAGGAGAAATTCTTCTGAAATTTCAACAACCATCAACCTATTGATCGTGCAGAACTTGTGTGTGTGTGTTGTCTGTGGATACTCTTAGCTGGTTGGATTTTTTCTCTTGCTTTAGTGATGGAAAGCTAGCATTTACCCAAAAGAAAAGAGCAAAGAGCTTAGGGGCGTCACAGCATGAGCTTTATAGACCTTGCAACTGAAATGACCCCAGACCCACCCAGGCTTTTCATGGAAGTAACAAAATTTTATTCAAGAAACAAGAGAAATACATGGAGAGGACATGCTTTCTAAATACAAAGTATGGCCTTCCCACACCTTACCTAAGGTGCTAGTGAAATCACTATCCCCTATAAGAAGTAAGCGTAATGTTTATCCTAGAAGTTAAGTCATGAATAAAAATCCAATAAAAAAGATGAATCTCATAAAATTAAATGAAGCCACCATCGTTTGAAATGATAGTTTGCCACCCAAGAAGCCTTCCAAAGTCTGCATGTTAAAGGCTTTAAAAATATGAAGTCTAAAAGGGCCATCAAAGATATTAGGTTATTAGCCAAAATGCGAGTAAACCCAGAATGGGCATCTTTCTTTATTGGACCCAAAGTGACATAAGATTTGCAGATGCGTAGCTGATGCAACTGATCACCGGAAATGAACATATAAGCACAAGTTATGCCTCCCGAAACTGACTCCGGCCCTTGCAATGTCTAATGATCCAGGACCTCCTTTTGCACTGCACCCTCCATGAAGCTTCAACTGGCTCTCTTTCTCTCTTTTTCTTTCTTTTTTCTTCCTTTTTTTTTTTTTTTTTTTTTTTTTTGACATCTGGAAGATCCAATATTTCCATATTGTCGACAGATTCTTGGTTTCGAAGACCTATTACGTCGGATTGTGTCAACATCCATTGAAGAAATTGAATGGCTAAGAAACAGAACTCTCCGCTTGTTAAGTTGTTCTACAATAAGGATAAGAGTCCTGCAAATCTAACAAAGGAAAATCCCCTTAGAGATCACAAGTGCTATTAGACACACAATGGCTGAACCAACTTAATTTGGAGGTCGCATCAAACATCTCAAAAAAAAAAAAAAAAAAAAATCCCAACAGATTCACATCCCAAAAAAAATCCCAGGATCAATGGAAAGTGTCAAGCTAGGCCCTTTAACCACTGGGGGTCATAACAATCTGATTGCTCATGATTCAGTTTACCTGTGCATCCAAATACAGTTTGAATTCAACCAAGAGGAAATGATAAAAATAGCGATATTTCCTTTTACTTCCTCAAATTGCAGCTCTTCTACTCAACGTGATTTCAAGCCAGGTCCCTCAATATGAATGCCAAGGAACTAAATCCTCAAAATGTAATTTCAACCACGTCCCTCAATTCGATGATACCTAATATTCAAAATGAGATAGTGACCCTCAGATTGGCAGTCCTTTCAGATCCAACTTGAAAATAACATCATCACAACTTAGAGCCCAGACCTTCAATATGAATGAATGGTAAGGGAGATAACTGTAAATTTGGATGTTTTCCATCGAACAGACTAATAATTGCAATCCAATTCGATACTGTATCCAAACACACCCCAAATATTTGTAATTCAACTCAATCACCTCCCAATCACCAATCACCCATCACATTGCAACAAAAAAATGGAGCCCTAATTAACACAAGTTACCAGACAACATCCCAAAACTATCAAACCCGAAACAAATCATAAAGCTAAGAAAAACCAAATATTCATAATAATAATAATCTATGATACTGGTACAATAAATAAATACCAAAAGAGAATGGCAAACAAACCAAAAATAACTCAGAAAAATCATAGCACGATCATCCAAAGAAAAAGAAAACAACAGAAAAACCCTAAAACCAGAAGCGAAAACCGCATACTAAAAAATCACAAGAGCGAAAACCCTACTAATTAAGAGCCAGAAATGGATGAAAATCTAGGGCAAAAGAGAGGGAGTCAAAAAAAGAAAAAAAAGGAAAATGAAAAAACTCACGGGATCTGAAACAGATGAACGGCCTGAAGCAATGCTCTTGAGGCGCCGCATCACATGCATGGCTCTTCCACAAACCCCAAATTTCTTCTTCCTCCTCTTCTCTTCTCCTTCTTCCTTCGCTCAAACCCTAAAAAGCCCTTCTCTCTCTCCTCTCTTCCATTTTAATAGAGAAAGCCCCAAAAGAGGAAAGAGGAAAGAGAAAAGGAGAGAGCTAAAAAGAGAAACAGGAAAAAGGAAAAAAATAAAAATAAAAATAAAAAAGAAAGAAAAAAGACGTTCTTCTTTCTTCCTTCTTCTCAAACCGAAAATGTCTCAGCTCTTTTGTTTTCTCTCTCTTCTTCTTTTTCTCCCTTTTTTTCTTTTTTTTTTCTCTCTCTTTTTTTTTTCTCCTCCTGTTCGGCGGTCAAAGGCCGCAGCTCCAATCATTCCTATCGGGTCCGTAGTACGCCAGTCAAAGGACAAACCACAGCCGTGGATTGGTGATCGTGCGTGCATCGGACGGCACGCTGGGATGGCGCGGTTTGACAGGGGCTTGTCAGGGTGAACTTCCGGAAATGCCCTTGTCTAGTGGGGGAAATTGCCAGCGGTCCAGCTCGAGCGATATGTGCGGGAGCTATCTTTGTGGAGCTGTTTACGGTTGCGTTTGGCTGGATTTCGGAGCGTTGGAATCGGTCGTTAGTTTTCTCCGCTAGTCTCCGGTGATAGTTCGTCGCCATTTTGAAAACGATGGTGACAGATAATCCTCCCATGTGGAACATATGTATCACTATCCAGACCATTCAGATTGTGGGACGTGGATTGCGTCCTACCCCTGCTTGAACAGTAATCCGTCCGGGCAGGGCTCCATGGGTCCCACCGTGATGTAAGTATTTTATCCACTCCGTTAATAGTTTCTATCATATCATTTTAAGATACGACTCAAAAAATGAGGCAGGTAGATGGCTTAAGTGCACCCCAAAGTGGGGATTGAACGTCCACCGTTAAAAACTTCTTCGGAGCTATATTTGTTTTTTCAATTCATCCACATCCACATGACCTTATTAATAAGCTGGATGGTAAAAAAAACTCCCTTAGAAAGGTTTCAATGGTGGGCGTCATTATCACTGGAACTTCCTTTAGTGTGGTCCACTGGGGCTGTATTATTACTATCTAATGGATGGTTAAGGGTAAAATCGTGAGGATGCAGATGATTGCTGTCGTCTTCTGATGCTCGTTCACAATAGATTAAAAATTTTGGATGGTTTAGATGACCACACAACTATGCCATGTGATTTGCCAACGGTCCAAGAGTCGACATGATTTTTTTAAATAGTGGCAAACTATCATAACGAGTATGCGTACTTAGTTTTCTTTTCTTTTCTTTTCTTTTCTTTCTTTGGGCAACAGTCCAAGAAGGTTCTAGTGCTATGGCCATCGCGATGGTGGCCCAGCATAGTTGAACCGTCAGATTTGATTTTTTACTGGATAATGATGAAAGTTTGGTCCCTATAAATGAGAAAGATGGGCTTGATCTGATCCTTACACGTGGCCCATTACCATCATTGCTGATAGAATCTGCCCACCACAGGACCAGCCAGACCGTACAATCATAAGCCTTTGGAGACACATGGGACCCTTGTTTTTTATCATGGATCACACCTGGCCTTGTTCTTGGAACGAAGAAAGCAACTAGGCATTTTTTGAATTGACCAAATGTTTTCACGGCTAGACAAGGTCCACGTACACCAACACCAGCATTGTCTAAATGCTGGCCGCTTGTCCACCGTACACGTGGCGCGTACAGATGGGGATGTGGAGTAGATAGTGAGGCCCTCATCGCCCATGTGGTGTGGTGACGCGGCAGGGTTTGATTGGTAGGGTGAATTATCATTGTTTTTATAATGCTGCTATTATAGCAAAAGGCATTACTTATCTTTTAGGATTGTGCATTTGACCAGCAATTACTATGTTTGTTGATTATTATAGTAGGCCATCGAAAAAAGTTCCAATGGAAAACATACGATTAGATGATATTGCAATTCAGTTACAATCACTCACACAGTATCTTGGTGCTTTGCAACCTGTCTGTATTCAGTCCTCCACAGCATAGCTAATTACATCTTCTTATTATTTCACATATCTTTAAATAATTTGACCAATGGGTACTTGGCTACTCATGTTGATAAACATAACATATGATAGCTAATTGTAGAACCTTTACAATCCAATAAATACAAAATCCTAATTAAGTTGTGCATAAAACACATACAACTTTATACAATATCAAATCAAGTAGTAGAAGTAGATTACACATGACTTGATTTTGAACTTTGGATCAACAATGACACAAATTTCTGATTGAAAGTACACTTTCAATTAATGGGTCGTATGGTGTCTATAGAATAGATAACAAGATATTAATCAAAGGTTGTAAATAATACTTTCATATATATACGAAAATAATAAAGTATTCAATAACATATACATATCAGTATAAATGTACTGCATTAATTGTCCAACCATCCACCTATAGTAGAATGGAAGAATATTACCAGAATAATTGAGTAAGTATTGAATTGTAAATTGAGCCTATTCTTTCAATGGATGACATGCCAATATGGATGAGTAAAACTCAAAGTTAAAGTACATATTAAATTATGTAGAGGTTAGGTGAAATATACTATGGGTGTTTGCACTAACGAGGTAATAATAAGGAGATTAAAATTGGTAAGCCACTGGCAGAACAATTATAAATAATGTGTTGCTTTTTTCATATTTTTCTCATCAAACTGGGAATCCAATAATGATTTTAAACAAATTAGAATTAGATTATTCTTTGTAATGTATATAATAATAGACAAGTATCGCCATATAAGTTGGTAGCAGAGGTAATTATGATTTAAATAGTAAATTGTACACAAATTATGTGTTCAGTTCCCAATAAGTGTCATATGTAGGTTACTTTTATTATATAATCCATTTCAGTAATTAATAGCAGTAAATCATGTGCAAAATATTATCATTTGTTTAAATTCATATATACTTATCTAAACCATAAAGTTGACATTAACAATGCACTCCCATATAACTTAAGTACATGCATATCAACTAACACAAGTATCAAATTCTTCTTTGTCCAATAACATAAGTAGAATGAAATACAAAGAAGATAGAATATAAAATTAAAGAAAAGTTTAAAAAAATTACATAATAATAACATCACATGGTTACCCTAACTGCAACTTATATTAGAAAATGTAATGGTACTGAGAATTTTATAAACGTCGCATTGGTTATCTGTATAATGAAAATTTAAAGAGTCTCACATAACTCCAATTGACAAAATATTAACACAAGCCACACAATCTAACATCGTTTACTTAACTAAGAAATATCGTGACAGTCACGTTTAATTAACCTAGTGAACCTAAACCAACATTTGCAATCACTCAAGCCTTCAGTGTTATGATAGATTAAATTGCTCATCCAAAATGTTACTGGCGTAGAAGAATTCATTGTTGATTAAACCCCGCTCCTGTTTCAATAGATTTAAAGTTTTAGACATTTGCAATGTCCTTTTGATACAGGGATGAACATGATGAGGATAACTACTTTGAATTTACGGAGCTTCTCTGGACTTCTCACAGAGACTTCTCGAATCCATGAGGAAAGAAAGTAGAAAATAGAAATAAATTCTAAGAAATTTGGAGCTGATTAATCGATGACTAAGAACGAGTTCACAACCCTTTAAATAAGGGTACCAAGCAATGGGAAAGAAATCAGAATCAAACTACAACTAAAACTCCTAAAAATCGCGATTTACTATAAATAGTAAACTTACTATTTATAGACAGTTGTGATATCTACTAGTACGCAAGGTTTTCAGCCAAAAATAGTAAGTGTCCTATTTGGCTTCACCAAACCGTTTACCTAATTATTCTAAGCTCTTTTCACGTTGGGCGCAACTCTTAAAGCCCGACGGATGAAGAGTTATAATCAATGTAAAATTTATTATTTATAGTAAAAACAAAATTAAAATAGGGAAACGACCGTCGATCCAGGGGTTTTTCGCAATTTCAGGCTGCGCAACCCGACGTAGCAGGGTTGGTTGGCTAAAGTAGTTCGTTCTACCCCAAAATTATATATTTTACGTCAGGTAACTCATTCATACGCCCGATCTAAGGTCTGACGGTCCGGATCACTTCTGTTGTCGACCAGGCCTTTTCTGGTCCATCTTGGCCATGAAACTGTCCGTGACCCGCTCTACATCACCTTTCCATCTGTCACTTCGATTGAAAACATTCTTACAGTATCAACGACCTTATTGAATAATGTATCAAACAATGGATTATCTAGCTTAGCCATTACTTTTGAATTTACTATGTTGCGACTTGCGAGTACTTTTAAAATCAGCAGTGTTACGTGCCAAGTTACAAAAAGCTTTATTTATGTCATTCTGAGCGTCATTAAATTATCATATCTTAAAGCCATTGTTACCAAAATCATTATATAATAGTTATAAAATGTCCTTAGATATGCTTATCTGAATCTGTATTCTAGTATTCAGATTGGTTGTCATCAAAATCATCAAATGATAGTTGTAACTTTCTAACTAATTTACACATATATGCTCAAAATTTGGTAATTTCTAATTATGAAAGTTAAATTCTCAAATCGTGGGATACAATTACTATGAATATTATCAGCGTATGCAGGTGACTATTTATACATAAGAAACATGGATTGAGAATAAGCAATACATTTGGAAATATAATGCAACACAGCATATACCAGACGTATATGGACAATATAATTTGTGTTGATTGACCTAATATACATGTTGGATGTCAAATAAACATCAGGTGGGCCTTAAAAAAAATTAACGGTGAGAATCATTATCACCGCTGCTTCACGTGGTGTGGTCCACTTGAGATTTGGATCTACCTCAATTTTGGGATAATGCCATGAAATGATAAGAAAAAATGGATGGACGGTGTTGATAAAACCCATGTATCACGGTGGCCACTCAAAGCTCCTGCCCGTTCCCAGCCGCAGACGGGTGGGGTAGGATGCAAAGGCGGTTTGGCCAGTGACGCTGCAGCTAGCCAGGTGGCAAGTGGTTGGTGCCATGTGGGCCACCATGATCTTTATTTTATCCATACCGTCCATCCATTTCTACACATTATTTTAATAATTTACCTCAAAAACGAGGCAGATCAAAATCTCAGGTGGACCACACCAAGGGAAAATAGTAGTGATTGAACAGCTACCATTGAAAACCTCCTGGGGCCCACTATAATATTTATTTGACATCCAACCTGTAGGTTAGGTCATATAGACTTGGATGATGGTAAAAAATAAATATCAGCTTGATCCAAAACTTTGGTAGCCCCAGGAAGTTTTTAATGGTGAGAGTTTAATCAACACTAGGTGGCCCACTTGAGACTTTGATATATCTCAATTTTAGGTTCACACCATAAAATTGTTTTTAAAAATGTATGGAGGGCATGGATGAGACACATATATCATGCTTGGGTCCACAGAGCACCGACTGGAGAGTTGCCAATCCGTTTAGGATGATCCAGAGAAGACGCGGATTTAATGGGAAAGTAAGCTCGTGCGCTGGAAATCTAAGCATGGCCACCGTCATGTTTTATGAAAAATCCCCCCGATCCATCTATTTTGTGAGATCATTATAATACTGGAGAGAAAAATTGAACAGATCCAAGATTCAAGTGCGCTGCACTAAAGGAAGATGTGGGTAGGGAAATTCCTACCGTTGAAACCTCCCTGGGTTCGAAGGTTATGCTTACCATACCGCTCATAACGTCATTCATACCGGGATGAACTGAGAACAAAAATATTATACTATTCAAAACTTCTGTTGCCCCACGAATATTTCAAATGTCGGCGTTCAAGCCTCCCGTTTTCAGTCAACTTGAGTACTGGATCCGGCTTATTTTTTTAGCTCATATCCTAAAATAAGCTCTAAAAAACGATGGACGAAGTGGATTTTAAAAAAACATGATGGTGGGACCTACCTAGGTTTCTAACAGAGGAACTCACTGTGAAGGGCTTTGTAGGAAATCTCCTGCATCCCCCGGACCGGATTGCGTATTAACTGTGCATATAACTGGGTATGCTATGTAGGGTCTACCTAGATGTTTGTGAGAAATCCACTCCGTTTATATGTTTTGTGAGATTATTTTAAGATATACTACCAAAAATAGGGCGGATTCAAAACTCTAATGGGTTGTACAAGATGAAAAACTAGGGAATGACTTTAGTATCATTGAAACCTTCTTAAGCTCCATGTTGATGTTTATATGCCATCCAAACTACTTAAAATGTCATTCATAATGGGATGAAGTAAAATCACAAAAAGTTAGCCTACAAAAAGCTTTGGTGGCCAAATGAATGTTTTAATGGTAGTCATTAAATCCCTAATGTTTATTCTCGTGTAGCACTGGAGCTAGGCAGTTCTGGTTTGATCCGGTAAATCTGACCCGATCCAACCTAATCCGAACCGAACCGAAGGCTTAGATCGGTGCGGTTCGACTTGAATTAGTCAGATTTGACCGTTCACCAAATCGAGGTCGGACTATGGTGAATTCAGACCGATCCGATCTAAACCGATCCGATCCGATCCGGAGTGATTCAAAGGTGGAAATCAATACTTCTACTTTCTCCTATAATATGGTCCACTTGAGCTTTGGATATGCATCAATTTTGGGTTCAACCACTAAAATGATCTGAAAAAATGAATGGACATGCATTCATGGTGGGCCCTAACAAAGTTTACTAAGTCAACCACTTACGTGCACAACACGTTAAGTTGAGTAGCGAGACTAGCTACTGAAGTTACGTCGACAAGTTCCGTGGGCCCCACCATGTTGTATGTTTTGTATCCACACCTTCAATTCATTTGGAGAGATCATTTTAGGGCAATATCCAAAGAACCAGTTAAATCCAAAGCTCCATTGGACCCCAACACAGAAAACAGTAGGACAGTGATGCCCACTGTTGGGGAAAAATATGCTAAGTCCGAAGACTCAGATATGGAGCGAACCAACTCTACCCCCTTATTTTCTCGGTCTTCGGAGAAAGCAGCTGAGTCCGAGATACGAAGCCAGAGGCTTGATAAGTTGACTCGGTCGATGAGTTAGCAACGTCAGTATAAGCCGACTAAGGCCAAATAAGTTATAAGCCGTCCGACTGACAATAAGAAATCGACTCGATAAGTTGGTTCAGTCAGATACGGAGTAAGGAAGGATGACGAATAAGAACCGAGACTATTCTGCTCGTAAGAAGGCAAAAAGCTTATTCTATTAAGCCAGCCAAGACTCTTCCAGAGTCGGAAACGGCCGAGCCGAGCCAAGGAAAGACGGTGTGAGATCAAATACCACCCCGAAAATCTAGAAGTACAGGTGTCCGATCCCGAGGATCTCGGGATCAGATGAAATCTGTCAAAAGGATCAAATCTCCGAAGATAAGGGAAAAGAATCCTTGTACGACGGGATCCTGTCTCTCTCTCTCTCTCTCCTATAAATGGGAAAGACTCCAATGGTGAAAGGTACGCAAGAGAAACCCTAAAAACTCATTTTCCGAGATCCTTACTGACTTAAGCATCGGAGGTTCCCCGGCTTAAGCCAGGACCCTTGTGTCTTTTATGTTATTGCAGGCTAGGGACTCGGGAAAGTAGAGATCAGATTTTAGCATCAACAGTTTGGCACCGTCTGTGGAAAACAGACAAAAAGCCGTTTTTCATATTCTACGTAAAACAAGTTCTAATGGTGACGACCAGAAGAACCGATCAGGATAATGCAAACGAGGCCACCACCAGCGCAGCAGTAGGAGCTCCACCAACGGTCCCGCCAGCGGCGCTACTAGTGGCCCCGGTCGCATCCAATAATCAGCGGAACCGGGGGAACGCGTAGTTGAATCGGGAGGTTCAAGAGATCCGATCCGATATGAAGTTCATGAAGCAGATGTTGGAACGGATGTACAACCAGCAGATGCTACTGCATCATCAAGGAAAAACATCGCGTGCTCCCCCACCTTCGTCTAACCCTCTGCTTGCTGCTCAACCCGCGGCTCCACGACCGTCCCTTCATCCGAGTCAACACCAGTGTCCGACTGAACCAGCACCGACTTGTTCGGTCTCGGCTGCGTTACCCACCTCTGATCTACGGCACAGAATATATCAAAGGAGGTGCAGTCGGCCTCTCGCTAAGGAAACGGCGAAAAGTGAAGAGCCCTAAAAAGTGGACATCCAGAACTTCAAGAAAGATATTCGGGAGGAGATGACTAATATGAAACAAGGCCGAAATACGTATCCGGCTCGCTTCGAGGCTAAAGCATCCCCTTTCATAGATGAAGTGATGCAGGCTCGGTTACCGGAAAGGTTTCGCTTACCGCAGATCGTCCCCTTCACTGGAAAAACCGACCCAGCCGAGCACATCGAATGCTTCAAAACCTATATGGAGTTGCACGATGCCTCGGACGCAGTCATGTGCCGAGTCTTCTCTCTCACACTAACCGACGTGGCTCGACTTTGGTTTAAACAACGGAAACCGAAATCTATCGGTTCATTCGCCGAACTCAGTGACGCCTTCCTCACCAACTTTATTGGCAGAAAAAAAAACTGAAGCCCCCTGCACACCTGAATAATATAGTTCAGAAGACAGGAGAATTACTGAAAGATTATATCAGACATTTTAACTTTGAATCTCTTCAAGTTCGAGAACACTCGGAAGAAACAACACTCAACGCGCTCATGCAAGGTATCAGAGACAAGACGTTTTTAGCATCTCTAGATAAAAATCCACCGAAGACCCTGGCCGAGTTTATGGCTTGGACAAATACGCGGATGCCGAAGAAATGCGACTCCTGCGCGAAATGACTCAGAACGCAAAATCCTCAGCCAAAGAGTCGGTAAAAAAAGTGACTGACTCAGCCGAAGGGAAAAAGCGTAAGGATGATCGAGTACACGATGATCAAAAGTCAAGAAAACAACCTTACTGAAGATTTTTCACATACACTCCCCTGAATAAAACTCAGGAACAGGTGTTAATGGAAATCAAAAGTGAAGGTTTCATCAATTGGCCTAGTAAACTGCGGGACAATCCCAACCGGCAGAGTAAAGATAAGTACTGCCACTATCATTGCGATTAAGGGCACAATACGAGTGACTGTTATCACTTAAAAGCAGAAATTGAACGACTCATCGAGGAAGGCCGACTCGGAGAGCATGTAGAAAATACCGTGTCCGTGGAAGCACATCTAAGCGAAAACCGAATCACAGAAGAAATCCGAACGATCGTCGGTGGTCATCAAGGTGGGGGCGATTCCAATAATGCACGAAAAAATCACGCCAGAAGCATTAGTCGGCCTGAGTCCAAAATTCTCCTACTACATGGCCTCCGAAGGAAAAGAAACGAGAAAAGTATTGCATCTCGTTCACTGAAGACGACGCTCGAGACATCCATCATCCCCATGATGACGCGCTAGTCGTCACTCTCACCATCGCTAACAGAAAAGTTTTCCGTATACTTGTAGACACTGGGTCGTCTGCGGATGTGCTATTTACTCAAGCGTTCGACAAAATGGGGATTGAGCGATCAGCGTTATATCCAGTTTGAACACCACTGATAGGATTCTCGGGCGGGCATATACTTCCAAAAGGAATTGCTTCATTACCGCTCATTGCCGGTGACCCCCCGCATCAGACGACAGTAATGGTAGATTTCCTGATCGTTAACTAAACCTCTGTTTACAACGCTATACTCAGCCGACCTACTTTAAATCTTTTGCAAGCGGTGGTATCTACATATCACCTTTTCATGAAATTCCCGACTGAGTCAGGAGCAGGAATCGTGAAAGGAGATCAGCAAGATGCTCGACGCTGCTAAGCCATTACAGTGAAGGTTCCGGTTGAAATTTCAGTGATTGAATCACTGGATCCCAGGGTCAGATCTCATGAACGAGGGCAACCGATGGAAGATCTTATATCGGTACTCTTGGCCGAAACTAAGGAATCGAAATTAGTACAAGTTGACTTATCCTGAAGCCGCCTCTCAAAGACAATCTGGTCGCCTTGCTTCGACGATATGCCGACGTATTTGCATGGAGCCACGAAGATATGTCTGGAATCGATCCTTTGGTCATGACTCATCGACTCAACATTAATCTAACCTACCGACCAATTCGGCAAAAAAAACGTCCTTTCGGCCCCGAAAGGTACGCTATCATTGAAGAGGAAGTCAACAAACTCCTCAAGGCTAAATTCATAGAAGAGATATACTATCCGGAGTGGATAGCTAACGTCGTGCTCGTAAAAAAGGCCTAACGGGAAGTGACGTCTCTGTATTGATTATACAGATCTGAACAAAGCTTACCCTAAGGATAGCTTCCCTCTTCTCCGGATTGATCAGTTGGTAGATAGTACCACAGGACATGAATTACTTAGCTTTATGGATGCTTATTCTAGGTATAATCAAATTGTAATGCATCAATCTGATAAATCTAAGACTACCTTTGTCACTGACAAAGGTCTTTATTGTTACCGAGTGATGCCATTTGGTTTGAAAAACGTAGGAGCGACGTATCAAAGGTTGGTGAACAAAATGTTCGCTCAACACATTGATTGAACCATGGAAGTATATATAGACGATATGCTCATCAAAAGTGTGCACGCGACCAACCATATAGCGGACTTAGAAGAGATGTTCTTGACCCTGCGCAAATACAAAATGAAATTAAACCCGAGCAAATGTGCTTTCGGTGTAAGCTCAGGGAAATTTCTTGGGTTCCTTGTTAGTCAGAGAGGAATCGAAGAGAATCCCGAGAAAATCAAGGCTCTACTCGACATGGAGTCTCCCAAGACGATTAAAGACATACAAGGGCTGACCAGGCGAGTAGCCGCACTCAACCATTTTCTGTCCCTAGCCACTGATAAATGTCTCCCGTTCTTCAAACAATTGAAGGGGCGATAGTCGATGGAATGGACGGAAGAGTGTGAAGCAGCATTCCAGCAATTGAAGTCTTATCTTGAGTCTCCACCCCTGTTATCCAAACTCGAGTCGAGAGAAGTTTTATTCTTATATCTGGCTGTATCCGACGCAGCGATTAGCTCGGCCCTCATACGTGAATATGACGGAAAGCAATTACCAGTGTTCTATGTCAGCAAAGCGTTACTACCGGCAGAGACGAGGTATCTTCCCTTGAAAAGATAGCCTTGGTCCTAGTAGTATCCTCGCGACGACTCCGACTATACTTTCAAGCTCACACAATCGTCGTCATGACTGACCTACTATTACTTCAGATCCTTCAAAAACCAGAAGCCTCCAGCCGACTTACAAAGTGGGCTATCGAATTAAGCGAGTTTGATATATAATACAGGTCGAGGACAACCATTAAAGGACAAGCCGTGGCTGACTTCATTGTCGAAGTAACTCCACAGATCGATAAAATGTCTGAGTCTGCCGGAATTATCGGAGCATCGGTATCCTCTTCTCTCGATCCCTCACCCGGCCTTACCCCCTGGAAATTATTTGTCGACGGCTCCTCCAACTCTAAGGCAAGCGGGACCAGGGTAGTATTAGAAACTCCTGATCAGACCTATATGCAATATGTCTTACGACTTGGATTCTAAGCGTCGAACAACATAATAGAATACGAAGCCTTGCTACTTGGCCTTCGACTCGCCGCGAGTTTAGGTGTAACTCACCTCAATGTATTCAGTGATTCGCAGTTAGTGGTCAACCAGGTCACTGGTGTTTACCAAACACAGAAAGAACAACTGAAGGCTTACATGGAGAAAGCCAAAGAATTAATCGGCGGATTTTGACAATGCGAAGTAATTTGGATCCCCAAAACTGAGAATGCCAAAGCTGATTTGTTAGCAAAATTTGCCTCAGCCGACGAAGATGACATACCCAGGTCGGTGCCAATCGAATACGTCGATAAGCCGAGTATCACTGAACCGATCAACTCGACTATACATGCTATTGAGTCGGAACTGACCTGGTCCGATCCTATCATCCATTATCTCAACGAGGGAAAGCTACCTAAAGATTGCATCAAAGCTCGGCAGCTAAAGATCCGAGCATCACGATACACTATTCTGAACAAGGTATTGTACAAGAAAGGTTTCTACGCTCCCTTATTACGATGTTTGAATCTCCATGAAGCTGATTACGTATTACGGGAGGTACATGAAGGAATATACGGAAACCACTCGGGAGGACGTTCACTTACCCACAAAGTCCTGCGGCAGGGGTATTATTGGCCGACCATACAGCATGATGCTAAGAAGTTCGTCCAAAGGTGTGACAAGTGTCAGCGATTTGCAGCAGTCCTGAGGCAGCCCCCGAGGACTTGACCCCAATGACTGGTCCTTGGCCTTTTGCACAGTGGGGGATTGACATCATCGGACCATTCCCTTTAGGAAAGGGTCAGGCCAAGTTTATCGTGGTTGCGGTAGACTATTTCACGAAATGGGCCGAAGCCGAGCCGTTGGCAAAGATAACCGAACAGAAAATTACAAGCTTTGTTTGAAAAAACGTCGTATGTCGATTAGGGATACCACGAACTATTATCACCGATAACGGAAGACAGTTCGACAATAGACAGTTCCGTAAAATGTGCAGTAATCTCGGGATCTGAAACGTGTACGCTTCGCCTCATCATCCTCAGACGAATGGACAGGTCGAGACCGTTAACAAGATTATCAAGCAGCATCTCCGAAGGAGGCTCGATTGAGCCAAAAGAGCATGGGCTGAAGAACTCCCGAACATATTGTGGGCCTATCGAACCACAGCTCGAAATTGCCACGGGAGAAACTCCCTTCTCCCTCTATTATGGCTCGGAGGCAGTTGCCCCGGTTGAGATCGGGATACATTCAGCCCGAGTTAATTCATTCAATGAATAAGAAAATGAAGAACTCCTATCGCTCGAGCTTGACTTAGTGGAAGAGAAAAGAGAAGAAGCTCGGCTACGGGTGATGGCCCGGCAGAGACGAGTAGCTCGATTCTACAACACCCGAGTTAAAGTTAGACGATTCCGTGCCGGGGATATAGTCCTCCGAAAAACGTTCCCAAATACAAAAGAAGTTGGTGCGGGCACATTAGAGCTCAATTGGGAAGGACCCTATGTAGTCTCAAGTACCATTCGACCTGGAGCGTATCGGTTGAAAAACCTGAATGGGTAGCTACTGCCTCACCCTTGAAATGCCGAGCATCTCAAAATTTATTACCCTTAAGTCGGCCAAAAAAGACATGTACACAGAATCGATTCAACAAAATTGAGACTTTCTATTCATTACTTCCTAAGTGTTTTACATCGTGTTACATCAGACCCTACTTCAACTACGTTAAAGGAGCACATAATTAGTTCTGACAAAGGGAATGATCTCTCTCGGCTATAGACGCTCTTGAATCGGCCTGGGATAAAAGTCAGCCTAAGAAGCTGATGATGGTACCAAAAGAAGCTTAGACTCAGCCAACACTACGCTGGTGTGAGTGCCAAAAATGATGCACACGGCTACTATCCCTCGGTCGGAGGTACTCCCAAAGCAGTTCCAGAGGGATCGGCCTCGTAGCCAGCAGCAGTAGTAGTGGGAACTTCTTCATCAGCAGTGGCATCGGCATGACCATCCCCGGTATCCTCGGCCTCCGGATTAACAGCTCCAAATGAAGAGAGATCAAGATCGGGGAAGGCGACCCTCATTTCTAGAACGCAGGCCTTGTACTCACCTTGATAAAGGCGATCTCTCTTCCCCAAATTTTGAAGACTTAAGAAAGGCATCCACGGCCCGGTCCTGAGCCACTTTAGCTCGACTGGCCTCCTCCTTAGCCTGTTGGATAAGTACCGCGGCGTCGGCTCTGGCCCAAACTAAAGTGCTCTCACAAGCACTATGGACATGATGAAGATGCCGCTTCTTTTCCACGGCCTTCACCAGAAGTGACGCCAAATGAGCACTCTCAGCCTTAGCGCCTTCAAGAGCTATCTTTGCATCCTCGACAGCCTTCTTGGCAAGTGACAAGTCGCCAGTCATAATGTCGATTCGACTTTCGGCAATCTCGCGGCGTCCCTCTGCATCGACCGCAAGTTTCTTAGCTGCCTCTGCCTCAGCTGCAAGCTTCTAAGCCGCGGACAACTCCGAGCAAGCCTTAACTACGCAGGGGGCCAACTGCAAACGGGAAACAACGAGTTGTAACAAGAGCCCAAAATTAGAGTCACAGAAAAACAAAAAGAGCAATATTACGTTGAAGAGTAATCTCGTCGTATGACCAAGGGTCTGAAGTGTGGGGGCATTGTAAAAGATGGCAAAGTCTTTTTCACTCCCGTGAGCGATGGCCCAAGGGATCATCCCCGATATAACCTCATAGAAGGGCGATGGCTCCTGTTGAGTCATCTCCTCTCTCGAAGATTCTCCACTTGGCCCCTCTCTCTGCCTCGGAACCTCCTCTACAATCAATCTCGGCTCAGAAGCCAACTGAGACACAGGAGGCGTACCATCTGTGGAAGCCTGTGTAAGAAAAAGTCGAGCCTCGGGTAGATCTGAAAAGAAGAACGAAGGCGAGTCAGATAAAGTGCCGAGAGAACATGACAACGTAACAGGAGTTACCTGATACGAACGAGTCTAAACCCGCTAGGTGAAGACGCTCCGGTTGCAGCAACGACTTCTACGATCGGTCCTCCGCACTTAACTTTTTCAAATCCCTGACCCGAGTTAAGTCAACGGATCCAAGCTTCTCCCCTTTTTTTTGGGATATCTACATGGCACCATAAGATCATATTTAAAGCGTTATGACGCAAAGAAATAAAATGTATAAAGCCGAGTCACCTGCTTTACGAAACGATCGGGAGACTCGAGACTCGAAGGGCCAAGGATCAGCTGTCTCCAAATATCCACACGCCCAAAATCATCTCTCCTTCCAGTGTTTGTTAGAAGTCGGTGGGTCGGTTATAAGAGAGCCACCCTTGCCCCGCCATGCACTCAGAAAGAAAAGCCGGGAAAATTTGGAGTCAGTTTTACTTAGTATAAGTAGAGAAATTCATCGACTGTCAGTGGGGGCTGTTCCAACTCAGCTCATAGCACTGCTCACCCGAACAAATTCCTCCACCCGTTCGGGACTATCTGGCCGAGAGCAAGCTTGACACGAGACAAAAAAATCTCGAGTAATGGGCTAAAAAGGCAGACGCAAGCCACATTGCATCGAGACCTGAAAAATTGCAACCATCCCAGCAGGGGGTGATCAGGCAATTCATCCGGACGAGGAAGCCGAATTATAACCGAGTCCAGGACATGGTATCCGGATCGGATTCGGTTCAGGTCAGACTCAGTTAAAACTGATGCAATGAGACCGCTCAGATCATCATCGGCCCCCTCTCCCTCGGAAGACGACTCAGAAGCTTGAGCCGACTTAGAAGCCTGCGCTGACCGAGTCACAGAGGCCGACACAAAGGCTCCCTCAGTGATCCGTATTTCCTCTTCTTCCTCTTCCTCCTCCAGCGCATCCAACGTAGGATTTGGTTTCCTTGGGTGGGTTACCAGAGATGATCCGCCACTAGATGGACCAGCCAAAGCAGAAGGACCGGCTAGAGTAGGGCACTCTGCCGATGATTCAGCGGCCTTCCTGACGAATCAGAAAGCAACATCTGCATCAACGGCGATCTCCACCAATAAAGAGGGTGGCTCCGCAACATTCCAGAGATGTTGCGAATCTCCCTCCTCATCGGAAGTTCCCTCTCGGGGGCTCTGAGAGCCATACGTAGCCATTAATGTTGATAGAAAGGGAGGAAAAAAAACTCACCGGAGAAGGCAGCAATGGACGCAAAAGAAGATGACGGAGAAGAAAATGGCAGGAATGAAGGCCAAGCGATAGGTCGTGGAGGAGGAGAAGAAGAAGAAAAAAGAAAAATAAGAAGAGCGAGAGAAGAGAGAATGGTGAAAGTAAAATTCGCACACTTCTCCCGCCCTCTTTTATAGCCTTGCCACGTGATAAAGGCATTTAATGAACAGACGAAACGACACCTGCCTCGACTCCCCCGCTCGACACCTGGCGCACGCCGGCGTACGCCGACTGACCACGGTAATGTCTTCGTCACGCGTCCGACGTCCATTCGCGGGAATAACGTCTTGACGGTTAACTACTTGTGCGACCTCGAGAAACAAACTGTCACAAGTAAAGGACGACCTAAAGAGCATTAATTGTCTCAACATAACCTCTACGACGACCCAAAGAGCATTAATTGTCTCATCATAACCTCAGCTTCCGTTCCAAGACCGATCTATAAAAAAAATTTGTTACTCCTTAGTGCTGCAAGAGACACAAGGAGTAAGGGGGCTTACTGTTGGGGAAAAAGTATGCTAAGTCCGAAGACTTGGATATGGAGCAAACCGACTCTACCCCCTTATTTTCTCGGTCTTCGGAGAAAGCAGCTGAGTCTGAGATACGAAGCCAGAGGCTTGATAAGTTGACTCGGTTGATGAGTTAGCAACATCAGTATAAGCCGACTAAGGCCAAATAAGTTATAAGCTGTCCGACTGACAATAAGAAACCGAATCGGTAAGTTGGTTCAGTCAGCTACGGAGTAAGGAAGGATGACAGATAAGAACTGAGACTATTCCACCCGTAAGAAGACAAGCCAGCCGAGACTCTTTCGGAGTCGAAAACGGCTGAGCCGAGCCGAGCTAAAGAAAGACGGTGTGAAATCAAATACCGTCCCAAAAATCCAGAAGTACAGGTGTCCGATCCCAAGGATCTCGGGATCGGATGAAATCTGTCAAAAGGATCAAATCTCCGAAGATAAAGGAAAAGAATCCCTGTACGGCAGGATCCACTCTCTCTCTCTCTCTCTCTTATAAATAGGAGAGACTCCAATGGTGAAAGGTACGTAAGAGAAACCCTAAAAAACTCATTTTCCTAGATCCTTACTGACTTAAGCATTGGAGGTTCCCTGGCTTGAGCCAGGACTCCTGTGTCTTTCTTGTTATTGCAGGCTAGGGGCTCAGGAAAGTAGAGATCAGATTTTAACATCAACACCCACTATTGAAAATTTCTAAGGGCAATAAAAGTTCTAGATCAAGCTGATCTTTGTGTTTTCCTTATTTCATGTTTTTTTTTTTTTTTTCATGTTTTCTTTTAACTTTTTAATGGGTTGAATTTCAAATAACATTATGATGGACCTTAGGATAGTTTCAACGGTGGAAATCACTCTCCCCATTGTTTTCTTTAGTGTGGTCCACTACAGATTTTTATTTACCTCATTCTTTAGTTCGTACCCTAAAATGATATCTAAAAATGGATGAACGGTGTGGATATAACACATACATCATAGTGGGGCCCACAGAACGCCAACTCAACCTCTTAGTATCTAATCCGCGTCAAAGGTCGTAGCCTATATCTATTTCGTGCCCAGCACGCTGGTTTAGATACGTGTCCTGCAAAGAAGAGCAATAATAGGCCTCAAGCTCCAAGTTGTACCAACGGCTCAAATGAGATCAAAGTTACATGGCCTACAGTTATATATTTATTATATCCACAACGTTCATTCATATTTCGAGATCATTTCAAAGCATTATAAAAAAAAAAAAAAAAAAATTACATCCAAAGATCAACTGGACCACACCACAAAGAGTAGCGAGAATAATGATTTTCACCGTTAAAAATTTTGTAGGGCCTGCCATAATGTTTATTTTTCATCTAATCTGTTATTAAGGTTAAAAATACATGGATAAAGAGGAAAAACAAATTTCATATTAATCCGAAACTTCTATGATCTCCAAAAGGATTTCAATGGTAAACATTTAATCCCCACTATTTTTTACGGTGTCGGCCAACTGATCTTTAGATTTGTCTTATTTTTCGGTTCAAGCCTTAAGACGAACTCTACAAATGGAAGGACGGTTTGGATATAACACATCATAGTTTGACCCACAAATCTAACCCGATCCGAATCATACCCAACCCGATCCGACTTGGTTTCCCTGACCGAGTTGGACTCAGTTCGGGTCAGGCTAACCATGCATTGGATCAATTCTAGCCAGGTGTCCCGGACTCAATCCCGGATCGAATCGAGTTCGGATCAGTTTAGGTAGATTTTGGATCGGATCGAGTTGGACCCAATCGGATCCAACTCGGTACGATGCCCAGCTCTATGTAGCACACTCGAGTTTTCAATCCACTCTAGTTTTGTTCTAATGTACTAAAATGATATTGCAAATCGGATGGAGGGGATGGATATAATACATCACCACTCAATCACCGTTTAAATCACCACAAACAGTTTTCGTTTTAGAGTGAAGTCAAAAAGGGAAAGTTAAAGAGATATCGGTAAATTTGGCACTGAAATTGGGAGATCATGAGTCTTACCGAATGTTTTGAGGCACGCCTGCCAAACCTCTTTTAATCTCAACTATTTGCCAGATCTAACGAATGATGTCGAGGTTTGCATGAAACTAGCTATGAACCGGTGCATAGGTGAGCATTCCTCGTGTGTGTGTGTGTGGAGAGAGAGTCCGGAATATGGCACGAGCTTTGGAAGAATACAAGAGAAAGGGAGGGAGAGATTGAGAGGTAGAGTTCCAGTTTTGGGAGAGAATGAGGACAAGAGTTAGGAGTACGAAGCTGCAGGACTACATTAATTGACCTTGGTGTTGAAACGAGGTATCTTTCACTCAGTCTACCACTTGAGCTATGGATCTAGGTCCCACTGAGGTCGTTATATCCCCAAATACATCGAATCCGCTCCCATCTGAAGGCCTTCAAATGGGAATGTTGTGGCCTGAGATCTAGTGATGTGGGTGGGACCCCGACTATGGGGCCCACCTCAATGTATGCGTTGCAGACTATTCCATTTATTAGTTTTGCCAACTAATTTTTGGGCATAAGCCTAAAAATGAAATAATCCAAATCTTAGGTGGACCACACCACAAGAATTTCTTGTGGTAATTGAACACCCAGTATTAAAACTTTCTAGAGTTGGGCATAATGTTTATTTGCCATCCAACCTGTTGATAAAGTCACACGGACTTGGATGAAGAGAAAATATAAATATCAGCTTGTTCCAAAACTTCTAGGCCAACAATAAATTTTTAATGGTCATTAGGATTTGGATCTACATTTTTACCTCCATGCAATAAAATGATCAAGCAAAACGAATTATGGCGTAGATATACAATGCATGTATAGAGGTGGACTCCACCATCAGGGTTCCCACCCACATTGCTAGACGAGAGTCCTGGCGAAAGAAGCCAGAGGGCATTGGGTAAACTCTGTGGGCCCACCATGATTTATGCATTTTATCCACTCCATCCATCCATATTACTGGATAATTTTATGGCATAATTCAAAAATTGAAGCATATCCAAACTCAAGTAGGTCACGGGATAGGAAACAATGTGAATTGAACTTCTACGGTTGAAAAATTCTTAGGGCTATAGAAGTTTTTGATCAAGTTGATATTTGTTTTTTCTCTTCATTTGTGTGTCTGGTGTGATCCTATGAACAGTTTAAATGACAAATAGACATCATTGTGGGCCCTAGGAAGGTTTCAACAATGGAAATCATTATTACCACCGTGTTTTCGTGGTTCACTTGAGCTTTGGATATGCTTCAATTTTAGGTTCAACCTCTAAAATGAGTTAAAAAAATGGATGGACAGTGTGGATAAACCACATACATTCACAAGGGGCCCAACAAAGTTAAAGCACAAATAGTAACTCGGTACCCAATTCCATTTGGGTCGTAGCTAAGTAGCGTCTATCAAATGAACCGTAGGGATTGCTCAATCGGTGTAATTTTCAGGATGTGCTCTACCACAATGGACCTTGTAGCGATGGAGGATTTTTTTTTTTTTTAATTTCTAAATGTGGTGGATGAATCAGCTGCCATTTGAAATTTGAAAAGCAGCTGTCAGCTAAAACAGTAAAGGCTTGTCAGTATTTCAAGGAATCTCTGTCATGACTCATGAGAGCAGATTAGGTGAGACCCGGCCTCATCTAAGGCGGTGTCGCCATTACCGTGGGGCCGACCTTTACGTAGGTATCGTGTATCCACGCGGTCCATCCGTTTTTTAAGATCATTTTATGACGTTTTGGAAAAATTAAATAGATCCAATTACCATATGGACAATACCATATGAAACAGTGTTGATAGACCATTAATGATCCATAAAAGCTTAGGATATATTTGTTTTTTCCCTTTATAAAGGCTTATTCGACGATATCAATAGATTGGATGATAAATAAATGCTATGGAAACATTAAAGTGCGCCCTAATTAGTTTTTAATGGTAGTACGGTCAATCCGTATTGTTTCTTATGATAAGGTTAACCTGATAATTGGATACGCTTCACTTTTTTTCTTTTTTTTTTTAATAATTTTTTATAACGCCCTAAAATGATATGGAAAGATGGATGGACGGCGTGGATGCATAATACAGGCCCCCACGGGTAAGGGCCGCACAGTCTTTGGTGGGGCAGGATCTCACCCAGAAAAGCAAGCAACGGTCCACAATCACTGCACAAAAGCTATATGAGTGGTTGGTAGGATGTTCTTGGGAGCGGATTAGGTGCTACCGTTACCATGTGGGGCCCACCTTGATGAATGTGAATGTGTTGTATATCGCCGCCCCATCTGATTTTTTAAACTCTTTTTAGGATGTTACCAAAACTTAGGCTAATCCAAATAATAACTATTAAATACCTTTTGCAAGTCATATAAGTTTTGGATTAAGCTAACCTTTGTATTTTCTCTTCATTAAGATCTTTTTGACCTAGGCAACCAGTTGGATGGCTAATAAACATTTTAGATCTACTCAGGTGGGCCCAAAAAGTTTTTAATGGTGGTGTTCAATACCACTGTTTCCTGAGGTGGATCTGCTTAATTTTTTGGACCTCATCCGAAAATGGCTGAAAAAATGAATGGAGATCGGACTAGGTGAGACCCCGGATCCACGGAGTTAGGTTGGACCTCTGACTTTGGGGCCACAATGATGTATGTGCCTTAAATTTACATTATCCAACCGTTATGAAAGCTCATTTTAGAATATGATCTAAAAAATGAGGCAGATCTAAATCTTGTGGAGTTATGAAAGCTCATTTTAGAGTATGATCCAAAAAACAAGGCATATCTAAATCTTGTGGAGACCATATCACAAGAAACGGTAGTGATTAAATCCAACCATTAAAAACTTCATGGGCCAACGGAATCCTTATTTTCCATCCAACTTGTTGATAAGGGCACCAAGATCTGGATGAGATTCAAAACTTTTGTGGCCCACATGAAGTTTTTAATAATCCATTACCACAATCTCTTGTATTATGGTTCCTTGATTTTGGATCAGCTCCATTTTTTGGATCATTATGTCCTAAAATAATCTTTCAATATGGATGGACTGTGTGGATATAATCACATACAGTCAGGCGTCCCACCTACCTCAGTGGATCCAGGGTCTCACCCAATCCGCTCCCAAATCAATGGACAGTGTGGATATACAATATATCATCAAGGTGGGCCCTATGTTCTTTGAACTATATAGCCTCAACCGTGTGGCCCACCTGATAAATATACAATCCATCTCTTCCAAGTGTTCAATGATTTTGAGCTATGGCCAGCACCTTATCGCCATACGCGTATGCCACGTGGACGACGTCCTGACCATTTCTAAGATGACTTCAATTCAACATGTTTTGGTTAATACGTGAGGCATCAAATGGGTGGATTAATATTAAAAAATTATGGTGTCACACGCAATTACGTAGGCAGTACGGTATGACAGATCCATCTACTCAAAGTATACGTGGCCGCCTTATATATCAATCGGATCCATCCATCCGTCTTCAAAAATCGGGAGCGAATTAGGTGAAGCCAGCCTCACCCAAGGCGGTGTGGCCCTTCCTGTGGGTCCGTCTTAATCTCTCTACATCCACGCTGTCCATTCATTTTGCCGTATCATTTTAGAGGATGAGCATGAAAAATGAAACATATCCAAATCTAAGGGGGACCATACCATAGGAAAGAGTGCTGATTGGCCATTAAATATTTCTTTTATATATATATATATATATATATATATATATATATGGGAAAAGGTACCATGCGCTCGAGCGTAAAGCTAATATATATATATATATATATATATATATATATATATATATATATATATATATATATATATATATATATCAACATGGTTCTATGTGGTCCCACTTGAGTTCCCATGAGGTCCACAACTCGTGTGGGGCCCACCGTGATGCTTTTCGAACATCTACCCCATCACGTCGATGGTATGGCCATAGTTATGTGCCTTTTTGGGCTTAAAAACCACTCAAATCAATCCATGCCTTGAACGTCACGGCCACACCACATACAATAGTGAGAGGGGTTATCTTCCCATTAAATACATATATATATATAATCATTATGTTCTATGCGGTCGAGTTCCCATGAGGTCCAAGACGTTGTTCACAAATCCACCCCATCGCCGATGCATCATCCATTATGTGTGTCTAAAAATCAAATCAATCATGAGTCGATCCACATCGAAAGTTGAGAGCTCCCATTAAAACTCGATAATCACCCGTTGGGCCCACCAGATGTTGTTCACAAATCCAAACATCCATTATGTGTGTCTGAACATGCACGGTCGATTCGAGTCGAAATGGGCTCAACATGTCTACCTTGGCACCAAAACTCAAATGAACCCACGGTCATCAATCGGCCCCCGAACTCGGGTCGGGCAATAGAATAGGCGAGTTCGGGCCAGTTTCGGACCTTATAACAAGTTCATGGGAAGAGCTTTGGCAGGTAATACGCGTCCCATTATAAAGCCCTCAATCAACGGTTTAGATAGTTGAAGTATAGACTCCACAAAAAATCTAACTAGTCAGGACATTATAATTCATTTTTGTAGTTGGATGAATCTAGGCCGTTCAAGTTATACGTCTGTGAAGTGGATGAGTCACTATCACTTCAAAGATGGGCGGTGAACTATCCCATAAGGGTAAAGGGGAAAGAGACGGGTAGGGTTTTGATACACACACACACACACACACACTACTTGACCTAGTTGGGTCGGGTCGTGCTGAGTTAGGCCGAACTGGGACTTACATGAACTCGGCCCGAACTCAGTTTCAGGCTGAAGAAAATGGCCCGTCCCGACCCGAACTCAGTTCCGGGTCGGGCCGAGTCGAGCTTTTTCGGGCTGAGTCGAGCGAGTTAACCGGGCTAGCCCGGTTCGTATACAACCCTATGTGTGTCCCATTTGGATGAGGGGTCTGACCAAGTTTCAAACGCATCTAAGTTTAAGGTGGGCTCCACCAAATGCTTTTATATATTTTAGGCGTGGCTTCACATGATTTTAGATGGTATGGCCCACCTGAGTTCCGTATACAGCTGATTTTTGGGATATCCTATAATTTAAAGGGAACCCATCAAATACATGGTGTTGATGCTCGACACACATCACGGTGGGACCTATACAGCTCAACTTCCCATGAGGTCGCATGGAACCATATATATATATATATATATATATATATATATATATATATATATATATATATATATATATATATATATATACATACATACATGCTAACCTGCACCTACGCACATGCGTACCTTTACACATATGTCATGGGCATCTAATCCGAACAGTCCATGTGATGTAGAATCCCATAAAACCTTGAGGGACAAATTTTCACCCTGATCTACAATTCTAGTGGGCCATAGCAAAGAGAAATATAAATTAAGGGAGGAAACTGTTTTCATTTTTCATGGCCCGCCAAAGTTTTGGATCAAATTAAAAATTGGGACCAGGGTGTTTCATGATGTGCTGCTTCACGTAGATCATTCAAATTTTGGAGTCTAATCACGTATAATGGGTTCTAAAAAAAGTTCACATGAGTTTTGTGCGAACTGGTGCCCAGGTGAGCATTCATTCTATATATATATATATATATATATATATATATATATATATATATATATATATATATATATATATATATATATATATATATATATTAATGTGTGTCAAAACTTGTGCAAATTTTTTGAGAAGTCATTATGTGTTATGCTAGTCTAAAATTTGAGTTCGAGTCCTTACCTCAGTGGTAGACTCTGAGGAGTTTCAACATGAGGTCTTGGGTTCGAGTCTAAAATTTGAACGATCCACGTGATGCATTAGTCCATGAAACCCTCGGGGCCCAATTTTTAATTTAATCCAAAACTTTGGTGATGTCGGAGTTATGAATCGCCTCTTTGCACAATTTGTTTCTAATCAACCTTTTTTCCGTGTTCCTCTTTTTAGTAGAAACCGAAATGAGAATAATGAGAATCTCCGTAGTAGTTCCACGCCCCCTCTCGCCCCAAATGTGAGAAGGCGCTTTCCGAAAACGATCAAGGCAGGGATTTCCGGTAGTCATCTATCGCGACAATGGATCAACCCGATTTCCAAGCTATAAAAAATTTACAAAAATTCAAACCACGCTCAAAAAAGTAGAACTCCAACCATTCTCCTTATGGAAACCGCTTGCCACCGGGATCAGCCAGTTGCCCTTGAATTTGGCTTCGACAATAGATCCAAATAGAGGCTACAAATTTGATCACCACTGTTTCTTATAACATGGTTCACTTGAAATTTTGATATGTTTTATTTTTCAAGCTCATCTCCTAAAATGTTTGAAAAGATAAATGAACGGCATTGGATATAGAATATATACATCAAGGTGGGCTTTACAGTAAGGACGGCCCCATACTGGGTGAGGCAAGGTCTCATTAAAAATCACAACTATTAGCTAATCTCACCGACCTGATCGGTGGCCATCAAAAGTGCAGGTAGAAGAAGGAAATGGTCCATGTCGAACATGCAGTGGGGTGAATCGAAGAAACATTTTGTATAAGATTTCAGAACAATAAGTAGATGGACCCGATTGATACATCACCCTACCACGTGCTTCGGCTTTGTACGAGTGGCAACGGGCCGGGTCTTTATCCAGTCTGAAATCAAGATCGGGCTGGGTATTATTGACCCGATATCTGAAATCAAGATGGCCATGGTATGTATTGACCCGATATGTGGAAGGCCCACATTGCTCAGCATCTGGAACATCTATAGATTGCTTGTGGCATTCGTACTGCCTTTTTGCTCATCAGGGCTTCTCACATATGAACCTCAATCAGATCATAACCCATTGCTGGTCTAAAAGATCCATCTTGGTGATGAGAAATCTTTCTTCTGGGGCCATCAAATCAATGGTTGAGATGGTGGATTCGAGAACATCACAATCTAGATGAAGGGTGAGAAGAATCATTTCAAGAACGTGGCCCACATTTATGGATCACGAATTATTGGGTCTTAACCAAAAGAAACCACACATATTGCTAACAAGTAAGATTTGGATGAGATCCTGCAGGATCGGTGAGCCAAGCCATTTGATGGGCCTCACCATGGAAGATCAACGGTTGCAACTGCGCTGGGCCCAAGCCATTCGGAAGTATATCTGGACATGAACTGGGCCTGTTCCATCCCAGCCATTTTCACCTCTAAACTGGGCTGGATTTGTGTATAAGGAGCTGATATGACTGAGATGCTATCCCAGCTTATTTAGAACTGTTAGAATAGGTAATTGGCTTGCCGGACTTGAACCTAGGTGCTTGTCTAGCTGGTCATGCTGGTCATGTTCACAGGCATTGGTCCATCCCAGACCAAATGGGCCCATTTAATCATGGCTAGGCCCACGTCTTGGCCCATTTGGAAGTCTCAATGCCAAGCTGCCTAATTACTTTTTTGGGGCTGAAATCCTTAGGTTGGCACAAAGCTGGCTAGCTGTAACCTTAGAAAGGTCCTATCTTTTGGGTCTTTGAACTACTTTTTCAGTTGGATGTGGGCCGTTGATGTCTAATTCATGTTGGCCAACTTAGCAAGGTAGCCCACATCCGCAAGGTAGCCCACATCCACAAGGTGATCCATGTACTCATGACCAGCTCATTACTGGTTCTAATCTTCTGTACACCGTATGTGATCTATTTTTTTTTTAAAAAAAAGAAGAGTGGAACATGAGTCCTTACTCATGCCTAGAGGTAGACTCCCAAGAGGTTTAACATGCGGTCATGGGTTTGAATACCCATTGTTGTGAAATAATTCTACTATATTTTGTTGTCAAATATCTTTAGTTTGATTGAAATAAAGGGTACGTGAGAATCTGAAAATTTTTCAATTGCTTGTTGGATAATTTTAGAATTGCTAGTTGATATTATTGAATGTGACTTCGATGTCATCGACTAATCTTTGATGATTGTAGATAAAGGTGGGCGATGATTGTAGATAAAGATGGGCATGGTAAACTGAGTCGGATCGAGTTAGGTATAGTTCGGATTGAGTCTTCTGTGAAGATAGGGTGCTGGGCTGCTGAGTAGTGTTGGGGGTCGGATCGAGTTAGGTATAGTTCGAATTGAGTCTTCTGTGAAGATATGGTGCTGGGCTGCTGAGTAGTGTTGGGGGCCTTGCACAAAAACTTAGGATCTAGCATCCCGAAATAAATTAGAATTATGGAATAATAATGCAATGAACTAAATCAAAACATAAACCACACCACACCAGGGGTTTTTACGTGGAAAACCCTTAAAGAGGTAAAAACCACGGGACCTCGTCCAGATCAACAATCCACTATAAAGCAGAACGTTACAACCGATCACAAGCACACACTGCTTGGATCAAATCTTCTTCACTTACGCAGGAGTGGATAAACAATAAGATAACAAAAGAAAAACGGAGAGATCTCACCGTTCACGAGGACGTAGAAGCGCTGAGACGTGGACTACGAAGTAGATTACCTCTACGAGTAGAATCTCCCTTCTACAAGCTTCCTCTATGTCTTTCTCTCTTTCTCTCTCACCTTTGATAACCCTAAGCCATCCTAGAAAATCTTTAGGAAAATCCCGGATACACCCCTTTATATAAGAATAGAAAGAGGTATAATCCAAATAGGAAACAAAATCTGCAAAATCTGCATTTCCGTAATTGCATCTGCGGAACTTGTCGATGATATTGAAGGTCTCTCGATAACAGCTTCGATATCATCTGAAGCTCTCTCGATTATATCGAGACGAGACAAAAATAGTCCAGCGACCAGGGGTGGAAATTCCAACAATTATCGATGTCATCGAGTTACTCTCGATAACAGCCTCGATATCATCTGAAAGTCTCTCGATGATATCGATAGAACCAAAAAACTATCTAGCAACCAGCAGTGAAAAATCCTGTAATTATCGATGATATCGAAATCTTTTCGATTTCATTGATCCCAACAATGAGGAGAAAAATCCCTATCAAATCTCCCCCTTTTCGACTCAGGAGAAGTTCACCTTCTTCAAGCCAGTCTGATTTCTACAAACCTCAAACTTGCCCTTGAACAAAGCCTTAGTCATCATGTTTGACCCATTATCGTCTGTGTGGACCTTCTCAAGTTGTAACACCTTCTGTTCCAAAATATCCTTGATCCAGTGATACCGAACCTCTATGTGCTTCGACTTGGAGTGCTGACTTGGATTCTTTCTCAAGTGTATAACACTTTGACTATCGCAATAGACCACGTGCTGCTCCTGCTTCAGGCTAAGTTCCTGTAGGAAGCTCTTCATCCAAAGCATCTCTTTACATGCCTCTGTGACTGCAATGTACTCGGCCTCTGTCGTTGACAATGCTACGACCTTCTATAACTTGCTCTGCCAAGAAACCACTCCCCTGCAAACGTGAACATGAACCCCGATGTAGACTTTCTGGAGTCTATGTCACTTGCCATATCTGTATCTGTGTAGCCTTCTAACACAAGTTTTCCGTCACCATAGCATAGACTCAACCTGGATAAGCCTCTTAGATACCGTAGTATCCATTTCACCGCTGCCCAATGCTCTTTACCAGGATTGGCAAGATACCGGTTGACAACACCAACCGCATATGCTATGTCTGGGCGTGTACACATCATAACATATATCAAACTTCCTACAGCTGACGCGTAGGGTATCTTCTGCATCTCTTCTACCTCTGCCTTCATCTTGAGACACTGCCTTTCGCTCAATCTGAAGTGAGCATCCAGTGGAGTACTGACCGGCTTTACTGCATTCACATTGAACCGCTCTAGGACTTTCTCAATATATCGCTCTTGTGACAGCCAAAGCTTCCTGCTGCTTCTGTCATGGGTTATCTCCATTCCTAGGATCTGTTTAGCCGGACCTAAGTCTTTCATCGCAAACGATTTGCCCAACTCCTATTTTAGCCTGTCGATCTTCTTGATGTCTTTTCCCATGATGAACATGTCATCAACGTATAATAGTAGAACTAGGAAATCACCATTTGAGAACTTGCGCGTGAACACACAGTGGTCCGACTCCGTTCTGTCATACCCATGCTTTAATATGAACGAGTCAAACTTCTTGTACCATTGTCGTGGAGCTTGTTTCAACCCGTACAAGCTCTTCCTCAGCCTACACACCATATGCTCTTTGCCCTTGACTTCGAACCCCTCTGGTTGATGCATGTAGATCTCTTCTTCCAGGTCACCATGGAGAAAGGCAGTTTTGACATCTAACTGCTCTATCTCCAGATCCATGCTAGCCGCCAACCCAAGCAACACCCGTATGGATGTCATCTTCACCACTGGTGAGAATATTTCCTCGAAGTCTATACCTTTCCTCTGACCAAACCCTTTCATTACAAGTCTGGCCTTGAACCTAGTCTATGAATTCTTCTGCTCAATCTTCTTTCTGAACACTCACTTGTTGCTCAAAGCTTTCTTGCCCTTAGGCAGTTTCACCATGTCATAGGTGTGGTTCTTATGCAAGGATTCCATCTCCTCTTGCATAGTTTTCAACCACTCCTCCTTATGCTCGTCGGCTAGGACCTCGAATAATCTTTTGGCTCTCCCCCATCAGTGAGCATAATATACTCATGCGGCGAGTACCTCTTGACACTTCTCGTCCCTGATGACCTCCTCACCTGTGGCTCAACAGTGGATCAAGTGGGGCTACTCCCCCAGTCCATCTTCTAAAGGAACTCCCTCGTCCTCTGCATCTTGCTGTACTCCCCTGTCATCAGGCACCACGGGAGGAATAACCGGATCCATGTCCTCTAGCTCACCTGAACTAGGCTAGTTCTTCTCTGACTTACCAATGTTTTCTATACACTAATCTTCAAAGAAAACCATATCTCTACTCCTGACGAGCTTCCTCTCGGTCGGATCCCACAATCTGTAACCGAATTTTTCATCTCCATACCCTAAGAACACGCATTGCCTAATCTTCATATCGAGTTTGGACCTCTCGTCCTTTGGTACGTGAACGGATGCCCTGCATCCAAACACCCTGAGATGACTGTACGATGGATCCTATCCAGTCCACACCTTCTCAGGTACTTTTCCATTCAACGGGGCTGATGGAGACCTGTTTATCAAATACACCGCCGTGTGCATTGCTTCTCCCCAAAACGTCTTGAGCAATTTCGCATGGGATAACATGCATCTCATTCTCTCTACAATGGTGCAATTCATTCTCTCAATTACACCATTATGCTGGGGGGTCTTGGGAATCGTCTATTCATGCAGTATACCAAGGGACTTGCAGTACTCATAAAAGTCGCCAACATATTTACCACCATTGTCAGTGCGGATGCACTTCAATGATCTACCTGTCTCTCTCTCGACCATAGCATGAAACAATCTAAACACACCAAAGACCTCTCGTTCTTAGATTTCAAAGCATAAACCCAAACCCTCCTAGATGCATCATCTATAAAAGTAACAAAATATAATGCCCCACCCAAGGTTTTTGTCCTCATAGGACCACAAACATCAGAATAAACCAAATCTAATGCATACACTTTATTAATATGAGAAGCAGATTTAATAAATGAAACTCTATGTTGTTTCCCTGATAAACAATCAAGACAGATTTTGAGAGGTGTACCTGTCACGTCTGGAAGGAGCTGCTTCCTTGCTAGTAGCTGAAGCTATTTTTCACTCATATGGCCTAGACGCCTGTGTCACATGTTGATAGCTGAATCTTTCGCTGCGTTCAACCCACCCTTACACACATTGACACTTGCCTTGTAAAGGGTGTAACACTTCTTTCCTCTAGCTGCGATCAACGAACCCTTGATGAGCTTCCATCGCCCACTGACAAACCAGCTTTCATAGCCATCATTATCCAACCTTCCCTTCGACATCAAGTTGAGGCGAAAGTCTAAGATATGCCTCACATCCCTGAGAACCAATGTGCAGCCCACAACGGTCTTCACACAAATATCACCGACTCCCACGATTTTTAATATGCCAGAATTTCCCATCTTCATAGTCCCATAGTCACCTGACTTGTAGCTTGTTAAGAAGTCCCTGCGTAGAGTCGCATGAAAAGAAGCTCCCAAGTCTATCACCCAGTCGGTGTCCTGACTTGTAGTCGCGAGACATATATCGTGATCTGCTGAAAGAATAACTACAATGTTGCCATCTGAAGCTACCGCAGTGCAATCTGATTCATCTTCATTCCCTTTTTCATTTCTTATAGTTCTTCTTACCACGACATTTATGCTTATAGTGGCCCTTCTTGCCATAATTCTAGCAATCAACATCCTTTTTGTTACTCGACTTGCCTCTTGATTTATCTCGGGCCTTCCCGCTCTTTCTGTTCTTTCCTATCCCCCGTTCCTGTGTCACAATAGCCTCTTGCTGAGTAGACCTCTGAGACTTCCTCCTTGTCTCTTCATTGAAGAGACAGCTGGTAACCTGTTCCATGGATATCTTTCCGTCTGGCGCGAAGTTACTTAAAGACACCACCAATGTCTCTCAACTGTCAGGCAAAGAACTAAGCAATAGCGAAGCCTGCAATTCATCATCCAGAACCATTTTCATAGAGGAGAGTTGGTTCACTATATTACTGACCTCATTCATGTGTTCGGCCACAGAACCACCATATTTGAACTTGAATTCACTAGTCGCCTTATTAGAAAAATCTTATTACCGGCTGTCTTCCTCTCATACAACCCTTGTAATTTCAGCTATAAGCTAGCGGCTGAGGTTTCTGTAGACACATAGTGGAACACAGAATCATTCAACCATTTCTAATAAACCCCACCGCCTTTCGGTCCATCTTCTTCCAATCATCATCAGTCATATCCTCAGATTTTGTTGATATGCCAAAAATTGGAAAATATAGGTCTTTGCAATAAAGCAAGTCCTCCATCTTAGCCTTCTATATGGTCCAGTTAGAACCATTGAGGCTGATCATCCTTGATGAGCCACCTTCCATAATTCAAAACTAATCCTACCCGTTCAGTGAACCTAGCTCTGATACCACTTTGTTGGGGGCCTTGCACAAAACCTTAGGATCTAGCCTCCCGAAATAAACCAGAATTATGAAATAATAATGCAATGAACTAAATCAAAACATAAACCACACCACACCAGGGGTTTTTACGTGGAAAACTCTCAAAGAGGTAAAAACCACGGGACCTCGTCTAGATCAACAATCCACTATAAAGCAGAACGTTACAACCAATCATAAGCACACACTGCTTGGATCAAACTTTCTTCACTCACGCAAGAGTGGATAAACAATAAGAGAGCAAAAGAAAAATGGAGAGATCTCACCGATCATGAGGACGTAGAAGCGCTAAGACGTGGACTGCGAAGTAGATCACCTCTACGAGCAGAATCTCCCTTTTACAAGCTTCCTCTCTCTCTCTCTCTCTCTCTCTCTCTCTCTCTCTCTCTTTCACCTTTGATAACCCTAAGCCCTCCTAGAAAACCTTTAGAAAACTTAGAATGCTCTGGAATACACCACAATCCCGGATATACCTCTTTATATAAGAATAGAAAGAGGTATAACCTAAATATGAAATAAAATCCACAAAATCTGCGTTTCCGCAATCGCATCTGCGGAACTCGTCGATGATATCGAAGATCTCTCGATAATAGCTTCAATATCATCTGAAGGTCTCTCGATAATATCGAGATGAGACAAAAACAGTCCAGCGACCAGGGGTGGAAATTCCAACAATTATCGATGCCATCGAGCCACTCTCGATGACAACCTCGATATCATTTGAAAGTCTCTCAATGATATCGACATGACCAAAAAACTGTCCAGCAACCAGTAGTGAAAAATCCTGCAATTATCGATGATATCGAAACCTATTCGATTACATTGATCCCAACAATGAGGAGAAAAATCCCCATCAAGTAGCTTAGATTCCGAAGTGAAATATAGTTATACAGTCCATATTTCACTTCTAAAATGCCTGCAACGGCTTAAAGTCTACTTATAAGTGGTGCTTGGACAATTTTACACTTACAATTGGTTAGAGAAGAGAGAAAATTTGATTTCCCATTTTTATTGCTTCCCTTCCTTCTTGCAAGTAGCTTGCACTTACTTTTTGTGTGTAACATGCATGGAAAGTAGATTATTAGGGAACCCTGTATGATAAAGACTTTATCGAGCCTACGGCAATAAATAGACCACAAAAATTTAATGCATCGAGAATGATTATTCACAATTAAAGCTTTTTCTACTCCTTTTCTGCATGTAGTACATGAGTGTCTATTATTGTTGAGTACCTTTTAATTTAGCACATCGAACCACAGATACATCACGGTACGGTAGGACCCACAGGAGCTCTGGTCGTATGGCTTATTGTCTACCGTGTTTCGGACACAATCCGCTGTACGCGGATTTGATGCTGGGTAGGGCCCACTGAAATGTATGTGAGAAATCCACTCCGTCTTTCCGTTTTTATAGCTCGTTTTGGAACGTGTGACCAAAAATGAGGTGGATACAAAACTCAATTGGGTCACACGAGAGGGAAAATTGGGGAAAGAAATTCCTACCGTTGAAACCTTCCTAGGCTCCAACTTGATGTTCATATGCTATCCAAACCGTTTATAAGGTCGTTACCAATGGGATGAAGTGAAAACACCAAAAATATATCCTGATAAAAAACTTTTATTGCCATAAGAATGCTTCAACTGTGCTCACTGAATGCCCACCTTTTCATCTCGTGTGGCCCATTTAAATGTTTTATACACCTAGTTTTTGGTCACAGCTCCTAAAATGATCTCTCAAAACGGATGGACGGGGTGGATTTCTCACAAAAATCTCGGTGGGTCCCAGCCAGCATCCTCGGGCAGGAACTTCCTGCCAAAGGCTCTCGCAGGATATCCGCGTTACAATCCGCTTTGACACCGAGTCATTTAAGCAGGAAACGGATTGGCTACTCCCCTGCCACCAGCCCGATGGCTGATGGTCAGTGTTCTGTGGGCTCCACCATGATGTATGTTTTTCATCCATTCCGTTCATCCATTTTTAAAGATCTTTTATGGCTTGATCCCAATTATTAGAGAGATATAAATCTCAGGTGGACCACACCACAGAAAACAATAGTGATTGGATATCCACCATTAAAATCCTCTTAAGGCCCATTGTACTGTTTATTTGACATCCAATCTGTTGATTAGGTCATACAGGCCCAGGCCCAGATGAAGGGAAAAAACAAAAATCATATTGATACAAAACTTTTATGGCCCCAAAAGGTTTTTAATGGTTGACACTCATTCAACACTGTTTCCTTCCTGTAATATCGTCCACTTGAGATTGAGATATACCTAATTTTTTGCCTAATACTATAAAATGATCTGGAAAAATAGATGGACGGCATGGATGAAATACGTACATCATGGTGGGGCCACGGAACATCGAACACCAGCCATTGGCGGGTGGCAGGGGGAGTAGCCAATCCGTTTCCATTTAAGCCACCTTTGCTCGTGTATGGGACTCGAGATGGAAATCACAAAGATACGGCAATTCCTGAGTCACATCTACCTCAGCCGGGCCCAGCCCAACACTTACTATCCAAGTCCTGAGCCCGACCCAAGTCTGTCATGGGCCTAACAGAGGCCCAAGTCCAAGAACGGAAAATTTTGTTACATATGCCTGAACTGACCCAACTCTCCGGTCCGAAATTCTATAAAATCCTTATTTACCACTTGAATTTTCCTAATATATCCGTTAATCACGTGGGCCACACATGCCCAAAAAATAAATACTTCAAAGTAATGAATCCGATGCTCTACATTCAAGATAAATGGGTTGCTTAACCAAAGATTAGAATAACATATTGATAGGATATATGCTCGTATGTATGAGTGTGGGTCGAGCTGGGTTGTGGTCAGGCTAAAATGACGTAAGGCCCAAACCTGGGCCATGGGCCAAGCAGTGGGTCCAAGGTCGGCCGAAATTTGTTTCATGCAGGCTACCCGGCCTATTGCCACCCTTAGCTTGGATCATGTGTTATATACAAAATCTGGCCAGCCCATTGATAGCCGACCCCAGTTAGCTGGTAAAAGGCTTAGAGATGATGAGTCCAACCAGGCTAGCCCATTGCTCACCTGATCCGTGGGTAAATGAGTGGTGGTGATTTTTTTCATCATCCAATTCTCTTTGTGTGTTTCCACCTAATATATTGACCGTTCAATGACTTTGGGCTGACGAAAATTCCCCATGAGAGAACACAAAGAACGGCTGAGATCTTGTACACCTGAGCCACCTTGGAAAATGCTATTAAAAATGGTGAGGAAGTTCCAATCAGCCAAATTTAGGGTTGTGGCCTGTTGAATGGGCGATACATTACAGTCCACAATCCAAGTGCTTCCAAGCTTCATTCTTCTTGGCATCTATTAAATCGTGTGGACTGGACATTTGATCTTGGACCATTTAGTAAATGCTGGGAAGTGTAAGTGGGCCATAAATAATCACAAATGATCAATGAGCTTGCATCATAGGTTGTCCACAATTTGCAGTAGCACTCATTTTCGCTTCTCACTCTTGTATTCATAGCCTGTTCTATTGTAAAAAAAACACACGCATACAATCAATGCAAACACAGCTAAATTATAAAAGAAAAAGCTAAGTTAAATTTCAAAATATAGAAGAAGACGTAAAAAAAAGCGATAAGAAGTATAGAGATCTATGTGATTCAACAATATGGCTACTTCCATGGGAGAATAACATAAACTTTTTTTTTTTCCCACTAAAATAAAAGAAAACAAGAGTATAATACTTACCTTTTTTTTTTTCTTTGTTTTTTTTTTTCCTACTCTTCCACTGTACGAGGAATATTTTGCTAAAAAATTCTCATAATATACCTCATTTCTCTACATATATTCTTCTTTTATAGGCAATACACCCATAAAAAAACATTTGGCAAAAGCCTAAAACATTATGGGTGTCTTCATTTTATTGATAATACACCCATAGAGAGCACTTGTCAAAAGCTAAAAAATTAGGCTTCACCATACATGTATGGAAAAGAGAGTTAAGGAAATGCACTGACGTGTATATATAATGCATACAAGCTTCATATTCTTAAGATGTTCAACTTGTGGTAGCTCTCATTCTAGCCTTCTATGTTATTTTTTCTACCCGGTGGTACTTTAGCCTAGGTATTTGACTTGGATATATAATTTGATATGTTTTTAACCTACAACTTAAACAAAAAACATCACACTAACGGACTCTTCTCTAACTTTGAATATAAAACGAGGTGTTCACTGTAAAAAAGTATTAATTAAATATCTAAACGATACGTCAAGAACCTGTCTTAAGGTAGATACTTAAATTGCGTTAAAATTCAAATTTTGAGTGTGGGGTTGCAGGTAGAATTTTCAGCCTAGGAATCTCTTTCTTTTTAAAATTTTAGTCAATACTTTTGTCATGTTCCAAAATTCAGAACCCGAGTACAATAACTTTGATATCGAGTTCTAAACATATGAAGTTAATTATACGTGGTTATTTATCACATTCACATTCAATGCACCATATGTTCAAACCAAACAACTATTTAATTATCTAAACGATAATATCCACAACTTAAAATTAAAATAAAAGTAATGATTTCGAATTCTACTCAACTACTACCAGTATCTCTCATTTATAAATCTCTATTATATCTTATTATAATTGTTCAAATAAAATAAACTAAAGGCGAAACTCTAATAAAGTGATCATTTAAGTATTTCATCTATACGGCATCTTCATCACATCCTAACATGAAAGAGTTATAATATTAAGTGAGCTACAAGTCCAATGAGATCATGTCTATCACAAGTTGAATTTCAAAAGGTATACCATATGAAACAATTAAAAAAAAAGAATATGATTAAACATGATCTCAATGTAATAATCCTATGGATCTTGCATGGTTCTGATAATAAAAACATTTTGCAATCCTTATATGCTCATTTATTCAGTCCAACGAGGTAAGCAATCCTTACATGCACGCTGATGAGCAATCCTTAAATGCTCACTGATCCAATTTAATGAAATGCAAGATCTCACATGAGTTAGATGATAATAACATTTGGCAATCTTTACATGCTCACCTATCTAGTTCAGTGTGTTGGGATGCCTTGCACAAACCTTAGGATCTAGCCTCCCGAAACAAACCAGAATTATGGATAATAAAGCAATGAAATAAATCAAAGCATCAATCACACACCACACAAGAGAATTTTACGTGGAAAACCCTCAAAGAGGTAAAAACCACGGGACCTCGTCCAGATCAACAATCCACTATAAAGTAGAACGTTACAATCTTCTTCACTCACGCAGGAGTGGATGAACAATAAGAGAAATAGAGAAAACGAAGAGATCTAACCGATTATGAGAACATAGAAGCGGCCGAGATATAAATTGCAAAGTAGAAAAACCTCCTCGAAGAACCTCCCTTCTATAAGCTTCCTCTCTCTTTTTCTCCCTCTCTCTCACCTTTGATAGCCCTCTTGTATTTTTCTCATCAACACAATATCCATAGAAAAATCCTAGGGACCCCTTTTATAGTTTTAGGAAACTCCTTTCTGCATCCTAGTTGCGAAAGGACTTGCGCATCCTAGTTGCGAAAGGACTTTCAGCATCCTAGTTGCGAAAGGACAACGGGTCAAAAAAAAAAAACCCATCAAATCTCCCCTTTTTGACCCAGGAGGATTCACCTTCTTTAAGCCGACCAAGGTTTCTACAAACCTCAAATTTGCCCTTGAGCAAAGCCTTGGTCATCATGTCGACCCATTATCGTCCGTGTGGACTTTCTCAAGTTGTAACACCTTTTGTTCCAAAGTATCCTCGATCCAAGGATACCGAATCTCTATGTGCTTCGACTTGGAATGCCGACTTGGATTCTTGCTCAAGTGTATAGCACTCGACTATCGCAATAGACCACGTGCTCCTCTGCTTCGGGCTAAGTTCTGTAGGAACCTTTTCATCCAAAGCATCTCTTTACATGCTTCGTGACCGCAATGTACTCGGCCACGTAGTTGACAATGCTACGACCTTCGTAACTTGCTCTGCGCCAAGAAACCTCCCACGCAAATGTGAACATGAACCCCGATGTAGACTTCCTGAGTCTATGTCACCCGCCATATCTGCATCGTGTGTAGCCCTCTAACACAGGGTTTACTGATCACCATAGCATAGCATAGCTCAACCTGGATGAGCCTCTTAGATACCGTAGTATCCATTTTACCGCCGCCCAATGTTCTTTGCCGGATTGGCAAGGCAAGGCCGACAACACCAACCGCATATGCTATATCCGGGCGTGTACACACCATAGCATACATCAAACTTCCTACACCGACGCGTAGGGTATCTTCTCGCATCTCTTCCACCTCTCGCCTTCGTCTTGGGACACCGCACGTCGCTCAATCTGAAGTGACCATCTAGTGGAGTACTTGGCCAAACTTCGCGCATTCATATTGAACCGCTCTAGGACTTTCTCAATATACCGCTCTTGTGAATGACCCAAAGCTTCCTGTACTTTACATCACGGGTTATCTCCATTCCAGGATCTGTCTAGCCGGGCCCAAGTCTTTCATCGCAAAGACTTGCCCAACTCTGTTTCACTGTCAATCTTCTTGATGTCTTTTCCCATGATGAGCATGTCATCAACGTATAATAGCGGAACTAAGAAATCACCATCGAGAACTTGCGCGTGAACACACAATGGTCCGACTCCGTCTGTCATACCCATCTTTGTAACATGAACGAATCGAACTTCTTGTACCATTCTTGAGTGGAGCTTGTTTCACCCCATACAAGCTCTTCCTCGATCACACACCATATGTTCCTTGCCCTTGACTTCGAACCCCTCTGGTTGGTGCATGTAGATCTCTTCTTCCAGTCACCATGGAGAAAGGCGGTTTAACATCTAACCGCTCTATCTCCGGATCCATGCTAGCCGCCAACCCAAGCAACACCCGTATGGATGTCATCTTCACCACTTGGTGAGAATATCTCCTCGAAGTCTATACCTTTCCTCGACCAAACCCTTTCACCACAAGTCGGCCTTAAACCTCGTCTCAGTGAATTCTTACGCTCAATCTTCTTTCTGAAACACCCACTTGTTGCTCGAGCTTTCTTGCCCTTAAGCGGTTTCACCATATCATAGGTGTGGTTCTTATGCAAGGATTCCATCTCTTCTTGCATAGCTTTCAACCACTCCTCCTTATGCTCGTCGGCCTAGGGCCTCGAATAATCTTCGGCTCTCCCCATCGGTTAGCATAATGTACTCATGCGGCGAGTACCTCTTGAACTGGTACACGTCCCTAGATGACCTCCTCCTCACCCGGGCTCAACAGTGGATCAAATGGGGGCCGCTCCCCTGGTCCATCTTCCGAAGGAACTCCCTCGTTCTCTCGCACCTTCTTTGTACTCCCCCGTCATCGAGGCACCACGGGAGGAATAATCGGATCCATGTCCTCTAGCTCACACTGAACTAGTGGTTCTTCTCTACAGCTTACCAATGTCTTCGATACACCGATCTTGAAAGAAAACCACATCTCTGCTCTGACGAGCTTCTTCTCGGTCGGATCCCATAACACAGTAACCGAATTTTTCATCACCGTACCCTAAGAACACACACTTGCACGATCTTCATATCGAGCTTGGACCTCTCGTCCTTTGGTACGTGAACGGATGTCCTGCATCCAAACACCACCGAGATAGTGTATGATGGATCTGTCCGGTCCACACCTTCTCGAGTACTTCTCCATTCAACGGGGCGATGGAGACACATTTATCAAATACACCGCCGTGCGCATTGCTTCTCCCCGGAACGTCTTGGGCAACTTCGCATGGGATAACATACATCGATTCTCTCAACAATGGTGCGATTCATTCGCTCGGCTACACCATTATCTTTGGGGGTCTTGAGACAACCGTCTGTTCATGCCGTATACCACAGGACTTGCGGTACTCGTGAAAGTCGCCAATGTATTCACCACCATTGTCGGTGCGGATGCACTTCAATGGTCTACTGTCTCTCTCTCGACCATAGCATGAAACAACTTAAACACACCAAAGACCTCGTCCTTGGATTTCAAAGCATAAACCCAAACCCTCCTAGATGCATCATCTATAAAAGTGACAAAATACAATGCCCCACCCAAGGTTTTTGTCCTCATAGGACCACAAACATCGAGAATAAACCAAATCTAATGCATGCACTTTATTAACATGAGAAGCGGTTTTAATAAATGAAACTCTATCTTGTTTCCGATAAACAATCAAGACGGGTTTTGAGAGGCATACATGTCACGTCGGGAAGGAGGCTGCTTCCTTGCTAGTAGTGAAAGCCCTTTTTCACTCATGTGGCCTGACGCATGCCACATGTCAATAGTGGCAATCTTCCGTGCGTTCAATCCACCATTGTACATACGACACTTGCCTTGTACGGGGGTGCAACACAACTTCTTTCCTCTAGCCACGATCAATGAACCCTTGATGAGCTTCCATCGCCCATCGGCAAAGGCTTTCATAGCCATCATCATCCAACCTTCCCGTCGACATCAAGTTGAGGCGAAGGTGCAGGATATGCCTCACATCCTAAGAACCAATGTGCGGCCCACATCAGTTTTCACACAAATATCACCAACTCCCACGATCTTTGATACGCCAGAATTTCCCATCTTCACAGTCCCATAGTCACCTGACTTGTAGCTTGTGAAGGAGTCCCTGTGTGGAGTCGCATGAAAAGAAGCTCCCGAGTCTATCACCCGGTCGGTGCCATGACTCATAGGCGTGAGACATACATCGTGATCTGTAGAAAGAATAACTACCATGTCGCCATCTGAAGCGACCGCAGTGGAATCTGATTCATCTTCCTTCCTTTTTCCTTTCTTGTCGTTTTTCTTACCACGACATTCATGCTTGTAGTGGCCCTTCTTGCCACAGTTCCAGCATTCAACCTCTTTTATGTTACTCGACTTGCCTCTTGATTTATCTCGGGCCTTTCCGCCCTTCCTGTTCTTTCCTCTCCCCGTTCTGCGTCACAAGAGCCTCTTCTTTGTGTAGACCCACGAGACTTCCTCCTTGTCTCCTCATTGAAGAGACAATGGTTACCCGTTCCATGGATATCTTTCCGTCGCGCGGAGTTACTTAGAGACACCACCAATGTCTCTCCCAACCGTCGAGCAATGAACTAAGCAATAGTAAAGCACTGCAATTCATCATCCAGGGACCATCTTCATAGAGGTGAGTTGGTTCACTATATTCTTGACCTCATTCATATGCTCGGCCACGAAACCACCATCCTTGAACTTGAGATTTACAAGTCGCCTTATCGAAAATATCTTATTACCTAATCTTCCTCTCATACACCCTTGTAATTTTAGCCATGAAGCTTGCATGAGGTTTCCGTAGACACATGGTGGAACACGAATCATCCAACCATTGTCGATAAACCCCACCGCCTTTCGGTCCATCTTCTTCCAATCATCATCGGTCATATCCTTGGATTTTCTTGATATGCCCGAGATTGGAGAATATAGTCCTTGCATAAAGCAAGTCCTCCATCTTAGCCTTCCATATGGTCCAGTTAGAACCATTGAGGCGATCATCCTTGAGCCACCTTCCATAATTCAAAACCGATCCTACCCGTTCAATGAACTTAGCTCGATACCACTTGTTGGGATGCCTTGCACAAACCTTAGGATCTAGCCTCCCGAAACAAACGAGAATTATGGATAATAAAGCAATGAAATAAATCAAAGCATCAATCACACACCACACAAGAGAATTTTACGTGGAAAACCCTCAAAGAGGTAAAAACCACGGGACCTCGTCCGAGATCAACAATCCACTATAAAGTAGAACGTTACAATCTTCTTCACTCACGCAGAGTGGATGAACAATAAGAGAAATAGAAAAACGAAGAGATCTAACCGATTATGAGAACATAGAAGCGGCGAGATATAAATTGCAAAGTAGAAAAACCTCCTCGGCGAACCTCCCTTCTATAAGCTTCCTCTCTCTTTTTCTCCCTCTCTCTCACCTTTGATAGCCCTCTTGTATTTTTCTCATCAACACAATATCCATAGAAAAATCCTAGGGACCCCTTTTATAGTTTTAGAAACTCCTTTCTGCATCCTAGTTGCGAAAGGACTTGCGCATCCTAGTTGCGAAAGGACTTGCGCATCCTAGTTGCGAAAGGACTTTGCGCATCCTAGTTGCGAAAGGACAACGGGTCAAAAAAAAAAAACCCATCACAGTGAGGCAAGCAATCCTTATATGCACACCGATGAAAAATCCTTGTATGCTCACTGATATAATTTACCAAAATGAATAATCCTTACATACTCGCCAATGAGCAATTCTTATATGCCCATTGAATTAATTTTCAATTAAATCTAATTCCAATTATTCCATGATTTTGAAGTTTTAATTAGGCCATGATTATAATGTAACCAACCGAAGTAAATTCCAAATATTCCATGATTATAATTATTGATGCAGAAAATTGGTTAGCCTTCCCTAAACTTTCGAATCCCTGCATAAGAAGTGGACAAAGGAGGCCCTGACTTTCACAAGGGACCCTTCGATGCTTAAGTCAGCTTAAAGAATATAGGTTTAGTTGAGAATTGGGTTTAAGGCTTAGAATTGTGTGTACCTTTCACTATAAGAGGTGCTCTTATTTATAGTTGAGGAGATGCGATGGCGTAGGAGGGGTCTCCTTATTTAGTAGGATATCCCGTAGTAAGATCTCAATCCTACTATAAGCCGTAAGGATCGCTTTAGATTCCGGCCGGGATCTCGGCCGGATCCGTATCGTGATAGGCTTCCTATATCTTCGATTAGGATTTCGGGCAGACGCAATAGAGATCAGGTCGGGCCTTAATAGGAGGCGAGCTACGTTGACCTGAAGTATGCTGGCTTGGGACATACTGATGGGACATGTCAACTTGTCTCCTTAGTTGAGCAGCATGTTCCTTTTGCTGAGGTATGTGGTTCTTTTGACCTGTGGGCGGATGTCGAGTTCGACCTCGTCTCCTACTCGACTTCGGAGCTGGAGGGTAGGTCTAAAGTTTCTGTTATAGTGTAGTTCTGTTAAGCGTGTAAGGTTCCGACCTGACCTCTTTTCATTGGTCGGTCTATTTTCCCCGTAACAATAATGTAACCAAGCAAACTAAATTATAGACATATCATGATTATAAGTAACCAAGAAAACTAAATTCTAAATAATCAAATTCCAAACACTTCATGATCATGATGCATGTAGATCTTGTGAATTCACAAAAACAACTTTAAAGAATCATCTTTACTCAACGATTTCGAAAGAGGAACTAGCAAAGCAAGATGATAATTAACATGAAAAAATACATTGTTATTTTTATGTAATTAAAAAACATACACCAAGAAATTAAGATTTTAAAGATAACTCAAGAAAACAAGATCCATACAATCTATGAAAAAATTAAGATTCCATGGAGATGATCAAGAACAATCAAGATTCTTAAGAGACGATCAAGAAAACCAAGATTGATGAAGAGAATACAAATTCAACTTCCAATAATTCAAGATACTTATAAAATGAATGAATTTGAGTATCTATGGGCTAAATTCAAAGTACTTTAAATGAAAAGAAAATAATTTCAGATACGTAAAATAAAAGTTTTCAGGATCAGGAAGAAAGATTTGAGATATTTAAATAAAATGGCTAATATTAAGGAAATTAACAATCACATGAATGAATTTAAAGATTTGAGGAATAGCCCTATTCAAAGAAAAGAAATCTAACTTAAAGGAAGACAAAAAGAATGAATCAAAATCTTATACACGAAGGAAAAGAACTAAAAAACAAAAAGGGCAATTCAAAATTATGAAATCTTTCAAGAAAAAATAATTAAGAAGGATAAGAATATAATCCAAACTCGTAAAAGAAAATAAATAAAGCTGAGAATTGCTCGCTCAATATAAAATGAGTTATTTCTAAAAGAAAAATTGATCAATTCAAAGGAAAAAGAGGCAAGCTCAAAATTAATTTAAACTTGTGAAAGAAGAGAGATAAAAGATCTAAACTCAAATCAAAATGGCTAATTAAATGTACATAAAAATCCAAAAGAGAAGAGAGGCATGAGAGATCCCTTCCCTAGGATCTTGAAAATTTGAAATTAAAGAATCGAAAAGTGATGTAGAGCGAGCCGCAGACAATTTTATGGCCAAGATGGACCAGAGAAGGCCCGATCGGAGGCGAAAGGGATTCACACCGTCAGAACCTTAAAATAGGCATATCTTACAAACTAAAATGAGTTATTCGACGTACCGTATATGATTTTGGGGTAGCAGAAGCTACTTTAGCCAATCAAACTGATACATAAGGTTGACCAGGCCAAATTTGAGAGATTCCATCAGATCAATGGTCGAAAGTCCTTTTTATTTTCATTTTTACTAGTTATAGTAAGTTTTAGTTCGATCATAACTTTTGATTCATTGAGTTTTAAGAGTTGTGTCCAACATAAAAAGTTTTTAGAAAATTAGGAGAATAACATGGTTAAGCCAAATAGGACACTTACTATTTTTTACCGAAAACTATGAGGTCTAGTGGAAATCATGATTGTCTATAAATAATAAGTTTACTATTTATATTAAGTCACGATTTTAGAGAGTTTTAGTTGGAGTTTGATTTTGAAACTTCTTCCAAGAGTTCATATCACTATTTAAAGGATTGCAAACTCATTTTTTAAATCATCAATCAATTTATTTAGGATTTTATTAGAATTTATTTCTATTTTTTATCTCTCATCATTAATTTGAGGCATCTCTGTGAGGAGTCCAGAGAAGCTCCGTGGATTCAGAGTAATTATCCTTTGAGGAAGACGGTGCTCAACCTCATCACATCCATCGGTGCGTCAAAAAGATAGAAAAATAACTTTAAAATGCAGAATAATTCATGTGGGAGGATCATTCACCTTAAAATTTTGAGACTCGAACTCCTCTCTCTCTCTCTCTATATCTTCTTACGTATTCCAGCAAGTGAAAGTCTCTCCCTTTAAATAAGAAAGGGTTCTATCACCATAAAAGAGTTCAATGACTTCTCACAGTGTTGTAACACACCTTATGTGTATATTTTCTAAAGAAAAAACGTGTTGGGGTTGAGAGGACATGTTGCCTCACATGTGTGGCGTGTGAAGTGTGCGACACTTATTTACATAAAATAATATTTAAGTAAATGTCATAAACTTTACTTATATTTGCTTTAAGCTATTTTATATAAATAAAAAAATACTCTCTATTTAAGTTTAATAAAAATATTAAAAATAAATAAATTCTCAATAATTAAAAATTAAAATTTTCATATCAAAAACAAATTGTGACTTTTTAATGTTTATTAACAAAAATAACTTTTAAATAGTAAGATTTTTCTTAAATTCTAATAACGTAGAATTTTTTGTATATTAAAATAGAATTAAAACACTGAAGATTAGTAAAAAATGATTTTCAAATTATATATATATATATATATATATATATATATATATATATATATATATATATATATATATATATATTACCAAAACGAGAGACATGCATCGATATGTAACTGATGAATGGATAGTTAAATTAATAATAAGATAAATGGTTAAATGAATGAATAATTTAGATTGTCAAATAGGTAGTTTTATTTGCTAATGTGAATGGATGATTAGGATAAAGAGGTTAATGAATGAATGACTTAGAATCTACATAAAAGTCGAAGGGTTTGCATATGTAGATTTTGGGTGAGAACCGAGGAACTGGTTCAAGGATATGGGCATGCATACTCTTATTATTATTACCACAACGCAATAGATTGATTATATGACTTATGTGTGTACATTCAATATAAAATATACTGATATAAATAAATGTTTATGTAAGAGCTATGTTGATGTTCAATTGTTTATTATTCATGTAAGAGGTCAATGAGATCTTGGCCATTGGTTCACGATTGATGTCTTAGGATTAAGTATATGGAAGAGTAAATAGATAATTTGGATCCTCATATGATTACTAGATTAATGTGCGAAGGGTTTCTCGATCGGACTTGTATATAAACGATATAATATTATTTAGACTTATGCACCATGTATTTCTGAGGTATATGGCAGACATATGAGGTGTTATTAAAATAAAAAATTTATGGTAGGTTAAGCACATATATATAGCTGATGGAAAAGATGAATGGAATGAGCGGTTAATGGTTTAGGTGAGCCCCATTGCGATGTTTATGTGAAACCACCACAACCACCAGGTGCGTCATCCTATGTTAGCCCCAAGGCCACTTTGTGATTTAAGTGGCCCACACCAAGGGAAAAAGTTTGGAGGGTGAGTGTCGCCTATACACTTTCCAATCATGTGGTCTATTTGAATCATAGATAAAGCCAGTTTTTCTTCTCTAGACCTAAAATTGGGTGACTAACTTGCTAGTTGGAGTGGGATTGTGAAAATACATGATGGTGGGCTCACCCCAACTACATCATCCTTTACCTCAAATATACGATCACCACCCTTTACCGTGGTGTTAAGATTGTGGGGCCCACTATGAGGTATGTGTTTTATCCATATCATCCATACATTTCTCAAGATCATTTTAGGGTATGGGCTCAAAATTGAAGCAATATTTCTAAAACTTAAGTGGACCACACCATAGAAAATGGTGGCAATAATGACGTCCATCGTTGAAACCATCCTAAGGCGCATGGTGATGTTTATTTGTCATCCAAATTGTTCACGAGGTCACATAAACCTGGATGAATGGAAAACACAAATATTATCTTGATCCAAAACTTTTGTAGCCCCCAAGAAGGTTTCAATGGTAGGCATTCAATTTCTATTATTTTTTATCGTGTGGCCCACTTGAACTTTGGAAATACTTCAATTTTGGGCTCCCTAAAATGTGTTCGAAAAATATAAGACAACGTGGATAAAACATATACATCACGATGAGCTTCATATAGTCTTCGTACTACGTTAAGGGGGTAACTGCATGCGTCATGCACAATCATGGTCCACAAATTCCAAGTAATGGGTTATATAATTCGTGTGGGCTCACAATCATGTATTTTCAAAATCCACTCCAACAAGTAGGTTGGTGACCTAATTTTAAACCTAGGAATGAAAAACCAACCCCATTAATGATTTAAGTGGATGACACAATTGGAAATAATGTACAAATAACACTCACCCTCTAAAATGTTTTCCATAGTATGGCCCACTAGAATCGTGAATAGGGTTGATATTTGGGCCTTGGGCCTAACAAGTGATGACACATGTGGTGGTCTGGGTGTGTTGCTGCCAATTCAATCAAACAAGGTCGCACGAGTGAATGGGGGCCTACATTCGGTTTTCATGTGTGGGTATGATGCTCATGTCTAGAGTATGTTGGACTCAACGTTTGATTGAACTGTCGGTGTTCTCCCATGTTAAGACAGATAAATTGGTGACTAGATACATGATCCAATTATCATCTTAACCACCAGTTGTGCTAAGCATTTAGGTGATTTGTGAAATGGTATGGGTTAGCACTTCTGAATGGATTCTTTTTACCTTTTCACAATATATGTGAGTTTACAGACTTAAGGACTTGTTCTTTTACCGATACTTTCAACTCAATATTTCTCAAATGAATAAGAATATATAAATAAATAAATAAAGGCTAAACAAAGTTGATTTTATTAATATTTGAATAAATGACCAATTACAATCAACAATGTATCAAACAACCAAAGAAATAAACGAAAAAGAAAGATAAATACTTGATTCATCTATCGGAATAGATGATCGAAGAGGTGGTTAGCAGAATGTGACATAATGGGTCTGATCAGCTAAATCAAAACTTAGTTGATCATGATCTTACAACTTAAGGTTGTGGATATTGAATAAGGTACTTAAGGTTGTGGATATTGAATAAGGTTGAAGATATTGAATTTACTCCTAAGGTATTATAGCATGAGCTGCTAGGTAGTAGTGATTTATGTTAGAACTAAGCTAGGCTATGCTACGATAAATTGGAAAGATAAATGTAAAGTAGATAGATGTATTTGGCGTAGGGGTCTGAGCCCTTCTTTGATCGCTTGTCGAGGTAAAACCCTCACTAGGTTTGCTTATTGGTCTTGGATACTTCACGTATCCGGGATGTTTTCCAGATAAGAAAGTCTCCAAATGGATTCGAAACTGTTGGCTTCTTGGATCTTCTTTTCATAGTCGATCCCTTCGATAGGAGATGTTGACGGCCCACTAATTGAATTCAAGATCAGGCATGAGAATGTACGTCAAGATCTCTCTGATGAAGACAACTAGGTTAAGATTAGGGAACCTCAACGGTTAGTCCCGAACCTCAAAACGGTCATGGACGCTCATCTGTTAGCCCACCTCGTCCACTTCTAATCGAGGTGTTGGACAGTCCAGATGGTTTGAAATACTGGCAGGATTTGACACCTGATATTGAATTGTTATCAAACCAGATTAGATCTAGTTCTCCCATTTTCTTAATCCCAATCGAACCACGGCCATAGGATCAGGTTCTCAAGCTCTCCCATTATTTTAATTTTGATTGATGCATGGAACTGGAACCTGATCTAGTTATGTCTGACTCTCCTGATTCGGGTCCAATCCATAGCCAGATTTGCTCAAATGTGGATATGATCTTCAAATATTTGGAACATTCTCGAATGCTACAGACTCTCCGAACGTTTATAGAAAGATCTCTTATTTTGAAAGAATTATGAGAGACAACATCGCCAAGTGTATTCTAGCTGGATATGTAATAAGATTTGTTCTTTTGACGGGTCTTTTATAGTTATATTGGGTACGCCACCTCATTAATCAGCAGGATAAACATGGTCATGTAGCATTTATTGATTCATTCTCTTAAAGGCATGCATAAAGGTATGTGCCTCTAGATTAACAACAGGATGTGTAATGTTGAAGAAAGATCAAACAAAAATACTCTCCAAGAGAAATAAGATTTCTACAAATTCCAACAACATAGTGTCAACATGTGGCAACCTTTGACTGGTCCACGTTACGGCATAAAAAACGTATGTAAAGCATGTAGATTTTACATAAACATTGCCAAGGAACCCACGTGAACCGGCCAGGCCTAGTACCATAAATAGACAAATTTCACTTCAGAACTCCTTTACATATTGGATAGGTGCGACTATATTTTGCTCTTTCAAAAGATAAAATGACCTTTAAAATTTTATTTTTTTATACATCTTTTACAGATTTTCTTTTATAAATACTTCAACCATATCAACCAAACAAAATCATTTCCTTGAAAATCAAGAAATGAATCCATCCAACAACGTAGCTCTCCCGTAAGATTGAAGGAAATAATCCAAAAAGCTTCTTTCGTCCTTTCTGCCGTACCCTGTGTGGTCCACTTGCCTAGAGAACATGGAAACTTCACGTGTCACCTATTAAAAATGTAAACATGATAGGAACATTTTCATGAGATTTTAAAAATAAGTCTCCAAGAATGTCCTATGTGATCTTATTCATTCTTTTACGTACGTGCGGCCCATATGATTCAGGACACGTCAGACTTCTAGACCAAGACATGTATGGCCTGGCTAATGAACGTCTCGGATACGAAACACAACACAAGCGCCATATGAAACGCACAGGTAGCGTACTAAAACATTTTGAGTACTTGCACACAGCACCGACACAGCACCGAGGTTTGGAAAAGCTCTGTGGGCCCTATCATGATGTATGTGTTTTATCCACTCCGGTCATCCGGTTTTTTCAACTTATTTTAGGGCATGATAAAGTATAAGGCTGATATAAATCTGAGGTGGTCCACATTACAGAAAACAGTAGTGATTGGACGCTCACCGTTCAAAAATTCTTATGGGTTACAAAAGTCCTTTTTTTTTTCCTCGTCCATGTCTCTATAACCTAATCAACGGAAACGGATTGGCTACTCCCCTTGCCACTAGCCACTCAGCGGGCCCCACTATGAAGTATGTCTTTTATCCATGCCGTTCGTCCATTTTTACAGATCATTTTAGGGTTATACCCCAAAAATGAGAGGGATATAAATCTCAGGTGGACCACACCACAGGGAAAACAATAGTGATTGGATATCCACCCTTAAAATACTCCCAAGGCTCACTGTGCTGTTAATTTGACATCCAATCTATAGGTTAGGTTATACAGACTTAGATGAAGCGAAAAAACAAAGATAAGCTTGATCGAAAACTTTTATAGCTCCTAAATTTTTTTTAATGGTTGGCATTCAATCAACACTGTTTCCTGTATCGTGGTACACTTGAGATTAGGATATATTTCATTTTTGGGCTCCTACCATGAAATGATCTGGAAAAATAGATGGACGGCATGGATGAAACACGTACATCATGGTGATCCCACCGACCACAAGGGGAGTAGCCAATCCGTTCTCCTAGTCAACAGGTTGGATGGCATGAAACATTACAGCGAGCCTTATGAAATTTGTAATGGATGACATTCAATCACCACTCTTTTCTGTGGTGTGGTCCACCTGAGACTCGGATCTGCCTCATTTTTTGAGCTCATGCCCAAAAATGAGCATGAGAAATGGATGCACCAGCGTGGATAAAACACATACATCATGGTGGCCCGCCGAGCTTTTCCAGCACCGACGTCGGTACTCGTCGGTGCTGTGTGATACCCTACGAAAAGAGACTCCCACCGACGCGGAGGAACGCTAACTGCTAAGTCCACCCTCTCGTGTGAGATGGACGGGAGTTTCGCGTCACACGTTGCAACATAAGTAACATTTACAAGATCTGGTCCATTCATCAGATACATTACGTTTCCTGAATGCCGTAAATTTAGTGTTTCCACCAATCTTCGTAATCTACACCTGCACATTGAAAATGGAAGGATACAATTCTCTCCATTATCTCATCCAGGCGTAGCCTACGGATCAGTTTGATTCTCGAAAAGAGCATGAGTACAATACCGCGTAAGCTGATCAACGTCCCATATTTCAAATCTGTGTCGGTCACGTTGAAAGTGCACCGTGAAGCTTCTGCTCATCTCATGCGAGCAAGTACAAGTACAGTTCACTTTGACTGGTCCACGTAGTGTCAACATATGGCAACCTACCTTTGATTGGTCCATGTAACGACATCGAAAACGTGTGTAAAGCATGTAGATTTTACATGAACATTGCTAAGGAGCCCGCATGATCCGGCCAGACCTAGATACCGTAAATAGACATTTATGGAGAGAGACTTATAAAACACGGTTGAAACCAAGATGTGTTAAATCTGTTTTGGCGGGCTCGACCGGTCGAGTGGGCCGCTAGACTAGTCGAGGCCCACTCGACTCAAAGTCTAGCGAGCTTGTCTTTTCGGGTGTCCGTGATGCTCTACCAGTCGAGGGGATAGCTTGACCGGTCGAGGGTGTCCTTCGACTAGTCGAGGCCTCGACTCAACTAGTTGAGGTTATGCAGATCCTGCTGGGACTGCGTAAATTTGAGGCGGTTTCCGGACTTTTCCAAAGGAGGTGCATAAGTGGAGTTTCCTAAACTATAAATAGGGGTCCCTAGGGCTATTCTAAGGTATTCTAAAGCTTTCTAAAGGAGTTCCAAGGGTTCCTAAAAGGATTTTAGAGTTTCTAAAGGGTGTAGCAAGGATGAGATTCGAGGTTGTTCGAATCGGGTAAGTCCTCTCTCTTTGTAATTTCTATTTTCATGGTGGAGATTTGTAGCTTTGTGTCGTGGTTTTTTCCTGCAAGAGTTTTTCACGTTAAATCTTTGTGTTCTCTTGTGTGCACTACCAAAAAAACGGGCAAAGACTATGAACTAAATCCGTAGCCATAGACCTATAGCTACGGATCTAGTCCATAGCACGGCCATAGGCGTAGGTGCAGTAACAATAGGTCTAGAACCTATAGCTACGGATTTAATCCGTAGCTATAGGTCAAAACAACCACGGATTTAATCCATAACAATTATGTCCATAGCTAAAGGTTACAAGAGCTACGGATTTAATCACTACCGTTACGGATATAATCCGTAGCTATATCTGGCAAGCGCTACGGATCTAAGCCGTAGCAATTATATTCGTAGTTATAGGTTACAACAGCTACAAATTTAATTATAGCAGCTACTGATTTAATCTGTAGTTATAGTTTACAGCAGCTACGGATATAATCCGCAGCAAATCCTATTTTAAAAAATATATATACAATTACTTGTTCATTCAATTACCACCTGCATAATCATTCATTCATTTCATTACAATCAATTACAATCATTTATTCATTCAATTACAATCTTTCATTCAATCAATTACAATTACAATTACAATTACAATTACAATTAATTACAATCCTTCATTCAATCAATTACAATTACAATCCTTCATTCAATGAATTACAATTACAATTACAATAATGCTGAAAATACAAATCTTTAGCTTCATTAGAGAAATTTGCTCGACTTCACCCTAAAATTTCAAAGATAAAGAATTGAAAGAGAAGATATATTTTGATGGTATGATATTTTTTTCACAAGTAAATAGGCCTTTCTCAGCCATCACCCACCTGAAGAATAAAAAACCGGTTGTTGTCCAAGTCCACTCATTTTCCTTTCAATTTCTTAGTGACCTCTGTAAAATTACTTTCACAATCATTTATATAGTACTTTTAAGAGTCGTCTCGAAATGAACCTGTAGTAAAGACAAAGTCACTTCCTGCAACAGCTTCGTATATTCTATCATCCTACAAATAGTTATGGCATTCATAAATCGGAATGACCATTGGAGGAAAGAAAAATAAAGTGAAAGAAGTGCATCATGTATAACCATTTTCTTCTTCTTTTTTTCTTAATGAATTAATAAAAACTCAAAGAGGAATGAAATTGACACAAAAGGAATGGTCTCACCCTATGGTTTGTAGGGCCAAAATAAACATCAGGAAATCGGGTTCAGGTTTGGGATCGGGTTTAGGTTTAGGTTAGGGAGTTGAGATTAGGATTAGGTGTAGGTTTAAGTTTAGGGATTTGAGAATAGGTTAAGGTTTAGGTTTAGGAAATCGGGTTCGGGTTCGGGATCGGGTATAAGTTTGGGTTTTCAAGTTTAGGTTTAAGTTTAGGTTAGGGAGTTAGGTTTAGGTTAGGTTTAGGTTAGGTTTAGGAATTGAGAATAAGTTAAGGTTTAGGTTGAGGAAATTGGGTTCGGGTTCGGCATCGGGTTTAAGTTTGGGTTTTCAAGTTTAGGTTTAGGTTTAGGTTAGGGAGTTGAGATTAGGATTAGGTGTAGGTTTAGGTTAAGGGATTTGAGAATAGGTTAAGGTTTAGGTTTAGGAAATCGGGTTCGGGTTCGAGATCGGGTTTAAGTTTGGGTTTTCAAGTTTAGGTTTAGGTTTAGCTTAGGTAGTTAGGTTTAGGTTAGGTTGTAGGTTAAGGTTTAGGGAATTGAGAATAGGTTAAGGTTTAGGTTTAGAAAACCGGGTTCGGGTTCGGGATCGGGTTTAATTTTGGGTTTTCAAGTTTAGGTTTAGGTTTAGGTTAGGGAGTTAGATTTAGGTTAAGCTTTAGGGAATTGAGAATAGGTTAAGGTTTAGTTTTAGAAACCGGGTTCGGGTTCGAGATCGGGTTTAAGTTTGGGTTTTCAAGTTTAGGTTTAGGTTTAGGTTAGGGAGTTAGGTTTAGGTTAGGTTGTAGGTTAAGGTTTAGGGAATTGAGAATAGGTTAAGGTTTAGGTTGAGGAAACTGTGTTCGGGTTCGGGATCGGGTTTAAGTTTGGGTTTTCAAGTTTAGGTTTAGGTTTAGGTTAGGGAGTTAGGTTTAGGTTAGGTTGTATGTTAAGCTTTAGGGAATTGAGAATAGGTTAAGGTTTAGGTTGAGGAAACTGGGTTCGAGTTCGGGACTGGGTTTAAGTTTGGGTTTTCAAGTTTAGGTTTAGGCTTAGGTTAGGGAGTTAGGTTTAGGTTAGGTTGTAGGTTAAGGTTTAGGGAATTGAGAATAGGTTAAGGTTTAGGTTGAGGAAACCGGGTTCAGGTTCGGGTTCGGGATCGGGTTTAAGTTTGGGTTTTCAAGTTTAGGTTTAGGTTTAGGTTAGGTAGTTAGGTTTAGGGAATTGAGAATAGGTTAAGGTTTAGGTTTAGAAACCTTAGTTTCGGTTCGAGTTCGGGTTTAAGTTTGAGTTTTCAAGTTTAGGTTTAGGTTTAGGTTAGGTAGTTAGGTTTAGGTTAGGTTGTAGGTTAAGGTTTAGGGAATTGAGAATAGGTTAAGGTTTAGGTTTAGGAAACCGGGTTAGGGTTTGGGATCGGGTTTAAGTTTGGGTTTTCAAGTTTAGGTTAGGGAGTTAGGTTAAGGTTTAGGGAATTGAGAATATGTTAAGGTTTAGGTTGAGGAAACCGGGTTCGGGTTCGGGATCGGGTTTAAGTTTGAGTTTTCAAGTTTAGGTTTAGGTTTAGGTTAGGTAGTTAGGTTTAGGTTAGTTTGTAGGTTAAGGTGTAGGGAATTGAGAATGGGTTCGGGTTTAGGTTATAGGTTATGGTTTTGGTTTAGGTTTAGGTTATAGGTTTTGGATTTGAGAATGGGTTATATGGTTTAGGTTTAGGAAATCGGGTTCATGTTCGGGATTGGGTTTAAGTTTTGGTTTTCAAGTTTAGGTTTAGGTTTAGGTTAGGGAGTTGAGATTAGGATTAGGTGTAGGTTTAGCGTTAGGGAATTGAGTTTAGGTTATAGGTTTAGGGAAAGGTTAGGTTTAGGTTATAGGTTTTGGGATTTGGGAATAGTTTTAGGTTATAAGTATAAGTTTAGGTTAGGTTATAGGTTAAGGTTTAGGGATTTGAGTTTAGGTTATAGGTTTTGGTTTAGGTTATAGGTTTTGGGATTTGAGAATGGGTTCGGGTTTAGGTTATAGGTTTTGGTTTTGGTTTAGGTTATAGGTTATAGGTTTTGATTTAGGTTAGAGGTTATAGGTTTAGGTTAAGGTTTAAGTTTAGGTTTAGGTTATGGGTTTTGGGATTTGAGAATGAGTTCGGGTTTAAGTTATAGGTTTTGGTTTTGGTTTAGGTTATAGGTTTTGATTTAGGTTATAGGTTATAGGTTTAGGCTTGGGTTATAGGTTTTGGATTTGAGAATAGGTTCGGGTTTAGGTTATACGTTTTGGTTTTGGTTTAGGTTTTGGTTTTGATTTAGGTTATAGGTTTTGGGATTTGAGAATGGGTTCGGGTTTAGGTTATAGGTTATGGTTTTGGTTTAGGTTTAGGTTATAAGTTTTTGGATTTGAGAATAGGTTATGGTATAGGTTTAGGAAATCGGGTTCATGTTTGGGATTGGGTTTAAGTTTTGGTTTTCAAGTTTAGGTTTAGGTTTAGGATAGGGAGTTGAGATTAGGATTATGTGTAGGTTAGCTTTAGGGAATTGAGTTTAGGTTATAGGTTTAGGAAAGGTTAGGTTTAGGTTATAGGTTTTGAGATTTGAGAATAGTTTTAGGTTATAAGTATAGGTTTAGGTTATGTTATAGGTTAAGGTTTAGGGATTTGAGTTTAGGTTATAGGTTTTGGTTTAGGCTATAAGTTTTAGGTTTAGGTTAAGGTTAAGGTTTAGGTTATAGGTTTTTGGATTTGAGAATGGGTTCGGGTTTAGGTTTAGGAAATCGGGTTCATGTTCGGGATTGAGTTTAAGTTTGTGTTTTCAAGTTTAGGTTTAGGTTTAGGTTAGGGAGTTGAGATTAGGATTAGGTGTAGGTTTAGCTTTAGGAATTGAGTTTAGGTTATAGGTTTAGAGAAAGGTTAGGTTTAGGTTATAGGTTTTGGGATTTGGGAATAGTTTTAGGTTATTGGATTTAGGTTAGGTTATAGGTTAAGGTTTAGGGATTTGAGTTTAGGTTATAGTTTAGGTTTAGGTCTAGGTTTTAGTTTAGGTTATAGGTTTTGGGATTTGAGAATGGGTTCGAGTTTAAGTTATAGGTTTTGGTTTTGGTTTAGGTTGTAGGTTTTGGGATTTGAGAATGGGTTCGGGTTTAAGTTATATATTTTGGTTTTGGTTTAGGTTATAGGTTTTGATTTAGGTTATAAGTTATAGGTTTAGGTTTAGGTTATAGGTTTTTGGATTTGAGAATGGGTTCAAGTTTAGGTTATAGGTTTTGGTTTTGGTTTAGGTTATAGGTTTTGGGTTTGAGAATGGGTTCGGGTTTAGGTTATAGGTTATGGTTTTGGTTTAGGTTTAGGTTATAGGTTTTGGATTTGAGAATGGGTTATGGTTTAGGTTTAGGAAATCGGGTTCATGTTCAGGATTGGGTTTAAGTTTTGGTTTTTAAGTTTAGGTTTAGGTTTAGGTTAGAGAGTTGAGATTAGGATTAGGTGTAGGTTTGGCTTTAGGGAATTGAGTTTAGGTTATAAGTTTAGGAAAGGTTAGGTTTAGGTTATAGGTTTTGGAATTTGGGAATAGTTTTAGGTTATAAGTATAGGTTTAGGTTAGGTTATAGGTTAAGGTTTAGGGATTTGAGTTTAGGTTATAGGTTATAGGTTTAGGTTAAGGTTAAAGTTTAGGTTTAGGTTATAAGTTTTGGATTTGAGAATGGGTTCGGGTTTAGGTTTAGAAATTGGGTTCATGTTTGGGATTGGGTTTAAGTTTGGGTTTTCAAGTTTAGGTTTAGGTTTAGGTTAGGGAGTTGAGATTAGGATTATGTGTAGGTTTAGCTTTAGGGAATTGAGTTTAGATTATAAGCTTAAGGAAACGTTAGGTTTAGGTTGTAGGTTTTAGGATTTGGGAATAGTTTTAGGTTATAAGTATAGGTTTAGGTTATGTTATAGGTTAAGGTTTAGGGATTTGAGTTTAGGTTATAGGTTTAGGTTTAGGTCTAGGTTTTGGTTTAGGTTATAGGTTTTGGTTTAGGTTTAGGTTATAGGTTTTGGATTTGAGAATGGGTTCGGGCTTAGGTTATAAGTTTTGGTTTTGGTTTAGGTTTAAGTTATAAGTTTTTGGATTTGAGAATGGGTTATGGTTTAGGTTTAGAAAATCGAGTTCATGTTCGGGATTGGGTTTAAGTTTGGGTTTTCAAGTTTAGGTTTACATTTAGGTTAAGGAGTTGAGATTAGGATTAGGTGTAGGTTTAGCTTTAGAGAATTGAGTTTAGGTTATAGGTTTTGGTTTAGGTTATAGGTTTTGGGATTTAAGAATGGGTTCGGGTTTAGCTTAAGGGTGTGGTCCCTGCAAATACAAATATAAACATGACCTGTCCAAATGGCCAGGACCTTCCAATACCGTCCATAGAAAATGGACAGCTTCATCATGGTCATAACAATGGTTCCCACCTTCCAGGGACCCCCGCTCATCCGGATAGCTCCGACGCACATCTGGGTCTGCTTTATTAATTTCGAGCAAATACATAAACACGGCCTGTCCAAATGGTCAGGCCCCTCCAATGCCGTCCATAGGAAATGGACAGCTTCATCATGGTCATAATAGCGGTTCCCACCTTCCAGGGACCCCCGCTCATCCGGATAACTCCGACGCACATCCGGGTCTGCTCCATCAATTTTGAGCAAATAAATAAATACGACATGTTCAAATGGCCAGGCCACTCCAATCATGTGCATTCTTGATAAGAGACGTACCAGATGCTTGAATCTGAAATATGCAGCTCCAATCCTCCCACATGAAACATCCACCTAAAAGAATGCTTATAACCGTCATGCTTGAGTAATCAACTACCCACTTAATGAAAAGAGCACAAATACCTTTTCATGATTCAAAGAAGGGAACTCGAGGGTTTTCCTTACCTTCCATTGTATGCTTCCAAGGTTTTTCTTACAGACCAACAAAACTAATAGTAAGAAAGAACCCATCAACAACAATTTATATTCAAGAGAGCTTCAAATCTTAGGAACTGGGGAAAATTTTCTAGTTTAGAAGATGGGTATGTCTAATCTTACTTCACATACTCCTCCGTGGCTGTGAGAAATGATGTTGGAGGCTGCATTATTAACAAGTAAATGGCTCAATGCCTTGAATTGATCAGAGATAAGTCGATAACAAGTGTTATCAAAATCTTAGTAAGAAGTGTTTCAGAATAAAAAGAAAGAAATAGCTATTCTAAGAGGCATCGCTATAAAATTGAAACCTACTCAATCTTGATGAACTTTTCTCCACGCCCAAGATCAAGGCTTTTACATATTTCATAAAACTCAGACAACCTTTCAGCCTGCAGCACATAAGTAACTTAAGACATGCCGAACAGGCAAAAAATTCCTCCCAACTTAAATCAGCATGTAGTGAATGATCAAGGACATAAGGATAATTTAGATATGGAGAGTAAGTACCTGCTGCCCTACTTTCCTGTATATTTCAAGGGGCTTTGATAGCATGATGCCGTTGCATCTCAAGAATAGAGGATAGTCTATGTACATGAGAGAGAGAGAGAGAGGCATACAAATCAGATGCCAATACGATTCAATTAATAGACATATACAAGTTATAACAAAGGCAAACAGAAAATGATCGATGAAGACAATAAGCATATAGACCAAATTCAACATTTTGAAACTCATAATGGCAAAGAAAATTGAGCTTCAAAGGTTTAAACGGATATTGCCTCCCAATTGTCTCGAGTTCCTTCTGACATTTCCCATTCAAACTGTCCAATATTGTAATGAATAAACGGTCGACATGTCCAAGATCTGCAGGTCCACGAATAGTTTCTCACGAATGCAAATATAACTTATATAGCTACAAGATATTCACTACAAGAAGCCTAGCCTATGCTCCACCCTAACATTACTTGAGCTAAGGTTTAGCTACGATCCAATTCAATTGGCATGCAGAATTCTCAAAAACTAAGTCATGCATAAAAAAATAATAAAATCAAATCAAAGACGGCCTGATAGGGCAAAGAACTCTAATTGCAAAGGCATGAAACAAAGATACCGCTAATTCAATCATGTGCCGAAAGGCATGAAACAAAGATACCTGTAATTAAATCATGTGCCCAAAGGCATGAAATAAAGAAACCTCTAATTTCTTGTAATGGTTGGAAGCATGCTTGCGAGAGTAAGCAACGTCAGTAGAGATCCAAGAGTGCCTTTAAAAAGAAATTAAAACAAGAACTTCACCTGTACTGGCAACAGAACCAGAAAAACTGATTTTTGCTGCACCTTCAGTGGAGACAACTGCAGATGTTGAAGTAGAAGAACCTGCAAAAGAATCACATAAAAAAATTGCACAATCACAACAACATGGGTATATTCGAAAACTGAGTAGGCAATCCACAGCCAAGGCCATCAACCTCGAGAAGTAAACAAGTGGCTAAAGGAGTAGAATGGCAATAGAGTATCAATTACACAAGGGAAGCCACTTTATACCAGTTTTTTCCACAAATAAGAAAAAACAAAAAAAACAAGAAAGATTCCACCATGATTACATAGAAAATTCAAAACAAGGTGAACATTCGCAATTGTGAGTTGGAGACCAATAAGATTCACAAAGGCCATATATCAACCAATTAAGGGGAAAAAATAATTGAAACTGCATAAATAGAAAATATCAGCGGACTTTTAGGGGCATAACCACAACAATGACATGGAAAGAGAAATGTCCAAAACATTGAAACGGTCTAAGAAGGATAAAAACATATGGAATTGCACCAGTAGCAGATTGCTGCAGTGAATATCTACAAGAGAAACAATTACAAAAATTATTTACCTTTATGAGGAAACAAAAACCAATTTCCTCACTCTTGGCTTTCCCAAAAAGGGGAGTCACAAATCAGAGGAAATCGGTCCTTTCCTCGATTGAATCCCATTTTCCACCAATCCAAACATCCACTAGGACTTGACATGTTCTTCAAGCACATTTCCTTCCATCTTATCCTAAGTAGTGCCCATCGAAATGGAATCTCTCAGTTGGTCCAACAGTGAAAACGAAATTTCTCAAAATGGCCCATAGAGATGAAAAGGACAGTCTTGAAAATGCAATCGGTTGCTTAGTGCAGCAAAGTTCTGTCCTTTGTGCCCATCCAAATGGAATCTGGCCATGGCTAGACTTCGGGCAAGGCATCCACCAAATGTCTTTCTTTTAATCTAGAAAAAGGGCCAGTACCTATGAGATTGAAAGCCAGTATTTGCAAGTGTGGTAGCTAGGCCAGTTTGGATTGCCCCCAATGAGCAATTTGGGTTGAGATGTGCCTATTTGTGACATTTGGGGGTTACAGTTCAAGCTCAGGTCTGGCTTTGGGCCAATTTACTAAATGGATTGGGCTTTGTATGGCCCTTGACCTGACTCAAACTCGACCCATTGCCACCCCCAGGAAAATCCCTCCATCCAACTTCTGGGGTACATCCAAAGTCCAAACAGCCCGTTATACTTTTCTCATTAATAATATATGCAGAATGTAGGGAATAACAGTACTAGCAGCTGAACAATGAAGACCAATAAACAAGATATACTGCAACTAAAAAGAAAATGGCTATTTTTTAGTTCCTGCAACTCTATTTGTTTTCAGCTCAATATCATGTCTTGTATAAAAACCTGGAACTTACCCGTTAGCAAAAAATTGCATAATACTAATGAACTAAAATAAATGAATGCAAGCAAGGAAACCTTTGGGTGCATGATAATTAATGCTTTGGAAAAGCGAGAGCCACCACAAGGTGGAAGGGATACCTGAAAATAAGCTAGAGTGACTTCTGTCATGGTGAGCCGCCATGGACATCGGCTAAGGAATGTGGTGGTGTATTATGATCCCAATGGTTTTAAGTAGGGGTGGCAATGGGTGGGGTTTAGACTGGGTAGGGGTTAGCACAAGCCCGACCCATTTACAAAATGGACCAAGAATTCATGCCCAAACCTTACCCAAAGTAAAGGGTTCGTCAACATTAAAGGGAACAGACAGGTAGAAAAACCAGCATAGAAGACTGTACATTGACGGCCATGGATGAATCTATTTACTTTTAAGTAGCAAAAGGGAGTTCCAAACAAGAGATACAAAGTCACATAAGATTACATTTTCCATTCAATGTAGGCAACTTCTTTCACAAACTAATCAGAATGAAATAGAAGAACATGCAATGACAGCTGCTCAGAATAGCCACAAAAATTGAAGCAAGGAAACTCACTTTCCATGTTGTTCTTGCACACTCTTAGTGGCGGATTTTGTGATGGTTTCCTACTTCAAATGCCCAAAAAAATCTGCAGAACTAAAATTAATAGAGCATAGACTTGGAGATATTGACTTAGAAATAGCCTTTCACATTTACATCAAACAAATGAAATAAAGGGTCAACTAAAAGTAAAGAAAATACCGACGACCCTTGGATTTGATATGAAAATTTAGCTACACAGCAATTTGCCTGCATTGAGGGCTGAAGAATATCACCACAGCAACAAATGAAAAAAATTACAACAGCATCAACAGTAATCACAACAAAGTTCTACCACCAAAACCTTCTCTGTTGAGCCATTTCATCAAACAGTTAGTATGCATGAAATCTGAAAGAGAGAGAAAAAAGATATAGAGAGAGGAGTAGATCAAACATATGAAGAGGAACCTCAGATTCCTTCGATTTTTAGAGATGTCACAAAAATATGAAAGGATGGCGGAGATGCATGGCTGCTGCAATGGAGGTCCGAGCAAGATGATGATGTGAGGGAGATAGAAGATATGGCGGAGATGCATCGGAGAGAGAGAGAGAGAGGCGAATGAGAGAGATGGAGCAGGTGAGAGAGAGAGAGAGGGAAAGGAGATCGGGATGAAGATCGGGAGAGAGAAAGAGGGAAAGAGGAGAATGTGAGCAGCGATCGAGAGAGAGAAAGAGCGATCGGGAGAGAGAGAGAGAGAGAGAGAGAGAGAGAGAGAGAGAGAGAGAGAGAGAGAGAGAGAGAGAGAGAGAGGGGAGACTGGGAGCAGAGATCGGGAGAGACGGAAATAAGGGAATGGAAAGAGGGAGAGGAGAGGAAAAGGTTTTTTGGGCGCGACTCTGTTTTGAGCGCGCGCCCTTCTTTTTTTTTTGGCGTGGAGACGGACCAACACATGGATGGTCCTGTCAGGGGTTCCGTTGGGCCCACTATGATGTATTTGGTTTATCCATGCTGTCCATTCATTTTGATAATTAAATTTAACATGTGATCCCCAAAAGGAGGTAGATTAAAGACCCAAGTGGACCACACCATAGGAAGAACATGTGATTTAATCTCCATTGTTTCCTACCGTGTGGTCCACTTAAGCCTTCGATCTACCTACCTTTTTGGGTTCGTGCCCTAAAATGATATTTCAAAACATATGGATGGCTTAGATAAAACACATATATTGTGGTAGGCCCCATAGAACCCCCCACACTACCATCAATTTTTACTTATTAGCTACGGATTAAATCCGTAGCTAAATTAGCTACGGTTTATATCCGTAGCAGAAAACTAACACAGTTCGTAGCCTTTACTCAATTTTTTGGTAGTGGTGTGCTTGGTGCCATTGGATTGGTATCTTAGATATAAATCTATGTAATTCCGCAGCACAAATCCCCAACAAGTGGTATCAAAGCCATCGTTGGGGCACAGATCTGAATCTGAGGGGTTAGTAATAATGGCAAGTACTAGGTACGAGATTGAGAAGTACTCATGGAAAAATAAATTTAAGTTATGGAAGATCAAGATGATGAGTTCCTTAATCAAGCAAGGCGAAGATGGTGCTCTTGAGGAGCGAAAGTCTATTATGACTGATGGTGATTGGAATACTCTTGATAAGAAAGTTTTATCATCAATCTGTTTATATCTCACAGATAAGGTTCTCTACAATGTCATGAGGCAGAAAATTGCGGCTAAGTTATGGGCGAAGTTAGAGGATGTCTATGCAAAAAAATCATTTGAAAATCGCGTACACTTGAAGCGGCAGTGGTATAACTTCAAGATGGCAGAGGATGGAGATCTGGAGGCTCACATCAATAACTTTAATAAATTGGTTTGCAAATTGCTGGATATGGAGGAAGTGATGAAAGATGAAGAACAAACATGTATGTTGCTGAATTCTCTTCCGGCGTTGTATGAGTCATTCAAGGACACTATGTGCAGCACGAATAAAACCCTGAGTGTTGACACCGTTATCTCAGGTTATGAGAAAGCTAAACGGCGACATGGGGACATCTTCTGAGGCATTGTTTACGAGGGACATAAATTCTGAACAAGGTACAAGTTATTCAGGTTCTAGATCCAAAACCAAGGAAAAAGGGCAAAGGAAAGGTAAAGTGCTGGAATTGTGAGAAGGAAGGACGTGTGAAGAAATATTGTGAAAATCCTAAATCGAAGAGAGAAGATTCTAAGGCTTCATATAGGGAGGCCAATGCTGCCACATCAGATGGATCGAGTGAATGCAATGGTAATGTTTTGTCTGTGTCTACGATCAGACGGCCATATGATGATCGTAAGGGCGAGTGGATTCTAGACACAGGGACATCTTTTCACATGACTCCTCATCGGAGTTGGTTCACTAGTTACATGGAGTGCGATGGTGGACAAGTATTTATGGGCAATGATATTGCTTGTAATGTTGTACCTATTAGTTCGGTGCACATCAGGATGTTTGATGGGATGGAGCGTACCTTGACTGATGTCAGGCACGTTCCTGATTTGAAGTAGAATCTGATTTCTCTTGTTGAACTTGAGGCAAAAGGATGCAAGTATATAGGTATTGATGGTGCTCTTAAGGTATCTAAGGGGGCATGGGTAATCATGAAAGTGCAACGACTCGGTAACTTGTATAGGTTGATCGGGAGCACTTCAACAGGTGGAGCTGCGGTGGATGTAGCGGATTTCACCTCTACACGTGTGTGACATGTTGGGCATGGCCACATGAGTGGCAGGGTAGGAAGGCTAAGACGTGCAGACAGGGATGCAAAGCAGGTGGAAAAGCCACCTGTGAGAAGAATTACACAGCATAATTGCAGGATATCAGTGAGGTACATAGACGACTCCAATATCGCAGGGGATTCATCTTCTCTTCAGATAACTCTATATGAGCTTAGTGCTGAGAAGTGGATGGTGACTATGAGCGATGTGATGGACTCATTGTACCAGACCGACATATGTGAGCAGGTGAAGCTTTCAGTGGGCCAGAGAGTAGTTGGATGTAGGTGGATCTTCAAGAGGATACAACATAGATACAGGGCGAGGTTGGTAGCGAAGGGTTATGCTCAGAGAGAAGGTATCAGCTTCTCAGAGATATTCGCGCCAACGGTATAACAGGTGTCTATTAGATCCGTGATTGGCGCTGGTTGACCAATGTAATCTTGAGCTGGAAGGATGGATGTGGAGTCTGCACTTCAGCAAAGGAAAGTGAAGAGTAGATCTACATGAAGCAACCAGAGTGGTTCGAAGTTAAAGGGGCTGAGAAAAGACTTTGTAGGAGGTCGTGGTTCGACCTGTCGCCTAGGCAGTGGTTTGATTCCTTCATGGTGAGTCAGATATTGATGACATGTAAATCGCCAATTATGACATGTCTGAAATCAATGTATTGAAGACTCAGTTAAGTGAGACATTCAGGATGAAGGATCAGGGGGTTGCAAAGACGGTTCTCGGCATTGAGACTGAAGGAGGAGTAGGCTTTGGTAATCACAGGAGGAATACCTTATGTGTAAGTATTGATCAAGGATGTGATGGGCCAGGTAAAGCCGGAGAGCGTTCCCTAAGTGTCTCTCCTCAAGTTTTCTTCAGGATATGTCTCAAAACAGATGAGGAAAAGCAAGATATCTCATGAGCTTTATTCGAATGTAGTTGACAGTGTATGCCATGGTCTAGATTAGATTGGTTATTTCACAGGCTATCAATGTTGTGAGCAAATACCCCGGCAAGTAATATTGGGTAGCAGTGAGATGGTAAGAAGACTTCGTCTTTCCTTTTGAGAAGACAGGAGCAAAGGCGGTTGGGCACGTGGATTCAGATTCGGTAGGCATGTTCACGTAGATCATTTTTGCAGAGAAGTTCAAGTTTTGTGCAACTTCTTTGGGCTTGGCGATGGCGAGAAAGAAGGACGGAGTGTGCTCGAAAAGCTATGATGTGATGCAGAGATAAGAGAAGAGGTTAAGGAGCTACACGGTTGAAGATTGAAGACACGGTGGAGATTGTTGAAACCAAGATGTCTTAAATCTGTTTTGGCGGGCTCGACCGATCGAGTGGGCCGCTAAACTAGTCGAGGCCCACTCAACTCAAAGTCCAGCGAGCTTGTGTTTTGGGTGTCCATGATGCTCGACCAGTCGAGGGGATGGCTCTATTGGTCGAAGGGGTCCTTCGACCAGTCGAGGCCTCGGCTCGACTAGTCGAGGTTACGCAGATCCTACGCAGATTGCGTAAATTTGAGGCGGTTTCTGAACTTTTCTAAAGGAGGTGTGTAAGTGGAGTTTTCTAAACTATAAATAGGGGTCCCTATGGCTATTCTAAGGTATTCTAAGGCTTTCTAAAAGAGTTCCTAAAAAGATTTTATGGTTTCTAAATGGTGTAGCAAGGGTGAGATTCGAGGTTATTCGAATCGGGTAAGTCCTCTCTCTTCGTAATTTCTATTTTTATAGTGGAGATCTGTCGCTTTGTGCCGTAGTTTTTTCCCGCAAGAGTTTTCCACTTTAAATCTTTGTGTTCTCTTGTGTCTACTTAGTGCCATTTGATTGTTATCCTAGATCTAGATTTGTGTGATTCCGCTGCACAAATCCCTAACAAACACTTCAGAACTCCTTTACATATTAGATAAGTGCGACTATATTTTGCTCATTCAAAAAGTAAAATGATCTTTTTTTAAAATTTTTTTACATCTTTTACTGATTTTCTTTTATAAATACTTCAACCATATCAACCAAACAAAATTATTTTCTTGAAAATCAGGAAATGAATCCATCCAACAACAAAGCTCACCGTAAGATTGAAGGAAATAACCCGGAAAGCTTCTTTCGTCCTTTCTGCCGTACCCCGTGTGGTCCACTTGCCTAGAGAACATGGAAACTTCTAGTGTCACCTATTAAAAATGTAAACATGATGGGAACATCTTCATGAGATTTTAAAAATAAGTCTCCAAGAATATCCTATGTGATCTTATTCATTCTTTTACGTACGTGTGGCCCACATGATTCAGGACACGTCAGATTTCTAGACCAATACATCTACGGCTGGCTAATGAACGTCTCGGATACAAAACACAACACAAGTGCCATATGGAACGCACAGGTAGTGTACTTGAACATTTTGGGTACTTGCACACAGCACTTTTCCAGAAGCAGCTCTTCCAGAAGCACCTCAGTGCGGTGTGGTTCTGGAAAAGCTCTGTGGGCCTATCATGGTGCATGTGTTTTATCCACTTCGTTCATCCAGTTTTTCCAACTTATTTTAGGGCATGATAAAGTATATGGCTGATCTAAATCTGATGGTCTACATTACATATTTTATATAGTGATTGGACGCTCACCGTTCAAGAATTCTTAGGGGCTACAAAAGTTTTGAACCAAGCTTTATCTATATATATATATATATATATATATATATATATATATATATATATATATATATATATATATATATATATATATATTATATATTTCATGTCTCTGTGACCTAATCAACGGAAACGGATTGGCTACTCCCCCTGCCACTAACCACGTGGCTAGTTGTTGGTGCTCAGCGGGCCCACTATGAAGTATGTCTTTTATCCATGCTGTTCATCTATTTTGACAGATCATTTTAGGGCTTGATCCCAAAAATGAGAGGGATGTAAATCTCAGGTGGACCACACCACGGCAAAGCAATAGTGATTGGATATCCACCATTAAAATACTCCTGATGCTCACTGTGCTGTTTATTTGACATCCAATCTGTTTGTTAGGTTATAAAGACCTAGATGAAGCAAAAAAACAAAGATCAGCTTGATCCAAAACTTTTATATCCCTTTAAAAAATTTTAATGGTTGACATTCAATTAACAATGTTTCATGTAATGTTGTCCACTTGAGATTAGGATATATCTCGTTTTTGAGCACATACCATGAAATGATCTAGAAAAATAGAGGAAGGACATGGATGAAACATATACATCATGGTGGATCCCACAGAGCACCGACCACAAGGGGAGTAACCAATCCGTTCTCCTAATAAACAGGTTGGATGGCATGAAACATTACAGCGGGCCTTAGGAAGTTTTTAGTGGTTGACATTCAATCACCACTCTTTCCTGTGGTGTGGTCCACCTGAGACTTGGATCTGCCTCATTTTTGAGCTCATGCCCAAAAATGAGCATGAGAAATGGATGCACCAGCGTGGATAAAACACATACATCATGGTGGCCCACAGAGCTTTCCAGCACCGACGTCGGTACTCGTCGGTGCTGTGTGATACCCTACGCAAACAGACTCCCACCGACGCGGAGGAATGGTAACTGCTAAGTCCACCCTCTCGTGTGAGATGGACGGGAGTTTCGCGCCACACGTTGCAACATAAGTCACATTTACAAGATCTGATCCATTCATCAGATACATCACGTTTCCTGAATGCCGTAGATTTAGTGTTTCCACCAATCTTCGTAATCTACACCTGCACATTGAAAATGGACGGATACAATTCTCTCCATTATCTCATCCAGGCGTAGCCCGCGGATCAGTTTGATTCTCGACAAGAGCATGAGTACGATACAGCGTAGCTGATCAACGTCCCATATTTCAAATCTATGTGGGTCACGTTGAAAGTGCACCGTGAAGCTTCTGCTCATCTCATGCGAACAAGTACAAGTACAATTCGCTGTAGTCCACCAAAGGTGCAGGAACATGCAGACAACAACGACGTCCCACCCGTTCACTGAAAATGGTCAGGTGGGCCACACCTGCATCTAGCGTTCACCAATAGGAGGGCCTACACGAGGAGGCTGATTATTGCACCGCTACAACCGGCGTATCTAACCACTTCCAAGACCTGCCAGGGACCCAGTCAGGACGCGGATTCGTTGGATCCGGACGACCACCAACCTGGAGGATCCGTGACTGTGGGGTCCACCTTGATGTATGTATTTTATATCCACGCCGTCCATCCGTTTTTTCAGCTCATTTTAGAGGATGATCAAAAAAATAAAGCAGATCCAAGTCTCAGGTGGAACACGCCACAGTACATAGTGATAATTGAATGCGCATCATTAAAAACTTGCTAGGGCCCACTGTAAAGTTTATTTGACATCCAAACTGTTGATTAGGTCACAGACATGGAAGGAGGTGAAACACAAATATCAGCTTGATCCAAAAAATTTGTACCCTTCGATAAGTTTTCTATGGTGAGCGTTCTATCACCACTGTTCCTGTGGTGTGGACCACCTGAGATTTGAAACTTTTTAATTTTTTGATAGGAACCCTGAAATGATATGGAGAAACAGATGAATGGTGTGGATATAAAAAAAGACATCATAGCGAGCCCCATATCATGGATCCCAATCCACGTCTGCTCACACACAGGTTGCATTCAGGTAATTAGAACGCAAACCACAACACATATCAGATAAAATGGATTATGTACTGTGATCTGCTCCTCAAGTCCGGCCATCCAACTGACAAAATCTTCCAGGTACAGGGCTATCATGAGGATCCAATCTGACAGTCTCTAGCCGTCCCAAACTCTCCCGACCATGAAAACAAGTGGGCCAACATCACATGCAAGATGAACACTTCAAATAAAGAATGCTGATTATTTGATACAGATCTCCACTGTAAATAACACAAGTGGTGTTTGGCCAACTTTAGCTCAATAATTAGTTGTTGGATGTTGGATGAATGGTAGTATGAAATGGAGGAAAGGAAGAAAATGAGATGAATAAAATCAAGTTTCTGTTTTTTTTCACACAAACATGCACTCACACAGACATACGCCACAATGGGTTGACCTATGTGTTAAAACTCTTGTGAGTCTATTATTGAGTCATGAGTAGGGATTCAAAGTTAAGTTTGTGGTTCTTGACTTAAATATTCAATATCTCTAGATAAATTTATTATTATTTTTTGAATATTTCAGCAAATGTACAAGAATGGGGAAGTAAATAATCTTCAAGATACAATGAACTCACATATTCAAATTTCAGCATGAAAATTTACATATTTAAGTGTTGAATAGATATTTAAGTTTGACGATAATATGTTGCTTAAAAAATACTCTAAAAAAGATAGTAAGAGGGCATATTTAAGTGCAATTGACTTTGGATGACTTGATTTGGGAAATAGAATATATTTTCCTGGACTATGAAAATCTACAATATATGGAACTTGAAGCAATATAGTGTCCTTACTAAAGAAACTCTACCTCTTCGGGGCATTTACATACTCATAATCATTTATAGCAACCAATATCCATCATGAATGGACATGAACCTTGCGACATGTGGCACTGATTCCATGTGTACAACCATGTCATAATTAGTCTTAATCAATTATATGGTTGAAGGAATAAAGTGTCCTTACTAAAGAAACTCTCCCATGCCTCTTCGGGGCGCATTCACATACTCATTTATAGCAACCGGACTCTTTGTTATGAATGGACATAAACCTTGCAACATGTGACATCGATTCCATGCGTACAACCATGTCATGATCACTCATAATCAATCGTATGGTTAAAACCTTTGGCGTCAATGGGACAAACCTTAGATTAGACCCTGGTTCACTCCTAATTGCATCATGGGTTAAACGGGTTCAAGCCACATATCCTCTAGTTGGACCCTGATTCACTCCTAAATTGCACCATGACTCATATTAGGCTGAACTTATAAAGTGTGCCCAATAAAACGCCAAAAAAAAGCCCAAGCAACCTTATAGCTTACACCAAGCGCATATGATGCGAATGCTTGACAAGTAGTTTTGAAATGTCAAAACAAGTAATTTTGAAATGTGTTTGGCCATTCATTTTTATCTTTTAAATTATTTCATAAGAGTAACCTACTTCGATTTCTCCTCCTTCGTGTATAGCCCACATGAAAATGTGATACTAAGGAGACTGAGCAACAAAGTTAATGCTTGGCGACCATAGCAATTGTTTGACCTCCATGAGTACAAAGCATATGTTTGGCCGCCATAATATTGTCTTACATCCATGCATACATTTATTATATCGGCTCATGTTAAGACTTTAGCCTAAAAACAAGCTAAATCTAAAATTGGAGTGAGCCATAACACACTACACCAAAACCTTGGTTCAGGAACCGCTACTGGTTTAGAAAAAGATTAGGGCCGTTCCTAATGAAAAACGGCTTGAAAGCGCTCCTAAGTGTTCCTAAAATTCTCTGCACACCCCTCTCTCTCTCTCTCTCTCTCTCTCTCTCTCTCCTCTACTGTAGTGACACCAGACAAAGTCGGGATGGGCCCACCATTGAAACCGTTCCAAGCATCCTTCTTTCCTTCTCTCTCAGCCTGACTGCACGTGTAAAGTTTCTCCCTTTCTTGTTGTCTTTCAATTGCATTGCATGTGTTGTACCTCCTCATAACCTCTCCAAAGGGGTACGAAGTCTTCACAATTGCCAGTGCCATCGATTATTGTAGGTACTTCCTCCGTGCTATAAGGCTTATAGATGAATATTGCATACCAAATGTCAAAACTAACTTCACCCCCACATGATTTTGCAAGCTTGTGGGGCTCATTGGTTGTGTATAATTGGCATCCAACCTGTCTTGCAGTGAATTAGACGCGTAAAAATCATATTGATCCAATCATTAGGTGGGCCACAACATAGAAAACAATAGAGAACCACCCATAAATCTCCAGGTCTCATGTGGAGGGTCACTTGACAGTTGGATTAGCTTGATTCTTTGGGAGTCTCATTTTAAACGGTTAGATGACATGCAAACGCTTGGGTGGGCCCACATATCTACAACTAATTTCATATGAGAAACAAGGGTATAAAATAGTCAATTGATTAAAGAGAACCATGCTTCTTTATTGCATGAAGAATCTGAATTAATCTAATGATATGTTTGGAAAACATTGAAATCCATGCCAAACAATGAAAAAGAGAAAATGGTTCTCTTTTAATATAACAATTTGTGTTGTTTGGATAGTAAAAAAATGAGTGGATTCATCAAGCCATCACTATGCTTTTCAATAATTTAGATTCTTAGCATAAAAAACTAGGGGCATGTTTCTATTGGCGGAAATTGATGGAAAGAAAGGGAATTGAGAATTATTGTCCATTAATGTGATTTCTGTGTTTTTTTAGATGGCAAGGAAGAGGGTGGATTCCCCATAATAATTATTATAGTTTTCCATAGTCAGTTTCAATTACACAAGTTATGAGGTGAATATTCTCTAATAGAAATGAGATTTTCATTTACCATTCAAGAAAATCATTAAAAAATGGAATTCACGTTTAAATAATACTTACGTTATTCATGAAAATCCATAATCAGACAATCATTTCACTCTTTCATTTTTTTCTGTTCTTTTTCCGTAATGCAAACATACTCTCCATAAGTATACATTGTGAGAGGAATATAAGATTTCTACTTGCAACTTAAACAAGAACTTCAAATTAAAATTCATATTTCAATAATTTTCATTGCAATTGCCATTGGATAGTTATTGTTTTTCCTTTCTTTTGACTTACATGTATCCAAACATGCCTTAAAGGAGAAGTATATGTAACAACCCAAACTAAAGGGCTTGGATCACTGGAAAAGAATTTGAAGAAAATGATGTTTTCCCTAAAACATTATTTCTACAGATCAATGAGAAATGAAAAATGTTTCGTTTGATTATTTTTAGAAATTGGTGAGACATGAAAGATGGTTCCCTTGATTATTTTTTGATAAAATTTTCTTGAAAAAAAAAAAATCATTTCTAAAACCATTGTTTGGAAAAAAAAAAAATCATGAAAATTTTACACAAATAAAAGTGACACATGTGAGTTGAAGATGAATTGTGACATTTGTGTCAAATTATCACACATGACACCTTGGCGCATGTGGGGGCATTGGCATGTGTGGTATGCTTCGAGACGGATGGTGGCATATGTTACATGTGTGGCGTATTGACATGTGTAGCACACATATATAAAGCATTTAAAGATAAATGGCAGCACATGCAGTGCTAGTGCTAGTGCTGGTGGCACATGTTGCACATGTAGCATTTGACAGGTTGACACACTTGACAATGGGTGATTCTGCATGTCACGAATGTGGTATATATTGGCACATATGTATGGTGCTTTAGGATGAATTTTGGCATTGGTAACAATACGTGATTGAACATTTACATATATGGGGCACTTGAAGGTGGTTGGTGGAATATATATGTTGCATGTATTATACATTAGTGATGTCACACGTGCAAATCACTAAAGGATGAATAATGGTCATGTGACTCCATAGCACATATGGCATATGTAGGGCATTTAAGTTGAGGGGGGCACATATTGCATATGACACATTAGGGGTAGCACACTAAAAGGAGGGTTACGGGAAGATGGGTAATGACACATGTTGCATGTGGCTTGAGGTGTACACTAGTCAAACCGAGTTGAGCTTGGCACAGCTTGACTCGACTCAATCCTCGAGCCTGACTGGTTAGCTCGGGTCAGTTTAGTCAGTAGCTTGAGCCAGTTTGAGCCAAGTTCAAGCCAAGATTGAGCTTGTGTGGCATTTTCACAAACATATGGAGTGCACTTTTAATTTCTAATTGTATGTAAAACACCAGCAACTGTTTACGGGTATTTTATAAAACACCTTGCAGGCAACGTCAAAATTTTTTAAAAAAATGGTATTTGTTTCATATACATACCTTCCTTACCACCAGCTGACACTTTGTCGAGTCATTTCATCAAACACTTGGTGAGCAACATCAATATCAAAGTAACCGAGTCATTGGATCTTTACAGTTGCTCGGGTGGTAGACTCTCAGGAGTTTTAACACCCGGTCAAGGGTTCAAGTATCCATGGGTGGTGAAAACCCACTACGGCATGAGTGTGTGGGGGTGTGTGTGCATGGGTTTAAAAAAAAAAAAGAGTAATCGAGTCACTGAATTGTTCAATCCAAGTTCGATCCGAGTCAAGTCGAGCTGGGGCAAGCTCGAACCCGATTTGAAATTTTTTTAAGCTTGAAAAATTAGCTCGGTTCATATACAGCTCTGATGTGGCATATAGCATTTAAAATGAATGATAATATATGTTGCACTTTTGATTTTTTGGCACATGTTAGACACTTGAAGATGATCAAGTTCACATGTTCAATATTTAGAAAATGAGTAGTAGCACATGTGACCAATTTGGTGCACTTTATATTAGAAAAATAAATTTAAAGTTTTTTCTATTTTAGCTTTCTTATTATCTTGTAGTGTTGATTATCTCTATGTGCCTTCTAAATTTGGTACTTTTAGTCCTACATTCATTAGAAATGAAGTGGAATGAGAAAATATTTATATTACATTTATTCCCTTGTTGTTTGTATTAAGAATCAAGAGTGTTGTGGGAGCAACCTCACATACATGCACGCATGCTATGGCGTGGTGAGATATGACTTTGACTTAGACATATTTGTGTTTTTCATAAATAATATCATAAACATGTACACATTAGTAGAGAGCCACCATGCACTAATACAATAATAAATTAGCCATCATGCACCAACATGTTATTAATTTTGCCCCATCGCATGCATGTGCTTCGTGACCAACGGCTCTAACACGACTCTTTAGAAATGCATTTCATTTTCCCGTCCCAAATACAGAAAATATCCATATTCTCTTTTGTCTCATTATTCTCTGGATTTTTTCTCTTTACATTATTGCTTACCTGATCCAAGCGGTCTATTATTGAGAAATCTATTATATTTTTGAAGGCAAAGTTGTTAAGACCCGGTGCATCAATAATCTTCCTACAAGGGCAAATTTGTGTTTAAAACAACAATGGTAACATGCATTAACTTTCCAAATGATTCTTTTATTAATTCTTATACTAGAAATTTCTATTTCTCATACCTGAATTTGTTATTATTATTTTTTTACTATATTCTTTATTAAAATTGTTGATGCAAAAATCTGGTACGCCCTCCTCCGACCTTCACCTGCATAAGAAGGAGACAACGGAGACCCTGGCTATAGTCGGGAACCCTCCGATGCCAAAGTCAGGACTAGGATCGTTTAGAAGGGTCTTTAGGGGGAGTTTTTGCGTACCTTTCATCTTGAAAATCTCCTATATTTATAGGAAGGGGAGGATCCTATCATGCCAGGATTCCTTTCCTGATATCTTGGAGATTTGAAGTCAATCCATTTTAGGACTCTAGCCGATCCCGAGATCTTCGGGATCAGGGATCTTTTTACTAGATTTTAAGGAAGGTGTTTTATTTTACACCGTTTCTACCTTGCTCGGATTGGGCCGGGCCGACTCTACTAGTGAATGAGTCTCGACTAGTTATAAAGGGTAGAGCTGCTTGCCTTCTGTTGGATAAGATGAAACTGATTCGTAATCAGTATACTTTCTTAATCCGATTGCTGACTCTGTAACTGACCTAAAGTTAGGTCGATTTTATGGTCGGTCGGGTGGCTTCTGAGCTTTGGGCTTTAATCGGCCTCTTTGGATGTTGTTGCCTCGTTTATCGAGTCAACTTTATGCATCTCATAGATTCTGCTTTATGGCTCTGGACTTTGTAAGTCTCGGTCGGGATTCATTCCTTATAATCAGAGCTAAGTCTCTCCTTTAGGCATTAGTATGCTTGCCTCGGTCGGGCTCGTTGCCTCGGGATCCCAGGCAGTGTCGGTAAAGTTGGTCCATTCCATAGCTAAGTCTCTAGATTTGTTCTATTTTTTCTCTAACAGTAAGCCCCCTACTCCTTGCATCAACTTTGTTGACGCTTAGGGGTAGAGAATTGTTGAGTCGGCTTGAGCTGGGACCGACTTTATGATGGAGCATTTAATGCTTGCAGGCGTCCTGTATTGTCCAGAACATGCGTTGGTTCATTGATCGAAGTCGCACGAGCGGGGAGCAGCCAGAACGTCTTTTCGGCCTATGAGAGCCAGACACGTGGCAAGAGTGGTGCTCGAGTCATCCGAAGTACGTTAAGCGTTGAGCGGGGGAGTCGAAGCAAGCGTCGACTCGACTCTCCCTTAAATGCCCTTGTCATGTGGTAGGGCTATAAAAGGGGGAGCGGGATGCACTCCTCCCATTTTCATGCACATGTTTTTCCTCTCGTTTTTCATTTTCGCCGTCTTCACCGCTTTCCGCCATTTCTGTCTTCCATTTCCAACCTCTGCTTCCACGTTTCACCCTATTTTCAGCCATTCTTGCTGCCTCTGGTGAGTTTTTTTAACTTTCTCCCTCCCTTTTGCTTTCAATTGTAGTGGCGATGCAAGGTTCCCTGAGCCCCCGGGAGGGAGCTTTCGGTGACGAAGGTGAAGCGAGGCGTTTCTGGGACGTTTCGGAATCACCTTCGTTGCTGGCGAAGATGGCTGCAAATGCCAATGTAGCTTTCCAGCATTCTGAAAGGGTGGCTGGAACTTCAGCGGAACGCCCTATTTCAGCGGGTCCATCTCGCGGAGGGGCATCATTGGCGACTGCCCCTGGCAGGCCTAATCCTCCTGGGGAGGAAATGGAGGAAGAGGGTGAGATGACCGAAGGAGTCTGTGAATCAGTCTCTGCCCAGAGATCGGCAAAGGCTGCTGAGTCGGTGGTCGAGGGAGAGGAGGCTGAGGATGAACAGAAGGGTCTCATTCCCTCGATCTTAACCGAGGCAGAACTAGACAAGATTAGGGTCAGGTACCATGTCCGGACTTGGTCATTCTTCATCTTCCTCTTCCGAGTGAGTTACCCGACCGCCCTCCTTCAGGGATGCTCACGATTTTTTAAGTCGTTCTGCATTGCGGCTTGCGTCTGCCCCTTCGGGGGATAGTTCAAGATTTGCTTTCCCGACTCCGGATAGCGCCCAGACAGATAGTTCTGAATGGGTAGAGGAACTTGTTCAGATGTGTGGTGCTGTGAGCTGAGATGGAGTAGCCTCCACTGACAGTCAATGAGTTCCTCTATCTGTTCCAAGTACGGGCGAATCCGCAGCAACCCTGCTGGTATTTTCTATGTGCTTGGCGGAATAAGGGCGGACCTTTGATAACCGACCCTCCTACCTCCAACAAGCATTGGAGAGATAGATGGTTCTAGGCGTGTGGTCACTAGGAGACTGCCGAACCAGGGCCCATCGAATCTCGCGTTCCTCGGATGTTCTCCCAAGCAGGTGACTCGGCGTGTGCTCTTTTCTATCTTCTCATACTTTCAAGTTTTTTAGTCTAACTGTGTGTGTTGCACAGATATCCCTGAGCGAAGGTTGAGCCTTGGAGTCGGCACTAGCCCGGATTAAGGATTTGAAGGCGCTGAGTTCAAAGCAGCGGTCTTAGAAGAGGCTTCTTCAAGTAGAGCGCCTTTTTTAATCGGGTTTAGACTTGGCCTTGACAGGTACTTTCTAGCTGTTGTTCCTTTTTCCCTTTGATTCTTGTCTGACTTGTCTTGTTTTTTATATAAAGATGGCTAAGGCTCGACCTTTCCTCCGTCCATCTTCCAAAATGAAGGCCCCTTAAGGTCAGAGCCTCGGCCTCCAAAGAGGCCGAAGACGGTCTCGAAGGTTAAGGGGAAGCCGCCCCGGCCATCTCGACCGTGATAGTTCCCGACTCAGAGGAAGGGGCAGAAGTGGCGGACGTGGTGGCTCCCGAGTCCTAGGGGGCTCCACTCCTGAGCCAGGACCTGTTACCGAGCAGGTTCCGGAGCAGAGAAGGGGAGAGACCTCAGGAGGGGAGACGACTCAACAGGAAACGTTGGTCTTCTAATGGGCCATGAAGGACATGGTCCCTTAGGTTATTTTTCATGGGAGCGAAAAGGACTTCGTTGCTCTCTTCGAAGCTCCCCCGAGGCAGACTCTCTCCCATATGGCGAAGATGCTTCTCTAGGTAAGAGTTGAACTTTGCGCTTGCTTTGTTGGTTTCCTCAAACTTGGCCTAACCTTACATTCTCCTTTTGCAGTTTGCCCCTTGTGCGCTCAGGGCTGGCTCGGATCTGGCTGACCCTCAGAAATGGGCTAGGGAGGCAGAAGCACAACTCGTCACTGCTGTGACTCGGCTCAACATCATGGATGGCGACTTAGGAGTTGCCAGGAAGGCCACCGAGGAAGCTAAGGCCGAGAGTGCTCGTTTGGCCTCGCAATTGCAAGAGGCCCAGGAGGAGAGTCGGCGGAATCGCGAAGCCCTTACTTCCTCTAAAGAGAAGTTGTCTCGGCTTAAGACTAAGACTAAGGTTGTCATCGCGCAAGCCAAAGTCCAGGCCCTAGAGGCCTTTCTTGAGTCCCGAGAGTACTTGGAGGAGCGGGATCGCTTGTATCAGGACGGTTACATCAAATGCATGGGCCTGATGAAGCAGTCCTTCTCCCAAACTTGATCTTTCAGGGTTTGATGAAAGTAGCTCTGGGTCGGATGGTCCGAAGGCCGAGGCAGCTGGGTCTGCTGATGCGGCAGCGACTAATCTTGAGGTTGCATCCGAGTTGCTCCTGAAGCGGCGCCAAAGACTGCTCCGAGTGGCGGTAGCAGCTGAATGCAAGCCTCTTCATGAGTTAGCGCCTAGTGAATCTTGAAGCTAATTTTGAATTGCAAAGCGTGTCAAGCACTTCAAGCATACTAAGCTTCAAGCTGGGCTAGAGAGCATCTGCAACCGAGGGGGGGGGGGACATTGCCTTTGACCTTTGAGGTCTCTGCCTGTGGTCAAGGTACACCTGTATTCCTATTGGTAGACATTGGGTCCACTATTTTAATAGTGTCATGCTTCACAGTCAAGTGTTTGGGATTGAACACTACCCCTATGGGTGTGTTGAGAGTCCTTATCGCGACAAGGACCTTCTCCGATACTACTAAACTTTGTAAGGATTGCCCGATAGGCTTAGGAAGCAGAGCGGTGTGTAATGACTGGATAGTCTACCCACTCATAGGCGCGATGGAAGCTAGTGGACTAATAACCCACTGGCCCATGGTCGAAGGAAATTGATCTAGGTTATACGTAAGGTTAGGTCACTAAATAGGAGCTGGATCTTCCTTAGAAGGTCAGTAATGAAGTCGTCGAAGGAAAGAAAGTAGGGTACAAGTATTAAACCAATTCGTATGAAAGAATAGGCCTAATAAGGGATTATAAAAATAATATGGTAACTAGAGATGACAAATATGTTGTAAATAATAGAAGGGTCAAAACGAAAAAATTTCTACACTTCGAGTTTCCAATTGGCTAGTCATATCTTTTCATATTAAAGTTTAGTATGTGGTGTCTATTTAGGAATTCCTGTGATTAAATTTGATTTTACGTAAAGATATATATATATATATATATATTTAGTTGTTTTTGTACAAATAAATTAGAACCCTCGGGTAGGATTAAGTTTCATAGTTTAATATTTCGTTTAAACGTAAGTTAAACAAGAACTCTCGTTGAACAAGACCTAAGGGACAACCTGGCTTGAACCTCCTAACGAATTATAATACTCCTTAAATACTTAGGATGATCAGATTTCAGAATTTCAAAACCATATCCTTACGAGGCATTCACGGCTTAAGTCAATTCTCAATCCTGGGAGATTACCAAAGGACTGACTGCTTTGACCGAGCAGAAGACCAGGATCCATCATGATTAGGAAGGGATACAACAAGTTGTCTGCCCTAGTCAGGCGGGCAATCGACGTATCGGGTTCGAGCCTACCACAACTGACTTTCCGTCTTAGCCCAATCATAAAGGGTAGAAATACCACCCTTAGGTAAGCTTTATCATTAAACACTTAGCATGATAATAATGATTTGGACATTTGTTTTCGAACCTCAAAGATAGAAACTTTTAAGAGGGCGTAGACCAATATGAGCTAGGCTAATGTAGTTATTATATACCCTAACATGTATGTAAACCTTTACATATTACCCTTAGGCAATTTTGGGGATGAAATTGTTCTTTAAGGGGGGTAGATTGTAACATCCAGAAAAAATCCATACAAAGACCCGAGTACCACCTCAGGCAGAAATCACTCAGGATCAAATCCTTTAGAAATTAGATGGGAATTAGCTAGTGCTAAACTGGAGTACCTGTGAAATTAACAGTAATCACTTTAAATATGATCTGTAAGACCCAAAACATGCAGAATCATTGACGCTACTTTACCCAATAATCTTGGATCAATCTCAAAATCCAGTTGCTCTCAAGAGCACTTTGAAACTCCGTCTTGGACCTGGACCGCACGACGAAAGTCCGATAACCGCGAAACTATACGAATATGACCACTTTACTGGGAATGACAACCATCTCAAAAATTAAATCCAGATAGTACCCAGAAACGCACAACTAGAGCTTAGAGCGAAGTGTGTGAGAAATGCAAATATCTTTAAAAAATGTACTCAGATTTAAGTAAACTGAGCCGTTTGCTTGCGAGCCAATTCTAAGGTTTCAGACCGTCAGAATCTGACCCAAATACACCCTCAGATCAGGAAAAATTTCATACACAGGTCCATATACTTGTGGCCCTGATCGAGTACCGGTGACCGTTGAACTGAAACTGATCCGTCATGGTCGATCTGTAAATCTGATCGGACCGAAAACTTAACTCGACCTAGATCCAATGCCAGGGAGCTTAAGTCCGACCGCACGCAGAAAAGGGGCCTTCAGAAGTGCTCCGTTGGATCGAAACAGCCCCCATTTGGTTATAACCTAAGTATACAATGACCCTGGGGCCATTCCGGTCAGTTCTGGGCCTATATAAGGGCTTTAAACCCCCTCTCTCTCATTCCATACGAATTTGGAAAACCTAGGAGAGAGGAGAATAAAGAGATAAGGAAAGAGAGAGAAAGTGAGAGAGAAAGTGGGAGAGAGTTCCTGGGATTCAATCCGATCGCTCCACGGGCTTAGCTACTGCTTCTGCATCACTATTCCGGCGATTTTGACTCCGTTTGTAGGTAAGAAAACCTAACCCTAATCTGTTTTAGGGTTTTCAATAGTGTAAGTGATGAAGTAGCTAACCTATTTCATGTTATAGGTGACCATTGTGCCGTAAACAAAGGCTTAGTGTCTAAACTGAGTTCGTTACGACTCTACCGATGAAAGGTGCGGACTATAAACGTTTAGGTTATGATTTTCAAGCCTTTCAATGTCAGTTAATAATTTATGACTGACTTGATTGCTATCACATACTTAGATACGATGTTTCCTACGCTTTACACCTATATATGAATTATGTTTTAATATAGTGTATTCCATGTGTTTGTGAAAATATCTGAATGAATATGGAATTTGAATCCCATGATTATTAACTATGAATATATGCTTGTTGTGTATGTAGCAACTCCTGTGTAAAAAAGGTTTGCCAGGATATATGTTATAACTAGTCTAATACATGTATGATGAAAGGAGTAGTCTAAGTGTTTGTACAAATGTCTGAATGAAAGTAAAGAACTAGGATTGACGTTTGCCATGACTTGTAACCTAGGATACATATTTGTTGTATGTAAGACGACTCCTTTGTGAATGGATTTGCCCTAATATACGTTATAACCAACATATGTCATGTATGTTGAAGTGCGTAGTTTAAACGTTCAATAAAATGTCTAAATGAGTAATTGAATTGTGAAATGCCTTTATTAAAGGTGTTGAGACGAGATCCTCAATTACCTTAGCTATGTGAGTAAATCCATTCTCATAACTTAGACCCAACTACGTGATTTAAGTATGAAATGCATGTGTGATGTTCTGTTTATTCTGTTAATGTTCAAATGATTGTAATGACTGAATTGTATGTTCAATACTGTCATAACTAGCACACGTGATTATTTGTTACATTTAGAGAGTGAATGGGGCTACGATGTAGTCCAGGCAATCGATAATAGTTTCTGATCGAGTGGTTGAATCGTTTCGCCACACGAGACACGTTCGGTGAATCTGAGTCATACGATGATCGTCGACAGCGGTACCTTGTCGATTAATTCAGCGTATAATCGTACCAGTCGAACTTGTCAAGCAACCCGATTGGCCCGATGTATGTTCACCATGTATGGACGCTACTGCTTGAATCTAAGGTACCAAACTCACCAGTGGAAAGCCCATTTAACCTTGGTACCTCGATCTGCTAAGACTCATGAGCCAAACATGGTGGTATGGTACACCGTGGTCAAGCTGTCGGCTTACGCTAGGGCGACGAGCCTCCCATAGTGACCAGTGAGCAACCCAAACTCGTGAGCCGAATACGGTGGTATGGGATGTCACGCCCCAAACTCGGAGAACGGGCTCACAAAATTCTCGATCGCCGAATCCGGTGCCGATAGCCTCCGTAGTACCCCATTCTCGGCTCCCAGGGCCCATACGCCAAATTCCTATCCTGGGATCCTACAAGGAGGATTTTCAGTATGATTTTTTTTTTGTAATGGAGCATAACCACAAGTATAACCAAGTCTCAAAACAACATCACCACATATCTACTATATCAAAAACTTTAAGTACAATGCGGAAAGGGAAATATAAGGTGATCAAAACTCCAAAATAGTCAGGTGCGCACTCCTGCCTCAGCGCTGCTGCTGTCCAACGCTACCTGCACTCAATGATCGTACATAAGCTTACAAAAGTTTAGAGGGTGGTGTAAGTGTGTGCGTAAGGCAAGTGCCAAGTATATGATATCAGAGTAATACAAAAATATGCGGTAAGTCCATGAATACTGTCGGCTGTACCAAAGCTATGTAATGCAAGACATGAATACTATCGACCATATCAAGGCCATGTGATGCGAGGCCTATGTAGCCAAATGTCATATGCGAGATACAATACAAGCATTTCAGTACTCATCAAGTACACATATCAGTATAGTTCCTCTCTGGATATCACCGGGGTCTAATACACCTCACACTGACTGCCTCCTCCCTAGTTGCACAGTCAAGCAAGTGGAAGAGACCAAACTATCCACCTGACCAATAGTCTGCTAATACTTACCCGGCTCGTCGATAGTGGACTCATTTACGAGCTGGTCAAACTCAGCCTAGCTTATAGCCCCCTCACTTGGGCAGATAAGGCCATACCCCCTTCCAACCGACCACGACATAGTGGGAGACGCGGCCTACTGGTATTCGGCACTCGGGCGCTCGTGTATCCACCCGGTCTAGACATTGGAGCATCTCTTGGTACTAAAAAGGTTATGAGATTTTCACCCAAGGACATCCTAAGTGCCCACAATGCTAGAGCCAATATTTTTGGTATCTGATACGACTATCCACGATGTGCCTGTGGAGGCCACAACCCTGATGTCGCTAGGGTATGCAATGATCAAGTCACACATATGCGAGATGCATGAGTCACACCGTACAATCATGCAGAAATCTCACACGTACCACACGCTCATGCGGGGCACTCCGTCTCATAAGGAATCCCGTAAATGCCTCAGCCCAACGGCTTATGCTATGATCAAACATTCCTCATATTAAGCATACATATGATGCGTATGCATATAAATCATGGAAGTGTACTAAGCATGTTATAAAGTAATGAACTATCCTTATACCGAAGATGGGCCTAGACGGCCTACACATAACCAGTATGGGCCTATCAATAGGCCCAAGGGAGAGTTATAATGCGGTTATTTAACCAACATTTTCTTACAATGTGGACGTTAAACTAACATTGCTCCCAAGGCATGGCCTGCCATAATATCAACACATAAACCACGGGAAAATCACACATTGCAATGGACCCTAAGGACATCCCGTTGGGCCTCGACCCATGGGCCTTAGATACATCGAATGGCCGGCCACATCAATGGGCCTTATGTACATTGCAATGGGCCATATCCCATGGGCTTTTGAAAACATCACAATGGGCCTCGTAACATAGGTCTCATATATACCAAAGTGGGCCTCGTCAATGGGCCACAAATACATCGAAGGGGCCTAATCACATGGGCCTTATGTACATCAGGGTGGGCCTCAACAATGGCCACAAAGACATTAAGATGGGCCCACATTACATGGGCCTTATATATGTCAAATGGGCCTCAACAATGGGCCACAACAATGGACCACACCTGAATACAAGTGGTGATAATGATTCCCACCATTAAAATTCCTAAGGCCCACCATAACATGTATTTCCCATCCAAACTGTTCCTAAGTTAACATAGGGATAGATGAAGTGGAACGAATATCAGCTTAATAGGAAACTACTATGGCTCCTTAGAAATTTGAACAGTGGACTCCATTGTCCACTACGTAAAATGGTGGGGTCCACTTGAACCTTAGATCTGACTTATTTTTTAGTCTCAAGCCTTAAAACGAGCTTTCAAATGGTTGAACGGCTTGGATGCAACACATGCATCATGGTGGGTTCCATGAAGGCCCATATATATATATATATATATATATATATATATATATATATATATATAGTTTATATACGATATATATATACAATATTATATATAATATAATATAATATATTATATATAATATAATATAATATATATATATATATATGTATACATACATATATATATATATATATATATCTACACACACGCACACACACACACGCGCGCACACACACACACACCGTCTCCTGGACGGTGTGGATAGAACACAGGGGGGGGGGGTTGGTTTCACCGTCCACTGTCAGTGGACGGTGAGAATGAACACATGCATCACTGTGGGTCCCATGTGGGGCCCACCATAATGCTTATATGCCATCCAATCTGTCCATAAGGTCACACAGACCTAGATGAAGAGTAAAAACAAATTTCATCTTGATCCAAAACTTCTGTGGACCCAAAAAGGGTTTCAATGGCAGACGGTTCAGCCCCACTGTTTCCTATGATGGGCCTGATTTTTGGATGGGCCTGATTTTTGGAGGGCGGCCCGCTGCCCTAAGGGCCCACGGAGTGGACAAAGTGGATACATAACACACATCATGGTGGGGCCCACAGCTGGGACCGTGGGTCCCTATTCGTCCGCCCGCCAGATGCCGCAGGCGCTGCCTGCGCCTTTGGCAGCAGCAGCGCCTGTTGCATGAATTTTTTTTATTTTGGAAATCGCATTTTTTCGCGGTTTTTCTGTAGTAGAGCCCGCATCAAATGAATCTGACCCACCCAATGGATTTCATAGTCCATAATCCATCCATCAAGCCCAATATTGGGCATCTTTTGACGTGTAGAAAAATTCAGGTGACTTTAAATGGTGAGAATCAGTGTTTGCTAAGGTATGGCCCACCAAAAAGTTGGATCAACTTCATTTTTCGGCTCAACGCCTAAAATGAGCTGGTAAATAGGATGGACGGTGTGGATTGAATCCATTCATTAAGGTGAGGCCTATACAAATAGCCCTTCCCAAAGCTTTGAAACAAGCTCATATTTACGTTTTCATTTCAACGTCCAGCGTCCAGAGACGCTGGATTGTTATTCATTTCAGGTGGGCTGCCATGTGGGCTACCAAATGATGGGTGGTGTGGAACATACACACATATATAGTGGGCCCCACCTACAAATGGATTGGATCCAATACATGCTTCATGGTGGGGGTCCATCCAAGTGGACCACACGACCATATCATCACACACAAAACTAAATAAATAAAAAGAGGGAGAGAGAAAGAGAAAGAGGGACATGCGTGATGGAGGGACCCCGACACTATGGGCCCTCCGTTTCAAGCATCCAATCATACATTAAGTGGGTCCCATTGCATCTGGGCCCACCAAATCAAAGATTAACGGTGGAGATCCCTTCTCCACCAAGATGTAAGGTTTAGATGACCCATTTTTAAGCTAGAAAATAAACATCATGATGGGGTCCATGGAGAATGGCCCCATCATGGAATGACCATAAAGATCAAGGTGGGCCATCGGCCATATCCTAGGGTCCCAAGTGAGATCCATACCATTGATCGGTAGGCCTCACTTGGTCTATCATAAAAATATGAAAAATCTAGCCTAATAAGCACCCACAGGTCGATCTTCTTAGTCCGATGGAACGCCAATCTCCTAGTGCTTCACTTTGATGGAGAGGATGAGAAATGAAGGGCTAGGATGGTGGATTTTTGGGAGAGAAAGTTGGGCCACACAAAGTCATTTTTCTTTCTTAGAGAGGTTTGGACGTGCACTTCCTTACTTGGCTTGGAATTTATGTTGAGAAAAGAGAGAGAGAGAGAGAGAGAGAGAGGGTTGTAAGGGAGAGAGAGTGATGGATGTGAGGTGAGTGATGTGAGGTGAGTGATGGGTGAGGTGAGAGATCGGTTGACTTTAGTGGTTGCTTAACTTGTGGAGAAAGAAAGCATGGGTTGCTTTTGTACTTGACATGATGTGATTGATTGATTGATTTGAGTGATTGATTGATGAGACATGATGTAGAGATTCTCTTGGGATTGCAAACGTGCGACGTTTCTTCGAAATAAACGCCGGTCCACATCTTTCGGCTTGGGTATCGAATCGGTGCGCGAGTCGCGGCGCTGGAACCGCGGCGACGGTGTGGTCACAATGATATAAGTCTCGGATTAAGCCAACTCAATTCTACAGGATACGACCCAGGGTCAATCGCAAACGTTGATTATACGTCGCAGGTTACTGAAATTCGACGGGAAGGATCGCGGAAGTCGATGGAACAGTACAAACTAGGATACAAGTCTTACATGGGATACTGTATTAGAGCTGTCAGCCTACACTGATCAGGTGACGAACCCTTTGTAGTGACCTCGAGTATGAAATAGGCCTACCTTGGTGTAGCATGACTGTGGTCCCCAGTCGGGTTGGCAACGAGCATTCGAAAATAGACTGCTAGTTGGAAGGGGTCGGTGGTAGTGACCTTGAGTATACTCTAGGACTGCGTTGAGGCGGCGAGTCTTTCCTTAGCAACTAGAGTATAAAATAGGCCTACACTAATCAGGTGACGAGCCCTTTGTAGTGACCTAAAACCGTAACATCGTATGAGATTTGCTAGGACTGACGACCCTAGAATGGATCATTGTTTGGGAATTGATATAAGGGAGGTACCTTAGCTTTCCAATCCTACAGTATGAAAAGGACTAATAAGAACTTGGTAATCACGCTCATGCACCGCACTGCATGTGCCGTTTGGCGTTTAGTAGAGAGCACTGAGGAAGTGACTGACATGTGCGACCATTAGATGAAGATCGCAGAGGGAGTGCAGGCGAGGGCATGCATCATTTATATATACCATTCCTACATTAATCAGAGTACTTAGAGATGTTTAATTATATTGTGTTATCATTACTGCTTGACTGAATTAATAACATGTTAACCTTTGCTTTATTGTTTCACTGAGTTGATCACTCACTCCCCCGCTACGGGACGGTGTTGTACACACCAACCAGACTTTGTTTTAGTTTCAGATGATAGTGATGCTTGCGAAGCAGAGCCGGACTTTTATGATGACGAGGAGGCATTCTCCTACATATAGCTATCAGGCGGGTCTATGTAGACCATGTTCTGATCCACAGGGTTACAAGGATGTTGATTAGACACCATTATACTTGTTATTTTGCACTTTTGAAGCACCTATGTATATTCTTTTTATTCATTTTTTGAGTATACATGTATATATATTTAACCTGGTAACATGTTCACACTTTAGAGACTTACAATCGTTTATATATTTTAAATATCTAACACAGTCTTCCGCTTGCTTATTTAACTGTCTCTGGAGTAGGATATGCTGTTTTGGTATAATCTCACTCATGTTTACTGCACTAATATGGATAACATTCAATCATCATCATCTATGTTGCATAAGTGATGCGTTGGAACTAGGGAGTGGAGCTTATACTCGACCCTCTATTTTCAGGGCGTTACACTAGGCCACGCGGAATGCTTATGCACTCCATGTCGATCAAATCAACGTGCGCTCGTACTAGTCGAGCTTGTCTAGCAACCCGATTGACCCGATATATGTTCACCATGTATGGACACTACTGCTTGAACCTAAGGTACTAAACTCACCAGTGAAAATCCGTTAACCTTGGTACCTCGATCCGCTAAGACTCATGAGCTGGGCATGGCTGTATGGGACACCGTGGTCAAGTTGTCGGACTACGCTGGGGCGACGAGCCTCCTCGTAGTGACCAATGAACAACACTGCCTCGTGAGCCGAATACGGTGGTATGAGACACTGGATTCGAGCTGTCAGCCTATACTGATAAGGTGACGAGCCCTTTGTAGTGACCTCGAGCATACTCTGAACCTGCGAAGAGGCGAGGAGCCTTTCCGTAGCAACTAAAGTATAACTAGGCCTACACTGCATCGAGTGACGAGCCCTTTACAGTGACCTAGAACTGCAACATCGTATGGGATTTACTAGGACTGACGACCCTAGAATGGATCATTATTTGGAAAATGATATAAGGGAAGTACCTTAGTTTCTCAATCTTGCTTTATGAAAATGACTAATAAGAACTTAGTAACACGGTCTTGCACCGCATTGCATGTGTCGTTTGGCGTTGGGTAGAACACTGAGGAAGTGACTGACATGCGCGACCGTAAAATGAAGATTGCAGAGGGAGTGTAGGCGAGAGCATGCATCATTTATACATATCATTCTTACATTAACCAGAGTACTTAGGAGTGCTTGTTGTATTGCCTTATCATTACTGCTTGACTAAATTAATAACATGTTAACCTTTGCTTTATAGTTCCACTGAGTTGATCACTCACTCCCACGTTACGGGACGATGTTATATACACCAACCAAACCCTGTCTTAGTTGCAGGTGAAGGCGATGCCTACAAGGCAGAGCCGGACTACGAGGATGAGGAGGAGGCATTCTCTTGCATGCAGTTTTCAGGCGGGTTTATGTGAGTCGTGTCCTGATCGATGGGAATCTCTGGGATGTTGACTAGATGCCATTACACTTGCTATTTTGTCCTTTTGAAACACACATGTATATTCATTTTTGGTCCATTTTGGGAAGTATACATGTATATATTTAACCTGGTAATATGTTCACACTTTGGAGACTTACAACAGTTTATATATGTTATATATCTATCGCAGTTCTTCCGCTTACATAATTTAACTGTCTCTGGAGTATGATATGTTGTTTTGGCGTAATCCCACTCATATTTAATGCACTAACACAGACAACTTTTAATCATCATTATCTATGTTGTATAAGTGATGCGTTGGAACTCGGGAGTGAAGCTTATGCTCGACCCCCGATTTTCAGGGCGTTACAAGTTGTGCGTTTCTGGATACTCTCTGGATTTGATTTCTGAGATGGTTGTCAAGCCCAGCAAAGCGGTCATAACGATTTAGTTTCGCCATAATCGGACTTTCGACACGCGGTCCAGGTCCGATACGGAGTTTCAAGGTGCTCCCGAGAGCGACCGGGTTTAGAGATGGATCCTAAGTTTTAAGGTAATGTAGCGCTAGCTGTTATACTCGTTTTGGGTCTTACAAATCGTATTTAAAGCGATTAGTGCTAATTTCATAGGTAATATAGTTTAGCACTTAGTTAATCCTCGTCTAATGCCTAAAGGTTTCGGTCCTGGGTGATTTCTGCCTGAGGTAGTACTCGGGTCTTTGTACGAATTTTTTCAAGACGTTATAATAAGTCACTACACAGATCCAAGGTACTCCAATTTTCTTATTGGTGGACACTGGGTCCACTATCTCTACCGTTTCATGCACGGTAGTCAAGCGGCTATCATTGGTTACTGCTCCTATGAAGGGAGTGATGATTAGTATGGCTACAGGGACCTTTACAGATGTCACCTAGATCTGTGAGGCTTGCTCAGTAGATTTGGGTAGTAGGACAGTGCGTGTCGATCTGATCGTGGCCCCATTATGGCACTACGACGTTATTCTCGATATGGATTGGCTCACCAAGATGAGGGCAGAGATAGATTACGAGGCTAGGATCGTGATAGCCTATGGACCTAAGGGCGCGGTCTTTACTTTTCCAGTGCAGGTCAGTTGGCCCTGTTGTGTTGGTTATTACACTACCTTACTAGAACATGTTGATGGGCCGATGTAAGAAAATACGCCAGTAGTCCAGGAGTTTGAGGACATGTTCAGGGCGATTCTTGGACTACCTCCTAGGCGCCAGATCGATTTTACTATCGACCTAGCGCCCGGTGCGACACCCATCTCGTTACCCACGTATCACATGCCTCCATGTGAGATGGAGGAGTTGAGGAAACAAATTGATGATCTACTAGATGTGGGCTTCATACGACCCAGTGTGTCTCCGTGGGGAGCACCTATATTATTCGTGAAGGAGGATGGTTCACTGCGATTATGTGTTGATTATCGCAGGCTGAACCAAGTGACGGTGAAGAATAAGTATCTGTTGCCCAGGATAGATGATTTGTTTGATCAGTTGAAGGGGGCACGATACTTCTCGAAGATCGATCTACAGTCAGGGTATCACCAGTTGTGCGTCAGGGATGAGGACGTGCAGAAGACGGCTTTCAGGACCAGTTTTGGGCACTGAGTTCCTCGTCATGTTGTTCGGCCTTACGAACGCACCGGCCGTGTTCATGGACCTGATGAACAGGGTGTTTCGGCCGTTTTTGTTTTGATTCGTCATCGTGTTTATAGATGACATTCTGATATACTCTAAGAGTCGGGGAGAGCACGAGGAAAACCTACGAGCAATCTTGGCTACTCTGAAGAAGAACCAGTTGTTTGCACAGTACAAGAGGTGCGACTTCTGGAAATAAGAAGTCAAGTTCTTGGGACACGTGGTGTCCAAGGAAGGGATAGCTGTGGACCTTGCTAAGGTAGCCGCAGTTCAGGACTGGGAGTAGCCCGGTTCGGCCACGGAGGTGAGGAGTTTTCTTGGTCTGACAGGGTACTACCGTCATTTTATTATGGACTTCTGCAAGATTGCCAGACCGCTATCTCAGTTGACACGGAAAGATCTGAAATTCGCCTGGAATGAGAAGGCGAAAGCAACTTTTCAGGAGCTGAAGGATAAGCTAACGTCCGCCCCTATGCTAATATTGCCAGAGCAAGGGGTTAAGTATACTATATACACCAACGCGTCTCGCGTTAGTCTAGGTCGTGTCCTTATGCAGAAGGACGGGGTGATTTCTTACTCCTCGAGACAGTTGAGGAAACACGAGGAGAACTACCCTACACACGACCTAGAGTTGGCAGCTGTCATCTTTGCACTGAAACTCTAGAGACATTACCTCTACGGAGAAGAGTTCGAGCTCTTTTGCGACCACAAGAGCCTCATATATATATTCACTCAGCGAGACCTGAATATGAGGCAGCGGCAGTGGATGGAAACCTTGAAGGACTTCAAGTTCAAGGTTTCCTACCACTCAGGCAAGGCTAACCTTGTGGCTGACACGTTGAGCCGCAAGACGACCATAGAGTTTATGGCTCCGCTGATGGTGGCAGAATGGGGTATGATAGAGTTCGTGCGAGACTTCGAGCAGAAACTCACCGTGGAGGAGCTATTCGAGAGTTTCGCGCACGTTCGTGTGCGGCCACCTATTGATGATAGAATCATTTAGGCCCAGAAGGACGATGGACGATTGTCTGAGCTTCGAGGGCAAGCTAGTGACAATAAGGACGCCGAGTGGAGAGTTGGTACGGATGGGGGCTTACGTTACCGTGCCCGCCTATGCGTCCCAAATCATCCTGACTTAAGAAAGGAAGTTCTCGAGGCTGCTCACAATTCAAGGATGACAATGCATCCTGGTAGTACGAAGATGTATCGCGACATGAAAAGGTCGTACTGGTGGGACAACATGAAGGCCCACATAGCAGAGTATGTATCACACTGTCTCACGTGCCAGCAGGTCAAGGCCGAACATCGCCAACCTCCTGGACTGCTTCAGCCCATGCCCATTGTTGAATGGTAGTGAGACTTCATCTCTATGGATTTCATCTCTGGGCTACCGAAGATGAGGAAGGGTCATGATTCCATTTAGGTGATCGTAGACCGGTTGATGAAATCAGCTCATTTCCTCCCTATCAGAGTTTCGAACTCAGTAGACGAGTTGGCCAAGTTGTATATCAAGGAGATTGTACGTCTGCATGGAGTTCTCGTAGAGATCGTGTCGGAGCGAGACACGTGATTCACATCTATCTTCTGGACTCGTATCCAAGAAGCAATGAGTGTGAAGTTGAAGTTCGGTACCACGTTCCACCTACAGACTGACGGGCAGACGGAACGAGTAAACCAGATATTGGAAGATATGCTGTGAGCCTATGTGCTGGATTTCAAGGACAGTTGGGATGACTGTCTTCCTTATACAAAGTTTGCCTATAACAACAGCTTCCAAGCGAGTATTGGCATGGCTCCTTACGAAGCCCTGTATGAGCGTCTGTGTAAGGCACCGCACTAGCAGAGGTTGGCGAGAAGAGCCTGATTGGCCCAGAGTTAGTTCAAGCGACTTCAGAGAATATCGACATTATCAGGCATCGGCTTCTAACAGCACAGAGCAGATAGAAGAGATACGCCGATACGAGGTGGCGACCGCTAGAGTTCGAGGTCGGGGACCACGTATTCCTGAAAGTTTCTCCAATGAAGGGAGTGTTTTAGTTTGGCAAGAAGGGGAAGCTTACGCCGAGATTTATTGGGCCATTCCAGATACTGGACCGAGTGGGTGTGGTGGCCTATCGCCTTGCCTTGTCCACACCACTCGTAGGCGTACACAACGTATTTCATGTATCCATGCTGAAGAAATACGTTCCCGATCCTTCCCACATTATCAGATGGGAGCAGGTACAATTGAGTGAGGACGCTACATATGTACTGCGACCGACGCGTATCTTAGACAGGAAGGAGCAGGTGTTGCGCAGTAAGGTGATTCCATTAGTGAAGGTACTATGGACACATCACAAGGAAGAAGAGGCTACTTGGAAAATAGAAGCCGAGGTTCGAAAGAACTACCCTCAGATTCTCGAGGAGTACGAAAAGGTATTAATATCGAGGATAAAATTTTTCTTTAAAGGGGGTAGATTGTAACGTCTCGGAAAAATCCGTATAAAGACCCGAATACCACCTCAGGCAGAAATCACCCAGGACCGAAACTTTTAGGAATTAGATGAGGATTAACTAAGTGTTAAACTATATTACCTATGAAATTAGCACTAATCGCTTTAAATACGATCTGTAAGACCCAAAACGAGTAGAACAGTTAGCGCTACATTACCTTAAAACTTAGGATCCATCTCTAAACCCGGTTGCTCTCGGGAGCACCTTGAAACTCCGTATCGGACTTAGACCGCGTGTCGAAAGTCTGATTACGGCAAAACTAAATTGTTATGACCGCTTTGCTGGGCTTGACAACCATCTTGGAAATCAAATCCAGATAGTATCCAGAAACGCACAACTTGAGCCCCGGAGCAAAGTGTGTGAGAAACAAGAATATCTTTTGAAAACGTACTCAGATTTAAGTGAATTGAGTCGTTCACTTGCAGGCCAAATATAAGGATTCAGACCATCAGAATCTGACCTAATTACACCCTCAGATCAGAAAAAATTTCATACACATGTTAGTGTACTTGTGGCCCTGATCAAGCATCGATGACCATTGAACTGAAACGGGTCCGCCATGGTTGATCTGTAAATTCGATTGGACCGAAAACTTAACTCGACCTAGATCCAATGTCAGGGAGCTTAAGTCCGACCGCACGCAGAAAGGGGGCCTCCAAAAGTGCTCCGTTGAGCCGAAATAGATGGGTTTTGGCTATAACCTAAGTATACCATGGCCCTGGGGCCATTCCCATCAGTTTTGGGCCTATATAAGGGCCTTAAACCCTCTCACTCCCTTCACATACGAATTTCTAACCCTAGGTGAGAAAAGAGAGAAGAAAGAGAATGAAAGAGAGAGAAAGTGAGAGAGTTGGAGTTCATCCCTGAGATTCAATCCCATCACTCTACGGGCTGAATCAGCTTTTCTATATTGCTATTCTGGCGATTCCGATCCCGTTCTTAGGTAAGAAATCCAAACCCTAATCTGTTTTAAGATTTCAAATAGTGTACGTGATGAAATAGCTAACCTATTTCATACTGTAGGTTGTCGTCATGCCGTAGACACAGACTCGGTATACAAACTGAGTTCGTTGCTTGTTTACCGGCGAAGGGTGCGGACTATATACATTTAGGTTATGGTTTTCAAGACTTTCAATGTCGGTTAATGATTTATTACTGACTTGGGTGTCATTTCACATGCCAAACATGATGTTTGTTTCGTTTTACGAATACGTATGAACTATGTCAAGTTTAGTGTATTCCATGCATTTATTGAAATAATTGAATACGTATGGTTTTTAGATTCACGGTTGCCATGATTATTCGTCATGTATATATGGCTATTATGCGTGTGATAACTCCTTGGTAAAAGGAATTGCCCTAACACCCGTCATCGCCAACATGCGTTACGTATGTTATAGTGTGTAGTGTAGGTGTTTGTTGAAATGACTGAATGAATAGGGAATTTGGATTTGTGCATGCCATGATTATTAACGATGAATACATGCCTGTTGAGTATGTGGCAACTCTTTTGTAAAAGAGCTTGCCAGGATACATGTTATATTTAGTCAAATCTGTGTATGTTGAAATGTGTAGCTTATGTGTTTGATAAAATGCCTCAATGAGGAAATACCTGTGAAAATGCATGTACTGAGGGTGTTGAGATAGGATTCTCAACTCCCTTAACTGTGGTTATAGTTTTCCTTTATGTATTCTATAATATTACTACGTGCTATATGGTTGAATGTCTAGGTATGCTAACATGTATGCTATGTGTTTGTTGAAATGCTCAAATGAAACTTATATTTAAGTTGGTTGCTACATGTTGTATGGGACTAGCACATATGTATTCCTAACTTACTTGAGTGTGTTTGGGGCTACGGTGTAGTCCAAGTAATCGGTAACTGGTTCCGACTGAGTGACTGACTTAGTTTCAGCCACGACAGATACGCTCGACGAATCCGAGTCATACGTCGTTTGACGACAGTGGTTAGGCCATGCTGAATGCTTATGCACTCTATGTCGATCAAATCAACGTGCGCTCGTACTAGTCGAGCTTGTCTAGCAACCCGATTGACCTGATGTATGTTCACCATGTATGGACGCTACTACTTGAACCTAAGGTACCAAACTCACCAGTGAAAATCCCGTTAACTTTGGTACCTCGATCCGCTAAGACTCATGAGTCGGGCATGGTGGTATGGGACACTGTGGTCGAGCTATTGACCTACGCTGGGGCGATGAGCCTCCCCGTAGTGACCAGTGAGCAACACCGCCTCGTGAGCCGAATATGGTGGTATGGGACACTGTATTCGAGCTGTCGGCCTACACTGATAAGGTGATGAACCCTTTGTAGTGACCTCAAGCATACTCTGAGCCTACGTAGAGGCGACGAGCCTTTCTATAGCAGCTAGAGTATAACTAGGCCTACACTGCATCGAGGTGATGAGCCCTTTACAGTGACCTAGAACCGCAACATCGTATGGGATTTACTAGGACTGACGACCCTAGAATGGATCATTGTTTGGGAAATGATATAAGGGAGGTACCTTAGTTTTCCAATCTTACTGTATGAAAAGGACTAATAAGAACTTGGTAACACACTCATGCACCGCATTGCATGTGCCGTTTGGCGTTGGGTAGAGCACTGAGGAAGTGACTGACATGCACGACCGTGAGATGAAGATTGCAGAGTGAGTGTAAGCGAGGGCATGCATCATTTATACATATCATTCTTGCATTAACCAGAGTACTTAGGAGTGCTTGTTGTATTGCCTTATCATTACTGCTTGACTGAATTGATAACATGTTAACCTTTGCTTTATAGTTCCACTGAGTTAATCACTCCCACGTTACGGAACGGTGTTGTACACACCAACCAGACCCTGTCTTCGTTACAGGTGGAGGCCATGCCTACGAGGCGAAGCCGGACTACAAGGAGGCATTCTCTTGCATGCAATTTTCAGGTGGGTTCATGTGAGCTGAATCCTGATCGACGGGGATCTCTGGGATGTTGACTAGATGTCATTACACTTGCTATTTTGTCTTTTTGAAACACACATATATATTCATTTTTTATCTATTTTGGGAAGTATACATGTATATATTTAACCTGGTAACATGTTCATACTCTGGAGACTTACAACAATTTATATATGTTATATATCTATCACAGTTCTTCCACTTGCATAATTTAACTGTCTCTGGAGTATGATATGCTGTTTTGGTGTAATCACACTCATGTTTAATGCACTAACACGGACAACATTTAATCATCATTATCTATGTTGTATAAGTGATGCGTTGGAACTCAGGAGTGGAGCTTATGCTCGACCCTCGATTTTCAGGGCGTTACAAACGGGCTGAGGGTCGGCGAATTGTTGTGGGGCATTTGCCCGACCGCCATCATGCTGAGGCGGAACTTGCTGGCGATGGATCTGTTCCAGCATTTACTTCATGTAGTTCATGTTGGTCCTAAGTTCCCGGACCTCCTTGTCTAACCGTCCGTTTCCTCGATTCTACTAAGTGTTCTTGGTCGAAACGGAGGTTGCCGGACGGGTCGCGGAACCTTGTTGATTATTAAGTTGGTTCTGGGCCCCTTGGGATCCGTTCGTACTCGGCGGACCTTCTGTCGCCGGTGGCCCAGTGACAACGACCTCATTGGGCTCGTTCTGGACGGTTCTCCTCATTCTTGCCATTGGAGGTTTCGTTGAAGCTTTTTGACAGAGCTAAGAAGACGACTTTTCGTATCGTTTCCTACAGACGGCACCAAACTATTGATGCAAAAATCTGGTACGCCCTCCTCCAACCTTCACCTGCACAAGAAGGAAATAATGGAGACACTGGCTATAGTCAGGAACCCTCCGATGCCAAAGTCAAGACTAGGATCGTTTAGAAGGGTCTTTAGAGGGAGTTTTCGCGTACCTTTCACCTTGAAAATCTCCTATATTTATAGGAAGGGGAGGATCCCATCATGCCAGGATTCCTTTCTTGATATCTTGGAGATTTGGCGTCAATCCATTTTAGGACTCCAGCCGATCCCGAGATCTTCAGGATCGGGGATCTTTTTACTAGATTTTCGGAAAGGTATTTTATTTTACACCGTTTCTACCTTGCTCAGATTGGGCCGGGTCGACTCTACTGGTGAATGAGTCTCGGCTGGCTATAAAGGTTAGAGCTGCTTGCCTTCTGTCAAATGAGATGAAACTGATTCGTAATCAATATACTTTCTTAATCCGATTGCCGACTCTGTAATTGACCTAAAGTTAGGTTGATTTTATGGTCGGTCAGGTGGCTTCTGAGCTTTGGGCTTTAATCGGCCTCTTTGGATGTTGCCTCGTTTATCGAGTCAATTTTATGTATATCATAGATTCTACCTTATGGCTCTGGACTTTCTAAGTCTCGGTCGGGATTCATTCCTTATAATCCGAGCTAAGTCTCTCCTTTAGGCATTGGTATGCTTGCCTTGGTCGAGCTCGTTGCCTTGGGATCTCGGGCGGTATCGGTAAAGTTGGTCCATTCCATAGCCGAGTCTCTCGACTCGTTCTATTTTTTTCCCTCAACAAAAACCAACACTTTGAAAATTATTATTTTTTAAAAGTAATTTTTAAAGAAATATGTATTTCCTTAAAATTTACAAAAATTAAAATTAAAATTAAAATTAAAAATTAAAAATTAAAAAAAATGCCTTTTTCATGCCAACAATAACATTTCCTTAATTTATATTCCATCTAATCAAAACAAGTAAAAGACAAACCGCATCTACAACGGTCAGAAAATAGGTAGGTTTTATCATTTTTGCCTTTCCTTTTTCTTTTCCCCCTTTCGGTTGATCTGCTCAATCTTCAACAACAGCAATTCAACGAGTCAATACCCGAACCACCACGTATTAACGACTTCACGACTTAGCAAGAGAATGTCCATGCGCGGTTCGTTCTCGACTCGGACACGTGGCAAACATCCAATAGTAGTCCTTTCTTCCTTCCACACAGCAATCATCTCACATGTGGGCTCCACTCCACTGCTGCATCGCCAGAGGCAGAGCTAACTTGTTCACCTTCGACTGGTAGTATATATGACTAGTATCCTTCGCACCCCTCGCATTTTAGCATCAATCAGCACACTGTTTTCTGGCTCTTTATGTATCGCAACGAAGGGCAGCTTTGATCTTCTGCACCGTACAAGAGATGAGGTTGTTTACCGTCTCGACCGACTCCACCGTCAGCTTTGCTGTGGGGAGGCTGTTTACCACGATCTGGAACGCCACCGTCAAGAGAGACCCATCCATCTTCGTCGCAGAGTTGCTTCTGTTGCGTGGCCCACCGCCATCGGGTAAGATCACGAAGCCCGACGGGAGAAGCGCCACGTGGGTAGAGTCATCGCCGTTCATAACCGCCTGCATGGCTGGGATGTCGACTGGTGCGTATACAACAAGCGAACCTGACGAGTCTGTGCACGTCTCCTGCAGTATCAGCATGCTGCTCTGACTCGCGCTCATCGCCTGCGCATGTTAGCAAGATGATAAAAGAACTAAAAAAATAAAAGCGTGTTAAAAGTAAAAGTGCAAGATTATCAAAGGGTTTTGAAATCATCGAATTGAGAGTTTTATCTGTTGCATTTCCGCAATGACAGAGTCAGACCCGCCGTATAAACGGCCTGGATTATTAGTAAATGACAGACATTCGCAGGCGATGTATCCGACGCTCCTTTTCTTCGTCTTTTTTTTTTTCTCGTGAAAAGCGGATTGATCAGGTACCAGTTCTACCTCGCCCGTACCGACCTCGACACGGGCGGAAGCGCGTTGGCCGGTGTGTTGACGTCGCCAGGTTACGAGGTCCCATGATCGTAAGGTACGTGTCATATCCAAACCGTCCCATCACGAGGTATGTTATATATCTAAACCGTCCGTGCATTTGGTGAGTTGGTCGCAAGGCTTGAGTGTTAAAATAAGGCCGAATCTAAATATCAAGTGGACCACATTGAAAAAAGCAGTGGGGAATTGGACGTCGTCTGTTGAAATCCTTTTAAGAGGTGTTTGGCACAAGGTATTAGATGAGAAAAAATTGCATCTGGTAATTACAAATTTCATCCATCATTTGGGCAGAGGATGAGAAAGGAAGGGATGGAATTGCATTTGGTCTCATGCGGAATTTCCCTATGTTTTGAAATCTACTGCACATGTGGGCCCCACATTGATGCATCTGTTTATCCATGCTATCTATCCACGTAAACCTGTTACACGCGAAATTCTGGTTATATATGTGTACAAGTAAATGACATCCAATGTGAGTTTGGTCCATTGATTACAATTCTGCAGTCTACCCGACTGGATTTTGCTTAATCCAATGTTTTCCCGTGGCAAGAATTTATCCCATACATGGTTTGGATGGCTAAAATAACATGGGATTTCCATACATGCATCCATGTGCGATAAATATGTGAATCCCATCTAATACAATCCATTATCATTTAATCCACGACCGAGAAATTGTATGGTATTGAATTGTATTGCATGGGATTAACATCATTATTGTTTAATGATTGCATGTTTGGAAATACTATGGTATTATAGCCATTCAATCTCATGTTTGGGATACAATTTTTACTACGAGAAAATATTGGATTAAGCAAAATCCTGTTTGGCAGACTATGAAATTATAATCAATGGACCAAATTCACAACTGATGTCATTCACTTGTACACATACAATCAAAATGTCACATGTGAATGGTGTATATGGATGAACGGCATGGATAAACACATGCATCAATGTGGGACTCACATGTGTAGTGGATTTCAAAATCCACTGGATTCTTGCATTGGACCAAATGCAATTGCATGGGAGTAAATGCAATTCCATCCCACCTAATCCCAACCTTTCCCATCCTCTCCAAATGATGGATGGAATTGGACGGGACCAAATGCAATTCTATCCCTCTTAAACTCATCTAATACCCCGTGCCAAACACCCTCTTAGGGCCACAGAAGTTTTAGATCAATACGATATTTTTACTTTATCAACAGATTGGATGGAAAATAAACGTCATGGCTAACCCTGCGAAGGATTTAATGGTAAGACGTGATCCACTTGATGTTTGGATATGACTCAATTTTAGGATCACGACATAAAATAATCTCGCAGAATAGATAAACATTGTGGATATAATAAATACATCATTACGAGGCCAAATAACGTTCATCTCTCTTTAACCATTCGTACAACTAGGAGCTCGTATCCACAACAGCCAGGTGGGTACGGTGTGTGTTGATCCAAAACTTCTCGGGAGCCAAAGAAATTTTAAATGGTAGAGGCTGAATCCCCACTGCTTTACGTGATATAGTTCACTTGAGTTTTGAATACGCTTCATTTTATTTTTTATTTTGTCTCAAATCCCAAAACGATATCACAAAAATGGTGGGGATTACGTGGTGACCTCAACACGACGGAGGTCCGTGGTGCGTGTCACTCCACGCAATCCACTTCCACTTTCAGCACGGGAAAAGGATATGAGTGGCCTCCGTGATGTAAGACTATTATCCACATCGTCCATCCATTTTTGGCAGATCATTCAAGGTCACAAGCCCAAAAATAAGGAAGATCGAAGGTGGGCTTTAAGTGGACCACACCACAGGAAACAGCCGTGGGCGTCACCGTTGAAACCTTCTTATGGCCCACCACGATATTCATTTGCCATCCGACCTGTTTGATGAAGGAAAACACGAAAATCAGCCTGATCTAAAACTTATATGGCTCAACGGTAGACGTTTATTTCCCACTGTGTGGCTCACTTGAGCCTTCCACCTACCTCATCTTTTATCTTCTACCCTAAATTTATATGTAAAATTGTATGGACAGTTCGGATAAAACCCATAGCCCCTCGGGCAGGGAAACTACGCATCTAACCACAAGTAACAAAACAGACAGCTACTGGTACGAGGAAATTGAATTGGTGAGTCGCGGCACACAAACCTACGTTTCGCCCGCCGGACGTACGAGTCCACCACATCCCCTCGAATCCTTATCCACGACCCGGACGGAGGAAATGGACGGTTAAAAATTAAAATACCACCTTCAAATAACAACTCTGGCCTACCATGATGAGCGGACCAAACTGGACTGGGATATACGTGGCAAGTGTGTGGTATTGGCACGTGTACCGCAATTCATTCGGGGAAAAAAAGAGAAAACTCACATTAGCACGTAGCAGCGACACGCAGTTGCCTCGGCCCTGCCTCTTGGCGACGTGGGCCATCTCCTGCATCGGCCCACCGTTGGAGAGTATATCCCACTCGCTTCTCAGCCGTTCATCCCGCACGAAATCGAACAGACGCTGTGGCGAAACAGGTAGCCAGACTGACGTGGCAGCGCTCAAAACAACGCCAGCCGGTTCCCCAGGATCGTCCATGCTCTTCCTAGTCATCACACGTACATCGTCGTGCACGTGTCTCGATTGAAGCCTGCTCCACTCGTACGCCGTCGAGGCGCACACGCCCGCGCAGAAACATCCCATCATGCGCCGTGCGAGCTTCAACATGCTACGTTGCCCGCTCGGCGTTATCCCTGCAGCAAGGCCAAAAAAAATACACGTCAGAAATTTTTACTCTTTTTCTTTCTTTCCGAAATATCTCAGCCGTTGGATATATACGTACCAGCTTGGTCCGTGTGAGGGGCGGAGGACGACGTCAGGATAGCGAAGCATTCGCACTGCCTCTGGAGGGTAGCTACCCATCTGTGGGCCCCGAAGCCCATGCCAGATCTGATGAGCGGTCTGTAGAGATGGTGAATTGCGGTCTCGTCGTACTCGACGTGTTCGACCCACGTAAGCTGCACGTATTTTCTAAGTGTTATTCTATCTTGCGCCAAGTGGGTGGTGTCTATTATCCTACGCGCTCGTGATGTGAACGTGTAGAAAAATCGGAGGAGAAGGTCTGAAAACGTTGTGCAGTCAACCTAACGTTTCAGGCTTGAATTAGAAAGCAAAAAACTGCGTGCCTTAGCCGGCAGCAGCTTCGAAAAGACAGTTCGGCAAGTGACGCAAGTGACAAAACTTAATGTGTGCTTCCCTCTCCATTTCTTAAATGGTAATGGCTCAGGACAGTGCATGTTTCATGCATGCACGGCAGCTGATGTCAGCCGTAGAATTCGTACATCTTCTTTCAAACATCCGTTTGATGGCCACATGTTGTGTATTGAGTGGGCCATCCTAACAAGTTCTCTAATAGTGGCCCAAGATTCGGATGGTGTGTATTGATTGATATACGTGCAAAAGGCATATAATCATATAACCTTTGAATAATCATGAATGATGATCACATACAACAACCGCAGAGGTTGTTCTCCCCCCTAGGTGTTAAGTGCAACACTTCTCAGCCTTGCAAAAGGCAGGCCCCACCATGAAGATCATATGGTGAGACAATTACACCAATCATGTGGGCTACACTGTGAGGACATATCGACTAGCCTGATTTTCAGGTAATGCGGATCCAACAATGTCAATGAAAAAACATGTGTGCGCTTTTCATATGTGGGCTCATAATGACAAAAATATAATTTTAAATCTCTGTCTTATATGTAAATAGTGCTTTTTCAATGAGTCACGTCAAGATTACTAAATATTCTACCACCGTTAGTTACTTGCCGTCCATGCTCAAGTTAATCTTCATGATGGGTCCATTTTGTCAAGTCCAAGGAGATTAAACCATGTAGCATTGTAATCTAAGAATGCCATAGACTGGAAGCAGTACTATATAATAATTTTCTCCGTTGCTCCATCTCAGTGAGAAAGAATTGAATGGTAAGACAGAAATCAAAGAAGTGGCATAGCGATCAAGAAACAAAATATTACTAAGAAATGATAAAGTAGTTAAGGGTTTGGATAGAAAGTGCGGCTCACATAAGATCACCGATGTAGCTCCGGGATCCCACTGTCGATGGCACACATGCCAAAGATCCAGGCCGTTCTTCAATAGACATTTAGGGATCCCACCCAGTGAATGGCCAGATCTCTGACAAGTGGCATCAAGTGGGACACCAGCATTCTCCCAACCCCATTTAGAAGGCAATTTGAATTAATGTTTTGGGGATTGAGAAAACAGAAATAGAGGCTATCCATGACTTTATAAAAGAAGGTTTGATTTGATAATGGTAAGGCAACTGGGGAGGGGGATGATATTCATACCCTTCTATTTCTGAATTTAAATGGTACTCTAGTTTGATCAGGTTAGGAGAAGAAGCTTACCTTCGAATAACCACTGCCCATATCTTGCACTATGCAGCCGGAGGGAAGTTTCCTGGAATTCATGTATGGAGATGCATTTGGGTTTTCCCTCATGCCATCGATCGATACATCAACGACAGCCCAAACACCGTCGGCATGCTGCTTGCAGAATCTGAGGAAGTTGAGTTCACGGATTGGGACCAGCGGCGAGAGAACCTGCAGCTCTGCACGCATCTGCACAAGATGATGTATGAAATGAGAAATACAATCTAATTAATTTGAGACAAGTGCAACTTGGGTTTCAGTTAAGAGTGCAGAAAACTCACGAGCTGAATTGTCCCATTTCTAGATCCGCCCAGACCTTTGGAAATCACATCGGTAGTCGAGGTTCGTGCAATCACGCAAGGGAACATTTCTGCCCAACGATTCTGTAATGAACAGCAGTGAAAGCCCGATGATTTCAACAACGTATTGTCCACTAAGACATTTCAAGATTCAAAAACATAATAGAGAGAGCACTGAAAAACCTAGAAAAGAATATAACTTCCCCGGATATGACAATTTCCTCTCAAACTAAAAGAGAGGAGACATGGATCATTTTTCCATAAGGTCGACCTTTGTGGGGCCAACATGATGTATGTTAGACATCCACACCGTGCATTTGGTGGGTCCCCTCTTAAGTTATGCGATGTCCCAAAATTAACCATATACAGAACTCAGGTGGGGCCCACCATCTAAAACCATGTGAAATAATACTTAAAACATCTAAAAGCACTTTGTGGGGCCTGCCTGAGCTTTAGAATGACCTGAAATTTGGTGCGACCCTTATCCAAGTGAAAATCACGCAAGGTATGAGTTGGATGTCTAAACCACATCTTAGTGGGCCTTATAAACAATTAAAAAAATAAAAAAGGTTTCCATGTGTGGGCATCCATTCTCAGCTGTTGTATGTGGTGTAGCCCACTTAAGTCATGAATTGGCCAATGTCCCACTAAGGAAGGGTGCATCTGATTGATGGGGTGGATGTCCAATGCACATCACAGTAAGGACAATAGAGCTCAACATCATAGGCCTACCATGATGTGTACTGGACATCCATTACTTTGCAGAACTCAAGTGGGCAACACAATCTAAAATCATATGAAACTATGCCTAAAACATCTAAAAGCATGTGGTGGGACCCACCTGAGTTCTAGAATGGCTTGAAATTTGGTGCGACTCCTCATCAAAGTGGACACACACAACGGATGGATTGGATGCCTGAACCACATCTCAGTAGACCCTACAAACAATCAGAAGGTTTCAATGGGTAGGCAACCCCTCTCACTTGTTTTCTATGGTACGGCCCACCTAAGCCATGGATTGGCCTGATTTTTAGGCATTTAATGCACAGTGCCGATGGCCAACACACTTTCACACATCACAGTGGGGCCCACAGAGCTAAAATAACATTAATAAACAAAACAATAAAATTAGTATTCGATTCCACAGATTTTTCATTTACTAAAGTATTCAAGGTTGTTTTTCGTTTCCATATCTTGGATTGCGTTTGGTTCCATGGAATTCAAAGTAAAATATCTGATCATGGCAATAGATGACAGTGAATGCAACAGATTGATCATGGGATTTTGTTTTTTAAGAAGCATAAAAAAATAAATAAACAGTGAATCAAACAGATTGATGATGGCATTTTGTTTTTGAAGAAGCATAAATTTATTTTTTTTATTTTTAAAAAAAAAAAACATCAACAGAACAGCCAAACAGTACTGCAGGCATTAGAAGTTGAGTATAGAATCAGATAAAGATATGATCTAAAATAGCTTACTGCATCCATGAGAGTCTCCACAAGAGCTAAGCTATTGATGATAACAATCCCTGTTTCCCTGCTAGCCTCCGTTACAAACCTAGCTGGTTTCGCTCCGATACATCTCATGAACATACGCTGATACTCTTCATAATTCAATATTTCCTTCCCTCCTTCCACACCCGGAAGCCAAAGAGATTCGGTGTTCTGCGCTATCTTAATCAACTCATCCATGGAAGCCAATGCAAGCTCCAGAAATACAGACCTTTCCCGCGATAGCTCGGACCCGATAACGTTCATGGGCCTGGCAGCAGCACCACCAGATACTGTACTTGAAACCCCACATCCAAAATCAGGTCCTGGAGACAACGTAGCTGGTATGATGATGTTCGAACAGCCGAATCCATTGCTTCCGACGGAAAGCTCCAAAGACGAGCTAGACATGGGAAGAGCAGGAGCCATTGATGATGACGCTGACCTGCCTAAAAATTTCCCAGCGAGAGCGGATACACGGTCTAGCTCATATTTCAGACGGGCGTTCTCTACCCGAAGGTGCTGCTCTTCCAAAGACATTTCACCAAACACTGCCGGCCCACCGCAGTTGCTGCAGACGGGATTCCTCATTGCATCTCCAATCGACATGTTTTCCGTCCGGAGCTTATCGTTCTCTTGTCTAAGGTACAAGTTCTCATGGCGTTCGAGATGGATCTGAAAACCCATCCGAATTTCGAATTGCATACTTCATCATTAGATCCAAAACAGCATAGAAAGAGAAAAAAACACAAGAAAAATCAAATTACCTTCATTTGGGTGCGCCGATTCTGAAACCAGAACTTGATTTGTCTGCTCTCTAAGCAAAGCCTCTTACTCAATTCCATCCTTTGTTTCTCATCAGGATGTGGGCATTCCTTGAAAAGCCTGCAAAACAGAAGATCCCAGCATCAAGAAAAAGGAGAGGAAAGAACAGAAGCTATACAGAATTACAGAAGGGCAGAGAGAGAAATCTAACGCTTCGAGTTCCTGAATCTGCTGTGGCGTGTGGCGATGGTATCTCCTCTTCCTGGGAGGATTGTCGATGTCCTGGTCATCGCAAGATCCACCGTCCAAATTGTCACTCCCAGAACGACTCTCATAATCTTCTTCCCTACTTCTTCCGCCTACCGGCTCAAAATCTCCCCCAATTCGACCGCCCGTCTCACCAGCTTCCCCCTCAATGCACGTTTGCTGCAAAAAGAGATGATTCCAGAGAAAAGAGAAGAAACCCACATCACAAATCAGCTCAAAAAGAAAACCCAGAAAAGTAACAAGAAAAAACACGAGATTGAATTCGAATTCGATTCGTACGAGACCAAGGGAGAGTCCTGGCGAGCTGAACATGGAGGTAGCGATGGGCGAGGAGATGAATGGTAGTTTGGAAATTGCACCGGCAGGCATATCGGGGTAATTGATATCGGTGGTGACGATCCTGGAACCAGATATGCTTGGATGAGAACTCCTTAAACTCATCAAAAACCCTATAATTTGTTTGATTTCGTATGTAATTTTCTTTACTAGTTTCTTCCTTTCCAGTACTGTTCTAGTCTCTTTCAAAACTCCCTTCTTCCCTTCCTCTTCTCTCCCTCCTCAAAATCCCTCCTACCCAGAACTAAAAACACATGCTCCGACCCATCTTCTCCAAACCACGACCAGCAATACGACATACCTTCGATTCAGCTAAAACCCAACAATCCCTTTCAAATGGAAAGAATTTAAAAAAACACTGGGAAAAAAGAGAACCAAAAAAAGAAAACCAAACAGAGAAAGCAAGAGAAATAATGCAAGCTCGCTCTCTCTCTCTATGAATCTATGTACTTAGAAAAAGGAAAAGGCGACGATAAAATGCCTGTGTAGACTCTTCGATACATTACCAATGAAAAAGAAGAGAAGAAAAAAGTCGGTTGACTGTTTCTCAGTAAAGAGAGAGAGATATCGAAAACGATTTCTTTCCGAAAAAGGCCTTTTTGTTCTCTGTTTTTTTTTCTCTTTTACCACGGATGAAAAAGCGAAAGAGATTAAAAAGAAAAAGAAAAGCAGAGCTTCCAGATCCGTGAATCTTTCGGAAAAAGTCGAGCCCGTACTGAGTACTGCAAGAAAACAGAGAGAAAACAACAAATAAAGTAAAGTAAGGTAGGGTCTGTGGCTGACTTCCTGGCGATCGTTAGTCAAAGGCACTGAAAGATAACGCCTCTTGCCTTTGCAAACGTCGGTAGCAAAAAGCCCTAGCTCCGAATTCGCCTTACTTCTCCCTGCTACGTTGATAACTCCGGCGAAAACGCGAGTTCCCGTAGCCCAGAAGCTCTGTAGGACCCACTGGACTGTTCGTGTGAAATCCGCACCGTCCATTAGTTCTGCCAATTAGGATGAGATCACTTGAGCCAGTTCCAAGACTCAAGTGGGCCACACCATAAGGGCCTGTTTGGCAGGGCAGATCCCATGGTATTAGGTGTGATGGGATCAATTTTAAGGTAATGACGGTGGTGTCAGTGGATTGTTGGGAATCCCATGGGATCGACCAATCCTGGGACCACATGGGATTGAATGTTTGGGACGTCCATGGGATGCGAGCCATATCTCAGGATCAGGGAACTCAAACATGTTTGGTTAGGCATGAGATTGCAGTGATTCCACGGAAATCCTGGGAACACAAACATGTTTGGTTAGGCATGAGATTGCAGGGATCCCTCGGAAATCCCATCTCCCGTCTGTTTGGCCGGGCGGATATCATCCCAGGACGGTGGAGAGAGAGCTGCTTCAAACGGAAGGGGCTGTCCGGCGGTACTTCGGATTGCCTACTCCCGCTGACACCAGCCACTGGCTGATGGTCTGTGCTCTGTGGGCCCACCATGATGAACGTGTTTCATCTATGCTGTCCATTTATTTTTTGTGTTCATTTTACGGTATGAAACCAAACAGGAGGTATATCATAATCATGTACGGACCACATTACACGAAACAGTGAGATGAATGAGCGTGGACTATAGAAAACATTTTGGTAGCCATAAGGGGCCGTTTGGACGGGCAGATTCGGGAGTATTATGAGGGATTACACGGGATTGGATTGTCAAATCCAGCGTCGTCCGTATGACAGCCTGTTTGGGCGGCGAAGGATTTATTTGGATCCGGTAGGTCGCTGGATTCGAGAGGATAGACGATGGATTCTCAAATCCCGCATTCGGTCAAAATATTAATTCAAACCTCTCTTTCTACTCTGTTTTCAGTCACTCCACATGGAATCCAACCCGCCATTTCAAAACGCCTACAAGACCCTCTTCTAGACCTCCCAACCAAACAAAGAAGAGGAACGACAACAGCAAAAGGTCCGTTGTAGGAGACGGGTCTAACCTTTTGCTAATCGATCTCAGCCGTCTAAGCCTGTCGGATGGAGAGAAGGAAGCAGGTAAGCGGCAAATAGTAGACACTTCAACCGAGTGGGGCTTCTTCCAAGTGAAGAACCACGGTATTTCAAGAGAGATTCTGGAGAAGATCCGACGTGAGCAGAATAAGCTTTTCCTGCAGCCCTTCAAGAAAAAGGCGACGGAGAAGGTGCTGGATTTCTCGGTGGACTGTTACCGGTGGGGGACGCCGACGACAACGAGTCTGAGGCAGTTCTCGTGGTCAGAGGCTTTCCACATACCTTTGGTGAGGACGACGGATGCGATGGATTCCTTGGCATCCCTGGATACGGCAAGCTTCCCAAACATGCCACATTTTTCACCATGGGATTTCTGAATACCATGGGATTGGAACCAATCCACTGACGCTGCCATCATTACCTTAAAACATGTGCAATCCACCCTAATTCCATTCAATACCATTCAATCCGCCCGGCCAAACGGGCCCTAAAAGTTTTGGATCAAGCTGATTTTCATGTATTCCCTTAATGTGGGCCTTAGGAGGATTTTAACGGTGGATATCCAACCATTATTATTTTCATGTGGTGTGCTCCACCCGAGATTTATACCCACCTTCATTTTTGGGAACAAGCCCTCTAATGATTAGCAAAAATGGATGAACGGTGTGGAAGAAACACATAAATGATGGTGCAGCCCATAGAGCACCGACCTTCAGTCAAGGGATGAAAACCATAAAATCAAGGGATAAAAAGCTTACAATATCTAATATAAGTAAATATACCAAAACCATACAATCAAAGAAAAAAAACTGTAATCATCCAGTTACATAACCTCTACAGCTAGAATTTAATAATGATAAGTAAAGAGAAGAAAATAACGACAATGGCAATCAAAAGTCCACAGAAACTCTCCCCACAAGATGGGGTAAGATCATCAGCCGTCATGACCCTTGAAACCACGACCTGAGTCATTTGATGGATAGACGTAGTTGACGAACGATGGATGTCAACCTCGTCTGAATGTGCTGCGACATGAAACGCGTGAGATTCTGTGGCAGGCCGCAATTGTGCACTAGTCGGTCCAAAGTAACTCTCCCAGAAGGAAACCGCTTTCCTCCAATTCTTGAATGTTCAGTGTCTCCCTCCGCTGAATCCCTCTATCTCTAGCCTAGCATCGTCCCACGTTAAATAAATGCCGGGTCGACGACCCACGAGAACCACATAGTACTTCTCCTTTGCCATCTGCATTGACATGTGCATTATTGGCATGAGATTGGTGCAGCAGGTCAAAATGTACGTATACTAATTACGGAAAATTGTCCCATGACAAATAAAAAATAAAAAAATTCTTCAAGTAAAAGATTTGAATTTCAAATAATTGATAGTACGTACCCTTTGTCCATACGATGTGTGTGGCTTTATCTGTGTCAATGTGTTCAGCAACAAGCATGTAGAAGCATATTTATAAACTATATTAAAGTATTAAAATAACTTGTTCTCACACCCTTCATATTGGTATACACTGTATACCAATTGTCTCAATCCAAAATATTCATACGAAAAAAAAAAAGTAAAACAGTCACCAACATATAAAAAAGTTATTACAATTCCTAGAAAATAACAGATCATTAGAACGACAGTAAACAGTATGTCAAACCGACCCAATTCCTGCATCAGTAAAGTTCTCACGGAGTGTTCTCTTTAACCACTCGATGCGCCTCTCGAGTCGGAGACTAATAAAGAATGATGCCAGCTTATTATCCCTGCTCAACAGCTGACCAACTTCGATAAACTCTGAGTTGGTCAACCCTTGCACCTCTTCAAGTACATCAAGTACCTTACTAGTACGATTGACCTCTTTCCCTAGGCCAAAATCACACATAGCCTCTGCAACAGTATTAAGAGAGCTCCCGAGTACATCGTAGGGACGAGGATGCCACATACGTTTCTTTGATGCGGAACCACCTCGGCTACTATCAGAATCAGGAGTCCAAGTAGGAGTGCCACAGATTCCGCGTCTTTCAGTCGATGGAGTCTCTGATGAAAAATTCCCGCCTGATGAGTCCGCTACGTGGTCCTCAGAGAGGTCAATAGTATCCTCAAAATCATCTTCAGCGTCTTTCCAAGCCTCGCTGAGATCGCGCTGAATCCGAGAGGATGACGTGGCCATAGTCGTACTTCCCTGCACATATCGTCTCGTTGCCTGATCGGACCCGACGATAACTGCAAGGTCATCCACTCTATCAATTCTTTTGCCGTGGAGATGTGTAGCACGCGGGTGAGACTACAGTTCAAAAATCAAAGATTTAAGTGACAAAAAATAGTTATGATATATGGGTTTGTGAATGTGTTTTGGAATATGCACGCTGTATAAATCATACTTTAAGGTATTCCTCTCAGACCTCATCCGGGGTCGTAACCACCATACGTTCACTATCTCATCCAAACCCACTAGCCGCCAGCATGTCCCTCACAGAATATATTCGCGCTTGTAATACCTCAACAGATTCTGCACATTCTGTCAGTTGAAGGGTATGTCCATATGCTTTGAAACCTCTTCTGCCGCTGCTTGGTATGCTTCCCTCTTGAAACCATTATCTGCCTTACGTCCCAAAGCAATATGTTCTAACAGTGTGTCGAAAAGAACTTGATCCATTTCGACACTCCATGTAATCTTAGCCGCTCGAGATAAGGGCTCAGCGAGGGATTTGACGGTCTTCTCACGTGGCAAACTTCGAGTTGGCATCACAGGTGTCCTAACCGGTGATTGTGTCAGTGTCAACCTATCATTAGACCTTAGGTCTACCATGTCACATATGCATACAACACGTGTCAATTACATATGAATTACATCCAATCTCAACCTTTTTCGTTGTGAGATTGGATGATTGTTGATCGCAAATTTTGTTGATACATTTGCAAATTATCTAAAATTCCATAGTCAATTAATTCATATTACGATCACCTAAGTATTGTTCTTCCTCAAGATATAAAATTGCAGAATCATAAAGAAAAGCAATGGAACTATCTACTCTTACTGTTTAGGTGCGCATCTGCCCACATTCGAGAAGCAATATCATCTCGCACTCGAATCAAAGCATCTTTTTCTTGTTGAGACACGTAGCAACCATTGCCTCTCATCATTTGTTGACACCTCATGCGGTGTTAGGTTACTCTCTTCTACAGGAGACGATATATCAGCACAATGTGAATCGTCACGAGACTCATGTCTGGCTCATATGAAATTGTGTAACACACAATAAGCTACAACAATTTTAACTTGTGTGTGTAACTCATACTGAATTATTGTCTTCAATATGGAAAATCTGTTTTTCACTAAACTAAAGCACCGCTCGATTGCATTGCGTAATTGTGCATGTCGGTAATTAAACAGCTCTTTCATGTTTGTAGGCGCTCTCCCGATTCGATACTCTTGTAATTGGTATCGCACACCCCGGTATGAAGCCATAAAATAGGGTGAATGCGTATATCCAGCATCAACAACATAAAATTTCTCTACACAATTGAATCAATGTTCCATCAAATGGAAACTCGAATATTTCTCAAGCATTAGATGGATGGGTAATCTTTGAAAATCTAACCAGTACCATGCGGGACATGTAATGGATCATTTGTTCGGGTTAGAGCGTTGTGTAGCACCCTCGCATCCAAAGCTGAATCCTCCCAACCGGCCAATATATAAAGAAAATTCATGTCAAATGAACATGTTGCGAGTACATTTTGTGAGAGGAATCCTTTCTGATTGCAGAAGCTCGCATGATCCGTAGCCTGGACCTGAGCAGGTATGTGTGTCCCGTCAATTGCACCAACACAATCCTAGATGCATTTCATCAAATTCCTTTTAGTGTAGGATTTGTTATTAGGGGTATGAGAACAACAACGTACATATAAATTGGCTATCAATGAAAATGATACCTGAAAGTATGGACCCCAACTGATATTTCATTGAATCTCATATGGTGTTTCTGAACCTGGCTGTTTAACAAACTCTGGATATAATGATACAATCGTGTCCAATACATGATTAAAGTGACGGCTAACGGTTTCGCCGGATAAAATAAATCTGTGCCCTATGACCCGATTGCGAACATCGTGGCCCATGGTATGGAGGAACATAACCACCTGTTCTTCTAAACTAACATGACGAGTGCCGCGCGGAGGTGTCTTCTCGCGAAGTGTAGTACGTACACAACTCAAAGAAAGCATCTCGACTCATCCTGAGTTGAGATAGACATTCCACGTCTGACGCCCGAATGATAGAGTTGATGAACATCGCCCGCTCATCATCTCCACGTCGCACCGGTTGTCTCAACAAGTATCAATGATAGTATTCCCCTACGGGTACTACGCAAGCTGACATCGCTTGCATCGCAATAACCCTTTCCATCTCTTCTTCCTCATCACTAGACATTCCAGATCCTTCATCCTCATCAATAGACATTCTAGATCCGTCTTCCTCATTACTAGACATTCCATATCCAACTGTGCACCTATACCTGATTGGATGTCGATTGTATAAAACACATTTACATCATTGATTGGAGCTATATTCTTTTTTCAAAGCGATCCGATATTATCCTATAAATTCTTTTACATCCAAAGCTCTAGTGGACCCCCACCAAAGAAAATAATGGGAGACTGACGCTTACCATTAAAATCTTTTATGGGCCATAGAGGTTTGAAAATCAAGCTCTATGATCATTCCAAGCACACCGTCCGCCATGTACTTTATATGATGTGGCCCACTTGGATAAACAAGCTCTTTTTTCTTGTCCAATGATCCAAGTATTAGTTCCAAACTGTTTGGGTGGTCAAGTAAATGTTTTAGGTAGCCTAAAACATTCTTAGTTATTATAGAGGCCCAAAATTAGCACTGGATATTCCTAGTTATTAGTGAGATAGCCTAAAATGATCATTCCAAATGTATGGAGTAGACAATCAGGCAATGGACCAGCACATTTTAAATCTAGTATCGAAAAGAATACCATTAATGGTGGTAAATGCCTGAATATCAGTTGCAAGTAGGCCGTGTGCGATGAATTTCTGGAAATCAAGGTAGTAGATCCCGTAACTTGAACCTACGGAACTAAAATAGAAACTTCGGAATAAACCCTTTACGAATACATGTATATGAACATTATATCTTCAACATGAAACCCTTTGAAACTGAAACTGAATTTGAGAATGTCTCTAAACGTGTCTTATCATGTTCAACTGAATCTGAAATCTGAAGCGTGAAAATGAAACCGAAACATGGAAATAGACAGCCATAGAAGTTCACACTGTATCTAAAATATGAAACTGAAACTAAATCTGAATGTAAAGCTGAAACAGAAAGTGAAACTGAATGTAAACATTTATGGCTGTGTCCAAATTCAGCCATTATTCTGAACCTGAAACTGAAACTGAATCTAAAACCGAAAGTGAAACTGAATATAAACATCTATAGCAGTTCCAAATTCAGACGTAAATCTGAAAAAAAAAATCGAAAACTGAATCTGAAACTGAAACCAAAAGTGAAAATGAAAATGTCCACATCTATGGCAGGGCCACATTCAGCCTTATATCTAAAACTGAAACTGAATCTGAATCTGAAACTGAAACCGATTCTGAATCTGAATGTAAACATCTATAGCAGTTCAACATGAGATCTGAAATATGAAACTGAAACCGATAATGAAACTGAGTTTAACTGCAACTGAGACTAAACACATAAAGCAGTTCAAGCTGATTCAGATTAGTATTCTTCAAGTGAACATGAAACTGAAACATGGAAATAGACAGCCATAGATGTTTGCAGTGTATCTGAAATATGAAACTGAATCTGAATCTGAAGCTGAAACGAAAAGTGAAACTCAATGTAAACATCTATGGCTGTGTCCAAATTCAGCCATAATTCTGAAAGTGAAACTGAAACTGAAACTGAATTTGAAACCGAAAGTGAAATTGAATATAAACATCTATAGCAATTCCAAATTCAGACGTAAATCTAAAAATAATACCAGAAACTGAATCTGAATCTGAAACTATGAGTAATCACATAAACCAATTCAAGCTGGATCTCAATTCTGCATCTGAATCTGATACAGAAACTTGAAACCAAAAATATATAGCAGTGCAATTAATATCTGTAATCTGATTTTAATGGTGAACATGAAAATGATTCTAATCATGTACACGAGTGGATCTCAAATCCGAAACTGAAATGAAACATGAAGCAAAACAGCTATACCATATCAACATGAATCTCAAAACTGATATTTGAAACTAAAACTGAATTTGAAAATGAGACGATATGTATATCACAATTCAAGTGACTCTGAAAGACAAAACTGAAAATGAAACCGAAACATGAAAATAAACAGCCATAGAAGTTCGAACTGTATATGAAATTTGAAACAGTTTGAAACTGAATTTGAAACTAAGACTAAACACATGAAGTATGTCAAGCAGGATCTCAAACCAGGTTTCAAAATCTGATGCTAAAACTTGAAACCACTAATATGTAACAGTGCACACATGTTTACAATTCAATAACTAAAACTGAATGTGAAACTAAGACTAAACATATACACGAGTGGATCTCAAATATGTAACTGAATATGAAACTGAAATATGAAACAAAGCAGCTATACCATATCTAAATGAATCTCAAAACGTAAATATGAAACTGAAACTGAAAATGAAAATGAGAGTAAATTTATATCACAGTTCAAGTGAATCTGATACTGAAACTTGAAACCAAAAATATATAGAAGTGCAAATAATATCTGTAATCTGATTTTAATGGTGAACATGAAAATGATTCTAATCATGTACACGAGTGGATCTCAAATCTGAAAATGAAACATGAAGCAAAACAGCTATACCATATCAACATGAATCTCAAAACTGATATTTGAAATTGAAACTGAATTTGAAAATGAGATGATATGTATATCACAATTCAAGTGATTCTGAAAGAAGAAACTGAAAATGAAACCGAAACATGAAAATAAACATCCATAGAAGTTCGAACTATATATGAAATCTGAAACAGTTTGAAACTGAATTTGAAACTAAGACTAAACACATGAAGTATGTCAAGCAAGATCTCAAACCAAGTTTCAGAAACCGATACTGAAACTCGAAACCACTAATATATAATAGTGCACACATGTTAATAATTTATTAACTGAAACTGAATGTGAAACTAAGACTAAACATATACACGAGTGGATCTCAAATATGAAATTAAAACATGAAACAAAGCAGCTATACCATATCTAAATGAATCTCAAAACGTAAATTTGAAACTAAAACTGAATATGAAAATGAGAGTAAATGTCTATCACAATTCAAGTGAATCTGAAAGATGAAATTGAAAATGAAACCGAGGGACTGGAATTCACAGTTCAATCCTCATTCATATTGAGGGACTGGGTTTCAAAATGTAATCATGTTACTTACAAATTGATATCCTACTTAGTTTCAAATCCTGATTTTAAGCCACTTTTCACCCTTTGCCTGACTTTTGGAATAGCATGATTGTTTAGGGGTGTCCATGCATATCTGAGTGGATTGGATGGCTTGTAAAAAGAGTGGGCCCCACAGGCAATCTGGAAGGATTTCAATGGTATGGCACTCCTGAATTTTCAATTGGCCTTAACTTTGGCAGCCAGTGACACATGAGAGGGCGCATTTGATAAACATATCAGATGTTATTTTCACATCACAGTGGGCCCCACAGATTTTTTTGGTACCACTAACAAATCAAGACTGGCAGATAGAACTGACTGAATCCAAATCTCAGGGACCATCTAATTGTTGGCCTGAGAACAGACAACTAATGGTTAGCAACAATTAGATGGCTGTTAACAATCTAAATGTACTTATACAACAGGGAAAATAACCAAATCTTAAACTTCTAAACCAATTCTACTTATCTGTGGAATGTATAACTGTTTAAAGTAAATTGCCATGAATTTAATCCAAATCGACAATAACAAGCCAGTATATATTACTGTTGATAAAATCAGTAAGCATTTTCAGAACATTAGATGCAGTGCAAAAGAACCTAGCAGCCCGGTTCCATAGCTCAGTATAGACAGACTTTTTTTTTTTTTTAAGCATCTAATTTCACAACATTTCACAAAAAGCTCAAGACCCATGAAGACATTACTGTAACAAAAATAACAGAAAAAATATATTCTTCATTTTTTGTTATCAACAATTAACAGATCATACACTGTTTAGAAAATAGTATTTATTTACTTCTAGGGATGAACTAGCATAGTCTTTAAGAATAAAATAGAGAACCATCACAATAACCCATTCCATATCATTTTCACTGTTGCAGGCACGAAGAAAAAACAAGAAAAAAGAAAATTAGAATGCAAAAAAAATCATTGAAAGAGGGAAATCACTTGTTCGAAAGGCTGCATAGGCATAAATAAAATGGGTGCAAGTCTATAACCATATAACAAGTAAAAAGTATATGAATATAGCCTCCGAAGTAAACAACAATTAAATTAATATAAATAATAGTCCAAAACACGTTGTAATTTTCATAACAGAGGATCACAGTATACAGGAGGCAGAAACCCCAATTTCTAGCAGAAATAGAAAAATCGAATCAACATGCAGGTTGCTGAACCACCATTAGGATAGTAGCAACTATGCAATTTCTCAAAATAAAAGTGCAGAACACATGTAGGAGGCACAAGCCCCAATTCATACCAGAAAATAATAGTCGGACCAACATGCATATTGCGGACCACTGTTAGGATGTCTATAATAGTGAAATCTCTCAATTTAGAAGGCCAATAACACATGCAGGATGCAAAAGCACGATTCTCTATTAGAAATGGGAAGTCGGACTAGCATGCATGAAGAAATCGAGCCTTTCAGGAAAGCATCAAGCAAGAAATACCGAAGGAAATACATACCTCGTCCCGATCTTCGCCACCGCTAAATTACAGTGAGGAAGATGAGCACCGTGGCCTAGTATTTGTACACATACTTGGTGGCAAAAACCTTCACGCCAGAAATTTTTCTCCCACCCTCTTCCTCTTTCTTCATAACGGCCTGCTCGCAAAATGTCAATGGGATCGGCTCGAGGACGCAGTGAGATGGCAGCAAATCCCATCGGGATATCTTACATCCCTCGCCCGTAGATTAAAAGAATGAGGTGAATCCCGTGGGACAGCCGTCTTCCGCGGGTTATAGACCTACCCAAACAAACTCATGGGATGGACGGGTGGGATATCACAATCCCATCCCTCCTAATTCCACGAGATCTGCCCAGCCAAACAGGCCCTAAGTCTTTACAAGGCATGACTACGTGACATCATATAAGGGCCCGCACGTTCATAGCGTTTACAAGGCAATACCCGTGTGTGCAACGTGTGATAGTTATTCATGGGTTTACAAGGCAATTCCTGAGTCACAACGCATGGTATCCGGGCATGCTTGGGAGTCCTCTGGATTTGAAATTCTCCTATTATATTTGGCACTTGGATTCAGAATCCCTGTAATCTAGAAGTAACTATGTATATTATATTTATAGGAGTTTGAATTTAATTCTTAAATCAATTTTAATATTTTTAATTAGTATATATATATAATGTTTAATACAATGGTTGTAATAAGTTCGTTGAAATATATATTTTACTTGAAAATGATGAAATTATAAGTCTTGAATGGGCCACAGGCACATGATCAAATTCAAGTGACTAACCAATGATTAACGTGAACAATGCTTGGATGACGCAGATCATCATATTAAAGTAATTAGTGATGCAATTGATAATCTAATTGTTTTGGAATATCATCAATGGGCCATGTGCCCAATAGATTGATAGTCTAATGACGCATGTTACATATGCAACTCTTGGAGTGGATTTAAATGTAATCCAAGCTTTTACCTTGGATTTCAAACCTTCTCTTTGAGTGGATTTGAAACCCCTGAATTTGATCTCTTATTGTATTCGGCACTTGGATTCAGAATCCCTTATAATCCAAAAGTAGTTATGTACAGTATATTTCTAGGAGTTTGAATTTAATTATTAAATCAACTTTAATATTTTTAATTAGTATATGTATGTAATGTTTAATACAATGGTTGTAATAAGTCCGTTGAATTATATATTTTGCCTTAAAATGATGAAATTATAAGTCTTGAATGGGCCACAAGCACAAGATCAAATTCAAGTGACTAACCAACGATTTTTAACCGTTGATTTTCATGGACAATGTTTGGATGACACAGATCATTGTATTAAAGTAATTAGTAATGCAACTGATAATCTAGTTGTTTCGGGATATCATCAGTGGGCCATGTGCCGAATAGATTAATAGTCTAATGGCACACTTGTTACATATGCAACTCTTGGAAAGATTTTAGATATAATCCAAGCATTTATCTTGGATTTCAAACCTCCTCTTTGAGTGGATTTGAAACCGTCTGGATTTCAAACCCCTAGTAACTTTATGATGTCCCCCCCCCCCCCCCCAAAAAAAAAAAATAATAATAATAATAATAATAATAAAAAATCCACGCTTCCAAACGGGCACTAAACCCCCTAGATTTGAAATCCTCCTATTGTGTTTGTCACCCTAGATTGAGAATCAACTTTAATCCAAAAGTAGCTATAAATGGTATATTTACAGTGATTTGAATTTAATTACTAAATCAACTTTAATATCTCTAATTAGTGAACGTATGTAATGTTTGACACACTGGCTGTAATAAGCCCACTAAAATATATACTTTGCTCGAAAATGATGAAATTCCAAGTATCGGATGGGCCGCAAGCACAAGATCATGTCTGAGTGACTAACAAATGATTTTTAACTGTTGATTTACATGGACAATGTTTGGATGGTGTTGATCATCATATTAAAGTAATTATAGTGATGCAATTGATAATCTAGTTGTTTTGGGATATCGTTAGTGGGCCATGTGCCCGTTAGTTTAATAGTCTAGTAACACACATATTACACATGCAACTCTTGGAAGCATTTTAGATGTAATCCAAGCTCTCATCGAGGATTTCAAACCCCCTCTTTGAGGGGATTTGAAACCCCTTGTTACTTTATGGTGCCAAACAACTAGGGGATTTGAAATCCCCCCAAATCCATAGTGTCAAACGACCCCTAAGATCAGGTCTAGCAACTCATTAGGTGGGCCACACCCCTCCATTAAATGAGAGCGAATTTCGTGCTGTTGTGCTGAGTAAACTCTGTGGGGCTTACAAGGGATATACATGTCATATCCATGTTGTTTTCCGTTTTACCAGCTAATTCTAGAGCATGAGCTTAAAATTGAAGCATATCCAAAGCTCAAGTGGACCACACCGTAGGAAACAGTGGAGATAATGACGTCCACCATTGAAACCTTCCTAAGGGCCACAATGATGTTTTTTTGTCAATCCAACCTGTTGGCATAGACATATATAAGTAAAAAACACAAATATCAGCTTTCACCGGTAGGCATTCAATTCCTACTATTTCGTATAATGTGATCTAATTCACCTTTGGATATGCTTCAACTTTGGGATCATGTTTTAAATTGAGTTAGAAAAATAGATGAACTTAGTGGATAAGACACATGCATGGGTGGACCCACAAAGTTTATTCTTCCTTCCCATTGAATGGAGAGGGTGGTTAGTTTCACGAAACTGAGTAATCTACACCATCATGAATATGCAACTAGTAAAACACCCCATATTGTGGTGCCCATAACGTTCTATGTGTGAGATCTACTCCGTCTCAAATTTTTAATATTTTGAATTTTCAAAAATCCTTGAAAATTTTCGCTATAATTAGCTCATGTTGTCACGAACTGACCCTTAACGCTTAAGGTGAGCCTATATATGGGCGGTATCAGTAAAGAACCGTACAATCTGATTAATCAACCGTAGGAAGCCAACGAATCTGTCCTATCACTTAAATATCAAGTTTAGCCCCATGATTTATTCACATTGGGCCCAAATATAGCCGAACTATCACTAACTAATTAAGACAATGCAACTAAACAAAGACCTACCAAAAGGCAAGACAACTAGGGATCAGATCTTAATTAATAAACCAAACTGACACAGTCATCCTTTTAGCCTAAAAATCAACGGTTTAGGGTGATTATGATAGAATCACCATTTTTGCTAGTTGCAATTAAGTCACACTATGAACTTAGCTAATCTAAACCCTAATTATTACGCATAAGAAATCTCGCTATCGTAGGAAGCCAACGAATCCATCCAATCACTTAAATATCGAATTTAGTCTCATGATTTGTTCACATATGGCCCAAATCTAGCCGAACTATCACTAACTAATGAAAACAAACACAACTAAACAAAGACTTACCAAAAGCCGAGACAACTAGGGGTCGGATCTTAATTAAGAAACCAAACTGACATAGTTATCCTTTTAGCCTAAAAATCAATGGTTTAGGGTGATTATGATTGAATCGCCATTTTTCACTAGTTGTGATTAGTCCATACTATGAATTTAGCTAATCTAAACCCTAATTATTATGCGTAAGAAATCTCGCTACCCAATTCATTCAAGAAGTGCCTTGATTATCCGAACAAACTATAAATCGCTCGTTAGTGGGCCACTAAACCCGAGGCTATAAAAAGACATTCGTCTTAGCGGGTTTAATGTTCATCATGGGACATCGAGTAGAGATCACATTTCAAATTGCTCAATTTAGACTCGTAAGGCTAGTGCATGAGATATATGAATATTTTCAGAATTAATCAAAAACTTAATTTAGTTGTGTGTATCCAGTCTTTATCAAAATTATGGCTTTCTGATCATTAGATCGTGACCAAAGTTAGGGCACCGACCTAAGTTAATACCTTACATATATTCATATAGTCGTGGACCCGGTCGACCATTGGTGATCGTTAAACTGACTTCTGATCATACCCGTCAATTGACGAATTCAAATGGCGGGCTGATCGTATCCATACGTAGATCATCATTAAGGTCTACTATCCTACGGTATATATCAATCCCTACACCCCATAGTGGGCCCCAAAGGTTAAAAATGCCTTCCCATAGGGCTAGTATAATGAAAACCTAGCCCTTGGGGCCATTTGCACCACTAATAACATTATATAAGGCCTTCATTTGGGCACCCCCTCTCCCCATACGAATTTTGCCCTATAAAGAGACAGAAAGAGAGGAGGGAGACCTTGGAGTGTAATTGATGGATTCCATTCGATCAAGCCCTAGCCTCAATCGTTCTCCTCTATCGAATCCATCTCACTCATGATTGAGAGGTAAGAAACTAACCCTACTTCCCGACCTAGGTTTTCCTAGGTTGAATTATATGAATCTCACCTAGTTACTTCGAAATTGGTGTAGGAATCGTTTTCCCCCAAATCTCTAACCCTGGGAGTTTAAAATCAGAGATTTCTTCTTAAATGTGTGAACCATTATTCCTAGGTTGTCATTTATCGACCCTTGTGAGTCTCAACTAATGACTTGTTATTGTAGATGCATTGGTGTATGCTAATATATCCATATTTTAATTTTGATTGCAACATTTGTTATTACTTGAATTATAAATGCTTACATGTTTGATGAAATGCTTATGTAACAGCATAGTTTTCGTTATTTTAAATTTACAAAAATTCATGAAATTTTTCAATATATCTAGCCTACATTATCACTTACTGACCCTTGACCCTCGATGTTAGCCTATACATGGGTGGTGCCAGTAAAGAACCGCACAAATTCGATTCATTAACCATAGAAATCCAACAAATCCGCCTAATCACTTAAGCATCGAGTTTAGCCTCGTGATTTGTTCATATAAGGCCCAAATCTAACCAACCTATCACTAACTAATCAAGACGACCACAACTAAATTAAAAATATACCCAAAGCCGAGACAACTAGGAGTCAGATCTTAATTAATAAACCAAAGTGACCCAATTATCCATTTAGCCTACGAACCAATGGTTTAAAGTGATTATGACTGAATCGCCATTTTTATTAATTGTAAATAGGTCACACTATGAACATAGTTAATCCAAACCCTAATAATTGTGCACAAGAAATCTTGATACCTAATTCATTCCAGAAATGACTCGATTATCCAAACAAGCTCTAGACCACTCGTTAGTGGGCCACTACTCTTGAAACTATAGAATAATTTCTGTCTCACTGAGCTTCACACCCATTGCGGGCAGTGAACCAAGAAAGTGCTTAAAACTACTCAATTTGGGCTGGAAGCCAAGTGCTTGCAACGCGCGAATCCCCTTGGCTAAAATCTGAAACTTAAGTGAAATAGACCTTCCACTCTTTCGTAAAGTTGTGGCTTTCCGACCGTTAAATCGCAACCAAACTTAAGGCATGAGTTAAGGATACTTTCATGCTTATATCCATATAGTCTCGGCCCCACGGTTTATCGAAGCGTCTGATTGTGACCAAATTTATGATGTAACATAGATCCCATGGTGAGACACCTACCCTCTGGTGCGCATGAGCCTGTATGCCTCTGTTGAGGCCCTGTAAGTCAGAAACACCATCCCCCATAACAAGTCTAATGGAAAAATGGGCAATGGGGCTATTTGTGCACATTTTGACACTATAAATATCCCTCATTTCTCACTCTCTCACTCCCATATGAATTTTCACTTTTAAAAAGAGAGAAGAGAGAAAGGAGAAAATTTGGAGAATGTGTAGAAGGGGTATATTTGAGCATTCGCCCCACCTCGTTAACTTGGGACGTAGCCGCAACCATGCCGCACCGCCGGAATTGCCCCGACGACAATCAAAGGTAACTAACAAGTTCTTTTTTAAGGTTTAGGCCTTGAGGGCCAATTGCATGTGCCCTTACATGCTAATCACATTGCTGCAGGGCACAACAAGTCGATCTACGAACTCAAATCCTAGGAGCGGTGCTAGAAATTCAACGAACCACTTATAGATGCGGACCATTAGTGCTTAAGTTGCGGTTTATCAATGTTACTATTCCAGTTAATGATTTATGATCGCTAACGTAGAATTTACATGTTAACTTAGGTGTATTTCAATTTATTATAGTATAGCGATACCTATGTGTTCGATGAAATGCCTAAATGAGTACATTATTGAATGTAATTATCAAATGTGAGTACTTTTAGTCTTAAATGCTAGTTGAGTAAATTAGAACGAAAAATAGGACTACAAGAGTAATCTAATTAGTCAGCAAATTTCCAAATATGGGTTGACTGAATTAGGCTGGCCACCTCGGGCAAGTTCGATTGATTTGGGTCGAACACCGACTACCGACAGTGGTTAGGCCACGCGGGGTGCTTAAGCGCTTTATGCCAGTTATAACAGTATTCGCCCGTACCAACCGAAATTGCCTAAAAAACAGCTGACCTTCTATATGTTCACCATGTATGATCACAACTGCTCGAATATGGGCAATTCCCCTTACCATTTATGAAGGTCTATTGTTAACCATTAGCATCACGATCCTCAAGACTTATGAGTCGGGCATGGTGGTATGGGACACCATGTCCTTGCTGCCGGCCTATGCTGGGGTGACGAGCCTCCCTGTAGTGACTACGAGCATTACTCTTACAACTTGTCTTTCGTATATATTCAGTTGGGAGTGACAAACCCAGATGGGTCAAGGATTACAGGCATGGGACTGTTGTGGTCATCCCGCGCCTAGTGATTCAGTTGAGACCGATGACTAAAAAGGAGATGTCCTAGCTTCCCAAAATTACTGAATGAATAGGCTCAATTAATCATTCAGCTAACATAACCATTCACCGCATCGCACTAGAATAGGATGTAGTGAATCAGGCGTTGAAGTCACGTGTTGAGGGAGTGTTGTCATTCGCGAACTAGGTGGTCGAAGTCGCGTGTTAAGGGAGTGTTGGATTGTAAGTGCATACATTATTTCATCAACCCCATTATGTGCATTAACAAGAGTAAGTAGGAAGTAACTATTTTCATTGCTTTATCATTCATATACTGTTAAACTTGATGATATGTGTAACTCATGCTTTATGGAACTACTGAGTTGATCACTCACTCCCACCCTGGGACAGTATTTTAAAACACTAACCAAACAATATTATAGATGCAGGGACTAACGAGGCTGATGCATTGGACCAGGCGGGTATAGACGATGAGGAGTTCTCTTACATTTCAGCTTTCAGATGAGTTCTCGAAAGTGAGAGTCGAGCGATCGGGCTTAGCTAGACACCACCTTTCCACATTTTTTGTTGATTTTGAAATTGTATATTGGACCCAGCTTGACCCATACTCCGGATAATCATACTATATACATTTTCATTTAATTATATAATTTAATCATGTTTATTCCGCAGTATAATACACTGTTTAGTATAATCCTATACATGCTTAACTATCAAATATAAAAGTTATTGAGAAATTAGCTTCTGCAAAGCATAAGTGATGTCGGAAACTCGAGAGTCGAACATTTGCTCGACCCTCGAAATTTGGGGCATTACAGTTTATGTGATTGTGTTTAATTCTTAATGCTCACATGCTCGATAAAATGCCTATATGATTGTATAGTGTTATTGATGTTCACATGTTTAATGAAATGCCTATGTGATTGTGTCGTGTTATTGATGCTGACATGTTCGATGAAATGTTTGAGTGATTGTGTTGTTAAATTTAAGCTTCATATGAAATATTATCACGATTGCTTAATGAATTGTTAGCCCTTAGATACGTTTAGAATTGCTTATGATGTTGAGTCAGCCAGTAAATCGCCCAAATCAAGGGGTGGGCCGAGTTAGGTCGGCCACCCTAGGCTTATTCGATCAACTCGGGTTGAACACGAACACCCGACAGTAGCTGAACTACACGAGATGCTTACACCCAATGCTGGTTGCATCGGGGTTCTCTCAGGTCAATCATGTATGTTTACAATGTATGACAAGATCAAATTAAATATAAAATACCCCATTCCTAGTGGATTAGTCCATTTATAACCATTAGTGCAATACAATCCTACTAAGACTCATCGGCTGAGCATAGTAGTATGGGACACCGCGTCTAAGCTGTTGGCCTATGCTGGGGGGATGAGCCTCCCCGCAGTGACCAGTAAGCACTAATAGAGGTGGTAGATCATTGTTGGAACAACTCCTGTCAAATTACCCTGCCGATGGTTTCGTGTCAGAGTATCGTTCGAACAACTCGGGCATGAATGGAATTGGGTGACGAGCCCTTTTCCTTGGTGGTGATTTGATTTTGTGTGATAAGCCCGCACCTCAAAACTGAGTGATCATATTCGGTGTTTGGGTGACGACCCATACCGAGTTGATCCTCATACCTTTGAGTGTCATGACGTACCTTTGGAAGTGCTGATTTGTAAGATAAACGGTTAATACCTAAATTTAAATCAAAGGACACTGGTGATGAGCCACTACATGCCACAACGAGCTACGTGATTCGGATAAGAACTCGTGATATAACGTCGATATCTTATCTTCTCCAATCTACTGTATGAATTAGAATTAATAATCATTTGACTACTAATGCACATCAATCGCATTGCACTAGTATAGGCTGTTCCAATTTAGCGTTGGAATCGCTTGATGAGGGAGTGTTAGTATTTGCGAAATAGGCATTGAAGTCGCTTGTGAGGGAGTGTTGGATTGTAATGTGCATCATGATTTCATAATCTCATTCTTGTATTTAACAAGAGTATTTAGGAAGTGTTTGTTTGCCTGCTTTATCATTACCTACGATGATTGAGTTGACAACATACATAACTTAGAACTAATGGAACCACTGAGTTAGTTACTCACTGTCACCTGGGACAGTGTTTTAAAACACCAACCGAGTATTGTTGTTCATCTAAGTTTTATCAAGGCCTCGGCTAGTAGGCTTGAATTGACTTGTACTTTCGTCGTAATGTCTTGGAAGTGTTGGGAGAAACTGGAAGACCTTGCATTTATTTAATTTTGTGGCTTGTATAATCTCCATTTTGGGCGATCACCACTATTGGAATTGTATCTCTGACTGCTAGCCCTATTTTTCTAGATTTTTCTTATCTTTATCTTGCTTTAGATTCACTAAGTTGAATTATGTTACTCTGATTATTCGTGTGTGAAATAAATGTGAATTTGAATGAGGTCATGAGTACATTTTCATTTGGTTCACACCCGGAAACTCGAGACCTGGGTCTCTGTACTTAGGTGCCAATTTTCAAGGCGTTACATTAAGTGAGCTTTATAATTTTTATAGTACATTCAAAAGATTAGCACAATCCAAAACCAAGGTGTCCCACACCATTGGGGATAATGTAAAATCACACCTAAACTTCAAATTCACTTGGCCGGACTTTCATGATTTAAGGATCAGAATGATTTTTTTTTTTTTTTTATCTTGGCTTATCTTGGTGACACACCTATGAATGGGTTGGATGTAATATACACACCTTTATAGGCCTCAAATAAACCTATGATTGGCATTCCCTCATCATCGTTCTGTGTTGCAGCCCACTTGAGTTATGGATATTTTTGAGTTCCAGTGTGGTATGTAAAATGTTGGAGTGAATTTTTCTCACAGAACAGGGTGCGCACACATGAAGGGTGTTGCACAAGAACCAAGCGATGCATGGATCCAAATCTCACTTGCATCATGCCCTCCACACATAACCAATATGTGCGGATTAGGTGCACCCCGACCCCACCCAGGATGGTGCGGCCCTTACCATAGGGCCAACATTGATGTATGGGATTTTTTGTTAACATACACCTCAAGTTTTGTAGGAGCGCTTGATTAACATCATTTTTCAAAACATTACTTATTTACATGTCCATGCATTACTCCACTTTTCCTATATGAAATTGTCCTTAAACACCATTTTTATATTTTATGTGCAATAGTATTTTCTCTTAAACACCTTTTATTTTTTATTTTTTAACTTTTATGCATCTCAAAAAAGGTAACGGACTAGGTGTGGGCACGGCCTCACCCAAGATGGTCTGGCCCTTACGGTGGGGCTCACTTTAATGCATGGATTCTATATCCACGCTGTCTATCTATTTTTCCATATCATTTTGGGGCATGAGCCCAAAAAAGAAGCATATCCAAGTCCCGGGTTGACCATGCCATAGGAAACAATGGTGATTGACCATTGACAACTTATAATAGGCTACAAAAGCTTTGGATGAAGATACTATTTATTTTTTCCCTTCATCCAAGTTCATGTTCATGTGACCATATAAACAGGTTGTATGGAAAATAAACATTATGGTGAGCCATAAGAAGTTTTTAATGGTGGGATGTTCAATCACCACTACTTCATATAGTATGGTCCACATAAGATTTTGATGTACTTCATTTTTAAGCACATAGCCTAAATTGATATGGAAAAACCGATGGATGACTTGAATTTAAAACAACTACATCAAAGTGAGCCCCGTGATAAGAGGTGCATCGCTTTAGGTGAAGTTGAGGCCGCATGTAATCCATTTCCTTCAAAAAATGGATTCTTCTTCTTCTTTCTTCAAAAAATTTTACACATTGATGCGTATTTTTTCAAGAAATAGATAGAATTAAAGAAAAAAATATAGTAAAAAATGAGAGAGTTATGACCATGTTCGTGGGTTGCTTAATGTTGAAAATAAGATCGAACACGACTTACTTTAGGCCTACTTTTGAATAGTCAAATAGTGTCCAAATGATATAATTCAAAATTCATCTAAAAGTTTATTGAATTATCTTTTTAACGAGCATAAGATCACCCCAATCTAACCTGAAACCAGGGAGTTATGCCTGTTTTTATAAGATCAGGCACATCTGAAAATGAGATCAAACATAATGACTTTGGGACAACTTTTGAATGACCGAATGGTGTTCAAATGAGATTATTCACAAGCTATTTGAAATTTCATTGAATTATCCTTCCAATGAGCATAATATTGCCCCGATCAAATCTCTAATAAGGGAGTTATAATCGTTTTCGTGTGATCGCACGATACTGGAAATGAAAGTGAACGCGATCGAACGTTATGATTCACTTTAGGCTCACTTTTGGCTAGTTAAATAGTGTCAAATGAGACTCTTTTAAATCTATTTTAAATTTCATTAAATTATCTTTTCAAGTAGTATAAGATCACCCTGATTAGAGCTATAATGAGAGAGTTATGACATTTCAAAGTTGGGTCAAAATTCATTACTCTTGTGCAATTGTACAAACTTGTTCAAACATCATAATAGACTTTGGGCCCACTTTTGGATTATCAAATGGTGCCTAAATGATATAATTTAAAATATATTTGAAAGTTAAACAAAATATCTTTCCAACAAGTACAAGATCACCCCGATCAGAGTTGCAACAAGGGAGTTATGACCTTTCAAAGTTAGGTCAAAATCCAGTACTCTTATGTAAGCGAATAACGTCATAATGGACTTTGAGCTCACTTTTAGAAAGTAAAATGATGTCCAAATAAGATGATTTTAAATCATTTGAAAATTCATTGAATTATTTTTCTAACGAGTATAAGATCACCCTGATCGGTGCTATAATAGGGTAGTTATGACATTTTAAAGTTGGCTCAAAATCTATTACTCTTGCGCGAGCTTGCTTTAATGTAATGATGAACTTTGGGCCCACTTGTAGATAGCTAAATGGTGTCCAAATGAAATTATTCTAAAGTCATTTAAAAGTTCATCGGATTATCTTTCCAACGAGCATAAGATCACCCTGATTAAAGCTGTAATTGTAATGCCATGAGTTTTTGTAGCCCGAGTTTATACTCGTGCCAGAGAATTCTGAGTGTTAATAATATAATAATTGAATGCTTCAAAATCGTGCTTTGTTTTTTTTTAAACATTCACAAGAATAAAATTGATTGTACTTCTTATTCCTTCAAAGTATAAAATCAACTAATTTTCTCTCAATAAGAGTTTATTACATTGTCTTAAAGTAAGCAGTGAAAAAATAAATAAAAGTAAATCGTGCGTTATTCTTCTTCTCTATTCGAAGATATCTTCCACAGAACGGTCGTCGTTTTTATCATTAACTTGTAAATCACCTACAATATATGTATGGTTTGAGAGGGTAAATTGTTCACACCCCAAGTATAGGGTTGTGATGTAGTAATAATCTCGGTAAGACCGAGGTCGAACCCACAGGGACTGAACCTTGTACGTAATCTGAAAGTAACTTGAACTAGAACTAGACGAAGATGTAAGCTAAATTAGGAAAATTTAAGGTAATAATGGTGAACTATTAAAGTAAAATTTATAAAATTCAAAGGTGGGAAACTAGGGTTTCTGAGGATCCACTTGTAGATATCAGGGAGATCTATGCTTAATTTATAAACACAACTAGAATCAAAATCCTATCTTCATCCAGTTGGAAGATGCATCATTAAAAACCAAATCTGAACTTACTTTGATCCAGTTTTCAAGAAATGAGAGGTATGAGAATTAGAATTGATTCCATCACAAAACCATGCCCATGAGACAAAGCATACAACAGAATTTAACCAATCTATATCCAATCTGAGAGATGTATGAATATTAGAAAGGATTCCATCACCCAACCATGCCTAGGAGACAATGGTGAACAACAGAGACTCCTAAATTCACAATCCCTATAATGCTAAGAACATGCTCTAAGCTATCGCAGATCCATTATAATTTAAGTCACAACAAACCGTTAAAAACTGAAAGCATTCCTTAATATCAAACTAGAATCAATGACAGTTCAACTAAAATATGAATCAAAGCATAGAAAACCATTAATTACACTTAAGCTTCACCTCTTAGCCCTGGCTAAGAGGTTTAGCCCCTCATAAACATAATTAGGCTAAAAATCTCTTAAAAAATCATAAACAAGAAGCAAGAAAAGGAAGAAGAAAAACTTGTTTTGCTGCCCACACCCCAGGATCTCTCTCTCTCTCTCTCTCTCTCTCTCTCTCTCTCTCTCTCTCTCTCTCTCTCTCACAGCTCCCTGATTCCCTCCTCACGTTCTCTATCTCTTTCTTTTATAAGCAAAGAAGGTCGGCTGGAGTGGAGAACATGTGCGTAATCTTATGGAGCAAGAAACGGTGAGGCTTTTACGCAGCTCTCCTGTGCAGCGAAACTGGAAACCCATCTGCGCTCGTCCCACTTTCTTCCTTCCCAAAAAGAAAACATCCCTTTGGACGGTTTTGGACGGCCAACCTCATGAACGGTTTGGATCTTCATGCGGAGCCATCTGTGGTGGCCCACCTGGATCGTCAGATCCGTTGGCAAAACAGGGCTCGCGAGCAGCTTCTTGCGCTGATATTGGTGGGCCCATGATTGAAGCCGGACAGGAAATCCTTTCCATCCATTGGAATCCTCTCGAAAAACTAGTTGGAAATGACGTGGTACGGCTCGAATTCGGTGTGGCCCATCACGATTTCTACTCTACGGTCCGTCCTCTATTTGGATGAGATATTCGCACGATCGCTTTTATGGGACCAAAAAGTTAGCATGGTTGTGGTCGTGGCTATCCCCTGAATTGAATGAACGTCTTGGATCATCCAAATGGATGATCATGGTGGCCCGTTGACCGCCACAGCGAACGCACGTCCGTGTGTTGTGCAAAAGCGAAGAGCCCTCTTGGGTTTCGTCGGGTCAGCGGCATGTTGACCGGACTCTCGCTCCTGTTAGAGGTGGGCATCGAGCTGGGTCAAGCTTGGCTTAACTCGTCCATGGTGTACTCGAGTTCGAGCTCAGCCTCGAGCTCAACATTGAAGCTTGGCTTGTTTGCCAAAGCTGTCGAGTCGAGTTCGAGTCGAGCTAGTGGTTCGAGTCGAGTCGAGTTTACCTTGAGGCGAGCTCGAGCTTGTTCATATCATTCATCATAGGTTAAGTTATTAAAATTTTGGCTAAAAAATACAAATTAAATGTCACATTACTAAGACATAAATGATAAACCTCTAGATACTATCAATATCATACCACAAAAACATAATTTGTCCTCAACAATCAACATCAGCATCAATTCAAAATAGTTAAAATATATCAAAAATTATAAATTCGTTCATGAAAATTTTTCAAGCTTTCATTCCTTCAAGCATTATGGCCCACGCTTTCAATTTCATTGTCCTCTTCATACTCTTCAGCATCGAAAGTGTTACCGCCCCAAACTGGATGCAACCAATTTTGCATACATATCAGTGCTTCAACTGTATTCGAGGCGAGTGAGCTTCGATACTTGCTAACTACCTCACTGCCAATGCTAAAATCTGATTTTGATACCACGGTCGAAATTGGAATTGATAAAATGTCTCGTGCCATTAATAAAAGTCTAGGGTATTCACGAGCTCGAGACTTCCACCATTGCAAAACATCGAAAGCATTATCTTTTATCCTTATGACCAGTTCCTGTTGAGGGTCAAATATTACATATTAGACCCCAGTTATTACATGGATTTACGAACATGACATTGCCTAATGAAATATTTTAATCGTGTTTTTGTTGCAGGATGTAATTAGGAGTGTTGACTGAAAAAGAGTATTAAAGCATGGATTTAATGCTCCAAAGTCACCAGAGCAAGGGACGGACTCCAGATGACCAAGATCAATGAATTCACACGCCAGGGATCCGAGGAAATCGAGCCGTTCATGTTAAAAATGGTCCGAAACTGGTCTAGAATACAAGATCACAGGGTTACCTCCATTCGATTGACATGAGACTTCATACATGGCCTGGGGACCATAAATAAACCGTACATATTAAATTCCAACCATTGGATATCTCGAGAAGTGGGCTAACGGACAGATCAGCCCATTAATCTCCAATTTAGGCCCACCTACAATCTGGATATGTTTCATAATTGGTCTCGACAGTTTAAATAAGATGAGAAATAGTATGGATGGATTGGACTTCTGAAGAACATTACAGTAGAGTCCATATGTATAGCGTGTGTACATAGTGTACACACGCCCGCCAAGCACTGGACCGACGTCTTCCGCAAAAACGGAAACTTCCATTTTTGAAACAAATGTCCGTGTGAAGCGGGCGCTTTGGTCGATTGTGGGCCCCACTCATCGTCCAAAAGGGTGATCCACACCGTCCATTAGAACCCCGAGGTCCTTCTTACCAAGGTCTAGGTGGAAAATTTCAAAGCAGCAGTGAGGATCCGATTTCAGCCGTTCAGAAGGAAGATGGACGGTGCAAGAAGAACTCCATGGACTACACCGAATCTGAATGGAATCACTCCATTCCCGACAGAAATTATGAAGAGAATGCAATGAACGGAATGGATTTGTCTGTCGAAGCCGGTCATGGGCCCCACCATTAGAACAGCGTAAGCCCTGTTACGCAAGGCATATTTCAACGTCCGGAACCGACGATTTTTGGTCGTTGCACAATCATGTACGTAGATCGGATGGAAGATCTGATCCTTTCATCGAGTAGGCCGTCGACAACTGTCCCAAGGGACGTTATTTCTTTGAAAAGAAAGAAAGGAAAGTAATGCAGATCTGATCCGTTCTTTGCTGCGCAAAACAGAGGCGCGACTCGTTTTCTACGTAATGAAGGTTTCCGTACCGCCTCCTGTGCATAAGTTTCCAGCCGACTCCCTCTCAGTTTTTTTTGCACCGACATTCCTACGGTTTCCCACTGCTATAAAAAAGAGAAAAAAAGAGAAGAGAGGCATCTTGGTTTGGGCCATTCCTTGAACGGGAGAGAGATAGTAGAGTAGTGTTTTCTTTTCTTTTTCTTTTTCTTTTTAATTTGATCTTGTTTAAGGGATCCAGCCCATTCATGTTAGGCTGAACCTCTTAGCTAGGGCTAAGAGGTGAAGCTTGTGGTGTGATGGGTAGTTTCCTGTTGTTTTGATTCGTGTTGATGAACCTTCTCTGATTATAGTTTGATATATGGAATGCCTTTAGTTTTTAATGGTTTGTTGTGACTAAAATTACAATAGATCTGTGATATCTTCTGGTATTTTTATGCATTTATGGAGGTTATGATCGTAGGGATATTGTTGTTCACCATCGTCTCATGGGCATGGATGGATGATGGAATCCTTCCCTACGTTCATAACTCTCTTCGATTGGTTGTGGATTGGCTAAATTCTGTTGTTTGCTTTGTCTCCTGGGCATGGTTTTGTGATGGAATCCATTCTAATTTACAACTATCTTATCTTTTGAAAACTATATCAAAGGAATAGTTCATATGGTGCTTAGCTTAAAACAGATATTTACTAAACGGTCTCCTTCAAATTTTAGACCTGGATTTTACTAAATGGGCGATCCTGGACTCCGAGTCAACCCATTAGACCCATTTATAAATGGGTTCTGTCCGTAGAAGATCGATTTATAAATGGGTCGGTCTAACGGGTTTGGTTAAGGAGATCCGCACTGAATCCAAGACCCGCTTAGAAAGCAAGGGTCTAACGATCCAACATATTATCTGCATGAATGTAATTGCTTTTAGCCTTAAATAAAAAAACTTTTTTCAAAACCCGAAATTATTTTAAATATCATTCAAATGGAATGTTTGTATATGTTAAAGTTATAGAAATAAAATTAAAAATTTGAGAAATTAAACAAGATATACCTTAGATTCAATTAGACCAATCCTCCAACTCATTAGAATCATCATCCACTTCTACTACATGCAACTCCTCCTTCAAATATATAAATTTTACACATGACATACAACCTAGTTAATAGAGATTTAGGAAAGACTTTTCCATATTAACTAATGATTATACATCTATTAGTGAGTGGATCTCAAATAAACAACATGGTGGGCCAGATAAAAAATCAAGGAGGTGTATCTTATTTTCAAACTAGTTTGGATTTTATTTTGAAGTGGGAACGTCGTTAGTTGCTTAATATATAAGGAAGTGGGAACGCATGAGAATATATGTGGAAGTGGGAAGGATATGGGTGCAGGCCGGGTGCTCAGGTCTCATGTATGGACCCATCCATTTACTAACAGGTTCGGGTCCTGGTCGCCTGGTCTAAATGAAAGGAACCAGACCCGCACCCATTTGACAAATGGGTCTATCCTTCCCTTAGATACTTGTCCATTTGGATTCGGGTTACGGGTTTGGGTCGGGTCTTAATGGGTCGGGTCCGGGTACCCCATCGGGTCCGCTGACCCATTTACAGCCCTACAAAGGAAGTTCATATGGTGCTTTAGTGATATATCCTCCAACTGGATGAAGATGGGACTCGAAGTCTAGTTGAGTTCGTGAATCGACCGTAGATCTCCCTGATCTCTACAAGTGGATCCTCTGAATCCCTAGTTTCCTTACCTTTGAATTCTGCAGTTTTAGATTAATTATTTCCATCATTATTCCCTTATTTCCCTGATTTAGATTTCATCTTAGTCTAGTTCTAGTTCTACTTAATTTCAGATTACGTACAGGTTTCAGTCCCTGTGGATTCGACCTCGGTCTTACTGAGTTTATTACTGCATCACAACCCTATACTTGGGGAGTGAACAGTTCCTTTAGATACTTGTCCACTTTGGATTCAGTTTTCTGCGTCTTCATTTCTTCTTCGTCTAAAAAAGACATAAAGTCATGAAGTCGCTTGCCCGCAGTAGAAGAACTATCCGCAATTTGACAAGTACCTATTGCACTTGATGGATCGGTCGAATTATCAACATATGATGCAAACAACTCTTCAATTACAGCATTAATAATGGCGGTCTCCGCTGAAACTCTTTCGGAACTGAAATAAAGCAATCTGAAAATAAATCTAACCATTGCTATCTTGTATCGTGGATCCAAGATAACTGCAATGGCCATTAACAAGTGGCATTCAGCCCAATACTTATCAAATTTCATCTGCATTCCTAGAGCCATCGCTTTTAAAAATTTCGAACCATCAGCAACACATTTTTTAAGCACGTTCATAATGAAAATAATTTCAGAAAGAAATAGATTTACCATGGGATACTTTTTTCCTGAAAAAAACTTCGTGCTGTCGTAAAAAACTTTGAGAAACCAATGAACATCTTCAGCTTTCTTCCAGTCTTCATCACTTGGCACATATGTGTACATTTTATCACGCACCGCAAGTTCAGGGAATGCAACTTTAAATTGTATAGCCGTATCCAACATTTCATAAGTGGAATTCCAGCGAGTGCAGACATCTAACTTCAACTGCTGTTTAGATTTCAAATCCAAACGTTGGATTATGTCATTTTACATACTCATTCTTGAAGGTGACCCCCTTATATATTTAACGTTATCTCGTATGTTTGCAATCGTTGAATTAATTGCTTTAAACCCTTATTGTACAATCAAGTTGAGTACGTGAGCACAACATCTAACTTGAAATATTTTACCTTCGAAGAATAAATTTCCAGCAGCTTTAAACTGAGTACGTAAGAAAGAAATCAACATATCGTTGGATGAGGCACTATCTAAAGTAATTAAAGAAATTTTCTTTTCAATGCCCTACTCAACAAGACAGTTGTAAATGCAATCGGACAGTACCACACCGGTATGAGGAGGAGGAAAATGACGGAAGTTTAAAATCCTCTTTTGTAGTTTCTAATCCGCATCAACGAAGTGTGCGGTCAATGACATATATCCCTTTCTCTGATTTGAGGCCGTCCACATATCAGATGTCAAACTTATTCTGGATACGGATTAAAGGAGAGCTTTCAAGTTAGCTTTCTCAACGGCATACATCTTCATGCACTCTCTTTTCACAGTAGATCGAGAGGCCTTCTCACATCTGGGATTTAGAAATTTACAAAATCCCAGGAAAACCTTGCTTTCCACCATGCTAAATATTTTCTCATCGACTATCACTAACCTCGCAAACCACTCATTTATTTTATCCGGGTCATACTTGTACGTTAAGAGTGCAGCTTTAAAGTCGTCATCTTAAGAAATATTAAATAAAAGCAGTTGCTGCAATCCACCCTTCGATGTTCTTGGTTTCTTCACACATTTATCTAGATGCCTCTGATAGTGAGTTGTAGAAGAATTAGAACGCTCGCTGTAAAGAGTCTTACAAAACTTGTATCTAATCTTGACAGAACCATCTGGTTGCGTAATCTCATTAAAAGATTCTCATATTGATGATCTTTTTTTCCCTTTCACATAACCTGAAGCTATTTCAACTTTTTTCTCTAATTTTTCTTCATCCACAGAAAAAGGAGAATTGATTGACGCACCAGGGCCAGGAGTACTTAGGTTTTCTTTAGTAGTCATCTAAAAATTAAAAGTTAACAAGAGTAGGGTAAGATTAGGGATTTTATAGGTTGAAGGATTCAGTCAATGACATTTATACGTATATATAAATATATAATACAAACAATATCGAGCCCCTCCATAAACTGCAAGACACAAGTGTCTCAAAGTCCCCTAATAAATAATTCTACCAGGATACATACATATACATAATTATAAATTGTCCATAATTGTTTCAATTTTTTTTACTAATTATTTTTAAATATCTTATTCATACTTGTCTCTATCTAGAGGTGTTAATTGTCTCTATCCTATTCGGTAACATACCATGTACTATTACCATACAATTTACATGCAAGCCGAAATTTCGGCAGCACCTCCCTATATTCTCCGGATATATGTAAAATTCAATACTAATTAGTTGTCATAGTCACATGTAATCCATTACACATGTAGTGAAAACTAACTAGTAAAGAACCACATATCCGGAGAAAATATAGGGAAACACTACCGAAATTCCAACCACATATAAATTGAATGATGACAACCTAAGTACATGGTATGGTAACGAACTGTCCAAAATGGGACAATTTAGGAATTCATAAAGAACAAGTATTTTCAGTGGAATAATTGTACTTGTTCAATATAAATTCCTAAATAGGGGGTATATTGCTGAACCACCAGGTGGCTTAAATATTAATTAACAACATTAGATCACAAATAATCATAAGCATCAATATGATAATATGTAAAGAACAATTGTCAAAATATATAAGAACCAATTTATCCAACAACTATAACTCTACAAGAAGATAATGTTTGAGAACAAATAAGAAAATAATACATATGATCATTAACATACAACATTGCATAATGCAACTATATAAGGAGATAATAAAGTAATATGTTATCATTGTTTATTTCCTCTACATTATATTAAATCAAGTGGACTTTAAAAGAAATTTGTGATCATCACAATTTTATATTGTATTGTATGGAAAAAAATAATTTGTATAATATTTCTTTGAACTAATTTTATGCCATGTATGCAAGTCTCAAGTGCATGCGTATCGTCTATGATACTTCGCCAGAGTATCAAAGGTGTTTCTCGGTGAGGGATCCAGGCATATTAATATAATGGTAGGTTATGGAGCCCAAGCACTGTGAGCCCCACCATGATGTATGTGTTTCATCCATGTCGTCCACCCATTCTTTCAGATCATTTTATGATATGAGCCCAAAAATGAGTTCGATCCCTCAAGTGGACCACACAATGTTGATTGAACGCCCACCATTAAAAACCTTTTGGGAGCCACAAAAGTTTTGGATCAAGCTGATAAATATTTTTTCCCTTCGTCCAAGTCTTTATTACCTAATCAACGGATTAGATGTTAAATAACCATTACAGTTGGCTCTAGGAGATTTTTAATGTTGTAATTCAATCACTCTGTTTTCCCATGGTGTGGTCCACCTGAGATTTATATCTACCTCAATTTTGTGATCAAGCCCTAAATTTATATTTTAAAATGGATGGACGGCATAGATAAAACACATACATCATGGTGGGCCCCACGTAGCACCAACCACTAGGCACATGAAATCCCTTGCTCCAGTGTAGATTCCAAGGAGGAGCTTCACAGCCATGCCTGAAATGACGTTTCCACAGCTCCCTTTTGACTTATTTGAAATGGATGGGCTACTCGTGGTCGGTGCTCTGTGGCCCCCATCATGATGTATGTGTTTCATCCATTCCGTCCATCTATTTTTCTAGATCAATTTATGGTAATACACAAAAAATGAGATATATCCTGGTCTCAAGTGGACCACATTACAGGAAACAGTGTTGAATGAACTTCGACCATTAAAAACCTTTTCGGGGCCATAAAAGTATTGGATCAAGTAGATCTTTGGTTTTTCCCTTCATCTGGGTCTTTATGACCTAATCAACAGATTGGATGTCAAATAAACAGTACAGTGGGCCTTAGGAGGATTTAAATGATGGATATCCAATCACTGTTGTTTTCCTGTGGTGTGGTCCACTTGAGATTTATATCCCTCTAATTTTTGGGATAAAGACCTAAAATGATATTTAAAAAGGGATGAACGGAATGGATGAAACATATATATCATGGTGGGGCCCACAGAGCACCGACCACCAGCTCTGGGGCTCGTGTCAAGGGGAGTAGCCAATCCGTATCCCTATTCTCTGAAAAAAACTGCATCCCTATACTCCGCGGAGTAACCAATCCACTTCATCCTTTCTACCTCCAACCTCCTACATCCTACCATTGTTCTTATACCCACGCTACAAGCAAATACATGAGAGATCTAATCCATCCACTCATCAGGCGGGCCATCACGGAACCCGATTCGAGATCCAAGCCACTCATCAGGTGAACCTCATTCTCCAACGGAATCAAGAAAGAGGAAAAAAGAAGAAGAAGAAGAACTCACCTTAATGATGTTGGTCGGGCGGGAGTGCAGCGAGCAGGGGCAGCGGGCTGGGTGGGACCGTGGGGTAGAGATAGAGAAAGAGAAGAAAATTAGAAAAGGGAGAAAGGAAAAGGGAGGCAGCTATGCTGGTGGGGTGGGGACGTGGGGTAGGGTTTTTAATTTTTACGATTATATATATATATATAAACCTATTTTTAACGAGCTGAGTCGAGCACGAGTTTGAGTTTCGAGTTGAGTCGAGTTAAAATGGGTCATGGTTGAACTCGGCTCGTACTCACCTCGAGCTAAGTATTTCAGATTGACTCGGCCCGACTCGGCCATTCAAGTCGAGTCAATCCAAGCTGACTCGAGCTGAGTCGAGCGAGTTATTCGAGCTAGCTCGACTCGTGAACAGCTCTAGGTCCGGTGCATGTCTAGTGCGCGTGCACTGTATGTGCGTAGATCCTCTTGTGGGGTCCATCATGATGTTCGTGAGAAATCTGCTCTGTCCATCCCTTTCCTCATTTAATTTAAGAGGTTATGACCAAAATTGAAGCATATCTAGAGATCAGGTGGGCCCCAAATCGTTGATAGGTGGGCTAATTTATCCGTTGGGCCACTTCTAGAGGGATCCAATGGCTGAAATTCGACGTATACAGTTAATTTAGGGTCCTCAAGCCAAATATAAAGTTTCGAGCCAAACAGATGGTGGGAACCTTGTGATCTTGCATTCTAGATGATTTTTAGGCCTCTATATCGTTGATCTCTTGATTTTCTCGGATCTCTGGCGTGTAAATTCTTCGATCTCGGTCCCCTGTGGTCCGTCCCTTGCCTTAGTGATTTCTGAGCATTAAATCCATGCTTTTAGTACATTTTTTCAGTCTAGGCTCCTAAATTTACCTTGCAACACAAATACGATTAAAATAGGACGTTAAGCATTATCATGTTCGTAAAACCATGTGACAACTGGGGTCTAATATGTAATGTTTGACCCTCAACACAATCGCCAATCAGCATTTTGCTAGTCCTGAGCAAAGTATGCGAAAAATAAGTTGAGAATCACAGGATAATTCTATAAACTCGAGCGATTTTTGAAAAACAATCCAGGTACGAGAATTCTAAGATACACCAATATTGGCATTACTTTTTCCTAGACTCAAGTGCACAGTAAACTTCATGGTCAAGTTCAAAGTATTAATCCATCAATTAGAAAAATTCTAAACATTGAGTTTCATGGGTGTATAGTGCAACCTCGACTTATCACAATTAAAGATCCAATCGTCAATTTTCATAATAACATTGATAATCAAAAGAGCATTCAGGATAACCAAAACTTGCATTATAGTTCAACTTTTCATTCTTCTAGCTTTTGATTTTTCCATCGATGGCTTTCACGCGATGTCAACCTTTTAAAGGTAAGGCCAAGGAGGAGAATCAAACCCTCACCTATGGAGAGCAAACCCATGGTGAAGATCATTCGCCTAACCCTTTCTAAAGACAACTGTTTTTTAGCTAGGTATTATTATTTTTTCTTTGAACATGATAGACAAATTCCCTAAGTTGGCTCCTTCCATGTCTAGTAACTACCAGGTTAACAATTTAATATCAAACTGAAGCCTTAATGTGTAATCTAGGTGTGACATGTGAAATCATGACTCAATCAATGTTTAAAACTTCTAATTATGGATTAATAATTCGAACTTAACTGTGAAATCTAACAGATAACTGAATCCAAGAATCGTAAATCACCGATATTAAGTATTTTATACTTCTAAATCAAGGATAGCCTTCAAAATCACTCGAATTCAAAAAAAAAAATCAGAAAAATTTTTTAAAAAAAAAAATTCACAATTTTTGCTCAAGACTAAGAAAACACCGATTAGGTAACCTAATCTCTCATCCCCAACTTAAACTCTATATTGTCCTCAATGTAAAAGATAGAAGCATGCAATGCACATGAGACAATGAAAGTAAAGGAGAAGTGATGGAAAGATAGTACCTAATGACGGAGTTAAGTGTTTTTTTTTCTAAGAGATTTCAACGGGAAAGTGGGTCAGCACAATAGTTTAAACCAATAAAAGCAAACTATCCTAAAACAATTTCGAAAGCAAACTAACCTAACGGCATAAAGCCGACTATCCTAGAACGGCATAAAGCAAACTACCCTAGTCCTATGAAAGCAGTAAACTCACCTATACCTCCATCAGACTAGGAGATCAAGGGAAGAGCTACTCAGTCATGCCGCAAGGTTCCTCCTTCGGCCAATATCTTGATAAATTTCTCAGAAGGTTTCTTAACAAGATCATCCAAAAGCCCTTTTTGCAATAGGCTTAGATGCTCTAGAGCATGAATTCCCAAAGAAATTATAGACCTCAACATAAGGTTTCCTCTCTAATTTCCTGAGGTGTCCAAAGTATATACGATTCACCTGTAATAGAAAAGTTTCAATATCAGTATAACATGGTGAATCAGAGACTACACATAGATGAAATTCAGAAGTTTTTTAGTAGGGGGTGTAGTCTCAACACACTCCGAAGTTGCAGTCTTCGGTTCAATTTTCAGCTCCTCCTTTAATGGTAAACATTCAGGATCTGGGGGAGGAGATTCTTTAGAATAAGGGGTTAGTAACAACTACCGATGTATTGTCTTGCCAGGTATCCACTATGTTTTGTATCATGGGATTGTTTATATCCACAAAGTGTACTGAGCAATCTTTTCAAGAGTCAAAATATTCACTTGAAAGGAGTTCATTCATTATATCGAGATCTACGATGATATGCCTAATAACTCCCTTATCTTCTTCAAGAGTAGAAATGAGCATACTCTCTTATTTTCTCTCAAGGTGGGATGAAATCACCACTGGGTATGTCTCTTCTTGACCTAAATAATCATATTTTAAATTAGAGGGTAATGGTTTTAGGTCAAGCTTCGGTGCCTTGAGGCTAGACGGTAGAGGTATTACATCAGTTTGGGGCAACTCTTCAAATTGTGGTCTTCACCGGTTAACTTTTACTACTGGCACAGTATCAAGCATGGCACCCATCTCCCTAATCATGTCATCACCAAAATCCTGAGAGTGGGCCAGGCATGTCTCTAGAGGATTAAAGGATAAGGTCAAAGGTGTTCTTTCTTCCATGAAAGAGTCAATCATGTTAATGTCGTGGAAATCGTCATCATCCTCTAATCGTCTGCCTGTATTGAAAAAGATGTTTAACTCCAATGTCATATTCCCGAAAGACATACCCATGACTCCATTCCTACAATTAATGATTGCATTTGAAGTGGCAAGGAATGGGTGACCAAGAATAATGAGAATTTGAGTGCTCGTGTTACTGATGGGTTCGGTATCCAGGACGATAAAATCTACAGGGTAGTATAATCTGTCAACCTAGACCAACACATCCTCAATTATCCCTCTCGGTACACGAACAGAGCAATCAGTAAATTGTAATGTGGTTAAGGTGGGTCTTAATTCACCCAATTCTAACTGCTTATACACTGAGTAGGGAATCAGATTAACGCTTGCTCCTAAGTCAAGAAGTGCATGCTCAATTTGATAATTCCCGATTACACGTGATATGGTTGGGCTACCGGGATCCTTGAATTTTTACGGCATATCTTGCTTTAGGATGGCACTCACTTTCTCAGTCAAGAAGATTTTCTTTTGAATATTTTGCCGTCTTTTGGTTATACACAAGTCTTTTAGGAATTTGGCATATGAAGGTATTTGTTTTACGGAATCAAGTAGAGGAATATTGACCTTCACTTGTTTCAACACCTCTAAAATGTCGTGAGAGTTAGTTAGAGGTTTTGGTGCAACCAACTGTTGGGGAAATGGAGCAATTAGCTTGCCCTCAAGTTCCGATTCTAATTCTTAGGGGGCAATGCTAGGTCTATCATCGTTCTCCTTATCTGGGTCCTTAGACTTTTCAGCCCTCACTGGAATAGTTTTATCAATTATCTTCCCACTCCTAAGAGTGGTGATAGACTTAGCTTGATCCATCTGATTTAAAGAGTTGGGGTCACTTATCTCATATCGCAGTTTAGGATTGTGGAGAGGTTAAGCAAGAAGCATCCCCTTTCCTCCAATTATTGATTGTGACTCCATCCTTTGGACAAACGACGCAAGCGTTCCAATCGCTGATTTGATTTCCTGGATTGCTTGTGCCATATTCTGATTAAATAGCTCTTAGTCTTGAATGTGTTTTAGAACTAGATCCTCTTGAAGTTTCCCTTGATTCGGAATTTGATTGAAGAAACCTTGAGGGGTAGCAGTTTGTCCATTCCTCCAATTGAAGTTTGGATGATTTCTCCAACTAGGATTGAACGTATTAGAGGTGGGTCCATTGAAAGGTCTTTGGTAATTATTTACGGCATTGGATTGCTTAGTCAATACCTCTTGAAAGGCAGATATAGTTGGACAACTTTCAGTTATGTGACTGTTACAACCACAAATACTGCAAACAACTTCCTTACCCTTATCCTTCTTTGATTCCATGGCCTCGAATTTCCTTATGAGATTAGCCACTTTAACATTGATATCATCATCCTCTTTCAGAAGGTATACTCCGCCCCTTTCCTTTGATTGAGTGGGCGTAGAAGTGGTACTCGATTTTGGGTATATGTCCCATGATTATGCGTTTTCAGCAAGTCTATCCAAGTAATCCCACACGTCATCGACATTTTTATTCATAAATTTCCCATTGCACATTATCTCGACCAATTGGTGCACGGAAGATGTCAGCCCATCATAGAAAAAGTATGTAATGCGCCACATTTCAAATCTGTGTTGTGGGCATGAGCTGACAAGATCCTTGAACCGCTTCCAACATTGGAAGAATGTTTCATCCTCCTTTTAGGCGAAGTTCATGATTGACTTTCTGAGGGTGTTCGTTTTGTGATATGAAAAAAATTTCTTTATGAACTCCCTTTGCATATCATTCCATGTGCCAATAGATCTAGGACGTGGTGAATGAAACCATGTCTTAGAGAAAAGGGAAAGAGTTTTAGCCTGACTGTGTCCTTAGATACGTTTGGAAAATATAAAGTGGCTATGATTTCATCAAACTCTTTCAAGTGTAGATACGGATTTTCAGATTCAAGCCCATGAAATTTTGAAAGGAGTTGGATTACCCTTGGCTTGATATTCACGTGTCCCGTATTTTCTGAAAAAACCATGCATGAGGGCGTGCTCACCCCCGCCTGTTGTAAATAATCTCACAAAGTACGAGGCGGGGGTGCTTGATGCACCTCATTCTCATCCTGGATGTCTTCCACCCTAGGTTGAGGTAGAAGAGGTTGGTTTACAACCATCACTTCAATTAACTCTGGGGATCTCGAGCGGTGTCTAGTCCTGTGATGGATAGTTAACCCCTTAATCAATCCTCCTTCAGTCAAGAGACGTCGAGTGTTGTCACGGACCCACTTGGGCATGAAATACTCGCAGCCCTCAATCACAGATTCTAATCTAAACCTAAAGGAAAGAAAAGAATAGAAATATAGGAAACAAAGGAGAGAAGAGTTGAAAGGAAGTTACCAAATTCGAAGTTCCTATGTTAGATCTTGCAAAATAAAACAAACCAAATTAGTTTCTAAAGATAGAAAGTCTAGAAATAACAAGAAATCCTAAAATAGAAAGTAAACTAGTTTCTAAAAAGGGAAAAATTCCTAAAAGGAAATAAAAAATTTCTAAAATAAATTAGGAAAGTTCTAAACCTAAATTAGAAAATAAGAAAGTTTATAAAAATAAAAGAAATCCTAGAATTAGAAAGTTTTTAAAAATAGAAAAACAAAACCTAATCCTAAAAGTTAAAAAAAAAAAAATTAGAAAGAGATTACCAATTTAGAAAGTCTATGTCAAGATCCTACAAAACAAGAAAATTATGTAAGCTTCTAGAAATCAAATAGAAAACCCTAAATCTAGAAAAACCCTAATCTTAACCCAATTCTAAAACTAGTTAATCTCAAAAAAATGTAACCCTCAATCCCCAGCAACGGCGCCAAAAACTTGTTCACACCTCAAGTATAAGGTTGTGATGTAGTAATAATGTAACACCCCGTACTTTCGCGTACTCGGGTATTACCATGACATCGTAACTTATTAAACCATTCACATACACTCTAGTCATAATCTAACCGTAGGAATGATCTTCGTCTAGAGGTCAATTTATCCATCTTGACCAGTAGATTCAGACTAAACAACCCACAACGTATCTACAAGGTACTTTGAATTTATCTTTGACCTTTCCACATAAGACTACACCAACAATGGTGATCAAACCCATAATCGATACAGTTACAAACATAAACCAATCTCTTAACTTGGCCTTAAATCGACTTGATCAATTCACATCGTAATCATAGAATGGGTCTAATTGAGCAATCGATGTCGAGATCTGCATGTAACTCAATCATGCATAAATTCAACCAATCATTTTAATATCAAGACTCGTCATCAAATATACAGTCCATCAGGCCAACAACATCCCATAAGGGGATCCACCGCCTAATCACACTAATCAAACAATCTAAATGTTTAGCCAAACATTAAAGTCCACTTGGTTGGATAGTAGAGCTACTAGGGTCGTCGACAAATGATTACCAAATCAATCATTCAAATTTACCTGAATAATCCTAAGAGATCCTAAAACCATAAATTGATGACTTTTACATCATAGGATCCTAAAAGGACTAAATGATCATTTGTTTCGCTTTAATCAAATCATCCAACCATGGATCCTTGGGAAGAAACCCCGTGGTCACTTCATCTTCGATTCAAAGCCAATCTAACTGTCGATTTAGGAGTCCAGCTACACACCTACACCTTGAAATCCCGAGGAAACCATTGATCATCGATTTATGACAAATCGACAGTTTGAAATCCAACCAAACATTTCCAAAACGCTCCAAATCTAAGAATAGACTCTAGATGATAACCTAACCACTGGATTGTCATAAATTGTCATTAAACGCACTAGGATTAAGAGTTGTGTCCCACCTTGTGCTTTGAATATGTCTAACCTTTGGTCAGAGACGTTGATGGGGCCTCAAAAAGTGAATGCATGGCCTGGATCTGTAAAATACATCACAATGGACCCCACACAAGATTGTGTGCACCAGAGATGGTGCACCAGTAGTGCACCGAAACCAGGAGTTGGTCAAATGAGCTTTGACCCGACTATAATAAGGAAAATGGGATTCATCTCCCTGATTTCCCGCTCCCACGCCGTTTAAACGAGAGGCGTTTGTTTATTCAAGTTAGGGCCCACCATCAGGGACTCTTAGCAAGATTTAAGCCACTCATCGCACCCCGGGCGGGCTTCCAACCAAAACCCGGATTCCCACGAAAGGCGTGCCCATGCGTGGGCACACATCTAGACGCAGAAAGCCTATGGATGCCGTAGGATTTCCCAAAAATGGAAAACTCCATTTCTCCTTCTATTTACCAGGTTAGCAATCCGAACGAAGTAAAGTCATTCAATCTCAGCCCTTCCACTCATGCAATCCCAGTCGTCCAAGGCTGGCTCGCTTTTAGGTTTTCCTCAGTGCAGGAAGAGGCACGTTACGGAAGGAATCTTTTTCGTTTCATTGCTGGCACCATCCTAACCATCCGTTAGCTTCTAGAAGCCTCTTCAGATTCATCTCAGACATCCACATTAGGGCAGCCCTAAGCTAAAGAAAACCTCTGGTGAGATCTCCTTGCAGTGCGAGTCATCTCGTGGGTAAGGGGAATAACTCGTGAAACCACTTGGAATTCATCATAGCCTTCTAAAATATGGGTCCCACAGTGTCCAGTGGCCTAATCAAAATCATCCATGTGCAGCAGATCACAAGATTAACCATTGAACAGAGTCCACCACTGGTGGCTGGATCATCTTCCTCACCCATTCGAAAAACCCATTTCCTTTAAGTGGGTCCCATCACTTAATCTGAGACGTTAGATGCATTGGCCTAGCTTCCAGAAGTCCATTTCTACCATCCGATCGTAGCCACACAATCAGGATTAACTTTCGTCATTACAAAACGTCATATATCAAACGATTAAAGATCGTAACTAATCCTTTGATTAGTTATGATTCGAACCCTCTAGAAGAGGATTAGTAGGGCCCATTTAAGGCCTCTTTTAGGGCATGCCTTCAAAAAATAGAAAGAGATAGAGAGAGAAAGAGAGAATAGGGCGCCATTGTGGGTGCCACAGTCGGTTGGGTCAACTCAATTTGAGTCGCAGCTACCTACAGCGTCCCATTCGAGCGTTCCATCAAAGAGAGAGAGAGAGAGATAGAAGAAAGAAAAGAAAGAAGAAAGTCCAGAGAGAAACAGGGGAGAAGAAGGAAGAAAAGAGAAAAATAGAGAGAGAGGAAAGAGGAAGGGCACTGTTGTGATGCTACGCTGAGTGACTCGTTCGAGTCTTACATCAATCCACACTTGTAGTAGATGAGAGAAAGGAAGAAGAATCAAGATGGAGAGAAAGGGAAGGAAGCATGAAGAAAGAAGAAGAAGAGGAAGGCCGGCATGGGAGGACGAGTTGGACTCAGTCCGAGATGCTGAGTTGACTTGGTTCAAAACCGAATCGAGTCCCTGACTCACTATCTGGTCAGGTCCAAACCCTGATGGAAGTTCACAGTAGAGTAGGAAAAGAAGGGGAGAAAAAGGAAGGAAAGGAAGAAGAAAGGAGAGAAAGGCGAAGGAGTGAAGATCATGTGACTCGCCTGAGTCAAGTCACCGAGTCAGCAAGCGAGTTAGTGAGTTTAATCCCATGAATTATAGTTTTAAATTTTGTTTTGTTTTAGATTGAGAAAAGGCTGATCTAGACCCTTGTTTAAAATATAGATAGTGTTGATTCCCAAACGCTTCCTTTGATCGTGAAATAGGTACCGAGTTGAGCTAGGAACTAACTCATGTGGATCGCCATGCTTAGGATACAATATAAGCAAATAGATTCGACTTGAAAGGTGAGGAACATCCCCCATTGCTTCTTTCATTCATTTATTTCCATGTTAGCTTAAACCTCAAATGCAAAGAATTTTAGAGAATTATAAGTATTAATTTCATTTGTGTTGATATTTATGAAGTAACTCTTTTAATCCCTAGTGCTCAAGTTCTATAACCATATGTATGTAATGTTGCCTTATGATTTCCATGCCACAGTTATGATTGTTTGTCTATAGGTACTCTTCTACTAGTCATGATGTGAAGTAGGAATTTCCATACTAATTTAGCTATAAATTGCATAGTGAAGATTTGCCTCCATTGTCCTTAACTTCCAATATTAGTTGGCTCTAACATATGGGATGTCCCCTTTAATGAAGGTAGAACGACCTCTTAAACAATTTAAATGATATTACTCCATTGAGATTTATATGTCACCTTGTTGAAGGAATCCCTCTTGGCCTTCTACGTCCATTGATTTCCTATTTAGATAAATTGGCTTTATGAATAAATTGTAGATTATGGGGAATGTAGACTCATCCATTTTATTGATACTCCATTTTTTATAAGCCTTGAGAATCTAAACCTATTAGTGTTATATATAATATTTAATATTCTGATTTTAGATTTATTTCTACCATATGTACCTTAAAAACAATAAAAACATGAATTCATTCCTATGTTGTATTGATGAGCATCAGGAAATGCTTTATTCCCTATTTCTAAAACCTTAAATTCAATAACCAGGTGGATTCAATTAGCAATGACAAGAGTTATGAAGTTTCAGTTCATTCTATCTTACAAATTGTACAATGAAGATTATGTATGAAATGTTATTTTCTGTAAGAAACGTAGCCTAAACTTGTCAACAATTAATCACAGTTGACATGTCACGTTTATGAGCCCTCATTTGAACCTAGAGAAATTAAAAAGGATTTATGATGAGCTCATGTTTGGATGTTTGATATGTTATTAAAAGACCTCAAGCTCTGATGATGTTTATGAGAGCAATCTTGTTAATCCTAAGGAATGTACATGGGTATCATGGTGCATGACATTTGAACTTTACCGGGTGCTCGATATAAGTCACATTCTGTTAAGTTACTAAGAGTTTTATTACTTTAGTTAAACCCTTAGATTATGTGCATTCGTACCACTATGGGCCGCTCTCTTTACATGAGGCTTTTTCGAGATTTTAGGACCTCATCGAGCATATCCTGAATATTTTTCTAGGAGATCAGACATCCTTGGGTGCACTCACTTACATGGCCTTTTCCAAGTAGTCAATCTACCGCGGGCGGTCTTTTCTTTTAACATGGCCTTTTCCAGGTAGTTAATCTACCGCGGGCGGTCTTTTCTTTTGACAGCTGGATGTGCATCTCTAGATCTATGACTTAACCATACATTCATACATTCATGCATATATTCATATGACTTTGCCTTCATTATGATATTACTGTCTTATGAAATGAAAATGTTGGTTTAATCTACATTGGAATGATTTGATATGCTTGAATCTTTGAAGGAAGTTCCCACTGAGTTTTCACTCATCCAACCGTGCGGTTGCACCAAATAGACGCAGGTTTGATGACAGGTGGAGACCCCTATGACAGGATCCCAGGGACGACTGAGGTGGAGTTTGACGAGGAAGAACTATATGTAAAAGAGCTCAACTGATATTTTAGGATTTACTTGCTTTCACATCTTAGACTTTAAGTTTTATTTGAGTTATAATAACAATTCCCCTGCTGAGGGATTTCATGTTGCTTTCATTTACTTATATTAAGCTTCCTTGTTGTTACTCTTGATAGCCCTGGCTTATGTAGTGATTGCTTTACTTTATACTATGAAATTTACTATTAATTAGAAGTATGATAGTCTACTTCATAACGTAATACTCGGGTTCTCAATGAGGAGCGACTATCATTAGGTTATGAGAACAAGGGTGTTACAAATAATCTCGATAAGACCGAGGTCGAATCCATAGGGACTGAACCTTGTACGTAATTTGAAAGTAACTTGAACTAGAACTAAACGAAGATGAAAGCTAAATCAGGAAATTTTAAGGGAATAATGGTGAACTATTAAACTAAATTTTTTAAAATTTAAAGGTGAGAAACTGGGGTTTCTGAGGATCCACTTGTAGAGATCAGGGAGATCTATGCTTGATTCATAAACACAACTGGAATCAGAATTCTATCTTCATCCAGTTGGAAGATGCATCATTAAAAACTAAATCTGAACTTAATTTGATCCAGTTTTCAAGAGATGAGAGGTATGCGAATTAGAATTGATTCCATCACAAAACCATGCCCATGATACAAAGCATACAACAAAATTTAACTAATCTACATCCAATCTGAGAGATGTATGAATATTAGGAAGGATTCCATCATCCAACCATGCCCACGAGACGATGGTGAACAATAGGGACTCCTAAACTCACAATCCCTATAATACTAAGAACATGCTCAAAGCTATCGCAGATCCATTGTATAAGTCACAACAAACCATTAAAAACTGAAAGCATTCCTTAATATCAAAGTAGAATCAATGACAGTTCAACTAAAATATGAATCAAAGCATAGAAAACCATCAATTACACTACAAGCTTTACCTCTTAGCCTTGGCTAAGAGGTTTAGCCGCTCATAAACATAATTAGGCTAAAAATCTCTTAAAAAATCATAAACAGGAAGTAAGAAAGGAAGAAGAAAAACTTGTTTTGCTGCCCATGCCCCAGGATCTCTCTCTCTCTCTCTCTCTCTCTCTCTCTTGCTCGTTCATAGCTCCCTGATTCCCTCCTCATGTTCTCTGTCTCTTTCTTTTATAGGTAAAGAAGGTCGGCTGGAGTGGAGAACATGTGCGTAATCTTACGCAGCAAGAAACAATGAGGCTTTTACACAGCTCTCATGTGCAGCGAAACTAGAAACCTGTTTGCGCTCGTCCTACTTTCTTCCTTCCTAAAAACAAAACATCCCTTTGGATGGTTTTGGACGGCTAACCTCATGAATAGTTTGGATCTTCATGTGGAGCCATCCATGGTGGCCCACCTGGATCGTCAGATCCATTCGCAAAACAGGGCTCGCACAGCAGCTTCTTGTGCTGATGATTGGTGGGGCCCATGATTGAAGCCGGATAAGAAATCCATTCCGTCCATTGGAATCCTCTCGAAAAACTAGTCGGAAATGATGTGGTACGGCTCGAATTCGGTGTGGCCCATCAGGATTTCTACTCTACGGTCCATCCTCCGTTTGGATGAGATATTCGCACGATCGCTTGTATGGGACCAAAAAGTTAGCATGGTTGTGGTCGTGGCTATCCCTTGAATTGAACGAACGTCTTGGATCGTCCGAATGAACGATCATGGTAACCCACTGACCACCACAACGGACGCACGTCCGTGCGTTGCGCGAAAGCGGAGAGCCCTCTTGGGTTTTGTCGGGTCAGCGGCGAGAGTCCGGTGCACGTCCAGTGCACATGCACTGTATGTGCGCAGATCCTCCTGTGGGGTCCATCGTGATGTTCGTGAGAAATCCGCTCCGTCCATCCCTTTCCTCATTTAATTTAAGGGGTTGAGACCAAAATTGAAGCATATCCAGAGATCAGGTGGGCCCCAAATCATTGATATGTGGGTTAATTTATCCGTTGGGCCACTTCTAGAGGGATCCAATGGCTGAAATTCGACGTGTATGGTTAATTTAGGGTCCTCAGGTCAAATATAAAGTTCTTAGCCAAACGGATGATGAGAACCCTATGATCTTGCATTCTGGACGATTTTCAAGCCTCTATATCGTCAATCTCTTGATTTTCTCGGATCTCTGGCGTGTAAATTCTTCGATCTCGGTCTCCTAGGGTCCGTCCCTTGCCTCGGTGATTTTTAAGCTTTAAATCCATGCTTTTAGTACCCTTTTTTAGTCCAGGCTCCTAAATTCACCTTGCAACACAAACATGATTAAAATAAGACGTTAAGTATTATCATGTTCATAAAACCATATGATAACTGGGGTCTAATATGCAATGTTTGACCCTCAACATCAATGCCTTACTCATAGTGGTGGTTGTCCTTTAAAGTTTATAATGATTCAAGTGATTTATAAGAATAACATAAGAGTCTCGATACATCTCATCCTCCACAAGTACAAGTGACATCAGTATACACAACTATTCTACATGAAATACATGCTTAGCAAAGTATGTGAGATCCATCACACGCAACGATCATCACAATATGGAAAATAATTTAAAAATACCTGGCTTGCCCCATATCCCATACTATGGAGATTCATTGGCGTGTCCAATGTTACCATGGATTTACGTGAAACACCTCAAGATAACACAACACATGGATCAAATGAATTACGTGACACGATTTGTTCATAGAACAACTATTTGCAACATCTAATCTTATAAGTGATGTAACACACATCGCGGATTACTTATATTGATTTGTGCACCACTACTCAAAATTCATGGAATTACGTGTTGACCAAGAGGGTGTGTCACGCCCCAAACTCGGATATTGGGCTCACAAAATTCTCGATCACCAAATCCAGCGCCGACAGCCTCCATAGTACCCCATTCTGGCTCCTGGCACCCATTTACCAGGTTCCGATCCTGGGATATTATAAGGAGGATTTTCAACATCAGTTTGATTCGTAATAAGTATAACCCACGAACAATAACCACAAGAACGCCATCACATTTCCACTATGATAAAAAACTTATAAGTACAATGCGGAAAGGGAAATATAAAGATATACAAAAGCTCCAAGATAATCTGCTATGCGCTCCTGACTCAGCACTGCTGTGATCCAACGCTGCACGCAACAGTCGTGCATAAGCTTACAGAAAGCTTAGAGGGTGGTGAAAGTGTGTGCGCAATGTAGTAATACAATTATGTAATATCAGAGTAATGCAAAATATGTTGATGAATCCATGAATACTATTGGCCGTACAAAGGCTATGCGATGCAAGGCATGAATGATGTCGGCCATAACAAGGCCATGCGATACGAGATACAACTCAAGCATACCAATCCTCATCTGAGTCCGCATATCAATACAACTCAACTCTGGAATATCATTATGGTCTAGTACACTCCAAACTAGATTGTCACCCCATCGTACACAACGAGGTAAGTGGAAGAGACCTCACTATCTACCTGCCAATATTGGGTTCGGCTCATCGATAGCGAACCCATTCCTCGAGCTGGTCAAACTCAGCCTAACTTTGCCCCATCCTCTCAGGCGGGTAAGGCCGCACCCCCTTCCAACTGACCACAACACAGTGAAAAGCGCGACCTTCTAATATTCGGCACTCGGTACTCATGCATCCACTCGGTCTAAACATTGAAGCAACCTCCTGGTACCATAAGGGTTTAGGAAATTTCACTCAAGGATATCTATAACACCCCATGTAGAATAAGATTTTCGGTGTCCAATCCTGCCAACCACGATATGCCTATAGAGGCTACGGCCCTGATGTCACTAGGGCGCACAGTATTCATGCCACACAATGCGAGATGTATGAATTACGATATCCAGTCATACAACAATTATGCGTGTACCGCGCCCTCATGTGGACAACTCCCCTTATCAGGGAGTCCCATAACAATCTGCCTAATGACATGTGCTATGATCAACCATTCCTCATATCAAGCATATGGCCATGAATCATGGGCTATACTAAGCATGTTATATGATGACAATGTACCCCCTCTCCCCCCTCTTATATCAAGGTTGGGCCTAAGTGGCCTACCCAAAGCCTAAGGATCCGGAAAGGGTTCCTTTTCCATACTATTATATAGCCCTGCCAGATGCCCTAGGGGGGCCAAATGAGTCCTAGATGGACTCCAAAATAAAAGAATTAATCCTACTTATAACCGATGGGGGCCCAACATCTTGGGATAGCCCAATGAGAATAGATGGATCATGCAAATGGGGCCCAATACTTAGGGTCAACCCACTTAGAGAATTATGTGAATGGGCCTAACAAGGCCTAAGGGAATGTCATAATGAGGACATTTAACTATCATTGCCCATCGATGTAGACATTTAACTAACATTGCTCCCAAGGAGTGGCCCATACAAGGGATTCATGCACAACGTAACGGGCCACACATACATCGCATGGGGCCTTACTCATGGGCCTTACATATAACACAATGGCCATGTCCTATGGGCCTCGAATACATCACAATGGGCTTTGCCCATGGGCCTCGAATACATCATAATGGGCCTCACCCATGGGCCTTGAATACATCACATTGGGCCTCGCCCATGGGCCTCAAATACATCACATTGGGCCTCGCTCATGGGCCTCAAATACATCACATTGGGCCTCGCCCCTGGTCCTCAGATACATCTCAATGGGTCGTGCCCATGGGCCTCAACACTGGGCCTCATATATCAAGTAGGCCGCATGACATGGGACACACCATAAATAGCAGCGGAGATGAAGACCGAAGATCATCTGGACTATACCACAAATAACAGTGGAGATAATGATTTTCACCATTTAAACTCGTGGGGCCCACCATAGCATTTATTTTCCATCCGATCTATTCATACGGTCACAAGGACCTGGTTGAGAGAAAAAAAAAAAAACAAATATCATTTTGATCCAAAATTTCTGTGTACCCAAAAGGGTTTCAAGGGTAGGCATTCATCTCTCCACTGTTTTCTACAGTGTGGTCCACCTGATAGATTTGCCTCATTTTTATTCCAAGCCTTACGATGAGCTTGCCAAATGGATGGACGGATGGAGTGGATTGCACATACATCACGATGACCCCGAGTTGCTGCTGCACGTGCAGCAGCTACTGGCCCACCGTCCATCAGATGAACAATGTGGCTGGGGTCCACACAGCAGCTAGGTCCCACATGCTGCTGACGTCAATATAGCAGCTGTATAGCTACTGTATGACACAATTGCTGCTACTTCAAACAGCGCAGGTGGGTCCCACGTGGGCCCACCAGATATATATATATATATCTTATATTATCATTATTTATTATTATTTATTTTATTTTTTTAAAATGCCAGTGTCTAGATGGTTGGACGTCCGTCCAACGAACGGCATGGATTTACATGCATCAAGGTGGGCCACTGCACGGACTGTGCAGATACAACATGCATTGTGGTGGGGCTACACATGGCACCGTCCAGCTGGAAGATGCAGATGAAACACATACATGTAAGGTGGGGCCTACACAGCAGCATCCAGCAACTGGACGATGCAGACGCACATACATCCAGGTGAGGTCCACGTGGTGGCCCACCAGAGATTTGAATCTGCTACAGTCCTGGCCCGTAGCCAAGGACGGATAGAGTGGATGAGATGCATATATCATGTGGGTCCACGTGATGTGGCCCACCCATGATATATACATACATATATATATATTATAATATTATTTTATTTTATATCTTTTTTTATTTAATTCTTTACAAATCTAGCATCCACCATCCAGGCCTGGACGGACGGCTGGATGTACACATACATCATGGTGGGCCCCACACGCTGCCATGGTGTGGTCCACGTCCAATGAATGGACGGTTAGGATATAACATATACTTTATGGTTGGATCCACCGTCCACGTGGCTAAACGGTATGGATCTCACACGCCACATGGTGGACCACACATCAAAGAGAGAGAATGAGAGAGAGAGAGAGAGAGAGAGAAAGAAAGAGATCGGCGATGATGGAGGGGCCCCGCCACTATGGGCCCCTTATTGATATAAAGCATACATCAAGGTGGGTCCCACCATATGTGGGCCCTTAAATCACAATAAAATAAAATAAAAATGACAATAATGTAGATCCAAGATCACCCACTGTTGATCTTCTCGATCCGATGGAACGCCAAACTCCTTGGCTTCGATCTTGATGGAAGATGATGAAATATGAAGGGTTGAGATGGGAGATGAGAGGGTTAGGAAGTGGGACACACACAAAACTCACTTGAAGGTTAGAAAAGCTTGGATGTTGGATTTTTTTCTTTGGGTTGCTTGGAAGAGAAGGGAGAAATAATAGAGAGAAGATGGGATAGAGTGATGGATGGGAGAGAGAGAGAGAGAGAGAGAGAGAGAGAGAGATGGGATGGAAATATTGACTTTTGGGGTTGTTGTGTAAGAGAGGTATGGGTTGTGATGAGGTGAGTGATGTGTTGGGTGATGTGTTGAGTGATGTGTGTACTTGACATTGATGAGATTGATGGGATATTTTGTAGAGATTCCTCTCTTAGACTTCGCAAATGCACGACATTTTCTAGAGATACGCGCACTCCTAGCGTGGGTATCGCCTTAGTGCGTGAGATGCGGCGTTGGAAACACGGCGATGATGCGGTCGCTAGGGTACAAGTCTCGTATTGAGTCGACTTAGATTGACAGGGTGCGACTTAGGGTCGCACATAAAAGCCGATTATAGGTCGCGGGTCACCGGAATTCGACATGGAGAATCACGGGAATCTACAGAATGGTAAGAACTAAGATACGGGCCTTACAGGGTGGCTACTCGAAACACATTATGTCCACGATGATATATTGATCGCTAGGACATGATTTCCAACACGATACTTACGTTACAAGGTATTAATGCAATACTTAAAATTACATAATAATTATTTACATAATGAAGATGAGTGGTAATGAAACTCGAAACATGCAAGAATAAGGTAATCAAATCAATTCAATCACAATTTTTAAAGCAAGAATCCTCACCTCTTTGGATCAAAATGCCTTCAACATTGTTAGATGTTTGTAGATACACTTTAGACTCGATTTCTACGATATATCGCAAAACCTGTGTAGTTAGGGTTTATTCTAGGATGTATTTTGTAGTTTAGGATTAGGTTTGAGCTTATCTATTTATCAAATTAAAAGGACTTAAATCAGCCATTATTTAGATGAGTAATTTACCTTGCTTAACAACTATACTCAATAATGAAACCCGTAGTTTAGTGAATGCTTCTGCTAAGTCGACTCAGTTTGACTTGCCTTTTATACAATCTACATCGTGCGTTTCTTTTAGAATTTATAACTCATGTAAATATGAGAATATTGGTGAAGGTTTCTGAATTAACTTAGTTACCTCTAGGATGTTGGATTCAACTCAAAATTGAATTCTGAAATTCCTTTCGACCAAGTGAATTGGTGCACAATGCCGATCTCACTCTCACCCTTTCTTCTTTGTTGCCGGTGGCTAGTCGGAATGGCTCCGACAGACCTAGGCTACTACTAGACTCTGTGGATTATGAACGTCGATTCTGACCCTCAATCTCCTTTTCCTTTCTTTCTCTTTCTCTCTCGTTTGTTGTACATTCTCCAGCGTTAGGGGGGTGAAGAATTTATAAGGTTGCAAGATTTCCAGATTATTCCTGCATAGTTTATACGCTAAATGCATTGTGCGACGTTCCTGCACACACGACGGAATGGTTTCGCTGGATGCTCCTAACTACGGCGGAATGGTTCTTACACACACTAGTTGTTTGGTGGCTGTTTGATTTGAACAACAAGTCTAGATCGACGGTTCTTCTCCCCTTAATATTTTGGGCAATGGAAGGCATTCAGGTGGGCCATCAGTGGTGTGGTTGCGATATATAAAAGGTGTTACTTGCAAAGGTCATCGTTCAGCATCTTCGGGAAGACAGTTTCTGCTCCCATGGCGAATACCTCCCCAACCCAGATCTCCACGAGCTGATTCTTCTAAAGGGGTCAAATTTGTCATGGGGAGCTTTGGGGCGTCACCAGATGGAGGGTCCAAATCGTTTCTTTGATGGGTTTATCGAAAAGTGCAACTGCTATTTTTTTCCACACTGTATATAGTTTTGCAAATCCCGACATCGTGGGGATTCTTCCAATCGCCTGATGCTTTGGGTTGGAGTCGGATCTCCTTTAAGTGATGATTGAACGGCTCGGATTTCTTTGGGCTGCCAAATCCAGAAGTTTCGGTGGTGAAACTCCCGCTAACGTGGGTCATCCGGATGCTCTTACCACAAGCGGGGAGGTGTCAACTTTGGTTCGACTGCTAGATCAGGTGGGGTGGAAATTCACTCCCTTCATCAGCTCACTCACATCGTGTTGGCCCAGGAACCAAAATATGAAGCAGATTTGAGCTTTGAGTGGGCTATACGATCAATCGTTGAGGAGACGATGTCCACTGTTGAACCAAGCTTTCATTTATGCATACGTTTGGTGACATGCACTTGGCACCCGGTATTTACAAATTTGCCATCCGTTTCTCAATTGACTTCCAACATCTATTACGTGAAAATGTACTGTCCAAATGTCTTAAAATTTGGTGGGTATCCATCATTTTTGAAGCTCTTTCCATTGCCTCAGTCTGGGCCTTGATCGCTTACAAATGACTAAATTGTCTTTTTAATGGGCTATATCGGCCCGAAATCTAAATCAATGCTTTCATACATCTAATAGAGGAGTTAGTCAGTAGTCGTGGCGTATACTCTACGATTCTTTGAACTAAGCAATTTATTCTGATATTTGGATGACCCATTTGGCGGATCCAAATATGATGGGCGGTTAGATGACATGCTAAAAATATAGAAACTTGATCTTTGACAATCTAACCCTATATGTAGGTGGATGTAAGCTCAGTTTCATAAATGGAAGGACACAAGGTGGGTTTCAAGAGCGATTGAGAGGTAGAACATGTGTACCATTAGATTCAAGTGACTTGTTCATATGTGTAAGTTCTTCGGATTGTAGTTTTGATGGTGGGTTAAGCATATTCAGAGGTGGTGAACAATATGAATGGATCAAAATCTCAATTTGATATATGTGGGAACGGATGCAGAGAGTAAGTAGCTAGTTTACTATGATCGGGTGGTCCAATCTCATAGTGGATGGTCATATATCTTTACCTATCGGTGATTAGTTGACTAAGCATTTGGTTATAATGGACAGGTGAGAATACTTGGATATATGATGGTTTGTCTTACAAATCGATTGTCGGATGTCTTAATCTATGGATAAAGATAATTTCCAACAGTTATTTAGATGTAATGTTAGGATTGACTAAATTGGTATTGTTCACATGTATGTACTAAGTTAAATTTCATGGAAACACTCGAAAGCTTTCAATACTCGGGTATTGAAAAGTTCAGAGTATTACAGTAGCTCTATGCGTTTTGAGCCTGGATAGAGACAACCAAGAGTCTCTCTTGTTTATAGATTTGGACACCTTTTCTCTCATAAAAATCAAGTCCCATAGTCTCTCTTTTCTTGCACATATTAGCTTTCCATTATATATGAAGTTTCTTCTTGGAGAATTTTACAAATGACTACCTTCATTGATTATGTATTTACATACTGTTAGATTTTTCAAAGAGGTTTTTAGTAAGTTACCCCATTAATTAATGTATTACCATCCGAGTACATTTTGTTAGATTTCTTTAATGAAAGTTAGGTAGGTGACGCAAGCAAGGGCCGATAACTTGGGTGGGCCCTATTGTGATATTTATATGAAATCCACTTCGACCATCATGTGTGTCACTCCATATTAGGCTCAGGGCCCTAAATCAACCATATCCATGATTTAGGTGGACTACACAGTTGGAAATAGGGTATTGGGCAATGCTCACCTTCCACATTGTTTTCCTTAGTTTAGCCCGCCTAAAACACTCTTATGAAATTTTTTTAGTTTGAAATCTAATGGTTGGAGGGGATTTCATATAATCATCACAGTGAGCCCTATATAAATCAAGGGTTGATGACTCTCTCCTGATTGTTTCCTTTGGTGTGGCCCATTTGAAATTATAAGTCAACCTAATTTTTTTTTCTTGGGTCTAAAAGTGGGATTACACATCTAATGGTCGAGTAGATTTCTCATATACACTAGTTGGCCCCTTAAAAAAATAGGGGAGACTATTTCTCTAATTGTTCGTAAATTTCTATTGGTACTTTCGAAAAAGAGAAGATTGCACGTCCAACTAGTTAGACCATAAATTATGGTCCATCCAAAATATGCTTTCCAACCTTTCATATGTGTGCAACATCCAACTTGTCCAATAGTTTTGGAATCACTATGGTGATTTCTTTATGTAAAAATCAGTCATATCTACTCATTTATTGGACCTTGCTTTTATTTTATTATTTATCAATGGTTGAGGTTGATTTTTCATTAAGCGGTCCTCATTGTGGGGCAAAATGAATCGAAGGGAGTGATGTTAATTCAATACATAGGTTCGAAGTTATGCAATGGATGAATCATAACTCGTGGTCCAATTGGTTGTACTCGACACACACTCTTGATTTATTTTTGTTTTTATGGGGCCAACCTTGCTTTATACGAGAGATCCACTTTGACAAGGAGACGTGTAATCTCAAGTTAGTTCCAAGGAAAAAAAATCAGGTTGACACCTAATTTAGATGGGTCACACCAAAGGAAACAGTTGGAAGATACATCCACCCTTGACTTTCGAAGGGCCCATTATAATGATCATTTGAAATCCACTCCATCCATTAGATTTTAAACCAGAATCTAGGCCTATGGCAAGCAAATTAGACCTATTCCCAATTCAAACGTTCTACATGACTAAGGAAACAGCGTGGAGAATAAGCATTGTCCCGTACAATTTTTCCAATCGTGTGGTCCACCTGAATCATCAATGGGCCTGATTCTTACGCCCATTAAGGAACTCAACTTCAGTTAGATTTTAACAGAAGGTAACTCAATAATACTTGAATTTTTTAGTTATGTTATTGAAAACCATTTTGGAAAAGATAGTAGGATGTAGATACCTAACTAATGAAGTGGTACTTCAAAATTCTTGTTTTTTTTTTTTTTTTTTAAAACATAGCTTTGTAACTTAGATCGCATGTTTTCTCATAACAAAATGCCAAAGTAATCCGCTCTGTGAAAAATACACTGCACTAACACTCCATTTATAGATTGTGCTCGTGTTTCTCACCTATGTGTATGGAGAGAGTGCCTTAGGGAAGGGACATGGATTCCGTACATTTGGAGAACCACCTGTGTTTTCTTGACCTCGTGGGATTTGATTGCCCCCTCCAGGGAGACTAAGTCCAATAGAATTCAATTAATTTTTTTTTGAAAATTTCTGAAAAATAAGACTTTGGGTAGATAACAACTGCCTCGTGAGGAAATAGTGAAGGATATTGATAGACAGAGAGGTAGATGAAATTTTCCTTGCAAAGCTGTCTAAATGACAGCGAATAGAGCTGCGCACGAGTTGAGTTAGCTCAGTCAGCTCGCACGGCTTGACTCAAAAAAGCTCGACTCACCTTGGCTCGAAAATGGATTCGGACCGAGTTGAGCTGATTTTTGGAGTTCAAAAAAATTTCGAGCCGAGTTCGAGTTTGCCCGAGCCTGACTTGACTTAGATTGAACCTCAACTCGAATTGACTTGGATGGAATCGGCTCGGTAACTCGGTTATTTTTTATATTGATGTTGCTCGTCGCTGTCATTTAGACAGCTTTGCAAGGAAAATTTCATCTACCTCTTTGTCTACCAATTTCCTTCACTATTTCCCCACGAGGCAGTTGTTATCTACCCAAAGTCTTATTTTTCAGAAAATTTCAAAAAAATAATAATTGAAATCTATTGGACTTTAAGTCTCCTTGAAGGAGGCAATCAAATCCCACAATGTCAAGAAAACATAGGTGGTTCTCCAAATGTCGCACATGTTTGAGAAAATATCACACATGCTCAAACTCGGCTTGAATTGGCCTGAGCTGCTGACCAAACCAAGCTGAGTTTCCAGCTAGGATCGATGACCGAGCTAAAGCAAGTTTGAGTTGAGGTTAGCTACTTGGCAAGCCGAGCCGAGCTACGCCAAGCACGACCGGGTTGGACTCATGTACAGCTCTGATAGCAAACAGTGTACTCTGGTGTTTTGATGAGAACCTACCTAAAACAAGACACAGGACCCTTGTTAAGCTCAGATGCGCTGTCCGAAATGGCCAAGGTTCAGCACAGATTTTAAATATGCTTTGCTTTCCATTTGCTCAACATCACATGACTCAATCAAATTTTGTCACTGTAATTTATTGAATCTGCAGCAGTAGAAATGGTGATGAGTTATCCTCTCACTCAAAGCATTTATGTACACCTACCTAGATCATCCACGTTGTGGTCCCATTTTGGATAGTGCCATATATATATATATATATATATATATATATAAGAAAAGGTACTATGCGCTCGACCGTAAAGTGGTCGTCCATGAGGTCGAGTTGTGTGGGCCCCACCGTGATGCCTTTCGAACATCAGAACCGTCCACCAGATGCGCGAGCCTAGGGTGGGCCCACACGGCTCAAAATCAGCCGTCCATGTAACTCAGGTGGGCCATACCATCAGCAAACATAAGTATACACGCAAAAACATGTAAATGCACTTGGTGGGCCGCACATGAGTTTTGGATACCACCTGAAACTTGGTTTAAATTACATTCAAGTGGAACACACATGATGGACGGTGTTGATCATAAAAAAAGTCTCAAAAGGTCCCCAAAAATGGTTTTGAATGTTTCAATGGTGCACGGCCCCTCTCAACTTCTGTATGTGGTGTAGCCCACAAAAGTCACATATTGATTTGATTTTCAGCCGTGTGGGCCTTCTCTGGAATGGTGCATCTGGTGGACGGTGTGGATTTTTGAACGGCATCACGGTGGGGCCCACACCAACTCGACCTCACGAACGACCGCTTTACGCTCGAGCGCATAATACCTTTTCCCTATATATATATATTTATATATATATGAAATCGCTCTTACGAAGCATCCTGACCATTCATTTATAACTGCCAAGTGGACGTTAAAAAGATTCGAGTGATCCAAGTTTAAAAGGAAACACCGGACGGTTGATGTTGTCATCCCAGGGCAACTTGGTTATGCAACTTGGGTTAGAGATTTGGATGGTCTGGATTACCCATGTTTATGTTTGCAGAGTCACCACCATTTCTTAAATGGTGCAAGACTAACAACAGAGTCTGGCAAGTCCAAGCGAGTTAGGTAGAGTATGAGTTAGGTAGGGTATGCCTAAGCCCAGCGTGCGAGACAAAACCTAGGCCACTCTGGGAGCGTGGATTTAGCGAGACAAAACCTAGGCCACTCTGGGAGCGTGGATTTGGAACCCCTGGATTTGAAATCCTCCTATTGAGTTTGATACTCTGGATTGAAAATCTAACTTTAATTCAAAAGTAGTTATGCATGATGTATTTATAGGGGTTTGAATTTAATTATTAAATCAAATTTAATATATCTAGCTAGTGATGTAAGTAATGTTCGACATGATGGTTGTAATAAGCCCACTGAAATATATGCTTTGTCTAAAAATGATGAAATTTCAAGTCTTGGATAGGCCTCCAACACAACATCATGTTTGAGTGACTAACCAACAATTTTTAACCATTGATTTACATGGACAATGTTTGGATGGTGTTAATCATCATATTAAAGTAATTATTGTGATGCAATTGATAATCTAATTGTTCTTCATTATCATTACTGGGCCATGTGCTCATTAGAATAATAGTCTAATGACATAGATGTTATACATGCAACTATTGAAAGGATTTTAGGTGCAATCCAAGTTCTCACCGTGCATCAGAAACCTCCTCTAGGGGGTTTGAAACCCCCAGTTACTTGGGGCCTGTTAGGGAATGGACTTGGAACCCCTTGGATTTGAAATCCTCCTATTGTGTTTAGCATAGTAGACTTGGAATCAACTTTAATCCAAAAGTAGCTATGCATGGTATATTCATAGGGGCATGAATTTAATTATTAAATCAACTTTAACATCTAACGTATGTAATGTTTTACACGATGGTTGCAATAAGCCCATTGAAATGTATGCTTTGTCTGAAAATAATGAGGTTACAAGTCTTGGATAGGTCACAAGCACAAAACTATGTCCGAGTGACTAATCAACGATTTTTAATCGTTAATTTATATGGAAAATGTTTGGACGATGTTGATTATCGTACTAAAGTAATTATAGTGATGCAATTGATTATCTAATTATTTAGGGACATCATTAGTGGGTCATGTGCCCAATGGAATAATATTCCGGTGACATACATGTTATACATGCAACTCTTGAAAGATTTTACATGTAATCTAAGCTCTTATCATGGATTTGAAACCCCCCTCTTTGAGAGGGGATTTGAAACCCCAGGTTACTTTTATGGTGCCAAACAACCAGAGGATTTGAAATCTTCAGGAATCCCTCCAAATCCATGGTACTAAACAACTCCTGAGGGCCTGTCTGGCCAGTTGCATTAGAAAGTATTAGGGGGGATTGAATTCAAAAAAACATAATTATTACCCATGGCAGGGGTTGTCCCATGTTACCATGGGATAAGCTAAATTCCATGCTTTGTTTGTAATGCGGTGGTATATTGAATGGATATACTCACCATCATTTGAAACTATTTAGAATAACACACGTGTTACATCTAAATCGTTCATTTGTTTTGTAACCTTATTTTATGGAATAGGCCTAAAAATTAGGCAAATCCAAAACTTATGTGGCCCCAAAGAAGTTTTCAACGATAAGTATTAAATCCCCATTGCTTTCTATGGTGGGGTCCACTAGAGCTTTAGATCTACCTGATTTTTTGGCCCATGCTCTAAAATGATCTCGAAAAATGGGTGGACGGTGTGGATATAGCCCACACATCATGGTGGGACCTACACAACTTGCTAACATTGAATGAAATTGGCACGAGGACCAATGCAATTCCAGTAAATCTACTTCCAAGCTTTTCCAAACATGGAGTGGAATTGGCACATGACCGGATGCAATTCCATCCCCCCTAATACTCTCTAATGCAACTGGCCAAACAGGGCCTAAGGGGGTGTTTGGAGCATGAGATTAGTCGAGTTTAAGTGGGATGGAATTATCAAAATGTAATGATTACATTGTGCTAGGGATTGTCGTCTAATCTCATGGCTTGGAAGCCATCCCACTGTGTTGGAAAATGGATTGGCTACTCAGCTTGCCACTACCTGTTGGTGCTCTGTGGGCCCCACCATGATGTATGTGTTTCATCCATGCCGTCCACCCATTCTTCCATGTCAATTTATGGTATGAGCTCAAAAATTAATTTGATCAAAATCTCAAGTGGACTACACAGTTAGCTCTAGGAGGTTTTTAATGGTGTAATTCAATTACTACTGTTTTCCCATAGTGTGGTCCACCTGAGATTTATATCTACCTCATTTTTTAGATCATGCTCTAAATTTATATTTCAAAATGGATGAACGACATAGATAAAACACATACATCATGGTGGGGTTAACATAGCACCTATGACTGGCTACAAGAAACCAAAGTAAGATAGTAGAAACCTTTGCTCCTACATGCAACCCATACATTATGTGAGTCCCAAACACACGTTACAATGATACGCTGAATCTTAAAACCCAATCCCACTTAATCCCATGTAACAACCAGGGGCTTTTGAGAATCTCCCCAAATCCAGGGTGCCAAGCGACCCTGGATTTTATACATCAAGGTGGGCCCCACAGTCCAGGCCCGGAACTGGCCTGGACTGGGGCCTATACAGACAGGCCGAAGTTGAATTTCAACCATTAATCTTTTTAGTTTCCAACAGTCGATTATGTAGCCACATATCTGACGGATAAGATCATCTCATGGACGTTTAGTTTCAATCATGTCCCATCAAACGACTGGAAAGCTGGATGGACAGTCCGTTGATATTCTTTCTATCCATGCCTCTCGTGATTTGGAGAAATGGATACCATGTACGGGGACGTATTAGGTGCGGCCCGGGCCTCACCCAAGACGGGGTGGCCCTTACTGTGGGGCCCACCTTGTTGTATATATTTTATATCCATACTGTCCATCCGTTTTTATAGATCATTTTAGGGCATGATATGAAAAATGAAACAGGCCCAATTCTCAGGTGGACCATACCATAAAAAGCAGTAGCAATTAACCATTAAAAATATACTGTGGACTACAAAGCTTTTGTATCAAGCTGATATTTGTTGTTTCCCTTCATCCATGTTTACATTATCTTACCAAAAGGTTGGATGGAAAATAAACATTACGGTGGGCCCTAGGAACTTTTTAACGGTGGAGCGTTCAATCACCACTTTTTTCCAATAGTATTGTCCACCTGAGATGTGGGATCTACTTCATTTTTGAACTCATACTCTAAAATGGTTCTGGAAAAACGGATGGACGGCGTGGATGTATGATACCTACATCAAGGTGGGCCCCACGGTAAGGGCCACACCTAATCCGCTCCCCATGGACCGGGTTCACCGGCTCTTACGGTGTATCATCTTCGAAGGGCATTTTGGTAGTTCTCTCCGTATGCCTGCCCTTTTATGAAACTCGTCCCCTTCTCTAACTTAAAACCGTATTTAGGGTTTTGGACTAGTTAGGGTTTGGGCTGCCAGAGAGAGAGAGAGAGAGAGAGAGGGAGGAAGCTGCGGTAGCCATGGTTCTCAAGTACGACTTTTTTCCTCGATTATGATTTACTTTATTTATTTATTTTTAAATTCGACATCATGAAATTTCGATTCCTGGCTTCTGAAATTCTCTGATGAAAAAATCCTTTTACTTTTTGATGCATTTTACATGAATTTGATTCAAGATCAAGCACTATAAAATGCTCGGGCGGAAAGGTTGTACGGCAACGTTCGGATTTAACGTTTGTACTAGTTGGGGAAAGTGGGCCCATGGTCCAGTGATCGGAACCGTTGATGGTGTGGGTCCTACTGTGGATGGACTATGCACCTAAAATACCTTTCATCTGAAGAACCCTAACCTTCAATAGGTCGTTAACAAATGGACAGCTAGGGAAGAAAATACAACACCGTTCCAATTCAACCAAAGAAAAGGGTACTTATATGATATTCCAAGCGAATTTTGATGCGTGGGTTATCTACGCCAAGGTCTGTTACATCAACGATTTGGATCATTTGATGCGTGGGTTATCTACGCCAAGGTCTGTTACATCAACGATTTGGATCATTGGAGCACGGGCCCCACTTGTAGAAACTGAAAACTTGGGCGGTACTGTACTGTATAACGTTTCTGATGCAATCACACACACTCCACATGTGTAGGCTCCTCACATTGCACAAGAAATGGCTCAGATGGGGCCCACTTGATCATATACAATGGCATCATACAAAGGCTTACTTTTCCTTTTAAATTGATTCTAGTTTTCTGTTTTTATTGTTCTTATGGTAGGAAAGATACTTTGGTATGTAATTAGAATAAATTGTTTTCTTATTTTAGAAATATAGGTTTTGACTTATGCTTATAGATCTTTGGTAACAACGTTGTCAAAATGGTTATCTTGTTACAAATTGTGATGAAGGTTGAATCATATCGAATTGCAAATTGTATCGTACATTGTAAAATTTCTTATGATTTTCTTAGAAAATTGAAAAAAAAATCTGCAAAAAGATATAAATAAATAAATAAACTTATCAATCATCCAGTTCCCATCAATATGCACCAAGTAATAACACCATATCGTGATAGTGCTAGAGGATTCTCGTCTTTTATTTTGTCTTTCAAGAAATTTACCTTTAAAAAATACAAGAATCCTTTAATATTTAAAAAAAAAAAATCTTCTTGAGCGTATAATGACATTACTGCAATACATATAGGTCAACATGATTTTAACATAGCATACACCATTTTGATGTTTCGACTAATTAAGAAGTAAGAAATCATAAAAAATGCAAAATGATTTGACGTTGAAGAGAATATCGATCATGTAATCTCTTATAAAGAATAGAATAAATAATTAACCTCTTCTAAACAATGCTTATAGCCCTCACCAATTTAGAAGCATAAAATGAAAGCCAAACAAAGCTTAAAATGGAAGAGACTAAGTGTAGTTTGAATGGTAAATTGGGATTTGAATTGTAAGTCGTAAGATTCAAATCATGGAATTGTAGAATTCATCTAAAATGGGATTTGATGGAGGATTCAAATCATATTGCTTATTCGACTCACATCGTAAATCATAGGATTTTGACAACTACATTTGGTAGCAGGGGATTTTATTTTTAGATCCTCTAGATTAGGCTTAGGATTTTCTAAAAAGTGAAACATTTTCTTTTTGAGAGGCAACAAACTTTATTGATAAACCTGCCAAAATGTAGGAAAAGAATACAACATAAATCTAATTAACCCAAATTAGAGGAAATAGAAGCAACTTTAGCATTGTTTGTTTCCTCTAATTTGGGTTAATTAGATTTATGTTGTATTCTTTTTCGACATATGGAGCCCATCTCTTCACAAAATCTTTGGCTGCTCCTATCACTCTTTCCACCGAGGTCCCACCGTTCCTAAAGCATTGTTTGTTTCCCTCCTTCCAAATAGCCCATAAGATGGCCATAATGACGAGACCCCCAACAACTTTCCCAACTTTACCAACATCGCCACCATACCATGCCCATAAAAGCATATCCACAGATTTTGGCATGACCCAACACATCTAAAACTTGGCCAGGAACGAGTCCCACACCTTGTGAATGAAAGCACAATGTATGAATAAATAATCAATCAACTCCGTTTCCGCCATATATAGTAAACAAATGTTTGGAAAAATTAGGCACCTTCGCTAGAGATCGTCAATGGTCAACACTCTTTTATGACTAACCAACCAAACGAAAACTACCACACGGGGAGGAGCACCGTAGAACCAGTGATGGAACAGGTGCAACGGTTCGAGAACCTTGCCTGACTCTGCCAAGATCTTGAAAAAGGAATGGATGGAGAATATTCTAGAACGGTGACCTTTCCATTTCCAAGACTCCTCCTAGTGAAGAGAGGGAACGATTGGCTTGAGATAATTAAGCAAGTTGATGTACTCCAACACCAACACCTTGACGTCCGAAAGGTTCCTATGGCATGGGGGACACCACACTACCATGCCTCTAGAAACAGAAGAGCAATGAGAGACAATGATGTTGTGATCCGAAGCGAGAGCGGCTATCCTTGGGAAGTCATTCTGAAGTGGCCCATCCCCACAATAAATAGTAGACCAAAATTGGGTCTAATTCCCACTCCCAATGGTGAAGGCAATATTTCTGCGAACCATGTGCTCCGTCGATGCGATAGCTTTCCAAATACTTGACGCACGGTAAATGGATGATCTTTTCACAAACCAACCACCTTCGTGAGTACCATACTTGCTAACTATGATCTCTCCATGGTTTGCCTTATTTGGTTCCAAACTTCTAGATCCATTTCCCCAAGAGAGCTAGGTTCATAATCCCCAATTTTTTATACTAGCCCCCCCTAGGAAACAGGCTTGTAAACCTCTCCCCACGGGAGAAGTTAGAATTTTTTGCTGTCCATATTCCCTTTTCAAAAAAAGTTCCTTTTCAACTTTTCAAGCCTTTCCAATACTGAGCTGGGACACTTAAATAAAGACATGAAATATAAAGGCTTGTTTGAAAAAGCCGCTTTGATTAGAGTAAGCTTTCCACCATAGGAGAGATATCGGCATTGCCAACTAGCCAAGTTCCTTTCAATCCTTTTCGCCACCTTGTCTCACAAATGCTTTGCAGGCTTCCTAATTCATAACAGAAAGCCTACGTATGTAGAAGGAAATAGATCAAAGAAAAGAAGAAAGAGATTGTGGGAAAGGACCCAACAATCCTCTAGCCGAATGCTAGAGATCATGCATGCAAGATTGTGAGCAAGCTAAACAGTCATCTAGTTTTGAACTAGAGATCACTTCCCCCCTTCAACAATAATCGTAGAAATAAGAGAATTACTCGAAGAAAATATCAATCAACTTATCTTATTCCATAGGCTGAGGCCTTATTTATAATCAGTTCTTACAATATGCAATAAAAACTATGGAATCTAAAAATAGAATTCCTAGTTAGCCAAGATTCAAAAAGTAGGAAACTACCTAAATAAGAAACCACTTAAATAAGATGGTACTTAAATAAGAAGAATCTAAGATTACTTAGCTAATATAAAGATTACTTCTTGCCAAATATAAAGATATCAAAGGAAACTACCTAATGTAGAGATTTAAAATAAATGAAAATTAAAGATATTTCCTAATGTAAAGATTTGCCCAAAAATGGATGTTAGGGATGGCCTAAGAGGAAAAGTGGGCATTTTTTTTTTTTTTTTTTTTTTTTTTTTTTTTTTTTTTTTGTGCACACGTGCGGAGCGTTCACGCATGAGATATGAGCATTTTCTTCAATTCTTGATCAATCGGCTTGCGTGGCCATCTGGTTGCATCAAACTTGCCTTGCACCCGAAGACCAGAGCCAAAGATTGAAGATCTTATTAGAAACATGCACCCCTAGCATCTCACTTTTGGCAATGCTAATCTTAAGGCCTGACACAGCTTCGAAGCAGACGAATTTTTTTCTAAGATTATCAATAACAGTCGCACTAGCATCACATAACCAGTTTTTTCAGTAGCGCTGTAGCATAACGTGTAGCGTAACTCTCAGGTAGTGTAAGCTACAGGGTATGTAGCGTACGTTACATGTAGCGTAGTGTGTAGTGTAGATAGTGTAAACTACCTGAAATCTCATTTTTTAAGTGTTTTTTTTTTTTTTTTTTAAATGTTAGTTTAACATCTATTTTAAAATGGCGATGACTTATACCTATGACAAATGGTACTATATTAAACTAATCTAGACCATCCAAATTGTGATCCATATCGTGGATAGAGCACTTAGATCAATCTAGGCCATACAATTTGTGGTCTATATCATGAATTTATGATGTTTCAATTAAAAAAAAGAAGTCACACATAGAGATCTCTAAAGGCAGAGAGAGAGAGAGAGAGAGAGAGAGAGAGAGAGAGAGAGAGAGAGAGAGAGAGAGAGAGAGAGAGAGAGAGAGAGAGTCGTAGTCAATAACTCATAATAGAAATTATGCATTTTGTAAATTTTATCATATTTTCTATTATTTTAATTACAAAATATTAAGAATTGTGTAGCTTACGCTACACGCTATTTAAAACACCGCACATAACATAATAGTGTCGTCCATGTATTGAAGGTGACCCATTTGTAGCCCACCTTATGAGACTCTGAAACTGCTAACTAAACTCCCCTCTTCCCCCTTATGAAGCATTTTTCTAAGGGTCTTGCCAACAACCACAAATACATAAGGAGAGAGTGGATCTCTTTGCTTAAGGCCTTTGGAATCCCTAAAAAAAACCTTTAGGGGAGCCATTGACAAGGACCAAAAAGGAGTCAGATTTCACACAAGTCCTCATCCAACTCCTCCACTTTTTTCTGCAACCCAACCGATCCAACATGTAATCCAAAAAATCCCAATTGACATGATCGTAGGCCTTTTCCAAATCCAATTTGTCGACTACACCGCTTAACATCTCTCTATGTCTAGAATCCATGCATTCATGAGCAATAAGCGCATTGTCGAGTATTTGTCTCCCCACAACCAATGTTTTCAATAGCGTAGCGTTCAACCCCCTATAGTGTGTAGTGTAAGGTACACGATACTTTTATTTTTTAATTAAAATAATAGAAAAATAAGATAAATATTATAAAACAATGTCTATAGTCGGGCCATTTCTATGTAAAATAACTCTATTGGTGGACCATTTCCACGCAACATGTTAAAACAATGTCTTGTGTGCAACAAATATATCTCAAACATGCTTATTTTACAGAATTGACATCCCCAAGAGGGAAAAAATGAAAAAAAATGACTTCCATGCAAAAAAAAAAAAGAATCACACCGGCAACCAAAAAAGGGAAAAAAAAAAAAGGAAGAGAAAAAAACAAAAACAAAATATAACCCAAATAAATCATTTTATCAATAAAACTAAAGTAAATATAACTAATTGGAGTGAATAGTTACAAACATACCTTCACTTTCTTCCAAAACAAGTAGAAATAAAACATTTGACGGCCCACAACAACACATGCAATTTGGGGGAGTTCTGATTTCTCCTCTATTTCGGGTCCAATGGCTCTAGAATTCTAGCTGTGGGATCCTTTGATTTACCCTATCCATACCCGAAAACCTTCTTCTAGATGGATTAGTGGATTGAGAGAATCGAACGCTCGAAATTTTTTACGGCCAAAGGCTCAAACCTCGGAGTTGGGTAGGGTTTTTGAAAACCTTTGTGAATGACTTTTGTTTTATAAAGAGTAGATGCATCGTGAGTCTCATACTGTTTAGAACATATAAAAACTCCCAGCCGTACAGTTCAATGCACAAAATCAGATGGTTAGGATTGATTGATGGCTGTAATTATCAAGATATAATCTATCAATGATATGGACAACATTTTGGATGGGCCAAATTGACCTGATATACTACCAAGTGTGATGGAGATGAGTCACAACCATTTCCAAACTCTTTACAGACTCACATATTAAAAATAATTTCTTCTAAAAAGTATAAGGTAGTGTACACTGCCCGGGCTACGTGCTATGCCACTGTAGCGTATGCTACCAGCCCCATAGCGTATGCTACGAAAGGAATACGCTAGCAGCATATGCTACGTAGCGTTTTAGCTACGCTATGCTACATAGCATATTTTAGCTACTCTATGCTACATAGCATATGCTACACGCTACGTAGCGTATGCTACTGAAAACACTGCCCATAATAAATGCCCCTTGATTGTCGGCAATAAAAAGTGAAATGTTGTAAGCCTCTTCTAATGAATATGGCATATTCCATATGAAATAATACGAATGAATGATATTTTCAGAGAAATTTCTTTGTTTCTCTATGGTAGTAGTATTGGGGAGGAGTTGTTGTCTCTAGTACAGGACTAGAGGGAGCTTGCTTATAGTCATTGCTTCTTTTCTTTACTTTCTACATGTGGATCTTTCCACGCTAGTTTGTGATTTGAATGTCAATTTGGTACACTAAATTTCGTTGCAAGTATTTTCTCTTTGATCTAGTTGCATTACTTTTGGCATGGGCATTGTTCAACACCTCCCTTTACATCTTTTTCCCACATTCATAGTTAGGGTCTCTAATTGCATATACAGTCTCTATTTGTATGAGAGATTCTATACCAGAACAAAATCCTCTGCAACATTTGTTGTAGGAAGAGCATGCAACACCGAAGATTTGTGGGTTAGCATGATGTTTTTATGACATCCACTTCGTCCATTAGTTGAGAAAATGCATGTTAGGATCTGAGCCCAAAAGTCATGGTGGTAAAAAACTCAGGTGGTTCTCACCACAGGGAACAAAGGGAATGGAGACACCCACCATAGAAACCTTCCTAGGGCCACTGTGTTGTTTTTATGGTATCCAATCCATTCATCTGGTAAGCCCCACTAGCATAAAGAGACTGTAAACTAATTTTCCAGGATCCACCATACATTAAAGTCAGAAGATTTGAAAAAAACACACACTAACATACCTGTATGCTTTTTGTCATTTTCTATTGCTTGGTGGATGTAGATGATGCTGAATGCTTGAATCTTTTGCACCTTCCACACCTTTACGTAACCATGATGAGGACTTATTGTTATTTGTATGGTGATGAGGGAATTGGGACCTATTTAAATAGAAATGATGGAAGAGTTACACTCATTGCAAAATACATTCTCTCTTTACACATCCGTGCAATGTACTGTAGGCGCGCACGCAATATACACTCTGCATATTTCCTGTTTTCCTGTATTTCCTTGCACACGATAAGCAAGGGATGTGTTGCTAGCTCTATTGTGATTACTGATTAAAGACAATCACATCCTATGCTGGGTTGACAAAGCACATTCCCATAGATCTAATGGTTAAATCCGATTCTCAATCCCAACCAATGGTTTGTGTATTCCCACCAAAATGGAAAAATTAGCATTGCCCTAGTTGGGCCACACAAATCAATGTTAAACATTGAAGTGATTTTTAAGAAAACATTTTTGCAAATTAAATTTTCTTAAGATCACCTAAGTGGTATCCTCTTAAGTTTCAAAAAACACTGCCACTAGATAATATAAGCGAAAGCCCCTTAGATCTCGTCCCTTGAGATTGCTAGTACTGGATCCTGGGAATCACCACAACATTTAATCTTGTCGAAGTGGGAACGGAATTGGTCACAACCATTAGTAACTCCAATGACATAATCAAAGGCATTGGAGAGCGTGTAGTAGATGATTATTGTGTCATCCACCACAAATGCAAAATACTTCTTCTGGCACGAGGCCACAAATCAGGCGTATGGCTGCAAAAAAAATTCTTAGGATAATGGGTAATGGAGTTGATCCCGAAGCTACTAAGAATCTTATGGGACATTTCAGCTCAAGTTAGCTTCCAGCAGTAACAAGCACTCATTTAGGTCTAAGCATATTGATCTTGAGTACCTTGTTGTGAAAGAGAGTATAGAATCATCGTGTGTTTGTAGAATTCATCAGCATGAAGTAGATGATAATGGATCCACTCATAAAGAGCCTTTTCTATCACATAGTTCAAGGAACATATGACTTATATAAGAGCAATCGATCATAGTAATGCATTTGATTAGTGGGAGTTTTATTAGATCCAATTTATGTATAGACATCTTGAAATCTTGTTTAGCTTATCATTGATGATTCTGCTATATGGTTTATTTTTTTGCTTCTCTTTCAGTGTGCACATATGCTGTACGTAAGCCAAATTTGAGTATCATTTGAGACATGTGGTGTCTCTTGGTACAGACAATGGGATCACTTGGAGATCAGCATATTCACTGTGTGTACCATCTTCATACCTCTCTTCCATGCCTAACCTACCCGTTAGATCTCCGAAAATGGGCATGCCAGTGGCCTCACATAGGATGTGATAGCATCTAATCATGATAGGATTGGCAATGTATCCCTTGCCCTAAGCAAAGGAATCCAAAAAGGTAGGAAATACATGGAATGCTTATATCGAATGCAGTATACATTGTACGTTGTGTAGAGACGTAAAGAGAGTTATTTTTGTGATGGGTAAAACTCCTATTTCGTCTTCTCTATTTAATCAAGTCTCCTCACCACTATACAAATTCCAATACCTTATCTCGGTTGCATTAGATTGTGGAAGGTGTAGAAGATCTACGCATTCAGCATCGTCTTCGTCCTCTTAAGTAACGACAATGGCAATTAGCCTTGTAGTCATGTGTTTTGTGTTCTTTTAATCTTCTGGATTTGATGTATAGCGGATCCTTCGTATTCATGCCAATAGTGGTTTGTATTAGAAGTCAATGTGTATAGGATGTGTTGCTAAGATCCTTTGTTAGTAATTGGATTTCTATTTACTGTAGACTTTTTTTTTGTTAATATGTGACTAGCGTTAATATTCCACTACGATGACCCTTTGATGTTGTTCTCCGGAGCTGATTGACAAGTTCAATAATCCATACACTATTGAGAGTAGATCTCGACCCTCATTACCCTAGGCTCAAGCTTAATAGGAACAATAGTCCTGCACTCATGAGATTGAGTAGTGTATGCCAATGCCCCTATCAATGCTTGGAGCATTGATCAGGCTGTGGGTGGGTCATGATTAAAATCATGGTTCGATTTATGACCCAGTGACATTGGTAATTGAATCTAGTTTATATGGCCATGCATAAGTTTGGGCTTCTATCAGTTCAAGGGCTGTTTTTGGATCTACATAGTGAAATAACTCTTTAAGGGGACCATGATCTGGCTCATTCTGGCCTGTAGAATCCATTCTTAGGTTTCGATCTTGACCATTTAATCTGGTGAAACTTCTCCACTAAACCCAGATTAAATCTGGTCATTCAGCTTGGATTGGATCCAACCATTCATCTTAAGTAAATCCAACAATCTAATCATGGACAAAGTTTACCCATCTGATCAACAGTCAAGATTGACAATCTTTGGGCCTGATCGAGGCTTCTTGAGATTGATCTGTTGAGGGTAGGATCACGTGGCAATTTTTGAGTTCAAAACTCAAGGGGTGGAACTAGTTATGTTAATCACCAAAGTGGCCTCAATCGGCGAAGTTGTTTGTTTGTTTTTTTTTTTTTTTTTTTAAAAATAAAAATTTATTATTATTATTATTATAAAACTCGTGAGTTCAAAATTTCGTCTATTTCCTGTCTTCTGGGATTTCATTGCACACGATAAGCAAGCAATTATGTTGGTGACGGTATTGTGGTTCAATATGATTACATCCTATGTGGTGCCCACTAGCGTGCCCATTTCGATCTTACAGCTAAATCCAACCCTCTATTGAAACCTTTGATTCCTGTAGGCTCACCAAAATGGGAAAAATATAATAAGGGACTTCCAAAAAATTAACTTGAATGCAAAGAATCACGTGGGCTACATCTAGCATATTTAGAGGTTTTAGTTGTGATTCTACGTTGTTCCCATAGTGTGGCCTACCTGAATTTTGGATCAAGCTTATTTTTGTTTTGTACGGTGAAAATGAAGTGATGCAGCTGATGAACAGAGTGGATGTCACTAACTCGGGTGTTGGATGGGCTTCCTACAAAAAAAAAATGTGGAGGATTTCGGTCCTTCTAGACCTCTTTCCAAAATGGGATTGTACTGTGCTTTGGCAAAGTATGAAAGTCATACGCATGCATCCATCCTCCATAAACATGGCATGAATATATGCCAATTAATCTAGAACCCCAGTCTACTTGAATCATGGGTCCCATTGTTAATAGGGCACGTAGGGCACGTGCTGAGAAATTACCAGGACTTGTATCCAGACAATGGACAATTGAGATGAAAACTGATCCTTGTTGTGAGTTCAAAACTTTTATAATTAAATCTAATGGGTAGGATTTTTCAAATATTAGCACTTCATGGTGTCCAAGGTCATGGGTTCATCCCAACTTACTACTTACCAAAAGAGAACATAAAAATGATTGAGGTTTTGCTAGCCCCACGCTCACACATACATGATGGATGGGTGGAAGACGAGCTGCGTATCAGGTGTGCACACTGTTGAAACAGGGAATTATAGATTCTTTGACCCACGTCTTTCAACGGTATGCTTAGATTTTAATTTCCGACAAGTGGGGCCATTTCACAGTAAGCCAGACCATTGTTCTGTTGGATTCCAATGTGGGAGGACTTGCGCCTAATAAACATCCTTGATTTGGAAATCGCAACCCTCAAATTTTTGGCCTACAAAGCGATGGCTGAGAAGAATTACAACAGTCCACATTCAACTGAGAAAAGGGCCAAGTTTGGTTGCTAGGAACTTCCAATTGGGGAGATTTTCGGAGTGTGGTTCATCCACTGTGGTCCACAACAGATCAAATTTTTGGGTCACAGAAACCATGGGCCTTGCTTGCCAAAACTCAAAACTTGACTACCTGTGCAAAGCCCTGGGGTCAAGGATGATGAATTCCTCTTTGCATGGTTGTTCAATTATCAACAATTCTAGATAAACACTTCTGCATTTTGATTTTTGTCATACCAGACAGTTTTGGACACTTCGATGTGGCATGACACTTCAAAATAAGTACAGACGAAGGATCTTCGTGTTGTCATCAAATGTTGCCATTTGTCAGGCAGCCTAAAAGAGAACTGGTCCCCTAAAACCACTCCTAGGCTAACTTAATAAACTGACGCAGGACAGCCCTAATTATGATGCATGCTCATGAACATAATTAAACAGCGGAAATAAAAGGAATAAATGATCTAAAATTCTAGCAGTAATCATCATAACTGAGAAAATCATAAAGGAAACATGCAATGGAGCGGGCCATCATCACAACCATGGAGTATGGCATTCAATTATTACTTAGGTTGGATCCGGCGAGGGATGAAACCTCCCGATCTTGCATGGTCACACCCAATCGATCAATGAAGATCACTAGTTCGAAGAACCAAGAAGTTTCTCGGATTAGGGATTTAAGAATTTGGGGGTTTAGGGTTTAGATTGGTTCTCGAGATTTTGATCGAAGAAGGATTAGCCAAAACTGGAAAATAGAAAGAAGAAAATAATTACCTTGAAGAAGTTGGAGAGACACAAGAAGAAATTAGAAGAGGAAGATCAAGGGAAGAGAAGCACCATTAGAGAGAAGAGAAGAAGGAGGCAACCAAAGGGTTTGCTTTTCATTAATTAATAGTTAAAAATTCGAGTTTAGGGCTTTAGCCCACTTAAATAAGCAAATAAAGACATAAAATTACTAAAATACCCTTAAAATAAGCAAATAAAGACATAAAATTACTAAAAGACCCCTAACTAAGTAAAAACGCGCAAATAACATAAGTACGGGAAAGTTCGGACGCTCGGTCTTCTTTCTCCAATCTTCCTTCACATGTGTCTTCCCTGAGTGGGGTCTTCTATATGTCCAATCACATGTGAAAGGTCTTCAGCTTATCAATAGTCGCCTATCCATAAGGACGGTACTTGTGGTTGACGCTTTCTTCGTTGGTACACCTTGAATGCGCTTGTATCCGCATCAATTCCCCTCAGGTGAGAAAAACTCGACTCCAACGAGTTGAAACTTTTGTAGCGCTCTAGTAGATCTGGATCAATACCCTGCAATGATGATGTGGTGCGTCTCCATGGGTAACCCTATAATCATCATTGCAGGGTATTGATCCAGATCTACTAGAGCGCTACAAAAGTTTCAACTCGTCGGAGTTGAGTTTTTCTCACCCGAGGGGAATTGATGTGGACACAAGCGCATTCAAGGTATACCAACGAAGAAAGCGCCAACCACAAGTGCCGTCCTTGTGGATAGGTGACTATTGAGGAGCTGAAGACTTTTCACATGTGATTGGACATATAGAAGACCCCACTCAGGGAAGACACATGTGAAGGAAGATTGCAGAAAGAAGACTGAGCGCCCAAACTTTCCCGTACTTATGTTATTTGCGTTTTTGCTTAGGGGCCTTTTAGTAATTTTATTTCTTTATTTGCTTATTCTAGGGGTATTTTAGTAATTTTATACCTTTATTTGCTTATTTAAGTGGGCTAAAGCCCTAAACTCGAATTTTCAACTATTGATTAATGAAAAGCAAACCCTTTGGTTGCCTCCTTCCTCTCTTCTCTCTAATGGTGCTTCTTCTCTTCCCTTGATCTTCCTCTTCTAATTTCTTCTTGTGCCCCTCCAACTTCTTCAAGGTAATTATTTTCTTCTTTCTATTTTTCAGTTTTGGCTAATCCTCTTCGATCAAAATCTTGAGAACCGATCTAAACCCTAGACCCCCAAATTCTCAAATCCCTAATCCGAGAAACTTCTTAGTTCTTCGGACTAGTGATCTTCATTGACACTATGGTTTTAGGTAACCCATGGTAACCCATGGAGATGCACCACACCATTAAAAAAGAGACGAGCAACATGAGACGCATCTGACGTCTTAGAACATGGGAGGAAATGTGCCATTTTAGAAAAACGGTCCATACCGACAAAAACGGAATCGTGCTTTTTAATAGTCTTGGGAAGCCCAAGCACGAAGTCCATAATATTAATGTCCTGCCACGGAGCATGTGGCACTGGCAATGGCGTGTACAGCCCGGTATTTTGCTTTCTTTGCTTTGCCAGTTGACATGTTTGACACTGCCCTAAAACTTTGGCTACGTCTTGCTTGAGACTTGGCCAATAGAAACGATCTTCCACGAGGGCAATGGTCTTATCACGACCAAAATGGCTAGCTATCCCTCCTGAATGAAGCTCCCAGATGAGGAATTCACGAAGGGACATACGGGGAATACAAAGTCTGTTTCCCTTGAAAAGGAAGTCATCTTTAAGAACATATTCACCCATAATATGCTGGTCACTAGCGAGCGATGCGTAAGTACCCCCAAAATCAGGAGATATGGGGTATTCATCTTTCAGTTGCTTAAATCCGACTACCTCTACACTCAAGGAGTTGAGCAACGCCACTCTCCTACTAAGGGCATCCTCTTGTTTGTTTTCAACCCCGACCTTGTGTTTCAAAACAAACGAATATTCCTGAAGAAATGCTACCCACTTGGCATGCCTTGGGTTGAGTTTCTTCTGAGAATGCAAATATCTCAAAGCCTCATGGTCAGAAAACAAAACGAATTCTTGCGGTAGGAGATAGTGTCGCCAATGTCTTAGGGATTGCACTACCGCATAAATTTTTTTGTCGTAAGTGAAGTATTTTTGTTTTGCCTCATTTAGTTTCTCACTAAAATAGGCCACTGGGTGTCCTTCTTGACTTAACACTCCACCTATATTGACACCAGACGCATCACACGCTACTTCAAAGACTTTAGAAAAGTCAGGTAAATGCATGATAGGAGCTTCCACCATTTTGCCCTTAATTTCTTTAAAAGCCTTGACTGCGGCTTTAGACCACACGAACTCTCCCTTTTTCATGCACTCAGTAATGGGAGCCATGATCGTGCTAAAACCCCTAATGAACCGACGATAAAAAGTTGCTAGGTCGTGAAAGCTTCGCACCTCATGAATGTTCCTTGGTTCTGGCCACTCAACTATGACCCTGACTTTTTCAGGGTCTGCGCGCATCCCTTCAGATGACATTATAAATCCTAAGAACACTACTTGGCTAGACATGAATGCACATTTCTTAAGATTAGCGTATAACTTTTCCTTCCTAAGAACACTACAGACCTTCTTTAAATGTTCAAGGTGTGATTCCTTAGTGGTATTATAAATAAGAATATCGTCAAAGTACACCACTAGAAATTTTTTCATGAACGGCCTTAAAGCTTGTGTCATCACCCGCATGAAAGTACTGGGTGCGTTAGTCAAGCCGAAGGGCATGACCAACCACTCATACAGCCCATCTTTCGTCTTAAACACCGTCTTCCACTCATCTCCTGGGCGTATACTGATTTGGTGATATCCACTCTTGAGGTCTATCTTAAAGAATATAGTGGACCTGGCCATTATGTCAAGCATATCATCAAGTCTAGGTATAAAGAACCTATACTTGACAGTAATTTTGTTTATGGCATGACTATCCACACACATGCGCCACGTGCCGTCTTTCTTTGGCGTCAACAATGCAGGCACGACACACGGGCTCATACTCTCTTGGATGAAACCCTTTTGCAGAAGCTCATCAACTTGCTTCTTCAACTCTGCATGCTCTGCAGGGTTTATCCTGTAGTGAGGAAGGTTCGGTAGAGTAGACCCTGGGACATGATCAATGGCATGCTGTATGTCCCTCATAGGTGGCAACTCATTCGGTAAGTCTTCAAGAAATACATCACTGTATTCCTTCAGGACCGAGGTCACCTCACGGGGCAACTGTGATGGAACCTCAGGTGTAATCTCTCTAGCCACAAGGGCATACACTATAGAATCCTCCTTAGCCTCTTTTTCAAACTCTCTTGCGCTGATTATATGTAGAGACTTATGTTTGGATTTTTCCATTCCTCTAGGCTCACTTGCCTTCTCATCCTTCTTCTTCCCTAGTGTATTCTCAGGTGGCATGGGATTAAGTTTGATCTTTTTATCGTTATACATAAAAGTACACGCATTCGAACGGCCAAAGATCGTGACATCATTATCGAATAGCCACGGTCTACCTAGGATAACATGTCTACCTAGGATAACATGTCCCACATCCATAAGTAAAACATCACACCACAGGGACTCTTTGTATGACCCAAACTCGATGGGGACTAGACATTGCTGGGTGACAGGTAGGGATGTCTTGTCAACCTAAGAAACTTTATACGGGTCTGGATGAGGTGTGGATTTCAGTTTTAAGCGATCTAAGGTGCTAGTGAAAATTACATTCTGACAACTTTCACTGTCCACTATCACCTTACAATTCTTTTCACCACACTTGACAATAGTGTAGAAGATAGTGCTTCGACGCCAGTTAGTACTACTTCTAGACTGAGCTAGCACATGCCTGACTATTGCGAGCGTTGCTTCTCCACCCACTTTTTCTTCATCAGTAAGTCCTCCTTCAGGGTGATACTCTTCAATTTCATAATTATTCTCGTCATCTCTACCCTCATGGGACTCACCTATAACTAAGGCTCTCCCACGGCTCTTCATAGGATACTGATTAGACATGTGGCCAAGATTGCCACACTCATAGCACCTCACTTTACTCATGTTACTAGGACCGGCACCAAGAACCCTTTTGCCCTTGTCCTCCCTAGGCCTAGGCGGAATGGTCGCCTGTAACCTAGGTTGATTACCAATATTAGGTCTAGTTCCCTGAGAACTAGATTTAGTACTGGAGTCTCGGGACTCAAAACGACGATCGACAAGAGCATTTAGATATTGCTCTAACTCCTGCACGACTTGATATGCTTCATTCAAGTCCATTAAGGGCCGAGTCATAAGCTCGCGCTGAAGATCCGCACGAAGGCCCGTCTTGAAACGCGAGAGCGTTACTAGAGAATCTTCTCAAATATCACATCACATCACATATTCTTCAAATTTAGCTATGTAGTCAGCGGTAGACATTAATCCTTGGCGTAAGGATTGTCATTGGTCAATGAGCTTCTAACGGTATGAGAGAGGAAGGTACTCCTTTAACTTCTCTTTCATCTCATACCAATGTGTGATAGGGACTCTACCAACTCTCTATCCTACACTTGGTGTTGGTCCAGAAGAGCTTGGCTTGACTCACAAGCTTCATCTTAGCAAACTTCATTTGACGGTTTTCCGACATGCCATACCACTCAAAGTAGTGGTCCATGTCAGCAACCTAGTCAAGGAATGCCTTGGGATCCAAGCGCCCATCAAAACTCGGGGCCTCAACTCTCACACTCTTCATCGCACGCTCATCCGGATCATAGCGGTCTTGATGATCACATATGGCTCGTGCCTCTCGTACTACACCACGACCGTTACCACGATCTCTATCCTCACTACCATCATGTGTGGCAGCGCGTTCTTCAATGATTCCTCCCACTTGGAAGTGCGCATTATCCTCTACAGCGGGGTTTTCCTTTTGGGACGCCTCTAGTTGCTCGACCTTAGTGATGGTAGTGGTAATTTGGTTCTCAAGGTGGGCAAACTCACGCCTTTGACCCGCTTCTAAGGCGGTTATCTTTTGTATCAATTGAGCAAGTTGCTCAGATAACTGCTCGTTATTCATGGTAGGTTGAAGTCCGAAACCTCTACCTTTTCTCGTGGGCATACAATGAAGACTTGAACCAAACTCTACCCAACTAGACTATTAGGTGTTATGACTTTCAAGATGAATGCGATGAATGTAAAACTACTATGAACTGACACAATTAAGTTGAAACAAGAAACAACTCAAATCTGGAAATTTTCCAGATTAGGAACTTTCTAAAATTGGAAAGTTTCTAAAATTGAAAACTTTCTAAATCTGGAACTTTCCTAAATTAAACCTAAAAATTAAAACCCTAATTTGATAACTCGATCTAGACAAAAACCATGCAAGCCTATTCTCTGATACCAAATTTGATGCAGGACAACCCCAATTATAATGCATGCTCATGAACATAATTAAACAGCGGAAATAAAAGGAATAAATGGTCTAAAATTCTAGCAGTAATCATCATAACTGAGAAAATCATAAAAGAAACATGCAATGGAGCGGGCCATCATCACAACCATGGAGTATGACATTTAATTATTACTTAGGTTGGATCCGGCGAGGGATGAAACCTCCCAATCTTACATGGTCACACCTAATCGATCAATGAAGATCACTAGTCCGAAGAACCAAGAAGTTTCTCGGATTAGGGATTTGAGAATTTAGGGGTTTGGGGTTTTTAGATCGGTTCTTAAGATTTTGATCGAAGAAGGATTAGCCAAAACTGGAAAATAGAAAGAAAAAAATAATTACCTTGAAGAAGTTGGAGGGGCACAAGAAGAAATTAGAAGAGGAAGATCAAGGGAAGAGAAGAAGCACTATTAGAGAGAAGAGAGGAAGGAGGCAACTAAAGGGTTTGCTTTTCATTAATCAATAGTTAAAAATTCGAGTTTAGGGCTTTAGCCCACTTAAATAAGCAAATAAAGACATAAAATTACTAAAATACTCCTAGAATAAGCAAATAAAGACAAAATTACTAAAAGACCCCTAGCTAAGCAAAAACGCGCAAATAACATAAGTACGGGAAAGTTCGGGCGCTCGGTCTTATTTCTCCAATCTTCCTTCACAAGTATCTTCCCTGAGTAGGGTCTTCTATATGTCCAATTACATGTGAAAAGTCTTCAGCTCCTCAATAGTCGCCTATCCACAAGGACGACACTTGTGATTGGCGCTTTCTTTGTTGGTACACCTTGAATGCGCTTGTGTCCGCATCATAAACCTTCCCATTTTTACAAAGAAAATTTCCCTTGAAATTATCTTATTATTTTTGAGTGAAAAAATAGAAACAAAAATCAGTGTAGTCAAAGGTGTTCCAGGTGTGCGCCTAGGTGTTTAGGGCCTGTTGCACCTCGCTCAGACCCTGGGCTAGGGGTGCGCCTGAAGCACTTGTCACTTTTTACACGTGGTGCCCTTTTGGGGACCTCATGATAAGGGTGCAAATAGACCCAAAAAAAAAAAGGGCTTTTAAGCCCAATTTTGACAACTTCATTTCGTCGAGGTTAATGCTTGAGATATTCTTTCACCAAATTCCAATAACTTCTCTCTCTCTCTCTCTCTCTCTCTCTCTCTCTCTCTCTCTCTATATATATATATATATATATATATATATATATATATATATATATATATATCCTTCTTGGTTCAACAAGGTCATCAAATTGGACTTCCTGAAGGCATTTTGAGCTTTTCTTGGTGACCTACAAGATATCTAAGGTGAATTGCGGATTTGAGGGAATTAGAAAATTTAGGCTAGAAGATTTGGGAATTTGAAAAATTGGATTATAGCATTTTGAACATTTGGGGATTTTTGCAAAATTGTGGTCTTTGATTGGTGATTTTGAGGATTTGGGTTTTGGGATTTGGGAAAATTGAGAAATTAGGACTTATAATTGAGGAAGTGGGAAAATTGCAGATATGGGGCTTTGGGCTAAGAGGAATCTAATGGTATTGTATTTTGATTATTTAAAAAAACATTATATCTAGAAATAATTAAGTATTATTATATATCAAAAAATTATGCCTGGAATCCCCAGGTGTGTGCTTGGGTGTTTTGATCGCTACAGGGCAGGTGTGCCTGGGGTGCACCTAGCACCTTTAACTACACTGAAAAAAGTACAGAAGGCATAAAAAAATTGGTTGTACGATGCTCCAGTTGGGTGATCAGTTCTCTTAAATGAGGCGTTTTGATCACTACAGGGGCAGGTGTGCCTGGGGTGTGCCTAGCACCTTTAACTACACTGAAAAAAGTATGGAAGGCATAAAAAGTGGGTTGCACCATGTGCTAGTTGGGCGATCAGTTATCTTAAACGAGGTGTCCAAGCACATTCTCCATAAAGTGTCCTTTCATACTTTTTGATTGTTTTGTAATGTTAATTCTCTTCATGTAAGATACTATTCATAGTAGGTAATCCCTCAAGTATTGTTCACTTTTATCTTAGGTACTGCAGCCCATTTAAGTTTAACAAAAAAAATTGTATTCTTTTCGTGTTTTCCCCCCACATCCGTTGGGCTTCTCTGATTTTTTTCTCTTTAAAGAGAGCAATTGATATTTATTATGGTGGTCATACAAGCTACTATTTATTTATTTGATCGGTTACAAGGTACTATTTATCGAAATGATTATTGCATGAGTTTCAATGTTTGTGAATTTATTATTTGTTGGTTTAGACCATTACTAATAGCATTTGATTAGGATTGGTTTGGTAGATGCCTAAAAGTGAGTTAATCTGATTTTAGTTAATCATAATTTTGTATTAGAGATATTAATTGTTGGTTGTCATGATTATTTTTAATCCTGAAAGAAAAGAGATGGTGATCTTGATGCAGGGACATTTGATGACCTAATCCTAGATGCATGTATAATCAGGTTAAAGAATGTTCAAGTAAATACACGAATCAACTAATCGTTTCTAATAAAAGAGATTAGGTAAATTTCAAAACAAAAATAAGGTCATTCTGTTAGGATCATGCCCCTTAGCATAAAATCGCGTAAACAGTAAAAAGGGAAGACCTAGGGATATGAGGATATCCCATATTTAGCATAAGTCAGTCTGCGGTCAAGTTTGGATTTGATTCTACTGACTAACCATTCCTCTTTTCCGTTCAAACCAGAAAGTGGGTATTTGGAGAGGAACGAAAGGGGTGAAGAATGAAAGGTCCGAGATGAAGAAAGTACGGGTCCTTTTGTCGTCAAAAGAAAATGAGGATGATTCTTACCTTTTTCTGCACCTCAAAATTCTAGAAAGAAAGAAACGTGAAATCGGGGTGGAATCCTCAACACACCCAAGGGCCAATACTGAAACCCTATTCTCTTGAATAAAGAGGAAGAAAAATACGAATTTCTATTCATTCAATAATAATGAAAACAGGGTTTCTTGTAACGTATATATAAGCTATGGAAAAAGTAAGAGTGCACTAAAGCCCCTGAAAACAAGAAAATTAACAAAAAAAACGAAAAATAAAGAAATTGCAATAAAGCCTCTGAAACAAGAAAAAAGAACAAAACTGGTAGGGTGTGAAATCCGACCCATGGACCTATGGTCAGGGTGCAATCATGCCGCTCTTATACATAGCGCGTCAGAAAATGGGTCCGATGGACCCAACGTACATTCACATCAACTCCTTTGCTCCGATACTTCATCGGCGATGCCTCCTCCTCTGGTACACTCCAAAGGGTGCACCATTGATGTCCGCATCAGTTCTCTAATGCATAACATATGCGATCCTGTGCGATTGCATATGCGTGTGTGCATATGCGATCGCACAATCGCATATTTTTTTTTCGCATTTTTTCAAAAAATAAAAAAATAAAAATCAGAAAAATCAGAAAAAATTCAAAAAAAAAATCAGAAAAATCAAAATAAATTATTATATGTCATTGGGACATGAAATACATTTAATTTAAGTAAAAAAAATAAAACCATACATGATAGATACATCATACATTTATAATTTAGTAATTTACAAATTACAATATAGTTAACTTCTTAAATGATCTTAAGTCTTAACATTAACAATTAACATTTTAGTTAGTAGTTACATTTAACAATAACAATTAACAAATATGAAATGTGAAATATGTTTTAGGAAATATCAAATATCCATATTCAACATTCAACACTACATGTACATGATAGATGATACAATACATAATATATCAACTATCAAGTTATCAATCATTCAATATCAAGTTATCAACAAACAATCGACAAGACGACAACATCAACACACTTAAACTTATGAGACAACTATTAAACAAAATTAAGAAATGTATTTATTATTTATGATTTATCTAATCAATAATTATGATATACATTGATCTAGCATTCATTGTGGCACATTACCACCAGGTCCACCACCACCACCACCATCATCATCATCATCATCATTCGAGTCATCTTCTTCTTCCACATACACTTCTTCTTCTTCCGTTTCTTCGTCATCTGTACGTACTAATACTTCATTAACATCTAATGGTGGATGGTCTTCAATTTGATCATCATTATCACCTTCTCCTTCTTCAATCTCATCAACGGGTTGACGGGTACTACTCGCCCCCCGGCTTCCCCTTGTCCTTCGCCTTCGAATGGTACTACTACCTTCACCAGGTGTTGATCCATATGCGGCATCTTCAACTTGTGTCTATGTCAGATCCTCTCCAGCAAATACCGGGTCCTCCGTCTTTACGAGCCACTCGTTATTTGCATCCAACTCATCTAAGCAGATAGGGTCAAAGAAGCCGGACTTTTCTTTCCTACTTTGGAATCGTTCTCGTAATTTTTTATTGTATTGAATGAAAACCAAGTTGTGAGCTTTTTTTGCTCATGGAGATTCTTTTTCTTGGTATGAATCTGCAAGAAAGAAAGCGCATTTGACATTATCTATTTAGGTAATTAATTTAGCTTAGGCCACTAAAAAATTAAAGTTTACAAAAAAACAAAACAATTACTAAACAGTCTAAACTTTTACTTACCGACTCGAACGTGCTCCAATTGCGCTCGTAACCACTGGCAGAACACGTGAATCCAATAATCTTCATAGCCAGCTTCTTTAGAGCTGGATCCTTTCTGTTTGGGTCGACTCCATAGACAACCCACCAATCAGCTGAGAAAAACAGTTTAGTATATGTTAGATCTCTTAGAAACACTTTGTAGAAAATTTTTTTGTAACTTGTAAGAGTTCAGTACACAGTTGACAGTGTACACTAACATTCATTCATAGAAGTATTTACTGGGTAATTTCATTGTCCGATGTCTTATTACAATATCCCTTGAGAATATCCCTTTACTTTTTGTGTAAAAGTCCAGCAAAGTTGAGATCTTGTCCTGTTCTTCTCTATCTGCAATCATTCTTTCCAAGACATCAATAAATCTAACCATATGCATAGTTAGTGCTTCTACTGGATCAGCAGAAGCGAATAAACAGGCTGAGTTAAGGATGTAAGCAGCTGAATACAAGGGGATGACATTTGGCTGCCCCATCTTCTATCTATAATATCTAAAATTGGCTTATAATCACGGTCTCTTTAGTTAAAATGATCGATGATCTTATTTTTCGCGTTCTCCATCGCATCATATATGTAGCCCATTGCGGGCTTCTCATCCCCGTCCACCAATCGCAACACAGAGACTAAGGGCTTGGATGATTTTAGCGCCTTTACCACCTGAGTCCAAAAACTTTGAGAAAGAATTGTTTATTGAACCCGTTTTCCCCGTCAGCCTTCTTTGACCAAGGCCCACTTGTAAAATTGGCTAACACTACAAAGCTTCTAAGTTCTGATTTCTTTGCATGTAGCCTTTATAGTGTTAAAAAGGCTGTAGCGAAACGGGTGACCGCTGGATGTAGCAAGTTACCCCCAATGTGTTTTCTCATTCGACTGAGAAGAAGGCCATGTTTGTACATAAAGACCATGATTCTTCTAGCCCTTGCAATCACGTTTATAAATAATCTACCTATATCTTCTAACATAAGATCAATATAATGGGCCGCACAGGGGGTCCAAAATAAACGTCACCTCTTCTCAATAAGAAGACGATCGACTATTACATACGAGATTGCGTTATCTGTAATTACTTGTACAACGTAGTCCTCACCTATTTCTTCAACTACAGTATCTAGTAAGTTAAACAAATATTCTCCTGTGTGTGAATGGCCCGATGCAGTCACTGACTTCAAGCACATTGTCCCAGCTGGACAATTTACCAAAAAGTTAATGAGAGACCGACCGGATCTATCGGTCCATCCATCGGCCATTAGTGAACAACCATATATTTTCCATGATTCCCTATATTCAGCTGTGAAGGATTGTGTATATTCAACTTCATTTTTTAGGCATGTCTTCCTCATTTCATGATATGAAGGAGGTTTAAGCCCAGGTCCAAATTGACCTATAGCCTCAATCATTACCTTGAAGCTTTTCGATTTAACGGCATTGAAAGCAACGCCGGTTTGGTAAAACCACTTTGCAATATATTGAATTGTGATTTTCCTATCTTTTTGTTTATACCGGTTCTCTAAAGTTGTTTGAGTCGGCCCTTTCCCTCTACCCCTTTGGTCGACCACATCCTCGGAGTGTGGTCTACACCATCTATCTATGGGCACATGCCCTCGGGCTCTTTTTTATGGTTGAACTTGTGGTCTACACCGGCCTGTTGAAGCAGGGGGAGTGAAACTAGCTTCATCTACATTAATTACATTTATATCTTCATATGCATCTTGTTCCATATATTCCTCCTGACGTAGGGCACTATCGCATTTCTTTCTTGATTGTTTTTCCATATAGTCCACGACCTCCCTTCAGATTTCTAGAATAATTTTGTCGCATGCTTTTGCATTCGACCCTGGTAAATGTGAAAGGTGTTGCTTGTGCCTTGCAATGCCACCGGAACTCACAAACCCACATAACTCACATACTATGTGAGTCTTTTCGGTAGCACTACGATAGTGCCCGTACTTCCAACCTGGGTCATTCGACTTGGGCTTCAAAGAGGAAGATTGGGAAGAAGACATTATGATGGTGGATAGTGGTGTGTGTGTATTATTAGCACTAAAAAGTAACTAGCTAGCTACTAACTAGAAACTAGAAAGTAAACTATAAATAAAAAGAAAAGTAAAGTAAGAGACTAAGAAGTAAGAAGAAGAACTAAGAAGAAAGAAGTAGATGTAATCTAAGAGAGCAAGTAAGAGTAAAGAGTAAAGAGCCTAAAGAGATGGGACTTGGGAGAGAGAGAGAGAGAGAGAGAGAGAGAGAGAGAGAGAGAGAGAGAGAGAGTTATACACTTACACTTACACACACACTTACACACTTACACTTGTAGAAACTAGAAAGGGAGAAGAAGAGGGTGAGACTGAGAGAGAGTTGAGTTACACACTTACACTTGTAGAAAGGGAGAAGAAGAGGGAAAAGAAAATGAGAAAAAGAGAGAGTTGAGTTACACACTTACACTTGTAGAAAGAGAAGGAGAGAGAGAGAGAGAGAGAGAGAGAGAGTTACACTTACACACTTACACTTGTAGAAACTAGAAACGGAGAAGAAGAGGGAGAGAGAGAGTTGAGTTACACACACTTACACTTGTAGAAGGGAGAAGAAGAGGGAAAAGAAAATGAGAAAAAGAGAGAGAGAGTTGAGTTTACACACTTACACTTGTAGAAAGAGAAGGAGAGAGAGAGAGAGAGAGAGAGAGAGAGAGAGAGAGAGAGAGAGAGAGAGATTTACACACAAATAAAAAGTAAAATTACAAATGTAACAACTAACAACTAACAAATCTAAAAGAGGTTCCCAACTTCAAATCTTGTTGTAACTTGTAGTCTTGTACTTGAAATCTTGAAATCTTGTTGTAAGTTGTAACTTGTAAGATGTAACTTGTAATCTTGTAATGTAAGTTGTAACTTCAAACTTGTAAGTTGTAAGTTGTAACTTGTAAGTTGTAACAACTAACAATTAACAAAGTAACAAATCAATTAACAAACAAAATATTTTTTTAAAAAAATGATAGAAAGAAGTTGTTAGAAACTTAGAACTTAGAAGTTAGAACTTAGAAAACTTAGTGGATGGAGATTGGAGAGGACTAGAGGAGTGAGGAGTCTCTTGACTCTTGTCTTGAGTCTCTTGACTCTTGATCTTGATTCTTGAATATGGATGGTATGAATGATGTATCATGTATTATGTATCTTGGAGTTGGATTCTTGAATCTTGATTCTTTATTCTTGTTGTACCCTCTTGATTCTTGAAAGTTGAAAGAAAAGAAAAGAAATATGAAAATCGAATATGGTTGGAGAGGAGGGGATGGAATATAGAATGTAGATTGTAAAATGTAAAGTGCTTAGTAACAGAGGATGTAGTAAGAGAAATAGAGAATAGAGAGAGAGTTTGAGCTTTTTTTGTAAGTAGGAATGCTTAGAATGCATATATATAGAGTAAAAATCCGGATTTAAAAAAAAAAAAAAAAAGGTCAAAAAATGGTCAGAAATCTGACCGTTGGCCAGTATGTGATTGCATACATCGCATATGCTGGCACATATGGCATATGCGATTGCATATGTGCAGGGATCGCATATTCGATCGGGCCAGGAATATGCGCATATGCGATCACATATTCGCATATGCGACCGCACATGACAACAGTGATTACGATTAACGAAAATGGGATGAACTCATTTTTAGTTGTCTATCAAACAGGCTGTTAGAGAACTATGTTAATAATCACATTTCACCACTGCTTTGTGTGTAATGCTGATAGCCATTTTATGCAGTATTCTGTTTTGAATGGTCATTCTAAGAGTATATTTAATAAACTTTCATTAAAATTGCCATGTATGATTTGCTCCTCAATTGTCATGTTAAATGATTTTCCAGGACTGAACTCTGCCGCTTCAGTGGTGCTAAGATATATCCTGGGAAGGGCATCAGATTTATACGTGCGGATTCTCAGGTAAATCATGGTACTTCTTATTACTTCAAATCCTCACGTTAATTGTGGTATTTGTTGTCAGTTATCACTACTATGTAGGGGTAGCAATGTATTAGGCCTGGGCTTATCTTAAACCTCAAATTTTGGCCTGGCCTGAGCAGTGACCATTCCAGGTCCCCAATTCGTATGATTGAATATCTAGGAAAGAATGTATTTTACCACTCTTTCTTGACATTTTCTGAGAATCAGAACTCAAGTCTCTTGATTACCACAGGTCTTCCTGTTTGCCAACTCGAAATGTAAGCGATACTTCCACAACCGTTTGAAGCCGTCCAAGCTTACCTGGACTGCCATGTACAGGAAGCAGCATAAAAAGGTTATTTTCTTTTGTTCTCTCATTTAAACTTGAGATGAGGTTGTTTTCTATCATCTTCTGCTTTTCTGAATGTTTGGATAAATTTATTTCTGGTCTTACTGTGGCTGATTATTGCATCTTTTTCCCCCCTTACACTTGTATTATAGGACATGCATGCTGAAACTGTGAGGAAGAGGCGCCGTACTACCAAGAAGCCATATTCAAGGTCGATAGTTGGTGCTACCTTAGAGGTTATCCAAAAGAAAAGAACTGAGAAGGCGGAAGTCCGAGATGCTGCTCGGGAAGCTGCTCTTCGGTAAATTCTCTTACCTTCGATTCTCCAATTTTTGTGTGGTGGTTCTATGGCCCATTAGGAGTAAAAGGTTGTTCCTTGCTTGAAGTATTATATCCTGTTTGATCTAAACAAACCTTCTTTTTTTTTTTTCACTTGTGTTGTACTGTTGGGGGTCCACTTTTTGGTAAATCTAAGACATTTGTCTGGATGGGAATGACCCAAGATTTTCACTATCAGATGATCTGATTGGTGTCTTCCAAATGGATCCCGGCAAACAGCTCACATTTAACAGGGCTGCTCATTGGGTAGAAAATCCATGGGCGGATTTCTTGGGGCATCTTTTATCCAGGATGGCCCCACCATATGAACATTGAAACCTCTAGGATTAAAGGTGGGCTGCTTCAGCTGAAAACTATATATTTCCTCTTATGAAAATTGAAATTCGCGTTTGCAACTTGCATAGTCAACTCAAATAGTCTTCTTTTGGAAGAGAGCAAAGGTTTTCTTGAAGCAGAAAAATCCAATAAAAAAATAATAAGAAAAGAAAAAGAATGAGAAAAAGAAAAACTAGACAGTCATAAAAATCAGTAGGGCTATAATCAAGTGACTGACTTGGGTCCACGGTCAAAGAATCAAGCAATGAGCTGTTCGTGTGGTTTTAGTTTCTGATTTCAAATATATTTGTTTTGTTTTTACTGGACAATCACCTCTGCAGAGAACTCAAGGAAAGGGCCAAGAAAAGCAAGGATGAAAAGAAGGCAAAGAAAGCGGAGGTGATGGCTAAGTCACAGAAGACACAACCCAAGGGTAGCAATCCCAAGGGTGCCGCACCAAAAGGCCCAAAACTTGGAGGTGGCGGAGGGAAGCGCTGAGCACTATAGCATTCCCTCTCATTCCCCCCTTTTTACAAGGAAATATTAGTAGACCGAAATAGGATTTTACTTATTTGGCTTTGTTAGTAAAGCATGATTTGAGACCTCGTTTACCTTTAACAGTCTATGCTTTAAAATGGTTTTTGTGTGGCATTACTCAAATGCTTTGTTTTTTATATTATTTTTGTCCCCCTTTGCTAACACCCTTGGGATATTCAAGGCAGGTCATGTTCATTCCATCACAGGTTCTAGGACAATACCCAAGCCATCCATCAAGCAGTTGTGACCTTGATGATGCTCGTGCCCAAGAATAAATCTGGTCCATTCATCAGGCGATTCATGATTTTTAAAATAATTGGATGGGTAAGATAAGTTTGTGCTTTGATTTTTGGGCCAGGACAATTTCCTCCAAGCGCCCTGTAGCCTGGGCCATGTTTGTGCATGTGGGGATAGGGTTGCAATGGGTCTGGTCAACCAGGTGGACCTTTTCAGAGACGGCCCCAAGGGTTCTGGTCCGAACCCAACCCGTTGCCTGACCCGACAGACCTGCTTTTAATCCATCAAACCCAAGCCTAACCCAACGTGGATCTATTTAATTGCAGTTGATAGTGCTCGAACAACCCGTCCCGGCCTCATGGCTAGGTCTTATAAGGGTGCAAATAGGGTTGGGTTAACCTGAATGTGATTGGCCCAACCCGAACTCTGGGTCCAATTGGGTTGAAAATCTTGAGGGAAATACATATACATGTGAGTAATGACTAATATAATATATATGTAAAATCATGGCTTAGAAAATAGTGTTAGTGTAAGTTTGATTTGCATGATCAGCTGACCATTATTTCCGGTCCATTCCATGTGCACATTGGACTGGGATTCGGTGGTGACCCCTCCGGTACTGGTTGGTGCCCTGTGAGCCCCATCATGACGTATGTATTATATCCATGCCGTCCAATCCATTTTTACATCTCCTCTTAGGGCATGAGACGAAATTAAGGCAGATAGAAATCTCAGGTGGACCCCAGCACAGGAAATCTCTGGTGGCCCACCATTAAAAACTTGTTGGGGACTCCACGACTTTTGGATCAAGCTGATGGTTGTGATTTCCTAATCAACAGGTAAGTTTGGATGACAAATAAACATTACATTGGATTGGACCCTGTGAAGTTTTCAATAGTGGGAATTCAGTCACCTCTATTTCTCATGGGGTGGTCCACCTGAGATTTTTATCTGTATCATTTTAGGGTCATGCCCTTAAATGAGCTCATGTATAAAACGCATGCATGATGGTGGGTCCCACATAGCACCGACCAGTACCAGTACCTACATGGGTACTGGGTCAGTTCACATTGTGCACTACTTGAGGGGCTCTTTAATGAGTACTCATGAGTCGTGATTATAACAACAGTGTAAGAGTTTGTTTTTCCTCCGTTAACTCATGATTTTGGGTATGCTGTTGCCGCCCATTGGGGCCCACATGCTAAGTGGTCCAATAATCGGAACCGTCAATACTATCTACTCTATGCTTTATTGCCACATGACAATGATGGAAATTGTCAGAGAGACATGCTCTCAGTCAATCTAAAAATCAAAGGTTAAGATGGTATATTTTATTTTGTTAGTGTGTGTGTAGTTACTTTAATGATATTTTTATATTTTTATGAGACGTGCTCGAGAGCACCACAAGTTATCGTGATCCTAATTTCGTCAATTCACTTGGTCAATCTGAACGGTCCATTAAGTCCATAATACATTTCATAGGTTACCGTACAAAAATTGGACCAGAACGTCAACCCATCTTTGATTTGGCCTTGACTTTCTACAACCATCCGTTTTTCAAAGCTACGGATACGATGGTTACAATTCCCTAAAAAACAATCTCAATTCTTTGAAAAATCATAAACAATTCATGATTGACCCAAACAAGTAGATGGATCAAATTGTTGATTGGACCTATTTTTGCGTAAATGATCATAACCGTACATTAATACTCTTATCAATCAATTTGAAGTGTAAACGTGATCCAATATGCTTTAAGGACCCACCCCAACCCAACCTGGAATTTATTAGGTCTGGGATTGGGTTGAGCCTTGGTCTCAACTCCTCTTGAGATTGGGCTGGGCTTGGGTCCAGCCCAATTATTTTAGGCCGGGTCAGATGGTGTGTCAATCTCATAATGGTCTCGCCTTAGAGTCTGTCCCACACGTTATGATCTGCACTGTTTATTTGAAAATTCAGGATCTTGATTATCCATGTGTAAAAAATCTCACCCATCGTGGATTTCAGCTACTTAAAAACAACGGTCCAGAAATGCACACGTCATTGATCTTTTCGGGTCAAATGAGGAATAATCCAACTTTTGTTGTGGACCACGTCAGGGCTTAGGATAGTGATCGGTAGGTGATCTGCGGACCCACTTGCTCTACTTTCGTAGCAACTGATGAGATACGGTGGCGCACGTCTCATTGACGTCCCATCTTTGATTGGACGGCTGAGAATTCCCACTCTTCTGTCTTATATCCTCAAAAAGGGAAACGGATTGGCTACTCCCCCTGCCACTAGCGCGGTGGCTGGTGGTCGGTGCTCTGTCGGCCTCACCATGATGTATGTGTTTCATCCATGCCGTTCATCCATTTTACAGATCATTTTATGGTTGATCCTAAAAATGAGAGGGTCATAAATCTCAGGTGGACCACACCACAGGAAAACAAAATGATTGCAATTTCTAACGATGCGGCGTAGAGGTTCCAACATCCGGTTTCTATATTTGAAGGTAGCTCGCGGGATTACATGAATGGATGCTCTTACCAATAGTGGACATTGGATGAACCCAGAGAGTCCACAACTCCTCCCAATCAGATGATCTGAGCCGTCAGATACATGGACCTTTCGCTCCTCGAATGTAGACCGTTGGCTTTTGCTGTTGTAACAATCCGTCTGGGGGATGCCAACTAGAATGTTACCACTGCATGTTCGTTGTATTTTTTGGATCAAGCAATCGTAACCATCCAATTGATGGCTATCAAGTGAACGTTTAAGAGTAAAATTCTGAGCGGTCCAAATTCCATGGGAAAAATACTATGGGTGTCTATCAAATTCTCAATGTATTTTTTTTTGGGGATATGCTCCATCCACAACTAGATAATCAATTTCGACGGTCTAGATCTTCGTGCAAACATTCCATGTGCGTTATTGAAGAGTCACCACCATTTTAAAATTGGCCATATATATCGTATGAGTCTGCCATAGGGTTCATCGGAAGCTGATTCCGAGGTGACCCTGGCACTGTGGGGCCCACTGTGATATATTTGTTTTTTGTCCATGCCGTCTATCCGTTTTTACAGCTTATTTTAGGGCATGATCCTACAAATGAAGTATATCCAAAGCTCGAGTGGACCACACGACACGAAACAGTAGGGATAATGACACTCACCGTTGAAGCCGTCTTGTGGCCCACCGTGATGTTTTCACACTGACCTGGATGAAGGGGAAAAAAAATAAAATCTCTGGATCATCTGAAAAAACAGATGGACGGTGTGGATGAAACACATACATCACGGTGGGGCCCACAGCAGCTGCCACCAGGTCACCACGCAATCCGCTCCCGGATTCATCATTCGTTTCCAAGCTCCCATCGCTGGACCAAACGGGGGTTCGTTGGATCCCCAGAACGACCGAGCTGGTGGATTCGTGACTGTGTTGTATATTTCTTATATCCATACTGTCCATCCTTTTCGAAATATCATTTTAGTGCGTTGTCCAAAAAATAAAGCAGATCCAAATCTAAACTGGACCACATCATAGGAATACTCGGCGATTGAACGGTCACCATTAAAACCATCTTGGGGGCCAAAAAAGTTTCGGATCCAGCTGATATTTATTTTATTTCCCTTTATCCATATCTATGTAACCTTATTTTATTTCAATCACCGCCGTGGCCTGTTGCGTGTTCCACCTGAGAAAGAAATCTGAATTTTTTTAATCGTGCCAGCTGAAATAACGGATGGGCGGCGTAGATATAAAATCCATGAATTGCAGTGGACCCCACGGTCACGGATTCATGCAATCCACGTGCCGACGGATCGTTTGTTGTTTCCTTTGGAGACGATATTCCACACGTTTCGTAATCATGCGCTCCACGTGCCATCCGGGAGCTATCAAAAAACGACAAGTGGCAAACTGAGGGAGTAGCTTGTAAGCAACAAAACAACTCCAACAGGCAACAGCACTCTCTCAACTACCAACCGGAATACTTTATTCTCTCGCGTGAGATAGATGGGGCATTGCGACCCCACGTGCCAAATTAGTCACGTGTAGGGAATCACTACCGTTCACATGATGGGGATTATCATGATCATGCCCTAGACGATATCTAGAGCTGTATATTTAATCAGGTTCACCAAACGTGTGCGAGAATATACGTGAAGTCTGCAATTGATGAGTGGTCCTGAAATTACATACGTGTAATAATAGACACGTGTACGATGCCTACCTACATCTCATGCTTGGGGACTGATAATACGATTGGCGTTGCTCCAACAAACCCACTTCAACGGACGCGTTTAGTGGGGCGAGTCACCCGATTTTCCAAACCCCACCACTCCTTATAGTCGGTAACACTTGAATTCTAATTGCAGGTGCATATTTTCAAGCGCCATGAAAAGATGCATTATATTTCCAACTTGAAAGATGTGTGAAGGATCCTGAACGTTCATTAAGAAATTCCTAACATGGGGTTGCCATTGGATAGAAATCAGTATATTCCATTTATCACGTGGGCCACACATGCTCAAAGAGAGGAATGTTAAAAACTGATAACCGACGGTTTAAATCGAACATGCATTTCGGCTGATCTGATTAGTAGGCCGGAGTGATTTCATGAAGCTACACGTGGAAAGTACAAGCCATTTTATAAACATATGAGATCTCTCACACGTAAGCACGTGTGGTGCGTTTGTATTGGGCGCTTGAAGGTTGGCATCAGGGATTAGAGTTTCTCCTAGGACCACGTAAGCCTTTCCACGACCACACGCTATCTACGGTGTAACGCCGCGTTTTTTAAATTTCAATTGCCGCAAACTCCTCGTTTTCACAGAAAGCGGTGTCTGGCTTTTTTTTTTTTTAAATGACGAAACTGCCCTTCAAATTGACAAAAGTGACCATCGTGGAGTAATGCTAGTATTCCACTGATGTTGGTGCATTGCAATGGGAAGTAATCAGAACCGTCCGACAGGTGGGCCTTGTCATGGGTCCATATCCTTAGGGTAGGATGCCGTTGATCATAGTCATACTACTAGTCAGCAGTTGGTTGGAACTGGGAATTGGACCATCAAAAGAAAGAGGAATGTTCTCATGCAGCTCGCCGAAAGGAACTCCCTCCTCATGGTACACGTGACAAACGTGTGCCGTGATTAGGGCTGTTCATCTGATGACCCAACGTGTTGACGAGGGACTCGAATTAGTTGGTGATTTGAGCGATGTCGGCCTAATGTGTAAAGGCCTTGAATTTTTGTATATTTAAAATTTTAATTTTAAAATTAAAAATAAAAATAAGTAAATAGTTGGATTAGTAAAGAGATTCTTAGTTAGGAAGAGGTCGAGGGATTGATTTTTGTTGCTGTAATTCTAGGTTGTGGGTTAGGTCAGCCAGTAGATTTATTTTCCTCTAAAAAAAAAGTTATGAATATAGTTTCTTTTCTTGATTTATGCATTGAACAGTGTGGATTAACCACACGGTCAATGAATAGGTGCATATAGAATTTTTAGGTAAAGATGATTTGAAAATATGTACATGGATAATAGTATTATGAGGAATGAGTTAAATTACTTGCATCTAGTTATATTATGATGGATATGAACAAATCATTTGATCCTAGGGTAAAAACAATATCGGTGCCCAAATTTTCAGATCGATCTGATCAGTGAATGGGCCATGTTAATAAGATCTAATAATGCATATCACTACAACAAAAGGGGCCTAAGCCGACCGATGGCCCAACCCTTTACCCGCGGCCGCTTTGCAGTGCGGGCAAAAAAGGGTACCCCTATAAAAGCAAAAAATAAAAGCCCCAACCCATATGAGCGCCGACTCTCTCTGCCTCTGCCTCTCGCTCTCGCTCTCGCTCTCCCTCGATCTCCTTCTCTCTCCCTCTCCCTCTCACTCTCGCACGCTCTCCTTCTCCCTCTCTCTCCCTCTCCCTCTCGCTCGCTCTCCTTCTCCCTCTCCCTCCCTCTCTCTCACTCTTGCGTGCTCTCCCTCTCCCTCTCCCTCTCGCACGCTCTCCCTTTCCCTCTTCCTCTGCCTCTCCTCTCTCTCTCTCTCACTCTCACTCTCCCTATCTATCTCTCTCTCAAAACCCTATTCCTCTCTCTCTCTCTCTCTCTCTCTCTCTCTCTCTCTCTCCTCGATCTCCTCGGCCCTCTGTTGCAGTTCGGTCTTCTGCAGCTCGTGGATCTCAGATTCTCATCTATTTCAGGTATGCTTTGTCGAATACAAATCCTAATTAGGATTTGCATTGTCGAATCCATTTTTAGGGATTTGCATTGTCGATTTCCCACCGTTTTTTTTTTTTTTTTTTTTTTTTTTTTTTTTTTCAGCTCATGGATCTCAGATTCTCATCTATTTCAGGTATGCTTTGTCGAATACAAATCCCTAATTAGGGATTTGCATTGTCGAATCCATTTTTAGGGATTTGCATTGTTGATTTCCTGTCTGTTTTTTTTTTTTTTTTTTCAGCTCATTTATTTCACATATCAGTTACTGTTTTCTTATCTTGTGTTGGGCTGATTTGGCTCCTAGAAAGTATTTCTAATGGAAATGGAATCCATTAGAAAGGGTTGCTGAACATGTTTGGTTTCTGGGAAATGCTTGAAAATGGATCCTATTTCATGTTTTGGGGCCATTTTCCTTCATAAAAGTTGGGAAGCAACTTTTTGGAGATATCATAGGTCATATTCTTGAAATGTTTATGTAGCTAGCCTTGAAATCTCGCAATGATGCTAGATAGTCACGGTTCATTTTCACTGTTTTTAGCTCAGCCACCAACTCGTAATGAGATATGATAATGCTGAATAAAAAGACGAGATTTTCGAGCTGTGAAAGTGTAGAAGGAAATGGAAAGTAAAACTACAACACAGAAGGAAAAACCAAAAAGAAATAAAAAAGAAAAAGAAACAAAGAAGAAAAGATAATGAAAAAGGAACAACTGTAGGGTGGAAAAGGGGGCATTAGCTTTGAAAATTCAGATTAACTCAATAAAGAAAAACAGTTTCCAAGATCTGAAAATGTGGAAATTCCACCAAAGAAAAAAGGAAAAAAAAAAAAAAAAAACCAAAGAGAATGGAATTGGGAGAAAGAAAAGAACTTCCAAGGCTTGAGTTTGGATCAGCATAATTTTTTGTCCTCATCCTAACACTACCTGGTGCATATGATGGGCCGAGTAGATGTCACATACACAGCACAGTAGGCTCCACAGAGCTTTTTGCTGCACGGGAACGATACAAGTAGTATAAAATCTGAATCCTAATTTGCTCCTTGTGCAAGAGAACATGATCATAGGTATACATGTACTCGTATGTATTATCTATTTTATATTTGATCATCCACTTTGCTAATGGCCCATTCGCATCTGTGGAGCTGTATCACTTAAAGTTTTATCATGATTTCAGCTAATGGAAAACTTGTTTGACTGTGAAAAGTTATTTATCATGATTTCAGCTAATGGAGATAACGTTGTTGTTATTAGTATCAAAAGATGCAAAGTGTAAAGGAGCAACTGTTATTTACTGCCAACAATATCCATTGTGTTGTATCTTTATAACCCTTGCACATGGTTTTCTACCTTGTATGCAATGCACAACTGGAACGTATCTTTTACAGAAAATACTGTTCTTTTTGTTTGCCATGCTTTGATTAATTCATTAACCCTTTTGGTTGGTTGATCATGACCTTGCTCATCTTGCTGCATGTGCTGTGAACCAGGAAAGGAAGAAGGCTGATGTTCTCAATGAGATACAACATCTGAACCAGGAAATTGATAAAAAGGGCACTAATAATGTGGTGCAAAATTTGATATCACTGTTGGAATTTTTGAAGGTCTAGCAGTTCTAATTTCCTCCACTTGTGATGTAGTTTTTCATTTGTAGTTAGATTTTTTTCTTAACAAAGAAATATTTAAGAAAGAAAATACAGCAATGTTCCCATTCAATAGATCAAAAAGGAAAAAAAAAAGACCAATTATTCTGCCGCTAGGATCTTCCAATCCCAGGGATTTTTGGTGTATCAGACATCCTTTGCTAGTCATTTAGTAGTCTAGGTACTGTGCAATGTCTTAGCTGAAAAGGTATATTACAAATTTGGGTTTTCAGTATGACAGGTGTCGCCTATGGCTCTAAACAACTGGTATTTGATGTCCTCTACCGGATAACAGACATCCCTTCTTGGAAGCTTACAAGATCAAGATAATTGTAAGTGTAATCCCCTGGCTTGTTCAAACTTACACCATTCTAATTGAATATGCTCTTTCCCTATTGTTATATTTTGAAATACTGGTAGGGTTTTGGTATAAATGAGATATTCTGGTTCTCACAATCTGATTCTGGTATAAATGAGATTTCAAAAAAAAAAAGGGCTTTAAATGAGATATTCTGGTATAAATGAACTGCAATTAACTGGTATAAATGAGATATTCAGGCATAAATGAGATTCTGGTATAAACTATGACACTCCTTATCCAGTTAATAAACTATGACAAAAGTTTTTTAGGCATCAACCAAAACTATGACAAAAGTTTTTTCTGGTATAAACTATGACACTCCTTAGGATCTACTGATCTAGGACATTATGTAGCACCTCTCACCCAAGCTTGGCCCTAAATCAGTGAGTCGAGGCTCAAGACCACATATTTCCTCTTTGCTTGCAGCAATTTTTCATAACATTCATGTTTTATTGTCATTGGTTATCTAACCCAATGCCCGATTCCTACTTGCTGTAGCTTGGTGGTCATTGGTTGGATCCTTGTCACGGTCACATTTGTCTTGTCTGGTGTATTTCTTCTTCTCCACAAGTAAGTGATATTGGGTTATACTAATTATCTATACTTCTTCTCCACATATTTGAGTCACTTTTCTAGATAGGATTATTGTCAAAATGCAAACATGCTCTTTACTTTACCAGGAAACTTCAAATGACATTTGTGTGTATGGTGCATGTATCAGTACACAAATTCCTTGATTAGAGATAGATGAGAAGGAAATATTCTCAAATTTCAATCAGAACAGTTGCCGCAACACCCGAATTTAAGGGCAATTCAATGTGAACTGTGAGGATGATTGATTTTATTCAAAGTCTGCTTGGTAGTAAGTTTTAATGTTTTAAAACTCCAAATTGCTGGGTTGTTGGCACAAGAGGCTATTCTTCTGTTTATGCATCCAAGCAACTTAAGTCTAGGGAGAAATTTAAACATCATAGTTAGTGTAGGATGCTGTTGTACTTAGCAGTTGATGTTCTGTGTACATTCAGCAAACTCAGAATCCACAATCGTGTTTATAATAAATTTACCTGTTATCCCCTTTAGTAGTTTGGTTTGATGTTTGTGTTTTCCTGGTCCTTCAATTTAACAATGTCAGAATTGTCTACAGTCTGTTTAATATTGATTAATATTGTGTTCTCCAAACATTGTGTTCCCCAATGCAAGTGGAGCAGTTGTTTGGAAATCCAGGGCATGGTTGTGCATGGAGCATATATACCCTTAAAAAATTGCACTGAGTAGATAGATGACAGTAATTAAACCATTCATTGTGAAATCTGGCTATAAGACAATGATAAAATAATAAAAGTTCAACTCTTATTTTAATAATTAAAAAATATGAGAATCTCTCTAAAGTAACTAAGTTATTTGAGAGACACTAATATGTGGCGGATATATCATGTACGTATAATGGTAGACCACACTTCATGCTACCATAATCATGGTCCTCTACCGTAAAAATGACAATCCATGCATGATAGGTTGAAAGTCTATGACTTTAAGAGCGCATTTGGATACCACCTTATAAGTTACCTTTTCTATACATTTAGAGCAGTAGATAAGTAACTTATTTCAAATAAGTTTGGTTTATGTTAAGTTATAAGTAACTTTTCTAAGTGTCCTCGTATAAACAGTCACATCGCCAAAGTATGAAATTTTAATTCCAAGTAGAAACATTGAACCATAGATGCCCACAGGCCTTATCTATGGTATTAGTTATTACATAGAATTGAAGCCATGATCCATTAATTGGAACTTAAGCTAGCGGTGTTCAAGGGGGCCCAACCATGATCAAAGCCGACCATTTCCTAGGATGGGTCCACTGTGGATGGGATATGGCCCCAATAAGACTCTGATTAGCTGATCAAAGCCATTCAAATATGAGCCTGCAGCTATCCATTCAACATCCACCACACGGCAATCTACAGTAAACTCCCACTGTCCAACGGTCTTTGTTGATAACAGATGGTTCACTTGGGGCACGTTAGGTATGAAAAGTCATATATAGCTCCGCAGTACTCACGGAGAAATAGAATATCTTGACTTTGAGAATTCTGCCGTACTGATGATGCATCTTGGCTAAAATGCACCTGTTAGTTTCTCTGACCTATAAATAAATAAATAAAAGAGAAAATGGATTTAAAAAAAAAAAAAAACTCTTGTAAGTAGGGATGGCAATTGGTTAGGTCTGCCCACTGCTCAACTAGCCCATCCACTTTTGAAGTAGGTTTCAGCCAAGCTAAATGGGTAGTGGGTTAGGCTCGGGCTAAAAATGTTTTCTATTTAGACAAATGGGTTGGACTTGGGTTGAAGCCTACCTGACCCATCCATATAGGTTATCGATGGTTGGGCCAGATGATCTTACCCAACTGTAGCAACAACCCAAAACAAAATAAAGGGAAAAAAATAAGTATGGATGAACTGTCCATGTACTGACAAGGATACACTGTAGATAGCCTTAGCATTACACATGCACACCTACATATACCCCAAATGGGCACTCAAACCATTAACCTCAATGTTAAAACGCATTATTTTTACCACTGAGATATGAGTTGGAACCTCAATATTGTTGAGTAATCTAACGTATTGATAATTAAATAGGCTAGATTGAGTCAGGCCACGTATATTGAGTTTTAAGTGGGTTTGGTCAGATTTCAGGGTAATGGGTTTTGGGTCAAGCTTGATCTGGCAACTTGGATTGTCTGGCTTGGTCCTGAGTTGAGCTGTGACTCAGGCCAAGTCAGGTGATCCTTGGTTTGAGTGTAAATTCTACATTAAGCATGTAGTTTTTCTTTGCTGTAATTTAAAAAAAAAAAAAATTAAAAAAATTCTTACCAGGTTCATCCAAGAAAGGCATAAGATCATATTTAAACATTATTTATATGAAAACCTACATATAAATTTGATAATCAATCCACAACATAAATAGTTGGATATGAGTCAACTAATTAAATAAATGAGTTGTATTTTTCATTTAAAAAAAAAAACTTTTTACATTGACCTGACCTTGATGTATTGAACCACTCCTATTCTCAAAACTAGGACACGTTGGATTTGCAATGCACTTCAACATAGAAGAAGTAAGAGAGAAATAACAATAACAAATTCGCTTGAATTTGAAATAAAGAAAGTTGAAGTTGTGGGTAAAATATAAACCGTTTGTTTAGATTTTGTAAGTAATATTTAAATTAAGCTATGAAGTTTAAATTTCGTTTAGACAAAACAGCTTATGAAGTGGTCCGTCTTATGTGGATCAAGATGGAAAGTTCAAGTCAAGTAGTGGATCAAAATGGAAAGTTCAATAAGTTCAAGATGATTGAGTTCAAGTTCTACTAAAGATCTAGTAGAAGGTCAAGCTCCAGCTTCAACTACAAGCTCTATTGAATAATCAAGTAGACAAACAAGTTCCATGAAGTTTAAGCATCCCATCTACTTCAATGTTTAGTCTTTTCAGGTATAACAGACCCTAGAAAAACCTTAGGCTTAGGTTCTTTCAAGACAAACTTAAATGAGTTTAAGACAACTACATTTACAGCACAAGTAAGATGCAATAGATATAGATTCCTTCATTTTGATGGAAGCAAACCTGCTCTTTACTTTACCAGGAAACTTCAAATGACATTTGTTGCTAATCTTGATAACCATATGATATATGCTTTGTATGTTTATTCAAAGTTGTTATATATGAGAATGAAGTTGTTAATCTTTATAACCATATGATATATACTTGGTATGTTTATTGAGTTGACTTATATTGCAAGGTCATATCAAAATTTATGCAAATCCAGTGCTCATGTGAGTCACAATAGGAAAATACAAATTTGGGCAGTATGCTTTATATGTATTACATTTTTTTTCTTAAATTATTATTGTGACTTGTTAGTTTATAATTGTGACTTGTGATTTGTAAGTTAGATAATTAGTTACTCGTTTGAGGATTTCTATGTGGCCATACATAGATATGGTGTGTTTTTGGTGGCATAGAAATCGCTCAAATTGTCCCATTTTGGACAGTTCAAGGTTAGATGGAGAGTATGCTTTCATATAATCTATTTAAATGTTCATGCTTGATCCGCGGTTCATCTCCTCGTTTATCTCTGGATATGTTTCTTCCGTTCCGTATCCAATGCCAAATATCTTTACATTGCTTTAGATATTTGGCATCGGAATGTAACGTAAGATCAACTTATCTGGAGATGCATGGGGAGATGCTGCCGAATTTTCGGCATGGACGTTTAAATGGGAATATGAAAGTATTACAATCTATCCAACCTTGGATGAGTAACTAATTTAGGATTTAATTGAGCGGTGGTCCCTAGAAGCTTGTTAGAGATACCATTAGGGATTCTATTGGATGTTTAAATCTTTGACAATAGTTAATCATCAAGTGAGTCATTCTAGTTAATCTTTCGTAGGAAGCTTTGTCGGGCCCACATTGTATTTCCACCAACTTGTCTTTCCAAGTGGCTGAGGAACATAGTGATGGATAAGAGTTGGATTTGTATGTCAAGGTACCTCAATAACTTTTCGTTGTTATGGCCCATTGGTTAAGATGCATTTTTTTGACATGTCCTCCAATTTCATTGGATGGTTTAGGTGAGCAACGAATACTTAAGTGGAGTCAGAAATTCTTAGATTTTGCGTTTGCAAATGCAAGCAATAGAAGGAGGATCCTATGTCCATGTAAGAAATGCAACAACAACTACTGGGTGTCTCGACAAGAAGCATACGATCGTATTGTGTGTGATGGATTTAATACGAGTTACACACATTGGCGTTTTCATGGAGAAGCTACGTCTTCTTGTATGCCTGCTACTACAAATGTTGAAGGTGATGATCTGGATCCATGCGACGATATGCACGGATTGTTGGAAGATGCATTTGGTCAAGAGAGTGATGCAGAATATGGACCTACACCGGGGCTTAATACCGAAGCGCAACAATTTTTCAAATTGGTGGAAGACGCCGATCGGGAATTGTACCCAGGGTGCAAGAAGTTCACCAAGCTATCTTTCGTTGTTCGACTATATCATGTGAAGTGCCTCGGTGGATGGAGTGACAAATCGTTCACCATGTTGCTTGAATTGCTGAAGGAGGCACTCCCCGAGGGTGAAACTTTGCCAAAGTCTTTCTATGAAACCAAGAAGATCATTGGGGACTTGGGCTTAAAATATGACAAAATTGATGCTTGTCCCAACGATTGTATGTTGTACTGGAAGGAGGCCGCTGGTGAGCAATCATGTGCTACATGTGGTGCTTGTAGATGGAAAACGGTTGAACATCAGTCAGATGACGAGGCAACTTCTTCATCAGCAAAAGATCGAAAAATTTTGGCTAAGATATTACGCCATTTTCCCTTGAAACCAAGGTTACAGAGATTGTTCATGTCATCAAAAACAGCTTCCTCTATGAAATGGCATTTCGAGAGTCGCACCAACGATGGAATATTAAGGCATCCTGCTGACTCCCCAATGTGGAAAACTTTTAACCATGACCACCCGACATTTTCTTCGAACGGACACAATGTTAGACTCGGGTTAGCAGCTGACGGTTTCAATCCATTCAGGACGATGAGTATTGCCCATAGCACATGGCCTGTTGTTCTGATACCATATAACCTACCACCATGGATGTGCATGAAGCAACCGTATCTCATGTTGTCCTTGCTTATTCCTGGACCTTCTGGACCTGGTAATAACATCGACGTATATATGCAACCTCTGATAGATGAGTTGAAGGAATTGTGGGAGGTTGGCACAGACACTTATGATGCCTCAAGCAATGAGATATTTCGAATGCGCGTGGCATTGTTGTGGACTATTAGTGATTTCCCTGCATATGCAAACTTGTCTGGATGGAGCACTAAAGGACGCCTTGCTTGTCCTTGTTGTAATAAAGACACTTCATCTAAGTGGTTAAAACATGGTTGAAAGTTTTGTTATATGGGTCATCGTCGATTCTTGGAACCTGATCATAAGTTTAGAACTGATAGCAAATCCTTTGATGGCACGGAAGAATTTTGTGAGGCGCCAACTCCACTATCTGGGTCTGATGTGTTGGCTCAGTTACAAGGAATTAATGTCACCTTTGGAAAGAAGACTGTAGGCAGTCATGGGCATAAGAGAAGACGAGAAGACAATGAGGAAGAAAGATATAATTGGAAAAAGAAGAGCATTTTCTTTGATTTGCCGTATTGGGAGCATAATCTATTGCGTCACAATCTGGACGTGATGCATATTGAAAAGAATGTATGTGACAATGTGCTTGGGACATTGTTGAACATCGAAGGGAAAACAAAGGACAGTATGAAGGCACGTCTTGACATGCAAGATATGGGTATAAGACAAACATTACACCCAAGGCAGCTCTCATCAACTAAAATATATTTGCCACCTACATGCTTTTCTATGTCATCGAGTGAGAAGGATGATTTTTGCAAAGTCTTGAAGCGGGTGAAAGTTCCAGATGGTTATGCAGCCAATATTTCACGATGTGTGCATCTCAAAGAGCACAAAATTTCAGGACTCAAGAGCCATGATTATCATGTTATGATGCAACAAATACTTCCATTGGCGATACGAACAACACTTCCTCAGCAGTGAGCTCAACCTTGCTTGAATTGAGCGCTTTAGGGAATTATGTTCCAAAGTAGTCCGAGTAAAAGATTTCGACCAACTGGAATCTCGAATTGCGCTAACACTTTGCCATCTAGAAAAGATCTTTCCACCTGCTTTTTTTGATATTATGGTGCATTTGCCTATTCATTTAGCGGGTGAGGCCAAATTAGCAGGACCGGTACAATACCGATGGATGTACCCCATCGAGAGGTGCGTGCTAATATTTATAAATTAAATTTATTTTCCATGCTATTCAGATCATGCTAATCGATCATATATTTCTAAACTGTTTAGTGTTTAATATTGGTGACCATAGGTACCTATATACACTGAAGTCCTATGTACGTAATAGAAGTCGGCCCGAGGGTTCAATTGCAGAAGGGTACTTGGCAGAAGAATGCTTAACTTTCTGCTCGAGGTACTTGCATAATGTACAGACAAGGTTCAACCGACCAATACGGAATGATGATTATAGTAACACCGTTACGAACAATCATCTATTTTTCCATGAATAGGTCGTGCATTAGGGAAGGCTAAAGATTGTGTACTGGATAAAGTTGCATTTACACAAGCACATCGATATGTTCTGTTTAACAGCAGCGCACTCATCCCGTTTCTTGAGTAAGACAATTATGACACTTAATTTATACATATGGAAAATAACTTCCGACTGTTTCTTACTGGAACCAATTTATATACAGAGAACACATGAATGTTGTTAAGCAGAAGAATCTTCGCGCACGACCAAGGGATATAGAACGCATTCACAATGAAACATTTCATGAATGGTTTAGCGATCATGTAAGTAGTCGATGCAATAAGTTAGTTGACTGACATGTGCATGTTCATTTATTTTCATTGTCTAGACACATGCTTCTATTTTAACATTTTTTTATATTCGAATAGGTTGAACAGTTGCGCTACGTAAAGAATGAGCAAGTCTCAGAAGACCTTAGATGGTTAGCTCGAGGTCCTAATATGACAAGAAGATATGAAGGTTTTATAGTAAATGACTTTAGGTTTCATACTAAAGATCGAGAGAAGAAAAGAAAAACTCAACATAGTGGAGTTGTGGTCACTGCAAAGATATCAAGCTTTTCAAGTGTTAATGACAAAAACCCTATTGCAGGAGATGTTACTTACTATGCTGTCTTGACAGACATCATTGAACTGGAATATTGTGGTGATCGAAAGGTTGTATTATTTAAGTGTGATTGGGTTGATGTTCTATCTCAGGGTAGGGGTGTGAAGAAGGATAAGTTTGGGTTCACACTTGTGAATTTAAAACGGCTATGCCATACTGGTCAACAGTTGTTTGACGAACCATTTGTGTTCGCATCTCAAGTTGAGCAGGTGTTCTATGTGCAAGACCCCGTCGAGAAAGATTGGCATGTTGTAGTGAGGACCAAACCCAGGGATTTGTTTGAGATGCGTGGGGAAGAGTCTGCAGATGATGTTGACACCAACTTAGAGAGTTCGTCATTTAATGATCAAAGTTTGGAAGAATCGAGTGATGACATTATTAGTTGGGAAAGGATAGATATCGATGGTACAACAATTGTCACACCTTTACTACCTGCCCAAAAGATGGTAGAGGACCAAACAGATGATACCTATTTTTCTGATCCTGATGGAGATGACATTATGTACAATAATTGATTTCTTATGTACCATATTGCCCTGATATATGAAAAAGAAATTCAAATGTTTTTTTTTCCATGCAATTTTGTTATTATTATTACTGTTTTTTGAAATTTAAATGTCTTTTCATTAACTAAAGATGAAGAATATTTTTTAGCATCTATTGTGCCTGATGCAAGCTCTACTTTGGAACTGATCTTTAGTACTTCACAGATTTTTCCTTGATGATGAAAGTCAATGCCAACACTATCTTCGTTCAAGGTAGACTACTTATTTTGACCCAATTCTCGACCTGTTTGGATGCTGCTTGTTTACAATCTAGTTTTGTTTCTATTTGAATGGACTTTCATGGCAGTTAAAAGAGGTCTCGAGCGTGATTGTGTAAAATCGCTTGGGGAGGTAGTTCTATAAAATTTGGGTGTTGGATTATAATATTTCCTTAGTATCTTGTAATTTCTTGAAATGATTCATTTAACTTAAAACATAGAAATGTGCTTTCTTTGTAGGTGATCGATGCATTGGCAGTCTTTTATGTAGGTTATCTGCAGAGAGATACTATGGGATGGTCGGGTATTTTTGTGCCGATGATCCGAACGGTGTGTCCCATGTCTTCGAAATCTCGGATTTCCTGCATACGTGTCTACTCCGCACGTGTGGCTTTGGAGTATAGACAAGTAGGGTCAGAACCATGTGTGGGCTTTGCAAACCTCGTGTATTTTTATAGTAGGGGTGCTTCGGGCCGTTGTAATGTTTGTTGGACATTTAATGGACGGTTGTAATGAAAATAGTCAACGGCCTGAATTCAACTAAAAATTTTCCATTGATCATTGTTTAGTATCTATCCACTCCATCTGGTTTTGAGATGGTGATCTATTCATGGTGGGTCCCACGATTAATTTAAATTAATGTACGGTTCTGATTGTCCACCTCGATGGTAAATCTGTATGTTTGGACCACACACGTGGCATGTGTATAATGATTAGAAGGCCCCACGAACGTACCATACACAATCAAGACGATATGTATCAACAGTGCCCATGGATGCCACGACGAGCGGAACCCCATTTGCTGACAGTTGGCAAAGGGTGCCCACCGCCATTTTAGTTCCCCCAATAGCGGCGGTAAGAAAAACCGTCAGGAAACTCCATGGCCGTCGGTAAACCCTTTACCGACCGAGCCTTTCCCTGCGGTTTGTTGACTGTCGGCAAATGCTTTGCCGGCGGTTTTTGGGACCTTTACCGGCGGTCAAAACCGCCGGTAAAGGCCCACTTTCTTGTAGTGTATAAACTTGTATATTAAGTTGTGTGGACCATAAATGGTGTTAGATCTAATATGAAATGTCTATATAAAGGATTGAGCATATCATATGGTGGCCCATGCCACCCATATCTAATCATAGATATTGAATTATACCTTAAATTCTAATATGATGATCGGACGGATCGAATATTATCCCCACTATTCATGCTTATTCTGGGATAAATCTAACTCAACATCTAGAAAGTGTAAGTGGATCTGACCATTTGATATGCCATAAAGGTAAGTGGTGAAATGATAAAATAGTACATATCATACTTTGAATTAGATTTTGAAAGTATGGATAGTTTGGATTTAAGCGATCTATTGACCCATTCTCAATTTGGGATTTTGAAATTCAATGGATGGTTTAAATATGTTTATATGATTAAATGATCATTTAAAATAGGAGAAATAAGAAAAATAAGGAAACCTAAAAAGTTGTAAGTTTCAGATCGTCTAGACAATGCCAACAGGGTCAGTTCGATCGGTCAAGTGATTGTTTTGACTAGTCGAAAACAACCCAAAAGTTCTAGCAACTAAAGCTAAAAAATCAGAACATGTTCGAATGGTTGATAAGTCAATTTGACCAATCGAAGAGTTATTTTGACTGATCAAACAAGCAATCTCGACCGATCAAAAGGGGCAAAAAGTGTCAAGAGAGTTGTGTTAGAAATTTAGATTTATTTCGACCGATCGAAAGAGAAAAAAAGTATTAAGAAAGTTGTGATAAAAATTCGGATTTATTTCGATCGATTGAAGTAAATTTTGATCAAACCTCGACCAATCGAAGACAGCGTCGATCGATTAATTCGATTGATCGAAAATACGCTAGAATGTATTGTTTAATTTAAAACTTTGATGTCTTATATATGTGATATAAATTAGTAATAATTTTTTTTTAAAATTTTCTTAGAATGTTGGGCTGATCAAAATACCTTAGTTAATTTGAGTGGGCCCCACGTTGAAAACAAATCATTCTGAAATTTTCTAGAAGAAAAAGAAATAAATAATATTGCTATACAAATTTCATAGCTAGAGAAAATATTAACCATGGGTGAGCTGATTGCATTGACACACACTAATAGAAAATTAATTTAAATTATGATTATTTAGGTAACTGCGCACTGCTTAATCTTGGGATAACATCTCATAATTCACATCACCATATTTTAGGTGAGTGATCCCAACATGTTTCCTCTCCATTGTGATTAAAATATTTGCTTATTAGTATTTTTTTGTATGAATTGTTTTGCTGAAATTGTACAAGTTGGAATGATGTTGTTGAACTATGATGATATATGTGATTGCTTTTAATATGATATATCAATCATCCTCATGCATTCATGCCATGCATCGCGTTCCTACCCTGTTTTCCTGGGGCTCTCAATGTAAGACTTGTAGGTACTTACACTACCGGGTGACTTAGGGGACCATCCTTGGATGCCCACAATATGTGGAAACCCATGAAGATAGTGGAAGCCTACCCCAAAAGGGAAGATGTATGTTGATGGAATCCAACTCAAGCAAGTTAATTGATCAACCTACTTAATGCATTCACGCATCTATGCATCTCATGACATCCATGAATCCATATTTTAATTATGATGTGCACGAACTATGATGAGTTTACTCACTGGGTCTGGCCAGCTGACGTTATATTGATGAAAAAACCATATAGATTTAGTGGATAATAAAACCATTACTCAAGTCTCATGATTGGAGGGTGAACCTATGAATGATCCACAAGGGTAGTGGCCTGATGTTGAAGAAGACGAGTTGAATGTGTTAAATCAATAGTATATCTAGTTAAATTTTTATTATTTTCCTTAGTTATGTTTTTGAGTTGACTTTTGTTAAGTAGCAGACATTTTTTTAATATTTTAAAGTATTTGTTAATAAAGCCTCAAATGGGTGGGTTGTAGTATAATATTTAGCTTGTGTAAATATTATAGACATGTGGACTGAATGTTTATAAATTTTCTTGATAGTTGATGTATGTGAATGGCTGGAATAAGTAGGTGTGAATTGTTGTGATGAATATTTTATATTATAGACTTAGAGTATATGTAAACTAAAATTAGGTGTGCGTGGGTGTGTGGTGGGTGCGTGTGTTTAAAATTTTTTTTAAAAAAGCCTACGGAAAACAGTATGAACATATGATTCTAGTAGACTTGATGTATGAGTCATAGTCCATAACTCGGGTCTAAGGGTGCGCACTTTGTATCTGAATTTTGGAGCGTGATAGAATAGTATCAGATAGTCTTTTTGTAAAACCTAGAGTGATATGTAGGTTATGCAACATACTAATGTTCATAATTTGTAGACCCTTGTTATTAGAAACATGACATCAGGATTAATTTTCCTATTGATTGCAAAGTGAGATGATGGATATAGAAACTTAAACTAGATCCAGTATTGGTTATTATAGAATGTAGAAATTAAAATTTAGGTTCATTACACCCTTATTTGAATATAATTTAGATTAAGACGGGTTACTTTGAACCAAAATAAATTTTAAGAATATTTAGTTCATAAAGTCCCGTTGGATAGTAATAAGCAGCAGGAATTAGGTAGATTGTAAAATTTATTACTATAAAAGTACTATTCTGATTGAGGCGATTCAAAAGCCTGTTCGAAGATAGATAAGTCTAAATTAAAATAAAACTAATTGAAAAATTCGAATATGATAGTCACTGTGCTAATTTAGGCAGTTAGTATGGGCTGCGCAGAAGTCAACAATTTCTGGGCTGACCCGATTATAAGAGTTTTTGAGATTTTTGTACTTGGTGAATCTCGATAAAATTTTACGGCGATGTTATACACATAGACAAAGGTACCCAAAAAAAGTTTGGGCAAAAAGTAAAATTTGTAAGTAAACTACTAGTTAGAATAATAACCAGCAATAACAATCTAGTTTGTTTAGTTAATTGAACTTTATTAAACTAATTAAGTGAAATTCTTTTACTAAAATTTCTTTGGAATAAAAAATATAAATGTTCAAATCATATTTTATAAGCTTATTAAGTCTTAATCAAACCTCCTTATAAGGAAATTATAGCACCTAAGAAGATGCGCAACCTCCAAGATATAATACTATCTGCTAGGGCCACCATTCCGTGTGACCTAGTGGTAGACGTTAATATTCTGGTTGAAGAATAGTTGATAGAAAGAAAACAAGATGAAAATATAGTGGATGTAGATGAGAGCGAAGAGGTACCACAATTTTATGTACCTCCCCCTCCATTAAAGATCAAGGTGGAGTTGGACCAAGTATTCAATTGCATTTGTCCCTAAATGCTATGCGTGCCAATTTCATTAGATCTAACTTGCAACCTTGGGACGCCACGTTTGGATTGGTAAATTACATGACGATTATGATGAAATAAAAACATGATGAATTCACGATTCAATGGACTTGTTGGCAAGTCCAAATCAAGTACCATACAGTTATCCGCAAGCATCGCTAGTTAGGGCTGAATAGATATATGAAGTAAATTTGCTTGAAAAGATTATGAAACTTCCTTCTTTGATATTTAAAGGTGACACAGATCTTACAATCGTAGAGTATTTGATGAAGCATGTCGAAAATATATTAGATACTATAAATTATCTTAAAAACCAAAAGGTTCAGTTAGCATCGTTTATTTTGTAAGGGGAAACAAATATTTAATGAAAATTGGCCAAATGAATGGTTGCAATGAGTCATGTATGGACTTGGAAGAAATTTCAAGACAAGTTTAATGAAAAATTTTCCCATAACTTATCGTAGTCATAATATAATTGAATTTTCAAAGATAGAATAGCATACGATGACAGTAGCCCAATATGAAGCAAAATTCACCGACCTATGAAGATACATACCGAAGATAATGGATGATAAGGAATATAAAATTTCTATATTTGATGAAGTTTTTTGTCAGAATATTAGAACTAAGTTCTGTTGCGATGGCATCAAGAAGTATTCTGAAATTATTGATAAAGCTCTTTATGCTGAAAGAGATAATGAATGATTCTTGAAGTCTCGAGCTCAAATGAGAAAGACGGGAAGCCATATTAGGACTACCCCAAATCAGCAGCAACTATTAAAGAAGAGGCAACAGACAAATATTCAAATTTCAGTACCTAATAGTGAGGAATAGAATTGCATGTATTATGGGACGTACGGACACAAAGTCCAAAACTGTAGAAACTGACGTAGAGATATTGGTAAAATTCCGTAGCTACAACAGATTCCTCCTAAGATGCAACTACTTGCATCATCTCAATAGTCTGGTCAGTCTTCACAAGCTTCTAAACCATTGATTACATATCCGTAGGCATCACGATCTCTGCCTCCCAGGCCACCACAGTATCCAAAGAACCGACCTCAACCATTAAAGTGACCTCCAATATTTTAGAACTGATGAGGGAAAGTCTTTACGCAACAACCCCCTCAAGCTAAAGTATATGCCATAACTTTTGTCAAACAATCAAAAATTGATAACCACGTTTTAAAGGTACAGTCGATATACTTAAAAACCTATTATCATTTTAATTAATTGTGGAGTAATTATTTCATTTATTCCAAGCGTCGTAATAAAACAACTACGGTTGAAGCCTGTAAACCTAAGTAAAGCGATTGTTGTAGAATCACTAGTGGGGAAAATGGTTACTTTAAACCAAATATGTAAATCTTGTGAAGTGAATATCTGTGGTAGTATAATGCTGGTTGATGTAGTGGTGATGAATATGAAGGGACATGATGTAATCCTTGCAATGGATTGACTCATCATTAATCATGCCAAGATTGATTGTCATGCAAAGACTGTTACATTTTCTATTCTTAGGAACAAATCTTTACAAATTTTTAGGTTACAAAAGGATAAGAATGTGGAGTGCATTATGGTAGTGAAGGAAAATGAATTGACAGAATTGGAGTGGAGAAGATTCTGATCGTGAAAGAGTATTTTGAAGTCTTCTAGGACATACCCGGTCTACTGCCTTGACAAGAAGTAGATTTCAATATTGATTTATTTACAGGCACTACTCCAATTTCCATGTAGTCATATCGGATGCTTCCAATTAGGCTAAAAGAGTTGAATGAATAATTAAAAGGACTAAAGAAACATGGTTTCATAAGGCCCGATATTTCACCATGGGGAGCACCAGTATTCTTTGTAAAGAAGAAAGATGGAAACATGCGGGAATGTATAAACTACCGTTGGCTGAATGAAGTGATTATTAAGAATACGTATCATCTGCCGTGTATCAATGATTTATTTGATCAGCTAAAGGGAGCATGTTACTTCTCTAAGATTGTAACAGATGCCCTTCGTAGGAAATAACATAAGTAGCAAGTTGTGCCAGGAATATTAATGATCTGAGAATGAAGAATGCTGAATTACATGAATGATTTCAATGTTGAGCTACAATATCAAGAGTGACGCATTTTCCTATTGTAAATACCCCACCAAGGCTGACCTCTCAAGAAGGCTAAGAACCATGATCACACCTTGAATCAAATCCAAATCCCACCCTCACCCAAGAACTTTAAAAACCTCCAGACCAAGACCTGAAACCTTGATCCAAGCCGTTCAGCCCGCACATGACCCCCGCCTGTACCTTATACCTCGACCAGAACCTCTTTACCTAAGCTGAAACTCATCCGTCCGAACCAGAAGGCCCCAAAAGGAAGTCATCGTGGAAACCCGCAAGCTAGGCAAAGCCCGCATGCACAAAACCGACTCAAACGGATGCCGGGCGGTAGTCTGACTACCACTAGCGGCAGTCTGATTACCGCCAGCGGCACTCCAAGTACCTCCACATGAGGCCCGTGTGTGGACAGCTGTCCCAGCGTCCAAAAGTCAACTTTCCTTTGAATTTACCCCTCCGAATCTCACTATTTACTGTTTTACCAGCCTCTTTATCTAATGAGAGCGCGCCACGTGGCGTCTCTCTCCTCTCCACCAATCACCATGTGCCACATCAGCATTTACCCCCCTCTTGTCATCTATTTACCAAAAAACCATTGAAAAGGGCTATAAATAGCCCTCTTGATGAGGGTCGAATATTGCATATCAGACCCCGACTATTACCTGATTTTACATTCATGATAATGCGTAATGCCATATTTTAATTATTTTTTTATTACAGGATGAAATCAGGAGCGTGTATTGAAAAATGATGTTAAAAGGATGGATTTGACGCTCCAAAATTACCAGAGCACGGGATGGACTCCAGAGGACCAATATTGAAGAATTTACACGCCAGGGATCCGAGGAAATCAAGCCGTTCATGTTTAAAGAGGCCCGAAACTGGTACAAAATGCAAGATCACATGGTTCCCGCCATCCGATTGACTCAAAACTTCATACATGTGATGGGGGCCGTAAAATAACCGTACATATCAAGTTTCAGCCTTTTAATATCTCGGGAAGTGCTCCAACTAACAAATCAGCCCACAAACCGTTGATTTCAGGCCCACCTGATATCTGGAACTTCTTCAAAATTTACCTGGACGGTTTATATAATATGGGAAACAGGATGGACGGCTTGGATTTCTTGAAAAAATCACATTGGACTTCGTGTGTACAGCGTGTGTACATAGTACACATTCACGTCCGCCGTGCATGAGACCCGCCAGCGGTCAGCGCTTGCGCTGACCGCGTCACCTTCTCGAAACGGCAACTGCCGTTTTCGTCTGCGTAACGACGGACGCCGCTGGACGATTTTCCGGCTGGTTGTGTGCCCCACACGTGGTCTTTCCGGATGATCTGAACCGTCCATCTTGTAGATGGCTTCGAGGACTTCAAAACCATGCTACTATTTTATACCCATGCGTGCACACGTGTGCGGTACAGAGGCCACAAAAGGGCTGCCCTGTAACGTCCAAATCTGATCTTTTTGTGTTTTATTCTCTGGGATGCATCAATGGACGTTCAAAACTACCTATTCTTGACTAAAATTTCGTCCTGAATCCAATGGACGGAGTGGATTTTCCAGAAAATACTTCTGTGGGCCCCACCGATCACGACAGCGAAAGGGTGCGAAAGGTTTCGCACAATTTGAAAATCCGGTTTTCCAGGCGGTTGTGGGCCACCATCTTTGATCATATGGCAGATCTGAACCGTCTATCATGTAGAGGACCCAAGAAAGTCCTAAGGGACGGTGTTTGTTGGAATTTGAACGAGGAAAGTATGGTGTTTTGAGGTCCTGAACTTGGCTGCGAAAAGGAATTTTCTTCTGCGTGCGACAACCTCCCAAATCCGAATTTCACCACTTGACCACTCCATCGGCTATAAAAAGAGTTGCAAAACATGAGGAAGGGCATTGAGAAATTGGAAAAAGTGGAGAATTCCCGGATCTAGAGCAAAGGAGAGAAGAAAAAGAAGAAAGAAGAAAGAGAGAAATTGGTTTGATGTTTTTATGAATTTGTTTAATGAATTTTATGGGTAACTAATCTCTCAGCTAGGGCTGAGATGAAACCCCTAATTTGAACACCCTTTTTTTCTATGTTGATTTTATTTTAATTAGATTGGTTTGTTTCTTTCCCTAGTGTGCTTGATTGCTTTAAATTCTATACTTCTCCATCTATGAACTTGATCAGAGTCTATGGATGGATGTGGTCTGGATGCTTATTCTAGGTGCTTGTATCTGATCATGAACAGGTTCCTGTAGAGGAAGAAACAGGTGCTTTCTTGAATCTGTATATTCCATATGCCCGATTTGGACATGAGATATGTTATTCATGGCATTGCTTGAAGGAATTAGACAATCTGTATGCCCGATTAAGGACACAGATTGTGCTTTCTCTAGATAAGTTAGATCAATCTATTTTAAAGTGAATTAACAGACAAAACAAGGGTTAGGATAATTAGGGGTGGATTCGAAAGTCCTAGTGCTCTTTCTCTTATTGAATTCTCTTCCCTATCCTCAATAGTTATTTTCCATAAATTTGTGTTAGTAATTTGCTCCATTATTTGTTGAATTAGTTAAGGAGGATCACAGATTTGAATTGTGACGATCAGTCCTCGTGGGATTCGACCTCGATCTTACCGAGTTATTACTACATCACAACCCTATACTTGGGAGTGAACAAGTTTTTGGCGCCGGATTCTTGAGGACATTTTTCGATCCAAATTGGATTTAAGATTCTCTCTTATCATAATTCATAGTCATAGGATTTTACTAACTTTAGATTAGAGTTTTTGTTAGAAATTAACCTATTTCCTATTTTGTAGGGTCCTGACATAAATTTCTAATTTGGTAATCCCTTCTAAGTTTCTTACTTTTTCTAATTTCTATTTTTAGAATTAGGATTTTATTTTTTTAGAAATTTTTAGTTTCTAATTTTAGATTTAGATTCTTCTTTTAAGTAACTTTCTATTTTCTAGTTTTAGAAATTTTTTTTCTTTTTAGAAACTAACTTAGCTTTTTATTTTTAGTAACTTTCTAATTCTAGGATTTCCTTCCTTTTTAGAAACTAACTCTTCTTTTTTTAGTTCTTTAGAAAATTTCTAATTTTAGATTTTCTATTTTAGAAACTAACTTGTTTTGTTTTCTTTTGCAGGATTCTAACATAGATCTCCAATTGGTAACATCTTTCTAAATTCTCCAGTCCTCTCTACTTTCTATTTTGAGATTTAAGTTTTCAATTTTTAGGAATTTTCTACTTTCTAACTTTGGATTTGGTAACTTTCTATTTTCTAGTTTTAGAAACTTTCTTTTTTAGAAATTAACCGTTGCTTAGGATTTTTCTATCATTATTTTAGGAAACTTGATTTGTTTTTGTTTTTATTTACAGGAATTGAGGAAGGAAGCTACTAAGTGAAGGAGGAGCTTCTTAAATCTTCTCCATCAATCATCTCCTTTTCCGGTTCTTTCTTCCCATTCTTATTCACATAGTTTTAACTTTTTTTTTTTTTTTTTTTTAATAGCATAATTTCTAGTTCTAGTTTTCTTTCTCTTAGGTTGTTACTTAGTTTATGCTAGGACGTAGATCTCTAGATAAAGAACTAGCACCTTTTGATCTGAAATAGAAAGAACATTCCATAGAAGATTGAAAGACATCCCAGTTGAAATGGCGAAGAGAATGGAACTAAAACTCTTAGAGATTATTCACTCTGTCCAATTCAATGCGCCTTCATGCATAGTGTTGCCCACCACCACGGCACACACTTTGAACTCAAGACTGGGTCATACGATTCTTGCCTTCCTTTATGGGTTGGACAAGGAGGACCCATATCATCATGTGAAAGAATTCCTAGACATTTGTTCCACCTTTAAATTCCAAAACTTCTCGACGATTCGATCCGCCTCTACGCTGTTTCCTTTTCTTTGAAGGATAAGGCGAAAGCATGGTTGAATTCTCTAGAAGTTGGGTCTATCACTACATGGGACCAATTGTCTAGAAAGTTCTTAAACAAGTTCTTCCCTGTTCACAAAACTAATGCTCTCAGTAGAGAAATCACTAATTTCACACAAAAAGGGGAGAGCACTTTCATGAATGTTGGGAAAGATGGAAGGACTTGCTTCTTAAATGTCCACACCACGGTTTTGAGAAGTGGCAACAAGTGCAATACTTTTATGACGGTTTGACACCCCAGGAAACCGTCGCATGGTTGATGCCACCAAGTGGAGGGTCCTTCATGACCAAAAGCGATACCGAAAGCATGGAAATTCTTTGAAACCTTGTGTGAAAATTTCCAAAGATGGGACTATTCGAGATAGAGGTGAAAGAAATTCCCAACCACAAAAAGAGGTGGCATATATGAGATAGGAGTCACACCAGATCTCCATGCCAAGATTGATGGCTTTGACGAAAAGAAGGTTGATGCTCGATGTTACATAATGGACCTCCACAAACAACTCAAGCCGAGGCTTGTGCCATATGTTCTAGTTCTACCCATCCTACGCAATCTTGCCCATCCAGTACAAAGCATTTCCGAGAATTCCTCTCGAACAAGTTCATGCTTTGAACACCTTTCGAAACACAGGAATGATCCTTACTCAAACACTTACAACCCAGTTAGGCTAGGCATCCAAATTTTCTTGGGCAAAGGGCCACAACAAGGAGGACCATCTGAAATCCTCCCATGCAACCTTACCCTCAAGGCGGCAATCAACAACTCCAACGGTTTCAATATCAACAAGTCCCTTCACAATCAAAACCATCTCTTGAGGATACACTCCATCTTTTTATGCAGAGTTCTCTCCAATTCCAAAAAGACACCCAACAAACTTTACTAGCCAACCAGCAAAGCTTACATGCAAATGCGCAATCCATTGCCAAGCTGGAAGTACAAATGGGTCAACTAGCTGCCACATTGAGTGAGAGAGAAAAGGCAGTTCCCTAGTCAACCTGTGGCTAATCCAAAGGGACAGTATGAGATTGGCTCTAATTCTAACCAAGGACAATATCATGAGCAAGCCAAATCGATCACTACCCTTAGGTCAGGCAAACAGTTGATAACCAGAATAGAGATGCCTAGGGATGAATCAAATTCTAAAGCGGAAGATCAAGATGAAGCAGAGAGACACACCAATGCATCCAAAATTCAAAAGCTCTCTGACTCTCCAGGAACCACTAATGTGCCACCCTACGTGCCCAAAGCACCATTTCCTCAACGTCTGGCACCAATGAAGAAAAGAAATAACTTTGATGAAATCCTGGATGTGTTTAAAAAAGTGCAAGTCAACATTCCGTTACTTGATGCCATCAAGCAAGTCCCTCCTTACGCTAAGTTTCTTAAAGATTTATGCACTCAAAAGCGTAAGCAGAATGTTCATAAGAAAGTCTTCCTGGCAGAGCAGCTCAGCTCCATGATTCAACATAACACTCCTCCTAAATTTAGGGATCCAGGAGCTCCCACCATTTCTTGCGGCATAGGAGATCATAAGATTGGGAAGGCATTACTCGATTTAGGGCTTAGTGTTAATTTGTTATCTTATTCGGTTTATGAGCGACTAGGACTTGGTGAGTTGAACCCGACTAAGGTAACATTACAAGCGGGCGATAGATCTGTCAAGGTTCCCTAGGGTATTATTGAAGATGTGCTAATCCAGGTTGATAAATTCTATTTTCCGTGGATTTCATAGTTATAGATACTCGGCTTTGTCCGAGAATCCTCATAGTCGGATCCCGTCATCTTGGGTCGTCCATTTTTGCTACATCTAATGCTATTATAAACTATAGGAATGGAGTTATGAAATTGTCCTTTGGTAACATGAATATTAAACTCAATGTTTTTAATGCAGGACAACAACCCGCGGATTTGGACGACATTTTTGAAGTGGACATGATCGAGAGCCTTGTGCAGGACTCCTTCCGTACATCTTTTGAAGATCCTCTTGAGACACCTTAGCTAGCACAATCGGGCATGGATTTTGACATCGATAGTCCCATCCACGAAGTTAATGCACTGCTCGACTCTACTCCTATATTGGAGACTGAAAAATGGAGAGCGAAAGTGGAACCTCTTCATCCCTCTGAGACTCTTCCTAACAGCACAGTTTCTAACTCTGAGAAGGCAAAAGAGAGCAGGCTGCTTAATGTTCTTAGAGCATATAAGGCAGCAATTGAACGGAAGATAGCGGAAATACAGGGAGTATGCCCCACTGGATGTATGGATTATGCTGTGGAAATGTCACGTGAAATGCAAAGGAAGCGTGATCCTAACATGGAAGAAGTCGTTCGAGCAGAAGTCCTTAAATTGTTTGATGATGGTGTCAATTACCTCATTTCAGATAGCACAGTTTATGAGAACTCGCATCACTTGTCTGGGATTGGTTAACCACGTGTTGAGGTAAGTTCTTTGGCGGACCCTGGTCTTAAAGATTAATGAATTCATGGTCCGTTCTTGTCTGGCTGAAGACGTTAAACTTAGCGCTCCTGGGAGGCAACCCAGCATTTCATTTGATTTCTTTTTCCTTGTTAGTTAGTTCAATGTTTGTGGGTAACATTACTGCAAACCCTCACGAGACTACAACTCGTCCACTAGGGGTAACCTAGGGGTTTAAAGGCTTGTTGCATACGCTAAATGCAATCGAGAGCACCTGCGAAAGTGGTATAGGTAGGATTTTCTTTTTAGGATTTTATTTATTTTTATTTTTTTGTTTTGTTTTTGTTGATATCTCTCTTGTGCTAACTCGCTTTTATGTTAATCGCTTCTTGATTCTCCATCCAGGTACTATCTTTCCCTCACTCCCCTTTTCTTTTCGTCGTCTCATGTGCATTGCATGTTTATTTCTTTTACATTGAGGACAATGTAGATTTTAGGTTGGGGGTGGGAGATTAGGTTACCTAATCAATATTTTCTTGGTCTTGAGCAAAATTTGTGAAGTGATTTTGAAGGATAGTTGTGATTTTGAAATTACAAGATTCAGAATGTGAGAAATTTATGACTCTTGGATTTGGTTGTCTGGCAGATTTCACACTGAAGTTTGAATGGTTAATCCATGATTAGAAGTTGTAAACATTGATTGAGCCATGATTTCACATATCAGATCTCGGTTACACATTAAGTTTTCAGTTCAATATTAATTGATAACATGGTAATCACTAAGCATGAAAGGAACCAGCCTGAAAAAGAAAATTTTTAGCATCAGTCTATAAAGAAGAATTGAAAGAATAAGTCGCATAATCGTCATCATAGGTTTGCTCCCTATAGATGAAGATTCGATTCCTCATAGTTGACATGAGATAAGATTTAGGCGACAAGTTTTCACCATAGGTTTGCTCCCTATAGGTGCAGATTTGATTCTCCTCCTTGGCATACTATTCATAAAGAAAATAAAAAAAAAATGGTAGAATGAAAGGTTAATCTGTAAGGCAAGTGTGGTTCCAGTTTTGGGTGACATGAGCTCCGTTGTTAATTACCAATGATATCATGAAATTGACAATTGAATCTCTTAATGGTTGAAAGCTGAGATGACACTAAAAACTCATGGAACTCAATGTTTAAAATTGTTCTAATTAATGGATTACTATTTTAAACTTGATTATGTTGTTTACTATAAGCTTGATTTCAGGAGAAAAATCTTCTCACCATTCATGAATCTTAGAATTTTCCAATCTCAATTATCTGTTCACCCGTCACTTGAGTTTACAGGAATTGTCTTTTATTTCTGAAATAATTTTTCGCATGTTTTGCTCGGGACTAGCAAAATGCTGGTTGGGGGTTGTGATGAGGGTCGAATATTGCATATCAGACCCCGACTATTACCTGATTTTACATTCATGATAATGCGTAATGCCATATTTTAATTATTTTTTTATTACAGGATGAAATCAGGAGCGTGTATTGAAAAATGATGTTAAAAGGATGGATTTGGACGCTCCAAAATTACCGAGCACGGGATGGACTCCAGGAGGACCAATATTGAAGAATTTACACGCCCAGGGATCCGAGGAAATCAAGCCGTTCATGTTTAAAGAGGCCGAAATTGGTACAAAATGCAAGATCACATGGTTCCCGCCATCCGATTGACTCAAAACTTCATACATGTGATGGGGGCCGTAAAATAACCGTACATATCAAGTTTCAGCCTTTTAATATCTCGGGAAGTGCTCCAACTAACAAATCAGCCCACAAACCGTTGATTTCAGGCCCACCTGATATCTGGAACTTCTTCAAAATTTACCTGGACGGTTTATATAATATGGGAAACAGGATGGACGGCTTGGATTTTTTGAAAAAATCACATTGGACTTCGTGTGTACAGCGTGTGTACATAGTACACATTCACGTCCACCGTGCATGAGACCCGCCAGCGGTCAGCGCTTGCGCTGACCGCGTCACCTTCTCGAAACGGCAACTGCCGTTTTCGTCTGTATACGACGGACGCCGCTGGACGATTTTCCGGCTGGTTGTGTGCCCCACACGTGGTCTTTCCGGATGATCTGAACCGTCCATCTTGTAGATGGCTTCGAGGACTTCAAAACCATGCTACTATTTTATACCCATGCGTGCACACGTGTGCGGTACAGAGGCCACAAAAGGGCTGCCTGTAACGTCCAAATCTGATCTTTTGTGTTTTCTTCTGGGATGCATCAATGGACGTTCAAAACTACCTATTCTTGACTAAAATTTCGTCCTGAATCCAATGGACGGAGTGGATTTTCCAGAAAATACTTCTGTGGGCCCCACCGATCACGACAGCGAAAGGGTGCGAAAGGTTTCGCACAATTTGAAAATCCGGTTTTCCAGGCGGTTGTGGGCCACCATCTTTGATCATATGGTAGATCTGAACCGTCTATCATGTAGAGGACCCAAGAAAGTCCTAAGGGACGGTGTTTGTTGGAATTTGAACGAGGAAAGTATGGTGTTTTGAGGTCCTCGAACTTGGCTGCTGCGAAAAGGAATTTTCTTTAAAGCGACAACGATTTCCTCCCAAATCCGAATTTCACCACTTGACCACTCCATCAGCTATAAAAAGAGTTGCAAAACATGAGGAAGGGCATTGAGAAATTGGAAAAAGTGGAGAATTCTAGATCTAGAGCAAAGGAGAGAAGAAAAAGAAGAAAGAAGAAAGAGAGAAATTGGTTTGATGTTTTTATGAATTTTTATCCATATGTTTAATGAATTTTATGGGTAACTAATCTCTCAGCTAGGGCTGAGATGAAACCCCAATTTGAACACCCTTTTTTTCTATGTTGATTTTATTTTAATTAGATTGGTTTGTTTCTTTCCCTAGTGTGCTTGATTGCTTTAAATTCTATACTTCTCCATCTATGAACTTGATCAGAGTCTATGGATGGATGTGGTCTGGATGCTTATTCTAGGTGCTTGTATCTGATCATGAACAGGTTCCTGTAGAGGAAGAAACAAGGTGCTTTACTGAACTGTATATTCCATATGCCCGATTTGGACATGAGATATGTTATTCATGGCATTGCTTGAAGGAATTAGACAATCTGTATGCCTGATTAAGGACACAGATTGTGCTTTCTCTAGATAAGTTAGATCAATCTATTTTAAAGTGAATTAACAGACAAAACAAGGGTTAGGATAATTAGGGGTGGATTCGAAAGTCCTAGTGCTCTTTCTCTTATTGAATTCTCTTCCCTATCCTCAATAGTTATTTTTCATAAATTTGTGTTAGTAATTTACTCCATTATTTGTTGAATTAGTTAAGGAGGATCACAGATTTGAATTGTGACGATCAGTCCTCGTGGGATTCGACCTCGATCTTACCGAGTTATTACTACATCACAACCCTATACTTGGGGAGTGAACACCTCTCCCCTTTTATTTTCAAAGGCACCAAGGAGAAGCCACCAAGGGAGGGAGAGAGTGAGAGAGAAAGAGAGGGAGGAAGAGAGTGAGGGTGAGGAGGTGCTCCCAATCCTCAAAGTCCAGATTTTTCAGCTATCTTCTTAGCCCACTCCTTGCCTTCCTAGCCATCTTAACCCCCTCAACCTAGCCTAGTTGATCATGGTTCAACACACATCCTAGCCTATTCAAGAATCAAGCCAAAGATCCATTTACATACAAGCATTCATCATGACATCTACTCCCTTCTCAACCCCCTGCTTCTCTAGATCTCTAGTGGACGTATGCTCTGTGACTTGCAGTACATTGGATCCTGTCACATCAGAAATTTCTAGTGATCTAGTCCACTTTTCTTATCTCTTTGCATAAGCATCATTACATCCACCCTCTAGACACATTGTCGGACGTATGCTCTGTGGCCTGCCGAAATCTCAGATCTTGCTACATCAGAAATCCATGTGTGACTAGTCCCATCATGACCACAGCATTATCGTTATCCCTTGAGATTATTTTACCACATTAAGTAGAGACCGTACATTTGTGCGAGCAGAGAGGGTGCCTAACACCTTCCCTCTTTGTAGCCGAGGTCCCTTACTTGGAATCCCAGATCGCAGATCAGGAGTCAATATAAGGTCGGAGAGTCTTCGAATTTCTCTAACCTTACGTATTCCGTGGTTCTAGCCGACTGCGGAATTTTGAGATTATTCGACTAGTGGCGACTCCAACATTCATAAATTAGCTTAATCATCCCCACTACTTAATTTATAATATTTACAAATCAGCGTGAACGCCGATTTTCAGTGTCTACACCTTTGTAACTTAATCATGAAATAGACGTTGAATGAACGAATTATAGAAGCTCAAGAAGGCGATGAATGGTTATTGGAAATGGTGACTAAGTACCAAAGTAAGGACGCATCAGAATGGAAAGTATGGGAAGATAAAGTGATTTGATATCGTAACCATCTTTACGTACATGATATCCCATAATTAAAGGAAGAAAATTTGAAGCAAGCACATGAGTAAATTTACTATTCATCAATGAGGTATTAGATATAAAACATTTATTCTGGTGGTTGAACTTAAAGAAAGATATTGCCAACTACGATGCACGGTGTTTCGTGTTTCGACAAGTAAAAACCGATCACCAGAACACATCATGATTATTACAACCTATGAAAATATCTGAATGGAAATGAGATTGTATTTTTATAGACTTAATAGTTGGACTTCTCACTACGGGGAGCACATGGTCCAGCATAGGCCGACGGCTCGGGCATAATATCCCATGACCACCATCCCCAGCCCATGAGACTACCATCTTAGGGTGTGTATAGTACCCAACAACGTGGGGTTGATCAACTTAATACCAAAACTTTCATGTCAGGGGCCTACTCTCATTACAATCAGTCTGATTTCACCCTAAGCACGGACTCTCCTTTACTAAGACTTCCCATGGAGAGATTTAACAAAATGTGTATTATAGCAACATAAACCATAATATGAAAACAGGAATGAGGAACAGTACGTATGCTCAATCAAGACATATTAACTGCAATAACGTAGGGTACATAACATGAATGACTTAGATTATCTATTTAGGCAGTCCAGAGAAATTAAGAATCTAGATAATAGCAAGCATGATCATTTATGCATTCTACTTCACACAAATTACCATTAGTCTAACTAGCCATTTGTGCTGACAAAACTACCATTTCTGGTCTAGTTAGGGATGGAAAGCTTAAGGGGAAGGAAATCATCACGAGGTAAAATGTAGAGTGCTCCTAGGTGCAAGTTTCCTTAAGAAGGTAACGAATTATCACTCACGTAACTTCCTGTACAATTTCATTCATATTAAAAAGTGAGTCACCAAGTTAAATATATGAGGATAGGTGGAGGGTTGGAAGGCCCTAAACTGAGGTTGTTTGGACTGTAAGCAAAGGCGATCAAGCCTACCAAACACATGCCACCTATTTCAGTGTGAACTGGGCCCGATCAACACCCACTTCTGCTACATTCAATCGTCCAAAATCCGGGCCATGGTGTAAATTATAAAATGTTTACATCAAGTCGGGACATACAACGCAGGAAAAACAGTCGTACCATGGTGGGATCTACTGTATCGACCGTACGGATAAAATACTTATCCTGGTGGGGTCCATGCACGTGGCCTGGGGACTTATGGACGACTCGTCACATAGCATTTATATATGCATACATTATATACATAGTGTATATGTATCACATAATATATATGTATACATTATATACATCTTGGCATATATGTGTACATCATATTTATTATATATGAATCACGTAGTATATAGGTATATATCGTATATATACAACATGAGCACCTGAATAGAGTGGATGTGCGTCCAGGTGCACCACGGCCAGACCCTGGACAGTCTGTATCCACGTGTACAAGTGGGCTTTGCAAGTACGTGGGTCCCATGTAAGGCCCATCTCATGTATATAATGTGGGTATATACATGTGTGTGTGTGTGTGTGTGTGTGTATAGACTATCAATGCGGGTTCCACATGGGGTCTGCTGACGCCATCACCCAATCATCTGGTTGGTGGAACCCATAGTACAAATCATGCAGATGAAGCACGTGTATCATGTTGGTCCACATACGTGGCCCACCATCATATGGATAGGTTCGTTAAATGGACAGATGGCTTGGATGCAGTATGCCCATCCGTGGCAGACTCCCACGAGGTGCGGCCCACACATATGTACTAGAGTACATATATATGTATTATATACGTAAGCCTGGTGTGTCCCATGTATACATGGGGCCCACATGCAATATTTTATGGCATATCACACGTGCTGGAGGGTACCCAGCTAATACTACAGGTGGGGCCCATTATGATAGGGCCCACCTAGAATTTGCTTTGGGCCCAGGCAGCCCCAAACTCCTTGGCCAGGTTCCATAGTGGCTTACTAGGCTGCAGCCCACCTGGGATTTATACAAGGTGCGGCCCCACATGTGTATAGCGTGCAGGGTAGGTCTTATAAGCCCATGGGTCTCACGTAGTACCATTACATATGTATGACATACATACACACACACACATATCAGTGTGGGTCCCAATGTGGGACCCACCACGTACGTATAACGATGCCATCATTGTAATGGCACGTATATAGAACTCAGGGATACAGCTGTCCATGTGGGATGGCCAAGCATGCAGCCCACTTTGATGGTTGAGTGAGGCCCACCTGCAATTTGCAGGGCCGAGGTTGGTAGACAGCCCATTAACTTCAAATGTAAAAGAGAAAGAAAGAAAAAAGACAACGGCCTCCATGCAGATGCCGTTTGAAGCCACCACCGGTCCTGATCTTTGGCTCGACATGGCCAGTGCATGGACTAGAACCAGGGCCTACTTGAGACCTGGTTTCTCGTCCAAATCATGGCCCACTTGCTGGCCACTTTCAGACCAACACAGAGCTTGTTCAGGGGCCATTTTGTTGTCATAGCTTCGGCCCAGATTTCTGCCATTAATTGGCCTGATCCAGCGCCAGAGATCGAGCTACCATGCAACTGTTTTCAGCTCGCACTGCTTCATCCTCTCAACCTGCTTTTGGACCCCACATACGGTCACTATTTGGCCGATCAGTCAGCATAAAACAGGGCCTGATTTAGTCCGTTTTGGGTTCCTAACACGGCCATTGTATTGGTCTGGTTCTAGCCCAAAACGGAGTTACTACCTCACCTAGTTTCAGCCCAAATCCCAGCCATTGTTTGGCCGTTTTTCCTAGCTCAAAACAGAGCTTAATGGGACCCTATTTTCTGCTTGAAAGATGGCCGCCATTTGGCCAAATCCTGGCCCAAGACAGACTCTACCGTTGGGTCTGATCTCAGCTCCAAGGTACTGCCATTTGCATGGCCTACCTTCAACCCAAACATGGTCAATATGTGGCCTGATGGACAGTCCGATTCCAGCTCCAAGAGGAGCTTTGCTCTACCCTGTGTATAGCCCGATACACGACCATTGTTTAATCGGGTCCTAACCCGAAACAGGTGCTATAGTTGGGTGGGTTCTTATTCTGGGACAGAGCCATGGATCGGCTCAGTTTTGGTTTCAAACAGGGACCCAACTATGGCTTACTCAGTCCGTCAACCAGTTTAGCTCCCAACCATCTCAACACTACTATTGCTTGGACTGAACTCAGCCATTTCTTGGCTTGGTTTTGGTCGTAGGCAAGCATTATACAAAGAAATAAAACAAAGACGAAGGAAGAAGCAACATTTTTACCTCAGTTGTTGCCAACCTCTCTTACACGGAAACAGGGGATCGGTTTCACTCTCACCGTTAACTCTCTTTCTTAGCGTTCATTCCAAGGGCTACAGTGCCCATTATATAGAGGGAGGGAGGGAGAGAGGAACTGTTGGGATCTTTCTTACCATTGATGGCTGGGATTTGTCCTTCCCAAAGAGGAAGGGCAATTCTCTCTCTCATTCCTCCCACAGGCCCTGGTTAGGCTGTTTTTGGTGAGGATTGGATGGTGGCAATCCATCTCCCTCATCCGCTTACAAGGGGTCAAACGGCTATACGGTTTTGTTAAGCTGGGCCCCATAGAGAAACTGAACAGACTGGATGGCCCGAAAAGTGCGTGGTGGCCCACTTAGAGGCTCAAGTAAGGTCAGTTTTAAATAGAGAGGATGGCGGGAGATCTATTTATTTGTAAGAGGAGTCAATCAAGACTTGTTTGACCGAGGAGAGGATTTGGTGCACTTTGCACACAATTGTTTTTGTTGTACATGCGCCATGCTGGGACCCACTGAAATGTTAGCATTATAATCCACACCGTTCATCTGTATTGGGGACCCAACACAGGGATCTTAGCCTTCTTTGGGCTGACGGTGAGGCCCAGGTGGACTGCTTCCCGCTTCTTTGGGGCTATTATTGGCCCGTATGACCCGATCTGTTAGTCGGGTGGGCCTGATTCTTGTTTTTGACGATTAATATAAGGTACTAGTTGCGATAAGGGATTGATTGGCCGTTAACTAATTTTCAAGTATTGGTGACAGTTGTGTTGCATCGGTATTAATTAATATAGTGGTTTTAATTTAGAGTGCTCGAGTAGTCTCACCTTCCTGACTATAGTAGGACGTGTCCTGGATCTTAGAGACCCCTGATGGATGGCTTTAGTGTCGGTCAGAATCCCCATCCTATGTATGTCGAGACAAGTTTTTGATTAACCCAATCTACTTTAGGTTAATGTAGGTTTAAAAGGTAACACCCGTGTACCAAAGGTACGGGGTGTTACAGATGTACATGAACCATGATGGGTTCACTCACTAGGCTTGGTCAGCTGAGGTTATACTGAAGGAAATCGTATAGATTTAGTGGAGGATGAAACAATTGCTCAAGTCTCAAGATAAGAGGGTGAACCAGTGGACGACCCACAAGAGCAGTAGCCTCATCTTAAAGAAGATGAGCTGAATGTATTAAATCAGTAGCATGTCTCATTAAAATTTATGTTATTTTCTTTAATTATGCTTCTGAGCCGACTTTAGTTGAATAGTTGATTTTTTTTATAAATAATTTAAAGTATTTGTTAGTCAATGGTTTAATAAAGCCTTAAATGGGTGGGTTGTAGCATAATGGTTAATATTTATACATATTATAAACATGAGGACTGAATGTTTATAAATTTTGTTGATAGTTGATGTATATGAATAGTTACAATAAGTATGAATTATTACGCTGAATGCTTGAGATTATAGTCTTAGGCCCTATTTGGTAACGCTGAAAATTTTGACTTAATGCGGAATTGAAAAGCAATCGGTGTTTAGTTTTGTTTTTTAACATGAAACATGGAAAGCGCTCCTTGTATTTTGGTTAAATTTTTTCAGCAATGAAGGTCTAGCTTAATGGTGAATGTAGAATGCGCTTCGTGTATTTTTTTTTAATTCCAAAATTGCCCTGGACTTTCTCTTTTACGTAAAACATAACCTAACTTTTAACGTCTGACACTTCTCTGGGCCCACTATGATTTATGTAACACCCCGTACTTTCAATATTATGGAGTTATCATGAACGCTTAGTATATACAAGTGTAGGATGTCAAATTAGTCTCGTCTATATGTTCGCCTACACCTTAACCTAAACTTAAAGTCTTTGTACTCTTCAATCGTGAATCGAGCTATCCAGCCATTAGATTGATGAGATGGACCACTAATCTTCACCTTAATAACCCTAGAGGCCAAGGAACTTTATAAACCCTTACGACGTATGGTCCCAATGAGACCCAATCATTAACTTGTGAAATCAAACCTTTAGACCATTGATCATTGACGTTAAATTAGTCTGACTGTTAAATTATCTAGGGTCAATGGATAAGATCTTAAAACCCCTTTTAGAGGGCCATTGAGAAACCAAAATCATTTAAATATTATATCGATTGTTAAAGTATGATTGGTGACCGTGGATATCACTTAAAGGTTTTCAATTAGTAGATACACACTCAACCTTAAAATCAACCATTAAATTGAAATTAAACAATCCTAAGAACTATTAAAACCATTTGATGTGGACTATGGAGGCCCTGACCATAAATCATTTTAAAATTTAAGGGCCTAATCTACTAGATCCACCATTTATCAGGCCTACAACGCCTAAGTTCACGACCCACTACTAGATCATCTTTATCCCAGCTTCTGTAACTAGATTTACCATTGAAATTTACTTAGATAGGACCTGGGAACCTTCATAACCGTTGATGTTTAAGTTTGGAGTGATCCAACCAGCAGAACAATGGAAATCCAAAATTAAAACAAAATCACTCAGTGTGGCCCACTTAATCTTTGAATCTATCAGATCTTTAGTCAGAGGGCCTGAGTGATATCTCAAAAGTGAATGGATGGATTAAATTTAGAAAATACATCACTATGGACCCCACAAGAGTTGTGTGTACAAAAGATATGGTGTACCAACAATACACCGAACCGGGGAGTCGGTCAAATAGGCTTTGACCCAACAAAAAAAAAGAGGAAAAATTCTCTCGTCTTTTTCGCTCAACTACAGTTTAAACGGAGGATGTCCATTTGCATCAGTTATGACCAACCATCTGAGATCGAATCAATAATCCAAACCATCCATCTAGTGCGGAAAGGAATTCTGACCAAAACCCAACTATTCACCCGTCACTATGCACCCGTGTGCACACGAGATCCAGCGCAAGCTGAGTTATGCGTATGGCTCATTTCCGAAAATAGCTGTGCAGGATAATCCTAGCCATCCATTCTCTTCACATGGCTTAGGGCTTCCGTCGCATCGGAAGAGCCGCTACAATGAAAGATCTCGAACCCACCAAGAAATGGTGGATAGTCATCCCGATGGTAGGTCCTATAAGGTCTTTATGGCCTATTTAGACCGTTTAAAATCAGTGGACCAAGAAATAAAGTGCCTGGTTTGATTTCGCCATGAGAGGATGCATCATCTTCCTCAAACAACGGAAAAGACCCATCTCCATTGAATGACCCCCAACGTCAGATCCAAGACATTCATTTAATGGGCCACACACTTTAATAATCATTGGTGGCATTGGATCTTAGTCATGCAGCCTAAGAAGAAGTTAACACTCTAAATATCACTACAAAATTACCGCTAAAACGACTTTGGCTGTAACTAATCCAGTGATTAGTTACGACCGAACTTTCGAGAATGAGGTTATAAAGCCTTATAAAAGGCTGCCTTTTAGGGTAACCCTTTTCGAAAAAGGAAAGCCCGAAAAAGAGGGAGAATGCGCCATTTCGACTGCCACATCGGGTTGAGTCAACTTGGTCCGAGTCGCTGCAAGATCAGGTCGAGTCTAGGGCTTCACTTGGTTGTTTCCAATAGAGAAAGAAGAAGGAGAAGAGGAGAAGCAAGAGGAAGAGAGATGCGATTGAAAGAGGGAGAGAGAGGGTGTAGTGAGTACTGCACCAACTCAACCCGACTGAGTTGCTGATGGTCTATGTTGGGTGTGAGTTTGGTCAAGATGTCTAATTATGAGAGAGAGAGGAGGGGGGGGGGAGCGAGTCGAGCTGATGGTTATACATGCCGCACTGAGTCAGCTCGATTCGATCCGAGTTTGTGCCGAGTCCAGACCCATCCATGCTGAGAAGAGAGAGAGAGAGAGAGAGAGAGAGAGAAGCAGGTGAAGATAGAAAGAATTCGGCTTGGGCAGTGCCACGTGGGCCAACTCACCGAGTTTGTTTGGGTTTGGGTTGTGCTTAGGTTGAGTGCAGATGCATCTGGGCCTCCACAAGAAACATAGAAGAAGAAGAAGAAAGAATAAAGAGAAGAGGTGAAGCACTGTCAAGTTGACTCGATTGAAACTTGTCGAGTCAGGCTGAGTTGGGTCAATGTCCATTGTTGGACCAACCAAGAGGCGAAGAAAGAAAAGAGAAGATGATAGAAGAAGAAAGTAGGAAGCAGGGAAGAAGAAATGAAAAGGAGAAAAAGAGAAGGAGAGAGAAAGAAAAGAGAGAGAAGAAAGAGGAAGTTAGGCAACTCACTGAGTCGACTCATTTCAAAAACAAACCGAGTCTCTGACTCACTGTCCATTTGGGTCCAGACCTTATTGGAAGTTCACAAAAGAATATGAAAAGAATAAAAGAAAAAGGAACGAAAGGAAGAAGAAGAAGAAGAAGAAGAAGAAGAAGAAGAAGAAGAAGAGAGAGAGAGAGAGAGAGAGAGAGAGAGAGAGAGAATCAAGCTGATTTGACTCAGTGAGTTGACCCACTGTGTCAAAGACGAGTTGGGCCAGGCGTGGGTCCAGCATTGTTGCAGAAAGAACCAGGAATAGAGTCATGATGGAAGCTAGTCGAGTTCGAGTTGAATCCGAGTTGAAGTGAGTTAAAGCCGGGTTGTAGAATTCGACTCGTTTTAATTCAAAGTCGAGTCATACCATGACTGACATAAGTTGATTTTAAGATTTTAGCTTAAATTTCAACATGCCAATCGTTTAATTATGCTATTCATATATTGGAATTCAAATCACCTTCTCTAAGTCATAAATTCATACTCAAAACTATCAAATCCTTAGAGTTGAACATAAGGAATGATGTTGCGACCTAATTATACAAATGGTTTAAAGTATGGAGGGGTTGGATTCTTGAACATGTGCAAACGATTCCAACAACATAGGAGGTCAATTCGACTCTTGAAAGGTGAGGATCACCCTTCAAGCCTTTCTACATTATGATAGTTAGCATTGTTTATTTATATTCATTCATTTATCTTATTGACTTCTTAATACAATATCGTATGAAAATGATGATAAATGTTAGTTCTAATTAAGTAATTCTTTGTAAATAATTGATGAATGGATTAAATTCAATGATTGAACATGCTATAGATCACAAATATCCTTATTTTGGTTTTAAACGTACATTTTGTATGTGTGGATACTATTGACATTGTACGTGTCTTATTTTATTACTTGTGATGACTTGACGGTATTTACGGAGGTCCTCGAACTAGTGGTCATTCAGTCTAATAAATTAAATCAAAGTTTGTCGTGGACTTACCATCTAATGAATTGTTGTGCCTTTGTAGCTTTTGGGGTCAATTCCTTTCACCGTATCTTGGAATGGATTATTTGCCCTATGTGGCTTCGATTGACTAGTTGCTCTATATGGCTTTAATTGTATGTTTGCCATTTGTGGCTTTGATGAAATAATTACCCTAAGTGGCTTTTATAGATTATTTTCGTATAACTCTGCAATGGTAAGTTCCACTTGTCAAACTATGATTGACCACTAGTTGAAGACGTTACCTTTAAACATATTATTTGTTAGTCTTATGAGCCGGAGATGGTGGTATGAGACATTTAAATAAGAATTTCTTTATGAAATTTATTTAATATATGAGTATCTAATAAACTCTGTCTTATTACTATGATGGTCGTTGTGAAATATTTATTATAAACTATTCCTGATATACTATGCTTAATTATCTTAATGTTTCGATAAATCTTTAGGGTTTTACTTCAATGGGATAGCCATTGACGCTATTAAACTGTATTCAGTGTGCAGGAGATGCAGATTATGCGCACGATGGTGTTCATGTGGAATAGGAAGAGTCAGATGATCTTGCGACTCTCTATTCCTGATTTCATTTGTATTTAATTTGTATTGTCATGTTTTGTAAAAAACTTAAAACATTAGTTTGTATAAGTTTTTGGGCAATCACTCAAATATTTGGTTATGTATATTTGGACTCTCTCTTATACTTGATTTGTTTCTGCTCCTTTAGATTACTAACATTAATAAAGAAAAAAAATGTACATGAAATTTGAGACATGATCACTCCCCAAGTATAGGGTTGTGATGTAGTAATAAACTCGGTAAGATCGAGGTCGAATCCCACGAGGACTGGTTGTTACAATTCAAATCTATGATTCTTCTTAACTAATCCAATGAATAATGAACTAAACTGCTAAGCACAATTTTAGGAAAAACAATTAAGAACAGGAAGAAAATTCAATCGAGAGAGAAAGCACCAGACTTTCGAATCCACCCCTAATTATCCTAACCCTTGTTTTGTCTGTTGATTCACCTTGTCCTTGATTGATACCACTTAAATAGAGAAAGCACAATCTGTGTCCTAAATCGGGCATCTGACTGCTAATTCCTTTAAGCAATGCCATGAACAATACATCCCATGTCCTTGGTCGGGCACATGGTATGCAAAATTCATTAAAGCACCCTGTTCCTTCCTCTATAGGAAACTTGTTCTTGATCAGACCCAAGCACCTGTAATAAGCATCCAAACAACATCCATCTATACTTTGGTCAAGTTCATAGATGGAGAAGTATGAAATTTAACCCATAAAGCCCACTTAGAGAAAAAAAACAAATTAATTAAAATTCAAAGTAAATCAACCGATACAAGAGCTGATCAAATTAGGGGCTTCATCTCAGCCCTAGCTGAGAGATTAGTTACCCATAAAATCCATAAAAAATATTAAATAAAAATCATAAACTAAAACTCCAAACCGAACAATCTCTCTCTCTTTCTCCTTCTCTTTCTTCTCTCCTGGCGCTCTGGATCTCAAATTCCTTGGATCTGAATGCCTCTCCCACGTCCAAAACTTCCCTTTTATAGCTGCTGGATGGCTGGAATCGGTGGCAGAGTCGTAGACGGACTCGAAGTGCGATTTTTCGCAACCGTGATCGGTGGGCCCCACAGAGGTGTTTTCTGGAAAATCCACCCCGTCCATTGGATTCAGGACGAAATTTTAGTCAAGAATGAGTGGTTTTGAAGGTCCATTGGCGCGGCCCACAGAAGAAATCTCGAAAAGATCGGTTTTGAACGTCGCCGAGCAGCCTGTTTGTGGCCTCTGTACCGCGCACGTGTGTACGCATGGGAGTGGAATCTCAACATGGTTTTGTAGTATCCATGGCCCTCTACGCGATGGTCGGTTCAGATTGTCCGGAGGATTGACGGGTGGGGCCCACTTGTCTTCGCAAAACGGCCGCCGTCGTGCGTTTCGCGGACGCAAACCTCCGTCCCCGAAGATGGTGGGGTCTACTGTGATGTTTTCTTGAGAAATCCACTCCGTCCATTGCATGGAGGAGGAAATTTCGGTCGGAAACACATAGTTCTTTTTCATTTTGGTGCGAGCCACGGAAGATCTCGTTACACCGTCCATTCCACGTTTGAACGGCTAGATTTCACTCAGGACGACCGTTCGCAATTCTGCCACCCTAGGCAGTGATTATGTCCTTCATTTAGACCGATGGACGGTCCGGATTATCTTTTTGATGGACGGTGTGGACCCACAACTCCAACGACCGATCGTCGTTTGCGGACGCTGGCCGTTTTTTGCGGTTTTTGAAGACGGGCGCGGGTCAGCGCCATCGCAGCCCGCACCGTCCGGCGTCCGTCTGTGGCGGGTACCACGCACACGTGCGAGTGCACACGCTCCCCATACACAGGGTTCACCTCGATGTTTACAAGAAATCTGCACTTTCCATCCTCTTTCTCATGTTATTTCCATTGTCAGGGCCAAATTTAAGGCAGTTCCAAATATCAGGTGGGCCTGAAATCAGCGATTCATGGGCTGATTTGTCAGTTGGAGCACTTCCCGAGATCAACAATAGCTGAAATTTAATATGTACGGTTAATTCATGGCCTTCATCACATGTATGAAGCTTCGAGCCAATCGGACGGTGGGAAACCTGTGATCTTGCAATTTTTACCAGTTTCGGGCCTCTTTAATGTGAACAGCTTGATTTCCTCGGGTCCCTGGCATGTAAATTCTTCAATATTGGTCGTCTGAGGTCCGTTCCTTACTCTGGTAATTTTGGAGCGCCAAAATCATGTCTTTAACATCAATTTCCAATTCACACTCCTGATTTCATCCTGTAATCAAAACATGAGTAATATACTCCATTAATCCTTATCATGTACGTAAAATTAGACAATTGCTGGGGTCTAATATGCAATATTCGACACTCATCACAACCCCCAACCAGCATTTTGCTAGTCCCGAGCAAAACATGCGAAAATAATTTCAGAAATAAAAGACAATTCCTGTAAACTCAAGTGACTTGTGAACAGATAGCTGAGATGTGAAAATTCTAAGTTTCATGATTGGTGTGTGGAATTTGTCTCTTGGAATCAAGCTTACAGTAAACTTCATAATCAAGTTCAAAATATTAATCCATCAATTAGAGCATTCCTAACCATTGAGTTCCACGAGTGTAAAGTATAATCTCGACTTACAATCAATAAGAGATCCAATTTGTCAATTTCATGATAATTCGTGACAATCAAAACTTGAAACCAACACTTATCTCACAGATTAACTTTTCATGTTACCATCTTTTGATTTTCTTTACGAGTAGTAACGCAACTGAGGGGAATCAAATTCTCACCTATAGGGAGCAAACCTATCGCGAAAACTTGTCGCCTTTTAATTCTTCTTTTTACTAAGTTAATCATTCAGTCATCGAACCAAAACTGAATGTGTGAGCGAGATGTAATATGTGGAATCATGGCTCAATCAATGCTTACAACTTCTAATCATGAATTAACAATTCAAAATTGACTGTGAAATCAAGCAGATGGCCGAATCTAAGAGTCATAAGTTACCAGAATCATGTATCTTATAATGTTAAAATCACAACTATCCTTCAAAATCACGTTGAACTCAATAGAAATTTCAGAAAAATTTTAAAATTTTCACAAATTTTGCTCAAGACCAAGAAAATACTGATTAGGTAACCTAATCTCCCACCCCCAACCTAAAATCTACATTGTCCTCAATGTAAAAGAAATAAGCAAACAATGCACATGGGACAACGAGAATAAAAGATGAGTAATGGAAAGACAATACCTGGATAGAGAATCAAGAAGCTTTCGCAAAAAAAAAATATCATCGTAAAATAGGTTAGTTCAAGAGAGAAATCAACATAAGCAAATAAAATAAAAAATAACAGAAAATCCTACCTATACCACTTTCGCAGGTGCTCTCGATTGCATTTAGCGTATGCAACAAGCCTTTAAACCCCTAGGTTACCCCTAGTTGACGAGTTGTAGTCTCGTGAGGGTTTGCTTGTAATGTTACCCACAAACATTGAAATAACTAAGAAAAAGCAATACAAGAAAGCAAAAGGCTGGGTTGCCTCCCAGGAGCGCTAAGTTTAACGTCTTCAGCCAGACAAGAACGGACCATGAATGAAATAATCGTTATAACCAAGGTCCGTCAAAGTAATTACCTCAATACCTTAATTAACCGATCCCAGACAGGTGATGTGAGTTCCCATGAGCATGTTCTATCTGCAAGGAGGTAACTGACACTGTCGTCAAATAATTTAAGAACTTCGCTCGCACGACTTCTTTCATGTGAGGAACATGCTTCCTTGCAGTTCACGCGACATTTCCACAGCATGATCCATGCATATCGTGGGGCATACTCCCTGTATTTTCACTATCTTCCTTTCAATTGCTGCCTTATATGTTCTAAGAAAATTAAGCAGCCTGCTCGCCTTTGTCTTCTCAGAGTTCGAAACTGTGCTGTCAGGAGGCGTCTCAGAGAGATGAAGAGGTTCCACTTTCGCTCTCCATTTTTCAGTCTCCAGATAGGAGTAGAGTCGAGCAAGTGCATTGACTTCATGGATGGGACTATCGATGTCAAAGTCCATGCCCGACTTGTGCTAAGCAGTGTCTCAAGTGGATCTTCATAAGATGTACTAAGAGTCCCGCACAAGGCTCTCGATCATGTCCACTTCAAATATGTCATCCAAATCTGCGGATTGTTGTCCTGCATTAAAAACATTGAGTTTAATATTCATGTTACCAAAGGACAATTTCATAACTCCATTCCGGCAATTTATAATAGCATTAGATGTGGCCAAAAATGGACGACCCAAAATGACTGGGATCTGACTATGAAGATTCTGAACAGGCTGAGTATCAATGACTATGAAATCCACTGGAAAATAAAATTTATCAACTTTGAATTAACACATCTTCAATAACACCCCGGGCACCTTGTGACAGATCTATCGGCCCGGTTGTAATGTTACCTTAGTCGGTTTCAACTCACCAAGTCCTAGTCTTTGCTCATAAACCGAATAAGGTAACAAATTAACACTCCCCTAAATCAAGCAATGCTTTCCCGATCTTATGATCTCCTATGCCGCAAGAGATGGTGGGAGCTCCTGGATCCCTAAATTTAGGAGGAGTGTTATGTTGAATCATGGAGTGAGCCGCTCAATGAAGACCTTCTTATGAACATTCTGCCTACGCTTTTGAGTGCATAAATCTTTCAAAAACTTAGCGTAAGCAGGAACTTGTTTAATAGCGTCAAGCAACGGGATGTTGACTTGCACTTTTTGAAACACATCCAAGATTTCATCAAAATTATTTCTTTTCTTTATTGGTGCCAGACGTTCAGGAAAAGGTGCTTTGGGCACGTGACGGTGGCACATTAGTGACTCTTGGAGAGTCAAAGGGCTCTTGGACTTTGGATGCATTGGTGTGTCCCTCTGCTTCATCTTGATCTTCTGTTTTAGAATTTGAATCATCCCCAGGCATCTCTATTCCGTTATCAATCTGCTCACCTGACCTAAGGGTAATGATTGATTTGGCTTGCTCATGATATTGCCTTTGGTTGGAATTAGAGCCAATCTCATACTGTCCCTTTGGGTTAGCCTCAGGTTGGCTAGGGAACTTGCCCTTCTCTCTCTCACTCAATGTAGCAGCTAGTTGACCCATTTGTATTTCCACTTAGCAATGGATTGTGCATTTGCATGTAAGCTTTCTGGTTGGCGAGTAAGGTTTGTTGGGTATCTTTTGGAATTGGAGAGAACTCGCATGAAAAGATGAAGTGTATCCTCAAGAGATGGGTTCCTTGATTGTGTAGGCGATTGTTGATATTGTGGAATTTGTTGATTGCTAACTTGGAGGTGCGGTTGCATGGGAGGATTTCCGGATGGTCCTCCTTGATGTGGTCCCTTTGCCCAAGAAAAATTTGGATGCCTAGCCCACCACAGGTTGTATGTGTTCGAGTAAGGATCATTCCCAATTTTGAAAAGTGTTCATAGCATGAACTTGTTCAGAGAAGTTCTGGGATCTTGTCCCCATGGACAAGACTGGGCAGACTAGAACATGTGGCACATGCCTCCACTTGAGCTGTTTGTGGAGGTCCATTATTTAATACCGTGAGCATCAACTTTCTTTGTCAGGTTATCAAGTTTGGCGCACAACTCTAGCACGACTCCTATCTCATATATACCACCTCTCTTTTGTGGTTGGGAACTTCTTTCACCTCTATCTGAATAGTCCCATTGCTGGGAGTTTTCACACAAGGTTTCAAAAAATTTCCATGCTTCGGTATCGCTTTTGGTCATGAAGGACCCTCCACTGGTGGCATCAACCATGCGACGGTTCTGGGGTGTCAGACCGTCATAAAAGTATTGCACTTGTTGCCACTTCTCAAAACCATGGTGAGGACATTTAAGAAGCAAGTCCTTCCATCTTTCCCAACATTCATGAAAGTGCTCGCCCTCTTTTTTGTGTGAAGTTAGTAATTTCTCTACGGAGGGCATTGGTTTTGTGAACGGGAAGAACTTATTTAAGAACTTCTTAGGCAGTTGGTCCCATGTAGTGATAGTTCCAACTTACTAGAGAATTCAACCATGCTTTCGCCTTATCCTTCAAGGAAAAAGGAAACAGACGTAGGCGGATTGAATCGTCTGAGAAGTTTTGGAACTTAAAAGTGGAGCAAATGTCTAAGAATTCTTTCACATGATGATATGGGTCCTCCTTGTCCAATCCATAAAAAGATGGCAACAATTGTATGACTGCCATGTTTAAGTTCAAAGTGTCTTGCCGTAGTGGTTGGCAACACTATGCATGAAGGCGCATTAAATTGACAGAGTCAATAATCTTTGAGAGCCTTAACTTCGGTCTCGGTCGCCATTTCAATGAATTATTTCTCAATCTTTCACGCAGTGTTCTTTCTATTTCAGGATCAAACGGTGCTAGTTCTTTATCTGAGATCTACGTCCTAGCATAAACTAAGTAATAACCTAAGCGAAAGAAAACTAGAACTAGAATTTATACTATTCAAAAAAACAAGTTAAAACTATGTAAGTGAGAAAGGGAAGAAAGAACCCGAAAAAGGAGATGATTGGTGTTAAGAAGCTTCTCCTCACTTAGTAGCTTTCTTCCTCAATTCCTGTAAACAACAAAAAAAAAAAAACCAAATTAGGTTTCCTAAAATAATAATAGAAGAATCCTAAGCAACGGTTAATTTCTAAAAATAAAATAAAATAAAATTAAAACTTTAACCTAAGTTAGTAAAATCCTAAGCTATGAATTATGATAAGAGAGAATCCTAAATTCAATTTGGAACGAAACAGTCCCCTTAAGAACGGCGCCAAAAACTTGATCACTCCCCAAGTATAGGGTTGTGATGTAGTAATAAACTTCGGTAAGAAGATCGAGGTCGAATCCCACGAGGACTGGTTGTCACAATTCAAATCTATGATTCTTCTTAACTAATCCAATGAATAATGAACTAAACTCGCTAAGCACAATTTTAGGAAAACAATTAAGAACAGGAAGAAAATTCAATCGAGAGAAAGCACCAGACTTTCGAATCCACCCCTAATTATCCTAACCCTTGTTTTGTCTCGTTGATTCACCTTGTCCTTGATTGATACCACTTAAATAGAGAAAGCACAATCTGTGTCCTAAATCGGACATCTGACTGTCTAATTCCTTTAAGCAATGCCATGAACAATACATCCCATGTCCTTGGTCGGGCACATGGTATGCAAAATTCATTAAAGCACCACTGTTCCTTCCTCTATAGGAAACTTGTTCTTGATCGACCCAAGCACTGTAATAAGCATCCAACAACATCCATCTATACTTTGGTCAAGTTCATAGATGGAGAAGTATGGAATTTAACCCATAAAGCCCACTTAGAGAAAAAAAAATAAATTAATTAAAATTCAAAGTAAATCAACCGATACAAGAGTGATCAAATTAGGGGCTTCATCTCACCCTAGCCGAGAGATTAGTTACCCATAAAATTCATAAAAAATATTAAATAAAAATCATAAACTAAAACTCCAAACCGAACAATCTCTCTCTCTTTCTCCTTCTCTTTCTTCTCTCCCTGGCTCTGGATCTCAAATTCCTTGGATCTGAATGCCTCTCCCACGTCCAAAACTTCCCTTTTATAGTTGCTTTTGGATGGCTGGAATCGGTGGCAGAGTCGTAGACGGACTCGAAGTGCGATTTTTCACAACCGTGATCGGTAGGCCCCACAGAGGTGTTTTCTGGAAAATCCACCCCGTCCATTGGATTCAGGACGAAATTTTAGTCAAGAATGAGTGGTTTTGAAGGTCCATTGGCGCGGCCCACAGAAGAAATCTCGAAAAGATCGGTTTTGAACGTCGCCGAGCAGCCTGTTTGTGGCCTCTGTACCGCGCACGTGTGTACGCATGGGAGTGGAATCTTAACATGGTTTTGTAGTATCCATGGCCCTCTACGCGATGGTCGGTTCAGATTGTCCGGAGGATTGACGGGTGGGGCCCACTGTCTTCCGCAAAAACGGCCAGCGCCGTCGTGCGTTTCGCGGACGCAAACCTCCGTCCCTGAAGATGGTGGGGTCTACTGTGATGTTTTCTTGAGAAATCCACTCCGTCCATTGCATGGAGGAGGAAATTTCGGTCGGAAACACATAGTTCTTTTTCATTTTGGTGCGAGCCACGGAAGATCTCGTTACACCGTCCATTCCACGTTTGAACGGCTAGATTTCACTCAGGACGACCGTTCGCAATTCTGCCACCTAGGCAGTGATTATGTCCTTCATTTAGACCTGATGGACGGTCCGGATTATCTTTTTGATGGACGGTGTGGACCCACAACTCCAACGACCGATCGTCGTTTGCGACGCTGGCCGTTTTTTGCGGTTTTTGAAGACGGGCGCGGGTCAGCGCCCGCGCTGACCGTCCGGGCGTCCGGTGCGGCGCTGGTGCACACGTGCAGGGTGCACACGCTCCCCATACACAGGGTTCACCTCGATGTTTACAAGAAATCTGCACTTTCCATCCTCTTTCTCATGTTATTTCCATTGTCAGGGCCAAATTTAAGGCAGTTCCAAATATCAGGTGGGCCTGAAATCAGCGATTCATGGGCTGATTTGTCAGTTGGAGCACTTCCCGAGATCAACAATAGCTGAAATTTAATATGTACGGTTAATTCACTACTTCATCACATGTATGAAGCTTCGAGCCAATCGGACGGTGGAAACTCAGATCTTGCAATTTTTACCGCTTTCGGCCTCTTTAATGTGAACACTTGATTTCCTGGGTCCCCGGCATGTAAATTCTTCAATATTGGTCGTCTCGAGGTCCGTTCCTTACTCGGTAATTTTGGAGCGCCAAAATCATGTCTTTAACATCAATTTCCAATTCACACTCCTGATTTCATCCTGTAATCAAAACATGAGTAATATACTCCATTAATCCTTATCATGTACGTAAAATTAGACAATTGCTGGGGTCTAATATGCAATATTCGACACTCATCAAGACATCTTAAAGGTTAACACCTAGGTTTTTGGAAAATGATTAATGTACTCGAGTTTCGGGAACCAGGGTGTTACAATTTATGTGTTGGATCCACACCGCCCATCAACTTTTCTATATTGTCCTACATCATGATTCCAAAAAATGAGGCACAACCAAACCTCAAGTTGACCACACCATAGAAAGCAGTGGGAATGGAATGACTGCCATTTAACCTCTTCATAAGGTCACATAAAACTGGATGAAGGGAAAACACAAAAATCAGCTTGATCAGATGCTTATGTGGTCCCAAGAAATTTTTTATGGTAGGCACTCAATTCCCACTTTTTCTTGTAGTGTGGCCTACTTAAGCCTTAGATCTAGCTTGTTTTTGGTCTTTTTCCCTAAAATGATATGGAAAAATAAATGGATGGTGCAGATAAAACATATACATCATGGTATGCCTCATAGATCCATATGACAGGACCATCCATCTCTAACTATACCAGGTGGGGGTAATATGCAACCCCACTGGATCCGAAGGGAGAGGATTAGGTTGAGCAGCGAGACACACTACTGAAGTCATGTCACTAAGTTCTGTGGGTCCACCATGATGTATGAGTTGTATCCACACCGTCCATCCATTTGGAGAGATCATTTTAGGGTATTATCCAAAGAATGAGGCAGATCCAAAGTTGGGGTGGACCCCACCATAGAAAATAGTGGGGAGAGTGACGCCCAGCGTTGAAACCTTCCTAAGGTCTACCATGATATTTATTTGAGATACAACCTGTTCGCAGACATGAAAGGAGGAACAAAATATCAGCTTGATCGAAAACTTTTGTGGCCCTTAGAAGTTTTTAATGGTGGGTGTCACTCACCCCACTGTTTTTTGTGGTGGGGTCCACTCATTTTTTGGATCTAACTCATTCTTTGAATCATGCCCTAATATGATTTCTCCAAATGGCTGAACGGTGTGGATACAACACATACATCATGAAGGGACCCATAGAACTTGGTGACATCACTTTAGTAGCGAGTCTTGTTACTCAACTTAACAGTAGGTAATCTGTGTGGTGTGCCACATGCCACCTACCTTTGGGCCTACCTTGATGTATGTGTCCTATATCCACTTTGTTCATCCATTTTTTCAAATAGTTATGGGGCAATATACAAAAAATGAAGCAAATCCAATTATCAAGTAGGCCATGTAGTAGGAAATAGTGGTGAGTGACCATTAATGAGCCAAGAAAGTTATAGGCCACATGAGATTTGGATCATCCTCATTTTTGGGATTGATCCCTAAAATGATTTGGAAAAATGGATGGACTGCATGGATAAAACACATACATTATGATGGGGGCCAAAATACTGTCCAATAGCTAGGGGCTATTATGCAATCTGGATCCACCGAGGTGGGTGGGATTGTGACTATGAGGCCCACACGGTGATGTATGTGACTATATTCATCCTATCCATCCATATTAAAAGCTCATTTTTGAGCATGATCCAAAAAAATGAAGCAAATCCAAATCTCATATGGCCATAGTACAAGAGAAAGTGGTAAATGTCCATTAAAAATTTCTTGCAAGCTACAAAAGCTTTGGATTAAGATGATATTTGTGTGGTATCTTCACCCAGGTGTTTTTTTTAATCTTATCAGAATGTTGGTAGATAAACATTTTGATTGAATCCATGAATATTTCAATGGTAGGGATTCAATCATGATTGTTTCATAAAGGCAAATGTGTCAAATTAACATATTCCAAACATTTCAGACATTAATTAACAAACAAGTTGTTCTAAATTCAATACTAAGTTTTTGACTTCATATTCAGACTTTAGATTCTGAATTCAGATTCAAACTTCCAACTTTAGATTTAACAAACAGGCTCTTGGAATATATGTAAACTAAACCTCTATAAAATAATATAAATGTTTGATTTAAGTGCACTTGCTATATGAGTCATATAGTCTATAAATCAAGTATTAGTGTGAACACTCTATATCTGAATCATGAGACGTGACACACTATCACACCATCCATCCGCTTATTTTAGGGAATAACCCTATAAAAAAAGGTAGATCCGAACCTAAGTAGACGACACCGTGGGAAACCGTGGGGCTGATGACACCCACCGTTGAAACCTTCCCAAGGCCCACCCTATTTTCTATTTACCATCCAACCTGTTGATAAGGTCGTGCTGACCTGGCCAAAGGAAAATATAAGTCTATGCTTAATCCAAAAGTCGGGACGCATAAAGTTTTTAAATGTGGGTGTTCAATCACCACTGTTTCGTGTGGTATGGTCCACTTGAACTTAAGAATCTGCTTCATTTTTGGGTTCTTGACCGAAGATTAACTAAAGAGAGGGATAAACGGTGCTTATATAAAATACAACGGTCAGCAGTATCTATTGAGCAATAATCTTCCACACATCTCTATGTACAAAATCCTGTCCGTTCATTCAATCAGGTATGGATGGGCCAGACGGACATCCTAGAAACATGTGGAGTACTTCTGCGTGCTGAATGTTAACCGTTGGCTTCTTTCTGTAGTCATCTGATTGCACTCTTCAAAAGTCATTCAATCAGTGGATAGTATATTCTGAATAGTGTGTTTCTCAGGGAGGAACTCATCCATGATCGTTCCCAACAAATGAACCGTCTGGATCTCATCCACATGCCTCACTTCAAAAGAAATTCAGTGCTTGATCACTAACTTAGATACCAACATCTAGCACCTGATTTTTCTCTTAATCCAAATAAAGGGCCCTTGAGGTGTCTAGACCGCAGGTTTCAGCCATCAAAGTTCATTCGCTACAATGAAACCTTCATTTGCAAACTAGGCTTAGAGTTGTACGACTGAACCTAAAAGGACTAAAATACCTCTCTTTCTAAAATTGCTTACCCTAACTGTTCAAGTATTTTTGTGAAAATAGCAGCCGCCGAACCCTAAAAAGTCACTTTTCCAGTCTTAGCTTTCTGCGCAGGAAAATCACGGACTCGTCCGTTCACACTATTATTTGCCAAATAATTCCTGTTGACTCCTTTTGGAACGATTGAAGTGTACCGACTACCACCGTGCGTTCATACTCGTTCAAAGCATCGTCCAACAAAATACATGTGAGTTCTCCACCATCTAAGCCTATCCTTCTCACTTGTCACGTGTGACATGTGGCACATATGTACAATTATTCCGACCATCTAAACCATTGTGGATGGAGCATATCTCTAAAATTACATTGATAACTAATTAACGGCTATGAAATTGATGGTTCATAGCAAAATGAGTGGCCCAAATTTGAAGGAAAAAAATTCAGACAGTCAACTTTCATCTTCTAAGTGAAAATTTTCGGTTCTAAGTGAAAATTTTCGGTTATATTCTATTCTCAGTTGATTCAGCGATTTGAATGGTCTGGTTACTCATGCATCTGTTCCAGTTTTTTAAAAGAAATGCTCAATGGTGCATAACTAGTTACCTCTAACTAGTTGTGTGTGAGGCTTATCACAGTGTTTTTGTAACATCCAAACTGTCTATCAAGATAGTCCTACCATGAGAAAGAAATGCTCAAAAAATAAGGTCTAATAAACTATTAATTAGTCCACACCATATAAAATAATGAACAACCACCAAAAACTTCCATGTTTATATGGTCCATCGAATCGTTGAATCCACCTGATTTTTGGAGCATCTGATTTTCATTGTGGGAGGATCATAGTGGAAGGGTAGGATGGCAAACAAACACCAGAACTGGGTCCCACACACCAACTAGTTGTGTTTTAGCATTTGTTATTTTTAAATGGTACAAAAAAAAAAAAAAGACAACATTAGCATTTCATCTTGCAATGTGCTTTCTGGAGAAATGGTCACAAACTGGTAGTGTATGTCCTTGTGTGAAATTACGGTCCATCTTTCTCCCGGAGTGTCACTTTACCCTGACATCAGAGCTGTCAAAAGATGGGCCACACCATTGGATGACCTGGAGTGAAAGTCAGGACGGTCCACTCATCAAGCAGGCCATTTGATTTAATGTAGGAATGTCACCCAAATAATAGTTGGATTAGGTTCATTTTCATGATAGGGAGTCTTCATGGTGTGGCCCATTTTTTGGTTGGCTCTGATATCTTACACACATAACAAGTTGGATCGAAAGATCGCTGTTGGTGAAAGTTCAGGTACAGTGCCTGTATGTGATTAAGACGAAGTAATCACGACTTTTTTTAATATAAACGAATTTTAAAAACAAATAATAGAAGTCGGTCACCTCTCACGATGACACATGGCCTAGGCTTTTAGAAAGTATATATATTCCAGAGGACTTTTTCGATTAATAGACTTTTACTTTATTTTCTTTGAATTTTTGACAAAATTTAGATTGTTGGCCCCACACACGTACGAGGATCCTCCAAATGCATGCATGCATGCTTTTAGGACTATGCATTATTCTATCATCAGGCACCAATAGGGCTGTACACGTGTAGAGTTAGCTGGGTTAGCTTGTTTGACTCTGACCCGAAAAAGCTTGATTTGACTCGGTTCGAAATTAAATTTGAGCTGATTTTTTGAGTGAAATTAAATTTGAGCTGATTTTTTGAGTTTGAAAAATTTTCGAACTAGTTGGAACTCGCTTGAACCCGACCCAACTTAGATCGGGCCCAACTCGAATCAAACTCGAATACAACTAGTTTGGTGACTCGGTTACTTTTGATATTGATGTTGCTCATCAGGTGTTTGATGAAATGACTCAATGTCTGGTTCAAAAGAAGGCCCACTTGATGAATAGTCATTATTAGATAATTGTCGACCATGAGAGAGTGATTTTTGCTAGAATATGAAAGGAGAAGGTCCACACAACAAATAGAAGCCTTAAGAACCTTACTAATAACAATCAAGGGTCAGGATTGTTGCCCTCAATCCCACCTCATAATCTGTACCTCTGGGAACATAGGACACGTAAACACGGTAGTACTTTACATGAGTGGGTGGGCCCCACTCAACGAAGGTTCCTGATCGTTACCTTAGTTTAAAAAGTATAGATAAATAAAGTGGCAGAAAGCTGGTGGGAATAGCCAGCTGCAGGAATCACGACCGCGTCCTCTTGTCGGCCTGAGATTTGCCCGTCCCACGCGCACTACTTTCCTAGACGCGGATTTGGTGGACTCGGAGAACCACCCAGTTTGGTGGATCCGCGACTGTAGGGCCCACCGTGATGCATGTGTTTTATCCACACCGTTCATCATTTATGATCCCAAGAACGAAGTGAACCATGCCACAATCAACAGTGGTGATTGGACGCTCACAGTTAAAAACTTCTTGGGCCCACAAAAGTTTTGGATCAATGGTATTTTTGTTTTCCATTCATCCCGGCCTACTTGATATTATCAAAGGACTGGATGGCAAATAAACATTACAGTGGGCCTCAGGAAGTTTTTAATGGTGGTAGTTCAATCACCACCGTTTCCTGTGGTGTCGTCCAGATGAGATTTGAATTTTTTTTAAATTTTGAACTCATAACCTAAAATGAGCTCTCAAAACAGATGAACGGCATAGATATAAATCATAATTGGCCCCACAGATATGGATCCAACGAATCTGTGTGCCTCATTCCACCACAGATATGGACCGCTTATATCGTAGCCAATTCATCCATCTCCTTAACTATTCGGTTCAGTTTTGAAACCGGAACCGAACCGTGTGCACCGCTGCAACCCATGCCGGCACGGAATCCAACTGTACCAGTCTGTATTGGAAAAGCTGCGCACGCCGTGATGTATGTGTTTTATTCATTTTGCCCCCTTCCATTTAAGGGCATGAGCCCATAAATAAAGGCAGATCTAAATCTCAGCGTAGACCATGTTATGATTCACAAGTCTCCGTTACCTGATCAATGAGTTGGATGGCAAATAAACGTTAAAGTGGGCCCTAAAAAGTTTCTAACGGTGAGCATTCAATCACTATTTTATTTCAAAGTGTGGTCTATTTGAGATTTGAATTATTTATGTTTTGAGCTCCTACCATAAAATGAGATGGCAAAATGGATAGACTATGGATGAAACATGAAGGGGGTTGGGTACTAACCCCATCAGTCTTGAGCTCAATACACATATGGGCCACTATGATATATGGATTTTATCATATGTTCATTAGTTTTGCTGCTTCATTTTGGGATATAAAACACAAAAATGTAATAAATCCAAGGCTTAAGTGGACCACACATCGAGGATTAAGCTCTGACTATTGAAAACTTTTTGGGCCACGCAAGTTTTGAATGAAGCTGATATTTGTATCTTTCCTTGATTCACTTTTATGTGACAGGTTTGATGACAAATAAACATGAGGGCTAGCTCTAGCAAGGTTTCAATGGTGGATGCCATTATCATCGCTCATTCTTATGGTGTGGTTCAGTTGAGCCTTGGCTCTGCCTTTTAGTATTTTTGTTAGCTTGTTAGTACACTCTACTATCAGTTCACACTTCGCTGTTAGAGTCTTTGTTCTACCTTATTTCAACACTTATACACAAAAATAATATAGCAAAATGGATAGACAGTGTGGATAAAACGTATATACCATGATGGCTCTTCAAAGCCTCTGCTTGTGAGCTTGGGACAGGCCCCATAAGACAAATCATGGTGGGGCCAAGGAGCTGTTCCAGACTGACCAGCATCGACAAGGGTAAATGAGGACCCCGATTGCCTCCCATATTGCTAATAGAAAGGAGGCACTATGTAGCAATTATGAATGCGTTTTATCCATGTGGATCATCCATTTTTAGATAATTATTTTTGGGCATGATCTCAAAAAGGGGTAGATCCAAATCTTGGATTGACTACATCATAAGAAAACAATTGTGATTGAATGCCCACCATTAAAAACTTCATAAGATGGACTGCAATGTTTATTTGCTATCTAACCTATTAATTAGGTCACAAACCCTTTAATGAAAGGAAAATACAAATATTAGTTTCATGCAAAACTTTTATGTCCACTAGGAAGTTTTTAATGGCACCACATAGTCTGCTAAAATTTTGTATGCTCCATCTTTGGACTCATGCCTTAAAATGAGTTGGCAAAATGGATGGGCTTAGATATGATAGGTCCATGGAGCACAATTTCAAAGGAGTTGTTACTCAGTTTTAGTAAGCAATTAGTCTAAAGCCCGACTGTAATGTAAGTGACTTATTTATGGTGTATATTTATTTTACCGTCTTATTTTAGGGCATGAGCGGAAAATTAAAACATATATGTAGCTAAAGCTGACCACACCACAAGAAATAGTTTGAATTGAAGGCTTGCCCACCGTCGAAATTTTCTCTGAGACACTTGAAAGTTTTGACTTTTGAATCAAGCTCTTATTTGTGTTGACAGAGAATCATTACCGTAGGTAACCGTGGTGTGGTCTACTTGAGCTGTTGATCGCTTCAATTGGGCTCATAACCTAAAATGAGCTGCAAAATGGATGGACGGCGTGGATAAGACCCATAAATCTAGGGTTGGCCCACATATAAACTCAGTACCGGTGACTACCGAATTGGAGTCCCATTTCAGTAGTTCCTGATGTGAGCATTTGGTACGCGGATTGCCTGCAGCCGAAGCTCTGTGGGGCCCAATTTAATGTATATGTTATATCCACTCCTTTCATCCGTTTCGCCGACTGATTTTAGGGTTTGAACCCAGACATGAGGGAGATCTAAACCTGAGGTGAACCACACCATAGGAAAAAGCAGGGAATGAATGTTCACCATTAAACGCGTTTTGGGACCAGATAAGTTTTGGATCAAGCTGATATTCGTATTTATGCTTCATCTAGATTTGATTCGCCTTATGAACGGGTTGGATGGAAAATAAACATTACGGTGGGCCCTGGGAAAGTTTCAATGGTGGGCGTCATTTTCTCCACTGTTTAATGTGCTGTCGCCCGTTGATATTTCAATGGTACGGTGAAACGTATGGACGGTGTAGATATAGTACCTACATCAATGTGGGCCCGGCGGACCTTAGGAATGCAGCAATATTCCTGGACCCGAGCGTTGCAGGCAATCCCCGTCCGAGCTTTTCGGACGCGGATTTACGGCTTTCGCAGGAAGTTCCTGCCCAAGATTCTATGTGGGCCATTACGATGTTTGTGAGAAAGCCACTCCGTCCATCCGTTTTTCGAGTTCATTTTAGGACATGCGACCAAAAATGAGGAGGATCAAAAACTGACATGCGACCAAAAATGAGGAGGATCAAAAACTCAAGTGGGCCACACGAGAGGAAACCGTGAGGATTTAGTGACCACCGTTGAAACGTTTATATGGCCACAAAAGTTTTGCATCGGTATAATTTCTTGGCCTTTTCACTTTATCTCAGTGAAAATGACTTTATAAACGGTTTGGATGGAATATAAACATCAAGGTGGATCCTGGGAAGGTTTCAACGGTAGGAATTCCTTTCCCCGCTGTTTCATCTAGTATGGCCCACTTGAGTATTGGATCCTAATCATTTTCGGTCTCATGACCTAAAATGAGCTCAAAAAACGGATGGACAGGTTGGATTTCTAAGAAATACCACAGTGGCCCCATCCAAGATCCTTGCGCAGGAACTTCCTGCGAAAGGCTTTCGCAGGAAATCCGCGTCCGAGCTTTTACCCGTAGGGATCCGTACCTGGAAACGGATTGGCTACTCCCCCTGCCACCAGCCAATGGCTGATGGTCGGTGCTCCATGGGTCCCATCATGATATATGTGTTTCATCCATGCCGTACATCTATTTTTCCAGATCATTTTATACTACGAGACCAGAAATGAGTTATATCCCAATCTCAATGGACCACATTACAGAAAACAGTGTTGAATGAGTGTCAACCATTAAAAAAATTTTGGGGGCCATACAAGTTTTGGATCAAGCTGATCTTTGTTTTTTCCCTTCATCTGGGCCTGTATGACCTAACCAACAGATTGGATTTCAAATAAACAGTACAATGGGCCTTAGGAGGATTTTAATGGTGGATATCCAATCACTATTGTTTTCCTGTGGTGTGGTCCACCTGAGATATATATCCTCTAATTTTTGAAATCAAGCCCTAAGATGATCTGTAAAAATGGATGAACGGAATGGATGAAACAAATACATCATTGTGGGGCCCACAGAGCACAGACCACCAGCCATCGGGCTGGTGGCAGGGGGAGTAGCCAATCCGTTTCCTCAATACCCTCATCAAGTGGACCACGTGTATGTCTAGTCTCGCTTGCTGTTTTGGAACCGTTCATTCTTTTAAACTAACCCTCCTTTATTTTTACATCCTTTGTAGTTGGTAGTTGAACGGCCCGGATACATGAGATTACGACGTGCCGGCACAACGGATGGCGGTAATATAATATAGACATTTCGGTTCCGTGGAACTTCGTGTCGTGTTAGATGCGACTTCCCTGTGGGGCCAGCACGATGTTTGTGATATATTCACGCCGTTCATCCGTCTCTCCGGCTGGACGCGGATTTCCACATTGGTGGGACCCACCGTGATGTTTATTATAAATCTACCCCGTCCATCCGTTTTGTGAGCTCATTTTATGTTATTAGGGCAAAAACCAGCCGGATCCAATACTCAAGTGAGCCTAAAACGTGAGGATTGAACTTCAACAGTTGAAATATTGGTGGGGCCACAGAACTTTTGAATCAGGCTAATATCTGTGTTTTCAGTTCATCCCAGTAGGAATGACGTTACGAACAGTATAGATGACATTTAAACATCACTGTTCACCCTATGGAGGTTTCAACTGTAGAGATTTTCCTATCCACCTTTTCCTTTAGTGAGTCTTGGATACTCCTCACTTTTGGTCTCAGGTACTTAAAACGAGGTAAAAAAAACGGATGGACGGAGTGGATTTCTCAAAAACATCACGGTGGGCCCACCTAAACTTCCAGTGCAGGAACTTCCTGCCAAAGGCTTTCGATGAAATCCGCGTCCTCTCCGGCTCATTTTCAAACATAACCCTAAGATTTGAGTGTGCCATGTGTCACTGTTAAAGATGATAATATGGATTTCTGTGGGGCTTGGAATGTAGCCAGATTAAATTGAGACATGTGTCATTGCCAAAAATGACCTGGGTAAGGTATAAAGTTGTTAGGTTAAGTACGACCATGCCTCCCTTTGACAGCCAAGGTGGTCTTGTCTAATCCTTACTCATTTAAATTCCATTAAGCTACATCAGGGCACCACCATGCCATGCATCCAAGATCCTACGATGGGGCCGGTTGAGGACCTACTCCACTTATAAATTGTTAGGACATGATTACCTACTCAACCTAACAACGTTGAAACATGCTTTGCATGACTTCATCTCTTACCCAATCTTGTTGTGAAATTCCATCCAATGTAGATTTTATGGTGATCCCAGCATCAGGAACATCGGAAGCGGATTGTGTCTTACCTTGCCTGTCTCCGTATGGGAGCAGGCAGCAGCTTTGAGTGGCCACCATGATGTATGGGTCTTATCCACCCCGTCCATCCATTTTTTCTGTATCATTTTAGCGTATAAACTCAAAAAATGAGGCAGTTCGAAGGGCCAAGGCTCAAGTGGATGACACAATGGAGATTAAACTCTTACCATTGAAAACTTCACGGGGACCACAGAAGTTTTGGATGGAGTTGATATTTGTGTTTTCTATTCGTCCAGGTCTATGTAACTTCATTAATAAGTTGGATGGCAAATAAACATCAATGTGGGCCCTAGAAAAGTTTCAATGGTGAGAATCATTATCAATCATCGCTTCCTGTGCTGTGGTCCACTTGATCCTTGGATCTGCCTCATTTTTGGGTACATAGCCTAAAATTATATGAAAAAAATGAATGAACAGTATAGATAAGACCCATACATCACGGTGGCCATTCAAAGCTGCTGCCTGTTCCCAGCTGGAGACAGGCTGGGTAGGACGCAATCCGCCTTTGGAATATCCATGGTGACTGAATGTTGTGGGGCCCACCATGGTGTGTGTTTTATCCATGATGTTCAATTATTTTTCCAACTCATTGTAAGTCATGAGTCTAAAATTGAAGTGTATCCAAAGGGCATGGATTGGGTATTACCCCACTATGACCTAACTAGAGATGAATAATCTTGAAAGGGCTTTGTACGGCCTTACTGTGATATATGTGTTTTATCCAAGCTGTCAATCCATTTTAAAATATCATTTTAGAGCATGAGTTAAAAAAGGAGGCAGATCTAAGACTTAAGTGGACCACACCACATGAAACAATGCCAACTACTAAAAACCTCTTGGGGGCCACAAACGTTTTGGATCAAGTTGATATTTATGTTTTCCCCTTAGTTTATGTTACCTTATGAGCAGGTTTAGATGGCAATTAAACATCATGGTGGGCCCAAGAAGGTTTCAACTGTGGAGGTCATTGTCACCACTGCGTCTTATGGTGTGCTCCGCCTGAGCCTTCAATTTGCCTCCTTTTTAGGGTCGTGCCCTGAAATGATGGCCTCACAAAGCCCTGATAAGAATGTATAGGTTTTAGTAGGGGTAGTACCCAATCTGGCCTGTATCCAAAACTCAAGCGGGCCACATCCAGCAAGGCCAGCTTGAGCTTCATTGGTCCGCAATGGCTCATTCCAACGGTTTATGAATATTCCAACGCAGTTTATAAATATTCTACAGCACATTACAGGCTTCAACTCATTCTTTATGGATATGAGCGTGTATGGACCATTACATATCCTTACTCATGCCTCCGTGGTATACTCACAAGAGTTTCAACACAAGATTATGGGTTTGGGTACCTCTTGTAGTGAAATCGCACGGTGGTGCACGTGCGTAATAAAAAAAAAGAATTACAAAAATTAAAAATAAAACAAAAACTAAAGTAGAGCCTACACCCCCTGTGATTTGCCATCCAACACGCTCATAAGGTTATACATACCTCAATGAAGGGAAAACACAAATATCAACTTTATACTTCTCTACCTTAATAAGTTTCAATGTTAGGCGTTCAATCTCTGCAATTCCTGTAGTGTGATTCACTTGAACTTTTGATATACTTCAACTTTAGAATCATGATCTAAAATGAACTCATGCATGGATAAAGAATCCTTACCATTGCTCCAGTGGTAGACTCTCGAGAGTTTCAACACCTGATCAAGCGTTCCAGTATCCATAGGTGGTGAAACCCCACTGCAGCGTGAGTGTATGGGGTGCGTGTGCGTGTGAAAAAAATGCATGGATAAAATACATATATCATGGTGGGCCCACAGAGTCCAGTCACGAGGAGATGCATGGTGTTGGGAGAGGTTTTGTGAGGCCACAATTATATGTGTTTTATGTACGACGTCCAAGCCATTTTGCAAATTTTTTTCTTAACACACACACATTCACACCCACTCACCACAGTGGGTACCACCCATGACCTGTGTGCGTGTGTTAAAAAAAAAAGGGGTCCGTGAGAGCTCATGAATAAAGGTGGACACGAGTTGAGCCAAGTCGAACTTGGCACGGCTTGGCTCAGTTTGGCTAGCAGCCAACCTGATGTAGGACATGACATAGATACATTCCTAGCATGGTTGGACCAAAAGAAAGTGAACCATAAATTGACCACAACTTTTGATCTATATATCGTTATGGGATGCACAACCTATCAAACTTTACTGTAATAGGTCATCCAAAGTGAACTGACCCACAACGTGGGTCATGTCTGTCCGTTTCTCTAGAAAATGCGCACTTTCAGCTCAAAAATAAAATTTTAAGGAAAAATTACTATTTTTAGTTATTCTAATTTTTGTAATATTTTCTTATTTTTAGAGTTTTAAATTTTCTTCTTTTTAGAAATAACTTTCAATCATGTTAAGACTCTTTTAACAAAAATTTATTTGAAATTTTTTATTTTCAGAAATTAGGCTTTAGAAGAGTTTTACTAGAATTATGATTTTTATTAGAATTTAAATTTTACTATTTTTGGTAATTACGAATTTTAGGGAGTTTGAGTTGGAGTTTGATTCTGAAACTTCTTCTAAGGTTTGGTATTACTATTTAAAGGGTCATAAATTCGTTTTTATCATCAATCAATCAATTTTCAAAATTCTAAACTTTATTTCTATTTTCTTATTTTTCCTCGTGGATTTGAGGTATCTATGTGAGGAGTCCAGAGAAGTTCCGTGGATTCTAAGTAGTTATCCCTTTGAGGAAGACGGTGATCGACCTCATCACATTCATCCGTGCGTCAGTTTGGTATCAGAGCGAGGCTTTTTCTTAGGACGATGACATCTAACGAAGGCACGTGCAACAATCCCATGAACGGTGCTCTAGAAAATTATCCATTAATAGTGGTGACTTTCGAAGCGGTGCAATGAGAGAATCGGCAAGCCTTGCAAAGACTGCAAGCAGCGATCAATGATGAGGGTCAAATGTTGCATATTATTTTCCATTTATATCTTGGTTTTATGAACATGATAATACTTAATGCTCTATTTTACTCATGTTTGTGTTGTAAGGTGAATTTAAGAGCTTGGATTGAAAAGGGTGCTAAAAGCATGTATTCGATACTCAAAAATCACCAAGGCAAGAGAATGATCTTAAGAGACTAAGATTGAAGAATTCACATGCCAAAGATCCAAGAAAATCAAGTAATGAATGAAGAGAATCATAGATTTGAAGTGAAGAAAAGGAATCCTAAAATCGTCCTGAAAAAGTATATTATGAAACTCTGGGTCATTCTGTGAAATTACGTAGAGTGAAGTCTATTTTGAGAAACTACGCAGAGTGAAGTCTATTTTAGCAAACTGCGTAAATTTGAGACGGTTTCTAGAGTTTTCCAACTAGGTGCAAAACTTGGAGTTCCACAACTAAAATAGGACTCTTTAGGATGCTCCAAAGCATCTTTTAGGATTTAAAGAGTGGAGCAAAAGGGTGGAGAAGCCGTCGCCAAGAGTTTTTCTTCTTCCTTAGTTGTTTTCATGTTTTTCTTAAGAGACTTTGGTCCAATCATGTCTATAGTTGGATAAACTTCTTAACTAGGGCTAAGAGATGAAGCTTGTAGTGTGATGAGATGTTTCTCTTGCTTTAATTCATGTTTATGTTGAACTCCATGGATTCTAATTTGGTATTTATGGAATACTTTCAGTTTTTAATGGTTTATTATGACTCAAATTACAGTAGATCTGCAATAGCTTTGAGTATCTTTTTTTCCTGATTTGAGATTGTGAAATTAGTAAGTTTTATTGTTCACCATCATCCCTTGGGCATGTAGGGTGATGGAATCCTTCCTAGTCTTCACAATTCTCTTGCTTTGAGATTATGGATTGGTATATCCTGTTGTTCGCTATTGTCTCCTGGGCATGGTTTGGTTGTGGAATCCTTGCCAGTTTTCATAGTTCTCCTTTATTGAGAATTAGGTCAATAGAAGTTTATATTTAGTTTTATTGATATATTTTCTAATTAGATAGGATAAGACTCTAATCTAATTGTGTTACTTGAATCAAGCAAGATGGCTCCCTGATCACTACAAGCGAATCCTTGGGACCCTAGTTCTCACCTTTGAATTTTTAAGTTTCTAATTACACACTTCACATTTACACCCTTTGGTTCCAGATTTAGATTCATATCTTTTTCTAGTTCTACTTCTAATTACTTTCAGAATATGCACGAGATTAGTCCTCATGGATTCGACCTCGATCTCACCGAGATTATTACTGCATCACGACCCTACACCTGGGGTTGTGAACAAGTTTTTGGCGCCGTTGTCGGGGACTAACGGTTGCATTTTTATGAGATTAACTAGTTTTAGAATTAGTTTAAGATTATGATTTTTTTACTTTCTATTTTTAGGTTAGGGTTTTTTCTGAATTATTTTAGAAATTAACTTAGCTTTCTATTTCTAGGTTTAAAAACTTTCCTTTTCTATTTTTAGAAACTAATTTACGTTCTAATTCTAGGATAGAAACTTTCCTAATTTGTTTTTAGAAATTTTCTTAATATGTTTTTAGAAACTAATTTCCTTTCCTTTTTCTTTTTTAGAAACTAGTTTACTTTCATTTTTCATTTTTAAAAACTAACTTACTTTTTATTTTTAGAAACTTTCCTTTGACTTTTTTTAGAAACTAGGTTACTTTCTTAGTTCTTTTTTTAGAAACTAACTCACTTTCCTTTTTCTAGGTTTAGAAACTTTCCTAATTTGTTTTTAGAAACTTTTCTTTTTCGTTTTTGAAAACTAGGTTGTTTTTTTTTTAAAAAAAAACTTTCCTAATTTGTTTTTAAAAACTAACTCATCTTTCTATTTTTAAAAACGTTCTATTTTTCTTTTTAGAAACTAATTCACTTTCCTTTTTCTTTTGTAGGATCCTAACATAGAAACTTTTAATTTGGTAACTTCTTTTTATTTCTCTCTTTCTATTTTTAGATTTTTATTTCCCTTTTTCTTTTTAAGTTTATGTTAGATTCTTAAATTAAGGGCTGAGAGTGTTTCATGCCCAAGTAAATCTGTGACAACACTCGACGTCTCTTGAGAGAAGGAGAATTGGTTGAGGGGTTATCTATCCATCACAGGATTATGCACCACTCGAGATCTACCGAGTTAACCGAAGTTATGGCCACAAATCAACTAGACAATCAACCTCCAAATCCACCCCAACATAGGGTGGAGGAAATCCAGGATGAGAACGAAGTGCATTAAGCATCACCGCCTGGTACTTTATGAGACTATTTACAACTGGCGGGGGTGAGCACCCATTCCTGGATGGTTTTTCTAGAAAATATAGGAAACATAGACATCAAGCCAGGAGTAATCCAACTCCTTCCAAAGTTCCATGGGCTTGAATATGAAAATTCATATTTACACTTGAAAGAGTTTGATGAGAGCATAGCCACTTTATACTTCCGTAATGTGTCCGATGACACAATTCAGCTGAAACTCTTCCCTTTCTCCCTGAAAGAAAAGGCTAAGACGTGGTTACATTCACTACATCCACAATCTATTGGCAAATGGAATGACATGACAAGGGAGTTCATAAAGAAATTATTTCCATATCATAAAACGAACACCATCAGAAAGTCAATCATGAACTTCAGCCAAAGGGAAGATGAGACATTCTTCTAATGTTGGGAGTGGTTCAAGGATCTTGTCAGTTTATGCCCACAACACAGTTTTGAAACGTGTCGCATAACAAATTTCTTCTATGAAGGACTGACATCTTCCATGCCCCAATTTGTCGAGATAATGTGCAATGGGAAATTCTTGAACAAAGATGTTAATGAAGTGTGGGATTACTTTGATAAACTTGCTGAAACCACAAAATCATGGGACATCTCCTCAAGAACGAGCATCACGCCTAAGCCTACTCAATCAAAGAAGAGAGCTGGAATATATCTTTTGAAAGAGGAAGATGATATCAATGATAAAGTGGCCAATCTCACAAGGAAACTCGGGCCATGGAACTTAGGAAGGATAAGGATAAGGAAGTTGTTTGCGGTATTTGTGCTCGTAACATTCATACAACTAAAAATTGCCCAACAATACCTGCATTTCAAAAAATATTAAATGAGCAATTAAATGTCATAAACAACTACCAAAGGCCTTTCAAGGGACTCACTTAGAACACATACAACTCCAGCTGGAGAAATCATCCGAATTTTAGTTGGAGGAATGGACAATCTGTTACACCTCAAGGAATCCCTAGTCAATTCTTAAATCAAGGGAAACCTAAAGAGGAATTGGCTCAAAATCTTCAAGAGCTCATCCAGCAAAGTACTCTTCAAGCCTTACAAGAACTCACAAAGGCTATACAAAAGATAGACTCATGCGTTACGGTTTTGTAGAAAGGGATGCTTCCAGCCCAACCTATCCCCAATCCTAAACCACAATACGGAGTTAGTGAACCAATCTCTTCAAATCCAATGGAACAAGCTAAGTTTATCACCACTCTTAGGAGTGTGAAGATAATTGACAAATCTATTCTGGTAAGGGCTGAGAAGCCTACGGACCCGGATGTAGATGACATTGATAGACTTATCAATGCTCCACATGAGGTAGAACTAGAACTTCAAAGCAAACCGATTGCTCCATTTCCCAAATGGTTGATAGCACCAAAATCTCTCTCTAACTCTCAGGATATTCTAGAGGTGCTTAAGCAAGTGAAGGTTAACATTCCTCTACTGGATGCCGTAAAATAGATACCTTCATATGCCAAATTTCTGAAAGATTTATGTACGACCAAAAGACGGAAAAACATTCAAAAGAAAATATTCTTAATAGAAAAAGTGAGTGTTATCCTAAAACAAGATGTGTCACAGAAGTACAAAGATCCTGGTAGCCCAACCATTGCCTGTGTAATTGGAAATTACTAGATTGAGCATGCACTTATTGACTTAGGTGAATTAAAACCCACCCAAACCACATTACAACTGGCTGATCGCTCAGTTCGTGTGCCGAGAGAGATAATTAAGGATGTGTTGGTCCATGTTGATAAATTCTACTATCCATTAGATTTTATTGTCCTGGATACTCAACCCATCGTGGATATGAGCACTCAAATTCCTGTCATCCTTGGTCGCCCATTTCTTGATACATCAAATGCAATCATCAATTGTAGAAATGGAGTCATGAATTTGTCTTTTGGGAATATGACATTGGAGCTCAATATCTTTTTCAATATGAGTAAAAAGGCAGAGGATGATGACGATGCCCACGATATTAACTTGATTGATTCTTTCGTGGAAGATAAAACTCTCATGACATTATCCTTTGACCCTCTAGAGACGTGATTGACCCACTCCCAGGATTTAGATGATGATATGATTAGGGAGATGGGTGTCATGCTTGATACTGTGCTGGTACTTGAAGTTAATTAGTGGAGGCCACAATTTGAAGAATTATCCCAAATGGATATAGTGTCTCTACCGTTTAACCTCTAGGCACTGAAGCTTGACCTAAAACATTTGCCCTCTGATTTGAAATATGCTATTTAGGTCAAGATGAGACATACCCGGTGGTGATTTCTAACCACCTTGAGCGAGAACAGGAGAGTATGCTTATTTCTACTTTCATTAAGCACAAAGGAGCCCTTGGATGGTCGATTGCGAACCTCAAGGGAATTGACTATTTGATTTGTACTCACCTCATCTATCTAGAGGATAATACGAAGACTTCCCGGCAACCACAACGTAGATTAAATCCAAACATGAAGGAAGTGGTTAAGGTCGAGGTTCTTAAGCTATTGGATGGGGGTATCATATACCCTATATCCGATAGCCAATGGGTGAGTTTAACTCAAGTGGTTCCCAAGAAGTCCGAAATCACCATCGTAGTCAATGCCAACGATGAACTCGTGCCAACTAGAGTTACTACTGGTTGGGGAATGTGCATTGACTATAGGAAATTGAATATCGTCACAAGGAATGACCACTTTCCTTTGCTCTTTATTGATCAAATCTTAAAAAGGCTAGCTGGTCATTCCTATTAATGTTTTCTTGAAGGATATTTGGGCTACAACTAGATAGAGATAGCTCCTGAAGATCAGGAAAATACCGCATTCACATGTCCCTTTGACACCTTTGCTTACCGAAGGATGCCATTTGGACTGTGTAATGCCCCCACCACTTTTCAGCAATGAATGAGGAGTATTTTTTTGACATGGTGGGGCAATATTTAGAGGTCTTCATGGATGACTTCTTGGTCTTTGGTCCATCTTTCGGCGTTGTTTAGAGAATCTTAAATGTGTGCTGAAGCGATGTAAGGAAAAGAATTTGGTACTAAATTGGGAGAAGTGTCATTTCATGGTTCGTAAGGAGATTGTCCTTGGACATTTCATCTCGTCTAAAGGAATTGAGGTAGATAAGGCTAAGATTGATCTTATCTTTAACTTACCTCCACCCTGTAAGTCTATATGCAAAATTGCAAAGACCGTGCCATGCATCGGATATGGAGATCTAAGAACTGTAGGGAATACCTTGTTAGGATGTCGTAGCTGCTGTCGGTCGGATGCTGGAGTCTTCATCTCCTTACACCTTTAGAGAAGCTGTGATGGGACTGAAACTTTTGTCGGTGGTGTTGGATTGGAGACCCAACCATATTTTATAAAGCAGAGGGTAGAGGAGTTTGAAACCCATCAAAACTCCTCTTTTTATGGCTCCACACGAATTCGACAATCCTATTTCCTCTAAAACATTGTATGTGTATCACAGTTGTAGCACTTCACCCCTTTCACAAATTTCTGAATGTATCACAACTTAGTGGGGCCCACCGGTATACCCAATCACATTATCTAACCCTTAGGACAATCCAGACCGTTGATCAATAAGGCCCACCTTATAGAATTCTTTCACACTCAAGAACATACGATACGTGCGATCCTTTTTAGGAAATGCCGGATTTTACAGGAGATTCATAAAGAACTTTAGTCACCGCTTTCGTCCTTTATGCAATCTACTTTAGAAGGATGTAACATACGAGTGGACTGAGCAATGCTAGGAAGCTTTTTCTAAGCTCAAGGGCATGTTAACCACTACACCTATCATGACTGGAGCATTCCTTTTGAAATTATGTATGATGCATCCGATTATGCTCTTGGGGTAGTGTTAGGCCAGAGAAAAGAGAAGAAGCCCTATGTTATACATTACGCAAGTAGAACTCTAAATCCGGCCCAAGTGAATTACTCAACTATGGAGAAGGAACTCTTAGTTGTACTATTCGCTTTAGATAAATTTAGGTCCTACTTGATCGTATCCAAGATCATCATCTACACAGATCATGCGGCGCTCAAGTATCTTTTTTCTAAGACTGATGCTAAACCTTGCTTAATAAGATAGATCCTCCTACTCCAAGAATTTAATTTAGAAATAAAAGATAAGAAGGGAGTAGAGAACGTAGTGGCTGACCATCTTTTTCACCTTGACCTCTTTGATTCCCTTGAGACAATGAATATAAATGACATGTTCCCTAATGAACAACCGTTTAAAGTCTCCTATTCACCTTGGTTTGCAGATATTTTTAATTATCTTGTCACAGGTTTCACGCTGACACATTGGACTGCGCAAGATAAGAAGAAAATTTTTACCGAGGTACGCAAATTCTTCTGGGATGATCTGTATTTGTTTAAATATTGCCCAAACTAAATCTTAAGGAGATGTGTGCCAGACAATGAACACCAAAGTGTCATCTCCTCCTGTCATTCTCAAGCCTTTGGTGGTTAGTTTTCTGTTAAAAAGACCACGACCAAATTCTGCAGTGCGGCTTTTACTGGCCCACTATATTCAAGGACACTCATGAGTTTTGCAAAGCTTGTGAGCGTTGTCAGAAATTGGGAGCATTGTCTCATCGAAATATGATGCCTTTGAACTCCATTATGATCATTGAAGCATTTGATTGCTAGGGCATTGATTTCGTGGGACCATTCCCTCAATCTTTTAAAACTTTGTAATTTTACTAGTAGTAGACTATGTCACTAAATGAGTCAAAGCGATCCCGTGCCGAAACAATGATCATCAAACTGTCATTAAGTTTTTAAAAGAGAACATCCTTTCCCTATTCGGAACACCTCGAGCCATTATTAGTGATGGAGGTTCACGTTTCTGTAATAGGCCATTTGCAAACTTAATAAAGAAATATGACATCTCCCACAAAGTGAGCACTCCATACCACCCATATACAAGTGGGCATGCCAAAATTTTCAATAAGAAAATTAAACATATTTTGGAAAAAATGGTTAACCCTGATCGTAAGGACTGGTCAATTCGATTGACCAATGCTTTATGGGCTTACCATACTGCATTTAAGACCCTTATTGGAATGTCTCCCTTTAGACTTGTCTATGGGAAGGCTTGCCACTTGCCTGTGGAGTTGGAACATAGGGCCTACTGGGCGATTAAAAATCTGAATTTCAATTTGGACAACATTGGCTCGCTCCGCACACTTCAGTTGAATGAACTGGAAGAAATCTGGAATGATGCATATGAGAACTCGATAATTTACAATGATAAGATGAAGGTGTTTCATGACCAACGCATTCTTCAGAAATCATTCACATTATGTTAGAAAGTCCTTTTGTATAATTCTCGGTTACACATTTTTCCGGGTAAACTCTGATCTCATTAGACCAGCCCTTTAACTATTACTAATGTTTATCCTCATGGGATTGTCGAGATTCGGAGTCCAAACAATGGCAATGAATTCAAAATAAATGGACATCGTTTAAAGCCATTTGTTGAAAAATTTGATTCAGAGGATAGGTCAATACCTCTGATTGACCCTGTTTACCAAGATTGACTTCTTAGTCTGACGGAAGTATAGGTATATTTATTTGCTTTCATATGATTTAGGATTAGGATAATTTGCTTTCCACTATTTAGGATAGTTTGCTTTCTATTGGTTTAATTCTTATACTAAACCATCTTCACACTGAGACCATTCGAAAAGCCTCAAAATTCATTCTTCGGGTATTACCTTTCCATCACTTCCCTTCTCTTTTCATTGCCTCTTTTGCATTACAAGCTTATTTCTTTTACATTGAGGACAATGTAAAATTTTCAGTTGGGGATGGGGGATTAGGTGAACTAATCAGTGTTTTTTCCAGTTTTGAGTAAAAATTTTGAAAATTTTCAATGTTTCAAGTTAAAATCTGTTTGGGAAGCGATGAATTGTGTAATTAAGAATGCGTTGGGTATGATAAAAATAGAGATCAAATTTTGGATTGTTGGAGTTTGATCAACAAAGCAATTTATCACTTAAGTTCTTGCGCTCAATTGATTAAGAGATAGTTTGAATATCATGTTAATCTAAATCACATGACACATTCAATTTGTCTTCTGTAAGACATGTTAGAAGTTCTGATTGTTAGTATGTGAATTATTGATAGATGATGAGAATCGAGTCTGGAGAATTTTATCCACCTTAAAAGAAGAAAAGAACCAGTTTAAAAAAATAGGAGATCGACAAGAAAGTCATGAAAAAGAATAAAAAGAATGAAAAACATGAAAGAAAATGCAAAAATAAAAAGAATGAATAAAAAATTGATCATCGATATAAAATCAAAGACTGGAAAAAGAAGGAAAAGCGGATAAGTTCGGAATCAGTACTTAAGTTTCAAACTGATGTTGAAGTGATGAGTATGGCTAACATGATGAACTAATAGTATTCGTACAAGAAGTAAGTTGATTTTCACTGAGCACATTGAAAAACTTGATATGCAAATTATGCTCAATTTAATGGACAAAGAATTTACTTGATTTGTGGCTTATATGGTTCAGCACTAAGTTTTCAGCAAACAGCCACGACAATGGGAATCGATCGATAATCGGCCTTGATACTCGAAATTAGCAATCGGTCATGATAAACGGCCTCGATCGCTAATCGGTCAATTGGCCACGACAATCAGAATCGGTAAATGGCCATGATAATCGGAATCGATCGATAATCGGCCTTGATACTCGGAATCGGCAATCGGTCATGATAATCGGCCTCGATCGCTAATCGATTAATCGGCCACGACAATCAGAATCGGTCAATAATTGGCCTCGATGATCGGAATCGGTCTCAACAATCAGAATCGGCTTCGATACACGAAATCAGTGAGAATGGGCCTAACAAGGCCTAAGAGAATGTCACAATGTGGACATTCAACCATCATTGCTCATCAATGTGGACATTTAACCATCATTGCTTCCAAGGAGTGGCCCACATAAACATCATTACATACATCATTGCAAAATCACATATCACATTGGGCCCTGAAACACAACAGGTGGGCCCTGCACATAGGCCTCAAATACACAACATGTGGGGCCTGCACATGGGCCTTAAATACATAACAGGTGGGCACTGCATATGGACCTCAAATACATCACATGAGCCACAACCCATGGACCTAATGCATATCATAATGGGCCTCATTAAATGGGTTATAAAATATCACAATGACCACGCCATATGGGCCGGAAACATCTCATTGGGCCTTACCAAATGGGCCGGAAATATATCACAATGGGCCACAACATATGGGCCAAAAATATATCTCAATGGGCTACGACCCATGGGCTTAATACACATCACAATGGGCTGCATTAATGAGCCACACTAATGGGCCTCATACACATCAAGTGGGTTGCATCAATGTGCCGCACTAATGGGCCTTATACACATCAAGTGAGTTGCATCAATGGGCCGCACTAATGGGCCTTATACACATCAAGTGGGTTGCATCAATGGACCGCACTAATGGGCCTTATAGATGAGTTACAAATATATCAAGGTGGGCCTCGCAGATGAGCTACAAGCATATTAAAGTGGGCTTCTCGAATGGGCCACAAAATACATCAAAGTGGGCCTCACATATGGGAGCTTGGATTACTTCTAAAATCATTTCAATAGTTACAGGTGCAACATGTGTATCACTGTACACGCCATTCTATGGGGCATATGGCACTCTAATGATGATCAACACCGCTCGAACATTGTCTATGTAAATCAGCACTGTCCAAATATTGGACATCACCGTCCAAACAGTCCATGTAAATCGGTACCATCCAAACATTGTCTAGGTAAATCAACACCATCCAAACACTTCCCATGTAAATCAGCACCATCCAAACATGTCCAGCACCATCTAGCACTGTCTGGAGGGTGTGGATGAAACAAACACATCATGGTGTGGTCCACCGCCCAGATCTGCTGGACAGTGTGCATACACCACATACATTAAGGTGTGGCCCGCAAAACCACTGGCGTGCAGGGTAGCAGTAGCTGCTTGCTACATGGGACCCAGCAGGTGGACGACTTGCATATAGAATACATCATGTAGGGGCCCACACGAGTGGACGGTGTGGATTGAACCCATACATCACAACTGGGGTCCACGCGTCCAAAACGGACGGACAGCGTGGATGATATGCATATCATGGTGGGTAATACACAGCACCATCCAGATGGATGGTGCTGAACATATACAGCAAGATGGGTCCCACGTGGGGCCCACCATATATGCATATGATATATATATATATATAATATTTATTTATTTATCTACATTGATCCAGCGTCCATGTGAGCTACACGAATGGCCTGGATGAATAATACATCAAGGTGCACCCCCACCAATCACCATCCAGGAATGGATGGTGTGATATACAATGCATACGTTTGTGGGCTCCACGCATCAAAGGTGAGTTCCCACCGTCCAATCCTCTGGACAGTGAGGATGGATGGATGAAATAGATATATCTGGTGGGTCCCATGTAGGGCCCACCATCTATACATATCGCATTATTATAATATTATATATATATAAAGGCATGCCAGCATCCAGCGTCTTAGATGGACGACCTGGATGCAAAGCGTATCAAAGGTGGGGTCCATGTTCCTGGACGGTGGTGACCCCACATGTGCAGAGTGGGTCCCACCGTCTCAAGGGCGGATGGCGTGGATTAAGGCACATGCATCACGGTACGCTGGGTCCACCACAGACCTGCTGACATTTGTGTTTTCTCTTCAACGGGCCTGTCCAAAATGGACAGGCCAGGTGATCCGTTTGGACGGCAGTCCAGTAACAGGTGAGCCCAAAAAAAATGTGGATAGAGGGTGGCCCTCTTAAATGGACGGCATGGATCATCATACAATTTCAATAACGACCATCAAACTAGGGAGAGAGAGAGAGAGAGAGAGAGAGAGAGAGAGAGAGAGAGAGAGAGAGAGCCCGCCACTATGGGTCCCTCTTAAATACAAAACATACATTAAGATGGGTCCCACCATATGTGGGCCCTCTAATCATCAAATCTGAACAAAAATCACCCACAAACAATGAAGATTCACCCACCTATCCTTCTTCTTCCTCCTTAGCCTTCCGATGCTCCAAAGTGCTTCTTCAATGGTAGAGATGATGATCCAAGGGTGGAGATGGGAGATAGGGAGGTAGGGAGTGGGCCACACATGGCTCTTCTCATGGAGAGCTTGGACATTTCCTCCCTTGGAAGTTGCTTGTGAGAGTGAGAAAATGAGAGAGGGAGGAGTGGTGATGGGATGAAAAGGGATGGGTTCTCTTGACTTTGGTAAGAAAAGAATGGGCTAAGCATGGGTTGCTTTGACTTTGGGTGAGAGAGGAATGGGTGTGGGATAGATATGTACTTGACTAGTATATTGATCGATTGATGTGAAATGTTGTAGAGATTCTCTCGGAATTCGCAACGCGTGGCATTTTTCTCGAACTGAACGCGGGCCTACATCTTCTGGCCCGGGTATCGCCTCGGTGCGCGAGACGCGACATTGGAACCACGGTGACGGCGTGGTCGCTAAGGTACAAGTCTTGGGTCGAGCCGACTCTGGAATACGAGACACAACTCAAGGTTGCGCGCAACTGCCGATTACATACCGCGGGTCGCTGGAATTTGACTGGGATGACCACGGAAGCCTACAAAATAGTACGGGCTAGGATATGGGCCTTACATATCTTCCTGAATCCTTTCAAGTCGGAGCTATAATCGCAAAATTGCCTCCAAGCTGGAAAGACTTCAAGAAGAAACTACTGTATAAACCTGAAGAGTTCACCCTGGAACAAATCTTCGAATTGAAGAACCCTGTAACCGAGACAAAAAGGATGACGCTAATGGTGTATCCTCATCTAAGGTGAACGCAATAGAATGGTCATTCCAAAATAATTCCTATGAGAAAGCTAATTCCTTTAAACCTAACAAAGATCAAGGAAAATTAGAAAAATGGCAAACTTCAGGGAGCTTGCTATGTCTGCGACAAGACCGGATACTTCGCCCGAGTTTGTAGGGATTGAAAAAAGCCTAAGAAAGAGGCTAATGTAATAGACGATGAAATCGTAGCCATAGTCACAGAAGTGAACCTAGTTCAAGAGAAATTTCCTAGTTGGTGGTATAATATAGGTGCAACAGTCCATGTATGCAATAATCGTTCTGCCTTCAAAACCTATAAAGACGAGACCAATGGTCAAGAGGTTCAAATGAGAAATGAAGGATGATCGAAAGTTTCAGGCAAAGGAATCATGTAATTACTCTTTACCTCTGGAAAGAAGGTAATCCTGACCAACGTACTGCATGTCCCAGACATATGGAGGAATCTTGTCTCAGGGGATCTCTTAAGCAAACCTGGGATTAGGGTTGTTTTTGAATCAGGCAAGCTAATCTTGTCTAAAAATGAAAACTTCATGGGTAAGGGTTATGCTTGTAATGGGATGATCAAGCTTTCTTTAAATGAAAAGAATTCTTCTACTTACATGATTGAGTCTGTAACGCTATGGCATGGAAGACTAGCCTATATTTGCTACAGTATCATAAAACTCATGGCTAAGAACGGCCTAATATCATACAACGATAGTGACAAAAATAAATGTAAAGTATGCATACGGTCTAAAATAATCAAGAAACCATTCCCTAGCGTTGAGAGATCATCTCAAATATTAGACTTAGTGCATACTGACATATATGAACTAAATGACGTTCTTACTCGTGGAGATAAAATATACTTTATAACGTTTATAGATGATTGTTCAAGAAATGTATATGTGTATCTGTTAAAATCGAAAGATGAAGCATTTAATGCATTCAAGATCTATAAATCTAAAGTAGAAAATCAATTAGTTAAAATATTAAAATCCTTCGTAGTGACCGAGGAGGAGAATATTTCTCTAATGAATCTTCTAACTATTGTGAATAACACGACATAATACATTAGTGCACAACACCTTATACACCACAACAAAATGGTGTAGCAGAGAGAAAAAATAGGACATTAGTAGAAATGGTTAACTCAATGCCAATACAAGCACAGTTGCCATTAAACCTATGGGGAGAAGCACTGTTAGCTACATGTTATGTTTTAAACCGAATTTCATCTAAGAAAACCAAGACCTCTTTATATGAAATATGGAAATGAAGAAAATAAAAAATAGGGTATCTTAGAGTGTGGGAGTGTCTTGCATACTGCAGAACTCCTGAACTTAAAAGAACTAAGTTAGGACCAAGAGCTATCAAGTGTGTCCTTGTAGGATATGCACAACATAGTAAGGCCTATATAGAGACTTGTAGACTTAGACTCCAATGTAATCATAAAGTCTAGAGATGTAAAGTTCTTTGAGAATTTTGTATTCATGGAGAAAAAGAATGCTGAGATTCAATCTCCTAATGAAACTATAAAAGAAACACAAATAGAAGAGAAAACTCCCAGTGAAATTCATAGGAGTCAAAAAGTAAAAGTAGAAAAGAGTCTTGATCCCGATCAAATAGACTCTCAGCAACTCTCTTTTCATCTAGTTGAGGGTGATAGAGAGAAGGTGATTAGAAAAATACCTATATTTTTAAGTATATAAGATGAACCTAAAACCTTTAGTGAAGCTATGTCTTCAAGAGACTCCACTTTTTGGAAAGGGGCCATTAATGATGAAATGGATTCCATAATATCAAACAAAACATGGGAATTAGTAGATCTACCTCCAGGTTCTAAACCAATAGGTTGTAAGTGGGTATTTAAGGAAAAAAATATCACACAGATGGTACAATTCAAACCTTTAAGGCAAGGTTAATTGTTAAGGGTTTCCGACAGAAAGAATGAATCAATTATTTTGACACTTATTCACCAGTAGCTCGAATAACATCGATTAGAATCTTATTCGCTCTAGCATCCATACATCATCTTCATATCCATCAAATGGACGTAAAGAAAACATTCTTGAATGGTGATCTCGATGAGGAGGTATACGTGGAACAACCAGAAGGATTTGTTCTACCAAGAAATGAAAGAAAAGTGTGTAGACTTGTTAAGTCTTTGTATGGATTAAAGCAAGCACTAAAACAGTTGCATGATAAATTTGATTCTAAAGTTCTATCTTATGGTTTTGAACATAATATTGCTGATAAATGCATATATTCAAAAGTGTGTAATGATTATGTTATAATCATATGCTTGTATGTAGATGATATGTTAATAATCAGTAATAAAATGGAAGGTGTAACTGAAACCAAGAAGTTTCTGTCTTCAGTTTTCAAAAGGAAGGATCTTAGACAAGTGAATACTATCTTAGGTATCAAAGTTAAAAAACATAGTAGATGTTTTACATTATGTCAGTCTCATTATATTGAGAAAATAATAAACAAGTTTAATCACTAGAAAATTAAATAGGCAAAAATCCCGTTTGATCCAAGTATCAAGTTAAAAAGAAAACAGTGGAAGAGCAGTTGCACAACTAGAGTATGCTAGTGTTATAGGTAGTCTTATGTATGCAATGCAATGCACAAGACTGGATATAACAAATGCTCTAAGTAAACTAAGCAGGTTTACGAGTAATCCAAGTGTTGAACACTGGAAAGCAATAAGTAGAGTTTTAGGTTATCTTAAAGAAACCAAAGAACTAGGGCTATTTTATTCAGAATTTCCAGAAGTATTGGAAGGATATACCGATACAAGTTGGATATCGAGTGCAGGGGATAATAAGTCCACTACAGGGTTGATATTCACCCTAGGAGGTGCAGCGTATCTTGGGGATCTAAGAAACAAACTTACATAACGCACTCAACCATGAAATCTGAGTTCATAGCTTTAGCTGCTACAGGCAAAGAGGCTGAGTGGTTAAGGGATCTTCTATTAGAAATCTCATTCTATATGAAGCCTATACCGGCTGTTGCACTTCATTGTGATAGTGAAGCCACTCTAGCGAGAGCTTATAACAGTACTTATAATGGGAAGTCCAGACACATAAGTTTGAGACATGACTATATAAGGCAATTGATTCAAGATAGAATCATTACGATCTCATATGTATAGTCGAGTAATAACTTGACTGATCCTTTTACTAAACATCTGATGAAAGAGGTAGTAAGGACAACATCTAGAGGAATGAGGTTGAAACTCTTTACTTAAAGTTTCACCAGTGAAAGAAACCCAACCCAAAATTAGAAAATCTCTAAAGATTAGGTTTAATGGGTAACAATAATTCACTGATAAATGAAAAGTTTTAGCACTAAATAAAATTAAATAATCTCATCCGGGATGATAGTGTTGGCCGTTATAAAAGAGGGATGAGTATTAAACTCTTAATGAAGTCCAGTCAAACAGAACAATTGTTTAACGGAAACACTGGAAGGATTTCACCTATGTGAACGTAGAAGTGGTGCCGTTTCTCATGAGAGTTAGAGTTATCTCGGGATTGTTCATGAAACAGGATAAGCACATGGCCATTAAAAGTACTAAGCGAGATTATGAAGAAACACGTAACGTAGGAGCTATTATGTGTGTGGTATTTTCGGTTATATTATATAAGAATAACTGGTTCAACACTGCGGCAACCAGAAATTTCGAAATAACTTTAAAATACTTACACTAAGGAAAGATTTAAATTGCTAGATATCTTTCTTTATGCATAATAACTGTTATTATTCTGGCAGAGTTTTCATTGTTTTAAAAAACCGATAGGGGATTGTTGAAAATTAAGTGGTTTTGAAAAAAAAAAAATCAAAATTTTCAAAATTTTGAGATTTTGCTGCCAAAACGTTTTCCGAAAATTTCAAATCCAGAAAAGTGCGGTGTGTGCTTTGTCCCACATTGGAAATGGTTGAAATCCTTATGGTTTATATGTGGACTTGTTAAGAGTATTCTTACTTGAAGTTTTTAGAGGAGGTGATACTCGGATTACGTGTTTCAGTGCTACATTGGAACACACGCACACACGCACGCGCGCTCGGGCACGGGCACGGGCGTGGGCTTAGGCAGTGAAGCTGTAGTGGCACCAGATGACGCACTTTGCACGTTATCCAAACGTTCTGAACCATTGAAAGTCGTCTAGCAATGGTCAACTACCTGATGCCTATATAAACTGGACCATTCCAGTCCGATTTCATTATCTCAACACACCATCTCTCCCATCAAACCAGATACGATCCAAATCTCCATTATAGAATACTTTGAACATCTCTATCGTCTGAGTCTGCCAGAAGAGATTGCCGCGTTAAAATTGTTCCATAGTGGACCTATCGTGATTGCTGCACGCTGGATTCAAATAAGCGTTGTCTTATCCTGGAAGCAATTCGCCGGTAACCCATTAGCAGTTGATAAGGAGGCGAATCACGCTTTAAGGACAGCGTATTTTATACGTGATTCAGCCTAGTGAAATAATTTTTCGATTTATTTTTTATATTTTCGGTGTATCCAAACATCAATTCCTAACACAGATGCAATATGCTTTAAGCAATCTGCTTTCGCCGGGAGGATTCAAAACTCCAAGTGGGCTACAACACAATAAACAGTGGGGATGGAAACTAGGGTTTCGGTTGCGATTTAGCTTCAAACCTGCATCAATGATGTGGGTGGGAGTCTGACCGTGGATCTATTTCGTTGTACGCACCATCCGTCCAGTTTTTTCAGCTCATTTTAGTGCGCATAGATCCAAAACTCAGATAGTCCACACCATAAAAAATAATGGTGATTGACTAGATCCAAAACTCAGATGGACCACACCATAAAAAATAATGGTGATTAATTGACTAGATCCAAAACTCAGATGGACCACACCATAATAAACATCGGTGATTGACCATTAAAACCTTTGTGGGCCACAAAAGTTTTGGATCAAGTTGATATCTGTATTTTCCCTTCATCCATGGCCACGTAAAGTTGGAAGGCAAATAAACATTACGGTGAACCCTAAAAAGTTTTTAACGGTGGCTGTTCAATAACCGCTGTTTCATGTAGCGTGGTCCACCTGAGATTTGTATCTACTTCTTTTGGGACAATGCGCTGAAATAAGCTTTAAAAAACAGACCAACGGCGTAGATATACAACGCACACATCAAGGTGGGCCCCACTGTCAGGGTCGCACCCACGTGGGCCACATCACTGGATCTCGTCCCACCCGTGTAGGCATCCCGGATGAAGTCGCGTACGGCATAACTTACGTGCGACGCGTGGACATACACACGCATCCTACACACGGGTGTGCAGGTAAGGGCACATTCGTAATTTTCACAGGGTACTTCCGTCAATTCAAAAATAAAACCATGGATCCGACATCTAAAAACTCTCGACATGCCTCCGTAACTTCCACATACGTTGGGAGTGGTATCCTCTTCACCGCCTCTTCAGCGGCCGTAAAACACCCAAGCCGTGTTGGGCCCACCGTGTTGAATGTGAATAATCTACTCCGTCCATCAGGTGAAAAATCATAATTGAACCGTACATATAAAATATCACGGTGGGCCGCCTGAGTTTTGGATCATCCACATCTTCGCTTCATCCTGATAAGTTACCGTTACATGCACATCAAGGCGGCCACTCCACATAAAGTCCTTCGGTTGGTATCCCATCCCCATTGATGTGGCCTACCCCAGTTCTAGATCTGGAATTATTTTTCCCCCAGTTCCAAGATTCCAAGATAGAACCTGATGGATGGAGCGGATTTGACATATTCAACAGGGTGGGCCCATCTCAACTACCACTCTCTTGCAAGTCTCAATTCAATGATTAATATGCTACTCAGGCTGCCTCCAACACTTCATACACAGGCACTCATAAATTGTACACGTGCCATATATTAACTCAAATAAAACCGACTACACAATGCAGCTCACTGTTTCCAATTCACAAATCACAAGACCAGATAAGCCGAACAATCTTAACCACTGATTCATTCTTCTCATTTTAACCGTTCAATAAATGTCCACCAATCCGATAGTTAGATAATTAAATAAGCATATTTGTTTTCTTTCATGATACATCTAAACCGCGTACCATAATTTAAACGGTTTAATTTAATAACTTGTATACCACGTATGCAATTTCTATGTAATTTCCAAGTGCCTGCGTATCGTTCATCACACTCTGCCAGAGTATCACCGACTCTCCCTTCAAAGCCAAGAAAGCAAACAGTCGTTGAGAAAGAACTCGAATAACTCCTCTTCCACTCTCGAAACATCCGTTTTAAAATCTCCCGACTTCCCTCATTCTTTCATCTTTCATCCGCCTCTCTCCAACGATTTTCAGATAGCGAAGAAACCCTCACACGTGAGATTGAGATGGCAGCAAACGAAGATATAGAGAGCAGAGCAGCTGCGAAGAACAGAGGAGGAGGGAATCACCATCCTCCAGCATCGTCGACTCCTTATTACTTCGAAACTGCTGAGCGGCAATGGACGTCTTGGATCATCCCGATGTTCGTGGTTGCCAACGTGGCAGTCTTCATTGTCACCATGTTCATCAATAACTGCCCCAAGAAGCATGATCAGATGAACGGTAGATGCGTCGTTCGGTTCCTTGGACGGTTCTCCTTCCAGCCCCTCAAGGAGAATCCTCTCCTCGGTCCTTCTTCCGCCACGTAAGCTTTTGATCGGCTGTGATTTTTTTCTTTTTCTTTTTCAGAAATTGAGTTACAGGATCTTATGAGATACAATTAGTAATTTGGGTAAACCTATCTACTTTGATGATCCGGGACGTTCGTCCGGTGGGCCACAGGCCAGAAATCTCATCTATTGGGTGGTGGTCAGGGGGTAAAGAATATGATATGAGAAATAATCCGCTGATGGAACTAAGCCCTGCATCATAGATGTTTTCGAAAGGTTGTGGGCCCCACTTGATCGCAGGAGTGTCTGTCAGCCGTTGGATATTAACCGTATGGGGCCCAGGAGGGCCGTACGGTTAGTAAAAGGGAGTTCCTATCTCAACCGTCCATTGTTCTGAATACATAGTTATTCTCCTAAATTCTTTTCTTGGAATCTTTCCTTTATTATGGCTGCGTTTGGTTGCACCATGTATGATGAAATTTCATGGTATTTTGAACCAAATCATGTTGATTAATTAAGAAATATCATGATACTTGGTGCAGCCAAACGCAGCCTAGGTGTTTGAATGTCTTTAGGGGAGTTATTTAGTAAAGGTGATTGGGCGAATTAGGGATAGTTTGAGTTTTACTGATGAAGGAAAGGATTCGTCTGTTGCGATTCAGGGTCTGGATTGCTACCATGTGTTGCCTCATTGTGGCCTGCATGGTCAGATCGTCCAATCACAACCGTCCATTGTTCTGAATTCTATGTTATTTGGGCCAGCGTATGAAGCTTATGCAGAACAGAGTATTTTGACCATCACGATGTCTATATGAATTTAGAACGTTGGAAAGGAATTTTCAATGGTTCACATTCAACTTTAAAAATTATATGTTGGGATCATCGCTGAATCGTGATTGTTAGACAGTAGCTTCTATTGAGAAGATGGGCGGTTCTGATCATTGAAGTAATCGGCATGTTGGCCGCATGGGGCAACAGATGGTGGTGATTCTTAGTTGTGACATAGGCAAAACAAAGTATGTATGACAAGGATCATGTGAGTTTATGAAATGAGAATTATTTTCTTTGAATCCCTGTGATGGGATTCATGTAGCCGAGCTGTGATAAGGCATAGATGATGATGCTAATGAGGTGCAACGGCCTAGAAACCGTCATGTGACTCCTTTGCCCTTTCGTTTAACTCATCTGTGAATCAAAATCTGGTACATCGCTTCTTGGATTATAATAATTTTCTCTCTTTTATCGATGACCAAAAAATTGCATAAGTCCTCTAATAGAACTGATCAGACTTTCCCGTTCATGTGATTATTTTGCTCATGCTCTGTTTACAGTATGATCCATTAGATAAACGGTCCAGATCTCTGGATTGTGGTTTCTTTCATCAAATGAGAAGATGCTTGCACTGCTATCTTGGCCAGACCATCAAGTTCTGTTCATGCTGTTATGCTATGGTCTACCTTTCTAAGATCAGTGCATCCTTGGAAATTAGCTGCAAATGAAGTTGGAGAGACATTTTATTTACCAAATTAAAAGTAGTGATAGTAGTAACAAAAAGTGTTAACTTAGATTGTTTGCCTGTGTGTCAAGGTTTTCTTTTGGCAATTTTAGGATTTGTGGATGATATTGATTCTTTTTTTTTTTTGAATACTTCCAATACAGATTGCAGAAGTTAGGAGCCCTTGCTTGGAATCAAGTGGTCCATGGAGGTCAAGGATGGAGGCTTATTACCTGTATCTGGTTGCATGCAGGTGTCGTTCATCTACTTGCAAATATGTTTAGCCTGGTTTTCATTGGAATCCGCCTTGAACAGCAATTTGGGTTTGGTAAGCCATGCTCTTAATGATGCTCCTTATCTTTTTCAAGGTTTCTGTGGCCGTGAAGTTTTTGTTCTGACTTACATGCAACCAATGAGTTTAATCTAACAAGTTCATCTCTCATTAGAACGACAATGAAAAAGTTCATTGTTTGTTCATTTGGATTTTTTCCTCCTATTTGGTTAGTGAGATATGATAACCCCACATCTGGGGAAAAAACGAAAAAGATGCCTATGCACAATTTGATTGGTTTATTTTTGTTGTGGATCACTTAGGTCCTATTTGGATTGGTGGAATTCCAAAAATTGATTTGAAAAAGGAAAACATCATATATGAGGAAAACTGTGGTAAGGAAATTCATGGAAAAGAATCCTAGAAAGGTTTCTTATTAGAGTAAATGTGATTTCCATGGAAAAACAGAAAGTCCAATGGTCAAAAGGGAGTATAATCTCAATTTCTCTCTAAAAAAAAAACAAGAGGTAAAAAAAAAAAAGGAAAAAAAAAAAAAAAAAAAAAAAGGAAAAAAGGAAGAAAGAAAAGTGGAAAACATGATATTAGATTTTTGGGAGGAAAGAAAATTGCCCTTTTTTTTAGTAAAACCGTGTAAAGGAAAACTGTCTTCCACAGGCTTACTTTTTTTGTTGCAATCAGCAGAGTCGCATATGGAGATTTTATTTATTTATTTATTATTATTATTTTTTTGGGCCATGGTAGAAAGGATTCTTACCAATCTAAGGTACCATAGTTGGATGTGCAGATTCAATCCAAGGTACTGTAGTAGGATGTACCTTTTTCCCTCATGTGTGGGATTGGTGTTCAAATTTTTGAATGTTTGCTCATCCAAATTGATATGGGAGGCTAGTGTTCTAACTTAACCCATTTGGATGTTCTTAGTTTAGTCCCAAGATTTCAAATGAAATGGTTCCTGATTCTGGATGTCAATTTTGTAACTACTGTAAAAAAAAAAAAAAAAAATGTGTAAACCTGAACCATTTTTGCATGATCTTGCAGTGCGCATTGGGGTAATCTACCTCTTATCTGGGTTTGGTGGCAGCGTCCTCTCTTCCCTTTTTATTCAGAATAGCATTTCTGTTGGTGCCTCCGGTGCTCTATTCGGACTTCTAGGAGCTATGCTTTCTGAGCTTATCACCAACTGGACTATCTATGCCAACAAGGTCAGTGCTGTTTAAGGACATGGTCTGATGCGGTGATTTACTAAATATTTTTAGCTATATTTATTCTGCCCCTACGTGTAAACTAACATTTCTTTGCTTGTGCAGGCTGCAGCTTTAATAACACTGATAGTGATCATCGTCATAAACCTCGCTGTTGGAATACTACCTCATGTTGATAATTTTGCTCACATTGGAGGTTTCTTAACGGGTTTTCTCCTGGGCTTTATTTTGTTGGTCCGGCCCCAGTTTGGTTGGATGGAACGCCACAATCTTCCATCTGCAGATCGGGTACCATCCAAGCACAAGGCATACCAGTATGCACTGTGGCTGGTTGCTGTGGTTTTGCTGGTAGCTGGGTAAGTGAAACTGGACATTGAATCGTCATTACTAATTTCCTCAGCATATACTATTTCTTGCACAGATTGCTTTCAATTATTTCGTCCCAGGCGAGTGCCTGTTGTAGGCATTTGCAATTAACTCATAGTTGCTTGTGAGCAAGCCAGGAATTCAATGTAGTCTTTGAACACTTTCTGTTATGGACTTCCAATATTCTATTAGAATATAGGTTTAAATAAAATCTTAGGGTGCATTTGGTAATACCAAATATCATGAAATATTATGATATTTTGCACCAAATTAGACTTGATTAATCATGAAATTTCATAATATTTAATGTAACTAAACACACCCTACTGAAGTGTTTGATTAAAATGTACTCTGGGCCCTGGGGTGCTTTCTCTAGGCGAGTAAAGCTGCTTGCGAGGATTGCCTATGCTTGCCAGAGACTAGGCACCTCTGCTCATCTCCAGGCTACTATGGTCACCTGATTAGTAGGTAGTGTTGGATGCTCATCGAATTGAACTGCAGTCTTTAATTGAATGAAGTTGAAATCACCGAAATAAGTTTAGCATTTTAATTAACAGATATGGGTTCCGAAAGGATCGGAGTGTCTAGAGTTGGGTGAGTTGGTTTTCTTGATGCCTTCTTTAATGATGATCTAACCCTTGCTATTCTGTGTGTTTCAAGCCGAACTAAAAATGTTCCTTAACTGTAATTTAAGGGCACTCTCATTTTAAGTGAGCAGCCCAAATGCATCAGCACTCCAGTTTTACCTTCTTTTCCATTGCCAATGGATTGTTGGTTTCAGCTTACATCGGATTTTCTAAGTCAATATAAGATGTATTGAAGAATCAGTTAAGGTGGTAGTGCATTATGAAAGTGATATACACAATGTCATGACCAATAACCAATGCTGTTACATTTCTCCAGCCAACTGTGTTTTCCATGAGGAACTGAAGCCCAGATGGTTTTTCTATTTTGCAGGTTTGTGGTCGGCCTGGTGATTTTGTTTCGTGGGGTGAATGGAAATGACCACTGCCACTGGTGTCACTATCTGACATGCGTACCGACGTCGAGGTGGCGTTGTGGGAGTTGAGGAACACCATCTCTTTGCTTATAGGAAGATTTGGGTGAAAATGGGTGGGTGGGTGGTTCGTTCATTCTTTGGGAGAAATAAATACGACCCATCGGGTTTTGCTTTCCCCATGTATATAGCTTAGAGAGCTGGCTGCTTTTCTTTTTCTTTCTTCCTTTTAATTTTTTTTTTTTTTTTTTAAAATTTTTTTTTTTTAATTCCGCTTTCTTGAGGATTGTGTTATTGCTTGCCCTATCTATATCTTCCCTTGGTAGATATTGGATTGTTGTATTTTTATTTTTTTTTAGATCAGTATTCTTTTATTTTTGAATGTTTTTTTTTTTTTTTTTTCATGTATTATGTAGTCATATGGGTGTTTTGATTTTTTCTATGGCTTGAATGAGTCTTATCTGATATTTTCTTGCATCACTCGTTGCTGAGGGAAGAAATTAATAAAGTCATGGTCACAATTGAAATCCTTATCTGGAGGAATGCTAATTGAAGAGGGGACTTGTTTGTACACCTAACCACACGCCTATCTATGCACGTGGTGACATATCCATGTGGAAAATTTAGGTATGTGGACTCTTCATCCGGTCAGTTACTGCCACACCAATGATGGGCCATGGACCCAAAATCTGGCTGGTGGATCATTTCTAACAAGTTGCCTTAGGTGAACATGACTACTGCATGAGAGAGAGAGAGAGAGAGAGAGAGAGAGAGAGAGAGAGAGAGAGAGAGAGAGAGAGAGCCATACGATCGTTTGAAATGGCCGTATGGCTCTCTGCAGCTGGTCCTTTTCTATTTTTTATTGAAGTGGTCGCCTATTCGCCACTGCTGCTGACCCCATCATGCCGTCTTCTGATCAAGAAGCAATGAATTACGATGATGTATATGATGAGCCATTTGTTTTCATGGGAAATTCTTGTAACTTTGTTCCATCTACTATGATAATTAAATAAAATTTAGGGTACCTGATTACATGCAATACCTTTGAAATGAGAATGATATTACATTGACAATGTTTTGAAATAAAAATAAATAGCATAGAATTCGTTTTTCCATTTCCAGGGTAATAAAAGGGTGAAAAAAAAAAGTGAAATCGGGTAAATGGTTCAATTTGATCCCATTTTCAAGATACCAAAGGCACCCTTTTCATATACCAATCTGATCTCTGAATGAAGAGATCTGAACTAATTCCATTGGCGATGTATCTTATCACCATTTGATCAACAACAGATGATATAAATCGGGCAGGGAATCCCAAAATGTGGAGATTTTCATGTTTAGCATTGGTGAAAGCGGATTTCTATATGCCTGTTTGTTTTGTACCATGAAGTTACATGGAAAATGCCTTTCGTTTCCATTCCCATTGTGTCTTGCCATTTTCAAAGCATAAAATCCACCAAACCAACAACCTTTTAGCTATTTAAAACATCACAATAGATAGTCAACTCTTTTCCCACCATGTGAGGAAAAGATATTTTAATATGTTTATTAAGGAATTAGTTTTAATCACTTATTAAAGGAATACTTTAGAAAAGGAAACCAATAGTTTTTTTTTTCTCTCTTTTGACTTTTCAACAATGAGAAAACTATCACATCAAAAGGAATTCATTTTCTTTTTGATGGTTGACCTCAGTTTTCTCTCAAAACAAACATGATGAAAACTAAATCTGGATAAAGAAAACTAAAATGGAAGCTACAAGGAATAAACATCTATGGGCTCTTAATGTTGTTTGTTTTACAGTGTGATTTTTCATAATAATCCTTGGAAAAGGAAACTAAAGTAAGAAGGCGCAATCAACATGCTTCTTCCATGAAACATTGGAAGACACTGATCTTCACAATTTTCTGGGAAAACCATGGAAAAGAAAAGAAAATCTGCTCCCTATATTTCTGCTAGAAACCCCCTTTCCCTACTGGTCTAGAGTAGTACAGAAGTGTACCCTTTTGATGTTGAAAACCATGTACAGAAAGGGATGAGACTAGCAATCAGTTCCCTCTTATTATGTAGTTCTGCCTAACCCAGCAAAAAATCCTTAACAAATAAAAGTTTAGGAAATAAAAAAGGAAAAAAGGGGAGGATACAGATGTCGTGATATCAATTACTTTGGGCCAAGCAGTACGAATCACTGTTTGCTATTTTACTACTTTGTTGGATGTCTTCCACTACCTGTTTTGTTTTTTGTTTTGGTTTTTTTTTTTTTTTTTGGTTTTTTTTTTTTTTTTTTTTTAATGAAAGGTGGGGAATAAAAAGGATCCATGAGGAAAGGGTTGCATACCACATATATTCGATTACAAGATAAAAATACAGCAGGGTACATGCTGGTATCTTGTACACCAGAAAAGAAAATCGAAATTGGTAATCTTGCTTTGATTGAACAGCATCTTCTATGATGTTAATGAATGCGAGAACCCGCACATAATAAACCCTTTGCAGTAATTCTTCAACGCCATTCAAGACAATTTCCAAGAGGTTTCTTTTTGTACATCCGGAGAAGAGAGGAAAAAAAAAACTCTCTTGATATAAACTTCATGCCTAGAAACCAAAAGAAGAATAATATGAAGAAGAAGAAGAGACAATGTAAAGAACAAGTGTCAAAGAGAAGCTGAAGGTAGCTTCCAAAACTTCTTAGTTGCAACTAGAATTTTCGCACTTTCATCTGATGCTGACTCAGCAGGGTACACCTTAACTGTCCATCTTATTGCATGAGCTACGCGGCTCACCTTGTCCATGGTTTTAGGTGAATCTCGAACTATGACTGTTCCTTCTGGACGTAGTATCCGATCCATCTCCAACATCAAATCAAGAAGATGACATCTGCACCCCAAACAGGGAAAAGAAGAAGAAAAAATAAAAAAAGTTACTCAATTACATGGAAACACTGCCGGAATTGAAACAAACAAGGAAGTGAATTGAAACAACAAAAGAGGTGAAAGAAGTTAACCACAGAAATCTTCATGCTAGAATAATAATATTACAGAATCCAAAATTTGGAAAACTGAATCATAAGATTATTAATTTAAAAAGTTTTCAAAATGTGCAACTCAACCAAACATAATGAAAACCTCCTTGCCAAAGATTCTGTGGCCTTTCCCTTTACATTAATGTGATGAGAATGGGTATTTTATCATGTGATGATGTCAAATTCATCCATATATCAGGAGAATCAAAGAAAAAGAAATACCTTATGAAAAGTTGAAATATTGGCATTGATTTCAACATCGAACTTAACACAATGAAAGCTTAACATTTCCAAGAAAATGATTCTGTTTTCTTTTCTACAATGACCCATAGCTGAGGATTAAATGATAACACTTTTTTATCAATTTAGTGAATGGCCCTATAACTACATTAAAAGTGCCAAAGAGAGCACTCTTTCCCTCTAAAAGCAATGAAGTACCCTCGATGCTGAAAGAAGAAAAGAATTATAAGAAGGGAGGTTTTGTCTATCATACAGGAGATGTAGCCACCTGTATCTTGTTTGCAGTGATATGTTTATCCCACTTTAATCCGTTTGCAGTGAACGAATCGTGCAGGTGGTCATTGCTTGTTCTGCAGTGAACAAATCCCTGCAGGTGTTATTCAATCTGCAGGTGAAGATGCTTCAGAGATTGGCATAGGCTCCTTGATGAAGTGTTTAGGAAGCGAGATGTCATTGCTTGGGATTAGGACCTTCAAGCCTTTTGAATCCAGCCTTTTCGCTTTTTTTTTTTTTTAATTCTTTTTGGTTGTCTATGTTAGCATTTGTTGAGACACCCCCCCCCCCCCCCCTCAAAGAGAGCACTCTTTCCCTCTAAAAGAGATGAAGTACCCTCGATGCTGAAAGAACAAAAGAATTATAAGAAGGGAGGTTTTGTCTATCATACAGGAGATGTAGCCACCTGTATCTTGTTTGCAGTGAACAAAATCCTACCCTTTAACCCCTTTCCCCACTTTAACCTATTTACATAACATGTGGTACAGGTTTCTAACTGATTTACATTTATCCCACTTTAATCCGTTTGCAGTGAACAAATCGTGCAGGTGGTCATTGCTTGTTCTGCAGTGAACAAATCCCTGCAGGTGTTATCCAATCTGCAGGTGAAGATGCTTCAGAGATTGGCATAGGCTCCTTGATGAAGTGTTTAGGAAGCGAGATGTCATTGCTTGGGATTAGGACCTTCAAGCCTTTTGAATCTAGCCTTTTCGCTTATTTTTTTATTCTTTTTGGCTGTCTATGTTAGTATTTGTTGAGAATTCCTTCACCCCCCCCCCCCCCCCAAAAAAAAAAAAAAAAAAACCAAAAAAAAAAAAAAAAGTTCCAAAACTTAAAATAAAACAGAAATTTCAATTGAGGATGCATTGAACACCTCGATGCTATGAACCAGAAATTACCTGCTCTTGCCCAAGCTGGAGTCTTGTATCAAAGATTCTATGCTGCCTACATGGATGAGATCATATGTTCGAGGATATGTTGAGAAAGCCTCACACCTATCAACAACAACTGCACACCCATTAGCAATCTGATTAAGCAACCATGATGATTACCTCCTACAACATACATAAATTAGATGTGAATACTTTTGCATTTCCACAAAATATAAGATTTGGTGTTGTAACCAAGAACAAGATGATGATTACAAAGGACATTCTTTTTATGATGAATTACAATGGATAACCAACCTATCATAGGCCACCTTCATTTTGTTTCTTTTTGGTTGTGGTCCTTTATATTCCTGGATACTGTCAGTTTCCCGAATCCTGTAATTTACTGTTTCGTAATAGAAAATCGGACCGGTTCTTGAAAAAAAAAAAAAAAAAAAAAAAAAAAAAAAAAAAAAAAAAAAACCATATACTGCAGTAAAAATTGTACAATGCAAGGATTCATTCCCCATATTTCGCAACCTCTTCGATCTCTGAGAGATTCATGCCATAAACAATCGATTGTTTATCTGAATAACAGGTGAATAACAGGTGAAGCTGAAGTATGGCTTCTAGGTAAGCTGATTCAGGCATGGTTTAAAGGTGATAGATCAAGTCCATATCAAGAGATGAGAAACGTGCTAAAACCCTTGGTTGCATTTTTTTTTTAAAAAAAAAGTGAGGAAAATGGTGGCATAGCAGACTTACATCATTATGGCCTAACTTGCAGCATTGCGCACAATATGGTTCTATGTTATTTTTGTTGAGCAAAAATTGTAATTTAATAACAATTATATGCCTTTATAGCTCCTGAGTTTATGAAGCACTTGTTTTTCCATTTTTTCTTGAATGATTTTGTATTATGTTCTTTAAATTCAGTTATCAATAAATGTAAATGTGAAAGCATCTAGTATGGAACCTATACTAATTTCCAATGCATTATCAAAGAAATTCGGTAATCACCACCAGTACCATCATCAAAGAAAGCATGAATAAACACCACCATCATCTTTGAGGCAGGAGAAAGCAGGTTATATATGTAGCAAAAAACTTACCAATCATGATAGACTCCAATAAGACCTCTATCATAAATCATGCCAAGGGTTGACTGATTGTAAGAGGGAACAACATTCATGACCCAAACAGGGTCAGAGACCAATGATGCTGCAAAGCCTCCGAAATATGCATTCATGTCCATAACATTGCGTATTGCTGAAGTCCCCAGCTTTATGCCGAGGGATTTCTTATAGTACACAACCCGTCTGGCCCAAAGCTTTGTGTCAGCTTCAAATACATCGATCCCAGATGTGACCCTTGCGGGGGGATTGGTGAGTCTATCCGGCCAATTTGGAATGGACCCAACAGCAATTTTCTTCTCGAGAGAGGGTAATGTACTGACACAGTTTTTCAGCTTGAAGTACCTACAAAACAGGGTCACATTGAAGTGTATTTTTCAACATAGGCATAGAAATTAATAAAAGGGAAAGAAAATTAACAAATTTGCATTATTCCAGGTCACTGAATTATAGACTTCTACAAATATGGAAGGGGATTTCCGGCAGTGAACCTGAACCACAGTTGTGAAAAACTAACAAAGGATTATCATAAAGCTTACCATGCATCACTTGGATCATCATCTTCAGTACAAAGATCAAGCCCAAATTCATTTTGACTAGGCAGACAAGAATCCCCAGAAGGCTTTTTCCAGATGACAGTGTTTCCATCGACAGTGATCATCTCATAACACAAGGTTTGTGCTAGAGCTTGGAGATCAGCCCATTCCTTTTCTTCTTTAGGCCACTGTACAGGTGGACCAGATATAACCAGATATCCTCCGGGTCGAAGTAATCGATCCACTTCAATCATGTATGTTCCGCCTGCAAAGCCAAATTTCCATTATGATTAGAAGAAAAATAGCACGGAAATGATACACTATAATGCCAGCAGCCATGTAAGGAAAGCATGTCAGAGAGCTCACCGTAGGCAGTAAAGGGGATCAAGCACCGAGAGCAGTGCACAAGATCAAATGCAGATGCAGGAAATGGCAGCCGGCGAGTGCCAAGCATGGCAACAAATGCTGGTATTCCCCTTTCTAGTGCAAACTGTATCTGTGATTTGTGCGAATCTCTTGGAGCAAAGGAAAGGGTTAAAATCTCTTCCTTAAGCAAGTAACCCCCAAAGCTTGCAACCTGCATGAGGAACGGACTGTAACTTTCAAAAGCATAACAAGGAAATAGAAGAAAAACAGTATACCACTGGAGCTGAAAGTGACAAAGGGATAAAGCTCCTACCCCACAACCCATATCCAGAGCTGTCCTCAAGACGCCTCCACTAATAGGAACATACTGTGATAGCTTCCGAATATACTGTACAGCTCCATCAGGGAACATTGTGCCACCACCTGGGAAAATGAAGTGTGGGCCTTCTTTTCTCATCCAGCCTTGATGGCCTTTCCTCTCAGCAATTTTGTTATGTGGCATGTTGTCATGCCATATCTGCACGTAAGAGAAAGATAAGATTTTAAGCCAAACGGAAAAAGAGTGCTGCCTCTTTTGCTGCGATGGCAAAATGTGATGTGCTCGATCAACAGTCCTTGGAGTTGGGTTCTCAAAATCTTGGGTCTCTTAATTTATTGATGACCAATAAGAATAAATCTATAGATACTGACTATCAAAAGTGGAGGAGCAAGAAAATGGGCCATGCAACCACTGATAGCTTAAATTTGAAGGAGAAAGGTAGGCAAGTAATCCACATATTGCAGAATTTGTTCCAAGCGATATCTTTGTGGAATTTTAAGTCAACCATCAAACAATTTACAGCTAAGTGTTTTCATGAAGTATCACAATCAGTAAAGAACCTAGTTTTGAAGCAGTGAATGGATGGCCAAGGAATTATAGAATCTCATGCAGAGGATATGCACAGACCCTCGACCCTTGAGCATGGCCAGGGGGGCCATGGATTGATCATCTGCACTGATGGACCTCAACATGGATAGACCATGCCTAAAAAAATGGCTCAATGTGGATACACTATGCCTCAAAAACACCAACATTGGAAACTTGTAGCCATCTATTATACGGCATCTTCTTTTTCTTTCTTTCTTTTTCCCTGTCAAATATGAACTGTTGCTGTATTTTCTTCACGATCATCTATTTGCAGGCCGTGGATAGAAGGGTCAGGAATGTTCAATCAGGATCACTTTTTAGGGTATCCCAATTCACAGCAAGGTCCATCAGATCAACAGGCTGGATCACCAATCCATGGGCCACACTTATCCAAAATCACAGGTCGAGTATACTTTTTCGCAATATCCTCGGCACAAGATTCATATTATCACTCTTTAAGCAACACAGCTTAAACAGAAAGAGAATATATGTTGGGACTTGGAAATTGCCATAGACCAGCTTCAGCGGGTAGGAATGGATCATTCCTAACAGGTGCATCACGTTCCATACTGCAGAGGAGACAATGCATCACCCTCCCATTCACTACAGGGTAGCAAAGGAAATTTGGATGGCAATTCCTAACAAGTTTGGGATGAATTGGGTGTTTCCAGAGAGTCGGAGACTGTTGCGAAGGCATTCGAGAGTTGATCAACAGGTTCTTGGGAAAGCTATGGAAAGTGGCAGTGGAGGAGTGCTTTCTTTGCTGTTTTTTTGGGGTATGGATTGAAAGGAATAGGAGAACCTTTTCCGGGTAGCATTCTCCAACCCCTGCAATTCTTAGCAAGATTAGCAGCCATCTTATTAAGTCGGCTAGAGCAACTCATAATAGAGGAATTTCTAGGGCCACGTTTTTGCAGGACTAGGAAGTGTTGTTGCAATGTAACTGAATGATGTTTCCATTCCAGGGTGGGGGAGAATTATTCAATAGTGTTAGTGCTCCTTGTAGTGATCTGTTAGCTTGGGGCCTATATGGGTTGGCTGTGATCTGTGTAGGGTATCTGTATGTTTCTGTGACAATGCAGCTGTAGGCCTGTAGCTGAATGCTATTTGAAGTCATCTGTTGCTGCTTGTTCTACTTTTACTTTCTGTTTTAAAGATATTTACCCATTAAAATAAATAAATAAATAAAAATAAAAATAAAAAGCCTCTGGAAAAGGAATGTTGAATGGTACATTCATGTGTTTCTTCTTGGCAGCGGACGGGATGTGCTCGAAATATTCATTTCTGGATTATCTGGATTATCTATATTAGGATTGCTGGCAGAAAAATCTCATCCATTGTCATTATATCCAACTCACAGCAGTTAAACTCACAAACTAATTTAGGAAGGGGCAAACGTCAGCCATCTCCACACAATCCCACATGTACAAATCAAGTAAAATCGACAACTTAGATTGTCGAAGTAGAACAATTTGCTAAAACATTCAAATTAATGAAGAGGAAATTGCAAATTTTCCCAGCACTACTAGTGAGCAAGCATACCTAAATTTGAGATTGTAATAATTTCAAGTCTACCTTGAAATGAAAATAACTGCAATTTGGAACCTAGTTTTCCACTTTATTGAACTAATTATTGTGATTCAATTGGATAGTGCATCCAAACGCGTCTTCAACACATTTTTGGCAATGTCACAGTACAATCTGCATCTCAAATTCCAATTCGAAAGGGAAAAGAGTACAACTTTCAGATACGTTATCTACCAAACATCCCCAATTATCACAAAAAAAGAGGAGTTCGATTCTCGTTCAGAGTTCTAAATTTTAAAAGACATCTCGACCGTCCATCTCACTGGTAACGAACAAGCATGGGACTCAATCCGACTTACCTTGTGCAAGCTCCCCGGCCACGGAACGGAGATCCGATACCCGCCAGGCGGAGGGACCAAGCAGATCGGCGCCTCCTCCGGCACCGGGCAGTGCCTCTCGCGGTAGAAGTTCATCTCCCTGCTGAGCTGACTGTTCCTGCGGGGATCCTCGCAGGGCATGTGATCAACGGCATCGGGACCGCAGGGCTCGATCGACGGCTGCTCCTGGCCGGCGTCGATCAGCGATATAAGCCTCTGACGGTGGAGGGGATCGACGACGGTGGAGATGGTGACGGATCGGCGGGTGGAAGCGAAGAGAGAGTCGCTGAAGCGTGTGAAGACGAGAGCGAGGAAGATGAAAACCGCTACAAAGAAGCCGGCCGATATGAGATTGAGAATCCTCCATTGCCGACCGGTGTTACGCTTCGCGAGCACCATGTCGGGTCGGGTCGTAATGTGTCGGGTCAGATTGGCATTTGAGATTCGGTTTCGGATAGTTTTCCTTGTGTTAGGAGACGAAGGGAAGGATCTCAGCTGAGAGTGTTGAGTATGCTATGGAAGGTTTTGACGACGAGAGATGTTCATATATTGTAGGGGGGACTTTAGAATGCAACGTTTATATTTCTGTTATTTTAGCTTTGATGGAAAATCTGATCCGTGAAAATGGTGGATCACACAATTAATATTATTGAGAAAAAAATGGAAAGTATACTCTTTAGGTGGGCCCCAAACGTGCATTGAATTGGACCACTGTCTGTCCATTGAATTGGATGGTGTGGCCACCTTGAGTAATGAAACATCTTGTTTTTCATTCTGTGTGATCTTTATGATGCGTACCACCATTTTCACCACGCTGATTCTATGAGAGCTGAATCGTTGGTGGTAAATAAAGCGTTGTATGTTAAGGTTCATGCAGCGTTGGCACGCTCGAATTTGATGCGGGATCCATCAGACTTTGTAGACTTAGGCCTGTTTGGTTAATGAATTCTATTTAGATGGTAGACTTAGGCCTGTTTAGTTCGTGGAATTGAATGGCATTGAATTCTATTAGATGGGATTAGCATCATTATTGCTCAATGATTGCATGTCTGGAAATACCATGGTACAGTATCCATCCAATCCAATCCCATGTCTGGGATAAAAATTTGTCTATGCAAAAACACCCCATTAAGCAAATCATGTTTGGTGGACGATGGAATTGTAATCAATGACCAAATTCACGGTAGATGTCAGTCACTTGGGCACATATATAACCAGAATGTCATGTGTAAACCGTATATATGGATGGACGGCATGGATAAACACGTGCATCAATGTGGGGCACACATGTGTAGTAGATTTCAAAATCCATGGAAATCCTACATGGGACCAAATGCAACCATGGGACTAAATACGATTCCATCCCACTTAATCCCAACCTTTCCCATCCTCTCCAAATGCTGGATGGGACCAAATGCAATTCTATCCCTCCTGATCCCATCTAATACCTGGCGCCAAATGCCCCCTTAGTGTTGAGATTCAAATCCCTTAGCAAACCTGTATCAACCATGGTTATTAGACATTTAGGGCCTGTTTGGTCCGTGGAATTGAATGGTATTGAATTGTATCAGATGGGATTAACATCATTATTGCACAATGATTGCATGTTTAGAAATACCATGGTATTGTAGCTATCCAATCCCATGTTTGGGATAAAAATTTTGCCACGAAAAAACACCGGATTAAGCAAAATCATGTTTGGTGGACCATGAAATTGTAATCAACGGACAAAATTCACAACCGATGTCGTTCACTTATACACATATATAACCAGAATGTCACGTGTAAACTGTGTATATGGATGGACGACATGGATAAATGCATGCATCAATGTGGGGCCCACATGCATAGTGGATTTCAAAATCAACGGAAATCCTGCATGGGACAAAATGCAATTCCATCCTACCTAATCCCAACCTTTCCCATCCTCTCCAAATGTTGAATGGAATTGCACGGACCAAATACAATTCTATCCCACCTAATCCCATCCAATACCTTGCGCCAAACACCCCCTTAGATTTAATATTATTGTTAATCTACGCACTTTGTGAAAGCTCATATAATGAAGATAGAATTATCAAATAAAATAGAATAACTAAAATAATAAAAGAAGCAACCACATAACACAAGATATTTTATGTACAAGAGAAAACCGTGACATAAAGTGACAGAGATCAACTATAATAAAAACTTTTAGAGTTTATACACTCACTTTTTCGATTACAGAAGCACCCAATCTCCCCTTGTGATGTGCAACCCCTTAAAAAAAAAACCATTCCCAAGCCTTGACAAGTGTTTAGAAACCTTTTAACCTTGCAAACCTTTGCCATTAAAAAGAAAACACTTAAATTACAAGCCATAATTCCGAATAGGAATTAAATACCCCAATTTACACTAATTTGTGTAACATGTCCAGTTCGACCGAAGGTCATCCCGATCACACTTTTCGGTCGAACCGAAAAAGTGCAAATCATCATAGCGTACAACCTGAGAAACCTCCAATTTTTGGTCAAACCAAATCGGGCTTAGGTGGAGTTGAAGTAGGACATCACCATACAATAGATTAGTAGAATCCAAGGCATCCTGTACAACAATCTCCACCTTTACTTACATTCTGCAAAGTCACATTAAAGATCTTCCATGCAACCTCTACCTTGATCGTAAACCACTCCCTGCATTCTCTACCTAGAACATAGCTCCATTTGCACCCTTGTGCAAGGATGCCCAATCTCATCAATGGCTAGAGAACTTTTTTTTTTAGCTTGTTAGTACACCCCATTGTCAGTTCACACTTCACTGTTAGCCACCCCCACTCAAGCCTAAGAAGTGCTTAAACTTCTTTGTAGTAATTGGCTTTGTCAACATGTCTGCGGCATTCTTGTTCACATGAATATTTTGAAACACAATCTCTCCTGAAGTAATGAGCTCCTTATCTTGTGGAACCTCACGTTGATGTGCTTTATTCTCATGTGATATACCTGATTCATCACCATATGAATAACACTCTGATTGCCGCGATGTAATCGAATCGTCTCCTGCTTCAATCCGAGTTCTCATATCAGATATTTCAACCACAATACCTCCCTTAACGCCTCTATCGTAGATATGTATTCTTCCTCGGTTGTAGACAATGCTATTGTAAACTGTAACATATATCTCAAACATATCGATTTGGCTGCTAATCTGAAAACATATCATATAGTAGACCTCTTGTTATCCAGATCACCTGTATATTCCGAATCATGTAGTCTACAACTCCACCTGAAGCTTCATGTCTCCTGAACATGATCACAGTGTCGACTGTGCCCCTGAGATACTTGATAATCCACTTAACAGTACTTCAATGCTCATTTCCTGAATTCGTCATATATCTGCTCACTGCACTCACTGCTTGTGACTTGTGAGATATCTGGCCTGGTGCAAACTATTGCATATATGAGGCTCCCCACCGCACTCGCATACGACACTGGTGACATGCCTGAAATCTCCTCTTGTGTGCTTGGATACGACTTAGATGGCAACTTAAAGTGAGATACTAGAGACGTGATAACTGGCTTAGCACCTTCCATGTGGAACCTCTTTATCACACATAACCTTTTGAGAAAGCCATGACTTCCCAGACTCTCTGTCTTTATGTATCTCCATGCCTAAGATCTTCTTCGTAGTGCTCGGATCCTTTATGTCAAACTCCTTGCTTAACATAGACTTAAGCAAGAGTATCTCCTTCTTGTCCTTTGTAACAATCAACATATCATCAACGTAAAACATCAATAGAATATAGAATCCATCCTCAAGTATTATGTGATAAACGCAGCAATCGTGCTCACACCTAATATAACCAATCTTCACCATATAGGAATCGAACCGCATGTACCACTGCCTCAAAGATATCTTCATTCTATAAAATGACTTCTTCGGCCTTATGGTCGCTAGATGGCAGATTTTTCAGGGGACTGGAGGAAGTGATTATCAAGATTACTAGCTTTAGTAAGTTGACTTCATCTTTGCTATTGTAAATCTAGACATGATTAGATAAGCTTACCTGCTATCGGCGTTGATGGGCTTTGGAAAATCCTCGCCCTAGGTTGGTGAGTCAGAGGGCACCTCCCGGAAGAACTCTTCTTATCATGGGCCATCTCATGTGAGCTCTAAACTTGCCCCTTAAGTCTGATAGTTGTAACAATACTTGTTGCAAACCTAATCTGACTTTTCTTTCCTTGACTGTACTCTTCATGATATTTTAACTTGAACTTGTACGATAGTTAGCTTATAAAGAGTTTCACCCATGGTTGTATGTACGGATGTCTGATTGACCCAAAGTGCATATGAGAGCAAACCCATGTCTTCTATTTTTCTGGAGAAGATCATCCATCTTTGGATTCATGAAGGGAGTCCTATTGTTAACGATGATGACATGTGGGATCTTGTAGTGGCTAATGATGTTGTTATTCATGAGCATCATTGTGTGAGATGTAGGATGTTGCCTCCATTCATTTTTTTGCTAAGTAATAGATCGTCACAAGTATGAACTCATGACCGTTAAATATCGTCAGGCTGACTTTTCTGTTGATGTTGATATCTTGTATAGAGGATGTTTAGAACCTTGCCAAGTTGTGGAGTTTTGAAGCACACACATGAATTCAATGTGCATGCTCTTGACACTTGAAGTAATTTTTGACGTAGAATGTAAGCATGATCTTCGCAGCTTCTACTTGATAGGCTTCATTGACAAGTTTTTGATCGAATCCGGACAAGTTTTCATAGGATGTGAGATTGAATAGTCATGACTTCAAGAATTCGATCATTCTCTGCTCATTTTTAGGGGATAAGGATTCGCAATGCGCACTTCCTTAAGAGTTTCAAGAGATCCTATGTTTACGATTTCAAAATTTTTTGGATGACATTGGCTTTTGGTTTTGAACTTTCTAAGGAAACCCTTTAGTTTGAGAGTTTATTCATAATCTTCGACATCATCAGCTTCATCCTAACCCTTGAGTTCAAAGTCCAACTCTGGATCGAAATTATATAAGTTAGCTTCATACTCAAGTTCTTCGACAAACAGACTTGACACTTTTATTGCTTGTGATTTTTTATTTTTATTTTTTGGGTTTTGAAAATTTTTAATCTTTTGAAATTTTGTAAATATCTGGATTTTTTGAATTTTAAAAAAATTGTTGTTATGGATTTTTGAAAATTCTGATTTTTTGGAGTTTTTGTTGTAAGGGACCCTAAACATGATGAGAACGCGAACCAGGGGTTGCTTAATCTGGCTTAGGGAGCCGAATGCTATTCACATTGGCTCTTATTCCTGTCGGAGGGCTATGAACCTGTTATTGCTCTGCACTCCTTCCCCTTAGGAGGTAGGGCCTAAGGGATCAGTAGACGGGCTCCCATCATTGTGCCCAAACGTCTGGATGAGTCAGGGGTTGGTCTCTAAGTCGGTGTCAGATGTGATTTCCCCTGGTTCATCCCCGATGGATTGCAGCTTCTTGGGTTCTTCTAGCTCAGGTGGGACCAGGATTGTGGTCCAGTCAAACGGGAGCAATTCATCCCCCTTGTTCGAGTTCTCTGTATCTTCGGATGGGATTGATGTGCAGGCGAAATGATTACCCTCCCTTTGACAACCTTATTTTCTCATAATGCTCTTGTGCTTTGGTTTCCTGCTTGCAGGAGACTGATATCTTAGTATTTCTCATGTTCTCATTCTCTCGATCCTCAATGACTCAGGCTAAATTTTGATATTCGAGTCGGTAATAAAAGATTTGATGCTCGCTAGGAAGAAAGACATAATTTGATCCGATGGGACATGCAAGAGAAATGTAAGTCGCAGTCTCAAACTCAAGACTACGTACGGTATGTGATGTCCTCATCGGAGCATTGTATGTCTATGACTGAGAGGACAAACTCTTTTTGTCTCTCGTTGTTGTGGCTAGATGGTAAGGACTTTTGCCCCTGGTTGCCAACTGATGATACTTGTAACGCCCTGGAAATCGGGAGGCCATGCATACACTCGACTCCCGAGTTCCCGGGGTCACTTATAACCGATTTTTCATTTACATGCATTTAATCAGGTTTAAATGCGCAACCTGGAATTTCCTGAAACATAAATCACATCTACAACACGTTTACTGAAATGAAAAGAGGTCAGACATATATATATATATAGGTCCAAAATGTAAACGGGCACACAAGGTGTCGCCCAACAAAATGACAAAAGAATGTTATGTCTCAAAAATATGGCTGAGCCCACGACTCAGCAATCCAAATCCTGCAAATCAGGCCGATGGAGAACCGCCCATCAGCTGGAAGTAAGACAACTCGTCCTCCTCCTCGAGGCTCTCGCCGCCCGGCTCGTCATACTCAGCATCACCTGTAGCTAAGGAAGAGTCTAGTTGATGTTTTAAAACACCGTCCCAGAGTGGGAGTGAGTGATCAACTTAGTGGGTGCTATTAGTCTTAAGTTGTACAAGCAGCAGTTATATTAAGAATTTAATGAAAAACATTCATCTACAGTGACTAAACTAATCTAATGCGTATACATGATGGATGATATGATGCATGCTCTCACCACAACACTCCCTCGAGCGGCTCCATCTAACGATCGCGTATGTCAACACTTCCTCAGAGTGACCTCGACTGTCGAGTCGCCACCCTAACTAGTGCGATGTAATGCGATCGTGTTAACCGAGTACTTAGTTAAGTCCATTCATCCAACAGGTTTGGGAATCTGGTATACCTCACGTATCAACGCCATAATCTGGTTGTGAGGCCAAGGCTCCCCAACCTGTGAAGCTGAGACCCTGTGATCCTTGATCCCGGCGGGTTCTCCATCCATGACTCCAAGCACATGGTGAGTATCGAGAGGAAAGGATCGCTCGCGGTCACTACGGGGAGGCACGTCACCCCAGCGTAGGCTGACAGCTCAAACACAGTGTCCCATTCCACCATGCTCAGCTCATGAGGCAGTGGATCAACTTCAAGTGGTTATCGGTGGATTGCAACGGTGGTAGAGTGTTCCAGGTTCCATACATATATGAGCAAATATGGTTAACAATCACGATTGGCCAGTGATTAGGCTAGACCGCACGAGTCAGGCGAGCACACGATGGACGACATCGAGCGCAAGAAGCCCATGTAGTCGAACTACTGTCGCCCATGCGCACCTGCCCAAATCCATGGGTTTAGCCTTAGGGTAGCCCTACCGATGGGGCTACCGTCTCTCCTCCAAGGGTTTGAGAACGGTTCATAACATGCCAACGTTATCAACAAGCATAACAGTATCATGTTCACATATATCTCAACATATGATTCAAATACTCGTAATGAGCAAGCTGCAACATCATGATTAAGGTGCAAGTGAGTGGTGTGGATTAGGGAGGAAGTTAAGCGCTTCCTACACCTCAACGGATCAAATACACATGAGCAATGAATCCTACACACTAGGAAGCAAATACATATGAGAGAAATCAACCAAATATGAGCATATAATCATCCATATACCGAATCATGTGAGAGGCAATATCAATCATCAAATAAGAACCAAACATGCAAATCCATACAATTCCCACAACATACCATTCCTAGGTTTCCTCTAGATTCTTCAATACAACATTCCAAAACAAACAAAATCATTAAACTCATGGTATAATTGGTGCTAGGCCACCTAAGAATAATAATCCGCACCTATGGGTCGTTGGAGACTCAGAAATCGACCTAGGAATGAGGACTTTGAGGTCGATTGGTCGGAATTCCTAAAGCAAGCACTTGTAGGATAGGTTTCTATGTAAATCCCCCTCATCACAAGGGTTTCAACGAAAATAGGTGATGGATCTTACCTAGATGATCGACGGAGTGAAAAGGGCGGTCTTAAATGAGGGATTCTTCTTGGATAAGATGTAGGGAGTTGTGGGGTTTGGTTTCCTTGGGCCCCACCTTGATTTAGGGTCCACCTTACTCACCTTCACACTCTCTTTCTCTCATCCTTGCTCTCTTTCTCTCTCTTTCTCCCTTGGCAAAGGTGGTTGTAGTGAAGGTTATGAGATAAGGGGCTAGGGCTTTATTTCCTAGAGTTGAATCATTTGGCCTCAAGCTTCCACAATTTTCCAAAATAGACCACTAAGACTCCCTATTGGTGTTGGGGCGGCCGTAAGACCCCTCTGGCCACCAAACTTGGTGTGTAGGTACCTTATGGCCCGATGAGAGGTCATGCAAAGTTTGAGAACAAACGGATGATCGAGTATGAGGTTTGAGCATACGGTTCTGATCTTTAAATGGCCTTGAGGGGCTCATTTCGGTAATTGGGGTGGCTCTGGTGGCCCTCTAGCCATGAAACTTATAAGATAGGTGATCCATGGCCCGATGAAGGGCCATGCAAAATTTGGGAGCGATCGGATATGGAGTTTGATCGTACGGGTCCGGTTTGCAATCAACGGTCACCATGCCACGATCGGGTCCCAGATTTTGTGGACAGGCGTAGAAAAATATATTAGACATTCACCGAAAATTTAGCAGAAATTCGACGGCCGAAAAGTCTGATATCTTGGTTTTATTTGCAAGTGTCAGATTCCAATTCTGGCATTGGTGGGGTGCATTTGACAACTGTCAGATTCTAATCTGGGTGTCCACTCGGTCCGTGGTGCGCGATGGACCACAAGCCTAGTGAGATATATGCTTTCCCAAATTTTTAGATTTTTCTGACCTTCCTCGGCTGCTGCACGGCCTGCACAAGCTGTCGCCGAGTACAAACCGATCATCTGACTTGCTAGCCTGCAAATGGTCTAATCGTGACCAGACTGGACCACTCGTGTATAAGCTAACGTTGCGTGCTAATGGTCAGTAAGTGATAATATAAGTTAATAAAAAAAAATTCAAGGATTTTTTGGAAATTTAAAACAGCGAAGATCCAGGATGTTACAATACTAGTGCAAATGACGGTGTACGCAACGGGGGCAAGGTATACCCCTGGTTGATTGATGCTACGATGGGTAAGTTGTGCTCCTGGCTGATTGTTAAAGCTAGAAAGTTGTCCCCTTGATTGACCGACGCTAAGACAGGTAAGGTGTGCCCTTGGTTGGTTGCTGGAGTAGGGAGGTTGTGTCCTGGATTAATTAAAGTTGAGATAGGCAGAGTGTGCCCTTGGTTGGTTGCTGGAGTAGGGAGGTTATCCCCTTGATTGATTGAAGCTGAAACAGGCAGGGTTTGTCCCTGGTTGGTTGCTAGAGTAGGGATGTTGTCCTATTTGATTACAGAAGTACCTGATTTTCCCTTGCCATACGCAACCCCCCGAGAAAAACATTTTTCAATCCCTTACAAATATTTAAAAACCCTCTCATCTCGCAAACCTTTGTCCTTAAAGGAAAAAACATATGAATTACATGTCCAAATTCCAAATAGAACTTAATATCTTAATTTACACTAATATGCGTAAAATGTCTGGTTGGACCGAATGGGACCTTCGGTTGGACCGGACCATCCCAATCAAACTTTTTGGTCAAACCTACAAAGTTCAAATCATCATAACATGCAACCTAAGAAACACCGTGCATTGATGGGTACCCTTTAAATTATGGGATATCCCAAAAATAAGCCGTATACGGAACTCAGGTGGGCCATACCATCTAAAATTATGTGAAGACACCGTTAAAACATATAAAAGCACTTGGTGGGGCCCACCTGAGTTTTGCATGCACCTGAAACTTGGTCTGAACCCTCATTTAAGTGGGACACACATAATGGATGGGCTGGATTTGCAAACCACATCTCGGTGGGCCCTCAAAAATGGTTATGAATGTTTTAATGGTGCACGGCCCCTCCCCACTTCTGTATGTGGTGTGGCCCACACAAGTCACAGATTGACTTGATTTTTGAGACCTAGGCCCACGATGGAATGGTGCATCTGACTAATGGGGTAGATGTTCGAAACGCATCATGGTGGGGCCCACACAGCTCGACCCCATGGGGCGTTAAAATCAGCTCGAGCCATTGTACCTTTTCCCACACACACACACACACACATATATATAACACTTTGGGCCCACATACTGAAAGGTTTTTAACGGTGTTCTCCCCCTTCCAACTGTTCCCTGTGGCATGGCCCACCTGAGTTTCGGATCGCATCATGGGGTTCTCAGGAGGGAGGATTTGATGTCATTCACACATCACAGTGGGCCCCAACACACCGTATAATACGTTTCTTTAAACCTACAAAGCTTTGACGAGAACAAAGCATGGATCGCAGTTAGGGGTGTACACAAACCGGGCTAGCCCGGTTAGCTCGCTCGACCCGACCCGAAAAAGCCCGACTTGGCTCGACCCGGAACTGAGTTCGGGTCAGGACGGACCAATTTTCTAGGCTCGAAAGTGAGTTCAAGCCGAGTTTGGATACCTCCTAGTTCGGCCCGACTCGGTCCGAAATCCGACTCGCCCCGGCCCGACCCGACCCGGCCCAGCCCGACCCGTGTATGACTATATTTAATTTGTATAAAATGTTTTATTTTATGTTTTGTCAAATATATGTAAATGTCCTGACTAGTTAGATTTTTTGTAGAGTTTATATTTCAACTATCTAAATCGTTGATCGAGGGTTTTGTAATGGGATGCGGATTACCTGTCAAAGCCCTTCCCACGAACTTGCTGTAAGGTTCAAAACTGGCTCGAACTCGAAGGTTCGAAACTGGCCCGAACTCAGCCCGAACTCGCGTTGGGCCCGGTTCGGGCTGGAGATGTTGGCCCGGTGACCAGGCCCGGTCGGGTTCGGGCCTTGTGTGGCTGTTAAACAGGCCTGGACGGGTTGAGGCCAGTTCGACTCGGCCCGACCCGTGTACACCCCTAATCGCAGTACACGAGTTTGAAATCCAGGCCACTCATCAGGTACGTTGAAGAGGCAAACATTCCCTCGTCCAAATTTTAATGGTTTCCCGTCCCACGTTGTCTATTGTACCCGAAACAAGTAGTAGGGCCCACTTCTCCCGTATTTCTAAGATTGGCAATGGGTCGTGCAGCCGGGTCTTTTGGGCACATACATGGGCCCTGAGACCCGAGTTTGGCCTTAATAGGACCGGCAATGAACATAACTCCAAAGCTGATTAGGTGCATCCCGGCCTTAACCAAGACAGTGAGGCCCTTACCGTGGGGCTCACCTTGATGCATGTATTCTATATCCACTACGTCTATCTATTTTTCCATATCATTTTAGGGCATGAGCCTAAAATTGATGCAAATCCAAATCTCAGGTGGACCATACTAAAGGAAATAGTAGTGATTGAATGCCTCGCTATAAAAAACTTCCTAGGGCCCACCGTATTATTTCAGTAATGTGTTGATAAGGGAACACAAACCTGACTGAAGGGAAAAATAAATAAATATCAGTTTGAGCCAAATCTTTTATGGTCCACAAGAAGTTTTTAATGGTCAATTACCACTGTTTCCTATGGTATGATCTGCTTCATTTTTAGGCTCACATGGTAAATTGGTCTAACGAAATAAATGGAAGGCATGAATGTAGAATTTATACATGAAGGTGGGTCCCATGGTAAGGGCCTCATGGTCTTGAGTGAGGCTAAGCCCATTCCCAAAGCCCTAACCCTAGCCTTAGCCTTAATAATCAATGGGATGAAGTGCAGTTAAAAGTTCTCAGCCTTGGCCATATGCTTATTAGGTTGTATAGAGCTTGCTCCACACCCAAAGGAGTGAAGTAGTCAACGTTTTGAGATAGTCCAATCTTTTTTCTTTATTTTTTTGGTTATTCCTGACATCCATGATCGGTCCCACCATATAAATGATTTTATTACTGAAACATAACCTTAGATACAAGTATCTTTAAACTGCATATTCTTTCATATAACTCTGGCTCACTTGATGACTGGTTTAGGCCATTCGCTGTTGACTGAAGCCTAAATTGGATATTGTGCCTATATTTTAAGCCCCAAGTTGACCTTTAGGTTGAGCTTATGAGCCCAAGCCCTACTTCTTGGCTAAGTGGCCCGGCCCATTGTAACCCTAGGCTTGAAATCTACTCCCAATCTCTAGGCCATGTGCATCCTAGCTAAGGTTGACTGGCCAGCCCAGCTTGCTAGCCCATCCAATCATCAAGTAGGTTTATCTTGTACAAAAGGATTGAATGATTTAAAGATGCAAATGGATATAATATAATATCCTTAGAAGAAAGAAAAAAAATATAATAAATTACATTGGTTTTTTAACATTCTGATGTAGAACGTGTCACAGAGATATTCCCAGCATGGTTGAGCCAAAAGGAGGTAGACCGTAAATTGACCATAACTTTTGATCCGGGTATCGTTACGGGGTGTACAACCTATCAATCTTTACTGAAACGGGCCATCTGAGGTGAAATGACCCACTATGTGGGTCGCGTATGTCCGTTTCGTCAGAAAACGTGCCCTTTCAGCTCAAAAACGAATTTTTAGGAAGATTTTACTATTTTTAGTAATTCTGAATTTTTAATATTTTTTAGAGTTTTAGATTTTCTTTCCTTATAGAAATAAGTTTTAGTTATACTAGGACTCTTCTAGAGAAAGTTTATTTGCAATTTTTATTTTTAGAAATTAGGCTTTAGAAGAGTTTTATTAGAATTAGGATTTTTATTAGAGTTAGAATTTTGCTATTTTTGGTAATTACGAATTTTAGTGTATTTATTTTTCTATATTAATGGTGTACGGAGACACATTAGGCAATTATCAATTATTCATTAATCTATTTCGAATTTATTTAGAATTTATTTCTATTTTCTGCTCTCTTTTCTCGTGGATTCGAGAAAGTCTCTGTGAGGAGTCCAGAAAAGTTCCGTGGATTCGGAATAGTAATCCTCTTGAGGAAGACGGTGCTCGACCTCACGTCCTCCCCTGCGTCAGTTTGGTATCAAAGCGAGGTTTCTTCTCGGATCGATGGCTTCTAACGACGGGTCGGGCAACAATCCCATAGGCGGTACTCCAGGAAATTTACCTTTAACGGTGGCAACTTTCGAAGTAGTGTAACGAGAGAATCGACAAGTCATGCAAGGGCTGTAGGCTTCTATCGACCGTATAGCGGATTTCTTGGCGGAAAACCTAAGGTAACTCCGTGTTCATGGTGGTAATCCACCACCAGCAATTGCTAGAATTCGTAATTATACTGATCGTAGGGCGATGCTATCGATGAACCATAGGATGGTTCAAGAATTCAAGATGAAAGTCGATGTTCCTAGTTTTAATGGCCAACTCTACTTCAAAGACTTCCTCGATTGGTTGCTTGAAGTCGAACTTTTCTTCGATTACATGAACATCGCAGAAGAAAAGAAAGTTAAACTCGTGGCATACAAGTTAACGGGCAAAGCTTCAGATTGGTGGGAACAACTTCAACTCGAACGGGCGAGACAAATGAAGGCACCAATCTGCACATGGTCACAGATGAAGAAGTTATTGTGCATGCGATTCCTCCCTCGAGATTACGATTAGGTATTATTCCAACAAAACCAAAATTATTATCAGGATAGCCGATCAGTAAAAGGTTATGCAGAAAAATCCTATTATTGGTCCGTGAGAAATGACTTCATCAAAACGGAGTTGCAACAGACCACAGGTTTCATCAGTGTTGAACATGTGACCTCTATAAGAATGGAGAACCAACCCAAGACTTTTAAAGTGGAGAGACAATATCTTATCACTGAACAGGCCTTTGTTAAACAATCTGAGGAAACAAGACATATATATCCATTAGTTGAAAAGAAAGAATATATAGAGCCTGTGAATATCCCAGAAGATTTGAAGCCAATGTTGCAGGAGTTCAAGGAGATTGTGCTCGATGAACCCCCCAATAAGTTGCCTCCCATACGAGATATACAAAATCATATTGATCCCGTCTCAGAGGCAAGTCCACCTAATTGCCCACATTATCAGAAAAAATATGAGATCTTAACGACAGATGTGAAGGACCTGATCAATATTAGTCAAGTCAAGAAAAGCATGAGTACATGTATTGTGTCAGATGTAAAGGAACTGATCAATATTAGTCAAGTTAAGAAAAGCATGAGTACATGTATTATGTCAGCTCAAGAGCTTAATGCCAAGTACAAAAAAAGTTCTAATGAACATCGGCGTCAGAAGTTATCTCAGACTCATATGCCAAGTCTCTTACATAACTCGAGGACGAGTTTTTTTCAAGTGGAGGGGTCTGATGTAGAACGTGTCACAGAGATATTCCCAGCATGGTTGAGCCAAAAGGAGGTGGACCGTAAATTGACCATAACTTTTGATCCGAGTATCGTTACAGGGTGTACAACCTATTAATCTTTACTGAAATGGGCCATCTGAGATGAACCGACCCACTATGTGGGTCGCGTCTGTCCGTTTCGTCAGAAAACGTGCACTTTCAGATTAAAAACGAATTTTTAGGAAGATTTTACTATTTTTAGTAATTCCGAATTTTTAATATTTTTTAGAGTTTTAGATTTTCTTTCCTTATAGAAATAAGTTTTAGTTATACTAGGACTCTTCTAGAGAAAGTTTATTTGCAATTTTTATTTTTAGAAATTAGGCTTTAGAAGAGTTTTATTAGAATTAGGATTTTTATTAGAGTTAGAATTTTGCTATTTTTGGTAATTATGAATTTTAGTTTATTTATTTTTCTATATTAATAGTGTACGGAGACACATTAGGCAATTATCAATTATTCATTAATCTATTTCGAATTTATTTAGAATTTATTTCTATTTTCTGCTCTCTTTTCTCGTGAATTCGAGAAAGTCTCTGTGAGGAGTCCAGAGAAGTTCCGTGGATTCGGAATAGTTATCCTCTTTAGGAAGACGGTGCTCGACCTCATGTCCTCCCCTGCGTCACATTTGATGATTTAATACTTTTCTTTACAGGCACACCCTATCTTGGTACTTTGTAGGAATCTAAGGGCTAGGTGTTTGAGCAAAATAGGGCAAGAGTTAGATGTCTTAGGGCTAGTTTAGGGTGAAATTAGGCCAGATGCAAGGCTTAGGGTATTAGGGCTAGACTAGGGTCAACCAGGCCAGGTCCTTTGCCAATTAGACTTGGTTTAACTTGTCCTGCGTTGCCACCATGCAACTGGTCTAGTCAAGAGTTTACGTTGGTTGTATGAGAACAAACCATGATGAGAATCTGAAATCTGCTGTGTACATGAAGTGACTTGGTCCCAAAAGTAGGTAAATCCAGAACTCAAGCCACGCAGCCACGCCCAAAATACAGAACAATAGAAGATGAAAAACCAGATTGCAGGTGGGACTCCAGAAGGTTTGTAATTCAATAGTGCATGACAGGACAATGGGACACAAGTCTAGGGTCAGTGGTACACAGAGTGCCTTTCAACGAGAGCAGATAAGGTGAGAGCCCGGCCTCACCCAAGATGGTGCAGCCCTTACCATGGGGCCCGCCTTGATGTATTTATTATGTATCCACCCTGGTCATCTATTTTTTTCAAATCTTTTTAGGGCATTATGAAAAAATTGAAACAGATCCAATTATCAGGTGGACCATATCATAGGAAACAGTGGTGATTGACCATTAATGGAACACAAAAGTTTTGGATCAAGCTGATTTTTTATTTTTTATTTTTTATTTTTTCCCTTCATTTAGGTTTATGTGACCTTATCAATAGATTAGATAGTAAATAAAACACTACGGAAACATTAAGGTGCACTCTAAGAAGTTTTTAATGATAGGTCTACTTGATAATTGGATCCTCTTATTTTTCGGATAATATCCTAAAATGATATGAAAAAAATGGATGAACAACGTGTGTACATGATACATACATCAAGGTGGCCCCATGGTAATCCCATGGTAAGGGCCACACCTTCTTGGGTGAGGCCAAGTCTCACCCAAGCCACTCTCCCTTTCAACATGGGCTTGTTTGGGAGCGTGGATTTGGAACCCTTGGATTTGAAATCACTGGGTTGTGTTTGGGGCTCTGTATTCAAAATCACTTGTAATCCAATAGTAATTATGTATAATAAATCTAGAGGGGCTTGAATTTAATTCCTACATAATGGTTGTAATAAGCCCATTGTAATATATACTCCACATGAAAATGATGAAATTCCAAGTCTCGAATGGGCCACAAGCACAAGATTACATCCGAGTGACTAACCACCGATTTTTAACTATTGATTTATATGGACAATGTTTGTATGGCATAAATTACTATATTAAAGTAATTATAGTGATGCAATTGATAATCTAATTGTTTTGTGATTTCATCCATAGGCCATTTGCCCAGTAAATTATCTAGTGGCACACATGCTACACATGCAACTCTTTGAAGGACTCTAGATGTAATCCAACTTTTCACCTTGGATTTCAAACCCCTTCTTTGAGGGGATTATAATCCCTTTGAAATTCTCAATTACTTTATGGTGCCAAACATACCAGGGGATTTGAAATCCCCTCAAACCCACCCAAATCAACAGTGCCAAACTACTCTTAAAATCATAAGTTTCAGTGATTACTTGGTGTGTGTTAAAAAAAAACAAAAAAAAAAAAAAACAAAAAAAAAAAAATAATAATAATAATAATAATAATAATAATAATCGATAAAACATAGGTGAGACACGCCACTTGAATTTGGGAAGCTGATTGCTGCTGCACCACCTCAAGGCTCAAGTGGACCATACCACAGGAAGCAGGGTGACAACGACGACCGTGCATCGAAATAGTCTTTATTAGTCCATCCCTTACTCCATTCCTTACTCATTTCAATTTCCCCCCTATTTGAATAAGGCGCCTGGGCAGGAGCAGGAGTCGTATCCGGGGCCCATGGAATGAACTTCGTCCTCGTTGTAGCGAAACGACTCCAGAAGTGCGAAGGAATTTATTTTTCTTAAAATAAGCGTGGTGGGAATGGTTTAGCTCGGTTAACTACTGAGCAATCACGGTAAGGCACCACCCCCACAAGCACCCCCCGGCGAAGGGGGGACCAGAAAACGCCTTTCGTTTTCCCCCCTTCGTCGGCCCTTGCCACCTTCCATCGCTATTGATTGGGCAGGTCATTCGTTGATTCCTGTTCATTAGGTCACACTGACCTGGATGAAGGCATAACACAAATATCAGCTTGATCCAAACTTTAAGGGTTCAATCCCCACTTTTGAGCCCCTCCTATCCTCCTTGGACCCTGAAAATCACGTCGATAAAAAAACTTAGGTAGGTCTCACTATATAAAATCATTATAAAACCTTTAAAACCACATTCCAGTGGCCCACCCGAGTTTTGGAAATTATGATTTTCTGGGTGTCCATTCATCTTGATTGGGTGCATCATCTTATTGGATTAGATGGCATATATGAATGGGTCCCACACACAATCTGAAAGATTTTCAAAAGTTGGCATCTCCGTTGGAATTTTTCTCTATGACATGACCTACCTCATATCAGGATGAATTTTGGGCATTAAAAAATAATAATAATAATAATAATAATAAAACATTAGGTACACAAATGAAGGATGGATTAAATGCCAAGAAAACGTTATGGTAGGCTCAACGAGTCAATTTGTAGTGAATCCGGGTTCAAAAGGATTTTGGGTGAGAGGAGAGTAAGGAAAGATTTATAGAAAGAGTCCGAATAGAAATTTTCTAATCGTTGATGTGACTGGGCCATATATATCATTGCCTAATGAAAAAATACAATGTATAACGTTGCCCTTTGGGATGTGGTGTTGGGCCCTAGTGCAATTCAAACTCTGGCCTGGGCCCATTAGTGGAGCTTCAGAACTCATGGGTGCCTACCAAGCCCATACAAAGATTTCCATCCATCTAATGTCTCATTTTCTATGGAACATCCGGTCCGTGCAAAAGGTGGGTCACACCATAAAGATCACATGAGTCAAAACCATAACCAATCGACTCTCTAGGTGTTCTAGAATGGTACATTGAATCAAACCATCAACGGTCCATTGATTTCAATCATGTCGCCAACGGTGCGAGTGGGGAATCCTGATTTGCACACCACATGATATTTACGGTACGGCCAACTTTTGCACGGGTAGGATGTTCGAAAGTGATACGTTTGCAATATGGGACACCAATATACACCGTCTGATATGTTAACGAGAATTATACAACGGTCATTTGAATAATTTGTACATCATGGCCTTCAGTTCCTACAAGTGGGACCCATGGTTTCCTGATCTGAACCGACAATATCATGCAGATCCCCCAAATGCAAAAATCCTAACCGTTAACAGGTGGCCCAGCAAATAGATGTTTGAGAAAGAAATACCAAAAACGGCTTAAATTTGAACCAACGGCTTGGATCAACGGCCCTTATGGGTCAACTTGACTCAATGAGAGATTTTGACTCACTGACTCAGTTGGAAGTCCATAAGACTCGCTGAGTCAGCTCAGAAACATGGTCGACTCGATACAACTCGAACCATGGCCCAAAGGCATGAGGCTGGGCATGCGTGCATGGCTGCATGCTAGCAGTTACAAGGGTTGTAGGCTCATACATGATACATGAATCACACGCCCACATCATGACTAACCGACCCACATGACCCATGAACTTCAGTATAAAATATCATGCACGTATGATTCTCATTTAAATAGTGAAATTGGAGGGAAAGATACAAACGTGAAATGGGGAGTAAGGGATTGGTGATATGTGCGCTGATGGTGCTAATGTGCACTAGGTGGGTGAAGGGTAATGTAGATTGTAGCACTGTGTCATCGCTCATATCCAACTGCTCCAACTTCATCTTGTATGGGATACCAGAACCGATGGTGGGGTCCCCATGCTGCAATGCAGTGGTGAGCTTGAAAAGCATTGCGGATTCGCCAGATGATCGACGGTCCGTTTGTAGGTGCTTGATGGGCCTCATCACAACGTACAATCCAAATACAACGGCTATAGCTACTTTGCCTGGCTTCTGTGGCATCTCTCTTGGATTCACCATAGAGCCCAACACCGACTGCAATTCGTAAGATCCTCTCTCTTTCTTATTCCACACGTGCACCAGGTAGGCACGTGTTCGTCATCCAAACCGTGCATGAGGTGGGCCGCTCTGCTGTTCAGTTTACCAGATAAAAGGCAATGGACGGTCTAGAAAACTTGGTTCACATTCAGGCCCACTTTATGAATTCACCGTGCACGATCGGTGCAAAGCAGCCGTTGAATTTGGTGGGCAATCACCGCTCACATGTGGAATAATGCATCCGTTGGTGTGATCCAAGCCGTTCATTCTGCAGGTCCCATTGTGAAGATGCCTTTTGTAAAAATTTAGGTTGATCTAAATATCACGTGGGCCACCCATGTAATTTGAAGGCGGACCTTTGGCCGTTTTCTGTTAACCATCCATCTATTTTTTACATGTGCGGCCAACATAATGAGTTGATGCCCTTTCCTTAGCCACGTTAGTGGTGGGGCACACCTGATTGATGTACCAGATCTTGTGCACATTTGCCACGTTGATTCACACTACTTGAGGGATGATTTATGAGGTAAACTCTATTAGCCCACCTCGAATGTATGCGGCTTATCCTCACCGTCCATCCATTTTTCCAGCTAATTTCAGGGGGGAAAGCTAAAAATCAAAATATATCCAAAGCTCAAGTGGACCACAAAACAGTAAACAGTGGGAATAATGATTTCCACCATTGAAACTTTTCTAGGGCCCACAGTGATGTTTATTTGCCATCCAACCTGTTCATAAGATCACAAAGACATGTAATGAAAGGAAAACACAAATATCATCTTGATCCAAAACTTCGGTGGCCCCCAAGAAAATTTCAACGGTAGATTACAATTCACACTGTTTCAGGTGGTGTGGTCCACTTGAGCTTTATATATGCTTCAATTTTGGGCTCAAAGCCTAAATTTATTTGGTAAAATGGATGGACGGAGTGGATAAAATATATAAATCTCGGTGGACCCCACAGAGTTTACTCAATACGCAAATGGGTCCCCCAATTTGGACCGTCCAGATTGTCGTACAAGTATGACACGTTCAGTACAAAAGCTACCACAGGGATGTATATCTGATTTCCTGCCTTGTGAGTCCTAACCGTTGGATCGTCCGCTCGTCGCGACAAATATGAATTATATAGCATACCCCCCCAAGTCTTTCCACAATACACACGCGTTTTCAATCCGAACAAGTGGGGCTCCATGTTCGTAATCCAGACCGTTGAGTTGTTCTATCAAGGTAATATTTGAGTTACGATCCATCCAAATCAACGATGGGAGTTAGAACACGTGGCATGGATTACAGAATCTATGGACCCACGTAATCAAAACTGGGAACACGTGGATACGTACAAAGCCTCAGGTTGTATGCTGTTGAGTAGTCCATTTCTAGAGGTCAACGCAATTACTATCAGTCAAATGGTATTTCGACTGGATTGATGCATCGCAATCGCACTACATTTTCAATGCAAACTAGCCTGGACTCTGAACAATGGTCCGATCTTTGACACGGACGGTTGCCACATGTTGGGACCATCACTTTCGGTGTTGGGTGGGCCCCACTCTTTTCTCTTTATCAGAATTAGTTTGACCAGCATGTGTTGTCGAATTGTGGCTGACATGCAAAGATGGTCCCACTTCCCTGATCACCCACCGTTGAATGGCCATCTAAAGAAAATGCCTTGATCGGATCATCCTGACCATCAAATAAACAGACTTTATCTCACCTAGGTAGCCAGTGCTGATTTTACGTGGGAGGCTTCACTAGGCAGCAGCAAAAGAGCTTTTTTCCCCATGCATTGTTCTGAACTCTCTGTCCTTGAAAGCTTTCCTGAGATGAAGTTTTGGACGGTTCGGTGTTCGAGGGCTGATGGGGATATCCGTCTGAATCTATTCTGCATATCAGTTTCACCAGGTCATTTTATGATGGGAGGCCAAAAATGAGGGAGATCCAACCATCAAATGGGCCACATCATAAGAAATGGTGGGATTGAACGGCTAGCATTGAAACCTTCTTGGGTCCATTGATTCTTTTCATCCCGGTGGAATCACCTTTTTGAACGGGTTGGATGGAAATATAGACATCACGCTGATCCCCAGCCCTAGGAAGGTTTTAATGGTGAGGATTTCCATTCCTACTGTTTCCTGTGGTGTGGCCCAACCCCTTCTTGGATCTGCCTCTTTGGTGATCTCCTTTTCTAAAGTGATCCGGAAAAACTGATGGATGGAGTGGATTTTACACTGAGAACGAGGTGGGGCCCATGAAGCTTTGGGTTACAAGAACTGGTGGATGGCTGAAATACAAGACCCGAGGGCTGGGTCCGGATCTAAATTTAATACTGTTTGTTAATGAGCCAGGCTCAGACTGTGTTAAAGAACCCGTCGGCCCAAACTTCTTAATGTTTCAAGAACATTTTTTGGTTAATATCATATATGATTGCACACAACCAATAAACAACCTAGATCTTGAACAAAAGAGGGTAGCCAGGCTCCGCCGTTTGTTTTGTCACGTCTCCGGCCTCATATGGGCTTGGACAGACCGTGGTCCACTGGCCCACATCTTTAATACCTGCAGATAGAACCGGGCACAGGATCACTCGACTCATCCAATTCGTTTAGACCCGACTCGACCTAAATCGAGTAGGTGAGTCGATTCGAACCCAGTAAACTCCATCCAATCCGAAATTAAACCGAGTTGAGTTTGGGTCACCCAGTAACTGAATTTGACTTGACATGAAATCTAATTCGATATTGACTTGACTTGATCTGAAACCCAACTCGTGCATATAAAATAAAACTCAGATTTGATGCTTCGGATCGGTGTAACTAATGGAGAATCTGCAATTCCAGCTAATGCACTTCTGTTTTGAGTTGTGATTTCAGTCCACGGATACCTACCATACTCAACCCGACTTGATGCTGGCTCAACCTGACTCGGTACCTGTGACCGAGTCCGACTCGGTCTGGAGTAGTTCAAGCCAGACCCAGGCTCGGATTGGGTCAAACATACTGGACTTGGTACTGAGTTAAGTTGAAATCCTTTCAAATCTATTTTAAAACCGGTCAAGTTGGGTCAGTTCTAACTCAGTCGGACTCTGTATGCCGAACTCTACCCACGGACCGATTTGGATACGAAATTGTATTGTGTATTGAGTAAACTCTGTTGGGTCCACCGTGAATGTATGTAGTTTATCCACGCTGTCCGTCCATTTTTCCAGCTCATTTTAAGAGGTTGAGCCCGATAATGAAGCATATCCAAAGCTCAAGTAGATTACACTATAAGAAACAGGACGAATAATGATTTTCCCCGTTGGAACCTTCCTACAGCTCAAATTAAGTAATATTTATTTATCATTCAACCTGTTCATAAGATCACACAGACATGGATGAAGGGAAAAATACAAATATCACTTTGGTCCAAAGCTTTCATGGCCCCAAAGATTGTTTTAATGGTAGACGTTAAATTCACACTGTTTCCTTTTGTGTGATCCACTTGAGCTTTGGAGCTTTTGATATGCTTCAATTTTGGGTTAAATACGTAAAATCATCTAGTAAAATGGATGGACTGAGCGGTTAAAACACGTAAATCACGGTGGGCTCAATAGAGTTTACTGGAAGTGGGCAAAATCATCCAACCCATGTGATGTACGGCCACATTGACATGTAGGCATGTGTAGCACATGTGGGAGTTTGTAGAATTACGGTGGCTCATGCTTCACGTACGTTTGAGGAATCACTGTGGCACATGTGGTGCATGTGCGCATGTGCAAATTAGCACTTGTAAAGCGATTGATGGTGAGGGCGCTTGTAAATGGAGGGTGGGGCATGTGGTACATGTGACACACGTGCACCGAATGAAACTGTCTTGGACAGATTTTCCACCTTTTTAGAGAAATTCTCTCCATTGATCATATGTCCCGGAAACGCCGTCCTGGATACAATTCTGCTTGCATCCAAACAGACCCTAGTGCCCATTCATACATCTACGAGATAATGTAAATAATGTGTTAGGATCTTCCAAACAGGATGATTCTTAGGGCCTGTTTGGCCGGACGGATCCCATGGGAATAGGAGGGATGGGATGGATTTTAAGGTAATGATGATGGTGTCAGTGGATTGGTTTAAGATCCATGGGATTGCTATATCCCAGGACAAGTTCATCTAGTCTGTTTGGCATGCCCGGCATATCTCGGGATTTTACCTTCCAATCCGTCCAACTGAACACGCCCCAGGCACGATTGAACGGGATTAAGAGGGATGGGATCAATTTTAAGGTAATGATGGTGATGTCAGTGGATTGGTTTAAGATCCATGGGTTTGTTATATCCCAGGACAAGTTCATCGGGTTTGTTTTGGTCGTTTGACATATCCCGGGATTTTACCATCCCATCCCTCCTAATCCCTCTTAATCTGCCCGGCCAAACAGGCCCTTAGTGGATTCCCTATCAGAAATACTGGATAAACTGTTATGATCTCAGCTTTTACACACTTTTGAGTGGTAATCCTTGTCAAAACTAACATGATTTTTTTAAAAAAAAATATGTTTTTAATGTCTTATGCAGCATTCCTTGATTGGGTATTATGAAGAGAGATAAAGGGGTTGAGAAATAGACAGAGAGGTGTGTTATGGTTTTTGCTAAGATGGAGGAAGAAATGAGAAAATAAAAGCTGTCATACAATGAAGAATCATGTGTTTGGTTTAGATTAATGAAAATATAATGTTTATGGTTATTTCTAGTTAATTTCATTTCATCTTTGATGATATTTGAGAGACAATATTTATTCCACTATGGATTGAATCTGAGTATGCTTCTCTAGATTACTTGAAACCTGTTGTAGGATTTAATGAAGTCCCTTTTTTCTGTAATAGATTTATAAAGAGTAGTGTTAGTGATCGATCCCAAACACCCATCATATTCAATGCAACTATTGTTTATTCAAACTATGTTGAATTGTGGTTGAAATGCAATTACCAAGTAACCACCATTATCCCAACAATCATCTTCTAAACCCGCCATGTAAGCACAGTCAACCTCTGTTAAAATGCTACTTTAGTAGACTAGTCGACTGGGCAACCTAATCACCATTCATACTCATTAGACCCATGATTCGCACTGTGGCTGAAATTGGGTCTAAGTCACATTGGAATATTTTAAAACTCTTTATGCTCCTCATGGGTGTGAAGAGTTTTAAACCTAGTCTTGGGTGGCAAAAAATGCAATTATCAAATCAATTTTTCATAGTCATTTTTTGTTTAGTAAAGTATTTTTAAAAGTTAAAAGATAAATTTTTTTTTAACTATAATGGATGGGCAGCGTGGATATGCATCACATACATTAAGGTGGGCCCCACCACAAGAAAATAGTATTGATCTAAAACTTCTATCCCTCGACAAGTTTGAATCATATGTTGTGGTCTACCGGAGGTTTGGATCTTCCTTATTTTTCGTCTCATACCATAAAATGAGCTAGAAATTTTGATGGATGTCTAGATAAAAAACATAAATCATGGTGGGGCGCACATAGCTTTGGCACCAGCTACGTGGCGAGTGTTGAGATCACTGGCCCATTCGAATCCTGCTTTAGCATACTGAGTAAACTGTGGGCCCACCATCATCTATATGTATTATCCACACCATCAATCCATTTTTACATATCATTTTAGGACATAATCCAAAATTGAATCATATCCAAAGCTCAAGTGGACCAAACTACAATAAACAATTAGCATTCATGCATATGAATTATATATTATCCATGTCGTCATGTATTATCATTATCCACACCGTCCATTCATTTTTAAATATCATTTTAGGACACGTTTCCAAAATTGAATCATATCTAAAGCTCAAGTGGATTATACCATACGAAATAGTGAACATTCAATCTACGAGCCGAATCAAGTTGAATCAAACCAAGCTGAATTAAGCCAAACCTCGGGTTGAGCTGAGCCGGTACTGCCCTGGTTTGTTTGTTTGTTTTTTTTTTTTTTTTTTTTTAATAATAAATGAGCTTAACTTCGAGGCTTTGTTTGGTTTGAACTTCTATTCAAACCAATCCAAGCCAAGCTTTTTCAAACCAATCCAAGCCGAGCTTTCAAGCTATCTTGGATTGTGTCCAGCTCAATCGCTCTCTATGTGGAATTTTGTGATATTTAATTGTGGGTTAGGTGAAGGGGAGAAAAAGCAAACTTTACCTCGGGTGTGAGACTCGTATCCTAGCTCGTATCATTTTGTAGGCTTCCGTGGTCCTCCCGGTCGAATTCCAGCAACCCTTAACCTGTATCCGACGTTTGCACGCGATCCTAAGTCAAAACCTATATACCAAAGTCAGCTCCACCCGAAACTTATACCCTAGCGACCATGTCGTCGCCGCGGTTTCAACGCCGTGACTCGCGCACTAATCCGATACTCAGGCCAGAAGATGTGGGCCCGCGTTCAGTTTGAGAAAAACGTCGCGCATGCAAATTCCGAGAGAATCTTTACCACCCGTCAAATCAATCAATCAATCAAATCAAATCAATTAAGTACAAAACAACCCAACTCATCCCTCTCTTACACAATCTTACACAAAGTCAACTCTCTCTCTCTCTCTCCATCCATCCCTCTCTCACCCAAAATTCAACCCAGCCCATCCCTCTTCTTACACACCCATCACTCTCTCACTACATGTAACATCTTGGATTTTCACTGTTTTAGATTTTCACTTTAGCATTAAACACTTAGCATGATAATGATGATTTGACATTGTTTTCAAATCTCAAAGGTGAAAACTTTTAAGGGGGGTAGATCATAATGAGCTAGGCTAGCATATTTAATATATATATATCCTAAAACGTATATAAACCCGAAACCAGAAAAACTTAAGCAAACGAAATGATAATATCTTTACTTATCACCCTTAGGCAATTTCGAGGACGAAATTATTTTTAAGGGGGGTAGATTGTAACATCTTGGATTTTCATTATTTTAGATTTTCAAAAATCCTTGAATTTTTTTTAATTAACTTATAATATCACTTAATGACCATTAGCACTCAATGTTAGTTTATGCTAAGGTGGGACCAGTCTAGTTATGATGGGACAAAGTGTAGGCCGTCAAAGCCAGATAGTCCGTTTACACCTAGCAATAGCCCGTGTGGGCCACCCAGCGACCGAGGAGGGTCTGAAAAATCTAAAAAAAATTAGGAAACTGAAGATCTCACTGGGCTTGTAGTCCATCGCGGACCACAGACCCAGTGGACACCCAGAATTAGAATCTGGCACTTGTCAAATGCACCCTACCAATACCAGATTGGAATCTGGCACTTGCAAATAAAATCGAGATACCAAGCTTTTCAGCCGTCGGATTTCTTCCAAATTTACGGTGAAGGTTTAACGTATTTTTCTACTCTCGCCCATAAAATCTGGGTCCCGATCATGGAACGGTGACTATTGATCGCGAATCGGACCCGTACAACCAAACCCCATATCCGATCGTTCCTAAATTTTGCGTGGCCCTTCATCGGGCCATGGAGCACCTACCCTATAAATTTCATGGTCAGAGGGCCACCAGAAATGCCCCATCAATCAGAATAGGCCTTCTAGGGCCATTTAAAGATTGGAACCCTATGCTCAAACCCATATTCGTTCATCCGTTTGATCTCAGATTTTGCATGACTCCTCATCGGACCATGAGACACCTATACCCCGAATTTGGTGGCCGGAAGGGTGATAGGGCCGCCTCAACATCAAATAGAATCCTAATGGACTATTTTGAGAAATTAAGGAAACTTAAGGCCAATGGGCCCAATTTTAGGGAATAAACCCTAGCCTTCTCTCATAACCTCTCCACTCTTCCAACAACAAGCCCTCTCTCCCTCATAACTTCCTTCAATCTCCCACCACCAAACCTCTCTCCCTCATAACTCCACAAATCTCTAACAACCCATCATCTCTCCCCCATTGCTTCCACCGTCTCCCATCAAGCTCTTCCTTTCGTAACTTCCACTATTCTCCAACAACCAAGTAGAGTAAAGAGTGAAGAGAAAGCGGGTGGAGAAGAGCAAGGTGGACCTTAGATCGAGGTGGGGCTCGAGGAGATCAACCCTTTCAACTCCCTACCTCTCTTTAAAGGAGAAGCCCTCCACCACTACCACAATAATCGTCCGTTGGTTGTCTAGGTAAGATCCTTCACTTCTTCTTCTTGGAATCCATGTATTGAGAAGAGATTGGCTTAGATTTCTCACATGCAAGAGTTTATTTTTAGGGATTCCGGCCGATCGACCCAAAGCCCTCCTTCCTAGGTCGTTTTCCTAATCTCCAACGATCCATAGGTGCGGACTATTGATCTTAGGTGGCCTAGCACTAATTTTAGTACAAGCTTAATGATTTTGTTTGCTTAGGTATTATATTTGAGATTCTAGAGAAACCTTAGGAAATCGTATGTTTGTGGAATGGTATGGATGTGCATGCTTAGCTTTCTCATGATGTTGTTCTTGCCTCTCACATGATTGTGTGTATGGATGACCACATGCTCATGCTCGTTGGTTTTCTCATATGTTGTGCTTCATAATATGTATGATTCATTACCCTTGTGCACATGATTTCTTGAGATGGAGGAAGTGCTTAACTTCCTCACCAACCCACACCACACACACACACCTTGTTCATGATAGTATTAGCGTTACATGTTAGTAGAAGTTTAGAATTTTATGTTGAGAAGCATGAGAACATGATGTTGATCATGTTAGATGATGCATTGATAGTTGGCATGTTATGGATTCCCTTTACCCTCTTGGGTTGGTCAGGAACATGATGAGAGATGGTAGTCCCATCGGTAGGACTACGCTAGGGCTAGATTCGTGGGTTTGGGCGGGTGTGTTCGGGTGGCTGTAGTTCGACTACATGGGTCACTTGTGCCAGAGGTCGCTCGTCTCATGCTCGCCTAACTCATGCGTTCTAGCCTACTATCTGACCAACCTTATTGTTAACTCTATTTGCTCACCTATGTATAGAACCTAGAACACCTTACAACCATTGTAGCCCATTGATAACTAGATTGCAACTGGTCCATAGTCTCGTGAGCCGGGCATGGTAGAATGGGACACTGTGTCGGAGCTGTCGGCCTACGCCGGGGTACTGCGCCTCCCCGTAGTGACCGCGAGCGATCCCTTTCTCTCGGCACTCCTTATGTACTTGAAGTCGGGGATGAGGAACCCGACAGAATCACGGACCGTAGGGTCTCGGCCTCACGCGTTGATAGGGCATTGGCCTCGCAACCAGCTTAGGGCATTGATATACGGGGTGTATCAGATTCTCCAACCTCCTGGATAAATGGACTTAACTAATAACTCAGCTAACATGATCGCATTGCATCGTAGTAGTTAGGGTGACGACTCGGCAGTCGAGGTCGCTCTAAGGGAGTGTTGCCATATGCGATCGTTAGATGGAGTCACTCAAGGGAGCGTTGTGACAAAGGCATGCATCATATCATCGCATTGCATGCACATTTAATAAGAGTTATAGGTGTTGATGATTGATTGCTTTTCATTAAGTTCATATTACAATTGATGTCTGTTATAACTTAAGATTAATAGTACACACTGAGTTGATCACTCACTCCCACTCTGGGACGGTGTTTTAAAACTCCAACTAGACATTTTATTAGATGCAGGTGAGGCGGAGCTCGGCGAGCCGAGCGAGGTGAGCAAGGATAGGGGAGAGGAGCTTCCCTGTTTTCAGACTCTCGATGGATCTTTTTTGTTGAGTTCGGGTTACTGCGGGGTATGGACCAGGGCCCTAGTCGCTTTGGGTCATATATGGGTGGGATTAGTTCCCTATTTAAATGATTTTGGATTCGTTGTTTAGATATTTTTTATATTTAGTAACAATTGATACTGCTTTATGACGTACTTATGCTTCATGCCCTACTAAATCCTCCATTGTTGATGAATCATTTAAATGTAATCAAAATATGAAGCCTATTAGGGCATCCATGACACCTAGGAATTCAAGAGCCGAGTCCTTACACGACCCTCAATAACCCGGGGCGTTACACTACATCACTCATCTCTCTCTCCCTACACCACTCATTTCTCTCTCATTTCTCTCTCATTCTAAGCAATTCCCAAGAGAGATCCAACGTCCAAGTCTCCCAAGGAGAAGCTAGGTGTGGCCCACTTCCATACCCCAAAAACCCTTCATCTCCACCATCCAACTTTCATCATCCACCCTTAAAGATGAGACTAAGGAGCTAAGGAGTCCAAGGAGCTAAAGAAGAAGGCCAATAGGTGAGTGATCCACCGTTGATTTTAAATCTTAGGGCCTACTTGATGTAGGACCCACCTGATGTATGCATTGTTTATGGGAGGGCCCAATAGTGACGGGGTCCTCTCCTTCTCTCTCTCTCTCTCTCTCTCTCTCTCTCTCTCATGGATGACGATGTGTGTGTGTCGCCCACCATGAAGTACGTATTTTATCTATGTCGTCCATCGAGTGGCCCACTAAACGAAAGAAAACACAAGTATCAGTTGATCTGAATCTGATGTGGGCCACAGGTGTGGACCCCACCTTGATGTACGTCTCCATCATACGACTGCAGGGAGTGGGGACCATCCACATGTGTTGCACGTGTGGAGATGGCCCACACGGTGCAGGAAACCAGCTTTCCATTAAGCGTTTCCAAACTCTCTGGATGCTTTGTGTTTGAATATTATAATGTAATATATTATATTATGTCAAGTATATAACATACAATACTATATAATATAATATAATATATTAGCTAATACATTATGGTGGGCCATTCCCATGTAGGACCCATGTGATCGGCACCGTCCAGATGGATCTGGACGGTCCAGTTGAAGAGCAAACTCTAATATCAGCTTGGTAAAAACGTGGGGCCCACGTGGTGTTCACGAATATCATCTTGATCTAAATCATGGTGGCCCGCCCACGTGGCACCACCATGATGCGTGTGATTTACCTCCACCGTCCATGTGTTGAGGACGGTGGGCCACTGACGCCCTGGTCCTACATCCAGCCGTCTGTCCAGGACGCTGGATGTCTGGCGTGCATTAAAAATTAAAAAAAAAGAGAGAGAGAAGGAAGAGATAAGATATAATATTATATTAAAAAAAAATTTTTAAAAAAAGAAAAGGAAGAGATAAGATATAATATAATCTGTATATATATACACACACGTGTACGTGGTGGCCCCCATGTGGGACCCACCTGCTGGACGGGTTGGCCGGACTACCACACATCAGCTATATATCTGATGTTGTGACGTCAGCCCAGTTCCGTGGGACCCACCAAATGTATGGGTTTCATCCACGTCAACCATCCATGTGTGGGCCTATCATGAAGTATGTGTTAAATCCATACCGTCCAACATCCTGGACGGTTGGGACCCACCCCATATGTATTGTATTATCACCGTCCAATCTCTGGACGGTGATTGGCTGGATCACCTTTATACCGGATGAATGGATCTATCCCATTCTCTTTGAATGTGTACACGGAGTATTATAATATAATATTCAAGTGTCTGCATCCAATATTCAAGTGTCTTATTTCCACCGTCCAATGGTCTGGACGGTGGAAACCACCTGTAATGTAAGTGCTTTATCCGCACCATCTCTCTGTGGACCCCACTAGATGTTTGGGTTGTATCTGCACACCGTACATCTACGGTGGGAGCCCACCTTAATGTGATTATTATCAGCACCGTCCTGCATGGGGCACACTTATGCATGTGTTACACCCAACCGTCGACGAGTTCGTCCCAAGGCCTTAGACTAAATATGAGGCGGATCTATCAGGTGGACCACACTACAGGAAACAGTGGGAAATTGAACGGCTACCATTGAAATCCTTTTTGGATTTCAGAAGTTCTAGATCAATATGATATTGGTTTTTCCTCTTAGATCAGGTCTTTGTGACCGTATGAACAGATTGTATGGAAAATTAATGTTATGGTAGGCCGTGGGAATTTTAATGGTGGAAATCATTATCTCCATTGTTATTTGTGATATGGTCTAGATGGTCCCCTGATATGTTTTATTTTTGGGGTAACGCTCTAAAACAACCTCTTAAATAGATGCATGGTGTAGTTGATGCGGCTCAGCTTGATGTATATGTGGCCTATCCTTGACGCCCACTTTGATGTATTTGTGACCAAGGTGTAGGGCCTACCTATTGTGTATTTGAAGCCCATGAGTTGTGGCTCATTGTGATGTATTTGAGGTCCATAGGCAAGGCCTAATGTGATGTATTTATGGCTCATTAATTCAGCCCATTTGAATCGGCTCATTAATCCGGCCCGTTTGATTCGGCCCATTTGAATCGGCCGTTTGAATTAGCCCAATTGACTCATCGATCCAACCCATTGATTCGGCCCATTCGATTCAGTTCATTTGAATCGGCCCATTGATTTGGCCCATTTGATTCGGTCCATTTGATTTGGCCCATTTGTACCGGCCCATTGATTCGGCCCATTCGATTCGATCCATTCGAATCGGCCCATTGATTTGGCCCATTTGATTCAGTCCATTTGATTCGGACCATTTGATCGGCCCATTTGTGCCGGCCCATTCGATTCGATCCATTTGAATCGGCTCATTTAAATCGGCTCAATGATCCGACCCATTTGATTCGGCTCATTGATTCGGCCCATTTGAATCGGCCCATTTGACTCATTGATTTAGCCCATTGATTCGGCCCATTCAATTCGGTCCATTTAAATCGGCTCATTTGACTTGGCCCATTGATTCGACCCATTTGATTTGGCCCATTTGATACGGTCCGATGTTATATATATATATATATATATATATATATATATATATATAGGCCCATGAGTAAGGCCCGATGTGATGCGTATATACCCCAAAAGCGAGGCCCATGATGATGTGTATTAGACCCTTGTATGAGACCGTGAACCTATTATACGATCGACCCTATGAGCGTCATTCCTTGGGAGCAATGTTGGTTAAAGGTTCACGTTGATGGGCAATGATGGTTAAATGACCACATTATGACATTCCCTTAGGCCCTTTGTTAGGTCGATTTTGATTATCGAAGCCGATTCCGATTGTCGTGGCTGATTCCGACTGTCGATGCTTACTATCGAGGCCGATTCTGATTGTCGAGGCAAATTGGTAAGACCCATTGTGATGTATATGTGGCCAGTATTTGAGGCCCATTTGTGATGTGTATTCAGCCTATGTTGAAGGCCCATTGTAATGTATATCAGACCCTTTGTGAGGCCTTGGGTCCACCATACGTTAGACTCTATGTGGGTCACTCCTTGGGGCAATGTTGGTTAAATGTCCACATTGTCTAGGCTGACTGTCGATGTCTGCTATCGATGCCGATTATTAATACCAATTGTGAGTATGTGATAGCATAGCATCATGATACATGCCTATACACATCATTCGCATGTTTGTTGTGAGATGTGGTTGACCATTGCATATGTCATTGGGCAGATTGTTATGAGACTCCCTTATAGGCAGAGGTTATCTCACATGAGCGCACGGTATGCGCAGGGTTGATGTATGACTGGATTGTTTGACTCATGCATCTTGCATTGTGTGTTGTGATTATTGTACGCCCTAGCGTCATCAGAACCGTAACCTCCACAGGCATGTCGTGTATGGCTAGATAGGACATCGAAAATGTTTGGTTCGAGCATCTGGGCACTTTGGATGTCCATGGGTGAAAGTCCATAAACCTCCATGGCCAAAAGATGCCGCAACGTCGAGACCGAGTAGATAGATGAGCCCCTGAGTATTCACTCCCCAAGTATAGGGTTGTGATGTAGTAATAAACTCGGTAAGACCGAGGTCAAATCCACAGGGACTGAAACCTGTACGTTATCTGAAAATAACCAGATCTAGAACTAGGCTAAGATGAAATCTAAACCAATTATGATTTGAGGAATAATAGTGAAATAATTATCTAAAACTTAAGAAAATTCAGAGAAGGGAAACTAGGGATTCAGAGGATCCACTTGTAGAGATCAGGGAGATCTTATGCCTGCTTCATGAATATTATACTGAACTTACTTGATATAGTTTTCAAGAGATGAAAGGTATAAGAATTAGGTATGATTCCATCACAAATCCATGCCTAAGAGACAAGGTAAACAACAGAACTTAGACCAATCCATAACCAATCAAAGGATGTAGGAAGGATTCTATCATCTAACCATGTCCCTGAGACGATGGCGAACAACAGGGTTTCCGAACATCAAAATAAAAGGAAAGGAATTATTCAAGCCATCACAGATCTACTGTAATTTAAATCACAACAAACCATTAATGACTAAAAGAATTTCTTAAATCAAACTAGAGTCAATCAGTTCAGTTTAAATCAAACCTGTAGAAGCTCCCATCACACTACAAGCTTCACCTCTTAGCCCTAGCTAAGAGGTTTAGCCACACATGGATGGACTAGATCTCTCAACAGCAAAGAACGAAAAAAAACAGCAAAACATAAAAACTCTCTCTCCCTGTCTCTCTCTCTAGCCGTGGGAATAGCTCCTTCCAGCTGTCCTTCTTAATTACAGATGATCCCTGTCTTTTTAATAGGTACTGGAGGTCGGCTGCACCGGCCCTTGCAGAATCCGTTTACACAACAGAAAGCGGAAGTTAATTTCCTTTTGCAGAAACATGTTTCGCAGCTGGAACGCGCAATAATGCAAGACAACCTGCGTTTGGGCCGAGTGTGAGATACTAGCCGACAAGATCTCTCAAAACAGACTTCTTAGGCAAGGTTCGGGCCACCCTTTCAAGAGATTGGACGGTCTGGATAATGCATCCAACCACCACCATAGACGTACAATGGCCTACAACGGCCGGATTCTTCCGGATTGCACCTGCTGCGGAACTGCAAGTCTTCGATAGTTGGTGGGCCCACGATCGGATTTTTCCAGGAAATCCACTCCGTCTGTTGTGTTCAGGACAAAAAAAATCATCCGGGAAGGGTAAATCCGGTTTGATTTCTCTGTGGCCCACAAATTGTTTCAGTCCAACGTCCATCTTCCGTTTGGATGGTTGGATTCAGATCTTCACTGTCTTCTGAATTTCTGCCACCTAGGAGAGGGTAATACCACCCCTCCAGAGATGATGAACGACTCAGATCACCGATAACATGGACCGTGATGGCCCACAAATTCCGTCCGCATGCTCTGTTGTGAAACAGAGCCTTCGCAACGGCGCTGTGACGTTGGTAGGGCCCACTTTACTATTGGTTTGAGCAATCGACTCCGTCCACTGCATTCTGCTCAAAAAACCATTCGGGTGTGAATGCTTTTCAATTGGATTTGGTGTGTCCCACATGATCTTCTATTCCGCCGTCCATCCGGCGTTTGACGGTGGAGATTGCCTGAGTGCATGCATGGAACCAGAAGGGAACCTAAATGAGGTTAATACCCCCATTATGTACACAATGGACGGTCCAGATCTTCCGTTTGAACAATGTATGGACCCCACAACCCGAAACCGGACGGACGCTGTTCGTCCGCTGTTTAAGCTGGAAAAGGCTTGGGTCAAACGTGGTTTGACCCAGCCCATGCATTCGGTGCAGCGTAGGAGTGCACCGTGTGGTACACTCTCGCCTTATACATGGGGTTCACTGTAATGTATATGTGGAATCTTCTCCGTCCATCTGCTTTATCAGCTCTTTTAACACGTTGAGACAAACATTGAAGCATATCTAGATACCAGGCGAGTCCAGAATCTAAATTTTATGGGCTTGATCTATCCATTGGGCCACTTTCTGAGAGATCCAATGGCTGAAATTTGACGTGTACGGTTAATTTATGGTCTTCAGGCCATATGTGAAGTTTCGAGCTAAACGGATGGTGAGAACCCTGTGATCTTGCATTTTGGACGATTTTTGGGCCACTTGAGCTTCAGTTTTCTGATTTTCTCAGATCTCTAGCATATTATTTCGTCGATCTTGGTCCCCTGGATTCCGTCCCATGCTTTGGTGAATTTTTTAGCGTAAATCCATACTTTTTGCATCTTATTTCAATCCAAGCTCGTAAATGTACCTTGCATCATAAACACGATTAAATTTGACCGTTAAGTAGTATCATGTTCATTAATCCATGTAATCAATGGGGTCTAATATGCAATATTTGACCCTCAACACTGAGTGTCGAATACCAGGAGGCCGCTTCTCCCACTGTGTTGTGGTCGATTGGGAGGGGGTGTGGCCTTACCTGCCCGAGAGTAGGGGGCATAGCTAGGCTGAGTTTGACTAGCTCGTGAATAGGTCCACTATCAACGTGCCGTGTAGATATTTGCTGACTACTGGTCAGGTGGATAGTGAGGTGTCTTCCACTTGTATGGTCGCCCGTCAGTGGGCGGCGATTTGCATGTAGAGTATGCTAGACCCCGATGATGATCCCAGATATGTACAGTACCGATTCGTGGAGCAGCAGTTGCATACTCAGCATTATATTCATTCATTCATTCACTATCCACTCAGGTTGGTAGTCCGTAACTAATTGTTATATGTACTTTTGCAATGGCCAGAATTTCGGTTGGGGCGTGCGACTAACCTGAGATCAGGAGCTTACCATGATGAGTCTATCTATCCAAATTCAAGTATGGGACTGGTTTAGATAGAAGTTTTTTGTGATAGGCCCCATAGCCTGTTATATCATGTACTATCATCCCAGCTTCACACTGTAGCTTGGTCATTTTATTCACACCATATATTACATATTGCATTACATCCTTAGCATATGGCATTTCGAGTTGCTATGTTTCTGCATTTATATGACCTATAAGAGGCTGATGGTATCTGTAGCTCTTTCGAATTGCATATTGTATTGCATCCTTGATATCCGATATCCGGTTCATTATATTTCCGCATTGTATAGCCGATTTACATTGGTTTCTCAGTATATGACATTAGCTTGCTATGTCTTTTTATCATATATCCTAGATAAGGTTGATGATATTTTTATGGACTTGTCAGTATTTCTGCTCACTCTGATATTATATGGTTCGTAGATTTACCAGCATTTTCGTTTACTCTGATATTCCATTCTGAGCACGCATATACTGCTCACACACATATACCACCCTCTAAGCTTTCTATAAGCTTATGCACGATAGATGCAAGCAGGTGATATTAGGTTGCAACAGCATGGAGCTTGGAGCATGTAGTTGACTTCTGGAGCTTTGATTTTAACATATGTATTTCCCTTTCAGCATTATATTCAAATGTTTATATTAGTGGATATGTGATGATGATGTTACCTTTGTGATTTGGGTAAACTTGTGGTTATGTTTCTTACGAGATAAATGTACGTTAAAAAATTCCCCTTGTAAGATACCATAATCGAAACCTAGCATATGGGCGCTGGGAGCCGAGAATGGGGTACTACGGAGGCTGTCGGCACCGGATTCGGCGATCGGGATTCCTGTGAATCCAATTTCCGAGTTTGGGGCGTGACATCGGGAGTCTCACTCAGGATAAAATGACCCCTTTGCCCCTAGTTTTCCCCAAAATTACGCCTCCTATCATTTAATCCAACCAACCATAATGTGTCACATGGCACAACCATGCCCTGAACTAATCACAGCTCTTAGAGCCCTCTTTAGCACTTAAGCTTTATAAACATCACAAAAATACCACCCATGATAGCTATAAATACTCATTTCCCTTTCCATTTCAGTGCATCTCCTATCTCTTACCTTTCATCGCTCATCATTCACCACTCTTTACTTAAGAAAAGGAGAAGAAAGGGAGAGTGGGTCTAGCCCATCCCTCCACCATGGAGAGAAGAAGAGTGAAAAGCATGTAAGCCATATAACCTCGGTTCAACCTAGTTAAGCCTAGATTTTAGCCACTTGAGCCACTTGAAGACCGATCTTGTCCACTTTAATTGATTCTTATGACAACTCACTCACCCACTTATCTAAGTCTAATTAGTTTCATTCATATTTGCATCATGATTTTCACTCTTTACCATCATGCTCATCTGGTAAGCTCAAGTGTATGCTTTATGGGTCTTCGACCGCTTCTCCAAGTGGGTGAGTCTAGGTAGAGAAGTCTTTCCCTATTCATCACTTGAAGTAGGCATCTCATCTCCACACTAAATCCGACATACAATATTACATCATTTACATGCAAGAATGAATCAAATCCCTTGCATTTCCCCGTGTCTTATGAAGTAGAGATTGTACATTTATAAAGGTAGAGAGTGTGTTAAACACCTTCTGTCTTTGTTATCATGGTCCCTTATCAAGAATCACAGGTTGTAGATCATGAGTTTACTTTAAAACAAGAAATCTTCCTATTTGGCTTTATATTTTTGTAGGCTTTAGCCGATCACGGAAATCTAAGTAATTGGCTAGTGGTGACTCCAAGTCAAATATACATCCCCGGGCTAAAAATACATAAGAAATCCTAAAAAGGCCCCGTGAGCATGATAGAAATAAAAGTGTACGCAGTTCAAATCATTTGACAATTTTAGCATGTTGGCTCAGTAGGGACATATGCTGGCTACTAAAAGTCGAAATGAGCCTCTCCCTCTTCAGGAATGACTTAAAATTATAAAAGACAAGGAAAAAAAAAACACACAAGAGTGGAGTGAAGAACACACACAGAACAATGAAAATATTTCCATTATTACTTTCCATTTGAGATTAAAAAATAATAATAATAATACAAAAAACAAAATAAAACTGACAGCTCGTGTCTTTATTGAGCAACGTTTCCTAGATGAAGATTGCCATTTGCAGTTGCGACATGCAGATGCCCTAGTGTGAGAAAATAAGTACCTAAGCTATAGTGACAGACCATGTTGGTCAGGCAGGCCCTGAGTTCGTATAGGCTAATAACCAGATGGTCTGCAGATGCAAGTGTGCACTAGGATGGCCTTTAATTTGACTGTCTGTCTCCTTATGCTTTTAACCCCCTATGGGTAGAGATGCATGACTATTGAGCTAGGGAACATTTATTGTATGGTCCACCTGTTTAACTGGTCAGAGCTTACATACGTTTGCCATACTAGAACTTGTTTATTTTTTCTATGTCGGATGTGTGGCTGCCAATGGCATTCATCTTTCCTAAGCACCAGATACGATGCAGCAGCAACGGAGGTCTGGACTTGGAGGAAGATTAGGTACGCACAATGCTCCATGGGAATCAAAGTCCTATTTGACACACTTATTGTTGGAATCCACATTATCAGTGCATGGTCCTATATAGTTGCAGTCGTCATCCACTTCCAGGGTTCCTGCATTTGATCCTCTCATAAGGGATGCCCTATCTCGCAGCTTGCCCCTCATTGCTCAATTCCCACGTTATGCAGTACTCACACATGTGGAAAAGTTTAACTCGTCAGCCCCTTCCTTGTTTGCATTGTAGGTTGATTTCAAATAGATGATTCCTATGAGTGTGGACATGTGTAACTGTTGGGTTAGGAAATATACACTGCATGGCCCACCTGGATAACTGGCCGAATCTTTTACACGCTTGTTGGCACGTTAATCTTAGTCTAACTGGATCCATGAGCCTTAATATTAGTCCAATTGATTATTCATCTCAATTTCAACTAAATCAGGCTGTTCATCTTTCATATTAATCCAATTGGTCATCTTTTAGTGATGTTAGAACAGGACCATTTGGCTTCGACACTGGTCTAACCAAACCATTATCCACAATATATATTTGTGCAATTGGACCATTAATCTCCAATTTAATTCCAAAAAAGTTAATCTTCAATGTCGGTCTGCCCAATCCCTCTTAAAAGTCACTATAACTGTTTACCTTGGCCAACCAATCTTGTTCAAGAGAATGAAGGGTGCATATTGATTACAAAGATATTCAACCATTATTGATTTGTACTATACATGGCATGCGATCTAACTATGACTGCTACTTTTGATATTAATGGTCGATGGATGAGTTGAGAGATTTGGATAGAGGCATTGGAATTTGTGAGATTCATTGTTAAAATGACTTAAGATTATAAATATAACTAGGTTCTTTAAATTTAAGAAAATAATGCAATATGCAAACATATATAATGTGTCCAAAATATCTTACTGCATGTGATGTCAACAGCTTTGGACATTTTTTTCCTTTAGAATATGCCCTTATAACATTGCTAGAGAATGGTTAAAGAGTCTATACAAAGGCCGACGTAGATTGCATTCACTTTCTTTAATTGGTGTAGTTACATGGCATCTCCTCTTACCTAAGTAGATATAGGAAGCATCTAATCAAAGAGCCTACAAGACGAGGCATGAGGTATGTTATGGGTAGAACTAGACTGACCAAACAACCAAAATAAGATGGAAACAACAAAGGCTAATAGCTCGGCCTCAGATATCGATTGTGACCTCCGCAACCAATCCGAGTACCAACCATGATTGGTGACCTCAGTCGCCTAGTTGACATCTCGCTGTCCTGACCAATGGATGACTATGAACGTCGACCTAGCCTTGACCAGTGGCCATAACCTCAGAACTCAACTCCAACCTCGGCCATCAACTTCAGTCGTCGACCAAAGTTAGCAGGACCTCAACGAAACGACCTAAAGGTTAGCCTCGGCTAATTGACCTCGACCTCTGATAACGACCATTAGGGAACATCCCCTCCGTATACGGAAAAGATTCCCTTCCCGATATCTTCACCGAGGATCACACCGAGATAAACGTCATATACATGGGAGGATATCCCTAATGTGATACGTATCTACACATTAGATTCATTGCCATACATGAAAAATGTGTCAAATGGTTATAAATAAGGACCCTACCTACAGAATAAGGTATGCACAATTACCTTGATTCAACTATGCCTACTATGTGGTTATTCTAACTTAGGCATCGGAGGCCCCCCGGCTACAACTGGTGCCCCCATTGTCACTTGTTTTTGTAGGTACACGAAGGGCTAGTAGGGACATCTAGATCTCAGCATCAACAAGGTGTATGTTGAAAATTGTGTGTCATGCACTCCTTATATCTTTTGTAATCCGTATCATGTAGGATATCAGCTAAGAAAAAAAAAAATAGGTGGGTTGAAGAGTACTAGTGTGGCCACAACGGAAAACGAGAGGATGGATTGCCCATTGTTCTCTTCTCTCTTCGTTTGTAATGAGCCCCACATATAACATCATGCACGCTATAACCTAGAAGTCATAATTAATAGTCAAAATCTCTTCCATTAGCATAATGTATTATACTACAACATTATTTTTATAATAAATAATTGAGTCCATAATAAGCTATCCAAATGAGGCCCCAGAGATCAAAGATCAAGATCAACACTGAAATATGGTCATTGGACCATATCCTATATATATGTGATAGAAAGGAACATGTAGTCAGTTCAAATCATTTGACAATTTCAACATGTTGGCTCAATAAGGACACACATGCCGGCCATTCAAAATCAATGAAATGAGTCTCTCCCTCTTCAAGATTGACTTTAAATTATAAAAGACAGGAAAGAAATAGATTAGAATGAAGAACACACGAAGAACAATGAAAATATTTCCATTATTACTTTTCATTTGATATATATATAAAAAAAAAAAATACAACCACATAAATTTATTTTATTTTTTTGTTAAAAAAAAAAAAAAAAAAAAAGAAGAAGAAAAGAAGAAGTAGAACTATTGTAGACAAATGGTGTCTTTATTAAGCAACATTTCCTTGTTGAGGATTGCCATTTGCAGCTACGACGTGCAGATGCCCTGGTGTGAGAAAACAAGTACCTAAGCTATGGTGACATAGACCACGTTCGTCAGGCAGGCCCTCAGTCTGATGAGTTGCAGATGCACCTTCAGTGTGCACTAGGATGGCCTTTCATTTGATTGCCCGTCTCCTTATGTTTTTAACCCACCTATGGGTGGAGATGCATATCTATTGAGCTAGAGAACATTTATTGTGTGCTCCACCTGTTTAACTGGTCAGAGCTTATATCATATATGTTTGTCACACCAGAACTTGTTATTTTTCACGTCGGATGTGTCGCTGCAAATGGCATTCCTTCCTAAGTATCAGATACGCAGCAGCAACGGAGGCCTGTACTTGGAGGAAGATCAGGTACACACAATGCTCCACGAGGCTCCAAGTGCCGTTTGGCACACTTATTGCTGCAATCCGCATTATCAGTGCATGGTCCGATGTAGTTGCAGCCATCGTCCGCTTCAGTGGTTCCTGCATTTGCATTCATGTGCTAACATAGTAAATACATGGTATCATCATCTAGTGCAAAGTACTAAGTATCTATTCATCAACAACTCAAAGTTGGGACTATTCATCTATTGGCCCCATCATTAATGGTCACACACTAAAAATAATGGCTCCTTGATAAACGGTTTAGATGTCATACTCAGGGACTAGCGTTAAGATTGTGAATTCTCTTTTTTCCATGTTCTTACCAAGTTTCCACCATTGTTGTTGAGCTCATATGCCACAGTGTATCATGATCAGAGGTATGAGGGAATCTTAACATACATTTTAATAGACTCAGAAAATTTAAATACTGAACTGTTGATGGATTAGTGAGGCCGACTCCTCTATAAAGACTCCAAGAATATGAATATCTTTTAAGTGTAAGGCATGGATGAACCTAACATGCTCAATAGTGTCACTCAACCATTAATGTTGGATGGCCCAAAAGTCAGGTAGATCCAACTATTATATGGGCCACCAATTTAAAGGTTTTTGGATGGCTGTCCCTTAATTATTTCTAATGGTAAGACGAGTATGTTGTGTATATGCCATCTAACAAATCCATTAACTCACCATGATTATGGGACGCCACAAAAATAATACCTATAAAGATAAACCAACTATTGAAAACAGTGGACAACCATCTAAAAACATAAAATTCACATGGTGCCTTATTTGCATATCCCGGTTAGGATAAACGGGTCAAAAAAAAAACCCATAAAATGAGGCTTTTTAATTTAATAAGGTTAGATGGATCTAACTTTTTGGGGTGTCCAACTTTCATGGCCAGGCAACGTAAATGTATCATTATCTGATCACCATGATAATACTGTGATGAGGTTGGACGGACCTAATTAACTTTTTAGGGCATCCAACTTCCATGGTGGGGCAACATAACTGTACCACGATCTAACAATGATAATACTGTGATAGTAGTTGCCTCTCCCTTGCTCCATACTGATGTAGAGCGGGTCGCGGGCAATTACATGGCAAAGATGGATCTCCAAAAACTCGGAGCTTATCATATATGTTTGGCAATAGATATAACACATATAAGTAATCTGGACCATTCGAGGAAGATCAGGTCAATCAAGCGTATCTCACTAATCCGGGCCATGAGTTTCCGCAATTCAATCATCGTATATCTATTTCAACAACTCATAGTTGGGACTATTCATCTATTGGCCCCATCATTTGTGAATTATCTTTTTTCCATGTTCTTACTAAGAGCCACAGTAGTTCATTTTAGCCAACCAACCTCTTATGATTGGTTAATATCTTTCTTAAGGCAGGATTGCGAGAAACCTGATTCGACCGGATGGTTGTGGATCCACTGTTTAGGGCTAAATTTAATTTTTACTATCCATTATTTTAGTTTGATTATAACTCTTCCATCCGTCCATTAACTTTGGAGTTGTGCCTAAATGTGAAAAGAGCTCAGACATAATTAGGCAAGTCATAGAGGCTTTGGTTTTGTCTTTTTAGAAGCATCTAAATAGGACACTTTACCCAATACTATTAATTTAAACCGGCCAAAAATATTCATGGATGAGGAAAACATTGCAATTTCTCAGTGCACTAGTAGACATCACGACTATGTTGTGGTCCACTCGAGCTTTGGTTCTCTATAAATATTAAAATTTACTATTTATAATATTTTCATAGTAAGTCAGCGAATTCTAAAGTGGTCTGCAGGAGTTTTAATTGTCACCTGATTATGATTTCTTTTCCATTGCTTATAGCACCCTTAGGTGATCTTAAGAAATTACATGTGAACTCGTTTTTTTGTTGATGCATTCATTAGATCTAAACTTTTTCAAATTTATTTCATGAATTTATTTCATATTTTATCATCATTAAAACTTCTGTGTGGTTAGATTCTTTTTCGGTTTCATGGACTCATGAGATCAGTAATACTTTGAGGTTGGACGGACCTAGGGCATCCAACTTCCATGGTGGGGCAACATAACTGTACCACGATCTAACAATGATAATACTGTGTTAGTAGGTGCCTCTCCCTTGCTCCATGTGAAGGGCAGCCATGCTATCATAAACTGATCAAACTCAAGTAGTGGGCCTTGTAAATGAACTATGATATATTAAAAAAAAAAAAAAAAAACTATGAATTTCTAATTCAAATCACGAGTTCAATTGCATAAAAGCTGTCTATGGATGCATATATTAAGATTTGGAATTTACCCAAACAGGCCCTAAATAAATAAAATGTCAAGTAAGGTTGACCACAAACCTGTGGGTCGGGATTCAGTGAAAAGGAGCAGACACAGAAGAAATGCAGCAATGATTTGAAGCCGAGAAGGTGCCATTGCTATGATTTCTATACTAGTATAGAGAGAGAAGGTGAATGGACAATGTACTCTCTCTCAGAGAAAATATGCCATGTACATATAAACATTCCACATAACGTAAAATCTGGAAACTGAATCAAGGTGCCTTACAATTCTGGAATGTCTTCATTTCCTATCCGCATGGTTTCAGCCTCCCATTATTGCACGGATTCGGCACGATATTTATTTTTTAAAAACATAAAAATTCAATCCGCCCGTACTTAGGATTTTGATCTACCGCTGCATGCATGCTCTGCGTATTTCACACCCCCGAATGTAAACGGATTGGCTACTCCCCCTGCAACCAGCCAATGGCTGATGGTTGCTACCTTGTGGGCCCCACCATGATGTATATGTTTCATCCATGCTGTCCATCTATTTTTGTAGATCATTTTAGGATATGAGACCAAAAATGAGGTATATACCAATCTCAAGTGGACCACATTACAGGAAAGAGTGTTGAATGAACGTTGACCATTAAAAACTTTTTGGGGCTCATAAAATTTTTAGATCAAGCCAATATTTATTTTTTCCCTTCATCTGGGTCTGTATGACCTAATCAACAGATTGGATGTTAAATAAACAGTACACTGGGCCTTAGAAGGATTTTAATGATAGATATCCAATCACTATTGTTTTCCTGTGGTGTGGTCCACCTGAGATTTATATCCCTCTCATTTTCAGGAAAAAAACCCTAAAATGATCTGTAAAAATGGATGAACGGCATGGATGAAACACATACATCATTGTGGGGTCCACATAACGCTTACCAAGTGAGACATAGATATAGGTTTTTTTTTGTTTTTCTTTTTTAAAAAAAAATGTACACACTCACGCTAGTGGAATTTCACCACCTATGGATACTTGAGCCCTTGACCGGGTGTTGAAACTCCTGAGAGTCTACCACCCAAGCAAGAGTTAGGATCCAGCATAGAATAGATATTTTTTTCAGACCGTTTTTCCTGGTAACTTGATCGATCAGGACCAGCATATATCCCCCCAGGATTGAAACGGTTATCTTGTTATCTTTTGTGTGGTCCACTTAATATTTGGATATGTATTATCTTTGGGCTCATGGTTTAAAATGGGCTGTCAAAATAGATGGACGGCATAGATAAAACACATACATCACGGTGAGGCTACAGAGCTTGGGCACGTCTTGTCACAGGGATATCCTATGGCGGGCAATCCGCCTCCACCATACTATTCTGATGGGTTCTCATCATTACAAGGATTTCGTAGATCTGGAAATGCGATTTTACGGGACGGCTAATCCCCCTCCCACGGTCCCACCAGCCAATGGCTGGTGGTCGGTGCTTGTGGGCTCCACCATGATGTATGTGTTTCATCCATGCCGTTCATCTATTTTTCTTGATCGTTTTAGGGTATGAGACCAAAAATTAGATATATTCCAATCTTAAGTGGACCACATTACAGGAAACAGTATTGAATGAACGTCGACCATTAAAAAAATTTTGGGGGTCATAAAAATTTTGGATCAATCTGATCTTTGTGTTTTCCCTTCATCTGGGTCTGTATGACCTAATTAATAGATTGGATGTCAAATAAACAGTACAACGGGCCTCAGGATGATTTTAATGGTGGATATTATAATCACTATTGTTTCCCCGTGGTGTGGTCCACCTGAGATTTATTTACCTCTCGTTTTTGGTTTAAGCCCTAAAATGATCTTTAAAAATGGATGAACGGCATGAATGAAATACATATATTTGTGGGGTCCACAGAGCACCGATCACCAGCCACGGGCTGCTGGCAGGGGGAGCAGCCAATCCGTTTACGATTTGGCTGAATATTTTGATGTGTTTCGTTGATAAGAATATTCGGTACACACGCATCTCTCGACTGCATACGAAATGGACGCGGATTTCCTGCAAAAGCCTTTGGCAGTAAGTTCCCACCGCATTGACGTTTTTTAGAAATCCACACCGTCCATGAGTTGTGGGAGCTCATTTTAATATATGAGACTAAACATGAGTGGATCCAAGACTCTAGGCTGGACGAGAGGAAAGAGTGTAGATTCAGTGACCACCGTTTGAAACATTCATACGGCCACAAATAGGGGTGCACACCGTTCGGTTCGGTCCACTTCCGGGGTGAAATCGGAACCGAAACGTTCCTTACGGTTCCAAGATTTTCGGAACTGGAACCGGACCATTAGCACCCTAGAACTGAACCGAAACCGGACCGTGAAAACTGGTTAGCACCCTAGATCGATTCCATGGTTATGGGCTTTTTATAATTCGGTCCAATTGTATGTTCTATTTTATAATTAAGCCCATATCCATTCGTGTTGTGATCCACTTGATGAATGGTTTAGATATTGTATATGGTGTGAAATATATATATATATATATATATATATATATATATATATATATTTATGAAAACAAGTAAAAGGTGCATTGTAAACCATAAATCATGAGTTAAATATTCAACTAAAATATATTGTAAACTCACGGTTCCAGGTTCGGTTCCAAGTTCGGTTCCACGGTTCGGATCCACAGTTCGGATCACGATTCGATTCGGTTCTACATACCCCAAATTGGAACCAAACCGAACTAAACAGTTCTTTAATTTTTGGAACCAAAACCGGAACCGGAACCGATGCACTCTAGAACCAGACCAAACCGGACCGTTTGGTCAGTTCTGGGCCGGTTCCACGGTTCTACCGGTTCGATGTGCACCCATACCACAAAGTTTCATATCAGGCGAAGTTTTTCATGTTTTCACTTCATCCGAGTGGGAATGACCTTATAAATGGTTTGGGATTTCAACGGTAAGAAACTCTTTCCTGGGTTTTCCCTCTCATCCGGACCAATTGAGTCTTGAATACACCTCAATTTTTGTCAGATATCCTAAAATGAGCTCACACAACGGACGAACGGTGTGGATTTCTCAAAAATATCATTGTGGCCCCACCTAAGCATCCCACCGGATTGGCTACTGTACCCCACACCAGTGATATAACTGGCGTGGGTACATGTTCGTGCGAAGATGAGCGCTAACGCTCCTCGAGCTCCCAGTTGTACGGACGGTTCAAGGAGATCAAAATTACATAGCACTAAAATGATGTGTTTATTATATCCACACCGTTCATTCATTTTTCGAGATTATTTTAAAGCTTGAGCCAAAAAATGAATAATATCTAAATCTCAACTTGACCACACCACAAATAGCAGCAAGGATAATGATTTTCACCCTTAAAACATTCGTAGGGCGCACCACAACGTTTATTTTCCATCCAATCTATTCATAAGGTCAAAAAGACCTAAATGAAGAGGAAAAACAAATATCATATTGATCCAAGACTTCTGTGACCCAAAAAGGGTTTCAATCCCCCACTGCTTTTTGCACTGTGATCCACTTGATCTTTAGATCTGTCTTATTTTTAAGCTCAAGAATTACTACGAGCTCGACAAATGGATTGAGGGTTTGGATATAACACATAACTTATGATGGATCCCACAGAACTTGCTGACGTCAACACACCAACTAGATCGCTGGTGTGTGCTACACCAGCCAATCTGCTTCCAAACGGGATGGCCGGATTCGTACAATTCGTGATAGCATAAGATCTATATAAATAAGGTGAGGTTTGTGTCGGTGGCACAACTGAAATGCATCATATGAACATTATAAGTGGCTGATGGAGTAATTAATTATCTAAAAGCAATGGTTATGACAACTGTAAGAATGTGGGAATAATTTAGATGTCCAATCCAAAGCTATAAATAAAACTCAGAATTTTAAAAGAGTTTGTCTTATATCAACCTAATTAAACCCAAATAATATCCTTCAAATGCGGTGATTTTACATTCCATAGTGTAAATTGTTTTACTTTTCTTGTCAAGTTAATTATATTTCTTAGTGTAATTCTTTACTTTCAGCCTGTTGTTTACATTTCGTAGTGTAATCCATAGTAGTAATCAAGTAGTTGGTAGTCTTACATGTAATTTGAATCTATGCTCATATGCAGGATTTAGTTCTTCATCCGAAGAAGAGTTTTACAGCTGTCCACCGCAACTGACTGTAAAAATCCATTTCTCATTTCCGTTTTATCTGTATTGAATAGTCCTTTTCTTCGGAAGACAAAGGTATAACCCATCATCAGAGGACAAACCCTACCCTATTAATATTGTCTGATCTTGTTTACACATTGAGTGAGTGGCTGAATAGGTGGATCTCATTAGATCTCAATTAGACACCGCTTGTCTGCCTATCTCGATGCTTGGGGTTATAGTTGTTCGGTTTAAATTGAGCCGTAAATTCAATTCTGGCACGGCCGCATTCTAATTGCAGAAAACCAAGCACCAACAAGTTTTTGACACGCCCAGTGGGACCTTATCTCTAATTTACCGACATAACCTTGCCAATCAAAATTATGAATATAAGAAGTAATTGAATCACTGGGGTCGAGCCCTTCACACTAACCGCACCACCTCCGGTCAAGGACGTGCCGGTTCAAGTGGCCCCTGAAGTATTGAATCTGAACAACAACTCAATGCTCGGTACTGGGAATTAAGGAGCATCGACCTCTCGGACCGTTCGCCTAAACGAGATAGTGATCGCGTCTTGAGATGTACAACTGAGTATTTAACATGTCCAAGAATATGGAAGAGCCCAAATTGAGCAATTTCTTATTCAAACTAAGAATATTAATAGATGCATGGTCCGCCAGATTGAAGCCATGCATCATTTAATGGTTATGATAGCCGAGCGAACATCATCGACCATACAACATAATGTCGAAGGAAGTTCTATCGGCAACGTGACTCGGCTGCGATGGCCAATTTTGCCAACATGTCTACTTTAGAGTTTTCTGCTTTGGGGATTAAGCTGATGCTGCATTTCGGGAACTTGCCGATTAGTTCTCAAGCTCTCGAGCTTTTTGCAGGTGTAGGCTTTCATTCGTTCCTTCTTAGCCTGGTATTCACTTGTTATTTGGTTAACGACGAGCTATGAGTCGCTATTAACTTTCAGATGTAGGGCTCCCATGGAGGCTGCCAACCTGAGCCCGGCCAGTAGCATTTCATACTCTACCGCATTGTTCGATACCCGAAATTCAAATCTTAAGGCATATTATACACATGTCTGATCTGGGGCTTACAGGATTATACCAGCCTCATTGCCTTTTGAATTGGATGAGTCAACGACGTACAACATCCATGTTAGTTGATCTGGGTTAGCCACTTGATGCTTGGTCCGAGTGGGCCCCATGTTGGGACTAGACTCCAGCTCGGCATAACCTAGCTCGAGGGGATCCAGCTTGGGAGGAACCAACTTGGGATGATCTAGCTCGGTAATGAAATCAGCCACCGTTTATCCTTTGATTGTTGTTCGGGGCTGATATTTAATGTCGAACTCGCTAAGCTCGATCGCCCATTTCGTTAGTCTCCCTGACACTTCAGGCTTCTGTAGCACTTGGCAGAGAGGTTGATTGGTTGGAACGATGATGGTATGGACTTGGAAGTACGATCGGAAGCGTCGGGATGAAACGACAAGGGCCAGCACCAGCTTTTCTACGTCCGGGTACCTGGTCTCGGCAAATACCAGGGCCTTACTAACGTAGTACACTGGGACTATTTCCCTTCCTGTTCCCTGATCAGAGCCGAACTGACTGTTATTGTCGAAACCGCCAGGTATAACAACAATGGTTCTCCTTGTTCTGGTTTTGAGAGCAATGGCGATGACCCCATATATTGTTTGAGTTACTGAAAGGGGAGCTCGCACTCTTCTATCCATTCTATCTTCTGCTTCTTTTTCAATTACTTGAAGAAGGGAAGACATTTGTATGTACCTCGAGATATGAAATGGTTTAATGCAGCTACTCATCCTGTAAGGCATTGGACTTCTTTAATCATCTTAGGCGAGCTCATGTCGAGTAGGGCTCGAGTTTTATCTGGGTTCGCCTCGATTCCTCTTTGGCTGACCAAGAATCCGAAGAACTTACCAGGGCTGACACTGAAGGGGCACTTGCTCGGATTCAATCTCATCTTATACTCCTAAAGGATCTTAAACATCTCTTTGAGGTTAGATAAATGGTCTGCAGTTTTAATGCTCTTAACGAGCATGCAGTCAACGTAAACTTCCCTGGAGCGTCCGATCTGGCGAGCGAATATTTTTTAATGAGCCTTTGGTATATGGCTCCAACATTCTCCAGTCCGAAAGGCATGACCTTGTAGCAGTAGAGCCCTTTGTCGGTAATAAAGGTCATCTTCTGCTTATCGTATAGGTGCATCGCAATTTGGTTGTAACCTGAATAGGTGTCCATGAAGCTTAGCAGCTCATGCACAATCATACTATTAACGAGCTGGTCGATCTTAAGTAAAGGGAAGCTATCTTGGGACAGGCTTTGTTTAGGTCGGTGTAATCAACACACACCTACCACTTGTCATTGGACTTTTTAACCAAAACTACTTTGGTTATCCATTCCGGATAATAGATCTCTTCGATGAAGTTGGCTTTGAGAAATTTTTCAATTTTTTCTCTGATTATGGCATACCATTCAGGTTCGAACGCTCTTCCCTTCTGTCGGATTGGTCAATGGTTGGGGTCGACATTCAACTTGTGAACATGACCTTTGAGCTGATGTCGGGCATATCCTAGTGAGACCATGCAAATACGTTGGCGTATTGGCGGAGGAGGCCCATGATTTCGTCTCATAACGGCGGCGTCAGGGATGACCCGATCTGTACTGTTCGGGTCAGATCTGAATAATCGAGCAGGGGGGTACAAGGTCCTTCATAGGAAATCCTCTCTCGGTTCAGTCTTCTCAGGGATTAAGGGAGGTGATCGCCATCATCTGTCGCCGGGTCCGTAATGCCATGGTATAACATTGTCGAGCTTCCTGTTGGTCTCCCCTGACCAGTCCAGCACCGTGCACGGTGGGTAATTTCATCTCAAGACGGTACATTGACACAACGGCCTACAGAGCGTTGAGCGAAAGTCGTCCGAGAATGACATTATAAACGAACAGGCACTCTACCACTAGGAAATATATCATGGTCATTATCTCATTATGTTCGTCCCCCAGCTATGATAGGGAGCTGGTTCGATCCTTCCAGTGTGACCTTGTCTCCTACGATCTCGAGTAGAGGAGTTTTAACGGTCTAGAGTCTGGGTTGTCCTACTCCCATCTTGTCGAACGTTTCGGTGAAGAGGATATCGGCCAAGCTCACAGTATCTACCAAAATTCGAAACACTTTTTGGTTAACTATAGTCATAGTCACCATAAGTGCATTGTCATGGGGATGGTGGACTCTTCGGGCGTCCTCTTCATTGAAGGTTAGATCGCAAGATATTACCATCTACTCTTTTGAGGGTCTGCTGGTGATGAGGACTTGCTGCTCTGAGCTGGAGTGGCCGATATTTCTGGCGTGGGCTCTCCGAGCTCGATTCAAGTCACCTCCTCCTGCTGTCTTATCGAAGATGGTGCAAATTTCTCTGGTCGGCTTGTTATTGATGGGTTGCTCGATCTTCTCTCCCATTGACATATTCTCAGAGGTGTCCCTTACGAATGAGTGCCTCGATCTCTTCCTTAAGATCGAAACAATCGTCGGTTGAGTGGTCGTGATCTCGATGGAAATGATAGTATTTTTGTTTGTCTCGCCTGTCACCATTGGATTTCATCTTTCTCGGCCACTTGAGGATCCGTTTATCTCGGACCTCCATGAGGACTTGCTCAGGCGTACTGTTGAGAGGAGTGTACGAGCTGAATTTGCTGTCGGCCCGCCTGCTCGGGCGCTGACCCTTTTGCAGCACATCTTCTTTCCTCCTCTTGTTTTCGTTGACCGTACTAGGTTCCTCCTTAGGCCGTTTTTTCTTGGTTGAGCTCCCATCGTGCCGAGCCTCTCTCCGCAAGCCAGCGACTTCCTCTGCATTGGAGTATTTTTGGGCTCTGTTAAGGAGGTCGGCCATCGTTGTGGGTGGGTTCTTGTTGAGTGAGAAGAGAAATCTCCCTTCTCTCATTGCTTCCATCATGGTAGTCAGTGCAATATCCTCTGAATACGCCTGCACTTACATCGTTTCCAAGTTGAATCACTTCGTATAGTCTTTGAGCAGCTCGCCTCCTTTCTGGATTATGTGTATGAGATGGGAAGCCAGTTTGAGGCTCTCTCTCTCTCTCTCTCCCTCCCCCCCAATAAAGTTGGTGATGAAGGCTTTGCTGAGCTGCATGAAAAAACTAATCGATTGCGGCTTCAGTTGTCGGAACCACTTTCGAGCTACTCCTATTGGGGTTAATGAAAATGTTTGGCACATGACCACAATCGACGCACCATGTAATTCCACCCAAGCCTTGAAGGATTCCAAATGTTCTGCTGGGTCAGTGGTTCCAAAGTATTGGGCGATTTATGGCATATGAAATCTTGGTGGCAACTACGCATGCATAATGTCGGCGGTAAACGGAGGCTCAATCTTTTCCAGTATTGCCTCTACCAAGGTCGGAGCGTTCGCACGATAGACCTGTCGTATGTCGCCGATCTAACCTCCAAGTCATTCAGCTCAGCTTCCCATGGGTCGCCGCTTTCGGCCATAGCCTCAGCGGCTACCTTGGGAGCCTTGTCGCGCTTCTTCCTATCCAACTCATGACAGCGGCCGGAAGTGTCCAGTGTTGCGGTGCTAAAGATGTGAGAAGGTGTCAGCCTTGATGTTCCAAGTTACCGACTTCTGTAAGAGGCAGCGAGTGCATTAGAAGGCTCGAGGGGCTCCTGGATCGCTGGTCCCACTGCTCGCTCGACCCCCCGCGCAGGTCGAAACCGAAGTTGTTCCAATTACTACTTCGTGGAATTTATGTTATTATTTAACGCTTTGACTTGTTGTTCAAAGGAGACTAGCCATCCTCCCCGATTACGGGATCTCTGCACCAGCCTTGCAAGCACGGAGTCAGCTTACAGCTGGGAAGTGGAGTCTTGTGTCTTCTTCTTCTTCCCTTTCACCATTATTGAGCTGTTGGTGAGATGAGAGCGATTTTCAATGTTGGATTCCCAAAGACGGCGCTAAACTGTTAATGTAGAAATCTAATTAGCCCCTTTCTAGACCTGTTTGCCCTGCACAAGGATCGGACAAGGAAGACCCTAGTTAGAGCAAGGGACCTTCTAATGCCTAAGTCAGGGACAAGATCTGGGTTTAGTTAAATATCGAGGGTTTAGGGCTAAAGATAGTGCGTACCTTTCACCATTAGAGGCCTCTTTATTTATAGTTGAGGAGAGGCAATAGCATAGAATAGATTTCCCTGTTGAGTAGGAGGATCCTCTGAGATCCTCGGAGAGGAGAAGATCTCGGGATCACGATTGTGTCACGGATGAATCCTGTGATCTCCAGAGAAGATTTCGGGCCTATCTTCCTTAGATAAGGTCAGACCATATGGAATTGACATAGAGATGTTAGTTGGAGACCGAGCTTAATTGGACCGACCTCCCCTTGAGGTCGGACCAAGGAAATGGCCGCGCGCTGGAGACATGTTGAGTATTATTCGGGGACATGAGAGAACTCGTCCACGTATACCGAACAAAGTGATAGCCTTCCATTTATAAAGAAGGTTTTTGTGATGTCCAATTTTTGTAGCCTTTAACTTCATGAGTCTTGACAGTCTCTTCCCATTGCTTATACATGACTTTGTACTGGTCTTCCAATCCAGAGAGAAGTATGGGACGTGGGCTGTGCCAACCTTGAGGTGCCACCGACCTTAATCTCATCCATTAGACTTTGGAACCGTTTGTTGAGTTAGATACATGGGTTTCTGACCTGACATTTATTTTGTAGGTCGATTCATTTTCCCCGTAACAAATGACATGAAAAAGTATAATGATTACAAATTTTTTTACATATATTCTAAATACATCTCCATTTGATTGATAATTTTCATGTTTGATTTCGTAACGTTAAAATCGTAATAATAACGCATTTCTATTAAATTACTTAAGTAATTGCCAAAGCAAACCAACCTAAATTAAAGTATAAAAAATCACATTACTTGAATTCAATTGCAGTTGCTTTTTGAAATAAGACAATGTTTTCTTAACTTATCCAATGAATACCTTACAATGTAATACTTTAATAATCAAATAGAAGTAATTTTTGTCACAGGACATGTAAACTGGTACCCATAGTTTTGACGGTTTATTTTAAATTATCGGTGGGCCTACTTGTACAATTTCACAACAATTTCCGACTGCTTGCGTATCACGTGAAGATTGACTTGGAACTGATGGAATATTTGCTTCTTTTTTTTTTTAATTTTATTTTTTCTTAACAAGGATGTGTGTGTTTCAACAAACATGAGTTCGTCTTTTGCGTCACAGTCACTTTCAACGTGCCATACGTATGTATTTCATCCATTCTGTCCAACGGATTTTATGGTAATATACAAAAAATGAGGTATATCCCAGTCTCATGTGGACTACGTTACAGGAAACAGTGTTGAAAGAACTTTGACCGTTAAAAACTTTTTAGGGGCCATAAAAGTATTGGATCAAGTTGATCTTTGTTTTTTCCCTTCATCTGGGTCTTTATGACGTAATCAAGCAAATAAACAGTGGGACCTGGTGATGGATATCCAATCACTCTGTGGCCCCACCGTAATAAATGTGTTTCATCCGTGACTGTGACCGTCACGGGAAACGGATATATTTTCGGCCCACAGATCATATATTTTTACAGATCAGACCAAAAATTAGATATATCCCAATCTCAATTGGACCACATTACAGGAAACAGTGTTGAATGAGCGTCAACCATTAAAAACATTTTGGGAGCCATAAAAGTTTTGGATCAAGTTGATTTTTATTTTTTCCCTTCATCAAGGCCTATATAACCTAATTAACAAATTGGATATCAAATAAAAAGTACAGTGGGCCTTGGGAGGATTTTAATGGTGTATATCCAATCATTATTGTTTTCATGTGGTGTGGTCCATCTGAGATTTATATACCTCTCATTTTTTGGGATCAAGACCTAAAATTATCTTTAAAAATGGATGAACGGAATGGATGAAACACATACACCATGGTGGGGCCCACAGAGCACCGACCACCAGCACGGGGCTGGTTTCAGAGGGAGTAGCCAATCCGTTTCCACGTACACCGGCCACAAATGCAGGGCGGTGAATGTGTGCCGGTCCAAGACTCCAATACGACGCATTCCAAGAAAAAGACTATTGGCCCAAGTTACGAGGCAAAATGCTCCCTTTTACCCGACGCACATCTCGTACAACACGTTGCAGGAAGAGGGGCGACAGAAACTTCAGTTAGGCATGTTTTTGTAACATCCACACCGTCCATCGTTTGCATCAGCTCATGATAGGCTGTGTGCAGAAAAATGTCCGGTCCACAAATCAAGTGGGCCACATCGAAGGTAAAAGTATGAAGGGGACGCCTAAACAAATTTTGGGCCACAAAGGTTTGGATTGCGCTCATATTTAAATGTTTTCCCCGACAGCCCGGTTGCACCTCATGAGTAGGTTGGATGGCCAGAGACCGAGGGTCCTGCTCTGTGGGGCCCACCTTGATGTATATGTTTTATCCATACCATTCATCTATTTTAACAGGATTTAGGGCATAAGCTCGAAGAGAAGACAGATTGAAGGCTTAAGTGGACCAAGCCACTGGAAATAATGGGAATTGAAAGATTACTGTTGAAAATTCCTTGTAGCACAGGAGTTTTGGATTAAGCTGATATTTATATTTTCCCTTTATACAAGTCTAAGTGATCTCATGAATAAGTTGGATGGCAAATAAACATCGGGGTGAGGCAGATGAAGTTTTCAACGGTGGGAATTCAATCCCCACTGGTTTGTATGATGTGGTCTACTTGAGATTTTAACATGCCTTAATTTTTGGATTCATGCTTTAAAATGATTTTCCAAAATAGATTGACGGTGTGGATAAAATATATACATAATAGTGAGCCCAATAAATCCGTCTCTAGCTAGATCCTGGTGGGAGAATCCAGATGCAGTTCTCATGTTGGATGGTTAAGATCAACCGAGAAGTTTGTTTACTAAATGATAACAGAACGAAAATGGCTTTGTACAGTGTTCCCCTGTGTTTTCGATGGGAACGGATTAGGTAAGGCGTGTTCCCCAGTGTTTCCTATGGGAACGGATTAGGTAAGGCCCAACCGTAGGGCTCACCTTGATGTATGTGTGATATATCCACACCATCCATCCAGCTCATTTTAAGTCATGAGCTTAAAAATAAAAAAAAAATGTAGCAGATACAAATCTCAGGTGGACCTCGGTAAAGGAAACAGTGGTGATTGAACGCTCACCATTAAAAGCTTAATAGGGCCGACTGTAATGTGTATTTGCTATTGATACCTCGTTTCAACACTGAAGTCTTGGCACCATTCCCTAGTGGAGGTGGCTAACAGCGAAGTGTGAACTTACAGTGGGTGTACTAAAAAGCTAACCAAAAAATTCAAAAAAAAAAAAAAAAAAACAAATATGATCTTGATCCTAAGATTTGTATCTGCTTCATTTTTTATCATGCCCTAAAATGAAACGAAGAAACGGATGAAAGCAGTAGATATAGTACACACATCAAGGTAGGTCCCCACAGTTAGGTGAGGCAGTGCTCAACCTGAGTTTAACCAGGTTGGATTGGACCAATAGGGGGATTTCACCACCCATTGGCACTCGAACCCTTTACCTGTGTAGTGAATCTACCACAGGGTGAGAGTAAAGACTCATGAACATGCTATTTTAACTAGTTTTATTCTTTGTTTGTCAAATTTTTATACAGAAATAATATAGGTTATGACAAATATAGAAAACTCAAAGATTGATTGCTGACACATTTATTCACTCATATTTAACAGATGTACACATTAGCATGTTTGCCACCTTTTTACTGCTTCAAATTAATGGTGGCATATATGTACATTTTGAGATGGTTTTACTTGGACAATCTCAGACGTGCCATATTGGAACATATCATGCATGTGTATTAGATGATTGAACTTGGACAGTCACACACATGGTATATAGGAGCATGTCATGCATATGCATGAACCCCACGGACGCTAAAACTGTAAAATCTTACTTATATAATGTGGAATAAAAGTCTTATTTATTTCATGGACTACTTATATAACATGGAAAAAAACTCGCACCATTACTTCTTTTCCCGGATCCAATGTTGCCAATAATCAAATCATTGAAATCACTTAGACTCACCACATGGCTTGAAAAAGTGAAGGTGGGTTGACATGGCATAATCATGATCTGTATGTGTTATATAAAGTGTTGTATCTCCTTCGTTTTTTGAGACATGCCCTAAAATAATATTGCAAGATTAATGGACAGTCCCAATGTAACAGGTGGAAAAAATTACATCCAAGTATATCTAACCAATGAAAGTACTTTACATATACGTAAAGAAGATGTAAAGAAGATGGAAAAGGAGAATTGCATACCGTCGCTACTCGATTTTACTTTAAAGGTAATAATTACATTTTTTACTGTTCATTACACTGATTTGGCATGAAACAAACAGCGCTACTGTGTCATTAGGAATCAATTAGATAGGTAGACAGACCATAACATGTACTGCTGCCTTGACTATCTGTCATGATGCCGCCAGGACCTGAAAACTGCTTGGCATCTTCAGGGAATGGAAAACTGCAGCCTTTCACATTTCTTTTCTTTTCTTTTCTTTTTTCAAAAGCTCTGAGTCTTGGAAACCGGTATTAAACATCCTTTTTTTCGGACGCGGATTGGCTACTCCCCCTGACACCAGCCCCGGAGCAGGTGGTCGGTGCTCTGTGGGCCCACCATGATGTATGTGTTTCATCCATTCCATTCATCCATTTTTAAAGATCATTTTAGGGCTTGATACCAAAAATGAGGTATATCCCAGTCTCAAGTGGACCACATTACAGGAAACAGTGTTTAATGAACTTCGACCATTAAAAACTTTTTGGGGGCCATAAAAGTATTGGATGAAGTTGATATTTGTTTTATCCCTTCATCTGGGTTTTTATAACCTAATCAACGGATTGGATGTCAAATAAACAGTACATCGGGCCTTAGGAGGATTTAAATGATGGATATCCACTCACTATTTTTTTCCTGTGGTGTGATCCACTTGAGATTTATGTCCCTCCCATTTTTGGTATCAAGCCCTAAAATGATCTTTAAAAATGGATGAACGGAATGGATGAAACACGTACATCATGGTGGGGCCCACAGAGCACCGACCACCAGCTCCGGGGCTGGTGTCAGGGGGAGTAGCCAATCCGCGTCCCTTTTTTTCTTTTCCTTTTTTAGAAATTGATATCCACTTTTTAGAGTAAAATCTTGAAGATGGAAACCTCCATCCGAAATCATTTCCAAAGTGTTCAATGTATAAAAAGGCCCCAAAACTGAAAAGGCAGAGAAAATTGCAGAATTCTAAGGTCCAGATCGTCTTACACTTTGGGGTATAAATACTGATAGGTGAGCCATTACGATAATATAACAGCATCAAGTTACAATCATAGAGTAAAAGCAACAAAAAAGAACTTTTTCTTTCCATGGAAGATAGACAAGATGACTATGTGAGATGTTAGTTTCACAACAGACGAAAGGAAACAAGAAAAAGAAAAAGAAAACATACGATCCATGTATACGATTCTAGTATCTGCTGTGGTTTGTACCATTGTACCCAGCTACTTCATGGATCGGCAATCCTAATCCATCCAAGCGACCGGAGCCAGGATATGCCTTGCTCGTGAACTTGGCGTGCAAAGATGATGATCTCTGCGACGATGGCCGGCATCCAGCACCCACCTTTGTATCCCCAAAACCATGAATGGAAAACCTCTTTGTCGAACTAGATTTCTCATACTCCGGCCTCTGCTTGGGCGCGCTCTGAGACCGAAATTTAGCTCTCGATGATTCAGTGTCCGCCATGTAATTTGGGTAGTCTGAGTACCCACTAAAGAAGCTCTGCGAGTATTCGCTCTTTGACGGTGTGAACGGCCCTCTTCTCATGCTCCCAGCCCTTGAGGATGCTGAGTAGAATTGAGGGCTGTTCTCGGCCGTATCAAAGACTGAGTCTTCCACCTCAACAGGGAATCTTAGAGGGCCCGGCGATTGCATTTGAACAGAAGATGGGCTTGGAATTGATAATTGAGCTGTTGTGGAGTCTTTCGACGGCGAATCAGGGAACGTCACAAAGCTGTGACTGTTGAAGGTGGACTGCGAAGAGGGAAGATTGTTGTTCTTTCGTCTCGAATTGAAGTTTGGTTTTCCATGGTCAATTTCAAGGATCTTGTCGCTCTTCCCATCTTCTACTGCCCCTGCTTTCTTGGGGGTTTCTCGATGATCATTCGTCCGATGATCAAACAAGTTCCGACCCATCTGAATTCTGTCGTGATCAATGACATCCATTCTATTTGACTTAGATGCACTCCTCTTCATGCACAATTACAATCAGTGTTAGCATAAGTAGATGGGGAAGCAAATTGGCTCTTTCACAAAACATATTAAGATTGCATACCTTCAGAGTTGCACACTTAGCATGTTTGGTACAGCTATCACGGATTGCCCGTTCATATTTCTCTGGAGTCGCGGGACCCTGCAAGCAAAACAAATTAAGAACCAATCAGTTCCACATTCATAAGAGACAGCAGAGATCTGTATCAGCCCTTAATTGAGTAGGAGCCAAACAGTTCAGCTATCCTTCAACCTGAGGTTTTTTACCACTAAATACAACAAATTCGAGCATATACTACTACAAATTGCAATACAAATTCCTCTGCTTTGATGGGATGGATAACTGCAGAAAACATATACACCAATATTCATATACAATCCATCTTGGCCATCCACTATGGGTGCAGGCCCATCAACCAGGTCTGTTCAACATTCATATAAGACCGTAGAGAACTGAATTAGCTGAATAGGAGTCAATCAGTTCAGGTGTCCTTTAACTTGATCTTTTTAACCATTAATTACTACTGCCAAGCATATACACCTACAGATTGCAATATAAACTCCTCTGTTTTGATGGGAAGAATAATAAAGTGACAAAAATATATACAACAGCATTCATGTATAATCCACATTAGCCACCCACTTAGCATGCAGGCCCCTATTAGCCCTTGCTGAGTAGGAGACAATCAGTTCAGTTGTCCCTTAACTTGAGGTCTTCAATCATCACCCACCACGGCCAAACATACATTCTCACAAATTTTAATATACACTTCACTATTCTGATCAGACAACTAAATCAAATGAAGAAAATGTATACACCAACACTCATGTATCCATCTTAGCCATCCACTTAGTGCGCAGGCCCATTGAACCAGACCAACAGATCAATGATAGGTCAACAGCCCAAAAATTCAGATTACCAGTGTGTACAGTTGCGCACTCCAAGTTCAATCTGTTGACATGCCCATCAAACTGGACCATCAAACAGATGGGCTGCCTCTCAAGAGGACATTGCCCATTTCCAATTAAGATCTAACGATCCAAACCATTGAATCAGTGAACCTTATTTTGTTAACCATTGTTCATCCAAGAAGCAACCCGCTAATTGGTTAATTTATATCTAAAGATATGATAAATCAATGCCAGGAGAGACTATAGAGGTCACTTGCAGCTCACGTCCTGCATAACATATCGGAGATTTGTTTTAAATATGTAGTATAGGTTATACATGTTTCTTGTGCCCTTAATTAATAGGTCATATGCAAAGATCTGGGTTCGGTTGAATTTCAAGGACAACACCGAAGAGCTTTGATGCACTATTGGAGGTGTTAACTATTTTCAAGAAGTGGCATTGCAATGCATGCGGACTTCAGCTGAAATTCTTCAAGTGGGTCATCCACAAGTGAAACTAACACAACCTCTGCAGCATTTGGATCACACATCAAGTAGGAACACCTAGAGATACCCTGCCTCGAATTGATCAGGCTGGTCTAATAGTTAGGTGGGCTACACTTATTTTAAATACAAGACCATCCAATCAGGTATTCTTATTCTTTTTTTCCCATAACCATCTATTTTGCTTGCTCACTTGTCACCCACAAGATGAGTGGACCAGCCTCTGTTTTATTTTATTTTTTCTGTCCCACGGTGGGTTCATCCAGCGACCCATCTAATGACAAGAGATGGAGATCTTGCACAGGTGTGTCCCACCTCTTCAATGGCATTTCTCATCCCAATTAGACATCACACATGCATTTTCTAAGTTTATACACATGATAATTAGGCTATAGGTAAGCATCATGCAAATGCATTCATTAAAAATCCATCAAAAGAGAAACGCGGATTGAAGAAGAATTCAACTTACAGGATGGCTTTGGGCGCTCTTGCTGACACTTGAATTTTCCAAGCCATGGGCGCGGCCATTGGCATGGGCTCGGACCATCGTCTGGACTCTAACCAATGCCTGCATGCACCGTAGCGTCTCCACCGCCTGCTTTCTGACGATGTAGCCTCTCACCAACGCTTGCAGCTTCACCAACCCTTTCAACGCCCTTAAAGCTCGCCTGGCCTTCAAAACCCCAAGAAGAAAAAGAAAAATAAAAATAAAACAAGCATATCATCAGAAGAAAAAAAAAACGCTACAGACAGTCGGTTACGTATCGGTCTCGGACGAACCGGGCTCAGAGCGTCCGAAACAAGGACAGATGGTGGCGGCCCATGTGCGCGTGACATTTTAAAAATGACGAGCGCCACCCTGAAATCATTCCGTAGCTGGCGCGATACATTCAGGGAAAGCCTGACACACGATAGCGACATCACACCCATTTTGTGTTGAAAAAGCAGCCCACGAGCTTCTGATAATGGCTAATGTAAAAGACTGCTGTGGTATGCGTTTGCCACCACACAGTACACAGGTCGGAAGCTCAGTGACAGTATTCACTTCTAGCCTTCCTCTGCTGGCCATCACATGGATCCATCCATCTAGAAGACACTATTTGACGATCCACACCGTTAATAATAAATGATGTCCCCTAGAATCTTCGATTTGGAAGATTGGAGCCATCTGATAGCACCACAAACAATGGGCCACACATGTACGAACTTGGAAAGATGAAACAGCTGCAAACGTCCTTCAACCTCTTACAAAATTACAGGAATGCCCCTTAAAAGGAACACCTTCCGTCGCCATGGTTGAAAAACATGTAGATTCGTACATGATTACTTAGAAAAAGTAGGTAAAAGATAGGGGCTTCTTTATCTCGGCGGCAACATCATGGTTTTTCAACAGCAAGTCCAATGGATTTGAAAGTTCAAAAACTGAGAGCGGATTCCCTGCCCGTGAAACGCCCAGCATTTTCCATTCCGTGTGAAGTCATTCTCAAAAGCATGCACACGTGGATGGGATCAGAACCGTTAATTTATTATTTACAACAAGAAGTGGGCCATCGCCCAAATATCAGTGTTTGGACGGTTCCAGCGACCGCTGTTTTATTCCAAAAGGGGGTCAACAAAAATCAGCGCATGCAGACAGAAATTGTATGCGCTGCAGTACTGTGACTTAAACTATCCAAGTTGTGGGCCCTACTTTGTATGGGTCACGAACGAAAACTTACATGAAACTGATATCCTATCCGGTGGAAATCTAATAGACGGTTAAATGTAAGGATATCAATGGTCTACATTCGACAAACACTACAAGGCTACGAAATTCCAATAAAACTGATGTTTGTTTTATTGCCTATCAACAGTGGGGCCTACGGTTCGGATGGTTTGATTTTGAGCGACAGGTACGCTAGTTATAGATTTCTGTGTCCATGTGCAGGAACCATCAGCACTCTCGCAGGGTATCAAATAAACTTTCGGACTTCTGTTTCGCGCGTATGCATGGCAATTACCATGGAAACGGATTGGCTACTGCCCTGCCACCAGCCCGGTGGCTGGCGGTCGGTACTCTGTGGGCTCCACCATGATGTATGTGTTTCATCCATTCCGTTCATCCATTTTTAAAGATCATTTAAGGGCTTGATGGCAAAAACGAGATATATATATATATATATCTCAGGTGGAACACACCACAGGAAAACAACGGTGATCGTATATCCACTATTAAAATCATTCTAAGGAGGGAAAAAACAAATATCATAACTTTTATGGCGCCCAAAAGGTTTTTAATGGTTGACGCTCATTCAGCTCATTCAACACTGTTTCCTGTAATGTGGTACACTTGAGATCGGTATATAACTCATTTTTCTTCTCATTCCATAAAATGATATGTAAAAATATATGGACGGCATGATGAAACACATACATAATGGTTGGTCCCACGGAGCACCGACCACCAGCCATTGGCTGGTGGCAGGGGAGTAGCCAATCCGTTTCCAATTACCATGTGGCGCCTACCGGATGCAGATTGTATGCTGACACTGCATGTGGCGAATCACTGATGGAAGGTGCTCTGGGCCCACCATGATGTATGTATTTTATCCACGCCGTCCATCTATTTTGGATCATTATTTTAGGTAATGACGTAAAAAATGAGGCAGATCCGAATCTCAGGTGGACCACCCCTAAGGAATCACAACCGTTTCCTGTGGTGTGGTACGGCGTGGATAAAATACATGCATCATGGGGCCACAGGGCGGAAACGGATCGGCCAGTGACCCTGCGGTCGGTGATCTATGGGCCTACCGTGATGTATGTGTTTCATCCCTACCGTCCACCCATTTTTCCAGATCATTTAATGACATGAAGTTGAAAATAAGGTAGATCAAATTCTCAAGTGGACCATACGGTGTTGATTGAACTCCCACCGTTAAAAACTTACTAGAGGCCATAAAAGTTTCGGATTTTAAGTTGATACTTATTTTTTCCCTTCATCCATGTCTGCATGACTTAATCAACCGCTTGGATGTCAAATAAACACTACAATCGGCCCTAGGAGGTTTTAAACGGTGGACATTCAAACGCTGCTGTTTTATAGTGGTGTGGTCCACTTAAGATTTAGATCTACCTTATTTTTGGAATCAAGCACTAAAATGATTTTTTTTTAATGGATGGACAGTATGGATTTAGATCTACCTTATTTTTGGGATCAAGCACTAAAATGATCTTTAAAAATGGACGGAGAGTGTGGATGAAACAAATAAATCACTGTCGGGCCTACAAAGCACCGACCACTAACCACTTGCTAGTGCAGCGTAACTAGCTAAACCGCGTCCCCACATCGCACCGTCCAATGTCAGTTTTCAACCCGCGTACGCGCCCAAAGGGGCAAAATGGGGAGCATTTCCTCCCTACAGAAATCTCACTCTGATGGAATGTCGGGTACACCATATTGTTTATACGCCATCCAACCCATTCATCACGTGCGCCCCATCTGGATGAGAAAAAACATAAAAAAATCGGTCTTTCCAAAACTCAGGTGGACCACACCACAGTAATATACAGGTTTTATACATGACCGTACATTACTCCCTGTAGTATGCCCTATCTGAGTTTTATATCGATGTGATTCGTAGGATTCACGGTTAATATAAGGAAGCATAACAGATGCACGGTCTGGATTCCACATATACATCATGTGTGGCCCCACGCAGCCTTGAATATGGTGAGTTACCATATTCAGAGTACACGGAGGGTATTTCAGTCATATAAATAAAATCTGACAGGTGTAGCACATGAAGCGTACTTCAGACAGGGAAAAGGAAAGTAGTCCGAAGGAACTCCAAATCAGTTGAGTGCTCATACATCCATGGATGGAAACTGTGTGGATGGGCCCACAGAAAATACCAATGGGAGTAATGGCCCACCGGTTCGGGTGGACTGTCATGACGGTTCTCCTAAAACTGCGTAAAATGACGAGTGGTCATAAAAGCTCCTATTTAATGGGGGCATTGAAATTCCTCACGGAGAGATGGTGTTGAAAACTGACCTATTTCCGTTTCCGTTGCAACATTCAAGTTCATGGAAATTACGGGAATAGCCAAGAAACAGAGGTTGAGAAAGATAATTACTCGAAAATGGGAGGAAAATTACAAAAATAGTAACGTTTGAGGTCTCGGGCTCGAACGGAAGACAACGGAAATTGCAGAGAATGAACTAATAAAATTCAGAATGACGAAAATGCCCTCATACTCAGACAATGGACTGACTTTCAAACAAGCTACTGCAAGATCTAAACAGGGTACGGCTAGGGAGAAAGAGATAAAAGAAAACGCAGTTTAAAAACTGGTACGGCATTTTCGTAATTTCACGAAATTCCAACGACGGAGAGGCGTAGGATAGCAAACTAACCAGATAACCTCTAAAAGCCGCTTGTATCTTAACCGCCGCCCAGTCCTCACTACCGTGCGCCGTCCCGGCGCACCGCCCACTGCTTGTCAGCTCCACCACCGCCGCGGCGGCATGCGCCGCTGCGACGGCCGCCTCCGCCACCATGGCTGTGGCCGCGGCCACAGCTATCGCATGCTTGTTCGGGTCTGGTCCGTCGTCTCCGTACGAGCATGATCCCTCCCTGTAAGACCCGTTCTTTTCCCGTCCTTCCGCCGCCGCACACGGCGGATCCGTTCGATCCCTGTCCCGAAAAGATCTGACGAAACCCCACCGCTTCTTCTCCTTGGAAGGTTTCGTATCTGACGGAACGGACGGCGCCGATGCCTTCTTCGAGCCTAGCAGCCCCCGAAACCACCGGGCAGTTTTCCCCATCTCAAACCGATATGCGGTATCGCCGTCGGTTGGGGAAAACCATTTCGTAGTATAGAGAAGGAGAAGAGAATGATGTCAGAGAAGCTGCAAGTGCTTGTGTGGGGGGACAAGGGGGCGGACAGCTATATATCATTGCAGGAGGTTTGGTAGCCCGACTCGTACCTTATACACGCAGCACACGTGCTAACCTAGCAAGTGTGTGGGACAACAGACCTGTGCATAAGGTGTCCCCACCACTGGTGTACCATTGATCAGCCGGACGCGGTTTGGATGGTGACGCTGCCACGAGCCACGTGGCTAGTGGTCGGTGCTAGATGGACCCACCATGATGTGTGTGTTTTATCTACGCCGTCCATCCATTTTCAAAGATAATTTTAGTGCTTGATCAAAAAAAAAAAAAATTCTTGGGTCGTGTAGACCTCAGGTCTCAGCTACCAAGTTTATTCGCTATAAAGAAACCTTCGTATGGTAAGTACACATAGGGTTGTACGGATAAACCTAAAAAGACTAAATACCACTCTTTACTAAATTTTTTTGCAACAAATAAACCTATGGTAGGTAAACCTAGGGTTGTACGGATAAACTTAAAGAGACTAAATACCTCTCTTTACTAATTTTTTTCACAACAAAGAAACCTTAATTTACAAAGTAGACATAAGGTTACACGATGAACCTAAAAAAACTAAAATACCTATCTTTCTACCGCTGCTTATCCTAACCGGCGGAAAGTTAATACTGGAAAAGCGACTTTATACCCTTGCACAGATACGAACGGATTGGCTACTCCCCCTGACACCAGCCCCGATTGGTGGTTAGTGCTCTCTAAGCCCATAATGATGTATGTGTTTCATTCATTCCGTTCATCCATTTTTATAGATCATTTTATGACTTAATCTCAAAAATGAGACGTATATAAGTCTCAGGTGGATCGCACCATATGAAAATAATAGTGATTGGATATCCACCATCAAAATCCTCTTAAGGCCCACTGTACTGTTTATTTGACATCCAATATATTGATTAGGTCATACAGGCTCATATGAAAGGAAAAAAAAAACACAAAAATCAGCTTCATCCAAAACTTTTATAGCCCCATAAATGTTTTTTAATGGTTGACGCTCATTCAACACTATTTCCTGTAATGTGGTCCACTTAAGATAGTGATATATCTCATTTTTTGTCTCATACTTTAAAATGATTTGTAAAAATAGATGGATGGCATGGATTGAACACATACATTATGGTGGGGTTCACAAAGCACCGACCACTAGCCATTGGCCGGTGTCAGGGGAGTAGCCAATCCGTTTCCACGAAAGTACTAAAGGCGTCATACCGACTCGTCCGTTAGCCTTATTATTTCAAAAAAAAAAAAAATCTAAATATCAAGTGACACATTCGAAAAAGAGTAGTAATTGAATATCCACCATTAAAAAAATCCAAATACCCGCTGTAATGGTTATTTGACATCTAACCTTTTGATCAGGTTATACAAACTTTGATGAAGTGAAATATATATATATATATATATATATATATATATATATATATATATATATATATATATATATATATATATATCAGCTTGATCTTAAACTTTTGTTGCCCCGCGAAGTTTTCAACGGTATGCATTCAATCAACACTCTGCAGTCCACTTGAGATTTGGATCAACCTCATTTTTGGGCGCATAACATAAAATGATTTGAAAGAAGGGGCAGACGGAATGGATGAAACACATGCATCATGGTAAGGCCCACGGAGCACCAGTGGCGGGTCAGTAGTCAATCCGTTTCCTCATCAGCCACGCCGCCCCCGGAAACGGACTGGCTACTCCCTGCCACCAGCCAGGCTGGTGGTCGGTGATTTGTGGGCCCCACCATAATGTATGTGTTTCATCCATGCCATTCATTTATTTTTCTAGATCATTTTAGGATATTAGACAAAAAAAAAAAAAAGCAAGGTATATTCCAATATCAAGTGGACCACATCATAGGAAAAAGTGTTGAACGAGCGTCGACCCCCCAAAAAGTATTGGATCAGGTTGATCTTTGTTTTTTCCTTTCATCTATGTCTGTGTGACCTAGTTAACAGATTGGATGTCAAATAAACAATACAGTGTGCCTTAGGAAGATTTTAATGGTAGATATACAATCACTATTATTTTCCTGTGGTGTGGTACATCTGAGATTTATATATCTATAATTTTTGGCATAAAGACCTACAATGATCTGTAAAAAGGATAAACGGCATGGATGAAACACATACATCACGGTGGGGCCCACAGAACCCGCACCTATGTAGGACGCCATTCGTACGCGCCTTTAGTGGATCTGGTCCGTCGACTCCTTACTGTAGGGGCACTATGATTTATGTGCCATACATCCACGCGGTCCATCCGTTTTCACAGATCATTTTAGGAATTATCCCAAAAATTAAGCAAATGTAAATCTTAGGTGGACCACACGAAGAAACAGTGATTATTTACCGTTAAAAGCTTACTGTGGTCCACAAAACTTTTGGATAAGCTGATATCTGTATAGTCCCATCTTCCAGGTCTCTGTGAGCTTATCAACAGGTTGGATGGCATATAAACATTGGGGTGGTCCCCAAGAAGTTTTTAACCGTCGGTATTCAATCACCACTTTTTCTTCGGGTATGGTCGACTTGATATTTTGATCTTCCTTATTTTTGGTACTACCATCTAAAATTAGCTTTCAAAACGGATGGACGGAATGGATTTAAGGAAGATACATCAAGGTGGGCCCACTGTCAGGGATCCACCGATCTCAGTGGATCCACTCTAAAATTATGTACGTTGAAGGTAGACTACGGGCGATTATAACCGTTCATTACTTTCGTGTAGAATTGGCCCACCTAATGAAGGTCTGGATTTTGTATTGGGTCATCTTCGTTGGCGTGGCCTCCTTATGCATGGTACAGATGCTTCACACGCTGGGACATTTGATGCGTGTAAAGTAGTCTGTCGAGAGATTCCTGTAATGTACGAGAGCTGTTTTATCTACATCACGTTGCTACAGTAACGCCTTCACTGGTGAATTTGCGGCAACGGTTCGGGTCCAGACTGGGTAAAGTGGTACCCGGTATCACCAAAGGAGTATGGAACCCATCTCAATGTCATTACATGTCGGGCTGAAATGGGTGCTTCTGGGGACGCGGATTGCGTCCTCCCTTGCCCATGACTCGCTCCTGTCAGGGCTTTGTGGGCCACCGTAATGAATGCATCTCATCCACACCGTCAACTCATTTTGATAGATTTAGATTATTTTAAAGCGTGAACCAAAATAAATAAATAAATCAGATCCAAGTTAAAAGTTGCCACACCATGGAAAGCAGTGGTGATAATGCTACCACCGTTGACATCTTCCTGGGCCCATTAATAAAGTGTTCCATCAGCCCATCTTTTCATCTATCGTAAAAAGCAAGTTCACTTTTAAAAAATTTCCAAATACCTACCTACCATTTTAACCATTAGTTATTTTGGCACATGAGGTAAGATAAGGTAATGTATAAATATTCTTTAGGACGTGTTTGATTTCCGGTGGTCGGGTAAAAACCCGTGAAAGTAGGTAATAATTACTTCCTCCCTATTTACCTCTCATTTTTCGATGTTTGACGTGACTAGATGCATTTTCGACACAAAAACCAATAACGTCACGATATATTTGTGGGTCCCATCGTGATGTGTATCACTTATCCACACTGTTAATTTCTTAGGCCTGATGAATTTATGGCATGAGCCAAAAACCAGGCATATTAAAAGCTTAAGTGGACCACGCCACAAGAAAAAGGAAATTAAACACTTACTATTAAAAACCTCTCAGGCCCACAATTTCTTTTGGTGTGGGCCATTTGAGTATTCAATCTACCACATTTTTCGGGTCATGCCTTAGAATATTGTGTTAGGTCATGCCTAAGAATATTGTGTTAAAAGGATTGAACGGAATGGATTTATCGTATACATCACATTGGGTCCACAAATTTAAAATAATTCTTTTAAACCGATTTTTGAGGAGAAAAGTGCAGTGAATTTTCAAAAGAAATTCAAACGGGTGAAATGGTAATAATTACCAATTTCATTGGTATTTACACCACCACTGAAAATCAAACAGGCCCTTAGGACTACTTGGTTTGTAAAATTAAATGGTATTGAATTGTATTAATATTATTATTGCACAATGATTGCATGTCTTGAAATACTATGGTACTGTAGCTATCCAGTCTTATTTTTGGGATAAAAATTTTGCTACTGGAAAACACAAAATTAAGCAAAATCATGTTTGGTGGACCATGGAATTGTAATCACAACGGATGTCATTCACTTGTATACATATATAACTAGAATGTCACATGTAAATGGTGTATATGAATGAACGGCATGGATAAATGCATACATCAATGTGGGATCCACATGTGTAATGGATTTCAAAATCCATGCAATTCCTGCACGTGACCAAATGCATTTCCACGGATTAAATGCAATACCATCCCACCTAATCCCAACTTTTCCCAATCTCTCCGGATGATGGATGGAATTGCACAGGACCAAATGCAATTCTATCCCACCTAATCCCATCTAATAACGCAAAATGCCCCATTAGGGTTTAATACCATGTCATCCCACACATGTCCTCCTCTCTCTCTCTCTCTCTCTCTCTCTCTCTCTCTCTCTCGAACATGAACCCCAAATCCTCCTCCCTCACTCCATGGACCAAGGGTATATAATACCCTCCCTCTCCCTCACTGAGTTCCGAGTTCACCAAATGAATCCTATCAACCCTGTCTCTCTCTCCTTCACGTGGGCTGAAGAAAACAACAACAATCCGAATAAGGAGAGATGTTTTCCCCTCACTCTCTACTTTGCAAGGAAAGAAAAATACAAAAGAAAATAGGGCAAAGAAGCAGTTGTCTTTTCTTCGTTTTTTCGTTTTACTTTACATAGAAGAGGAATATAATACTAGATGGAAATTAAATTGGTTAATTTATTGTAAGATTTTTGGGTTGTTTGGATTATCAATTCAGTGATCCAATTTGATGGACATGCACCAAAATAATTTAAATTGGAAGATCCTATCCAATAATTATTTATTCTTTATCTCATTTCTTATTTTATAACCGTATATTCTAGCCACTCTTTTATCTTTCCATGTTGGAGATTTTTTGTATTTATACTATCACAAGGCACACCGTTATGGATGAAGCTAGCATTTTTGTTTTCCCTTCATGCGGGTCAGCATGACCTAATCAACAGGTTGGATGGCAAGTAAACAGTCCATGTACTTTTTCATGGCAGTTTAATTATCATTATTTTTCTACCGTGGGGTCGATCTAATTCATTTTTTAGCTCAAGCCCTAAAATAATTGTCCAAGAAGGATGGATGGCTTGGATGAAACAAATATATCATTGTTGGCACACGAGAAAGTCCCGTACACGTGGATTTAAAACAGGATAAATTTTATTTTTTTATCGTGGGTCCATTAAAAACCTAATTCGCAGCCGTGAAAATTAACGGTTATAAGAAGGATAACATTGCCTATTCAATGGCGTATGATCTTGGCCAAATGAACGGTCCAGATGAATGATTAAACCTTCCACGTGTCAAAAGAGCCTGTGTGCACATAAAGCTTAGAAAATAATTCAGCAGTCAACTCCCTGTACTATAAAACGTATAACTCATTACTCGGGTTATCAGAAATCTTTGATACGGGTCCCATCAACATCAGATCAAAGGCACGGCCGTGACTCATACACGTCTGTGATGTAAGCCCCAATCAACGTGATGGACGGTATCTATTATTTCAAGGGCCGTGAATCAATTCCTCAATTAAATCTCCTTTGACTATAGACAACCAGACAGCAACTGTCCAATCAGACCGATCATGGCCTTGCAAAGTGGGCACGGCTTCGGTGCACCCCTCATCCTGGGATCCTTAACCGTGGGGCTCACTGTGATGTATGTGTATCATATCCACGCCGTCCATCCGTTTCGAAAACTCATTTTAGGCCATGATTTCAAAATTGAAGCAGATCCAAATTTCAGGTGGACCATAATACATGAAACAGTGGTAATTGACCGTTAAAAACTTCTCGTGGGCCACAAAATTTTGGGTCAAGCTGATATTTACGTGGCATCATGTCACAACAGGTGGATGGCAAATAAACAATCCGGTGGTCCCCATGAAATTTTTAATGGTGGGGATTCAATCACTACTTTTCCTATATTATGGTCCACCTCATATTTGGATATGCTACATTTTTAGGATAATACCCTAAAATGAGGTTTCAAAACGGATGGACTGTGTGGATTTAAGGCACGTACATCACAGTGGGCCCCACAGTTGGGAAATTGAGAGTTTGAAGGATTGTGGTTCAGCAAGGCCCCTCTTCTAAGAGGAGGTAAAAGATTTCAGAGATCTGGGCCGTTCATCAAGTAGGGTATGCTGCTAAAATGATCTGGACCAAAAACTATATGGTCTTCTGATCTCGTCGGCAAGTCTTGTAAGAGAAAATCGACGGTTAGAAAAATAAATCCAGGAGTCCAAATTCAATGTACGTGTGTGGCAAGCTTGATGGGTGTACTATGCTGATTTTTGTTATGTGGCAATTTCACGGAGAGAGCTAGCTGATGAATGGCCTGAATCACTAACACGTGCGTTGACTGCCTTGAGCTCTGGCACGTACACGCCTCCTCACATGAGGGGCTTCTCACTGAATCACAACGGGCAGAGCTTTGTGCAGCATATACACGGTTTCAATGCCCGTGCGGCACGTGTGTGAGGTCTGGGTTGCTCATCTGCCGAGCTTCTGCATATGGACCATGACAAGAAAAATTACAGGTCCAGTCATTAGGTGGGTCACACATGTAAAAATTGGACGGATGAGAAAATTGATCATAAATTTACATTTTGTGTACATATGTGGTCCACCTGATTTACAAGGCCTAGGAATCGTTTAATGGAGAGCGTTCAATCACAACTGTTTCCTATGGTGTGGTCCATTTGAGATTAGGATCTGCTTCATTTTGGGGCTCATGCCATAAAATTATAAGAAAAAACATATAGATGGAGTGGATATACAAAATGTACATCAAAGGTGGGCCCCACAGTCGAGCCACACTCTGTTGGCTGAGGCCAGGCCACACCCAACCCACTCCCTTCCAGGACAGCTCCTTCACAACGGTTGCAGATAGGGCTGTACACGAACCGCACTAGCCCGGTTAACTCACTCGACTCGGCCGACTTAGAATTGAGTTCGGTCTAGGCCTGGCCATTTTCTTCGGCTCGAAACTAAGTTCAGCCGCACATACTACATACGAACTTTTTTGAGAACTCTTCCTATCTGATGAGTCTCGAAAATCTGAACGGTCCACATGAAGCAGAACCTCATAAAACCCCCTCGTACGAAATTTTACTTTGATCCAAAACTTTGGTGGGTAATGAAAAATGCAAACAATTTCTTTCCTTGATTTGAATTTCTCTTTACTATGGCCCACCAGAATCTTAGATCAGGGTGCAAATTCACTCCCTAAGGTTTCATGGGATTCCACATCTTATGGACCGTTCGGATTCGACACCCATGACACGTGTGCAAAGGTACGCACGTGCGTAGGTAAGTATGCCTATATATATATATATATGTGGAAAAGGTACAACGCTTGAGCTGACTATAAGCTCGGTCGAGCTGTGTGGGCCCCACTGTGATGCGTTTCAACCATCAACACTGTGTATTTGATGGGTCCCCTTTAAATTATGGGATATCCCAAAAATCAGCCGTATACGGAACTCAGGTGGGCCATACCATCTAAATTTATGTGAAGACAACGTTAAAACATATAAAAGCACTTGGTGGGGCCCACCTGAGTTTTGCATGCGCCTGAAACTTGGTCTGAACCCTCATTCAAGTGGGACACACATAATGGATGGGCTGGATTTGCAAACCACATCTCGGTGGGCCCTCAAAAATGGTTATGAATATTTTAATGGTGCACGGTCCCTCTCCACTTCTATATGTGATGTGGCCCACACAAGTCACGGATTGACTTGATTTTTGAGACCTAGGCCCACGATGGAATGGTGCATCTGACTGATGGGGTAGATGTTCGAAACACATCACGGTGGGGCCCACACAGCTCAACCTAATGGGACGGATCCATGAGGTCGAGCGCATAGTACCTTTTCCATATATATATATATATATATATATATATATATATATATATATATATATATGGAGATGGTCACCTGCGCACCTTTTCACGTGAGCACCAATGAGCACCTTTGCACACGTGTCATGTGCACAAAATCTGAACGAAGTCCAAGTGATGCCGCACCTCTTGAAATATCATAGGCCCAATTTTCACTGATACAAAACTCGGTGAGCCATGGCAAAAGGAAACAGCTTCCTCCCTTGATTTGCATTTCTCTTTGCTATGGCTCACCAGAGTCATGGATCAGTGAAAATTGGGCCTATAGCATTTCAAGGGGTGCGGCATCACTTGGACCGTTCATATTTTGTGCACGTGACACGTGTGCAAAGGTGCTCATTGGTGCTCACGTGAAAAGGTGCGCAGGTGACCATCTCCCTATATATATATATATATATATATATATATATATATATATATATATATATATATATATATATATATATATATATATATTCTTAAATCCTTACCCTAATTATTTGAGACAGAGAAGTGAGAAAGCCGCCTAACCCTAAATCCTAAAACTCTCTCTCTCTCTCTCTCTCTCTCTCATGACTTTTGGGATAGTTCACCGCTCATCTTTGAAGTGACAGTGACTCATCTACCTCACGGGTGTCATAGATTTACAGCAATCCAAGCCGTCCAAATTGTGGGTCCCTTTGTAAATGGAGCTAGTCTGAAACTGGCCTGAACTCGCCCGATTGCTAATCGGGCTGAGTTCGGGCTGGGCATGTTGGCCTAGTGATCGGGTTGGGCCAGGTTCGAGCTAGGTTTGACCGGTGACTAGGCCGAGTCGGGTTGAGTCCAGTTCGACTTGGTTGGGGCATGACGTAGACCCCTACTTGCATATGAAAATCTCGAGCAACTGGCTGTATCTAGGGCCTGCCGTGATGTGCACGTGGCATTCAAACCATCCAATTGGATCTCCCTACCTTGAAAATGAAAACCCAAAAAATTAACGCCGATCCAACCATCAAGACCACATATCTCCAAATATGCGTGGTTGCTCCTTGATTGGCAAACCCTTCTGAACGGATAGGATTCCATATGAGCACCACAGTGGACCCCACACGGAAAAACGAAGCTTAACCTGCAATACTTATTTATATACATGGAAAATGTATTCATATATACCTAATTTATTTACATGTTTTTTAAGCTTATTTATATGAAACTTTTCAAACGCTTGTAATATTATTCTCATATTTGTATGGTTGTCCACTGTTTTTTCCATGTGGCTCTCCTGATATCCTGATTTTCTGGGTGTCCTTAGTTCATAGTGGGCCACCCCTCACGGATGTGTGGTGGTGAGATATCAGAAAATTCTGATCTACAACGGTTGCAGATACCCTGGACTCATATGCAATTACAAAGTTCCATCATCATATGCAAGAAAATCCAGTGCCAAAAAGAATATTTGTATCATCATCATCATAAACCAGAAAATCCATGTCCCACTTGTCGTAGATCGGAGCGGATTAGTGTTACCCGGAAAACACCTTAGTAGGTGTTACCCTTACTGTGTGGGGCCCACCTTGATGAATTTATTGTATATCTACGCCGCTCATCTGTTTTCTAAGCTCATTTCATGACATTATTCCAAAATTTAAGAATATCTAAATTTTTATTGGACCACACTACTGTGAAAACTAGCGAATAACCATTAAAAGCTTTTTGTAGGCACCAAAAGTTCTGGATGAAGGTGATGTTTGTCTTTTCCCTTCATCCGGGTCTGTTTGACTTTATCAATAAATCGGATGGCAAACCAACATTACAGATTTTCTTACAGTGAACCCTGGAAAGTTTTAATGGCGAGCGTTTAATCACCAATGTTTCCTGTGGTGTGGTCCACTTAAGATTTGGATCTCCTTAAATTTTAGAACCACGTCATAAAATGGGCTGGAAAAACGTATGGACAGTGTTGATATAGAAAATGTTATCAAAGTGGACCTCACGGTTAGGGTAATATCCACTAAAGTGTTACCTAATCCGCTAACCATAGCCAAAAGCTTGGCTACTCATAACTCTACTGAGTCAGGGCTGAATCAGCCTAACGCCCCTAGTTATGAGTGGCTAGGGGGGTGGCTCGTGATATCGGACCAGATCTGACACTCTGGATTTGACTAGTCCAGACGAGTTGCATTGAACTCGTCCGAGTCAACATGGCAAGAAGCCAAGAACCCGAACCAGGAAGCCAAATGGGCTGGGCTGGGCTCATCAGACAAGAATCTATTCTGATATGGGCTGAGAATGGGCTTTTATGTCTCCAAACCGTACAAGGTAGCCTACTCCAGCCCGACTTTCTCAACATGGTAGAGGGGACATGGGCCTACCTTGATGCATGTATTCTACATCTGAGTCATCCATCCGTTTTTCCATTTTAAGCGTATCCAAATTTCACGTGAATTGTATTATAGAAAATATCGGTGATTGAATGCGCCCCCCCCCCCCTCTTAGAAGGTTCACGATAATATTTATTTACCATCCAACTTGTCAATGAGTTCTTAAAACTTCTGTGGCCCACAAAATTTTTTTTAATTATTAATCGCTGACATTTGGATTTGCTTATTTTTTTATTTCTTATAGTATGGCTCACCTGACATTTGGATTTGCTTATTTTTTTATTTCTTATAGTATGGTTTACCTGACATTTGGATTTGCTTATTTTTTTAAATTCGAAGGTTAAAAAGATATGGAAAAATGGATGGACGCGTGGAATTAAAATACATCATCACGGTGGGCCCCACGGTATCTGTAGAGTGGGACCGGCCAGTCGGGGGCCATTCTGGCTAGGGTAGGCATGGTGGCGAGGTCCTTTCATCGATTGAATCGCCATCCAAATCCCAAGCATCAATGGGACGATCTAACCATCCAAATTCCAATCCATATGTTCCCATGTTGAGGATCGTCATGTCAATGTTGGTACATCCATGGTGGGCCACACCGAATCAACGGTCAAGATTGAAGGACATCAATGCTCGTGTTGTCACTATCACTGGTTCTTCCTCCCATGCATTAAATGCGTGGATCTCCGTACATCTCCATGTCAAGAGCTAAGAAGTTACGAGAGGTGGGCCACACACACGTCTTCTTACACTTCCACTGCTCCACCGGGTTTCGAGAAGATTCCAGCTAAGCTCCTGATGAAAAAGAGTACAAAACCGCGGTGGTATTTATCTCATCAACCCCTGGGAGATTACACGGTAGAGACCAAAGGACCGTATTGTGGGAAAGCCATCGCTCCAAATGACACGTGGCAGTGGGTAATGTATAGATCGGGTCCACCAATATACTGCTACCATGGACAGATGGCTTATATATTAAAAATAAAACCTATGAAATAATTCTACCAATTACTTAAACTGTTTTTATTTTCATCCTTCATTTAATGGATAGAGATCAAACTGATAGGATTGTCCAATAGCAGGGATCTTTGAAAAAAAAAAAAAAACCATCCATACTAGGGCCTTGCAAATGGACGGACCTGATTTTCATATAAATATGCCACGTGTCCGTGGAGAGATGTCTCTACCTCATTACGGTTCTTCAGGATCTCCACCGTATCATTTACCTTTGACTTATTGACTATGTCATATCTATCTCTTTTGATGGTTTGTACACATTCAGTGAATCTACGAAAAAGAGTCAGTAGGATCAGCATCTTCGCTCCCAGAGGTGACACGTGTACATGTTCCCGTCCATGTTATAAATGAGTTACCCTTTACAACGTGTACGGCAGGAGACGGCTTCCACATGGTCCTGAAGAAAGAAATTATTTCGGTGGCACAAATATCATGGACGACTACCGACAACGTAATGCGTCTTTCGTTGCTTACTTCCATGTGCTTCCTTGAAAAATAGGGTCCCACAAAATAAAGGTCCCACAAGGTTCTATGTGCCCACTAAGTAGAGGTGGACATCGAGCCGAGGTGGGCCAAGCTTGGCTTGACTTGTCCATGATGTACTCGAGTTCAAGCTTGAGCTTACCTCGAGCGCAACATTGAAGCTTGGCTTGTTTGCCAAAGTTGTTGAGTTGAGTTCGAGTCGAGTTTACCTCAAGTCGAGCTCAAGCTTGTTGGGTGAGAGAGTAATGGATTTTGTTCTTAATCCTCATCTATTGATGAAAAATTCAAAAATCTTAAGAGAATCAAAGTAAAACTCGATGAAAAAATCAAACAAAGCTTCGAATTGGATGAGGAAACTCATAAGAACTGATCTGTTCTTGATTTTCTTCCACCAACAGAAATTCAAGTACTTGAAAAGAAACAGAACAGAACACATATCAGAAATTCGAGTAAAGAACTCTAGCTAATCAAATCATCGGATTTCCTTGAAGCTTTAATAAATCTAAGAAGAACCCATCTCGAATTTCTTAGATTTCTTGCCTAAGAAGTAGATCTCAAGAGATTAAAATCATACTATTGTGAAGCTGAAATGAAAATCGGTGGTGGTGGTCGGGGCGGGCGTGCGGCTGGCAGTGGGCAGAAAAAGAGAAGAAAGGAAAAGGGAAAGGGAATGGGGTGCGTGCGATCGGATAGAGACTCTAGGGATTGTTTTTATTTTTTTTATTTTTAAGTCTAAACTTAAAACTTATATTAATATAATATAATATAATATAATATAATATAATATAATATTTAATATTTAATATATTTATTAATCGGGCCGAGTCGAGCTGGAATTCGAGCTTCGAGTCGAGTCGAGTTCGAGTTGAGTTGAAATGCCCCCTGGTCGAACTTGGCTTGAACTCAACTCGAGCTTCAAATAATTAGCTTGGCTTGGCTCGAATCGGCCATTCAAGCCGAGTCGAGCGAGCTTTTCGAGCTAGCTTGACTCGTCAACAGCCCTACCCACTAGTGTTGTATTCTGCATAGAACATTTGATCTGTCCAAAAGGTGGACCACATTATAAAGATCCGTTGGTGATAATTAGATTAATCCACTCATCCAGTGGGCCACACACATACATTAATTAGGTCGTATTGAATCACATTTGGTGGAATAAGCACTTCTATTATACAATAATGTTATGCCTACAAATATTATTTATAAAAATTTGACCATCCAATCTCATATTTAAGATCAAATTCTTCTTATTATATATTTAAAAAAAAACACTATTTTAATGGGTGAACTATGGAACTAAAATCAACATGCTTGATTTCAGAAATGATGCTGATCACTCATATGCATATGCTACTCAAGTCTCAGGTGTAAAAGGCATATATGGATTGAGGCACCGATGAGACACATGCATTAACATGGGGCCAACTGGTAAAATGGATTTTAAATTCCACTAAAAATCACATTATTTCTCCTGTTGAGACAGGATGACATGATACCTGACTTAATCTGATGCGAACCCATCCGTTTCAAATGGAGGATAGAATTTACATCGGACCAAATAGAATTCCATACCACTTAATCCTACATTCCAAACACAGGATGAAATTTGCGTTGTTTCTGATGGATGGGATCCTGGATGCTAAAAGCTGGTTTGGGTTTTGAACTATATTGCATCCACGGATTTCCAGTTGGTACAAGTGCTGCCACAGCTCAATGATATAGACCGTTGGTATGTCGGACCTACTCGTTTGAGCATGACCGAAAAATAACCACAATAGACCAATAATCCTAACCTCCAAGGAGTGTCCATCAAATAGGGGTAATGATGTCCACAATCAACTGAAAAAAGGCCCGACATTAGTGTGCATGAGATGCTAATAGGAGAGATCTATTGTAACAGGGTCTCATCTCTCCATGGTTCACATCTGACGGTGATCTCAGTCAATTAAGCATGGCCCACTTGGACAATATGAAAACCCAAAGACACCAGACATACCATTGGATAAGGATTAGTAAACTCTTCGAAAGGGAGATGGCCGGAACTTTTAGACCACCTTAGCCAACGGGTCTACGACTCTTAAAACCCAAGCCCTACATCAACAGGAGGACCCTACCCTTTGAACGCCCTTAATTCTCGCAGCTGGTGCCGTCATAGCGGTAAACACATTATATCTCCAGTCACTAATGAAAGTCCGTACAGACCATGCATCCTGACCACCCATCCTACCAAGAATGATTTAGCGGCTAGGTTGGTGAAATCTCTCCATTTCAAAGTTGATCATTGACCTTTTTTTCTTCCTTGCTTTAAGAAGGTAAAAGGTGGGACAGGTAGGATGGTCCAGTTCATGGTAGGTTTGCCTGCTATTTGTAATAATTAATTTAAATCATCTGGTAGATGGAATATATATATATATATATATATATATATATATATATATATATATATATATATATATATATATATATATATATATATATATATATGGAAATGGTACTATAAGGTTGACCTCATGCTAAGTGTGGCCCCGCCATGATGTGTGTCAAACATCAACATGGTGCATTTGATGGGTCTCCTTTAGGTTATGGGATATCCCAAAAATCAGACGTTTATGGAAATCAGGCGGGCCATACCATCTAAAAAAATTGAAGACATGCCTAAAACATATAAAAACACTTGGTGAGGCCTATCTGAGTTTTGGATGCAGTTGAAACTTGGTCTGACCCCTCATCCTAGTGGGACACACACAATGAATGGGCTGGATTTGTGAATCACATCTCAATAGGTCCAATAAATTATTATGAATGTTTTAATGAGAGGGTAGCCCCTTTTAACTGTTGTATGTGGTGTGGCCCACCCAAGTCATGGATTGACTTGGTTTTTAAGCCCATTGCCCACCATGGAATGGTGCATCTTGCTAATGGGGTAGATGTTCAACATACATTACAGTGGGGCCCACACGGTTCGACATCATGAGAAGTTCCCATGAGGTCGACCTTCCCAGGTTATTCTAGCGGTGCAAGATTGAGCGCAACAGAGGAAGCTTGGACTTTCTTTTTCCCTTTTATCATTGTTAAACTTATGAAGCGGTAAAGATGGCTTCCAATATCGTTCTTACATACGACGTCAAACTATTGATGCAATTTTCTAGTTGACCCTTTTTAGACCCTTGAGTACCTGCATAAAGAACAAAAGATGGAAGACCCTGCCTAGTGCAGGGGACCCTCCGATGCCAAAGTCAAGAATTCGAATCTTATATGAGTGGTCTAAGAGTAGAGACAGTATATGAGTGTGTACCTTTCACCATTGGAAATGCTTTTATTTATAGTTATGAAGAGGTAGTAGCGTAGGGGGAACTTCCCTATTTAGTAGGTGCCCGTTGTAGATGGATTAGGATTCATATCCTATGGAGAGTCTCCCGAGATCCTCGGTAGAGATCTCGGGACCCCGAGCTTATCGTGAATTAGCTTCCGCGATCCTTGGAGAAGACAATGGGTCGTTCCCTTGGATAAGGTCAGATGGCAGACGCAGATAAGGTTGGATGAGCTTCTCCTCGGCTGCTGACCTATCCTTTCAATTAGAAATAACACCGTTACAGAAGGTCTTTGTGATGTCTAATTTTCGTAGCCTTTAACTTCTTCGTGAGTCATGATGGTCTCTTTAGGTCGTTCCTCGAAGCGTCCATTCTAGGTCATGTCAACCATTAAGCCAACCATAGTCATGCTGACTATTAGGCTGACCATTAGGTCGACCTTGGTCAAGCCGGTCATTAGGCATCAGGGCGTGTCGGGTCTCGACTTGACTTGCCTTCATGGGTCGGTCCATTTTTCCCATAACAAGTATTAAATACTAAAGAGTATTTATGTCATTTATAAAAATACAGAATATTATACTTGACGTTATCTTACCTTACGTGCGAAAATAACTAATGGTTAAAATGGTAGGTAGGTATTTGGAAATTGTTTAAAAGTGAACTTGTTTTTTACAATAGCTCAAAAGATGGGCTGGTGGAAGACTTTATCAATTGGCCCAGGAAGATTTCAACGGTGGCAACATTATCACCATTGCTTCCCATGGTTTGGCCAACTTTAACCTTGGATCTGCTTTTTTTTTTTTTTTTTGCTTATGCTTTAAAATAACCTGTCAAAACGAACTAACGGTCTGGATGAAATACATTCATTATGGTGGCCCAGAAAAGCCCTGACAGGACTGAGTCATGGGCAGGATAGGAAGCAATCCGCGTCACCAGTAGAAGCACCCATTTCCGCGCGACATGATATGACATTGAGATGGGTGCCATACCCATTTGGTGATACCGGGTACCACTTTACCCAGGCTGGACCCGATCCGTTGCTGCCCATCCACCAGTGAAGGCGTTCCTGTAGCAACGTGAGGCAGATAAAACAGCTCTCGTACTTTCCAGGAATCTCTCGACAGACAACTTTACACGCAGAAAATGTCCCAGCCTGTAGAGCATGTGAAGCATCTGTGTCATGCATAAGGAAGCCACGCCCATCAAGATGACCATATATAAAATCTGATTAATGTGCTCATTAGGTGGGCCAATTCTACACGAAAGTAATGAACGGTTATAATCGCCCCGTAGTCTTACATTCAATGTACATTTGGTCCCTTGCAATTACATCCAGCGTTTGGAGAGGATTAGGTGGGAATGGAATTGCATTTGGTCCCATGCAGGATTTCCGTGGATTTCAAAATCCACTACACATGGGGCCCACATTGATGCATGCGTTTATCCATGCCATCCATCCAGATTTCGAAATCCGCTGGGCCCCACATTGATGCATGCGTTTATCCATGCCATCCATCCATATACACCATTTACTAGTGACATTCTGATTATATGTGTACAAGTGAATGACATCCATTGTGAATTTGGTCCATTGATTACAATTCCATGGTCCACCAAACATGATTTTGCTTAATCCGGTGTTTCCCTGTAGCAAAAATTGTATCCCAAACATGGGATTGGATGGCTACAATACCATGGTATTTCTAGACATGCAATCATTGTGCAATAATAATGTTAATCCCATCTAATACAATTTAATACCATTCAATTCCACGAACCAAACATGCCCTAAATGATATAGAGCGATCCATCCTCCAATGTGTCATGAAAGAACAAAGAGTTCCTTGCATGGCAGCCGAGCAGACGTGACAAGAATACCCATGGTCTAAGCTTCTGACTATTGAGCCTGCTACAACCATAAAAAGGGAGGGAGTAATGTGTAGTGACATGCAAGGATTCCGTGTGGGACCCATATTACAGGACGTGGACCACTCGCTTGTAGGTTGGGGGTGCAATACGAATCTCCCATGTTAGTTGATCCCCAACCCTTTGATGAGTCGCATGCCGAAGTGGGAAAAGAAAGTCTGTTCACCTTCAAAAGAAAGCAAGCCAAAGAACACAGGTTTAGGATTTTCCATTCTGGGAGATGACCCGCTTAACGGACAAGATCAACATTTGATGGGCCGTATAAGTATAGAATCAACTCCCCAACAAGCTGTCCGTTGGTGGGTCCACCCGTACCCTGAACTTTCTAATAAGCATATTCAGAAATAAAACCATGGCCCTAAGCACGAATTTCAAAATTCAAAAAATAAAAATAAAAAAAGAAGAAAAAATTGAGTTCAAATATACATGTGAATTCAGAATCTTAAGAATGAGCTAGGATTGTATCAAGAGACCACGTAAAGACCCTGAATTCCAAGCAGAGAAACTGCTTCTCCACTCTCCAAAGATTTTTAACTTCTTTTTTCCCCCCTTGTATCTCAGGGTTCACATTTTCCTTGCTGCTCTAAGGTTGTACTCATGCTTCACAAGACTGGCTCTCAGCAGCATTGCCCTAACATCTCGATCAAACTCGATACCTGTTTGTAGGGCACGTTGGAACGTTGCATTTCTCTGATCGGCATGCCGCGCATAGAGAATTTTGTTGTGCGAGTCAATCCGAGCCTGTTGAAGTGTCCAATACAACCAATTACGTGGTGCAAGATGGAGATACATGTACGAGAAGATACAAAGATGAGAAATGCTCCTTGCCAGCTGCCTGGTGCCCTTCTGCAAACTACATACATGAGAGCCCCAAGGGTGGAAGAACAGCCCTTGCCATTCATAAGGTGGGCTGTGCAACATAAATGAACCCCAAGCAAAGACAAGTCCTGCTGACTCTTCAGGCGGGCCACTCATGTGTTAAAAGAGAAAGGACAGCTCAAGAAGGTAACAGAAGTCCACATTCAAGATGCATGTGTGACCCACAAGACCATGGAGCGCCCTGATTTCTGGGCCAGGGAAAATCAGCAATGGGGCCCAGCTGATGAACACCCCAGATAACACACATGCTACATGGAGTCCTTGTGTTTGGTTTTTGCAGATGGGCATTAAAACAACCTACAGAAACAAGAGGGGGGACCAAAGATATCTGCAATTCAATAAACCTTTCAGGCACACTGCTATAGCATGACTTGGGTCCTCGAGAGTTCTAAACTAAAGCTTTGAACAGTGTAGAGAAATGGAAAAATATTGTGATAGTACCTGAATCTGGTTATCGGTAATCAAAGCTTCAAGTTCTTTCTCCAGCCCTGCCACACTAGTTTTGAAGGCACTGGCCATTGTGGGCAGATCAACGGAAATGAATGGGTGCGTGTATTGGATAATTGCTTTGTGACGGATTTGGTTGTAAAGTGTTTCAACATGGTCATATAGATGGATATCAAGCAACAAGTTTGCTTTCAGATTTTCAAGATACTCGAGGCATGAAGCATAGCGGCTGCAGCCAACTAATGATAAGAGTTAGAAACAGATACACGAGAACCTAAAATAACAAGATAAGTAACCAGATTGCTCAAGGAAATATTTCCAATCAAACAAAAAAGACACAAGGATGGAGTCAAAAACAGATATAACAGATTACCTTTCCAAAAAAAAAAAACAAAAAAAAAGAAACAGATATACCAGATGATAGTTCTCCTCCTCTACTAAAGGCCCTTCTTGGAACTCAGGAAATCATTTTGGTGGTAATTGATTTCCCAAAAACTCCCTTCTGTGTTGGTAAACTTTTAGATTAGGATCAGCAACTTGCGTTTCGAGAGAGTTGCTGGTGGTTTGTGCTCAGCATTGGGTGTGCCGTAGGATGATTCTCGGAAGAGGACACTGGAGGATGGTGATGGTGCACAGCCTGTTCTGGTCTCCGGTCCACTGTTTGCAGTGGTCTGTGGTTGGCCAAGTTCTATTGGCTCCAAGGCCGCTGACAGCAATTTATCGCTGTGATGTGCAGTGGAGGAAGGGCGCACAGAGTGTTCTAATTTTGAAATTCCAGCACGTGAAGCAGATCTTGCTCTTGTAAAGGATTTTGTCGTCCAGCAGGCAATGATGTTTCCGACCCTGTTAGGTAGGTGAGTTCAGTGGAGTCAAACAGGATCTATTCCTAGTCAAAAGGGTTCCTTTGACTACCCCATTGTTGGGTCAGCTAGCCTAGAGAGGGGCACAGGAACCCCCAGGTTTTCTACTCATTTGGATGCGAGTTTTTTTTTTCCTTTCTTTAAGAGGTCAACAACAGAAAATTTTACTAAAAGCGCTGAGATGGTGCAAAAGAAATAACCCTAAAATGGAAAATTACAAATTTTCAACCCATCTTTACAAGAAGCCCATTCCACAACATGCAACATCACCCTACTAGTGACCCACTCCCCTACATTGCTTTCATTTCAAAAGCACCTACCATTCTTTTCTCCCCATATTGCCCAAAGGCCAGCCAATAAACACAATCTCCAAAGAGCCTTTGCTTGCTTCCAAATACCTACCTACTAATGCCAAGCCATAAAGAACCTGCCAACTGAACTTGGCATTGTCTGAGCGATATTAAAACTCCTAAGGAAGCCACTCCACACATGACACATAAACTGGTAATTCATGAATGACTGATTCAGCGCATGTCATAACACATAAGGCAGATGTTAGGGGTCACCATTGACCGTTTCTGAAGATTTCCACAGTTAAGATCCTTTCTCTTCCAGCTAAACATCCAAGCATGAGAGGCTCCATGAGACTGCACACGCCGCGTCTTCTTGGATTCGCCATCCATCCTTTGAGCTTGAAGTGCACAATAGAAGGAGCGAACCAAGCACCCTTGATTTATTCTTCCACCAGACCATCCAATCATATTCCCCTCCCACTGGTCAACACAGCTGAATACAATCTAAAAAGCGATACAAACTCCACTTCTACAATGAGAAGGAATCTGCGGCACAGGTGAGATCATATGAGCAAGTCCCTGCAGTAAGAGAAGCATTGAGCAACCTTAATATTGCATTTCATGGAAAGGCAGGCTAATATCAGAAATGCTACTTGCAAGGAGCATTCACCAATCCACATGCCCTCCCCAAAGCAGATCCTCCCCATTACCAAGGGAAAACCTGGTCCCTTCAAAAAACCTAGATTTCACCTTTCCAAATAGCCAATGCTCTATGCAAGGAGGAATCCCTCACACCCCAGCCTCCATCCTGGCACCCATACTTATCAGCAATAGTCTCTCTCCATAGGGTGCCATCCTGTGTCCCAACCTCCCCAACCACTTCCGCGATAACACAAGGTTCATCAACTCAAATCTATTATGCCAGCTCCTCCTTTACAACTCACAAATGAAACTTTTTCTTCTCTTCCGAAACTTGCTACAAACTCCCTCCTCAACCTCTCTAATCTAACTAACACCGTCTTCGGGCATTTGAATAAATGCATGAAGTAGATTATCGAGTTTGACAGAGCTGCTTTGATGAGGGTTATTCGACTTCCAAGAGAAGTACTAGCTCTTCCACCTAGATAATTTCCTTTCAAAACTTTCCATTACTATGTCCCACAAACGTTTAACCAGCTTCCCAATGCACAAAGTCAAACCAAGGTAATTGGAAGGGAAGGACCCCACCATGCGCCCAAATATTCCCGCCAACTGCTCAACCTCCACCATGAACAAACAAATACCCAGCATCTCGCTCTTGACGGTGTTCAACTTTCAGTCCCAACACCAATTCAAAGCACCTTATAATCATCCTCAACTTGTCCACCATGATAGCATCGGCGTCAAAAATAGAATCATATCGTCGGGAGAGTAGAGATGGGAAATTGGTGGATTCGACCTTCCAACATTGAACTCGTGAAATAGACGATCCTCTAATTTTTGGATGCGAGTTTGGACTCGGACACATCTGGGAGTTCCTCCATCAAAGCTTCTTCGCTTGGTCCTCGCTTTCAGCTACAGATTGATCTTGCATCGAGAGAAACCTAGTGCCCCCAACAGCTTCACCTCCCGAATCACAGGTGATCTCCCGCAGTAAGCTCCTTTGCCTCTAGCCTTGGCCGGGCATGTGCTGATTTTGTTTCAATGAAGAATCGTTTTGAAGGTGATAAGTTGTCATTGTTGCCGGTCGCACATCTCTATTGGCTTTCAGGGAGATGCCCATTGATGTCCCCTCCTTTTTTCACTTGGCGAAGGAGTTTGTATCAATTTTGTGGAGGTAGCAGAATCTTGCCAGGTTGCAAGTTTCAAGGGAGCTTCTGTTTTTGGGTGGTCATTTCTATTTGGCCTGCCCAAGTTGGTGCAATTGAGTCTCAGGATTCTAACAACTTGGAGGTTCAAAATCTCTCAGGTGGGGACACAGGAAAGAAGATGGCATGACAATGGGATGCGATGGGTTGAAGAAGCTAGAGGCATGTGGGGAAACTAGTCAGGGTTTCTTCTGGCAGTTGTGAGGACTTCATGGCTTTATTGAAGTTACTCAAGGAAAGGGGAATCCAAAAATAACCCTTGTTCTATGGAAATCAAATTAATAAATCCCTAAAGGGCAAACAGGAGCCATCCAACTTGGCTTCATCAATGAATTACAATAAAGGTAGAGAGGCCCTCAAAACCAGTGTTTTTAGTATTGGTGTCGACGCATGTATTGCCCCTTGGGATACAGAAACATATCAAGTATCAACATGGAAAATATTGCATGTATCACCATTTTTTGGGAAACATTGGGAGATATTGATCTCTCATAAAAACATTGAAAAATATCGGGAAATTGGTTGAATTTTTCAATGAAACTTTATGGGATGTTAAAAAAAGGCATTAATACACACTTAAAACTAAAAAGATCACAAAAAACAAGTACACATGATAAGTTTCCTTCGGATAGGATCATGAATTATGCATTGTTTGACAGAAGTGATGCAACCGGTGTTTTAAATAGTGCTTGTGGCATAGCAGCAGCATACCTTATGTAGTGTAACATAGCTATAACACTAAATAGTGCATGAAAGCGTATGCAAAAGCCATGTAGCATGTAACGTATGTAGCGTAAGCTACACCATTCGTTGCTTTAAAAAAATATTTTAATCCTATTAGTTCAATTATTGATGTAAAATAGTGGAGACCCATCCTTCTCACACATGGCAATGATGTAGAGCGATCCAGACCATCCGCATAGTGGGTTCTATTGTAGATGGAGAATATTTGCACATGTACCCATATTAGACAATCTTAACCAGATGGGCCTCACTTGTATGGTTGAGGACTTGTGACCATTTGTAAATGGTATAGAACTCACATTTTGGGAATTTGTATTAAAACTCGTGGGTTTTGAAAGAGGGCTTTTGGAACCTAACACTCCATGCACGCACCCTCAGGCCCCCAAATCCTAATTTCCGATCCTCAATACACAAGCTGTTGGAGAAGAGATTTTGGCCAATCAATTGACCTTGCAAGAAGGTCCATTTGTTGTATCTTCAAAAGCATTGAAGCTTAAACAAAAGAGAATATTTCCCCCTTTTCAAATACGTACCGCTACGAAGGTCAAATATTCAATTGATTGAATCGCTCCTTGAGCTTCAAAGGAGCATGTTCTTGCCCCTTAATATCTGTTAATGAGTTGTTTTTCATTTTGGATGAAGATTTATGGTTTCTTTTTGGAAATTTTTTTTTGGAGGTTGATGGCTATACATTATAGTAGGATAGGGGTTACTGTGCTTTTTTTTTTTTTCCTTTGTTCTTTCTTTTCTTTTTTTTAAGGGCTTGTTGTGGTGTGGTGTGTTTTAGCCAATTGTTATGCAATGTGCATTTATGGCATGCAATGCAATATTGTTTTTTCAATTTTTAATTACTTTTTTTTGACAACACAGGGTGACCCCGTGTTTGAACTTGTTTGAACATGCTTTCACTTGAAAAAATAAATAACTTTATTAGGCATCCTTTCCTTCGATTTTTTACATTAATCCTTAATATTTATCGTATTTTTCCTAATGTTTAATTAAAAATAGAAATATCGTGTAACATATGCTGCACGCTAGAGAGGGTTGAACACTATGTTATTTAATACATTGGATGCAACTATATTCAAAGTCATTTTGTATAATTTAAATCATAGAAGACATGTAAACGCAATTAATACATTCAAAAGCCAAATTTGTCCTACAATGTACGGTTCATTTATTTTAAAAAATATTTTTTTTAAACATTAAATTTATTATTGAAAATAAATAAAGGATGGCAGCTAATGTTTAGACCAGCATACACTTATAAATACATAAATACAAGGCATAAATAACATCTGGTCGATGTAATTTTGTCAAAAGAAAATTATTTTTCAATATTTTTAATTAAAAAAATAATCTTTTTCAAAAACTTCAAAAAGTTCGGTCAACTTGTAGATCAGCCTCCAAGCACTCTCAGGTGATTTTTCCACACTCTGATTGTAAGTTAAATGTGTGAAATCGGATTTTATTTTTTATTTATTATTTTTTTTTTTCAGATTTTCACCCCCTTCCACCATTTTCTTCAAATTCAAAAATCGAATGTCAAAATCTATGATTAAGCATGCAAAATCATGGATTACTTAACGTCATTCCGCATATCCAAGAAATTTAAAAAGGAGAGAACAATTTGAATTAGCAAAAAGTTAGTGATACCAAATGCCATCCGATCTTAATTTCCACACCAAATCCCCTTTTTCTCCAAACAAATGAAAAGAATTGGTCGAAATTTACTTCGCAATGTAATCCCCGCAAAAAATTCAAAGAAATTCTTTTTTCTTTTTTTTTCGTGGATTTTTCACAAATTTCCAATTTTTTCTGAAGGGGACCGACACAAGTGTCATATCATCAACATGTATCGATAAAGGCATACATATCGATGATATCAGGGAATTTATAACAACAATATTTTCAGAATATCGCAATATATCATGATATCTCAACCGATATTGGAAAATTTCCCAACTACAACCCAGTTTCATACCAGCACTGCACGATATTAATCGTTTCAACTGATACCGCAATCAATGCTCACGAGCAAAAGGGGAAAGGGAGTTTTTGGTAGTTCCTCATGAAGATTCTCTCTTGAAAAGTTAAGCAGCTGACCTACCCCTAAAAACATGCCCAAATCAAACAATTTTAGGCAGCATAAGGTTCGCAGGGCTTGCACCCCGGGAATTGACGAGGAATTATCAACTTGCTGTGTGGATAAAGGAACAGGGACTGGGTGACTTTTACACAACAAGGGGCTGCCAATGGCATCATGGTCATCTGGCACTCAGATCTCTGAATCAAGGAGGATTAGTGAGCATGTACTGTTCCGATTTCAGTCCTTTTTGCAGAATGCTACTAATGGCTTTAAATGCATCCTTTTTGTGGTGTATGGACCAGCCGGCTCAGTTTAATGCTTTCTGGTTTGAGCAGGACAGTGTTAGAAACAGTTGGTGGAGGACCTTGTTACCTGAGGGATGACTACTACTACTACTTCTTCTTCTTCTTCTTCATCATCATCATCATCATCATCATCATCTAAGCCTTATCCTAACTAATTGGGGTCAGCTACATGAAACCTTTTCCACCATTCCACTCTATCAAGGGTCATAGCTTCAGTTAGACCATAGGTCATGAAGTCCGGTGCAGCATGTTGCTTAAAGGGAACACCCTGGCATGAGTTTGGAATGTCACATTGTTCAGATTTAACAGGATTAGGTTCTTTGAAAAATTAATAGTAGCCATATTTCAAGAAGCATGAGGCATTCTTTCTGGGTTGGGCTGACATGAATTTGTTGGTTGATCTTCCTATGGGAGGTATGAAGTTCATTTAGTCCAATAACCAAGATCATCCAGTTATTTCTAAGCTGGATAGATTCTTAGTTTTGGCAGACAGTGGAGTTCCCGCTAGTAGAGCAACGTGGCTTACCTTGGCCAATATATGAACGTTGTCCTATCATTTTGGAGTCCAAGGAGGATGATTACAATCAGTGTTCGAAGTATCGGTATCGCTACAAGTTTCGCTGGCCGGGGATACGGAAACAATATCGATATCGCTGATAACAGGAAATGCGGGAAAACATGGGAAAAATGGTGGAATTTTCAGCAAAACTTCAGGAGATGTTAAAATGGACATATTTGCATATTTTTAAAAAAATAAAATAATAAATAAATAAAATTGTAAAGAGAATGCATACATAACAAGTTTCCATTTAATGGGGCCTTAAAAGCATGTGCTATAGTAAGAAATCAGTCTAACTCCAACCATCCCATCCGGCCTATTTAATCATCCAACCTTCCATCCAAACATCCATCCATATTGTAAAATATCAACAACACATGATATTTCACCAAGAAATCATCAACAATTGGAAAGGAAATGAAAGATCATGGTTCAATATCGCGCATGTTGTGAAATCGATAAGATCGAGATATTATCAATATTGTCAATGACAAATTGAACACTTCATACAAGCATGTGCCCATGAAAAAAAAAAAAAAAAAAAAAAATTGAAATGAAAATTTACTATTGAAATATCATCGATACACTTATGATATAAGCATTTCTTAGAATTTTCATAGTCGAAAATATTGGCGATATTGATGCATTCACAATACAAGCGACGCCTAGAATTTACTTAGTTGAAAATATTAGCGATTACATTAGCGATATTGATATGTTGGCGATACTTAGCGATACATTACTAATACCTGAAATTTCTGATACTACTAGCGTTATCGGTATTGCTACCAGTGTTATCGGTATCACTGAGCTGGAGATAAAGATAATATCAGAGATATTTCGATAATATCGGAGATCATTCGAACACTAATTACAATCATACCCTTTAGGTTCAAGCTTAGTGGTTAACGGAAGAGGGATTTCCCCAAAAAGTTGAGTGGTGAATGTCTTTCTCAATTGAGGGATGAGCGGGCTACAGGCTTTCGACTAAACTCAAGCTTCTTATGGGAAAGATATAGTAGTGGAAGAAAGATTATTTTGGGGAGGTAGAGGAAGCTAAAGATAGGATGCTTCGGGTTATGAGTTCAACTTAAAAGGAAGAATTTGAGCACTTCTCAGAAGTGGTTGATAGTAACTTAAAATCCAATCTAAAACTGGAGTACAAAATAAGTTACAAGACGAGGGAATCAAGAAGTAGCAACGGTCCAAGGAAGTTTGGCTAAAAGAGGGGGGACGAGAACATTGCATATTTCCATGGGATCACTTTTGCTAGCTGCAAAAGCAAATTAATCGAAAGCCTCTTGGTTAGTAGGGACAGAATTAAAGAAATAGACGATCCATGTGACTCTATTGTTAACTTATATTCCATCTGTTTACAGGAAGAGGGTTAGGCCCAGCCAAATCTTAATAACCTGGAGTTTGATCACATCACTGTTAAGAAAGATGAGAGCTTAGAAAAAGCTGATCGAGGTGGAAGAAGTTACACTTGTGGTTTCATCTTTGAGAAGGACAAGGTACCTGGCATAGTTGCAAAAAGTGTGAAGTGACGCAACAAAAGATTCGAGCACGGGAAAAAAATGCTAGAGAGTGTAAACAAATATGAAGCATGAGCCAGAACGCGATTTGAAGTGGAAGAGACACCTCATTAGAAGGATCGTGCAACTAAGACCTCGCATAGATGGGTTTCCAATTACCTTTCTCCAACCATTTGGGATGATATGAAAGGGATTTGATTGTCTTTGTTTTTTAAATTCTTTGATAGAAGCCGTCATTCAAAAGAGTTGGAAGTGCCTTTCACTCTAATCTCTAAGAAAGATGGGGTTGAGTACCAGGACTTCAAACCTATCAGTTTGATTGGAAGACCGAGGACCTTATAAAAATTTGGCTAAGACCCTCACCTCTAGATCCCGCAAGGCGCTGGGGAATGTCATATCTACTCCAAGGGGCTTGTATCTTCAGCAAATAGATTTTGAATGGTGCTTTAGTTGCTCATGAATGTACTGACTCGAGGTGCAGGGAAGGGAAAGCATGTGTCATTTTCAAGCGTGATATGGGTAAGGCTTATGACCATGCTGATTGGACATTCCTTGATTATATGCTGAGGAGATTGGGATGTAGGGCTAGATAGAGATGATAGGAGTTGTAAGCTCAACCGGTCTGTGTTAGTTATTGTTTAATGGCTCACCTAGAAGTTTCTTCAAGGGTTCGAGAGGTCAGCGTCAAGGATCAGAGGTCTAAGTCAATGTGATCCACTTTCCCATTTCTTTTCATCATGGTGGCAGAGGCACTTAGCAGAATTGTGGATAAAGTGAGATTGGTGGGTTTGACCAATGAACTTATGGTGAAGAGTGCAAGCTTCCAGGCTTCTCATCTCTAGGTCACTGACGAAACCTTTCTCTTTTGTGATATTGAGGAATCACAAGTTGAAAAGGATAGGAAAATTATTTGATGCTTTTAAGTAGTCTAAGGTCTAAAGATCAACGTTGAAAAGTGAGCTTTTGGGTGTTCGATTGGATCTCAAGGTAGTTGACAATTTGGCAGGAGTGTTCAATTGCAAGGCTGACAGCCTGCCTTCATCTTATTTGGGCTTCCTCTACGTATTGTATATGCCAACTAAACATTTGTGGAACAATGTGGTAGAAAGGATCAAAAGGAAACTCTCTAGTAGAAAGAGCAGGTATTTGTCGCTTGGAGGATGAATCGCTCTAATTATGTGGTCATGTCCAATGTGCTGTTATATTTCATGTCTTTCTTTCAATGCTCAGCTGGTATCCAACATGCCATTATATTAATGTCTTTATTTCAATGCTCGAAAGATAATCATAAGTGACAGTACATAGAATGAAGCAGAGTTTGCATATGCAAACTAGCTAGTAAAGGCAGCGCACACATCAGAGCTCTAAAATCAATGAACACTGCCCTATTGGGTATGCGAAGCTCTAAAGCTTGTCTTCTGCCACTATAACATGCAACTGTGATAGAGGAAGCTGCAAGCAGATAGTTGGAGGGAAGTGACCCCTTAAACTTGATGAACATTGGTGGAATGCGGGTGATGGCAGGGATAACCCACTTTACCAGCAGATTAAGTCCCCCAATGTTGACAAATAAGATCCAATGCTCCAATAAGAATATAGCTAGAGAGAAATCAGTTATGAGCATTTAAGTCGAGGAAGATACGGCTGAGGTGGGATCTCAGGATGACTCATTTGATAAGTCAATGAAGAGCACAACACCTAAGGATTAGGGTCATGGCCTGACCTTAAGTGATGATGATGAAGAGCATATTTTATCCCCATCTCATGGAGGTGATAGCAACAGGGTGATGACAACGGTGATGGGGGTAATGATGGCAGTAGCAGCAATGCTCATAAGGCAAGTAAAAGTCAAAGACCATATCATCATATCACCCAGGACAAAAGAGGTGCATTTTGACAATATCACCAAGACCAGGACCAAGACCACGGAAATCGTCCATCGACTTGACATAGGACCAAGCCAACATTTCTCGCGTTGTAAAAAACAATTGCCACACAGCAAGGAGTCTCTCGCATGGAACATTGGGTCCCTAGACACTAGTTTTAAGCAGGGAGCTCTACTTCCATCTGATCTTATACATATGTTGGCTACAACAACGGGATGACCAATTCCAACAGCAACACATCCACAATCATCTGCAGATGGCTATGGTCAAGAGTGTGGCTACGGATACGGAGGGAGTTATAGCTATGGATATCCAGGATATGGATATGAGTATGGAGGTATCCAACCACAGCCAATGCTAGTAGGAGAATCTGTGATGGTTACAATGCACTTTCAATATCCAACAATGGGCAGACTGGTGCAGTATGGTGAGGATAAGCACCAAAGATATACAAGAGAGTACACAGCCTGTTGTCATTCGCATATGAGCTGGGCACAAACACCGTTAATACACGGAGCGGCAATATTATGGCCACCCTAGTGGGGACAGGGATGACAACTTCAAGCCGCCTTGTAACTCCATTTGGGTCTGAGGCTAACGTATGTTTTTGGTTCTCTATAGTATCTAGTTGTATTTTTGTGTTTTATAACATGTATTGCATGAAATTTTTTATTATATGAACCCATTTTGAATATAAAGCATTGCTTTTGTACAACAGCGCATGATTTGGGCCCCTATACAGTGGAAACATATTATGTATAGTTGTTTTTTATAAAACTATTGTGTCCTGAGTGTGTAATGTTTGCTTTTTAAAGTTTCACTAAGGGCCTGTTTGTTTTCCTATTTACCATTGTAAATGGTGGTAAATAGGTAATTATAACCTATTTCTATTGTTTGGAAGGGAGGAAATATAAAAGGTAATTACACCACGATTTTCGAAATTTACTTTTTGCAAAAAAGGGTGGGAATGACTGAGTGAAATTTTTGGATCTCACCATGATGTATGTGATCCGTCTATCTATTTTATCAAATCATTGAAATGTGAAGCCATCTGTGGGTCCCACACTGATTTGTATCTGTGATCCAACTTGTTCATATGATCACACAGACACGGATGAAGGAAAAACACAAATATCAGCTGTGGATACGAGACTCCTATGGCCCACAAGAAGTTTTCAATCGTGTGTGTTTAATCCCTGTGTTTCTTGTGTTGTGGTACACTTACACTTTGGATTTGCCTCGATTTTCAGTTTATGCCCTAAAACAAGCTGTTACAATGAATGGACAGCTTGGATCAGACACATATCATGGTGGGCCCTGCAAAATTTTGAAATTTTTTCTTGGTATTAGTGCCAAGTCAAATCAAAGCTTACTTTGTGTGGGCGGCTACAGTGTATTTCTGATGGAAAATAATGATTGTTTATTTACTTTTATTTCCAGCTGTAAATAAGAAAACAAACACCCCCTAAAATATTCCAACATTTTCCTAATGTTTCCCTCAGGTATACATTTCCTAGTATTTATGATATTATCGATGAGATCGATACATGTTTCTGTATCCCAATGGTGCAATACATGTAAAGATAATAATACATAAAACAATCCTATAAGAACAAATAATCAATTTCTCTTTGAAATTTTATGATTACCAAAATGCAAAACAAGAAATCAGAAGTCAGAACTAATTTCAACCAAGGAATAGATACCTATTTCCCAATCTTCCACAAAATGTGGTTTGCAGGAAATCTATGATTTCCCACAGAAAAAGATTTCCCGCATGCAGGACAAGATCCAAAAAGCACAAGCATCCCTCATGAGAGAAATACAACAATCATATCTTCCAAATTTGACGCAACTTCAGTCAACACCGTGTACAATATCTTGGCGACTATAATAAAGAATATTATACAGTATTCACACAATATGCATAAAACCAGTACGCATACAATAATCTACATAAATGTATGTAGGAAAAAGTATGCCTACTAGATAATTGTATGACATAGATAAAATCCACAAAATAATCCATCATCAACATCTTAGCCTTCTCCCAGCAATTTAGGGTCAGCTTTTAAAAGGGCATCAACCTTCCTCTTTTACCCATGTTCTGGAACCAACCATGGAAAAGACTCACCACAGCCTCACCTACAAACCCAAATAACTATACATCCATATGTGAGATAAAAATACCAAAGTATACAGTTCAATATGAGCATGATCAAGTGCATCGACAAATTTTCAAACAAGGAAAAGGCCCTCAGGATAGGCCTCTGTCTTTTCCACTACTAAGAAACACAAGCTCAATGAGGGAAAATCAGGACATAATATGCTGACTTGAACTAGGATATGCAGATTAAGGACATCTAAACAAACCACCATACTGGACTTGATATTGTTTTACTTTTACCTTGCATAGAAATCATGAATAAGCTCCCTCACTTCAGGTACTAACTCTAAGAAATTCCGGAAGTTGATATTGTCTATAACTTTGTTCTGTCAAAAATAAATACATAAATAATTAGGTATCATTTATTGCCTGCAAACATTGAAAAAAATGATATCCAGAAGTAAATAAACAAAGGATATATGCCTTCAGCTCGGTCCTGTCAAAAGAAGCAAGTGCACAAAGTCCCCCATATGTTGCAACATCTTGTGGTGCTATAACTTCTGTATAGTTGTTCCCCAATTCTGGCCCTGTTTCCAGAAACTGCAAATAGAAATTGGGAATTAAATGATACAGTGAAATATCTCATGCAACATAGTCCATCCCATAATAATAATAATTATAAATAAATAAAAATCAGAAAGTCAGTACAAGTTCTTGCCCTAACAAAGCATGAATTGATCTCCTATAACTACAGCAATTTAACTTTCCTCATTGTGTGGATTGAAATAAATTCATCAAATGCAGGGGACTGATGGCAAAAAAGAAATGAAAAAGAAAGGGGTTTTAACGTAGTTAGATACCCTTTCGAAAAATCCAATGGTGATCACATTAATCGTAGCATGAGAGATTTCTCTTCCTAGATCTTCGAAAATGCTTTGCTGGATCTCCCGATGGGGGATGTGAAGTTCGCATGAAAAAATGATCAGACTAATTCAATCAAATCCAAACTCAACAAATTTTAATTATCATCAGACTGGATTGAGAAGTTTCTTCTAGTACGACAAAGGGGTCTTCTGCGCCCGACATCTGATCATTGTCCAATCCTGCTATCCCCAAAAGAAGATAATTGGGGACCACATCCATTCCGCTTTGAATTAGTGTGGCTTGAGATATAAGGCTTCTCATCGCCAATAAAAGAATGGTCGAAATCATTCTGAATAGAAGGTTTTGTTGGGTTTAAGCTGTTTCAGAAGTTAAAACTATTGAAGGAAAAGATCAAGATATGGAAGAGAGGTTTTGAAGTTGATGCTCTTTTACAGAAGGTTCAAGAACTACACATCAAAGAGGAAACCACTGCTGTAACAGAAGAGGTGATAGATAGTAGGGAGGTATCAATAGCCAAATACAATGTGAAGTTACGAGAGGAAGAGATTAAATGGAAGCAACGCTCCTATGGCTAAAAGAAGGGGGCAAAAAAAAATAAAAAAATCACACAATAGCAAGTGCATGTGCTCGGACTATTAAGATTCAAAGCTTTTTGGTGAACGGAAAGAGAATCGAAGACAAGCCTAAAGTGTGCAACGCCATAGTCAACTTCTACATGAATCTCCACTCCGGAAAATCCTGAAGTCAGCAGTGACTTGATTATTATTTTATTTTTTTTGAAGGATAATGATATAATTTTATTAAACTAAGCTTGAAAACAAGCCAAAAAAAAATACAGCAGGACCTAACTATAAACAAATAGAAGATGTGCAACCAAATCTTCAGAACTACAAAAAGAAGCTGCCCATTCTCTAACATCCCTCATAATTTACCAAAATACTTCCCATGGGCCCCACTTGTTGCGAGAGCATCGAGAGTTTCGCTCCCCCCAAATGTTCCATAGAACGGCTAGCATTGATAAACACCAAATCAACCGACTCTTCTTAGGAAGTTGCATGCCATGCCACATCTCGAGCATTAGATCTATTGAGGAAGGCACGACCCAATCTGAACTAGAGGATATGAGCAACCAAGACCACAATTGCTGAAATAGCTACAATGAATAAATAGATGATCAATAGACTCTGCATCTCTCATGCACATAAGGCATACATTGGGGAGAACCATGGCTCTTTTCTGTAGATTATCTACAGTAAGAATATGCTTCCGGTTCACCATCCTTTTTTGCACGTTTCCATTTCTACAAAATTTCTCAAGAAGAGGCAGTAGGGTTAATAAGGCCAATATGGAAGGAAGAGCTCAAATTGCCACTACAAGAGCTAGGTTGCAACAAAGCCCCTAGCCCAGATGGTTTCCTAATTGTATTCTTTCAAAAAATTTGGGGGGAGGTGGGGCGGATTTGATGAACTTCATAAATGAATTCGTAGAAGGAGGCCACCTAGCTACAGAATTGGGAACAACTTTCATTGCTCATATTTCAAAGAAGGAAGGTGTGGAAGGCCTTAAAGATTTTAGGCCAATCAGTCTTCTTGGAGGTCCATACAAAAATTTGGCGACAATCCTAGCCTAAAGATTCTGAAAGGTGCTTTCAATGTGATATCCAACCCTAAAGGGGCTTTCATGGAAGGAAGACAAATAGTAGACATTGCTCTAATCGCCCATGAATGTTTACATGCATGGCATCAGTTAGGTAAGAAAGATATTATTTGCAACCTCGTATAGAAAAAGCATTCAATCATGTGGACAAGACTCGGATTTTTTGAACTATATGTTGGAGTGGCTAGGATGCAGGCTAACAAGGAGAAATTGGATCACCATATGTATATAATCAATCAGCTAAATCCTCAATCTTGGCAAACGGCTCCCCAAAGGGCTACTTCTCAGCATCGAGGGTCTAAGATAAGGTGACCCACTTTCGGCCTACCCATTTGTGGTTGTGGTGGAGGCTCTAGGCAAAATGATGGAAAAGGGTGTTTCGGCCAATCAGGTAGATAATTTGGAATTCCAAATATCGCATCTTCAATATGCAAATGATATGATGCTTTTCTGTGACATGTCTGAAGAAAAGGTTCGTAACTTGATGAAAGTAATTACATGCTGTGAAGCAGTTTCAAGCTTAAAGGTGAACATAGCTAAAAGTGAACTTCTCAGGATTGGTCTTTCAAAAGAAGAGATGACAAAGCTTGCTTCAATTTTTGGATGTATGGCGGCATCATTCCCTTCTTCATATCTTGGCCTCCCACGATACATAGGCAAACTGGAGAAACAGGGATAAAGTTATCGAAAGAGTAAAAAGGAAACTCAAGTTGGAACAATATGCATCTCTCCAAGGGCGGCAGACTAACGTTAAGTGGCACTGCCTGACGTTCCAGTCTACTTAATGTCTCTTTCATTTTCCGAAATTGGTATTAGACGAATTGGAAAAACTTGAATTTCTGATGGCAAGTAGTATCTGACGATCACAAAATTCATTTAATGAAATGAGTTGATGTATGCAAAGCTAAGGATGGAGGCACCGGGCTAAGGCCTTAGGATTTGATGACAAAGCTCTCCTCGGTAAGATGGCTATGGAGGTTTGGATCAGAGGCCCATTCTTTATGGAAACAAAATATTGAGAGGAAATATGGTCTTCAAATAGGGGGATGGTGGGCTCAAGATTCCTCACCTTATAGAGCCTCAAATCTATGGAAATCAATGGCTCATTTAAAAAGTAAATTTTCGGTGGAGCCGGCTTTCTCATTAGGTATTTGTGAAAGAATCCGCTTTTGGGAGGACATCTAGTTAGGTGAGAAACTGTTATGAGATGCCTTTCCACAGCTGGTGCGAACATCCCCTTCATCAGAAATCATGGTCACACAATGCTTCTTGGTAATAGGAAATAAAAAAATATGGGCCCCGCCATGTTGTGAGAAACTCTCGGATGAGGTTGATGACCTCGCTAATCTCTTAGGTTACTTCGTTGCGCAAAGCCCAAGGCAAGGGTAAATGATAACATGATATGGTGCAAGGAGAAATCCAGCCAATGCTCCACGAAATCTCTATACAAGTTATTCAGTGGATCCTCTTCGAAATCCTCACCTCACCACACCGCTCATGTTTGGCACTATGGGGCTCCTCCCAAATATGTTGTCCTTGCTTGACTAGTTAGAAACAAGAAAGTCTTAACAGTGGACAATCTACGTCGAAGGAATTTGCCTCTCTCAAATGTGTGCATCATGTGTAAGAAAGATGAGGAATCTATGGTCCATCTCTTTCTTCAGTGCCTTATGCAAAAGACTTATGGAACAACTTCTTCTTCCTTTTCGGTGTATCATGGGTGATACCTAGCTCCATGGAGTATTTCCTCCTAGCTTGGCAAGCAAAGCCATTTGAAGGTTGGCCTTACTGGCAGGAATTTCGTCACTTTGGGAGGAAAGAAACAACCGTTGCTTAAGGAATTGGATGAGTCCGCTCTCACTTTGTTTCTTCAGTGGTGGGCTGTCTCTATAAATATTGTAGATTCTAATTTTTGTTTTCCAATTTGTTGTTCTACTTTCTGTAAATAGCTTCGTCAAATAAATAAATGTTTGCCTTTTAAAAAAATGAAATGAAAAGGAAAGAAAGAAAGAGAAGCATAGAATGTAGGTGGTGTCTATCTTTCACTAAGCACAATCTAACAAGCCTGAATGTAGGAGTGTCTATACATGGAGGGAAGCTAAAAAGGCTGCTCATTATCTTTCTGAAAAGGTATTAATTGCTAGTGATGTTCCTTTATGGCCGCATAAATTACCAAATGTCCTAAATATTTTAGAAAAGATGTGGCTAGTAAAAGATAAGTACGTATGTTTGTTCATTTTATGGTGCTAGTAGAAGTTTAGCCAATTGAGCTTAGCCACCAAAGAAAGGAAGGTTTCAGATTTTTGCTAGGGACCCATACGAGCAATGACGCATTGTTAGAGCACAAGTGCAGAAAGCAATGAAGAGTTCATTGTAAATCAACGTTTGCTTTCTCCAACGTTGATGTTGAAGAGGAACCCACCCCATCATGTTGTTTTTACAAGGTTTACTTAGGCCTAAAAGAAGTGAGTTGGTACAAGTTGAAGGCTCTAAAAGGGCAAGGGGAAGGCCCAAGACATGGGTAGAGGTAGTAATAAAAGAATTAATGACCATTTGTCTAACTGAAGTTATGGACCTCGATGGAGTGAAATGGTGGAATAGGATTCATGTAGCCGACCCAATTAATTAGGATAAAGCTTAAATGATGATGATGATGAATTAAGCCTAAAGATGCAGCAGATCTCTCCATTACAATCCTGCTATAAGATTCCTAACAAATAACAACGATTCTCTTCTTTTTTTCATGATAACACAAAAAAGAAACAACGAAACAACGAAAGGAGAAGATGGTGAGACTGCCTACAAAATTAAGGAAAGCCTATCAAGGAACTCAAAATGGTCTTCCCTTCTACAATCAATAAATAGGGTAAGCCCCAATGCCTAGGATAGAAACCTACATTTCATGTAAAAGATTATTTCTAAATTAATGGATCTGCTAATGAACAACCTATTACTATGTTCATTCCATGTAGACCATACACTACAAGCACAGAGAGACCATAGCAATCTCTTTCTTCTACCATAAACTCCCGAACTTCAAGCTTGTACCAATGCTTCAACAAAGCTCGACATAGACCAACACATGTCAAACTTTGATAATGTTTTCCTCCGGATCCCAATTGCAAAATCACAGTGAATAAAAAGTGGTCCATAGTGCTCAATTCTCTGTACTCACTAGATATGGCTTGCTTCAACAAACTATCATCATCAGTTCCAAATCTCTAAAGCCACTCTCCTAATAGTGCTCAATTCATAGTTTGCTTCACAAGATGGAACTTTTTTCTTATCTCCATGCTTCCTAGAGGTAATCTCTTTGGAGCATAGATTAAGTACCGATTCTGGACTACAGACACCTAGGGATCGAAAACAGTATGACTCACCCCTACTCAGTCCCATTTTGGTCACATATCGGTGTGGTGACTTGTATTGTCAACCAATACCTCTCGAATGATACCAAGTCATATCGAACGATACTTAAAACCATCCTTCTGAGCCTTTTAATATGCTAAAGAACAATAACAAGGCATTGGAACAATGACATGAAGTAAATCAACATGTTTGAATGGCAGCTTTGATTAACGCGATCTGTCTTCCATGGGAAAGGTATCTGTTTTCCAAGCTGCAAGTTTTGTTTACATTCTTTTGATAACAATTAGGAACTATGCAAGTTTGTCAACACACAGTGGGAGCCCAAGACATGAGGAAGGTTACCAACCTTGCAACCAAAAATTATAGCCATCTCCTGCACTCCTCCCTCGTGTGAATTTCTAATAACTCCTTTTTCTTTTCTTTTCTTTTTTTTCTTTTTCTGCATGTTAACTTTTTGCATAGAGATTTCATGGAAGCATCCAACGAATCTCTGAAGATTGGCCACTTAATTGCCCTTCACATCAAAATAAAGAAGAGTTTCATCTACAAATTGAAGATTACAAACTTGAGAATTCTCTTGACACACCTTGCAGCCACTAATCAATCCAACTGTGATTGACTTTTCAATCATATGGCTAAATGCTACGGCTATCACTACGAACTGGAAGAGGAAAGCAAATCTCCCTAATAAATGCCTCTAGATCCCCGGAGACAACCTTCGAGAGTGCCATTAATGAAATCACATATCAATATGAAGAAATAGATTCTACCATCCACTGATCCACTTTCTCCATCTAACTACTTGCACCACATGAACTAGAGGAATTCCTAATGACAAGTCATAAGCTTTCTCAATGTCTAATTTGAAAATTAGGCTCAATTTACCCTCCCATGTCCTGAATCAATGCATTGTTGTGCAATAAGAGCACCCCCGGCAATGATTTGTCATCCATGGAGAACCTACCCCAAGATCTGGAAATGATCTCACCGAGCACCCTAACTCTTCCTATTAGAGTCTCATCCAACATTTTGTACAAGCTGCTATTTAGGCTAATAGACCTAAAGGTTCTCGTAGACTCCAAACCCTCTTTTTAAGGAGTAAGGGTGATAAAAAGAGGCTCCCAAGTCTTTGGATAACCTTCCTCTTTCATGAAATATCGAAACAAACTCCATCAATTTCCACTTCACCACATCCCGAAACACTTGAAAAAGGCAATTGGGAATTGTAAGGACGAGGGCTTTATAATGACCAAGAACCATAACTGCTACTTTGACTTCATCAATAGGCATTTCCAACCGACTTTTTTTTTTTTTTTCACACACCCCCGCACACTCACGCCGTAGTGGGATTTCACCACCTATGGATACTCGAACCCTTGACTGGGTGTTGAAACTCTTAAGAGTCTACCACCGGAGCAAGAGTTAGGATCCCATTTCCAACCAACTTGTTTCTTACTCAGAAATGTGATAAAACTGCAAGTTATCCAGCTTCAGTTGAATCCTTTGCCCACCTATCATTGCATAGAAGATTCATTAGAAATACCGCGTTACATATTTCCTGTATTTCCTCGACCCTTCTTCCATCCACCACAAGACTATGGATTCTATTTTGCCTCTTCATCTCATTTGCTATGCCATGAAAGAACTTAGCATTTTAATCACCTTCCTTGAGCCGCATTACACATAATCTTTCACGCCACATAAGTTCCTCCTAACTTTCCTTTTTAACTCAAACTACAGGGTATTGCATTTACCTTTTTCCTCTTCAAATAGCATGGATGACTCTTCCTTCGAGTCAAGCACTTGAATTTTTAGGAGAACCAAATCCTTTGCATTCTCCCTAAAACTAAAATGCTCCTTTCGTTCCATGACGAGTCCCTTCAACTTTTCAAATTTCGTCAAAAACACGAAGCCACCCAGCCTTCAATATGAACAGAATTCCACCAATCTTTCACTTCTTCAGCAAATCTGTCCACTTCACTCCACATTAATTTGAAGCAAAACAGAATCGGTCCCCAAAACTTTCCCGTTAGTATCCAACACTATGGGACGATGATCCACAAAAGGGCGAGGAATGCCACATTGGTTCCAACCTTGATAATGTGCTTCCTAATCTGCTAACACCAGAAACTTGTCCAATCTGGACATGGGTGTGAATTGATCCAAGTGTGGCCGTTAGAGATAGAAAAGAATATTTGCCCCCATTCATATGTGACAAGAGAGACACAATACAAAATTATCGCCATACTCATCCTGGCCATGTGCCAGCTTGAGCATGATCATCGATGTCATTTTATCTAGCAACAAAGGACACATGTAATGCTTGCTCTCTTTCATCTCGACCTCCCAACCAAGCTTTAAGGTTGCCACCTAGTGGTCGATTCTCGGTTAGCCGTCCATCTATTGCATCCTCCTCCATCAGCTCGAGACACCTAGCCCGAGCCTACTATGACCGGGGACCAAGATGTTCTGTATTTGTTACGATGACCGTAAAAGCCGATACGTATAAGTAACAGCCATGACCGTTACGCGATACGGGGGGTAAAATGATGCAATTGTTTTTTTTTTTGGGACTGTATCGGTTGTTACGGTGGCCGTAAAGGCCATTACGATGCATAACAACCATTACCCCCGCAACGGTCGAAAAACGGCGACTTCTTTTTCCCTATTTAAATCCATTTTTCCTTTTTTTTTCTCACTTTTCTCATTCCAAAAACTCTCATAGATCATTTTACAATAGATTTTGAACACTCTTACTATAATTTTTAAGATTAAAACCGTAGATTGAAGTGATTTGAGAGAATAGAAGCTCCAATGGCCTTTTTTTCAAAAGATTGAAAAAGTAGTATTTATACTTTTTTTTTTCTAGTTCTAATGCTTGATTGTGATGTGCAAACATTAGATACATATTAATCATGTTCACAAATTTACTAGACAACCCGATACAACCCTCTCACCAAAGAGTGGACCGTTACACTACCATAAACATGTTCAAAACAAAAAATGAATACATATTTGGAATACTTATATTATTCTGGACTTTCTAAATATTTTTTCAGAATTTTTCGGGTAAAAGAATTTTTTCAATCGTTACATGGGTCGTACTAGTCGTTATGCCCCCCATATCGGCTGTTACAGCCAATACCCATATTGGTAATAGTAGTGACCATTACGGCCACCATTACTAATATGGAATACCTTGTCAGGGACACGCGTCTTGAAAAATATGAAGGTGAACCACAATGAGAAACATACTTGCCCTATTAGCATGCATATAATGGAGCAACCAACCCCCGAAACCTCAACAGGCTACTTTCCTATAGGAAGATCTTGCGAAGCCTCAACAACAGAGCATGTGATGTGAGGTATTGATGCTCGATGAATAACGGAAGAATGCGGTATCACCACCTCTCCTCTATGAAAGGAGCATCACCCAATCCATTTTTCGCACCCCTTGTATTAATGACCCACCATCTCGCTTTGACTCCCACTGAAAGAACCTAACAAGACATCTCTCATCATGACTCCCCCTTATGTGTCAACTATCAAGCTCTCTAACACCACATGCCCCCCTACTCCCCTACACGTGTCAACACCAGCCACGCTTCCAAGTCTGAGCCTGCTTCCAACCCTCCTCTCTCTTCCTCAAACCTCTTTCAAAGGAGCATCTAGCAGCCGAGCCTCCACCGAGACCTAACACAACACCTAACACAATGCTTGAGCCTCCTGCCATCCTCTGTCATATGCAATGATGGACAATATCTCATCCTCACACATGGATGGCTCTGATTTGCCTCATTTTGATTCATGCCGCCTCTCAAGATCTCCATCATACCCCTCAAGATCAACCCCACCAACCTCTGTGTGTACCATCAAGAAACGGCACTTGTCCCTTCCTTCCATCATCAGCATTTTGAAAATCTCATGATAGTTTTGTGAAGAATTAACAAAACAATATTTATTACAAGATTTTCAAAATATCAAAATTTATATATATATTTTTTAAAATCACTATTTTATCTTCTTCTTTTTATAGAGATAACTACAATTTATTAGAATGCCCACCAAACGCGGGAAGCAAATACAAAGCTACACTAGCAACCCAAAAAGAAGAAGAAACAGAAGCAACATTAGCCGCATATACATGAGGAGCCCAACCTATTACAAAGCATTTAAGTATACATATCACTCCATCCACCGAGGACCATCCATTTTTGAAACAGTGCTCATTCCACTCTTTCCATATAACCCAAAAAAAATAGTCATGATTAGGAGCCTACAAATAGCTTTCCCGACTCCGCCTCCATGCCACACCTAAAGGAGGTCATCCACCGATTCTGACATAACCCACGCTACGTAAAATGTGGTAAGGAAAAACTCCCACACTCTCCAAACAAAAGAGCAATGGATAAATAAGTAATCAATAGTCTCCACATCATTCATGCACATCAAACATGTATTGGGGAGAATGAAAGATCTACGCTAAAGATTATCAATCGTCAACACTCGCTTTCTTCCCACCTACCAAAAAAAAAAACACTACACAAGGTGGGGGCTCCAAAAACCAATGATGAAACGGACAAGATGGGTCAAAATCACTAAGGAACATAGAAAAGTGAAGAACGATCACACAGGAAAAATTCCCAAAATAGTGCCTTATCAAAATCACAAAGTCCTCTTCCAAAGATGAGGGGGAGACATGCTTGAGACAGTCCATAAGGCCAATAAACTCTAGAGTCTCGTCGTCCATCAAGTTCTTACGACAAGGACTCCAAACGACAATTTCATCACAAATAGAGAAACACCTAACGAGTAAAATGAACCGGCCCGAAGCAAGAAGAGTTCAGCTTGGGAAGGCATCTTGAAAAGCCGTATCCCCACACCGAATATCCATCCAAAAGCAGATATGAAAACCATTCCCAAGACCCAAAAGCAACCCTTCTATGAAATCAATGTTATGTCGACGCTATCGCTTTCCAAATGCTATAAGCATGATAAGGAGAGGACCTCTTCACAAACCAATCACCCTCTTTTTTGGAAAGATTTCACAATTTTATCACGAGATTATATGATAATAATGCAAAAAAGAAAGTTTTAATTCAGTATATAATTAAGTGAGCTTTGCTAAGCCCACACGCGTGTACAAGTTCACTAATGCAGACACCACCATGTGCATCAATGTGGCAAAGATGTAAAATATCCAAGCCATCCATCAAGTGGACCTTGCTGTGTAGATGTTATTTCCTAAAGATAAAGGTGGTTTGCTTAGTAGGTGTGCCATGATAGCAGAAATAAGTGGACAGGTGAGAAAACTTAGGAAAATTTTCCCACCACTCATTTCTTCAGTTCATTGCAGCTCACCTGACTACCAGACACCTGATTCTTGGGATAGGGAATCCACAAAATGGCACCCTTCTAATAGATTGGCTTGGATATTGGCATATGTAACTGTGCGTGCATTAGCTAACATGTACGCGTGTGTGGGTTAGCAAACCTCATAATTATATATACAGATTTTTAATTTTATTTACTAATTTTATAATCAATAGTTTTACTTCTTTTTATATTCTGAGAAAAACATCAAATTTTGAAGGTCTCCCAAGAAATTCTTGAGAACGAGATTTGACATTGTGGCCCCAACCTAGTTGTTGTCTTTTCCACCCTTCTCCATAGAAATCAATGGAGTGGTTGAGCAGGTTCACTACCTGGCCATGATCAACACAGATATTCTTAGTGGGCTGCATCAGCTTCGGCCTTAGCCACAGATCTGACGCAGGCAAAACCACGCCCATATCCATTTGACAGCACGAAATTGCAATGTCCAAGATCTTCCCGAGCTTTGGAAATGCCATTGGAATTCCGTGATGCTCCACTCTTCTGGGAAAAGAACCAAAGAGCCATGGCCAACGGAACTAAAACATGGATCACAGGCTCTACAATTACAATAAACTTCTCTTCTGGTCAACCCTCAATAACTAAACATAGACACCGTTGAGAAAGATAGTAATCATGGATAATAGCTTGTGAGAAAACAAACCTTGCGAGCAGCAAGTTTATACTTTTTAGCATCCAGGTGAGCCAGTCCTGCGGCGCACCGCAGTTTTGCAACTGTAACAGGGCCCAATGGCTCGGGCGTCTGCTCTGCTTTACTAACATAGTTTGTGACATGCATGAATTGGCCCAGCTCAATGCTGACCAAAATCACATTAAAACACATCTGAATAATGTGCTTGGATGTTGTGCAATAATCACGAGTACGGACGTAATTCTTGAAAGCATCCCCAAGTAAGCCATGAGCATAGTAAAAATCTCCAAAATCGTTGTGTCCCATTCTGATGCTTTCCTTGATCAAATTTGTCTGCAAACAAGAATTTTAGGAGAACATGTAATGACCACCAAATGATTATAAAAAGACAAAGAAATCAGTTGTATCACGTGATCTAAATGTCATGACCTCTGACGATAGCATAAATAACAAACTGCTGAGAGATAAAAATCCATGTTTGTAAGATATGCCACAATTAGCATTAAACTGTAACAGAAATCAGAAAAGGGAACAGCACATAGTAGCAATAGAGGAGTGAAAGGGACAATATGTCAAGGAAGTAAAGTGAGTAATCTTAATAAATATTATATATATATATATATATATAAACTGAATAATATTTTTTTTTTTTAAGATTAGACTACAATTTTTTTTAAAAAGTAGCGAACGAAACGCTGAGGCACAATAAGCTAACACATCCCATCACAGCATAGATGTTGAGTCCAACTAAATGCAACACCTCAAGTAGGTATAGATGCAGCCACAAAAAGTAACCTGTGCAAAGACAGGGCAAGAGGCTCATCACAAAGTCAGATAATTATCAATAAGTCTAGAATGCCAATCAAGGCAGTCTGACAAAGCTTCACCAAAGACCTAGGAGTTGTAACAATGTCTCAAAACCAATGTTTTAAATAGCGAATAGCATGTAGCATAGCATTTACCCCTCTAAAGAGTGAGGCATGAGCTATATGGCATGCAGAAGCTACACACAGCTTCTAGATTTTTTATTAAGGTTGCACTCGTTGCATCAAATATCATGAAATTTCATGATATTTTGCACCAAATTAAACTGACTAACAATTAGATTTCATGATATCTGGTGCAACCATACACTATAAAATAATAGGAAGAATAAGGCAAAGATTAACTATAAAGATAAAGAAAGAGCAACAAAACTGGTTTAATATTGTTACTTCTATTGATTTACTAAAATTGCTGAAAAGATAAACTATTTTTTATTGAAAAATAGGAAAATGTAACAAAACATGATAAACTAATTTTTATTGAAAAATAGGAAAAAGTAACAAACCATTGAAAACTTAAATTGATTTTTGTTTTAGTGAAAAATAACCTGTAGTGAAAGCTATGTAATGTGTACGGTGTACCGAATGTAAATTAGCATGTATTATAGGCAACATACAACTTAAGCTATATTCATGAGCTACATAGCATTCAGGCTAAGCTACGCTATGCAGCATGAGCTATTTAAAACATTGCTTAGAACTCTTTTATTTTCTGAATTGGACTTATCAGGATTTGAATGTTGTCTATATGATCCTAGATTATACTTCATGTTCATCGCATGATAGCAGAGAGACTAACATTTCAATAATCTTCTGATTGTTTGCATGATCAAGAGTTCCAAAGCCTACCACCAACTCATTGCGATCCTAAGGTCTTGTTTTAAGCTTATTTGCATGTTCATCCACCTTACCAATCATACCCTTTGCCACAATAAATGCATTTCCTCTTTCATATTTCTTTAAATTAATAACTAAAGAGAGGTACTTTGTGATGCTCAACTAAATAGAAGAACAGAGTTTGTTCATCCCAATAACTACACAGGTAGTCCTCACATTTTCCACGAACCCACCATTCATCTCGCGTATGGTTCTGAACATCAGTATCAGAAGGCATATCAGCCCGTCCAAAAAATGATATGATACGAACGTTGCGTATCAATATCAGTCCGTATCGGACCATATTGGCCTGTATCGGTCAAAAAATTCGAGCCAAAGAATTATGGAAAATATCAGGAGGGAAAAAAAAAAAAGATAATATGATATTCAAGAATCTATCTTTTTTTATATTATGGACATGCATATAATAGTGTAACAGACCATTCTTTGATGAGAATGGTGACTGTCAGTTTGACTTGTTGAAGGTCAATTAAATGACCCCTAATTGAACACAAATCAAGCATGATTTGGTGAATTAGGGCCCATTATATTGAAATACAGCAAAAAGATGAAAATATCAAAAAGAAAGTGAAGGTATACCCTTCTTTCCAATTTTTCCCATGATGGTCTGCTTCTCTTCAATTTGTCAAATCCCATTCAAATCATTTGTTTTGATCCCAAAATAGGTCTAAGTCTAGCTTAAAATGAGTTTTGTAAGCCTTCCTCCATGATTTAAATGAAAAAGAAAAAGAAAATGAGACGAGTGAAATTTCGAAAAAAAAAAAAAAAATCAAAATTGAGCTTTTATGGGCGTATCGGTCTATATCGGGCCTAGATTGGACCCATATCAATGTAGATACACCCCGTATCAGCCGATACAGGTAAGTTTTTTTTTGTATCAGGCCGATACAACCCTGTATCGTGTATTGTCTTGTGCCAATACGAATACGATGTGACTGTATCAGCCTATACGATACCAATATTCAAATCTATCTTGCAAGACCTATTATAAATAATCATTCCCGAAAATCTCCTCACCAGAGGATCTTAATATTCCTATTCTTGGCCAGCAAATCGATGGTCCACATCCACCACCATCGTCGTCGTCGTCATCATCATATAAGCCCTATCCCAACTAATTCGGGTCGGCGTCATGAATCCGTTTCCTCCATTACACTCTATCAATGGCCATAACTTCAATTAGACAATGGATCATCAAGTTTTTTCTTACTACTTCCACCTACGTCTTTTTGGGCCTTCCCCCTGCCCTTTTAGAGCCTTTACTTTGTACAAACTCACTCCTAACTAGTGCAGTTCTTGGTCTCCGTTGCGCATAACCTAACCATCTAAGTCTACTTTCCCTCATCTCATTACCTAGTGTTACTACTTGTAAATTTGATCAAATACATTCATTTCTCATTTGATCCTTGTTTTACCACTTGTCCATCTCAACATTCTCATTTCAGCTAACACTTGCAGGACCTATTATAAATAATCATTCCAGAAAATCTCCTCACCGGAGGATCTTCATATTCCTATCCTTGGCCAGCAAATCGATGGTCCACATACACGACCATCATCATCATCATCATCATCTAAGCCTTATCCCAACTAAAGGGGGTCAGCATCATGAATCCTCTTCCTCCATTGCACTCTATCTATCGCCATAACTTCAATTAGACCATGGATCATCATTTTTTTTTTTCTTACTACCTCCCACCTACGTCTTTTTGGGCCTTCCCCTTGCCCTTTTAGAGCCTTTAGTTTGTACCAACTCACTTCCAATCAGTGCAGTTGTTGGTCTCCATTACACATAACCAAACCATCTAAGTCTACTTTCCGTCATCTCATTACCTATTGTTTCTACTTGTAAATTCGATCAAATGCATTCATTTCTCATTTTATCCTTGTCTTGCCACTCCCCACCCCCAGTATGATGTTCCTTAACTGCCCAATTTGGTCCATAAAGCATGGCTGGTCTTATAGCCATCCTATAAAATGTCCCTTTCAGTTTGAGTGGTGCACAAAGATCACATAAAACTCCAAAGGCACATCTCCATTTCTTCCATGCTGCTTGAATTCTATGGGCAACATCCTTCTCGACCTCTCCACTCTCATGAATTATCAACCCAAGATATCAAAAGTGATCATTTTGGGAAACTTCTTGGTCAACAATCTTAACTAATTCCCCATTCCGACACCTATTGTTACTAAAATTGCACTCCATACACTCTATTTAGTCCGACTAATTGTAAATACCTTAAATTCTGAAACACCGCCTCCATTAATAGCTTTGTGTTTACGCCCTCCCTCATCTTATCAATCAAAATATGTCATCTGCAGACAACATACACCATGGGATCTCTTCTCGCAAATGCCTCGTTAACTCATCCATAACTAATACGAAAAGGTATAGGCTCGTTGCCAACACCTTGTGCAAGCTTACTCATGATGGGTTGCATCAGATGGGCAGCCTAGAGTGCAGATATTTGGTCATGGCCCATTTAGTTCAGGGGAGCATTTTATATTTCCTCATTAAAAAATCACTGTAAGGCTGAATTTGGTAGCGCAAGTGAATTTAAGTTTAATCAAGAGGACATGACAAAAACTGATGATGTTTCCCAGTATGCATAATGAAGAAACATCCTTCAGTGTTCTGTTTCATGTATTTCAAATCCAAATTTATGGCAATGGCATCACGATATGGAGCCCATTCCCTCAAAATGAAGAGGAAAAGTCAATAGCCTGGCAGAGTCTTATGTATGTTACAAAGGCACTTAGAAATTACTTAAAATTTGCATACATAGCATACGAACCATTCAAATTTAAACCATACAAATTATGGTAACAGTTTAAAAGTATGATGAACCAAAATTATGTTCATTTGATCATCTCATTATCATATTGATGGAAATTTTATTGGATGGTTAAAAATGAAAAAAAATAAAAATCAAAGGGTCCTATATCAACAAATAAGTGTCCACGAATCAGAGGTTAGGATGGTTCCACAAATCTAATTTTTGGTTTTAACTTAACAACAGTGGGTTCCACAATTTGATAGGTTTAGTTTAAGTTAATATATGCCAACGGCAACATTTCTAACTGCATGTGTATCAAGTGTCATACACAAGTATCAAATATATGCGATGACATGAAAGCCAAGGATATTGCAATTGGGTCCTTTCCACTCCAGTAGACTAATAAATCAATTTGAAAGTGCATCCAAACAAACACCCTAAAATTAGAAGGAAAAAAAAAAAAAAAACCACCATTTTCACGAATTAAGTGTGATCAACTCAGGGGCCATACTAGTCACAAATTACCAATTCTGAAATCTAGACCCCACCATAATTCATATCTACTTAAAATTTTCACAAAAAATAAAGGAAAAATCGAAGCAAACTACCCATAAATAAAACAATTCCATTCACACAATCCCAATCAAGATGCGAATTAAAGAACATACCCTATAACTATTGAGCTCGTTCTCAAGCTTCTCCTTCCTCTGTTCAGCCCGGCGGTCAATACTGTCAGCCCAGGCCTGGTCCAAGCCATACGCAGGCCCCAGCCTCCCGTTGATCTTCGCAACGACGTCCCGATGGAGCTGTGAATTCTCGCCCTTCTTGATCTCATCATAGGCCATCCGCAGCGCCTCGAGCTGCATTGCCTGGTTCGAGCCGTTGCACTGGTCGGCGATAAACAGGAGCCGAATGATCTTAGTCCGGCCGGTGTAGAGGCCAGCATAGGCCTCGACATCCATCTGTTCACTACTCATGATAGGCATGATTCGATTGGAGTTATCGATGCCATCAGTAGTGTTATCATCGTCATCGATGCCGTTGGAGCAGATCATTGGTCCGGGACCATCTTCATCTCCTTTCATTGGTCCGGGACCATCTTCATCTCCTTTCATGGAGAAAGAGATTTTTAAATGGAAACCCTAGAAAGGTTTTCAAGCAATCGGAAATTCGCTTCTTCGCTCCTTTCTACAACCCTAACGAAATCGATACCAAATAGCGAAAGCTTGCATGCGTTCTTGGTTTTAGCACAGTGAAAATACTAGCAAAAGGGTGAGAATCATGAACCGGATTTGGTGCGGCCTCGGCCTCACCCAAGACGGTGCGGCCCTTACCGTGAGGCCCACCTTGATGTACGTATTCTACATCCACGCCGTCCATCAGTTTCTTTGGATTTTAGGGCTTGCCCAAAAATGAAGCAGATTCAAATCTGAAGTGGGCCATGTCATAGGAAACCTTGGTGATTGACTATTAAAATTTTCTTGTGGGCCATAAAAGTTTTGGATCAAGCTAAGGTTCGTGTGATCTTATCAACAGGTTTGATGGGGTGGGCCCCAGGAAGATTTCAATGTCAGAGCGTTCAATCACCAATAGCATGGTCTACGTGAGATGTGGATATACTTCATTTTTCGTCTAATGCCCTAAAATGATCCGGATAATCGGATGGACGGCGTGGATTTAGAATACACACATCAGGGTGGGATCCACGGTCAGGGCTGCACCGTCTGGGTGAGGCTAGGGTCGCACGTAAGCGCTCTCGGTCGTGTCGCGTCAGGTCGAGGTTACCGTAAGTGTCTGCAACACCGTAAAACACCGGAGCTCTTTTGGGTCACCATGTTGTGTGTTGAATCCACTCGGGTGTGCCCTTGGATGTTAGGTAGTGATGTCAAGAATCAGTCAGATGGACAACCCAGGTGGGCCACGCTGCCAGGAAGAATGGAATGGAACACCAACATTAGATCTGTGTGGGGGCTACTCGTAGAGGTGTACACGAGTTCGAACTGAGACCAGCTTGGCACAGCTCGACTTGGCTCGGCCACTAGTTGACCTCAGCTCGAACTCGCCTCGGCTCAGTCCTTGAGCCTGACTGGCCAACTCAGCTTGGTTTGGTCAACAGGTCGGGCCACTTCAAGCTGAGTTCAAGCCAATATCAAGCCTCTACAACATTTTCTAAAACACATGGAGTGCACCTGCAATTTATCACGGAAGGTAAAACAGAAGCATCGTTTTATAGATATTTCATCAAACACTCTATAAACAACATAAAAATCAAGATACAGGGTTATTTGTTTCATATTCATACCTTCCTCACCACCAGCTGGCACTTTGTTGAGTCATTTCATCGAACGCTAGCTAAGCAACATCAATATCAAAATAACTGAGTTACCGAATTGGTTCAATCCAAGTTCGATTCGATTTGGGGTTCGATCCGAGCTGAGTCGAGCTCAGGCAAGCTCAAACTCAACTCGAAATTTTTTTCAAGTTCAAAAAATCAGCTCGACATGGCTCGAACTCAATTTCGAACCGAGTTGAATCAAGCTTTTTCGAGTCAGGTCAAGCAAGCTAACTGAGCTAACTCGGTTCGCATACAACTCTAGTGGGGACCAACATTGAGCATTTTCATCAAAGCCATTCATCACGATGCACTCACAGGCTGATGATACAAAACTCAGGCCGACACAAATTCAGGTTGGCCCCAAACACGTGAATTCTTGGTGTCTCTTTGAGTTTTTTTAATAAGCTAGAACGCATATTACATGCTCTATGGGCCCCACGACAATATGTGTTCTATTCACACCGTCCATCAATTTTTCCAGCTCATTTTAGGGCAAAGACCCGAAAATGAGGTTATTTTTCCAACTCGTTTTAATACAAGAACCTAAAAATAAGGCAGATCAAAATCTCAAATGAACCACACCACAGGCAATAGTGATGATTCAACACTCACCATTAAAATCAGGTCAGGCTCATCAAGGCAAGTAGGATGATACCTGGCCCATTGCTACCCTTACAGCTATTGTGATGATTCATGTCCCCTTAGCGGGTGAGGACCTAACCCATACAGGAAATGAGTTAGAAATTTAGACCGGTATTGCCTGTTGAAAGCAGGTTGAGACCAAGTTAAAAATAGCCACTCATTTATTAAATGGCCATGTTTAGGTCTAGGTTTAGGACCAGTTTGTTTCCACAATTATACAAGTTGTTATGGGAAGATCCGAGCCGATAACGAGCAGAAGAACCAACTGTTCATTATTCCGAGCGGAGAGTCCGAACCCCGGAATAATACTAAAAGAATGAGTTAGGATGAACGAAGCTCTCATCCTCGATCAGCTTTTTCCCAGGGGCAATCGGAAGAAAGAGCCTCTGGGTTGTACGATCGAGTCCGAGTGAATGGCTCAATGAAACCAGTCATCAGCTCGGATTGGCATTGTCATCCTCAGTCCAGCCGAGCCGAGGTACCCCCGAGGATGAAGGTCCCACGCGCTAAATGAAGAAACTGCCATATGTAGAAATGCGCTATTAACTCGCCCGCAGATACACACGTCGTAGGACACGATCTTCGGATTCTGAGCAATATCTCCACGACCCACGTATCCCGCTGATTGTGCTGAGATGATCGGACACAATTCGAGCAAATGAGGAGGTATAAATATTATATCATCCCGTAAGCAAAGGTACGCAACTTCTGAGACTCTCCCTCTCTTCTAAACTTAGACCCAGATTCTGTTGTCCTGACTTAGGCATCGGAGGGTCCCCCGGCTTAGCCAGGGTCTCCATTGCGGACGGTTTATGTGCAGGATTCCAGGGTCCGTCACTGTTCGAGAGGAGAAGAGGGGCTGACCATTTTTTTGACCTCAACATTTTTGGCGTCGTCGTGGGAAGGCGATACAAAAAGCCGGTTTCTGTTCTTGAAAGTTATGGCTAGAGGAAAGAAGAAGGTGTGGAGGCGGGCCGGAGCGGACCAGCTCCTCATCATCACTGCTCCATGCGAGTCTGCTCCCGAGCCCATCTCAGCGTTCTCGCAATCGTTCCAACAGATACCGCGCTTTACAAGGCGAAGTCCAGGCCTTGCGCGATGAGTTGCAACGGATGAGGCAGGAGCGCGAGCCCCAGCAACAACCTGAGCGGAGAAGTCCAGTACCAGAAGAAGTCGGACCAACCGTTCAAGCCCATTCAGCAACGAGAAGTCCGAGGCGCGGGACATCTCCGCAACAATCTACCCGAGCACCGGTGTCTGCTCAAAACCCTCCCCGAGCTCCTACCAGGAATGTGACGACTCGAGCCCCGACGGATGTCCCAGCCACTTCGGCTCTGGCTCCAACGGACCTTCGTCACACCCTGGAGAGGAGAAGGGAGAGAAGGATGCCTGAGCCGGAAAGCACTCGGGAAGAAGTGGCGGAAAATAGAGATCCCTGGGAAACTCGGTTTGCGGACCTGAATAATCAAGTCCTGATGCTACAGAAACAACAGCAGCCGTCATCAATCCCGGCTGCTGTTCAAGCCATGATGGAAGAAACCAAGCCTCCGTTCACCGCAGAAATCATGAACGAAGTGATGCCTCAGAGATTTCGGATTCCGCCTGTCATACAATACTCCGGGTCCGGCGACCCATCAGAACATGTGGAAGCTTATCGTTCATGGATGCAGATACAGACTGCGACTGATGCAATGATGTGCAGAGGATTCTCCATCACTCTGGCTGGGTCCGCTCGGAATTGGTATCGACAGCTCAAGCCTGGATCTATAAGTTCATTCGAAGAGTTGTCTCGGTCGTTCCTTACCCAGTTTATAAGCGGTAAGAGAAGCCGAAAGCCCAATACCCACCTGCTCACCATCAAACAAGGGCCAAAAGAATCCTTAAAAGATTATATTGCCCGATTCAATGAGGAGGCGTTGCAAGTGGAAGACTACGACGACAAGATGGCACTCGCCGCAGTATGCAGCGGCTTGAGGGAAGGAAGGTTCGCCTTCTCTATAGGGAAGAACCCGGCAAAGACGTTGGCCGAGCTCATTGCTAGAGCCCAGAAATACGTTCATGCCGAGGAATTCTCCGCCACCCGCAAGAGTATCCAGGTAACCGAGCCGAATGGGAAAGGGAAGAGGCCAAGGAACGAGGAGCCCCAAGCCTCGAGGAAAAACTCGGATGATCATTCTTCCCGAGATCGTTGACTGAGTAGAAAGCCAGAAGGAAGATTCCGTTCCTATACACCTCTCAATACTACAACTGAGCAGATTTTACTAGATATCCGCGGCGAAAAACTTCTCAATTGGCCAGTCTGTATGCGAGCAGACCCAGAACTCCGCGACAAGCGCAAGTATTGTCGTTTTCATCGGGATCACGGCCACAATACCGAAGAGTGTGTAGATCTTAAGGATGAAATCGAATCTCTCATCCGGAAGGGCCACTTACGTAGGTATACCAAACAGGAGAAAACTACTCGGAAAGAGGAGCGACCACGTGAACGCCCCAAAAATCCGACCGAGGAACCTGCGGAGATCCGCACCATCTTCGGAGGTACAGCAGGGGGAGGAGATTCAAACAGAGCTCGAAAAGCTCACTCCCGAAGGAACCCGGAGCATTACGTCAATCTTGCCGAGCGGCCTAACAAAGAACCGCGCGTCAGTCCCTGTAACCTCACCTTCACAGAAGATGACGCTCGGGGGATCCAACACCCACACGACGACGCCTTGGTAGTTACTATGACCATAGCCAATCATAAGGTGTACCGGATTCTCATTGATACGGGAAGTTCAGCCGACGTGATCTACTCTGAGGCCTTTGCAAGAATGGGGATTCCACAGACTCGGCTCAGACCTGTGAAGACCCCCTTACACGGCTTTGCCGGAGAAAAAGTAATCTCCGAAGGAGCTATTTCCCTCCCGGTGACTGCGGGAGAAGGGCAACATCAAGTCACCTTGATGGTGGACTTCCTTGTTGTTAACGTACCATCAGTGCATAATGTGATTATGGGCAGGCCCTCCCTCAATGCAATGCGCGCGGTTGTGTCTACTTATCACCTGATGATGAAATTCCCCGCCGAAGGCGAGACGGGTTACCTCCGAGGCGATCAACGCGAGGCTCGGAGATGCTATGCCATTGCGGTTCGAAAAGGGTTTGCAAAGCAAACACTCACTGTCAATACCTTGGATCCGCGGGGACCCTCCGAGAGCAGACCAATTGAAGATTTGGAGAAGGTACCACTCGACGAAGTCGATCCAAGCAAGACGGTCCAGCTCGGAATATCACTCACGCCTGAGCAACGCTCCAAGCTGTTGAATTTCCTGCGACGACACAGAGACGTATTCGCCTGGTCACATGCGGATATGCCGGGAATCTCTCCAGACATCTTGGTTCATAGGTTGAATGTGGATCCGAATCATAAACCTGTGAAACAAAAAAGGAGACCATTCGATGCCGAGCGGTGTGGAGCCATTGCGGAAGAAGTCTCGGTTCTATTGGATGCCGACTTCATTGAAGAAGTATATTATCCAGAATGGATCGCAAACGTGGTACTGGTTAGGAAGGCAAATGGCAAATGGAGAGTTTGCGTGGATTATTCAGACTTGAACAAAGCGTGCCCAAAAGACAGTTTTCCACTACCACGGATCGATCAATTAGTGGATAGTACTGCGGGACACGAGTTACTTTCCTTCCTGGATGCCTACTCTGGTTACAATCAAATCGCAATGCATCCCTCCGACAGGCAGAAGACTACCTTTGTCACGGACAGGGGGCTCTACTGTTACCGGGTCATGCCATTTGGCCTGAAAAATGCTGGAGCCACATACCAGAGATTAGTCAACCAGATGTTCGCAAAGCAGATTGGGCGCACAATGGAAGTTTATGTCGATGACATGTTGGTAAAAAGTGTCAAGGCATCCGATCACTTGGCGGACCTCGGAGAAACCTTCGAAGTCCTCCGAAAGTATCAAATGAAGCTGAACCCGACGAAGTGCGTTTTCGGAGTCGGCTCGGGAAGGTTCCTCGGATTCCAAGTCAGTCAGAGAGGCATCGAAGCTAACCCCGACAAGATCAAAGCACTCCTTGACATGAGTTCACCCCGAACTGTCAAGGAGATACAGTGCCTTACTGGACGAGTAGCAGCACTCGGACGCTTCATATCCCGAGCCACTGATAAATGTCTCCCCTTCTTCCAACAGTTGAAGGGTCATAAGAAGACCGAGTGGACACCCGAGTGCGAGCAAGCTTTCCAACAGCTGAAACAATATCTGGGCTCACCGCCTCTGCTATCAAAGCCGGAGGAAGGCGAACCTTTGTTCTTATACCTCGCAGTCTCAGCCTCGGCAGTCAGCTCAGCTCTGATCAGGGAAGTAGGGAACAAACAGCACCCGGTATATTATGTGAGCAAGGCCATGGTACCAGCAGAAACAAGATACCCCGCTCTGGAGAAGCTCGCACTCGGCCTGATCGTCTCGGCTCGGAGGTTGCGCCCATATTTCCAAGCTCATTCGATCGTCGTGTTAACCGACTCCCCCCTCCGACAGATTCTCCAGCGCCCAGAAGTCTCGGGTCGACTGACCAGGTGGGCGATCGAACTTGGAGAATTTGACATTACGTTCCAACCAAGGACAGCAAAGAAAGGCCAGGCAGTGGCTGATTTCATCGCAGAATTCACCATCCCAGAAAAAGAGCAGAATAACAGCGAAGATGAAGTGACTCCGCCTGACCTCCCAAATAACTCACAGGTTCTTCCAGAAGCCGGATGAATCCTCTACGTGGACGGATCATCTAACTCTAAACGAGCCGGGGCAGGGATCGTCTTGATCGCTCCCGACTCCACAATCATCCAATACGTCATTCGACTCGGCTTCAAAGCTTCCAACAATGAAGCTGAGTACGAGGCATTGTTAGCAGGGCTCAGGTTAGCTGCCAGCCTCGGAGTCCAATCTCTGCAAGTTCGATGTGACTCTCAGCTGGTTGTAAACCACATTTCCGCTGATTATGAAGCTAAGGAAAGTCGGATGATTGCTTATTTACATGAGGCCAGAAAGCTGATCGAGAAGTTTTGGAACTGTACGGTTCACCAGATTCCGAGGACGGAGAATGCATGGGCTGATGCCCTGGCGAAATTGGCTTCAGCCGCAGAGGGAAAGATTCCACGGATCGTCCCGGTAGAATTCATCGAACATCCCAGCATCGATCGAATAGAGAAAAAGATGATTAATCCGGTGGATAATAGTCCAAGCTGGATGGACTCGATCCTTGACTATCTCGAGTCAGGAGAGGTTCCCTCAGACAGACAGGAAGCCAGACGCCTAAGAGTCCGAGCAGCAAGATACGTCATCCTGAATGGAACTCTATATAAGAAAGGGTATTCGCAGCCATATCTCAGATGCCTCCGACCCGAGGAAGCAGAATATGTCATCCGGGAGATTCACGAAGGGATCTGTGGAAACCATTCGGGCAGCCGAGCCCTGGCTTTAAAAGTGCTTCGGCAAGGATATTTCTGGCCTACTCTCAAAGAAGATGCCAAAAAATATGTTAGAAAATGTGACAAATGTCAACGTTTTGCGTCCGTGCCCCGACAACCGGCAGAAGAAATGACTCCCATGAGCGGTCCGTGGCCTTTCGCTCAGTGGGGGATCGACATCATCGGCCCTTTGCCAACCGGAAAAGGACAAGTCAAGTTTGCCATCGTCGCTGTCGACTACTTCACGAAGTGGGCAGAAGCCGAGCCTGTCGCAAAGATTACCGAACAGAAAATAATTGACTTCGTCTGGAAGAACATAGTCTGCAGATTCGGAGTTCCGAATACTATCGTCTCGGATAATGGCAAGCAGTTCGACAACGACAAATTCAGGGGTATGTGTAAAGGGCTCGGCATCAAGAACGCTTACGCCTCGCCCCGACACCCGCAGTCCAATGGGCAAGTGGAGGCAGTAAATAAAGTCATCAAGCACCACCTCAAGAAGAAGCTGGAAAAAGCAAAAGGTAACTGGCCGGAAGAACTCTCATTCGTCCTGTGGGCGTACAGAACCACAGCTCAATCTTCCACTGGAGAAACTCCGTTCTCGCTTTCGTATGGGTCGGAGGCAATAGTGCCCGTTGAAATCGGCCTCCCTACGGCTCGAGTGGTTAATTTCAATGAAGATCAAAATGCTGAGCAAATCACTGCCAATCTGGATTTTTTGGAAGAAATCCGTGAAGTTTCAAAGCTCCGTACTGCCGCTCGACATCAACAGGTAGCCAGATTCTACAATTCTAAAGTGAAGATCAGGCGATTCCGATCAGGGGACCTAGTTCTTCGACGAGTCTTTCAGAACACGGCCGAGCCAGGAACCGGAACACTCGGCCCTAACTGGGAAGGACCATACCGAGTGGTCCGATCAGCTAAGCATGGGTCCTACCACTTAGAAGATCTCGAGAACCGCCAACTCCCCCACCCGTGGAATGCAGAGCATCTGAAAATTTACTATCAGTAATAAAGCGCTCCGAGCAGCTTACTGACCTTTGAGGTCATTCAATAATGTACGCCCCCGAGCGACAAACCTTTAAGGTTATGAATAAAAGCACATCCAATCAGCTTACCATTGCCATTAACAAAGATCAAACAGGCTAAAATTCTACAGGCGCCCCCTCTTAACCGAGGAAATGAATCTACGAGGCATCCGACTTCCCACTAAGGAAGTCGGACCAATTTCTACAAAGGCATCCCCCCTTAACCGGGTGGGCAAAGCCAATGGGTAATTCCGACCCCCTAGTAAAGGAGTCGGTCCCATCTACTCGGAAGGCCCTCCGCTGAAAAGCGAAACGACTTGATCCTTTTAAGGATCAGACTGAGGCCCAAACTGCATCCGAGCAAATCAAGGACTCGACTCGATTGCATCACACAGTAAGTAAGAATAACCAAAAAAAAAGTGGGGACCCAAAATTGGCTCTCTCATTAGATGATTACAAAAACAAAGTATATATAAAAAAAAACAATACAAATAAAGGAAAAGGAGCCTTCAGGAGGGCAGAGGAGCTTGGGAACCGGGAGCTTGTTCCGGGTCGGTCGGCTCGATAGCAGCATCGGCAGGGTCCTCAGGTAGGAGAGGATCAAGGTCAAGGTCTGGATATAGCTTCTGGACCTCAATAAGGCATTCGTCAAAACCGCGGTCATAAAATTTGGCAGCCTCAACATCCCTCTCCTTCGAGGTCTTGTATGAATCTATTGCTGCAGTAACTGTCATGGCCAAGGAGACTTCAGCCTCGGCCTTCTGAGCTTCCAGAGCCGCGGCTATAGCTCTGTTTTTCTCTTCTACAGCCTCAGACTTGATCTTCCTCTGATCCTCATTCAGTCGGGCAATCTCCTTAGCCAGGATGTCAGCTCGGACTTTGGCATGACCCAGCTCAGCCACCGCCGCGTCACGACCGGCCTCGAGGTCCTTCACGACCCTCTGAAGCTGAAACAGTTCAGACCTGCTGCCTTCAAGCTGGTGACACAGATCACTCCGCTCCAGCTGAAGAATAGAAGCATTGTCCCGTAAGACTCCCGCTTCCGTTTGGAGGGTCTCCGTCTCTGCCCGGAGGGCTCCCACCTCGCTCCTAAGGGCTTCGACCTCGGTGTCAATTTTCCGGCGCTCTCGGACCCTCTCCCAGCACAGGAGGATCCTCGGAACAGACTGGTTCAAAGCAAAGAAATGAGAAGGAAATAATAACACAAAAAATAACTACGACTTCCGAAGGGACAAAGTACCTGATAGAAGACTCCAGCCAAGTCTTCCAAGAAGCAGTCGTCCGGTTTATCAAGAAGGCGAGAAATGGATTCCTCTGGAACATGTTTCGCCGCCCAATCCGTCAGACAAGACATGTGATAACCCGGCTCGAACCGTCCTCCGCTCGTGCCAACTTGAGCCGAGCCCGTCTCTTCTCCGGCTCCCGTCCGACTGCCAGCCGAGGGTTGAGCCTCTCCTCGGCATCACGCATAGCCTCCCCCCTCATGACCCGGTTGGGTAATCATAGCGTCAGCCATTCGAACGGCTTCCTCCCTCTCGGAGGATGAGTGAACTGCTATCAACGGAGGTTCTAACCTCGCTCCTTCACTGGGAGGAGCGACAACGGATGGAGGGAGGGCTGCCCCCGTTGCTGGGGCAGAACCGAGTTTAAGGCCGCGCGGAGGTACGACCATCTCAACACCGACCGGGGCCCTCGTGGCTACACCCGATGGTGTTGGAATTGGGGACACAATTGCAGATGCAACTGCCCCTTGTAGTATTGGAATTGGGGACACAATCGCAGATGCAGTTGGTCCCTCGACTAAAGGCGCTGAGGCAGGAAATGGAGCTGTATCCCGAACCAAGGTGTTCGGGATAGGAGGAGGAAGTGCCGCCCTCTGAGCCGCAACCGCTGAAGCAGAACCCGCAGGATGAACTCTATGAGTGACCTTCTTCCTCCGAGCTACCTTCGCGGGGGGCTCAGCCCTCAACATCTCCTCAGCAGATAGCGCAGCTCTCCTCCTCCGAGAACCGGACGCCTCGGCCATGCCTGTACAGCAGAATGATTAAGATCACGTTACTTCGGACCTGTAAAAAAAAACTGATTGAAAATAAGGATACTCACTGAGCGAGGTAGAATGCGGCCTAGTCTTGCAAAGCCCCGATCGATAAAGGTTGGCCGCTGTAATCAGATCTGACCAGCGGCGATGCTCCTCCGAATATGCCCTCGCTTTGGCTATCTGGTTCTTCTGGTCTGAGGTAATGAAGGGTACGCCCCTCGCGAACCCTGCAGGACAATTTTTCTCTTGAGTAAGGTTGAAATGAAAAAGCGATGTTTAAAAGAAAGCTCGACCCAACCTGGCATAGTGAAGCGAACAGGAACCCGAGCCGATAAAGCCCCGACCTCTGCTGCCGGTGCCTCCCACTCGCCTGCGGCCCAAAACCACTTGTTCTTCCAGTCCTTATTTGAGGACGGAAGACCCAAGATGAGCTCTGACCCCTTGCTACCCCTGGTCGCGAAATAGTACCAGGGATCGTTACCTTCGTGCTTGACCAGGTACAAGCTCAGCAGCTCGGCTGGCGTCAACGCCGAGTTCCCTACTTGGTGCCAGATAATGTAGGAGGAAATTAGCACTCTCCAAGCATTAGGTGCGAACTGTCCAGGCGCGAGCCCCAAGTAGGCGGTTAGAGCTCGAATGAAGGGGTGCATCGGGAGTCGGAGTCCGCACAATAGGCCACATAAAAATATGGCTACCTCCCCGGCTGCGGGATTGCCAGCAGCATCAGAGGGCTCGGGGGCCCTGATCCGAACGGAGCGGGGTATGTCAAACTCCGTCCGAATCCATTCCATTTGGGACTCTGTAATTACAGAGCCCCCTGGAACCAATTCCGACGCCCTCCCACCAGGAGGCATCTCTGGAACATCGGCGGTGGCAACTCTGGGAGCTCGTCTTGCCCCTTTCTTGCTGACCTGGTGAGTCCGAGTTTTCGCCACTGCCTGTTTCCGGGGCCGAGGATATAACGGCACTGCTTCGAAGGAACCTTCAGAAGCCCCTCTTCTGTTATCAGAACTCCCTAACTCAGAGTCATCATTGTAACTCCTGGCCATTTCCCTATCGGAAGACATCTTGAAACACAGATGCTAAAGATCAAACTCACCCGACAATCGCCGGAAATGACCTCAGCAAGCGTGGGAATGGTCGGAAACTACTCCTGCCGGAAATCGCCTTCGCCGGAAATCGCCTTCTCTGTTAAAACAACTCAAATGCAGACGATAACAGTCGAATGAAGACCCTGGCTAGGCCTTTTATAGAATAAAGAGGCCCTGCATTGAATGGTCTGTAATAATGGCTGCGTCGGAATCATGGCTGGCCGACTCCGAGTCCGACATGGCGTTACATCATTGGTTCCAAACATGGTAAAAGTAACAAAATCCTCCTCGATTATTGTATGAGTTAATTCACACAGTACCCGAGCGCAGAAAAGAGCGCTCGATATGACGCCTCGAGAGCACGTGGCAATCACCCACAAGTCGGTAACGATTCGAAATCCCAACCGTCGCCACGTGTTCGTTCGTGTTTAGCTCGAAGCCGCTAAAATTCGAGTGCGAGACGTTTTACACGAGAACTATAAATGCACCAAAGAACCGAGGCAACTGATCTTCCAAGTTGATTACTCTCCGAGCTCATGAATGACCTCAGAGAGTAGGGGGCTTCTGTTATGGGAAGATCCGAGCCGATAACGAGCAGAAGAACCAACTGTTCATTATTCCGAGCGGAGAGTCCGAACCCCGGAATAATACTAAAAGAATGAGTTAGGATGAACGAAGCTCTCATCCTCGATCAGCTTTTTCCCAGGGGCAATCGGAAGAAAGAGCCTCTGGGTTGTACGATCGAGTCCGAGTGAATGGCTCAATGAAACCAGTCATCAGCTCGGATTGGCATTGTCGTCCTCAGTCCAGCCGAGCCGAGGTACCCCCGAGGATGAAGGTCCCACGCGCTAAATGAAGAAACTGCCATATGTAGAAATGCGCTATTAACTCGTCCGCAGATACACACGTCGTAGGACACGATCTTCGGATTCTGAGCAATATCTCCACGACCCACGTATCCCGCTGATTGTGCCGAGATGATCGGACACAATTCGAGCAAATGAGGAGGTATAAATATTATATCATCCCGTAAGCAAAGGTACGCAACTTCTGAGACTCTCCCTCTCTTCTAAACTTAGACCCAGATTCTGTTGTCCTGACTTAGGCATCGGAGGGTCCCCCGGCTTAGCCAGGGTCTCCATTGCGGACGGTTTATGTGCAGGATTCCAGGTCCGTCACCTGTTCAGAGGAGAAGAGGGCTGACCAGATTTTGACCTCAACACAAGTAATGCATTGTAATTAGGTAATGATTATTTTTTACATCAGACTGTCAAAGGAATTCGTGGTAAATTGACTTTAGATTCTTATGTTTGGAGTGATATGTAAATTAATGTAATTACAGTCCCAGAGACAATTGTGATATTTGGAGAAACATTGTAATTCGTTGCACGATTGAGTAAAATCTCCGCTCATGTACATTCGCAACCTTGGTTCCAGCAAGAAAGCCAATCCAATCAGAGTTATATGTTTGATCCTTGTCATCCATGCATTCACACAATTCAATCTATGCCTCATGTGGACCACAAATCATCATTTTGGAGATTTGTCCTTAGAAAACTTCCCTCATTAGTGTTTAAATGTCCTCCACGCCTTGCTTATTTACCATTCAACCTCAATCTACAATGTTATGGGAGAGTCTGAGCTGACCCAATTGAAGTCAACTCGGCTCGGCTACATCTTTGGATGGTTCAACCTCAATCTACAGAATAGGTTTTGGCATAAATATATATATATATATATATATATATATATATATATATATATAAAAGAGATGCAATTGCAAATGTTTCACTTACTGTGAACGTGCGGAGCACTGACATGATGAAGACTCGAGCTTTCGGCCAAGAAATCCTTCCGGATTTCGATAGTGTGGTGATGTCAACGGTGTATTTAAGAGGTAATTTTGAAATCAGTTTTACTAATTTGACCAAGCAAAATGCAGGAGAGATGTTAAGGGTAATTCCTAGTGATCAGGGATGTAATTTGGGAAGCAAATAGTCCCTCAAGTTAAATACAAAAACATACAAATAATGTTTCAAATCATTCAATTAATGATGGCTGTTATGGAAGAATCTGAGCTGATATCAATTGAGGTAAGCTCGGCTTGGCCAGTTGAGCGGCCGCGTCAAGGAAAGGGGATGGCAGAGCAAGACAAGCCAAACCTACGGTCCGGTACTAGCCCTGCTACTCTGACCAAGTCCAGACAACCAGTATCCCGCTTCCAAGTTCTTTTGTAGAGCTTTCACATTGGTATCCCGCTTTCAAATTCTTTTGTAGAGTTTTCACATCAGCCTGGAACCCAGAAGAAGCAATTGCACACCCCATCCGTTGGTTCCGACCAGCTTCTCGTCGACAAATAGCCAGGCTTGACCCGCTTATGGGTTCAGACTGTCAGAGGCAAGACCCAAACTATGGGGTCGGCTTGGATAAAGATGAAGCCTACAATCACGGATCAACTCTAGTAACGCATGTATGGAGCAACATTCGGCACACGATCTCCGGATAACTGCCAACATCAACGCATGCGTCGTTCACTCCTAATGGCAGAGATCATGTCGAGAATGACGGGCACGTTTGCTTCAATCAGAAGGTATAAATAAGAGACATGTCTACAAGAATAGGCATGCAAAATCTCTCACCTGAAACCTACCCACACAACTTAGACCCATATATCCTAGCCTGACTTTGGCATCGGAGGGTCCCTTGTTTTAGCCAGGGTCTCCTTTGTCTTTCTCTTGTACAGGCTTACAGGGCTCAGTGCGAGTACTCGGAGCTCGGCGAGGGTGAACTAGATTCTTGCATCAACATTTTGGCACCATCAGTGGGACTTCGAATAAAAACTGCTCTTACTTTACCAAAGAGAGATGACAAAAGGAAAGAAGAAAATGCATACACCAGTTGTTGCAACAAATCCCGAACCGTACAGGGCTCGAAGCTCTACCTCTGAATTACAGATAGAGTCTGCGCCTGCGGAACCTACTCAGCGGTCTGGGAACCGAGGAGGCAAATTCCAAGCATTACAGAACTAAATGGAAATGTTGGTCAATGAAGTCAGCCAGATGAGACAGCAGATAAATAGACAACACCCACCTCTTGACCAGGAGGTGAATGATCCGATGGGTGCAGAACATCCAGCCCCCGCAGCGTCCAAAGACGTCTCGCGAGGAGCATCTGGTCGAATCCCGATACGAGCACTAGCTCCGACCGATCTCTGCCACGAACTGGAACGGAGAAGACACGGAAGGACTCCTGAGCTTGATCATGCTCGAGAAACAGTTGCCGAGAATAAAGATCCCTGGGAGACTCAACTAGAAGAACTGCGAGGGTAGATCAACATAATGTGCTGTACATACCAAACTCAGACCCCGACCACGGTGGAAGCAATGATGGAGAAGACTGAACCCTCGTTCACCAGCGAAATAATGAATGCGGTGATGCCTCCAAGGGCTCTGGGGATCCTATCGAACACATGGAGTCCTATCACTCATGGATGGAGCTCCAGTCAACCTCCGGACTAATCATATGGCGAGCATTCTCGATAACGCTTATCGAAGCCGCACAAGGATGGTATCGACAGCTGAAACCGAAGTCTATTGGCTCATTCACTGAACTCAGTAAGGCATTCCTCACACAGTTCATCGTAAGTAAGCAGCACAGGAAACCCTCCACCCACTTACTCACCATCAAGCAGAAAGACGGGGAAGCTCTGAAGGACTACATTCTCTGATTCAATGGAGAGGTGATGCAGGTTGACGACTACTCGGACAAGATGGCTCTAGCTGCTATAATCTCTAGGCTCAAAGAGGGGAAGTTCCTATTCTCAATAGGGAAAAAGCCTCTAACCACGTTGAGTGAATTCATGAGTCATGCACAAAAGTATTCGAATGCCAAGGAAACTCCTCAGTAAGGCGTTTCTCACACAATTCATGAATCAGCTCTCGGAGGAGGACTCATCATGTGGGAAACTCCTCTGGAGACAAAAAGTGCAAAGATGCCCCATTCCAGCTAAGTACGAGCAAAAAGAGGTCAGATGAGCATGGATCCCACAACCAAAGGCCAAGTAGAAAACCTGAAAGCTGATTCAGCTCATATACTCCTCTCAACACATCTCCACAGCAAATCCTCTTGGAGATCCGAGACAAGAAGTTGCTGATGTGGCCGAGCTACATGAAGACGGATGCAGACCAGTGAGATAAGCATAAATATTGTCGCTTTCATCGCGACCATGGGCATAAGACCTAAAAGAGGAGATTGAGACTCTTATTCATAAGGGACACTTGTGTCGATACATAAAGGAAGAAACATAGGCTCGGAAGGATGAGCAACCGAGCAAAGCAGCGGATGACGGCACGAAGATTCAGACAATATGCGGGGGACCGTCTGGAGGCGAGGACTCAAACCAAGACTGAAAGGTTCATGCTCGGATTACTGACCCCGAGCACTACATCCACTTAGCAGACAAGCCGAGCAAGTAACCTTAAATAAGTTTGTGCATCCTGACGTTTACAGAGGATGACATGTGCGGAATTAAGCATCCTCATGATGATGCCCTGGTGGTCACCATGATGATAGCCAATTGAAAGGTGTATCGCATCTTTGTTAACACGGGGAGCTCAGCCGACATCTTGTACTTTGAGGCATTCGACAAGATGGGTATTGACAAGTCGCGCCTCTGACCCGTTCGGACCCTGTTGCACAGCTTCGCAGGCGATAAAGTCATCTCAGAAAGGGCGATCTCTCTCGGTCACGGCAAGATAGGGACAAAACCAAGTCACCTTGTTGGTAGACTTTTTGGTGGTGAACACACCGTCAACATACATCGTTATCCTCAGACGGCCATCACTTAACTCCATTAGGGCAGTGGTATCCACATACCATTTGATGATAAAGTTTCCCGTTGTTGGAGGGATCGACTACCTCCGAGGAGATCAACTGGAGGCTCGACATTGTTACACTATGTAGTTAGAAGGGGCTCAACAAAACAGGCCCTTACGGTCGATGCGCTCGACCCCAGAGAAGACACCTCGGAGGGGAGTCCCCCTATGGAGGATCTCCTGACTATTCCACTTGATGATACTGACCTGACTAAAATGGTCCAGCTTGGATCATCGTTAACCACTGATCAGCAAGCACAAATGTTGGAGTTTCTACATTAGCACAGGGGCATCTTCGCATGGTCCCACCAGGATATGTCGGGTACCGCTCCTGAAGTAATAGTTCACAAGTTAAATGTGGACCTGGATCACAGACCGGTCAAGCAGAAAAGAAGAGCCTTCGAGCCCGAGAGGTACGCGACAATCGCCGAGGAGGTCACCAAATTGCTCGACGTTGGTTTCATCGAGGAAGTCCATTACCCGGATTAGATTGTAAATGTTGTGCTCATTAAGAAGGCCAATGGAAAATGGAGGGTGTGTGCCGACTACTCGGACCTGAATAAAGCCTACCCTAAAAACAGCTTCCCCCTCCTCAGGATCGACCAGTTGGTCGACAGTACATCTATAACATTCTAAATTTTTGCTATTTTGGATTGCCAAAAATTCCTTTTTAAAAAATATTATATAACTAGCTCACGTCATCGCTTACTGACTCTTGACGTTCGAAGTGAGCCAATACGTAGGTGATACCAGTAAAGAACTGCATAAATTTGATTAACTAACCGTATGAAGCCAACAAATCTACCTGATCACTTAAACCTCGAGTTTAACCTCGTGAATTGTTCATCTAGGGCTCAAATATAACCAACCTATCACTGACTAATCAAGATAACAGTAACTAAATTAAAAAAACTACTTAAAGTCGAGCCAGCTATGGCCCGAATCTTAACTAACGGACCAAGTCAACCTATTTACTCATTTATCCTAAGAACCAATGGTTTAAAGTAATCATGACCGAATCACCATTTTCACTAATTTCGAATAGGCCACATTGTGAACTTAGTTAATCCAGACCCTAACAACTGCGCCCAAGAAATCTCCTTACCTAATTCATTTAAAAAATGCCCCGATTACCCGAACGAGTTCCAGACCACTCGTTAGTGGCCCACTAGTTCTGAAACTATAGAATAATGTCCGTCTCACTAGGTTTGACGTCCATCGCGGGTGACGAATCAAGATAATACTCAGAACTGCACAACTTGGACCAGAAGCCAAGTCTTGAAACCCGCGAATCCCATAGGCTAAAATCTGAAAACTTAAGTGAAATAAACCTTTTGCTCTTTCGCGAAGTTGTAGCTTTCTGACCGTTAGATCGCAACCAAACTCAAGCCATGAGTCAGGGATATTTACCTGCTCATATCCGTATAACTGTAGGCCCAATCGATCATCAGCGACCGTTGATCACAAATCAGGCCCCCATGGCCAATCGGGTCATTCGTTTGCCACTAAATTCGAACTAACCACTTATCCGACAATAGGGCATCTGCCCCATGACAAAGATGGGTCAAGAGCCCACTGGAATAGTCCTAGGGACCAAAAATCAACCCACTAGAGGTTATGCATGTTAGAAAAAGGGCTCCTAGGGCCATTTAGACATAAAAACTAAACTACATAAAGCTTAAAATTTCACTCTCCCACTCTCATCCGAATTTTTAATTGCAAGGGAGTGAGAGAGGGGGGAGAATCGAAGGAGAGAGCTCCTTGGGAAGCTGATTTAGGGAAAATCCTCCCTTACCGCTGCCCACGACGGAGCCCCCAACCCTGCTGCCGTAAAAGCGACCCACCAGCCATAAAAAGGTAAATTAGCCCAACCCCTTCTAAATTTTAGGTGTCTTAAGCCTTGCATGCATTCTAACATGCAAATCCTATCGACACAGGGCTCTAATACGCCAACCCAGGGAACCAACATCTTAGGAGCAGTTCCGCAAACCGTCAAGCCATTCGTAGGTGTGGATCATTAGTCTTAGGTGACTAATTATCGAACCTATGCTGAAATTAATAATTATGTGTGTGAAATTTATTGTGCATGTAGATTAGTGAGAAATTCATTGATAGTTATTTCTTTTTAAATATGTCTATCCATGTCTAGAATAATAAATTGCTTAATTCCATGCTAGATTAAGCTAATATATTGAATTGCTGCCCCTCATTTCAAAATCAGAAATTCAGATTATATGAAATTAATTTTTGATTGATCCCCAAATCTACAATGATTTGGGGAAAATGTGCCCACATATCATTGATATGCTTTGATTATGTTGAATGTCTACGCTTATGGATATGTATGCCTAAATTTTTCTATGACCAAGAGTAGTTATGATTTCCCATAATATGCTAGATGATTAATTCATTTTATGGGTTGGCCAGCAAAATTTTAAGACTCACACGGGCAGCCCCACCGGTTGGGCCTCCCAACGACCAATCTGAACAATTTAGGTCGAATACAAATAGTCGGCAGTAGTTAGACTATGTGGGATGCTCGCACCCAATGCCGGGTTTTCTACGGTTCACCTGAATTGAACAAATTGGCCCACTAACTGACCAACCATGTTTGTTAACCATATATGATCACACCTATTTGAACCTAAGACACCCTATGCCCATGTGCCACCCATTGGTAGCGACTATGATGAGATTCACAAGTCTCGGGAGCCGGGCATGGTAGAATGAGACATTATGCTCAAGTTTTCGGCCTACGCTAGGGTGACGAGCCTCCCCGTAGTGACCGCGAGCAATCTAGGGTACCCGCCTCGTGAGCAGGGCATGGTGGAATGAGACACTATGCTCGAATTGTCGGCCTACGCTGAGGTGATGAACCTACCCATAATGACCACGAGTAATCCTACTTTATAAGCCACCTTTCGTATGCGTTTTCTGGGAGTGATGAATACAAACGGATCAAGGATCGCAGGCACAATGCCACCGCGGCCGCCTGGGCCTCACGATCGGGTTAGGGCATTCACTTCGTTAGGGTGTCCTAGTTTCTACGAAAATGCTGGATGAATAAATGTAACACTCTCCATCTCATCGCATAAGTTAAGTTGGCGACTCAGCGGTCGAGGTCGCATTGATGGAGTGTTGGGCATTGCGAACGTAAAATGGTGTCGCTCGAGGGAGTGTTAGATGGCGAGGGCATGCATTATAGCATAATAACATATATTAAAAAGAGTAGCTAGGACTTTGTACTTGATGCTTTTCATTAATTACGTCTATGGAATTGATAACTTGTGTCACTTATTGCTAATAGAACCCGCTAAGTTGATCACTCACTCCCACTCTGGGATGATATTTTAAAACACTAACCAAACCCTATCTTAGATGCAAGTGTTACGAAGCTCGACACACTGGATAGGCCGAGTATAGATGAGGAGGAGGAGCTCACTTACTTTCAGCTTTTGGGCGGATCACCATAAGCCATCCTAGGACTAGTGATGGGGCCTTAGGGCAATAGGACATTTGCACATTCTTTTAGACCATATATTTTATTAGGACGTTGTCCCGTATATCACGTGTACTATTTCATTTTGCTGATCATATATTTTATTAGTTGCACTTTAATTCAATAGTTTAGTCATGGTTTATGGAGCATGATCCGTTTAATTTCTCAATTGCTCATGTATCAATTAGATTATACTCGCATTTGGTCAATCCGTAAGACATAAGTGGCACCCGGGATGTCGGGAGTTGAGTATCTACTCGGCCCCCGAAATCTAGGGCGTTACAACAGCCGGGCATGAACTCCTTACATTCATGGATGCATACTATGGCTATAACCAGATAGCAATGCACCCACCGGACAAACAAAAGACGACGTTCGTCATGGATAAAGGGTTATACAATTATCGAGTCATGCCCTTCGGCTTGAAGAACGCTGGGGCCACTTATCAGAGACTAGTAAACAAGATGTTTGCTCGTCAGATCAGCTAAACCATGGAGGTTTACGCCAACGACATGCTAGTGAAGAACATCAGAGCATCTGACCACATATCAGATCTCGGAGAAACTTTCTCTATTATATGGAAGTATTGAATGAGGTTAAACCTGACCAAATGCGCGTTTGGTGTAGGCTCAGGTAAATTCCTCGGCTTTCAAGTTAGCCAAAGAGGCATTGAGGCAAACCCAGATAAGATCAATGTCTTCCTTAATATGAGCTCACCTTGGACGATGAAGGAAATCTAATGCCTCACTGGAAGAGTAGTCGCATTCAGCCAGTTCGTCTTTAAAGCAACTGTAACGCCCCGATTTTCGAGAGTCGAGCAAAGGCCCAACTCCCGAGATCCGTCACATCACTTATGCAACATAGATAATGATGATTAAATGTTGTCCGGGTTAGTGCATTTGAACATGAATGAGATTATACTAAATCAACATATCATACTCTATAGGCGATTAAATTAAGCAAGCGGAAGACTGTGATAGATATATAAAGTGTATACATGGATATAAACCCCAGAGTATGATCATGTCACCAGGCTGAATAATTACATATATAGTTCCAAAATATACAAAATGATAAAGGGTAATGTCATATAATCCATATCCCTATAGCCCCGGTGACGCAACTCCAGGTCTACATATACCTGCCAGAGAATTGCAGGTAGGAGAACTCCTCCTCATCGTCGTAGAAGACAGGCTCCATCTCGTAAGCCTCACCATCATCTGCAGCTACAACAGAGTCTGGTTGGTGTTTTAAAACATTGTCCCAGAGTGGGAGTGAGTGATCAACTCAGTGGAGCTATAAGGCAAAGGTTAACATGTTATCAAATCAATCAAGCAGTAATGATAAGGCAGTACAACAATCATGTCCTAAATACTCTTGTTAATGCAAGAATGATATGTATTAATGATGCATGCTCTCGCCTGCACTCCCTCTACGACATCATCTCACGGTCGCGCATGCTAAACTCTCACTGTGCTCAACACCCACATCAAAGGCACATGTAATGCGGTACATGGTCGTGTTAGCCAAGTTCTTACTTAGATTATTCATACAACAGGTTTGGGAAGCTAAGGTATCTCTCTTTATATCATCGACCCAAACAATGATTCATCTAGGGTCGTCAATCCTAGTTAATCACATACGATAGGCAAGTTCGCGAGTTCACACTATAGGTCGCTACGAGAGGTTCGTCACCTCAGCGTAGTCTTAATTCACACTCAAGGTCACTATGAGAGGCTCGTCACCTGATCGTAGGCCTATTTTATACTCAAGGTCACTACGGGAAGGCTCGTCACCTTAGCGTAGGCCGACAGCTCTAATACGGTGTCCTATACACCACCATATTTGGCTCACGAGTTTGTATTACTCACTTGTCACTACAGGGAGGTTCGTCACCCCAGCGTAGGCCGACAGCTCGACCACGATGTCCCATATACCACCATGCCCGAATTATGAGTCTTAGCGGACCATGATATCAAGGTTAAATGGGCTTTACACTGGTAAGTGGTACCTTAGATTCAAGCAGTTATGTCCATACATGGTAAACACACATTAGGCCAACCGAGTTACTTGACAAGTCCGATTGATACGAGCACACGCTAACTTAATCGACATGGAGCGCATATGCATTCCTTATGGCCTAACCACTGTCGATAATCACCATACGACTCGGATTCATCGAACGTACCCGTGGTGGCGAAACTAAATCGGCAACTCGATCAGAAGTTGTTAGCCGATTGCCTGGACTATGCGATAGTCCCAATCATACTCAGTTGTAATAGGCATTCATATGTGACAGTCAAACAACATGTAACAATCAAATCACATATAAATCTCATTCGAGCATTTTAATAAACACATAGTGCACATGTTATCACACATAGGCATTTCATACATGAATCACTTAGTCGAATGTATATTACATGAATGAATCTATTCATATAACTAAGGTAATTGAGAATCTCATCTCAACACCTTGAATAATTGCATGTCATCAAGCAATCACCTATTCAGACATTTTATCAAACACTTAAACTACACATTTCAAACATATATGTAATAAATTAGTCATAACATATATTATGACAAATCCTTCCACAAAGGAGTTGTCACGCATTCAACAATCACGTATTCTCAATTAATAAGCATGACAAGCACAAATCATAATTCCATATTCATTCAGACATTTCAACAAACACATGGAATACATTATATTTAACATAATTCATATATATGTGTAATACACGAAAAACATCGTGTCTAAGCACATGTGACAGCAATCAAGTCAGTCATAAATCATTAACTGACATTGAAAGCCTTGAAAACCATAACCTAAATTTTTATAGTCTACACCTTTCATCGGTATACTCGTATCAAACTTAGTTTGAATCCTACGCCTTTGTCTATGACACAACGGCAACCTATAACATGAAATAGGTTAGCTATTTCACCATTTTACCTATCTGGATCCCTAAAACAGATTAGGGTTAGAATTTCTTACCCAAAAATGGATTCAGATTCGTCGGTGTAGCGACACGGGAGAGGTGATTCAGCACGTGGAGTGACGGGAATAAATCTCAGCGACAAACCACAACTCTCTCTCACTTCTCCTCACTTTCTCCTTCTCTTTTCTCTCTTTTCTCTCCTAAGATTTAGAAAATTCGTATGGAATGAGAGAGGGGTGGGTTTAGGGTCTTATATAGGCGCAGAAGTGAAGTCAATGGCCCTAGGGCTATGGTATACTTAGGTTATAGACAAAAACGGCTGTTTCGGGTCAATGGGATTCATCTGGAAGCCCATTACCTACGTACGGTCTGGAGAAAATTCACTAACAATGGATCTATGTCAAGTTAAGACTTCAGTCCGATCGGATTTGTGGATCGACCGTGGAGGACCAGTTTCAGTTCAACAGTCATCGTTACTCGATCAAGGTCACAAGTACACTGACATGTGTAGGGAAATTTTCCTGATCCAAGGGTGTAGTTGGGTCAGAATCTGATGGTCTAAAACCTTAAATTTGGCCTGCAAGCGAATGACCCAAATTACTTAAATCTGAGTTCATTTTCTAAAGATATTCGCATTTCTCACACACTTCGCTTCAGCCTCAAGTTGTGCATTTTTTGATACTATTTGAACTTGATTATGGCGATGCTTGTCAAGCCCAATAAGGCGGTCATAAGTGTATAGTTTTGCAGTAATCGGACTTTCGACGTGCGGTCTATGTCTAATACGGAGTTTCAATGTGCTGTCATAAGTAACTAGGTTTTGAGATTGATCCTAGGTTTCTAGGTAATGTAGAGTTAGCGATTTTACTAGTTTTGGGTCTTGCAGTTCGTATAAAAAGCGGTTCAAGCTAATCTACTAATTAATTCAGTTTATTGCTTAATTAATTTTCATTTAATTTCTAAAGGATTCGGTCCTTAGTGATTTCTGTCTAAGGTGATACTCGGGTCTTTATACGAATTTTTTCGAGATGTTATAATCAGACAAGTGTCTCCCCTTATTCCAGCAGCTGAAGGGTAATAAGAAGGTAGAATGGACGTCGAACTATGAGCAGACGTTTCAGCAGTTGAAGCAATATCTAGGGTCACCCCTGTTGCTGTCTAAGTCGAAGAAAGGGAAACCACCGTTCCTCTACTTGGCGGTCTCAGCCTCAGCCATAAGCTAAGTCCTCATCAGAGAACCCGAAGGGAAACAGTACCCTATATATTATGTCAGCAAAGCACTGGTCCCAGCAGAGATAAGATATCCGAGCATGGAGAAGCTCACCCTAGCTCTGGTCATGCCTGCACAACAGTTACGCCCATACTTCCAGGCACACTCGATAACCATCCTCACTGATCAACCACTTCGGCAGGTACTCCAGAAGTCCGAAGTATCTAGGCGTCTGACCAAGTGGGCTATAAAGCTCGGCGAATTCGATATCGAATATCGGCCGAGGACTACCATCAAGGGCCAAGCGGTGGCTGACTTCATAGTGGAGTTCACCGCTCAAAATAGTGAAGCCGAAATATTCAATTCAAAGGCGATCTCTTGTTCGAAAGTAAACCTCATGATCCTTCAAATTTCTCTGCCTACCAAGGATACCAAAGCAAAGGCGAAGACAGCAGACAACTGGACCATGTTCGTAGACGACTCGTCAAACTCGAAACGAGGGGGAGCAGGAATTACCTAGCCGCACTTAACTCGACAACTGTTTAATATGCCATAAGGCACAATTTTCGAGCCTCCAAAAATGAAGCAAAATACGAGACTTTATTAGCTGAACTTAGGTTAGCGATTGCCTTGGGAGTCCGATTCCTCAAGGTCCGGTGTGACTCTCAGCTCGTCGTGAACCAAGTATCAGCAGAATATGAAGCTAAGGAAGCCAAAATGATAGCCTATCTGGGCAAGGCACGGAAACTTATAAGTTCTAGGGGTGCAACATCAGTCAAATACCGAGGACCGAGAATTCTTAGGCTGACGGTCTCACAAAGTTGGCCTCGGCGACCGAAGGGAACATTCCGAAGATTGTCCCCGTGGAATTCCTCAATGAGACAAGCATCAATCGTTTCGACCAAGGAATCGTTCACCCTGTGCAGACAACCACAAGCTGGATTGATCCTATAATTGAATGCCTCACGAATGGCAATACCCCTGAGGATAAGTTAGAGGCCCGACATTTGAGGATCAGAGCAGCACGATATGCAATCATAAGAGATACATTGTACAAGAAAGGCTTTTCCTTACCATATTTAAGGTGTCTCCGACTAGACGAGGTGGAGTACGTAATCTGAGAGACCCATGAAGGGATCTACGGGAATCACTCTGATGGCCGAGCTTTGGCCCAGAAGATTATCTGTCAAGGATACTTTTGGCCAACAATTCGAGAAGACTCCAGAAGCTTTGCCCAGAAGTGTGACAAATGCCAGGTTCACAACCATCCCTAGGCAACCGGAAGAGGAGCTGACTCCCATGAGTGGGCTATGACCGTTTACCCAGTGGGGGATTAATATCATCGGACCATTGCCCCACGGTAAAGGGCAGACCAAGTAATATGCAATTATAGCCGTCGATTACTTCACCAAGTGGGCTGAAGCCGAACTTACTGCCAAGATCACCGAGCAGAAAGTGATGGACTTCATCTGGAAGAATATTGTATGCCTGTTTGGCATTCCTCACACCATTGTATCAGATAATTGAAAACAATTCGACAATGATAGGTTCAAGGGCATGTGTCAAGGACTCAGCATAAAATATGCATACTCGTCGCATTGACATCCCCAATCTAACAACCAAGTGGAAGCAGTGAACAAGATCATAAAAAGTCATCTCAAGACCAAGTTCGAAAAAACAAAAGGCGCCTGGGCTGAGGAGCTCCCGTTCATGTTATGGACATATGGAACTACGGCCCGGTCAACAACCGGGGAAACCCCCTTTTCTCTCTCTTATGGCACCGAAGTGGTTGTCCCTGTCGAGGTAGGACTCCCCATTGCTCGAGTGCGATCCTATCAGGACAGGAAGAACTCCGAGCATATGACAACAAGCCTCGACCTACTTGAGGAGCTGAGGAATATGACCGAACTACGGATTGTGGCTCGGCATAAGCAGGTCGCCTGTTTCTACAACTCTAGGGTCAAGACGAGGCGGTTCCGATGGAGAGACCTCGTCCTTCGTCGTGTGTTCCAAAACACCACGGAACCCGGAGTAGGGTCCATATGACCAAATTGGGAGGGACCCTATCGAGTAGTTAGCTTGGCCAGACCCGACTCCTATCGTCTCGAAGACTTGGAAGGGCGCCCACTGTCGCACCCGTGGAATGCTGAGCATTTGAAGATCTACTATTCCTGAGGGAAATAATGTAAGGGTCGGCCCTATTTGTGGTGAATCCACATTTCAAATAAAAGATGCATTTTTCTACACTTCTGTAAAAATCTACATGGGATCTCGAATATGGGCAAAGGTCCCACGGACGAGCCAATCACTTAAAGAAGTGATGACTTCGTCACCTAGGCACACTACGAAAGACCATTTCTCATGTGCAGATATGGAGCCCTTCGACGAGCTAACTCTTAAAGAAGAGGTCGGCCCGTCATTCGACAGACCCCACAAGCGCAATCCACATAATCAACAACAAACACGTTAACTAAAGATCTACAAGTATCATATTCAAAATGGCACTGAAGCGCAATAATATCCAATTACTAAAAATAAAAAAGAAATAGGTTCAGCCAGCTTAAGGGGGATCACCACTAAGGGCCTAGTCGGCCGAGAGAGTATCTTTGTTATTTAGGGCGTCAAGGTTGAGTTCTGGGTAGAGCTCTTTGACGTCTTCTACGCAGGCGTTGTAGCCACAGTAGTAGACCTTCTCAGCCTCGACAATCCTTTCCGGTGAAGTCTTAAACTCCTCAACAATGGCGACGGTTATCGAGGCAACCGAGGTCTTGAACTCAACTCGTTGAGTAGCGAGAGCCTTCTCAACGGCTGCCTCTGCATCTGTGACAGCATCAAGCCTTGCCCGCCTTAACTCACCCGCCACCGGGGCGTTGTCATCCTCCATCGAGCCGAGGTAGGCTTTGACCTTCGCCAACTCGAAGTCAGTCGAATCTAGACGGGATTGGAGCTCGTTGACCTCCCCTTGGAACACCAGCTCCTTCACCTGACCCTCGGCCACCAGGCCCCTGAGCTCCTCTCGCTCCTCGGCTGCTGCCTTTAGGAGCGAATCCACCTTGGTCTTCTCCCTTCGAAGAGCTTCTACATCTCCTTGGAGGGCCTCGATCTCCTCATCCTTCCTACTTATCTCCCATAGTCTCTCTCAGGTCGATAGGAACATGAATAGTGTCGGCACATAAGAAGTGAAAAACATGTCAAGATCAAGGAGAGGTAAATCGACTAAGGGAGGGAGGTTACCTTATAGAAAACTGAGGCAATATCATTGACGAAGGATTCATGGCAGTGTGTGAGGAGCTCGATGATCTCCACCTTTGGAGCATGCTTTGTCGCCCAGCCGACCAACTGGGACATATGATGACCAGGGGGGAACTCCCCAGCCTTAGGGAGGGGAGCAGATCCCACGGCCTAGCTGACACCAATGGCAGCCGAGGCCTAAGGCTCGGTCATTGGCGTGCCCCCATCCTGGGTGGAGTATATGTTCTCCCAACCAGATAATCAACATCGACGGCCGTGAGTACGATGTTCTCGTCACCCACCAAAGCCTCCCCCCTGGGCTCGGAAGAGGAAGGGACGACGATAACAGCTCCCCTGACTACCTCCCTTTCCTCCCCAAGCGAGGGAGGGGCAGTCGAGGGTAGGGGCGGGAGTGGCGACGGCCTTGGCCTCGGAGGTGGCGGCGGGACCAGCCTTGGCTTAGCGAGTCTCCTTCCTCCGAGCAGTGACCTTCACTCGGGGTTCGAAGCACAGCATCTCCTGGAAAGGGGAGGTGGGGCTTCCTCTTCCTAGACCCCGACGCCTCGGCCATACCTGCGAAAAATAACTCAGCTTCAGGGAATGACTCCATCAAGAACTCTGACTAACAGAACAATATATAAATACTGACCTAAAGCGGAAGGGAAAGGTTTAAATATGCAGAGCCCGGACTAATGAAGGTCCTCCGGGTTAATGATGTGGTGTGGTGTTAGACGCGTTGCTCGGTGTTAAGCAGTCTCGCCCTAGCAACCTGAGTTCAGAGAAGGGAAGAGAGCTCGGGAGGACCCTTCGGGTACGCTGCCAAAGAATAGCGAAGATCAGATAAGAACAACACAAGCTGAAAAGTGACGGCAGAACAGGTATCTTTCGAAATCTGACCTAGAGTGGATAATTTGGTGGGCACTTTGACCCACAGACCATTGAGCTCGCCCGCGGGCACCTCCCACTCTCTCGAGGCCCAAAATCACTTATTCTTCCAATCTTTGTTGGAAGTGAGAAGCATGGTGATGAGGCTGGGACCTTGATGAGTCCTTGCCGAGAAATAGTACCAGTACGACTTGAAGTGGTAGTGCTTAGCTTGGTAGACGGCCATAAACTCGTCAGGCATCAACTCTTGATTTTTTAGCCGACGCCAGATCAAGAAGGCAGCTATCAACGTCCTCCAAGCATTGGGGACAAGCTGTCCTCGAACTAACTTTAGATGTGCGGTCATGGCATGCACGAAGGAGTGGGTTGGGAATTGGAGCCCACATTGGAGGGCGCAGATGAAGATCATGACATCATCTTCAGCTAGGTCCCCCGGGGCATCGAGAGGGGTCAAAGCGTGGATATGCACTGAGCTCGGAATTTAAAATTTTGATCGGATCTCGGCCATCTGGGATTCCACCAAGACCGAGCCTTCGGGGACGAGCTCGGCTGGTGGGCCACCTGATGGTCCAGCAATCACCCTTCCCATTGGATCTCGAGGTATTCTCTTTGTGCCCTTAAAACAAGCACTGGCTTTAGGGCCCTTATCTTTTTTGGCACGAGGTTGAAGGGGTATCGCTTCCAGTGGGCCTTTTGAAGCATCGCGCCTGGAGTTTACACTCTTTGGCTCGAATTCACCCTCGAACGCATAGACTTCTCGGACTTCACCCGACCCATTCAACATCGTAGATTGAATGGAAAAGGGAAAGACTTAAAAAAAGGGGGTCCGAAAGAGAGGACTCACCGGAAATTGCCTATTTCGGGGAATTGTCTACAGCAAGCACCTTCCAGGAGAAATAGAAAGGAGAATTCAAATGAGGAGGAAACTAGTTTTTATAGCCCCAGTCGGCCATCTGCAATCATGACAGACAGTTGTCCCTAAAGTTGGAGTGCCGTAGAGCTGAACCCTACGACGTACATGGCACTACACCATTAGTTCGGACTTACGTCCACCGAGCCACGCACTGCTCGCATAAAATGGCAATCAATGCGTAGATGTCTTTCCACCTTTCGAAGTCCACATGGTAATGCCCCGCTCACCCCAACGATTTGAATCCTTAACGTCGCCACATGTTCACTATTCATAGGCTCATAATCGAAAAGCTGTCGCCGTAGTACGACGCTTCAATGACAGAGAGCCATGATTATGATTATATGCTCCGATTTTACCGACTCATCATTGTGAAGGGCGCGACGGATCACCTCCCCAGGCATTTACTCTCTGAGTCTGAGCTTGAACTCAGAGAGTAGGGGGCTTCTGTTATGAGAGAATTTGAGCCGACCTCAATTGAGGTAAGCTCGGCTCAACCAGTTGAGCGGCCACGTCGAGGAAAGGAGATGGCAGAGCAAGACAAGCAGACCTGCAATCCGGTACTAGCCTTACTACTCTGACCAAGTCCAAACGACCAGTATCCCGCTTCCAAGTTCCTTTGTAGAGCTTTCACATCAGCCTGGAACCTAGAAGAAGCCATTACACACCCTATCCATTGGCTCCGACCAGGCCCATCATCGACAAACGGCCAGGCTTGACCCGCTTATGGGCTCGGACTGTCATAGGCAGGACCCAGACTATGGGGTCGGCTCGGACGAAGATGAAGCCTACAATTACGAATTAACTCCAGTAACGCATGTATGGAGCAACATCCGGCACACGATCTCCAGATAACTGCCAACATCAGCGCACGCGCCTTTAACTCCTAATGGTAGAGATCGTGCACATTTACTTCAATCAAAAAGTATAAATAAGAGACATACCTACAGGAACAAGTACGTAAAATCTCTCACCCGAAACCTACCCACACAACTTAGACCCAGATTTCTAGCCTGACTTTAGCATCGGAGGGTCCCCTACTCCAGCCGAGGTCTCCTTTGTCCTTCTCCTGTATAAGCTTACAGGGCTCGGTGCGAGTGTTCGGAGCTCAGTGAGAGTGAACCAAATTCTTGCATCAACAATGGCCATAAATTTTAATGGTAAAGAATAATAAGATGATTAAGGTGGTCCAATTAGTGTATTTTTTGTATACTCTGCATCAATGATGAGCCCACAACTTGTATAATTCATATTATCACAAGTAGTAGATGGGTAACCACAATTGGATATGAGCAAACCATTGTTGCAGTCTTAGCTCAAAAGAGGAGGATGCTTAATTTACACTTTTTTCTTTGAAGATTGCCTACTCGCAAGCCCAAGCGGTGCGGTGGCCCAAGCTTTGTGGGGTCCACTGTGATGTTTGTTTCATTTACACTAATCATCCATTTTGTCAGCTCATTTTAACGCACAAGCCCAAAAATGAGTATGATCCAAAGCTCAAGTAGACCATACCACAAGAAATAGTGGAAACAATGACAACCGATGTTGAAAACTTCTTAGGGGCCACAGAAGAGTTGGATCAAGTAAGCCCTAAGAAGGTTTAAGTGAGTGTTGTCATCGACGCCACTGTTTCACGTGGTGTGGTCAACTTGAGCTCTGGATCTGCCTTATTTTTGGGCTTATGCCCGCATGGATAAAACACATACAACCAAATGGGCCCCCACAAAGCTTGGGTCATGTTGTGCCACCAAGGATATCCCCAGCAGCAGGTGCTCTGCTTCCTTTTCATGGGTCTGGGTCGGGTCTAAGTCAAGTGCATTTCAAATCGTACATAGCCAAAGTTAGCTCAACTGGGCCACAATAGATGAACCTAAATTCTCCGATGGGGCTAACCTGGGGAACGGTTTAGATGGCATATAAACGTCATAGTCGCGGAAGGAAGGTTTTCTATAGTTAACTTGCCCATCCTCGCTATTCTTGTAAGGTGGCCTACTTGAGTTTTGGATCCGCTTTGTTTTTTTTTGGGACCAGACTCGAACATGAAGTGACAGAACTGGCAGACAGATATCATATTACACGCACAATATGGTGGGCTCCCAGAGCTAGGTTATTGCATAGCCTAAAACCCTAAAACTCGACTTGATATCTAGTTGGGTTGGGTTGGGTTGACTTGAAGACTCAAGCCAACTTGATATTTAATTATTAAATTAAATTTAAAAAAAAATTAAATTAAATTAAATATTACTTTTTTTAAGAGTTACTAAATATATATTTAATAAGAAATAAAGACATAAACTACCAAATATGAAGTACATACCTTGCCAAAATATGAACAGATGAAAGACGTGGGAGCACATAATGGGTTTTGAAAATCTAACAGAATAATGTTGTCACTTTAAATTATTGGTATGGATATTTTCAACAACATCCGTTCAAAAGTTTAAAGAAAAATCATTTGACCATATTCAGGCTAACTAAGTAAATGACTGATGGCTGGAAGAAAAAAATAAACCCACAAAATTTTAATAAAAATTAAAATTAAGTGCTTAATTTTTTGTATTTATTAAACGATCTAAAATTTAAAAATTATTAAAAATCGCAATTTTCAGTGACGGCACCTTGCTAGTAGAGTCATTTAACTCTCTAAAAAAGGTCAGGAGTTTGAATCCCATGCTCATTTCTTATTTTCGAAAAAGAATCACTCAGTGTATGACTCGGTTCAAGTCGACAGAGTTTGTGAGCTGACCTGACAGGTCTAGTACAACCTCGACTAAGTCAAGCTCGCCAGTGAGTTTCATGCTGACGCAGCTTGAAATCTCATGGAGTTGAGTTGACTTGGCTGAGTTTCGAGTCGACCCACTGAGTTTTAAAACTATGGTCCTGTCAAGAGGGGTCCATGGAATAGATCAATTAAGCATTAAAACTCCCAGATTTAAGCATTATCCATAGTTTTGGGGCATACTATGGATAAGCATGCCCCAAAACTCTCACAGATTTAAGAATCCTAGCCATCAATCTAGAGCCCTTTTTCAGTTGAACCCGGAAGGTTGTTGCATTTCCCTTTTCAACCATCTTTCTTCTTCTTCTTCTTCTTCTTCTTCTTTTAAAAAAATAAAAAAATAAAAAAAATTTATATATTACTAAGCATTAAAACTCCCATAACCCATTAAATAGGCGGCCAGGGAATAGATCAATTAAGAAAGAAAATGCATCAACAATTCATATTCAATCATGAAAGGCCAAAATTTTGATGGCTAGGGTCTTCCAAACCAGGGTATTTGGTGCATCAGAGATCAATGAGTAGGACATTTTATCAACATCTTGGATCATTGAGCCATGGCTACACTTGTAAAAACCAAAAACCGAGCATACTGAACTCCTGGGCTGAGCATCCAGCATGGACATGCAAATGAGCCCATCTACATCATTCACATATTTCTATCAAATGGCCCTCACCCGTCCTTGGATCAGTGAAACATCTTAGGACTTGCAAATCTCTCCAAAGCTAACTATGCTTGGTATTACAATCCTAAAATCCAGCCAGTTCAGCAAATGACCAGAGCTCAGCAATAGTCATACAGGAGAGACTGAATTCAATTGACTGCAAATGGCCCTAAAACAAATATAGCAAACACCGGTGAGACCTGAGGAGCTTGCTCAAGAGACATCGATTTTGCAACAACATCATCCAAAACACCAAGAGCCTGCTGCCAGATTTAAGGCCAAAGCTACCAAAATGGCTGTGGAACACACTCCCCAAAGTAGCTATTTCACAGTGATGCAACAACTTGCTTTCGTAGCATTCTGTCATGGTTTAGCATGGCCCCCACACTCTCAACCACCAAAATGATCTGCAGAAATGACCCAGAAGCTGCTTGAGAAGTGTGCGAGAGGGAAATAGTATGAAATGACTAATGCAAGCAAACAAATTTGAAATAAAACCATATTCTCATTTATCAAGATACCCAAGCTCGGTCCCCCTTTCAGCCAGCTCCACAAAAAGGAGTAGAGTTTTGGGGACTGAATTTCAGTAAAAATGTGAAAAAATGAACACACACACACAATGAATGCATGAATAGAAATCGGATCTTCCCAACTTTAGGCTGCAATTGGCTCATCACCATTACAGCAGCAGAGAAATAATTTGCAGATTCTGGAATTCCTACTCTTAAAAGAATTTCCAAAATCATGTAATGGGGCTAATGCTGTCTCGGAAACAAGGAGCTCTTTTGTATCCACACAGGTCTAGTTTCATGATTTTGAAAATTCTAACAAGATTAGAAATCCCACAAATCACAAATTCTTTTTCTCATGGCCTGACCGACGGGCAGCCTTAAGAGTGCCATTTGGATTCTCATTTTTCATAACCAACAGGCAGCCTTAGAGTGCCATTCGGATTCTCATTTTTCATAACTGCTGGCTATGCTTAGCATTTTTTAAAAAAAAATTGCATTCTAAATTAGGGGACATCTAACCAGAGCACAATGTGCCGATTCCCTTGTCTGGTGCGCCACCCTCATATTGAGCACCATGACATCCATGACCCAGGTTGTTAATTTGGGTGGTCCCACAATGGATAGACCACTGTCTGCATATCACATAGATTGGGTGATCCAGCCCATCGAATTGACGGACTTTTTGCATTCAATGCTGATCATTTCCAATATCTTTCCTGCTGTTTATTTATTATATGCACCTGATCAGATGGTTAAGATCGTCCAATCAGTGATATTTATATACTCTGTCCAGTCCATTCTGCCACCCACTTGATGAATGGTCAGGACCAGGGAACTCTGTGCCAGGCATCCAATCTTTCAGTGAAGCCCACCATATAAAGAAACTGATAAATTGAACCCGCTTTGGTTTGCCATTGAACTTACAATCTTGAGATCAAATCTACAATATTAATTTCAGCAGCTAAAGTTCACAAAGTAAAAGAGTGTACCTGCAAGCAAGCATAAGCAATAGCAGTGGCAAAGTAGAAATTAGCATTGCCGGTACCCTGCACATTTTATTGCATGAGTAAAGATTTGAGTGAGCTACAGTAATCCATGTGCATTTGCAGGGGAGTATGTGCATATGTAGAGAGGGGGAGTGCCATACCCTCCATATCCAGAGGTTGTGCATCACAGGGCTAAGGAGAGACACCCCAACATATCCGCAAAAGAGGAAGAACGAGAAATGCATGTCTGCATGTTATGGTGAGTAAACAGCATAAGACGTTGAAACCAATGTCAAAAGGCCGCCATAAACAACAAGCATCGAATCGATTGAAGTTTTACCTGCTAGTTCATTGATGAACAAACCCAAAAGCCCCAAGTATAGAGCAGTGTCTCCAATCTTATATATTTTGAACAGAAAAAACACGTTAGGTTGACACTTATTACATGAATTTGGTACAGACTGAAAAAAAAAAAAAAACAAAAAAAAAAACAACAAAACAAAACAAAACTGTTTCAAGAGAAGAAGATGAATGCACAAAAACATGTTGTAGTTGTCCATGAGCTTTCACTGATACGGGACCTGTTTGGATGGGGGCAGCTCCAATTGAGTCAGATTGAATTGCCCCTGTCCATTTCATTTCTGTCAGATATATAAGAAATGAATGTGAAAGGGGAGCTCGTTTATGTCAGATATATATGAAACGAATGTGAAAGGGAAGCTCGTTTATTGCATTCTTCTCTCCTGCCAAAGGCCTTGTGCATAAACAAGAACATTTTTGCTGGATGCGAAGTCATTTTGCATAAAGAAAAGAAACATTTTTTATTTTTATTTAAAAAAAAAACAAACTCAAAAAGTCACAATTCAACCCCGTACTAACAGGCCCTCAAGTTCATGAGAAAAATATTAGCCGAAACATTCAATACTGGGCTACAAGGTTTTTTTTTTTTTTTTTTTTTTTTGAGAGAGAACAGAAATTTTATTAAAAGCCCGCAACAGAGGGGAAAAGAATACTATTGGGCTTCAAGAAATGAAAGAATGAAAAAGCACGCTCCTCAGTTTTTCAGACTGGAAGCCCAAGAATAAATCAAGGAATCAGCCCTCAAATTTGCAGTTGCATTTCTTTAAAGTCCAACTTGAAAGTAACATAATTGCAGTTGGGGGCCCAGATCCTTAACATATATGCTGAAGGCAATTTACAATTTAGCCATTTCCCTTTTATTAGATTAATAAAAGCCATTCTTTGTCACTCTGGTTCCAGCATTGAGTAGACTTATGCAGGTCACAGTTTTTTAAACTCAGCAAAAAACAAAAAAATCTTATTCATCTAACAAAGAATCATTAATCATATATCCTCATCAGTACAATCATCATATACATTTGAACTCAACAGTATTATGTACATTTTACAGCCTCCATAGCGATTTGGCAAATTATGAACCTTCCCAAGGACTGGACAAAGAAAGATGAATACCTTCTTTAGAGGAATTATAGGACAGGCAACCTAAGGCTTTCTGCAATCGGGTTTTCAGTTCTGACAAGTGGGTTTATTGTAAGGTAATCCAGACCCATTGATCTGTTGTGCCCCACGGTGGTTGGACCATGCCCCCCCAAAAAAATCCCAGATCGGAGGATCCTAACCAGTAACCACTAACCTTGGGGCTTTTTCAGTTGAATGTGGATACTTCTCTTCTTAACGCGTATTTGTAGGTCATGAACAGAAATGTTATGATTGTCTTACCAAGGAGACTTAGGGCATGCTCCAACAGTAGGATAGACAGACTAGTGATCTAGATTAGCGGAACCATTAGCCCCACATGTCAAAACCAAGATCCCGAGTATGTTGGCCAAAAAGCCTCAGGCAATGATATCTATAATTCCTCAATCTTGATGTATGGTTAAAAGATTAATGGTTAATTCCATCCTGCGAAACTAGAGTATATAGCAAAGTATAAATAAGGAAAACTTACCGACGGATAAGATTTGAGCATTGAAGAGATCGCAATGTACACAAATGCAAGAAAACAAGGCCGGTGGTTCAGGCGTATGGCCAATGGCAATATCATGAATAGGATGTTCACATGAAAAACTATAAGAAAGAAAACTCTGAAAAAATCAAAGACTTCTGCAAAGAAATACCTGCATTCAATGACCCTGAATAAGTACAGACTAAAGCTAAAAACAAGTGTAGAAAAGGTTTGCTGGCAGCTCACCATAAGATGCCTATATTTGGGGATAGATCCTCCACAGTAAGAATAAATCCATATGTCCTGCAAGAACCAGCAACAAACAAAAGAATAATATGTAAGGTAAAAAAATAATTAATTTCTCACAATATATATATATATACAGGAGAACACGTCTCGTTCGAAATGAAGAAATTAGTGCACTAAAAGTACAGAAAACATCAGGCATCCATGAGAAATCTTACTTCTTTAACATTTCCGGCAGTCCACCATATTGTTTAAGGGAAATGGTACACAGCGCCAACACATTAAATGACCAAATAGATGCCCATAATACAAAATGCAAAACTGGTCTCCATGAGAAACATTGAATCGTATGCCTTGGATGGCTTGTAACATCTGAAGGGTTTCTTTCATTTGTTTTAGAATTTCCCTGCAGGAACAATTTCTTTGGAGGAGCATCAAGACCATTGCCTAATAAAAGAATAACCTGAAAAAAATAAAAATATATCAAGCACAGGTAATGAGTAAAGTGAGTGGTAAACATGCTTTGGAAAAAACTAATGGGCCCTGCTAAGGCTACTCATGAGGGTTGGGTTCAAATTCACGCTCTCTAGACATGCCAGCATGGCATGCTAGATCCAAGCCATTCATGGGGTGGGGCCACCCTGTGTGTGCTCAGCTCAAGAAGGGCCATTCAGTCATGAGGCAGGCTGCATGTGTGGGCCGAATCTGGACTGTTCATCAATCATTTTAGCGTCCATTTTTTAGTCCACATGTGGCCTTATGACTAGACCAGCCTGATTTTCAGGCCATGGCACATGCACACAGAGGGCCCACCATATGAAATGCAAGAATATTGCAAAACATGCCACATTTGAACTAGTGGAGACAGTAGGATTTATCTACTCTCATGAGTAGCCTTCCTACAATTGGCGCCATTGCAGAGTGATTTTGAATTCCTATCTTGTCAGAAGAAGCCATTGCCATGAAACTTGAAAACATTAATACAAGAAAAGAATACATACTGGTACAATGAGGATTGCAGGATAAAAAGAAAAATGTGTTGCCATGACCCATCCAAAAGCTGCCAAGGGAGGTAGACCTGTGATCCAATGTGAGCAAAAATGTTAAAGGGAAAGATCACAGTCAAAAGCTTCAAATAAAGCTGAATGGTTTGCCAAGGGAGCTAGACCTGTGATCCAACACGAGCAAAAATGTTAAACGGAAAGATAGCAATCGAAAGCTTCAAATAAAGTCGAATCAAATATATATTTGACCATTTTCTGAAGAGCATAATATTACAGCATCCAGGTTGGTTTTACATTCAGGCCTTTTTGGATGCAACTTCCACAAAAGAGGTTCTACAGCAAAAGCAAGTCCGTATCGTTTTGTCGGTTAACTTTCCAAAAACTAATCCGATTGGTTCTTGACGAGTGGGTTTTTTAGTGCTTATTTATAGATGAGTGGTGGGATCAAACAGGGTTTGCAAAGTGCATCCACACACACAACATGAAAAGGGATTTGACTCAAAAGTCAAAACAGTGTTTAGGCGTTTGCTTTTGAGGGTACATTCACATGGGCTAACAAATTCTGGAGAAAAGGCATAGCCAAATGACCTGATGCAACCAACCGCATGCCGTGCAAAAAGTCATGGAAGAGGAATAGAGGGGGGACCCCACATGTGTGACAGGTCACTGATTTTATGAGTTTATTTTAGTCTTCTTTTGCCGTCTTTATTTTTACTTTTTATTTTATTTTTTGAGGATTTGTCTTTATTTAATAATAAATAGGGAATAACCAAAATGCCCTCACATAACTTAAGCAAGATGGGGTATTTTAGTCTTTTTTCCTACAATTGGGGTTGCAAGTGAAGCATCTCTGTCTCTATGAAATAGAAGTTGCATTTCTTCTGTTCTTTGGTGGACAAACATGGAAGAGGAATAGAGGGGGGCAATTGAAGTGATCTCTAGTTTCGACTACAAAGTTGTGGATCTTACCACAACCACTGTTCCTTTTATATTACCATTCAGTAAAACATTTCATTTCCTTTGATTTTCCCTTGGGTGATTCCACTTGGGTAAGTTCATGATCAGAGTAATAGTTGCATTATGACCAGTCATGGTTAAATCTTTCTCCTAATTCTGAAAAGAAAAAAAGAAAACAAAAGAAAAGAAACAGAAGGCATGCAAAAACACCTAAAAGGGGGCATTCTAGATAAAAGTTAGCATGCTCTACCAACAGGTTGGATTCTGCTGCAATCTACTTAATGTCCTTTAGATAAGACACTTCAATAGCCCAAGGAAAAGAATATGGCCTGTATAACAAATTTCCAAACGGTGATGACTCATCCACTATCCATTCTGCATACATGTATGCTAATCCAGTGCCCATTGCGGAAGGAACATGCCTGGCAATTAGACACTTGGAATGATCCTAACTGTTCCATTGGTGGCCATGTTAATAATAAATTGCTTACCTAACTAATTTCAATGGACAAAATCACTGTAAATACCATCCAATCAGTGTCATTTTGGGCTATGCTGCGTCAGAACTGGTACCATGATATGGACATGATGGATTCCTGTTTGGAGGATAAATCACCACCTTTTGTAAAATGACGATAAATGCGAACTGTAGTCTAGCCCATGGTTTTTTTTTTTTTTTTTTGAACATTGACAATATTATTAAAACCAAAAGAGGAAAAACCAAAAAACAAAAACAAAACAAAAAAACAACGCAATTACAACAGCCGCCAAGAAATTGGAAATTGGGTCACGACATTTGAAGCTAAGGCCCATTCCATAACCTGGAATTTGGCTCTACCAAAAACGATAACATTTGATCCTTTCCTATTCTTGAAACAACGGTCATTCCTTTCTCGCCAAAGACTCCAAAAACCTGCTAGCATACACAATCTCCAAATTGGTGTCCCTCTCTTCCCACAACCACCACCGTGCCAAGATAAAAGGAAAGAATCTATAGAGTGCAAGGAAACCCATTCCACTTCAAAGAGCCTGAAAAATCCGTTCCAAACTTCTCTTGCCATAGAACAGTGGATGAACAGATGATACACCAATTCTGCATCATGGTATCAAAGAAGCTAGACCTTCGGGAGACAGAAGTTCGTTTTGCGAGGTTGTCAAGGGTAAGAACCTTGTTACACCCCACTAGCCAAGCAAAAGCCGCCACCTTTAATGGAGCTCCATACTCCCATACAAATGGAGCTCCATACTCCCATACAAATTTTGTTAGACAATTCCCTTCGCCTATGAAATCACCACTTACCATCCTATGGAAAGATTTCACCGAGAAAATACCCAAATTTTCTTTGTTCCAACGAAGCGAGTTCGTGATTGCTAACAACAGAGACTCCTTATCGAGCAATCGAAGTAACCGAACCAAATCATCAATTTCTTCATCAAAGGGGGTTTCTTCTATAGGGGGGGGCAGCAAATAACTTCCTCGCCCCTAATCTAGAAACAAGCAGCCACCCTTAAACCTTTGTCTGTTGAAATCCGAGCTAAACTAGGGAACTCGTCACAAAGTTTGGAATCCCCCAATCATTTGTCCTCCCAAAATCTAATATTTTTCCCATCCCCCAACTAGAAACCTATCCCTTCCCATACTCGACTCTTAAGAGCCGCCATCGACTTCCACAAATAAGAAGCACAATAAAGCGATGATGATTTGGTCCACCACCCCCTTTCATCCACCCCGTATTTCCTCACTATCACCTCCCTCCACCTAGCATTTGCCTCTACCCCAATCCTCCAAACCCATTTCCCTAATAACGCAATGTTCTTCTCTAAGACCCCATAGCCTGCTCCTCCTTGGACAATTGGTTTACAAACCTCTTCCCATTTCAAAGATGAAATTTATGCTTCTCTCCCGTATCATTCCACATAAAGTCTCGCCTTAACTTCTGCATACTATTGAGCACCGCTTTGGGGCATTAAAAAAGAGACATAAAGTAAACCAGAAGATTTGATATTGACCCTTTGATCATAGTAATTCTCCTTCCCAAAGATAGACATCGGGATTTCCAATTAGACATTTTCTACTCGCATCATTCAATCACTCTATCCCACATTACCTTATCCAGTCTTCTAATACACAAAGGAAGCCCAAGATAAGTAGTTGGGAAAAAGCCCTCCTTGCATCCAATAATCGACGCGAAGATTTGCAAATCTTCTTTAGATAACCTGACACTTAGAATTTTGCTTTTCCTAATATTCACCTTTAAGCCCAATACCACCTGGAAACACACTAAAATGGGCCTAAGGTTTTGCACTTGCTACTCGTCTACCAAACAGAAAAGCAACGTACATCTACATACTGAAGATGCGAAATTTGAAAATCAGAATTATCCACCCCAAAACCTTCAAGCAGCCCAATCTCTACTCCTCTCTCAAGCTAAAAGCTGACTACCACAAATGAGTAAAGAGACAGTGGATCGTCTTGGCGAAGACCCCTAGAAGCTGAAAAGAAACCGTTCGGCGATCCATTTACCGAGATTGAGAATTTGACCAAGGTCACACACTTCTTCATCCACAATCTCCATTTCGCACCACAGCCCAATCTGCTCAACATGTAGTCCAGGAAAACCCAATTGACGTGATCATATGCCTTTTCAATATCTACTTTACGACTATGCCTTTGTCTCCTCTTCTGTTGCATGAATCGATACATTCATTGGCCGGTAAAGAGCTGTCAAGTATCTACCTGCCGTCCACAAAAAGCCCCTTGAGAGACCGAAATAACTTCCCCCAGAATTGAACGAAATCTGGTTGCCAAAACTTTAGCTAGGATCTTGTAGGGGCTACCTAACAAACTGATAGGACGATAATCTTTAAGGCATTCTGCACCATCCTTTTTCGGGATTAAAGCTATAGGCATGACCCCTAGCTCCGACGCAATTGTTCCCTGATCATAAAATTACTTCATAAGGGCTACCACATCTTCTTTGACCACTTCTGGAAATTTCTAAAAGAAGGCCATTGGAAAATCGTCCGACCCTGGAGTCTTGAATTCTTCCTCCGAAAATTCCTTTTTCAAGACCTTCTAGCCCATGTTCCAACCACATAAATGCTAAATTACTTCATGTCTAGCCTCTATAGTCTTTGGGCTATCACTCATCTATGAGACAACTCACTAAATCAACGATCATGATCGTTTAGTACTTCTTCGGGCTCTATAGAAGAGATGGAAGTGTGGGAGAGAATAATAAATTGCTTAATTGCTGAGTTGTGCTAGCAAACCTTGAAAAAAAAATCACCAAGAAGTTACATGTGGAGGCTCAACAAAAGCAGGATAAGCCCACATGCAACAACTAAATGCCTATCATGGATTTGGAAGTTGTGAGCTGTTGACTTTTGTTATACTTGGAATCCTATTATATGCTCTATGACAGTGATAACCAGGCAAACATAATGCTTCAAGATTTATCTTATTTTTAAGATAGATAATGCATGGATTCCACATGTTTGATGTGAATCATATGATATCATTGCAACCCTCTAACAACTGCACCTTTCAAGGAGTGAAACTTGAAGCCTTCTCAGAAATAAAGAGAAAAATGGATTTATTTGCATGGTTCACATATCTATAATCTCTACATTGAATTAGGCCAGTACAAGTAGAATAGACATGGGAATTTTTTTTTTTTTTGTCAGAGCCAACTCCTAGGAAACAATGAATTCCCATGTTGAGTTGGTGAATTAGTTGCCAATTCACTACTAGATACTTTTTTTTTATATAAGAGGTAAATACTTTATCGAGACAAACAAAATCTTCAGCTCATCCTAGCCAGTGTTTTAAGTATCGATGATATTAGCTAATATATCCCACGATATATCTTGCACCCCACCTGTGCGATACGAAACACACAAGTAGTGGGATATATCCCACATTTTCAATCCAGTGAACATTTTCAATTTTCGATCATTTTTTTTGTAAATTATGTTAAGTCAGTGTCAAATTGTTCATGGATTAAGAGCTTCGATTTTGAGATTTGGAAGAGATAGGCCAGGTTGCAAAAAATTGGAAAAAATAAAAATAAAAAATTTCCAATTTCTCACAAATCGGTTGCAATATGTGTCCAAACATAAAATCAAACATGTATGTAACCTGATCTAGTAATTCTTCATTTGCTTTTTGAACGTATTGCTTGTGTTTCCACACGTCTTCTTACATTTATAAGTTATACGAATAAACTTTGAATTTATTTGCATCAATTCAGTTACTAAGTGCAAAAATTAGGACCCCATACAAAGAAAACCTATTATGTACACTTGTTTTTTTGTGATGTATTGATTTATAAGTGTGTATTGATGTCTTTTTTAACAATCATTGAAGTATCATTGAAAAAATCGACCAATTTCTCAATGTTTCCCCATGTTTCCAACAACAGCGATACATTACGCAATACAATTGACATATCCCATGCGATAACCAACACATATTAGTATCCCAAGGATGCGATACGTAACGCGATACCAATATTTTGAACATTGATCCCAGCAATGGAAGGACTCACTTTTGGCCATGTAACCCATTGTTCTGGTGTGGTGGACTCCATCATAGGATGGGCCATGCCATATCTCTCCTACCCATATGATGAGGAAAGTTAATGCAAATGAACAATTGCACCTAGTGGGTCCCCATTTGCAGATGTCAAATCAGACGAGCCCATAATAGGATGGGCCATGCCATGATCTCTCCTACCTACATGATGACGGAAATTAATGAAAATGAACAATTACAACTGGTGAGTCCCCATTTACTAGACGTAAAATCGGACAACTAGGATCATCTGATGGTTGAAACCTTGGGGTCTCTATCTCCCATCCACATAGATAGTCCTCTCCCAACGCGGCCACCACAGATACACCATATATGCCCCTTGAAAATGAGCGATTACATGGAGCAAAACCATATGGACGATTTGGATAACTAAAAGGTGGCAACTGAATATACAGTTTGTTAAGCTAAACAAAAGCTCCATGGGTATTGTACATTTCCTCTTTACAAAAGCAAAAGATGGATAGCCCTCTCCCAACACTGGCATCCATTTTAGTAGGGAATGCAATGAGCCATGTACTAGGATCCCTTCCATTAGACCATCCTAACCATCTGATTAGTGGTTTACAAATGATCCACATCACCAAAATGATCCATAAGTTGGATGACTAGGATCTCTTGACATGGTAAATTTGGACCTTGGAACACATATGATGACTAATTCGCAAATAAATGGCTTGAACTACCATGAAATGGGCCTCTCTAATACGTTTACAGGGTTGAGCATTCAATATTTCTCATCTCCTATTTTTCCTTAGTAGATTTTTAAATAATTTTGACTAATTTTAATTTCATAGATATTAACAATTCTTGATTAAGGATATGTATGACGAAGCAATAACAAATGTGAGGACCATTAGTGGAGAGACAAGTGAGCTCCCAATTATTGTAAGCTTACGCCATGGGTCAGCATTGAGCCAATATCCTTTTGCATTGATTATGGATGAGTTAACATGCATTTATAGGGAGAGGTCCAATGGTGTTTGTTGTTTGCAGATGACATGGTTATGATTGACAAGACAAGGACAGGGATAAATGCAAAGCTAGAACTATAGAGGAATGCTTCAGAAACTAAAGGTTTTAAAATCAATTGGACTAAAACAAATAACATTTAATGCTATTTTAGTAACAATAAGTGTTGAAAACAAGGAATTAGCTAAGATTTCCAACCAAGAAGTCCCCCAAAATGACCGTTTTTTATGTCCTGGGCCAAGATTTAACGAGAGTGGAGAGAATGAGAAAGATGTTGCTGATAGAATTAGAGTTGGGTGGATGGAGTGGAGATGTCTCTGAAGTTTATGTTATCTCCGCATACAAATCAAACTGATCGGAAGACTTTATAGGATAGCAATAAAAACACCCATGCTTTATGGGACAAAATGTTGGCCAGTAAAGGAACAACGTCTTCATAGGAAGAGAGTAGCAGAAATGAGGATGCTGAGATGGATAAGTGGCAAGAAGAGGAAGCATAGAATTAGAAATGAAATATTTTAGTGAACCTAAGAATAGCACCAATTGGTAATAAGAAGAGGCAAAGTAGACATAGATGATACAACCATGTGCAACGGAGACCAAGAACTGCACCCACAAGGAGTGAATTGGGTCGAGTTGAAGGTTGTAAAAGGGCAAGGTCCAGATGAGGTTCGTGAAGGTCGTAAGAAAGACTTGATGACCTATGATTTGACTGAAGATATGGCCCTTGTGATGACGATGATGAAACATTACCAAATCCATATTAACTTGGAACTGCGCAACCTAGGTCGGACAAGAGTGGACAGCAGAGAACACTTTACAGTAATACCAGAAAATCTAATGTTATGCAGGCTTCAATTCGATCAACAGAAAAACAGCAAAGAGCATTGGTATCAAGAGGATCTAATGTTATGCAGGTTTCAATTCAATCAACAGAGAAGTTTAGATCATTGTGTGCAGCAAAATCTATGGTAAGGAGTCTTCAAGAAGGTAGCATATTGCCATATTCCAAATTTTCAGGTAAAACAACATGCATATCTTTTTATAATTGAAAATAGCACCAATATGATGGGAGGAAAAATAAAGAGCATACTCGACAACAAACATCGCAAGTCCGAAAGACAAGCAAAACCTAATAATGTGCTCTATCACAGGCTTCACAGACACACATACCAATACATAAACAAAAGATGTACTTTGAAATGTTTTCCAGCTTTCTTACGTGAACATGCTCCATAGAGGGACAAAACAACCATCAAATTCTCAATGGGTGATGTGGAGGACCCCACACAAGTAACTATTGTCAAGGGATTCCATAAGTAGACAAGTGCACCAACGTCTCCAGCAGCTACATTCCCTGAAAAACACACGACGTCTACAATTTTAAGCTAATGGATAAAGAATTCCAATATGTAAATTTGAATCAAATAGTAGAAAATCTAAGTGGTGATAAATATTAAGTGAAAATCAAGAAGCAGTGTGGCACATTAAAATAAGTTAACTGCAAGAAAATAACTTTTCTCGTGAAAGATTATGAGGAATGACAAGTACATCTCTAAATAGCAAAAGAAGGTAGAATCAACTTCAAAAGCACTACCAACTTCCAAAGAGAAATTGCAGGAACAGATACCACAGTACAAAGACCATATATATATATATATATATATATATATATATATATATATATATATATATATTAAGAGTGGAAAACAAATGGCATTACTAGCAAACAAATTGCAGGAAGATTCCAAATGCATGTAGGAAGAAATAATGATCCAGTCAACTGAAGGGAAGTAAATGCTTCAAAACTTAGGAAAGTGCTGCTGCATTAATTCCAAAATTCTAATGTAAGCAAATAACTGAAGAAGCCATTCAAAAATAAGGTCATTTAGTGTGGCTGATTTTCACATGTCAAAAGAAAGTACTGCTCAATTGCAGATGGTCCTCAATCACAAGGGAATGTTGCTCTAGCAGAAAGATCTTGATTCAAATGGTTTAGAACTTAACTTGAAGCTTCCAGCAGTTTTGCAAGGTTCAGTGTCCTCAAACTTTGACTGTATGATGACTGAAGCTTCTGACCAATTGCACGGATTAGCATTGCAGTAATACAATCTGCAACCACAAACACCAAACTGTATACAAAGATGTTGACATTAACATAGTAGCTATAGAATGTTAATAAATTGCAATCAGTTAAAAACAACAAAATTCACCTCCACGTTTGGCTTTTTTTTTTTTTTTTATTCCTTTGGCTAATCAAAAGGCAAAGTTGAGACTAAAAGATTCCTTTCATGATAAAAGCATAACAGCTTTCATTAATTAAAGATGACCCATCCCATGATATTTGGTAATGGTTACAGCCAGCCATATGTCCGTTGCGACACAGGCCGTAACGCCCAGTTATAGCCCTATAATAGCAATATGTGTGTGTGTGTATCAGCCCTGTACTGGCCTGTAATGACCCGTTACAAACCCATAAGGCCATTACAGATGTTACAGGCCCATTAAGGTGTTTTTTTTCCTCAGATCGGCGTTACAGCCCTATATCATGTAACAGAACCCACCATTACCGTTACATGGGCCATTATGTAGCCATTTTTTAATACCCTGCCATCCCCAAGGAGTCCAGGGTAACATCATATGAGCTGTCCTGTCATCTCTACTTCGTTGCCCAAATTACAATTGCAAAAGCCATTTAGACAGTTTAACTAGAAGCTCAAGTAACAAATCAGACAATACCACTCCCAAAAAAAAATGGTCATGTGGATAGCATTTTTTTAGTGCAAAAAAAATTATTAAAAAGAAAAAGAAAGAAGAAAGGGGCTCAAAAAGGCCAAAGGAAGGATCAGGGAGGAATCAGATGATGAGGGATCATCTGATAAAGATAAGGCCAAAGACACTCCCCAATTTACATCAAAATCCTCCTGACAACACCCATGAAGTACATTAAGACCCAAAAGCCCAGAAATAAACCCCAAAGCATGCTATCCTTCAATTATGCTAGGTTATGGAAAGACCTGCTATTGCATTCTTTCCAAATCAACCAGACACATATGAGCATAAAATATGCCACAAATAGAAATTTAGCAAAAAAAAAAGTCCTATAGGATACTTGTGAGCCATTTTTTACAGGTATAAGCAAAAGAATCCACCCCATTAGCATGCTCAACTATATGAATAATAAATTTCGCCTGGAAATGGGTCAAGATGTCAAAAATCTCATTAAAAACCGTTAGGAGATTGCACAAGGGCATAAAGCCTCTAAATAATGTACCGGTGGACTATGTTAGCAGAATCCTGCATGTTTAAGTATTTCATGGATCCACTAACCCAAAAAAAAAAACCAGTGCAGGTGTGGCATATTATTGTCAGGTACTATTAAAATAGGATTAACACCTAATGTGATGAAAAGATGTACAAGGGACAGCGAAACTTCACTGATCCCTGCAAGCAAAGTTAAACAAAAAGAAGAATGAAGTACCATGTCAACAATATAATAAAAAAGTATGTTACCTGCACAAGAGATGATCATTCTGCCCATCACTTCTGCAAAAACCCACAGATGTAAAATGAATTTAGTATTTCAGAAATATCATAAATAAATGTTATTTCACTTCAGGATAGAACTGCAAAGCAAAAGCCCTTACATTCATCAGGCGATCACATGAATCTAAGAAACTAAATAGAGAAAAGATTTATATAAATGAAACGGCATGTCGGCTGGGATCATCATCTACCTTTGAACAGTTAGGGGTCCAAGGATGGACAATAACAACGGGGAACCATGGTACATAGATCCTGCACAGCATAAGAACCCCGTTACATTACTTGACCCAAAAGAGAAGGAATGCATTCAATAAGTTCTTCCAAATATTGTGGAGCCATGAAATCAAAACTCATCCAAGACCAGTCAACCCCGCTGCTAGTTAAGAGTTCCAACTCAGCTGGTCAAAGAATTTCTATTTTCCAAACAGGTCATAGACCAGTGAACATTTTTGGCCAGGTCACAACAGTTCCTCTAACCAGCCAAATCATGCTCCAAAGTCGAGTTTTGATACCATGCAAGAAGCTATCTTAGCAAGGGCATTTATCTAAGAACCTAACATAAATATTTACATTTCAAGTTAAGTCCAGGACTCCACGTCATGTAGAAGCTCAAGATTTCAAAACAGTTCCTTAAGTAAACATATCAAAACACATACTAGCTATATTGCCATGGCAATTGATCTTTTAAATCAAATGACATGTCAGAAAAGCATACAAGGTCATGGAAATTCCTTAATTAGCCTATTGCTAAACCCATTTCTCGTAATTTTGCTTATGAAGAAAGAACCATTAGATCATCTATTAGGAGTTTTATCTCTGACTAGACGACTAAGACGAGTATCAGTATCAAAATTACATAGAAAGGCAACCCATCCAAAGATTGCAAAACCAAAACATGGCGTGAGTAGCGCAATCAAGAACATTTGTACAAAGTCAACATGCAATGGATGTACTTCTCCACCTCAGATAAAAGAAAACAAGGTGTAAAAAAAAAAAAAAAAAACTCTAGCTCAGCTAAAGATTGCAAAACCAAAACATGGCCTGAGCAGAGCAATCAAGAACATTTGTACAAAGTCAACATGCAATGGATGTACTTCTCCACCTCATATAAAAGAAAACATGGTGTCAAAAAAACACTAGAAGAAGACTGTCCATGGGATGCATAACATAACGGATCTCTGTGCCCAAAATGAAAAAAAAAAAATTATAATAATAATTTAAAAAAAAAAAAAAAACTTGCTTGGCTAAACCATAAATGGATATGGTCACATTAACAAGTTCCTATTGATGTCATTTAGGTAAAATAAATAACTGACGCGAGGATCCAAAGTGATGTACGCCCGCGGCCCACCATAGGGCCCAGGATGTATTGGACTCTTTGATGACAAATTTAGGGCCTAAATATCAAGAACTGCAATTTACTATTTGTGGAAGATACATGAAGGCTGGTTTAAAGATGTGACTGAAGATTTCGAGGATTATTTACCAGATTCACTTTTAATATTATCAGGTTTGTTGCCATCTTAGGTAGATTAGATTGATTTGGAATCAATTAAGACTGATTTGAAATTGAAAATTAAAAGAAGAAGAAAGAAGAGAGAAACAAGTGGAAGATGTGAGAGTTTATGTTATTTTCCTTCTCTCCTTTTTGTGTCTATTTAAAGAGAGAATATCTACAAAAGACGGGGCACACTGTCTCCTAACCACGATTATACAAACCAAATAAAAAACAATAATTGTGCATTGCAGATGCACCTACGCCTATGTACATTATTTGGTATAGTGTATTGCAGGTGTACCCAAATCTATGTACACTAAAACTCCCCCTCAAGCTGTTGCATAGATATCATTCATGCCAAGCTTGACACAAACGGTCTTAAGAGTTAAGGCGCACCGTGGATGTGGATTTGTTAAAGACATTTATTCACTGATCTTCTAAGTGAACAAAGGGTGTGTGAAGAAGCTTGGCGGCTAATTTCTCCCCCATAAAGTGGCAATTGACTTCAATGTGCTTTGTGCATTCATGGAACATTGGGTTAAATGCATGCAATGTGTATGGCTGCCTAATTATCACCATTGTTGTCAAGCGCGACCACATATTTTCATATAGAGGAATTGAGGAAGATGTTGAAAATCCCATATCTTGAAGGATGGCCTTCACCTATAGTAACTCACAAGCTGTATGAGCCATTGCAGAACATTCGACTTCGGCAAACGAGCACAAATTCAAGATGTGATTTAGGCTAGATATGATGAAAGGAAATTATAGACGAATTGAAGAGCAATTCAAAGTTTAAGATATGCTATACTGCCACTAGAGGTGTACACGAACCAAGCTAGCTTGGTTAGCTCGCTCAACTCGACTCGAAAAAGCCCGATTCAACTCGGTTCGAAGCTGAGTTCGAGCCGAGTCGAGCTAACTTTTTTAGCTCGAAAATGAGTTCTGGCCGAGTTCGAGCTGGCCCCAACTCGACTCGACTCGGATCGAACCCAGCTTGAATCAAACTCAGATCGAACCAGTTTAGTGACTCAGTTACTTTGATATTGATGTTGCTAACCAAGTGTTTGATGAAATGACTCAACGAAGTGTGGCTGGTGGCAAGGAAGGTATGTATATGAAACAAATATCCTTTTTCTCTTGATTTTAATGTTGCTTGGAAGGTGTTTGATAAAATACCTGAAAAACCTTTGTTGTTGTTTTACATATAGTGGGTTTTTGAAGGTGCGGTCCACGTGTTTGTGGAAATGCTGCACAGGCGAACTTGGCTCGATCTTGGCTCGAACTTGGCTTGAACTAGACCGAGCTACTGACCAAACCGAGCCGAGCTGGCCAGCCAGGCCCAAGGACCGAGCTGGGCCGAGTTCGAGCTGAGGTCAGCTAGTGGTCGAGCAGAGTCAAGCTGAGGCCAGCTCGACTCGGTTCGACTCAATGCACACCCCTAACTGCCACAAATCTAAGAAATCAAATAAACAATAAAATTCAGATTTCAATCTAAATCACAATCCCACAATAAGCTAAACCATATAAAACATGAAATTTCAAAGGATCAAGGAAAGGTAAAACTTCCCCCTTCAGCATAAGCTTAGGTCTAATTCAAAGGGGCTGATTTAGTCTTTCTAGGGTTAGGAGTATGGGAATCTAGGATTATGGATTTAAAAGGAATTAAGGCTTTGGTAGGATTTTGGGATTTAGGATTTTATATGGAATTGAGGATTAGGGTTTCATAGGGAATTAGGGATTAGGGTTTCATAGGGAATTAGGGATTAGGGTTTGAGGAAAAAAAAAACTAGGGTTTATAGTAGAATAAGAGTTGGGGTTTTATGCTAGGGTTTATGGGATAGGAAGATCGATTGAAGAAAGGAAAAAAAAAAAAAAAAAACAGAGAGAATGGGCTAGCCATATGGTTGTACGGCCTTGTCCGTACGTGTAGCGACTGATGGTCATGGGTTGGGTTTGGTGGACTGAGGAATAAGAAAGGATGGGTTTGGGGTAGCAGAGATTTAAAAGGAAAGAGTAAAGGAATTTAGGGTTTAGAGAAGAAAAGAAGGATTTGAGAAGAAGATGAGAAAGTCGAGAAAAATACATTTTCAAAAAGTAACAAAGAGGATAGATTAGGCTCCACACCATCAATCTCCATTCACAAGAGATTTTCTATCGCAAAATAAGAGAGATTTTTTTTTATTTCGAAACATTCAATAATGGGCTAGGTTGTGGATGTCCAAGCCTTTATAGTCTCAAAAAAGATTATAAATGATGGGTTTGGGGTGGTGAGTTTAGGTTTAGAAGGAAAGAGTAAAGGGAGTTAGGGTTTGGAGAAGAAAAGTTGAAGAAAAGAATGATTTGAGAAGAAGATGAGAAGGTCTAGAGAAAAATACATTTACAAAGAGTAACAAAGAGGATAGATTAGGCTTCACACCTTGGATTCAAATAATCAATCTCTAATCACAACAGTTTTTCTATCTTAAAATAAGATAGAATGCTTTTTTTTTTTTTAATTTCAAAACATTCAATAATGGGCTAGGATGTGGACATCCAAGCCTTTATAGTCTCAAAAAAGACTTTACAAAAAGACCTTCTCAGAAAAAAGTTTCACATAAAGACGCTCAATAAAATAAAATTTGTTCATAATTCCTTAAACTCAGCAAAATTATAAGCTAAACCAAAAATAACAAAAGAAATAAACTAAACTTTTTCGTGACCCATGATCAATATGTCCAATGACTATGATCCAATGGTCAGAATGGTCCAATTAAGTAGCCCACGTGCATCTTCCCAGTGTGGGGCCTTCAAAGATGTATAATCATGCATGTGGGGTCTTTAACGAGTTAGGCACTCAAATTGGGCCCACAGGGCCCCATGTATGCATCACCTGGTTATAAAGAAATAGGAGCTCTCCTCCTCTTCTATACTTTGACTGGTGCTCGGATGTCCTCATCAAGTCCCCTCGGCTAAAAAGAGTTCACCTCTGGCGAAATAAAGCTACGGCAATGCTCGAGGAAATCTGGGTCTAACCTTTGAAGCTCTGCCTCTGTGATCCACGTACAGTCTAACTCTGGCATGTTCTTCCACTTGAAGAGATATTTTTGAAAACCTCCGTGCTGGTGGAAACCACTTGCTCATCCAAAATATCTTCAATCTTTTCTCTTTTATTGGGTATGGATGGTAGAGAAGGCAAAGGCTAAGAAAAAGGATCTACCAAAGACCATGGTTCGTAGAACAGGTCGGGAAAGCTATCAAGTGAAAGTTCTACAACATACCCTAATCAAGTGAAAGTTCTACAACATACGCATTAGAGCCCGATTTTCACGATATCTTATAAGGACCGACACTACAGGCTTGTAATTTCCTAACGGCCCCTTGTGGAAACCATTCTGGACTTATATGAAACATCACATAGTCAACTACTTGAAATTATTTAAACCTGCAACGAGAGTCAGTAATTTATTGTACTTTTCGTTACTTATATTAATCCGTTTTTTAATCTCATTATGCAAATAATGGATATGGCGTGCAAATGCATCTGTGAACTCTGAAGGTCTATGGTTATGATTGTCCACGCACATGCGCCAAGTGTCATCTTTCTTAGGCGTGAGAAGGGTTGGCACAACACATTGACTCAAACTTTCCTGAATGAACTCTTTTCCAAGAAGCTCATCAACTTGCCTCTTCAAGTCCACATGCTCCAAGGGATTCATTTGGTAGTGAGGAAAGTTTGGTAGAGTCGACCCAATGACAAGATTAATGGCATGCTAAATGTCCGACATGGGTGGAAGCTCATCTGATAGGTCCACAAGGAAAATATCTCTAAACTCCTCCAACATTGAAATCACTTCAGGTGACAACTCTACACTAACATCGGGTGTGACCTCTTTTGCCATGGGGGGCATACACCATCAAATCAACTTTAGTCTCCCTTTCAAACACTTTGGCGTTTATTATGTGGAGAGATTTAGGCCAGGACTTCCTCACATCTTTAAGATCACCCTTATTGACATCCTCTTTCTTATCCGGGGTGCTCTTGGGCGGAAGAGGATTTAACTTTATCCTCTTACTTTCATACATAAATGAACACATATTCGAGCAGGCGAATAGTGTCACATCATGGTCGTACAGCCGATGTCTGCCCAAAATGATGTGGCCTACATCCACAGGCAAAACATCACACCATAGCGCGTCTTTGTAGAAAGCAAATTGAATGGGAATAAGACATTGCTAAGAAACCAGTATCGAGGACGCATCAACCATGCAACTCGACAACGCTGAGGGTGAGGAACAGGTTTCAAACACAAAAGATTTACAGTACTAGCGGAGATCACGTTGGTGCAACTACTACTAACAATTACCACCTTGCAATTTTGGTCATCACATTTAACGTGTGCAAAAAGGAATTTATGCGCCAACCATCGCTCTCTTTAACCTGGGCTAAGGCACATCTGACAACTGCAAGTGGCATGGTCTCAACTCCTTCAACTTCTTAATCACTAGCACCGATTTCAGGCTAATATTCTTTTTCTTCACAATTGCCCTGAACATTCACATCTTCCTCAAACTCACCAATTATGAGGGCCTTACCTCGCTCTTTCTACGGGCGTTGGTATGTGAAATGACCATATACTTGACAATTGTAACACCGCATATACACACGTCCCCTCAAACTAGTACTAGCTAGACCTTTGTCCCTCACATCCTTATTGTTGGATTGAGTACTAGCAATGTCATGAATAGCATTGTAGCATACGCTACGTAGCATAGCGTTCCAAAAAAGCTACGTTGAGTATGAAAATAGCGTCTTTCCAATGTTGTGTACGCTACAGGGGCTGTAGTGTACGCTACGTATATGTAACTTGTAGCGTTTATTGCATACGCCTCAGAAGTAAGCTAATTTTCTTTAAAATAAAAGTTGTATTTTATTATGTGAGTTAAGAAAGTGTTTTAAAATGGTGGTGGCCCATATTTTCACACGTGGCAGCATGTAGATCCATCCAGACCATCCTTCACACACGTGGCAGTTTGTAGGTTATAAATATGTACTCATTTAAACTTTTCTACAATCTAAACCATTCAAAAATGGGCTTTGAAATGTACGGTTAAGACTTTTTTCTTTTCAATAGATGGTGTGAGACTCATATTTTAAGAAGAAGACTTTTAACTTAAAGGCTTTCGAAATAAGGCTTTCGAACAACCCTATCTCAATGCCACAACATTCGCACTTGCCGTAGCAAGGGCCCTTTCAAGCTTCAATCCTCTCGATTGAAAGGCCCCTTGAAGATGAAATTTTAGGCATTCGATCGAACCGACAAGAGCATCTTATTGTTGTATTTTCAAGAGCATTGAAGCCCAAACAAGAAAGAAATCACGTTTCCCCCTTTTCGTAGCCACTCGAACACAGCTCAAAAAAATCAATTTTCAGTTGATTGAATCTCTATTTAAGGTATGTTTTGACCCTTTAATCATAGTTAATGAGTTTTCTTTTTATTTATGCTGAAAATTTGTGGTTATTTTTTCATTTTTTCATTTTTTTGTTTCTTTTTAGGAGGTTGGTTCTTATGTAATAAAGATGCATGGGGGATGTGGTGTGTATGGCATGGATTTAACCCATCCAACCGTCACGTGGGACACATGCGTGGGGTCCACTGTGGTGCTCTATGCCATGGCCCACATGCGTGGGGTCCTCTGTGGTATTCTATGCCATGGCCCAGATGCATGGGGTCCACCGTGGTGTGTGTATGACATGACCCACATGCGTAGGGTCCACTGTGGTGTGTGTATGGCATAGAATCCAACTGTTCAGTCCATCATGTGGGCCAACTATACACTATGTGCTGTCAACTATATAGTATAGTGTGTGTACCATGTATTATGTCCAACTGTCTTCTGTGTAGTGTATACCGTCCATCTGTGAAATTTATTTTTTTAGTAAATTATAGTTAAATGACTATCCATTGGGAATTTTTTGTTTTTTAGTAAATTGAAAAGAGGGAGATGTATGAGGGGAAAGAGAGAGAAAGAGTGATTTTTCATGGAAATATGTTAAAGAGGGTCCACAACGACAAGCTCGTAGAAATTATGTGTTTTGTAAATTTTGTGGTCAAAGATATACGGAAGGCGTAACTCGCCTAAAGAATCACTTGGCTGGAACCCACAATGGGATAGAATCATGCCTAAAAGTGACAACAGAAGCAAAAAAGGAGATTCAAAAGGCTCTAACAGACTATCATAATGGAAAAAAAAATTAAAAAAAATGAGGTGTTTCGTGATATAGGAAGGGCATGATCGACATATTGTTCTGATTCTGGTAGAGGTAGTATGGGTAATGATGCATTTGTGATTGGCAGTAGATCTTCTGGGACTAGTAACCAACCTGCGATGAGAGCAAGAGGTCTCATAGATCAATTTGTTAACAGTGAATCGCGACAGACCACATTGAATTCAAAGTGGAAGAATGAAGAGAGAAAAGAAGTATGTTGGGCGATTGGGAGTTTTTTTTTTTTTTGAAATGTTTTGTCATTCAACCTTTGTAATGATGCATGATCGACATATTGTTCTGATTCTGGTAGAGGTAGTATGGGTAATGATGCATTTGTGATTGGCAGTAGATCTTCTGAGACTAGTAACCAACCTGCGATGAGAGAGCAAGAGGTCTCATAGATCAATTTGTTAACAGTGAATCGCGACAAACCACATTGAATTCAAAGTGGAAGAATGAAGAGAGAAAAGAAGTATGTTGGGAGATTGGGAGTTTTTTTTTTTTTTTTTTTTTGAAATGTTTTGTCATTCAACCTTTATAATAGCTCATACTTTTCGGCTATATGTGAAGTGATTGGAAAGTTTTAGCAGGTATTGAAGCCACCAGCCATGCGTGAGGTGATAACATGAATACTAAAGGAGGAGGCTGGTAACATTGATACTTTGATGAAAGCATATAAGGATTCATGAAAAACTTATGAGTGTTCAATTATGTCCGATGGTTAGACAGATGGAAAGAATAGAAGCATCATCAACTTCTTAATAAATAGTCCAACTAGAATGATGTTTAATAAATCTATTGATTCTTCAGATTCAATAAAAGATGAAAATTTGTTGCTTAAATATCTTAATGATACTATGGAAAAGATCGGAGAAGAAAGTATGGTTTAGGTTATCACAGATAACCATTCGAGCTATGTGAGCGCTGGTAAGAAACCGATAGATAAGAAAAGAAAGATCTATTGGACTCCATGTGTTGCACATTGCATAGATCTAATGTTGGAGGATATTAAAAAAATAAAAATGTATTCTGAAACATTCGAAAAGGCAAGAACATTGACCAAGTTTATTTATGGACATAGAATTGTCCTCAGCATGATGAGAAGCTTCACAAATTATCATGAGCTTCTATGGCCGGCAGTGACACGCCTTGCAACAGCGTACCTCACCCTTCAAGGTATTTTACAAGCAAAAGAAGGGTCTCCAAGCCATTTTTGCATCGGAGAAATGGTCTTCATGTTCTTGGGCTAAAAAACTAGAATGAATAAGGGTGTTGGTCATCATAATGTTTGATCCAAAGTTTTGGCCGCATGTTACATTATGCGTTAAGAGTACAATGCTTTTAGTAAGTGTTAAGAGCACAATACCTTGATCCATAACTCAAGTGGTAGACTAAGTGAAGATACCCTCATTTCAACGCTGAGGTCTTGGTATTAATTCCTTAGTGTGGGTGGCTAACAGTGGAGTGTGTACTGACAGTGGGGTGTGTACTAACAAGCTAATCCCCAAAAAGAGAGAGAGAGGAGAGGCCGGCGATGGGTTTCATTTATGAATTGATGGATTCGGTAAAGGAAAATATTGCATTGAATTGCAATAATGTAAAGAAGAATTATCTTCCAATTTTGAAGAAAATAGATGAGAGATGGACTCCTCAGCTTCATTGTCCTCTACAGGTAGTTGGGTACTATTTGAATTTATCTTCTGTTGCTCTAGCCGATTTCTCCTCTTCGTGTGAATCTGTCAATTCCATATGATGATTAATGTAAATTATAAAAAACTTGCTAATGTAATAATTAATGTTGTTTTAAAACATCAAAGAGTAAAAGAGTCACGTGCTCAAAAGTACTCCAATTTCTCTCACTGCCAGAAGCACTGCATGTAAGGCTTAACACTTGGATTGCAAACTTTATAAGATGTGGTGTTCTATCTCCAAAGCGTGCCCACCAATCAGCTACACAAATTAATTAGAAATTAATGAAATGCTTTCACCAATTATAAAATTATGGTATCTATAAAAGTGAAAATATAAATCACTTGGTGAATGCTTAATCATAGTTGTATTTGCTAGCTGAAAACCAAAATCTCCTCTTCTAAAGTCATATTGATCCAATTGAATATCAACATCGGACCAATCATTTATATCACGGATCATCCTATCCATGCACTCCATCTACCCTTTTTTTTTTTAATCTTGGGGTTGTAGAGAACTTATCTAAGTACCGTATCTGAGGATTCAAATAGTACCCAGCTGCATGTAGAGGACAATAAAGCTAAGTCCATCTTTAATCTATCTTCTTCCAAATTGGAAGATATCTCTTCTTTACATTATTGCAATTCAATGCAATCTTCTCCTTTGTTGAATCCATCAATTCATAAATGAAGCCGATCGACGGCTTCTCCTCTCTTTTTTTCTTTTTCTTTTTTTGGGTTAGCTTGTACACACCCACTGTCATTACACACTTCACTGTTAGCCACCCACACTAGGGAATCGATACCAAGACCTCAGTGTTGAAACGAGGGTATCTTCACTCAGTCTACCACTTGAGCTATGGATCAAGGTATTGTACTCTTAACACTTACCAAAGGCATTGTGCTCTTAACACATAATGCGACATGCGGCCAAAACTTTGGATCAAACATTATGATGACCAGCACCCTTATTCATTCTGATTTTTTAGCCCAAGAACATGAAGACCATTTCTCCGATGCAAACATGGCTTGAAGACCCTTCTTTTGCTTGTAAATACCTTGAAGGGTGAGGTATGATATTTCAAAGCGTGTCCCTGCTGGCCGTAGAAACTCATGATAATTTATGAAGCTTCTCATCACGCTGAGGACAATTTCATGCCCATAAATAAACTTGGTCAATGTTCTTGCCTTTTCAAATGTTTCAGAATACATTTTCATTTTTCCAATATCCTCTAACATTAAATCCATGCAGTGTGCAACACATGTAGTCCAATAAATCTTTCTGCTCTTATCCATCGGTTTCTTACCAACGCTCACATAGCTCAAATGGTTATTTGTGATAACCTGAACCATATTTTCTTCTTCGATCTATTTCACAGTATCATTAAGATATTTAAACAACAAATTTCCATCTTTTATTGAATTCGAAGAATCAATAGATTTATAAAACATCATTCCAGCAGGACTATTTATCAAGAAGTTGATGATGCTTCTATTCTTTCCATCTATCCAACCATTGGACATAATCGAACACCCATAAGTTTTCCATGAATCCTTATATGCTTCCATCAAAGTATCAATGTTACCAACCTCCTCCTTTAGTATCCATGTTATCACCTCATGCACGGATGGTGGCTTCACTACCTACCCAAACTTTCCAATCACTTCAAACATAACTGAAAAGTATGAGCTATTACAAAGGTTGAATGACAAAGCATTTTCAAAAAAAAAAAAAATCTCACAATCGCCCGACACACTTCTCTTTTCCTTCTTCCGCTTTGAATTCAATGTGGCCTGTCGCAATTCACTGCTAACAAATGGGTCTATAAGACCTCTTGCTCTCATCACAGGTTAGTTATTAGTCTCAGAAGATCCATCGTCAATCATAAATGCATCATTACCCACACTACCCACTACCAAAATCAGAACAATATGTCGATCATGCCCTTCCTATATCACAAAACACCTCATTTTTTTATCTTTTTCATTATAATAGTTTGTTATAGCCTTTTGACATTCCTCTTTTGCTTTTGTTGTCACTTTTGGGCATGGCTTTATCCCATTTTGGGTTCCAACCAAGTGGTTCTTTAGGCGAGCCATGCCTCGCATACATCTTTGACCACAAAATTTACAAAACACAATTTCTACGAGCTTGTCTTCGTGAATCCTCTTTAACATATTTCCACGAAAAATCACTCTCTTTCCCCTCAGACATCTCCCTCTTTTCAATTTACTAAAAAACAAAAAATTCCCAATGGATAGTCATTTAACCATAATTTACTGAAAAAAATAAATTTCACAGATGGACGGTATACACTACACAATAGACAGTTAGACACAATACATAGTACACACGCTATACTATATAGTTGACAATACATAGTCTATAGTTGGCCCACATGATCGACTGAACAGTTGCATTCTATGCCATACAAACACCACAGTGGACCCCAAGCATGTGGGCCATGCCATACACACATCACAGTGGACCCCACGCATGTCAGCCATGCCATACACACCACGGTGGACCCCACACATCTGGACCATGGCATAGAACACCACAGAGGACCCCACGCATGTGGGCCCTGGCCACACATGTGGACCATGGCATAGAGCACCACAGTGGACCCCATGCATGTGTCTCACGCGATGGTTGGATGGGTCAAATCCATGCCATACACACCACATCCCCCATGCATCATTGTTACATAAGAACCGACCTCCTAAAAAGAAATTTAAAAAAAAAAATTTGAAAAAAATGAAAAAATAACCACAAATTTTCAGCATAAATAAAAAGAAAACTCATTAATAATGATTAAAGAGTCAAAACATACCTTAAATAGAGATTCAATCAACCGAAAATTGATTTTTTTGAGCTATGTGTTCGTGCAGCAGCGAAAAGGGGGAAACGTGATTTCTCCCTTGTTTGGGCTTCAATGCTCTTAAAATTACAGCAATAAGATGTTCTTGTAGGTCCGATTGAATGCCTAAAATTTCATCTTCAAGGGGCCTTCCAATCGAGAAAATCAAAGCTTGAAAAGGGCCCTTGCTGCAACAAGTGCAGATGTTGTGACACTGAGATAGGGTTGTTCAAAAGCCTTATTTTGAAAGCTTTTAAGTTAAAAGTTTTTTTCTTAAAATATGAGTCTCCCACCATCTATTGAAAGGAAATAAAAAAGTCTTAGCGTACATTTCAAGGCCCATTTTTTAATGGTTTAGATTGTAGAAAAGTTTAAATGAGCACATATTTATAACCTACAAAGTGTCACGTGTGTGAAGGATGGTCTAGATGGATCTACATGCTGCCACGTGTGAAAATTTTGGACCGCCACCATTTTAAAACACTTTCTTAACTCACATAATAAAATACGGCTTTTATTTTAAAGAAATTAGCATACTCTTGAGGCATACGTAATAAATGCTACAAGATACATATCTGTAGCGTACGCTACAGCCCCTGTAGTGTACGCAACAATGGAAAGATGTTATTTTCATACAATACATAGCGTTTTTGGAACACTACGCTATAGCGTTATTCACAACATTGCTTTCGGGTGGTACAAGTGGTCCGAATGGCACTTCCGATGATCGTAAGGTTGTAGAGCTTCAAATCTAACGTTGGACAATCACTTCCAAGTGGTCCACCATCCACATGACACTTCCAAGTGGTCCAGGTGGTCTAGATGGCACTACCTGCATTATAAGGGCTGTAGGCTTGAAATCCAACACTAAAAATGGCTTCCGAAGAAAAACTGACAAATCTATAAGATTTCTGGTGCGGATCTGATGCCAGAGAAAAGTTTCATTGGAAATGGAAAGGTTACCAACGCATGTATGGCAATGTGGGAAGGTTTCCATGCAAATCCAATGATGATGAAGGGATTTCTAATGCAGATCCGGCGACGCTGATAGTTTTCGGTGTAGATCTGGCAATCCTAGGAGTTTTCCGTGCAAATTCGATCTCGGAACTCCATACTAGCGTTGTTTGAGAATCAAAGGAGCTTCTCTGATGGGCTTCGCAACCTAAGATGATGTGATTTCGTCTTCCAGAGAGAACAATCAGTGAAGATATCTCTTTTGAATGAAACAGAGATGCGTTATAGTTGCATCGATAGGGTGGTGATGTAGAAAACACTCTTTCACCACCTTACAGGACGAATCCAAAAAATAAATAAATGGTAGACCTTCAAAATCGAATATGTAGAAGTATCTCTATAGTTAAAAGTTAGGAAAGGGGGATTGGAAAGAGAAAAGGAGAAAGGGGATTGGGATCAGTCAGGCTCTAACACCATGAAAATTAAAAGAAGAAGAGGAGAGAGACAGAGAGAGAGAGAGAGAGATGTATGGAAGAAAGGAGAGTTCATGTTAGTTTCCTTCTCCCCTTTTTGTATCTATTTAAAGAAAATATTTATAAAAGAATAGGCTCATTAGTTGTCTCCTAATTACGATTATATAAACCAAATAAAAAACAAGAATCATGCACTGCAGTGCGCCTAAGCCTACGTACATTATCTCGCATGGTGTATCACAGGTGTACCCAAATCTATGTACACAAACAAAAATCAATATGATGGCTTTGGGGGGGAGGGGGGAGCATGTAGCAGATCCGCATTTCAAATTTTCTTCCCTTTTTTTAAGAAATAGCAACATTTTTTTATTAGCCGACCCACCAAGCCAAAAAAAAGCAAGGTGGGAAAAGAATACAACCCAAAAACAACTAAACCAAAAAAGAGAGAAGGAAGGAGGATCTCACCTCCTCCACATTGGATACCCAACTTTTACCATTAAACTTGATCTTTCTAACAACCTCCTCCACTAAAGAGCAAGTATTTTGAAAACAACACTCGTTCCTTCCCTCCAAATACCCCACAAGACTGCAAATACCCCGCGAGACTGCAACAATAATAAATTGTCAAAGTGCCTTTCCAACCATGCACCAACTTTGGCATAGCCCATGCCATATTAAAGATATATAAAAAAGAGTCCCAAATCAGCGAATATACAATGGATTAAGAGGTGGTCAATCGACTATGCATCACCCATACACATGATGCAAATATTTAGGAGGAAGATTATCAACAATCGGCATTTTTTCTACCTAATAGCCATACATACAATTGGACCAAAAATAGGAAGGAAAGTGAGAGTTGAGTGACGGAAGAGAGTCCCAAAGCATCTTCTAGAAGAAATGAACGGAGAAACATCCCGAATTGTGCGCGTGCCACACCGAAGGGTCCTTTTCCCGTGGCACTGGGTGAAAAAAACCGAAGGCTATCCAGCAACACCTCCAAATTTGTGACCTCTTCAATCATCTCTCTTCCGCATGGGGTCAACCACACACCAAACTAGTGAGTGTATCTAATGTATCATGTATTTCCTTCTCCTTTTTTGTGTGTATGTGCGCACATAGTTTGTATACTTTACTGGTGCACCATACATAAATATAAATATACACTATACATTTTGAGATTACACACACTCACACTTAGCCCCCCCCCCAAAAAAACGCACACAAAGTTATGAGGGGTGAGGTGCGTACACAACACAAAAAAAAAAAAAAAAAAAAAAAAAAAAAAAAAAAAAAAAACATTTTCTCCTCTTTTTGCTATTCTTTCTCCTTCCTTTCATTTGATTCTTCTCCAACCTTCATCTACTTGGTATTAGAGCATTGCTTTTGATTGTGAGTTTGGTCGTAGCTATCGAAGATTGCTTGTACTATTCATACAGAATGATGTCAACAATTGTACTACTCATACAGACTTGTGCTTGATTTTATAAGATTTATGGTGATTTTTGTGGATTTTTTTAAATAGTTTAAGGTGTGTTTCGAGCCCCACAAGGTATGTTTCAAAAACGGTCCATTTTTCAAGTTTTTCTACCATTTCTCCCAATTGAAGCGACTTCTCTAAGAAATCTTTCAACATGGTTGGTCCAGTTCATACATGAGTTTTATTCATTCGTTGGGTTTTTAGCAAGCTTTTGGGGGTTTCCATGTGGTTCCATCATTTTGGGCCTTTTTTCTTTTAAAGGAAAACAATGGGGGTTCCACTATTTTGGGGGATTACATGAGTCTAGCATACATTGAGCTATTTTGCATTAATGTTGTTGAGATTCGGGTCTGTTATATGAGAGTTCCAGATTTCTGAGTTGGTCGAGCCGTCAACTATGCACAAAAAGTTGGGTGCATATGTTGTCTTCCTGTGGATTGCTTGATTGATAATTTTTTTATATATCCGGTCATTAGTAGCCCTCTTTATTAATCTAGTATGGAAGATAAGCTCACTTCTGGAGTTGTGATGGGGTCCTCTTGAGTCTTAGACCTTGTTGATCACCACCGTTAAGTTGAATGGAAACAATTATCTACAATGGGCTCAATCGGTCTAGCTATTTCTGGGTGGAAGAGAGACTTTTCTTATATCTTAGATGACCCACCCGACTCAACAGATGAGCGTTTTAAAACCTAGACTAAAGAAAATTACCAGGTCATGGCTTAGCTTCTAAAAAGCATGAAGGCTACCCCTAGTAATTTTGTTATGTTTTTACATAAGCTAAAAAAATAAGCATGAAGGCTATCCGGTACATGTATTCAGAAGATCACAATATATCCAAAGTGTAAAGTTGATTTCGAACACATGTAAGTTTCAACAAGATGCCAGAAGTTTAAAGAAGTATTTCACTATTATGCCAGAAGTTTGAAGAAGTATTTCACTATTTTTATGTGGTATGTGGGATGAGCTAGATACGTATCATCATCTTCCTTCTCACTGTACTTGAGACCATGAACTCATTCGACAACAACGTGAAGAGACTTGAATTATGTGATTCCTCTCCGGATTAAATCCAGAATATCAAAGTGTAAGTTGTCAAATCATAGTTATTGAGCCCTTCCCTTCACTTCTAGTGGCCTATGCCCTCGTTCAGAGAGTTGATGTCCCCATCTTCTACTACGGATGTGGCCACCGACAAATCTGTATACATAGCTATAGATCGTCCTTCCCTTGTTTCTAGTTCTAGGGCTCCAGGTTGGAGCTCCCCGAGTAGTAGTTGCCCCCCTAATTATGGTGGTCGAGGTAGGGGTCAAGGCCTTGACAGAGGCGGTCGTGGTGAACGTGTTTTTGGCGTATGCGGTCGTGTTCGTGGTCATGATGGGCCTCCTCATTCTTGTACTCATTGCAGTGGTATTAATCATATAGTTGATCGATGTTGGTATGTTAGGATATTGTTGGCTGACCTTCGTGAGCGGGTGCTTGTATAACTAGTACAATATCATCCAATTCAAAGAAGACTCGTCTAGTGCCTTCAGCATTGTCCTGAGACATGTCTGCTTCAAGTGATTCGGTCACCATATCCAAAGAGGCATATGATGCTTTGAAGTAGCGCATACTTGAGACATGAGTTCCACTTCCAACGCCAGCTTAGTCAGTCAGGTACTGCTCTCCATGTGTCCTCTTCTACGCCTTTTTTAAATAAATGGTAACTATATTTTGTATTCTTTTTAAGATAATTATATTTTGTATTATGTACTAAATACTATCAACCCATGGGATTTTAATTTCTTTTCATACTTGTGACTTGTGGTTTCAATTAGACATTATTAATTATAGTTTGCTTTAAAAGTTGTTGATGTGATCGTAATTTGATTTGGTTTATGTATGTGAATTGGCTTTGATAAATGATGATTAACAACTTGTTTGAACATTATTATACTTAAAAAAATGAATCAACTTTTACGCGTTTTTATATTTTATTTTTTCTTACTATTTGACATATTTTTTCTATTTTTAAATTAAAAAATAGAAGTATTGTGTAGATTACGCTACTTACACTACACGCTACAGATGGTTGAACACTACACAACACACTGGCGCTATTTAAAACATTGCCTGGGTCATAGACTCTAGGGTTGCATCTCACGTGACTGGTAAGTTCCGTCTTTTTAACTCTTATCAACTTTCTAGTTCTGTCTAGTTTTGCTACAGTTGTAGATGGTAATCAATCGTCCATCCCTGGGACCAGGTCCATCACCCTCTCACCCACCATGCAGTTATCTTCTATTCTACATATTCCTTCTTTTCCATTGAATCTATTATCAATTAATTCTCTTATCAAGTCAATAAATTACTCTATAACATTCTTTCCTTCTTATTGTATCTTTCAGGACCTCTAGACGAAGCAGATGATTGGTGGGATCATGAATTTGACTGGATTTACTTCTTCAAAGATACTCATGCGAACCCTGCGAGCGCTGTCCCTAGATAGAGAGTTTGTGTCTAGATGTCATTTGTCGTTTAGGACATCCATCTTTATCAAGACTAAAACTCATCTTTCTTTTTATTACTATTCTTTAACCATTATGTTGTGATACTCGTGAATTTTCTAAGCATCATAAAGTTGTGTTTTCTCCCAATTCAACTAGAAGAAAGCCCAAACCTTTTGAACTAGTTCATTCTGATGTTTAAGGCCCTGCACATGTTGATTACGTCTTTGGTTATAAACATTTTGTTCTTTCATTGATGATCATTTTCGAATAACATGGATTTTATCTTATAAAATTTAAATATAAAGTGTTCGATACATTTAAGACTCTTTATAATGAAGTAGCCAACCAATTCTAATGTCCCATTAAAGTGCCTTGCTCTGACAATGGGGGTGAATATATGTTGAAAGCCTTCTTGAGTTTTTTGTAGGTGGAAACACCTAGGTAAAATACCATTCACCCTCACGACAAAGCATTTCCCTTATCATAGGTTTGCTCCCTATAGGTGAGGGTTCGATTCCCCTCCTTGGCTTTACCCGATACACGTGATTGTGGGTGATTGCGTGTATCCGCAGGGATTAGTCTCACTTCAAAAAAGAGGTGGGACACCCTATGTCTTCAAAAAAAAAAAAGCATTTCCCTCATCCCTTTTAGTTTTTTTATGCCCATGTTTCGTTCGCAAACTTGATGGTAGTAATGACAAGACAAGTCTTCGATCTGAAAATATATTTTTCTAGGATATTCTCAATCTCAGAAAGGCTATAAATGTTATAAAACTCTTACTCTAAAAAATATGTGTCAACGGATGTCACCTTCTTTGAGAATGTTCTATACTTCTCACCTGAAGGACATTCATTACATGATCCTCTTGCTAGTTAAGAGGAAACTTTGTTAAATCACTCCATTCCTCTTCTAGTTCCCTCTCTTGGTGAAGATTCACATTCTCCCAAATCACTCAAATCATTCCATGGGAATCAACGACAGAAGAAATCCCCCATTAATCAGCCTCCCATCATACCATCCACTTCTCATGGAGATCCAGGTACTATTCCTCCACCTTCTAATGATCTCCCTATTACTTTATGCAAGTCTACTTGTTCACGTACTTGTCATCCTATGAATTATTATGTTTCTTTCACCTTCAGGGCTTTTACTACCTTAGTTTCTTCTTCCTCTATTCCTCATACTCAAGGACGCCCTCAGCAGTCCTGACTGGAAGCAAGCTATGATAGAAGAAATGCGTACCCTTAAGCAAATGATACCTAGGAACTCGTTTCCTTGCCTACAAACAAGCAGACCGTTGGGTGCCACTGGGTCTATACCATTAAGTACCTCCCAGATGGATCGATTGGTAGATATAGGGCTCGATTAGTAACCAAGGGCTACATTCAAACATGTGGTGTGAACTAATTCAAGACTTTCTACCTGTAGCCAAACTCAATTCCTTTCGCGTGATCATCTATTTGGCTATAAATTTGTCTTGGCCATTATTCTAGCTGGACGTGAAGAATGCCTTTTTTACAAAGTGATCTTATTGAGGAAGTCTACATGGATCCGCCATCAGATTTTCCCTTAACCAATGGCTCGCATCAGGTATGTCACCTCAAGAAGATTATATATGGCCTTGAGCAGTCTCGAGCTTGGCTTGATAAGTTTAGCCGTGCATTGTTAGACTTCGACTTTGTTCACAATCATTTGGATCACTCTCTCTTCATTTGTCGGCGTACTACTAAGATTATGGTTTTGCCAGTTTATTTAGATGACATTGTCTTAGCTGGTGATGATGTTGCGGGCATTACCGACCTCAAATCCTTCCTTTAAAGAGATTTGCAATAAAAGAATTGAGTACTCTTCGCTACTTTCATGGCATTGAGGTGGCTAGATCCAAGTCTAGCATTATCCTATCGTAACGGAAATATGATCTTGACCACGTATCTGGAACTGGAATGCTTGGATGTCGTCTAGTTGCCACTCCTATAGATGTTACTCAGAAACTTGGTATCGATGATGGCACCCCTCTATCGGATCCAGGCATGCATTTGTCGTTTGGTTGGTCATCGCATTTACCTGACTATCACCAAACCTGATTTGTCATACATAGGAGTAGTGAGCCAATTTATGCATGCTCCTCGTAAGGCACATATCAATGTCGTATAAGAAATCCTTCATTACATAAAATTGCTCCCAGTCAAGGCTTATGATTTCAGCAATATAGTCATCTTCACATCTTTGGTTTCTCTAATGCTGATTGTGTGGGTAGCCTTCATGATCGATGGTCTACATCTAGTTATTGCCTATTGCACATTTGTCTGGGGCAATTTGGTCACTTGGAAGAATAAAAAATAATCAGTAGTTGCTTGGTCCACTAAAAAACCGAATATAAGGCAATGGCGCATGCAACGTGTGAACTTGTGTGGCTCTGGACGTTGTTATGAGAGCTTGGCTACTCTTCTTCTAATCATATTCCCCTACACTGTGATGATCAAGTTGTTATTCATATCGCCAGCAATCTTGTGTTCCATGAGCGAACAAATAATCTTAAGATAGATTGTCACTTCATTCGGGAAAAGGTGGCCACTAAGGAAATTCTCACTCCATTTATTCATTCATGGCGAGTAGCTATCTGATATGTTCACTAAATCTCTTGATTGGGATATCTTACATCGTCTTCTAGACAAATCAGGCATGATTTACATCTATGCTCCAACTTGAGGGGGAGCATTGGGAGTGTATCTCATGTAACATGTATCTACTTTTCTCCTTTTTCTTTCGTATGTAAATCAGGCATGATTTACATTTATGCTCCAACTTGAGGGGGAGTATTGGGAGTGTATCTCATGTAACATGTATCTCCTTTTCTCCTTTTTCTTTCGTGTGTGTATAGTTTCTATACTCTATTGGTGTACCACACACAACACAAAAAACCCTAGCTGTTTTCTACACTTTTTGCTCTTCTTTTTCTCCTTTTCATTTGATTCTTCTCCAACCTTCATCTACTTGAACTGCCTGAAATAGAGAAACATTGGGCTACTGAGATATCCCTCTCAATAGCTAAACTAGCCACACTCGGAAAAGCATCGGAAAGTCTTCTTCCGCCACACCATGGATCTTCCCATAATAAAATCTAGACACCATCTCCCAATGCAAACGAGACTCCCTAGCTAAAAGAGGACAACTAACTCCATAGCTTTCCAAATGCATGGTGCACAATAGATCAAAGAGCTCTTGACCTTCCAACCCCCGGGAAGAGTGCCATACTAGCACGCAACAAGTTGTCTCCATAGCCTTCCTTCTTCAATACCAAATCTCCACATCTATTTTCCCAATAAAGCCAAATTCAGTCTCCAGAACCCCAATTCCTGCTCCTCCCTCTTTCATCGGCTTACACACCTCGGCCCATTTTGAGCAGATAGAATTTGTTCTTATTCTCAGCCCCCTCCATAAAAAGTCTCTTCTTAGCTTTTCCAACTTAGCCAACACCAACTTTAAACATTTGAATAGAGACATATAATACAGTGGCATGTTAGAGAAGGCTGCTTTGGTGAGAGCAATCCAACCTCCCAAATTTGCTGAGTTGTGAATTTTCGTAAGTATTGTTAGAGAAGAATTTTGATATCAATAATGTTATTTCTCCCTCTCTGCTCAAATACTCTTGCTAGAGTGCTCTTGTTTATTTCTTTGCAATTCGGATGTCGAGATCTCACTGATTCGATAACCGAGTTGCACTATAAAGTTTCACCAAGACCGGCTTACAACATTCAAGGTATTTTCTTAAAGAAAAATCTAACATAAGCACGCAGCATCAATATCCTTCAATAATGCACCTGCACCAACACATTGTACAGCAATCCACTATCCAAAGTGTCCATCAGGTGCACCCTGCCAACTTCCATAGATTAACCGACACCCACAAATTGCACAAATTCAGCGATCCCAACTATCCATTGGTAGACCTTTCTTATTCAGTGCTCAGCATTGCCAATATTCTACCCTACAGTGGACTTCCAAGTCCCCAGTTGGATGGTTAAGACCATCAACATCGGTGAGATCTTTCTACAGCTAACAATCCATGGACAGACCTCCCTGATGAATGGTCCAGATCATGAGTCAATGTTTTTTCACACGGAGCTATGGTTAGGTTTCCCCTTTATTAAATCACCCATCTTTCACTAATCCAGTTACCTTTAGAAAAGACAACCCCTCCCCCCCAACACACACACACACACACACACACACACACACACACACACACACACATATTCATTTTGCATTTACCAATTGAATTTATAAAAATAAATTTTAAATTAAAAAAAAAAATTGCATTCACTCATCTCCGACCACGGTTCCCGGGACTAGGCCGACCTCGGCCCCATTACCATCTGCCAGGAAGACCCCCCCGATGATGTGCTTGTTGCTGAGCCCCTCTAAATGTGCGCAGCTCACCCCCATTGCCATCTGCCTGATCGCGATACGAAGTCCATTGCAGGAAAAAGCAGAGGAGATTTTTGACAAACTCCAAAATAAAAAATGGATCAGGGATGCAGTAGGTCACGTCGGGAAGTCTCTAGGCCTATCGTTTGGAAATAAAGAAGAGGATTACACAGCTCTTTTTCAGTGTATCGAGAACAAGGGAAGACCCCTTCCACTCGCCAGAACGCCAACTAAGCAGGTTCCCAGATCGACCAGCAACCGAGAGCTCCTCAGCCTTCAACCAAGTCCGGGCCTGCTTGCTACGTCCAGCGTAAGAAGAGGACGAAAAGGAAACCGGGGAAGCTCCGTTCCCCAATGAATATCATGTCCTGGAACGTGAGGGGGGTGGGTTCCAAAAATAAACGGTGCTTGATCAAGGAATCCATTCGTAGAAAAGATCCTGACGTCATTTGTCTCCAGGAGACTAAAGTCCTTTCTCTAATCGCCTGCTGACCACTTTGTGGAACGCTGAGGACGTCAATCGCCTCACTCTCGACCCGTCGGGGTCGTCGGGCGGCATCCTCTTAGCTTGGAAATCCTCGAAATGGTCCCTTCTGTCCTCATCTACTGGAGTCTTCTCAGCAACAGTCATATTGCAAGATAAGTCTTCTCACTTTCAATGTCTTATTTCAGCGGTTTACGGCCCTGATGAAGACTCCTTTAAATCAGCATTCTGAGATTAAATGTCTATGACCAGAATTTCTTTTGCAGGACCTTGTTGTTTCGTTGGGGACTTCAACGTCATCCGCTATGCTTCAGAACACTCTCGTATCAAAAGGGCCTCTTCGGCCATGGAGGCCTTTTCAGCGTGGATAGAATCGCAGGAATTGGTAGATATGCCTCTGTCCGGAGCCATATACACCTGGACTAATGGGCGCAGATCCCCTACTCAGACAAGACTGGACAAATTTCTTCTCTCCTCAGACTGGTTGGAGGCTTTCCCTTCTCTGTTTCAGCAAGCTTTTCTTAGAACCACTTCCGACTATTGCCCCATCCTCCTTTCGTCGACGGCTGAAAACTGGGGTCCTAAGCCTTTCAAGTTCAACTCTTCTTGGCTCCAAACCGACGGCTTCTGCAAGATGATTGAGGAGTGGTGGCCTTCTCTTAAAGCTGTAGGTTTTGCGGGCCACAGACTTCTTAGCAAACTTAGACTCCTTAAGGAGAAAATCAACAAATGGAAGGAAACCGAATTGCTCAAACGAAAGGTGGGATCAACTCTTTGCTAAATTGCAACGCATTGATTCCGATGCGGAACAGGGCTCCATGTCGAATGAAGTGATGAGCAGGCACATCCAAATCATCCAGTCCATCTCCACCAGAGCTTTGGAGGATGAGCTATCTTGGAAACTGAAATCTAGGTCCAAATGGATTTCTGAAGGCGACAAAAACACTCGGTACTTCCACAGCATTACTAATATGAGAGCTCGGACCAATGCTATTCACAGCATTACTGTCGAAGGAAGGCAGATCCATGAAAAACAGGAGATCGTCGACATTGTTGTCTCCCATTTCAGATCCCTCCTCTCTTTCGAAGGTTGGACAAGACCCTGTCTGGACAGCATATGCTTTAATTCTCTCCAACAAGCCGAGGCTGACCTTCTTGAGGTGCCATTTTCTGAGGAAGAAGCCAAGCTGGCCATCGACTCTTTAGGTGGAGACAAGTCCCCTGGACCTGATGGATACCCGATTATTTTCTTCCAAAAATTCTGGGGATGCACTAAGCAAGATGTTATGGATTTCCTTAATGAATTCCATCACAGAGGTATAATTTCCAAAGGCCTAGGCGCCTCATTCATCACTCTTATTCCTAAAACCCCTGGACCAAGCTCTTTCTCCGAGTTCAGACCCATCAGCCTGATTGGAAGTCCTTACAAAATTCTGGCCAAGATTCTGGCTTCTAAGCTATTGTCAGTCGTGGGGAACCTGATCTCCAAGAATCAGAACGCCTTTATCAAAGGAAGACAAATTATTGATTGTGCCTTGATTGCTAATGAATGTCTCCACTCCTATCACAAATCCGGTAAGAAGAGCATATTTTGCAAGCTTGACATCGAGAAGGCCTACGATCATGTGGACTGGGGATTCCTTCAGTATTTGCTTACCTGAATGGGCTTTGGCAGGACATAGAGAAACTGGATGAAGGCTTGTGTCGAATCAACCCATTTCTCGGTCCTCATCAACGGCGCCCCCAAGGTATTCTTCAACAGCTCACGTAGTATCCGACAAGGGGACCCCTGTCTCCGCTTCTTTTCCTCCTTGTGGGAGAGGCTCTATCTCAAATGATCCTCAATGGTCAGTCCGTCGGGATTCTCAAAGGAATCGTCATGCCTGGAATCTCTTCTCCAATCTCCCACATTCAATTTGCAAACGACACCCTCATCCTATCTGAAGCTCACCCGACAATTATCGATAATCTTCAAACTAGTCTGAGGTGCTTTGAAGTTGTCTCTGGTCAGAGAATCAACATGGCCAAATCTAAAATCTTCGGAATCAATATTTCCTCTACTGACCTTTCCAGTCACGCCAACACTCTCGGGTGCTCAACTGCTACCTTCCCTTCCTCCTTTGTTGGCCTCCCTCTTGCCTATGGCCGCCCTCCAAAAGCCACGTGGGACAAAATTATCACTAAGGTCCAAAAATACCTCGCCACCTGGAAATGCCAATCCCTCTCGATGGGCGGTCGCCTGACACTCATAAAGTCAGCCCTGTCTAATCTCCCTACATATTACATGTCCCTTTTCGTTTGCCCAACCCCAGTGCTGGCCCGCATCGATAACCTCAAAAGAGACTTCCTTTGGAGCGGCAAGGAGAACCAAAAGAAATTCCACCTTCTTGATTGGAAAGAAGTCAGCACTCATTACCGTGAAGGGGGAGCCAGCATCAAGAACCTCAAGATCATGAACCAGGCTCTTCTAGGCAAATGGACTTGGAGGCTGGGCTCCGAGGATGGCGCTCTTTGGAATCAAATCATTAAAGGTAAATACGGCTCATCCCCAGGTGGCTGGTGGACAAAAAAGTCGACGACCTACAAAGCCTCCTCTATCTGGAAAGGCATTCTCTGATCGAAGCAAGTGGTGATCGACAACGTTTCCTTCGAAATTGGCTGCGGTTCTGCCATCAGATTATGGGATGACTACTGGGTGGGAGAAGCGCCCCTCAAACTCTCTTTTCCCAATATATATCGCCTGGCTGGGGACAAGAATGTTTTCGTTGCCGACTGTTACAACGCTATCGACAACTCTATTGCCTGGGAAGTCATCTGCACGCGTAATCTCCATGATTGGGAGGTGCCGGAATTCGCTGCCCTGCTCAAATGCCTTTCTAAGTTGTCCCCCGACAGGGCCTCCCCTGACAGACTAATTTGGAACAACGATAAGTCTGGAGTTTTCACGGTCAAGTCGCTATATTCCCTCCTCCTACAGAGCTATACGTCAGCGAACACCGTCACCCCGTTTATATGGAAATACCCTGTCCCTCCCAAATTCGTCTGCTTTGGTTGGTTGGTGGGTAAAAACAGGATCCTTACCATTGATAATCTGAGAAAAAGAGGTATGCAGATCGTCAACGCATGTCTCTGCTGTATGAAGGATGAGGAATCGGTCGACCACCTTCTGCTTCACTGCCCGTTCATCAACCAGATCTGGTCGGACTTCTTTCTCCGTTTTGGTATCAGCGGGTGTATTCCTGGTTCTTGCTCCCTTATGATCTCTTTTTGGCACGGCTTCAAGTTTGCAAAAATGAGAAAAGGCAGCTGGAGAATGGCCCTTCTCGCCATTTGGTGGTCTGTGTGGAAAGAGAGAAACGAGCAATGCTTTAACGATCTGACTTCCTCGGCTCAGACAGTCTCTTCCAAAGCTAAAAATCTCATCATCGAATGGGCTTCCAACGTCCCGGGGTTAAAAGAGCATGATCTTTTGTTTCTGGTCTCTTAGTCCTTTTTCTGCTTTTCTTTGGCTTCTCTGCTACCTCAGCAGTAGCCTTCCTTTGTATCTTGCCTCGCTTTTAATATAATTTCCGTTATCTTTGAAAAAAAAAAAAAAAATTGCATTTCAATTCAGTACTGACTGTAAATCAAACCAACCTGCATATGGAGAGAGCGACAATTGCTTCAACCAGTAACCTTCAGCCACTGCAATGAGCATCGCAAGAAATAATTAACATATTTCAAGCAAGAGACATGCATTAAACCCTAGATTGTATAGAAGTAAAAAACAAGCACGAGAGGGGTGGGGGGCACTTACGGCGACGGAGGCTGGTGAGAGGGGTGGCGATTTCCGGGCGAGAACCCAAGTTGAGATTCTTGGGAAGAAGAATCAAAGCCAGTCTAAGAAGCAGCGATATCGTCACCGATAGCCAGAAATGCCTCTTCTTCACCATTTTCACCTTCGAAAGAATCAACCCTTTTCGGTGGAATGTGTACAAATCGGACTCGATTCTGTCGACTCGGTCTGAGTTAGCAGGGATTTTCTTCTCGTTTCACTCCTCTCTTCTTTTTTTCTAATTATCTGGAGCGGATCAAAGACTCCAGCCCCATGTTTTAAAACCCGAATCGTCCAATCGGGTCGGCCCGTTTTCCTGAGAGAGCAGAGGGAGGGTCCCTGTTGTAGTCAGGGTCTCCATCGTCTTCTTTTGTGTTCAGGTGTCTGACCAGCAATTCAGCAAAAAGGGTGAACCAGATTTCTGCATCAACGTAAAAAATGGACGGTTTGAACTTAAAACTTTGAAGCCATTTGCTGGGGAAACTATCGCGTGACTGCAAGTAGGCACACGTAAGCATGCCTGACGCTCCAGCGAGGGAAATGATTTTATGTTCATGAGATCCACACCATACATGGGGATTACACCTAAATTTATAAATTCAGTGTCATGGAACTTTTTTATGTTTCGGAATAGCAATTTCTAAGAAATGCTTTTACCGGTTGTTTGGCGAAATATATTTGGTTGTAATAAGTATGAATTATAAAGAGTTAATGTATTCGATAACATGCATTCGGCGTAAATGGAATCCATATATATGATGAGTTCATGTATTAGTAAATTCAATGCCAATAACCATAGATTCCACCAAGGTAATTAAAAAAAAAAAAAAATCTAAACCCTAGAAAGAAGTGTGCAAGCAATGGACGATTGGTGTTAAGTGATGGCCCAGGTGGGCTGCACATTGATGTTTACGTGAATACACTCTGACTACTAGGTTTGTCAACCTATGTTGGGCCCATAGCCCAAAAATCATCGCATTGCCTAATTCATGTGGGCCATACCAAGAGAGAGTTTGCAGAGGGACGCCAACCCTTGATGATTTATTCAGAGCCCATTGTGATGATTATATGAAATTCACTCCAATGTCACATGAAAAATTAGGCTTCATGACCAAAAATTAGTCTCATACGTTATTCAAGTGGGCTACATGAAGGGAACCAATTTGGAGGGTGAGTGTTGCCACTATACAAATTCAAATTGTGTAATCCACATGAAATACCGATTGAGTTAACTTTTAAGTCATGCATCTAACATAGTGTGACATACCCAGTGGGTGGGGCGGATTTCACACCAACAAGAGGCAATGTATGTATGAGAATTTTAAGTTTATGCGATTGAAATTGTTGAGACGATGGAGACTATGATACACGCTCAGGGAAACTTTCACCCAGGCCGCCCACTAGGTGCTCAAATGGGACAGTCTAATGATTACATGAGTCGAATAATGGATGTGTGTGCGCACACATTGATAGATGTAGGACTACAATTTATTAAGATGTCTGATCTGACACAATCCAGATACCTAGCAAGTCACAAAGTCACAAAGCATGCATTTTTCACAAACCTAAAATATTGTATGCTTAGTTGATACAAGCAATAGTATGCAAAGGCTCAAATCCAAAGTCTATACCAATCCAGTGAAACCCATAGCTAAGACCTCCATACCCGAACCTCACAAAAGGGTTGAAAAGAAAGGTTAATGATTTTTAGGTGCTTGGATGATATGGGCGTGTATGAAGGCCTATATCCATAGTTTATCCATATCCAGTGGACCTATAGGTAAGATATGCATACCCGAACTTCACGGAAGGGTTGAGAAGATAAGCTGATAATTATACTTATATCGTCCATAACCCCTCATGAAATATACTCATATCCTCAAACACTAAACCAGGGGGCAGAGGGGGGGAAGGGGGTGCACTTGGTTTACAATAATCCGGTATGGTTCTGGGTTGTACACTACCTTTCACAAGATTGATAGAATAGCTCAACTAAGCATTGTTTTGGAGTTGCCATTAGGCAAAAAAATGCTTTTATAATCCACGGTTGGCTAAAATCAATGGAATCGCCTTGAGATCGGACAAACTAAATAATTCATTACTCGAGTAACTCTTGGTTTGATTTGTGTCATGGATTATGGGTAAGGACCTCGGTTACGGAAAAGTAATAGGTTAAACACCCTTTTATCGCCCACTGGAAACACCATGTCTACTTTATCATGTTGTACACATCTAAAGGGGATTCAAGGAACTTCCATTTGAAATACTAAACTTTAGATGTCTAGTCACAAAAAATAAACATAAATCAAAATAGAAATGGTAAAAGAAAAGGCTTTCCAATAAAGTGAGGAAAAGAAAAGGAATATAGAGTTTTCAATTACTCTTTAAGCCATGTATTTTGATATAGAAGATCTTCGAGAGAGGCAACTGCAGAGTATACTTTACGTGATGTAAGAGCAGAACCTACTACCTCAGGTGTTCAAAGTAGTAGGGTTGGAATATTTAGATTGGAAAAGGATAGATCAAGAATACGAGGTTGGCTTTGAAATTGAAATAAAATATAAGAAATTGAAGAATATGAGCATCCGTCTTGACTTTGTTTCTTGCTTTGTCTCATACTCTGTCTGGGTCTAGTTGCCCTTTAGGGGCTCCTCCTTTGTTCACAAGTGCAGGGACCCTTTTCTAGGCAATTAAAGAGGGGTATGTAAGGCTAAATTGATAGAATTGAGCAAGTCTGATTCTCCCGAGCATGGGGCATTAACACGAATGCCAGGCTCAGACCAAAGAAGAGTATAAATCGGTGCAAATTCGGGATTGGTCCAGCACACAAGCGAGCCAAAGTTGGAGCGCGCTAGAGTGGGCTGATTGGGCTAGCGCACATAATGGGATTTAGATAAACTTGCAAAATCAAATAATAATAATAATAATAATAATTTGTAACCAACAAAACGTCCACCAGCTTTGTGCAAAGCTGATGCCAACAACACTGCCTTCGCGCAAAGCCAGTGCTGGCAGCACCACTTGGGGTAAAGACGACACTTAACACAAAGAAGACACTCGTATGGTTCAATTTGGACCGTTAGTTGCCTTCTTGTGAGGATTTTAGTTGTGTATATCCACTCGGATCAAGGGCCCACTAAAGTACAAAGCCAAGTGGTCATGTTTTGATTAGTGAGGTGTATATGGATGCCCTTTCTTTGGTAGACGTTGGGATACAGCCGAATGTCAAAGCGAGTGAACACCCCGCCCAGAGTAGATGAAGAGTCGATTGGTTCCTCTACTTGCCAAAGTGTCATGATCGAGAAGTTTGATTGGTAATAAGCCTAACTTAAACAATTACGAGGGTGGGGAAAACGTTGCAGTATCTCATTGCAACCCTTTCACGTCATGATCGGCATGCGCATCGAAGAAATCTACTTGGTTGGATATTTTAGTGGTTAGAGCGCTCTTGCGTGCGCCGATACAACTGAGTGCCAAAGCGAGTGGATACCCCACCTATAGTAGATAAAGAGGCGATTGGTTCCTCTACTCGTCGGAGTGTCGTGATCAAGAAACTTGCTTGGTTAGAAACTTAACTCATACAATTCATGAGGGTGGGAAAAATGTTACAATATCTTATTGCAACCCTTTCACGTTATTGATTGGCATACGCATCGAAGAAATCTACTTTGTTGGGTGTTTGAGTGGTTAGAACCCCTGTGTGTGTGACCTTATGAGGATAACACATGTTGAATATGGAAATAATAATCTTTTTTGATGTTGTGCAATCCCCTATGATCACTTGCAAGCCTTTTGTTCATAATTAGCAGTTACATGAGCGTTTTGTGGCTTTACGGATCCCCCACATTACAGTGTAATAATTTCACAAGTGTCCAAGACTAGAGTTGTTTGGATCATTTTTTAGGCATTCAAGTTATGGATTGTGCCACTGTGATTTGTAAAAGTTATTTTTGCAAGTTACAGTGCGGTTATGCTAATTCAAGTATCAAAATAAAGTATTTCGGATCTATTATTTTCCTGGGATGACTAACTTGAAGTTGTGACGTTCGGTCGGCCATTTTATGTCTGCCTTTTTATTTTGCTTTTTGTGTTAAGTAAACATACCTACCTTATGGCGTTCGCATGTATGTTGCACTTGCAAAGTTTGGTCTTGTGATATGGCTCAGGATAAATTTGATCCATCATATGCCGTCCAATAGGTTCCGATAAAAACTTTGGGCAATCAAGATTTAGGGTGATTGATATGTGTCGATCTGTCACACCCCAGACTCGGTAACCGGACTCACAAGGAACCCGATGGCCGATTCTGCCCGCAACAGTCCCCGTAGTACCCTATTCTCGGCTCCTGAGGCAGGTTCCGATCCTAGGATCCTACAATGAGAATTTTTATAACAGTATAATCATTACCAATATGAGCATACCCAAGATCACAGCAAGTAAATCTGAGAATAACAAAGGCATACATCACAAAATCCACTAAGAATTTGAACTTTTATAAGCTTACATAAGGTTTAAAAGGACATACATAAGATAATAGAAGAAAGAAAGGAAGTCTGCAACACTGGGTCCTCAAGCTTAACTCTAGCCTAAACTCTGCCACTATGACGCCTGCCTAGGATTTCCTGCATGCATCAATCGTACATAAGCTTATCTAAGCTTAGAGGGTGGTGAAGGTGTGTGATAATAGTGCACAGAAGAATAATAGGAGATACGGGAAGGAAGCATGATCAAAGCCAACACCACCAGCCTTACCAGGGCTGTCATGAACACAAGAAGCTATACCAAGGCAGTACAATAATGCAGGAAGCATACCAAGGCTATAAATGTAATGAGTACTGTAATGCAATGAGTACTGGGCGCCATGCCAAGGCGATGCAATATGAGGCTTACACAACCGATGTAAATGCAATGCGAAGTAATGTCAATGCTCATATCCAATCCACATATCAAGTATATTTCCATCATAAGGAAATCACCGGGATCTATTACACTGCTGGATGACTGCCGCTCTACAGACCCCGCACAGTCAAACGAGCGTAAGAGACCTCACTACCCTACCTGTGGACAACCAATCACCAGCAAGGCCTGAAAGTAGCGGACCCATTCACGAGCTGGTCAGACTCAGCCTAGCAATGCCCTCTTACATCAGGCTAGTAAGGCTACACTCCTATCCAACTGACTACACGATAGTGGGAGTCGCGGCCTAACGGTATAAGGCCCTCGTGCGCTCATATATTCCACTCAGTCACGGCGTTGAAGCAGATCCTTAGTACCATGAAAGTTTTAGGAATTTCACCCATGGGCATCCTATGCACCCGGTATGCTCAAGTAACATTTTCGGTGTCCAAACATGGCCATCCACGATGTAACTGTAGAGGCTACAACCCTGATGGAGCAAGGGTGATAATTGTCCATATGTTATGCAATGCCAGATGCATGAATCACACAATCAACTATGCATCAATTTTAAGCATCCAACGTGCTCAAGAGGGAATACTACATCCCTCGGAGAAGGTAACATGCAATGCCCAATGATACAATATGACCACACACACAGTGTTAACCAAGCATACAATGATATACCTGGGTCAAGAGGATGAATTTAATCACACTATATGGCGATATATAATGTATATTACATTTCTCCTATCCAAGAAGGAACCAAGACTAGGTACTTAGACAACATCCTTAAAGAATTTAACTTCTAGTGGGGGCGCATTTACCTGGGGTAATCCACGAGGCTAAGTATACAAGCTACAGATCTAAGTAATATAGAATGAGCCTAGCAAGAGTCTAAGATGAGTATCCACTCTTAAATATAACGGGCTTAGAGGGATCCATAATGGGGACATTTAACCACCATTCCCCAAAAAGCATATCAACCATGAACTATATGGATAGAAGGCCCAATGCCTACATTTAAGATACAAATAAAGGTAACCATATACATATATTCCTCATAATAGGCTATAAAAAGATATAATACTATTTTTAGCAACATTAGCCCTAAGAGAAAAATTAAGGCCCAAGGCTCAATTCCCAATGAGCATAGAATCCATGCATTAAGTTGGACTTGGTGGGCAGCCTGCGTACACAATATACGACCCAAAAATAAGTTTAAGTTTGGATGATGAAATGGGCCCAACTACATCAGCCTAATAACTAGAAATTTAAGTGGGCAACCAAGGGCCCAATACTATTCTTATCTTAGCCCACAAGTCCATCAAAATGGTGGAAGCTGGCCTAATATATGGTTGGGCTAAGCTGGGACGTCCCAACCCACTCTGGGCTCATGGGATACCCAAAAATCTGATCTAAGATGGGGTCCTCATGTGAACACTAAAGGTGACCCAAAAGAATGCACTGATTAAGCCCAAAGATTATAAGAAAACACAAGCATACAATACATACATAAGTTCTCAATATAGTGGGTCTCATGTCCAATAAAGTTTCAACCATAACTATGTACATTTGAGGCCCCTTGATAAACGTTCGGCCCACTCAACTTATTAGGCCTGCTAAAGCCTAGAAATTAGTCAAATAAGTGGGAATGATCTCACGAAGGCCAACAATATTCACAGAGGGTCCCACCAGATGGAGGGTGTGTATACATCAAGAAAAGATCAAGTAGGCCTGCTACTGGATTGTGAATCCAGCAGCAATCTAAGGCAAAGAGTGCCTCCATGATCAGGCGATCCAAGGCTTGAATGGCTTGGACCAAACATATGTTAAGGTAGGTTCCACATATATACACATTGAACCTTAAACAAATGGCCTAGGGTCTATGGTGGGCCTTTAACCATCCATAAAAGAACCCATGGGCCTACCTTAGGACCACCCAGTAGGACATCCAACCTCAACTAGTTCCCAAGAGGTAGCCCACCACTACTCAAGCATGAAATAAGGCCCAAGGCCTAAGCAATCCATGGCCTAGTGGGCCGTACACTAAGCCCAATATTTAGGTAGCATGGTGGGCCCTTAATCAAGGTTTGGGCCCAACTATAAAGGTCATAAATCCATATATTGTGGTGGGCTTCATGGGCAGCCCAATAATTCATTTACATGGGCAAGTTTCACATTTAACACAAGTGAGTTGGGCCTCACTTTTGGCCCAAGTACAGGGTCAGTTTAGTGGGCAGCTAAGGGCCCAACCTCTTGTGTATTATTGCTCCTAAGCCCATCACAACAGATAAGATAGTATAGGCCCAAGATCAATGAGCCTATCCAAAAGAACTGAGTCCACAAGGCCTACTTGCTAACACAAACATGCATATAATATATCACATAATGGGCCCAAAAGAAATGGCCCAAACAAAAGCCATCCAATTCATACATTATGGTGGACTTGAAGGCAGCCCGTAAGCCCAAGAATACACATGGGCAAGGCCTATACTGATAGTGTGGGCCTTACCACACCAGCCCAAAGATTTAGCAAGGCCCTCCACAATACACATTTATGTGGGCCTTGCAAGTCAGCCCACAATTAAGCATTTTATGAAGGCATCAAGGCTAATAAATGCACATGATCAGCTTGTAGACAGCCCATTGGGCCCATGAATCAATAAGGTCAGGCCTTGCACAATCTTGGGCTCAAGGGATAGGTTTCCAGCCCATTGGGCCTATAAAGCTATCAAAATTATGGTTAAGGCTAGCCCACAAACCACCACAAAGGTGGGCCTCAAGGGGCACTAATTAAGCCCAAAATGTCTAAGGAAGGAGGGCAAAGAGTGTGTGCAACACTCCCTTAAATCTAGTGGGCCGCCACGGCTCCAAAAGATCAACTATGCACAAATTTGGGCCTCTTGCTTGAATTCCAGCCCACCCACTTCTGGGCTGTGAGTCCATAAATTTATTTAATTTAAATGGGTTACTGACCCATGGTGACCCACACATATCACAGTGGGTCCCACCAGATAAGAAGGGGGATATACAATGCTTACTTCAAGTGGGCCATGCCGTTAGAATGCAGGCCCAGCAACCCAAGGTAGGGGCACCCCATGGTGGGTTGTCCTACGGGCCTGGATATTTGACCCAAAACTGATCCAAATTGCAGGTCACACCACGATCGGTACAGGGGTCCGATGACCCTGAAAATTTGCAGGGTAGTCCTTCCATAGGTGGTCCACAACTTAAAAAACAAGCTAATATTTATGTTTTTACAGCAGCAGAATGGCTGGATAGTCCAAAAAAATTTGAACCGTCCAACCTTCTTGGCCCACCCTTTTGAGTGATCAAACAAGGACGGATGAGGGTGAAATTTAAGGGACATCTAGGTGGGGTCCCCACCTTCAAGAGGCATATATCAAATGGGACCAAACACCTCACCAATCATCCCCAAAACTGAGCTCAAGACAGCTCAAAAATCTGTCCAGATAGCTTTTAGACAGCAACATAATGCTGAATTAAAATAATTATAATTACTATAAAAAGAGGAAATTAATCCATGGAAATTGTGGTATGGACCACCCCAGTAGGCCCCACAAACATCCAGACCATTCTCATCAATAATTACCATTTGCATGTATCCTTTTTGGGTACATTTAGGGCCCCAACGTCCAAGAGTGGACTGTCAAGGACGTTCTCCCTCTTTGGACGGTCTGGATGGTCCTAGGCTGAAAGGTGGGCCACACACATCTTGATTTCAGAGATATAAAAAAGGAAAATAAAAGAGTCCAACCACAAGGGAAGGAGCTCCTTGCATGGACCATGTATGCACAAAGGATGGGCTATGAACCACATCCATGAAGACATGGGGGCCACCACCATTATTTGATGGGCCCCACAAGCTTCAAAATGAAATGAATGGAAAGAACATCCATGAAATCAAAGAAATCAGAAATTTCCATCTAAGGAATACCTAAAAGTTCCTAAGGAAGATGAATGAGAATTTAAGAGCACCCACCTCCAATGGACACGCTCCAACTCCAAGTGCTAGCTTCTATGCTTCAAGGGAGATGTTTTAATGGTGTAGATGGGGGTTTGAGGGTAGGATTGAGGGGAAGATAGGAGGAAGAGTTGCTGGAAATAAGTAAAGGTGGAGAGAAATGAGAGAATGAGAAGGAGAGAGAAGGGAGAGAGAGGGGTATAGCAAAGAAATCATTTATTTTCTTGGCTAAGGAAGAGAGTTGTAATCATAGCACATGGGGAGGAGAACCTAAGGCTAATAATGGGTTTCTAGAGAAGGTAGCCTACTACCTAGGCTAGGGGTAGGTATGATAGGTGCAAGGGTAGGGTAGGTAGGTTGTATAGATAAGGGAGTTAGGTGGGACCCACTCTTGGAAAATGTGCACATGGGTAAAGTGGGCCCCATAACATGGGTCCAAAAATGGTGCGGGCCACAACTTTTGATGGACACGTCAGATTTACTCACGAGACACGGCGTTGGAACCACGGCGACGATGCGGTCGCAATAGCATAGGTCTTGGGTCAATCCGAGTCGGGTTTACATGATCGAACTCGAGGATGACGCAAACACTACCCGATGGTCGCGGGTCACCGAAATTTGACTGGTAGGACCGCGAGACTAAGATGAATGAGATGCATACTCACACACGCACATGCACACGTGCAGACTCAGGTCGGGTCTCACACGATTTGATCCATCATACTGCATCTAATGGCCTCGATTGGAGCATTAAACGGTCAAGATTGGAAATGTGATTAAATGGAATGAACCTTATTTTCCAGTCGACGTCTAAAAAGCCTATTTGGAAATTTGGAGAATCGAACTCAAGGTTTGATCGATGTGGATGACATAGACCTAATCCGCCAAACGACGTTCAATGGCCTCAATCAAAGCTTTAAATGATCAAGATCGGATAATGCGTGTGCAATGGGAACGGGCCTGATTTGCCACCCATCGTCTAAAGAGTTTCCGATTGGAGTTTGTTTTTTAACGTTGGAATCAAGGTTCCTCTTATTGAATGATACATATGTAAATTGAATGGATACAAAATGGAATGTAGTGGAATGGTGCATGGTGTGTGATTGATATGCAAACCCGAGTTGTTGTACAGTGTTAGAATGCCTTAATCGGAGCATTCGACGGTCAAGATCGGAAAACGTGTGATGAAATGAAATGCATGCGTGGATGAAATTAAATGGAACTGATCCGTCATCCAATGTCCAAATATCGCTGAATGTAATTGATCCGTTATCGATTTGGTTGATATTTGAAATAATAGTTTCATCACCCGTCATATGTCTAGAACATTCACTACCCTAGTACCATCTTGAATGACTATTTGTTTTGAAAGCTGTGTGGATAACAAGACACCTAACCTTTGGAACCCATTTCAATGCGGTTATAGGCTTAGGAGGGTCTCTTACTTTTCGTTGTGTTTAGGAGTTAGGATTTCTCCTGTTTCTGCATACTTCGTTCTTACTAGACTTGGATTTCAACAGTTCTTTGAGCAAGTTCACGATTTTATCAGCAAGAGGAGGATTTATATTATTTCTCATTTGATATTTATGGTTGTTAGTATATGTTTTTACATTAAAGACTTCTTAAAAGAGTTTTGTATTTTTGAAGTTATTATTTTTGTAGTTTAACTCTTTTAGAATTCCTACTTTAGAGTTCGAGGATTCTCCTTTTATAAATGTAGGATCATAATTCTTAGATTTCATCCAAATTTGTCGCCACATTGATGAGATGAGCTTAACAGTTTTTTTTTTAGTTTCTGGTCTCACTAGGTATATTTCCAAGTATCATTTGAACTCTGAAGTGAATAAACTTCAATTTTTAATTTATCATTTTCATATCCAAGATTCTGCAATTCATAAATTTTCAGACTTAAATCTAATTTTGATTTTTCGAAGCAATAAGAAAAATGAGATTTTTCCAAAACAATATTTTCAAGTTCTAATCGTAATTTGTCACATTTTTCCTTTTGAATTTTCAATTCGGTTACAATCTTGCTACTTTATTTATTTAGGACACCATATGCTTACTTGAAGATCATCTTCAATTTAAGAGTCACTTTCAGGAGTTTCATAATCAGATGTTTCACTTATTGTCATAAAGGTATTAAGTTCATTTACAGTTTATTGGCCTGATTCGTTGGTTTTTGAATTGCTTTTAGATTATGATGATTCATCCCAAGTAGCAACCATGCATTTTCTTATTGATTATCCTTTTTAGAATATTTTGAAGTGAGATGCTCAAATTCAAAACAGTTGAAGCATTGGGTGTCTTTAGATTTAGATTTCTAATAGTTTGAGTTTCATTTTTTTATCAAATGGTTTTTGAAAATCAATTTTTTTCTTATTTTTGAAAATTTTATAAAACTTGTTTGCCAACATAGCCATATCGTCCTCATTTTCCTCAATGTCTAAATTTACATTAAAATCATTTGATTTAATTTAGAGGATTTAAGGGCAATGTACTTGATCTTACGAGCTTTGAAATTCAACTCGTAAGTTTAAATAGATCCAACAAAATTCACAACCTTCATGGTATCGGTATCCCTTAAATCCGATATAACAGTAACTTTATAATTAAGCCTATCAAAAAATGATCATAGTATTTTTGCACAAACATTGTTTTCAGAAATTTTATCTCTATGACTCCACATAGAATTGATTATGTCATTTAGTTTCATATAAAAGTCCATAAATGACTTATTTTATTTCATACGAATTTCCTCAGCTTTAGTTGTAACAATTTGGATCTTGAACTTTTTCACAATATTGGTTCACTCATGCGTCATTTCAATTATATCACAAGCTTGTTTCGTTGTATCTCACGAAATTATTCTTTTAAATTCATATGGTGATAGAGCACAAGTTATAACATTTGTAATACTTTCACTTTTTTTAATAGTCGTCCAAAAACCGTAAGCTATTTCTTTCATGGACGTGGTTCTATTCTCAGCTACTACTTCCATCATAGGAGGGATCCATTGAGTCACAGTGGCTTGCCACACACTTATATCAATAGATTTAAGGAAGATCCTCATCCTGGATTTTCAATATGAAAAATTTGAGCCATCAAATGGAGGTGGCCCGGAAATGAATAAACTCTCGAAATTTGACATCTTATAGCTTTGGATTTAGCTCTAGGAGGTAAATTCCAAAAGAGCAACTTCCCTTTGATACCACTTGAAAGATGAGTCATCGATGTCCTGGGGGGGGGGGAATAATAATCTTAATTGCACAAAGTATTGAAACATTGATTTCAATTTATTCGTAAGACAATCTTCACCTACTATTTTAGGCATGACAACCTTATTTCACGACACCCTGTAAATCGAACTTTCAAAACAAAAAGAGACAGATAATCAAATAAAATATTTACTACAAATGCAGAAGGGGTTATAGTGGTTCGGTGTTCAACACACACCTACTCCACTTCTATAATTACTACCCTCATAATTTTGGTCTTCCACTGTATCAAGGTTTTCACGGGTTCACCTTAACAACCTTTTAGGGCATGTTTAATTTTCCAAACCTTTGGTAAATACACTGCAAAATGGGTAATAATTATTTCACCGGGAAATTACGGTATTGTTATTGACACTTCATTTGACACTTACTTTTTGAGCTCTAAAATCGAGGACATCGCCAAATATATGTGGGGCCCACCGCGATGTCTGTGTATTATCCACACCAACCATCTGTCATGCCAGTTGAATTCAAGGCTTAACAAAAAAAAATGAGGCTAATACAAAGCTCAAGTGGACCACACCACAGTATTAGGGAATCGAACATTTACCGTTAAAAATGTGTCAGTGCTACTGTTTCCTTTATTGTGGACAATTTAAGTGTTGGATCAGGCTCTTTTTTGGGCTCATGCCTCAAAATATTATGCTAAAACTGATGGACGACGCAGATATGTCATATATATCACAGTGGCCCCCAGAAATTTAAACCGGTCTTTTTTACTCGGTTTTCAAAACAAAAATGTAAGTGCATTTTCAAACAAGTGGATGAGTAATAATTACTAATTCCCAAGGCATTTACATGCGAATTAGAAAATCAAATAGGCCCTTACAGTTCCTGTGATTTTTACGGGCTTACCACAATAAAACCCCCTTAATAATTTTCACGGGCTAACCACCAATCAACCTAATGAGATTTATGGGTTATTTCAACAAAATCCAAATAAAATAATAACAATAACAATACTTATCTTTAGAAAACATGATGTCAAAATAAATATGAAGTATACCAATTGCATAAAGTATTGAAACCTTTATTTCAATTTATTCATAAGACAACCTTCACCTACTATTTTAAGCATGACAGCCTTATTTCACGACATCCTTGAAATCAAACTTCCAAAACAGAAAGAGACAAAGAATCAAATAAAATATTCACCACAAATGCAGAAAGGGTTGTAGTGGTTCGGTGTTCAACACACACCTACTCAACTCCTATAATTACTACCCTCGTCATTTTGGCCTTCCACTATATTAAAGTTTTCACAGGTTCACCTTAACAGCCACTTAGGGCGTGTTTGATTTTCCAAACCTTTAGTAAATACACTGCAAATGGGTAATAATTATTTCATCGGGTAATTACGTCATTGTTATTGACACTTGATTTGACACTCACCTTTTGATATATAAAACCGAGGACACCGCCAAATATGTGTGGGGCCCACCGTGATGTCTGTGTCTTATCCACACAGTCCATTTGTCATGCCAGTTGAATTCAGGGCTTAAACAAAAAAATGAGGCTGATACAAAGCTCAAGTGGACCACACCACAAGATTTATGGAATCAAACATCTACCGTAAAAAAAATGTGTCGGTGTCACTGTTTCATTTGTTGTAGGCCACTTGATTGTTGGATCGGGCTCATTTTTAGGCTCATGCCTCAAAATGTTACGCTAAAACTGATGGACGACGCAGATATGTCGTATATATCACAGTGGCCCCCAGAAATTTAAACCAGTATTTTTTACTTGGTTTTCAAAATAGAAATGCGAGTGCATCTTCAAACAGGTGGATGAATAATAATTACTAATTCCCAAGGCATTTACATCTTATTTGGAAAACCAAACAGGCCCTTACAGTTCTTGTGATTTTTACAGGCTTACCACAATAAAACCCCCTTAATGATTTTCACGGGCCAACCACCAATCAACCCAATGAGATTTATGGGCTATCTCAACATAATCCAAATAAAATAATAACAATAACAATACTTATCTTTAAAAGACATGATGTCAAAATAAATATAAAGTCGAGGCTTCGAGCAGTGATCTTCTTTATTGAATGTTGATGTAGCAATGTATGCTCAACCAAAAATAATATAGGGATCTTATATATATCTCAATAAATATAACCCTAACTGCTACAAATTTAATTCTCTATTTCTCAAGTAGAGTATAGATTATTCTCTAATTGCATTTAACGCTAACCTGAGAAATGGAATTGAATAAGCTAAACAAGAATAATAATCACCACACAAATAGCTTTGGGAGGACTTGAGTTTCTCTCTAAGTTGTAAAAGGTTTTTCACTGATTTCCATTGTAGAAATAAATGAGAGAAAGCCCATATTTGTAGTCAAAGATTTGAAATTTTGGTCAGCCTAAAAAAGGCTTTGGTTGGCTGAATTCCAGCGATACTATTCCAACGGCTATCAAATTACGTGGGATGAAATTTAATTTAATTGACCTGAACCAAAATTTGGCTGGCTGAATACAGGGATTTGCTGGCCAAATTCCTTTGAAATCTGAAAGTTCCATTGTTGGAAACTTAACTTGAGACACCTTCGGGCTTGCCGAACTTGCAACATTTTTCATTTTGTTAAATTTGAAAACTTGACCGAGGCTGAGGTTAGGTTAGCCAAATTTAGTTAGGCTGGTCAAACCTGAAGTTGGGCTGACTGAACTTCGGTGAATTTATATAGTAAATTATACATTTTAAATGTTTAAGGCCATGTTTCAAAAACACCTAACCTAATGTCTTTTATAGGGTCATTCAACCTAGTAGTTGACACATACATTAATATTTGTTTTTAACTTTAAATCATGCCGAGTCTTATAGTCATGTGATGTTGAGACAATATTCATGAGGTGCCATAGAGGACCGGAGTATACTTGAACTATAATTGACGTTTTGTCTACGAAGTTTGACAACTCTATGTGTGCTTTTAAATACAAGTACTTACAAAGGACTCTTATTTTCATAGTCTGTAAGCGAAGACTTGAGCTTTCGTGACATGCGATTAAATATGAAGATAATGTTTGCAAAGTATTTAGAGGACTTAGATCGTGTTAATATATTACTAATAATTGTTATTATTCTGAATCATTGTTATAAGTTAATGTATGTGACGTTCTATTATTTCAAGTCGTGTCCAATGGAAAATGTTAAGGAGATGATTGAGAAAGTCATTAATACTATGAATCGTCTCTTTGAGCAATACCATTCTTTTACAACAACTCTAGATTCAACTAAAAATAATGCGTTAACCCGAAAGAGAGTGGATATTCCATCTAATACAATTGTTGAGATATTGTGGATGTTAGGCAGGAGTATCTTAGATTTATGTAAGAAGAACAAGTTATTGCCAAACAATTTGAGATTGATCGATATATTGAATAAGATGTTGAAGTAAATTTGTCTAATTTCAATATTTTAGATTTGTGAAAGGTAAGTTCTTCAAAGTATCACGTACTCTCATACATGACTCGTAACATATTTATGATTTTGTTATCCACCGTTGCTTTGAAGTCAACTATTGGTACCAGAGGTAGAATTCTTAATCGATTTTGGAATTAATTAACACTCGATATTGTGCAGTCTTTGTACACAAAATTGGTTACACATCTCGTCTACTCCAATCGATATTTAAGAAAAATTGAAAAAGTTATAAGTTTATGAATTAAGTAACTATTAACTAAACGTTTACTTTAGTAGTGTTTATATATATATATATATGTTGATGACTCAACTAATATTTATTTATTATGTTTCAGCCTCTTGCGAGCCATCAACTTTTGGATCCTATAAGTAATTATATACGTGCAACTTAAATTTTCTATTTTTTGAAGTAACTAATTAATAAACTGAGACTTTAAATTGTTACATTTAAATAAATATATATATATATATATGTTATTAATTAAACTTACTGTTATGTTTAATGTAGACTCTTACTTAATTTCATACGTTGAGAAATATGAAAGGCATGAAAGTTCGAAGAGCAACGAGTGACTTTCAGAATTAAGAAATTTGTGACGACGATTGACTAAGTTTTTAAAATTATTTTAATAAGCTATTTGATGTAGCTTTGTTTGACGCAACTCTTGTTTATTTCTTTATAATGTTTAATACTTTACTTATTGATACTTATATACATTGGAATGATTTTATATATAATTTTATTCATTTAAATGACTCAAAGAAATTAGATAACAAAATAAATTTGAAGGAAGTCGAGGAGTAATGCTACCCTTAAGTAGTATTTGATTTTGAATGTAAAAATACAATTTACGTACGCATTATGCAGGTGTAGACACCCAACCTAGGCTAACATCTTGAAGAGGCAAGGACAACCCGGGCCATGATCAACCATACTCGAACCCGAAACCCTAATCCAAGCCCTTAGAACCCCCCAAACCTAGCCCGAAGTCCTAAATCTAGGATCTATTCGAGCTAGGTCAGCCTAGAAATACACCCGACCAAGCGAAAACCTGAAAAAAGGACCACCGAATAAACTAGTGCACTACACGAGGACCGCACATTCGGGCCCGGCCCGAGCCTAGCCCGGGCGGTAGTTTAACTACCGCCGGTGGTACTCCAATTACCTCTGCTCGCCGAACGTGTGTGTCCTCCGAGCAAAAGCTGGCACAACGTCTGAAAGTCAACTTTCTTCAGGAATTACCCCCTATCTGATCCTATTTACCATTTTACCAACCCAAGAGCCAATGAGAGTGCGTCACGTGGCGTTTCTCTCTCCTCAACCAATCACCACTTGCTACCTCAACTTTTACCCCTCTTGAACCTCACAATTACCACAATGCCATTGAAAAAGGCTATAAATAGCCCTCTCCTCCTCTCATTTTAAAGAAAGACCTTAAGCATCTCCACATCCAAGAGAGTGAGAGAAAGAAGGAGAGGAAGAGAGGGAAGGAGCTCCCAAGCCTCCCAAGATTCGATCCTTTAGGCACCCCCTAGCCATTCCTCTTGAACCTTCTAAGCCTAGCTCATGTTGGTCATGGTTCAATCCATGTTCTAACCTACCCAAGTATAAAGCCAAGGATCCATTCATCTCATACATCATCATGACATTTACTCCCTTCTTAACTACCCCTGCTCCTCTAGACTTCTACTGAACGTATGCTCTGTGACTTGCCGTACTTCGGATCCTGTCACATCAGAAATTCCTAGTAGTTTAGTCCGATTTTCTTATCCCTTTACATAACCATAATCACATCCACTTTCTAGACACGCCGTCGGACGTATGCTCTGTGGCTTGCCGAAACTTCGGATCTTGTCGCATCAGAAATCCACATGTGCCTAGTCATACCTCGACCACATTCATCTTCCCTTGAGAGTATTTTATCACACCAAGTAGAGACCGTACATTTATACAAATAGAGATGGTGCCTAACACCTTCCCTCTTTGTAACCGAGGTCCCTTACCCAGAATCTTGGATCGCAGACCAGGAGTCAACCTAAGGTAGAAGAGTCTTCGGATTTCTCCAACCTTATGTATTCCGCGGTTCTAGCCGACCGCAGGATTTTGAGATTATTCGGCTCGTGGTGACTCCTACATCCATAAATTAGCCTAATTACCCTCACAGCTAAAAAATCAAACATACAAATCAGCATGGGCGTTGAATTTCAGTGTCCACAGAATGATGACTTCACTAGGGAATCTTGCTAGCTTTCACTAGCTGAGACCCGACTCGAAAGTTTGTGATACTTTACTCTCAAGAGACATTCACCATTGCATTAAAAAAAATAAAAAATCTTTGACTTACATTTGCATAGGCACTGATTCAAACCATGACTACTCGATCCCGCGCAGCCATGACCTCTCAAGCTATCCATGAAGAAGAGCCGGCAGCTCAGCCAGCTCCTGAAACATCAACACCCACACCTACACCAACACTCGCACCATTACCTCCAACAGCTCTAACAGACCCACAAGCTAATGCAACTGTGCAAGAGGTGCCACACCGAATATACAGGCAACCCAACTTAGTGTACAGAATAGTTCAATCCCTCAAACTCCTTTTGATTTTTTTCCTTCATTCCTCCAGTAAATCATGTCCTCCCTCTCCCAGAGGAGTCAGTACAAGATCAACAATAACCAATAAATGGGAGCAACCCTCCCACAATCATTACTTAACACATCACAACAATCAAGTTACAACATCCGTTCCCCTAACGGGAACCACAGACAAGAACTGACAGATGCCCATGAAGGGGGTCAATTTCGAGTCCAACTCACTTCTCCTAATGGTAGTAACATTCCGGAATTGGCAGGTACCCCAGATGGAAGTTATTTCCGTACATCACACCCTCCTTCGAAAGGGAGCGGTGTTCAATTTCAATTACCTCCCGCCATTGGGAGTCCATCTTCTTTCCAACAACCCCCCATTATGGCAAACCAAAGGATCGAGGAAGTCGATCCTTACGAGGAGGAGGCAGCACAAGCCCTACAGCAAGGGGCAAGATACGCGCAACATAACAGAGCGGAGATTGAGGAATTGCGGGAACAACTACAAATGGTGCAGAACAGATGTAAAGGCAACAGGGGGTGGATCATCCATCCACTAAGTTCAGGGACCTATGTCCTTTTCCAAATGCCCGGGTACCTCTAAACTTCGAGGTGCCCAAATTCAAGAGGTGTGACAGTAGTGGGTGTCCCACAACACACTTAAAAGCTTTTTGTGGGGAACTCAATGCGATAACGGGGAATGATGAAGCTTTGATACAACTCTTCCAGAAATCCCTTAAAGGTGACTCTTTAGATTGGTACACCTCGCTAGACAACCATTAAATCAGAACCTGGGAAAGACTCTTCCAAGCATTCATTGACAGATTTTCATATAACCTGAGCATGGCTTTGAGAAGGTTAGACCTGGTTGCCCTAAGATAGAAAAGCGATGAGTCCTTAGCAGCATACGTAGGGCGATAGCGGGCCATGACAGCCTGAATGAGAAACCCCATTGATGACGAAGAGCAGATATCCATAATCGTCCATTCTGCAAATCCAAGCATTTTTTGATATTTGATCTCATACCTATACGTGAATTTCTCCTAGCTCATCCGAGTTGGGGAACAGGTGGAAGCCGGGATTAGAGTCGGAACCATTTCTCTATGGCCTCACCAGGCTCCCTCAATCAAAAGGAATAGAGTCGAGGGGAAGCTTGTCGGATGTGGGAATGGAAACGGTACTACTCTCGCGCAACGCACCACAGAGGTCAACAATATCGTCCTCAACGCTCAAGGCAACCAGTACACCCCGCAACCAGAGCCACAAAAAATAGGCAATACCAGCCACCGAACCAACAATACCAGCCACAACAAGCCCAGGAGGGATATCAGGCGCAGCCGCCTCAGCAACAACTGTAACAGCCTTGGGGAAATGTGCAAGGCCTATACAAGCAAGCGATGCTAGGTAGGAAGTTCACCTTTTTAGCGCAAACATATAGTCAGGTCCTGACAATGCTGATGTAAAGGCAACTCTTGACACCACTTCAGCCTCTGCTTCCGCCAAATTCTCTGCCACCAGGCTATAATGAAAACTAGTATTGTGCATATCATCAGGCTCCCGGTCACCTAACAGACCGCTGTTTCGCCCTGAAACATGCGGTTCAAGACTCGATCGAGAGCCAGAAGATCGCAATTACCCCACAAGCTGGCAATGCCAATCAGGCCAACATTCTCCAGAATCTCCTACCATCGCATCCCGCAGGACCGAGCATGTCTGACACCTCTACCGTCAACAACATCGAAAGAGAGCATCCCACATACTCTTTCCCACATCACTCCATACAAGCAATCATGCCCGATACAGCAAATCGGACTTGGAGATACCAACAGGCGCCTCCGCCTGGACCGCATATATACCTCGAGGCAGCACTGATAGCTTCACTTCTCATCCTTAAAGTAGCGCCCACTATGCCTTTGCTCATACTCGAAGCAGCACCGACAACACAACCCCTCACCCTCCAAAGGGCATTAACAACATCCAGGTTACAATCTCAATCTTTCACTCTCTAAGGGGCACAACTAGTGCCACCCCTGGCACATCCGAACAAGTCAGCTCCCGAACCTATATCCTCCCAATCGGGCTTCCCGATCTCGCCTCGTTGACCCTACAAGGGGCACCCCTGTCTAATCTCCAAATCTCCTCTTGCCCCACCAATTGACACATGCCCAAAGGATCCCTCATTCAAAAGTACACATCAAAAGGAAGAGGAAAATCCCACTGTTAAGCCCTATAAGGATTTAGTCACATCCCAGGGAAAATCCTCAAGTCCACCACAGACAGATCCCACCACTCAACCTCAAGAACCAGTGATATGTCTGAAAGGGAGGATGGTTTCCCCCTATAACCCAAAGGCAGTCCCATGATACTATCTTGAATGTGCCGAAGTGGGCAACAACGACAGGTATTTCAAAAGAGATAACCAGAACCCAAAAGAAACCCATGGAACTGTGGCAGAAACAACCCATAAAGCTGACACCACTTACGACATAGCAGCTCAGCTCAAGTCCATTCCCGCACAGGTTTCCATCTGAGAACTCTTATACACATTAAGGTCACACCGAGAGATCTTTGCAAAGACCCTGAATGATGCGCACATCTCTCCTGACGTGCCACTTGAAATGGTGGCATGTATGATCAGCCAACTCCTTGCACCACAAACGATCACATTTTCATACGAGGAGTTGCCACCCGAGGGCCGTAAACATGGATGCTCATTAAATATAGTTGTCCGTTACAAGAACTTCAAAGTCTCACTTATGCTTATAGACAACAGATCGAGCCTAAATGTTTGCCCTCTAAGGACTACCGAACGTTTAGGGATAGAACCATCCTCTTTCCGACCCAGCACCATGAGTGTCCGAGCTTTCGATAACTCCCGAAGGTAGGTAGAAGCGGAAATTGACATTGAGTTACAGATTGGACCAGACATAGCTCTAGTCACATTCCAGATTATCGATATTCCTGCCTCTTTCAATCTTCTATTGGGATGGCCATGGCTCCATGCTATTGGAGTCATCCCATCCACTCTCCACCAAAGGGTCTTGGTACTGGCTGAGCCAGAAGTCATCCTACCAGTGACAGTCAATACCCCAGAAATTGACGTTCCAGTGATTGACGTCCAACATGCAGAGGGTGACATATCATATCACAGTTTTGAGTTCGAAATTGTGAACTCCATTGCCAACCCTCACCCGCTTGCAGTCGAATATGTCATCCCTCCTGCTGAACATCTGATCCTGAACTACCGCACCGAGTTCCATGAGAAAGGTATGGTAGTAAAATCAGCCCGTACCAACATACAAAGACAGGGACTAGGGTATCAACTGATACCGGAAGATCAGGCCGCAAGGTCTAAAAAGAGGCAACCATTCAAGTGCACACCCATTAAGTTCGTCAAGGCTGGAACAGTCTGTGGTGACATGATGATCTCCCTTGAGGACCACTTCCAGCGGCTTAATCTAATAGAACATTTCAGCCAGGAGTCCATTTGGCCACCAATAAGGTGGGACAAGATCCTCAGGGCATCAAAAGCAGATCCAATGCTAGGGGCAGAACCCCCAGACCCATCACATGAGGCTAAGGGCATGGAAGCGGGGACACCCACAAAGGACCCAGGACCAGAGGTGCTCATTACAAAGGACACAGGTAAGAATGGGGAGGCACCCATCCCCACCAACAGTCAAGGAGAAACACCCCCATCAACAACTCAACAACACAAGGGGTAGAAGAAGCTCATTCATTGGATCGAGAAAGGGAACTGGCCTTCCTTTAATTAGACAGATATCAGGATCCCATCGCAATATGGACCTGAGGAGCTCGATGAGCTCCAACTTCTGAGCGAAGAGATTAAATCAGACTCCGACTTTGAGCCCAGCCCAGCAGACATCATGGTCATCGGGACGGATGACCCATAGGAATAAACAAAGCAGAACAACAAGATTGAAAGGGGGAAAGAACCAAACTGGACAGCCACCCTCTTAACAATCGAGTTGGCCGGTGAATCACCCACGATTACCCGTCAAAAAAAAAAACGCCAATGCAAATAGCAGTTGGTACCTCGAATCAGGAAATGACCAATCATGGTTTGCAATCCCGTCCTGTTCGGGACTCCTTAGCAACAAAAAAAAAATAAAAATCAGAAAACCTTCAAAACACAAAAACATCACATATTCCAAAAAGCACAAAAATAACAAATATTTCTCAAAATCACAAAACATCGAAAAATCTTCAAAACACGAAAACAACAGAAAAAATTTCAAATATCACTATGCCAAACACTTCATGCGCAGTGCCAGAGTTCGAGGTCGACTCATACGATTTCGATATAAAGTTGGACTTCGAGCTCATGTGTTTGGATGAAGCTCTGGATGAGGGAAATGATGATACAACTCTCGAACTCGAGGATTCCTTCGAAAGGTTCGAAACGAAGGCCAATGTTGTGGCAGATGACTTCGAAATTGTGAACTTGGGATCAACGGAACTCCCCAGAGAAGTGTGCATCGGTAGATCACTGTCTCCGGAATACAAACAAAGGATGATGGAATTTCTGAGACCGAGGTTGTCCAACTTTACTTTCTCTTACGAGGACATGTCAAGGCTCGATGAAGACTTGGTAGTACACCACTTGCCTAAAAAGCCAAACATGAAGCCTATCAAGCAGACACTACGAGGAATGAAACCAGAATGGGCCCTGAAGGTCCGTGATGAAGTCATCAAGCAATATAACGCGAGGTTCTTGGTAGTCTCCAACTATCTGGATTGGCTCGCAAAAATCGTACCAGTTCCAAAGAAGGACAGCAAAATTAGAATGTGTATCGACTTCAGGGACCTCAACAAAGCGAGTCCTAAAGACGACTTCCCTCTGCCTGACATCGACACACTGGTAGATAATACTGTTGGACACAAGATATTTTCCTTCATGGATGGCTTCTCGGTCTACAATCAGATCAAGATAGCCATCAAAGATCGAGAGAAGACTTCTTTCATCACACCGTGGGGAACTTTCTGCTACCGGGTTATGCCTTTCGGGTTGAAGAACGCGGGAGCCACATATCAGCGAGCCATGATTGCCTTATTCCACGACATGATAAACAAAGAAATGGAAGTCCATGTAGATGATATGATCGTCAAATCTCGCACAGTCGAATGACATTTTGAAGACCTCAAGAAGCTCTTTGACAGGTTGGACAAATTCGAGCTCCGCCTTAACCCACAAAAGTGTGTCTTCGACGCAATTGGAGGCAAGCTATTGGGCTTCATTGTCAGCGAAGATGACATACGAGTGGATGGGACTAAGACCAAGGCAATCATCGAAATGTCGCTACCCAATACTGAAAAATAAATTTGGGGTTTCCTCAAAAGGATCCAGTATATCAGCCGATTCATCGCGCAACTCACTCTAATTTGTGAGCCTATATTCAAGCTTCAACAGAAGAATTCGCCAAAGGAATGGAACGATGACTGTCAAACGGCATTCGATAAAATCAAGAAGTACCTGCTAAATCCTCCAGTGCTCATGCCACCTACCTAGGTAGGCCACTATTGATGTATATCTCGGTCGCAATAGAAGCAATCGGATGCGTCCTCGGCCAACACGATAACGCAGGACGAAAGGAGCAAGCGATCTATTATCTAAGCCGACGGTTCACGAGCTACGAAGCCAAGTACTCCAGCTTAGAAAAAATGTGTCTCGCCCTAGTTTGGGTAACACAACGACTACGATAGTACATGATCGCTCACCCAATCCTACTACTCGCTCGCATGGACCCATTGAAGTACTTGTTCGAAAAACCAACACTAACAGGCAGGATCGCAAAATGGCAACTACTGCTTTCTGAGTTCGACATCACCTATGTCACTTAGAAGGCAATCAAGGGGCAAGCACTGGCCGACCACTTAGCAACACATGCTCTGCCTGATTACCAACTGCTGAAGACCTTCCCTGACGAGGACATCCTCTTGATTGAGGAAGAAGAAGAAAAAAAGGCAGGAGAGTGGACACTCTTCTTTGACGGAGCCGCAAACTTAAAAGGGAGTAGAGTAGGTGTCATACTATACTCTCCCGATGATGTCTCAATTCCCATATCCAGACAATTGGCATTCCAATGCACCAATAACGTAGCTGAATATGAAACATGTATTGCGAAGAAGTTGCGAGTCTTCGGCGATTCACAGCTCATCATTAATCAGACGAATAACACTGGAAGACCAAGGATGAAAAGTTGATCCCTTATCACGTCTATCTAGAGAATTTAACCGAGGAATTCGAAGAGATCACGTTCTCTTACATGGCACAAGCTAAGAACCAGTTTGCAGACGCTCTGGCTACCCTCGCCTCAATGCTGGAAATCTTAAAAGGAGTTGCCAAATGAGAGCACACTGTCGAGCTTCAGGAGGAACCCGCATTTTGCCTACAGATAGACGAAGCCGAAGCCTCCTCGAATGATTGGTCGTGGTACACAGACATCAAGGAATATCTCGAGCATCAGAAGTACTCAGAAGGAGCAACATCAACCGATCGTCACACTATCCAGCGGCTAGCAGCCCAGTTACGATCATCGGGGGCATCCTTTACAAGCGATCCTTCAACCAAGTCCTTCTCCGCTGCATGGACGAAACAGAAGCAGCACAGATCATGTCAGAAATCCATGAAAGACTATGCGGTCCATACATGAACGGACATATGATGACAAAGAAGATCTTACGGCTCGGTTACTATTGGCTAATAATGGAAATAGATTGCTGCAAACATGTCAGAAAATTCGTCAAGTGTCAGGAACATGCGAACCAGATCCATGCGCCTGCTTTCGAACTCTACAACCTGACGATGTCATGACCCTTCTCTATATAGGGACTTGACATCATCGACAAAGTCAAGCCCAAAGCTTCAAACGGGCATGAATATATCCTGGTGGCAGTAGATTACTTCAACAAGTGGATAGAGGCAGCATCCTACACCACCATCACAATGTCTCACGTAGTCAAGTTTATGAAGAACAATATCATCAGCTGATATGAGATCCCTCGGGCCATTATTACAGACAACGAAACTCCATTCGTCAATAAAAGGATGGGCGACTTCCTCGACAAATTCAAGATTCAACGTCATCGGTCAAGTCCCTACTGTCCTCAGATGAATGGTGGGGTGGAAGCTACAAATAAGACTATCATCCGCATACTAGAGAAAATAGTGAAGACATATCGCGACTAGTCGGAGATGCTCCCATACTCACTTTAGGCTTATCGGACGTCTGTACGGTCTGCTACACGCGCTACTCCATACGAACTTGCATACGGAATGAAAGCAGTACTACCAGTTGAAATCAAAACCCATCACTCCAAGTATTGTTGGAAAGTGAGGTCAAGGAAGGCGAGTGGTAGCAAGCAAGATACGATCAGTTGCATCTGGCAGATGAAAAACGCATGCGTGCGCTGAGTCACTTGCAATACTACCAAAGAAGGATCGCACAGGCCTACAATAAGAGGGCCTGAAGAAGTTTCAAAATCAGTGACATAGCCATGAAGCGTATCCTACCGCCACACCTGCCAGATTCCAGAGGAAAGTTCAAACTCTCGTGAGACGGACTGCTGATCATTTGGGAAGTATTCTCAGGAGGTGCACTTCCGCTCACTAGTCAGAGAGGAGAAGATCTTCCTGGGCCCATCAACGCCGACAACATGAAAATCTATCACAGGTAAGTATACCTAACCCTGTCAATGATTACAACTGCAAAGTTGTATCCATCACCTCTCCAAAAAAAATAAAATCCCATCACTCCTCCCACCAAAAAGAAATTTGTCCTTCCTCCCGCCAAATACAAAAACAACAAAAGAAGAGTACCCGTCATCAAAGAAGAGGCTAGTACCCACTCAAAAAAGAGTAAGAGAAGAAAAAAAGACAGAAAACCTCAAAAAGAAGACCGAGAAGAAAACACGACCACCCCACATCCCCAACTAATTCGACCAAAAATAGCTTACAATTGTGATCAAAGACAAGGACAAGAAGGTAACTAGTTGGTCGGCTATGATGGAACTCTCTCCGTCTCTCCCGGCGCTCCAAAAAAAAAAGGAAAGAAAAACATGTTTAAGCAAAAAGGGCGAGTTAAAAACCCGAAAGGGTAGCTCGAGTAAAAACAGCAAGCATGTAGCGGACTCAGTGAAAACCCGAAAAGGCACCAAGGGTAAAAACAGCACAGTTGCCAAGGGGCAGGCAATATAAAAAACCCGGGACGTAGTGAAAATCTGAAAGGACACTACGGGCAAAAATAACGGAAAAAAGCGGTCGTAGTGAAAACCTGAAAGGACGCTATGGGCAAAAATGACTGACAAACAAATATATATATATATATAAGTGCAAGTACAAGAGAGGCCAAGGCGACAAGTACAACGAATAGATATAAGGAAAAGACCAATTTCGGATCAGTACTCTATCAGACTCTGCTCAAATCTAAAGGACATGATTCTGGACACGCTCCCAGGGAACCAAGATCCCAAGTATACAACCCAGGTTACTGCACACAATATGGGCTGAGCCTAATATTCTGATCCCAATCATCCTAAGCATAAATCCAAATATGAGCTAGCACCCACAAGTTTTGACACACATAAAAAAATCTTTTTCTTTTCAAAAAGTCTTTTACATCGTTTGTCTTTCTACTTACAAAAAAAATAAAAAATCAAAAGATATACATCCATACAGGACAAGCAGCCAATCAGATCAAGGACCCCAGGTAAATCCCTATCACTCGTACATCGACAGTCTCTACCTGAGCCTCCCTACCTCCAAACGCAGGTAAAAGGCCTCATCCCTCTCCAGGCGATGCGCAGTGAACATGCTCTCATCATACCGCCTCCTCATTACAAGCCGACGGGCTATGTCCTCACAGGAGTGACGAAGGACAGTAATCTCTGATATCAAGTGGTCGTGTGTCGTAAGAGAAAATGACGGACCAATGAATGGTCTTTCCTCAAACGCCTCCAGAGAATCATCAATACAAAAGGAAGACGAAGCGGTGTCACCGATCATGTCTTGATCAGCGGCCTCATCCGTCAAGTCCTAACCTGGGACCTGACGATAAAGCGATTGCTCCATCAGCCATAGCTGATATGGCACTGTCGCTACTCGAACTCCAGAGCCGCCGCATCCAAGCAACCCTGCCAAGATATCCAGACTTGCCGATACAAGGAAATCAAGTCGGAAGAAAGAGGAGCATGTCCAAATCCATAAAAGGTGAAGTCCAGGATATCCTGCTAGAAGCCGAACTGCCGAAGAAATCGCACAGGATGGTAAGAGTAGCACTCTCGAAGACCTAACAACAACAAAGGAGTGCGAGCCGCGCTACAAATCAAATGCGAGCGGTAGAGCCATGGAGCCTCCCAACTAACCTGCCATCCCCGAAGCTGAGAAAACATATGACGGTACATCGACTCAGTGGCCTCAGCACCGGAAGGAAGGTCATCAAGCAACAGAGACAGCACATCATCACGGTGAGACTCAGGCCACACAGGCGGAGGAGTCATATGGAGGTGCTCCCACAACCATACCTGTATGGAGGTATGAGTCAAGTTTAAAGACACAAACAGGCACCGGAGTAGAAAATAAAAAATGAAAGATACCTAGAGAAAAGAATAACAACCTTGGAGGATACGAGTGTGACAAAGAGAACAATCGGTCAAGCCCAAAAAGAGCTCCGCCAGTACCACGGAAACAATACTTTTGCGGCCCAGGACAAGGCAGAACACATCCGGTAGGACTGCCAATGAAGACTGCCGCCAGCCTGAGAAGAGCAGCTCACCTAGGGCACAAAATATCAGTGCATTCAAGTATTGAAGCTGGCAATCGGAACCAGTGCCCCCTCGAGCAGTCGAACAACGATCATACAGAAGCTCGAGCGAAAACTCATCGGCTCCACCCTCTGCAGTGGGAAAAACAGCTGAAAATCCAAACCAAGGGATCGGGTTAACTGGATGAACTGGCTCAGATGAAGGAACATAAGGCTCCCGAGCGAGAGGAAGACCGGACAAGTGTGCAAACTCCCCCAAAGATGGGCCCAGCTCCAAATCATTGAAGGAAAATAGGTTCAACGCTGGAACCCAATCATATGAAGCAACACTCAACAGTCGACAATCAAAGTAAACTCGGTGGAAGTGAAGAACCTCGTAAAAAACCAAAGAGCCCAGCTCAAAGATCCCAGACTCGATCAAACTCTCAATCCAGATATGCAACCGCTTAGAACAGGTGCTGCATGGCTGCAATCGACAAGTCCGAACAGGAATGCCCTCAACAATCTGGAACCCCGGGTCAACAAGAGAATCATCGAAGATGGGCATCCCCTCGTTCAACAGATCTATCTGAAGAAACCAGACTTACCCATCGCGTCCTGCGGAGTGCCCTGAAAAGCTGCAACAGGTGGGCCCGAGCTGCCAATGATCTCACATCAGGAGCAGTCTGGAAAGCACATGCCCTAGGAGCAGCAACGCCTAAAGTATCCCAGTAGTTGACTGGATCAGTACCTTGATCCCCGACAACAGCTGCCTGTCCCATCACTACCTCGAAGTCCGCATCAAATATCTAACCCAAGCCATCCACAAGGAGTCCATTAGCTGTCAGATCCAAACCGCTCAAACCACTAAGGTGGGGCCCGCCACCAATCCGTCACATCCACACCATCCACCATTACCATACTATCATCCACACCATCCATAACCATCACTCCCATGGGCCCACTAATCGAACCATCCGTCACCATCATCGTATCATCCACACCATCAAACCCATCCATCCTTATCACACCAACATCCACAAACCCTGGTGGCCCATCTGGCGTAGATCCACTAAGCCTATCCAACCCATCAAATCCTCCTGGCTATATCCCATCTTCACCATTAATAATGGGAGGAGCAATGCCATAAATAGCATTGACTTCCTCAAGAGGACCCACTATTTCACCATTAACCCCCATCCAACCACCTTCAACAGCCATAAATGGATCCCACCTACCACACCAGCATCATTGATATGGGATCGACCAAATCCAGCTATAATAAGGACAAAAGAAATGAAGAACAAAGAGATAAAGGTAAAGAAAAGAGATAAAAGGAGGGAAGGGGACAAAAGGGAATGATCGGACTGTCTGAATAAGTAGAGAATAATCAGGAGAGGTTCCTGAAAGCAGACAGAGAAGAAAGTAATTCGCTGGAAGAAAAGATGGACGGAGGCTGTAATTGAATTACCGTCGGCGGTACTCGGAGTACCATTGTAGGTACTGACACCACTGTATCACTGCTGCACCTGACAAAATAGGGGAATAGGCAGTAGTCCAACTATCGCTCGGGCCCACAATCACACAGAATCAAATGTGGGGTCCAATTCCGAAACCCTAGGGCCCAATTCATCTCCGAAAAAACTTTTTGGGCCATCTACAACAATGTTTCAGGGTCCGAGGGCAGAGAAGACAGGCGAGAAAGTTTTTTTATATACATCTAAGAAAGATTGTACAAATAAGCATACAGATCACATGATACAACATAAGCTAGTCATCCTCGTCGGGTATATATTTGTCTCTACCCTTTCGGCGGACCCAGGAGACCTCCACCGGCGAAGAGCGCACCATCACCAGGAGCATAAGCAGGCCACAGTATGGGACCAATACCATACTGTTCACACCAGGAGCTGTACTCCCTCGCTAGGTCAACGAAGGTGCTAGCATCAAAACCCTCCAAAAGCAGCAGCAAGCTCTCGCTCAGACACCACTCTCCAGTCAAATGGACCAGATGATGGATTGAACGGAACGAGCGGACTCCCATCCAACTGCCAAAAGAGCCTCTCGTCAAGGTACCACTTCGTCACTCGAGGGTCTTCCATGATATGACGCTGCTTCGAGGCCTAGAAAGCCTCCTGGGCAGCAGGAGCAAGGGCCGCGTTAGATTGAAGATACGGCCGAGTGCAAAACTGCGAAAACAAAGAGCGCACATAAAGTAGAGTGCAAAACAACACGAGATAGGGCAGTTACTTACATCATTAAGGATCAGGGTGTCTATGTTCGACCTCTAAGCGAGATCAGAAATATGCACGTGCGGCTGCGATTATCCTTATACCACAGCATCATGCGAGGAAAAGGAGGCGAATGATCAATCAGAGTGGGCGCCAAGTGAGGGAAATGGTAAAAAAAAGTACACCTGCATGCGATCACAGTCAGAAATCGACTCCAATCATCCTAAAGCCGAAAAATGTGAAGGGACAGATCCAAAGAATACCTCAACGATCGGATAAAATCCAGTTAGAGACCTGCTGACGCAGTGGCTGGCCTTGTCTAATCCTTCATACAGATGGATGAGTAGAGCCGCATTCCAATTGTATGGTGTGGGGAAGGTGATATCTGCCACCAACGTCAATAGATGGGAACTCACCAGCTTGTTTCTGTGACAGAAGATCATCGCCCCCATAGTGTACAGTATCAGGGCGCAGGCCTTCACAATGGTCGCAGCCTCGGTCTCAGGGATACGCTGAGCAAAGTTTGACGACAGCCAGAGCAATCTGAACCGACGACATCCCCAGTAGACTCATCCAATCATCCTCAGAAGGTACCGGGAGATCATCCTCAAAAGGGACAGATCCCTCGTCATACCTAAGGCCCAACTGCATATAGATATCAATGGGGTGATCCCTCACTCTCCGAAGAGCCGATGAAAGGTATGAGTCCCAGCGTGCCATCGCTCCGTCAAAGCCGACAGAAGTGACATGTTCGTCTTGCTCAGACGAACTTGGAACAAACTGGCAAATGGGATGCACTCCAACACCAAAAATAGAGGCTAGGGGTCATGGAACTAGTCTGACCAGTGGGTCCTGACTCCCCGACCCGTCAGGATCGCAGGAGCACCACCCTCACGAGCCACATCGGGAGGCACGAAACAAGGATCGACTGACTGGTGGGAAGAGTCAGCATCACTCCTACGACGAGGCATGTTGCACAATCAAAACCCACAGGTAAGCCCCTCCTTACTGTCAAGCTTAAAGTCAAAGCCCTACTCAAAGCCCAAGTCGAACAGTCAACAGTCAAAGGTTCAAGTCAATGGTCAAGATTCTCAAAGCCCAATTTCAAGGCCCATTCTTAAGGTCCATTTTCCAAGGCCCATTTTTCAAAGCCCATCCTCAAGGCCCATCCCAAAGGCCCGTTTTCCAAGGCTTATTTTCCAAAGCCCATCTCCAAAGTCCAATTTCAAGGCCCGTCTTTCAAAACCCCAAACCATTTCTAAAGGCCCATTTCCCATAGAGTCCAATGAAATCACATCCAAGGACCACATCTCCAAATCAAGCTCCACCTCAACTTGGCCAAATCAAAATCATGATTTGGGGCCCACTCAAGGAAAGTCATCCATACATCAAATCAAATAAACACATGGGATGTACCACAAATGGCGGCCCATCATCAAGATCCACACCATCAGAAATGCTCAAGTGGGCTCCAGATCATCCATCCTAAGGTCCAGATCGTTCAAAAAATAAAAAATATAAAAATATACAAAAAGAAAAAAATTCTAAATAAAAGAGTGGGGCTCCCTTTCTTTTTTCACACCCCACTCTAAAAAAAAAAATTTATAATAATAAAAATAGAAAAATCCAGCCAACTCTTTGGCCCAAAACGATCCAAACCCACCAATGGATCCTCCAAATAAATGATCCAGCAAAAATCCAACAAAAACTCCTAAGCTTCAAATACATGATCAAGTCACCTGAAAATGTGAGAAGGGAAGAAAATACAAGAAAAAATCAAGAAAACCACCACCAATGAGCTTTCAAGGACCACAATGGAGTCCCTGGACGTCCTAGGGCCGGTTTCAAATAGAGGGAGAAACCCCATCATTAGGACCAATGCACGGCTCGGACCACTGGACCAAACAACACATCGCCGGTAATCGGACTGTCGCTGGCAGCAGTTCGACTAATGCCGCTGACAAGATTCGCATGCCACAGCGAGCCGGCCCCCCATGCCATGATGAGATGCTGGGATCTTCTCTCTATCCGTTGGGTAAAGCCCCAAAGAAAAAAAAATTTAAAACAGGAAAAAAGTAAAAAGCAAAGATTCTCTTTCAAAATCTCGCGATAAATTCAATTTCTCGCGAGAAAGTGAGAATCTCAATAAAGCATATCTTAAAAATTGCTAGAAAATGCAAAAAAAAGAATAAGAAAATAAAGAAAAATGTAAATAAATGGTATTTAAATGCCCCATTAATTTATTAGTGGAGGTCATTTACCATATAATAAAAACCGGATGATCATGACCATCCGTGAGATCGGACGGATTTTTTCAAAAATCCAAAATATTTCAAACCATTAGCCCCATTAATTTATTAATGGAGGCCATTTGTCAATTTATTGCAAATAAAAACTGAACAACAACGCCCACCCGCGAGATCGAACGGATATTTTTCAAAAAAATCCAAAATATTTTTAAATAAAATTTCCAAGGAGTTTAGTTCCAAAGAGATTAGTTTTCAAAAAATCACACGCGGTGCGCAGTACACTGAAGAATCTTCCATATTCTTCAGTTGCGGTCAGTGCAGACAGCTAAATAAGACTCGATATCTTCCAGCTTCCCCGGAGGATGTTCGAATCCATACATGATTCATGTACGATTGGCCCGATATCTATATTTGGACAGTCGTACAAATGCTAGTAGAAATGAGTGGATTCATCTCTGGGAAGAATAATCAAACTCAAAGTGACGACAATCCATTGTAACCAAAGTACCAGAATCAGCAGACTGCATGGCAAAGGATTACCTGCACATACCTAGTCTGGGATGTTCATAAAGTTTGATCAAGTCCAAGTCGGCATAGTGAGTTCTTCATAAGGCCGCACCAACGCGCAGGGAAGCTAATCACTTTGATGATTAAACATAATGAATACTCCCAAGGTGATTACATAGCAAAGGAACGACAGATCAAACAGTACGGGAATCTTCATAAAGTTGCACCAACGCGCATAGGCCCTACTTTTTAGACTTACCCTCTAATGCTATTAACAATATGACGTAAAAGGGTTGTGATTGGTGACCCGTAATGCCGCACCAATGCATAGAGCAATCACAATATTTTTCTCAACCCTCATGATATGTGTAAGTCATATCTTTTTCAAACAGTCAGCTGACAATAATCAATGACAGGCAACAGATTCGAATCACTATCCTTTCTGACCAAAAGGGTGAGGTGTCCACTGGCTTTGGCTTTTAGTTGCTCACAACCTCTGCCAAAGAGGGGCATTTGTAGACACCCCACCCAGGCTAACATCTTGAAGAGGCAAGGACAACCCGGGCCATGATCAACCATACCCAAACCCGAAACCCTAATCCAAACCATACCCAAACCCGGAACCCTAATCCAAACCATACTTGAACCCAAAGCCCTAATCCAAATCATACCCGAACCCGAAACGTTAATCCAAGCCCTTAGAACCCCCTAAACTCAGCCCGGAGTCCCAAATCTAGGACCTATTCGAGCCAGGTCAGCCTAGAAATACACTTGGCTAAGCAAAAAACCTAAAAATAAGGACCATCGGACAAACCAATGCACCATGCGAGGATCGCACGTTTTGGCCTGGCCTGAGCCCGGCCCAGGCAGCAGTTTGACTACCACCGGTACTCCGATTACCTCCACTCGCCGAACGCGTGTCCTCCGAGCAACAGCTGACACAACATCTGAAAGTCAACTTTCTTTAAGAATTACCCCCTATCCGATCCTATTTACCATTTTACTAAGGCCAAGAGCCAATGAGAGCACGCCACGTGGCGTTTCTCTCTCCTCAACCAATCACCACTTGCTACCTCAGCTTTTACCCCTCCTAAACCTCACAATTACCACAATGTCATTGGAGAAGGCTATAAATAGCCCTCTCCTCCTCTCATTTTTTTTAAGACCTTAAGCATCTCCACATCTAAGAGAGTGAGAGAAAGAAGGAGAGGAAGAGAGGGAAGGAGCTCCCAAGCCTCTCAAGATTCGATCCTTTAGCCACCCCTAGCCATTCCTCTTGACCCTTCTAAGCCTAGTTCATGTTGGTCATGGTTCAATCCATGTTCTAGCCTACCCGAGTCTAAAGCCAAGGATCCATTCATCTCATACATCATCATGACATTTACTCCCTTCTTAACCCCCTGCTCTTCTAGACTTCTATCGAACGTATGCTCTGTAACTTGTCGTACTCTGGATCTTGTCACATCAGAAATTTCTAGTAGTCTAGTACGATTTTCTTATCCCTTTGCATAACCATAATCACATTCACTTTCTAGACATGCCGTCGGACGTATGCTATGTGGCTTGCCGAAACTTCGGATCTTGTCACATCAGAAATCCACATGTGCCTAGTCATACCTCGACCACATTCATCTTCCCTTAAGAGTATTTTATCACACCAAGTAGAGACCGTACATTTGTATGGACAAAGAGGGTGCCTAACACCTTTCCTCTTTGTAATACTCGAGTGTTACTATGGAGACCCAATTTAGTGTAAACATAGACCTAACCTGTGTAAACAATCGACTTCATGTTAGCCCAAATCCTACGGTCAAGTATGGTTGTCTTCCATAGATTGAGCCATCCACCCACTGATCCTCGAAATGAATCGCCAAATCATTGTATCCTCTGTTCAGTAGACATAGATTCCTTGACCTAACAATCCACAATATGATTTATCACTCAAAATGGAGCCTAGGACACTCAGGCCATTGATGTTCAGATTAAATTGTCAATAGATGTTAACTAGATGGCTTTCAATAGCCATAAGACTATGAACGAGAAATTTAAGCAAGTCCCACCATCAGATTATCAGTATCAATGAGACCACCATGAAATGGACCCATTATACTTATGCCCATGATGATTCGTATAGTCGTCCACCTTTTCATTATGCCAACACCTTAAGACAAGAAAACTTAGTTACATACATAATATAACTATTGAATTACAAAAATAACCCTTAAAACCTATCTATAGTAGCTTGAGGACCTTTAGAAACGTCGGTAACCATGTAGGGTAAGGATCCGCCCATTGATTGTCGGTAATGACTAGTGAAGCCCATAAAATGAAGTTGTATGACCCACCCGAGCTTCAGATCTGCATCATCAATGGACAATCAACCTTAATGATAGATGTAAAAGTGTTTGAATGGAGTGGATTTCACTAATACACCAATGTGGACCCCATCTTTATGGCGAGTGTACACAGGAGGGCGAACACCCGCAAGACACGGGATTCAAGTTTGGGTTGCCAACCCAAAAAAAGAGAGGAATTCTCTTGTTTTCCCGTTTGACTTCCATTTAAATGGAAAGCTTCTGTTTGCGTTAATTGCGGCCCACCATCCGATCACGCCTGAGAAATCCAAACCGTCCATGTAACGCCCTGAAAATCGGGGGTCGAGCAGGAGCCCAACTCCCTAGTTCCAACGCATCACTTATGAATATAGATAATGATAATTAAATGTTGTCTGTATTAGCACCTTAAAGATGAATGAGAATAAGCTAAATTAGCATATCATACTCCAGAGATGATTAAATTTAAATAAACGAAATACTGTGATAAATATATATACCATATACCTTGTTGTAGGTCTCCAGAGTGTGAACATGTTACCAGGTTAAATATATACTTGTATACTCCCAAAATGGACAAAATGAATATACATGTGTGTTCTAAAATGCAAAATAACAAGTGTAGTGGCATGTAATCAGCATCCCTGTAACCCCGTCGATCATAACATAATTTAAATAGACCCGCCTGATAGCTGCATGTAAGACAACTCCTCCTAGTCATCATAGAAGTCAGGTTCCGTCACATAAGCCTCATCATCATCTACAACTATAACAAGGTCTAGTTGGTGTTTTAAAACACCGTCCCAGAGTGGGAATGAGTGATCAACTCAGTGGAGCTATAAGGCAGGGGTTAACATATTATCAATTCAGTTAAGCAGTAATGATAAAGCAATATAACAAGCATTCTTAGGTACTTTGGTAAATGTAAGGATGATATGAGTTAATGATGCATGCCCTCACCTACACTCTCTCTGCGACATCATCTCACGATAGCGGCATGCACCCCTTCCTCTGTGCTCAACTCTTACTTCAAAGGCACATGTAAATGTGGTGCATGTGCGTGATTAGCCAGGTTCTTAATTAAACTCATTCATACAGTTGGTTTGGGAAGCTAAGGTACCTCCCTTTATATTATTGACCCAAACGATGATCCATATAGGGTCGTCAATCCTAGTTAATCACATACGATAGACAAGTTATAGGGCAACGTCACCCCTGATTTAAAAACAGTGGACAGGCAAGTTTATGTCGCTACGAAGAGACTCGTCACCTCATCATAGGCTTATTTTATACTCGAGATTACTCCACCGACGCCCTACCAACTGACAGTCTATTTTTGAAGGCTCGTCACCAACCCGACTGGGGACCACAACCAGGCTGTGTCGGGGCTAGGCCTAATTTGTACTCGAGGTCTCTACGGGAAGTCTCATCACCTTAGCGTAGGCCGACAGCTCGAATATAGTGTCCCGTACCACCATATTTAGCTCACGAGTTTGGGTTGCTCACTGGTCACTACGGGGAGGCTCGTCACCCCAGTGTAGGATGATAGCTCGACCACGGTATCCCATATCACCATGCCCGGCTCATGAGTCTTAGTGGATCTTGGTACCATGGTTGAAACATGTTTGCATTAGTAAGGGGTACCTTAGATTCAAACAATAATGTCCATATATGGTGAACACATAATAGGCCAATCGGTTTATTAGGCAAGTTCGACTAATACGAGCATACGCTGAATTAATCGACATGGTACCACTGTCGACAATCATCGTACGACTCGGATTCACCGAACGTATCAAATGTGGTGAGACTAATTCGGCCACTCAACAGAAATTGTTACCGATTGCCTGGACTACGTAGTAGTCCCAATCACACTCAAGTGCAACATATGGAGACATGTGATAATCATATAGGCATTTAACAAACAATCCAAGTACAACATTCATATGAGCATTTTATCAAAACTCATAGAACATGTTATCACACATAGGCATGCAATACATGAATCGTATAGTGATGATTTACAATACATATGAAGAAAACTTATTCATATAACTAAGGGAACTAAGGATCCCGTCTTAATGCACTTAATAAGTACAATCCATCAACAAAATCTATTTCGAGCATATTAACAAACACATAGTGAGCATATTACCTTACACATGTATTTCATCCATAGATCACGCAGTAGTAAGGTAGATTACATGAAAGAATTTATACACGTAGATAAGGTAGTGAGAAACCTATCTCACCACCCTTAATAATCCCAATCCAACAAACAATTACTCATTTAAGCATTTTATCAAACACTTAGCCTACACATTACTACGTACATACCCTAATATAGTTGTAGCTTATATTATAGCAAATCCTTTCACGAAGGAGTTGTTATACATACAACAAGTGTGTATTCAAGATTAATAGTCATGGCAAGTACAAATCATGATAATAAATTCATTCAAACATTTCAACAAACACATGGAATGTATTAGATTTAACATAGTTCATATATATGTGTAATATGCGAAAAACATCACATCTAAGTGCATGTGACAACAATCAAGTCAGTCATAAATCATTAACTGACATTGAAAGCCTTGAAAACCATAACCTAAACATTTATAGTCTGTACCTTTCGTCGGTTAACTCGAATCGAACTCAGTTCGAACACTACGCCTTTGTCAACGGCACAACAGCTGCTTAAATCAATGAAATAGGTTAGCTAATTCACCAGTTCCTCTATTTGAATCCCTAAAACAGATTAGGGTTAGGATTTCTTACCTAAAAGTGGATTTGGATTCGCCGGTGTAGCATTACAGGTAGGATGATTCGTCCCGGGGAGTGGTGGGATCGAATCCCAGCAACGATCTCCCTCTATCTCACTCTTTCCTCCTCTTTTCTCTCTTCTCTCTCCTAGGGTTAGAGAATTCATATGGAATGAGAGAGGGGTGGGTTAAGGGCAATTTATAAGCCCAAAATTGATGTCAATGGCCCGAGGGCCATGGTATACTTATGTTATAGACGAAAGGCATCTCTTTCGGCCCAACGAGACTCATTTGGAGGTCCATTACCTGCGTACGGTCTGGAGAAAGTCCCCTGACGATGGATCTATGCCAGGTTAAGATATTGGTCCGATTAGATTTATGGGTTGACTACGGAGGACCAATTTCAGTTCAATGGTCATCGTCACTCGATTAAGGTCACAAGTGCACTGACCTGTGTAGGAAAATTTTCCTGATCCGAGAGTGTATTTGGGTCAAAATCTGATGGTCTGAACCCTTAAATTTGGCCCGCAAGCGAACGACCCAATTCACTTAAATATGAGTTCTTTTTTCTAAAGATATTCGCGTTTCTCACACACTTTACTCAGAGTTATAGTTATACGTTTCTAGACATTATTCGGACCCGATTCCCATGAAAGTTGTCAAGCCTAGTAAGGTAGTCATAACCGTATAATTTCGCGGTTATCAGATTTTTGACGCGCGGTCCAAGTCCGATACAGAGTTTCAATGTGCTCCCGAGAGCAACTGGGTTTTGAGATCGATCCTAGGTTTTTAGGTAATGCAGAGTTAGCGATTCTACTGGTTTTGGGTCTTGCAGTTCGTATAGAAAGCAGTTCGAGCTAATCTCCTAATTAATTTAGTTTAGTACTTAATTATTTTTTGTCAAATTTCTTTATAATTTGATCCTTAGTGATTTCTGCCTAAAGTGGTACACGGGTCTTTGTATGGATTTTTTCGGGATGTTACAGTCCATCTAGTCTGAACGGGGATTCTGAACAAAACCTTGAGGTTTATACATGTGAAAGTATCTAATCATACGAACGATCTGGTCCGCAAGGGGCGTTGCGTGCGGCGATTTCCTTAAACAAGACTTTCCGTTTCTAGCTCTATGAGCTGGCAAACCCGAGAACCCATACTCAAATCCTGGCCGTGCATCCCAAAACAATCCTAGCCATCCATCCATCTCCGCACTTTAGGGCTACTTTGCAACAAGAGAGCCGCTGCCGTGAGTGGAGACCCATTGCCATTTGAAAATCCTAACGACTGTCCATCTGATGGGTTCCACAGTGTTCTTTGGTCCTATCCACGCCGTCCATTTACCTCTGATCATTGGATCAACCATCCAGCGGTGACTAGCCATTAAAGGCCGAGTCATCTCCTTCGTTGGCTGAAAGGACCCACCTCCTCTAAGTGGGCCCCATTCCTTGATCTAAGTCATCCACCTAGTGGCTCATGGTCTCAGAAGTTCATCCACACCGACCGATCTCAGCCGTGCAAACGATTTCTAATGAGATCGCCAACCGTCTCTCTCTGTTAAACAAAAAAAAATTAACAGGCCAGCTACAACTAATCGGACGATTTGGAGCCGGTCCTTCTGGACGTTCTCTTGACTATAAATAGCCCCTTTTCCTTTTAGGGCTGGATTCTCCGAAAAGAGAAAAGTGAGAAAAGAAAGGAAGAGAGAGAGGGAAGAACATCGCTGCCGCATCGAGTTGGGTTGGCTCAATTTGAGTTGCGGCCGAGTCTAGCTTCCCATATGAATCTTCCATCAGAGAGAGAGAGAGAGTGAAATAGAAGGAAGAAAAGAAAGAGGAAAATCCAAAGTAGAAGAGGAAGAAGATAGAAAATGAGAGAGAGCGAGAGTCGAGTGCAGGGTTGCTGTTACCATGCCGCACCAAAACTCGGCTCGAATCTGCCGAGTTTGGAAAGGATCTGAGTAGAGTCCAGTTGCTGGACATTCGCAGCAAGGAGGCAAGAGGTGGGAAGAAAGAAAGGGAAAGAGAGAAGAAAGGGAGAGGAGAAAAAGAAGAAGGGAGAGAAAGGAAATGGTAGGGGGAGGAAGTAGTTGGATTGAGTCGACTCGCCGAATTGTCGGGTGAGTTGGATTTGGGTTTGGCTGGGTTATTACGTGAAATTAAGTAGAGAGACGGAGAGAGAAGAAGGAAAAGAGGAGAGAGAAAATGGAGAAAGAAGAAGAAGATCAGAGAGAGGAAGGAAAGATGGGGGCGAGTTTTTGAGTCAACTCGGTTCAAAACTGAGTCAGGACTCTCATTCACTGTCTGGTTGGGTCCAGACCTTGCTGGAACCCCATACCACAGGGAGAAAAGAAGAAAAGAAAAAGGGAAAGAAAGGAAGAAGAATGGGAGAAAGAGTAGAAGGGGGTTGTAATCGGGTTGGCATTGAGTTGACTCGGTTTGAACTCGAGCCGAGTTTGGGACACATTCAAGTTCAATACATCAAATTGAGTCAATTCAAGCTAGTGAGGGTTGATCGAGTGCTTTGAACTCCTTCATGATCCCTAGTCTGGCAAGAAGATAATCCAATCTTCAAGGTGAGGGATATCCCACATGGCTTCATCATTTCATGGAATTCTAAATAGTTGTAGAAAGATATTATAATTGTGCAAATAGTAGTTGTGTTCCTTTAAGTTTGAATTGACATGAATAAACATGTGGGAATGCCTTAAATTATGTTACTCTAACACATCTCATAAGAGTTGTTGCACATTCATTATGCCACATTTGAAATTACTTAAGTACAATATATATATCTTCTAATTGCATTCAATGTAAGAATTCTTGCTTTCACTATAATGATAAGCTTGCTCCATTTCTCATTATATGGGTTAGAATTGTTATAATTTGATACTAACGAAGTCTTAGAATAATACCCATAGTAAGCAACCCTTTAGTTTCCATATGGATGTGATGAACATGAGTTAGTATATCAAATTCCACTACTCAAGCCCACAATTGATAACAATGTAGTTGGCATTTAGCATTATGTTCTCTATGATATTCAACAATGACTTGATTTTGGGCATAGTCCTACTAGTAATGACAAGGGTCATGATATTCCATTTCATCTTGTTTTACAAACTAAAGTTATGTATGGAATGTTATCTTTCATGAGAAATGTTGAATGGACTTGTTAATAATTTAATATGCTAGAAATGTAATAATTGTGGGCTTTCCTTTGGACCTAGAGAGTCTAAATGAATTTATATTAAACCCACATGTGGACGGTTGATATACTATTAAAATATCATGAGCTTTGACCATATTTATGAAAGTAATTGTGTTAATCCTATGGTGTACATGAGTATCATGGTGCATGGCATACACGCATGACATATGAGCTTTTCCGAGTGCTCAATGTAAGTCACACTCTGATTGAAAGCCTGAAAGTTCTATCACTTCAGTCAAACTCACAGAGCATGTGCATTTGTGTCACTTTAGGCGCTCTTTCTTTACATAAGGCTTTTTCGGGATTAAACATTCATCGGGCGTACTTCGTGTATTTTTTCATGAGATATCACCTGCATGGTCTTTTCCGAGTGGCTAGTTCTCATTGGTTGTACATATGAGTATTTTTCCGGGTGACTAGTCCGCCTTGGGCGACCCTTTATTTTGATGGCTGGATGTGCATCCCTAGACTGCGACTTGAACATACATTCATACATCCATACATTTACATTGGAGTTCATACTATTTCCATTATGCTGTACCATGTTGGTTGAAACTATTTTGGAATAAATTGATATGCATGAATCATTTCGGGAAATTCCCACTGAGTTTTCACTCACTCAATCGTGCGGTTGCACCAAATAGATACAGGTATGATGAACAAGTGAAGACCCCTATGATGGAATTTCAGGGATGGTTGAGGTGGAGTTTGGCGAGGAAGTGCTCTATGTGAATGTAGTTGAGCCTTGGGAGCTCTAGGATTTACTTGCTTTTATACTTCAGATTTTTGTATCTTGCTTGAATTGTAATAATAATTCCCTATGAGATTTCATTTTTCTTTCCTTTACTTGCATTGAACTCCCTTGTTGTTTCTCATAATATCTTTAGCTTACGTAGCAATAACCTCACTTTGTGTCATGAGAATCACCATTTATTAGTTGTGTGATGGTTTATTTTATAACGTAATACTCGGGTTCTCAATGAGGAGCGGTTATCCTCGGGTTATGAGAATCAGGGTGTTACACATACCCGGAATCTCGGGTTGCAGACCAAGAGTCAACCTAAGGTAGGAGAGTCTTCAGATTTCTCCAACCTTACGTATTCCGCAGTTCTAGCCGACCGCGGGATTCTGAGATTATTCGGCTAGTGGTGACTCCAACATCTACAAATTAGCCTAATCACCTCCACTGCAAAAAAAAAAAAAAAAAAAAAAACATACAAGCAGCGTGGGCGCCGAATTTCAGTGTCCACAGCAGGTTATTAAATATTTTAATACACATTTTTTTTCTGAAAAGAAGTAGGGCTGAAGATGAAAGAGATGTTATTCTTTAACACTTTGACAAAAATATATAAGACTCGATGTATGTTATTGTCTCTATAGTTTCTAATGTGTTTTCTTTCTTATATATGATATTATTTGAAAATGGATATGCTCTTGATATTTGATATGCTTGAACTTGATATGGTTGAGTCTTAAAGGAGTAGTTGTCCTATATTTTATATTGTTTGTTTAGAAAAAGTAAAGTTCTTCACGATAAATAATCACATATATAAGTAATAAAATCATAGGTACAAAAAAGAAGACGTATTGAAATATAATAGACTAGTGTAATAACGAAAATATTAGCACGTATCCACTCAACTAACTTGATCGAGCTCGCTTGTGTTGGGCTCAGGTTGAGAAATCCCAACTTGAGGTTGGGTTGGGTTAGGGTCGAGGTATATGAACCTTAGGTTGCGATAAGGTTGAGCACTGACCTAACCCAACCTGCTCGACTTTTAACCTTAACAGTGACTGTCTTGCATGCTATGTAGAAAACCCAAGCATGTGTTGCTGAAATGTAGAGTTCATTATATCATAGCTTTTTATACTTGATCCTAAGTCCTCCAGTAAAAAATATATAAATCCATGACTCAAACGGGACACACCATGCGAAACGGTGGGAATGGAATGCCAGCTTTAAGTTTTTTATGGGCCTCCATATTGTGTTTCTTTCATCAAACTCGCTAATCAAGTCTAACCCAATAAGACAAAGGAAAGATGTAAAATTCAGCATGATGAAAACCTCGGGTAACATGTAGTAAGATTGCTGGGGCATTGTTTTTGTTGGCGTGGCATGTGAGTTTTTAAAGGGACTCATCTCTTATATGGTTCAAATAATGGTTTACAAGTGAATTTTACAAATAGAACATGGTGAATCCCGTAGATTATTGGACAGTTTGTAGGCAGAGAAGTAAAGTCTGTGTAGGCTACCTACATCATAAAAAAGCAAATAAAATCTAAATAATTCGTATAAATGTCAACCGCTCTCCGTCAAGCCACTAGTTTTATGGTGGATTTACACCACCTATCCATTGTTATAATGACTAATTGGGAGAGAAAAAAAGTTCACAGCCATTGTGTTATGTCGCAGAGATGCTTGCAAGGGAGTTGGATGGATCGTTTCAATTTTGGGCAACACGTATAACTCGGTGGGTAAAATGGTATAAGGAAGGCGGACGCGGTTTGGCTGGTGACCCCATCATAGCAAAGCGGATTGGCTGGTGTACCACACACTGCAAAAAGTAGTGGGGGATTGAATGTCTACTATTGAAAGCCCTTATAGGGGGCGTTTGGCGTAGGGTATTAGACGGGATTAAGTGGGATAGAATTGCATCTGGACTCGTGCAATTCCATTCGACATTTGGAAATGATGGGAAAGTTAGGATTAGGTGGGATGGAATTGCATTTGGTCCCATTCAGGATATTTGTGGATTTTGAAATCCATTACACATGTGGGCCCAACATTGATGCATGCATTTGTACATGCCGTTGATCCATATACGCCGTTTACATGTGACATTTTGGTTATATATGTGAATAAGTGAACAACATATGTTGTGAATTTGGTTTGTTGATTACAATTCCGTGGTCCACCAACATGATTTTGCTTAATCTGGTATTTTCCCGTAGCAAAATTTTTATCCCAAACATGGGATTGGATTGCTACAATAACATGATATTTTTAGATATGTAATTATTGTGCAATAATGATGTTAATCCCATATAATACAATCCAATACCATTCAATTCCACGTACCAAACATGCCCTTAGGGGTCATAGAAGTTTTGGATGAATGTTAAGAGTGTTTCCTTTATTCATCCACGTATGTGTGACCTTATGAACATATTGATGGAAAACAAATGTTATAGTGAGCCTTACCAATGTTTTAATAGTGAGAATCACTGTCTTCGTTGCTATTTGTGGTGTGATCTACTCAAGCTTTGTATATGATTTAATTTTGAGCTCATGCTAATAGGGCCATGTAACTTTGATCTCCTTTCAACAGTTGATACAACTCCGAGCTTGAGGAGATTAAGCGCTCGTTTTCACATGACACTTACCCACACAAGCTAGGTCAGTGGTGTGTATGTGCTTTTTCGGCCAACACAGGTAGCTAGTGTCAATGTTTTGCCAGCCTACCATGATATATGTGCTTTTTTCCTTGTGTTCAACCAATTTGCCCCCTCATCTAGTGCATGAGCTCAAGATGAGGCAAATCCATTTAGGGCCTGTTTGGCCAGACCAATCCCACAGTATTAGGAGGGATGAGATTGCAATATCCTAGGATATGCATGACGAGCCAAATAGACCCGGTGAACTTGTCCTGTGATATAAGTAATCCCATGGATCTAACCAATCCCATGGATCGGAAAACTATCCACTAGCATCACCATCATTACTTTAAAATTGATCCCATCCCTTGATTGGACGGATTGGAAAGTAAAATCCCGGGATATGCTGGGCGTGCCAAATAGACCCAGTGAACTTGTCCCGGGCTATAGCAATCCCATGGGATTTAAACATATCTACTGACACCACCATCATTACCCTAAAATTCATCCCATCCCTTCTAATCCGATGGGATTCGCCTAGCCAAACAGGCCCTTGATTCCTTACCAGCTTTCACCAGTAGAGGTTAATCAATACTGTTTCGCCGTAATGTGGTCCACTTCAGATTATAATGTTTATCTGCCATCCAACCTAATGTTAGGATTACACGAAAGTATATAAAGGTAAAACACAAATATCAGCTTGATCCAAAACATTCATGCCCCAAAATATTTTCAACGCAAGTGTTCATTCCCCGCATTTCTTATGGTGTGTTCCACCTAAAGTTTGAATCTTTCTCAGTCCTGGGCTCATGCCCTAAAATGGGCGGACAGAATAGATAAACGGCATGGGTAAAACACAAAAATCATGGTGTGGCCCACGGAGCTTTGACACCAGCTAGCTGGCTGATGTTGGCGTCAGTAGGCAAACCGCATCCGTCGTACACACGTTGCCATATTGACACATGTGGGACTGTTTGTGTGCGGGACTTCGCGAACATTCCACCCACCTGGAAAAGCGGAAGCTCGTAGATCTAGAATTTCCGCATCGGATGACCCATGTATATATATATATTTTTTTCTGGTGGCAGGCGCCATGGGCCCACCTTAATGTATGTTCTTTATATCCATACGGTCCATCCATTTTTTCAGATCATTTTATGGAACCATTAAAAAAATAAAATAGATTGAAATTTTAAGTGGACCACAGCATAGGAAACAGTGGAGATGATGACTGCCATCGTTGAATCCTTTCTAGGGCCCACCATGATGTATATTTCACATCCAATCTGTTCATGGGGTCACTCAAAACTGGATAAAGGTAAATCACAAATATCAGCTTTATTAAAAATTTTGGTGGCCCAAGAAATTTTAAATGGTGGTCGTTAAATCACCACTGTATCTTGTCGTGTGGCCTACTTAAACTTGGATAAAACACGGGACGCGGATTTCCTGCGAAAGCTTTTCGCAGGAACTTCTTGCGCTGGAAACTTAGGTGGGGCCAACGTGATGTTTGTGAGAAATTCAGTCTGTCTATTCATTTTTTGAGATATTTTTAAGATAAAAGGATAAAAATGAACTGTATCCAATACTCAAGTGGGCTTAAAATGTAAGTATTAAATGTACACAATTGAAATATTTATAGGACCACATAAGTTTCAAATCAGGCTAATATTTGTGTTTTCAGTTCATCTCAATAGGAATGATGTTATTAACGATGTGGATGGCACGTAAACATCACTTCCTATCCCAGAGAGTTTCAACGGTAGGAATTTTCCTACCCACCTTTTACTCTAGTGCGGCCCATTTTAATCTTGGATCCTTCTCACTTTTGATCTCAAGTACTAAAATGTGATCAGAAAACAGATTTATGGCGTGGATTTCTTAAAAACATCACGTTGGCCCCACCCAAGCTTCCAGCGCAGGAACTTCCTGCGAAAGGCTATTGCAGGAAATCCGCGTCCGATAAAACACACGCATCAGGGTGGGCTCCACATCGTCTGCCATCAGGGATATCCCTGGTGGCAGGGTCGCCAGGAAATCCGCTTGCTTCGGTATCAAGGTTTCGCGAGATGACACCGGAGAGCCGTTTATTGTATAGCAAGCGGTACGCGTGGCAGGGTGATGTGTCAATCTTGACCGTTCATCTGGTTTATAAATGGAAGATTTTTCTAAATACTCAGATCAGATTTTCCAACAGATATCTGATTGTTGGCCTTAAAAGCAACAGCAAAAAATAAAAATAGTTAATGGACAGACGTTCGTTTGGAAAATTTAAGAAAATCAACGGATAAGGTTTCTTAATAGTTGAAAATTTATAAAAAGGATACATAAAATAAAGAAAACACTAGATGGACGGCCACGATCAGTGTATTTCCTCCTGAAACCTCTGAATGAAGCGATGGCTCCACCGTATTCTAGTAATTCTCTTGATAATACGAGCTTTTCAATTAAAGATGGCTTTGATAATACGAGCTTTTCAATTTACATTATTAATTAATCTTCTTTTAATACGTCATATGAAAAATGATCCAGTGCTCTAGCACGCTACAAGCTACTGTGCTCCTAGTTGTACAGGGACTCGTGGACAGCCCAATCTTGCAATCTGGACTGTCCATTTCATGGTTCAGTCAACTAGGTCCAGTCACCATCTTGTACCGTCCGCTAATGGTGGCCCATCGTGGATTTCTCACGGTCCCAATAATAACTTTGATCAGATGATCTTAAGCATCCACCCATGGCAAAGAAAGTGTTATCGGATGGATATGATCATCCAATCAGCTCTAGTTTTTCTTGGAACGGCCCATAAAATACTCTGCGGACCTAACGGACGGTCCAGATCTGATTGGAAAGTCGACGTGTCTGTGGTAGTAGGAGGCGAGCAGTGGATCATTTCTCTTCCTATAAAGATCTCAAATTACAAAGCAGCCCTTCATATCAAACTTCTACAGACTCTATTAAACCGAATTCGAACGGGAGAAATCCACCGTTTTCTACGAATTCGATTCTGCAATGGCGAGACCCCAGCAGGACGCAATCGATACCTTCATCAGCATCACCGGCGCATCGGAGGCCGTCGCTCTGCAGAAACTCGAGGTGCGCGTTTTTCTTCGAACTCCTTTAGGGTTTCGATTGACAGCACTCATTTTCTCTTTCCATCTCTTATACAATCCACCGATTACAGAATTCGGTACTGTTACTGTTCTCTGCCATTCTCAATTAGGGTTTTGTGTTATTTGGATTCAATCCTTCAGTTTCAATGGACACTCTGTAATGCAACGATTATATGATTGGAATGTCGTAAAGAGTCCCTGACGGAAGTGGATTGCGTCTCATCTAGTGTGCATTTGGATGCACTGCTGAATTGAATTGTGATAATTAGCCTTGTCAATGGAAGGAAATAATATCATTTATTCTTGATGAAACTGAATGTCCGCCATTGAATTTTCTTGGAATCCAAACACAGCTTTACTGTTTGCAATATCTATGCTCGGTACGAATTACTGGGTTCATTGCCAAGAGACAGGGATGGGATGTATTATAGCTGCGGTTAGATGGAGCGTAGTTTTTAGCGATGTGGAACTTTGTAAGGAATTTTAGGAATTGGGATTGTGTGATTTGTTAATCTTGTTAGAGGCTTGGAGCTAAACCCACCATTCATTTGTTGAGGTGCAAGCTGACTTGTCATGGTTTACATGCATTTGGATGAGGTTCTAAAGTGGCCTCCCTTCTTATCATGTGATAGGAAGGATGTATTTTGCTTGAGGTTTTATGCAGGTAAACTTGACTCTGGCATGGTTGTTCAAATCCTAGCTTTATGGTTTAGTCATTATTATAAGCTGGCTTGAAATTTAACTTCGGTCATGCCTGAGAGAAATCGTATGTGAATTGAAGAATACACTGGGAAATGAGATGGATTGTTCAATGATTTTTGTTGGTTTGAAGTTTGTTTTTTTATTTTTTATTTAAGGGAGATGAAATGGAATTGCAGGGAACATACCGATACTGTCTATTCCAACGGCTGATCATTCAGGATTGTACAGATCTTTGCTATGTAGAAATGGCTTGAAATGTCATACCTTCATTAAACGTGATGTCAAATTCTAGAATGCTCTTGATAGTTGATTCGGACACATGTCAAATGCTTAGATAGACAAGTTTTACGATCAGCCAGCCACCTGACATCAACCTTCCTCCATTACCTGGGTTCTTGAAGTGACCATCATAAATGCTTAGGGTGTGTTTGGGCAGTGGGATTAGAAGGGATTAGGTGGGATGGGATTCATCTGGTCCTGTGCCAATTCCACTCCATGTTTGGGAAGAATGGAAAAGTTTGGAATTATATTACATGGAATTGCATTGGGTCCCGTGCTAATTTCACTCAATATTAGCAAGTTGTGTAGGTCCCACCATGATGTGTGGGTTATATCCACACCGTCCACCCATTTTTCGAGATTATTTTAGAGCATGGGCCAAAAAATCAGGTAAATCTAAAGCTCAAGTGGACCCTGAAATAGCGGTGAAGACCGCTTGAGATGAAGTCGGAATATGCCAATATGTCCTAGAGGGGGGTGAATAGGAATTTTAAAAGTTTTTACTGTTTATTCAAAATGCTATTACACTAATCCTTATAGATATGCAACTATCAGGATTACTCAAATGTAACTCTATTGGCTTCCAAGCCAAGTAGAAGATCCAATCACAAACTAATCAAGATATAACAATATGCAACTTAGTCTATGTTGGATATGACTGTGTATGTGTGTGGGATGTGATCAGATATATGAATATGAATGCATTGACATGAATCACACATATAGAAAAGCAATCTCAGACACAGTCATTTCATAGTGGTTCGACGATAAGTCTACTCCACTCCCGGCTGCTGCACTCAACCCTTGAGTGTACCGGATTTCACTAAGGAGGTTTTCTAGGGTTCACCTCAAACCTAAGGTTTTAAATCAGGTTCACCTTCAACCTTTACAGAGGTTTTACGCAGTTCACCTCAAACCCAGAGTTTTGCTGGTTCACTCCTAACCAGATGTTTATATTCTCCATAGAGCAAGGGTTCACACAACGCACCCGGATTTTAGACTACACAGGTCAAGGACCTACATAAGGACCTAACAGTTTATGCCCTACACGAGCAAGGGTCCACCTTGTGCACCCACTACGTACACTCCCGCCGGAGGCCTCTTTGAGGACTTCAAAGGGTGAGAACCACTTAGGACCAAGACCTAGGAAGGAATGACCACAATTGTCCTCTGGACTCTGGATACTTACAGATAAGTTGATGAGTCCCGTTAAGCACAATGCCAAAGATCTTCTCCTCCTTGTTGACGAAGAGTCTTCAGCTCCCTTGATCCGCAACACAAGATGATATACCAATGTTTGGCTTCGGGTTGGGTCAAGAGTGAGATGGAATCTTACTCTCTAAAGATTTTCCTATAAGGAAGATAGAGTGGTTCCTCTCTTATGCATTCAAGGCATCCCAGCATAATGATTTGCCATTAAGGTAGTAGCTGGAGGATCCTTGAATGCGGAAGTTCATTCCCCAATCCACTCTATTAAATATCAATGGTGAGGGTGGATTGGAGGATGAACTCCCTTAAGAGAAAGGGCTTTTGGTATAGGATATAAGTTGAAATACTCAAAAGCTCTCTCTACTTTCTCTCGCAGCGACAAAAGACAAGTCCTCTATAAATAGGCAAAAAGTTCCAATGGATATAAAACGGTCACATTTATGACAGAGTTCGATATCATCGAGCGTATACTCTCGATGGAATTGATGGTCCGCTCGATGACTCAGACTCGATGTCATACGCTTTTGAAACTCTTTGCCAATTGGTTGATGAATCGAAGCTATAGTCGATGTCATACGATATCGAACTTCGATTCCATCGAAGACAGATTCGATCCATCGACACATGAAAATTGAGAGAGACTTGATTTTGAGATATTTCAGGTTTTCATGAATGATCGGGGGAACCGTCGAGGTCATCAGAATTTGAATGTCGATGATATCGAGATTTGAGTCGAGGCATCGATAATTCCAACAGATTTATCTTTGAACTTGCTGGATAGATTATGGCTTAGTTCGATGCAATCGATCAGGTGTCGATATCATCGATATTTGAATATCGATTAAATCGAAGGGCCCCCGATCATAGCTAAAAACATCCTAAAATAACCGCTGTAAGAAATGCGCGCCCACCATTGATATCATCGATGGACCTCCGATCTTATCGATATTTGATTTCAGATCATATCGGACGGTCATCGATATATCGATGAATTTTGAGATTTTTATTAAAAAACAGGGGCGCTGGAAATCTGCCTGTCGATCTTATCGAGCCACTCCCGATGGTCTCGAGATTTGAATATTGATGGTATCGATATGCGTATCGATACATCGATAATTCGTCTAGATATATTATGAAGTTATTGGACATGTTTAGTGCTTTTATCGATGATATCGATAGGTGTATCGATACATCGATAAATCCGTCCAGATGAATATTTAGTTGCTGGATACTTTTGGTCATCTTTTCGATAATATCGTTAAGGTATCGAGGACATCGACAGAACAAGTTGATCATATCGAGGGTGCTTCGATAAAATCGACAAGGCGAGAAAAACTAAGAGATTTTCCTATTTTGAAAAAGTTTTCTCACCATAAAAACCCTAAGATGTCTATCTTGTTTTAAGGGTTTAATTCACCTGGTGTATTGGGTTATGGGATGTGAGGCTATGATTTACCTATGGCGAGCTTCCACATATCCGATTGAGGCAGACACTTGTCTTGATCTTCTTTTAATGTCCTGCAGACTGTCTGACCACCCGTTCACAGTAATTGACAAACAAGGGCACTTATAAGGGCACTTTCAGACACCCCACCATAGAAAGCAACGGGGATTGAATACTTACCGTTGAAAACTTCTTTGGGGCCACATAAGTTTTGGATCTACCTCATTTTTAGGCCCATGCCATAAAATGAGCTTACAAAACAAGTGAACGGTTTAGATATAACATGTGTGTTATTCTCAATAATTTCAAATGATGGTGGGTATATCCATTCAATGTACCACCGTATTACCAACAAAGCATGGCATTAATCTTATCCCATGGCAACAAGGGACAATCCCTGCCATGGGTAATAATTATGTTTTCTGAATCCCATCCCACCTAATCCCTTCTAATCCCACCGCTCAAACACACCCTTACATTAACAGCACTAGCATACCCACTTGGACTCATGTTGTACCAATCCTTAGCCAACCCATTACATGCACACCCCAGAGGACAGATGAGTGAAGTAGTGTCATGAAAAGGCAGTTGGCAGGCATTCAGCTTAACACGAGGCGCACGTGCATGGAGGGTCATGATCAAGCAATTGACGGCAAACACTAGTAGGAAGCCCTGATACATGTTAATCAAACACCACATTGCATGTTGATAGGGCCACTCCCATGCTTTTTATTTCTATGTTTTCTACTTTACTTTGAAATCGTGCTATGCATCATTCATTCCATCCGTTCCTCCCTCACATAATGTGTTTTGCTTTGATTTTTAAAACATTTTATTTTTGCCATTCTTTGGAGGCAATGAGGCATATGGATGGGGAATGTTGACAAATGGACGAGGCCTACTTCAATTCTCTTGATGAGTGTCCTGTCACCCATCATGAGCCATTTTTATGTCATTGTCTTTTGAGAAATAATGACTTTATTAATAAGAAAGTCTCCTTGTTATTGCCAACACATCCCAATCAAATGCATGGGCCTACATGTCTTGGATGCAAGACCCCAATACTCTTTGATGGGTTTCTTGACTTTCTTCTCACCCATTAAGAGCTGTGTCTATATATGCATGTATGTATATGGATATACATATGCATGCATGCATTCATTGTGATAACTAACGATTTCTCATCATCATCATCATCATCATCATCATCTAAACCTTATGTCAATTAATTGGGGTCGGCTACATGAATCCTGTTTTGTCATTCTACCCGATCAAGTGCCAAACCTTCGGTTAGGCCATAGGTCATCAAGTCTTTTCATACTAAGTTCACTTACCATGTCCTTTTGACCCTTCCCCTTCCCCTTCCCCTTCCCCTTCCCCATTTAGAGCCTTCAACTTGTACCAACTCATTGCTTCTAATTGTGTGGTTCTTAGTCTCCATTACACATGACCAAACCATCTCAATCTACTTTCCCTTAGCTTATTACGTATTGGAGCTACTCCTAAGTTCCCTTGAATTTGTTAATTTCTAATTCTATCCTTGCTCGTCTTGCCACTCAACCATCTCAACATCTTCTTTTCAACTACACATCCTATGAAGATGTTACTCTTTAACTGACCTACATTTCTCTCCTATAAAGCATGGCTGGTCTTATAGCTATCTTGTAAAATTTCCCTTTTAATTTGAGTGGTACACTACGGTGACATAAAACTCTAGAGGTACATCTCCATTTCTCTCACCTGGCTTGAATTCTATGGGCAACATCCTTCGCATTCTTTCCACTCTCATGAATTATTGACCCAAGGTATCGAAATTGGTTATTTTGGAAAACTTCTTGGTTAACAATCTTAATTAATTCCTCATTTTCGCTCCTAATATACTCCGTTTTAGTTAGACTAAATTTAGATCCTTTAAATTCTAAAGCATCCCTTCATAAACCTAGCCTTTTGGTTACGCCTTCCTTGTCATTCAAAACTATTTCATTTGCAAACAACTTATTTTGCAAAAGCCTCGTTAATTTGTCCATAACCAATACAAAAAGGTATGAGCTTAATGCCAACCCCTGGTGCAAGCCTACAATTATTGGGAACTCACTTGTCTCTTCCCTAATAGTCCTCACAATTTTTTCGAAAGGTAACAATTACTTTATTAAGAACCAAAAGAGAACAAAGAGAGAGTTGACCAGCTAAGATAGCGAAGCGACTGCACTCCTAAAAAGTGCAGATTACAACCCTTTAAGTTTTCAACATTAGAAGCCTAGTCGACTATAAACTGCTTCACTCCTAATAGTCCTCACTTTTGTTACCGCTTCCTTGCACATATCCTTAAACATATCAATATATCCTCTTGAAACTCCTTTCTTTCCCAACATTCACTAGATTAACTCTCTAGGGATCCTATTTTTAGCTTTCCATAGGACAATAAAGATCATGTGGAGATCCTTCTTCTCCCTATACATCTCCATCAATTGCCCAAGTAGGAAAATAGCTTTAATGGTAGACCTCCCAGGCATGAAACCAAATTGATTTTCTAATATAGACATCTTATGCCTTAGTATGCTCAATCACTCTCCCAAAGTTCCATAGTATGACTCATAAGTTTAATCCCACGATAATTAGTGCAACTTCATATGTCTCCTTTATTCTTATAAATGGGTACCATAGCATTTTTCCTCTATTCATCTAGCATTTTCTTCGAACTTACAATCTTGTTGATCAACTTTGTCAACCAAAATAACACAATATCTTCCATACATTCCCAAACATCTATTGGTATATCATTTGGTCTGAGGGTCTTTCCTGTTTTTATTGTTTTCAAAGCTTCTTTCCCTTTAGCGATCCTAATCATAGGAAAGCATCTTGGTCTTCGACGCCTTTCAAATTTATGGTTCCTTGTATTTGTATGCCCTTAGAGTGGTTGCCTTTTAACAACTTCTGAAAATACTTCTCCACCTTCCATTGATCTCATTGTTGTTTAGTATTACTCTCTGTTTATCGATTTTAATGCATCTAACGTGATTTGGGTCCCTACCTTTCCTCTCTAATTTTTTCCAGTTTGAAGACTTCTTTCTTACCTTCTTGTGTCCTCAATCTATTATAAAGATCATCATAAGCCTTGTGTTTAGTCTCCCTACTTCCTTAGTAGTCTTTTTGGCATTTTTATAATTTTCAAAATTTTCATCATTTCTAGTTCTTTGTTAGGCTTTGAAACATGGTTTCTCATAAATAGCTTTTTGTACATCGTCATTCCATCACCAAAGTTGAACGGCTGCATAGTGCTGATCTTAGGGATGCCTCTTGTGGATGGAAAGATGCGAAAGGAAGAAGAGAGGAGAGAGACAATGAGAGATGAGGGGGAGAAATGTGTGAGGAGTGCTTGGAGAAAACCCTAGCACCTTCTTGTTATTTATATTTAAATACATCGTGTGAGAATTGTGTATGGGCCCATTGTATGGGTTGGGCCCAACACTCAAAAAGTCCAGTCTATTCAACTCTTTAACAAACGTATTCAACTTAGTTATGGCACCTATTCAACTGATCACAACACTTGGTTTTTAACACTCCCTGCACCTATTCAACTGATCACAACACTTGGTTTTTAACACTCCCCCTCAAGCTGGAGCATCTTGATGATGCCCAGCTTGGAACAAGGGTTAACATAATCAAACCTAAGAAAGAAATTATTCTCTAATAACCAAGTGATCCCTCCCCCGATACTTTAAAACATCTTTTGCCACTTTTCTAATGCACTCAATCATCTCATTCCATATAACATTTAGACATTCCACTTTCCTTCTTCAATCCATTTATTTCTAACTAACATTATTTTCTCTCCTTTTAAATTCCACTACCTAGTTTTTAGGCGCCTATTAATTTCACTCCCTTTCTTCCATCTCATATTGTTAACATCCATAACCATTAACCTATGTTGCGGAATTAGACTCTCCTGATATAACCTTGCAATCTTTACATATTGATTGTTTTGAAAGAAATCTATTTGGCTTGTATGTGATCCACTTGTGAAAGTTATTAAATGTTCATCTCTCGTTTTAAAGTATGTGTTTGTTAAATCTAGATTGTATGCTCTCATGTCTTTACTTCCTTTTCCCTACATGACCATTAAGTCTCATTGTATGAATATCCTCTCTCCATTCGGGATTCCTTGCATCAGTCCATCTATATCCTCCTAGAATTGTCTCTTGCTTCTATTTGCTACCATACTTACATATTGATTGTTCTGAAAGAAATCTATTTGGCTTGTATGTGATCCACTTGTGAAAGTTATTAAATGTTCATCCCTCGTTTTAAAGTATGTGTTTGTTAAATCTAGATTGTATGCTCTCATGTCTTTACTTCTTTTTCCCTACATGACCATTAAGTCTCATTGTATGAATATCCTCTCTTCATTCGGGATTCCTTGCATCAGTCCATCTATATCCTCCTAGAATTGTCTCTTGCTTCTATTTGCTACCATACTAGTAGTGCATGTGGACTAATAACATTGATTATCTCCTTTTCTAACACAATTTCATTAATTAAAATCCTATTACTTTGCTAAAATCGACAACTTCATCCTTTAAATATTTATCTACCCTTATCCTTATACCATGTCTATTATTGTCCTTTCTCATATACTAAAGTTTATATCCATAAAATTCTCTAATTTTAGCCCATTTCAACATGGCCTCTTGAACACAAGCTATGTTAACTCTCCTTCATTTCATCATATCTACCAACTCCATACCAACTCCATACTTTTACCTGTCAATGTTATTGCATTCCATGTGGCAAGACGAATCCTATTCTCTTGGGCTAGTTTCTTAAGCTGTGCGTCTCTAGAATGGGGTGGGAACCCTTGGCTACTTCGAACAACAACCAGGAGTTGTTGCGGTGCATCACTTCTAGAGGATGCCCTAGCCAATCCTTATCCATATCTCATTACACCGGGAACACCCTAGCATGAATTTGGAATGTCATATTGTTCAGATAATCAAATTCACGAGGAAAGTTATTGGATAAGTTTGACGCCGGCTGCCAACCCGATGCAACCCTCCTTTGTTCAGGCTGATTAGCAATGAGAGCACAAAACTCCTATAGTCTCAATGTAATAGACTATTACATGGTTGACTATAATCAAACACTATCATAGGTTGATGATAATTAATGATTTAACGATTTCTCTCTATATAAAAGCATTCATGTATTTATCAGCACAAGTACACACATTTCTACGTACTGCATGACAAATAATTGTTTTAATAAGAAAACACATCATCTTTGCTTCAATCCATTGCGATTTTCTCTGTTTAATGAAAATTAGAGTTTATCTTTCAAGAAGAAGAGGAAGAAGAAGATGGAAAAAAATCAAACCAAAGAGAATGAATTGAGAGCAAAGAGAATGTTTTTGGAGAAAACTTTAATAACTATCAAAGTGTGATGTGTGATATACATGCAATAAAAAATTTCACATGTGATGTATGTGAAACTCAAGAATAAGTTATCTAGATGGTGGGCCATGTTAGTATTGGTCCCTGAAAAGCTAATATTGATCTCAAGGTGTCCTGTTGTGGTAACGGAGGGCGTAACGGTGCCCACCGTTACTGATACAGTGTAACGGTGTAACGGCCGATATGGGGGAGTAACGGCCGCGTTATGCCCCCTGTATCGGTCAGAAATTTGTTTTTTGTTTTTTGTTTTTTTTTTGTCAAAAAAATCTTTAAAAAATATCTATTAAATCCAGAAAAATCTAAATATTCCAAATATGCATTCATTTATGATTTCGAACATGTTTATGGTAGTGTAACGGTCCACTCTTTGGTGAGAAAGCTATATCGAAGAGAGCATATGGTAACTAACATCTCCATACAATCTCAGGTAGACCACTGGTAGGTGAGGCCCTGAACGTGGAGCTTACCTTGATGTATGTGTTGCTAACTCATTTTAAGACAGTTTAAAAAATGAGGTAGATTCAAATCTCAGGTGGACCACACAATAAGAAATAGTTGTCATTGAATGTCCACTATTAAAAACTTCCTACGGTCCACTGTAATATTTATTGGCCATCCAACCTGTTGATTACGTTATACAGACCTAGATGAAGGGAAAACACAAATCTCAGCTTGATCCAAAACTTTTATGGCCCCCAAGAAGTTTTTAATGGTTGGCGTTCATCACCACTGTTTCCTGTGATGGTCCATAAGCCTCATTTTTTAGCTCATGCCAAAAAATGATCTGACAAAATGGATGGACGGCGTGGATAAAACCCATACATCATGATGGGGCCCGGATAACACCATCCAGTAGTGATTGCGCCTAGGCAATCCGTGGGTGAGGTCGTGAGCATAGGGCCCACCTTAGTGTATGTGTTGTATATCGTTGTTGTACATTTGTTTTGCCATCTCTTTTTATGGCATGGTCCCAAAAAATGAAGCAGATGCACATCTCAGGTGGACCACACCACATGAAAAGGTGGTCATAGAACACCCACCATTAAAACTTGCTAAGGTCCAATGTAATGTTTATTTGCCATCCAACATGTTGATAAGGTCCAATGGACCTGGATGAAAGGGAAAACACAAATAACAGCTTGATGCAAACTTGTGGGCCCCAATAAGTTTTTAACGGTGGAAATTCAATCCATGTTGTCACTTGAGATTTTGATCCGCTTCATTTTAGGGATCATGCCCTAAAACTAGCTGGAAAAACTGATGGACGACATAGATATACAACACATACATCAAGGTGGGTCCCACAAAACAGTGCGTGCACTTAACATGAAATACCACGGGAGTATTAATTAATTAATTAATTTTTTTTTAAAAACATGGCTATTTCACAGCCACGTAGCCTCCTCTCGTTTAAAGAGGAGAGAGAGTGGGAAAAATGAGAAAAAGAGGGGAAAAGAGGAGAGGGAAAAACGAGAAAAAGAGGGCGAAAAAGAGGAGAGAGAGAGAGGGAGGGCATCACAGGCTTGCAGCAAGAAGAAGAAGCGGAAGCAGATGAGGATCTGCAGCCATAGCAGCAGCATGCGCAACTACAGCCATAGCCGCAGCCGCAGTAAAAGAAGAAGAAGAAGAAGAAGAAACGAAGAAGGTAAGTTCTTTAATTTTTTTTTTTTTTTTTTAAATTTAAATTTTCTTTTCAGTCCCCCCCCGGAAAAAAAAACAATGATACGGGATAACAGCTGTTATGGTCTGTATTAGCCGTTACCGCTCCATAACGACAGTTACGGTTTGCTTTTTCAGGGCCACCCGTAATGTGTAACGGTATCTGTCGTTACCGTTACGTATCGGCCGTTACAGCCGATACGTAACCGATTTGGCACACCTTGATTGACCTCGACCATTTATCTCGATGACAATGGGTCCTTTATGAACATGTTACTAATGCCATAATTAATATATGGGCCTACCTTAACCATTTATGTAAACATGGATTAAACTAGAGGGTTTCCTTTGCCATCCTTTGGAACTTAAGTTTGAGCACAATGACTATTGGCAAAAGGAAAGTTGTATTCCATGGAGCTCAATACCCTATTAGTCTATGACCACCTAACAAGTTTTGGGACGAATTTGTGGTTATTCTTGTATAGTTATCTCGTGTTAGGGGATGTGGGGAGCCGATATGGAAGGTACCTTTGCCCTACCCAACATAAGTGTGAGTGTTCTTGGATATGGGATCTTGTTATTAGATCTTTTTTGGACACTTGTATTGGAGTATTGCTTCAAGTCTTTGGATTGGGAGACATATCATACTTGGTTTGGATCGACTTGTGTATGTACCAACTTTGACTAATCTTAGAGTTAAGAATATATGGAGAGTTCAATTTCCTAGTATCATATGCTTTAACCCTCATGAGGTCAATCTAGTGGCTCATATGTGGGTGTGGTTGGATGCATGCATTACGATACCATTGAGGTCCATACTACCTAACAAGGGATCCATTGGTTGCTTAGGAACACTTTTATGGCTTACATCTTATTGATAGGACCATCCATCAAGTTGTATGTAGTTGGGCTTGACACTTAAAGGGTTCTAAATGTTTTCAACCGTTATTTTTTTGTTTTTGTTTTAACCATTAAAAATACTTTATTCATGCTTGATGGATATCCGATGATTAAGATCTTGTGGTTTGCTCATATTGACTTGCATGGGTCTTGGATTAATGGGAGATGACCATGGTTAGTGGAGGGATTATGTCAATTTAGGCACATGGATTGGTAGAACCACATACTTTAGATGTAGTAGGCAATGTTGTCATAATAGTTGTCATATCGTAAATTGTAAACGGGTCTGAATCGTATTGTATCATGAATTGTATCGTAAATTGTAAACGGGTCTGAATCGTATTGTATCATGAATTGTATCGTAAATTGTAAGTTTTTTTTTTTTTTTTAAAGATTTTCATAAAAATATCGTAAAAAACAAAAAAAATGTAAATAAATCAGAAAAATTAAAAAACACATTAATCAACCATTTTCTCTTGAATATGCACAAAAAACAAACAATTTAACCATGATGACATTAATCCACTAATTTTGTGAATTGTGATCAACTATATACTATGCATAATTGTAACATTGTGTTGTATCATGTCATAATGAAATAAAAAAACAATCCTTGCCCATTCCATGTATAAGCAGGTTTTCTATATGATTATAAAAACAACCTTTTCTCTCACCCCATTCCATGTGAATACATGTATAATGTATTCACTATTTACTAGTTTTTATAAATAATAAGGGAAACAAAACAAATCTATTCTTCATCGGCCATGGTGGCGCCATCATCATCCTCATTATTATTATCAACATCATCTTCATCTTTAGAATTCCTAGTGGGGGTGGCTAACGGTGAAGTGTCAACTGACAGTGGGGTGTACTAACAAGCTAACAAAATAAAAAATAAAAAAATCTTCATCTTTAGAATTTGATATCGAAATAAACTCCTCTTCCTATCTCTCAAAAAAATAAAAAATAAAATCCCCTTCCTCCTCTTCTACCACTTTAGCTTTTCCCTTTGTTTTATTCCTACTTGCAAGTTTTTTTAATGACCTACAAAATAGTTTATGCATAATGCATTATGCTTATTAGTTTAGTGTAAGTGCATAACTAAATGAAAGTAAAACTATTAATTAATAATTATAAGACTACGAGATTAAAGAATAAGTATGTAACATGCAATCATACCACGTCGCCCATCCGGTCATGAGGTAGAGCCACCTACACCTTGTACATCCTCCAATTCCTTGACAAAGAATTCACCTATGTCCATCCATGTATTATCTGTAGGAAGTGTAGGATCCTCCTCGGTGATCCATTCATCGTCGGATTCTATATCCGATAGGCATGTAGGATCAAGCCCTTGGTCCTTCTCTCTCTTTGCATGACAGACTTCGAGTTGGAGACTGTATTTTACGAAAATTAGTGCATTCAATTTCTACTGGTCGAGTCTATTTCTCTTCTTTGAATGTATCCATAAGGACCAATAACACTACATGATGAATTTATAAGATAAGTAATGAATTCAATAATTTCTCACCTGCTCAAAAGTGCTCCAGTTGCGGTCGTAACCAGTAGCACTACATGTTAGACTCAAAATACGAATAGCCAACTTTTCCAATTATGGACACTCGTCTCCATAACTCTCCTGCCATAAACTAATGAATCAATCACATATAGTTATATAAATGAACTAAATAACTTAAAAACATACATAATACATTTATGATTTAACTACTTAAAGAAGTCAAAGAAACAAAATAATTGAAAAATTACTTGGTTGCTTTGTTGTTCTTGTTAATTTTGCAACCTCTCTTCCAAATAAACCATAGGCCCTTTTGAACTTATCCATTTGTTCATCAGTGATGGCCCTTTACCTTGAATCCAGGACATTCTTTTAATATATTCATATATGCTGGTTTTGATCTCTAAATTCGGATGGAAACTCTTATCATACTGAAATCTAGGATTTAAAAAATAAGCCGCTACATGTAAGGGCCTATGTAGCTAAAGATTCCACCTCTGGTCAATGATTTCCCATATAGCCATATACCGCTTCTTTGTCTCTCCCAAGTTCTTTAAGATCGTCTCTTTCGCCCGATCCATCGTTTCATAAATATATCCCATGACTAGCCTCTCATCTGACTCAACTAGCCGTAGAACCTTAACTAATGAGAGAGTGGTCTTCAAGCAAAACTTGATAGATTGTTAGAAATCTACATTGGCCAAAACTATATCTTGAACATGTTTTCCCTTTGCGGTCATGGAGAAACTGCTACCTTTCCATACCTTTGAGGTAAACATTGACTTCAAACCAATCCTATTCTTGTGGATGCTTTGTAGTGTTAAGTAACATGTAACAAATTGTGTTATGGCTTGTCTTGTCAACTCTCCATTTGTGTTCTTCTTTATTAAGTTTAAGACTCAATAGTGCTTGTAAACGTAGACTGTTATAATTCTTGCCTTTGCCACAGTTTCAGAATGAACTTGCAACTTTCCAATGCGTACAAGTATAAGGTCTATACAATGGGCCACACATGGAGACCAAAACAATGTCTTTCTCTTTTCCATTAGCATTTGACCCGCTTTGACATAAGTGGCTGCGCTATTCGTAACAACTTCTATTACATTCTCTTCACCCACCTTATCAATAACCGACTTAAGCAAACCCAATAAATTGTATGCATTCTTTGAAATATTGGATGTATGAGCAGATTTACAAAAAAAAAAGTACCATTACCAGTTGGACTATTAACTAAAACATTTGTAATATACCGATTCACTCCATTGGTCTACCCATCCGACATTATTGTGCATCCAATCTTGGCCCATTTCTTGTTATAAACCTCAATGGATTTCTCTATCGACTCAACCTCCAATTTCAAAAATTTATTCCTTTATGATATGACGGAAGTTCAACCTCGGCCTAAATGCAACTTCTGCTTTCACCGTTGGTGTGAAGTAGGGGCTCTTTACAATATTAAACAGTAGAGCGTTCGCATACAAGAAACGAAAATGGAAAGGCGCATACTATCTCTATCTCCTTTCTTCCAAATTTTGTTTAGAGTGGCTAGTTGCTTTTCTTTCGGTCAAATTTTTCTTTCCACAAATTCAGCCATAGTCCTTTTCCTTTTTTCCTCCACCCATTTCCTCGATATCATCAATAATGGGAATCCTTCCAACATTGTACGCCATTGCTTCTAGTTGCTTCTTTTCATTCACATCACCATCTAACAACTTTTTGAATTTTTCCGTGACATCATCACTCACTTGAGGACATGTCATGTCGCTACATTCTTTTTAGTTTGGGCAAGGTGATGTTTCATTCGAAACACACCTCTCCAATACGCCTTTCTACAAATTACATTATAGATGGCGATTATTGTTCTCATCCATCTTTGAACAATAATCCCTTGTAAGGTCATTATCTTTGGATTTCAACTTCTTTCCCATCTCCAAGACTTCAACAAGAATCACTACCCAAACCTTCATATTAAGAAAAAAGAGCCATTTAGGTTAACATAAGCATAAAAGACTAAATAATTAAGAAAATGACAAAACTCTTGAAATAAATGAAAATCAAATGAAAAAGACAAAAAAGTGCATATTTCTTCCTAAAAATGGAAGAAATGAAAAGAAAAGATTAACTATTTTGATATTTTTATACCTATTTTGATGTAGAAATCTAATGAAACGAGCAACATTTGATAACGTTGAGCGACGAAAAAGATATGACAACTTCTTTCCCTAAGTTTATTGTGGGCCATGTGGACTCCAAATCCCCCCCCCCCCTCTCTCTCTCTCTCTCTCTCTCTCTCAAAAGAAGGAACAAATGGGATATTCTAATGTTGGTAGTAGAGAATGATTTGATGATGATAATGTGTAGAAGAGATGAGAATATTGAGAGAGAAGAAGGAGAGTTTGGGAGAGATTGTGTTAGGCTTACTTGCCCTAACACATAATATTTTATTATAATAAAGCATATAGTACACCGCATGAGAAGAGGAAAGTGTGTACATGCACTTACACTAAAAGGGGCCACTAACCACATACACAATATACTGACATTCTCTATACTCCCCCTCAAGTTGGAGCATAGATGTTGATCATGCCCAACTTATCAGGAACACGATGAAGAGCATCTCAACCCAAAGACTTTGTAAGAACATCAACAAGTTGATTCCCAGATCGAACAAAAGGAGCGACGATTTCCTTAGAAGCGACTTTCTCCTGAATAAAGTGACAGTCGACCTCAATATGCTTGGTTTGCTTGTGGAAAATTGGGTTACGAGCAATATGGATGGCCGCTTGGTTGTCACAGTGAAAAGGAACAAGATCCGAAGGAGGATAGCCGAGTTCTTCAAGAAGGTTGCGAAGCTACACGAGTTCACACGTCACATAAGCTATAGCACGATATTCTGCTTCAACCGAGGACCGGGTAACAACTGGCTGCTTTTTGCTCTTCCAGGTTATAAGATTGCCACCTAGGAAGGTACAGAAGCCGGATGTAGAGCGGCGATCAAAAGTACTACCTGCACAATCAGCATCGGGATAGCCAGAAAGATGAAGATGACCATGCAACTGAAAGCGGAGGCCAAGACTCGGGGCTGATTTTAAATACCGAAGTATGCGGTAGACAACCGTGAGATGGGAAGTACAGGGAGCTTGCATGAATTGGCTAACCCCCATCGCAAATGAGAGATCTGGGCGAGTAATAGTCAGGTAAATAAGCCGGCCTACAAGTCGTCGATATATCTCGGGATCAGTAAGGAGAGCACCATCATCTGGTCGTCTGTGAAGTATCCATGGGAGTGGTAGCAGGCTTGCACCCTAACATGCCAGTCTCCATGAGAAGATCAAGCGCATATTTTCGTTGTGACAAGACCAAGCTGGATGATGAGCGAGCAACTTCAATTCTGAGGAAGTAGCGAAGAGGACCAAGATCCTTGATCTCAAACTCGGTCTTCAAAAAATCTTTGACCTCCCTCATTCCAGTAGAATTACTACCGGACAGAACAATATCATCCACATAGACAATGAGAACCATGATGCCCGTCGATTGACGACATATAAAGAGAGAATGATCGGCATGACTACGAACAAAGCCAAACTCTAAGAGAGCTTGACTAAAATTTTTGAACCATGCACGTGGGGATTGTTTGAGTCCATAAAGAGCCTTCTTCAACCAACATACAAGTGCAGAGTTGTGAGATGCAAAAAAGCCAGGAGGTTGATGCATGTAAATTTCTTCTGTAAGATCCCCATGGAGAAATGCATTCTTAATATCAAGCTGAAACAAGGGCTATGATAAATTAACGGCCAAAGAGAGTACAACACGAATCGAATTAAGCTTAGCCATTGGAGAGAATGTCTCGAAGTAATCCACACCATGAGTCTGTGTGTAGTCTTTAGCAATGAGACGGGCTTTATAGCGATCAATTGAGCTGTCTGGAAGAAACTTGATCGTATAAACCCATCGACAGCCGACACGTTTATGGCCTAAAGGAAGTGGCACAAGGTTCCACGTATGATTCTTCTCAAGAGCAGACATTTCTTCTATCATCGCCTTTATCCAATCAGGATTCTGAAAAGCATGTGAGAGAGATCTAGGAATAGTTTGTGATGAAAGGGAAGCTGTAAACGACTGAAAAGACGGTGAAAGATGATCATATGAAACGAAATTACTAATGGGGTGTTGAGTACAAGATCGTGACCCTTTGCGCAAGGCAATGGACAGATCTAAACTCGAGGTAGATCGAAGAAAAACGGAAGATGGGCCCGATTTTCAAATTTCTTTATTTTGCCCAAAATACCATGAAAGGAGGTCCAATAAATTCTAAAAAAATCATGACAAATCTTTTAAAATCAAGATCTATCAAACTCCTAAACATTTAGCTCAAACGGAGTCCATGCGTCCATACAACGCTGACGTTAGCCGTACGACTACTGACGTCAGCAAGGTGACGTGTCGCCTCTCAAACTGTTGGATGCGGAATGCCTGGATCTAAGCTCTGATACCAAGTAGAGAATGATTTGATGATGATAACGTGAATAAGAGATGAGAATATTGAGAGAGAGAAGAAGAATGAGAGTTTGGGAGAGATGATGTGTTAGGCTTACTTGCCCTAACACATAATATTTTATTATAATAAAGCATATAGTACACTGCAGGAGAAGAGGGAAGTGTGCACATGCACTTACACTAAAAGGGGCCACTAACCACATACACAATATTCTAGCATTCTCTATAGGTGGGCCCTAAATGAGTTTTAAAAACAAAAGCCCCAAAAAAATTTCATAAAAAACAGCAAAAAAAAATGGAGCAAAAATATGATTTTTTTCCTGAAAAATGCATACTTTACTCTAAAAATGGAAGAAATGAAAAAGAAAAGATTAAAGAACTATTTTGTATGTATTTATACCTATTTTGATGTAGAAATCAAATGAAACAAGTGGCGTTCGATTATGTTGAGTGATGATATGTTAACTTCTTTCTTTATTTTTTTTTGGTGGCCACAAACTCTAAATCTCTCCACTCTCTCTCTCAAAAGAAGCAAAAGATGGGATATGCTAATATGGGTGGGACCTAAATGAGCTTTAAAAACAAAAGACCTAAAATTTGTCGCAAAAAATTGACTTAAATTGGAAATTTTAGTTTTTTTTTTTTTTTTTCCGGAAATTTCTTGTATTTATGCATAATACTCGAATTTTAGAGAGAGCTCTTGGACGTCCTACCTCGCTTGACTATTTTTTCATTAAAAAAAAGAGGGAAAGGAGAAGAAGAGAGAAAATCATCTCCTCTCTCCTCGTCCTCCATTTGCACAAGTGGGGTTAACTTTTTGGATGGCTCTCATGTGCATGCCCCTAGCCCTATTGTGGGGTGTGTGTGGGACATTTCGCTGGCCTGTTATCTGGGATGGATTGGGGAGTGACTTGCTTTGGGGGATTATCCTCGGCATTGTTTACATCGCGATCAATGGTTCAAGCAAGGTTTACCATTGGTTTATTTTAGGATTTTGATTGTATTCTACATGGGATCCTAGGACATCTAAAATAAATTGTTTTTAAAAAGTCTTCCACGTTTCATAAAATCCTAATGGGCTCCACTTTAGATGGTTTATAAAACAACATATCAACAATTACATTGAAGTCATGCCGATGCTGTAACTGATCAATTAGGGCCTGTTTGGAACGTTGGATTAAATGGTATTGAATTGTATTAGGTGTTTTTATCACCTTGTACACAATGATCATATGTCTGGAAATACCATGGTATTTTGACTTTCCCATCCCATGTTTGGGATCAAATTCTTCCTTTGGGAAAAATATTATATTAAGTGAAACCTGCGTATGGTGGACGATGGAATTGTAATCAACGGACCAGATTTCACAACTGATGCTAGTCACCTGTTACATATGCAACTCGATTGTCAGTGTAAAGGGCGCAACTGGATGTACGACATAGATAAAACACATGCAACAACGTGGGGCTCACAGATGTAGCGGATTTCAAAATCCACCAGAAGTACCACCGTATCTCTTGTTGGAACTGGATGATATGATACCTGGATTAATCCAATCCTTCCTAAAATTTCCAAACGCTGGATAGAATTTACATTGGACAAAATTCAATTCCATTTCCATCCCACCTAATCCCACGTTCCAAACATGCCCTTAGTTGATTTCTGATGAATGGTTAATGTGAACGATAATTATCAAATTAAACAAACGAGTTTTCATAAATCATAGAACAATTATTTAGTCAATATTACATTAGGTTTAGAAATAATCTATCTTGGTTCCATACTTCCATGATCTGGATGGTTTAATTTAAGTTACATATATGCCATGTGTACAAATGCAAGTGCCCGTGTATCGTCCATCTTACTCTTCTAGAGCATTAAATAACTTTATTTTCTTTTTTCTGTGGCAATGAAGTGGGGGTACCTTTTCCCTTTCCCGTTTTTGTTTATGCTGCTCTCCTACCCAATGTTTGATGACTCTACTTGAAAAAAAGAGAGGATTGGAGATGAATAGCTTCAAACTCTAAGGTAGTGGCCTAAAATGTGCATTGTGAGTCTGGACTGTGGACTACAGATATCCATGGCCGCCTTCATGATTTTTTTTTTTTTTTTTTTTCTTTCAAGAAAGCAATATCAGAGCTTGAGTTACTGAAATCTGGCCATACTGCCGTGTAAGTAACTTAGAAACTGCATCATAGAATTAGGAGTAGGACAACAGTATTTAATTAAATGAATTCCTCAACTTCCTTTCAAATGGGCTGTTGATGTGCGCACCTGATCGACACGACCGGATTTAAGCAGTTTGGATTCAATTTTTGGACCCTTTTAAAAAAGGGTCGGGTTTAGATCCGTGGCTATTAGACCGTTTGAAATATAAATGATCTACTGAGACTTGAACCTAGGTCACCCAAGTGTCTAGATTCAAAGTGTAGCATGCTAGCCACTATGCTGTGGCACTATTTATCATATACTTAAGTCTGTTACATAATATTACTGATGTTTGGAAAGTCCAAATGTTTGTACAAGGGGGCCAACTTCATGCCACCCCGTTGCCAACACGGCAAATTTGTTTGAGATTCAAACCATCAATTGGGTGGGTCCCGTTGTGTCTCTGCACCTACTTAAAAATCAAACCAATCTGCCCATCTAACAGGCCATGTGTTAGAAACATAAGGGTGGCCAACGGCCACCCGTCTGTTTCATAAATTATAGCTCAACTAATTAGTGGACAGGCCTGATGCCCGTTTTTTGGTAAAAAACATCTGCATGGTGGGACCATTGTTTGGAAGACCCCCTGTATTATTGATAATATCCCATGTGTTAGAAACATAAGGGTGGCCTTTGGCCACCCATTTGTTTCATAAATTATAGCTCAACTAATCAGTGGACAGGTCTGATGCCCATTTTTTGCTAAAAAACATCTGCATGGTGGGACCATTGTTTGTAATACCCCCTGTATTATCGATAATATCCCTGATATTATCCGTATCTCCAGCTTGGTGATACTGATAATACTGGTACTATTTGAAATTCCTGGTATTGGTGATATATTGCTTAGTATTGCCAATGTATCGTTATTGCCAATTTATCGCTGGTATTTTCGACCATGTAAATTCTAGGTGTCCCTTGCATCACCAATATATCAATATTGCCAATATTTTCGACTATGTAAATTCCAGGTATTGCTTATATCGCCAATGTATCGGCGATATTTCGATAATATTGCCAATGTTCGCCAATGTATCTCCAATGTGTCGATATCGCCAAAAATCTGTTTATTAAAAAAAATTCCATTTCAAATTCTTTTGGGTGTATGGTTGTATGTTGAAATGCATGTTTGTATGTGTGTATATGTATGCATGCATGGATCATGGATGGATGTGTGTGTGTGTGTGTGGGTGGGTGTGTGCATGTATGGATGGATGGATCTTGCATGTGTGTTTGTATGTATGTATGCGAATGCGTGGATGGATGGATGGATCCACCATTTACCCCATGTTTCCCCAATGTTTTCTTAAGTTAATGATACATGCTTTTAGGCTTCATTAAAGGGGAACTTATTATTTAATTCCTAAATATAAAAATATGCATCTTTTTCACTATTTTTTTTATTTGTATGTGTATTTTAGCATCTCCTGAAATATCATTGAAAAATTCCACCATTTGTCCCATGTTTCTCTAATGTTTCCCTGGGTCAACGTTACATGCTTTTAGACCCCTATTAAAGGGAAACTTATTATGCATGTGTTTTTTTTTGTACTTATTTGATTCCTAAATATGCAAGTATTTTAGCATCTCCTGAAGTTTCATTGAGAAATTCCACCATTTCCTCATGTTTCCCCAATGTTTCCCTCAGTCAGCAATATATTTTCGGGTATTAGCAAAATATTGATACATGTTTCTGTATCCTAGCCAGTGACACATGTAACAATACTGATACTACGAACACTGGGTGGGGCCCATTTGATGGACAGCTTGGATCTCGTGCGTCTATGCTATGTGACACATGAGTGGTGTAGATAGGTTCTCCTTGTACAGTGAAGTGTGAACTGACAGTGTTGTGTACTAACAAGCTGACCAAAAAAAAAAAAAAGGTTCTCCTTGTACATGTCTACCGGAGCAAAGCTCTTTATCATGAAATGTTCACACACAACGTTGCATGTGAACATTCACATACAATGCATTTTTTTTTGGTGTTGGAAGTATCGGTATTGCTACATGTTCCGCGGGCTGGGGATATGGAAACAATATCAATATCACTGATGACTAGAAATGCGGGGAAACATGAGGAAAACGATGGACTTTTTCAGTGAAACTTCAGGAGATGCTAAAATACACATTTGCATATTTAGGAATAAAAAAATTTACAAAAAGAGTGCATATATAACAAATTTCCATTTAATGGGAGCCTAAAAGCATGTGCTGTCATAAGAAACTAATCCAACCATCCTATTCATCCCGTCCATCCATCGATATTTCTAAATATCGACAACACGATATTTCACCAATAAATTGTTGACAATTGGAAATGAAATGAAAGACTATGGTCTCAATATCATCCATGTTGTGATAACGAAAATATTGTGATATGATCGATATTATCATTGACAATTTGAACACTGCATACAACCATGCGCCCTTAAAAAACTTTGAAATTGAAATTGTTTAATAAACAGATTTTTGGCGTATCGATACATTGACGATATTATTGAAACATCACTGATACACTGGCGATACAAGCGACACTTGGAATTTACACAGGCTAAAATATTGGTGATATCAATGCATTGACGCTACAAGCGACACTTGGAATTTACAGTCGAAAATATTGGCGATACACCGGCAATATAAGCAACACTTGGAATTTACACAGTCTAAAATATTGGCGATATGCATTGACGATGCAAGCGACACTTGGAATTTACACAGTCGAGAATATTGGCGATACAGTGGCAGTACTCAGTGATAGATCGCCGATAACTGGAATTCCTAAGACTGCCAGTGTTATCGGTATTTCTACCAGTGTTATCGGTATCGCCGCGCTGGAGATACGGATAATATTGTGGATACTCTGAACAATGTTTTTTTATTTTTATTTTTGTTTTGTTTAAAGGCTTCACATACAACGGATTCCTTCCCACAAATGTGTACTTGCGTTGAATATCAAAGCCATGCAAAAGGTGGGCCAAACCATAATGGTCAGTTGGGACTAGGATGGTCCACTCATCAGGTGGGCTAAACCGTTGAAATCAATCAACACCCATTTATCTGATTTAGTGCATGGGTATGGCCCACCTGATGAGTCGTTCGGTCTAGTTTTTGCCCCATATGATCTTCATGATGCAGACCACCTTTTCCACAGCTTGGATGTTCTAAGCCAAGTGACATGTTTATGCAAAAGGAAGCGTTGTAGGTGAATTCACATAAAACGTTCTATGTGACCAATTCTCTTTCATAAACTTAGCAATATTTAAGAGAATGTGATGCTGGATATGATGGAGTTACAAAATTGCACACGTGGCATAAGTAACACCAAAAATCTGTTATGTTTCATCAGCACCGTTTAACAAATGTAAGACGAAAAGCATAGGAGGATTAGGAATTTGATCATGTAAGTGTATGAATATCGCACTTCTAGTGAAATTTGGTGTTTTGGAAAAGTGGAGGAAGATTTTTGGAGGCAAGCGATAGTAAAAACGGAGGAGCAGGAATTCAATTAGTCTAATGTATTAATATTACGCTTCTAGGGAAATGGCTTTGGTGTTTTGGCAAAGAGGATGGAGGCTTTTGGATGCGTGTGGTAGTTAGTAAAGACTGGGAACAAGGTGGTTGGTTCCCTAAAGTCTTCTTCACTTTATAGGGCCTCTCACATTGGGAAGGTGATTTCCAATGTGAAAGAGGAGTTTGTCAAGGCAGTAATCAGCATCTTGGGGATAGTTCTTGGTTGAGATTTTGGGAGGATGCAAGGTAGTCGAGAGAGAATGAGTAAGACGAAGAGATTTCCCCATCCTCCTCGGTGGGGAGATTCATCAACGGACGCTTCAAAGACGACGAAAGGTTCAGGGCCATCAACCGACGGTAGAAACTCGAAGGGATCGGACAATCCAGGAGCAACAACTGAATCGGAAGACGAAGAAGAGGGGCAGCCAGCACAAGAATGGCAGATGGTCTCTCGTCGCAACTGTCCTATCCCCTCCACCTCTTCCAGGAAGTGCGACTCATACCCCACTCTTTTCGTGAGGGGATACCCGGAGGGGTGGTTTTCGATCAACATTTCAAGGGTATTCGGTCGTGCAGGAGCGGTAATGGATGTGGTCAGGCCCAGAGACCACTATAGCTGTGCCTATAGAGGCTTCGCGTTGGTTTGTATGTCATCCGAGGTGGAACTGGCTAGAGCAGTAGAAATGCTGCATGGAGTTAAATTCACAGGACACCCATTGCTAGTGCAAAGGGCGAGATTTGGCCCGAAACATATAGCTCCTCAGAAGCCTCGGTCCGTCCTCTTCAAGGAATGTAGGCCCAAACCCATCCCCCCCTCCCCCCTAAGATACCGTGCCAGCCCCATCCTTCGGAGAGGCTCTCCTACAACAGAAACCATCCCTGTCAGGCCAACCCAATCATCCCTCATCGCCCGACCTCTCACCCACTCCTAACCCTGAATCCATCTAACAAGACCCCAACGCAACGGAGAAAGATGACTCCATCCGCGTTAACCTCGACAACTTCAACCGAGCCAAAGACGACCTCAAGGATACGATCGTTATTATTTGTAAAGATGGCGCAACCATATCTCAGGTGAGAGACTGGATAGCAGAAACAGCGAGTTTCCGACCGGGTAACTACAAGATCAAACCGCTGGGCTACAACGAGCTATGGGTCAAGGTATGCCCTGGTCTCAATCCGGATATGCTGTTAATGGCGGGTCACTTGCATTCTGGAGGCCCTGTTGCCAAGGTGATGAAGTGGGAGGATTTCTCTATATTCGGCATGGAGAACGTATGGTTCCAAGTTTGGGGAATCCCGTTGGAACTCTGGTTCGATGAGTTCTTCATATTGGTGGCGGCCGACCTTGGGTCATACCTCGAATTGGACTCCGAGACGAAGCTTGGAGAGGAGATTGCTGTCATCAGAGTGAGGGTTGGAAGGAAGAAAGGCTCCTCGCCGCCTTCCCTCGTTTGGGTCATCGTCGACGACCGTACTCTCGAGTTTTCGACCATCAGAGAAGTGCGAGAAGAAGCATATCCTCGGTGGGGTGACCTCTGGCATGCCAGGGAAGGCCCTTTTCTGGCTCTGGTGGAGGACCCAACGTCGTCGACCGATGCACGAGTATTCGCTCCATGCTCCAGTGGCGTATCTCCACAAACCTCTGATACCCTTCCTGTTGCCATCGGGGACGGAGATTGCATCCTCGCCGTTCGCGAGACACACGGAGCGATCGCTCCGACTCGATCGTCTTCTCCAGCAGCTGCAGGACTTCGAGCTTTGTGCGCTCTGACGCGTAGTAAGTCCTCCTCGACGCGTGGCACCCATGCGACGGATACGGGATCAAAGATCAGTCAGATGGTGAATTATCCGGGGGATAATAGCACGCCCTTGCCTCTAGATCGGCCACGTCATCATCCATCGTTAGGTGTATTTAATAGCTCGTCTGTCATAGCCTCCCCGTCACGCATCGTTGGACGCCTGTCGCCTCTTGCCAGCTCCTCGAGCCCTCCCCCAGGCCACGTGGCCCATCATCAATCAAGTCTCCTACACGTCTCTCCCAACCCAAGCGGGGACTGCTATTTGGGTCCGGACCCGGTTTTTGTAGGCAATTTTTCTTCTCTTCCAGAGCCTCTTGCCTCTTCATCTAGTTTTCAACCGCTAACCATTACCTCGATCCAACATTCCCCTTCCCCCCGCGAGATCTAGCCAGACAACCCCAACCGTACCGTATCCCCTATGGTCATCTGGAAAACACCCAACCTCTTACTTTCCCCCTTTCATACTTCGAAATCGAGTTCCCGAAGCGAACCCGACGGCGATTTCTCTAGGAGAGACATGTCGAACTCTTACTACTTAGATTACCAGTCCCGCCCTTCATCCCCCCCTCCCCCCCTCAATTCCATCCAACCCTCTGGAGAATCCTTAGATCTCGGCCCTATCACGCTATTCCAAGACAATCCTTCCAGTGAGGTTCTAGAAGAAGAAGCTCTTCAGATGATCGCAGACCCTGAGATCGAATCAACGCCATCAGTAGGAAATAGGTCTAATCTCCTCGATAAGATTCAGAATAAGCGTTGGATTAGAGAAGCTATCGGGCACGTCAGCAGATCTCTTGGTTTATCATTCGGGGATCGTATGGAGGACTATATCGCCTTATTTTAGTGTATTGAGAACAGAGGCAGACCAATTCCAGAGTCTAGATCTCCAGCGAAACATATATCCAAGCTTAGCAGCAATCGTGAGCTTCAATGTCTGGAATCCAGTCCAGGGCTTATTTTAGCCTCCAAAGCCAAGCATCAGAGGCAGGGCAACCGGGTAAGCTTAGTTAATCAATGAAGATTATTTCTTGGAATGCCAGGGGGGTGGGCTCCAAGCAAAAAAGGAGCCTTATTAAAGCTTCTATTAGTAGGAAAAATTCAGATGTCGTCTGTCTCCAGGAGACCAAGGTCCCTCTCTTCAAGGATAACCTGCTGGCAACCTTGTGGAAGGCGAACGACGTGAAGTGGTCTTCCTTGGACGCTGTTGGAAGCTTGGGTGGCATCCTTGTTGCGTGGAAATCTTCTAAGTGGAACCTCCTGTCCTCCTCAAGTGGCTCCTTTTCGGTGTCGGTCAAGCTGCAAGATAAGTATTCCAATTTTCAGTGTCTTATTTCTGTTGTTTACGGGCCTAATGTTGATTCCGCTAGGTCTGATTTTTGGGACGAGTTAACCCGGGCTAGACAATCCTTTTCTGGTCTGTTCTGTGTGGTCAGTGACTTCAATGTCATCTGCTTCGTGGAAGAACACTCAAGAAGGAGAAGGGTATCTTTAGCCATGCTCCATTTCTCCGACTGGATTCAGAATCAAGAGCTTATTGACCTTCCGCTATTAGGGGTTAGGTTCACCTAGACTAATGGCCAAAGGACCCTAGTTCAGTCCAGATTGGATAGATTTCTTGTCTCTCCTGGTTGGATCGAGGCTTTTCCCACTGTCTTCCAAGTCGCCCTGCCCAGAACCACCTCTGATCACTGCCCGATATTTCTGTTGATGGAGGAGGACAACTGGGGCCTGAAACCATTCAGGTTCAATTCTTCATGGCTTCAGGCAGATGGTCTTCGGCAGAAGATAATTGATTGGTGGTCAAGTTTTCAGGTGGACGGTTTTGCAGGACATAAGCTTATTTGCAAGCTCAGACTCCTTAAAATCAAAATAAAGGAGTGGCGTCAGCAGGAAGTCTAGAAGAGAGAGGCTGAAGTCGATTCTCTTCTCTCGGAACTCCAGAGTATCGACTCGGAGTCTGAAGTTACTCCGATGTCGTCCGACACCCTCGCCAGGCACATCAGTATCATCTAGGCTTTATTGAACAGAACTCTAGAAGAAGAAGCCTCTTGGAGGATTAAATCCAAAGTCAGATGGATTGCTGAGGGTGACAAAAACACCAAATTCTTCCACAATATCGCTAATATGCATTCCCGCTCAAAGGCCATTCTCAATATTTTCGATAATGGAGCCCATATAGAGGATAAACAGGCGATCGAAGACCTTGCCATCAACCACTTCAATGATCTCCTATCTTCTGAAAATTGGATCAGACTGCGCCTCGACTATGTCTCCTTCAGTAGATTGGATGCTGCAGACGCAGAGTTCCTTGAATCCCAATTTTCAGAGGAAGAGGTAATGGCAGCAGTCGACGCGCTGGGAGCGGATAAGTCTCCAGGGCTAGAGGGATTTCCGATCAGCTTCTTTCAGTCGTTTTGGGAGACTGTCTGTCTGTCATTGTTCAGATGCCCGTTGGTGATAATGTCAAAAACTTGAAAGTCATGAACATGGCTTTGCTAGGCAAATGGACTTTGGAGGTTAGGTGCTGAAAAGGATGCCCTTTGGTCCTTGATTATTAAAGGCAAGTATGGCTCTTCTCCAGGCGGTTGGTGGACTAAAGAATTCTCGTATTATAAGGCATCCCATCTTTGGAAAGGGATTCTTCGGGCGAAACAAGCAGTCCTCCAGAACAGCAGTTTTGAGCTGGGCAACGGTTCTTCGATTCGCTTCTGGGAAGACTTACGGGTGGGGGATGAAGCCCTCAAACATCGATTCCCAAGTATCTATCGTTTAGCCCCCGACAAAAACATCTTCATCAATAGCTGCCTCTTAGTCACGCCTGCTCAAATTGTCTGGGACATCAGATGTACTAGGAACCTCCACGACAGTGAAATCTTGGAGTTTATGGTTCTTCAGGAATGCATATCCAAGGCCATGCCTCAACTTAACCAGTCCGACAGTCTCGTCTGGAAGTTAGGCAAATCAGGATCCTTCTCTGTCAAGTCTCTCTATTCCCATATCTACCCTGCGTCGCCCTCCCCTTACGCTGTTTCCCCATTCATCTGGAAATGCCCAGCTCCCCCCAAGTACATTTGCTTTGGCTAGCTAGTGGGCCGAAACAGAATTCTTACCATTGATAACCTTTCAAAGAGGGGCATGCAGATCGTTAACGTCTGCCTCTGCTGTATGCGTGAGACCGAGTCCGTGAATCACCTGCTGGTTCATTGCACGTTTATCTCTCAAATCTGGGCAGATTTCTGTCAGAGTTTCTCGATCAGTTGGTGCTTTCCAGATTCGGCTTCCAATCTTCTTTTATCCTGGCATGGTCTCAAGCTTGGCAAAAATAGATCTATCATCTGGCGCATGGCCATTCTAGCTATCTGGTGGTCCGTTTGGGAAGAAAGGAATGAAATATGTTTTAACGACACTTCTTCTACAGTTAGGGCAGTGGGGTCCAGGGCTAAAAGAATGTTGATAGTGTGGGCCAACAATGTTAAGGATTTGCATAATTATAATCTTAGTTTTCTAGGGTGCTAGGGGCTTTCTGCTATCTCAGCAGATCTGTCCCTCTTTCCTGCTTTTTTTTTTTTTTCTTGTTTTCTTTGTTCCTTTTCTGCTTTCAGTTTATTGAATTTCACTCAAATTAAACCATCTAAGTTTGGAAACTAGTCTGATCTTCTTCTTCAACCTGATGTGTTTGGAAAATGGAAACTAAACTGAGTCATTTTCTTCTCTGACCTATGTGTTTGGAAACTAGACTGACCAAGGAGCGACTCTCGCTTCTTTATTTTCTTTCTGAAATGGGACCCAAGTAGAGGTCCAATAATCACTAAAATTTCGGGGGAAGTAGAAAGACAAGATGAAGGCATGTACATCCACATGCAGGTATTTTTTGTCAGAACTTTTTACTGATCCATCTACTTTCTTGAATTCCCATGACCCGAGTGCAAGTATGTCCAAGTCCAACTATATTAGTTTCAGAAGGAATAATCAAAATGAAACAGCTGAAAGAGTTAAGCTGAAGGCATATGAATGCACTTTAAGTGCGTCCTTACAACTTTACATATCTTGAGAACTGTTTTATGCATCTGAAACAGATTCTTTTCATCCTTTGCTATGTTCTTCCCAAGATACATTGCAGGATAATCCTTCCAATATCTTCCAGTCACTTCTGCATGTATGTCATTGATGAAATTACTCAATATTCTCGAGAATATATATATCTATGTTACGTATTTGTGCACGCCCGCGTGCGTAGATAGATACATGCATACATAATTATTTTCTTTTATAAAATGTGGTCTGTGTCCTTTCCCATCGACTTCAAAGATTCTGATAGAATGTTCTGGACTACAGGGAACCTAGTTTTCTGGACGTTTCAAGCATTTACTATTTAAATTGAGAAGCTGTCATCTAGATGGCTCTTCCATATTGTTCTTCTATATTTTATATTACTTTTTAGTATTTACAAGCATTTGTTCCCAGGTAACGTAGCTTCTTATTCTCCATATTTCTCATGTATGTTTCACAACCTTTGTTCATGAAATTTAATGTCCTGGCCAATACCAGGAACATGGCGGCGATCTTAATGCAGCTGTGAATGCTCATTTCAGTGAAGGAGATAGAACCAGGTACTGTACTTGAGCTGTTGCCTTTGCTTTATCTAGAAGTTTATGCTACATTTTGTGAGAAGGGTTCAGTTTTTGTTTTTTACTACTATTTTACCTGTAGCAAAGTGTGTCGAATTTTCCTCTCCAATGTGCAGCACACATCCAACATCTGTTCCTGTGCCTCAAAATGATTTCATGGCTATAGATGATCCAATTCAAGATGAACCCCAAGGACTTCCTCTACCACTTTTGTCCGCCGCTAGAAGTTTCAACCCATTTTCAGTCCTTGACTCGAATTTTGGTCGAAATTTTTTTGATGGGAGAGGAGCTGCTGAGTTCCCGAGCCATGCACCACGGGTCTCACATCCAAGGGAGGTTAGGGAGATCCCAATAGAGTTCAAGGATGGGAACGGCCAGTCTGGTAACTCTGGGACCAGGCCTACCATTGAGGATGTCACTGAAAGTGCACAGACGCATGGACCAGAAATTCATGGGAATGTCATAATTGATGACGACGACCTTCCAGAGGCTCCTACTCCCCATGCTGCAGGTCAAACTGAAAGAAAAGATGATGTTTCCGAAAGACGTCCTGGACCAAGTGTTCCTCAGTTAGCTGATGTGACTGATTATAGTAATGACATAGAAGAAGAAATGCTTCAAGCTGCTATAGAGGCTTCGAAACGGGAGGTTGAAGAGGGATACCCAAAAGATCCGTTTGGTGTTCCCAATGTATGTGATAATTAGCCTGAATGTTGTGCTCAGCATCCTGATTATGATTGTGTAGACTGTGTTTCCATGCTGCAAAACTTGATATTTCATGCAGGATTTGTCCATTCCCCGGGTTGAACAAAGGCCATCACATTCGGAAGATGTTGAACTTGCACGTGCAGTTTCATTGTCCTTGCAGGTTTCTCAAACTTATCATTTAGCTTTATTTTCAGTTTTCCTTTTTTTGTTCAACTTCTCAATCCCATTTAACATGTCTCAAGTTCAGACAGCAGAGCAAGAGAAAGCACTGCGTGAACAGAAGGTGGTAGTTGGAACAGCAGAACAAGGCGTTCTGAACTCATCTGGAATTGAAGATCTTGGAAGTCTGCCAGTGGCAAATGGAAGGTGGATTCCTGATTTTGCTGGTCACGTTAATGGGACATTTATGCCTTTTGTTTATGCTTTCTAGAAAAGCTTTGAACATGAGATAGACACGTGAATGTGTGCACAGTGTACATGCGTGTATCACCACTGCTCCCACCACCATTCTTGTCCCAGCTATTCATGTGTATGTAAAGTAGAATAATCACCTATAACCAGTTTGATGTGAACATCACATGTGACTAGCTCATGTGTGTGTCCCTTGCTTAGGACATCCAAGCTCTGCGTAAGGCGGGCTCCACCATGAGGAGCACCTGGTCCAAAAGTCAGGCTGGTCCACAGTCTAGTGGGCTATGCGTGATGAAGCAGAATGCTGGCAAGCCTGACTTGTACTGTCCGCTGTTTTTGCATGGGGTGGCCTGAGCCAACCGATGAGTGGACTAGCTTGATTTTTGGGCAGGATGATCTTCTGATGGGTCTACCTTATGCATGGCCTAAATGTCCTTCACACATTGGCATGCCGACTAGGTTGCACCTGATGTTCACATGCCACATGATACCTGTTATAGGTGTCATACCTGGTGCATGTGTGCGTGCATAATTATAAACATGAACATATTATTGTGTGTCAAAGTGGAGGGGGTTGCCTGTGTTACGTTAGGTCCTGATTCGTGATTGATTTCCTGTTGGAGGCAAGGGTCTGCTTCATCTAAAAGAGAAACTTCAAGTCAATTTAAGCACGAGGCAGGAAGCTCATCTGTCCAAGAGGAAGCTGAAGATGTGGAGGAACAGCCGTTAGTAAGACACAGGTCCAGACGCCTTGCTTCAGGACCTGCAGAATCCACGATGGAAGTTGGGCAAGTGGTGGACAGCCCACCATCAAGTCCTGGACCAAGTATTGTTGCTCCTCGTCCCCAACATAATGGAGATGCTTTCCATTCTGATGAGGTATCATCCATATGGATTACCTTTACCTTTATGTACAGTGTCCAACTCACAAAAGGATGCATATTATTGAAAGGTTATTGTTCCATTAACTGATTGGTTGACATTTTTATTTTGTAAAAGTGGGGAGGCATATCCTCCGAGGAACATGATGAAGCAGTTATGCTTGAGGCTGCTCTTTTCGGTGGGATTCCAGAAGGGACTGCATATCGTTTTGCATACCCACCTCATCAAGTCCTGCAAACTGGTTCAGATAGAACTGCAGATCTCTATCCTCGGCGGGTACCTCGTTCGCCATCACCGAGTTTAACAGCACAGCGCTTACTACGGGAACAACAGGTTTGTCTAATTGTCTTGCCGCCATAGTCATGATGATCCTTGGTCCCTGATAGCACTGATATCTTATCTAGGCTAACCTTGCAGGATGATGAGTATCTTGCAGCACTGCAAGCAGATAGAGAAAAAGAATTGAAGGCAATAGAGGATGCCGAAATGCGTCGTTTAGAAGCAGCAGCTGCTAGAGAAGCTGCCCTTCTAGAAGAAAAAAAACGCGAGGAAGAAATTCGCAGGAAATTGCTTGAGGAAGAGGTACCATCCATCAGAAGCTCCAACATACCCATCACTATATATATATATATATATATATATATATATATATATATATATATATATTCTCAATACCCTGGCAGTTCTCTTCATTCCCGTCCTAATGTATGTCTAATATAACAATTCTAAACATTTAATGTTACATTAAGTCTCTCTCTCTCTCTCTCTCTCTCTCTCTCTCTCTAAAAAAGTTATATTTAGCATCAATGTTGTCATATCGCATATGGGATCGTGTGCGATCACATATGCCTGTGCTCATATGCGGTCGCGTATAAATTTTTTTTCGAAAAACAAAAAAAATTCAGAAAATAGGGGAAAAAATAAGAAAAAAAAACAAAGTAGGGGGAACTTTCCTAAGTTAATAGATAAATAATTTTTATGTTTAAAATACATTTGAGTAAAATAAAACCAATTAAACATTAAGTCATCTACATTCGATAATATAGTTAACAAATATCAATTAAATTTAACACTTAGTAAGTAAACAAAATGAAGAAGCTATTTATTTATTATTGATTGTAGAAAATGAAAATATAATTTATAAGTCAATAAGTCATACACTAAGTCACTAACAAAATAATACTAAATGGTAAATGGCTAAATGCTACTATATATGTTGATATATTTGCCATTGTGGCATTTAATCACCACCACTATCGTCATTATCCGAGTCATATCCTTCTTCCATATACACTCTCTTTTTCTGTTTCTTCATTATCTGTATGTACTAATACTTTATCAATATCCAATAGTGGATCTTCAACTTGATCATTATCTCCTCCCTCTTCTATCTCCTCAATCTTTTTCACGGGTTGACTGCTATTACTCGCCCTCCTCTCCTTCGCCTTCGAGTGGAAGAAGAAGTACCTTATTCAGGTGTTGATCCATATGCGGCATCTTCAATTGGCGTCCATGTCAGGTCCTCGCTAGCAAATACCGGCTCCTCCGTCTCTATGAGCTACTCGTTATCTTCATCCGGCTCATCTAAGCAGTCGTGATCAAAGAAACCAGACTTTTCTTTCCTAGTCTGGAATCATTCTCACAATTTCTGATTGTATTGGACGAATACCAAGTCGTCGAGCTTCTTTTGCTCAAGGCGATTACTTTTCTTGGTGCGAATCTGCATGGAAAAAAATGCATTTGGCATTAGCCATTTAGCTAATTAGTTTATACTTCTAAGTTGAAGTTACAATTACCAAACTGTAAGTCTGTAATATACTAACGCATGGAAAAAAATGCATTTGGCATTAGCCATTTAGAAAATAATTTTATACTTTGTAAATTGAATTTACAAAAACTATTTGTAAGAGAGTTGAGACATTCATACTACTTACTAGGACAATTTCATTATCCAATGCTCGATGACAATATCCTTGAGAATATACTAATAGCGTATTTGAATCATTTTCTTCATTCCAAACTTCTTTCCACCACCTCTTTTCTTGATCGGAAGAACGTAAACTTTAATATAAGTGCAATGGAGATGACATTTGACAACCCTATCTTCTATCTATAATATTTATAACGGGCTTGTAATCACGCTCCCTATAGTTAAAATGGTTCATGATTTTATTTCTTGGCCTCTCCATCACATCATATATGTAACCCATTGGAGGCTTCTCATCCCCGTCCATCAATCGTAAACACAATTACTAAGGGCTCAGATGCTTTTAGCATATTTACCACTTGAGTTCAAAAACTTTGCGAAAGAATTGTTTGTAAGTCTCATCCTTCCATTCCAAACTTACCACCTCGATTTTAATTGGTTCACTCCATAGAACACCTGAGTCCAAGAATCCTTATGGCCAACTTCTTTAGAGCTGAATCCTTCCTATTTGGGTTCACTCCATAGGCAGCCCACCAATCAGTTGAGAAAAATAATTTTAAGTAGGTTAAGACTTTGTAAATTAGATTGTAAAAAAACTATTTGTAAGAGAGTTGAGACATTCATACTACTTACTAGGACAATTTCATTATCCAATGCTCGATGACAATATCCCTTGAGAATATGCCCCTACTCTTCATATAGCAGTCCAGTAGAGTTGAGATCTTGTCATTTTCTTCTCTATCTGGAATCATTCTTTCCAACATATCAATAAATCCAACCATATATATAGTAAATGCTTTTGCCGGATCGGAAGAACCAACTAAACAGGCCGGGTTAACAATATAAGCAGCCGAATACAATGGAGATGACATTTGACAACCCTATCTTCTATCTATAATATTTATAACGGGCTTGTAATCACGCTCCCTATAGTTAAAATGGTTCATGATTTTATTTCTTGGCCTCTCCATCACATCATATATGTAACCCATTGGCCTCTCAATCATCATATGTAACCCATTGGAGGCTTTAATCATCCCCGAGAATCCTCCATCATCAATGATCGTAAACACAATTACTAAGGGACTTTGTATTAGATTGTAAAAAACTTTTAAGAGAGTATTTACCACTTGAGTTTAAAAACTTTCATTATCCAATGCTCGATGAAATATCCCTTGAGAATATGTTTGTTTGAACTTGTTTTCCTTCAGTCTTTTTTGACAAAGGCCCATTTGTAAAATTGACGGACATTACAAAACTTTTTAAGTTCTAATTTTTTTTGCATGTAATATTTGTAGTGTTAATAGAAAATGGTTCATGATTTTATTTCTTGGCCTCTCCATCACATCATATATGTAACCCATTGGATGATCTCATCCCGTTGGGCTCGATGTAACATATTTACCACTTGTTTCAAAAACTTTCCCAATGTTTTCCTTCGTTTTCTTTGTAAAATTTACAAAACTTTTTAAGTTCTAATTTTTTTTGCATGTAATATTTGTAGAAAAAGGGCATGTTTGTGTAACATAAATGTGTTTTCTCATTGATTGTTCTAAAGACCGTTGATTCTTCTAGCTCTTGCAATCATATTTAAAAATAACCTACCTATATATATATATATATATATATATATATATATATATATATTCTAACATCAGATCAACACAATGGGCCGCACAAGGGGTATAAAATAAACGACACCTCTTCTCCATAAGTAGACGACCGATGGCTACATATGAGGCTGCGTTGTCTGTAATTACCTGGATAACGTATTCCTCACCTATTTCCTTATCTACACTATCTAGTAGTTTAAACAAGTAATCTCCAATATGCAAATGGCCCGATGCATCCACGAACTTCAAAAACATTGTCCCAGCTGGATAATTCACCAGAAAGTTAATGAGAGACCAACCAGATCTATCAGTCTATCAATCAACTATGAGTGAATAGCCATACGTTTTCCACGATTCCTCATATTCGGCCATAAAGGATCGTGTATAATTAACTTCAGCTTTAAGGTACGTCTCTCTCATTTAATGATATGAAGGGGGTTTAAGCTAAGGTGTTCCGTAACGATAACGGAGGCCGTAACGGCCACCACCGTTACCCTTACGATATGGGGCGTAACGGTTGTTACGGCCCCATAATTGCCGTTACGGTCTCTCTTATTTATTTATTTATTGAAAAACCCCCTGAAAAACTTGAATATGTCCTGTAATGTTGATTAAAAGGTATGAAAAACTTGTATCTGTCCCGTAATAGACCATTACAGGGCTATTATGGCCTTTATAGGGGGACGTAATGTGCCGTTAACAGCAATTACAGGTCATTTTTTTAATAACGGCTGTTACGACCGTTATAACCTCGTAACTTGTAACGGTTGCCACTGTTACCTTTACGTAACGGCCTTTACGACACACCATGGTTTAAGCTCATGTCTAAATTGACCTGTAGCCTCAACCATAACTTTGAAGCTTCTCGATTTAACTACGTTGAAAGCAACGCTGGCTTGGTAAAACCACTTAGCAATATGTTAAATAGTGGTTTTCCTATCTTTTTATTTACACTAGTTTTCTAAAGTTGTTTGAGCCGGCCCTTTGCCCTGACCCCTTTGGTTGACCACATCCTCAGGGTGTGGTCTACATAATCTATCCATAGGCCCATGCCCTTGGGCTCTTTTGGAGGCCGTCGGTGGTCTAGACTGGCCTGTCGAAGTAGGGGGAGTAGGGCTAGCTTCATATACATCAACTACGTTTATATTTTCATACGCATCTTGTTCCATATATTCTTTGTGACGTAGGGCACTATCGCATCGCTTTCTCGATTGTTTATCCATATACTCCATTATCTCTCTTCGTATTTTTGGAATAATTTTGTCGCATGCTTTTGCATTTGACCACGGTAAATGCGCAAGGTGTTGCTTGTGCCACACAATGCCACCGAAACCTACATACCTACATAACTCACATACTATGTGAGTCTTATCCGGTGCGCTACGATACTACCCATACTTCCAACCTGGGTCATTCGAGTTGGTTGTCAAAGAAGAAGGTTGGGAAGAAGACATGGTGTGGGGTGTGTGTGCGTGTGTGTTGATTCTTCTTGTTATGAATTGTAAGTTGTAAACTAGTAAAAACTAAAAACTAAAGTAAAGAGTCAAGACTAAAGAGATGGGAAAAAGTGTGTGTGTGTGTGTGAGAGAGAGAGAGAGAGAGAGAGAGAGAGAGAGAGAGAGAGAGTTACACAATGACAAAAACGCAAATTACACAATCTAAAATTTGGAAATATATTCTTATCTTGACTCTTGAATGTTGTAGACTTGTAGTTGTAGTCTTGTACTCTTGTCGCTCTTGTAGAATGTAAATTCTTACCTTCTTTGAACTCTTACTTGATTCTTGAAAGTTGAATCTTATGAATCTTTTTGTAAGTTGTAAGTTATAAGTTGTAGCAAACTAAAAATAAAAAAAATGTTTTGAGTCTCTTGACTCTTGAATGTAAAGAAAGAGATAGAGAAATGTAGAGATTAGAGAATGATGAATGAATGTAGATTGGTAGAATAGAAATGAGAATGTAGAGAATGATTAAAGAGATATAGAAATAAGAATGGAGATTAATGAATAATGACTAAAGTAATGAGTCACTGAAGAGAGTGAGAAATGAGAACGATGATTGATGAATGAATGTAGATAGTAGAATAGAAACGATGAAAATGTAGAGATTAAAGAGAGATAGAAATGAAATGAGAATATAAATTAATGAATAATGAGTGACTAAAGACTAAAGAGAGATAGTAGAAATGAGAATGATGAATGAATGTAGACGTAGTTACTACTTGTTAGTTATGTAGATTGTAGATTATAGAAATGATAATATAGGGAGATATAGAAATGAAATGAGAATGAGTGTAGAGAAAATGTAGAATATAGAGAAAGAGAGAGTGTATGATTATGAATGAATATTATGTAACTAGAGAATGAATATAATAAATAAGAGAATGTAGAAAATGAAATGAATGAGAATCATAAGATGTAGAAAATGAAATGATATCTAGAAATTAAAAAAGGATAGATGTAGAAAATGAAATGTGAGACTTGACTTGGAATTTGATTTCGATGTGTTCTTGCTTCTACTTTCTTGAATCTTGATTGAAACTTGAAAGAAGATGGAGCTTGAGCCTTGGAGGCTTCAAATTTGAGAGTTGAAAAATGGAGAATGTAATTATGTAAGAGAGAATGAGAGATTTGAGACTTTGAAAGTGTATGAGAGTAGAGAGAATTTGAGTGCATTTAGAATGCAAATAGCGGGGGTATGAATGCCTTTTTATAGGAAAAAAAGGCTGGATTTTGAAAAAAAGAAGTTTCAAATGGTCAGAAAACAGTCAAATTTCTGACCGTTGGGCCAATATGTGATCGCATATGCTGTCTGTGATCGCATATTGTCGCACATGACAATATGCGATTGCATATGCCACAGTCGCATATGCGATTTTGTCCTGGACTGCGCATATGCGAATATGTGGTCGCACATTACAACACTGTTTAGCATGTTAGGAGGATTAAAAACAATACTTATTCATAAACTACAAATTAGTAGAATCGGTTGAATAAACTAGATGGAGGCACTAGGTAAAGCAATAAACTACTGGATGGTATGCACTTGAACTGCAAATTTATTGCTCTATGTACCCTGCACCATGGTGAACAAACTATGGCCCAAAATCACAATGATTGGGTAATCTTAATCACCTGACCAAAAGTGGCCTTCAGTTGGACGGTTAGGATTATTTGATTGTTATTAGTTTTGGACTAAATACCCATCAATGGAGCGTGCTGGATGGAAGTTTTGGATTTTGCATGCTTTTACTGTTGCCATCTGTTTAAGAACAAGGGTATAATACATTGTCCTCTTGCAATCTGTGGTGAATATTCTCTGATTTGTCTCCCCTGTGAGGCATCCTGGGTAGCTGATGCAACCCCTGCCAAGCACATTACTGCTGGTCTCGATAATCAACAACCTTTATTCTTTCTGATTAAAAAAAATCTTCATTACTGACGAGGACAAATTCATGGCTCTTTAAATTGGAATTGAGTTGTGCCTACTTCTTAATGTCCTTAACCCAAATGAGTCCTGCTGCTACATGGTTAAGGGTAGCTTAACCGTTGTCACCTTTATTTACTAATAAGCCATAGCTTATCCTCAATGCAGCATGCATGCAACATTTTAGTTTACAGGAATTCTATAGCTAGGATGTTGATACTAGTCAACAAGTGATACAGAAATGGAATTCCGACCTCTTTCCCTCGAAAACATATGGCGCACAGACAGAGACAGAATGCACTCATTTGGGGTTTGTTATCTCTGGTGATATTGGATATTCCTTTGTCTAAAATTTGTTACCAACTGCAGGAGTTTGAGCGACTGCTTGCAGCAAAGCAAGCTTCTCTCCCTCAGGAACCATCCCCAGATGATGAAAGTGCTGTCACACTTCTTGTCCGAATGCCTGATGGTAGCCGCCGGGGTCGTCGCTTTCTGAAGTCTGACAAGCTTCAGGTCTCTCTCTCTCTCTCTCTCTCCTGTGCAAGGGACATCATTTTTAGATATCTGTTTCATTTTTCTTTCAGCCAGTCTTACTGCTCTTTTATTTTGCAGTCCCTTTTTGACTTTATAGATGTTGGTAGAGGTGTCAAGCCTGGCAGTTACAGATTGGTAAGTTTTCTACGTATTGATCTTCTTCTTCTTCTTCCTCACTGAGTGTATGAAAAACTGGTGCACTTATCTGAGTAAATGAAAAACATAACTAAATCAACAGAAGCACATGATTGACCAGGCCAGGTTGACTTTGTTTTTGGCTTGGTTGAGCTTTTTCTCCTTATTCTTACAAAGGGGGAGGCATGGCCTCTTATATTTATTCCTGCCTCGTATAATTATTTATTTCTTATTTCGTTTTGAAGGATTGTCCTTACATGTTTATAAGATGGATGGAAAAAAGAATAAATCAAACCAATGGGGCCTTATACGTTTATAAGATGGATGGGAAAAGAATACATTAAACCATGGGGGTAGGCATTGATGGCTGGCCTTACATAAGATGGAAATAAGAATACATCAAGTTAAAGGGGGGTTAATCCTTACCCTTGGACAAACTGATCACAAAAACCAAACAAAAGCCAAACCACACCTAAACCAAACAACAAACAGTTTTCTATTCTTATTAATCCCCAACCTAGGGAGACCTGTCCTATCCCATGAAAAAGAATGTTGCATATGATGAGGAAGAATATGCCCCCGCTGAAAGACGGAGTCCTGGGATGAATAATATGCATAATTGGTCAATTTATCTGTCACTTGAACGAAGAACAAGCTATCTCAACCTGCATTGTTTTCCTCATCTTTTCAATCTGGATCCAACAATACCAAAGATACTGAGGAATTTTTGTCTTTGCCACCATGACTCAACTAACACGATTGAGTCAGATGTAACCGTAATGCTAGTATTACCCTGTCACAGCGACAGACTGACCAGTAGAGCCCCCTTTTCAGCCACAGAATTTGTGCGAGTCCCAAAGAAACTTGAGAATGCAAAACAAAATTGCCACTTGTGGTCTTGAACCGTCCTCCACCACCTGCTGGTCCTGTGCTACCCCTTAAAGTCCATCAACATTTAGCTTCAATAAACCCGGAGGAGCAACCCATTTAACAAGAGAAACTTTCCTTTGATGGATGCCCATTTCCTTTAAATACCAAAGAGAGCTTAAGGAGAACTTTTTGTTTTTAATCAATAAAAGTTGCTCTTTTTCAGAACCTTTTCAAACCCTTTTGAACATTGTTTTCAAACTCCCTTTGGATTTGTGCTTACAAACATTGGATTAAATAGAAAGACCAGCTGTTCAGTTGACGGAGTGTTAGTCACCCGTCCTTCACACCCGAAGAGAATTATTGGCATGGGCTGCATGACATTTAGTTGCAATTATCCCATCTCTTCCTGAGGAGAGCACTTTCTCACAATGAACTAATTGTTTAAAAGATGCACCCATGGAAGATTCCCTTGTACTGATATTTTTTTAACACATAATTGAAGTCATTGATAAAGCAATGTATCTAAAGAATTGAACTCTGGAAGTTCTACCAATCCATTTTACATGTAAAAAGGGTTAAAAAAATTGACGTATCCAAAGATTCTTTGAAGTAAGAGACAAACTGTGCATCATATGGTAGCCTAATATGATTAACATGCCTAAAGAGCATCACATGTTGTGCAATTGGCACCCAGTGTGCTATTTGAAACATAGGATAGGTATACTCATTCATGCATTTTTTTCTTAACCAATCTCTTTCATACATATTTTCAGGGGCATGAAGTGTCGACTAGTTTGTGTCTTTCCAAAAATTCTTCACGTTAGTTGGTCTACTAGTGGGTCTTTTCTTAGTGGTCTCCACATGGCTGTTACCCATGAGAAGAATGAGTGATCATTCTTAGATGTTTCAGACACATAACATCTACGATTTTTTGATATGTGAATCAAAGTACCTGTCTGGCAATTGGGTCTTATCTACTAGCATAGGACCTGGGTATAGCAGTGGTTTTTGACACGCCATTCCTCTGAGGTTTAAAGGTTCACTGATTGCCAGGTTTAGTTATTGACGTTGCAAACTTACAGAATTATGTTCAAGAACTAAGTAGTATCTTTCCAGGAACTACTGGATCCTGGACCTGAGGTGATAGGGTATACTCAGGTTATCTGTTCTTACAAATGGTGCTTCTTTTGTTTTTCTTTCTTTCTTTCCTTTTTATTTTATTTTATTTAATCTAGCCATGGATATGCTGTCTTGTTTCTTCCCACGGATTGTCCATGTCCGAAAAATCCCCCAGATGGGAAAATTCTCACCTATCATTCTTGGGACTTGTCTCAAATTGGATGTACTCCAGTGCTGTATTTCTCTTCTTAACCATCTACTAGTCGGCCACATATTTAAAAAGGTTAAAGGTTATGATTGCCCTGTCAAGGAGATGATCAGGGCATGTTCCAACCATGGTTGTACGTAAGAATCCAGTTGTCTGGATTACTGAATCATGGCCCAGAACTGAAAACCTGAGCGTAATTCCTGTACCTCCAGTAAATAATGGTGCTGTGCATGCTTTACTCTAGTAAATCTTCTGTCTTCATATTGTCTGAGAAAACCATATGGCAGCAGAAGATCCTTTGTTTCATGATTGTCTTGAACAGCAACAGTTATTGCCAAGAACTATCTAGTAATAGTTGGAGTTTGGCAAAATGTCATCTAGAAGTACTAATGCTCTAATTGTGGGGTTTCTGTGTGGGACAGGTGAGGCCATATCCCCGGCGTGCTTTCAGCGATGGTGAGAGCCAGCTGTCTCTAAGCGAGCTGGGCCTGAGCAGTAAGCAAGAGGCTTTGTTCCTTGAGCTAATCTAGCAATGTCACTCTCTTGAGAGCAGTGGTGTAACTAATGAATACCCTGCTACTTTGATCAATATGATATATAAAAGTTTGAGAGTTAATATCAGGTTTGTGGTATTTGATTGAAATACCCAAGAAAAATTGCAGAAATCAAGAGAGGGCTTTTCAATTGCATCTAGAAGACGAGGCTGCTTGTAACTCTTCTTCTTTGACCATCTTCACAATGGCATGGAGTTATTTTGAATGCTGTAGCTCAATTGGTGGCCCTCTTTCTCACAATCGTGGAGGGTCATGTCTCTGTTCTCAGCTTACCTATCAATGTAGAAAGAAGAAATCCCTTCAGCATCAAAGAAAAGCATGGGGTTGGAGCCTGTACCACACCAAATGGAGGTTCATTCTCTTGAACTTTACCTATCCAATATGAAAAGCCATCCAAGATATGGCGAAAATAACTCGAGTTGCTCTACTTCTTAGGACTGGACTTGGGATTGAGCTTGTGATTTCATTGTAGTTTGGTGAAAATGATATGCTTGCTATTCTGTGCTTGTAACCTCAAGGATTCCTATTCTTTGAAGTGATTGTAGCATTTACTATCAGTATTCATGATAGATGGTTTTGGATGGGCCTGATGATGTGATTAGACATCAAGGTACTGAATTCTGTCGGTCCAGCTGAGAAGGCTCTGGGGAAACATATTAAGACTCAATAGTTCAAGAACTCAAAAACTTGGTATCCAGTCGGGTCGGGTTGACTCAAAGACTCTATTGCATTTGACTTGTTATTTTAATACTAAACTAGGATTAGTATCTCACTAATAATAGATACTTAGAAAAGTAGTAGTATAAAAAAATAAACAAACCAAATCATAAAAATTGTTGCTTGGTGAGGTTTTTGCACAGCTTAGCACCCTAGCTGTCATTGGACCTTGTGCACCACTTCCATGTACGTGAGTGTCATGAGATATTCTTCCACAATCACTTATATTAGTGGTTTTTTTTTTTTTTTTTTAAATTTTCTTAAACCTGACAACATCCTAGTTTTTGACGAGTCTTCTATAGAAAGATTAAGGCAATGCAGGTAGTACATAGTCCAGAGGTCTAGATTTACTTCATGGCAGTTGACTATCATCTGCCTTTTCTTCTCATTGCCGGGTTTATTTCTTAATCAGGTCATATTAGTTTATTCTTAGGGGGCATATTTGAGAATTTTGGCAGAGTATGCCACTTAGGCAAACCTCCTCAGGCAAGTCAGAAATTGTATGCGTGTTACACATCATCATCTCACCATCATTATCTGAGTCTTATCCCAGCTAGTTCGGGTTGGCTGCATGAACCCTTTCAATTTCACACCATCAAGGGCTATTACTTCAGTTAGACCATAGCTCTTCTGAGTCATTTCATATTACCTCCACCAATGTCCATCTGGGCGTTGTTCATATGCTTTTAGAGCCTTCAACTTGCGCCAACTTACTCTTAATTGCACACATTAACTCAAATAGACTACTAAACTGTGACGCCCCTTCCATTGCTCTGATCCGTGGACGGTTGCAAAATCACATTTATTAAACAATCCTAACCTCTGATCTGTAGATGTTTGTTGTTGAAACTAGGACCATTGGATCACTTTCATTTTTAATCATCCAATAAATGACCCCCTCTGAAAGCCAACCATTAAAAACTTCAGAAGGCCCACTGTAATGTTTATTTGCCATCTGATAATGTCACACAGACCTGTATGAATGGAAAACACAAATATCAGCTTGATCCAAAACTTGTGGCCCACAGTTTTTTAAAGGTCATTCACTGCTGTTTCTTGTGGTGTGGTTCACCTGAGATTTAGATCTGCTTCATTTTTGGGGCCATACCATAAAATGATATGGAAAAACGGATGGGTGGCATAGATATACAACACATACGTTGAGTTGGGCCCCACGATCAGTGTCCCACCCACATGGCTGGTTTGATAATCTGGACAATTGATTTGTTGTGCCACACAGTAGATGTATTATTCTCCAAAAATCAACTTGATAGGACGATAGTAGCCTTTTGATTTGTGGCTACAGAAAGATGGTTGCTGGTTGACGGGAGTGTATAGTGTCAGACGGATTCGGATTTCTCTGCCTTTGCCGCGGTTCAGGATTCAGCATGTGTGGCCATCCACTGGGGTCCACGTGCTGAGATGGGCCAATGGTGTGAACCTTCCATGTTCTCGTTACTACATTAAATAAGTTACTGCCGCATAATTACGGTTCAGTGATGATCCTAACCTTTGATTTTTAGATTCAAATGTCGCCCCATAAAAAATTTCTTATTCGTTTACTTAATAGTGATGGCTACAATCATTTGCTCAGCTCATGTTTCTTACGGTGGCCCATATAGCATAGAGTCTACAACATTGCCGGTTATGATCATTGGACCACTCAACATATGGGTCCCAGGCCGCAGATTGATGCGGATTAGCTACTAACAGGTTGAGTAGCGAGTGTAGCAACTGAAGTGACGTCACCAACTTCTGTGGGACCCACTATGATGTATGTGTTGTATACACACCGTCCATCGATTAGGAGTGATTATTTTAGGGCATGAGACAAAGAATGAGTCAGATACAAAGCTTGAGTGGAACCCACCACAAAACAGTGGAGAGAGTGACGCCCACCGTTAATAATTTCTAAGGGCCATACAAGTTTTCGATGAAGCTGAAATTTGTGTTTTCCCTTCTTTCATGTCTGTATTAACTTATGAACACATTGGATCTCAGATAAACATCATAGTGGACCTTAGGAAGGTTTCAACTGTGGACGTCACTCTTTTCACAATTTCTGTGGTGGGGTCCACTCCATATTTGGATCTGACTCATTCTTTATCTCATGCCCTAAAATGATTTCTACAACTGTGTGGATACAATACATACATGATGGTGGTCCCACGGAACTTGGTGACGTCACTTCAGTAGCGGTCAGTATCTAATCGGTGTTCTTCAGAGATGGACAGACGCAAAGTAAACATTATCAAATAGGGTATTTTACAATTTTTTTTAAAAAAATGTTTTTCAGCATTAATTTAAGTAATTATCAGTAGAGCACCATCCATTAATGCTCCTTTGGTGACTCAAGCGGGCCCTGCCATGATGTTAATGTGAAATCAATCCCGCCCACAAGGTGAGTCACCTGGTTTTAGGCTCAGCCATCCATGATTCAGGTAGACCATACTATTAAAATCAGTGTACACGGCAACGTTCACCCTTCAAACTGTTTCTCTTGGTGTGGCCCATAAAATTCACAAATGGATCTTACTTTTGAACCCCAGGCCTAAACTCTGGTGTGGCATCTAATGGTTGGAGTGAATTTCATATAATTATCGAGGTGGGCCTAATGTGGGATTACACATATAAGGTCTCACATACACATCATGGTGGGAAATCAGGGTTGCCGTAAAAAAATCAGGGTCCCGTACATAAAAATTAATAATTTTAATATTTCAGTGGAACTCTATGTTCTTCAACGCTCTGCAGGGGCCACTGCAATATGGGAAATCTACTTGGACCATTAGATATGTAATTCTTCATTAGGTACAAGACTAAAATAAAATTCATATTTTTAATATTTGGATGGAACTCTCTGTTTTTCAATCCTTTTTGACAGGGCCCACCGTGATGTGTATGGGAAATATTCTTGGACCATTAGATGTGTAATTCTTTACTAGGTATAAGACCATTAGATGTGTAATTCTTCATTCGGTATAAGACCATTAGATGGAAAAGATTTCCCATATATATATATATATATATATATATATATATATATATATATATATATATATATATATATATATATATATATATATATATATATATTGTGGGATAAGAGGTACAGAACGCTGAACGGTTCCTCTTTTTCAGACGCTACTCAGGTTATCGCGGGCCCATCTCCATCTTGATACCTAACAAACTACGGGCGCGGCTTCGGTGGATACATAACAGTGGGACCCACCTTGATTGATGTACCTTACATCCACGCCGCATATCCGTTTTGAAATATCATTTTAGGGCATTATCCAAAAAATGAACAGATTCAAATCTTAGGCGGACCATACCACAGGAAACAGTCGTGATTGAATCCTCACCATTAAAAAATTCTTAGGGACCATTGAAATGTTTATTTCCCATCCAACCTTTTATAAGGTCCCAAAAACCTGAATGAAGGGCCCACAAAAATATCAGCTTGATCCAAAACTTTTCGTGACTTTTGGCCCACGAAAAGTTTTTAATGGTCTATCACCTCTGTTTCCTGTGATATGAGCCAACTGAGATCTGAATCTTCTTCCTTTTTCGGGATCATGCCATAAAATATTATTTCAAAACGGTTTGATAGCATGGATGTAAGAAACATACATCAAGGTGGGCCCCAAAGTCAGGGATCCCACCCACCTTGGATCCACCGAAGCCGCGCCCACAAACTAGTGAACGACGAATGAGCCGGCACAACACAAGGACTGGACCCCATCCATATGGTGCTAGGCCTGGATCCAAAATCAGCTAAATATACAACTTAGGTGGGCCACACCACGTGTAATAATCCAGATATTACGCCAACCATACGTTTTTATGTAGGTCCGTATTTTTATTTATTTATTGATTATCAAATCTGCATCCCTATTCCCTCCTAATTTTATAATTCAGGTTACTGAGCCTGATGTGACCTTATCCATTGAAGTCAAATTGTAAAATAATATTAGGTTGGTTTTGATAGGGACGGTGGGCCCACCGGCCTAGGTCCATGTGCACCCCACCTGGTCCCCTACCCCATGGTCTGATGGACCGTTGGCTACTCATGTATCACCGCGTATGGTTTGGTGATTAGTCTATATGCTCAAGTACGGTATATCTACGTAAGTACGGCTGTCATACAGATCATTTTTATGATTGGGCCTACAACAATCTATCAGTTTGGATGCCTAAATCTTCAACTGAAGAGTGATTTTAGTCAAGCACTATTAATGATGGGGCCCATCAGATAAGTGGTCTGGATAGCTGAAATGGTGGGTCATGCTGGGATGGGCCAATTCAATACCTAATCATGCAATGCTGGGTGGTGAATCTCGTTATTAGATCATTGTTAGATAAAAGGTTCACATCAAATAAACTATGATTGAACCAAAACAATTGCTGGAGGAGCTTAGGTGGCAGGATTTAATTGGGGCACATGTTAGATATGATGTTATGCATGTTTGTAAGTTATTTGGTCGAATTTGTTACAGGGTTTAGGGTTGAACATAGCTAAATTAAATGAGTAGCTATGGAATATGGAATGGATAACTTTCACATGTGCTATGCATAGGATGAGCTTATGAAACTAGCATGTGGTAGAAGGAAAGGGGTTTCGGTGGGTGACTTGAAAACGACTGAACGAGCATGGTGTTTTTTTTTTTTTTTTGGGAGTTATATATACGAATACACGAGTTGAGTACACGAGTCGAATATCGAGTCGAGTACCGCCTAACTCGTACTCTACTTGAAATCAAAACATGTCTTAAAAAACTACTTATACTCGGCTCAAACTCATGATGAGTTGAGCCGAGTCGAGTAATTCCGACCCGGGTCGAGCGAGTAACCGGGCATACTCTGCATATGCACAGCTCTATTTGGTATAATAAGTTCTATTTTAAGTTTTAACTGCACGTGAAGGATGGTAAAATTTGCTTGGGCCATGTACCACTGCTACCAACAAAAGATGATCTTGACAAGGTCATTTCTGTGGGCGTCGTTAGCCGTGATAGGGCCACTTGGAGTGAAAGGTTGCGATTGACTGGCTAACTATAGCCCGCGTACTACCGCAGGAATAGCCAATGTTTTAATTTGGAAGAGGATTTATCCAACAGGTGGGCCAAATTTTCTTCCTCCCACTTTCTGTGCTGCACACATGGCATGTCAATATGATGATCCGGACCGTTCAATCATTAGTTTAACCGTGAATGATTCACATGCCAAAACCTCAGTGCTTGGACAGTCCGTCATTTAGGAAGCGGCATACAAAAACGACGGATTATTGACTTTTGTACAACACTTCTTACGATTGTCCGATACTTTGATTTTTCCGTGGCCGTTCTTAGTGAATCAACGGTTCAGATGATTAAACGCATCTGCCACGTGTAAAATACGGAAAGCGTGAGAACGAAATCTGGGGCTCGCTGGTGGATTGTCATGTACATTCATTTTAATCTGATAACCATTTTGGAGTGCAAGATATGGCTGATTTAAGGTCTAAAGGTCTGGATCACTTCTGCCGTCGACCGGGCCTTTTCTAATCCATTTTGGCCATGAAACTGTCTGTGACCCGCTCTACATCAAAATGGCCTAAGCAGATTGCATACCGAGTAAACTCTGTGGTGTCCACTGTGATTTATGTATTTTATCCACTAATTTTAGGGCTTCAGCCTAAAAATGAAGTATATACGAACCTTAAGTGGATCACACCATAGGAAACAGTGTGAATTGAACATCTGCCGTTGAAACAGAAGCTTTGGATCAAGTTTGGATATTTGTTTTCCCTTCATCCATGTTTGTGTGATTTTATAAACAGGTTGGATGAGAAAAAAACGTCACTGTGGGGTTTCAATGGTGGAAGTCATTATTCCAACTGTTTCCTATGGTATAGATCATTTGATATTCGGGTATCCTTAAATTTTTGTCTCAGCCGCTAAAATAAGATGGAAAAACGGATGGACGGCGTGGATAGACCAGATAGATTCACGGTGGCCCAACAGAGTTTACTCAGTGAGATAAGAGCGTGATGAGTAGCTCAGTACGCAATCCCATTTCCAAAATGGCATAAAAAATGGATTGTTAGATGAGTGGCTCCGATCTTGCGCACGTGTTCCCACCTTCCACGTGTGAATAAAAAGCTATACTCCCACTCACGGCGTTAAAAAGGGTCCACCGTCCACTCGGCTCTATCATGTCCTTCCGCTTGGATTTTCTCATCTCTCTTTCCCGTGAGCGAATAGTTTGTGATAAGGTAGATTTGGGAGAACCAGAGTATGGTAGAATCATCTCTTCAGATTATAGGTGGAAATGTACTATATCAATCTAGACGGTCCATATTTTAGCCACTACTATGGTTAACAAACGATTCAAAATAGACTTTGATCTGATGATCCCAGCTGTCTGATAATTTTCCTCCAAATAGATAGCAGAAAACACAACTGCTTAACGTCCAATTTTCATCATGGAAATTCTAAGATAATGATGGCTTGGATTGACTAATAGGTATGAATATGATATTCAATCTAAGATAGGTCTCACATGATGAAGAGTCCTGGTTATCACGTTATTGTGCCACGTGTACTGGGAAAGGGAGCGAGGTGTACTTTCTCGCTCTATCGTGGAGTATGATAGAGAAGAGGGAGTTTTCGATGGATAGAAACTCTTCCGCTATGAATCATGCAGCCATGTTGGGTCCCTATCCATACTTGTCCATTTTCAATAGTTTGTTTTCTAAATCTACGGTGCAGCAGTTCGCCCATCATCGCACACGTGGCATGTATGCAACTCAATCCGAACCGTTCAAATGGCAGGTCCCATTGTGGATGGGTAGTAGTCTTAAAACTACACCGTTTGATGATTTCCTAACTGTCCCAAATCGATGGTCGAAGGAAAATGGTCCTCAGTAAAAGTTCCAAGAATGAAATTAGACAGTTGAGATCATCTAATTAGTTTGGTATTTATGAAGATGACGATATGGACGATTCGGATTGGAGCCAATGCACACCACGTGTACGGTGAATGACATGTAACATGTGAGTTGTACGGAAGAATAGGTGTCCTTCTGGAACATGCATGATGCATGATACACACGTCTCCGTCTCAATACACCATTGACTATGAAGTCTATATTACTTATTTGGAACGTTTTATTTATTTATTTATTTAAATCAAGCTCATGTGGGGCCCACTCTGTAACATTACTCAGAGATCATTACATCATGCGCACCACTGTAGAGCTGGGCATCCAGTCGAGTCAGATAGAGTTAGGGCTGACCCGACCCAACTCGGTTTTGAAATATATTTGACCCAAACTTGACTCACTCGATTAGGAGTCCAGCATGCTTGATCCAATTTGAGTCTAGATTTGGCATAGACTAACTTGGACTGTGTCCCACATGGACATAGGAAACGAGTCGGGTCGAGCCAGAACCAAGTAGGGGTTGAGTTGATCTTTTTTTTTTTTTTCTTCTTCTTCTTCTTCTTTTCTTTTTTTTTTTTTTTTTTTTTTTTTGGTCTTTGGTATTATTATTATTATTATTATTTTTTGTCTGTATCTTGATTTAATATAACAGTGTAGTGTACTTGAGTTGTTTAGTTTTGAAATATATTTGACCCAAACTTGACTCAATGCGGAGTCCAGCACGTCGAGTCAGCACCATGTCGGGGTTGAGTTTATCTTTTTTTTTTTTTTTGTCTCTTTTCTTTTCTTTGTTAAAATTTTTCCCTGTTTGTATCCCGATTTAATAGTGTACTTAAGTTGTTTAGAATAACTCAAAAGTATGTTCAGAATATCAAATGGAGTTGCACATACAAATTATTCATTCATTCAATATTCTTTGTATGATGAATGCTTTTGTGGTGTGTAACCCACGTAACCTTGTCTGTAATAGTTACTCCTTTCTTCACATTCGTCACCAGAGTCATACTTTGGTTGTCTTTTTATGGCTTAGACTGTGGGAGAATTCAAGGTTGAGTCTGACCTATAGGTGTGTAAAAGATGGTTTTTACTTCTTCTAAATCGGATGGTGAACATGCCTTTCCAATGTCATTATTCGTAAATTTAATGAGTTTTTTCAACCTCCTTTTATAATATGATTTGTATAGGATTCCCGACCGTCTATAGAATGTAACGAGACTTTTAAGAAACTTTGATGATTTATCGCCTGACTTATGTTGTGCACTCGCGTTTGCTTTAGCATCATGTTGTCTCAGAGGGAGTTGATGTTGTCGGGTTCTAGATGCCAATTTCAAGCTTTATTTTATGGTTTTTTTATAATCTCATTTTTCTTGTTCCCTTAATAGTTTGTTTTCTTATTCTCTATTAAGTGTGAGTGTTCTTCTTCTGACAATTCTTCATTTATAATAGACATACTTTTATATCTTTTGTGGTTGATTGTATTTGCTATAGGGGAATGGGTATAAGCCTTTATATTTGAGTCGAGAATGACTTAAAATAAATTTCGGACTTCTAAAGGAGATTTGCTACTTGTGCAGGCAGTGTCTCCTCTCTGGCAAGCCAACTATAATTTTGACTGATTTGTTTTGTTTACAAGTTGTTTTCTATACAACTTGCATTGCAACTTTATCACTTCGTCCTCGAAGTAAACTTGGGCTCCATAATCCCAAATATCTGCTGATAGATCATCTTTCGATAATATATCTATAAGTATGAATTTTGAAAGAAAGAATACTTGATTAAGCAGAAGTAACATAAATAATTAAGGAATGAAGATAAACAAATGCAACTAGCCAACTATATGAGATGCAACATTAAGTCATTTAAAAGCATAAACGAAAATATGAAAAATATTTTAAAAAAAAATTAAAATACATAAGCTGATAAGCATAGAAAATATCCATTCACCCATCAAATGTTATAATTTAAGTTGATATTTCATTTCATTCTCATGACAAATATCTAACTAATATGAAAATATTGACATGAAAAATAAAAAAGAAGAAACATATCCAAAGAAAAAAAATGAAGAGATAGAATGCAGAAAAGGCATGAGCGTTTAAATAAATTATATAAAAGCATACTATTTATTTAACATTGTCAAGATCCTACTTGAACCTCATTTTATTTAACATATCAATCCTTTCTTCACATTTGTGGAAGAAATTAGAAGGAGTCAAAAACGAATCTTAATAAAAGCATACTATTTATTTAACATTGAACTGTCCAAAATGAGACAATTTAAATGATTTATATGCCACAAAAAACACACTATATTTATGCCTGACCACATAAAAATCTTCAAATGGCCAACTAATTATCTAATTCATAAAAAAAACCACATTAGGTTAACTGTCAAATGCACAATAATAAGCTAAGCAATAAGCAATGTAATCCATGATCCACAAAAATAAACCACTAATTGTCTAATTCACAAAAATAAATCACATTAGGCTAACTATCTAATGCACAATAATAAGCTAAACAATAAGGGGTTAGGGGAATAAGGGTTTAGGTTTAGGTTTAGCCGTTTAGGTTTTTCGTTTTGGGTTCAGGGATTAGGTTTAGGGTTTAGGTTTTAAGTTTATAGTTTAGGGTTTTGAAATAGTTATGGTAGTTGTCGGGTCGGGACAATCGGGTGCGGCGGTGTGGGAGAGAGAGAGAGAGAGAGAGAGAGAGAGAGAGAACTTTGAGAGAGAGGAGAGAGAGAGAGTGGCTTGTAGTGGTGGGTGGTTGTTGGGTTCGAGAGAAGAGGGAGGGAGAGAAGTCGGGTTGGGGTTGGGTGCGAGCGTGTGATGGATAGATTAGATTAGATTTAATTTACACACACACACACACACACACACACACACACACTACTTGAACCCGGTTTCAGATCGAGTCAAGTTAGTATCGAGTCAGATTTCAAGTTGAGTCGAGTGGAGTTACTGGGTGACCTGACTTGACTTGGTTTGAGTTTGATTGGGCTAAGTCTACTTGATTCGGATCGAGTCGGATCTGAATGAGTCAGACGAGTCGAGTTTGCCAAGTCGACTCATCCCATGCCCAGTTATATGCACTAGTGTTAAAAAAGAAGAATTTAGTCACAATTATAAGGTAGTGGTCGCACTTTAAAACATGAGTTTTTAGTTCTTACAAGCAGTGTTTCAAATATCGATACTATCGGCCGATATTATCGGTATCGCACCACGGCGAGACGATATAGTCCCGATAACGTCCGGAAGATACAAAAAAATCCCAAATCCAGATATCGGCCGATATTATCATCGATATCGTGCGATATATCGACCAATATCGCGCCATTTCCTCTCCATTATTGTTGGACATCAACGCACGGACAGTCACGGGCAGATTGCAGGGGATTCACGGGTCCCACTGTAGCTAACTACCCACACACATAATAAAAATTGGATCTGAGCAATGGAGAATCCAAAAAAAAAATTAAATTACAAAAAAAAAGAAAGAAATCGGAGAGTACGTGGCTGTAGCGGTGATCGGAGGTGGGTTATTCGACAGGTAAACGCGATTTTCTTCCCATTTTCTTCATCTTCCCTCTTTCTCGGAGATTCCGGCGAGGAATCAGGCCGGAACGACCTTCCGGAACGAGATTTGAGGGGCTGGAGAGGATCGGCCTGCGTGGATGGAGAGATTTGAGGAACAAGAGAGAGATAGAGAGTCAATTGTAGCGGCCTGTCGGGACCCTAAAATCTCGAGGGAAATTGAAAAGGGGGGCGGGAGGTGAAATCGGGTTGCGGGGAAAAGGTACAATGCGCTCGAGCTCACGGCTCCGTCCCATGAGGTCGAGCTGTGTGGGCCCCACCGTGATGCATTTCGAACATCTACCCCATCAGTCAGATGCACCATTCCATCATGGGCCTAAGTCCCAAAAATCAAGTCAATCCGTGAATTTTGTGGGCCACACCACACACAGAAGTGGAGAGGGGGCCGTAAACCATTAAAACATTCATAACCATTTGAGGGCCCACCGAGATGTGGTTTGCAAATCCAGCCTATCCATTATGTGTGTCCCACTTGAATGAGGGTTCAGACCAAGTTTCAGGTGCATGCAAAACTCAGGTGGGCCCCACCAAGTGCTTTTATATGTTTTAAAGGTGTCTTCACATAATTTTAGATGGTATGGCCCACCTGATGTAACATCCTGGATTTTTACTGTTTTGGATTTTCAAAAATCCTTAAATTAATTTTTTTATGTAATTAACTTATATTTTTACTTACTGACCATTGACACTCAATGCTAGCTTATACATGGGTGATTGTAACGTCCCGTTCAACCAGCATAGTGTCCTGGGGCGTTCACGTCGAATTTACCGCAGGATCGTTCATTTAAACTACTCAGGGTAAGGTATCACAAGTAAATTAAATCTAAGATTAGCCCATTACACTAGACCAGTCGGGTCATGATCAGACCAAGTGTGGCCCGCCAGGCCAGGTAGCCCGATTACACTTAGTGACAGCCCGTGTGGGCCGCCCAGCGACCGAGAAAGGTCAGAAAAATCTAAAATTTTAGGAAATCATAGATCTCACTGGGCTTGTGGTCCATCGCGGACTACGGACCCAGTGGACACTCAAAAGTACCATCTGACGCTTGCCCAATGCGCCCCACCAATGCTAGATTGGAATCTGGCACTTACAAATAAAAACAGGATACCAGGCATTCCAGCCGTCGGATTTCTTCCAAATTTATGGTCAAGGTTTGATGTATTTTTCTACGCCCGTCCACCAAATCTGGGGCCCGATCGTGGCACGGTGACCGTTGATCGCAAATCGGACCCGTAGGATCAAACCCCGCATCCGTTCGTTCTCAAATTTTGCAAGGCCCTTCATCGGGCTATGAAGCACTAATCCTATAAATTTCATGGCCAGAGGGCCACCAGAAATGCCTCATCAATCAAAATGGCCCCCAAAGGGCCACTTAAAGGTCAGAAATGCTTGCTCAGATCATATATCCGTTCATCCGTTCGCCCTAAATTTTTGCATGGACCCTAGTCAGGCCATAAGGCAACTATACACCGAATTTGGTGGCCAGAGGGGTGTTAGGGCCACCCCAACACCAATAGGGAGTCCCATAAGTCTACTTTAGAAAATTGTGGAAGTTTAGGGCCTTTTGCACCAAATCTGGAATTATAAAAAGGGCCTCATTTGGGCACCCCTCTCCCCATACGAATTTTATCCTAGAAGAAAGAAAAGGGAGAAGAGAAAGAGGAGAAAGGAGAAGAAAGAGAGAGGGATGAAGGCATGGTGGACTCTCAATCAAGGTGGGGCCCAAGAGGATCAAACCCACAACCTCCTACACCTTCTCCAAGAAGAAACCGTGCACCACAACCACCAAAATCGTCCATTGATCATCTAGGTAAGGCTTCTCCTCCCTTGTCTTGAAAACTCTTTTGATGAAGGAGGATTCTACATGGATTTCTAATGTATGAGCTTGCTTTAGGGATTCCGACCAACCGGCCCCCAAATCGATGTCCCTAAGTCATTTTCGAGTCTCCAACGAATCACAAGGTGCGGACTATTGTTCTTAGGTGGCCTAGCACCAATTATAATACTAGCTTAATGATTTTGGATGCTTGATTGGTACATTTGAAAGCCTAGAGAATCCTAGGAATTGTGGGTTCTTGAAATTGTATGGATGCGCATGACGGTTATTCATAATGTTATTTGTTGTTTACATGATTCGTGTATGGATGATAATATGCTTATGCCGTGTCATTCTTTCACATGTTATTGATCCATGTTGTGTATGCTTTCATTACCCTTATGCATATGATGGCTTGAGATGGAGGAAGTGCGTAACTTCCTCACACACACCCACACACCTCACATGCACTATATTTCTTGATTGCATGCTAGGAACATCTAATTCGTATGACCGAGATGCATGGAGTATGATGATGACATGTTAGTGATAGTTTGTATAGTCGACTTGTTATGGATAACCCTCATTACATTAGGTTGCTCAGGAAACATGAAGAGATCGAAGACGGCTCCAAGGGTAGGACTGCCTCGAGGCTAAACCCGTGGGTTGGGGCGAGTGTATTCGGATGGCTGTAGTTCGACTACATGGGTCTCCTGTGCCCGAGGTCACTCGTCTCACGCTCGCTTTACACGTGCGGTCTAGCCTACTAACTGATCAACCCTTTTTGTTAACCCTGTATGCCCACATATGTATGGAACCTGAACTACTTTGCAACCATTGTAGCCCATTGATAATCCACTTGAAACTGGTCCACAGCCTCGTGAGCCGGGCATAGTGGAATAGGACACTGTGTCCGAGCTGTCGGCCTATGCTGGGGTACCGCACCTCCCCGTAGTGACCGCGAGCGATCCCTTCCTTTCGGCACTCCTCATGTGCTTAGTGTCGGGGATGAGGAACCCGACGGGATCACGGACCGCGGGGCCTCGGCCTCACACATTGATGGGGTCTTGGCCTCGCAACCAGCATAGGGCAGTGATACATAGGGTGAATCAGAATCCCCAACCTGCTGGATGAATGGACTTAACTAATAACTCGGCTAACATGATCGCATTGCATTACATTAGTTAGGGTGGCGACTCGGCAGTCAAGGTCGCTCTGAGGGAGTGTTGTCATATGCGATCGTTAGATGGAGTCGCTTGAGGGAGCGTTGTGGCGAGGGCATGCATCATATCATCCCCCATGCATGCATTTAAATAAGAGTCGCTAGGTATTGATGATTGTCTGCTTTTCATTAAGTTCATATTATAATTAATGCCTGTTGCAACTTGAGACCAATAGTTCACACTGAGTTGATCACTCACTCCCACTCTGGGACGGTGTTTTAAAACACCAACCAGACCCATTCATAGATGCAGGTGACCTAGGGCATGAGGAACCTGGCGAGGCGAGCTTTGACGAGGAGAACGAGCTCTCCTACTTTCAGCTGATGGGCGGCTCACTATCGGCTAGATCAGGCTAGATTTGGATTTACTGAGCCGCGGGCTCAATCTTATTCTTTTTGGACCTAGCCCTCTTTTGTTGTTCTGTTGGGCAACGCCTTAGGTGACCCTTTATTATTTTTGGACCTGTATATATGTGTGATATCCTTCATTTCAGTAAACTGGTGTGATTTTGCTTCGTGCCTCAGGTAATTTCAAATTGCGCAGTTAAATTTAAAAAAAAAACATAAATGCATGATAAGTGACACTCGGGAACTCGGGAGTCGAGTTTATGCACAACCCCCGATTTTCCGGGGCGTTACAGATGGTATCAGAGCAATAGTTTGGAATCCCTTGGGCCATGGGTCATGAACTCACTAACGCGTCCGCTGACTTGACAGGAAACGCAATGGAAAACACGAAAATGCTAGGAACCACCCCAGTTCCTAAGTTGACACTCTTTAACGGAAGGTGAGACTTTCAGAGTGTTAGAGTTGGGTAGTGAGAGCAATAGTGACGCTAGAGAGGGATTCGAGAGTCCTACAGTGCCTCGGCCCGTCCTTGGACAAGAATTTGGGAACTTGACGGTAAGACTCAATTCAACTAAGTAGGAAATTTAACTATTTCAGTCCACCTAATCCCTAAGGGACTGTGGGCCAACTGAAATAGGTGGGAATAGGGTGAAATAAATTTTAGAGTAGTGATAAATGTGGATAAGGTATTGTCCCTGGGATGGGAGCATCCCATGTTCCATGATGCCCTGTTAACATGCATTCAATTAAGGGTGAATCCCGGGTTTCCTTCCAAATTATACTTAGAAATTCTTCGCCAAGGGATTTGGAAATCTCGTATTACACCTCCCAACACAGGACTCCTCTAACAAGCCTAGGAAACTAATTTTGAACCACATCCCCCACTCATTCCAGACACGCCATTTTCAATTTTGAGTTGGGATTAGTATTGAAATCCTATTTGGTACAGTTTAATGCCACTAGCCAAACAGGCATAAGTCTAAATTCCTCTTTTCAACCTATCTCCTTAAAACCTTCACCTACCATCACTCCGTTCTTTAATTTTCCTAGTACATTGTTAGGAGCGAGCTGGAAATCGAAAAGTTGATGGTCGAAATCATCGTCCAAGTCCAAATGAACTAATACCGGGCTGAACATGATAGTTCAAACCCATTCGGGGACAATTAAGTAGGGCGAATGAAATTTTATCGAAAATAGAGAAAATGTAGAACCGAAACTGAGGGATTAGATAGTCAAAATCATTGTCCTAGACCAAATGAGTGAATATCAGGCCAAAATTGATAGATTAGACCCATTTGGGGATAAAGAGTTGTGGGTGAATGAAAATTTACCGAAAAATAGTAAAACTGGAATAAAACCTAGTTTTGACCACTAACTGAGGGGAATCTTGTGAAACCAGTATGCTCATTGTGTAGATCAGCTTCTCCTACCCCAAATTCATATATGGTATTTTTCCGGGAGCCTTACAGGCGCTCGGGAAATCATAAAATAAGGAAGCCAAACTAGGGGGGCTGGCGTGCCCACGCCTGGAGTGGCGTTGCCTACGCCGGTCGGCCAGAGGGCCGGCGTGCCCACACCGGCAGCGGCGTAGCCTACGCCGGACAGCGGGCTGGGCGGGCCACAGAGGGCCGGGCGGCCCGTTTTCTACATTTTTCAGCTCAATTTCAAAAACTCATATCTCCTTCGTTATAACTCCGATTTAGGTGATTCAAAAGCTAGATTAAAGATTAATGAGTCTAGTTTTATATAAAAATAAGAAAAAAATAAAATAAAAATTTTAATATGGTTAAAATTAAGATATTCTACCAACTGTCCAAAAATTTTAAATTTCAGGCAACTGTTTTTCCTAGAATTTTAATAATTTATTTACAACTCCAAATGATATGAAAATTGGTGGAATGACTTAAAACTTGATGGTCAATCATTATAAAAATTTTAAAAATAATCCAGTTACTAAAAGTATAGGAAACGCTATGAGATAGGTCCCCTCCTCCCTTTTAATGTACACACAAGTGAGGCCCATTTCCCTTGCTATTTAAGACTATCTAGAGTCCATAAAGCCTATCTCTACTACTCCCATTACCTCCACCATCCCTTCTAAACCCAAGAGAAAACTCTCTCTCTCCTAATCTCAAAACCAAATCCCCAAACCCACATTCTTCTTCTTCATACTCAACCCACATATTCCTCAACCCTCTCAACATTCCATCTTGTAATCCTCAAAACCCATTCACTTGAGCCCCATTCCCTTTACTCCTTCACTCTAAACCCTCATTTCCTCTTCTCATGCTTAACCCAACTCCATTTCCCACATACTTTTCCTAAACCCTCTTCAACAGTCACCTACACTAAATTCCAATCTCATTTCCCCAACTCATTTCCTAAACATTTCTCAACTCTCATTTCTCAAATCCATTTTCTTAAAACCCATCCACTCTTTCACTCTCACTTCACCATCCTCTATTCTCCCATATCTTTAGAGAAAAGCGTATCTCTCCTCACCTCCAAATCCAACCAAACCCATTTTCTTAAACCCATCTCCAAATTCCTTCCAACTACCCTTTCCAACAAGTCCATCTCAAAACCACTCTCACATTTCATTTTTCAACCCATCATTCCCAAAATCCACTCCTATACCCATTCTCAAGGCCCATTCACAAAACCCACCTCCTTCTACTTCACCAAACCCCATTCCAATCCCTCTTTCACTCCCAACATCCACCAAATTCATCCTCAACACCATCTCAAATTCCATTCTCAACTACATTCCCAAAGCCCATTCCTAGCTCCAAACTGAAGTTATTCTCAAAACCATCTCTAGGAACCTTTCTCCATCTTTTTCTTCACCATTTCGGTGATTTTCTTTCCCTCATGGGAAAGAAGCACCCCCATCCTTGTCCGACCCAGAAGAATAATAGCTTAACTTTACGGAAATTAGTAGTTGTTTGGAGTTAGTTAAGACTACTACCATGTATTGAAGACAGTTAAAACTCCTGCTTGATTTGTTTGCTTTTTTTTTTTTCTTTTCTTTTCTTTATATTTAGAGTATCTAGTAATACATGTAAATCTATACTGTAGGATATAACTGGCCATACTAATGGCACTTTGAATCCAATGTGAATGTATGGATTGCCTTGGAATTTTCTTGTCGCCTTATGAATGCTTGTATGTATGATTGCCTTACTGCGTCCTTATTAACGTCATTAACACTTCACACCACTATAATACCTTAAAACTTTCGACTATCCCTTCATTCTTAAAATTTATGAAACCAAAGCGTGATTTGCCCATAACTCACTAGCTATAGGATTGAAATGGTAAATCATATAAAAAAATTTGAGACAAAAAAAAAAACCTTTTAGGATGATCGTTGCTCGTAGGCATGTTGAGAAAATTATTAAACCCAAATTGGATATAAATTAAAACGAGGGCTCTCGTAGACCAAGACCTAAGGGATAACCTTATAAATAGGAGATGTAAACTTTCCAACGATGGCTAAACAATTAGATTGATCGGACTATGGAATTACGGAACCACACATCTGCGAAGTACTCGCGGCTTAACCCAATTCTCATTCCTGGGTGAATACCAATGGACTCACTGCTTTGACCGAGCAGAAGACCAGGATTTGCCAGGACTAAGAAGAGATACAACGATCTTTCTGCCCTAGTCAGACAGAGGATCGACGTATGGGATCAAGTCTACCACAACTGTCTTTCCGTTTTAGCCCTATCATGAAGAGAAGAATATACCACCATTAGGTAAATTTTACCAACAACCACTTAATATGATAATAATGATTTTGACATTTGTTTTCAAACCTCAAATGTGAAAATTTTTAAGGGGGGTAGATCATAATGAGCTAGGCTAGCGTATTTAATATATATACCCTAAAACGTACATAAACCAGAAACCAGTAAAACTTAAGCAAATGAAATGATAATATCTTTACTTATTACCATTAGGCAATTTCGGGGACAAAATTATTTTTAAGGGGAGTAGATTGTAACATCCTGGATTTTTACTGTTTTGGATTTCCAAAAATCCTTAAATTATTTTTTTATGTAATTAACTTATATTTTCACTTACTGACCATTGACACTCAATGCTAGCTTATACATGGGTGATTGTAACGTCTCGTTCAACCAGCACAGTGTCCTGGGGCGTTCACGTCAAATTTGCCGCAGGATCGTTCATTTAAATTACTCAGGGTAAGGTATCACAAGTAAATTAAATATAAGATTAGCCCATTACACTAGACCAGTCGGGTCATGATCAGACCAAGTGTGGCCCGCCAAGCTAGGTAGCCCGATTACACTTAGTGACAGCCCGTGTGGGCCGCCCAGCGACCGAGAAAGGTCAGAAAAATCTAAAATTTTAGGAAATCATAGATCTCATTGGGCTTGTGGTCCATCGCGGACTACGGACCCAGTGGACACTCAAAAGTACCATCTGGTGCTTGTCCAATGTGCCCCACCAATGCCAGATTGGAATCTGACACTTACAAATAAAAACAGGATACCAGGAATTCCAGCAGTCGGATTTCTTTCAAATTTATGGTTAAGGTTTGATGTATTTTTCTACGCCCGTCCACCAAATCTGGGGCCCGATCGTGGCACGGTGGCCATTGATCGCAAATCGGACCCGTAGGACCAAACCCCGCATCCGTTCGTTCCCAAATTTTGCAAGGCCCTTCATCGGGCCATGAAGCACTAATCCTATAAATTTCATGGCCAGAGGGCCACCAGAAATGCCTCATCAATCAAAATGGCCCCCAAAGGGCCACTTAAAGGTCGGAAATGCTTGCTCAGATCATATATCCGTTCATCCGTTCGCCCTAAATTTTTGCATGGACCCTAGTCAGGCCATAAGGCAACTATACACCGAATTTGGTGGCTAGAGGGGTGTTAGGGCCACCCCAACACCAATAGGGAGTCCCATAAGTCTACTTTAGAAAATTGTGGAAGTTTAGGGCCTTTTGCACCAAATCTGGAATTATAAAAAGGGCCTCATTTGGGCACCCCTCTCCCCATACAAATTTTATCCTAGAAGAAAGAAAAAGGAGAAGAGAAAGAGGAGAAAGGAGAAGAAAGAGAGAGGGATGAAGGCATGGTGGACTCTCAATCAAGGTGGGGCCCAAGAGGATCAAACCCACAACCTCCTACACCTTCTCCAAGAAGAAACCATGCACCACAACCACCAAAATCGTCCATTGATCATCTAGGTAAGGCCTCTCCTCCCTTGTCTTGAAAACTCTTTTGATGAAGGGGGATTCTACATGGATTTCTAATGTATGAGCTTGCTTTAGGGATTCCGACCAACCGGCCCCCAAATCGACGTTTCTAGGTCATTTTCGAGTCTCCAACGAATCACAAGGTGCGGACTATTGTTCTTAGGTGGCCTAGCACCAATTATAATACTAGCTTAATGATTTTGGATGCTTGATTAGTACATTTGAAAGCCTAGAGAATCCTAAGTATTGTGGGTTCTTGAAATTGTATGGATGCGCATGACGGTTATTCATAATGTTATTTGTTATTTACATGATTTCGTGTATGGATGATAATATGCTTATGCCGTCATTCTTTTACGTGTTATTGATCCATGTTGTGTATGCTTTCATTACCCTTATGCATATGATGACTTGAGATGGAGGAAGTGCGTAACTTCCTCACACACACCCACACACCTCACATGCACTATATTTCTTGATTGCATGCTAGGAACATCTAATTCGTATTACCGAGATGCATGGAGTATGATGATGACATGTTAGTGATAGTTTGTATAGTTGGCTTGTTATGGATAACCCTCATTACATTGGGTTGGTCAGGAAACATGAAGAGATCGAAGGCGGCTCCAAGGGTAGGACCGCCTCGAGGCTAAACCCGTGGGTTGGGGCGAGTGTATTCGGATGGCTGTAGTTCGACTACATGGGTCTCCTGTGCCCGAGGTCACTCGTCTCACGCTCGCTTTACACGTGCGGTCTAGCCTACTAACTGATCAACCCTTTTTGTTAACCCTGTATGCCCACATATGTATGGAACCTGAACCACCTTGCAACCATTGTAGCCCATTGATAATCCACTTGAAACTGGTCCACAGCCTCGTGAGCCGGGCATGGTGGAATGAGACACTGTGTCCGAGCTGTCGGCCTATGCTGGGGTATCGCACCTCCCCGTAGTGACCGCGAGCGATCCCTTCCTTTCGGCACTCCTCATGTGCTTGGTGTCGGGGATGAGGAACCCGACGGGATCACGGACCGCGGGGCCTCGGCCTCACACATTGATGGGGTCTTGGCCTCGCAACCAGCGTAGGGTAGTGATACATAGGGTGAATCAGAATCCCCAACCTGTTGGATGAATGGACTTAACTAATAACTCAGCTAACACGATTGCATTGCATTACATTAGTTAGGGTGGTGACTCGGCAGTCGAGGTCGCTTTGAGAGAGTGTTGTCATATGCGATCGTTAGATGGAGTCGCTTGAGGGAGCGTTGTGGCGAGGGCATGCATCATATCATCCCGCATGCATGCATTTAAATAAGAGTCGCTAGGTATTGATGATTGTCTACTTTTCATTAAGTTCATATTATAATTAATGTCTGTTGTAACTTGAGACCAATAGTTCACACTGAGTTGATCACTCACTCCCACTCTGGGACGGTGTTTTAAAACACCAACCAGACCCATTCATAGATGCAGGTGACCTAGGGCATGAGGAACCTGGCGAGGTGAGCTTTGACGAGGAGAACGAGCTCTCCTACTTTCAGCTGATGGGCGGCTCACTATCGGCTAAATCAGGCTGGATTTGGATTTGTTAAGCCGCGGGCTCAGTCTTATTCTTTTTGGACCTAGCCCTCTTTTGTTGTTCTGTTGGGCAACGCCTTAGGCGCCCTTTATTATTTTTGGACCTGTATATATGTGTGATATCCTTCATTTCAGTAAACTGGTGTGATTTTGCTTCGTGCCTCAGGTAATTCCAAATTGCACAGTTAAATTTTTTTTAAAAAAACATAAATGCATGATAAGTGACACTCGGGAACTCGGGAGTCGAGTCTATGACGACCCCCGATTTTCCGGGGCGTTACACATGAGTTCCATATATGGATGATTTTTGGGATATCCCATAATTTAAAGGGTACCCATCAAATGCACGGTGTTGATGGTCGAAACACATCACGGTGGGGCCCACACAGCTCGACCTCACGGGAACTTATTGTCAGCTCGAGCGCATTCCCGTACTGAGTTACACAGTACGCTCTTATCGTACCGAGTAAACTCTGTGGGGCGATGGATTTGGTAGATGGTTCATCCACGCCGTCCATCAGTTTTTCCAGATCATTCTAGGGGTTGAGCCCAAAAATAAAGTATATCAAAATCTCAGGTAGACCATACCAAATGAAACAGTGTAAGTATTGATTTCCACCGTTGAAATATTTACAAGGCCCCAATGATGTTTATTTGGGTCCACCTTGAATGTATGCGGTTTATCCAATCCGTCCATCCATTTTTATTGATCATTTTAGACGTTGAACCCTAAAATGAACCATATTCACAACTCAAGTGGACCACGTTACAGGAAACAGTTTTGAATGAACGTTGACCATTAAAAATGTTGTGGGAGCCATAAAAGCTTTGGAACAACATGATATTTATTTTTTCACTTCATCTGGGTCTTTAGGACCCAATCGACAGATTGGATGTCAAATAAACAGTACAGTGGACCTTAGGAGGATTTTAATGGTGCATATCCAATCATTATTGTTTTCCGTTGGTGTGGTCCAGCTTAGACTTGTATCCGTTAAATTTATTGTGCTAATATCTAAAATGATCCGTAGAAATGGATGAACAGAATGGATGAAACAAATACATTATGGTGGGGCCCACAAAGCCATGAGGCCAGTGTCAAGGGGAGTAGCCAATCCGTCTCATGCGCGGATTTCCTGCGAAAGCCTTTTACAGGAAGTTCCTGCACTGGGATCCCAGGTGGGGCCCACTATGATGTTTGTGAGAAATCCTCCCTGTCCATCTGTCTTTTGAGAGCATTTTAGGATATGAGGCCAAAAATGAGCCGTATCCAAGACTCAAGTTGGCTAAAAATGGGATAATTAAACGTCCACAGTTAAAATATTTGTGGGCCAAAAGAAGTTTTGAATCATTCTAATATTTGTGTTTTCAGTTCATCCCAGTAGGAATGACATTATTAACGGTATGGATGGCATGTAAACATCACTGTAGAACCCAGGGAGGTTTCAACGGTAGTAATTTTCCTAAATACCTTTTCTTTTAGTATGACCCACTTGAGTCTTGAATTCTTCTCAATTTTGGTCTACTATACTAAAATGAGCTCACAAAATGGATGGACGGAGCAGATTCCTGAAAAACATCACTGTAGGCCCCACCTGGGTTCCCAGCGCAGGAACTTCCTGCGAAAGGCTTTACCTTGGACAGAGGACATAAAATAATAGATCTTAAATCGTGGTATTTCAGCCCTTTGATCAAATGAGTCTTTCCACTTGAACATTGATGGTTTTCTTAATCAAAATGCTCCAATGCTTGGAGAGCACTATAAGTTATAGTGCTCCTAGTTGCATCGGTTCACTTGGACAGTTTAATAGATCAATCAGAACTGTCCATGACAATCAAACCACGTTTGGGCTTACCTTGACGTATTTTTTATATATCCACACCTTCCATTTGATTTTTCATCTAATTTTAGGTCGTGATACCAAACATTAAGAAGATATAAATTTCAGGCGGACCACACTAATAGAAACAGTGATGAATGATCATTAAAAACATTTTGTGGGCCACAAAAGCTTTATCAAGCTAATATTTCAATTTCACTTCATCCAGTTCTTCCTGACATTATCAACAGGTTGGATGACAAATAAACATTATGAGAATCTTATGATGGGCCTTTTGGAATTTTTAACGGTGAGGCACTCAATCACCACTGTTTCCTATGGTGTGGTTCACTTGAGATTTGGATCTCCTTAATTTTTAAGACCACTTTCTAAAATGGGCTGGAGAAACGGATGGACGGAGTGGATATACAACACATCATCAATGTGGGCCCCACTGTAAGGGTATATGACACTCACAAGTGTGTTGAATGAATAAATAATATTGAAAAATGCTCTAGTGAACTTAAAGCATGTAAAGTTATAGTGCTCCTATTTGTATATGGTGAATTTGACCGTCCACTAGATTGATCTAAACCGCTCACTAAGTGTAGTACACATTTCAAGGGCTACCATGCAAAAGGGAGACCGATCTAACGATTAAATCCATCCTATATTCAGCCCTGATCTTTTCATCATTTTGCAATCCATGGATGGGATGTTCAAGACTGCCTGTGGTGTGGCCCACTTAATAATCACTGGTGAATATCAATTCATTATTTTTTCCTGTGGTGTGGCCCACTTAATAGTCAAATCTATCTTATTTTTCGTCGAGATAGAGATGATGATTATGAGCCACTACGCAACTCTATGTGGTTTAGACCACAACTAGTCCCCATCATTGATATGTATATTTCTCAAATTTTACTTCTTCAGTTCTTCTTTTGCTTTTCAATGAATTGGTTGTGTTTTCATACATGACTATGATATATTTATAAATATCATGCATTTAATTTAAAAATAGTTGCATTAATTCAGTTAAACATCGCATAACTTAGGACCCTATACAAAGGAAATTTATTATGCGCATCTTTTTTTTGAGATATTATGATTTAAAAGTGTGTATTAAGGGCCTTTTTAACAATCCCCAAAGTTTCATTAAAAAATTCAACCATTTTCCCAATGTTTCCCAAAAAGTGCGATAAACTATGCGATACAAACGATATATCCCGTGCGATAACCGATACGTATCTGTATCCCAAGGGTGCGATACATTGTGCGATACCGATATTTTGAACACTGCTTACAAGTGTGGCCAATGGTTCGGTGATCCAGACTGTTGCACAATGGGTGGAGTGTTCTCCAAAACTCAAGACCATTGATTTGTTATTGGTTAATGGGATCTTTTGGTCTGGATTCTGTAAGAATTAATGCGGATCCTGAGTGCACAACATGGCTGATTTTGATTATTGGAACACTCAGAACGTGGACCCCAGAGAACAGTGTGACGCATGCTAAATCTAGATTGCGACAGAGGCGAAAGCGAATTCTATCTCTATTCCATCTAGATGGGAAGGTGATTGGAAATAGGCCCAGCTTGATCTCGATTGCCCAATAAGAAGAAGAGCGACTAGCTTGAAGTGGGACCTATCTAAGAGGGAATGAAATGTTACATTAAGATGGGGAAGGTGATGTGAAGTGGGCCCCATTGCAAGATCTTGAAGAAAGCGGGGTCCACATCCCATCACCATCAGATTTCCCATCTTGTGTTTGTTGAGAGGGAGAGAGAAAGAGGGTCCACTTCCCATCCCCATTTAGACTTCCCATCTCGTGTTTGTTGAGGGAGAAAGAGAGAGTAGAGAGACCAAAGCATACAACTGGTAGGCCGCATCCGTGAGTCTGGGTCCACTCGTATTACCACTGGGTAGAGCTGGTCATTGAGTTGAGTCGAACCGAGTTAGGGCTGACCCGACTCGATCCGATTTTGAAATAGGCCTAACCCGAACTCGACCCTACTCGGTACTAAGTCCGGTATACCTAAACTGATCTGAGTTCAGGTTTGGCCTGGACTAATCCGGACCAAGTCCGACCCAGTCAAAAGTATCGAGTCAGTTCGAGTTGGCACCAATTCGGATTGAGAGATGAGGGAGTGTAACATCCTGAATTTTCACTGTTTTGGATTTCCAAAAATCATTGAATTTTTTTTAATTATCACTTAATGACCATTAGCACTCAATATTAGTTTATACAGGGGTGGTACCAGTAAAGAACCGTACAATTCCGATTAATCAACCGTAGGAAACTAACGAATCCGCTCTATCACTTGAACATCAGGTGTAACTCCATAATTTACTCACATAGGACCCAAATCTAACCGACTCATCGTTAACTAATCAAGATAATCATGATTAAATTGAAGATCTAATCAAAGCCAAGTCAGATAAGGCTCGGATCTTGGGTAATAGACCAAATCAACTCCATTACTCCTTTAGCCTAAAACCGATAGTTTAGAATAATCATGACTAAATCTCCACTTTCACTAGTTATAAATAGGCCACACTATGAACATAGTTAATCCAAATCCAAATCATTGCCCACGAGAAATCTTAATACCTAATTCATTCCAGAAATGCCTCAATTTTTCAAACAAGCTCTAAACTGCTCGTTGGCGGGCCACTAGTTCTAAAACTATAGAGAAATGTCCATCTTACTGGGCTTGACGTCCATCGCGGGAGTCAGACCTGGGTACTATTCGGAACCGCTCAACTTGAGCCAAAAGACGAGTACATGAGAAGTGCAAATACCCTAAAGGAATAACCTGGAACTTAAGTGAATTGGTGGTCCACTCTTATACAAAGTTGAGGATTTTGGACCGTCGGTTTACGACTAAACTTTACCCAAGGAGTAAGGATATTTCCCTGCTCATATCCGTATAGCTGCGGCCTCGATCGACTATCGGTGACCATTGAACAAACTTCTAATTATATCTGTCGATCGGTGCATCCAAATGACGAGTCGATCATATACATACATAGATTATCATTAGGGTTAACTATCCTACGGTGTATATAAATATGTACACCGCATAGTGGGCCCTAGAGCTTAGAAAGACCCTCCCATAGGTCTAGTATAGTAAAAACCTAGCCCTTGGGGCCATTTACACTAAATCTAACATTATAAAAGGGCCTCATTTAGGCACCCTCTCTCCCCATACGATTTTGCCCTAGAGGAAAGGAAGAGAGAAAGAGAGAAAGGAGAAAAGGAGAGAAAGAGAAAGAGAGATAGGGAGAAGATGAAGAAAAAGATACGGGAGAGAGTGTTTGTGTGGGTGAGGAAAATCTTGATGCTTGTAGGGTTGGTATTTCCTCAACCAAACCGGTGGTTACTACAAAACCTCCACCAAACCTAGTGTAGATTTCTAGGTATTAATGTTGTCTTTCTTGATTTTGATTTAGGAATTGACGGTTTTACCCAAATTTTCAAACCCTAAGATCTCAAAGAATGGAAATCTTCTCTTAAGGTGCAGATTATTGTTCTTAGGTGGCCTAGCACCAATTTTAATATGAGTATAATGATTTTGCTTATTGGGGTGATGTATTTGGGTAATCTAGCAAATTCTAGATAAGACCTTACACTTTATATTCCCCCCCTCTCCCCAAAAAAAAATAAAATAATAATAATAATAAAATTTGGAATGATGATGGAATGCTTGTTGTTTCTCAAATATGATTGGGTATGTTAATGATGATTGCTTTTACATTCCTTGCTCGGTTCATGTATAATGTTTTCCCCATAACATGTTTGATGCACTAACCCTTGCGTATATTTTGGTATTAGGAGATATATGAAATGCTTGCCTTCCTCACTAACCCACATAACACTTGCACCTTTATTTCATGATATTGTTAGCATTTGCTTTGTAAAAATCTGAATTCTATGATGGGAAATATGAATGCATGTTATTACCTATGCTAATTGATAATCCTGATTTGTTGGCATGTTATGAACTACTATCAAAACCCTTGGGTTGGTCGGGAATCTGAGGAGAGAGACGGTAGTCCCGTCGGTAGGACTATCCTGAGACTAAACTCGTGAATTTGGGCGGGAGTGTATGGGCGACAGTAGTTCAACTACATAGGTCGCTTGTACCCGATGTCGTTTGTCACGTGCTCGCCTGAATGCGTGTGGTTTAGTTTACTTACTGACTAACTTTGTTTGTTAACCCTATTTGCTCACATATGTATGGAACCTGGAATACCCTTCAACCGTTGTAACCCATTGATAACCAAATTGGAACTGATCCACCGACTTGTGAACCGGGCATGGTGGAATGAGACACTGTGTCGGGGCTATCAGCATACGCTGGGGTGACCCCCTGTAATGATCGCGAGCGATCCCTTTTCTCAACACTCCCCATGTGCTTAAAGTGGGGATGGGGAACTCGACGGGATCAAGGATCACAGGGCTTGGCCTCATACGTTGAGGGGCCTTGGCCTCGCAACTAGATGAGGGTATTGATACGTGGGGTGTATCAGTTTTTTTAATCTGCTGAATGAATGGACTTAACTAAGAACTCGGTTAACATGATCATATTGCATTGCACTAGTTGGGGTGGCGACTCGGCAGTCGAGGTCACTCTGAAGGAGTGTTAGTCATACATGATCATTAGATGGAGTCGCTCGAGGGAGTGTTGTGGCGAGGGCATATATCATATCATCCGTCATACATATGCATTAATAAGATTAGTTAAATGTTTGTGAATGATTACTTTTCATTAAATTCATAATATAATTGATGCTTGTTACAATTTGAGATTAATAGCACATACTGAGTTGATTACTCACTCCCACTCTGGGATGGTATTTTAAAACACCAACTAGACTCTTCAGTAGTTGCAGGTGATGCTGAATACGAAGTACCCTGCGGCGTGAGCCTGGATGGGGAGGACGAGCTGTCCTACTTCCAGCTGATGGACGATTCTCCATAGGTCTAGTAGACGGACTTTGGACCACTGTGTGTTGAACTCGGCGCATCATTCTTTTGGACATAACCTTTGTTGTATTTTGTTGGGCAACGCCTTGCGCGACCCACTAATATTATTTCGGACTTGTATGCATTTAGCCACTTTCAATTAAGTAGACTTGTTATGATTGTGATTCACGTTTCAAGTAATTCCATACTGCGCATTTAAACCTGATTAAACACAAAACAGTGAAAAAATTGGTTATAAGTGATACTCGGAAACTTGGGAGTCGAGTGTATGCACGACCCCTAATTTTTAGGGTGTTACAGGGAGGGAGGGAGGGAGTGGAGAGTAGAGAGAGGGGAGGTGGTGATGGTGGTGGGTGGTTGCTAGGCTTAGAAGAGGAGGATGAAGGAGGGAGAGAGAGAGTTTGGGATGGGGTCGGCTGCGGCATATAGGTTAGAGATACTTAGAAATTAGAATTTTTTTATTATATATATATATACCTAAATCAGAGTCGAGTCGAGTCTGACCGGATCGAGTTTCGGGTCAAGTTACTGCGAGTTACTGGGTAACTTGAACTTGACTCGATTTGTGTTCGGACTAGGCAAAGCGTACTCAGTTCGGACCAACTCACCCATTTGGTTCAAGTAGGGTCTGAACGAGTCGGACAAGTTGAGTCAGGTCGTCCAGTGCCTAGCTTTACTACTGGAGCTAGGGTTCGGCTCGGTCCCACCACAAAAACCCTGTAACATCTCGGATTTTCACTGTTTTGGATTTTCAAAAATCCTTGATTTTTAATTAACTTATACTATCACGTACTGACTATTAGCATTCAACGTTAGCTTATACACGAGTTAATTAATCCAAGATTAGCCCAATTTAATAGACCAGACATGCCGTGATAAGGCCTAGTATGGGCCGCTAAGCCAGATGGCTATTTACACTTAAAGACGGCCCATGTGGGCCACCCAGTGACCGTGAAGGGTCAGAAAAATCTAAAAATTTAGAAAACTGAAGATCTCACTGGGCTTGTGGTCCATCGCGGACTATGGACCCAGTGGACACCCAGAACTGGGATCTGGCACTAGCCGAATGCACCCCACTAATGCCAGAATTGGAATTTGGCACTTACAAATAAAACCGGGATACCAGGCATTCTAGCCTTCGGATTCCTTCCAAATTTGTGGTGACGGTTTAATATATTTTTCTACACTCGTCCACCAAATCTGGGACCTAACGGTGGAATGGTGACCGTTGATCGTAAATCGGACCCGTACGACCAAACCCCGCATCCGTTCGTTCCCAAATTTTGTAAGTCCCCTCATCGGGCTATGGACCACTTATCCTATAAATTTCATGGCCAGAAGGCCATCAGAAATGCTCCAATCACCAAAATGGCCCCCACAGGACCATTTAAGGGTCGGAAACGCTTACTCAGATCATATATCCGTTCATCCGTTCGTCCTCAATTTTTGCATGGGCCCTGGTCGGATCATAAGACACCTACACGCCAAATTTGGTGGCCAGAGGGGTGTTAGGGCTACCCCAACACCAATAGGGAGTCGCATAAGTCTATTTTAGGAAATTGTGAAAGCTTGGGGCCTTTTGCACCAAATCTGGAATTATAAAAAGGACCTCATTTGGGCACCCCTCTCCCCATACGAATTTTGTCCTAGAAGAGAGAAAAGGGAGAAGAGAAAGAGGAGAAATGAGAAGAAAGAGAGAGGGAAGAAGACAAGGTGTACCCTAAACCAAGGTGGGGCCCAAGGGAATCAATCTCTCCTCTCCCTACACCTTCTCTAAGGGAAAACCCATCCGAAAATCGCCCTCTTCATTTCATGGATCGTTTAGGTAAGATCCAACCCTCTTTTTCTTTGAAAACCCTTGTAAGGAGGGGGGTTTTGCTTGTAAATCTAACATATGAAGTTGTTTTAGTGATTCCGGCCGATCTACCGCAAAGCCCTCTTTCCTAGGACGTTTTTCCCAAGCCTCCAACGATCCTAGGTGCGGACTATTGTTCTTAGGTGGCCTAGCACCAATTTTGCTATGGGTTTAATGATTTTGATTGTTTGGATGTTATGATTGGAGAAACTAGAGAAACCCTAGGAATTGCATGATTGTTGAAATTCGTATGGGATGCATGTTGATCCTCATTTGGTGTTGCTATTGCCTTTCACATGATTGGGTATTTGGATGATTAGGTGCTCATGCCTTGTTGATTTCTCCCTACATTGTTGTTTCATAGAATGTATGATGATCGTGTGCATATGATTTCTTGCAATGGTGGAAGTGCTTAACTTCCTCCCACACACACACACACCTCACTTGTACTTGTATTATGATATTGTTGGCCTTGCTTAGTATGAGAATCTGAATTGTATGTTGAGAAGCTTGAGAACATGAAGGTTGTATATGCTAGATGACGCATTGGTAGGCGGCATGCTAGGGATTGCTACTCATACCCTTGGGTTGGTCAGGAAACATGAGGAGAACGAAGGTGGCTCCATTGGTAGGACCGCCTAGAGGCTAAACCGTGGGTTTTGGGCGGGTGTGTTCGGGTGGCTGTAGTTCGACTACGTGGGACCCTTGTGCCCGAGGTCACTCGTCTCACACTCGCCTGACTCATGCGGTCTAGGCTACTGACTGATCAACCCTGTTTGTTAACCCTGTGTGCTCACATATGTATGAAATCTGAACCACCTTGCAACCATTGTAGCCCATCGATAATTCACCTGAAACTAGTCCACAGCCTCGTGAGCCGGGCATGGTGGAATGGGATACTATGTCCGAGCTGTCGGCCTACGCTGGGGTACCGCGCCTCCCCGTAGTGACCGCGAGCGATCCCTTCCTTTCGGCACTCATGTGCTTGGAGTCGGGGATGAGGAACCCGACGGGATCACCGACCGCGAGGTCTCGGCCTCATGCGTTGGGGGGTCTTGGCCTCACAACCAACTTAGGGCATTGATACGTAGGGTGAATCAGAATCCCCAACCTGCTGGATGAATGGACTTAACTAATAACTCGGCTAATACGATCGCATTGCATGCATTAGTTAGGGTGGCGACTCGGAAGTCAAGGTCGCTTTGAGGGAGTGCTGTCATATGCGATCGTTAGATGGAGTCGCTTGAGGGAGTGTTGTGGTGAAGGCATGCATCATATCATCCCGCATGCATGCATTTAAATAAGAGTTGCTAGGTGTTGATGAATGACTGTTTTTCATTAAGTTCATATTACAATTGATGCCTGTTATAACTTGAGACCAATAGTTCACACTGAGTTGATCACTCACTCCCACTCTGGGACGGTGTTTTAAAACACCAACCAGACCCATTCATAGATGCAGTGACCCGGTGCATGAGGAACTCCGGCGAGGTGAGCTTTGACGAGGAGGACGAGCTCTCCTACTTTCAGCTGATGGGCGGCTCTCCATCGGCTTGATCGGGCTGAAGTTGGATTTGCTGAGCCGTGGGCTCCGCTTTAGTCTTTTGGGATATGACCTTCTATTATTATCCTGTTGGGTAACGCCTTGGGCGACCCTTTATTATTTTTGGACTTGTATATTTGTGAGATTTCCTTCACTTCAGTAGACTGGTGCGATTGTGCTTCATGTTTCAGATAATTCCAATTTACGCAGTTAAATTTGATTAATCATAAAAACCATAAATGTATGATAAGTGACACTCGGGAACTCGGGAGTCGAGTCTATGCACGACCCCCGATTTTCCAGGGCGTTACAAACCCGATCACACACATTGGTTGAGACCGCTAAGCCAACCACAAGTGATGTAGAGCGGGTCGCGGACAATTACATGGCAAAGATGGATCAGAAAAGGCCCGGTCGGTGACAGAAGTGATCTGGACCATCAGACCTTCAATCAGGCGTATCTCACAATCCGGGATGAGTTAGCCGACGTAAAAATATGATTTTGGGGTAGAACGAGCTACTTTAGCCAACCAACCCAGCGTAGCTGGGTTACGACGCTCGGAATTGCGAGAAACCCCTGATTCGATGGTCGTTTCCCTATTTCAATTTCATTTTTACTATAAATAGTAAGTTTTAGTTTGACTATAACTCTTCATCCGTCGAGCTTTAGGAGTTGCGCCCAACGTGAAAAGAACTTAGAATAATTAGGGGAACGGTTTGGTGAAGCCAAATAGGACACTTACTATTTTTGGCCGAAAACCTTGCGCACTAGTAGACATCACGACCGTCTATAAATAGTAAGTTTACTATTTATAGTAAGTCGCAAATTCTAGGAGTTTTAGTTGTAGTTTGATTTCTTTCCTATTGCTAGTACCCTTATGATTTTTTATGCATTCATTAATCTTTTCCATTGCTATTTCTATTTTCTCGTACTCTTTATAAGTCTCTGTGGAGTCCTGTTCCGTGGATTCGGAATAGTTATCCTCTTGAGGAAGACGGTGCTCGACCTCACGTCCTCCCCTGCGTCAACAAGCCACGTTAAAATTGGGCTGACAAAGATCACTGGTCCACCAGCCTCCATGGCCCACAACAGTCTCCTCTCAAATCACCCACATTGAATTTATAAGACCACAAAAGAAAAAGGGAATGTACATCATACCCTTTGTGAATCCAAAATCGACTAACTGCTCTGTAGTATGCAGATGTCATACAGTTTTTTTTTTTTTTTTTTTTTTGGGTTAGCTTGTTTGTACACACCCATGTCAGTACACACACTCCATGTTAGCCACCCCCACTAGGGATCGATACCAAGACCTCAAGTGTTGAAAGGAGGTATCTCCACTCAGTCTACCAGTTGAGCTATGGACAGTTATATTTCATTTTTATGACTAAAATAACCTAGCGTCCACTCTTTAAAACAGCCATTTAAACATGGGTATTATGGTCATTTGCGAGTATTCAGGGGCTAAAAATTTTGATTAGCCCAGAGACAGACACCATAAATAAATATCAATTGAAAGAATAGCATTTTCAGAAAACAAAACAAAAAACAAGAAACCAAAAGCACATTGAGGTCTCTCTACTCCAGTTGGCTGTTGTTGGAGTCTTCTTGATCTTGGCCGGGTGCGGTCCAGTACAATTTAACGGCTAGGAGAAGCTTCTCTCTCTCCAGAGGCCCATCTTCATGATCTACAATCTGGGTGTCCCATTTCATCCCATCCGTTAAACTCTTGATTTTCACCAACACATCAACATCATCTCTAAAGATCACTGTCCCTTCAGGTCTCAATATTCTATCCATCTCCAATAGAATATCTTCCATTTCACATCTAAAAACACAAGCATGTCATGTTATTAGATAGCCATTAATGGGTAGGCCCCACAAAGGAAAAATGGAACCATGCAATTCATCAGGTGGGACCCTCTATGAACATGACCAGACCCATTGGGGCCCACCTGATGAACAGCCTGGATCTCAAGCATGTGTGCCTCACTTGTAATGATGGCATTCTCTGGTGGGTGAAATTCAATTGCAATATTACCTGTTCTGGTAGAGGCTAAACACGGAATCCGCGTGGAGAAGATCGTACGTCCTTGGATAAGTCGACATGGCTTCGCACCTGCAATGGAACGAATCGAATTCAAATGAACGAATGAACATGACACTTCTTCGAATGCGATATAGACCACGTGAAGCATTTACCAATTCTGATATGTCCCAATCAACCCGCGTTCGTAGATGACCCCTAGAGTGTTGATCTTCGATTCGGTGGGGACCACGTTCATGACCCACACTGGATCATCAATCAGTGCAGCCGCAAATCCTCCGAAACGTGCATTCATGTCCAGCAAGTTGCGGTACCTCCCACGCTGGCCCAACTGATTGATGGCAGCCTTGTAGTATCCCAATCTCTTCTTCCAGAGTTCTGTATCATGTAAGAACAACTCTGGTGTAGCTCCATCCAAGCTTCCACTTTCAATCCTCGGTGGGACTGCAGTCAGTCTTTCCGGCCATTTCTGCAGTGCCCCACCTGCGACTTCTTGTATCGTGGCCGCCTCAGGGAGGGGAGTTATGCAAGCCTCCATTTTCGTGTACCTGCATCGGCATTTCAAGTCAGCAAAACTCCTAATGGATTTAAATGAAATCCAAATGAAATTAGACTTAGAATACGAAAGGACTAACCATCCTGCATCGGGATTTTGTGTTTGGCAGAATCGAGGGGTCTTGAAGACCTTTCGGTTAATTTTGCAGTGTATGTGATTAGTGGGTTTCTGCCAAATGGCGATTTCACCCTTCTCTTTCAATTTCTTCCAACAGAGACTTCTTGCTACTGCCTCAATCGCAGACTGCTCGGCCTTCAGGTCTTCCTCCGTTCTCTGCCAGCCCTTCCAGTGAGTCTTCCAGTTGATTGGTGGCCCGGACAGAATCCAATACCCACCGGGCCGTAGGATGCGATCGATTTCAATTAAGTACAGCCCATCTGTTTTATGAATTCTAAAAACAATCAACAACAATCCGAAAGTGAACCAAGAAATGCCAAGGGCCTGTTTGGTTGCCACTTAAAAAATGATTCCATCTCATTTTAATAACACAGTAATTATGTATTAGAGATCATAGTTTATGGCATGTTTGGTCGAACCAAATTTCAGCAAATATCATGAAATTCAGCACGGCATTAGACTGATTAATCATGAACCTTAATGACATTCGATTCAATCAAACACGCCTTTATTAAATTATATGTTATCAACATTATTTTGAATCATTACCTAAATATCTAATACATAATCATAGTAAACTAAAATAAGATGAACTCAAGTGGATTTCTCAAAGTGATCTGCAACATGCGCGAGATCTAGGCCATTCATTAGGTGGTCCATCATGAACATGCCACATGTCAAAAATGGACTCGTCCATGGCCACCTGATGAATGAGCGGACTAGCCCTTTTATGGGTCAGATCAAATGTATAGAGAGGCCCGCCTGATGAATGAAGGTGGATCACCTCAATCTACTTCTCAAACCACTCAGGTAATTTTATGTAAAAATTCACAAAGCCATTTAAATTCCAATTGAATTACCATAGAGGTGCCACGGAATGAGGCACCGAGAGCAATGCGCCATGTCGAAGGCCCTCGAAGGATATGGAAGCCTGATGGATGCGAGCACTCCAATCATAGCTGGAATTCCACGTTCGAGCGCAAATTGCACCTGCGCTTCGTGTGAGTCCCTCGGTGCAAACGACATGGCCGTGATGTTCCGGGACAGAAGGTAACCTCCCCAGCTTGCAACCTATGATACAAACAACACATTCATAATCAAATGATCTGTTCTCCTCACAAGCACATAGATGTCTTTTCTACTATCAGTTTTCTTCTTTAAGGGCATGTTTGGTTGCACCAAATATCATGATGTTATTTGCTGCGACCATATGCAACCTAAACAATGATTGGCTTAATCACTTGCAATGAAATCTAGGTGTAGGCAATGAATGGTTCATAATAGTATATTTTCACATTTGTGTTGCGGTCGGTGAATCCAGACCGTTCATTTGGTAGCTTAAATTGGATTGCCAATGCTTGTAAAAACAACCTGATAGGTTGATCCGAGTTGTCCGATCTGCATCCTTGGAAGAAATGGTTTATCAATCAGATGGTTAGGATTGTCCAATTAATGCAGACCACGCAAGGTTGGACCACCAGATTGATGGAAAGGTGGTGAATGAGCAATGATGATACTAAAATTTCCTCAAGTTATCATGGTCACCCTCTTATTCTTGATTTAGTTGGGGGGCCCATTTGATTGCTTGAGTTGGTGGTTACCATCACATGAAAACCGTTGGATCGATACTACTGAAGTTTCTAGCGTAAGTGGTAAGTGATTACACCAGATGATTCATGTGTCTTGCCTTGCAAGAGTCCATCAATGGTCAGTGGGACCGAGTTGACCCAGTCACACGGCTAACTCGGCCATCTGAGCTCCTATCCAACGCCAGTCTCTTTGAAACTCACACCCACCCTCATTGATTTGCATACACACCATTTTTGGGGTGATGTTTTATACTAATGCCTGGCACGCATTTCACTCAAATCAAACCGTCCAAATAGTGGGACCCACTTCAGTTAGGTCAAAGGCCCCAAATCAGATTGACTGGACAACCCCATCCTCACATAAAAAATGACACTTCCCCATTATACACTGAGCCATGGATTTTAGTAGTGTAGTACTGTTCTGTTCATTACCCACCTAAAGTGGGGCCCACCATTCGGACCGTTTCATATGGGTGGGTGGGTATACATGCCCTGTGAACCATAAAAAATGGGGTCCACCATTTGGACCGTTTCATTTGGGTGGTATACATGCCTCGTCTGCAATTAATGTAGGGACGCGTGTCAACCATCACAGTCAGCCAGAGTATCAAAGTTTTTCTCATTCTACACTGGCAGCGACAAAACAGTGAAAATAAATAAATAAATAAATAAAAAAAAAGAAAGGAAGAAAGAAAAAAAAGAAAGAGAAGAAGTTACACATAACATCAGCCAAAGCCGTCAGTCGTCAGTTAGGTGCGTTCATGCCACGGCTCTATATTCGCCACCATTTATTTAAGAAGAATTATATGGTACTCGATCCGATCAGAGCATACGCGGGCTTTAAATTCTGATAAGTGGGACCGTTGTTCGGAAATCTAGACCACTGGTCTGTTACCTCCTAACGTGGATGTGTCATACCTCAGAAAACTTCCTAAGATCCAGGATGCTGGGCTTGAGATTCTTTCAGTTGATTGCTATTTATCTACCTAACCGTCCCTTTTCAGGCCATGAATAGAAAGCTTATTATGGATCAATCGAGGATATTTTATAGTTCCTGGTCCATCCATGATGGGGCACAACAGATGAGTGATCCTGATTACAGAAAAACCGGCCCCACTTTTCAGAATTTCTGAATTGAAAAACACGCGCATTCCTGGCTTAAACGGTGGCAATTGTAAACCAGCAAACATGTATCTCAACTCCAGGCCGTCCATACTGTAGGACCCATTGCAGATGCAGCAAACACCAAGGCCCCATCCTAACCGTCCAATCGATGCCCATCAGATGGACAATCAAAACGGTGCTGGGAACTTGGACGGTCTATATTTATCCCACAAAGGCCACGTGTATGTTTGATGAGTTGTCACACCAAAAATTGGGGAGAACGTACATTACACACCAGCGCAACTTTATTTTCTTGTCAGACTCGGCTGCTATTGCTATTTTTCTCCCCAAAAAGGTTTCAGTAAAATGACTATTTTCCCCCTCTACCGATGATATCTCATTTTAGTCCGCCCCTCCCCGGATATCCCCGCAATGTCTTAATTATTGAAGAGAAAACATAAAACCCGGTTTTCCAACCCGACCCGACCCGACCCGACCGGTCAACTCCTAACCCGGAAACCACATTGGACCCACTGTAGATTGGTCATGGTCCAAAAATCTCAATTGATTAGATAATGTTGAGTACCTCTTATCAATGGACATTTGTTTGTTGAATTTTGACCGTTTAGACCTCAGGAAAAAGTGGAGATTGGGCGTCCACCGTTGAAAACTTGTTGGGGCCCACAGAAGTTTTAGGTCAAGCTAATATTTATGTTTTATCTTCATCCATGTCTGTGTGATCTTATGAACAGGTTGGATGGCAAATAAACATCACCGTGGGCCCTATAAAGGTTTCAACGGTGGGAGTCAATATCCACTGCTAACTGTAGTGTGGTCCACCCGAGCTTTGAATCTTCTTCATTTTTTTGGCTCATGCTCTAAAATGAGCTGGAAAAATGAATGGACGGCGTGGATATAACACATACATCATGGTGGGGCCCACAAGAAGGGGTCAGTACCGAATCCGAGTCCGGACTTCCAGTGCCGCGTGCTGGCTAGTCCAATGATCGGAACGTTCCGGCGTATGACCATCGCTACGCAGTGAAAATAAAAATTTCAATTGTTTCCATTCAACTCTAGAAACTAACGGACGAATCATGACGTAGTAACAAAAAATATGGACGGTCCAAATAATCTGACCATCTCAGAATGTGGGCCCCAGTGGTTGGTGACACACGCCGGATCCTGAGCCGCTACAGACGGAGAGCGAACGGTATAATAAATAGTAAATACAGACCCAAACCGTCCGGTCCGTTTCTAAAAAACCGACCTTTCAACGAGCCGGTTCAAAACCCACAACGTCCGGTCCGTCTCAAAAAAAAAAAACCGAAAATGAAAATTGAGAAGGAGAGACGAACATACCCCACAACCGGTATCGATGGCGGTCCTGATCGAACCGTCCCTCAAAGGGATAAGCTTCTCGATATCATCAATATAAGCATCGGCCCCACGTGGGAACATGGTCCCACCGCCCGGGAACCGGAACTTTTCGCCCTCGACCCGGATCCAGTTCTGACCCGCTTTCTCGATCGTCAGCTCCTTGTGCGGCACGTTCGCGAACCACGCCAGCTCCCTGCTCTCGGGCCACGCAAACGGGTTCCGGTACCCGAACGGAGCCGGCACCAGACACTTCAGCAGTTCTCTCCTCGCAGGGCAGTGCCTCTCCCTGTACACCAACCTCTCCCTGGCGTATTTTAGCGACCGGTCCCTGTCCTCACACGGCGTATACTCGCTGTACCGCGCGTCGCACGGGGGGTAGTGCCGCGCGACCTCCGCGGGCGGCACGTCAGTGTCGTCGGCGGAGTGGTGGGTTGAGAAGTCAAGCGCGGAGGCGATTCTCGCCGGAGGGCAGGGGGTTACGGCGAGGAGAGTGGAAGTGGGTGTGAAGGAGCCGTGCTGCCATACGCCGAGGAGATAGGATAAGGAGCAGAGAACGGTGAGGAGAGCGATGGGAAGGAGGCTTATTCTCTTCCAGTAAGGGAAGTAGAGCTTCCATACACTGGAGTAGGGTGTATGCGCGCTAGCCATGGCCACTTCTTCTTTGGGGGATTAAAGAGGATTTTAAAGGTTTTTGTAGGAGGATGGTAAGAAGGTCATAAAGGATAGATGATGGAAGGTTGGACTCGATCAAAAACAGGAAGCCATGTATATATCATATATGTATGTATGTATGGATGGATGGGGTCGTTGGATGATGGTGGGATTGGATTGGGTTTTTTCTTGTGAGGGGGCTGAGTAGGAATATTTTAAGCTGGGGTCGCCGAATGCCGTAATTAGGATTTTGAAGCTACGGTGTTGGTGGGATTTGGGTGGTGCTGTTTCCCTTTTCGAACTCTGATAGAAGAGCATGGTACGGAGGACTACTGATTCAACTGGTCCCCTTGCTCGTCTCGTGGAGTGATGGCAAGTTGAATTGGTAGTCCTGTGGACTATGTAACTGCGTATTGGCTTGCATCGGAAGCCGATTGTGTACTGAGTAACTCAGTACGCGTACTGAGTATGTGGACCCAACGTGACTAAATTATTTTATCCACACCGTCCATCCGTTTTAAAAAACCATTTTATATCCTGATAGAAAAATTGAATCATTTCCAAAGATCAAGTGGACCATAGCTTACGAAACAGTGTGAATTAAACTCTTACCGTTGAAAACTTATCGGGGATCAAAGAATTTTTAGATCAATCTGATATTTGTATTTTCGATTCATCCATGTCTGTGTGATCTTTTGAACGGGTTTGATGATAGATAAATATCACTTTTTTCCCTAGGAAGGTTTCAACGGTGGATATCATTCTTTGTACTGTGTCTTGGGGTATGGTTCACTGGAGCATTGGATATGATCCAATTTTTAGACCACGCCCTAAAATTATCTGGAAAAACGGATGTACGGCATGGATTAGACACATACATTCATGGTGGGCCCCAAGGATTTTACTCAGTATGATTAAGCCAATAGAGTTATTCAGTACACAATCCGCTTCCGCTTGCATCCATATATGGTGGGGATGATCACATGCGTTCACGTTCGAGCTGTCCACCGAGATGTGTGAGTTACATCCAAACCGTACATTATATCCGCGCCCCCATTGTTAATACTAGAAGTTGAAAGCTGGTCTGATAAATTATTCAGGTGGGCCGTATCGAAGGGGACAGCGTGGGACATGTGAGAGGGGACGCCCACCAAAGAAGCTTCCAGAGGGAATGTGGGGTCCACCGTGTTCTATATGTGTCATCCAGACCATTCATCTGGTGGGTCCGAAATTCAAGACATACCAAATTTTAAATGGGCCGCAGCAAGTGAATATATAGGCTGTAGAAGTTCTTGTAGTTTGATTCATGTGATACATCGCACCTGAGTTTTCGAGAGATACGATTCTTGATGTACGGTTACCTTGGGAATTAGAAGCACTTGCAGGGTTCGGATTCTTAAAAAGATCTATATCGGGGAAACGGATTGGCTACTCCCTGACACCAGCCAATGGCCGGTGGTCTGTGCTACGTGGGTCCCACCATGATGTATGTGTTTCATCCATGCCACCCATCTATTTTTACAGATCATTTTATGGTATGAGTCCAAAAATGAGGTATATCCAAATCTCAGTTGGACCACATTACAAGAAACAGTGTTGAATGAGGGTCAACCACTAAAAACATTCTGGGTCATAAAAGATGGATGTCAAATAAACAGTATAGTGGGCCTTAGGCGGATTTTAATGGTTGATATCCAATCACTATTGTTTTCATGTGGTGTGGTCCACCTGATATTTATATCCCTCTCATGTTTTTGGAACGAGCCTTAAAATGATATGCACCGACCACCAGCCACGGGGCTGGTGGCAGGGGGAGTAGCCAATCCGTTCCCCTATATCGGGCCCTACACGGCTCCAACGTACCGTCCGTTCGCATGTACGCTACCTATGTGCGATTTATCTGAACACATGGCAGAGCGCGATGGTCGATACGGAGGAACGCGGGTTCCAGACAACAACTGCCATTAGCGACGGTGCTCTATCAGCCCCACCATGATATATGTGTTTTATCCACACCGTCCATCCATTTTACCATATCATTTTAGGACAGCAACCCTAAAACGAAGCATATCCAAATCTAAGGTGGACCACAGCACAGGAAACAGTAGTGATTGATTTGGATACCCACTTATATTTATGTTTTCCCTTGATGCAGGTTTATGTGACCTTATCAACAGGTTTGATGGCAAATAAACGTTAAAGTGGGCCCTGGAAAGTTTTAACGGTGGGCAAAATACATATACCATCGTACGGCCTACAGTATTTCGCAATCCGCGTCCATCACGTAGGCACTTAGAAATCTTGAACTTGACAAAATTTAATTTAAATTAAACGGTCCAAATCGTGGGAACGTGGATTATGTCCTGTCCCTACCTGTACCGCCCCGTCCTCGACGGAAATGGAAACGGATTGGCTACTTCCCCTGCCACCAGCCCCGTGGCTGCTGGTCGGTGATCTGTGGGCCCCACCATGATGTATGTGTTTCATCCATTCTGTTCATCCATTTTTACAGATCATTTTAGGGCTTTATCCGAAAAATAAGAGGGACACGAATCTCAGGTGGACCACACCACAGGAAAACAATAGTGATTGGATATCCACCATTAAAATCCTCCTAAGGCCCAATGTACTGTTTATTTCACATCCAATCTGTTGATTAGGTCATACAGGCCCAGATGAAGGGAAAAAACAAAGATCATCTTGATCCAAAACTTTTATGGCCCCTAAAAAGCTTTTAATGGTCGACTCTCATTCAACACCTTTTCTTGTAATGTCGTCCACTTGAGATTGTGATATACCTAATTTTTTGTCTCATATCATAAAATGATATGGAAAAACAGATAGACGGCATGGATGGAACACATACATCATGGTAGGGCCCACAGAGCACCGACCAGCAGCCATTGGCCGGTGTCAGGGTGAGTAGCCAATCCGTTTCCGACGGAAATCAGTCTAGGCAGGTGCTCTGTGAGGTCCACCATGATGTATGGGTTTCATCCACACCGTTCATTCAATTTTCTATGTCATTTTAGAGTTTAAGCCCAAACAAGTGGACTTTTTATATGATACCCGCTGCAGAAATGTCATCATGCAGGAGACACATCAATTAAACAATAATATACTCTGATTAATGTGCACCCCTTCTCTTAATTCAGACCGTTGACTGATTTTCATCTCGACCATCCATGAAAAATGAAGTAATCGGCCAATTAAGAAATCAAATTAAAATAAACGTAGGAAGCATCTAAAATGAGACCCATGATTTTAACGATTTATCTACTAACTGTGAAATTTCGCAGCGCCTGCTTATCAACCGTACATGTCAGTGTACACTAATATAAAAATAAAATAATTTAAATATATGTATCAGTTTACTTATGGAGAGCATCTTCTAAATCTATCTCATTTAGCCTGTATAGGTTGGGCCTGTCCTGGTTTGATTTGTCTAGGCAATGCTGTCTTAGTTATTTACATCTGTCTACTGTTTGTTAAATCCCAAAAGCGTGGTGGTTAGGTTGAAGTCTCTGGTCCACTTATTTTCTATTTTGAGACACCTGAAGCCATGTGGGGCTCATCAGGTTATTAGAATGAAATCCACGCCGTCTATTAGGCTTAAAAACCTTTTATTCTTCATGGGTATTTGTTCTTTTAATTCGGGCTATTGAGTGATTTTCATCTCCACCGTCTATCAAATGTGCAATGAGCAGAAAGTTACGAATTCTAATCAATACATGTCATGATATACGAGCCATCTAAAATGGGACCCACGATTTTAACGGTTTAGCTTAAGTTATATGCATGCAACTGTGAAATCTGGGCCAGAATATAAAACGGTTTTTTCTATTAAAGACGCGCATCCGCTTATTATATTAAAAAAGTCCACCCTCCCTCCCTTCTTCTGTTGCAGGCCGTACGGGATCTTTTTAATGCACGAATCCACTTGCATCAGCGTGAGAGAAGCTTTGATACTCAGGTAGAGTGTGATGGTTGATACGCAGGCACCTACTAATTACTTTACATTTACATTTTCTAATTAAACTGGCAAAATTATAGGTGCCAGTATAAATTTGACACGGTTTGGTGGAAATTGACTGGACCATTAAAAATGAAATGCATCAATGGCCCTATTTCAACGAATAAATGTTCATCAAACAGAGGTTAGAATCGCTTGAGAATCTGATTTGGAGGTTTTGATTTAGCTACGTTGGGTTCCATAAAATAGTTGTATCAAGCATCCACGATTTTTGGGTGCCTGAGTATCAAGCATCATGAGCTGCCAGATTATCAAATAACTCCCCTTGTGTCATACGGGCGCCATTCTGTCGGGTCGGGACCTGACTGGTCGTGACCGTGGGTCCACCTCGATGTATGTTACGTATATGTATATCCCTGCCGTCCATCCGTTTTTTCACCTTATTTTAGGGCATGGCTCTAAAAATGAGGCAGATCTAAATCTCATGTGGACCACGCCACAAGAAACAGTGTTCATTGGACAGTCACAAAAAGCTTCAAATAGTCAATCAAACTATTTCCAGTGGCGTGTTGTACCTTAGATTTGGGGTTGGAAATTTTGATAGACAGTGTTTACATCCATTTTCAGTACGGTGTACTAGAAAATTGTCACACGGTGACACACACTGAAGACGTACTGGCACCCGTCGATTGATGTTCTCCGGGAGTCACGGATTATCTTATTAATATAATCGCACGTAACATTAAAGCATGCTTTTTGGGGATGAATCTTAGTATGACATGTGGCCAGGATTAAAGTGCTCGTTAACGAGGCAATGTACCAGGTACATGTATAAAAGATTGGTCGAAATAATGAATTTATTACGAATTTCATGAAGATATCACCATGGGGCCATTTTTTTCACTATCTTTTCAAAATGGGAGATCTTCCTAGAGACATTTGTAGAGACAACAATGATTAAGAAGATTCTGAACATTAGGAGATCGGACCTATGTCCAAGCAAACTAGCCTTAGATTTAAACCTAAGTTGGGAGATAAAATCTCATTGGCTAATCGCAAGTCATCCATTAATTGGAACAAAATGAATGAGAGAGTTGAATGAGAAGGCAAGTCTATCTGATAATAACGTATCGAATACATCTAATTTGCCAATAATGTGAAGATTGGAAGAGACTTAGAGATCATCCAGATACCTCTACGATCAAATTTCGATCAGAATTAGGTTTTTGGGAGATCATGATGTTTAAACTATCACGTAATAAATGGTGAAAATGATAAAGAATGTTTGATCCAAACAATCCAATACCTCAAAGTGGACAAGGTGGGCCATCAACAAAGATGTTGAATGGGTGGGATTGATCTAGATTCATCCATTGACCTGGTTGTCTTGATTAAAGGAATCTTAACATATCTAGGCCTGACCTTTAGTGGACCACGAACATCTCCGCGAAGCTAGCGAGTCTAGATCCGACTGAAGTCCTTTTTCCCAATCCAAATGGCCAGTTTCAGAGTAATAAATGAAAATTTCACATCCGGAATTACGACGAGAGCGCGAAGGATCCATAAGCAATAAGGAAGCCCAACGAGGGGTTTTCACTGCCTCGACAAGCTATAAAAGGAGCATACGAAAAAGAGCTCGATGCCCCACACTAAATAGATTTATCTACTTTTCGTTTATCTTTCCTTAGTTTAGCCTAGCATAGGTAGCAATTGCACAGCGGTTCTGCTACACTACCTTAAGAGTAGGAGTAGATATCCTCAACCTTAAGTTATAGGATTATATTCAATTGAATTTTGATTCAGTTGTTCATACCAACCAAGTCACGTACTGCTGACCACCCGTTTCAATCATCTGTTTCGATAGACAAGTGAAGTATTTATTCTAGTTTAATTTACTTTTCGTTTATTTATCTGGTTGATTGATATTTTGTCAATTATAACTATACATTTTATATCAATAAAGTCGACATTTATTCAGCTTATTCCATTTTATTTGTACATTCTTTATCATTTGAGAGACATCAAACCTAGAGACTATTGAAAGAAAAAGTCCTTAAGGCCAAAGGCTCATGTATATTATTACAAGGCAAAAAGAACTCATTCAAAAGGGTTAACCCCTACCCTTTCACAAAATTGCTTGAATGGAACGCAAATCGGTGGTCGAGAGGATAACTGAATCTCAATCCAATATCCAATCTCCAATCTGTCCGTCTCGGTGCGAGGGACACCAACAATTCAATCATAACATCTGGGTCAAGCAGACTCTGACATGCCTGTGTACCTACTCTCACAAGAATAATCAATCTAGGACCTTGTTTACACGTGTGGCCTATTTTGATTGAATTGATAGCAACAAACAACATGGATATACAACACATACATCGAGATGGACCCACGGTCTTGACCTGGATGAATTGGTTAGGTCCTGACTTTACTGATTTTGTGCCCGTGTTATGCATTTAGTTGGGGTGCGGGTTGGGTACTACCCCCACCACGACCTAGCAAGGGACGAACGTACACGTCAGGAGCTCTATGGGTTCCACCGTGATCTATATGTTTTATCCATGCCATGCATCTATTTTGACATATCATTTTAGGACATGACTCTAAAAAGGAACCAGTTCGAATGCTCAAGTGGACCACACCACATGAAGCAGTGGGGAATAAACTCTTACTGTTGAAAGGGCCCACCGTGATTTTTATTTACCATCTAACCTATTCAAAAGGTCATATAAACATATACAAAAGGAAAACATAAATATTAGCTTGATCCTAAACTCTAGTGCCCCCAAGAAGTTTTCAACGCAAGGCTTTAAATCACCACTAATTCATGTGGCGTGGTCCACTTGAGCCTTCTATCCACCTCTTTTTGGGCCAATGTCTTAAATTGATCTTTCAAAATAAATGGATGGGACGAATAAAATATATAAATTATCACTGCTTCATGTGGCATGGTCCACTTGAGCCTTCTATCTGCCTCTTTTTGGGGCAATGTCTTAAACTGATCTTTTAAAATAAATGGATGGGATGAATAAAATATATAAATCATGATGGGCCTCATAAACCCCCTAACATGATCGTCCGTCTCTAGCGAGGTCGTAGTGGGGTAGTACCCAACTGCGCCGTCTAGCCAGAGCAAGAGAGACTCGAGAATCGTTACAAAGGTGTAGACATCTTGCCCAAGGCTGACAAGCTGATAAGATCGAACCTAGTTAACTCACCTAGTTAAACCCGGTTGGATTGGAACTAATTAACTCACCTAGTCAAACCTAGTTAGATCGGACCCAGTTAACTCACCCAATTAAGCCCAATTAGATCAGACCCAATTAACTCATTTAGTCAAACCCAGTTAGATCAAACCCAGTTAGCTTACCCAGTCAGACTGAACCTAGTCAACTCGCATGGTCAAACCCAATCAACTCACCCAACCAACTCGACCTCAAACTAAGTCAATTTAAGCCCAAAATTTGTCCAAAACCAAACCCCATTTTGGTCCAAACCTAAGCTCATAATGAGCCCAAACCTTAGCCCATTAACCTTTAGGACAACCATAAATCAAAACTAGAAAGAACCAGGGAACTTCTCACCATTCCAGGAGTTCCTTGAGAAGGTAGAGGGCAAGCCATGTGATGGGTGATGGGGTTTTTTCCCCGTCTTCGACCGGTCCTGAGCCCCGCTCGACCGGTCGTAGGTTCGAGCCCTAGCACGACTCAAAGTCCAGCGAGTTCGTGCTGTTTTTTCCGGAGGCTAAGACCAGCCCTGAAATTTCCAGGACCAGTCGAAGGTGGGCTTCGACCGGTCGTGGACAGGCTTCGACTAGTCGAAGGAGGCTACGACTATCCAGGACTAGTCGAAGGTTACGCAGTTTGTTCCGCGATTTTGCGCGAAACTGCGGATTTGAGTCCTTTCGCAACCGGGATGCGAAAGGAAAGTTTCCTAAACTATAAAAGGGTTTGCCTAGGGTTTTCTAGGTACGGCAAGAGGGTTTCCTAAAGCTTTACAAGGGATTTGCTAAAGGGTTTAGGGCTATTAAAAAGTGAGAGAGAGAGAGAGAGGAAGAGAGAGAGGAAGCTTATAGAAGGGAGGTTCTGCTCGTGGAGGTTATCTACTGTGTAATCTATATCTCAGCGCTTCTATGTCCTCGTAATCGGTTAGATCTCTCCATTTTCTCTATTTCTCTTATTTTTTATCCACTCCTACGTGAGTGAAGAAGGTTGTAACGTTTTACTTCATAGTGGATTGTTGATTTGGACGAGGTCCCATGGTTTTTACCTCTTTGATGATTTTCCACGTAAAAATCTCTTGTGTGGTGTGTGATTGATGCATTGATTGTTTTCATTGCTTTATTATCCATAATTCTGGTTTGTTCTGGAGGGCTAGATCCTAAGGTTTTGTGCAAGGCCCCCAACAATGGGCGACGCCTTGGGCACCGCCCGCCACGTGGTAGCTCTCCTACCTTAATAGGAGAGGGTGCAAAGCATGTGTAGTTGCTTCGAATCCAACCGTAAGTGTGTGAGGAGGAAAAATGACTCTGTTGTCTTCCTCTTATGCCAAATTTATAATCTTCGTAAGCAATCCAACCGTCGAGGTTATGCCATGTGGCAATCTTAAATTCTGGCCATTTAACCTCTTTTGACCCTAACATTCCCAAAAATTACAAGAAAATCAAGCCCAGGGGCTATAAATAGCCCATGTCTCCCCCATTTTTAAGCATCCATAAATTTCCAAACCTTTACATTTCCCATTCTCCAAGCCTCCCCACATTTCAGTGTCAGCCCTCCACCAAGGAGAAGTGAGAATAGATGGAGAGGGTCCAACCCAGGTCAGCCTAGCCTAGTCCAACCTTGAGTCACCTAAGCATCCATCCTAATCCAAGCTACTCAATATGATCCTTGCGATAAAACCATTCACCCATTCGTCTAGCATCAATCAAGCTTTATCCAAATTACATTTGCATTAGGCAATATACATTCCCTTCTCAATCGCCTGCTTGTTGTTGGCGTGAGCTGTCATACAAGGATCATATCAGTTTATTTATAGAAAGTATTTCATTGTAAAATCCCTTTCTTAAAGGGTCAATCACAATTATAGCCTTAGATCATGTATATCCTAGAATAGCTTACCGTGTATCTACATATACTTGTATACTCTGCTATGGCATAAAAAGTAGAAAAGAAACTTTTGTCATGGTATCAAAGCAAGATCCTAGGATCTTTGCTCTGTCTACCTCCTGATCAACATCTCTAGCTCTCAACAACCATGGCAGAGTCCACTCTCAATGACCGGACAACAAAAATAACAGAGGCCTTGACCAAAGTCCAGACCTCCTCTCAGACCTCCTCCGATTCCTCGAATGCTCCTATTAGCATTAAGTTGGATGGTTCCATCTATGCCTTATGGTCCTAAGTTGTTGAGATGTATATCTCAGGAAAAGACAAACTGGGATATATTACTGGCGACTCTCCACAACCTCTCGAAACTGATCAATTTTTTCGAAAATGGAGAACTGAAAATGTCATTGTCAAAGGATGGCTAATCAACTCAATGGACCCTTCCTTGATTGGTAATTTTATTCGATTCCCTACTGCTAAACAGGTATGGGACTCAATTGCTACAACTTTTTTTTATGGGACTGATACATCCCAAGTATATGACCTTCGACGTCGTGTAACTCGCATGAGGCAGGCAGGTGGATCCATTGAAAAATATTACAATGATCTTCAAGGTTTATGGCGCGAAATTGATTTTCGTCATCCTAACCCAATGAAATGTGCAGGGGATATTCAGAAATATAACTCCATTTTACAGGAAGATAGAGTCTATGTCTTCCTCGATCGCTTGGATGATCGACTGGACAAGGTTCGAAGTGATGTGCTTCAGTTACAACCCTTCCCTACAGTTGAGCAGGCATATGCTCATGTCCAACGTGAAGATATTAGGCAAGCAGTCATGACATCTAGTAGTGACATTGCTCCAGGTGCAGTTATGGCAACCAAAGGATTCAAACCTGGAAAACCAAAATCAAAACCTCAATCTGATGGAGGAAAGTGCACCCATTGTGGCAACATGAAAAATACCCGTGAAACTTGCTTTAAGTTACATGGGTATCTTGAGTGGTGGAATGATTTTCAGGCAAGGAAAAAACGTGAGGGGCCTGGCACTAATGAAGGCACAGGGAAGGTAGCTGTTGTAAGAACCACAACTATCTCTTATTGCTCAACCAGAATCAACGACTCCTTTCACACCTCTCAATGATCAAGGTAACTGTGGACAAGTATTGATTACATGTCATGACCACGATGATAGCATGTGGATTATAGATTCCGGGGCTACTGATCACATGACTTTCGATTCTCATGATTTCTCACACATCACTCAGCCCAGGAGAACTTGTATTGCAAATGGTAATGGAGTTCAATATCCAGTCACGGGAATGGGGACAGTGGCTTTATCCTCCTCTCTCTCCTTAAACCATACCTTACTTGTTCCATCTTTATCAAATAAATTGCTCTCTGTCAGTCAAGTTACAACTGACCTCAATTGTGTTGTATTAATGTATCCTACTTTCTGTCTTCTTCAGGATATTCTCACCAAGGAGATCATTGGGCGTGGTACTAAAAAAGGGGGCCTCTACTTCATGGATGACTTCAGTTTAGGGAAAGTCAATCAGGTCAGACACACAACCAGTGACAAAGAATGACAAATCTGGCTCCTTCATAATCGCTTGGGACATCCCACCTTCGGATATTTGCAACATCTCTTTCCAGCTTTGTTTTCATTACAACACGTATCATTTAAATGTGAGACATGTATTGTAGCCAAGAGTCATAGAGTTCCTTACCCCGTAAGCCACACAAAAAGAGACATGCCTTTTTCTTTAATCCATTCAGATGTATGGGGACCTTCCCCTGTTATTACTCCATCTGGAAATAAATGGTTTATCATTTTTATTGATGATTGCACTCGAATGACATGGTTGTATTTGCTGAAACAGAAAGATGAAGTGTTTGGCGTGTTTTAATCGTTTCATGTGATGATTCAAACACAATTTGCAGCTAACATTAAAGCCCTTCGTACCGACAATGGAGGTGAATATGTCAATACAAAATTTCAGGTTTATTTCCAACACCATGGCCTCATTCATGAAACCTCATGTTCCCAAACTCCTCAACAAAACGGCATTGCCGAGAGAAAAAAATCGACATATCTTAGAGACGGCACGAGCTTTGTTGATTGGAGCACATGTGCCTTCTCGACATTGGGATGATGTAGTTGCCACAGCTGTATATTTACTCAACAGAATGCCTTCAAAAGTCCTCCATTTTCAGACTCCTTTACAAACTCTCTCGTGCCATACATCTTTACCCATTGTGTTAATGCTTTCTCCCCGGATCTTTGGATGCGTTGCCTTTGTTCATCTCCATAAAAACTAACGAACCAAGTTGGATCCATGTGCAGTCCGATGTCTCTTCTTGGGATATGCTCTGCATCAGAAAGGGTATCGATGCTTTGACCCCATCACTAAACGAACATACATCACCATGGATGTCACCTTTCTCGAAGAAGAGACTTTCTATCCATCACCTGCAGCCAAATCATCTCTTCAGGGGGAGCTTCAAGAGGAAGAGATAAATTGGCTAGCAACAACATGACTAGAATCGGAGGGTGCATCAGAACATAATAATAGAGATACTGAGATAAGGTCGAATCACATTGAAGAGCCATGCAATATGGAATGTAATGAAACACCTGCACCTGTCAGTGATCTGCCTTCAAATGATGCAACAACAAGTGATGATTCCCCCTCTTTAGTACCCGACGGCCCCTCTCCTGAGAATATCACTGAGGTAAATGCCCCTGCCATATCCTCTTTTCCTGATAACATGAATAGTCTTGTGCAGTATGTGTTGCCTTTCAGACATAAACGTGGCAAACCACCAAGCCGATACTCTCCAGAAGTGGAAGATAGAAGATCTAAATATCCTATTTCCAACTATGTGTCCACTCACAGGCTATCCGAACCACTCAAGGCCTTTGCACATAAATTATCCTTAGATTACATTCCTCGAAATGTAGAAGAAGCATTACTTGATCCACAATGGAGTCAAGCGATAGAAGAAGAACTGAAGGCTTTGCAAAAAAATGAGACTTGGAGGTTGGTCTCATTACCTGAAGGAAAGAAAGCCGTAGGGTGCAAATCGGTCTTCTCCATTAAATATAATGCTGATGGGTCCATTGATAGGCACAAAGCGAGGCTCATGGCAAAGGGGTACACACAGACGTATGGTATAGATTACCAAGAAACTTTCTCACCGGTAGCAAAACTAAATACTGTTAGAGTTTTGTTATCTCTTGCAGCAAATTTAGATTGGCCATTACACCAATTTGATGTGAAGAATGCATTCCTCCATGGTAATTTAGAAGAAGAGGTTTTCATGGATATCCCACCTGGGTACTCGGCAGCTCCAAAAGATAAAGTAGTATGCAAGCTACAAAAAGCCTTGTACAGGTTAAAACAATCACCCCATGCATGGTTTGGTCGATTCAGTGCAGCTATGGAAAAATGTGGTTTTCAACAGAGTAACTCAGATCATACCTTTTTCTTAACGCACCAAGCTGGAAAAGTGACAGTGCTAATTGTTTATGTAGACGACATGATCATTACAGGTGATGACAAAGAAGAAATCTCCAAGCTTCAAGAGCAATTGTCAGCTGAGTTTGAGATGAAGAACCTAGGGGGACTCAAGTACTTCCTGGGAATCGAAGTTTTCAGATCAAAACAAGGTATATTTTTAGCTTAAAGGAAATATGTCTTAGACTTGTTATCTGAAGTGGGGTTACTAGAATGTAAACCAGCCGATACTCCCATTGTCCAAAATCATCAACTTAGGATATATGCCGATCAAGTGCCTAAGGACAAAGAGAGATACCAAAGGATAGTTGGTAAGCTTATTTACTTGTCATATACTCGTCCAGACATTGCTTACGCTGTAAGTGTAGTGAGCCAATTCATGCACTGCCCTAGCGAAACTCATATGAATGCAGTAACTTGAATCCTTCAATATTTAAAGTTCTCTCCGGGAAAAGGACTAATGTTCACAAAAAAGGATCATTTGAACGTGGAGGAATACACCGACGCAGATTGGGCATTAAATATTTCAGATAAGAAGTCAACTTCAGGCTACTTCACCTTCGTAGGAGGAAATCTCGTTACTTGGAGGAGCAAGAAACAAAAGGTGGTGGCGTTATCCAGTGCTGAAGCAGAATTTCGTGGTATGGCTAAGGGAGTGTGTGAACTTCTTTGGCTGAGAAGGCTTTTGACTGAGATAGGCTTTGCTCTCAACTCTGAAATGAACTTGTTTTATGACAATAAGGCAGCCATTGACATCTCTCATAATCCTATCCAACATGATCGAACTAAGCACGTTGAGGTCGATCGACACTTCATTAAACAGAATCTTGAAGAGAAAATCATTCGGTTCCCATTTGTCAAGTCAGAAGACCAGCTAGCAGATGTACTCACTAAAGCCGTATCCAGCAGAAATTTCTACACCTCACTGGACAAGTTGGGCATTAGAGACATTTATGCACCAACTTGAGGGGGCGTGTTGGCGTGAACTGTCATACAAGGATCATATCAGTTTATTTATAGAAAGTATTTCATTGTAAAATCCCTTTCTTAAAGGGTCAACCGCAATTATAGCCTTAGATCATGTATATCCTAGAATAGCTTACCGTGTATCTACATATACTTGTGTACTTTGCTATGGCATAAAAAGTAGAAAAGAAACTTTTGTCACTTGTTACATCCATCAACATCATATCTCATAGCATTCCCACACCTAGTTGGCTCTAGTGTATGCTATGCGGCTTGCCAATTGACTGGATCATGCCCATCAAAAACTCGGATTGATTGGTTATTTTACTGCTTTGGCAAGTAACTAATTCAGAGTAGATTTATCTGACCTGGGCTACCACTTGATAGCGATGGTGTATTGACACAACACATACATACACTTTGCATCACCCATGTGCAAGAACTAATCCCAACCCTCGATAGCTGATATAATCCTGTGAAGTAGAGACCGTACACTCATACGAGCAAAGAGGGTACCTAACACCTTCATTCTTTGTAACCGAGGTCCCTTACCCCAAATCTTCGGCCGCATATCAAAGAGTTATTTTAGGGTAGAAAACCTTTAGAATCTCTTAGATCATCTTAAGGTATGAGCCCAAAAATGAAGCAGATCCAATGCACAAGTGGACTACACCAAATAGTAAGCTTGGGTTGCATTAAATGCAAGAGTCATATTTGGTGTAGTCCAATTAGGCATTGAGCATTGGATTTGACTCATTTTCATACTTCTACCTTAAAATGATATGAGAAAAGGGATGGACAATGTGGATAAACAGATACATCATGACAACCTATATAGATTTGCCCGTTCATGGCTAGAGATGGGCATAGGTAAGACGTAATCTGCATCCCTCCTCTATGGGTTCATCCCTAAAATGACCTGTCAAAATAGATAGACAACATGGATAAAACACATACATCAAGGTGAACCCCACAGAGTCCCTACTAAGACCATCCACCTCCAGCTAGGTCTTTGTGGGGGTAGTACCCAATATGCGTCTGTTAGAGGCATGGGAAAGCCCATGGTGTGACGTAAAGGCAGTTATATAAAACTGGGCAGGGGATGACTCGACTCGACTTGAATCGAATGGGTGAGTTGGTCCAAACCGAGTAGGCTTTGCTCAATTCGAACTCAAACCAAGTCGAATTCGAGTTACCCAGTAACTCGACCCAAAATTCAATCCAGTCAGACTTGATTCAATCCGAAACCGACTCGACTCAGATTCAGGTATATATATAATAAAAAACCCCGACCCAATCCCAAACTCTTTCTTCCTCCCTCCTCCTCCTCCTCTTCTAATCCCGGCAACCACCCACCTCCATCACCACCCTCTCTCTCTCTCTCTCTCTCTCTCTCTCTCTCTCTCTCTCTCTCTCTCTCCTCTCCTCCACTCCCACTCACCCTCCTCTTCCAAGCCCACCACCACCCTCCTCTGTCTCTCCTCTCCACTCCCTCCCTCCCTCATCTATCAATCCGAATCAGTGCCAACTCGAATCGACTCGGTAATTTTTACCGAGTCGGACTTGGTCTGGATTAGTCCAGGCCAGACCTGGATTCGGATTGGTTTAGGCATGATGGACTCGGTACCGAGTCGAGTCGAGTTCGGGTCATGCCTATTTCAAAATCGGATCAAGTCAGGTCAATGCTAACTCGGTCCAACTCGACTCGATGCCCAGCTCTATAATTACGGGGTTATAAAGGGTGTTACATAAAGGTAACGGTGGCAACTATTAAACGTTATAGGAGCGTAATAGTCATAACAACCACTATGAAAAAATTGACCTGTAAATGCCATTAATGACCCATTACACCCCCTGTAAAGGCCGCAACAACTTGGTAATGGTCTGTTATTGGGTGGGTAAATATAGGTTTTTCAAATTTTCATTTTTTTAATATCATGGGATAGATACAAGTTTTTTAGAAATGCTCTTTTAATAAAAGAAGACCATAACGACAATTATAAGGGTCGTAACAGCTATTACGACCCATATCGTTGGTAACGGTGGTGGCCATTATGGCCACCATTACCATTAGAGAATACCTTAACCATGCCTCCATGTGTGAACTCGTTTGAAACCGTTTATTTGACAAGTAAAATCATGAGCGGTTCATAGTTAAAAAATCACTTTGTTGGGACAATACTAGCCATTTTACCAGTGACCCACTCCTCACTAAAAAAAGAGAGAGTTAACGACTCACTTTAGCATGAAATGTACACTTCTTACATGGTTAGGGTAATTTAGTAAAAATTAAAAGAGAAAGATCAGTGACCAATTGCATTAATCTAAGCCATTGAAATTGTGGGGCCCTATTGAACATATAGCATAGCTAGAACTATAGACATTTGAACAACACAAACCAACTAGTGGATGGTTTAAGATAAATTAAGAAATATAATATGCACACGTCATCATATTAATGTGATTTTCAACTTTTCTTAAAGGTGCACACAATTTAGATGGTGTTGATTGATATGCAGGTGTGCCACCTGCGTTGGACAGTTTTTACATTTTAATAACAGTGACTAAATGCACAGAGTAGTCATTATGGAGTTCTTATTTGAATACACGTGGAGCTATTGTTGATGGCCAAGATCTTGTAATCATGCTTCAAAGACGATCAAAACTGTTGATTAGTGGGGCTGACTCTAACATTGAAACTTACCCTTTAGTGGCTCAAGAATTCAACTCTATTTCAATCATCAGAGTCATGCATTTATTTATTTATATAATATAAGTTTTGGATGATTAATTCATGCAGTCACTTGCATAACATTTGGACGATTCAGACCACATGGCCAACTCTTCATGTGGTTCTATGTGAGGACTCATGCACAACGAACGCCGTGAATTATTGAATTAGATCATATATAATCAACAACTCAAATAGTAGGAGTGGGGCTACTTTTATCATTTTATTATTTGATAGGAGGAATATAAACACGTATGCTTTTCTGTAACGCCCTGAAAATCGGGGGTCGTGCATACACTCGACTCTCGAGTTCCCGGGGTCACTTATAACTGATTTTCATTAATATGCGTTTAATCAAGTTTAAATGCGCAACCTAAAATTTCCTGAAACATGAAGCACAACCACACAAGTCTACTGAAATGAATGAGATCCGGTATATATAGACGTCCAAGAATATAAATGGGCCGCACAAGGCGTTGCCCAACAAAACCACAAAAAGAATGATATATATATATATAATAAAGTTGAGTCCACAACTCAGCGATCTAAATCCTGCCTGTCAAGCCAATGGAGAGCCGCCCATCAACTAAAAATAGGATAGCTCGTCCTCCTCGTCTAAGCTCGTGTCGCTAGGCTCCTCATACTCCTCGTCACCTGCAACTACGGGAGAGTCTAGTTGGTGTTTTAAAATACCGTCCCAGAGTGAGAGTGAGTGATCAACTTAGTGGGTGCTATTAATCTTAAGTTATAACAGGCATCATTTATATTACGAATTTAATGAAAAATAATCATTCATAGATACCTATCTAATCTTATTAATGCATATGCATGATAGATGATATGATGCATGCTCTCGCCACAATACTCCCTCGAGCGACTCCATCTAATAATCGCATATGACCAACATTCCATTAGAGCGACCTCGACTGCCGAGTCGCCACCCTAACTAGTGCGATGCAATGTGATCGTGTTAGCCGAGTTCTTAGTTAAGTCTATTCATCCATCAGGTTGGGGAATCTGATACACCCCACATATCAATGCCTTAACTAGTTGCGATGCCAAGGCCCCTCAATGTGCGAGGCCAGGGCAACGCGATCCTTAATCCTGTCGGGTTCCCCATCCTCAACTTCAAGCACATGGGGAGTGCTGAAAACTGGGACCACTTGCGGTCACTACGGGAAGGTTCATCACCCCAGCGTAAGCCGACAGCTCGAACACATTGTCCCATTCCACCATGCCCGGCGCATGAGACTGTGGATCTGCTTCAGGTGGTTATCGATGGGCTACAACGGTTATGGGGTGTGTCAGGTTCTATACATGTATGAGCAAACAAGGTTAACAAAATAAGGTTGGTCAGTCAGTAGACTAGACTACATGAGTTCAGGCAAGTACGTGGCGGAACGACATCGGGTACAAGTGACCCATGTAGTCTAAGTACTGTCGCCCACAAGCACTCGTCCAAATCCATGAGTTTAGCCTCAAGACGGTCCTACCAACGGGGCTGCCTTCTCTCTTCTCATATTCCTGACCAACTCCAGGGTTTGGGTGGTGATTCATAACATGCCATCTAATAGGATTATCAACTAGCATAAACAATATCAAGTTCCATACTCATCATATAATTCAGAATCTCCTAGCAAGAGAGGCTAACAATATCATGAATAAAGGTGCATGTGTGTTGTATGGGTTGGTGAGGAAGTTAAGCACTTCCTACATCTCATAGAGCCAATTTGCACAAGGATTAATAAGGCATACATGCTATAGGGCAACATCATGTGGAGAAAACCAAACAAGGCATAAACATGAGATCATCAATGCGTACCAAATCATGTGAGAGGTAAGAACAACATTATATGAGAAAATCAACATGACATACAATTCCATACAATTCCAAATAATCCAACAATTCCTAGGTTTTTCCTTAGATTCTCCAAATGCATCATCCAAACAAACAAAATCATTAGACTCATACTACAATTAGTGCTATGCTACCTAAGGTTAATAGTCTGTTCCTATGGATCGTTGGAGGCTTGAAAAATGACTTAGGAGCGCCGAACTCGGAGTCGATTGGCCGGAATCCTAAGACAATGTACTCGCATGTTAGAATCTCATGCAAATCCACCCTTAACACAAAGGATTACAAAAAGATGGGCGCTTACCTCCCCAATCGGTTGGGAATCGAGCTTGGAGTGTGGATGTGGGAGAAAGGAAGGAGATCGCCAAAGTTCCAAGTTTCCTTGGGCTCCTCCACCAACAACACCCTCCTTCACTCTCTTCTTTATCACTTCTTTCTCCTCTTTCTCTTCTCCCTTTTCCCTTTTCCTCCTAGGGTAAATTTGTATGGGGAGAGGGGTGCCCCAAAGAAGCCCCTTTTATAACGTCAGATTTGGTGCAAATGGCCCCAAGTGTTAGGTTTTTACTATACTAGCCCTATGGGAGAGTTTTTCTAGCCTCTAGAGCCCACTATGGGGTATACATATTGATATACACCATAGGATAGTTATCCCTAATGATGATCCACCTATGGATATGTTCGGCCCGCCATTTAGATGCGCCGATCGACAGATATGATGGGAAGTCTATTCAATGGTCACCGATGGTCGATCGGGGCCACGACTATATGGATATGAGCAGGAAAATATCCTTATTCCATAGGTGAAGTTTGGTCATAAACTGACATTCCGAAATCCTCAACTTTGCCTAAGAGTGGAGGGCCCAATTCACGTAAGTTTTAGCTTCTTCCTTTAGGGTATTTGCAATTCTTATATACTCATCCTTTGGCTCAAGTTGAGTGGTTCTGGATAGTACCCATGTCCGACTCCCGCGATGGATGTGAAGCCCAGTAAGATGGACATTATTTTATAGTTTTGGAACTAGTAGCCCGTCAACGAGCGGTTTAAAGCTTGTTCAGAAAATCAGGGCATTTTTGGAATGAATTAGGTATTGAGATTTCTCGTGGGCAATGATTAGGGTTTAGATTAACTATGTTCATAGTGTGACCTATTTATAACTAGTAAAAGTGGAGATTTGGTCAAGATTACTCTAAACCGTTGGTTTTTAGGCTAAAAGAGTAATGGGGTTGATTTGACATATTAGCCAAGATTCGGGCTTTATCTGACTTGGCTTCGGTTAGATCTTTAATTTAGTCATGATTGTCTTAATTAGTTAGCAATGGGTTGGTTAGATTTGGGCCTTATGTGAGTAAATCATGGGGCTAAACTTGGTGTTCAAGTGATCGGGCGGATTCGTTAGCTTCTTACGGTTGATTAATCAGACTTGTGCGGTTCTTTACTGGTTCCACTCGTGTGTAAACTAACATTGAGTGCTAATGGTCAGTAAGTGACAATATAAGTTAATTACAAAAAAAAAATTCAAGGATTTTTGGAAATCCAAAACAGTGAAAATCCAGGATGTTACATTTCCTGTCCATGACATATTTCTTTTTTTATTTCTTTATTTTTTTTTCGAGGAAGAAATTACCTAATGCTTATGTGAAAATATAAAAGTGGCAAAACAAAGATGGCCCACGAGAGAATCCCAAATTATGATCCACATTCATGGAAATGGGCCATGTTTGGAAGTTGGAACATAAAACGGTGCAAGAAATATTCTCGTTTAACTGATGATTAAAAAATTCGGTGACTCAAACTGACTAGTTCGATCATGGGTTCATTCAGATTTGAATCAGAGGGAGGGTTGACTAGTGATTTTGAACTGAGTTTGAAATGGGATGAGTCCCATCACATTTTTTCAAGTCTTAAAAACCATATCATCAAGGTTTAAAATGGATGTATCGGGCATCATATTGTATCACCGTAAGGCTTAATGTGGAATAATGAATCGTCTATGCATACATTACGGAGATCAAAACTGATATGAAAAAATGAATAACCAAATCTCAAACATATACTTGAAATGCGTTAGATTGTGTTTAGATGTGGATTGGTGAACATGGCCTTTTGTGCTTGGCCTTCCATACCTCACACCCTTTTTGAAAACTTTTTCAATAAGAATTGAGTTTTCATACATGTGGATTTAAGGACCATGACATAAATTTATAAAAGAGAGCTTTTAAGTAGTTCAACTCATCACAACTACTCCTCCCTCAGGAGTTTAAACACTAAATAGAATCTATGTCCAACTAAAATATTGTGGATATGTAACACAATTCAAGTGCACCACCCCATTACGTATCTAAATCAATCATAACTGTAGTGGAGCCCACCGGTATGTTTAATTTAAATATCCAACAGTTAAACCTTAGTCTTAGAGCCTCAAGCCCATTATGTTCATACCCATTACTACCCCTATTCATATATTTCATGTGGCATTTATCATAATCATCATCATCATTTTACCCTTACACATGCTACACGTGGGTTGGTGCTCGCCTTGTTATGGTTCTATATACATGTTTAAGAAGTGTTTTTTTTTTTTTTTTTTTTTTACTTCCCATTGTAATTCTTGACAAATAAGCCAATTTTGATGTTGACAGGTACCTTGTTTGTCAAGCTTTTGATTCTTTAGTTTACATTCGTACCATTTGTGCATGTAAAAATTGTAAGGCATATCGTGATGTATGGGTCTTATCCTGTCCATTAGTTTTACCAGCTCATTTTGTGTGCATGAGCCCAAAAAATGAGGCAAATATAAAGCTCAAGTGGATCACACCACAGGAATAGTAGAATTTGAACACTTATCATCGAAAACTTGTTAAAGGCCACAAAAGTTTGGGATCTTATGAACATGTTGAATGACAAATAAACATCACTGTGGGACTCACAGATAACTTTCATCTATCAAGAGTGGACATCATTAGGACCAACTTTTCCCATAGTGTGGTCCACTTGATCTAGATCTTTTTTGTGCTCATGCCCTAAAATGAGCTAGTAAAAAGGATGGATGATGTGGATAAGACTCATACATCATGGTGGAACCTACATATTTTCCTTTATATTCAAACATTTATATTTCACTGCATTTCAACACCATTTCGGAGACAAAAATACTCCCAAAATTTCCTCCCTCCCACATGTGAAGCGAGTCATTATGTTGCTTTAGTACTATTGACCCGTATTTACGAGTATTAATAAAAAAACAAATACCCCTTAAAATGGTCCAATTGGCACAATTGACATCTCCAATGAGAAACATGAACTGCTTTCCATTGGAGAATAAGGACCACAATTTGAGGTGCCTTAGCTTGTCATCTAACTATTTTTCAAGGAAGGAAAAAACATCGAACCAACAACCGATAATTCATCTTTTCCTCCCTTATCCTTTGGGATTTGACATGTTATCCTTTGCCATATTACATGAGTTGCGCTAGCGTGCCTCTCCCTAACTACTTATTGGAGTTATTTTCAAATATTTAGAGTCATATGGGTAAAACTTTAATAAGATCCACCCCGTCCATTATGTAAGCTTTGCCATCTTAATCATTAACCTAAAAAATAATGATAATACAAGACTCAGGTGGGCTACAATATAAGAAGTTACTGGGAAGGTACACACAACATTACTTTTTTTGCGCCCACCACGATCTTTATATGCCATCCAATCCATTCATCTGATGTGCCTCTTCAGGATGAAAATAACCCAAAAAAGAAATTATTCCAAAACTTAGGTTAGTCATACCACGCGAATTTATGAATTTTAGATATAAATTTTTTGTCTTGATTATTTGGGATAAGACCAAAAAATACATAGTTTACCTAATAGACAACGTGGATTTCGAGCACTTGAACTCGTTATCCCCCACTAGAGAAAGTAATCTTGTTAGATATCGAGTCTTAGGTATGAAGCATTTGCTGCTTAATATTTTCATGGAGCCGGAATTCTGTATGATACATGTTGCGGTCTTCTTGTAGGCATTGGCTAGTTGTGGTTGTAGCTCCTAGCTTTGTGAGACCTACCAAATTGCTTGTTTGACATATAATTGGTTCATCAGATGGCCCATTCGATGTAAGGCTCTAGGGACGTAAATCAACCTGACCCAAAAGTTAGGTTTGCCACACTACAGGGAAGAAAAGGACGGGCTCATGCTACGGAATTTTTTCGATGAAGTCTGGTGCCCACTATATATTTCATCAGTGATAATAAAAAGGGATGAATAAGCACCCACCCAAGATTATGAGGTTGGATCATTTTTTTAATACATGCACTCACATCATAATGGTTTTTCATGACAACGGGTACTCGACCCCATGACCCCACTAAGGCATGAATAAGGACCCATAACGCCATATCGTTTACAACTGGAAAATAAGCTTGTTTTTACCTTGCTTGTGAGGCCTGCTGTGATGTTCATCGGGCATCTAACTCGTCCAACAGGGCAGCCCCACCATGAAATAATACATCTAAAAAATTACGTTGATCCAACCATCTTTTAGACTGTTACTTGAATTTGGAGGACGTGGATTGGGTACTACGTACCCCTGTTAGGATCTAGATAGAGCTGGACGGTCCTATCAAGGGCTCTGTGGGGCCATTGTGATATATGTGTTTTATCCACACATTCTATCCATTTCGATGGATCATTTTAGGCGATGTGCCCAAGGAGGGCTCAAGTGTACCACACCATAGGAAACCATGGGGATTGAGTGCCTTCGGTTGGAAACTTCTCAAGGGCCCTGGAAGTTTTGGATCAAGAAAATTTTATAAAGTGAATATTTATTTTTTCCCTTCATCTAGGTCTTTGTGACCTTATGAATAGGTTGGATGGCAAATAAACATCACAATGAGCTGTAGGAAGGTTTCAACAATGGGTGTCATTGTCACCAATGCTTCTTCTAGTGTGGTCCATTTAAGCCTCCGATTTTGCCTCGTTTTTGGGCTCATGTCATAAGATGATTTATAAAAATGAATGGATGGCGTGGATAAAACACATACATCATGGAGGGCAACACAAAACCTCTGCTAGGATCATCTGTATCTAGCTAGGTCATGGTTGTAGCACCCAATTTGCACTACAATTTAGAGATTTTTGGGTGATTGTCTGTTTTTCTTACCGCGTTGCACGTTTAATGATTATATAAGCCTGATTCTTGGGGTGACCTATCATTATGATGGGGCTCTCACTTAGGGAAGCGTGAAACAATAATGAGAAAGCTCATTAGATTTCTCTAATCAAAATCTTAAATCCACGAGGTAGTTTTTAAATCCACAAGAACTAATAAGAGAAAATTTAATATTTTTATTGAATAATGTCTTTTGTGTATTATCTCTTGATTACACCACAAATAAAGTAAAAAATAAAACTCTAATTCAAAATTATCCAAAATAGAAAAATTCTAATCCTATTAGAAGTTCTAGTTCAAATTAAATAGAACTTACCCGAAATAGTAAGTTTTAAAAAATATAAAAAGTCTTAAATTAACTTTACTCGAGCATTCCTATCATGATTACAATTAATCTTTAAAAAGATAAAAATCATAAAACTTTAAAAATAAGGAGATACAACAAAAATAAGAATTACTAAAATAACATTGTTTTAAATTACAGCTTTGAATAAGAAGTGTGTTTTCTCGTGAAGTGGACATACGTGACCTGCACAATGGGTTGGTTGACTTTGGATGTCCCGCTACATAAAAATCGATAGGTCATACATCCCGTGATGATTCTTGCATCAAAAGTTATGGCCGATTTATGGTTCACACTTCAAACGACAATTTCTCCCAATCCCAAATGAATTTCTATGAACCAGACGCACTTAGGGCCCAGTTATCTGTGTCCTGTGTAGGATTGGGCCAGTTTTGATGAATTACTTTTGCTTCTGTTTAGCCTTCTTTTGATCTAGTCATGTTACGATTGTATTTGTACCTGTCCTACATTGATACGTAGGTTAGATGAGAATAAGCTTAATTTACAATGCTTGTAGAAGTTTTAGCCTCAACCTTCACAGTATATCAAATAACTCGGTAAAATTCATACGAAACACATTTAAAAGCATACATATTATAATTATTTGATACTCTTAATAGGGTGGTTGATAAGTTGGCACTCAAAGAGTGCACATGTCATCGGTTAAATTAGGCTATCCAAATTGGGGGAAAGCGGATTGCTTGTAGCACTCGCAACTAGGGATATCCTTGGTGGCATAACTTGGGTCAATCTTTGTGGGCCCCTCCAAGATAAGTATGTTTTATCCATGTCGTCCGTCTATTCTTTTAAGATTATCTCAAGGCATGAGCCCAAAAATGAAGCAGATCCAAAGCTTAAGTGTAACATCCCAGATTTTTACTGTTTTGGATTTCCAAAAATTCTTAAATTAATTTTTATGTAATTAACTTATCACTTACTGACCATTGACACTCCATACTAGCTTATACATGGGTGATTGTAATGTCCCGTCCAACCAGCACAATGTCCTGAGACGTCCACGTCGGATTTGTCGCAGGATCGTTCATTTAAACTACTCAGGATGAGGTATCATGAGTAAATTAAATCCAAGATTAGCCCATTAGACTAGACCAATCTGGTTATGACTGAACCAAGTGCGGGCCGCCAAGCCAGATGGCCTGTTTACACTTAACAACAGCCCGTGTGGGCCATCCAGCGACCGAGGAGGGTTAGAAAAATTTAAAAGTTTAGGAAATCATAGATCTCACTGGGCTTGTGGTCCATTGCGATCGCAGACCCAGGTGGACATCCGTAATCGGGATCGACACTGTCGAATGCACCCCACCGGCTGCACTGCACCGGTACTTACAAGTAAAACCGGATACCGGGCGTTTGACGGGTCGTCGATTTCTTCTAAAGTTGCATTGTGACAGTTTAATATATTTTTCCACACCCGTCCACCAAATCTGAGACCCGATCATTTCACGGTGACCGTTGATCGTAAATAGGGCCTGTACGGCCAAACCCCATATCCGATCACCTCTGATTTTTGCATGGCCCTTCATCGGGCCGTGGAACATCCGTCCTATAAGTTTCATGGCTAGAGGGCCCCCAGAAATGCCCCATCAATCAGAATGGGCCCCACAAGGCCACTTAAAGATCGGAACCCTAAGCTCAAACCCCACTTTCGTTGATCCATGTATACTAGCTTATACATGGGTGATTGTAATGTCCCGTCCAACCAGCACAGTGTCCTGAGACGTCCACGTCGGATTTGTCACAGGATCGTTCGTTTAAACTACTCAGGATGAGGTATCACGAGTAAATTAAATCCAAGATTAGCCCATTAGACTAGACCAATCTGGTTATGACTGAACCAAGTGCGGGCCGCCAAGCCAGATAGCCTGTTTACACTTAACAACAGCCCGTGTGGGTCATCCAGCGACCGAGGAGGGTTAGAAAAATCTAAAAGTTTAGGAAATAATAGATCTCACTGGGCTTGTGGTCCATTGCGGACTGCAGACCCAGTGGACACCCAGAACTGGGATCTGACACTAGTCGAATGCACCCCACCAGTGCCAGAATTGCAATCTGGCTCTTACAAGTAAAACCGGGATACCAGGCGTTTCAGTCGTCAGATTTCTTCTAAAGTTGCGGTGACGGTTTAATATATTTTTCCACACCCGTCCACCAAATCTGAGACCCGATTATTTCACGGTGACCGTTGATCGTAAATAGGGCCTGTACGGCCAAACCCCATATCCGATCACCTCTGATTTTTGCATGGCCCTTCATCGGGCCGTGGAACATCCGTCCTATAAGTTTCATGGCTAGAGGGCCCCCAGAAATGCCCCATCAATCAGAATGGGCCCCATAGGGCCACTTAAAGATCGGAACCCTAAGCTCAAACCCCACTTTCGTTGATCCGTTTGTCCCCAAACTTTGCCTGACCCCTCATCGGGTCATGAGACACTTTCAAATCAAATTTGGGGGCCAGAGGGGTGATAGGGCTCTAGAGCCTAGAAAGACCCTCCCATAGGTCTAGTATAGTAAAAACCTAGCCCTTGGGGCCATTTATACCAAACTTGGCATTATAAAAGGGCCTCATTTGGGCACCCCCTCTCCCCATACGATTTTGCTCTAGAGAAGGAAAGAGAGAAGAGAGAAAAGGGAGAATAGAAAGAGGGGAAAGAGAAGAAAGAGAGAGGGAAGAAGGGCAAGGTGGACCTTAGATCGTGGTGGGGCCCAAGGAGATCATCCCTTCCAACTCCCTATCCCTTCTCCAAGGAAATCCCTACACCCCAACTACAAGAATCATTCCGTTGATTGTCTAGGTAAGATCCCTCATCCCTTTTCTTGCAACCCTTGTGTGGGAAAGGGGTTTTTCATGAGATTCTAACATATAAATGTTGTCTTAGGGATTCCAGCCGTTTTACACCAAGATCCACATATCCTAGGGCGTTCCCAAGCCTTCAACGAATCCGAAGGTGCGGACTATTGTTCTTAGGTGGCCTAGCACCAATTTTACTATGGGTTTAATGATTTTGATTGTTTAGATGTTATGATTGGAGAAACTAGAGAAACCCTAGGAATTGCATGATTGTTGAAATTCGTATGGGATGTATGTTGATTCTCATTTGGTGTTGCTATTGCCTTTCACATGATTGGGTATTTGGATGATTAGGTGTTCATGCCTTGTTGATTTTTCCCTACATTGTTGTTTCATAGAATGTATGATGATCGTGTGCATATGATTTCTTGCAATGGTGGAAGTGCTTAACTTCCTCCCACACACACACACACACCTCACTTGCACTTGTATTATGATATTGTTGGCCTTGCTTGGTATGAGAATCTGAATTGTATGTTGAGAAGCTTGAGAACATGAAGGTTGTATATGCTAGATGACGCATTAGTAGGCGGCATGTTAGGGATTGCTACTCGTACCCTTGGGTTGGTCAGGAAACATGAGGAGAGCGAAGATGGCTCCATTGGTAGGACCGCCTAGAGGCTAAACCGTGGGTTTTGGGCAGGTGTGCTCGGGCGGCTGTAGTTCGACTGCGTGGGACCCTTGTGCCCGAGGTCACTCGTCTCACACTCGCCTGATTCATGCGGTCTAGCCTACTGACTAATCAACCCTGTGTGCTCACATATGTATGGAATCTGAACCACCCTGCAACCATTATAGCCCATCGATAATCCACCTGAAACTGGTCCACAGCCTCGTGAGCCGGGCATGGTGGAATGGGACACTATGTCCGAGCTGTCGTCCTACGCTGGGGTACCGCGCCTCCCCGTAGTGACCGCGAGTGATCCCTTCCTTTCGGCACTCTTCATGTGCTTAGAGTCGAGGATGAGGAACCCGACGGGATCACGAACCGCAAGGTCTCGGCCTCACGCATTGATGGGGTCTTGGCCTCGCAACCAGTTTAGGGCATTGATACGTAAGGTGAATCAGAATCCCCAACCTGCTGGATGAATGGACTTAACTAATAACTCAGTTAACACGATCGCATTGCACGCATTAGTTACGGTGGCGACTCGGAAGTCGAGGTCACTCTGAGGGAGTGTTGTGGCGAGAGCATGCATCATATCATCCTGCATGCATGTATTTTAAATAAGAGTTATTAGGTGTTGATGATTGTCTGCTTTTCATTAAGTTCATATTACAATTGATGTCTGTTGTAACTTGAGACCAATAGTTCACACTGAGTTGATCACTCACTCCCACTCTGGGACGGTGTTTTAAAACACCAACCAGACCCATTCATAGATGCAGGTGACTCAGGGCATGAGGAGCCTGGTGAGGCGAGCTTGAACGAGGAGGACGGGCTCTCCTACTTGCAGCTGATGGGCGGCTCTCCATCGGCTTGATCGGGCTGGATTTAGATTTGCCGAGCCGCGGGCTCAGTTTTATTCTTTTTGGACATAGCCTTCTTTTATTGTTCTGTTGGGCAACGCCTTGGGCGCCCCTTTATTATTTTTGGACCTGTATATATGTGAGATATCCTTCATTTCAGTAGACTGGTGTGATTGTGCTTCGTGCCTCAGGTAATTCCAAATTGCGCAGTTAAATTTGATTAATCATAAAAACCATAAATGCATGATAAGTGACACTCGGGAACTCAGGAGTCGAGCGTATGCATGACCCCCGATTTTTCGGGGCGTTACATTAAGTAGAGCACACATAGGAAATAGTAGAGACTGAGCACCCATTATTAAAAACTTTTTGGAGGCCATGTAAGTTTTGGATCAGGCTGATATTTGTATTTTCCCTTCAACCATCTATGTCTATGTAACCTTATGGACAAGGTGGATGGCAAATAAATACTACGGTGGGCTCTATAAAGATTTAAACGGTGGGTATCTTTCATCCCCGTTGTATCCTATGGTATAGTCCACTTGAGCTTCAAATTTGTCTCATTTTTGGACTCATACGTTAAAATAAGTTGGCAACATGGATGCACAATGTAGATAAAACACATACATCATGGTAGGCCCCATGCAGCTTGGGCAACATCGTGCCACAAGGCAAGTGTTGCACTTTCAACTGTGGGACCTTAAGATAAGTCATCATTTAAAAGATCCATTACACGAACAATCTCTACTATCTGATTATTAGTCATTTGCCCTTGAGTCACTGGATGTTTTTCATCTTACTGACCATTACATTTATAGCTTTAGGTCTTATAAGCCATTTAAATTGCGATATCTAATTTTTAGATGGTTTAACTTAATTTACCTCTTTCACATGTGCAATAATTTTTTAGTATATGCATATCAACCATCATATTCTGCTAGAGTATCAAGGATTTCCTCAACAATTACTGTGCAAATCTTAAGATTCGTCGCCACATAATTAGGATGAAGGTTAATCCAAATTTGAACAGGCTTTTTTAGGATTTGTCGCACTAAAGTAGCACTTCCTCCCTATGACATAAAGTTTTAGAAAATGCTACTAATTTCAATTATGCAGAGAGAAGTGCAATTGTAACACCCCGATTCCCGGAACCTGAGTACACTACTCGTTTTCTAAAAACTCGAGCATTAATCTATGAAAACACCCAAATTCCACGTACATTTTTTTTATCAGAGTCAATAATATAGCGGGATGGAAATAAATCAGATATTAGAGGGAGTCTAAATATACATAACCAATGTTTCACGTGGTTACCCAAAAACTTATACAAATCAATGTCTTAACTTTTACAAACGTGACAATACAAATTAAATACAAATAAAATCAGGAATGGAGAGTCGCAAGATCATCTGGCTCCTCCCATTCCTCCTTAACACCAGCGTACGTATCATTTGCGTCTCCTGCACACTGAGTACAGTTCGATAGCGCCAATGACTATCCAGTGAGGTATAACCCCCAAGATTTATCGTTTCATCAAGATAATTAAGCATAGTTATTATAGACATAGTATAACAAATATTATACAATGATTATCATGGAAATCAAATAAGGTTCAACAAATATGCATTTATTAATTAAATCATACAAAATAATCTTGTTTAAATGCATGGATATATGCACATACTCATAGACCTGGGGATGCACATCCAGCTGGTAAAAAGTCGCCCAAGGAGAACTAGTCACCTGGAAAAGACTATGATATATAGATCGCCCAAGGAGGAGGAGTCACAGGTACGCCCAAAGAGAACTAATCACCTGAAAAAGACCGTAATAATACATATATTGCCTAAGGAGGATTAGTCACCTGGAAAAATATGCAAAGGTATACCCAAGGAGAACTAAGCACCCGAAAAATACCGTAATAATACATAGATCACCCAAGGAGGATTAGCCACCTGAAAAAATATGCAAAGGTACGCCCAAGGAGAACTGACCACCCGAAAAAGACTATGATAATATATGTCATGAAAATGCATGCTTAGCCCAGCTATTATTATTCCAAATTCAAACAATTAATTTAGAAAAGCTCAAAGGTCACTATGAGGGGTTGGTCACCCAGCATAGGCCGACAGCTCAGGCATAGTATCTCATTCCACCATCCCTGGCTCATGAGAGTAGCAAATGTGGTGTTTAAAGGTAATCTACTCAACTAGTGGCCAATTATAGTTCTATAAGAGGGACTTATCATCAAAGGGCTATTTAATAATACTCCTTTAAAGCCGTAAGGGCAAATAGCCAATCCGAGCCACAAAGGGAAAATACTCAATCCAAGCCACAAAGGGTAGATAGCCTAACAAGGCAGCAAAGGGGTAATTAACCAATCAGAGTCACTAGGACAAATATAAGCCGCAAAGGCAAATAACAAAAGCCACTTAGGCAATAAATGGTCCATAAGATGGTAAGTCCACCATAATTCCATTTAATTTATTACACAAATGGCCACTAAGTCAAGGACCTCTAAATACGCCATAAAGTAATCGCAAATGGTACAATAAGTCACGTACAACGTCACTAACATTTACACATATAAAGCGCGCATCTTAAATCAGATTAGAGATACTCGAAACTCATAGCATGTTAAATTACTTGAATTTAAATCTAAACATGTTGCATTTATACAAGGTTACTCAAATGAAACTAACATTAATCATTATTTTCTCACTGCACTGTATCAAGTAATTAACAAATTAATTAAACCCAGCTAACTATTATGATGTAGGAAAAGCTTGAAGGGTGATCCTCACCTTTCAAGAGTTGAAATGTCTTCCTATGTTGTTGGAATTATTTGTGCACGTCCATGAATCCGATTCCAACCGCACTTTAAACCGTTCAATCAATTAGATCAAAATACCAAACCCTAGAATTAATCCTGATTAAGCTTGACCCAACTCATTGCGAACAGCGAGTCGACTCAGTGAGTTGACTCAGTAGAATAGAAGTCCAATGTTCTTCACTCCTCTCTTTCTTCATTTGATTTCTTCCCTTACTTCTCTCAAGCAGCCACCCTAGCGATCAACACGAGCAATCTGACTCGATTTTGGATTGAGTCGACTCAACGACTCAACTCCTAACTCATTCTTCTTCTCCTCCTTCTTTTCCATTGATCTCTTCTTTTTGTTCTTTCTCATTTCTTCTTCTTCTGCTTCCCTTCTCTTTCCTCCTTGCTGGGACGTCCAACAGTGGATCTGGACAATCCAGCCCGCAAGCTCCGCGAGTCGAGTCCGCCCAACTCGACGAACTTCCCTTCCCTCTCTCTCTTTCGTTTTTCTCTCCCTTTCCTTCCTGTTCTCTTCTTCCTCTTCCTTCTCTGTTGAAAAAAACCATGTGAAGCCCTGGATTCAAACCAGCCCAGCAATCCAGACTCGACTCGAATCGTGACTCGAAGAGCCTGCTACAGCGGACTGATGGTGCGGCAGCGAGCAACTTTCCACCTTTCTCTCATGCGGTTTCTTCTCTTGCTCTCCTTTTCTTTTCTTTTTTTCTTTTTTTTTTTTTTTTTGTCTTTCCCTTTCTCATCTACCTTCCTTCATGTCCAGCAGTCGGAGACGCACGGACTCAGTTCGACTCACTGCAAACCAGACCGAGTTGGCTCGACTCGATGCGACACTACAGACGGCGCCTTTTTCTCCTCTCTATTTGGCTTTCTCTTTTTGGGAGGGTTACCCTAAATGGAAACCTTATAAAAGCCCTATTAACCTCTTCTAGAGGGTTCGAATTGTAGTTAAACAAAGGATTAGTTACGGACGCTTGCTCTAATCAGGAGGGTTATCAACAACAGTTCAAGATCTGGCTTCCACGGCCAAGATCTGATGATAGGGATGATATTCTAATCGTAGGGCCCGTCCAAATGACACCTCAGATCAACGAACAAGGCCCACCCCGTGATGATGTGTTTCTCGCTCATACGAAGAAGATGAGATGGCCACACATGGCAATTTCTTCCTTATGGCCTCATCCTTCGATCCACTCCGTCTAGACGGACTAGATGGGCCCACTGATCATTGTGGGACCCACTTCTTGATTAATGATCAAAGATATCCTGATGGTGCGGGAGAAATCCAGCTGCGGGCGAAAATCTCAAGCTTGGATGAGTTTTTCGCGAGATCTCTTCATCTCGCAAGATAGGTTATTGCTTGCCCTAAAGCGGATGCTCCTGATGCATTTGGAGTGCCTTTTAGAAACATCCCAATGGTCGGATCGGTTCTTTCCCTTAACGGAAAGATTCTTCCCATTATTCTACAGCTGTATAAGCCCTAAAAGGAAAATGAACAAAGGGTTAGGATTGATTGGGGTGGAGGGTCAAGATGGAAGGAGACAACTGTGCGTGGATCGCCAGCGTGGAAGGAATAGTTTCTTCTTTCGGAAACTATCGTGCGCACCACCCGATTGTGCCAGCTATGGTGAGTATGCACACGTGTATAAACGTGTGATCGACTGGGTTTTTGGTCGGACTTTAGTCCCACACCTAATGAACGGTTCGGATCATCCATAGGGTGTTCATGGTGGGTCACAAGTGGTGCTAGAGAGAGGTTGTTCGTTCGAATTCCGGTTCGGGCGGGTCACAAGTGGTGCTAGAGAAAATCTCCTTTTTTTGTGAGGTTTATCGGGTCAACGCCCAATTGACTGGGTTTTCAATCCAGTGCACTGTCGGTGCATTTCCCCTGATGCACATGCACACAAATGTGGGGTCCACTGTGATGAAATTGATAAATCCGCCCCGTCCATTCATTTCATAGGCTCAAATTTAGGACCCCAACCTAATTTAGAGGTAGTTCGCTCACTAAAGTGGGCCCTATTTTCATGATCTTTGTGTGTTTGAAAGCGTTTTTCAACTTGAATCACCGCATATCTAAAGGATCCCAAGGGTCCTCAGTTCATTTTAAGGTAGGAGCTTGAAGATGAGGCAGATCCAAAGCTTGGGTGGGTCATGCTAGTAGATTTATAACTTTTAGGTGTTGATTACATTGATTTGTCGATCTGATTAGTTCCAATTTGGACATTGACGGTTAAAAGTGTCCTAGGATGCATCTAGATGAAGATCTATGGTTGAATTAGTGGTCTAATGGTTTAAGTGTGATGATTAAGCAGAAGGCCTTTTAGTTGGACCCTGATTAATGGTGGATTTGGTGATCTACGACTCCGATTTGATGCTCAAGGTTTACTTTTTCGAATGAATGCAATTATCCCTCTCCAGGATCAATAGATGGAATGGGCAAATTTTTAATGATTAGTTGCTAGTGAATATCGTTGGTTGTAGGTGTACATTCATACAAGTTTGCTAACTTAAACTACAATGGTAACACCCGAGTACTGAGAAAGTACGGGGTGTTACAATCTACCCCCCTTAAAGAGAATTTTGCCCCCGAAATTCAGCATTCCTGTCATCACTGTGAATGCGAGCATCTGTTTTATGGTATTTCTAATCCTTTACTAATTTCCCTTCGAAGTAGATTTGTGTGTAAAAATGTATGCAGTTATTTATCAAAATTGGGGTTGCTACAATCTACCCCCCTTAAAGAAGAATCTCGCCCTCGAGATTCGCTGGCACACATCCCAATTAACATTTTGGATAACAAGTTTGTCCTGTTGATGTACTTTATCACATTTTAATGTCTAATGACCGAACAATTGTCTATAATATTCATTGGGCTCTTAAGTTCAGTTATTTGATATTTAGTTGTACCGTAATATTTATATGATATTTAGTTTTAACTTCCATCTCTAATTAGTTCTAATTACTGAAATTTATGAGAATTATCATCTCTAATTAACGAGACACATTAGGGAAATTAAGTTATATTCCCTAGTGGAGTTCCTTAAATTTATAAGAGTGCTTATGTACTATTCGATGTACCATATGGTGTTAGGATTCCCTAACATTCTTAAATCGTCTCATTTACCGAATGATTGTAATAAGGTTATTTCTAACCAAGAGTTAAATTTCATATCTTAGATTTCAAAATTTTGTCCCATGGGAGCCAAGTCTAAAGGATGCTATTGTATAATCTTAATTACATCATAATGGCCATCATTCTCCCTTGGTATCTTAGTTTTAGTTCCTAAGATTCAAATAACTAAGTCTAGAAGTTTCAAATGAGCTAAAAATTTTGCATCACTATGTTCAAGGTTTTCCTTAATTCTAAGAGAGTTCTAAATAAATTCACATGGGTTTTCTAATAACTTTTTAAGGAGACCCAGTGTTTGGTTTCTGAGTTCAAACAACTAGTAGTCCACAATGGGAATCTAAATTTAATTCCCACGTTCAAACAACTAAACTCAACTTTCCTACGGGGTCTAAAGCTTTAAATTTCTATGTTCCTAACTTTCTCCAATTCTAAAGGGATTTCATGTAACTTGAATGGTTATCCTATCAATTTCAAAGGGAACTTAATTTTAGACTTTTATGTTCTCAAACTTTCCTATTTCTATAGGAATTTCATGTACACTCGAATGGTTAAATAGTTTCAAATGGGACTTTAAGTCTCTAGATTTCAAATTTTCTCTAAGTCTACGTAAGACTCGCCCAAGTTCAAGTCTCTAATCTCCAACATATCAACTTAAGACATTAAAGGTTTGTATAAGTTTGTTTCCCAAAGGCAAGGTTTGTCTAGACTCACTCTGATACCAACTTGTAACACCCCGGCTCTCGGAACCCAAGTACACTACTCGTTTCCTAAAAACTCGAGCGTTAATCTATGAAAACACCCAAATTCTACATATTTTTTTTTATCAGAGTCAATAATATAGCGGGATGGAAATAAATCAGATATTCGAGGGAGTCCAAATATACATAACCAATGTTTCACGTGGTTACCTAAAAACTTATACAAATCAATGTCTTAACTTTTACAAACGTGACAATACAAATTAAATACAAATAAAATCAGGAATGGAGAGTCGCAAGATCATCTGGCTCCTCCCATTCCTCCTTAACACTAGCGTACGTATCATCTACGTCTCCTTCACACTGAGTACGATTCGATAGCGCCAATGGCTATCCAGTGAGGTATAACCCCTAAGATTTATCGTTTCATCAAGATAATTAAGCATAGTTATCATAGACATAGTATAACAAATATTACACAATGATTATCATGAAAATCAAATAAGGTTCAACAAATATGCATTTATTAATTAAATCATACAAAATAATCTTGTTTAAATGCATGGATGTATGCACATGCTCACAGACCTGGGGATGCACATCCAGCTGGTAAAAAGTCGCCCAAGGAGAACTAGTCACCCGGAAAAGACTATGATATATAGATCGCCCAAGGAGGAGTAGTCATAGGTACGCCCAAGGAGAACTAACCACCCAGAAAAGCCCGTAATAATACATAGATCACCTAAGGAGGATTAGTCACCTGGAAAAATACGCAAAAGTACGCCCAAGGAGAACTAACCACCCGGAAAAGACCGTAATAATACATAAATCACCCAAGGAGGATTATCCACCCGGAAAAATACGCAAAGGTACGCCCAAGGAGAACTGACTACCCGGAAAAGACCATGATAATATATGTCATGAAAATGCATGCTTAGCCCAGCTATTATTATTTCAAATTCAAACAATCAATTTAGAAAAGCTCAAAGGTCACTATAAGGGGTTGGTCACCCAGCATAGGCCGACAGCTCAGGCATAGTGTCTCATTCCACCATCCCTGGCTCATGAGAGTAGCAAACGTGGTGTTTAAAGGTAATCTACTCAACTAGTGGCCAATTATAGTTTTACAAGAGGGACTTATCATCAAAGGGGTATTTAATAATACTCCTTTAAAGCCGCAAGGGCAAATAGCCAATCCGAGCCACAAAGGGAAAATAATCAATCCAAGCCACAAAGGGTAGATAGCCTAACAAGGCAGCAAAGGGGAATTAACCAATCAGAGTCACTAGGGCAAATACAAGCCGCAAAGGCAAATAACAAAAGCCACTTAGGTAATAAATGGTCCATAAGATGGTAAGTCCACCATAATTCCATTTAATTCATTACACAAATGGCCACTAAGTTAAGGACCTCTAAATACGCCATAAAGTAATTGCAAATGGTACAATAAGTCACGTACAACGTCACTAACATTTACACATATAAAGTGCGCATCTTAAATCAGATTAAAGATACTCGAGATTCATAGCATGTTAAATTACTTGAATTTAAATCTAAACATGTTGCAGTTATACAAGATTACTCAAATGAAACTAACATTAATCATTATTTTCTCACTGCACTGTATCAAGTAATCAACAAATTAATTAAACCCAGCTAACTATTATGATGTAGGAAAAGCTTGAAGGGTGATCCTCACCTTTCAAGAGTTGAAATGTCTTCCTATGTTGTTGGAATTATTTGCGCACATCCACGAATCCGATTCCAACCGCACTTTAAACCGTTCGATCAATTAGATCGCAATACCAACCCCTAAATTAATCCTGACTAAGCTTGACCCAACTCGTTGCGAACAACGAGTCGACTCAGTGAGTTGACTCAGTAGAATAGAAGTCCAATGTTCTTCACTCCTCTCTTTCTTCATTTGATTTCTTCCCTTACTTCTCTCAAGCAGCCACTATAGCGATCAACACGAGCAATCTGACTCGGTTTTGGATTGAGTCGACTCAATGACTCAACTTCTTACTCATTCCTCTTCTCCTCCTTCTTTTCCATTGATCTCTTCTTTTCGTTCTTTCTCATTTCTTCTTCCTATGCTTCCCTTCTCTTTCCTCCTTGCTGGACGTCCAACAGTGGATCTGGACAATCCAGCCCGTAAGCTCTGCGAGTCAAGTCCGCCCGACTCGACAGTAATAGCCTAGCTTCCCTCTCTCTCTTTCATTTTTCTCTCCCTTTCCTTCCTGTTCTCTTCTTCCTCTTCCTTCTCTGTTGAAAAAAACTTTGTGAAGCCCTGGATTCAAACCAGCCCAATAATCCAGACTCGACTCTAATTGTGACTCGAAGAGCCTGTTACAGCGGACTGATGGTGTGGCAGCGAGCAACGCTCCACCTTTCTCTCTTGCGATTTCTTCTCTTGCTCTCCTTTTCTTTTTCTTTTCTTTTTTTGTCTTTCCCTTTCTCTTTTACCTTCCTTCATGTCCAGCAGTCGGAGACGCACGGACTCAGCTCGACTCAGTGCAAACCAGACCGAGTTGGCTCGGCTCGATGCGACACCACAAACGACGCATTTTTCTCCTCTCTATTTGGCTTTCTCTTTCTGGGAGGGTTGCCCTAAATGGAAACCTTATAAAAGCCCTATTAACCTCTTCTAGAGGGTTCGAATCGCAGCTAAACAAAGGATTAGTTACGGACGCTTGCTCTAATCAGGAGGGTTATCAACAACAGTTTAAGATCTGGCTTGCACGGCCAAGATCTAATGATAGGGATGATATTCTAATCGTAGGGCACATCCAAATGACACCTCAGATCAACGAACATGGCCCACCCCGTGATGATGTGTTTCTCGCTCATACGTAGAAGATGAGATGGCCACACATGGCAGTTTCTTCTTTATGGCCTCATCCTTCGATCCACTCCGTCTCGACGGACTAGGCCCACGGACTAGATTAATGATCAAAGATATCTTGATGGTGCGGGAGAAATCCAGCTGCGGGCGAAAATCTCAAGCTTGGATGAGTTTTTCACGAGATCTCTTCATCCCGCAAGATAGGTTATTACTTGCCCTAAAGCGGACGCTCCTGATGCATTTGGAGCGCCTTTTAGAAACGTCCCAATGGTCGGATCGGTTCTTTCCCTTAACGAAAAGATTCTTCCCATTATTCTACAGCTGTATAAGCCCTAAAAGGAAAATGAACGAAGGGTTAGGATTGATTGGGGTGTAGGGTCGAGATGGAAGGAGACAGCTGTGCGTGGATCACCAGTGTGAAAGGAATAGTTTCTTCTTTCGGAAACTATCGTGCGCACCACCCAATTGTGCCAGCTATGGTGAGTATGCACACATGTATAAACGTGTGATCGACTGGGTTTTTGGTCGGACTTTAGTCCCGCACCTAATGAACAGTTCGGATCATCCATAGGGTGTTCATGGTGGGTCACAAGTGGTGCTAGAGAGAGGCCGTTCGTTCGAATTCCGGTTCGAGCGGGTCACAAGTGGTGCTAGAGAAAATCTCCTTTTTTGGTGAGGTTTATCAGGTCAGCGCCCAATTGACTGGGTTTTCGATCCAGTGCACTGTCGGTGCATTTCCCCTGATGCACATGCACACAAATGTGGGGTCCACTGTGATGAAATTGATAAATCTGCCCCGTCCATTCATTTCATAGGCTCAAATTTAGGACCCCAACCTGATTCAGAGGTAGGTCCCTTACTAAAGTGGGCCCTATTTCCATGATCTTTGTGCGTTTAAAAATGTTTTTCAACTTGAATCACCGCATATCTAAAGGATCCCAAGGGTCTTCAGTTCATTTTGCAATACCATTTTAAGGTAGGAGCTTGAAGATGAGGCAGATCCAAAGCTTGGGTGGGTCATGCTAGTAGATTTATAACTTTTAGGTGTTGATTACATTGATTCATCGATCTGATTAGTTCCAATTTGGACATTGACGGTTAAAAGTGTCCTAGGATGCATCTAGATGAAGATCTATGGTTGAATTAGTGGTCTAATGGTTTAAGTGTGATGATTAAGCAGAAGGCCTTTTAGTTGGACCCTGATTAATGGTGGATTTGGTGATCTGCGACTCCGATTTGATGCTCAAGGTTTACTTTTTTGAATGAATATAATTGTCCCTCTCCAGGATCAATAGATGGAATAGGCAAATTTTAAATGATTAGTTGCTAGTGAATATCGTTGGTTGTAGGTGTACATTCATATAAGTTTGCTAACTTAAACTACAATGGTAACACCCGAGTACTGAGATAGTACGGGGTGCTACAATCTACCCCCCTTAAAGAGAATTTCACCCCCGAAATTCAGCATTCCTGTCATCACTGTGAACGCGAGCATCTGTTTTACGGTATTTCTAATCCTTCACTAATTTCCCTTCGAAGTAGATTTGTGTGTAAAAATGTATGCAGTTATTTATCAAAATTGGGGTCGCTACAGCCATTTTAGCTTGATGAATTTTACATGGAGGGCATGGGGCCTTAACATGGGACTAAATCTCAACTATGCTCAATCCTCTAAACAAATGGATGATAACATATCTTGCATGCATATTTTCACATTTATATTCACAAGTTCACAAAAGAACACCCACCACACTGACTCTAGAGTGTGTGTGTGTGTGTGTGTGTGTGTGTGTGTGTGTGTGTGTAGTTGTATATATTATAGATATGCATACGAATATATTTAGATATATTTGTTACGATCTTTTACAGATCTTTACAGATCTCTCACCTCTTTTATATACCCATCTTCCACAAATCTAGTCAATGGGGTTGTGATTCATGATGGCATGATATGGGCAACATTAGGCTTTAGGCACAGGAGAGATGTAGCATATTCGATGCAATGAAGATGAGTTTGGTGCACGGGGCTATGGTGTGTGGATGGAGAGATTACTGATGATGGGTTCGGGCTTGTTGATCCAATCTAGCATAGACTGTTGACATGTTCAAGCCTAGCATGGGTTTAAATCAACTTTTAATTGAGATGTGTTCAACAACCTACATTAGGCACGATCAGCAATGAACGTTGATCTGTTGCAAGAAGCGCTGACTAGGTTTGTCTAGTGTGGTTGAATAATGCAACACACACACACGAGAGAGAGAGAGAGAGAGAGAGAGAGAGAGAGGCGTTGAAGGAAGATGAAAGAGGAGAGAATGTGAGTTAGGGTTACCCTCTTTCTCTCTAAGATATTATTATATCTAAAATAAACGCAAGTGGGCTTTAGGCCCAAGTATGTTAAGCTGGACTAGACAGTACTTTCTACACTCTCCTTCAAGATAGAGCATATATATTTTGCATCCCATCTTGTTACAAATGTGTATGCCCATAGTTCTCAGTAATACTTTGGTAAAAATGTTTGCTAATTGCAACTTTGACTGGAGCGTAATAGCAACTTCTTTAACAATGATTCTCTTCTTGAATAAAATGACGACCCACCTTGATATGTTTAGTTCTTTCAAGGAAAATTGGATTGTTCGCAATGTGGGTTGTTACTTGATTATCATAGTGGGGAACCAGGGAAGACTCATTGAAAAGATTAAGGGCTCGTTTGGCATCTTTACTCTAATTCAATAAGAGCTAGTCGAATAAACTCATAAAAAAAAAAAATTTAAATAAGCTTGTTTGGTAAAATCATTTTTTCAAAACTGAAAAAGCTATTATTTGAAATAAGCATGATTTGGAAAAATATTTAAATAAGAGCTTTTTTAGGGGTAGTTGATGTCATTTTTAAAGATTACGATTATAAGAGCAATCTAGATGGTTGTTTTGGTGGATCTCACCATAGATGGACCGTGCGCCAAATAGCAAAAGATTGGATGGCTACATACAATCTTCATGTTTTAAGACATTTGGGCCATCCATTATGTCGGATATTGGATGTGGATCATCCATCATACGAAGTCCATCTTTGATGCAGATCGTCCATTGTGTGAGCCAAACCTTCAAAGTGGGTTGTCCATCATGTAAGGCTCATCTTGGATGTGGATCATTCATCATTAGGGCCCATCTTGATGTAGGCAATCCAACATGTGGGGCCCACCATTAATGTTAATTGTCCTTAGTGAGTGACCCCTCAATGTCCATTACCTATCACGTGGAGTCCACACTTGATGTATCCATAGTGTGGGCCCTACCTTCGTTCGAAGTGGTTTGTCCATTATGTGGGGCACACTTTTTATATCCACTATTCATCATGTGGGGTGCACCTTTTATGTGGATCATCCATCATGTGGCCCACTTTGGATATGGGTCATCCATCATGCGAGACCTTTGATATGGACTGTCCATTAGGTGGGGGCCACTTGATGTGGACCGTCCATTATGAGGGGCCACACTTTGCCAACGACCTTGATATGGACCATTCATTGTCAACGACCTTTGATGTGGCCCTTTCATCATGTGAAGCCCACTCCGTCCATTATGTGAGGCCACCTTGATGTGGACCATTCATTGTGTGGAGCCCCACCTTCAATATGGGTCACTCATCAAGTGGCTCCACCTTTTGTCAATGACCTTCATGTAGGCCCATCTTCAATGACCATCATCCATCATGTGGGTCCCACCTTTGATATGGACCACCCATCAAATGAGTCCCACTTGATGTGGATGTTCCATTATGTTGGGCCACACTTGGATGTAGGCCATCCATCATGTGGGGCTCACCTTTGATGTGAACCGTTCATTATGTGGGCCCATCTTCATGTGGACCATACATCATGTCGGGCCCACATTCAATATGGGTTGTTCATCATGAGGGTCCCATCTTTGATGTCCATTATCAATCGTGTGGGTCCCACCTTTGTTGTGAACCATCTATCATGTGGGGCCCACTTGATGTGGATAGTCCATCATGTGGGGCTACATTTTGATATGAGCCATCCATCATGTGGGATGCACCTTTGATGTCCACCATCCATCATGCATGGTCCCACCTTTAATGTGGATCATCCATCATGCAGGACTAAACCTTCAATATGGGTCATTCATCATGTGGGCCCGCCTTTAACGTCAACCTTCTATCATGTGATCCCACATTTAATGTCCACCATCTATCATGTGGGTCCCACCTTTAATGTGGAATGCCCATTAGGTAGGGCTTGCTTGATGTGGATTGTCCATCATGTGGGGCCACACTATGATGCGTGCCATCCATCATGTGGGGCTCACCTTCGATGTGACCGTGCATTACGTGGGCCCACCTTTAATGTTGACCATTCATCATTTGGGGGCCCACTGTCAACATGTGGGGGCCGACCTTTAATATTGATTGTTCATCATGAGGGCCTACCTCGGAGATATTGTAAAGAGAAGAGAAGATGGAAAGATGGGAATTACTTGAAAAGTTTAAGAATAAATTTATCAAAAAATTGTCTACTCGATTAAGCTAAATAAGCTCTTTTTCAAAAAGTAACCCCTCGTCAACTTATAACATCGGAGGTTATTTGCTATTTTCTAAACAAATAAGCCCCTTAATTAAACTTTTACCAAACAATCTAAAAGTTTATTTATTTATTTATTTTTTTAAGAAATAAGTCAATAAGCTCTTATTTATTGAGATGTCAAAAGGCCCCAAAAATCTTGAAGAGATGATCTCACCCAAATCATCTCACAAACTTCATGGCCAATAACCTTGTACTCTCCTTCCGCACTAGATCTAGCCACTACATTCTATTTATTACTCCATATAATTGAATTGCCTCCAACGAACCTACACTACCCAGAGTTCGATCGCCTATCCATCACCGATTTACCCCAATCAACATATGCATACACTTCTACTCGAAGGTGACCATTGGACCTATACATCAATCCTTGTCTTGGAGATCCCTTCAAATATCGTAGAATATGCACCATGACTTTCCAATGCTAAGTTCATGGTTGATGCATAAATCGACTAACAACTCCAACAGCAGATGATATGTGTAGTAATGTGACAATCGACCAATCAATGATACCTTTTTAGAGCTTCGAATAACTCTCATTGGTCATTTGCTAATTTGTATTTGTCCTCCATTAAAATATTATACAGTTTGCATCCCATCATACTAGTTTTTTTTTAAAAAGAAGTCAATAATATATTTCCTTTAATTGAACATAGTCTCAAAAGTGGAGTGGGCCACCTCAATTCCAAGAAGGTACCCTAAGCGTACTAAATCCTTGGTTTGAAATTATTGTTGAATATGACATTTAATTTCAGTAATTCGATTTACATTGTTGCTTGTGATTATTATGTCATCAACGTACACAATCAAGATCATAATTCTTTTCTCACTTCACTTAACAAAAATTGAGTGGTCCACACAACACCGATGAAAGCCAACTAGAAGAAGTGCATTGCTGAATTTTTAAGACCATGTATGTTGTCATTACTTGAGCCCATATATTGCTACATGTAAATTTCTTTAAATAAATCTCCATATTATATAACACATTCTTAATGTTCAACTGATAAAAAGGCCACGACCTGTGAGCTGCAATGGAGGTCGACACTCGAACAACTCGAACAAAATTTAAATGATGGTGACAAGCAATGATAGGAAACAAAATGGGAGAATGGATGTTGAGTGTAATGGGTGCATATTTTGTATGTTGGGTGCATTATCTCATATATTTTCAAAGCGCAATGGGTAAGTCTAGATAAAAATAAAAAATAAAATAGCTGATGATAGTCCAGAGACCTCGGTATGATTGAGGTGGGCATGAGTTTTCAGTCCCAGTATCCGCACCAAGAGGAAGATGATGAGTCACCTCATCAAGAGGGTTAAAACTTGGGCAAGGTTGGACTATAAGAGGTTGATCAATCAAGTTCATGGTGGCCCATTTTATAGAATAAAAGAGCACTTGTTCAAAGAAACCCACATCGACACTCACATGGATATGACGTGTAAGAGAATCAAGACAAATATAGCTTTTATAGGTTCTAGAATATTCAAGAAAAATGTATTTAAGATTTCGAGGGTCCATTTGATCTAATTATGTGCCCAACCTGTGAACAAAAGTAATATACCCAAACACATGAAGATGAAGGGAAAATGGAAAATGGTTGTTTGTCCAGAAAAAGAAGAGAATTAAGACAAATATACCTTGAAGAATAGATGAGGGCTGACGGTTAAGATAAAAGGCCATCAAAATGACATAACTCCAAAGATTTCCTGGGACATTCATATATAGAATGAGAGACCTAACTACTTCAAGCAAGTACCTATTAGTTGATTACTCAAAACATCACCATTTCAAGTACAAATATGAAAGTAAAATGTAAACTTAATTCATAAACTTTTGCCTTAAACCACAAAACCGAAAATCGAAAACCCTAATATCTCAAAATGTTAAATCTTAAACCCAAAACCCCAATCAAATCACTAAAACCCTTAACCATAAACCCTAAACACTAATCCCTAATGTCATGCCCTAAACTCAGAAAACGGGCTCACAAAATTTTCAATCGCCGAATTCGATGCCGACAGCCTCCGTAGTACCCCATTCTCGGCTCCCAGCGCCCATACGCCAAATTTCGATCCTGGGATCCTACAAGGAAGATTTTCCAACGTAAATTTATCTCGTAAGAGGCATAACCACAAGTTTACCCAAATCACAATGGCAATATCATCATCACATATCTACTAATATAAACAGTTGAATACAGTGCTGAAAGAAAAATACATATATTGAAAATCAAAGCTCCAAAAGACAGCTGCACGCTCCAAGCTCAACACTGTTGCGACCTAACTCCACCTGCACGCATCTATCGTGCATAAGCTTATAGAAAGCTTAGAGGGTGGTGTAAGTGTGTGCACAAGGTAAGTGCCAAGTATGCAATATCAGAGTAATGCAGAAACATGCTGGCAAGTCCATAAATACCATCAACCTTATCTAGGCTATGCGATGCAAAAACATAATAAGCCAATATCATATACTGATGAAGCAATGTAGATCAGTTATGCAATGCGGAGACATAGGAAGCCAAATGTCATATACTGAGGATGAAATGCAATATGCAAATCCTGACAAGTCCACGAATACCGTCAGCCGTAACTAGGCCATATAAATACAGAAACATAGTAACCCAAAATACTATATGCCGCGAATGTAATGCAATATGCGGTGCGAATGAAATGACCAAGCTGGAGTGTGAAGTCGGGATAATAGTACATAGTATCACAGGCTATGGGGTCCATTACAAGGGACTTCTAACCAAACTAGTCCCATACTTGAATTCAGATAGTCAGACTCAATGTGGTAAACTCCTGATCTCAGGTTGGTCGCACTTGCCAACTGAAATCTTAACTATTGCGAAGGTACACATAACAATTAGTTGCACACCACAGCCCGAGTGGATAGTGAATGAATGAATGAGTAAAATGCTGAGTATGCAACTCCTGCTCAATAAGTTCACATATCAGTACCGTGCATCTCTGCGATCATCACTGGGGTCTAGTACACTCCACACTGGCTGCCGCCTCCCTAGCCGCACAGCCATGCAAGTGAAAAAGACCTCACTACCCGCCTGCCAATAGTATACCAATGCCTACCCGACTTGTCGATAGTGGACCCATTTGGGAGCTGGTCAAACTCTGCCTAGCTTACAGCCCCCTCACTCGAGCGGATAAGGCCACACTCGCTTCCAACAGACCACGACACAGTGAGAGATGTGGCATATTGGTATTCGGCACTCAGGCGCTCATGTATATCCAATCGGTATTGTAACATCCCGAATTTTCACTGTTTTAGATTTCCAAAAAATCCTTAAAATTTATTTTTATTAACTTATATTATCACTTACTGACCATTAGCACTCAACGTTAGCTTATACACAAGTGGTCCTGTCTGGTCGTGATAAGATCGAGTGCTGGCCGCTAAGCCAGATGGCCTGTTTACACTTAACAACAGCCCGTGTGGGCCACCCAGCGACCGAGGAGGGTTAGAAAAATCTTAAAATTTAAAACATCATAGATCTCACTGGGCTTGTGGTCCATCACGGGCTACGGACCTAGTGGACACCCAGAAATGAAATCTGGCACTTGCCAAATGCACCCCACCAATGCCAGAATTGGAATCTGGCAGTTGCAAATAAAATCGAGATACGAAGCTTTCCAACCATCGGATTTCTTCCAAATTTATGAAGAAGGTCTAATGTATTTTACTACGCCTATCCACAAAATCTGAGACCCGATCATGACACGGTAACCGTTGATCCCAAATCTGACCCGTACGACCCAACCACATATCTGATCGTTCACAAATTTTGCATGGCCCTTCATTGGGCCATGGAGCACCTATCCTATAAGTTTCATGGCCAGGGAGTCACCAGAGCCACCCTAATCACCGAAATGGGCCCCATAGGGCCATTTAAAGATCGGAACCGTATGCTCAAACCCCATACTCGTTCATCCGTTTGTTTCCAAACTTTGCATCACCCTTCATCGGGCCATGGGACACCTACACACCAAACTTGGTGGCCAGAGGGGTGTTAGGTCTGCCCCAAAGCTAAGATGGAGTCCTAGAGGGCTATTTTGGAAATTTGAGGAAACTTAAGGCCAAAGGACCCAAGTCTAGGAAATAAACCCTAGCTCTCTCCCTCATATCTCCCACCCTTCTCCAACAACAACAAATCCCTCTCCCTCATATCCTCCTCCATTCTCCAATAACAAATCCCTCTCCCTCATATCATCTTCCATTCTTCAACAACAAATCCCCCTCATATCCTCCTCCATTCTCCAACAACAAACCCCTCTCATAACTCTCACTACAACTACCACCCCTAAGAGAGTAAAGAGAGAGCAAAGAGAGAGTGAAGTTGAGCTATGGTGGACTTTAGATCGAGGTGGGGCCCAAGGGAATCAAACCCCACAACTCTCTACATCTTCTCCAAGAAGAATTCCTCATCCATGACCACCCTTTTCACTCTGTTGATCATCTAAGTAAGATTCTTCACCCTCTTTTCTTGAAACCCATGTATTGAGAGGGATTTGGCATGGATTTCTAACATACAAACGTTGCTCTAGGGATTCCGGCTGTCTGACCCCAAAAATCCGCAATCATAGGTCGTTTTCCAACTCTCCAAAGAATCTGAAGGTGCGAACTATTATCTTTAGGTGGCCTAGCACCAATTATAGTAGGAGTTTAATGATTTTGTTTGTTTTGGAATATTGTATTGAAAAATCTAGAGGAAGCCTAGGAATGGTATGTTGTTGGAATTGTACGGATTTGCATGTTTGGTTCTCATTTGATGATTGATATTGTCTCTCACATGATTCAGTATATGGATGATTACATGCTCATCTTTAGTTGATTTCTCTCATATGTGTTTGCTTCCAAGTGTGTAGGATTCATTGCTCATGTGTATTTGATCCCTTGAGGTGTAAGAAGTGCTTAACTTCCTCCCTAATCAACACCACTCACTTGCACCTTGATCATGATGTTATAACTTGCTCGTTAGGAGTATTTGAATCATATGTTGAGATATATGTGAACATGATATTGTTATGTTTGTTGATGACCTTAATGTTGGCATATTATGAACCGTTCTCAAACCCTTGGGTTGGTTAGGAAATATGAGGAGAGACGGTAGCCCCATTGGTAGGGCTATCATAAGGCTAAACCCATGGACTTGGGCGGGTGCGCATGGGAGGCAGTAGTTCAACTACATGGGCCTCCTGCGCTCGATGTCGTCCGTCGTGTGCTCGCCTGACTCGTGCAGTCTAGCCTACTCACTGGCCAATCGTGATTGTTAACTATGTTTGCTCACATATGTATGGAATCTGGAGCACCCTACCACCGTTGTAGCCCATTGTTAATGAATTGAATATCGATCCACAGTCTCGTGAGCCGGGCATGGTTGAATGGGACACTATGTCCGAGTTGTCAGCCTACGTTGAGGTGATGCGCCTTCCCGTAGTGACCACGAGCGATCTCTTTACTCAGCACTCCCCATGTGCTTGAAGTCAGGGACGGGGAACCCAACGGGATCAAGGATCGCGGGGTCTTGGCCTCACAACTAGTTCAGGGCATTTGATACGTGGGGTGTATCAGATTTCCCAACTGGCTGGATGAATGGACTTAACTAAGAACTCGGTTAATACCATGGCATTGTATCGCACTAGCTAGGGTGGCGACTCGGCAGTCGAGGTTGCTCTGAGGGAGTGTGCTCATACGCGATCATTAGATGGAGTCGCTCGAGGGAGCATTGTGGTGAGGGCATGCATCATATCACCCATCATGCATGCGCATTAATAAGATTAGTTAGGCATTTATAATTGACTGCTTTTCATCAAATTCTTAATATAATTGATGCCTGTTATAACTTGAGACTAATATCACCCACTGAGTTGATCACTCACTTCCACTCTGAGACGGTGTTTTAAAACACCAACCAGACTCTCCCGTAGATGCATGTGATACAGATTTGGAGGAGCCTGACAACACGAGCCTCGAGGAGGATGAGTTCTCCTACTTTCAGTTGGTGAGTGGGTCTTCATCGGCTCAGTAGACTAGATTCTGGATGGCTGAGTAGTAGACTCAGCTTTATTTTCTGAATATATCATTTTTTTGTGAATTGTTGGGCAACGCCTTGAGCGACCCGTTTACATCCTTTTGAATTTATATATATTTAACCTCTTTCAATTCAGTAGACTTGTTGTGATTGTGATTCATGCTTCAAGTAATTCCATACTGCGCATTTAAACCTGATTAGACGCAAAACAGTGAAAAATTGGTTATAAGTGATGCCTGGGAACTTGAGAGTCGAGTGTATGCACGACCCCCAATTTTCAGGGCATTACAGGTCTAGACGTTGGAGTGTCTCCTGGCCACAGAGGTTCAGGGACTTTCACCCACGGACATCCAATGTACCCAGATGCTCAAACCAAATATTTTAGGTATCCCATCTGGCCATCCACAACATACCTGTGGAGGCCACGGCCTTAATGTCGCTAGAGCGTACAGTGGTCATATCATAAGATGTGATAAGTATGAGTCATACCATCCGGTCATACATCAAACTTGTGCGTACTGCGCGCTCATGTAGGGCAACGCCATCTCTCAAGGAGTCCCATAATAATCTACCCAATGGCATATGCTATGATCAATCACTCCTCATATCAAGCATACATATGATGCACATGGGCATGGATCGTGGAGTTATACTAAGCATGTTATATGATGATGATGTACTCTCCTCATATCAAGGATGGGCCTAGATGGCCCACTCATATCAAGAATGGGCCTAACAAAGCCTAAGGGAATGTTACAATTGGACATTTAACCATCATTGCCCATCAATGTGGACATTCAACCAACATTGCTCCCAAGGAGTGGCCCTCATAGGGCCAAACATATAGTAGGCCCTATAGCCTCACATAAGGGCTTCACATACAACATCATGGGCCTCACATATCACAATGGGCCACACCGCATGGGCCACATATACATCACATCGGGCCTCATTACATAGGCCTCACATACATCACACTGGGCCTCATCATATGGGCCTCACATATCACAATGGGCCGTATCTCATAGGCTTCATTCACATTACAATAGGCCTCAATACATGGACCTCATATGCATCGCAATGGGCCTCTCACACGGGCCTAATTTACGTCACAATGGGCCGCTCACACGGGCCTAATATACATCACAATGGGCCTCATCACCTGGCCCTCAAATGCATCACAATGGGCCGTATCACATGTGCCTTACACATTATAATGGGCTGCATCACATGGGCCTCATATACATCAAGTGAGCCACATCACATGGGCCTCATATACATCAAGTGGGCCGCATCACATGGGCCACACTAATAGGCCTCATATACATCAAGTGAGCCGCATCACATGGGCCATACCAATGGGCCTCATATACATCAAGTGGGCCGCATCACATGGGCCGCACCAATGGGCCTCATATACATCAAGTGGGCCACCCCAATGGGCCTCATATACATCAAGTGGGCCGCATCACATGGGCCGCACCAATGTGCCTCATATACATCAAGTGGGGTCACACCATCTACACCTATTCATCTATTTTAGAGATCATTTCCCAAAAAAAAAAAAGAATCATATCAAAAGATCATTTGGACCATACCACTAATAGCAGTGGAGATAATGATTTTCACTGTTAACCAATTCACCGTGCCGAGGCCCACCATCACGTTTATTTCCATCTAATTTATTCATACGGTCACAATGACCTGAATTAAGTGGAAAAACAAATTTCATAGTGATCCAAAACTTTTGGGATCACAAAAAGGATTTCAATGGTAGCCGCTCAATCCATCACTGGTATTATGGTGTGGTCCACCTGGACGGTGTGGATCAACGCATACATCATGGGGTGGCCCACGCAGCACTATCTAGATGGACGGTGTGCATATACAACGCACCAATGTGGGCCCCGCACGTTCAGAATGGACGGACGGCTAAGATATAATGCATACATCATGGTTGGGTGGGTCCCACGGACTTGTTGACGTCATCAGCAACTGATGCTATTGGTGTGGCCTGTTGGCCCACCGTTCAGGATGGATGGTGGAGATATAATACATACAACATGATGGCCCACACCACGTCTAGACCGCTAGACGATCTGGATGAAACAGGTGGATAGCGTGGATTGAAAACATATACATACAGGTGGGTCCCACCCGTCCAGAATGCTGGACGGTGTGGATAAGACCCTTACATCACGGCTGGCCCACAGCAAGTGGGTTCCCACGTGGGGCCCACCACATAGTATATTTAATATTATATATTTTTTATTTTATTATTTATTATGTTATTTTTTTATCAATACCAACGTCCAGGCCCTGGACGGCCTGAATGCAATTACATAGAGGTGGTTTTCCACCGCTGGACGATAGATGGCGTGGATAATATCATGCATCAAGGTGGGCCACTAGATGGAAAAGAGAGAGATAGAGAGAGAGACGCGTGTGATGGGAGGGACCCCGACACTATGGGCCCTCCCTTCCATGTATTACAACATACATCAAGTGAGTCCCATTACATGTCGGCCCAATAATTAAAAAAACAACGATGGAGATCCTTTTCCTCCATAAAATGCAAGGTCTAAATGACCATTTCATACTAGGAAAATAAACATCATGATGGGGTCCATGAGTCATGGTGGGCCATCGGCTACACCTAGGGTCCAAAGTGAGATCCATACCATCGATCGGTAGGCCCCACTTGGCCCATCATAAAAAATATAAATCTAATCCTATAAACACCCACCGATTGCCTTCTTCTTTAGCTCCTTGGAATCCTTGGCTCTTAAGCTTCATCTTTGATGGAGGATGATGGAGATTGAAGGGATAGGATGACAGATGAGAGGGGTAGAAAGTGGGCCACACTTGGCAAAATCTTGGAGCTTGGAAATGCTTAAACGGTTGCTTCTATTTGGTTGTTTGGAATGGAGTGAGAAATGAGAGAGAGAGGAGTGGTGTTGTAAGGAGAGATGACATGAAGGGCATGGTGCTTGTTGACTTTTGGGTGAGAGAGGAATGGGTGTCATGCCTTGTTGGTGAAAAAGGGATGGCTAGGTATGGGTTGGTACTTGACTTGATTGATGTGAAGTTTGGTAGAGATTCTCTTGGGTTTTGAAAATACGCGGCATTTTCTCAAAATAAACGTGGGTCCACAACTCCTAGCCAGGGTATCGCATCGGCGCGCAAGGCACGGCATTGGAACCACGACGATGGCGCGGTCGCTAAGGTACAAGTCTTAGGTCGAGCCGACTCAAATATACGAAATGTGACTTAGGGTCATGCACAAACACCGGTTACAAGTCACGGGTCACCGGAATTTGAGGGGGAGGATCACGGGAGTCTACGAAATGGTACAAACTAAGATGCAGGCCTGACACCTAATCCTAAACTCTAAGCCTTACTTGAAACCCTCCCTATTTCTTAAACCCCAAACCCCCATACCCCATACCCCAAATTGTAAACCCTAAACACTAAACCTTAACCCTAAACCATAAACTGAAACCCACAATCCTAAACTTTAAACCCTACCCTAAAACTTAAAATCCAAACCCAAAATCAAAACCCTAACCCCTAGCCCTAAACCTCAAACCCAAAACACTGATTCCTAATTATAAACTCTAAACCTTATCCTAAACCCTCCCTAACCCTCAAATCCTAAACCCTAAACCCTTCATCCTAACCCTAATCCCTAAGCCTAACCTTAAGGAGGCTTTACCTTAAATCTCAAACCCTAAACCTTAACCCCTTTATCTTAACCCTAAACCCTATTCTTTTTTTACCATATATATATATATATATATATATATATATATATATATATATATATATATATATATATGGTGATTGGGGCTATTGATCTTGTTTAGATACCATGTGGAACTGTATGCTAAATAGGATGATACAGATTTTGGGTTGGCGAAATTCGCACAAAAATAATGGATGAGCAATTATTACACTTTTGGCCAGATTTTAGACCCTTTTTGTACAATCAAGTGGGTTAGTTTCATGATTTATTTAGAGATTTGAAAAAAGTGGATAAATCTAAAGTGCAATCATGCTGTCCAAAATGGAAAGATTTATGATCTAGTAATACTGTCTAAAATGAATAGATTCCATGTCCAAATTTATTACCCACAATATGTTATTTGAGCACAATGAATATTTTTTACTATATATATATATATATATATATATATATATATATATATATATATATATATATATATATATATATATCGGGAAAAGGTTATGTACGGTCGAGCTCATGAGAACTTCCCATGAGGTCAAGCTATGTGGGCCCCACCGTGATGCGTGTCAAACATCAACACCGTGCATTTGATGTGTCCCCATTAAATTATGGGATATCCCAAAAATTAGCCGTATACAGAACTTAGGTGGGCCATATCATCTAAAATCATGTGAAGACATGCCTAAAACATATAAAAGCACTTGGTGGGGCCGACCTAAAATTTGGATGCGTTTGAAACTTGGTCTGACCCCTCATCCAAGTGGGACACACATAATGGATGGGCTAGATTTGTGAACCACATCTCGGTGGCCCTAACAAATGATTATGAATGTTTTAATGGAGAGTAACCCCTCTCAACTTTTGCATGTGGTGTGGCCCACACAAGTCATGGATTGACTTGATTTTTAAGCCTTGGGCCCACCATGGAATGGTGCATCTGATTAATGGGGTAGATGTTCAACACGCATTACAGTGGGGCCCACACTACTCTACTTCATGGGAAGTTCCCATGAGCTCGACCGCATAGAACCTCCCCCCCCCCCCCCCCACACACACACACATATAATAGTTTAAAATTTTATTAACAATAAATGACTTAATTTAAAATAAATACAAGTTTAAACAATTTAATATAAATAATAGATCAAAATTTCAGCCATACCCACATTGTCCAACAGTGACCCACAAAGTCACAAATCTCAAGTAGTCAGTGGGCCCGGAATCACAATTTCATATATATATATATATATATATATATATATATATATATATATATATATATATATAAACTACAGTTTAAATTTTCAGCAATAATAACTTAATTTAAAATAAATGCAAGTTTAAACAACTTAATATAAACAATAGTTTAAATTTTCATCAACAATAAATAATTTAATTTAAATAAATATAAGTTTAAATAACTTAATATAAACAATAGATCAAATTTTCAGCTACACCCACATCGTTCAATAGTGGCCCACAAAGTCACAAATTTCCAGTTATAAGTGGGCCCATGTAATCAAAAATTCATATATATTGTTATAGTTCAAATTTCTAGCAACAATAAACATGATAAAACATCACAGTGGGGCCCACAACACACCCAACAGAAATTACAATGGGTCCCACCTGCTAGGGTTAGGGCCTACCGCAAGACAGAGAGCACCGAGAGAGGGAGTGAACCAAGAGAAAGAGAGACTGAGAAAGAGAGAGTGCCGATAAAACTTTAAGAGAGCATCGAAAGAAAGCGCAGAGAGAGAGAGAGAGAGCACTGGGTGGAGGGAGAAAGGGAGGTAGAGAGAGAGAGAGAGAAGTAGAGAGCATGCGACAACATCGGCTGGAAGGAGAGAGAGAGAGAGAGAGAGAGAGAGAGAGAGGCAACGCCGACCAAAGGGAGGGTGGGATGGAAGGGGAGAGAGGGCTAGTGTTAAATCGAGGTAGAGAAAGCGAGGGTGAGGAGCAATTAGGACTTTTTCATCAAATTTTTTTAATCCAATTTTAAAATATTGACGGTATTTGTCATCAAAAAATTAAAATTGCATTCTACAGCAAATATTGTCGATTTTAGTGGTCATTTTTGTCATGATTTCACGTAGTGAACAAAAGAAAGACAATGTCTAATTTGGCACATCCGAACATGTCGTACATTTGAGGGGACTTAAGATAGATGGGGCATATATGGGCTTTTCCCTACAACTTTTCTTAATGGTGGTGGTGGGAAAATAAATTTGTTTATTTTCTAACAAAGATAGAAAGTAAAAAAAGTGTTTTTCATAGGCTCTCATAAATAAAGGCTTTTGTTTTACATATACACTCACACACTCACACCACGGTGGAATGTCACCACAATGGGTAATTAAACCCATGACCTCGTGTTGAAACTCTCGTGAATCTACCATCGAGGCATGAATAAGGACCCAAATAATAAAGGCTTACAAACAAGGAAAAGAGAGTTTCATAGAAACAATGTTTAAAGTTGAAAATATTTATTATAAATTAATAAATAATGAGAGGTTCTCAAGTCTAACTGATTGGACAATAAGTTACAGTCCACGTGTTGGATGTGGTTGTCAATGGACCAACTCAGGTTGGGCAAAATCAAAATTTTTGAATAGGTTCAATCGAACAATTCAAAATTTGAGTTGAAGCCAACCCCATGTTTAATCCTATAACAACCTTACCCGTGAATATCTTTCAACCTATTTTGTGCGTGGGACATACAATCCATCTAATAGGTTAGCCCATCACAAAGACTAATGTGCAAACATCAACTACATCCATTGTTCAAAGTATCCCCAATATTATCGAAATATTCAACTTGACGATACCGATAACATTGGTAGTGATATCGATAACACTGGTGCCATAAAATATTCCAAGTATCAACAATTTATCGCTAAGAATCACTAATGTATAGCCAATATTTTAGACTATATAAATTCCAAGTATCGCTCGTGTTGCCGATGTATTAATATTGCCAATATTTTTTATTATGTAAATTATAGGTGTCACTTGTATTACTTGTCTATCAACGATATTTCAATAGTATTGCCAAAATATCAATATCACCAAAAAATCTATCTATTAAAAAATTATTTCAAAATTTTTTTTATAGGTATATAGTTTTATGTTGTGCTTAATTTGTTAATGATAATATTGATAATATTTCGATATTATCATTATCACAACATGCACAATTCGAAATCACAATCTTTCATTTCATTTTTAGTTGTTGATGATTTTTTAGCGAAATAGCATATGTTGTCAATATTTTGAAATATCGATGGATGTTTGGATAGATGTTGGATGGTTGGATGGGATGGATGGGGATGATTGAACTAATTTTTTATTTTTTTTAATGGCATATACTTTTAGGCCCCGTTAAATGAAAACTTATTATGTATTATTTTGTAATTTTTTAATTCTTAAATATGCAAATATATGTATTTAGTATCTCCGAAAGTTTCGTAAAAAAACCTACCATCTTCCTCATATTTCCACGCATTTTTGTTTATCAGTGATATCAACGGCCATATCAATATTGTTTCCATATCCTTGACCAGCAAAATTTTAGCGATACCAATACTTTAAACATTGGCTACATCCACTCATCAACCGGACCACCCTTGTGTCTCATGATATATAAATGGTTATACAATAAGCTAATTTTTGTAGTAGGTAATCATCGTAGCGGGGCTAAACTATTAGAAGGATTAGGAATCACATGAGCTTTACAGGTAGGAAGATAGACTTAACCTTGTGGTCCAACAAATTAGCAACGCGTGTTACTAACTCATAATTAAGGGTGTACACAAATCGAGCTAGCTTAATTAGCTCGCTCGACTCGACTCGAAAAAGCTCGATTTGACTCAGTTTGAAGCTGAGTTCGAGCCGAGTCGAGTTGATTTTTTAAGCTCGAAAATGAGTTTGAGCCGAGTTTGAGATGGCCCCAGCTCGACTTGACTTGGATCGAATCCAGCTCGAATCGAACTCGGATCGAACCAGTTCGGTGACTTTGTTACTTTGCTGTTGATGTTGCTCCCCAAGTGTTTGATGAAATAACTCAACCAAGTGTGGCTAGTACCTGAAAGTGTGTAGGTTCTCAGTTATCTTTCCTATTTATTTATATGCTAATATTGTGTGTGAATGAGTCTATGCATGTGAGTTCTTTAGTAATCATTGACATGATTGCATGCATTCTGGTAGCTCATGATCCATCTTCCAGAACTGATTCAAATGGTGAGTATGCAAACTCTTCTTGGGTCGTCATAATGAATGGTGCTAGCCTCTGTAGGCACAACATTTCAAGGATTTTGAAATTTATTTATTTTGTTCTCATTTTGTGCATAAAATTTTATTCCTTGATAGTAATGTTTGCAGTGTTTCTTGTCTCCAAGGAAGGTATGTACATGAAACAAATACGCTTTTTTTTCTCTTGGTTTTTATGTTGCTTAAAAGGTATTTGATAAAATACCTATAAAACCATTGCTTCTGTTTACAAACAGTGAGATTTTGAAAGTACAGTCAAGGTGTTTGTAGACATGCTGCAATAGCAAACTCGGCTCGATCTTAGCTCAAACTAGCCCGAGCTGCTGATCGAACCGAGCCGAGCTGGCCGTCAAGCTCGAGGACCAAGCTGAGCCGAGTTCGAGCTGAGGTCAGCTAGTGCCCGAGCCTCAGCTCGACTCATCTACACCCCTACTCATAATAAATAATATTAAAATTTTCTATTTATGTACGTGGAATGCATGCTTGTACCTTTTCAGGTCTCTACGGAGAATAACTTTCTACCTACTATATGTGTGTCATATCCAAACCTTATAATAGTTTGGCTAATCACGGGGTTATCACGTTGAAAAATCAGTTTATCCATTTATTATAACTATAAGTAGGCCATATTATATGGTCCTAGTTCTTTTCCCGTTGGTAGACTCACAAGAGTCTAACACAAGATCAAGGGTTCCAACACCTATATATGGTGAAATTGTTAGATTTCTTAATTCAATTCACATGGTGTGGCCCACCTAAGCTTTGGAATGGCTAATTCACTTAGTACAATTCACGTGGTGTGGCCCACCTAAGCTTTGGAATGGCTCATTCACTTGGTACACTGACAAGTTTTTTTTTTTGAAGTTAAGCTTAGAATTTATTATTTCCAAATAGTAAAAAGTTTTTTAAAAAAATAATAAAGATAGAAGGAGATACTAACACCAAGGAATAAAAAAGGCAAAATTTTCTCCAAGAATGAGAGAGCAGGAAAGAAAAAGTAAAAGGTCTCACGTGGTGATATTTGTGAGACATCCACCCCGTCCATCCGTCTTGTGAGAAAAAGCTAAAGGTTTTTACAGAAGTTCCTGCGCAGTGGGGCCCACTGAGATATTTATGAGAGATCCACCCCGTCCATCCGTTTTGTGAGCTCATCTTAGGACTTAAAGCCCAAAAGTGAGCAGGATCTAAGACAAAAGTGGGACGCACTAAAGTAAAAGGTGGGTAGGGAAATTCCTACCGTTGAAATCTCCCTGGGGTCGATAATGATGTTTACCTGACATCTATACTGTTTATAACGTCATTTCTACTGGGATGAACTGAAAACACAAATATTATACTGTGCCCCACGAATATGCCCACTTGAGTTTTGGATCCAGTTCATTTTTGTCTATATGTTCTAAAATGATCTCACAAAACGGATGGATGGAATGGATGTCTCAAAAACATCACGGTGGGCACACCTATGTTACCAGCGGAGGAACTTACTGCGAAAGGCTTTAGCAGAAATCCGCGTCCCCCATTCTGTATGTCCCCTCCTCAGGTGTGGCCCACTTGAGTTTCCCTCGAGCTTGATATTCGGTCCCATTGTCTAAGATCCAAGGCTTGCCCTAATGGACGGATCTGATGCACACATCACGTGGGAGCCCGCAAATAGCCCGATGCCATCGCTACCAACGGTGGTACCGGTACCATGGGAGCAGTTTCCCGTACGCGTGCCTAATGAAAAATCTCGCAATAGAGTGTGATAATATCGTTTGCTATTTTATGCGAAAATATCGCGATATTTTAAAAACATGGCGATATTTTACGCGGTGTCATCGACCATGTTCAACTGCAACTTTCTAAGGAATTGAAATCGACACCCATCCTTACTAATCAATGCACCCTTTTCAGTTCTAGTTAAGGTATGACGAAAGCAGAAAGTGGGTGTGAGATGGGCTTAAATAGTCCAAGATAGAAGGTATGTAACAACCTATGACGTTGATGACCGTGCTTCAGTTAATTCACCATTTTTTACGAGATCGCCATTCACATCCCGAGAAATTCTACTAACAATAGACGATTCTATTTTGAGAATCGGCTAGGTTCAGTGAGTTTGGCATCGTTTTAGAAATGATTGGAATCATCCAGCACTCTGTACGGCTGGAATCTGAATCATTCAAATCGTGGGTTCCGTTTCAGATATAGGATATGCCAAAATTCATGCTTCTCGATGGACTCAACCATCCAATTGGTGGATATTGGAACGAACGGCTTAAAACGTTACACGATAATCAGGGTGATTCAAAACCAAGTTGGGCTCCACCATTCTATCATTAAAATCGTTTAAATATTGTGTGGGTCCAACATGATGTGTATATGACATCCAATCCACTCATCTGACGAGCCACAGAAGGAGTGGATGTCCCACAAATCAGGACATTCCAGGACTCGTGTAGGATGGATCCTTACTCTTGCCTGGGTGGTAGACTCCCATTAGTTGAAACTCCTGGTCAAGGGTTCGAGTACCCATAGGTGGTGAAATTCCACCGGCGTGAGTGTGTGGGGGTGTGTGTGCGTGTGTAAAAAAAAAAAAAAAAAAAAAAGACTCGTGTGGGCACATCACGTGAACTTAATAGTTTTTATACATAATTTTACATATTTTCTTAATGTGTGGCTCACCTAAGTTTTTTGATTGGATTGATTTTAGGATCCGTTGTGGAAATGTGGTGTTGCACCTGATGGACGGAGTGGATCTGATGCACATTCTCCCTCACGTGGTGGTTGCTTAGTTTCAGGCTAGCCCTCGGTAGGAGGGCGTATCGATCCACATTCCACATGCAAAATTGTCCATTTTGGAATCAGCTCTCGTTGTAATGGTCCCGTGATATGGACGGTCACGATTTTCATACATGTGTGCCGTTCGAGGTGGTTGAGCTACCACCATTAAGTGATTTTGTTTTCATCCACTGATCAGACGACCAGAACATCCAATCTAGGGATATTCTCAACCGTCTGCCATCAGTGGCAACAAGATGGACGGTACCAAATGACAAGTTACCTGCTACTTACAGTATGGAGAGATGGAACTAGCACATTCCTCTTTTTCAAGCTCTCCAATATTGTACGCTGCTTCGGTGGATCACTGATTGTGGGGTCCACCTTGATGTATGTAAATTACATCCACGCCGTCCATACGTTTTGACAAGACATTTTAGATATGCTAACAAAAATGAAGGAGATCCAAGTCTTAGGTGGGCCACACCATAGGAACACAAAGGTGACTGAATACCCACCATTAAAAAGTTCTGGGGGGCAACCAGAATGTTTATTTGCCATCTAACCTGTTGATACAGAGACATGGATGATGGGACCACACAAATACCAGCTTGATCCAAAACTTTTGTGCCCCACAAGAAGATTATAATGGTCCATCACCACCGTTTCCTGTGGTGTAGTCCACCTGAGATTTTGATTTACTTCATTTTTAGGGTATCATGCCCTAAAATGATCTGTCAAAACGGATGGACGGCGTGGATGTAAGTCACATAAATCAAGGTAGCCGGGGATGGACGCGGATTTCCTGCTAAAGCCTTTCTCACGAAGTTCCTGCGCTGGGAGCCCAGGTGGGGCCCAGTGTGATGTTTGTGAGAAATCCTCTCCTTCCATCCGTTTTTTGAGTTCATTTCTGGACACGATGCCAAAAATGAACCGTATCCAAAGCTCAAGTTGGCCGTAACGAAGGAAAACGTGGTTAGGAAAATTCCTACCGTTAAAACCTACCTGGGTTCGACAGTGATGTTTACAAGCCATCCATACCGTTAATAACTTCATTCCTACTGGGATGAACTGAAATCACAAAAATTAGTATGATTTAAAACTTCTGTGGCCCACGAATATCTCAACTGTGGACGTTCAATTATCACTTTTGCGGCCCACTTGAGCTCTGGAAACGGTTCATTTTTGCCTAATTGTTCTGAATTGAACTCAAAAAACGGATGGACGGGTAGGATTTCTCACAAACATCACAGTGGGCCCACCTGGGTTCCCAGCGCAGGAACTTCCTGCGAAAGTCTTTGGCAGGAAATCCGCGTCCGCGGGGATCCACCGAAGCCGCACCCTCCCATCTCTCCCCCGTCCAGAAGGACACGTGTTAGTGACGCTTAGTTGCGATAAATAACGATGGTACATGGACGGAGGTGGGCCCTCAGAATCGTGTGGTCCCGCGAACGAAGACAGCTGTTAATCTTCCCACTTTGGAGCCAGACACGAGACGTGGGTTGCGTTTTAAAGACTCTTTGCCATGTGCGAACTATAACGTCCACAACTTACCCTGCAAAATCCGGGCCAAGACCAACTCCAGGCTGGCCCGTTGACAGCCGTAGTCTTGAGGGATTATTGGATGCGTTGGAAGAGTATGAAAAACCATACACACGCACACAGCCCCTGTACACGTGGTATACCTGCACCTCAATGCTGACCATCCAAATAGTGACACTATATATTCGGATAATCCCAGAATTAGATTGGTTCGGGTATCCTATACATGAAATATAGACTTTTGTTTCTTGAATTTGGACCGTTGAATACGAAGCAAGGCTAGACTTTTCTGTTCTGGCCAGTGGGCCACATGGTTAGCTATCATGGGATTCCCACCCTTGGATGGTTCGGCCAGAGGGTCACTTGTACCTCTACGTATTAGACGCCTAACAAGAGAAATACATCGATGGTCAATATCCAATAGAAAAAGGCCCATCTCTGGTTGACAGGGTTTTCTAATATGGAAGAACGTTGGGGCATGGTCCATCGGGCAATTTGACGGTTTTGATTGACGCACGTATATCCTCTTATGATGCATGTGCTTGCACGACATACGATACTCTACTTCTCTATATTTATTTTGCCGAAATCCAACTTACCGACGCCTAAATTGGCGGACGCGGATTAGCCACTGACGGGTTGAGTAGCGAGACTCGCTGCTGAAGTGACGTCACTAAGATCTGCTCTGTGGGCGCTCTGTGGGCTGTATGTTTTGTATCCACACCGTCCATCCATTTGAAGAGTTAATATTAAGGCATTAGCCAAAGAATGAGTCAGATACAGAGCTCAAGTGGAGAAAACAGGGATGATCAGGATAATATTTGTATTTTTTTTTTTGGTTAGCTTATTAGTACCGTCAGTTCACGCTTCAGCCACTCGGGAATTGATACCAGCATCTTTCACTCAGTCTACCACTTTAGCTGTGGATCAGGGTGTTATATTTGTATTTTACTTTCTTTCATGTCTTAGTTAACACATGAACAGGTGAGATCTCAAATAAACATCATATTGGGCCTTAGGAAGGTTTCAATGGTGGGCGTCACTTTTCCCGCTCTTTTCTGTGGTGGGGTCCACTCCAGCTTTGGATTTGACTCATTCTCCGGAATATGCCCTAAAATTCTATCTCCAAATGGATGGACAGTGTGGATACAAAACATACATCATGATAGGGCGACGTGACTTCAGTAGCGAGTCTCGCTGCTCAACCTGTCAGTAGCTAATCCGACCTCCTGAACTGGTTCGCGTATTCCCCGGTATTGTGCGTGACCCCATCGACATCAGTGGCGGACTGGACTCAACGTAATGCATGTGTTTTATCCACGCTGCCCATCCATCTTTTTTCAGCAGTAAATTCAAGCATATCCAATCTCAAGTGGGCCACACCATTAGAAATAGTGGGATAATGATGTCCACCGTTGAAATTTTTTTAATGCCGCCGTGATGTTTACTTATTCATAACATCTTACGGACGAGAGCGGATTACGTGAGACCGGCTCTCCACAGACCTGGGAAATCGGATTGCGTACTGAGTTACTCGGTAGCTCTTATATTACTGAGTAAACTCTGTTAGGCCCACCGTGAATGTATATAGTTAATCCACACCGTCCATCCGTTTTTCCAGCTCATTTAAAGGGTTGAGACTAAATTTAAAGCATATAAAAAACTCAAGTGGAACATACCATAGGAAACAGTGGGAATAATGATTTCCACCGTTGAAACCTCCCTAGGCCCGACAGTGATGTTTATTTGTCATCCAACCTATTCATAAGACCACAAAAACATGAATAAAGGGAAAATACAAATATAAGCTTGATCCAAAACTTTAGTGGCACTCAAGAAATTTTCAACTGTAGATGTTCAATTTACACTGTTTCGCATGGTGTGGTACATTTGAGGTTTGGATATGCTTTATTTTTAGGCTATAGCCTAAAATTATTTGGTAAAATGGATGGAAGGAGTGGATGAAATATATAAATCACGGTAGGCCCTACAGAGTTTACTCAATACGCTCAGCGTAATGAGTTACTCACTACTCAATCCAAAGTACATGTGGCCACAAGAAGTTCTCAACGGTAGGAATTAAATCCCTACATGTTCGTTTGGTGCAGTTTGCTTGAACTTTGGATATGCTTAAATTTCAGGTTTATACCCTCAAATGAGCGGGAAAAATGAATGGATGGCGTAGATAAAACATATACATCAAAGAGGACCTTATAGAGTCCAGTAACACCAGGGATATGGGTGGTGATGGGTCACCACGCAATGCCCTTCCGATTTATACCCCTAACGTGGATTAGCCGCGACTCGGGATCCAGCCGATGGATGCGACTCTGACCGTGGGGCCTACATCGATGTATGCATGGTATATCCACGCCGTTCATCATTTTTGCCACCTTATTTTATAGGATGGACCCAAAAATAAAGCAGACATAAATCTCAGGTGGACGACACAGTAGGGATTGAACTCTCACAGTTAAATGCTTCTTTGGGAGCCAAAAAGGTTTTGTATCAAGCTGTTCTTTGTGTTTTCCCTTCATCCAGGTCTGTGTGACCTTATCAACAGATTGGATGGTAAATAGACATTACGGTGGACACTAGGAAGTTTTTAACGGTGGCCCTTTAGTGTCCACTGTTTCCTGTGGTGTGGTCCACCTGAAATTTGAACCGATTCTTTTTTGGAACCAGGATCTAAAACAAGTTGGAAAAACGGATGGACGGCGTAGATATACAATGAATATATCAAGGTGGGCCCCAGTGTCAGGTCGCATCCACCTGGCTAGATCCGAGGTCGACCGCAGCTAATCCGGGTTCTCATACTCTCGACTCCCTCGAAGACCAGATGCTCCACAGGCACACATAGAGAGTCACGCATGATACATCGCATGGAATGTTTATGTATATTTCAATCTAGACCGCACAAATCGAGGGTCCATTTTAGATGGGCCATATCCATAAGATCTGATTGAACATTCCTAACCTTCAGTTAATGGGAACTTGTTCTTTGAATTAGGACCATTCAATATTCTTCGTTTCAACAGCTCATCTGATCTCCACCACTCCAAGGGTTAAGTTCGTCTCATTAAAAAGCTTTTTGTTTCATATTATTTCTATCAACATTGATCCCAAAATTTCGACGGTTTGGATTCAGATTCGTGTATGACACGTGTATGGTTATTGACTCATTGGCCATCAACTCTGTTGGACGGTGATCTGATTTCTACCATGGGCGCACTTTCATCTCCTACAAACAGCCCGATAAACGAATCAAGCCCACCGAGGTCCCGGGCAAGATTTGGGCCCGTACAAGTTCTACATGGGCTTGGTAAGGAGTCGAGCCTACCCAGGCCTAGCCTACATTTGCAGGATCAAGATCGTACATCTTGAGGTAGGCCTACCTTGGATGGGCCTCTGTCAAAGATCATACTGATGGAAGATCTCCACATACAATTGCTTGTGTGCGAATGGATCATTGTAAACAGCTGTCAACAAGTTCACGTAGCCACCACACACGGGTGGGCCACATCACGATATGTGGCATCTTATATTGGGATTAAATGGTAATATTTTAGAATGGATCCAGAGGCTGTTAATAGTGAAAAGAGACTGGCTGAGATGCATGGTTGCAATTAGGGCTGAAAGTTGGGCGGGTTCTACCGGACCGACCCGACATTGGGTTTGGCTTGGGCAGAATGTATCGGGTTTGGTATCGGGCTTAGGCCATACAAACGCCAACCTGATAAAACTTGGGTTGGGCTTGGGTTGAGGTCTTGGGTTGCCTAACCCAATCCAACCCGAACCTGATCAATATATAAGTTCCTTATAAATTAATTATAATTGTGTGCAGATTGTCTGCATTGAAGGTACAAGAAATTTCAATGCCAGTGGTCCATGTCATTTCCGATTACTCAAGCTAACGAGAAACATTGGTTTTTTCTCTCCCAAATGGATTGTTTGATACACAATATGACTTTTAAAGTAGTTGTCCTATATTTTAGCTTGTTTGTTTAGAAAAAATGTTTTTTACAATAAATAACTACATATATAATTAATAAAATTAGAGGTATAAAAAATAGAACTTGTATTGAAAATATAATAGACTAATGCAATAATAAAAATATTAGCATATATCTACCTGACCAACCCGGCCAACCCGACTGAACCGCTTGGGTTGGCCTTGGGTTGAGAATTCGCTGGCTGAGGTTGGGTTGGGTTGGGTTGGGTTGGGTTGGGTTGGGTTAGTGTCGAGGTATCGGAACCTCGGGTTGGGCTAGGGTTGAGCACTAACCTGGCCCAACCCGGCGGACTTTCAGCCCTAGTTGCAGTGGTGGAGGAGCCGAGCGGTCCATCTGGTGGGCTCTACCATCAATTGGACCATTTTCAGAAATAACAATAATTAGACCATCCATGTGATTGACCTTTTGCCAATTCATCACCATTTTCTTTTTTTAGCCGTCAAATTTTAAAATTGGATTTATTCCATCAGCAACGGTAGGATTTGTCCCATTGGCCAAACTTTCGGACATGTGGTCCATCAGATGGATGGTCGGATCATCTGATCTTTCAACAATTTGGGCTGCACTGCAAATGGATAAGGCCTCGACAATTCTATTAGGAGATGAGCCCGGATGGCAATGGATTGGGTGGGTCAGCCCAACCCTGTAGGGGTACGGCCTGGGCCCCACCATGGCTTAGGTTTGAAATCTGGCTCGACATCCTGGCCAGACTAGGCCCAGTCAAACGGTGAAAGGCCTAGACCAGCCCATTGGTCCAGTCCAACCAATACATGGTTCAAAGGCACTTGTCAGCTTTTCTATTCACTATGGATGTGTAGTTTAAGGAAGTGTTTGCCCATACACCTCACACATGTCATCATGGCATGTAAGGCTGAGATCAAATCCATCCACCAGTTTTTCTTCCTAAATTAATCCAGTCCACTCAGAAGGTGGGCCCCAATCAGGTAGATGCGTTAGAGATCGTCCGCTGCGATGACCCTGCAACATCTACTCTGTCCATACATTTCGCCATATCATGTTAGGGCATGACTCCAAAAATGAGGTAGATGGTCTTGACTCTCTTTTCCATTAATTGGATGGTTAGGATTTCTTGATCAATGGGACTCTCATTTTGGATGGTATGGAGAGCTCGACATTAGTGCCACGTGTGGAGATGATATTCACAACCGTTTTTTATTTGTTAATGGCCCAAACCTCACATAGAAGCATTGGCCCACGTGTACGTGTGAAAATCGACTCACGCATGCAAGGTGGGCCACAGCATCTACATCCTTGCGTAGATATTACACGAGTCCACTCATCAGAGAGACCGTAATGGAACGTGGACCGTTCAAAACGTTTCTTTCGTTTAACCTGATAATCTTTCTACACAGCGTGGCCCACCTTATGCACAATTGGAAGATCTCACATGCTTGTTAGCACGTGCTTTTGACACGTGTGGCCTAATAGTGCCATCTTAAACTCAAAAAATGACACGGTAAAACCAGCAGGACAAAAGAACAGGGAGTAGGTGATGCATCAATGGAGACCATCAATGTAGTGGGCCCTGTAATGGAAGGCTAATATTTCTTAATCACAGCCATGGGATGAATTTTAGAAACAAATTATTATCATTTTCCCATGTAACCTCATGTTATTTCTGCCTTCACTTTGTGGGGTCTACCATGATGTATGTCTTATCCATGCTGTCCATTTGTTTTTCCAGCTCATTTAAAGGCATGAGCCAAAATTGAAGTGTATCCATGACTCAAGTGGACCACACCACAATAAACGCCAACCGTTGAAAGCTGACCATAAGTTTTGGATCAAGCTAATATTTGTGTTTCGCATGCTTTGGATATGATTGCCTAAAATGAGAAGGAAAAATGGACGGATCTGATTGGGTAGCTTAAGACACAGCCCGCTATGTTGCGGTGGTAAATTAATTTTGGTGGGCCCACCATGTTTCATGTGTTATATCCGCACTATTCATCCAAGTTTTCAGATTACTGTTAAGGCATCATTTCAAAAATGAGTTAGATCCAAAGCTAAAGTGAATCACACCTGTGAAAGTTAGGGGACAATGATGATTGTTGAATACTTCTTAAGGATGTCATGATATTTATTACCATCCAACATATTTTTAATGTTAAACAGATATGAAGGAAAGGAAAACATAAACATTACTACATTAGCTACCTAAAACTTACGTGGATATTAAGAAGTTTTTAATGCTAAGCGCTTAATTCTCATAGTTTTGTGTGTTGTGGTCTACTTGAGCTCTGGATCTATCGTCAGTGACGCTAGTGGCTAGTGATCCGTGGACCCACCATAATGTATGTGTTTTGTCGCCGTCTTCCATCCATTTTGAAATATAATTTTAGGCTTTGATCCAAAAAATGAGGTAGATCTAAATCTCAGGTGGACCACCATGGGACAACAGTAGTGATTGAATGTCTACCATTAAAAACCTCGTAGGTTCGCTATAATAGTTATTTGACATCTAACCTATTGATTAGGTCACCCTAACTTGGGTGAATGGAAAAAATATATATCACGTTGATCAGCAACTTTTGTGGCACCGTGAAGTTTTTAATGGTGGGCTTAAATTAAGACTGTGTGGCCCACTTGAGATTTATATCAACTTCATTTTTGGGCTCGTACAATAAAATGATCTGGAAGAATGGGTGGACGGCATGGATGAAATACATACATCATGGTGGGCCCACAGAGCACCGACCACTAGCTATTGCCCAGTGGCACGGTCAATAGCCAAATCCGTTTGTGGATATAACACATTGGTGGGGTCACAGAGCTTTACCACGTCAACAGAGTATTATATGCAAGTCTAATTGTTTTCCATCCATAGCAGAAAGACTAGAATCCTGCCACGTGTACAATGAAGAGACTGCTCTACCGTATCGCCTTAAAGCATAATCAGAAGAAGGCAGCCCGTCTACAAGCTGGGCCAAGTGGATCATCGGCATGAGACCCACTTCAGGAGGTAGATGCTACCATGGCCTGGTCATGGACGGTCTTCCTTTTCCGTAAAGATGATCCCAACCGTTAAAAAAATGTGCTTGAATGTAGACCATTAACCACTCGATGAATTTAACTCTCCATATATCTGAATTTTAGGATCTTTTTTAGAAACTTCTAGTTCTTTCAAGCCTATTGGTAGTGTGGTCTACCTCTTTAACGGCTCCGATGACTCATAAACATCCATCAACTAGCGAACAAGGAATTCACTTCAGTAGTCCGCGGAGTACAAGACTAGAATGATGGCAGAATCCTCATGCAAGGCCAACGGTCACTAAAACCGACACGAGAGAAAAACTTTGATAGTCTAGCGGAGTGTGATACATGATACGCAGGCACTTAGAAAGTACTTGGAAATTGGATATGTAGAAAAAAAAAATAGTCGAATTAAACGTTCAAAATTATGATATCTAGTATTGATGTATTGTTAATAAAAAATTAATCTTATTTTATAATTCAAATCTCGGATATATGGACATTTATCGGACGGTCGAAAATGATATCCAATGGTCTTAGTTCCACAAACAGGTGTCCACGAATCAGAGATTAGAATATTTCAATCATTTCTATGTTTATTTCTTGATTTATAAACAGTAAAATTCACAATCTATACGGTTTATTTTGGTTAATATTAGATAGATCCATAATTTATGAGTGCGTGCGTATCAAGTGTCATACAAATCCTGAGTATCATATAACTCCACAACGGACGTGACCAGTCGAATCATGTGCATCTCACGTGCACCGCCACCCCGAATCGCAGCAAACGCCAAAATGAAATCTCCGACCCATCCGTACTCCACCGCCACAACGGTCATGTTGACCATATCATCAGCCCCCAACGGTCATATTGACTGCCACCCAGACCGTCCGATCCGCATCCAACGGCCAGAACGAGAACATTCCAAAAATCCTGAGAAATCACCCTTTTTCACAGTAACCCTCCTTTCATGCTCCCTGAAATCGAATCAAACGGCCAGACGAAAGAACACGACCCGGCCATGAAAGCGAAAGAAATGAGGAGAAGAACAAAACCCCACTTCAAAAATCCAATGCCTCGTCCAGCATAAATCTTCTTCTTCTTCCACATCTGAAGGTTTTTCTCATTTGGGTTTCTACTTCAGATACAGATTCAGCTGTTATGGAGAGTTTTCAGCTTTCAGATGCTGATTGGGGCTTGAAATTTCTCCTGAATTTCAGCTGCGAGCGCCGATCGGTTCTTCTCAGGTCCTCCGGATGTCGACTCGGAAGCATTTGGCGGAAGATATCCAGCTCTCTCCAATGAATTTCTCCAGCCATGTTTGAAATCCGAGATTGGTTTTTATGGTAGGTGTAGAGAAGGAATTTTTATTTTACACATTCTTTTGATTCTTTGGATTCTTCAAAAGCTTCGGATTCTTTGTATTCTTTCTTTCTTTTTCCAAATTTAGAAACCCAGATTCATTTATAGCAATATTCGTACAGCTCATTTCTTCTATCGTATTCATTTCTTGTGCTTAATTACATTCAGCCCAGATTTTCAACTATTGAAATTTTCCAATATCTTTCTCTCGGTTTTGTCGTTAAAGAGTGCGAAAGATTGTTTGAATTTTAAGAAAATTACAGAAAAAACATAGATTTGAGGGAGATATAGGAAAAGGAAAAACAAGGGGTTGAATTGAATTTCAAAAAAAGAAAAAGAAAATTGGAAGAGTATAGAGGATGTTGGCTGGGTGCCCTACGCTGCTGTCGCCAAGGCACCGATTGAAGAGTGAGGCTTCCGTGCAGTTAAAAGCTTGCCATTTCCAACAGAAATTGGGTTCGATGAGTACGCAGCGATTGGATCTCCCTTGCAGCTTCACACGAAAAGAGGCTGCCCCACGATTGCAACCATCGAGGGCCGTCGGCCTTTCGGTGGAAAAACCAATCGAAGGCATGGGTAATTGCTCTATTCGGAGAAACGTTCGGTGCCCATCTCCAATTTCCACGCAATCGACATTTTGGGAAGGAAGAAGAGAGATTGAAGATGGGTTCTGGGAGAAGAAGAAGAAGAAGAGCTTGAAACGCTTCTCTGAGCAGAGCTCATCGGAGGAATCGTGCATAAACAGAGCCAAGAGGAAAAGGAGTAGCAGTGATAACACGACGCCGGACAATTCTTCAGAAGGAGAGAGGCTAAGCGTTAGCCAATTGTGTGGTGGGGATCTCTGGTTTCATCGGATGGTTGAGGAGCCTCGATCGATGCTGGGCATTACAAGCTTCGATCCTCCTCCTCCTCCGCTTCCTTTTCCTATGTCAGCTTCAGCTGAGGAAGAAAGGGTCTGTTTTCCACACACGGAGCCGATCTTCACTCCAATTCCACTGTTGAACAATCCTTGGGTGGAATCTATTGTGACAGAAATCACAGATAAAGGCGATAAGGATGCTGATACAAGTGAAGGGCCTAAGCAGACAAAGTCGAGTTCAAGCACATCATCAGATACCCATAGCTTGAGTTTGAAATTGAATGAGAACTCTTCTGATCATGAAACAGGGAATGGGTCCCAGGTCCCTCACCAATTGGAGGGTCACGGAGCAGCGGGCCATGAGAATATCCACTCGGAGCATCAGGGTCTTGAGCTTGTAAGCTTGCTCGTGGCCTGTGTTGAATCGATAGGAACTAAGAACTTCACAGCTATCAGCCAGTTCCTGTCTCGGTTGGGCCAGCTTGCCTCTCCTGAAGGAACTCCAATTCACCGGGTGGTAGCGTACTTCACAGAAGCTATAGCTATCCGAACTGTCAAGCTCTGGCCCCACATTTTCCATATCGTCGTCCCTAGAGATCTCGACAGAACAGAGGATGAGGTGGCCACTGCATTCCAACTTCTCAACCACATTAGCCCGATCTCGAAATTCCTCCATTTCACATCGAATGAGATGGTGCTGAGAGCGTTCGAAGGAAAAGATCGCGTCCACATCATAGATTTCGACATCAAACAGGGGCTTCAGTGGCCTGGTCTGTTCCAAAGCTTGGCTTCCAGGCCTAATCCCCCAACCCATGTGCGGATTACGGGGATTGGTGAATCAAAACAAGAGCTCCAAGACACAGGTGAGAGACTGGCGGGGTTCGCAGCAGCCTTGAATCTACCCTTCGAATTCCATGCAGTCGTGGACAGGTTGGAGGACGTGAGGCTGTGGATGCTTCATGTGAAGGAGAAAGAGACCGTGGCCGTGAATTGCATGCTCCAGTTGCATAAGGCACTTTATGACGACAATGGTGGGGCTTTCAGAGACTTGTTGGGGCTGATTCGGAGCACTAACCCGACTGTTGTCCTTATGGCGGAGCAAGAAGCAGATCACAATGACGCCAGATGGGAAACAAGGTTTTCCAATTCGATGAAATACTACTCTGCTATCTTCGACTCAATCGACTCTAGTCTACCGTTAGACAGCCCGGCTAGGATCAAGGTGGAGGAGATGTTTGCTAGGGAGATTAGAAACATAGTTGCATGTGAAGGGAACGAGAGAATCGAGAGGCACGAGAGTTTTGGGACATGGAGGAGATTGATGGAGGAAGGAGGATTTAGATGCGTGGGTGTCGGAGAGAGGGAGACCCTTCAGAGCCGAATGCTGTTGAAGATGTTCTCATGCGAGAACTACAGGGTGGAGAAGCAAGGTGAAGATGGCGGCGGGCTTACTCTCAGCTGGTTAGATCAGCCTCTATACACAGTTTCAGCGTGGGCTCCGGTCGATTTCGCTGGCAGCTCCTCCTCTTTGTCTCAGCCTGGTTAATGATGGAGAGATGGTTTTTTTTTTTCTTCTTTTCAACAGAAAATTCTTTCTTGTAGGTAGGAAAGCTATATTTCTATTCTTTGATTCTTTGCTTGCTGTTGGCATTATCATCAGAAAGCTCAAATACCATTTCAAGAAGAGTAATAGCTTTATACCCATTTCAGTTCTTCTAGAAGTAGATTGTTTAGAGTTCATTTTAGCATCATTTGGAGTCTTTTATTGTTTTGTGGGCATTCTTTGATTCTTTTCTTCCTATTAGGGGGGAGAACAATACCAGGTCTTCTTCTATTCTTTATGTATGTTGGTATTCTTTTTGTAATATTTTCTCTTTTATTTTTTTACCTTTTTTTGTTGGGGTTTTGTAATGGCTTAAGATGTTGTTTGTGACCTGGATCATGTATGTGAAATAATATCATAGAATTGTATGTGTCATTATCTTTCTCAGCATTGGATCTTTTTGTGGCCATCTTCTTCTATATGTGTGATTGATTGATGATTGTTAACCATGATTTAGGACGATCATCTGTCATTTTATTCAAAATATGGTGAAAATGACTCCTACATTGTTTAGGTTGTGTTTGGATACACAATCAAACTGAAGTTAATTCATATTGAGGGTCTGAGGGGTCCTTTACTCATGCTTCGGTGGTAGACTCACATGAGTTTCAACACGAGGTTATGGATTCGAGTACCCATTGTCATGAAATCCCGTGGTGGTGTGAGTGTGTGTGGGGTGTGGGTGCATGTGCAATATTTAGGTCTGAGCTCCAAATTGCAATTGCGTGACTTTTCAAGTTGGATTTGAAAGAAATGTAATTACAGTCTTTTGGCTACTTACTCGGTATGAATGTTAGGAAGCGAAATTAGTTTAAGATCTTTAGGATGCGATTGGACATTTAAGATCTTTCAGTCACTCATACCAGTTGCAATGTATACACCCATCTGAATAAACAATGCCATTGGCTTGCTCATACCAAGTGCAATGTACACACCATCCGAATAAGAGATGCAATTGGACATCTAAGATCTTACAGTCTGATGCAATGGTGACGGTCAGTCTATGGGTACAAAAATTTCACCAAATACAGGAAGATTGATAGCACGCATTGTTGCTGTTGAAAGATACTTTAATAAACAGGGTACAAAAATTTCACCAAATACAGTAAGATCGATAGCACGCATTGTTGCTGTTGAAAGATACTTTAATAAACAGAATACCAAGTAGACGATATTAACGGGAAAATATGTAATGAACAATCTTCCTTTTATCAAAGGAAGAGACTAAGGAAGAATGCCAATATCACACATAACAGGAAACACTGAACACACGTACAACATCCTGACCGCTGATCTGGTGTGCCTATGATGTATGTGATTTTAGCAGTCCTTGCTGGAAACAACTTACACATTTCTAAGTTTAGGGATAAGGAGGAGAGGATTTTCCTTCTGCAGTGTGACCCCAAACTTCTCATTCATGTCGAGCTGGGTTGGGTCCATGTCATGTGGAAGACGCCAATCAAAGCAGTGGATTAAAGAAGCCAGAATTAAGTGAACTTGCCGAGTCGCCATGGGTAGTCCTGGGCAGATTCTCCTTCCAGCACCGAAGGGTATGAACTCGAAATCGTTGCCTTTGTAATCCAAGTCCGAACTGATGAAACGCTCTGGCATGAACGATAAGGGATCTTTCCATGTTACAGGATCTCTTCCTATCGCCCACACGTTCACTTGCACTTGGGTGCCCTTGGGAATAGTATAATTCATCAATGTGCATGTCTCTGAGGCCTGGTGAGGAAGGAGGAGTGGTGCTGGAGGGTGCAATCTCAATGTCTCCTTTACACAGGCCTGTAGGTAGGAGAGTTGAGGTAGATCAGACTCTTTAACAATGTTTCCTTTAATCTCTCTTTTGAGTTCTTCCTGAGCTTTGTTCATGGCTTCTGGGCTCTTTATAAGTTCCGCCATTGCCCACTCGATCGTTGAGGCAGTAGTGTCGGATCCAGCAATTAACAGCTCCTGCAAATGTAAGAGAACTGTTATTAAACTAAGCCATGCCTGCTTTGAGTTCCACCCAAATCAAGATTGATTCATTTTGGTTTTGGGGGAGTGGGAAATGTCAAATGGATTGATTGGGCAGGCTCCCATTTCCTGCCACAAGACTTGAAATTCCAAACGGGCCAAAACCAAACTTCATAAGTCGTCTATCTTAAGAACTGGATGGTGATGTAAGAGCTTCTGTCTGATTGTTCATCATTCAAATCAACAAACACAACCTAGTTTTCTAATTCAAATACAAATGGGAAGGAATGCATGCATTTATTGATTGGATCTTTTTCAACCAAAAATCTCTAATCCAAATTACTAATCCACTGGTGTTGGAGCATAACCAAAAATTACATTGAGAAGATGGTAATTTTATGACTTTGCAGTTCGAATTTGGATCACTGGCTATTTTACTTCTGATGTCAGATGGCCAAGCCAAGGTTGGATTTACCCTGGCTGAGTTCGCCTGCTTAGGCTGTCCTAATCGGGCCGAAAAGGCACTAGTCATATGACGCAGGGAGGGACATGATGAGGTCGATCACCATCTTCCTCAGGGGATATCTACTCTGAATCCACAAAGCTCTCTGGATTCCTCAGAGAGCTTCCTCAAATCGACAAGGGATAAAAGAAAAAATCATTTCTAATAAATTTGAAATAACTTGAATGATGACCAAAAAAAAAAAAATTACAACTCTTTAAATAAGGAACTCAAACCTAGGACGGAGTTTTAGACTCAAACACCATAAAAACATGACTTACTATAAATAGACGACCTCCGTTCCTACTAGACTTCATAGTTTTTAGCCAAAATTAGTAAGTTCCCAATTTGGCCCAACCACGTTATTCTCCTAACTTTTCTAAGCCCTTTTCATGTTGGGCACGACTTCTACAACTCAAAGGATCAATAGTTATACTCGAACTAAAACTTACTATTTATAGTAAAAAAAAAATAAACTGGACTTTTGGCCGTAGATCTGATGGAATCTCACAAATCCGGCATGGGCAACTTGGCATAGCGGGTTGGTTGGCTTAAGTAGCTTCTCCTACCCAAAATCATAAATAATATGTCGAAAAACTCATCCCGATTTGCGAGATACGACGGATTTGAGGTCCGGACTGTCCGGATCGTTTCTACCTTCGATCGGGCTTTCTTTGGTCCATCTTTGCTATGAAAGTGTCTGCGACCCACTCTACATGACCGCACAGGTCAGCTGGACCTGTAAGATCAAGTGGGCCAACAATCAGACCAATCCACTCATCATGTGGGTCATAGATGTATATTGATTCCCTACCTCCTGCCCATTGATTCGAATAGTGTAGCTTACCTAATTAGTAGACCATTTTGATCATGACTGATCTTTTGCATAACAAGCATGTCCTGAACAAAATAGACATAAGCAACTTTAGGGCCAATGGTCTGGGCCATTCATCATGGGACAATGGCCCATCAATTGAATGGTTAAAATTTTGTTGATCACTGCTATTCCAGAGAGATGCACCATCCATTAGATAGCATTGGTAGACATTTATGAGTGTGTCACATGTGAGGAGGATGACTATCAAAGGAGTCTTATCCAATTATTAATTAATTAACTTTGATAAACAGTTCTCATTAGACATGGATGCAAATTGCCTGTAATCCTTGATGTGGATCAATAAAAAAAAGTGCTGTGTGCGGCCGAAAGTGAAAAGGGTAAAAATAATCATTTCATGCAGACAAATCTCTTAAAAGTAATTCGCGGGGACACATATTATTCATGTTTACAATTACCACAAATCATGTAGGAAAATCGTTTATACAACATTTTTAACTGGTCCATGTCATGGTTACAGGGGATTTGTATAACCTACACCTACAATGTCGTTTCCATCTAATGACTCATAAAGAGAACTAACATACAAGTGGTACCTTATACCATCTTTCCCCCTAACATCTCACTTGTGTAGGACATTAGTACCATGAAAATGGTAGGGCCCCACCATCATTAGGAAGAAAAATCAGGCAGAGAGAGAGAGAGAGAGAGATTCATACCAGGGCCAAGGTATTGATTTGATCATTGCTAAATCCATTTTCCAGCATAACATCCAAGAAATCACACTGTTTTGAACCTTTCCCTTCCCTCCTTTCCCTAACAAGAACTTCCCATGTTGCATGAACCTTCTCAACATACTTCAAGGCCTTCTTATTCAATCCTTGTATATCAAACCCATCTAACATAGGATACAAGTCTACTATATTTATAGCAGTCCCCAACTCCATCATCCTCCATACAATCTCTTTCATTCCTCCACTATCTTCCCTCTCTTCCATTTCAATGAAATCCCTTGAGAAAACAACATTACCTAACATATTAAACACACTAGCAAATACCACCTGCCCCACCTTGATCACCTCACCTTCCTTTGCACCCAAATGGTCCACCATCTCCATCACCTTCTTCTCTCTTATAGACGCTTGTCCGTCGATCGCCTTCGCCGCAAACAGCTCTGTCCTACAAAGGCTGCGAAGGAACTTCCACTGGCCACTACACTCAGCTGCCCACACCATCGACGATCCATTCTGGCTCGATCTCTGTGCAGGTGTTGTGTGTGGAACGTAACGAGCCGAGAGTAGGCGGTCATGGGTCTTGAGGATCTCGGTGGCGGCGGCCGGGGAGGATCCAACCACCATGAGCTGAGTGCCTAGCTTCAGTGAGATGAGTGGCCCATGTGCTTGGGCTAAGTGAGCTAGCTGTATATGGGGCTTCTTTCCCATGTGGAGAAGGTTGCCTATGATGGGCCATGGATGCGGGCCTGGTGGAAGTGGGCCCTTTGAAGATGGACGCCTTAGATGGTTGAAGATGAGGAAGATGATAGGTAACAGGAAGAAGATAGGGAAGAGAAGAGATCCTATTGCCATGATTTCAGTGGAGTTTGCTGACCTTTGCAATAGAGGAGTGGTTAGGCTTTTAAGGGGATGTGAAGGGAGGCCCAATATAAAATAATGAAGATTTCTTTAAAAGAAGATGTTAAAATAATGTTACATGGATCAACGTGTGTAACAAAGCTTGTGTGCACGCCCCTCAGCATGGTATATATGATGAGAGATCTAATCCATCCATCAGGTTGGTTTTACCTTTATACATGGTTTCCCAAAAAAAAAAAAAATGGTCCAATCAGCATGTGGGCCTCAATATTGGAAACAGATGGATGGTTAGAAAACCTCAGCTAAGATTTTCAGAGCCGTACATTTTATTTTTATTTTTTGTAAACTGTGGCTCATCTGATCAGTGGATCAAGTTGATTCCTAGGCTTGGTGCCATTCTGATGGATGGATTGGATGTGGGACTTATCATGCCATGCTGGCACATGTGTGGTGTGTACTTGAGCTATATTACACCCGCGTGTGGGCTCAGCAAACTCTGGATCATTTCCACCGCAAAAAACAAAGAAAGTCAAGCTAGCTTCCATGGCTTTTTCCAATTTAGTTCATATCAGATTCAGATGATTTTTATTTTTTTTTTCAGTTCACACCTCACTGTTAGCCACCCCCCACCACCTGGGAATCGATACCAAGACGTCAGTGTTGAAACGAGGTATCTTTCATTCAGTCTGGCACTTGCGCTACGGATCTGGGTGTTAATATCAGATGGATGGAATGCCACAGTATTACATTCTGATTGAGCTTCACGAGCATGCATATGGGGCATTGATGGACATGTGGGTCCCACTGTAGTTTTCTTGCCCAAAAATCAGACCTTTAATTAGAGAACCACACATGTACACTGGTGGACCACACCTAGCAAACTAGAGTTTGGTGGAGCCATATCTCTAGAGTTATTTGATACTCCGTAACAGTATGACGCTTGATACGCAGGCGCACTAAAAACTTGTACGCGTTGCATGCATTAAATTAATTAAACAGACTTTGTGGAAGCCACTGCGGCTAACTCATTGTCTGAAAATCAGATTGGGAGAGCAATTCTAACCTCTGATTCGTGGACACTTGTTTGTGGAAACAGGACCGTTGGATTCTATTTTTTTTCATTTTTAACCGTCAATTGATTGTCCATCATGTAATCAAGTATGAGTAAATTTAGGATTGTCATACATCTCTAAAATGGGACCCCATAATTTGTACTGTTCAGCTTGAATGAATTACTTGTATGCGATTTCTAAGTGCCTATTCATCATCCATTTACACGGTTTGATGGAAAACTTCTGTGGCCCCCCAACAAGTTTTCAACGGTAGGCATTCGATTTACACGGTTTCCTGTGGCGTGGTCCACTTGAGATTTGGATATGCTTCAATTTTGGGCTCATGTACTAAAATGTATGGACAGTGTGATCAAAGGCATAAATCATGGTGGGCCCCACAGTTTACTCCGTACGCAATTCACTTCCTATTTAGGGGACCGGAAGCTCTGCTCTACGTAGAGTTTTTTATTCTCACAAGTGAGGCCAGGCCCACTCATTGGCAATCCAGACCACTTGTACACTGCGTCCCACCCACCACCATCGATGGACCGTGTCAAAAATATCTCCCTGACAAGTCTGACAATGACTTTCAAAATCTTGGCCGTTCAAATGGATGGCTGGGAAGATTACAACAGAGGCTGTTGTCATTCAGCTGATATACCAAGTTCTCTCTGATATTCAACACAATTACGTTTTATGTTAGTAATCGGTTTTGGTCATTTTACTGCCAAACGAAAATTTCAACTAAATTAATAGAGTGTTTTCACCTCAGATCTTCAGTAGCATTCCATTTGAGTTTCAATGAACTCTACATGAATTGAAGCATCCAAAACAACCAGACAGAAGAAGTGAATGATGGAATGTAGCTATTGGTTTTTTTAAATTATTATTCTTCTTTTTCTTTTCTATTTTAGTTGTTATACCAACAAAAGTTGTGTGCAGCCAAAATCAAATTGTTGCATTTGAATCGAAAATCAGTGTAATCTCCATGGAAAAACTAACAGTAATGAAATTTTATTTTACATGAATTACGTCCTAAAATATTAAGAGAGGCAGATAAAGCAACTCATCTCAAAATCAGGAGAGACCAAACAAATCATACAGGCATTGCTGAATGTTGATTATACACCACGGAAGGATGCAAACAAAACTAACATCAAATATACCATTTTGGTCTTGACTCTTCTTCCTTCTCTGTCAACTCTCGGTACTCGTACCAATCTCCTCCTGCTTTACCCACAGGCAAAGGAGGCCTAATAAAAATCTCGACTGGCTTAGGAACATGTACAGCCAAATGCAACTCCCCAGGGGTCAATTTGAACTCGCTTGAACCAGAAATTTCAGGTGGTTGTCTAACAGGTTCAATAGCTATCCATCCTAGACCTGATATGGCGATGTCGCAAGCAGGCCTGTCCAAGAAGAAGTAGAAAAACTCACAAACCTATTACTTGAACTTTAACCCGATTGACAATAATAATACAGAAGTCTGGGAACCCACAAAAAACCAACTGTTGAAGGTCTATCAACATCAGAAAACACCCGATATCAATGGAAATAATCTATCATATGCTTGAAAGCACCATGCCAAACCAGGCATTTTCAGGTTCTATACAGCCGGGCTCAAATAGTTCATAAAGCTAGTAGTTTGAAGATTCAAAGGAGAAGCTATACATAATTTGGAGAAGACGGGGGAGGTGTAGAGAAAGAAGGGAAGGTGTCTTGGAGTTGGAAGCTTGCCTTCCTTGCAGGCATTTGGGATTTGTGGGGGAGAAAGGAATGGTCAATGCTTCTGTAATGGAGTGAGTAGGTGTCAAAGTGTGGGTGGGCTTCATGCATTGAGTCCTTTAGCCGATTTAAAAATTTCCCCTGTGCAATTAGCCAGTCTTTTCAGCACCCTTTAGTAAATCATTGTTTTCTCAAACACTAAAAAAATAAAAATAAAAACATATGAAGAAACGAACCAATAAGGCCCAGAAAACTGGGATCATAAAAAACTTATGCATATGCTGAGCAAATGATTTCATGCCTCGGAATGCAGAGGCATGAACTGAAGAAAACCATGCACTTGTTACCTCTTTTGGTCTTCGAATTTTATTTGTAACTGGCGGACTGTTTGGAGTCCAGGCCAGTCTACCCTTTGTTTTCCAGTTGGAGGTGTCAACATAACCCCAAGTTCTTTCTGCAACCATCATGTAAGACTTTTAGAGATGTGGAAAAACAAAAGCATAGAAGAGATGCCTTTTGGTGAGAAGGAGGGGGGGGGGGGAGCGCGGGAAGCATCAAAAAAGTAATGTGGATGCCATATGCATCATGTTCCAAATATAAATTTTTAATAACATATGCATCATGTTTCAAAGACAACAAAATGGTGGTGAGGTGACTTTCATAGTTAGCATAATGTGACCAGCATAAGAAAGCTGAAAAGTCACTCTCATGATTCCTTTAGATGATAGCACAAGTTCAAGTGTTCAAGACAGCCTACAGTATAAAATGCGTCTGCTTCGACAGTGGGAACTGTATGAATCTGCAGAGCTTTGGGCCCATAGAATGTCAAATGTGTCTGTGGAAGAACCTGGAGTTCATGCATCATCAGTTGTCACTACAAAACACCAAGCAGCACTCACACGAGTATATGACCAGTCTAATTACCAAAAGTAAATATAGGGTCCTGATGGGCACAGTTCATATGAGGGGGGCCACGTTTTGGTGGTCCGGACAGTCGATCTGATGAGCCTCACTTCTAAATGCAGGACGCGCCATAAATCCTCCAGATTGGAAGATTCTAATCATCCAGTCTTTGGACCTTGTCTTACTTAGCCATCTATTTGCAACCCACTGATGAAAGGGCTACAACCTTCCAATCTGGAGACCTTATTCGGCATCAACAACCATTTGGCAGCCATCAGATGAACAGTGAATCAGTGAACTATGGACACACCTTACATGGAATGAACGTAACAGGGCCCTATTCACCCCTGGACACATCAGGGCCCTATAATTTCTCAAATTAAATTATAGGTGATAAAGAGAAACCTTTACGACATCAACCCTGACAAGCCCTCCCCAAAATATTGAAAGCCCATTCAAGCCAACTGATTCTTTTTCACACTGTGATCTATTATCTGAAGCTGCCTGAACAATCCAAAAAAGTTGTGAGTAAATGAAATATAGAAGATGGTCTCTCCCAGTTGATTCTCCTAAGAAGTCGGATAAATGAAAGACTAACATACAGGAAATGATTGGCCCCTGAGACGATTTTGAGGAGCAAGGGAAGGCAGATCTTCAGAATGAACAACTGCTGCTTGCCTATGGTGGAGATGCACTCCAGGTGTGTCGAATAATTTCTGTATCCATTAGAAACCAAAATCATGGTTAAAAGGCACATTCCGATCAATACATCCATGCAGGGAAAAATTGCAAAGCAGTAAGACCTCCCTCCCTCTCTCGCTCTTACACACACTCATTCACTCCCTCCACATAGACACGGCCACACACACACTTCCTCTGCACAAACATGGCATGTGCACATCCCCGCATGCATGTGATACTTTCATGTTAACTACCCGTAAAAATAGTTGAGCATTGAGACAAAGATGAAGAGTTAAGCTCGCAACAAACAGGGGCAAAAAAATCTGAAAGCTTTCATAGCATCAGCACAGATGCTTGTGAAGTAGTTACATGGAAGGAATGGTGAGGAGGGTCAAATTCAAAGGATAAGAAAAGCAAAATACACTGAAAGAACTACTTGATGATCAATGAGAAGTAATTATTCCCCACGGTTGAAAATGATTTCAACAGAATATGTATAAACAGAATTCACATCATCATAATAACAAAAGTGATGGAAACACAAAATTAATAAAGAAATCGGAACGGAAATAGTTAACAAAACATGAGAGGACATGAATAGATGCAAGACCAATAAGGCATACCCCTCCTCCCTGAAAAGCATCAATTTGGATAGGACCTAGCGTTGTTCCGGGAACAGCAGATTGAATTGGTTTGTACTTCCTTGCAGCTGCAGCTACTGGATCCTTTTGTGCCATCGTCTCTAGATTTTATATATATATTTTAAAAAAAAAAAAAGGAAACCTCCATTCACTAAAGAAGTTTGAAACAGTCACCTGATAATATCCAAGGTAAGAATGAAGCAACAGACTATGGTGTGCACATGCCACAATAACTAAACTGTAGCAACTCCTCCACTGTAAATGTGGCAACATTAGCCCAGACCATCAGAATCACAGGCCTTATTGTGGATGGAGCATAGGGGGGGGGGACACTAACACAATAAATTTAACATCTAAGTTTGCTAGTGGAATTTATATGGCTGCCCATTTCCTCCCTAACCGCCCACTTGACAGTCACGGTCGGGCAGTTGGGATCTGAGAAACCAATATATTGCCTAGCAGATCTGTCTAGAGGAAACCTCTAGGTCTCCCCAAACCCCTACTAAGTCAAGCACTCCATCAGAGATAAAAATATAGATGATGATTCCATCCATTTTCAAGGGGGGAAAAAACAAAGTCAATGGTATGAGCTTACTCAACAAAGCATTGATAAAGGCAGACTTTCCAACATTTGCTGATCCCTGTAACCATGAAATTGAGCACTTATAAACACTTCCATAAAGATATGACAGTCAAATTAATCCAAATAAAAACCTGGCAGAATCAAGTGTGGACAATAAAGTAAATCAGGATAACACTAAGGCATGTAAATGAAATGGTAGAGAAAATCAAGCACATGGGCATATAAATAAGAGTAAAGCACACAAGAGAACTGCACATAGTCCCCAATAATTAGGAAACCTGTAGATATTAAAGAACTTAACTGAGAAACTAGAAACCATGGACAAAGCAAGAATGGGAGCATTAAAGTTTTAGAAACAGAGGCCACACATTTAATGTTAGTGTACTCAATACATATTTGAAGTAATATATAAGGATTATCCTTTTCTTTTTAATGATTATGAAGTTACGGTTGCATGACATGCTGCCCAGGCGATTCTCACATTAGCCAAATTACTAACCACTGGACCTTCATTATTCTAACATGCACAAACAATCACCTAAACTGCATCTAATAGACTAAGTATTTAAAACAATCATCTAAGCCGACCCAAATTAATTGGGATAAGGCTTAGATGATGATGATGATTTAAAATATCAACTTTAGTGCACATGTTCATTTTCCATGTACATGGAATCAGATATTGAGATGATAATATTCTGGAAGGTCTCACCTTTCAAGGATCTATTGAGATGAGCAAATCTATCAATGTTGGCGATGATCCTATGCAAAAGTTGCAATATTGAGATAAAATGGAACATGACCTTCAGACAAGTACAAAATGCTACAATAAATATGGGCCATTAAACTGATCTCATAAACACTCTCGCATAACGTACATTTAGGACTTGATGTATAATCCTTTTTGGAAGCTGAATAGGAAAAGCGAATTCAGATCATATCAACAAACTACCTAACATACCCTTTACATATATAGAAATTTAATAATAAGTGGAAGATCAATCTTTGAATCCTGTTTCATGCAGAACTGCAAATACATAACTAGAAGCTGGTAACTTGAACTATAAACAGAGTAACTTCTGTTTTGTTCTCAGAAGTCAATTATGAGACAACTAACTAAGTCACCAATGAGATGTAGTTTTAGTAACTAGAGAGAGAAGAAATATGATGACCAATTCTACTTGCAGACTAACTCAGAGGTTGGCAATTCAGAAAGTGACTAACCAGAATGTAGACATCTCGCCCCTGCACAGACAAAATGACAGTATCAACCTTAGTTTTGGGAACAATCCAAGCTTGATGACCAATAATTAAGATGACAACTATTTTATTATACAAGATAAGAATGGAACCAGAATCAGGAAATTCAAGACTCCTCTTGATCTACTGCAGACAAGAGACAACTAGTTGCACAGAACACCCATAAAGTGTAAAAAATGGATGAACCTTTTTCTCCTTTTGAATATCTGATGCAACTCCAGCAATTCCCACCAAAGACTTTGAACTAGTCAAGTGGACACTGAGGACACTGTAAATGAACAACATATTGTCTTTAGGCAATGCCTTTAGTATTTGTACGATGTCATCTTTGAACTTCATGAAACGAGACGAGAACACAAACAAAGACAAAAATGCAGACTTACTTGAGCTTCTTCTTTGTAGTGGCCTCCACAACCCAATCACCAACACAATTTAGCTCAGTCCCTTTTGGGAGGAGATCAACCTTCATGGAAAGGAAAGATAAACCATATAAGTGCATGCATGAGTGGACGAGTGAGCAGAGAAGGAAGGGATTGAGAATAACAATGCCCAGTTGAGGGAATATTACCTTAGTTACAACCAATATAATAGGATTTGCACCAGCAAGATCACGTACACGTGCCAAAAAACTGCCATTGAAGTCAACGATATCAACCTTGCATACAATTGAGTAAAAAAAATGAAACTCAGCTCCTAATAATAGAGAAAATAGCAAGAGGTATATTTTTCATCTGAATATTGTAATAAAGTCCACCCAAAACCTGAACATTCATCGTATATATATTCCACTTCACAGAGGAAAGAAGATCATCCTTTTAGTGTCACTCAATCTGTACCGCGCACTACGTTAGTTGGTGCCAGGGGACTTCCCATGACAGTGGGTTGTCACAGTGGCTTAAGTTGGTGGTCGCATTTGGCCTTGTTTGGCCTTACACAATTAGAATCTGGTAGTTTCATTTACTTCAGGAATTATTTTTAGCATGCGCCGGCTGGTAAATACACATCATTTCCACTTTTGATTATAAAACAGTGAAGAGTTGTACCATTATAAAGATGGGTGAACTTACCAGTCAAAGTGGATGCAAGTAGTGGCTCCTTTTTACTTTTCATACTTCGAAAAAAAAAAAAAAAAAAAAAAAAAAATAATAATAAAATAAAAAACTCTGTTGCCATTCTCATGTATGTACTGTAAGCAAACCATGGAAGGATACTTTTTGGTTTGCTATAAAAAAAATCTACTATGAAATTCTATATCAAGAAAATACTTTTAAAACCAAAAAAGTTCCTACCATGAAAGTCCATCTCAAGAAGGTAATTTTATAACCTCATCCATCACCCTGTATGTTAGGATGCCATGTATCTATGCAACAAACCAACACTCATCAATGCAATCTGGAAAGCACAAGAAGACCTCTTGAATATTTATTCTGACCAATAATGGCTTACCCAGAATAGCAATTTGAAATTCAGAATGTCAACAAAAGTCAGAATTCGTGTATTCAAATTTCGTCACTAGTACAGAAAGAAAACACCTAAACGGATTTCTTTTTTCCTTTTTCTTTTTCTTTTTTTCTTTTTCTTTTTTTTTTTTTTTTTTTGGTAGAAAAGACCAACTCCTAATTGGATCTAACTGAAATCATGAACCAAAGTTATAATCAAAAGTCAGAATACCAGATAGTGTGCAGCCCTTACCAGTTTAACTATCAGCACTTTCTCATGGCGTAGATGCGACAGCTTCTCACGGAGTTCCTCTGCTGAAATGAACTGTTTACCGCCCGAATAACCCCCATTTCCACCAACAGCAGTTATCATATGCCCATGAGACAAAAGTTTACACCTCCCACAAAGGAGAGTTCTAAGCTGGCGGTGTCTTTTTTTCTGAACCCAACAAAGACATATAACACAAGAATCACTGAGGTATCCATTCAACAAGCAAAAGCAAGATGAAACCTAAAATACATGTACAATTAATCACCAACCACACGATATCAGTATTGAATAACCATATTGGTTCAATAAATCCAAGCGATGAGAATTCACTCATTAGTCATTACAAGCTAATACATTTTTGACAGAATGCAGGACAAAAACCATCGGGTAAATGTAATAAAGTCTAGTTATTAACATGTAACAATAGATCCAAGGCAGGCAAGGGTAAAAACTATATGTTTTTATTATTGGTTAAAGACCCTATGATATGTAAGCTAAACTGTAGCCAACTTGGGTAGAGGCGATTTTGGGCTGGAAAAAAGGACAGCAGTCCATTGGAACACTACTGATGCGGACACAAGCGCATTCAAGGTGTACCAACGAAGAAAGCGTCAACCACAAGTGCCGTCCTTGTGGATAGGCGACTATTGAGGAGCTGAAGACCTTTCACATGTGATTGGACATATAGAAGACCCCACTCAGGGAAGACACATGTGAAGGAAGATTGGAGAAAGAAGACCGAGCGCCCGAACTTTTTCGCACTTATGTTATTTGCGCGTTTTTGCTTAGTTAGGGGTCTTTTAGTAATTTTATGTCTTTATTAGGGGTCTTTTAGTAATGTTATGTCTTTACTTGCTTATTCTAGGGGTATTTTAGTACTTTTATGTCTTTATTTGCTTATTTAAGTGGGTTAAAGCCCTAGATACGAATTTGAACTATTGATTAATGAAAAGCAAACCCTTTGGTTGCCTCCTTCCTCTCTTCTCTCTAATGGTGCTTCTTCTCTTCCCTTGATCTTCCTCTTCTAATTTCTTCTTGTGCCCCTCCAACTTCCTCAAGGTAATTATTTCCTTCTTTCTCTTTTCTAGTTTTGGCTAATCCTTCTTCGATCAAAACTTTGAGAATCGATCTAAACCCTAAACCCTCAAATTCTCAAATCCCTAATCCGAGAAACTTCTTGGTTCTTCGGAATAGTGATCTTCATTGATCGATTGGGTGTGACCATGCAAGATCGGGAGGTCTCATCCCTCGCCGGATCCAACCTAAGTAATAATTGAATTCCATACTCCATGGTTGTGATGATGGCCCGCTCCATTGCATGTTTCCTTTATGATTTTCTCAGTTATGATGATTACTGCTAGAATTTTAGATCATTTATTCCTTTTATTTCCGCTGTTTAATTATGTTCATGAGCATGCATCATAATTAGGGTTGTCCTGCGTCAACTACTTTGTTAGTCACCCGCCTGGCACCAATTGGTGGATATATTGGAACCAATCGGTGAGATGATAGGACCCAGATGCATCCAAGACCATATGTGATTGATCAAAGGATGCATCCAGGTCACACGCACTGTCCGATCAAAGATCCAACCATGCAACCAACTAGATTGGCCTAATCAAGGATCTGGATTAGATCAGTGATCCAATGGTAGACCTAGATCCAACTCAATTGTCCAAGTGAATTGTGTTGTTCCACAAGTCCATAGGTTTTATTACTAGATTTAATTGTTGGGGTTAGAGCAATGATGGCTTGTGGAGCAAGTTTTTCCATTAGTATCTTAGTCACATTCTGGTGGGCCATTTTTTAGATACTGAATGTTGTGAGTATAGAGAATTCAGGAGTGATGTAAGATGTATATGGTCCTTTGTGTCTTTTCTTGTTTGTGCATGTTCAGTTTTTGGTACTCCTGCAGAGCACTCTATTGTAACTTTAGTAGTATAACAAAAGTGTTGTGTGTGGGGTAGCAGCCCCAAACTCTCCACAAATCTTCACTCCTCTACTTGATTTCAAAGCTCCTAGACCTCACGTTGATTGAACCTGCAAGGGTTCACTGACATCAGCAACTGTACGGCTAACAATGACATCAGCAAGTGTACATATGGTATGAACAATTTTGCATCGGGAAGAACATGATCTGATGGAGCTTGATTTTAGAAGAATTATAGTAATTTTTACAGGATTTTTGGAGCAGGTCTAAGGTGTCATTGGGCCATTTTTCAAGTCCAACGGAAAACTCCCGATTCTTTGATTTTTCGTAATTTCTCCCAAACCGGTAAGAGTTTTTTGGGAATTTCACTATAGGGTTAGTCGGTTTTACCTTATTAAGGCATCCATGGGAGATTTTTTTATCTTGGGGAGGATTTTTTTGTATTTTCTGGCCTTTTTAGAGGTGCAGCTCCACCATTTTTAGCCCCCTTGGGGCCCCTGAACATACACCACAACTCTGGTGTATACCTAATATGTCCCTCTTTCACTTTATGGTTGTGTGTTGTGTGTATGCTAGTCTTTTTGTGATGCTTCCCACTGCTTTTTTAGTTTTCTTTCCTTTCTGGACCTATGGCCCTCTCTCTCTCTCTCTCATCTTCACTCCTCTACCATGAGTGTTAAAGCAATTGACACCTAAGAAGCATTGCGGCGGCAACCCTCCATCATGTTTACACAAGGACGTTTCCTTCTTGGAAACATCCTCCTTTCCCCTATTGTTTTTTGTAAAGTGAAGCCTAGTGTCCCTAGGCTTTGGACTGATGCTCTTTCTATGTGGTGTGGTCTATATGAGGAGCACGGGTAGAGAGAGGGAATCATTCTTCTAGGGTATCCTTGGACAGAGAGCTTTTGTATAGTGGAAGAGTGGGAGAGAGGTAAGCCGTGTATTTCTGATTTCTCTTGTTTTAGTAAAGAAGAAAGCTCTATATTCTTACCCATAGATGTAGGCATATTGTTGAACACATAACTCTCTGTACATCTTGTCTCTTATTTTTCTTTTGGCCCTTGGGATTTTTGTTTGACTCATTTTTTTTTGTTGTTTTGCTTTACCTTCATCAATTCTGTGCGAGTGTTTTTACACAACAATTGGTATCAGAGTCAAAGGTTGAAAAGCCTTTTAAGGCGAGATCGGTGCTGGCGTTCATGTTGCAATTGTGTTTTAGATGATTGGATCAAGTTCTACTAGATTTGAGGTGCTAAAGTTTAACGAATTCAATTACGCATTGTGGAAACTGAAGATGAACGTAGTGTTGGTAAAGGAAAGTTGTGCAATTACGATAGAAGGAAAAAGAAAAGAAATCCATAAAGATGAAAGATGAGAAATTTGAGAAGAAAAACTAGCTAGTTATGGTAGATCTTCTTACACCAAATGATTCGGTTCTGTTCAACGTGTCCGTTCAAACGACTATCAAAGGTTTGTGGAAAAAATTACAAAATGAATATGAAATAAGAGCAATGTCAAATAAGATTTTCCTCCAACGACAGTTGTACAGCTTGAAAATGAAAAAAGAGTCCTTTTGCAAGAATACTTTAATGAGTTTAATATCCCGATTAATAGATTGGCAGCAATCGATGCGAAGATTGACGACGAAGAAAAGGTTGCACTTCTTCTACTTTGTTCAATGTTAGAGATTCATGAGATGTTTGATTATGAATCTCAATGATGGTCCAGAACTCTATATGGAGTCGGCCATGTTTGCATTTCTTACCAAAGAGTCCCACAGAAAAACAGATAAGGGAATTTTGGTACTGCTATGATAGTCAAAGGAAGATCTACTAAGAAAGGTACCCGTGGGAGAGACTAAGTCAAAATGGCACAAAACAGGGAAGCGTTGGAAGTGCGGAAAGAATGGCCACTTGCGCAAAAATTGTAAATTCAAGAAAGCAAATCAAGAAAATTTCAAACCTAATTTGTATGATCAAGCATTGGATTCAAAGGGTTTCTAAGGGAACCTAGTTAAGAAGCACAATTCATCCAAGAATGGAGAAATGTTGTCCATTGTGATTCGACAAGAGAATCTAAACCATCGATGGATTTTAAATTCAAGCATTTAATTCCATATAACTCCACATAGGGATTTTTTTTACATATGTCGGTTATGTGATGGCGGCACAGTTTATAAGGGTGATGATATCATGTATAAAATTATAAGGAATGGAGATATTAGAATTACCATGTTTGATGGTATCACACATATAGTTTTCGGTGTGTGGCATGTACCTAACATGTAGAAGAGTTTTCTATCATTGAAAAAAGCTAATGAAGATTAATACAAATTTTCTAATGAAATTTTTTTTATTTTTTTTTAAAACAACGAGAATATATTAAAAGGAGGAGAAAAAAGTCATTTTCTAATGAAATTTATCGATTGAAGATTGTAAAAGAGACATGGTAGTTGCAAGGGGAGAGTTGATGGGCAATTTATATCAATTGATTAGATATATTGTGGTAGGCGATGCTATTGTTACCAATGTCATGACAAAATCTGCTACAATCTAGCACAAGCGGTTGAGCCACATGAACAAGCAAAGATTAAAGGTACTCCTTGATCAAAATTTATTTTCTGGTTTAAAATCTATTAATTTAGATTTTAGTGAAGATTATCTATTTGGAAAGCTCCATATATCTCATGTTTCCATCTTCCACTATTAAAAGTGAGGATGTCTTAAGTCTAATTCATTCTGATACTTAAGGAGGTTCACGATATTTTGTTTATTTTATTGGTGATTTCTCCAAGAAGGTTTGAGTTTACTTGTTGAGCAAAAAAAAATGTGTTGTTTTTGTTTGTTTCATCCGGTTTAAAGCATCCGTTGAAAATTAAAAGGGAAAGAAGATTAAGTGTCTGAGAATTGACAACAGAGGAGAGTACACCTTGACAGGATTCAATGTTGTTTGTAGTGAGCATGGCAATGGAAGGCACCATATGGTCCTTAGTACTCCACAATTGAACGAAGCCGCTAAATGTATGAACCAATGTTTCAAATAATGCTCGTATTGTAGCCGTAGCGTACTAAATAACGTTAATCCCCTGTGGCATACGCTACAACTACATAGCGTGTAGCATATGTAGCGTACGCTACGATGTATTTTTTAATTATTTTATTTATTTACATTTTTTTCATATTTGTGACTTATAGTTTCAATTAAACATTATTAATTAAAGTGGTTTGCTTAGAAAGTTATTGATGTGATAATTATCTGATTTGGTTTATATATGTGGATTGGCTTTTGATAAATGATAATCAATAACTTGTTTGAACATGCTTATACTTGAAAAAATGAACCATCTTTTAGGCATTTTTATATTTTTTCCTTTTTTTTTCTTACTGTTTATTATATTTTTCCTATTTTTAAATTTAAAAAATAGAAGTATCGTGTAGCTTATGCTACATGCTACGCAATTTACACTACAAACCAGAGAGGACTGAGTGCTACGCAACACGCTATCGCTATTTTAAACACCGGTATGAACCATACGCTTATGGATTGCGCTAAGAGTTCTGCGACACTTCAATATGCAAAATTATAATCTAATTGGTACTCCATTTCCTGTTGATTGTCAGTTGTCTTCAATCCAATGTCCTAGCACAGAAGCGGAAAAGCAAATATATCTCAAGTAACATATTTATAGGCGGTCAGGAGCCTTATGTTGGTCATGGTGTGCACTAGACCACCCATTACACAATCAGTGAGGGCAATCAGAAAATACCTAGTGAAGCTGAGTAGAGATCATTGGACAGCTATGAAGTAGATCCTTCGTTACTTGAGGGGTACTTCTGAGGCAGCTATTTGTTATAGTAGCCAAAACTTAGAGTTGGTTGGGTTCGTTAATGCAGATTATATAGGAGATCATGATGAAAGAAGATTTACCACAAGTTATGTTTTCTCTTTAAATGGCGATACAATTAATTGAATGTCAAGATTGCAGTCAGTAGTGGCCTTGTCTACTACGAAAGTAGAGGACATATCAGCTACACAAATGTGTAAGGAAGGTATTTGATTGAAGAGGTTATTAGAAAAATCAAAATTCAAACAAAAAGTGGTGGTGATTCACTATGACAGCCAAAGCACATTACACTTGGCTAAGAATCTGGTATTTCATGCTCGGACGAAGCACATTAATATTCAGTATCACTTTGTTTGTGACGTGGTGGAAGATGGTCAAATTTCATTGTAGGAAATTCACGTTGACGACAGGGTAGGGGATCTGCTGACATAAGTCTATTTCAAGGGAGAAGTTTATTCGATGCATGACTTCTCTTGGGCTTGTTGTTACTTAGAGATGGTGACGTTTGGGCACCTTTCTTGGGTGGTTTTTTTTTTTGCACTATTAGATAAACTAGTCTTCAAGTGGGAAAATAATTAGGAGGTAGAACCTAAGCATCATTGAGAAGTGGCTCTTCACCGTAAACACACAAGGATGCTTCCTACTTGGAAACGTCCTCCTCTCCCTATTATTTTTTGTATGGTGAAGCCTAGTTTCCCTAGGATTTGGACTAGGGCTCTCTATGTAGTGTGGTTTATACAAGGAAGAGCATAGGTAAAGTGAGGGTATCATTCTTCTGGGCATTCCTTAGTAAGAGAGTTCTTGCACAGTGGAAGACTGGAAGATAGGTAAGCCTTATATTTTTAGTTTCTCTTGTTTTAGTGAAGAAGAAAGCTCCATGTTACCGCCCCATGGATGTATGCATCTTGTCGCACCACGTAAATCCATGTGCCTCTTGTTTCTTGTTTTTTGCTTTGGCCCTTAGGTTTTTTGTTTGACTCTTTTCTTTGTGGTTTTATTTTGCCTTCATCAATCCTGTGTGGGTGTTTTTCCACAACAGCCGGAATGATATGAAATTAGCCCCACTTAAAAGCCCATTGAGGTAGTTTTCAAACAAACACAAGATCCTGAGATTTTAATACCATTTAAAAAAAAAAAAAAAAAAAGCCATGATATGTATAATGAGCTTTTAATACCATGTGAGTGAGTTATGGAAATTTTATATAAAGTCTATATGGTTGTGATGGCATTTAAGGGTATTTTGGTCATTTTCGATGATTAGGATTAGAATCAATGGATGGTTAAGATTATATTACTGTTTCTCTTGCTTTAATAAAGAGTATATGAGCATGTAAAGACTTTTTAGAATAGTTATGATTGTTATTTAAATATAAATTATTTTCCTTGGGTTTAAAGCATGAATTACTTCCCTATTGGCATGCATTGCCTAAGTAATGATTGTTAGCATAGTGCTAGTAGGCTATTGGATGTCAATCAACAACCTTACAGTTTTATTTTTCATTGCACCTGTGAAGAAATCTTATGGTTTGATCTTCAAGAAAAAGGCACACATTAGAAATGAGGTTCTCTTTTTTCGTTTTCATTGCAACAGGCACACATGTATGTTGCCCAAGTGCCAATCTGAAATCAAATGGTTCCAATCATCTTGGGTAATGGTAATCAATGGAAGGCTACTAAATCAGACCTCTATCGGGATATAGCTTAGACTATAGAGGGTTTGTGACACTGTATGGAATTGAAAGCAGCACACCCACAGTTCACCACAAGAGAGTGGCAAACTCGTACATCAATCCAGACCATCCAAATTGTGTACCTAACTGTAGATGGAGTGTAGGGAAAAAACCCACAATGGTACAAGTATCCAATAATCCATGCCATCCTACCAATGGCCATCAAATGGACAGTTTAAAAAAAGATGGCCAGCCTTCCAAATTCACGGCCGATATCAAGTGGTTAAGATCATTCCATCAGTGTGCCTTTTGGGAATGCTCCATCACCAACTCGATCGATGATTACCGCACTTTCCTTGCAATGTACATGTGCCACCTGTACTACAAATGTGTTGATAGAACTCCCTCACTGTGAAGAAAAATCTAATGGGATTGACAATAACTTGTAGTTTCCCATTCTAAGGATTTCTTTAACTTTCTTTTTGTGAATTTCCGCAACCAAATGATCTGTAGAAAAGCATCGACAACAGCAGTAGCAATAGAAACAACACACAACAGCACGCCCGCCCGCTTGCACAGAGAGAGAGAGAGAGAGAGAGAGAGAGAGAGAGTCATACCAATTCATACATATCGGGATCTACATACCCCGGCGCGTCATCCTTCTCAGTCTGCAACGGGGCGCCGCAGCCATAGCAGCAAGCGACAGCTGATGAGAGAATGAGGCTGCTATCGAGCTTCTTCTTCTGCTTCATCTTCTTGTTCTTTTTTGCTGCGGCTGCGGCTGCTGCTGCTGCCATGGACTGTTGGCGTTCGAGGAAGAGGTCGCCACGTGTCGGAGCTGCAGCTCCCGTTCCAGTCGAAGGAGGTGGTGAGATGGCGATGAGAGGAGAGGTGTCAGAGATGGACCTTTGCTGCTGCTGCGGAGCTTGGGAATCAGTGGTTGTGCAGAGGATAGGAGGGAGTTTGTATGGAGAGCTTTTGAAGGAGAAGATACTAGGGTTTTTGAGGTTTTGAGGGATGGAGAAGGCAGGAGATAGGGAGAGAAGCGCTTGGGGCGCCATGGAATAGGCTGTCTACAGTCGATATCTGAGGACGCCGATGCATTGTAGATAGAAGAAGGGGGATTCATTTGATACTCTGGCTGCGTATGATGCCTGATACGCAGGCACTTAGAAATTGTAAACGAGGCAACATTAACTCAAATCAAGCCAGCTCGATTGTGCAAGTTACTGTCATCCCAAATCAAATTAGTCTATAAATCTTAGCATCATTCGAGGACACTTTGTTTGTTGAAAAGGGAGGTTGGATGGGTTATTTTAACCGTCCAATAAATGTCCACCAATCCTGTAGAGTTAGCTAATCAGATAAGCGTAATTTGCTAGAATTGTTTCCAACGGATTCTTCTAGGTCGGCTCATATCAAGGAGGGCGGATTAAGTGAGGAAAGGGTAACAGCTTAGTGGGTCAGGCCCCGATTGTGGGGCCCACCTCAATGTATGCTGTATATCCACGCCGTCCATCCGTTTTTCCAGCTCATTTTAGATAATGTTTCCTAAAATGAGGCAGGTCCAAATCTCAGGTAGACCACACCACTGGAAAACAGTGTTGACTGAACTCCCACCATTAAAAAAATCCTAGGGCCCACTGTAATTGTTGATAAGGTCACACAGACCTGGATAATGGGAAAACACAAATATCATCTTGATCCAAAATTTTCGTAGCCCCTAAGAAGTTTTTAATGGTGGGATTTCAATCCTTGCTGTGTGGTCCACCTGAGATTTGGATCTACCTCACTTTTTGGGACCAAGCCCAAAAATTATCTCCAAAACGGATGGATGGCGTAGATATACAACACATACAATGAGGTGGGCCCCACAGGTAGGGCCAAACGGTCCAATCAAGCGATCCCATCTGGTGGACCTTACCATGGATAGGAGGCAGCCTGGAAGACAAAAATCGATCCCATAATATAAAAGAGATATTATAAGCTTACCTTGGAGTCGTAAATGAATAGACCGGACCTCGTACAGAAATGTATCTGGCAGTGGTACATTTTATACAGAGGGTAATGTAATGCAAGTGAAATTACAACCTTGCTTTTTTATTTCGTCTATTGTATTTTGTGAAACTTTTACCACATGATAGCGAACAGCGAGACATTTTCAACCCTCAAATTGAGAATTGCAACCCCAGTTTGGCCACTATTCCTAAACCGTCCCCGACCAATAGCGACACATTTTCACCCCTCTTACCATAAATTCCTGAATCCTGACATCATTCCGCAGGAAGAGTAGGGAAGTTTTCCTTCACAATGTCCTTTTCTTTTTGGAACACATGGCCCACTTGTTGAGTGCACGGATTTTGGGCCAGCACATGCATGCTGGGACCAATCTAATAAGCAGATCGGATCTCCTTATGACATGAAACTCGCAGGAATATGTTCGCATTTAGTACTCGAAAGACACCCAAAACAGTATCCACCGTACATGAAGATCTGGTACAGTCAAAGAAAAGGCCCACCATCGAGATTTTTTCTTTCTTTTAGAATTTACATATAAATTTTTAGATTTTTTTTTTTTACTTTTTTGGAAGGCCCTTAAACAGCCATACCGGCAAAAACGAGTCAAATTTGTTATTTTCCAGCATTTGGATTTCGCCGGCCCCAGATGATACTGGCAGCCTCCATGAGGTATCTTACACTGCACAATATACTTTGGAGCCTAAGATTGTCGGCTGCGTTCCAGCGTTCAGTCCGTACAAGCGGAGCCCATGTTTTCAGTAATCCAAAAAGTTAATGCAATGATACTCACCATGGATAGGCCATGCACCAAAAATCCCTATGATTTCAAGAACGTATCTATGGAATCTTTTGGCCTCGTATTACAAACCATTGCTGCACATCTTTCTAAATCATTTCTACGGCCCTTTTAAGAGGCCTAGGATTTTTCCACGGGGGAGTTTTTTTTTTTTTCTTCCTTTTTTTTTTTTTAATGGGGTGCATGGACTATCCACAACAGGAGCTGTACTATCAACGGTTTGGATCAGTCTACCATGGACCTCAATTGTACAAACTGAAACCCTATATAGTATTAGTACAATCTCTTGGCCCAAGTAATGCCTAATAACTCCAAAAGAGAAACAAAAAAACCATTAAACAAGTTCTTATTAACAGGGAGACCTGGTTTACAGTCCCTACCATCATGGATCATCAACATAGACATACAGTGGAGATCAGGGCCGGGCATTGTTGGGGTTTTCCTTGCTGGGCATCTTAGTATTTCCCTTTGAAAATGGAGCTTGTTTTATCACATCACACCATGAAAACGGCTGTACAGTCTCTAGATATGGTATAAATCTAGTGGCCCTACCATAAATAGACCCCAATCTAAATCACATTCATAAAACAATTCTGGTCATTTGATGTTTGATGAATGTACATTCCAATCCAATGGCGCATTTAAATATTTTAACATACTCTGAAGGCCACCAATGGGATGGCTACGATCACCCTCTCGGTATGGTTTTTGTAGCATGAGGCATCTGCAGTAGAGTCCAACAGATGGCTGCTCTCCATCCGGCAGCCACAAAGCCACAGCCCCATAACCCTACAGCACCAAAAACATCCTCTAATAAAACAAAGCCTACACTTATCCTTGACATTTTTTCCAATCAAGAACAAAAGCGAAATAACCAAGCTGCCCATGAAGTTCCGAAACATTCGGTCTGTTCTTCCTCGCAAATGCAATCCAAACATACATTTCTACTTTCCTAGTGCATGAAAATCAATCACCATCTCATGCCACAATACAACTTCACTAACCATTCTCAATTCCCCAGCAACTCAATACCAACAAGGGGGGGAAAACAACAAAAAGGGAGGTGTCTCCAAAAAGGTGGCAATTTCACATAAGACTAGGAAAAGAAAAGTACAGTTCATATGACTCACAAAGGCAACCTAAGTATCACAGAGGAGCAAAACTGTGTCCTGGCTTTGTGTCGGATTCAGCCGATGAAGATCTCCTAGTCTTCTCCGTTGTCTTGCTCGTCTTTGATGAGCTTAATCATGTCATCAATCCGGAGAATTGTTATAGCTGCCTCAGTCGCAAACTAACATGCAAAGAAGTTGAAAAAGCATAAGCCAATCAATCACCCACTTATTAACTCATCAAAGATCTCTCTACTAACTATAGTGTGATAGAATTTATGAGCCACACTATGAAACTATTGAGCAAAGACAAAAGGCAATGACTATTTCATTTTTAAAATGTGTTTTTTCTTCTTCTTCTTCTTCTTCTTCTTCTTCTTTTTTGCAATTTTGATTTTGAAGACCGCTTTTGTAGGCTTTGAAGTGTTAATTACTCAATTTTAGAAAAAGTCTCCGCTTATTAGATGAGCTGGCAGAGACAGTGTAGTCTATGTGAGTGATCCAGAGTTCAATACCTGGTAGTGTTACCTTAAAAAAAAAAAAAAAAAATAGAAAAACAATTTTTCAAATATGTGCATTTTTCCACAGCGCCTAGCCCCAGTTTCCTACAGTTGTTTCCACTAGTTTCCTACACTTGTTTCCACTCCTACACACGTGCAAATAGTGCTCAGCCGCTCATAAAATCGAAGACTCTCTATCTTGTTGGAAGGTTCATTAATTGCACTTGAGTGTAGAGCCGTACACCACACGTGCCATCATGGCACATAGGTCCGAGATCATCCCTAAATTTAATCTAGTCCACTAAGATGGTGGGCCCCAATATTCGAAACAGGTGGATGAGTTAGAAAACTTCAGCCAAGTGTTTTAGAGCCATACATTGGTTTTGCAAACTGTGGCCAACCTGACCAGTGGATCAACCTAATTCTTGGGCTAGGGCATCAATGTAGTAGTGCCTTTCTAATAGATGGATTGGATCTTAGACCCAAGTGCCATGAAGGCAAATGTGTGGCATGTACATGAGTTGTATTGCACATGCACGTGGGCTTAACAAATCTTCATCTCTAGAGAAACCGTACAGACTCAACCCCTGCCTACAGCACTATGGTGAACACTGCAATGGCCATGCAATATCCACTGTCCATCTGTTTCACCAAATCATGTTAGGGGCCGTTTGGATGGAAGTAAATGGAGCTAAATGGATGGAAATGGGAGCAAATGAAGGTAAATGGTATTTGAGGTGTGTTTGGATGGAAGTAAATGCATGTAAATGAAATGAAATGAGAGTAAATGTGGATGTAAATGAAATCCTCTCCACGAGAGAGGATTTGGAAGTAAATGGGATGAAATGCCTTTGTGAGCTCCCTTGGAGATTCGCACGCGTAAACGAAGGCGCTGCTATGCACATGTCCACCATACACATGTCACACTAATGATACTCCAAAACAAAGAAAATATCAGCCATATCACTAAAATCACGCCAAAAGAATGATCCAAACCGTCCAAAGGATGGCTATCTAAATGGACAGTTAAAAATTGTTGGCGAGTTTGTGGCTTGCCCGAGACTCGAAATTTCCTCATTTTTGGCTAAAGTATATATTCAATGGGCTTCTTACAATACTTCTATTAAATATCACGTGTTCACTAAGTTGGGATATTCAAGCTGATTTAGGATATCACATATATTCTTGTGAATATATTGAAAAATTCAAGTGCATTCCAATCCCTCCCATTTACTCCCATCCAAACAAAATACTTTAATTTCAAATGCATTTCATTTTCTCCCATCCAAACACAACTTTGTAGGCCATTTACTCCCAATTCATTTACCACCAAATCCATTTCCCATTTACTTCTATTTACAAGCTCACAATCAAGCCCTTAGGGTATGACTCCGAAAACGAGGTAGATCCGAGACTTACGGGTGTCATGGCAAAGGAAACAATGGCAATTCAACACTCACCATTGAAACCTTCGTGCAGAGATTCCTTTTCCATGCATGTTTACTGCTTTTCTATGCATGTTTAAGTAACATGCACTTTTTCATGTAGCAATTCTCAAGAAACAGAAAATCAATACTGCAATTCCTAGAAGCAACGCCAAACAGGCCCTAAGGCACGAGACAAATGTATCGGATAATCAGTTTGGTTTGTTGCCAGGGAGATCACTAAAGCAATTTTCCTACTTGAGACAATTGATAGATAAATATAAGGAGAGGAGGAAGGATCTCCATGTGGTCTTTATTGACTTGGAGAAAGCATATGATAGGGTCACTAGAGAGTTAACATGGCAGGCATTGGGAAAAAAAAGACTTTAATTAGGATATATTGACATGATTACGGATATGTATCAGGGAGCGGTAACAAATGTGAGGACCACTAGTAGAGAGATGAGTGGGTTCCCAATTATAATAAGCTTGCACCAAGGGTCAACATTAAGCATGTACCTTTTCATGTTGATTATGGGCAAGTTAATAAGGCATTTGTAGAAAGAGATCCCATGTTAATGTTTTTTTGCAAATGTTCTCAAGGTTCCGTAATGGTAACAATGGTTGTAATGGCCACCACTGTTCCATTACAATACGGGCCGTAACAGCCGGCTTCTTCTTCTTTCTTTTTTTTCTTTTTTTTTTTGGGTGGGGTGGGGGTAACGGACCGTTAAGGCCGTTACGGGTCATTCTTCCCGTAACATGTAATGGTTGCCACCATTACCATTATGTAATGGCTGTTATGGCGCACAATGAATGACATGTGTTAGTGCACACAGAGTTATATGCACCTACAGTGTGCCATATATAGGATTAAGTTTAGTACGATTAGGTTTTATGTTTCCTAATTCGTTTGTCTCTAATCCTTGTTTTTCTTATCTTGCTTATCTCTTTTAAACTCCAATTGTAATCAGGATTTTAGTTTAGTTATCTATAAATAAAGGATTGAGGAAGAGAGTGATTATGTGCAACACCCTTCTCTCTTCCACTTCTCTTTTCCTTCTTGTTTCATCTAAATTTTCATGGTCTCAGAGCCCACACCCCATCCTTTGTTCGAGTCATGGAAGGGGCAACCACCCGTGCAAAAGCCAACCTAGACCACATTGAAAGCCGCCACGACATAGAGAGGGCTACCTGGACAACTAGAGTGCAACTGCCATGAGTGGAAAGGGCTACCTAGAAAAGAGGACAATGTGTGCCGCCATGGACGTCAGCTGCGGAGTGTGGTGGAATGTTACGATTCCAAGGGTTTAATAGTCTAACTTGATGTGTTCCATAAGTCTTGGGGCTTTTCTTTCTTCTTCCTCCTCTTTTCAGTCTCTGTAGCAAAACTCAAGTTTGAAGGTCGATCAGAGCCCCCTTCCTCTCTTTGTAAGATGGTGAAAGTAGGATAACTCTTCCATCACCATCTTACAAATTCAATCCTAGCATCCATTGTTTTATCCGGAAGTGTTCTCTGGAAGCAAATCTAATCAGAGAAGCGTACGAGAGCCCTGTTCGGCACCAGATCTACATCTAAATCAGGTCAACATCATCTCGGCTTGCTGGAAATCCATTCAAGCTTGATTTCCGACACCGGTTCTTCTCAAGGAGCTGTATAACACCTCTAGTTCCTGTCGGAAATCACCCCAAAGCCCTCTTAGCCCACTGGAAATCAGTCCAAGTCTGATTTTCGGCACTAGATCTTCTTCGTGTGTAGTCCAGCACCACTGGAAATCACCAGAAATCTCTCCAAGAGTGTCGGAAGTTGCAGAAACCTCTCCAAGGCTGTCAGAAATCTCACCAGAGCTCTTTTTGGGACTAGATTTGTGTCCAGGAGCCTCTATCACCACCGGAAGTACCTTGTGGGCCACCAATTGGAGTCCTATTTGAAGCACAGACCACATCCAAACTCCTAGACCATTCATCACTTCCAGACATAGGTTATTTGGAATTTTTTTTATTCCTTATCTTCACTTGTTTCCTCCTCTTTTTTTAAATGGGAGAATAAACAAGCCTAGATTTCATCTAGACATGTGGATAGCCCCATTCTTACCATAACTATAGTAAAACTAGATGGCACAAATTATTTGGAGTGGCCCCAAGCATTCTGTATGTATATTGGAGCACGGAAAAGGCCGGAATGCATTATAGGAACTAAGAAACAACCCGATTAGGATGATCTCACCAATGATGAATGGGAGAGTGAAAAATGGCTTGTGATGTCTTGGTTGCTAAATTCAATGCAACCCAATATTAGTCATGGCCTTTTACCTCTTGAAAACGGCAAAAGATGTATGGAATAAAGTTGCCAAAATGCACTCCCACCAGGAAGAATTGACCGAGTCTCCTACTCATTAGATGAGTTGGTGAAGATAGTGTAGTGTGTGTGAGTGATCCAGGGTTCAATCCCTGGTAGTGTTACCTTTAAAAAAAGTTTTTTTTTTTTTTTAAATTAATATAAAGATGACCCACTATCAACTCCACACAAAAATAAACAATCTTGAACAAGGAGATGGAAACCTGGAAGAATATTTTGCTAACTTGAACCACAAATGGGAAGAATTGGATAATTGTCATACTGCTATTCTAGAATTAGAAGCTCTGAAAAATCAAATACAACAACTGCATATCTTGAAAACTCTCCCTGGTCAATGTTTGGATTTCGAACCCCAACGTATACAGATTCTCAAGAGAGAATCCCTTCCTAACCTCAAATCTATATATAATTACATACACAGAGGCTAGATGACGAAATGTAACCCACATTGTCCTACCCGAACGATCAACCTTAACTACATACTCTAAAATACTAAGAGGAGAGAAATTGGATGAGAAAACGTGGACGAAGATAAGCTCTAGTGCACACACTGCAGTGAAAGATAACATTTAAAGGAACAGTGTTGGATTCTACACCCTCATCTTTGACCGAAGGACATCAGAACAAGTCTTCTACTAATGTGAGCACCACTGATGAAACTTCCGCCCATTGTGACTCAAACCCAAGTGGCAAAACCATCAGTGAGCTACAGAAACAAGTGGATGCTCTCCAAGTCTCCATCTCTGCTGCCAACCAGATAGGGAACTCAAGTACTTTTGCGACTATGAATCACATCTCTCGGACATCTTGGATCATTGATTCAGGGGCCTCTGATCACATGACAGGCACGACCAATGGATATACCTCATATTCTCCTATCACAAGTAATATTACATTGGCTGATGGTTCCCTCTCTAAAGCTATGGGAAAGGGAACTTTCTGCCTTTTTTAAACCATATTCATCTCTTTTGTAGCCCATGTTCCATCATCTCCTTCAAATCTTCTTTTTATAAGTTCCCTAACCACACAACTGAATTGTTATGTCAATTTTTATTTGTCTCGTTGTGTTACCCAGTATCTTGCAACAAAGGAAACGATTAGTGGTGGTCATGAAGCTCAGGGGCTTTACCTCCTTCAGCTTCCGTCATTGAGAATAAAAATCGGGTGACCCTTTGGCACACCCGTCTAGGTCATTTACCTTTGCAATCATTACGTCTTTTATTTCTTGAAAAGTTCAATAAAAGTGATAACTTATAAAGTGAAACTTGTCAGTTATCAAAGCATTGTCGAACTACTTTTCCCTTTAGTACAAAAACATTGCATCCATTTCAATTAATTCATTCAGATGTGCAGGAACCTGCCCCACTAGTTTTTGTGTTTGGTTTCAAATATTTCCTATCATTTATTGATGACTACTCTCAATATACATGGATTTATCTCTTAAAGTGTCAACATGAAGTCCCATTGATTATAGAGATGTTTCATCAACTGGTTTCTACTCAATACAATACTTCAATTAAAACATTTAAATCTGACCAATGCCCATGAATATTTACTCCATGATTTACAAAAAAAAAAAAATGTGAATCATGGCATAGAATTTCAATCATCGTGCCCTAGTATACCACAACAAAATGGAGTGGCTAAACATAAAAATCGACACCGAATGGAAGTCAACCAGTCATTACCAATAGGCATGTCAGTTCCAAAAGCATATTAGGATGAAGCCATCCTGCTTGCAGCATTTCTAATCAATCGGACTCCTACCAATGTTCTCAAGGGCAACTACCCATTACAAGTCTTGCAACCTCGTGCATCTCTATTTACCCTACCACCAAAAGTGTTTGGGTGCACCTACTTTGTCCACATTCTTGGACCATCTTGCACCACGTTAGGACCACAATCAATAAAATATATGGTTTTAGAATACTCAAATTCTCAGCAAAGATACAAATGCTACGGTCCTGTAAATAAAAAAGAGATGTTTCTAAGGTTGATACATTCTTTAAAAATTGCCCTTAATTCAATACACGGGGCAATACTCATCTTGCACCTCTTTTGTTCCTATCATTGAGTCTCAAATTAAAGATGAACCAAGGTCTATCCCAACCAAAGAACTCAAGGTCTACTCTCAGAGGAAGAAAACCCACACTCTTCCCGAGCACCACCACTCTTCAACAATTGAACCAAAATAAGTGGATCTCCCAATTGACTTCCGCAAAAGAACCAGATCATGTACTCATTATTTCATTAGTAACTATGTCTCATACAAAACTTCCCCCTCTTAGCACTCATACTTTCCTCCACATCATCCCCCTCTATACCGACCAAGACTGCAAATGCCTTTGGTGACCCTAAATGGAAAGCAGCCATGGAAGAAGATTGGGTGTAGATAGGTATTAAACATTAAATACAAAGCAAATGGGTCAATTAATAGATACAAAGCTCGGCTAGTAGCCAAGGGCTTCGCCCAAAAATATGGTGAAGATTACAGATGAGACCTTCGCTCCAGTAGCAAAATTAAACATTGTCTACATTCTATTATGTATTGTCATAAATCATAACTAACATCTACATCAATGGGATATCAAAAACACGTTTCTTCATTGCGGTCTTCATGAAGAAATATATATGGTCCTTACTCCCGATTTTCAGTCTGAGGAGAGACTGGCAAAGTTTGTCGTCTTCAAAAAGCTTTGTATGACCTCAAACAGTCTCCTCGGGATTGGTTTGAAAAGCTTGGTAATATAATTTCCAACATTGGATTTAAAAGGAGCACTTTTGATCACTCGGTGTTTGTAAAACACATGAATGGAAACACAACAATTCTTGTCGTATGTGTTGATGATATTATTTTAACTAGCACAAGCATAACTGAAATAGACAGTGTTAAAAATTCTTGGCCTTATTATTCGAGATGAAGGATTTTGGGCTACTAAAGTACTTCATCGAAATTGAAGTGGCATGCTCAGAACGTGGAAAATTATTGTCCCAACATAAGTATATGCTTGATCTTCAGACCGAGGCAGGTTTACTTGGTGCTTGCCTTATTGACATACCCGTTAAAATAAATCACAATTTACATGAGAGAGACCGGCGAATTTGACAATCCGGGCATATATCGTCAACCAGTGGATCATCAAACTTAGCCCAGCTTTACTCGTCCAGATATCTCTTATGTTGTTGGAATTGTAAGTTAGCTTATGTAACAACCTTGTCGGCACCATCTTAAAGCAATCTATCGAATCCTTCATTACTTAAAAGTTATTCCTTGTTGTGGTCTTGTCTACTCAAACCATGGTCATTTGAACATCAACGACTTCTGTGATGATGATTGATCCAGCATCCTCCTCCGATCGACGCTTAATACAAGGTATTGCATTTAGTTACTTGGAAAAGTTTTTTTTTTTTTTTTTTTTTTAAGCGATATGTTGTCGCTCGATCCTCTACTGAGTACCGTACACTAGCCCATGCAGCTTGTGAACTTCTATGAGCGAAAGCCATTCTTCGAGATATAGGATTCACAACATTTTTTCAAATTCCAATTCATTGTGATAATCAAGGGACATCCATATTGCATCCAACCCAGTCTTACAAGAACACACAAAGCACGTTGAAGTTCATTGCCACTAATTCGGGAAAAAATAGCAACTAAGCTTCCACGTACGATGTTTGTTCATTCAAAAGTCAATTAGCAGATGTCTTCACCATAGTTGCGTCAACAGTGCAGCTCAAGACCATCAATATCAAGCTCGGCATGAATGACACCCATGTGCCAGCTTGAGGAGTGTTAGTGCGCACAAATTTGTATGCACCTGTAGTGTACCATTAATACTATTACGTTTAGTATGATAAGGTTTTGTGTTTCCTAATTCATTTGTCTCTAAACCTTGTTTTTCTTATCTTGCTTATCTCTTTTAAACTATAATCGTAATTAGGATTTTAGTTTATCCATCATAAAGGATTAAGGAAGTTAGGGTGATGATGCGCAACACCCTTCTCTTCCACTTCTCTCTTTTCCCTCTTATTTCATATAAACTTTCAATCATAGTTTTTTATTGACAAGACGAGGAAGGGGGTAGACTGCGGTATCAATAACAATAATAACAATGGTTGTAACAACCGCCCTTGTGGCCATTACGATATGGGTCATAACCGTTACGACCCTGTAAAGGTTGAAAATTTTTTTGAAGGAGAAAAATGTATTGACCCTATATCATGCCCTGTATCAGTCTATTACAAGCTTGTTACAGGTCATTTTTCTTTTTTAATTGGGTGTTATAGTCCTGAATCACATAACAATGCCTCCTATTATGTAATGATCACCACCGTCACCGTTACCGATGGTCGTTATGGCCATAAATAACCGTTTTTTAATACCACGGGGTAAACGCAATGCTAGATTGATAGATGGGTGCTTTAGAATCTAAAGGATTTAAAATCAATCGAACTAAAAGAGAGTATATGGAGTGCAATTTTAGTAACAATGGCAGTTGAAATGAGGAATTGGTTAAAATTGTTGAACAAGAAGTTTCCCAAAATGATCACTTTTGATATTAGCTCAGTAATTCATAAGCAAGGAGATCGAGAATGTTGTCCATAGGATTCAAGCTAGATGCCCCCCCCCCCCCCCCCCCCCGGCCTTCTTCATCTTAATTTTATGTGATCGTTGCGTACCACTCAAAGTAAGGGGGAAATTTTATCGGATAGTTATATGACCAGCCATGCTTTATGAGGCAGAATGTTAGGCAAGATGAGTGTAGCTGAAATAAGGATGTTGAGATGGATGAGTGCAAGAAAATGATAGAATTAGAAAATAATACATTCGAGGGAACTTAGGAGCAATGTTTTAAATAGCTTACGCTAAGTAGCGTAGCTTGGTCTTCACGCCACATAGCTTATGAAAATAACTTAAGTCACGTGTAACCTACGCTACAAGCTGATTAGCATACGTGCTACTTAACCTACATTACCTGCTATGAAGCTTGCAAGTTATTTTTCAATAAACATTAAAATTAGTTTGTTTTTATTATTTGGTATTTTTTTTTTCAATGGAAATTAGTTAATGTTTTAATATTTTAGTAAAATAGTATAAGCAACAATAATAAATTAGTTTCATGGCTATTTCTTTATCTTTATACCTAGTATTTGCCTATTTTTCCCCATTATTTTAGGATGCATTTGGTTGCACTTGCACCAAATATCATTAAATTTCATTGAAATTTCATGATATTTGGAGCAAATAAGCACAATCTTAATTAAAAAGCTAGAAGTAGCGTGCAGCTTAGGTTGCACACTAGGTAGCTTACACTCACACTTCAAGGGGGTGAAAATGTTATGCTACACACTATTCGCTACTTAAAACGCTACTTAGGAGTAGCACCAATAGCCAATAGGTAATAAGTGGAGGGAAAAAGTAGACTTGGATGCTTAGGTCATGAGCAATAGAGACCAAGAATTGCACTGGTTAGAAGTGAGTTGATGGCGCTAAAAGGGCAAGGGAAAGGCCCAAAAGGACATGGGTGGAGATCTAACTAAAGTTATGGCCCTTGGTAGAGTGGAATGGTGATGCAGGACAATTAACCACTTGCTTTAAAAGCTCGAACTACTAGAGTATGGCGAATTAATCCATTTATCTCATAGCCCAGGCCCCACATCTCATGGGTTTAGGACATCAGCCGAACCCCCTTTGTGGGCCCCAAATCACATGGGCCGCTCACCCCGAGTGTGCCCCTACATCCCACAAGCAACCCCATTCGAGTCCGGTGTAAAAATGCTCCTGCATTAATCACCCCCAGTGAGGAGTATCAAACACGAGACCTCTTGCTCTGATACCAATTTGATGCAGGACAATTAACCACTTGCTCTAAAAGCTCGAACTGTTAAAGTATGGCGAATTAATCCATTTATCTCATAACCCAGGCCCCACATCTCATGGGTTTAGGACCTCGGCAGAACCCCCTTCGTGAGCCCCAAATCACATGGCCGCCCACCCCGAGTGTGTCCCGGCATCCCACAGGCTACCCCACTCGAGCCTAGTGTAAAATGCGCATTAATCACCCCCGGTGAGGAGTCTCGAACACGAGGCCTCCTCCGTAAGCCGCACCCACCCCGAGTGTGCCCCCGCATCCCACAAGCGACCCCACTCGAGTCCGGTGTGAAAATGCTCCTGCATTAAATGGTAGAATAGGATTCATGGACCTTAATTATTTGGGGCAAGGCTTGGATGATGATGATGACGATCAACGTCAACATTGTCAGATAGCATATGCGATCGCACGATCGCATGTGCCATGGCATATTTCTAAAATAATAAAAATAATTTGAAAAAAGAAAAAAATCAAAAAAAGTTGAAATTTTTCTTTTAAAAATAGGAAAAACTTACCTAGTTAGTACACATGATTAGATTGGGTTATTTTACTTATTTCATTATACTTTTGAGCGTTTCATTAAATTATATATTTAATTACTTATATTATATTATATAAATTTTAACAAAACAATCAACAAACTACATTAAAAGAGAATTAATTATTACAAACTTTGAACAAATAAATTTTACTGATAAATAGATAAGTTGAAACAATTTACAAGTTATAACTTAAAATAAACATACTTGAAATAATTGTAGGTGTAAGAGAGAAAAAGTAAGAGATTTAGAGCTTTGGAGTAAAGAATAGTGAAAACGGAGGGGATATGAGTGCCTATTTATAGGAAAAAGTTCTCCAAATTAAAAATAAAAAATTTGCTTCCACTCTGGCTATTGGGAAATATGTGATCGCAGATGTAGTATGCCATCACATACTCGCATATGCGATCACATATTGGTCGCATAGAAAAGTATGCCATGGCATACATGTCAGGATCGCATATGCCATCATGGCATATGCGATTCGATCCACGGTATGCGCATATTCGATCGCATTTGACAACAATGATGGTGGTGGTGGTGGTGGTGGTGGTTAACAATCTCCACTACAGCCCTTCATTGTCAATCAAACTCACCTGTATTATCTTCACTTTGCTCATAGCAGGCTCGATGACTCCAGCTTCTAGATTGTTCCGGATGGTTCCCTTCAAGAGGTCCAGTCCCATGCTGCAGTATGGTAAAAGAAAAGATGGCACTATATGAGAATTCAGCATACTGAATCCAGGCCATATGAATACCATAAGAGAATGCAAATGCTACTTGCAACAGTAGAATTTTGAATCAGACTTTTAACCATGGTGGCACGTTTACAGATCTAGGCCATGCATTGGCTGAACCACAGCATTTGTGCCACAGAAGAAAAATATGCCAGTCCATTCATCAATTGGATCTCACATGTGCATCGAATGAGGATGATGCATGGCCCACCTGTTGACCAGATGAGATTGGTTTCTGGGACAAGGCACATAAATAGTGGGCCCATCTGAATCCTGAATGCATAAGACTAGGGTTTCAAACCCTCCTCTATATTAAGTAGCTATGCAGGGTTCTACCTTGAAAGGTGCTGCTTATCTGCCTTTGTTTGTGCAGTGTGGTGATATGCCCGAAGCTTTGCGACCAACTCAGTAGCATCCTTTGCAGCATTTACAGCAAGAACCTGCAGCCCAACAGTCAATGCAATCAGCACAAACAACAATCATCAAACAGATAAAACCATTTCACAAAACAGTCCAGTCAATACCTTTGGTATAATAAGAAGAGACTCAGCAAATTCAGCAATTGCCAACTGTTCTCTGGATCCCAAAGTCGTTGCAAGATATTCCAAGAACACAGATAATGCAGCCTCAACAGCACCACCACCGGCAACTACCTGCATCACCAGTTCAAAAATCAGAAATAACGCTTCATTCATCTTCAAAGCATTTCTAACACTCAGGGTTCATGGAGACAATATAAGTACGGAGTGTAACTTGATGGCCTCCACATGAAACAAAAAAAGCATGTTACAGAAGGGTTTGCCTAATAGGCTTACCACATTGGACTCGAGGGTTCTCTTGACAATGCACACAGAATCATGCACAGATCTCTCCATCTCATCAAGCATGTAGTCATTTGCACCTCTAAGTATTAATGAAACCTGAATAAAAATCAGGAGAAAATCGTAGTACATCAAGAACCTTCAAGCAAGAATGTAGATGGAGTAGTCTCCTGCTCGTTAGATGAACTGGTAGAGACTGTAGTGTGTATGAGTGATCCAGGGTTCAATCCCTGGTAGTGTTACCTTTCAAAAAATTTTGTAGATGGCGTATGTTTGCTTTGTATAACATAATAATAACTAACTTCAATAAATCAGCACTCACCGCACTGGTATTTTTGGTCCCTTTCACCATAATCACATCGTCATCAGCAATACGCTCCTCCACAACTTCGTCCGCGTATCCCAGTAGTGACGAATCAAATGTTTCCTCTCCTTCCATGTCAGCAAATGTGGAAACCTGCAAATTATCATCACATAAATTCATTATAAGCCAGAAATTTCAGCATTGTTTACAAAATCAGAAAATATCGAACGCAAATGTGAGATATGGAATAACTAAATCAACAAAAATAACATTTTATTCACACTGCAAGGCAATCGCCATGGATTTATAATATAGTCCAAATATAAATGCTCGAATGTTCAATCAGGATATGCTGCTCTTCAAGTACCAGAATATCTATAAGATTGAACCTTTAAAATCTTCATTCTGACCATTAAGGCTGTCAATGGGCTGGGCCCAAAATCAAAATTTTGAATACACCTGGCACAACAGACCGGGCCTGAACAGTTCAAAATCCGGGCCGAAGCCAACCCCAGGCCCAGCCCGTTGACAGCCCTATTGACCATGGAAGCTTATGGACTCCTTTCCCACAAGCAGATAAAGCATCAATTTCCACATTTCCATCTGCGTTTCCAGGTAAATCAAGTGAGTATGTATTATTATTATTATCATAACCATTATTTTTGTAGATGGAAAGGTACTGGTATGCTAAGGAAGCTGAATAGGTATTGAGCTCAATGGCAGAAGATGAAAAAAAAGTGATGAATTGAAGGCATCACGAATTTCAAGGGGCTTTTTTTTCTTTTGGGAAGATAACAAGGAATTTTATTCAAACAAAAGGAAACAAAACAAAATGAGGCACTGAGCTAGTGCCCAAATTGCATCCCAAGAAGAGTAAAATTACAATCCTTCATCTTAGAGACACAAGAGGCCCATTCAATAACAAGCAAACTAGCCCTTTGGGAAACCCCTCTCCACCCTCTTACTTGAGTTGTCGAGGCATCTCGCATTCCTTTCTTCCTAAACAGCCCACCAAAATGCAAGCAGGACCATTCTCCACAGCGCCTTTTTGCATTTTCCTAATTCCACACCATACCAAGCTAACAGGAGCTCACTCTCTGAAGCCGGAAACGACCAAAGGACTTTGAATCACGAGAGGATATCAGCCCAGATCCTTTCCCCACAGCGGCAATGCACAAAAAGATGGTCAGCCGTCTCCCTATCCACCATGCATAGAAGACATATTGGGAAGCATTATACCTCATTTCTGGAGGTTATCAATGGTTAGGACTCTCCTTCTACCGACCAACCAACCAAAAGCCGCAATCTTCAGGGGAGCACCACAGTGCCAAATGAACTTGGTTTGCCGTATGGCAAAAAAATAATGATAAAGATTTTGCTGAACGAATCCCAGATCAGTCACAAAGTTGGCAGCCCATCAGAAAGTTAGTTTCTGTATGGTATGCGAGACTACAGCAAGGCATTCAACTAGTTCTACGATGTCCACTTTCCAGAATTTCTAATCTCACTCTCTTCGCCTTAGAAAAACCCCGATTTTTACTGCACTAGTTCAGTTGTACTGTTCTGCTAAGAAACTTAGGTACAGAAGCAGAAGCAATAGCAGCTTTGAGCCCACTTCTAGAAGGGTATAAACTGCAGCCAGGGTTGAACCCATACAAACCCAAAGGCAGTGAACAGATAAAGTTGTATAAAAGAACATACTGAAACAGTGCAGCCAGAGAAATGAGGTATTAGGTCAGGTGCCTATATAAACCAAATAACTTGGTCCTAAAACAATATCATGCAGCTTCATCTGATTAGGAGTGGCTGTCACATTACAAAAGTTGGCAAGCATTATTTCTGAAATTTTCCATTGGAATTTTTCCATTTCTTTAAAATTTTCAAGGAACGACACTATGGCAGTTCAATTGAAGAAAGAAGGTTGAAAAAAAGAGAGGGTAAAGAAAGTCAGCTAAATCACACAGCACACATCTGCTCATCATGAAATATGAAACCTAAAAGACTCGCTGAATAGCAATCCATTCTCTTGTTTAGGCTAGTTATGCAAGCACAAAACCTGTTCAAGGAATGACGAGAGGAGAGAAAAAGAAAAAGAAAGGCAAGCAGATCAAGAACACATCAGATTCTTCATTGACCTTGAACTGACAGTCTCCTGAGTGCCAAATGCTACAATAACAGGATGGTCTACTGAGGCAAGCATACAGTCGTACTCGAGATACAGTTAGGAAACCTCACTGGCTGAAGCTAACATTCAAATTTGCCAAATAAATAAATAATCCAAAGGAGATGTAACTACCGCAGTGGCACCAGTTGCCTTGGCAACATGGCGCAAATCCTCCTTCCGGACACGCCTCACAGCAATAGCTCCAGCCTCCACAAAGTACTGCATGTCAATACAGAAAGGCAATTCATCAGTAAATGCAAATAAACCTGAGACAATATGCTTGTGCAGGCATGTGTTGATATCTTACATACAAAATGCTACTTTTTTATAGATAAGTTGGGCATTAACCCAAGACCTCAATGTTGAAGCACATTGCGTCTTCCATTGAGGCACGGGCTCCAACCAAAAGGTAGAAAATTAAAAAAAATAAAAATAAAAAAAATCACATGTATCATGGCTGTGTTCAGACTGCATGTATGTCCTACCAAGATCCTAGCTGCTGTTCTACCATGTGTGTGCATGTGCGCGTGCGCACACACTTCACATGGTTGCTAAATAAATGAATCACAAACAAGCATGCCTTAAGTGCCATGTCGTCAATCCCCTTGGTTGTTAGTACGACATTTGCTCCTGCCTTGAGAAGCTTTTCAATTCGCTCCTTCGTAATGTCAGCTTCTCTGCAACAGCAGAAAATAAAATTAGTACTCACTCTACTAACAAAGAAATCATTTGCAAGCTGAGGGAATGCAATGTTGTGTCGTATGTACACATACAGATGCATGCACTTGCATGAGGCATCTTTAGGAGAGAGAAACTGGGGTTTAAATAGCATTTGAGTGCTTCATCAGATATTGGTCACATCATGGTTCTGAATATTGGTGTAGGGGGGGCAAATGGGCCCAACAGAAAAACGATACAATATTGGAGCGATATATCATTATCTGCCCCTATCCGTCGAAATTTCATTAAAGCCAAAGAATCAAGGAAAAACAGAAAAGGGGGAAAATGATATATTGAAGAATCTATCATTTGTTTGCATATTGGCCAATATACGGTGCGGGCATTGGCTCTTTTGCTTCATGCTCAGGAAAACAACAGCATATATCAAAATACGGATGTGACCCCTGGATACAAGTATCCATATCATATTGGCCGATAAAAGAAAAACAACATTGAACAAAGAAACAGAAATGCTTGCTGTGTAACATGGTTTCCCTCGTAATTCATTGTGACTTATCCAGGAAAATTGGAGCTTGGATTGAGGCCATGTTTGGTAGACACCTAAAAATTAGTTAATCTCATTTTAGTTGACAGTAATTACGTATTAGAGATCTTGATCCTTAAGACATAATGAGTTCATGTTAACACTTAACAGTAATTATGTATTAGAGAACTTGATCTCTAATACGTAATTACTGTTAACTAAAATGAGATGAACTCTTCTTCTTTTTGTTTGCATCCACCAAACAGGGGCTTAAGTTAATTGCAAGGCAGCTATGAATAAACAACAATAGAGAAATCTACAAAAATATACAGAAGGAACTTAAGCCCTCATCTTAAACTCCGCATATAGTTGACACGTACAAAACTCAGAAACCTACAGAATTGGATCCAGGTAGGGGTGGAGTAGATCTGTGAGAGACAAAACATTGTTATCCGCAGTTGCTTAGACAAATATATGGGGATCATATTCTGACCACTAAGTCCAGATATCAGGATTGAAAAGCTGACTTAAGGATTACAACTAATTCTATCATGTAGGCGATGAATAAAAACAAATATTATCTCTGCTGAAGCACTCAAGTAAAAAAGTTAAAACCAACTTAAGAGTTAAGGCTAAACCCCAAGAAGCAATTTGGGGTCAGGGGATTAAAAATGAAGATCACCTTTGACGAATTTTTTCAAGTTCCCTAGGATCAGTGACCAAGACTTGAACACCCATTTGCATCTTTGTCTTCTGAAGATTAAAATCGAGGCAAGCAATCCTTGCAGGGGCAACTCTAGTGGGCATCCCCTGTGCAGCACGACCTGTATTTAGGGCATAACCATTCATCAAGTAGCTCTCTCTTGCACTTTTTCCATGAGCTTTCAGGATGTTAATGCCCTGAAACAGTTATATAAATTCAGTCCATTAGAACAAACATGCTAGGGAAATAAACTTTTTTGCAAAATACATGCCACAAAAGGAAGAAAAAGAAAAAAAGAAAAAAAATTGGGTGGTTTGCAAAGCTTCAGGTCTCCTTTGTATGAGATAAATTCTGTTCAAATTAGAGCATCTATAACAAGGTGTCCCGTATCGGTATCGGTTGGCGTAACGGTGCCCTCCGAAATCGATACGGATACGGGGGCGTAATGGCCCATAACGGTACAATTTTTTTTTTTGGCCAAAAAAATATGGATTAAATCCGGAATATTCTAAGCATTCCAAATAAGCATTCATTTATGAATTGGAACATGTTTATGGTGGTGTAACGGTCCATTCTTTGGTGAGAAGTTGTATCGGACTGTCTGATGAATTTATGAACCAGATAACTTGAATTTGACTACAAAATTCATATATTTAATTTTCTAAATATCTAATTTATATACTTAACAATTTGATATTATTTCTCCCACTAGTTCTTTAAAAAAATGAAATTAAATTTAGGTAGATGGCATTGCCAATTTGGGACTGACTAGGAGGACCAATCTATGCACCAAATCAACCTCAAATTCATGCAATTTATTGTCATTATCCCACTTATGAATTGGTGGACATTTATTGGATAGTGAATCATGAAAAGAAAAATCAAAAGGCCTTATTTTAAAAAATAAAAGTCCACAAATTAACAATTAAAACTATTCAAACAATTTGATTTTGGCATTGTGAGTTAGTAATTGCAGTCCATAACTTAATTGCTAAATTTTTAGTTAACATATGTCTCCTGTACAATTTTTTAAGGCTCGAATTAGGCGGGACTCGGATTGTGAAGTGTAGCACATGTGTCAAATTTTTTTGGGCCCCACCCGTGATGAATGTGTTATATCCACACCGTCTATTCATTTTGCCAAATAATTTTAGGGTATGAGCCCAAAAATGAGGCACATCTAAAGCTCAGGTGGTCAGTACCATAAGAAACAACAATAATTAAACGTTCACCATTAAAAACTTATTGGGGGATACAAAAGTTTTAGATCAAGCTGACATGTGTGTTTTCTCTTCATCCACGTCAGTGTGACCCAATTAATAGGTTAGATTGAAAATAAACATTACAGTGGACCTTAAGAAATTTTAAATGGTGAACATTTTATAACCACTGTTTCCTATGGTGTGGTCCACCTGATATTTGGATATTATTAATTTTTTAGATCCTTACCTAAAATGATGTGGCAAAATGGATGGACGACATGGATAAAATATATACATCATGGTGGGGCCCACTCGGGTTTGATCAGATCAAATTGGATGGAAAATAAACGTTACCGTGGGCCCTACGAATTGTTTAACGGTGAAAATATTACCTCCGCTGCTATTTTTGGTGTGGGCCAGATGATCTTTGGATATAATTCATTTTTTGGGTAGTGCCCTAAAATGATCTCTAAAAATAGATGAACGGTGTAGATGTAATAAATGCATCACTGTGGAGCCCATATAACTTTGATCTCCTTTGAACCGTTCGTACAACTCGGAGCTCGAGGAGTGTAAGTGCTCGTCTCAGCATGACACGTACCTCTGGCTGGCCGGTGCGCGTACGCCTGAAAAAAAAAAAAAAAAAAAAAAAAAGCGAGAGAAGGAAACCAAAAAGAAAAAAGAGGGAAAGAAGGGAGAAGAAAAAAAGAGGGAAAGGAGAGAGAGAGAGAGAGAGAGAGAGAGAGAGAGAGAAGAAGAAGAGGCGGAAGATGGCCGAGCAGAAGACTACCCGAGAAGAAGAAGAAGAAGAAGAAGAAAATAAAGGAAGAGGTACATTTTTTATTTTATTTTTTTTTTCAAGGCCCGTAACAGCCATTACGGGTCAGTAACAGCCGTTACGCCCATAACGGGCCCGTAACAGCCGTTACGGTTGCAAAATCGGGCATCGGCCGATATGACCCCGAATCGCGTAACGGTTCCCACCGTTACCGTTACGGCCGATACGTAACCGATTTGACACCTTAATCTATAAAGTAGTGTTTTAAATAGCTTGTGCTACAAGACATACTGTAGCCTTCACATTATGTATGCAACTATGCATGAAAGTAGCACAAGTCGCATGTAGCATACACAAGTTTGTGTGTGGCATACACTTACGATATGTGGCATACAGCCTATGTAGCGTCGCCACATGAAGCAAACCTTTTTCTTAATACTTTTAAACAGTTCTTATCGATTGTTCGAGTATGATCTTGTTTTTTTTTTTATAAAAGACTTTATTACTTGTATTTTATAGTTTATAAAATTAAAAGCTTTATAAAGATAGAAAACCAAGTGCTAAATTTCAGCTGCAACCCCAATGCCAGTTCTAGACTTCAGCTGCCCGAGTGTCACTCCACAAACCATTTCAACACCAATTTAAGCTATTGCATTGACCTAGGAAAAGATCATTGGCCTAAATTTTCAGAGGCATTGGAGGCAAAATGAAGGAGATTTTCAACTGTGTGTCCGTACAGCCTGGTTTTTGGAGATTTTGCTACAGAGATCGAATTTTTCACTTTTTGTTTGATCTATTCTCTTCTAAAGTTAAAGAAAGAGGTATTTAGGGTGTCCTATGGATCAGGGGTGGGAGAGTGGCATGGTGTATGACTATCCTAGCAGCTGTAGTGGTTTGAAGAAGATGAAGTATAGCATCTTATAGTGGTCTGAGGGCTATTATATTTGTTGTGACCACAATATTGGTATCAACGCACGTATCACACCCTTGGGATAAGGAAATGTATCAGCATCTCATGTATCCAGGAATGTATCGCTGTTTGAGGGAACATTGGCAAATGATGGAATTTTCTCAATAAAACTTTAGGATATGTTTAAAGAGACATGATTACACACTTAGAACTCAAAGAATCACAAAAAAACAAGCATGCACAACAAGTTTCGTTTGTATACAGTCCTAAACTATGCAGTCTGACACAAGTGATGCAATTATATCCCTTTTTTTAAGGAGCAATTATATCCAAAATGAGTTCATATGATTCATGAATCATACAACGCAAGTATAAAAACATATTCCCCAAAATAATTTAGGAGAAAATAGATTGTTTGTGGGGTGGGGTTCTTGTTTTTATTTTTTTATTTTTTTGAATTTCCAAATGGAGAATGTATTGCAATGTATAGCAGATACATATTGCAATCTATCCAATGTATTGACATGGTGAAAATTTATGATGGGTTTTTGACAAAAAATCGCAATGTATTGATATATCACGATATATCAGATATACATTGCAATGTTTTGAGTGATACAGGGAATTTAATAATTCCTCTTGCAAATCGTATCGACCACATGTGATATCAATAGTATTGGTAGATATATCGGTCAATACTATCAATATAAATCACTGGTTGTGACTTGTGAGGATACATAATCTATTTTGATTCTTTTGTTGGTGCTCCATTAAGAGTTTAAGACTACATTTTTGTTCTTTTTGTTGGTGTTTTATTAAGACATTAACTAAAGTAGTTTGAGAGGCAAAATTCTAAATTTCAGAAAAATCATAAATTTTATTGGCCTTCATCATTGAAAACATGATATAAACAAATACAATATGAAACAAATGCCTCAACTTTGCAAAAAACTAACCTTGATTGGGTATTTGACCTCCCCCCTTGCATTGGTAGTCTTTACCGCTTGCACGGCATCTACCACCTAGAAAGACGAGTTGTCTTGAATAGGTAAGCATTTTTTTCCATTATAAAAGAAAAACAGCAATTGAACAAAGAAACAGCTCTGAAGTATATAACATGGGACAGAAACAGACTTAGAAGTCTTTACACAATAACCGTGGTTGAGTGCCATCCGAAGCTCCTTTTTTTTTTCTAGGGTATAGGTTGCTTCATGCTATCTTGAGATGAAAACAAGAAGAGACTAATGACTAATGCATGATGCAGCATCCTAGCCTAGCTTTCAATTGCATGCAAATAAATTGAAGGATGTTCTTTGATTTATTTGCATGCACTGAAGTATATAACATGGGACAGAAACAGACTTAGAAGTCTTTACACAATAACCGTGGTTGAGTGCCATCTGAAACTACTTTTTTTTTCAAGGGTATAGGTTGCTTCATGCTATCTTGAAATGAAAACAAGAAGAGAATAATGACTAATGCATGATGCAGCATCCTAGCCTAGCTTTCAATTGCATGCAAATAAATCAAAGGATGTTCTTTGCTAAGACCAACTTATCTTAAATTTGTCACCATCTAAAACCGTATTAAAATAGAAGCCTAGTCTAGTGTTCCTAAAGAACTCTGATAACTGTGATCCTCAGATCTGCACCATACGCATCTTCATAGTTGTTAAGAGGAGCCAATTTCTCATGCATGAACAACCTAAAAAGTTTGCATTAGCTTTCTGGTTACAAGTCATCTGAGACCTTGATTTAAGAGAGCATTAACTAAGGTAAGCTCAAGGAACCAAGTGTATCCTTCAAACAAGTGAACTACAAAATGTGCAATGTTGACACTCTAACAACAGAAGAGCAACATGTCAAGCGAATACACATCTAAGGCTGCAATCACCATTTAATAGCAATGCTCATCTCGTGGAAATCCATAATCACAAATATTTAACAACAAAAGGTTGTTTGCAAGTTCTGAATGGCATGTGTATTGTCTGCATTGGCTTGAAGGCTACACTAAAGAGAAACTCAAAACACCAAAACAGTTACGAGAAGCCACTGTGCAAACGTGACTCATACAATGGATGAGCATACACAACTAAACAAGAGATGAAATATTAATCCACATAACCTGTCGGGCATGACAAATATTTTTTCCATTCATGTTGGCAGCCAATAGCTAGGACCAGGCTACATTGATGGCGACAGCAACGACAAAGTTGCTGGACAACTTCTATCTGTTTCTCTTTTTTCTTTTCTTCTCCTTCCTCCTTTTTTTAATACTAAACCATAATATTTACATTCAACGACAAAGATGAAATAATAAGGCAAGAACTAAGCAGTTTTGAGAACTATTTATCATACCAAATTTGCAAAGAAGTCACTGTCACCGCCGATCAGTTTCGAAGACATGCTCGTCTTGGCACAGTTTACAAGGGAATCTTTTCCGAGCTTTTCAACCTGTATGTGCATGTAAATGTTCGAGTCCACTAAGCCAGAGAGCCAAAAAGGCACAGATTCCACACAATCAAAGAAAAAAGAAGGCTGTGAGGACACCATAAAAGACAGCCATCCAACAACTGATCAAAGAAGGGCATACCTTCACGGCTAGTTTTTCATCAACATACTTGCAGGCTTCCCTCATGGCAAGCTGTCCAAAAATACAGTACACCCACATGCATTTATTTATATACAGGCATGAACAATAGTTATGGATTCTGAGTAACTACACATAAGAGTGAATTTATATTTTGGTACGTAAACACACTCACCCTGTACCCACTGATTATTGATGTAGGGTGAATCTTATTTCTCACTAAATCATTTGCTCTCTGCAGAAACAAATGCTGAATCAGTGACTGCTCCTCACAATATCAAAACTAACCTTTACAGAAAAAGACATGTGGAAGATATGGTAGAACCCAAGCAACCGTCTTAGATGTTACCTTTAGCAACTCTGCAGCTACAATCACCACTGACGTTGTTCCATCTCCCACTTCTCGATCTTGAAGTTCCGCCAAGTCTACGAGCACCTATCATCATCAAGAGAGGAAACACAAATATGAGAAAGATAAAGTGAGGATTGTCGATTGGAGAAATAGCGATCAGAAATGTGGGCTCAAACTATCTACCTTTGCAGCCGGATGCTCCACTTCCAACATCTTCAGAATCGTCGCCCCGTCATTAGTGATTGTCACATCACCAATATCATCGACTAGCATCTAAAGTATTCAGTTGTTAATTACAGAAAAATACAGATAATATCACAAGGCTACCACAGAGCATGTTTGCTGCAACAAGTTTCACACAGTGCGAGACCAAGGAATATCTAGTGTAAATGCAGCACGTATGTGATGCAATCAGGGATGGTGATGTTGTGGGCCAGCATGTGGATGGGCCATACCTAGATATCTAGGCAATTCATAGTGTTATCCCCACAGTCAGTGACCTCAAGAAAGTGATGGCTGCCTGGAAAAAAAGCAAGGAACGGTCCATGTTTTAACGGACAGAACTAGCAACAATGAAATGTAAGTATTGTCCAATCACTACAGTTTTTTGCCAACATCCCATCCACACAGCAGCCCACCAGATCGACAAGTTTCAGTCACAACAGCACTCCACTGATATCACAAATCCATACATTCTGAAAGTCATTGCAGCATGGATGAAAGTAAACAAAACTCGGTTCAGCCGCAGTAACTGATTGAAAAATGAAAATGAAAACGATCATAATAAGACAGCATGCGATCGACAAAGCGATCATCGGAGATACCTTATCAAGACCAACGGGTCCCAATGACGACTTCACGATGTTCGCGACCGCCTGACAGGCCACGACTACCATACATTCCAAATCAACAAACGTTAGGGAGATTTTCACAGATTAGAGAAAAATAAGGCTGGGAAAAGGAAGGGAACAAGACATTCAGCGGTTTGCTTGGTTTTTGCGAGATTACCGTTTTGTGTGCGGACGTCTTGTCCGGACTGCCGATCTCCAAGGATGTCAGGAGTCTGGGCCCCAATCGCCATTTCAACGGTTGAGATTGCGAGCGAGAGAGGGAGAGAGCTGAAGCTGCTTGAATAGGGAGAGTTGCGGGGTTTTGGAGAAACCCTAGATCTGCTTGTTATTCAGAGAGAGAGAGAGGTGTTTGCTGTTCGCCTTATACAGCGAGGGGGAGGAGTGAAATGAAAAAGAAAGTGAAATAAGCGTCTCGAACCTTCAAAACCCTGGCGAGTGAGGGTTTGTGGGAGCGGGACTCGCGCCACTGAGATGGCATAGCGGGGCCGCTGCATACGTGCGGCCATCGCACACGTGAGAGAGATTCAATTCATTGGGCGCGGAAAGGTGAGTCCGGGGGTAGCAGATTAGCAGGCGAGTCTCAGACCGTGCGGACCACGATGTATGTGTTGAATATCCACACCGTACATCCGTTTTGCCCGACCATTTTAGAATATAAACCCAAAAATAAAGTATATCCAGATATCAACAGATACACTTGATCACTAAAAAGTTAACCTGAGTCAGATAAAAACTTTTAGATCAAACTATTTGTATTTTCCCTTAGTCGATGGCTGCATGACATTAGCAACAGGTTAAGGTCTGTTTGGATACCACCAAATAAGTTAACTTTAACTTATTTTAAGTCGTTGAGCTACCTCTTATATTTCGTTAGTTTAGTAAGCATTATTATAATACTTAATGCCCAAACTAACTTAATGCTAAAAATTATTTATCTAAATAAGGGAGCATTGGGCATCTATACAAATAAAAATTTATTAACTTATTCCTATAAAAAAATAAGCTTTTAAAATATATGATAAAAGTTTAATTAAAAGTTTATTTATTTATTTAGAAAGTAGTAAATAAGTTCTGATTTTATAAGTTGAGAAAGAGTTACTTTAAAAAAAATAAAATTATTTAACTTAAGCTGTATATATTTTCGACAGGTTTGCTCTTAAACTTTTGAAGTAATTCATATCTTGACATCTTTTCCTCTTTAAAATCTCTATGAGGAAGGCCCACATGATGAACTACCATTATTGAAGGTGGGGCCCAAGTGATGAATGGTCAACATCAAAGGTGGGCCCACATAATGCATGGTCACATCAAAGGTGAGTCCCGCATGATAGAAGACATGCATCAAAGTGTGGCCCCACATGATGGACGGTCAGCGTCAAATGTGGGGCCTGTTAAAATACAGGATTTGGGAAAGAAAAGGCTTATTCTTTTAGAGTCGTATACAAGCAGTATTTATACAAGAATGGAATAAGACAAATATAGAAAATAGTGAAGAAGGAGGATTTACAGAGGAGAGATTACAGAGATGATGGAGGAGAGATTTCAGGAGATGAGCTGGCTGTTGGAGGCGGAGAGATTTCTGCAGATGAGCTGGATGTTGGATGCGTTCCTTCAACACTCCCCCGCAAGCTAGGCCTAAAGATATTCGAAAGGCTAAGCTTGGAAGTGATTGTGTCATGCTGGTCACGTGAAAGAGATTTAGTGAAAATATCTACCAGTTGGTCCCCAGTGCGAACATGTGGAGTTATAATTTCATGGGATTTAATTTTCTCTCGAATAAAATGGCAATCCACCTCAATATGCTTAGTGCGCTCATGAAAAACCGGATTGTTAGAAATGTGAATGGCAGCCTGATTATCACACATCATCGGCATAGGGCTAGATGGAGAGAAGCCAAGCTCGGGCAGAAATTTCTTAAGCCAAAGTAACTCACAAGTTGTATGGGCCATAGCCCTATATTCGGCCTCAGCATTAGATCGAGTAACAACCGGCTGCTTCTTACTTTTCCAAGTAACCAAAATTTCCCCCACAAATGAGCAGTAACCGGTTGTAAATTTCCGGTCATCTTTGGCACCGCCTACTACCATGCATCGATCGAAAAAAGCGAAATAGACAAGTGTCCATGTTTGGAATAAAGAAGGCCCTTACCAGGAGAACCTTTGAGATAACGAAGAACACAATAGGCAGCATCCAAATGGGCAGGCCGTGGTGAGTGCATAAACTGACTGAGCACACTCACAGCATGAGAGATATCGGGTCTTGTCATAGTTAAGTAAATAAGACGGCCAATGAGTCACTGATACGGACCAGGATCTGAGAGAGACTCACCAAGGAGAAAGGTGAGTTGATGATTGATCTCAAGAGGAGTAGCAACAAGCTTACAACCCAACATACCCGTCTCATGGAGTAAATCCAATGTATATTTTCTCTGACATAAGGAAATAACAGAGCGATAACGAGCAATCTCAATGCCAAAGAAGTAATGCAAGGAACCCAAATCTTTAACTTCAAAGGTACTAACAAGATGAAACTTAATGTCAGATATAGAAGTAGAATTATCGCCCGTAATAATGATATCATCAACATAGACCGAGACCACTGTGATCCCTCTAGTGGTGCGCTTCCAAAAAACAGAATGATCAGAGCTACACTGGCAAAAATGGGTAACCTGCATAGCATGAGTGAATTTGTCGAACCACGCTCGTGGTGACTGCTTAAGGCCATAGATAGACTTGCGAAGGCGACAAACTTTATGTTCCTCCCCCTTACGACGAAACCCAGGAGGTAAGAACATATAGACTTCTTCATGAAAGTCACCATGTAAAAAGGCATTTTTGACATCAAGTTGATGTAGGGGCCAATCCAAATTTACAGCCATAGACAAGAGAACCCGAATAGAATTCATTTTTGCAACTGGAGTGAAAGTTTCAGTGTAATCGTTGCCATAAGTCCGTGTGAAGCCTTTTGCAACAAGACGTGCTTTGTATCGATCAATGGTACCATCAGATTTATGCTTGACAGTGTAAACCCACTTATAGCCCACAGCATGTTTACCGACCGATAAGTCAACAAGCTCCCAAGTTTGATTTTTTTCTAAGGCATTCATCTCCTCAAGCATAGCATGCTTCCAGTGAGGATGAGCCAAAGCCACATCCACTCGTGTAGGAATAGATACAGAATTAACATTGGCAATAAAAGTTCTGTAGGATGGAGATAATGACTGATAAGAAACGAAATGCTGAATAAGATAAAACATGCAAGGACGAATACCATTCCCCGGAGAAGAAGCAGAAGGAGCTGAGTCAGGAGTAGATCTCGGAGCATCGGATGAAGGTGGAGGTAGTGATGTGGTGGCTCGCCCTTTTCTTTGCTGCAAGACAGATGAGGCTTGAGTGTAGACATAGTCCTGTAAATGGAGAGGTCGAGTGTTGGGGCCAGTGGTGCGGCGTGGTGGCGGTGGCGGAGGCGGGGAAAGTGATGATGGAGAAGGAGAGGTAGGGGATGAAGAGTTTAGAAAAGGGATAGGAGTAACATGAGGTGATAAGGGAGGATATGAAATCGTCGAAAAAAAACTGAGAGACTCAAAAAATGTCGCATCGAGAGTGACATAGCGACGACCTGTATGCGGATCCATAAATTTATAACCTTTTTGAGTAGGTGAATACCCAACAAACATGCAAGAGATAGATCGATCTGATAACTTTGTTCGAGATGGATAGAAGTCATGCATATAAGCAGTGCAGCCAAAAACTCGAAGAGGAATATTGGTGACATGGTGAACTTTCTTAAACAAAGATATTGGAGTCTGAAAGTTTAAAGCAGAATGAGGCAAGCGATTGGCCAAGTAGCATGCGGTGAGAATTGCATATCCTCAATAACGTTTGGGAACATGCATCTCAGTGAGGAGGCAACGAGTGATATTCAATAATTGTTGATTTTTTCTCTCTGCCATCCCATTTTGCTGAGGAGTGGAAGCACAAGTAGTGTTTGACTCGATGACGTGCTGACGAAGGTAGGAAAGAAATCCAGTGGAAAGGTATTCACCACCATTATCACAGTGAAGGACCTTGACTTTTACTGCAAACTGATTAATCAACCAAATATAAAATGATCGAAAAGTTTCAAAAACATCACTTTTATTTTTAAGAAGATAGATCCAAGTCATCTTGGTAGTACAATCTATAAAAGACACAAAATACCGGAATCCCATAGAGGAGGGAATATGAGCAGGTCCCCAAACATCAGATTGAATGATAAAAAAACATAGGACCAGAGTCTTTATTCAAGACTAAAGGAAATGAAATACGTTTTTGCTTGGATAAAGCACAAGTACTATATTGAAAGGTCTTAACATCTTGGTGGGAAGCTAAAGCAGGAAATAAATTGCGTAAAATGGAAAAAGAGGGACGACCATATCGACAGTGCCATCGAAAAAAATCCTCTTGAGAGACTGACAAAAGATGGGCTGTTAATCACGGTTGAACATCAGCATCGAAATGGTAAAGACCAGCACGTTCATGCCCACCACCAATCATCTTCTGCGTCCTGAGATCCTAAAACATACAATGAGATGGAAGAAAAATGGCAGCACAATTAAATTTTTTGGTGAGAGTACTAACGAAAAGCAAATTGGAATCAAGACCTGGGACAAAAAGGGTCTTGTCGAGGGAGACAGTAGAGGTTAGAGGAACAGTTCCTGACCCCGTAATGGGAGTAAGGTTTCCGTTTGCTAACTTTACCGACCCTAATGTAGAACTGGGATGAAAAGATGAAAAAATATGAGACATACCAGTCATATGATCTGTGGCCCCGGTGTCTATGACCCAGGGGTTGGGAAGAGGAGGGAGGAGTGGATGTATCGGACATTAGGGAACTGGAAGTAGCTATGGATTTGGAGACCGAGAGGCTAGCCTTCTGGGTGATCGGGTTATCATATTCTTCTTGGGAAATCTGGACCATAGGAGTGGAGGAAGTAGACGGTGTCTCCTCAGATTTAGTAACAGACAAATTGGCCCATCGGTCACCTGATGAACGACCACGTCCACGAGTGAAGCCTCCCCGTATGGGAGGTTTACCATGTTTGATCCAACAATAGTCAACCATATGGTTGGTATGTTTACAATGAGTGCAAAAAAGAGAACCACGACCACGGCCTTGAGTTCCACGTCCTCGACCCTTGTTATCAGAAAAATGAGCATTAACTTGTAAGGCAGACTGTGTGATCGAGGCATGGGGAATCATAACATGCTTTCGTTTTTCTTCTCTTGCAAGTTGAGCATAAACCCGATTCAAGGTCATTGTATCAGCGTTGTAGATGATTTGTTGTCGGAGTATCTCGTACTCATTATTAAGGCCATCTAGAAACTTGAAGATCCGGCGACGTTCTTGACATTTCTTGATAAGAATCATATCGCGAGAATAATAGGTATCTTCCTCATCATGATAGGCGAGCTCCTCCCATAAACTCCAGAGTGCATAGTACTCTGTGAGGCTTTTGTCGTTCTGTTGGAGAGAGGCAATCTCCTTCTCTAATTGAAAGATGCGTGACATGTTGTGCGCATCACTATAGAATTCGTGGACCGTGTCCCATATTTCTTTTGCCGTTTTTAAGAAAAGAAGGCCGCTTCAGACATTGTCGGCCATGGAGTTCCATAACCATGACATGACAATCATGTCATCAGATTCCCATTCTGCTTTCTTGGAATCTCCATCAGCAGGACAAGAAAGGGTCCCAGTGATGTGACATATTTTCCATTTGCCGCCAATAAAGATGCAGACAGCCTATTGCCACTGGAGGAAATTGGACCCTGTGAGAGGAGATGATGTGATCTTTAGTCATGGATTTTCAAATTGTTTGAAATCCTCAACATGAGAGGATGAAGTATCGTCCAAGACCGTGGACGATGCCATGAAAAATATCAAGGCTGAGGGAAATCAAAGTAGATAGAATTTTTTTTCTCTCTTTTTTTTTTTTGTTCTCTCTCTCTCTTTTTTTTGAAATACTTAAATTGTAGTAAATTTTACAAGCCCCAAATCTAAAACATTCAAATGCTACAACATAGAAGAAGAAATGTGCTTTCTCTAACAAGATCAAACTGTTCAAATCTGCAAGACTTCGTTGTATGACTGACAAATGGAAGTTCTCAAATAATAGTAGGGTGAGAAGATCCCGACCTAAAAGAGAACTAAACTAATTCAGCTTCTTCTCGTAAGAGACTTTGGAAGCTGCAATTGTTAAACCCAAATGTTGGTGAAAAGATTAGATATTTGAAGATGGGTTTCTTCAATCAAGCAACCTATTAAAGAAAACAATGAGAAGCAGCAAAATCTCCCAGAAAAGCAGTTTCTGAAATTGGATTTTCTATAGATAGAAATCTATCAGAAAAACTACAAATCCAACCAAAAGAAGATGTTTACAGAACCGGGTTTCTCCAAATAAGAAATCCCACCTAAGAAATCAACGAAGAAAGAGCGAAAAAACCTATCTAGAATGAACTACTCTGAAGCGAAAATGGCAGAATTCAGAAGCTAAGAAAGTTAATATGAAGAACAGAGGCAGATAAGCAAATATAAAAATAAAAATAAAAACTTTTGTTCTTATCTCCTTAAAGGTAAGAAAAAAATAAAATAAAATAAAAATGAAGGTGTTCCTTTCTACAGCCTTATTGCGGCAGGTATTTGTGGAGGATGAAATCGGTCAGAGAAGTGGGATGGCAGAAAGAGAAGATGAAAGCGGGGGGTTTGCTGTGGTGATCGGCTTGGAGATATGAGACGGTGGCAACCATGTTCTTAGAGAGGCCCTGGCTGAAGAGAGAGAGCCTCAGTCATGGCTTTGATACCATGTTAGAATACAAGATTTAGGAAAGAAAAGGCTTATTCTTTTAGAGCCGTATACAAGCAAGAATGGAAGAAGACAAATATAGAAAATAGTGAAGAAGGAGGATTTACAGAGGAAAGATTTCTACAGATGATTCTGCAGATGAGCTGGATGCTGGATGCGTTCCTTCAACAGGGCCCTCATGATGGATGGTGGATGTTGAATGTGGGACCACATGATGGAAGGTTAACATTAAAGATGGCCTCACATGATGAATGACCCGTATTGGCCCCACATGATGGATGGTCCACAAAAAAAGTGTGACCTACATGATGGATGGTGGACATCAAAGTTGGGTTCCACATGATGGGTGGCTCTAATCAAAATATGTCCACGCATAATGGACTATCCACATCAAGTGGGCCCCCACATGATAAATGGTACACAACGAAGGTGGGACCCATATGATGGATGGTGGACATCAAAGGTGGGCCCCTTATGATGAGCGATTCATATTGAATGTGGGGCCCCACATGATGTATGGTCCACATCAAGGTGGACCCACATAATGAACGGATCAAAACAGAGGTGGGCCCAACATGATGGATGGACCGCATCAAAGTGTGGCCTGACATGATAAAACATCCACATCAAGTGGACCTCATTTGATGGGTGGTCCACATCAAAGGTGGGACCCACATGATGGATGATGGGCATTGAAGGTGGGCCCACATAATGGTCGATTGACATCAAAGTTGGGCCCTCATGGTGAACAACTCATATTGAGCTTGGTGCCCCACATAATGAATGGTCCACATAATGGACAAAGTGGGCTTCACATGATGAATGGCCCACATCAAAGTGCATACCCTTGTAATGGAAGGTCTACATAAAGTGGGCCCCACCTAATGGACGATCCACATCAAAGGTCTGGCATGATGGATGGCCCATATCCAAAGTGGGCCATATGGTAGATGATACACATAGAAGGTGCGCCGCACACAATGAAAGGTAGATATCAAAAGTGGGCCCCCCATGATGGATAGTCCACTTTGAAGGTAGGGCCCACACCATAAACACATCAAATGTGGGCTCCATGTGATGGGTAGTGGACATTGAGGGGCCCCACATAAATGACAATTAGCATTGATGGTGGGCCCCACGTGATGGATGGCCTACATTAAGGTGGCCCCCTAATGATGAATGGTCCACATACAAGTTGGGCCTTGTATGATGGACGATACACTTCGAAGGTTTGGCTCACATAATGGACAGTCCACATGAAAGGTGAGCTCCATATGATGGACGATCGACATCAAGTATCCGACACAATGAATGGCCCAAATGCCTTAAAACATGAAGATTGCATGTAGCCATCCAGTCTTTTGCCATATACGGCATGGTTCATCTATAATGAGATCAACCAAAACAACCACATGTATTGATCTTATAATTGAGATCTTTAAACATGACATCAACTCTCCGTGAAATAAGTTATTATTTAAATGTTTTACCAAACGTGCTTATTTCAAATAATAACTTTTTCAGTTTTAAAAAAGTGATTTTATGTTTAGCTTATTTAAACATAAGAGTTATGACAAAAATAGTTTTTTTTAAGAGTAACTCTTATTGAAAAATCTCTTAGTAAATTAGAGGAGAGACGCTAAATGAACCCTAAGTTTTTTTTTTTAGCTTTCTGACTTATAACTTTTTTACTCTTCCCTCTGTCCATGCTAAAGGTGCTCTGGCTCAAGTCATTATCAAAGGAGGCTCTACATGATGGATTGTCTCCATCAAAGGAGGGGCCCACACAATGGACATTCCACATAAAAGGTGAGCCCCACGTGATGAATGATCCCATGTTAATGTGGGCGCACACAGTAGATGGTTCACACTAAAGGTTGGCCCGAATGTTAAATAGTCACATCTAAAGTGGGTCGGTATGATGGACAACCCACTTCTAAGGTGGGGCCTACATGATGGATGGTCTACATGAAAGGTGGGCTCCACATGATGGGCAATGGATAATGAAACGGGCCCACATGATGGATGGCCCACATCAAGGTGGGCCCCAAATGATGGACGGTCCACATCAAAGGTAAACCTTTAATGATGAATGGCCTACAAGCCCTACATGATGGACAATCCACATCAAAGGTATGCTTCACAATATGGATGACCCACATTAAGGGGGCCCACATGATGGATGGTCCACAACAAAGGTCGACCCTAATGTCGAGTGGCCCACATCTAAGGCGGGCCACACATGATGGATGGCCCACGTCAGAGATGGGGCCCACATGATAGATGATCGACAAGATGGGCAATGGATTTTGAAGGTGAACCGTGAACCCCACATGATGGACAATAACATTTTCAGTGGGCCCCACATGGTAGATGACTAACATAAAAAATGGGCCCTACATAATGGATAGTGCAATGAAAGGTCGACTCCTAATGATGAACGACACACATCCAAGGTGGGCCCTATGTGATGGATGGCCTAAATCAAAGGCGGGACCCACATAATGAACAGTCAACATCAGAGGTTGGCCCCACATGATGGACAATGAATATGAGAGCGGACCAAACAAACTTGAAGGATAAAAGCATATGTGATGTTGGGAAAAAAAAATATGTTTTTATACTTTTTAGCAAATAAGTTAGTTGTTTGCCAAACAAATTTATTTACTAAAAAAATAGAAAGTAAAATAAGCTATTTAAGACATAAGCAACTTATCTAAACTTACAATCTGAATGCCCCGTAAATGACAAATAAACTTCACAAAGAACCTTTGAAAGATTTTAGTGGTGGCCATTCAATGACCACCATCTCCATGGTGAGGTCCACTAAGATTTGTATTTGCTTCAATTTTTTGCCCACGCCCTAAGTTAAGCTGGGAAAACGGATGGAAAGCATAAATATACAACACATCTAGGTAGCCCTCGAGATTAAGGATTCACCCATTAATAGGCCAGCCGGGTGGTGGGCTTCTGCTTAACTCTTGGGCCCATGGGTGTATCTAGGCATAGGCAATATGATCTGTTTTAGTTTTGGGCTGATCTTGGGCTACCCTTTATGCGGCCTAGTTGGCCCAAGTCCATACTTATATTTCACCAGCCATGAAAGAAGAAATTGATCCTACTGTCCACAATTGTCGGCCCACCGTAATGTGCTCGTGACATCCACTCGTATAAAGTGGACATGAGCTGGCCCAGGCTGGTCTCATGGCATTTAAATACCATTTGAGACAGGCACAAATACGGCCTAAGAAAAATCTTCTTTGGCTGACAGAAGCTCATAGGATTTTGGGCTGGACAGGGGCAGCACGAGAGCTTGGCTCCGCCCCACCTATCGACGTCCCTACCTACTTGATGAATGGATCGGTCTGATTATTGGACTATCACACGATGGATGGTCTTGATATCCATGCGTTAGGCCTTTACATTCAAGTGTTCTCTCTTTGTATGAATGTCTCAACGAGTTAGACCACCTCAACATCTTCAGTCCGGCTCATCACGGTAAGAGCCTAAGCACTCTTTGGCTGTCAGCTCTATTAGATCCCGAAGTGTTTAGCCCAACAGTTTACAACTCGTGCTCAAGTCGAAGGCTCAAGACGCTAGGTGGACTGGGACTAAAGACCTGGGTCACCCAGATGATTCACCCCTGGCTTGAGCCTTATATTATTGAATTCTGACCATGTGCTTGACACGAATAAAGATTTTTTGTTTTTTTTGTTTTTTTTTTTTTTAAATTTTGCAGCTGATTGTTGTTGTCAGCACTGCTACATTAAATTCAGTTAAGGATGATGTGACCCAACTGTATTGCAATTAAAGCAGGAAATTTCTATTTATGACAGTGAGAAGGCTCTATTATTAAGTGGACTACCCGCTCATGCAAACCAACCTTTTCTACGTGCATGAATTCTTAGCCATTGATCAGGTGGGCACCCTGATGCTGATGCAACATTCATAGCAAAGTAACATAATCACTACCATAGCATGCATGGCACATTCAAGCGGCGGCCACTTTTAAGACCCAGATCATCAGAAGTGGATTGCCTCGTGCACTCGCCTGGACGTTAATCAGTTAGGTAGGCTATGTGGGGCTAGCTCATCGTGATGTATGGGTTTTATCCACACCATTTATCTATTTTGGAAAATCATTTTAGAGTATAATCTCAAAAATGAGAACCAATGATTAAGTGGACCACACCACAGGAAGCAGCTGTGATAATGATGCCCATCATTGAAACCTTTCTGCAGCCCACCGTGATGTTTATTTCCCATCCAACCTGTTCGAAAGGTCACATAGACATGGATGAAAGAAAAATACAAATATTAGCTTGATCCAAAACTTCGGCCGCAGCTAAGAAGTTTCTAATGGTGGACGTTCAATCCCCACAATGCGGTACACTTGAGCCTTGGATCTGACTCATTTTTGGTCTCAAACCCTGAAATGATCTTCCAAAATGGATAGATTGCGTGAATAAAAATCATACATTACAGTGGGCCCCACAGAACCCTGGTTCAACCAATTAAAGTCCAGGAGGCCAGGCAGGACGCAATCTGTTTCCAAGATCATCAGGCATGTCCATTGATTGAACGGTTGGAGCAGGATTCCACATTCAACCAGCAAGCTTGCCACAACTACATGATCAGGAAGGTCCAATCGCTATGTGATGGACACTAGATGATTGGATTGGATCTTGTATGCTAATTCATCCTGACTCAAGCGAGTGAACTGATGAGTAGATCACGAGTCGCACCCAGAATCTGAATCTTCTAATCATGGTTCAAATAGGTTTCTCATGTGACTATCAAGAAAAGAAATTGATCAATCAGATAACTTCCTCTTTATTTGAAAGTATTTGAAATCAGATGAATAAACTATTACACCATTATCTGTTTTTTTAAAGATGAACGGCTGAGAATGTGTGGACCGGGCCCATTTGCAAGTTGGATGATTTTGTGGTTGGGAATGGATACCATCCATGGTTAACTGTTTGGAATGAGCCTTCCCAGTGCAATTCACACTTCACATTTCTTTCACACTAGAGCATTTTAGCAACACAACCTTAGATTGCAATTAGACTAGTGATTATGCTTTTTAAGGGTGGTAAAAGGGGTGTGGCCCATTCTATTTGGCCACTATTGATAGAGCTGGGCATCGAGTCGAGTTGGATCGAGTTAGAACTGACCCGACTTGATCTGGTTTTGAAATAAGCCTAACCCGAACTTGACTCGACTTGGTACCGAGTTCTGCATGCCTAAACCGATCCGAATCCGGGTTTGGCCTGGACTAATTTGGACTGAGTCCGACCTGGTAAAAAGAACTGAGTCAGTTCGAATTGGTACTCATTCGAGGGAGGGAGGGAATGGAGAGGAGAAAGAGGAGGACAGTGGTGAATCCAGTGATGGTGGTGGGTGGTTGCCGGGCTTGGAAGGGGAGAGAGAGAGAGAGAGAGAGAGAGAGAGAGAGAGAGAGAGAGAGAGAGAGAGAGAGAGAGAGAGGTGGTGATAGTGGTAGGTGGTTGCTGGCTTGGAAGAAGAGGATGAGGGAGGAAGAGAGAGTTTGGGATCGGGTTGGGTGCGGCGTATAGGGTTAGAGATACCCGAATTTTAGTCAAGTTGGTTTTGGATCAAGTCGAGTCTAACCGGATTGAGTTTTGGCTGGGTAACTCGAACTCAACTCGGTTTGAGTTCAGATTGGGCGAAGCCTATTTGGTTCGGGCCGACTCACCCATTCGGTTAAGGGCGAGTCGGGTCCGACAAGTCAGACGAGTCGAATTAAGGAAGTCAAGTCGGTTCGTGCCCAACTCTAACTATTGATGTAAGGCGGATCATTGACAATTTTATAGAGCATTAATATAGAATTCGGGAGGGGATGGATCTGGAGCAAAAATAAGCTGAAACGCATATTATAGCTTTTAACTATCATAACTTTACAATAAGTTATTGGATTTATGTGTATAATAAGCCAATGGAAAGTTACCGAAGAGCCACATGATATGCTAATGACAGCGGCTTGGCTTTGAGAAAAGGTTGTTTTCAGGGATATAGTTTCATTTTGATTCAGAACTTATTGTTTTTAGGAAGTTTTGTGATGACTATTTTTTAATTCATTGTAGGCTTTTAAGAGTCACTTTGCATGGAGTCCCTATTTAGGTTTGCCAAGGCTGATTTATGAGATTTATTGGTTTAAGCATCTCTACCACCTTTTAGGCCAAGGAATGTTCATGATGGACCCACATAATGCATGGTCTAGATCCCCGACCTTTAGGTTTGGCTCCCTTGCTCGGTGGCATACAGACTTTGTTTTAATACTGAGATCATGGGATGGAGTGTCAATATGGTGTATGTGGGTGTGTAAAAAAAGAAGAAGAAAAGAATATAAAAGAAGATCCCCAACTCTTCATCACACAAACATAAACACTCAAATCAAGATGTGTTACGGTAAGGGTTTAAGAGCCTATCATTACATATTCCATGTCTGAGTTACGAAAGGGGCAACCCACATTACAGTGAAAGCCGCCACAACTTGGAAAGGGCCATCTGAGCAATTAGAGTGCATTCACCATGTCCTAAAAAGGACTACAAGATCAAATAATCAACAATAAAAATCTATATAATCATTCAAGAACAAAACCCCACCATGATCAAGATCTTGGTTCGGGGATGATGATGAAAGGATGATCATTCTCCAAGGTCAATCCAAACTTCTAGTTAGGGTCCATTCCATGAGGGAGGCACCACTCAAAGCTGTGGACTAAGCCAAAACCAATGGCACAAGTAGGCTAGCCAGTAGTATGCCAGGACATATTCTCCTCCCTCCATCAAATGGTATGAACCCAAAACCAATTCCCTTGTAATCAATCCACTTTGAAATTCACGAAGCAGTGAAGCTGCCGAGAGGATTTCCTACCAATAAGAGAAACATTGGCAATTAAAATATGATTTTTGTTAATGCATTCTTTGAAGAGAAATCATTTAAAAACTACAGTTGATGATCAATTGTACATGGGTTTGAGACTAATAAGGGCCAGTGGCTCACTTCTGTACAAGATATATGTTGTTCACTAAATTGGGTGAACTTCACCCTACCTGCATGGTATATGACAAAAATACCCTTGAAACCCTAGATGGGCTGGGCCCATGAGCTCTTAGCTAGAAATAGTTAGAGCACAACCCAATTAATAAGTTGTTTAAATTTAGATTGCCTAATATTGAAATCGGATTGCGTACTCTTATTGTGTTGAGCCCAAAATTAATGCATATTTGAGCTCAAAAAATTAGCTCGACTCAGCTCCAACTCAGTTTCGAACTGAGTCGAATTGAGCTAACTGAGCTAACTCAGTTCATGTACAGCTCTCATAATCATGTGTGTGTCAAGTTGCAACTAGGCCAGCTTCAAGGCTCGTCGACAATCCAGCCAAAGTAGGCCAGCAGTTGCAACCCTATGCTTGTGTAGGGCCATCAACTCGACTCAGATGATCCAAGTCCATCTTTTGAGTGGATCGATAATTGAGTTGGACAGTTGGATCATGGTCCGATGATATACATCTGATTAAAGATTGGTTTGGTTGGGTACATAAGCCAGGTACCCATCGGACTAATGTACATCCCATATAAGGGTGTCAAGGGGCTTAGCTACCAGGCCTAGCTGACCCCAGCTCGAACTCAGCGCAGCTCGGTCCTCAAGCTTGACTGGCCAGCTCAGCTCTGTTTGATCAGTGGCTTGGGCAAGTTCGAGTCGAATTCGAGATTGTGCGACATTTTCACAAACACATGGAGTGCACTTTCAATTTCTTACTGTGTGTAAAACAACAACAATTGTTTATAAGTATTTCATCAAACACTTTGTAGGCAACATAAAAATAAAAAATAAAAAAGGTATTTATTTTATATACATACCTTTCTTGCTACCAGCCAACACTTCGTTGAGTCATTTCATCAAACACTTGGTGAGCAACATCAATATCAGAGTAACCAAGTCACCGAGCTGGTTTGATCCAAGTTCGATTCGAGTTGGGGTTTGATCCGAGTCGAGTTGAGCTTGGGCAAGCTCGAACTCAGTTCAAAATTTTTTCGAGCTAAAAAAATCAGCTCAACTCGGCTTGAACTCAATTTCAAACAGAGTCAAATCGAGCATTTTCGAGTTGAGTCGAGCGAGCTAACCGAGCTAACTCAGTTCGTGTACAGCCCTAGGCCTGACCAAGCCCCAACAGACTAAAGAGCCTACCCTGGCCCTCGTACCAAAGGGCTGGGGCAATCTTGGCACTAGTGAGATGCCCGTGGATTGGGTACTGTCCCTGACCCTACCTGCCCCTAATTAGGAAGGGACAGTGGCTCTAAGGGGCCACCATGATGTATAGCTTCTATCCACATCGTCCATCCATTTTTCCATATCATTTTAGGGTACAATAGAAATGAGCACATCCCAAGCTCAAGTGGACCACACCAAAAGAAGCATAAGTGACAATGACACCAACTGTTGAAACCTTTCTAGGGACATTCGTGATAACTACTTACTGTCCAACCTATTTATAAGGTCACATACACTTGCATGAATAGAAAACACAAATATCAGCTTAATCTAAAATTTCCGTGGCCCTAAAGAAGTTTTCAATGGTAGTTATTTAATCCCAACTGTGTGGTACACTTAACACCTCGAAATTCCTTCAATTTTGGATTTATACTCTAAAATGATACAAAAAAATGGATGGGAAGCGTAGATAAAACCCATACATCACGGTGGCCCCTCAGAGCTCCTATCCATTCCTAGCTAGGGATGGCAGCTAGTACCCAATCCACGTTTATAATGTTTTACATGTGGGCCATGGTTCTATGATTGACACTGTTGATCTAACCAAAAGCATCAATGATGGGAGCTTCCTAAAAATGCTTCGATCTCGGAAGATCCCACCCGTTTGATCAGTAGCTTACAAAAAGACCATTAAGTGGATGGTTCATATTCAAAGCATAATAATTCAATGATCAAAGGCTTGAATATTTCAATTAGGGGTGTACACGGGTCGATCCGAGTCGAACTGGGCTCAACCCGGCCTGGCCCGGTCACCGGGCCAATATGTCCAGCCCGAACCTGGCCCGGCAGCAATTGGGCGAGTTCGGGTCGAGTTAGGGCCAGTTTCGAACCTTTGAGTTCGAGCCAATTTCGAACATGAGTTCAGGCCAGTTTCTGACACTATGTGCTGATTTACCATGATAGTATCCCACTAGTAAAAATTAAACGCATTTGCATCCAAAATAAGATTGAATGGAACATGTGCCAAAATGTGTACAACAAAGGTGTGGTACCTGTAATAGGTGATCAATTCTATTTGCATCCTAACGCAAAGGAATCCTAGGGCTACGATTTTGAAGATAGTGAAAGTAACGTCTTACCTGTTGTAGTAATAAAAACACTATCTATTCTTTTCTCTTTCTGTCCATCAACTTGCTATAAATGAATGAGGGGAAAATGACTTCTATGTTAGTTTTCCACCATTTAAAAAAATGGTAGTGATTTATCCTCTTCATTGTGGCACCGATGTTCAGCTATCTAGATCATCCAAATTGTGAGTTCCATTGAAGATGGACTGTATCTCTAAAATAGCACTGATCAACCAATTGTAACCGTTCAATTAATGGCTGACAAATGGGCGGTTGGGAGTAAAGTAGCACTTGGTCCAAGTTCAAAAGGAAAAATCAGATTGTTGGTTTATGCTAAACTATTTATATAATTTGAGTTGCTGTACAACTACACCATGTGTACAATTAAAGAATCTTCCCCATTTTTAAAGTTGTTTATAACTAACATATGAAATAATAAATACTTTGATACTCTGGCAGTGGAACGGATGATAGGTAGGTATAAGAAATCGTACATGTGACATACAAATAATTCGAATTAAGCTCTAGTTGATATAAACAAAAAACCAGAAAACATCTTTTTTTCATACGGCTCCTGCATTACTGAAACCTGTATTGAAATGAAAAATAACCTACGGTCCTAAATCAGCAAAGTAGTGTCGGGCCGAGTTTGGGACGGGCCAAGTCGGGTCGGGTTTCGAACCGAGTCGGGCCGAACTGGGCCCTATTCGAACTCGGCCCGAACTCAGTTTTGGGCCGAGAAAAATGGCCCGTCCCGACCCGAACTCAGTTCCGGGTGGGGCCGAGTCAAGCGAGCTAACCGGGCTAGCCCGGTTCGTGTACACCCCTAATTCCAATCTTGGACTTTTTTTTATATATATTTTTTTGTTTTTGGGTATTGTGCATCCAAGGTGAAACCCATCATATAACGGTTTGGATCATCCACCGTGCCAGCAAAAAAAAATAATTGCTGATGATATGCATGTGCACGACTCTATACTGCTCATTTAATGGATTTGTCTAGAAATCTGCTTAAGATTATGTGCACCGGTCAATATCAATCTCCTACCTGCCCAAAGTCCTAAAACGTTCTACTGTGGAACTTAGACGCTGACAGACGGGTGGGCTCAAAATTTTGGAGAGCACGTTAGGTGAGCCCTCTCTACGACTCACCCAATACGGTGCAGCCCTTGGGGGGATCATTTCAAGGCACTATCCAAAAAATGAAACAGATCTAATTATCAGGTGGACCATATCATAGGAAACGGGGGGTGATTGAAGACTCCACTATTAAAAACTTCTGCACCTTAATGTTTCCTAGTGTTTATTTACCATTTGATATGTTGATAATGTCACAAAAAAGCCTGGATAAAGGGAAAAATAAATAAATATCATGACCTTGATCCAAAACTTTTGTGGCCCATTAGTGGTCAATCACCACCAATTTTTTATGGTATGGTTCACCTGATAATTGGATCTGCTTAATTTTTAGGATAATGCCTTTGGATGATTTGAAAAAAAATGGATGAAGGCCATGGATACAAAATATATACAAGGAAATGGTACTACCAGGTCGACCTCATGGGAGCTTTTCATTAGGTCGAGCTGTGTGTGTTGGGGATTTTGGCCTGCGGAATCACACAGATCTAGATCTAGGATAGCAATCCAATGGAACTAAGCATACAAGAGAACACACATATTTTACGTGGAAAACCCTTGCGGGAAAAAATCACGGCATAAAGCGACAGATCACCATTATGAAAATAGAAATTACAAAGAGAAAGGACTTACCCGATTCGAACAACCTCGAATCTCACCCTTGCTACACCCTTTGATAACCCTAAATGCTTTTAGGAACCCTTGGAATTACTTTAGAAAGCCTTCCCATTCATCACCCATGCCCTAGAAAAACCCTAGGGATACCTATTTATAGTTTAGGAAACTTCCCTTCCGCATCCCAGTTGCGAAAGGACACAAATCCGCAGTTTCGCGCAAAATCGTGGAACAAACTGCATAACCTACGACTAGTCGAGCCGAGTCTTCGACTGATCGTAGGACCCCTTCGACCAATTGAGACATCCCTTTGACCAGTCGTAACTACAGTAAAAAACAGCAAAAACTCGCTGAACTTTGAGTCGTGCCAGGGCTCGAACCTACGACCGGTCGAGCGTCTTCCACGACCAGTCGAAGCTATCCCACGACCGGTTGAATGACTTCAAAACCTTCAGATTTAAGACTTTTCTCAACAATCTCCACCAAGTCTTCAATCTTCAACCGTGTAGCTCCTTGACCTCTTATCTTATCTCTACTTCACATCATAGCTCAAGATCACACTCCGTCTTTCTTTTCCGCCATCGCCGAGCCTAGAGAAGTTTCACAGAACTTGAACTTCTCTACAGGAATTTCTTCTTGATCATGTCTGTCGGATCTAAATCCACATGCCCAACCACCTTTGCTCATGTCTTCATAAAAGAATGACGTAGTCTTCTTACCATCTCACTGCTACCCAATATTACTTACCGGGGTATTTGCTCACAACACTGATAGCCTGTGAAATAACCGGTCTAATCCAGACCATGGCATACACTGCCCACCACATTCGAATAAGGCTCATGAGATATCCTGCTTTTCCTCATCTGTTTTGGGACATGTCTTGAGGAAAACTTGAGGAGAGATGCATAGGGAACGCTCTTTGGCTTTACCTGGCCCATCACATCCTTGATCAATACCTACATACAAGGTATTCCTCCTGTGATTACCAAAGCTTACTCCTCCTTCAGTCTCAATGTCGAGAACCATCTTTGCAGTCCCCCGATCCTTCATCCTGAACGTCCCACTTAACCGAGTCTTCAGTACATTGATTTCAGACATGTCATAATTGACGATCTACATGTCATCAATTCCTGACTCACCATGAAGGAATCAAACCACTGCCTAGGCGACAGGTCCAACCACGATCTCCTGTAAAGTCTTTTCTCAGCCCCTTCAACTTCGAACCGCTCTAGTTGCTTCATGTAGATCTGCTCTTCACTTTCCCTTACAGAAGTACAGACTCCACATCCATCTTTCTAGCTCAAGATCACATTGGCCAACCAGTGCCAATCACTAATCTAATAGACACCTGCTATACCGTCGGCGTGAATATCTTTGAGAAGTCGATCCCTTCTCTCTGAGCATAACCCTTCACTACCAACATCGCCCTGTATCTATGTTGTATCCTCCTAAAGATCCACCTGCATCTAACCGCTCTCTGGCCCACTGAAAGCTCCACCCGCTCCCATATGTCGGTCTGGTACAACGAATCCATCACATCGCTCATAGTCACCTTTCACTTCTCAGCACCAGGCTCACCTAGAGCCATCTGAATAGAAGATGAATCCCCTACAATATTGGAGTCCTCCATGTACCTCACCGATATCCTGCGATCATGTCGTGCGATTCTTCTCACAGGTGGCTGCTCCATCTGTTATGTATCCCTATCCGTGCATCTCAGCCTTCCTACTCTGCTCGCTCATGTGGCCATGCCCAACATGCCATACACGTGCAGAGGTGGAATCCATTATATTTACTGTAGCTCCACCGTTTGAAGTGCTCCCGATCAACCTGTATAAGTTACCGAGTCGTTGCGCTTTCATGATTACCCGTGCCCCCTTAGATACTTTAGGAGTACTATCAATACCTGTGTACTTGCACCTTTTACCTCAAGCACACCAAGAGAAATCAGATTCTGCTTCAAATCAGGAACGTGCCTGACATCAGTCAGGGTACGCTCCACCCCATCAAACATCCTGATGCGCATCGTACTAATAGCCACAACATTACAGGCAAAGCCATTGCCCATAAACACCTGTCCACCATCGCACTCCTTGTAGCTGGTGAACCAACTCCGATGATGAGTCATGTGAAAAGATGCCCCTGTGTCTAGTATCCACTCGACCTTACGATCATTGTATGGCCGCCTGAGCGAAGACACAGACAAAACATCACCATCACATCCACTTGATCCATTTGACGTGACAGCATTGGCCTCCTTGCATGAAGCCTCAGAATCTTCCCTCTTCGATTTAGGATTTTCACAATTCCTCTTCACATGTCCTTCCTTCCCACAGTTCCAACACTTTACCTTCTCTTTGCCCTTGCCCTTGGATTTGGATCTAGAACCTGAAGAACCTGTACCTTGTTCAGAATTGCTACCCACTGTAAACAGTGCATCAGAAGACATCCCCATGTCGCTGTTTAGTTGTCTCATAGCCTTCCCTTAAAGAGCTGAGATAACGGTATCGACACTCAGGGTTTTGTTCGTGCTGCACATAGTGTCCTTGAATGCCTCAAAAGACGCCGGGAGAAAATTCAGCAACAGACATGCCTGTTCTTCATCTTTCATCACTTCCCTCATATTCAGCAATTTGTAAACCAATTTGTTAAAGTTGCTGATGTGAGCCTCCAGATCTCCACCCTCTACCATCTTGAAGTTATACCACTGCCGCATCAAGTGCAGGTGATTTTCAGAAGATTTCTTCGCATAAACATCCTCTAACTTCGCCCATAACTTAGCCGCAGTTTTCTCCCTCATGACGTTGTGGAGAACCTCATCTGTGAGACATAAACGGATCGATGATAAAGCCTTCTTATCAAGAGTATTCTAATCACCATCAGTCATAGTGGACTTTCGCTCCTCAAGAGCACCATCTTCGCCTTGCTTGATTAAGGAACTCATCATCTTGATCTTCCATAACTCAAAATTATTTTTCCCTGAGTACTTCTCAATATCATACTTAGCGCTTGCCATTATTACTAATCCCTCAGATTCAGATCTGTGCCCCAACCGATTGCTCTGATACCACTTGTTGGGGATTTTGGCCTGTGGAATCACACAGATCTAGATCTAGGATAGCAAGCAATGGAACCAAGCATACAAGAGAACACACAGATTTTACGTGGAAAACCCTTGCGGGAAAAAACCATGTCATAAAGCGACAAATCACCACTATGAAGATAGAAATTACAAAGAGAAAGAACTTACCCGATTCAAACAACCTCAAATCTCACCCTTGCTACACCCTTTGATAACTCTAAACGCTTTTAGGAACCCTTGGAATTACTTTAAAAAGCCTTCCTATTCATCACCCATGCCCTAGAAAAACCCTAGGGATATCTATTTATAGTTTAGGAAACTTCCCTTCCGCATCTCAGTTGCGAAAGGACACAAATCCGCAGTTTCGCGCAAAATCGCTGAACAAACTGCATAACCTACGACTAGTCGAGCCGAGTCTTTGACTGGTCGTAGGACCCCTTCGACCAGTCGAGACATCCCTTCGACTAGTCGTAACTAGAGTAAAAAATAGCAAAAACTCGCTGGACTTTGAGTCGTGCCAGAGCTCGAACCTACGATCGGTCGAGCGTCTCCCACGATAAGTCGAAGCTGTCCCACGACCGGTCGAACGACCTCAAAACCTTCAGATTTAAGACTTTTCTCAACAGTGTGGGCTCACCATGATGTGTGTTGAATATCTATCCCATCAGTCCCACAGGCTTAAATATAAAGTCAATCCATGAATTGGGTGGGCCACACCACATGTAACAGTTGAGAGGGGTTACCCTTCCATTAAAACATTCATAATCATTTTTTGAGCCCCCAAGATGTGGTTCACAAATCCAGCCCATCCATTATGTGTTTCACTTTTGGATGAGGGGTCGGACCAAGTTTTAGCTGCATCCAAAACTAAGGGGGCTCAACCAAGTGCTTTTATAAGTTTTAAGCATGTATTGACATGGTTTTAGATGGTATGGCCCACTCACCTGAGTTCATCATACAGCTGATTTTTGGAATATCCTGTAAAGGATACCTATAAAATGAAAGGTGTTGATGTTCGACACACATCACGGTGGCCCACACAGCTTGACCTCATGGGAAGTTCCCATGAGGTCGACCTAAAGGTGAGCATTCCTCTCTCTAAAGGTGGGCCCCACGACACCCAGATCCATAGCGCAACCGACGGACTGAGTGGAGATACCTCGTCTCAACACTTGATGTCTTGGGAGTCCGGAACGGATGGATTGGCTACTCCCCTTGACATCAGCCAATGGTTGGTGATTGGTGTTATGTGGGCCCAACCATTATGTATGTGTTTCATCCATGCCATCCATCTGTTTTTATAGATCATTTTACAATGGGAATCCAAAATTGAGGTATATCCAAATCTCAAGGGGACCACATTACAGGAAACAGTGTTTAATGAGGTTCGACCATTAAAAACATTTTGGGGGCCATAAAAGTTTTGGATCAAGCTGATATTTGTTTTTTCTCTTCATCTGGGCCTGTATGACCTAATCAACAAATTGGATGTCAAATAAAAACTATAGTGGGCCTTAGGAGGATTTTAATGGTTGATATCCTATCACTATTGTTTTCATGTGCTGTGGTCCACCTGAGATTTATATCCCTCTCATTTTAGACATCAAGGAATAAAATGATCTGTAATAATGGATGAATGGGGATGGATGAAGCACATACATCATGGTGGTGCCCACAGAGCACCGACCATCGGCCAAGGAGCTGGTGTCGGGGGAGTAGCCAATCCATTTCCGCCGAGTCCAGGTCCAGCCTAATCCGCTCCTAAGTTTCGGACGCAGATTGCACATGACACTGCCTCGCTGATGGATTTTTCTCTGTGGGCCGCACTATAATGTGTGTTTTATCCATGCTGGCCATTCATTTTGGATCATTAATTTAGGGCACCATACCAAAACTGATGCTAATCCAAATCTCAGGTGGACCACATCACAGGGAAACAGTGGTGATTGAATACCCACCATTAAAAACTTCCTAAAGCCTACTGTAATGTTTCAATGTTTCTTGGGGATCACAAATTTTTTTGGATCAAGATGATATTTATGTTTTCCCTTCATCCAAGTCATGTTTAACCTTATTAACAATTTCGATGGCAAATAAACCTTACGCTAGGCCTTAGGAAGTTTTTAATGGTGGGCATCCAATCACCACTGTTTCCTGTGGTGTGGTCCACCTGAAATTTAGATATGCCTCATTTTTAGACTCATACCCTAAAATAAGGTTAAAAAAATGGATGGACAGCCTGGATAGAACACATAACATCATTCTGAGCCTCAAAGGTCAATGTCTAATAAAATCGCAGGCAGGCGATCCACTTCCCCAAATTTCTACGCGCACACCGCATCACCGAAGAAAATGAAAACTATCTTCCACCTCTCCAATTGTTCACTTTCTGGTAACCTGTTCACCTCAGTGATCTACTAGCCATAGACCCACAAGACTTATATGACGTGGGTTGAGATTATCCTGTGAAATTGTGAAAACGACCTACATCCTAATTGGAGCATGCAGGAAAACACCAGGACTGCTCATCTAGGGACGGCTGTTATGAACAGGCTACGGTTGCTACATTTCTCTTCTCATCAGTCTAGTGCTGGGCCATATATTGGATGGTTCAAGATTGTTCTGCTGATTATATTCTTGCCGTGTGAGCCATCTAGATTACTGAAATATTGGCCCACTTGTCAGGAATGAGAACCCATGAATAATTGGACACGTTAGTCTAAATTATTGAATGATAGTCTATAAATAATAAGAAAATTATAATAGATTTTTTCATTCCTAACCTATGAAAGTTGTCAGAAACAATTAATCTCTATACAATTTTTTCATTCCATGAAAGTTGTCAGAAACAATTAATCTCTCTCTCTCTCTCTCTCTCTCTCTCTCTCTATATATATATATATATATATATATATATATATATATATATATATATATATATATATATATGCTAGTAGCCAAGATTTCTTAGGTGACTAGTTTTGAGATATATATATATATATATATATATATATATATATATATATATATATATATATATAATATGCTAGTAGCCAAGATTTCTTAGGTGACTAGTTTTTGAGATGCCTTAAACTATGTATTACTTTATTAGATGAGAAATGTTTTTAACCGTGAAAAATGATAGTTACGTAATTTACCATTACTCCAGCCCTACGCTTAATTAACAACATGCGGTTGAGATTTTATCCATTCCAACATGTTGTCTGTTTGACATCCACTCCATCGGCTATGTTGGTGTGAACGTTGCCAGCGGGCTCGATCCTGTCACGTTGGTGCGATCCATTGAGAGGAGAGAGAAAGAATGGAGGTTCGTGCACTAGTAACTTAATTTGATGCGATGTGAAGTGTATCTTATTAGTTTGGCATGGTTTGATGTAGTTGATTGTTCAATACCTTGCCAAGGTGGCCTAAATGACACATTTGAATATTTATTGTAGTCACTTATTTATCAGGCTCACTTTTATTCACAGTCAGCAGGAATTTGTAGATTTGCCTCACAGTTTGGGAATAGTGAAATTTCCCAACCTAAATGGTTCCCTTGGTTGGCCTGCGATCTCAAAATTATGGGTATGGATCTTAGTTACAAGAAAGGAAGAGATTAGGTACATTCTTTCGCTTGCATTACGTGCAATCTCTATTTAAAGGGATGTATGACTATAAGGGGAATTTTATATGCAATCATATCTAAACCATGCTTCGCGTAATTCTAAGAGTGGAATGGGCGGACAAAAAATAAAATGTTATCTATCTTTACTAAGCAGAGTCAAATAATTAACCCCATGCAAGCACACAACATAAATGAAATGAATAAATAGAAGTAAATGTAGCTAGAAGGGATGCAATAACAATTAAGTATACTGGGATGTGCAGAGTGGATCACGTGCTGAACTTGATAAAGACACAAGAAAGAAAAATAGAAGTTAAACATTATTTTTGGTCAAAGTGGATAATTAAATGTTCTAAATCTAACCATTCTCTTGGACTTGCTGGATTTCCAGTGAACGCCCTCCTGAGCTCGAAGACGATGATTACAAAATGATGATGCCCTAACTTTTTTAGTTTTTTCTACTTGTCTATTTTGATTTGATTTCATTGAATGTGAAATTGACTCATAAGTAAAAAATGCATTTGACTTAGAGTCGCTATTAGTTAAAAAAAAGCTTCAGAATCTATGATTGGCTAAGGCCCATAGAATTGCTTAGAGAGTGAGAAATTTGAAGAATTCTCAACTAGAGTGACTCTTGTGTCGGTCCATACCGTGAATTATGAGTAAGGGCCTTAGTTATGGAAAATGAAGGGGTTAGGCATCCTTTTCCGCTCGTGCAACGCAAGGTCTCTACTTTATGGAATCGCACGTTTTTTTTTTTTGATTAAGTGTAACTTCAAATATCATAAAGTTAATCCATACTACACTAGGCCTTAAGGGCAGGGTAGGCAAAGGAAAGTAACAAAAGAAACAATAACGGCGCATACACGGCGCGTATACAGTATTAAGCCATACTACAAAAGCTTTTTAGGACTCGGATAGGCGAAATGAGAAAAATAAAGAAGCAGTGGTAAAGTAAAAAAAGTGCATAATATTAAACAATATAATGTAGGTTTTTTAGGACCCAAGTAGGTGAACTATTAAAGAAAATGAAAATAATAAAGATGTGAGTATGTGTAAATGTTATTGGTGTGTAGCGTATGTACGTAGTGATACAACTTGATTTTTGAGGTGTGAGAGGGGAAAAGGGACATTTGTCACCTTTAAGAGAAAAAGGGATAGTCGAACGTATCGAGTTCCGACCCCAATCGTTGACTACAATAACTCTTCGGTGTTTTGACTTTTACATTGACATAAAGTAAGGTAGAGAGTATTTCCCTAGATGATAGAGGGTTAAAGTGCATTTGACTACTAGTAGCTTTAGAGAAAGAGAAACGTGACATGGCAGAATCTGTTTTGAGAAATTATTTAGATAACACTTCTGTAGCTTTTCCCTTTCCTCTAAACTTTTTCGTTCACCGAGATTGGGTGTGACACCTATAGTTAGGGGTGTACATCGAGTTGAACCGAGTCGAGTTAGCCTCAGCTCGACTTGGCTTGAACACTGGCTGACCTCAGCTCGAACTCGGCTCGGCTTGGTCTTCGAGCCTGACTGGCTGGCTCGGCTTGGTTCGGTCAACAGCTCAGGCCAGCTCGGGCCGAGTTCGAGCTAAGATCGAGCCAAGTTTTCATTGAGGCATATTCCACAAACACGTGAACTGCAACTTCACAATCCCATTGTTCGTAAAACAGAGACAATGGTTTTATGGGTTTTATCAAACACCTTCTAAGTGACATAAAAATTTAAAAAAATAAAGAGAAAAAAAGTATTTGTTTAATGTACATACCTTGGTTGCCACTTGCCAAACCTTCCTTGCCACTAGCAAAACCTTTCTTGCCACTAGCCACATTTGGTTGAGTCATTTTATCAAACAGTTAGTGAGCAACATCAGTGGCAAAGTAACCGAGTCACCAAACTGGTTCGATCCGAGTTCGATTCGAGCTAGATTCGATCCGAGTGGAATCGAGCTAGGGCCTGCTTGAACTTGGCTCGAACTCATTTTCGAGCTCAAAAATCAGCTCGACTCGGCTCGAACTCAGCTTTGAACGAGTCGAATCGAGCTTTTTCGAGTCGAGTCGAGCAACCTAACCGAGCTCGCTCAGTTCATGTACACCCCTACCCATATTGATGCACGCGGCAAATGCAACTTGGAACACGGATGATCCAAACTTTAGGCCACACAATGATTTATGAGTTGTATGGACACCGTTCATTCTCTTGGAGGGTTCGTTGTAGGGCTTGACCCGTATTGAACGAGTCAATGATCAAGTTCATGTGGGATCCCATAGTAAATAGCAATGGATACAATGATGTCACTGTGCTTTGGGCCCATACCGTCAAGTAATATACAAATAAAGATGGACGACTGTGATAAATCAGGTCATTCTGATTATTGAGCACACAGAGAACCTAACAACTGCCATCTCACTGCAAGGCAGCGTCAGTAGGCAATCCATGTCCTACAGTTGGGGCCATTGTTTCACATATCAGATTAGAACTCCAAAATGGCATGAAATATTTTATTAAAAACAAACGGCGGAAACTATAATCATCATATATTGAAATTTGTTTGACAAGATTTCAAACAGACGGAATTACCAATGATAGTTTTTTTTTTTTTTTTTTTTACAATTCCATACCTAGTGTAAGTAATAAATGCAATTTACACTGCATTTACTGTAAAAATTTAAAAAACAAACTGGCCCTAATAGATGAATATGGAATTGTGTTTCACTCACTTAAAAGATGTAATTGGACTTGATTGTTCCATCTTGGTCAGATTAGACCCATGAAGTAAGATTGAATGGGAAATCAAAATACCTAAGATCAATCAAGGAAGAACTTACAATTAATACCTCATTTAATCTCAAACTAAGCTTCCACTAGGAGATTTTAAGAAACTACCAACCTCCAATGGTTGTATCTTGAATTTGGGCTTGATCTACTCAATTTGTTTTCCCAAACCAGATTCAATTATTCCGGTTCAGATGTAGAATTCGAATTAGCCCTATTTCAGCTACTGTGTTACCAGAACATGCAATCAACAATAGAAAAATAATTAGGTTTTAGCTTATGTAGTATCGTACTTGTGGCCGAGAATTCCTGCATAGAGTCGACAACTGTAATGCACAGAGTCGATTATCTCATGGTTGTTACACCTAATCACAGCTCCCGGATGAAATTGGGCCGAGCTTACCGTCCAACAGAATCCCATAACTCTGGAACCTGTGCAAAACACCGAGTCAGCAACTATATGACTCGGTATGATAATGAATCTGAGTAACTTGGTTCTATACGGAGGTGTTGAAACTTGATGAATAGCATAAACATGCTGGTTAGAGAACATCTGACAACTGTGACCTATCTGGAATCAAACCAGATCCATTTAGTTACCAGACTCAGCAGACACAACTGAGTCGACTCAAAACACTCGATCAAAATCGGAGGCAGAACCGCTCCCTCGATCTTCTTCTTCACCCACACCAGGTCGTGAACCAATCAACGGAGAGGTCAGGAGTTGCTGGTCTGCAACAGATCTTAAAACGAGTCGAACTTGACCAAAACCCAATGGAAGGTTTGGCCGAGTCGACCCGGTAGAAAATGGGTTGCACTGATGGAGACGGAATAGATACTACTCCCCACCTTCTTCCTCTATTGCATCTCTACTCGAATTCGGTCGACTCGGTCCCAATCTATACCGAACTCGGTCGACTCGGATAACTCATGACCCGACTCGGTGTGGCACCTGAAAACGACGCTCTCCCCCCCTCTCTGATTTTCTATTTTTGGAATGAGGGTCGTCCTAAAAGATAGCCTTTTATAAGCTCAACTAATCCTCTTTTAGAGGGATCGAAGCCAACTAATTGTTGGATTAGTTAAGTTTAATTCGAGTTTACAAGAGAAACCACTCACTAATCTCCTCAAAATGAGCTTGCATGGCCCCAATCCGACGTTATGGACTGATCTATGATGGTATGGCCCACCCAACAGATGCCTTCGATCAGCGGATCCTCTAGAAGCGATTGGAAGGTGGGCCACAATCAACCAGAACGGACGATGTCCGTTTAAACCCGGTTCGGGTGGGAAAGGAAGGAGAGACTTCTACTTTTTCGGAACTGGTAAGGTAAAACCCGATCCGAGTGGGGTTTCGGTCCGGTGCACAGCGGTTGTGCACATGCTCTTTACATGCGAGACCTAAAGTGGGGTCCATACTGTTCTTCCTCGAGATCTGTGCCATCCATCAAATTCTTCTTTTCCCGTTAGGACCGTTGACCAGTGATGAGGCAGATCCATCACTCAGATGGCTCACATTAAGAAAATTCTTGGGTTTTAAGTGCCTATCATTGACATTTTAACTGTCTGATTGATCCAGATTTATTCCTTGATAATAGTGAGGTCCTGTAATAGTTTTAGAGGTTTATTAATGGTCAATGTGTATTTGATGGTCCACCTTAAGATGATTTAGGGTTGGATCACCTAATACTTAACTATGGATCAGATGAATGGTTGGGAATCTATTTTTAAACTGTGCGGTTTGATTGTTATACCAGGGTGTCATAACAAGTCTCATGGCCATTTGAATTTTATAAATAATTTTTATATGCAATATTTCAAAACTTTTAAATGTATATGCACATTTATTTGTGTAAATTTTTTAAAAGTTTTAATGACAACACTTACTAACTTTTGAGTATTGGAAAGTTTGGGGTGATATATTAATACGGGCAAATCTAGCAATTATTTCTTGATCATATCGAAGGTTTTCTAACCGTTCTCATTCCATTCGTTTGGCGCATTTTTTGTAGAGCATCTTCAATATAGGCTTGCATATGAGCGCGAGCTGGGGGATGAAACGGTTGATGTATTGAATTCTGCCCAAAAAGCCTCAAATTTATTTTTCCACCATTCGAAGCAGCATTTTGATGATTATTTTGGCTTTTAATTCGTAGACTTGGATGCTCGCTGATAATGAATCCGAATAGCTTGCCCCCAGTTGCTCCCGAAGACATACTTCTATGGGTTGAGACAAAGATTCAATTTTTCCAAATGGTCTGAGAGCTTTTTGAGATTTTTAAAATGTCCCTTGATGTTTTGGGACTTGACGACTTTGTTCATCATATCATGGAATGGTGTCATTATGACTCGTTGACATGAGACTTCAACATTTTTCAACCCGAATGACATAAATAGGTAAATTAAAAATGCTTATTAATTAATTAATTAATTATTTTATTCATTTGTCATTTTTTTCAAAAGAAGAAAAAGGAAAAAAAATATTGTTTATCTTTTTTTTTTTTTTAAATTTAATTAAAGAAATGGGAAGAAGAAAAAAAAAACAAAGAATAAGAGGAAAAAGGTAAATTGTTTTATTTGTTTGGTATTTTTATCTTCATTATCTTTTTATTTTTTAAAGAAAACGTAGAAAATACTGAAGGTATATATATATATTTTATTATTAAAAGTAGGAAGAAAGAAAAAAAACAAGAATAGTTTTATATATATATATATATATATATATATATATATATATATATATATATATATATATATATATAGATTTATTTGTCTTTTTCCAAAAAAGAAAATAATGAAGAAAAGGAGGAAAAATGAGGAGCAGGGCATTTATGTTTATAGCTTTTAATTTTCAAGAACTGTTAGAAGTCTTAAAATTTTTTAAAGGCTGCTCAATTATCATAATTAAGATAGCCGTTGGCCCTACTTTGATAATAAATCCAGGAAAAAAGTTACAAAGGCTATTACAACCGCCGGCAGCAGTAGGTCATCTCACCGTCAATATCATAAGCATTATTATAGAAAAAGAAGGATAAAATACTGCCTCGCCGACACATGAGTAAACCATCCGGTTCCTCCAATATCACCATTCACACGTGCTATTGATCCCAGATTTTCATCTGGTGGGCCACGCTGTTTAAGTACTACTGCCACAGAAAGACTGATCATCTTCTCATAAGTCGCCCGGACATGTACGAAAGAACTATTCAACCGCAGCATCAAGGCACAAGCTTAGAAAACCAACCTGATTTCAGGCAAGTAGCCACAGCATACTAAGTGGGTCCCGACCAACGTTCCAGATCTCGCACCCAAATATCTCATTGGCACGTGTGTGCAGAGTAAACATCCACATGGAGATACCCGCCGGGAGTAGCCATAGCGCTCACTTCCAAAGCTCAAGTTCACGTACGTCAGTGCATGCATCAGATCTCATGGCCGTTATAATGGTTATAACGGTAACGGGAGAGTATCGGGTTCCTGTAGGACGTGGTTTGCCTATGACACTGCCACTACTGGCAGGTGTTCTGTGGGCCCCACCAGGATGTATGTATTTCATCCACGCCGTCCATCCATTTTTTCCAGATCATATTAAGGTATTAGATAAAAAATGAGGTAGATAAAGATCTCACATGGACCACACCATAAGAAACAGTGGTGATTGAACTCTCACCATTAAAAAAAATTACTTGGGGCCACGAAAAGTTTTGGATCACGCTGAAATTTGTGTTTTCCTTTCATCCAGGTCTTTGTGATCTAATCAACAGGTTGCATGGAAAAGAAAACTTACAGTGGGCCCTAGGAAGTTTTCAACGGTGAGCGTTCAATCACCACTGTTTAACTATGATGTGCTCCACCTGAGATCTACATCTGTCTCATTTCTGGTTTCATAAACCAAAATAATGATCCAAAATCGATGGACGGCGTGGATAAAACACATACATCGTTATGAGGCCCGCATAGAACCGTCCAGTGGCTACGTCGCTACTCAGTTTCAGTACGCAATCCGCGTCCGTTATTATGAGCTCCAAACATTAATGTTATAACGGCTTTACGTAAGCGTAACGATCGTTATTTACGACTTTCTTGGTATGCTTTGCTGTTGGTCACCCGCCAGCATCTACACCTTTGCTTCACTGATATTTCAATGAAGAGATGGTTTGAGATTTTCAGAGAAATCAACGGGGCTTTTTTTCATCCCCACTCTCTCTCAGGTACAATTTCTCTTCTTTTAAAGATGATTTCTCAGCACCTATCTGATTTTTTTCCTTTTTCTTTCTTTTGGGTTATTGAATTTTTTGTTTTTAATACTTGAATTTCTGTTCTTGAGGGGATACTCTCTTGTGTAGGACTGTTATATATGAACATAACTACCCACAAACAGATATTGAAAATTCTGTGGAAAAATCATTTTGATTTTATTGGTAGTGTGTTTGTTAGTGCCTTAGTAGAAAAGGGTGGTTAAGAAGTCATGAATGCTTTAACAAAACCCAATTGGAAAAGAAGAAAGTGGAATTTGGTTGGATTCAGATATGATTGATAATCGTCTTGGAAAATGAAAATTGAGTCTGGCTGTTCTGTGATGGTCTTAAACAGGAGGGGAAAAGGGTTTTGTCATTCTTGGAGTTAAAGATCGGTTGTGATGATGGAGGAATTTGAAACAACAAGGGAGCGGCAGGTGGATGTTCATTATATGAATGCCGGCATACCTCGCACAATCGAAGAGAATCTCGAAGGGTATTATTACCTTGAACACGAGGATCTTCCGCTCGAAGAGATTCTCCAAGATCAGGTGGGATTCGACTTCTGTCTTTCCTAAGTCAATGATAGAGCATTTGATAAATGGATGTCTTCGAAATTCTGATCTTACTAACGTTGTTTAGTAAATAGAAGGGGAGATATTATATACGTTGGGGTGTTATCTGATTTCAAGAATTCTGCTTCAGTTCTGAATTGTTTGGTTAGGAAATTGAATTGAAATTTTGAATTTTATTAAGAAACTGAATTTGCTTAGTAGAATCAAAATATGCATGCCTCTAAATTCTTTAGATTATGTATTATATGAAAACTATGTAAGGACTCACTTCTTCTTTTCATTTATTATTATTTTATTTATAAACTTAGTTTGTGGTGTTTTTGGTTGCACCAAAGAGTATTCCAAATATGATATTACCGGTGTGGCTAGGTCAGTGACACAGCAGGTTAAAGATGTTCAAATATTACCAGTATTTTTGTTAATATCGGCAATATTTAGCGGCGTTCTCGATATCAACGATATCCAAGTAAAACCCCTTATAGAAGTGACACCATCAATCCTTTAAAAAAAAAATAAAATAAAATTTGTTCAGGTGATTTCAATCACTCTTGATTTTTTATTGAATTAAAGTTTAGATTTTGGGAGAAATCTTGACTCAAGGTAAAGACAGTCTAGAACTCAGAGGTGACGAAAAGTCCCTAAAAATTTCTTATCTTTTAAAATGTTAGCATGGATTGTTGTAGAAATCTATGTCTATACATGATTCTCATGCATTGACAGGAATTTGTGATAAAAAAAATAACAACAATTAAGTGAAAAAGTGAGGGATTGGGTGAATTTTTTTTTTTTTTTTTTTTCATTTTTATATTAAGAAATATGTGTTTTTCATTAATTAATTGATATGAAAATTTTATATATTAGTAAGTGTTAGCCAACATATTGATTGGTTACAAATTTTATATTGTTTTTCTCAATAACACATGGTTAGGTCCCCTATAAAATGGAAACTTATTATGCATATTTGGTTTTTATAATATTTTAATTCCTACATACGTAAACACGTGTCTTTTGATATCCATTAAAGTTTTCCTAAAAAATTCCACGTCTCCCCAATTTTTCCTTCAGACAATAATATTTTTCCAAGTATTGATGATACCCATATATATTGATCTTGGTTCATTATATATATAGCTGAGTGCTTAGCCGGCACGAATTCGCACGAAACTCATGCGAACTTTTTGAGAGCTCATTATATATGATGTGAGTCTAAAATCTGAATGGTCCAAGTGATGCAGCACCCTATGAAACCTTTAGGGCCCTAATTTTACTTTGATTCAAAACTTTGGTAGGCCATAAAAAAGAAAATAGTTTCCTCTCTTGATTTGCATCTTTCTTTGCTATGACCAACTAGAGTTTTAGATCAAGGTGAAAATTGGTCTCCCGGGGTTTCATGGGATGCCGCATCACAAGGACCATTGAGATTAGACGCCCATGACATATGTGCAAAGGTGTGCAGGTGAGCATGCCTATATATATATATATATATATATATATATATATATATATATATATATATATATATATATATATATATATATATATATATATATATATATATGGGAAAAGGTACAATGTGCTCAAGCTGATTTTAACGTCCCATGAGGTCGAGCTGTGTGGGCCCCACTGTGATGCGTTTTAAACATCAACACCATGCATTTGATGCATCCCTTGTAAATTATGGGATATCCCAAAAATCAGCCGTATACGGAACTCAGGTGGGCCATACCATCTAAAATCATGTGAAGACATGCCAAAAATATATAAAAGCACTTGGTGGGGCCCACCTGAGTTTTGAATGCTGCTGAAACTTGGTCTGAACCCTCATCCAAGTGGTACACATATAATGGATGGGCTGGATTTGCAAACCACATCTCGGTGGGCCCACAAAAATGATTATGAATGTTTTAATGGTGCACGGCTCCTCTCAACTTCTGTATGTGGTGTGGCCCACACATGTCACGGATTGACTTGATTTTTGAGACCTAGGCCCACGATTGAATGGTGCATCTGACTGATGGGGTAGATGTTCAAAACGCATCACGGTGGGGCCCACATAGCTCGACCTCATGGGACGTTAAAATCAACTCGAGCGCATTGTACCTTTTCCCTATATATATATATATATATATATATATATATATATATATATATATATATATATATATATATGGTACTACGAGGTCCACCTCATGTGAACTTCTCATGAGGTTGAGCTCTGTGGGCACCACTATGATGTGTGTTGAACATCTATACCGTGCATTTGATGGGTCCCCTTTAGGTTATGGGATATCCCAACAATTAGTTGCATACGGAACTCAAGTGGGCCATACCATATAAAATCATGTGAAGACATGCCTAAAACATATAAAAGTACTTGGTAGGGCCCACTCGAGTTTTGGATGCGGTTGAAATTTGGTTTGACCCCTCATCCAAGTGGGACACACACAATAGATGGTTTGGATTTGTGAACCACATCTCGGTTGGCGTAATAAATGATTATGAATGTTTTAATGGGAGGTAACCCCTCTCAATTGTTGTATGTGGTGTAGCCCACCCAGGTCATGGATTGATTTGATTTTTAAGCCCATGGCCCACCATGGAATGGCGCACTATTTGATGGGATAGATGTTTGACACACATCATGGTGGGACCCACACAGCTCGACCTAATAGTACCATTTCCCATACATATATATATATATATATATATATATATATATATATATATATATATATATATATATATATATATATATATATAACAAGATCAATACTCTAAACACTAGCACCAAATATCATGAAATTTCACTGAAGCACCTTTTCAATATTCTTTTATATATTAGGGAATTTCCACTTATAAAAAAAAAATGTTCCATACTAATAATGGATTTGGGTCCATGACCAAGGTTTCAAATGCATGAGATCTTGTAGTATTAGGCCTTCTCTATCAATCAATGTTCTAAATAGCATGTCGTATATAATGTTGCATTTGGCCCTCTATAGTGTGTAGCGTAAGCTACATAGCGTATAACGTAAACAACATGATACTTAATATTTTTTAATTAAAATAATAAAAAACATGATAAAATTCATTTAGTGAATGCATAATTCCTATGAGTTTTTTTTACTATGAATTTGGATCATCAACCACATATTTCCATACGAAATGTGGTGTGAGCGGGTGTGAAAAAAACTCACATATTTCCATGCAAAATCTCTATCTCTTTGCCTTCAAGCATCTATAAGTGTGACCTCTTTATTTATTGAAACATCACAAATTCACAATACGAATCACAATTTGGATGGTCTAGATTGATTTAAGTGCTCTATCTATGATATGGACCACCATTTAGATGGTTTAAATTGATATAATATAGTGCCACATGTGATAGGTATGAGTCACCGCCATTTTAAAAATAGGAGTTGAACTAGCATAAAAGAAATCTAAAAAACAAAGAAAAGGAGATTTCACATAGCATATGCTACCTGCACTACAATATACGCTATGCTACATACAGGGTGACCTACATGCTCTGTAACTTACACTACATGCCCCGTAGCTTACGCTACGAAGGAGCTATGCTACCTGCATACACTACATAGCATTTTAGCTATGCTTCGAGTGCTATCGAAAACACTACTATCAATATTAAATAGAAGAATTATAGACACTAATTCAAGTAGATAAGCTCTTCATATATAGATCATGGAATTTCATGATATTTATTAAAACCAAATGCATTCTTAAATAGTTGAAGTACGATGATTTGGATGAATTTCTTACACTAGAATTAGTTGAATATATCAATCATTGGTCCGAGTATGAGTTTCATTCCCTTCTCTTTAAGGTTGAGTCACAAGTTTGAAAAATGGCAAGAACAACGAGCATTTGAAGTTAAATTCTGAAACCATGGATTGACTATCTCTTCATGGTAACAACTTTCAAATAAAATGCAATATTTTAGTCATTATCACATAGGTTGCATGTAAACTTACATGCATCTCAGCCTATGCGCCAACACATTACATGTGTAGGACATTCGAGCAGTGTATAAGGTGGACCCTGTTGGGAATCCATAGAAGCAAACCCCAAATTCGGATCACATGAGATTAAGCAAATGTAAATAAATCAATCACAAGTACACATAAATTTTACGTGGAAAAATCCATGTAGGGAAAAAACCATGACACAAAGCGGCAACAAATCACTATGAAAGAAAAAGTACAGGAGATAGAATAACTTACAATGTTGGAAAACCCTCATTTTTCCCTCCCCAAACCCTAGAAATGTTTAGCCCTTGATTGGAATACTCTAATCCTGCAATTACACCCATAGTGTTGCACCTGAAATAGGAAATAATTTGTGCAATTATGTAAAATTGTACACGCTGTCAATCTAAGCATCGATCAATCGAGATCGTTCGAGCACCCATGTTTGAGCGATCAAACATGTTTGAAATTGTCCAGAGAGTTTATACATATTTTCCAAATTATGTTGATCGATCGAGCTAAGACTTCAACCGATTAGGACTGTACAAAATTGTCCAAAGATCGATATGTATAATTTGGGGATGGCTCGATTGATCGATCAAAGCGGTCGATCGACTGAACCCTTGTTCCATATATAGATTTAAGACATCTTATAACAAACCCCACCATGAAGAATGCCTGGTGTAAAATCAAGCAAGACCTGTCGATGGTCTTATTTGATGTATGTATTCTCCTACAAGACGAATGGTCGGGCCTGGTTTTTGAGCCAGTTGACCTTCATGGTGGTGCCCACTTTATGCACATCTCGGTCAGCGTAAGAAGTTCACATGTAACCAGTTGCAGATGATCATTCCTCATTTTTTAAATCTTGTTTGAAAGTTGTTAACTCCTTATCATACATTTCTCAACAAGCATGGACTTCCAATGGTTATTTTTCCATCTTACATTATCTTAAATTCCTCACCATTCCCCACAATTATTTCAGAAAGGCTGCTGATTACGATCATATCCGTGTATTAGCTTTTTAAGCATAACTCAAATAATGTATTTTACATGGTGTGAACTGTTTGATCTTCTTTTTCAAAATGATGAAATATCCGTGTTTATTCTTGTTTAGGAGATTCTGTACCAGTCTTTCCAAACAAACACCGAGAATGATACGGCCGAAGCTTATGAAAGTTCTCATACTAGTCCCGACCAAAGTGACAGTGAGATCGTCCAGAAAGAGGGAGAATATTCACATGATGTGGCGGCACAAATAGCATTGGATGAAGCTTTAGCTAGAACTATGCAGGAGATGGAGAATCATGAATTCGCTGGAACTTCAATTACTGAAACTGCTGGGACAGCAGCTGGTATAGATTATTTTCATTCATTTTATCTTAAAGTATTTAATTACTTTGAGTAGCGTTTGGATTTTGTCTCAAATGGTGGTTGGAGGCCAACAAGGTACGTTGTATGTTTGGAGTGGCCTGAAAAGTAGGTCGAACTAATGTAGGACGTATCACCAATACATTCCTAGCATGGTTGGGACAAAAGAAGGTGGACCATAAATTGACTATAACTTTTGATTCGTGTATCGTTATGAGACGCACAACTTATCAATCTTTACTTAAATGGGCAATCTGAGGTGAATTGACCCACAAAGTGGGTTGCATATGTACATTTCATAAGAAAACGCGCTCTTTCAGCTCATAAATGAATTTAAAGGAAAGTTACTATTTATAGTAATTTTGATTTTTAATAGTTTTTAATTTTTAGAGTTTTAGATTTTTTTTTCTTTTTTAGAAATAATTTGTAATCATCTTAGGACTCTTCTAGCAAAAGTTTATTTAAAATTTTTATATTTAGAAATTAGGTTTTAGAAGAGTTTTATTAGAATTAAGATTTTTATTAGAGTTAGAATTTTGCTACTTTGGTAATTATGAATTTTGGTTTTTTTTTTTTTTTTTTTTTTTTTTTTTTTATATTAAGGATTTGAGAAGTCTTTGTGAGGAGTTTAGAGAAACTATGTGGATTCGGAGTAGTTATCCCCTTGAGGAAGATGGTGATTGACCTCATCACGTTCATCCCTGCGTCAAGGTCCCCCCTTTCTGTACCAAATACGTAAGGGAAGGTCCTGAACATCTCAGACTTGTATTTTGGCATAAGTGATGAAAGTCTATGAGGAAGAGTAGGCCCTTAAGATCTAATAGTCTACACAATATGGGACCTCCACAAAGTCGAGGATGAACGGTCCAGATCTAGCAGTCCACCTAACCACTACTAGAGCAGATGTGTTTAATCACTTCCTTGATTCTATGGTATAAATGGCCTCGGATTACGATCTACGGCTTAGATCGTTCAAAGGACAAACTAGATGGACAAATATCAATATCTCAATTTTATCTTTTAATCGGTGAGTTTGAATGATACCAGAAATTATCTAGTCTTATCCTAATCTCCTCATCTAAATTCTTGTTTAAACTTGAATTTGCAATTCAACTTCAAACGAAATAAAGAAAAATGGTTATAAAAAAGAGGGACCACAAGTGGGCCCAACTAGTCAATGTCCAACAAGTGAATCATCTCACCTTTAGAACTATGAACTTCCAAACATGCTTGAGTTTATTGAAAACCTGGATAAATTGTATGTCTTAAGTGCAAATGGTGCTACCGTTGGCTCTTTTCAAGGAAATGCTGCTTAATTTGAGGATTTATTGATATTTCTATGGCTATATTGTGATGTTTCTATTGATTGTCATACATATACTTTTGACATGGCTTGTCAAGAAACTACCGCTTCGCCGTCTTCCCCTTTCATCGGAGAATCGAGCTCCACAGACACCACTGTGGTAATTTGTAAACTTATTCTTATGCCTTTCCTTCTTGCTACGAATTTTAGCGGCTTACATCACTCTGTATATCGCAATTGAATGTTTCTCTATGTTGGGATGCAGGTTTCAAGAGAAGATGATATCGACCCTGATAATATGACTTATGAGGTGAGTTTTCATCACCTATGCAACAATGACACTGCTTAAAGCCATCGATGATGTTGTTGTTTGGACAATGCAATTCATCCTCTTTCTTGCTTCTTGCTACAAATTAAAAAAATATCTTTTGTTTGCCTATTAGCCCAACAGTTTCCATTTGCCCATTTTTCCATTCCATAACAACTATATGTTACATAACAGCAGCATTATTTGGCTATTATAAGGCCATAACACCATCTTTTAAACCTTGAACCAGATGCATTTATTTTTCTATTCATACTTCACCAACTACTATATATATATTTGCAAAATGATGCATTACTTCTTTGTTGTTACCTCAATGAAAACAATCTATGCATTACAGATTCTAACCGGGAACCCCATATTTCTTAAGTTTATAAATGATTTGATTTGAACTTCTTTTAGCTTCTTTTGTTTTTTCAACCAAATCAACCAAAATGATTTTTTTTTTTTTTTTCCTTTTCATCTCAGGAATTGGAAGCATTAGGAGAAGCCATTGGCACTCATAGTAGAGGATTATCAGACGAGTTAATTTCTTACTTGCCTACTTTCAAGTACAAAACAGGAATGTTCTCGAAAACAGACAAACATGAGTAAGATCTACCCTATTAATTCTTTTCTAATTTTTAAAAAAAACTCCATTGCAAGTTATTCACATATTATAATATATATGTCCAGTAAGCATTTCATATAGACAGAAAGATAACGTGACACGCACCAGTGTGGTTGATCGTGTTTTAAATACAAAAATAACGAATAACCATTCCTCTATTGGCCCTAAGTGAGATTTTCCCACCCAAATGGGGAAAACCTCTCCTGCATTCCAAGCTTAAGTAAGAGTAAGCACAATGACTCCAACTAGAGGAACCTACCTTCTGAAGGCTTGGGGGCGACAAGAAAACCCTGCAAACCATCACTATTTTGGCATTGTTACTGTAACACAGATTGATCCACTTCTACCAATTTGCACCGACTAACATCATTCTCAACACCCAAAGTTGAAATCGGCCACCTTATTATAATTGTTCGAATTCAAGATTCATACAATGACATGAATAGGCCATATCCTTGCTGTGGGCCATCCACCACATCAAGGTTCTATGTAAATGCAATATACGGATTTGAAGTTCATTGAGGGTTCTTGATGCGGATGTATGAATTTTGAGTTATCAAATTTATTTGAATTCAGAAATAAAGTGAAAGGTTTAAAATGCATAGTTCAAGAACCCGAAAACTCAACCCGATGTCTAGCCAGATCATTGGTTCGACTCAAAGACTAAATCAAGTCTTTTATGATTTGACTTGATATTTAATAAACACAAGTGATATTAATTAATAGTATTTACAACTAAGGTAAAAAGATATAAATTTAGCTAAAGCAGATAACAAAATCATATTAGGTGCAGTGGGTTAATACCCTGGTTCTTTTAGGAGGGTGTTGGTGTTCAAATTTCTCCCACCACCTTAATATTGCATTAAAAATAATGCTTGACTAGGCAAGTGACTCAGCCAAGTCATTGCTAGTCTCGTTGTGTCGACCGAGTTTACGAGTTGACTGAGCAGAAGAATCATCGCCAGTCTCGTTGAGCCGACTGAGTTTATGAGTTGACCAGAGTCGCTCAAAATCAAGTTTCTCACTGACATGACTTGAGATGTCCCCGACTCGAGTTGACTTGTCTGAATTTCGAGTTGAATCAGTGATTTTAGAACTACATTAAATGTTGATATCATATAACACATGGCCAAATTGAAAAGCAATGCATTCCATTACATATATGAGAAAATACGATTATGAATTTGGAAGAAGAGACGAGCTTGGTTAGGAAGCAACTATACGACATCTTATTGTTGATCTCAATCCAATAAACAATGCACAAAATTTTCATTATGACTAAATGTCCTTATAGGCCAATTAACATAAGAAGAAAGAAAAGAGAGATCATACTACATTACAAGCAAAGATGATATTTGAAGGCATTCATTAGCTCTTCAAGTTTCTCAGTATACATGTGTTTTCTGTTTTGGTTTGTTGACTATCTACATTGCTATTGTAATTTGTTCCCTTTGATGCAGATGCGTGATCTGTCTTATGGCGTACAAAAAACGAGACATTGTGATGACCTTGCCTTGTCAGCATCCATTTCATTCTGATTGTATCAGTCAGTGGCTGAATCTCAATAAGGTAACTCGCTGTCTTCATGCCATCATTGTTTTCACTTTCATGGTTCTCATTTCTCCTTATACTGTAAGCCTTTTCTCTCAAAACAATTAGAATACTTTGATGCTTTGTAGACAAATGCTCGCCTCTAAGTGTTTTATGTTGGAACGTCCAAACCAAATGGACAGTTTGTTGCACAGCACGCCAACAACGCAGTGAGCCGAGATCTAATCTCAGGCCTCACCCACAAACGATAAACAAGAAGAAATATAAACTAGAAATAGATTAAAGCAATCCAAACAAACCACAAGATAAGATATACGTGGAAAAACCCCAACAAGGGTAAAAAACCACGGATGCAAACTTCCACTATGAAGAACAAAGGTTACAAGGCAATATACTAACCTCTCCCTTAGAAGAATATAGAAAACCCTTTGCCCACACTTTAGAATTATTTCTCCAATATTTCAATACAGCTAGAAAAGTCCTAAGAACACCTATATATAGTTTAGGCAACTTCCATTCCGCATCTTTGCGAAAGGCGACACTAAAATCCGCAGTCCGCATCAGATTCGGAAACGAATCTGCGTAACTACGACCGGTCGAGCAGACTTCTCGACCGGTCGAGCGACCACTACGACCGGTCGTGAATGGGCCACGACCGGTAGAGCACTTCGGGACAAAAAACCGATGCTCTCTGGACTTTGAGTCGAACCGGTCCATGACTGGTCGAGCGAGCCCCTACGACCGGTCGAAGATGGCCCCAAATGTGGCTACATATCTCAACAATCTCCCAATTGGAGACACATCACCTTAAATCTTCGTCTTCTTCATCCGGAGTGTACCACCTCTCAGTCTTCAAGCCTGAAGACCAATCAAAGATGAACAGAGCTTCAACTTCTCTCGTGTGACCGCCTTGGTCAACATATCGGCATGATTCTCACTTGTATGAATCTTCTTCAGAGTAATCGATCCATCTTCCAGTAACGAACTTATGAAGTGATATCTGATGGCAATATGCTTGGTCCTTGAATGAAAGGTTGAATTCTTAGCCAAGTGTATTGCACTCTGACTGTCACTGTACAACTTGCAATCTGCTTGTTTCTTACCCAATTCTTCCATGAAACCTTGCATCCATACCATCTCCTTGCACGCTTCCGTAGCTACAACATATTTGCCTCTATCGTACTGATAGATACTATCTTCTGTAACTGAGAGACCCAACTCACTGCAGCACTACCTAGAGTAAAGATATAACCTGTAGTGTTTCTTCTGCTGTCGATGTCTCTTGCCAAATCTGAGTCCACGTAGCCTTGTAACTTGATTTTCGATCCACCATAGCACAACCCTACATCCTTAGTACCTACCAAGTATCTAAGGATCCACTTTATGGCTTCCCAATGTTCATTCCCGGGGTTGTTCATGAACCTGCTAACAACTCCCACTGCTTGAGCAATGTCCGGTCTCGTGCTCACCATAGTATACATGAGACTCTCAATCGCTGACGCGTATGGGACTTTAGCCATGTAGTCCCATTCCTCATGTGTCTTTACACCTTACTCCTTAGATAGCTTGAAGTGGTTGGCTAATGGAGTACTAACCGGCTTAGCACCTCCTATATTGAATCGATTAAGTACCTTGGCTATGTACTCTGCCTGTGACAAAATCAGTTTCTTGTTTTTCCTGTCACGCTTTATCCTCATGCCTAGGATTTATTTTGCACCTCCTAAATCCTTCATGGCAAATTCTTTAGACAGTTGTCTTTTGAGATTTGAGATGTCCTTTATGCTTGAACCAGCCACAAGCATGTCATCAACTTACAAAAGAAGGATGATGTACGACGTATCAAACTTTTTCAAATAACAACAGTGGTCTGCATGACATCTCCTAACTGTTTTTTGATATGAAACTATCGAACTTCTTGTACCACTGCCTCAGAGCCTGCTTCAGGCCATATAGACTCTTCTTCAGTCTGCACACCTTGTTCTCCTTTCCTGGTGCCACGTATCCTGTTGGTTGATGCATATATATTTCTTCTTCAAGGTCCCCATGAAGAAAGGCTGTCTTAACATCTAGCTGCTCTAGATGTAAGTCCTCTGTAGCTACTATACTCAAGACCATACGAATCGTAGACATTTTCACCACAGGTAAAAATATTTCAGTGAAATCGATACCTGCCTTTTGTTGAAACCTTTTACAACCAATCTAGCCTTGTATCGTTTCGAACCATCGTGCTCCTCCTTCAGTCTGTAAACCCACTTGTTATGAAGAGCTTTCTTACCCTTAGGTAGATTGACTAGCTCCCATGTATGATTAGACTCAAGAGAGTCCATCTCATCATCCATGGCCTGCTCCCACTTAACCCGTGTATCTGACTGTAACGCCTCTTCAAAACATTCTGGTTCACCATTATTTGTCAGCGGTAAATAATGTAAGGAGGGTGAGTATCGGATTGTGGATCTCCTCTCCCCAGTAGACCTCCTCACAACCGGTGTATACGGCTCCGCCTCATAATGCTCCTATGCATGATCATCCCGTGGCGCTGTAATACCCGTGTCCGGTAACTCTTCCAACTCTACGAATTCTTTTTCCTCGGTCTTATTGTCCTGCACACTGTCCTTATGCATCACTATTTCATTGAAGAGTACGTCCTTACTTCTGATGATTTTTCTATTTTCTGCATCCCAAAACATGTAGCCAAAATTATGCTGCTCGTAGCCTATAAACGTACACCTCCTAGACTTCGTATCTAGCTTGTTTCTGTGCTCTGCATCAATATGAACATATGAAGTGCAACCGAACATTTTGAGATGTGTAAGGTTCACTTCTTTCCCAGTCCACGCTTCTTCTGGTAGCCCACCATCCAATGGTGCTGAGGGGCTTCTATTGATGAGATATGCGGCAGTATTCATAGCATCTGCCCAAAAAATCTTGGGCAACCATGCATGTACCCTCATGCTCCTGGCGCGCTCAAGGATAGTCCTGTTAATGCGCTCAGCCACACCATTATGCTGCGGTGTCCTTGGAATCATTTTTTGATGTTTGATTCCACTTACTGCACAATACTCCTCAAACCTTTTATCACAATATTCTCCCCCGTTATCAGATCTGAGACACTTACTGTTTTATCTGTCTCATTTTCTATCATAACTTTCTACTTCTTAAATACATCAAATGCATCAAATTTATGTTTTAAGAAATAGACCCACAGTTTTCTACTAGCATCATCAATAAAGGAAACAAAATAACGTGAACCACCAAGAGATAATACCTGTGCCAGTCCCTACACATCAGTGTGTACAAGTTCCAACAGATGTGTCTTTGGAGTGCGTCCCGTCTTCTTGAAGCTTACCCTCTTCTGCTTGCCATACACGCAATCCTCACAGAATTCCAAGTCAATACACTTCAGCCCTGGTAGCTTTCCTTTTGACAATAGCACTTTCATCCCTTTCTCACTCATATGTCCCAGCCTCTGATATTATAATTGCCCATTCACTCCAATTGATGCGACTACGAGTGAACTATACGATCCTGAAGTCACGTACAAAATACTTTCCTTCTTGCCTTGAGATATTACTAAGGCACCTTTTGTGATCTTCTAGGAATCACTAGTGAATGTCGTCACATAACCGGTATCGGCCAACTGCCCCACTGAGATCAGATTCCTTCTCAAACTCGGTACATGTCTGACATCCTTCAATTTCAACGTTGTTCCATCTTTCTGATTTATATGAATGTCTCTCTTTCCAACAATACTGCACGACTCATCATCACCCAGGTAGACTCTCCCAAAGTTACCTGACACATAATCATGCAGAACTTCCTTACATGAAGTGACATGAAACGAAGCACCCGAGTCTATAACCCAAGATTCATTCCTCGCATCAAGAGACAAGATCAACGCCTCCGTGCCGCTCTCCTCAGACAGATTCACAGAATTCTTCCCGCCTTAAGAGCTTCTTTCTTGTTTCTTGAGCACCCTGCAATCACGTTTCATGTGCCCCTTCTTACCGCAATGCTAACACCCGTCTTTGTCTTTCGGTCCCTTGGACTTCTTCCTTTATTTAGAACGCCCGTGTTTATTGCCTCATTTATTCAACGATCTTCCTCTTCCTTCTAGATTCTTTGCTGAGAATTAAATCGGACACATCATCAAATTTCAGCTTTGTCGACCTTAAAGAATTGATCACAGCAATCACCAAACCATCCTAACTGTCTGGCAGACTGGACAAGATTAATAACGCCCTGACCTCATCCTAAAAAACAATGCCAATGGATTCCAACTGGCTCGTGACTGTATTGAACTCGTTTATATGTTCAGCCATTCTCCCACAATCTGACATCTTCATGTTGAATAGCTGTTTCATAAGATGAACCTTGTTGGATGCTGAGGGTTTTTCATACATGGTGGCCAGGGCTTCCATTAATTCTTTTGTAGCTTTCACCTTGGATATATTAAAGGCGACGCTCTTAGACAAAGAGAGTTGAATCGTTCCTAAAGCCTTCCTATCCAGTAAAAACCATTCATCATCTGTCATCTTTTCTAGTTTCTTCTCTTTTCCTTCTAGAGGAATATAGAGGTCCTTCTGATACAGATAATCCTCCATCTGCATTTTCCAAAAGGCAAAGTTTGAACCATCAAACTTCTCAATTCTAGTTTTCCCTTCTTCTGTCATCGGTCCCAATAGAACTAAACTAAAAGCTCTGATACCAGTTGTTGCGCAGTACGTCAACAACGCAGTGAGGCCTGAGATTAGATCTCGGCTCACTGCGTTGTTGGCGTACTGCGCAACATGGTTCAGATACTCCAGCAACCTCTGGAAGTTTTCATGGCATTTGAAACGCCACACGTTATGGCTATTGGAATTTCCACAATTTCCACATGTTGTACATGTGGCTGGTAGATTTCCATTCGTTAGAAACTGATAGATTAAATGTAGTTAATGGTATAATGAGGGTATATTAGGTATTTCACATAGTAGCAAGTCACTATATAAAGAGGTGTGGTTAGAGATGGGCATCGAGTCGAGTCGGACCGGATTGGGCCCAACTCGACTCGGTTCGAAATTTTCGTTGCTCGACCCGAACTTGATCCGATCTGGGAATGAGTTTGAGTTCTCTGACTCGATCCGATTTGTTACACTGCTTGCTTGACTCGAACCGAGTCTGACTCAATCAGAAAAATTGAGTCAGATCGGGTTAGGTACGGTTCAGATTGAATATTTTTACCTTAAAAGAGTTTCAATGGTAGACGTTCAACCTCCACTGCTTTTTGCAGTGTGGTCCACTTGATCTTTAAATTTGTCTTACTTTTCAGATCAAGCCTTACGACGAGCACTCTGAATGGATGGACGGTTTAGATATAACACATATCTCATGATGGGACCCACAGAATTTGCCAACATCTCGCCTGGTGCGTGGTACACCTGTCAATCCGGCGTACGAATTCTTTTATTGGGACGAGATTTCTACCTTGGGATGCTATTTAGGCCCATAGTGATATTTTTAAGAAATCCACACCGTTCATCAGTTGTGAGAGCTCATTTTAGGACATGATAATAAAAAATTGGTGGATCCAAAGCTTGAGTGTGCCGGACGAGAGGAAAAACTGACGAAGGTGGTCATTGAATCTACATTATTTCCTCTCATAAGGGCCCCTTGAGTTTTGGATACGATTCATTTTTGGCAGCATGTCCTGAAATGAGCTTCCAAAACGGATGGACGGTGTGGATTTATAACAAACATCACATTGGGACCCACCTAGCATCCCACGCAAGAATGAAAGGCTTTCACTTGAAATCCGCGTCCGTCAAAGTCTTAGAGAGCTCATGGCTCGATGCGGGTGAGAAGACAGATTGGGTACTCTCCCTTCCAACGGCCAATGGTGGTTAGTTGGTGCTCTGTGGACCCCACCATGATGTATTTATTTCATCTATGTCGTCCATCTATTTTTTAAGATTATTTTATAGTATTAAAAAAAAGGAGGTATAACCCAATCTCAAGTGGACAACATTATAAGAAATAGTATTGAATAAACATTGTGCGGATCGAATCGAATCGAATCAGATCCAGTCGGATCGGTTTGAATTGACTATTGATCCGAACTCGATCCAATTTATGGTCGGATCTGACTGGACCAACTCGATTCGACCAGATCCTGGCCTTCGGTTCGAATCGGTTTGGATCGGATCAGGTGGGATTGGGTCAGATCCGTCAGATCGGTCCATTTCTGCCCAGCTCTAGGTGTGGTGCTGTACGTTCAATGCATGCAAAATCAAGCTAGAAAGCTATTTTCAATACAATTTTTTTTTATTCCCTTTTTGTGTGTTTCAATTATCTCCAAAAGCTTTGTAAAGCCAATAAACTGGTATCAAAGCACTAGGTTCAGCAAATTTATAACCCCGGTTCGGCAATAGTGTAGCAACCAGATTGTTCTTCATCCAGTAAGTAAACATCATTTCTGTTCGTTTGCTACAAGTCCCTGATTAAATGGCCAACTCGATCTAGCCGCAAATTTTAAAATTGTCTAAGGACAACTATAAGAATTGGTGCATCCAGATGAAAGCACTGTTTGGATCGCAAGATTTATGGGAGATTGTTACCGATGAGTATGTAGAACCCACAATGGAAGAAGAAGCTCTCTACACCGCTGATCAAAGGGCGGTCATCAAAGATCAAAGAAAAAAGGACAAGAAGGCTTTGTTTCTTGTCTATCAAGGGTTGGATGAGTCCACCTTTGAACGGAACGCTGAAGCGACAACATTCAAGCAAGCATGGGAGATTCTTAGCACTATCTTCAAAGGAGTTGATCATGTGAAGAAGGTTCGTCTCCAAACTTTTAGAGCCGAATTCGAGACCTCACACATGAAGGAAGGTGAGACCATTTCTGATTTTTTTTCCAAGGTTACTTGTCATTATTAACAACTTGAAAAGAAATGGTGAAAAGATCGAAGATGTACCGGTTGTTCAAAAAGTACTTTGATCCTTCACAACCAAATTTGAGCATGTCGTTATTGCCATAGAAGAATCAAAGGACTTGAAAAATCTGTCCATTGAAGAATTAATGGGCTCATTGCATGTACATGAGCAACGAATGCAAAAGAATGCCAGTTCAATGCTTAAACATGCCTTAGAGTCTAAGTTGACTCTAAACGAATAAAAGAATGGTCATACACAACAAGGGGGTTGTGGCACTAGCAATCGTGCAAGAAGTGGAGGGCGTGGATATTATCCAAGCCAATCACAAAATCAAAAAAAGATTACCAATTTCCGTGGAAGAGGAAATGGTAGAGGTTGATCCATGCGTGGACGTGAAAATACAAAAAATATTCAATGTTACAATTGCAACAAGTTTGGCCATTATGCTTCAGACTACTAGAGCAAACAAGTAGATCAAGATGAGCATTCTAATTATGCAGAAGCATCAAATCATGAAAAAGAAGACTCCACACTTTTTCTTGCACAAGAAGAAGCATGTGATCAACATGACGTGTGGTATCTCGACTCTGCTGCGAGTAACCACAAGTGTGGAAAGAAGAAGCTGTTCATGGAACTAGTAGAAGATGTTCGTGGCAATGTAAGTCTAAGAGACTCATTAAAAGTTCTTGTGAAAGGTAAATGAAAAATTAAAATCTATCATAAGAATGATGTGTCGAATTTTATCTCCAATGTGTATTATATACCAAACATGAAAAGTAATACCCTCAGTATCGGCCAATTTCTTGAGAAGGGGTATGTCATACACATGGAAAACTATTCTCTCTCTATAAGAGATGCACATGGGAGACTTGTGGCTCAAGTTCAAATGGCGAAGAATCGCATGTTTCCACTCCAAATCAACACAAAAGCTAAAAAGTGTCTTTATAGAATCATGAAGAATGATTCGTGGAGATGACATCTTCGCTTTGGGCATCTCCATTTCAGCGGCTTAAAGCTATTGTCTTCATCAAGCACGGTACATGGCTTGCCTGCTATTGAAGCTCCAGAACATATGTGTGAGGCGTGCACACTTGGCAAACAACAAAGGAACTCCTTTCCAAGTGGAGTGTCCAGAAGAGCAAAGGAACCACTTCAATTGGTTCACATTGATATTTATGGACCACTTGAAACACCCTCTCTTGGAGGTAATAGATACTTTATCACCTTCATTGATGATTTTAGTAGAAGACTTTGGGTGTATTGCATCAAAGAAAAATCTTCTGCTTTTACTATTTTTAAAAATTTCAAAGCTTGTGTTGAAGTTAAAAGTGGTTACAAAATTAAAGTACTCAGATCTGACAAAGGTGGAGAATACACCTCAAGCGTATTTTCGAGATTATTGCAGGGAATAAGGTATCAAGCAGCAGCACACTACAACCTACACACCACAGCAGAATGGCATTGCGGAACGGAAAAACCGCACCATCCTTGACATAACGAGAACCATGCTAAAAGAAAAAGGCCTGCTAAAGAGCTTCTGGGCAGAGATGGTTGCATGTACTGCCTACTTTCTCAATTGAGGTCCTACCAAGAGTGTCAGAAACATGACACCTCAGGAGGCATGGAGTGGTTATAAACTGAGCGTGGCGCACTTAAGGATCTTTGGGTGTATTGTATTGAGGGTCAAATATTACATATTAGACCCTAGTTATTACCTAATTTTACGGACATGATACCATTTAACGCCCTATTTTAATCGTGTTTGTACTGCAAGGTGAATTTAGGAGCCTGGACTGAAAAAGGGTACTAAAAGGATGGATTTAATGTTTAGAAGTCATCAAGGTAAGGGACGGACCCCAGGGGACCGAGATCAAAGAATTGACACGCTAGAGATCCGAGAAAATCAAGCCATTCACGTTAAACAGGCCTAAAAATAGTCCAGAATGCAAGATCACAAGGTTTCCATCATCCGTTCGACTTGAAACTTTATATATAACCTGAGAACCACAAATTAGTTGTACATGTTGAATTTCAGTCATTGGATCCCTGTGGAAGTGGCCCAACGGACAGATCAGCCCACAAATCGTTGATTTGGGGCCCACCTAATAACTAGATGTGCTTCAATTTTGGTCTCAACCCCTTAAATTAGATGAAAAAGAGGATGGACGGAGTAGATTTTTCACGCACATTGCAGTGGACCCCACATGTACATGCGAGAGTGCATAAGCGGTGCACTCCCACACTGCACCAGAACACAAGAGGTCGGTCAGCGCCCGCTGACCGACTCTCTTCTTCAAGAATTCAAAAGCTGCCAGCGGGCGGACGCTGTCTGACCGTTTTTGGCTTGTGGGCCCCACCCATCAGCCATTTGGAAGATCAGAGTTGTCCATTCTCTTCAGAGGGAGGGACCCTCGCCTAGGTGGCGTTTTGGCCCCATGTAAACGTACACACATGGATCGCTAGAAAATGCAAGATTAACGATGAGTTGGTTTGATATAATGGACTGCACCAAAACTCGATAAAAACCACTCTTCCTTGACTGGTTTTTTGCTAAGAATCCAATGAACGAGTCAAATTTCTTAGAAAACAACACTGTGGGGCCCACCGACCTTTGCAACGCAAGAAAATTCGTAACGCTCTGCGTCCGTGAAATCTGGACGATGTGTGCCATTCCATGATCGTGATCTTGTTCAGATGAATGATCTGGACCACTCAAAGCTCTCCCAAGATGCGTCCATCGAAGGCCAAGAAGGCCAAACGGAATGGATTGTGCGCCCGAGTTGTGTTTTGTCAAAACTGGCTACACTTGACGGTTTGTTGCGCATGTGATTTGCAAAGCTGCGTAAGCTGCACTCCACTGTCTCTTCTTCCGACTCCAGCAACGAATTCACTCCTCCTTGCTGTCTATAAAAAGAGAAGAGAAGAAAGAGAGATGGTATCTTTGGATCAGATCAGCTATGGAGGCGTGGATTCGGTCCCGGAGTCGGCAGAAGAGGCGGTGGAGTGCAGCTTACGCAGCTTTGCAAATCACGTGAGCAGCAAACTATCGAGTGCAGCCAATTTCAACAAAACACAGCCTGGGTGCACAATCCATTCCGTTTGGCCTTCTTGGCCTTGGGCGGACGCATCTTGGGAGAGCTTTGAGTGGTCCGGATCATTCATCTGACCAAGATCACGATCGTGGAACGGCCCACAATGTCTGGATTTCACGGACACAGGGCGTTGTGAATTTTCTTGCGTTGCGAAAGTTGGTGGGCCCCTCAGTACTCTTTTCTGAGAAATTCGACTCGTTCATTGGATTCCTGGCTAAAAACTAGTCGGGAAAGAGCATTTTTTATCGGGTTTTAGTGCGGTCCACTGTATCAAACCAACTCACCATTAATCTTGCATTTTCTAGCGATCCACGGGTGTACGTTTACATGGGGCCAAAAGGCCACCTACACAAGGGTCACGTACCCTCTCTGGAGAGAATGGATGACTCTCATCTTCCGAATGGCTAATGGGTGGGGCCCACAAGCCATAAATGGTCGGATGGTGTTTGCCTGCTGGCGGTTTTTGAATTCTTGGAGAAGAGAGTCGGTCAGCGGGCGCTGACCGACCTCTTGTGTTCTGGTGCGGCGTAGGAGTGCACTGCCTGTGCACTCCCGCACTCTCACATGTACATGTGGGGTCCACTATAATGTGTGTGAAAAATCTACTCCGTTCATCCTCTTTTTCATCTAATTTAAGGGGCGAGACCAAAATTGAAGCATATCTAGATATCGGGTGGGCCCCAAATAAATGATTTGTGGGCTGATCTATCAGTTGGGCCACTCTCACAGGGATCTAATGGCTAAAATTCGATGCGTACAACTAATTTGTGGTCCTCAAGCCATATATAAAGTTTCGAACCAAACGGACGGTGGGAACTTTGTGATCTTGCATTCTGGACTATTTTCAGGCCCATTTAACGTGAATGACTTGATTTTCTCGAATTTATGGCGTGTAAATTCTTCGATCTCGGTCCCTTAGGGGCCGTCCCTTACCTTGGTGACTTCTGAGCATTAGATCTATGCTTTTAGTACCCCTTTTCAGTTCAGTACCCCTTTTAAGTTCAAGCTCCTAAATTCACCTTGCAGCACAAACACGATTAAAATAGAGCATTAAATGGTATCATGTTCATAAAATTAGGTAATAACTGGGGGTCTAATATGCAATATTTGACCCTCAACATGTCGCCTATGCTCAAGTTCTAGAAGTAAGAAGAAAGTAGCGTGATGATCGTGGTGAGAAGTGCATATTCATCGACTACAGTGAAGAGACAAAGGCATATAAACTCTACAACCCACTAACCAATAAAGTAGTGGTGAGAAGAGATGTAGTATTCTGCAAGGAAGAAACCTGAAAATGGAACAAGGAAGAAAATCAAGTCAAGGTTGAAGAACATGAAGAAGAGAAGCATGAGAACCAGGAGCAGACACCTGCAACACTCTCTTTTGCCGAACCGTCTGTACACAGAAGTCCAGTGATACGTTCTATCTCCTTTGGAAGTATTCCATCGAATCAAAATTCAGCCAGCACATCATCATCCAGTTCTCCTTCACCATTGGCTCCTATCAAAATGAGGACCCTCAACGATATCTACGCCGAAACTGAGGAAGTAAATTTGTTCTGCTTGTATGTAGACCACGAGCCTCTTACATTTGAGGAGGCTGTAGAAGAAGAATATTAGAGGATGACTATGAAAGAGGAGATCCAGGCCATTGAGAAGAACCATACATGGGATCTGACTTTACTTCCTTAAGGCCAAAGAACTATTAGCATCGAATGGGCGTACAAGATCAAGCGAAATGTTGATGGAGCGATCGATCGCTACAAGGCAAGACTCGTAGCAAAGGGTTACAAATAGAAATACGGGGTGGATTATGAAGAAGGCTTCACTCCTGTTGTTCGCCTTGACACTATGAGGATGATTATCTCCCTTGCAGCCCATCACAGTTGGATGATTTACCAACTGGATGTGAAATTTGCATTCCTAAATGGAATTCTTGAAGAAGAGGTCTATGTTGATCAGCTTGAAGGTTTTGTTGTTCAAGGGGAAGAATACAAAGTGTATTGACTAAAGAAAGCCCTTTATGAGTTGAAGCAGGCTCCTCGTGCCTGGAATTCACGCATCAACAACTATCTACAAGATAATGGTTTCATCCAATGGAACAGCCAGTCGATGTTTGATGAATTCAAGAAGGCCATGTTTAAGGAGTTCGAGATGACCGATGGCAGACTTATGTTTTTCTTTCTAGGCATTGAAGTGAAGCAACAAAATGGAGGCATCCATATATCTCAGCAAGAGTATGCCAAGGAGTTGCTTGAAAAGTTCAAGATGACAGACTGCAATGCCATGAACACGCCTGTAGCAACGGGCCTGAAGTTGACAAAAGAAGGAGAAGGAAGAAGCGTGGATTTGACTCTGTTCAAGAGTTTGATTGGAAGCCTAAGTTATCTCACAATCATAAGGCCGGATATCGTCTTAGCAGGTACATGAAAGCGCCAAAAAAATCATACTGGCTAGCCGCAAAAAGAATCCTCAGGTACATCAAAGGAATAATGAAATTTGGTCTTTTCTATCCATATGAAGATGAAGCAATATTGTATGGATACTCAGACAATGATTGAGGAGGTGACCAAGATGAAAGAAAAATCACCACGGGATATGTTTTCTATCTTGGATCGACTACTTTCACATGGAACTTAAAGAAGAAAAGTGTTGTTGCTTTGTTTACATGTGAAGCAGAATACGTGGCAGCATCATCCACGGTCCGTGAGGCGATTTGGTTGAGAAACTTGCTAAAGGAGCTGAAGCATCTGCAGGAAGGATTCACAGTTATATATATGGATAAAAAGTTGGCAATCGAGCTCTCCAAAAATCTGGTACAGCATGGAAGGAGCAAGCACATCGATATTTGATACCATTTTCTCAGAGATCAAGTGAAACAGAAAGTAGTGAAATTAGAGTACTGTCACACCACTGAACAAGTCGCGGACATATTCACCAAGGCATTATCGACTGATACATTTAGACGACTAAGGTCAATGCTTGGAATAAAACCAGTTTTAGCTTGAAGGGGTGTCCAAACCAAATGGACGGTTCAGATGCTCCAGCAACCTCTGGAAGCTTTCATAGCATTTGAAACGCCACACGTTATGGCTATTGGACTTTGCACAATTTCCACATGTTGTGGCTAGTGGATTTCCATACGTTAGAAACTGATAGGTTAAATATAGTTAATGGTATAATGAGGGCATATTAGGTATTTCACATAACAGCAAGTCACTATATAAAGAGGTGTGGTGTTGCACGTTCAATGCAAGAAAAATCAAGTTAGAAAGCTATTTTCAATACATAGATTTTTTTATTTTATTTTATTTTATTTTATTTTTTTTTTAATTCCCTTCTTGTGTGTTTGAATTATCTCCCAAGGCTTTGTAAGGCCAAAATTTTATACCATAGAATTAAATTACAATTCTGGCATACATCTCAGTAGTGACCAAAACTGATGGGAAAACTAGCCAAAACTTGAGTTGAACCGCAGTAATCCTATTCCAAAGTAGGGCTTCGTATTAGGGGATTAGTCATTCCAAAACCATGGAATTGCTATGGGGGTTTTGATGTCACTAAGATTGAAACATTTGCATCCTTTCTTTAGTCATTTCCTCCATTATGAATTGAATGAATAGCCATCCTGTTTATGTGGCTAGTTCTTTATACATGAAAACCTATGGGTGCATGTATGGTTTCCTCTCCACCAACACAAACTATGGATTGGCTGGCCAAAAACACCATATTGGTGGGTTTCCGAAGAATTGGAAGAATCGTTAATGCTCGCTGGAAAGGATGTTTCTTTTCTACTTTGGTGTTAGTAAATGGAATAAATCTGCACGCATATATGAAACCCTGCAGCTGATTGAGCCGAATTGCAAAGAGTGCACTTGGCGAATCTAGCTTCCCTTCGGGACGAGGCAAACATTAGGTATCTTTCTTTGGGATAGTTCATGCACTTTGGTAGATTATCTTAGTGCAGTAAGTTCTTTATTGAAAGTCGGATGTCTCAAATATGTGCTAAAATAGGGGTCTTTGTCTAGTCATGTGTCTGGTTCACCGATCGAAGGATTTCGAGTTAAATCGATTTTTTGGCATAATTCTCTGAATAGTTTTTGTATTTTTCGACAGGTTAAAAATGTTGGTCGACTGGTTGACCGGACTGGTCGAAGGATTTCGATCAGTCAACTCGACAGGTCAACATGTTGCCCAGTTTCCGCATTTTTGTGCAAATTGTTTATATTTCCATTTTCTGTTTAAATAAGAGGGTGTAAACAGGATTAATGTTAATGCATGTGTTAGAATGTTCGAGAGGGTTTTGGAGAGACAAAAAGCTTGGGGCATTGATCGGTAAGATTCCATCTCTTGTATCTTTGTTATTCATAATGCATTCTCATTTTGTATAGTGGTTTTTTCGGCAAGGGGTTTTTCTCGTAAATCTCGGATTATTCTCTATTGGAATTGTTTGTGTGATTGTAATTACTTTGCTTGATTCCACTTTGTGTGATTCTATAAATCCCAACAAGTTGTATCAGAGCTAATGTTGGGAAGCAGATCAAATTTGAAAGTAAAGTATCTATGACATTTAACATGAAGTTCGATGTAGAGAAGTATTTCGGAAAAAAAAATAACTTTGAACTATAGAAGGTGAAGATGAAGGGTATCCTAATTCTGCAAAGATTGGAAGATGCACTCCTTAGAAAACAACTGGACACTATGAAAGAAAAAGAATGTTACAAGTTATATCAAAATGACAATATCTCAATCCAATTGTGTCTAACGGATGAAGTCTTCTATAATGTTATGAAAGAGAAGATTGTAGTGCATACATGGGCGAAGTTAGAGAATAGCTATGTGAAGAAGTCTCTTGAAATTTTTTTGTATCTGAAGGTACAATTGTTCAATCTGAAAATCACTGAGGGGTTACGTTGAGGCCTACGTTAATAACTTTAATAGACTTGCTTGTAAATTGTTGGATGTGGATGAGACAATGAAAGATGAAGATCAAGCACGTATTCTATTGAATTTTCTTTCAGAATTGTATGAGTTGTTTAAGGACTCTTTCTGTATAGGTAGGACAACCATTAGCATTGAGACCATTATCTTATCACTTCAATTGAAGGCGATGAGAAAGAAAAGTGGTGACGTGGGTGATTCTACATATGCACTAGTTATGAGGAAGGGAGGATTCTGAGCGGGATAGTGGATCTTCTTGATCGAGATCCAAATCCAAGGACAAGGGCAAAGGCAAAATGAAGTGCTAGAATTGTGTCATGTTAGGGCACATGAAGAAGGATTGTTAGAACCCTGGGTCTAGGAAGGAGAAATCAGAAAATTCTTTCAAAGAGGCCAACACTGTGGAATCCAGTGAGGAGGTGAATGGTAGTGACGTGTTGACCGCATCAAAATTCAGGTACTTCGAGGTAGAATGGATTTTCGATATTGGGGCTTTGTATCACATGACCCCATAAGAGTTGGTTCACCAATTATGGTGAGTGTGATGGAGGCTAGGTGTTTATGAGTAATGATAATTAATGTCTATAACGTTGTTGGTGTTTGATCGGTGCACATTAAGATGTTTGATATCATATAGCGTATCTTGACTGATGTGAGACATGTTCCTAAGTTGAGGAAGAGTTTGATATTTTCAGGTGCACTCAAGGTACTAGGATGTAAATTTATCGGTTTTCATCGTGTCCTTAAGTTTCAAAGGGGGCACTCATAATCATGAAAGTGCAAAGAAATGGTAACCTTTACAGGTTGTTGTGAGTACTTCATTGGGTGGAGTTGCAACGTCTTTAATGGATTCCACGTCTACACATGTATGTGGCATGCATGTCTAAACCACATGAGAGAAGGAGGCATGAAGGTATTTTATGACCGTTGTTTAATTACAATTTTTAAAAGCATTGATTTTAGTATATGCAAGCATTGTATATATGGTAAACAATAAATGTTGTCTTTTAAGTCTGGAAAATATGTTTGTAATGGGATTCTAGATTATATGCATTTTGATGTATGAGGGTCGTCGCTCATAATTTCTAGTCGAGGGTTATCATGGTTTGTTACATTCGTTGATGACTATTCCAGAAAGATGTGGGTATTTTATGAAAAATAAATTCGAGGTTTTCACCAACTTCAAACAGTGGTAAATTCACTTTTGGGGAGTTTTATCGATTTTATAAGGATGAAGGGACCGTGAGGCACAACACAGTTCACCACACACCAGAGTAGAATAGTATGGTTAAGTAGATGAATTAGACTCCCTTAGAGAGGGCCCAATATATGATGAGTAATGTTGGGGTGGGCAAAGAAATATGGACTAAGGCCGTTAACATAGCTTGTTACTTAGTGAATTGTTCACTCCCCAAGTGCAGGGTTGTGATGTAGTAATAAACTCGATAAGACCGAGGTCGAATCCCAAGGGACTGAAAATTGTACGTTATCTGAAACCAACTAGAACTAGAACTAGGCTAAGATGAAGTCTAAACCAATTATGATTTGAGGATTAATGGTGAAATAATTAAACTAAAATTTAGGAAAAATCAGAGAAGGGAAACTAGGGATTCAGAGGATCCACTTGTAGAGATCAGGGAGATCTTATGCCTGTATTACAAATCAGGAAAATTAACTGAACTACCATTGATATAGATTTCAAAAGATGAAAGGTATATGAATTAGAATGGATTCCATCACCAAACCATGCCCAGGAGACAAAGCAAACAACAGAATTAATCTAATTACCCACCAATCAACATGTTTATGAAGGTTAGGAAGGGTACCGTCATCCGACCATGCCCAGGAGACGATGGTGAACAACAGGGCTTCCTGACGTCATAAACATAAAGAGGAAAAGAACATGCTCAAAGCCATTGCAGACCCATTGTAATTTCAGTCACAACAGACCATTAAAGACTGAAAACATTCCCTTAATAAAAAATAAAAAAAACCCAAATCAACATCAATTCAGTCTAAACAAAGGGCACAAGCAAAGAGGCCTCCCATCACGCTACAAGCTTCACCTCTTAGCCCTAGCTAAGAGGATTTAGCCACACATGATTGGGCTAGATCTCTAAAAAAAAAGAAAATAAAAATAAAAATAAAAGAAAGAAAAATCTACTCCCTCTTCTCTCTCTCTCTTCCCGTCCAAACTCCAAATTTCAAGCCAAGTCAAGCTCCAGATGATGATGCCCCCTCTCCACGGCTCTCTCTCTCCTTTTATAGAGCTCTGCGTGAGGTGGTCTTTGGAGTTGTGTGGTTTGTTCACGCACACACCGGGACTCTCCTTATGCAAAGAATTTATAATGCAAAAAGAAAAACTTTCTCCTTGCTTTAATTCCAAAGAATACACATCCCAGACGATTTTTGATGCCCTACACGATGGATGGTGTGGATCGAAGAGATTGACTGTGATTGTGGCCCACAAACGCCCGCAAATCACGGACAGCGTCGACTGCGAACAGAGACTACGCATCTGTTTCGCAGTGACTATAGTGGGGCCCACTTCTTGATGTTGGGTGCAAGATCAATACCATCCATTAAATTCCTCTCAGGATTTCAGTCGGGTAGGAGTATTTTTCACTGGCTTCGTGCGGCCCATCGAATCAGATCCTTCCACCGTCTATCCTGCGTTCGATCACATCTCTTCCCATACGTACGTGCATTGATGCAGATGGCCACCATGGCTGTGATCAGTGTCTTCATGGGAAACCGATGGACGGCTCGGATCACCGCTCCGACGACGATCATGAACATGGTGGGACCCACAGCTGCCGGATTTTACGGACGCACAACAGAGACCGCACGTTCTTCCGCTGTTGTGTTGGTGGGGCCCACTTTCTATGGATTTTTCGAGATCCACACCGTCCATAATTTCCTCTTTGAAATTCCGGCCAGGGATGGACGGTTTTCATCATCATTTGTTGTGACCCACTTAATGTATCATGCTCCAACGGCTGCGGACGAGTATCTTCTGCTTGCTGTGATCAGTACATGTGAATGCATGGATGATAATGGACAACATGGTTCTGTCCAGAATGAATCCCTCTAAATGATGGATGGCTTGGATTTCAAAATACTTTACAGGTGGGGCCCACCAATCATCAACCGACGCCCCTGTTTCCGTGAAAAACGGAAATTTTCATTTTTCTCTTCTTTTTTTTTTCTTGCGAGAAGTCGGGTCACCATGGTGACCCACTTTGTATTTTTGGTCTTGTTGTGTGAGTGCACCGCTTGTGCACTCCACCTACACGAGGTGAGACCTGCCGTGATGTATATGCAAAATCCAATCCGTCCATCTATTTTTTCACCTCCTTTAAATGGTTAATCCCAAAAGTGAAACATATCCAGATCTCAGGCGGGCCCCAATTTGAGATTTTAAGGGTTGATATGTCCATTAAGCCACTTCTAGGGGGATCCGCCGGCTGAAATTTGACGTGTACGGTTAATTTATGGTCCTGAAGCCATGTATGGAGTTTTGAACCAAGCGGATGATGGAAACACTGTGATCTTGTATTCTGGACCAATTTCGGGCCACTTGAGCTTCAGTTTCTCGATTTTTCCGGATCTCTGGCGTGTAAATCCGCCGATCTTGGTCTCCTGGGGTCCGTCCCTTGCCTTGGTGTCATCAGAGTGTCAAATCTATTCTTTTAGCGCCTTTTTGCAATCCATGCTCTCAAATACACCCTGCATTACAAACATAGTTAAAACCGGGCGTTAAACAGTATCATGCTCGTAATTCTGAATATTAAATGGGATCTGATATGCAATATTTGACCCTCAACACAACCCCCAACCAGCATTTTGCTAGTCCCGAGCAAAATATGCGAAAAATAAGTTGAGAATTACAAAACAATTCTGGTGAAGCCAAGTGATATTTTGAAGAACAATCCAGATATGAGAAATCTTAAGATTCACGAATGCTGATTATCAATTTCTCCTGGCCTTTCATGCACGGTGAATTTCATAATCAAGTTCAAATATTAATCCATCAATTAGAATAATGTTAAACATTGAGTTCCATGGGTGTATAGTGAAGTCTCAGCCTAACATCATTAAGAGATCAAATTGTCGATTTCATGATATCATTAGTAATCAATCAGAAAATTCATAACTCCATCACCAGTACTTTGCCTCACAGATCATTCTTTCATTTTCTAGTTTTTTTTTTTTTTTTTTGGTTGATATTCTTGGGGAATTAAATCCTCACCTATAGGGAGCAAACCTCTGGTGAAGATCGTACACCCAACCCTTTTCACATATCATTCATGGGGAATTAAATCTACACCTATAGGGAGCAAACCTATGGTGAAGATTATTCGCCCACCCCTTTCCAAGGGCATTTGTATTTTCTTTTTCTTCAATTGATCACGACGGACAATTTTTCAGGCTGGTTCCTTCCATGCTTAGTGATTACCAAGTCAACCTTTCAATATCAAATTGAAACCTTAATGTGAAAGTGAGATGTGACATGTGAAATCATGACTCAATCAATGTTTACAACTTCTAATCATGGATTAATAATTCAACCTTAACTGTGAAATCTAACGAATACTAAATCCAAAAGTCATGAATTACCAACAATACGTATCTTTGAAATTCTAAATCCAGGATATTCGGCAAAATCACATTGAATTCACTAGAAAGTCCAGAAAAAATTTAAAAATTTTCACAATTTTTGCTCAAGACCAAGAAAACACTGATTAGGTTATCTAATCTCCCACCCCCAACCTAAAATCTACATTGTCCTCAATGTAAAAAGACGTAAACATGCAATGCACATGGGACAACGAAAAGAAAAGAGAAGTGATGGGAAGATAGTACCTGAATGATGAATCGTGAGAGACTTTCCAAGAGATCGCAGCATGGAATCCAATTAGCACGAGAGAGAAAGCAAGAAAAAAAAAACTAAAAAAAAATAAAATCCTACTTATACCACTTTCGCAGGTGCTCTCGATTGCATTTAGCGCATGCAACAAGCCTTTAAACCCCTAGGTTTCCCCTAGTGGACGAGTTGTAGTCTCGTGAGGGTTTGCAGCAATGTTACCCACAAACATTGAACTAACTAATTAGGAAAATGAAATGGAAAGAAAAACTGGGTTGCCTCCCAGGAGCGCTAAGTTTACCGTCTATCCTAAAACAGTATAAAGGGAACTACCCTAGTCCTAAGAAAGCAGGGAAAACTACTTAATCATGCCGCAAGATCCCTCTTCTGGCCAGTATCGTGATAAATTTCTCAGTAGGTTTCTTAACAGGATCATCCAAAAGCCCTTTTTGCAATAGGCTTGGATGCCCTGGAGCATGACATTCCAGAGAAACTTATGTACCTCATCAAAAATTTGTCGTTGATTCGCCTGAGGTATCCAGAGTATATACGATTCACCTGCGACAGAAGAAGTTTCGAAGTTAGTATCCCATGGTGAATCAGAGACTACAAGTAGATCAAATTGAGAAAAATTTTCAAGAAGTGGTGTAGTCTCAACACATTCCGAAGTATCAGACTTCGGTTCAATTTTTAGCTCCTCCTCCCTTAATGGTAAATAGTGAGGATCTGGGGAGGGAGGGGCTTCAGAGTAAGGGTTCTCTCGGTCAGTAATGACTACCGAGATGTCATCTTGCAAGGCATTCACTATGTCTCTTATCATGGGATCGTTTGAATCTGCAAAGTGTGCCAAGCAATCATCCAAAGAGTTGGGACATTCAGCTGAGAGTGACTCATTTTCCACATTAAAGCTCGTGATGATCTGCCCAAGGAATCCATCGTCTTTGAAGGTAAACGAAGGTGTGCTCTCTTGCTCCCAGCATAGACAGATAGAGAGTCAGTAGACGAAGTATTGAAGTGTGGACTCTGTTCATTGATACTACTCAGAAGAGGCCTGGACTCGTCAAAATTCGATGGTTCAGATGGTGACCTCAACTGCGTGGTTTCAAATTCCAGAGTCGTATCGAGTAGCTCATCCATCTCCCAAATCATATCATTCAATTCAAGAGAGTGGTCCAAACATGTCTCACAGAAGTTGGAAAGGTCGGTTCTAATGAGCTCATCTTCCACTTTTAAATCAGACATGTTAGGTGAGTGGGGTAGCTCAGTATGACCAATCACTTCGTGTGCTTCTTGAGCATTGACCTGGACCATACTTGAGATTGATTCCAGGGGAATTTGGGTTGTGCTCTCATGAATCTCATCCCAATATTTCTCAGCTTCTAATTCAGTGCAGTACACACTTGAGATGGGATCGCTTTCCTTACATTCTAAATTCGGTTGAGGTTCGAATAAACTAACCTCAACCTCATCATTGAGATCCTGTGTATCATGTAAGGAAAGTGTGTCATCATCACTGTATTTGAAACACACCCAAGTATCTCCACCATTCTTTTGAACAGTCATTGAGATCGACTTGTCGGGGAATTGAACCGTATGCTCATTAATGGAATCCAACTCCTCATTCCAAACTCCAGATTTCGTCAAAAGCGAGTGAGGATTACTTTCCTCACATTGTATTTCTGGATTGGATTGTAGTTGGGATGAGCGAGCTTCCTCTAACCTATCAAGGCGTAACTCAAGCTCTTCTAGTATTTTCATCATGTCAGCAGAAGAGTCTGTGTTACTTTGAAATGAATTCTCTTGGATCGATTTTGGTTGAATCTTAAAGGTAGGGGATCCAAAAGAATAATCATTATAATAGGTTGTTGGTTCATCTTTCCAACATTGATGTTTCCACTGATTATAGTCATACGGATCATAGGTGGGAGAATCTGATGGTTGGTAATACTTATTATCACTCATGATATAATCACGCATTGTTTTCTTTTTCTCAGATGGGTGATAGTAATTATTACTCCCATAGTTATGATAACCCCAACATTCACGTACTGTCCTTGGGGTGGAATTGTTCTCCCATATATGATCGCGTAAGGACTTCTTAACTGGTGGATCTTTATATTCCGGTCGATTCTCGATAATAGTTTCAGAAAGGTTTTGAGACATTGGTGGATTTCTATCATAATCATCATCCCAATATAGATTATTCTTCTCAGCATACTGACGTTCCCACTCGTGCATATACATGGTGAAACCCTAACTCTGAGTCTAATCCTAGAATAAAATAAAATTCTTACAGCAATATGGAAGGTAAGTCGAAGAGAAGTGAGAAGGATGTTACCAGAATAGAAGTTCCTATGTTAAAAACCTGCAAAACAAAACAAAATACTTTAGTATCTAGGGGATAAGACCTAATCTAAAAAATAAAGAGAGTAAAGAAATTAGGACGAAGTTACCAAGTTAGACAATCTATCAAAGACCCTACAAAACAGGAAAGTTAGTTCTAAGAAAGAAAAATCTAAAATTAAAGTTAGTACAATCCTAATCTTAATCTAATTCTAAAACTAATTAATTTCAGAAAATCGTAGCCGTCAGTCCCCGGCAACGGCGCCAAAAACTTGTTCACTCCCCAAGTGCAGGGTTGTGATGTAGTAATAAACTCGGTAAGACCGAGGTCGAATCCCAAGGGACTGAAACTTGTACGTTATCTGAAACCAACTAGAACTAGAACTAGGCTAAGATGAAGTCTAAACCAATTATGATTTGAGGATTAATGGTGAAATAATTAAACTAAAATTTAGGAAAAATCAGAGAAGAGAAACTAGGGATTCAGAGGATCCACTTGTAAAGATCAGGGAGATCTTATGCCGATATTACAAATCAGGAAAATTAACTGAACTACCATTGATATAGATTTCAAAAGATGAAAGGTATATGAATTAGAATGGATTCCATCACCAAACCATGCCCAGGAGACAAAGCAAACAACAGAATTAATCTAATTACCCACCAATCAACATGTTTATGAAGGTTAGCAAGGGTACCGTCATCCGACCATGCCCAGAGACGATGGTGAACAACAGGGCTTCCGACGTCATAAACATAAAGAGGAAAAGAACATGCTCAAAGCCATTGCAGACCCACTGTAATTTCAGTCACAACAGATCATTAAAGACTGAAAACATTCCCTTAATAAAAAATAAAAAAACCCAAATCAACATCAATTCAGTCTAAACAAAGGGCACAAGCAAAGAGGCCTCCCATCACGCTACAAGCTTCACCTCTTAGCCCTAGCTAAGAGGATTTAGCCACACATGATTGGGCTAGATCTCTAAAAAAAAAGAAAATAAAAATAAAAATAAAAGAAAGAAAAATCTACTCCTCTCTCTCTCTCTCTTCCCGTCCAAACTCCAAATTTCCCCAAGCCAAGTGCTCCAGATGATGATGCCCCCTCTCCACGGCTCTCTCTCTCTTTTCTGAGCTGCGTGAGGTGGTCTTTGAGTTGTGTGGTCATTTACGCACACAGTCCGTGCAGGACTCTCCTTATGCAGCAATTTGTAATGCCAAAAAAAAAACTTTCTCCTTGCTTTAATTCCAAAGAATACACATCCCCAGACGATTTTTGATGCCCTACACAATGGATGGTGTGGATCGAAGAGATTGACTGTGATTGTGGCCCACAAACGCCCGCAAATCACGGACAGCGTCCGGACTGCGAACAGAGACTACGCATCTGTTTCGCAGTGACTATAGTGGGGCCCACTTCTTGATGTTGGGTGCAAGATCAATACCATCCATTAAATTCCTCTCAGGATTTCAGTCGGGTAGGAGTATTTTTCACTGGCTTCGTGCGGCCCATCGAATCAGATCCTTCCACCGTCTATCCTGCGTTCGATCACATCTCTTCCCATACGTACGTGCATTGATGCAGATGGCCACCATGGCTGTGATCAGTGTCTTCATGGGAAACCGATGGACGGCTCGGATCACCGCTCCGACGACGATCATGAACATGGTGGGACCCACAGCTGCCGGATTTTACGGACGCACAACGAGACCCGCACGTTCTTCCATTCCGTTGTGTTGGTGGGGCCCACTTTCTATGGATTTTTCGAGATCCACACCGTCCATAATTTCCTCTTTGAAATTCCGGCCAGGGATGGACGGTTTTCATCATCATTTGTTGTGACCCACTTAATGTATCATGCTCCAACGGCTGCGGACGAGTATCTTCTGCTTGCTGTGATCAGTACATGTGAATGCATGGATGATAATGGACAACATGGTTCTGTCCAGAATGAATCCCTCTAAATGATGGATGGCTTGGATTTCAAAATACTTTACAGGTGGGGCCCACCAATCATCAACTGACGCCCCTGTTTCCGTGAAAAACGGAAATTTTCGTTTTTCTCTTTTTTTTTTTTTCTTGCGAGAAGTCGGGTCAGCCGCAGCTGACCGACTTTGTATTTTTGGTGCGCTGTGAGTGCACCGCTTCTGTGCACTCCACCTACACGAGGTGAGACCTGCCGTGATGTATATGCAAAATCCAATCCGTCCATCTATTTTTTCACCTCCTTTAAATGGTTAATCCCAAAAGTGAAACATATCCAGATCTCAGGCGGGCCCCAATTTGAGATTTTAAGGGTTGATATGTCCATTAAGCCACTTCTAGGGGGATCCGCCGGCTGAAATTTGACGTGTACGGTTAATTTATGGTCCTGAAGCCATGTATGGAGTTTTGAACCAAGCGGATGGTGGGAACACTGTGATCTTGTATTCTGGACCAATTTCGGGCCACTTGAGCTTCAGTTTCTCGATTTTCCCGGATCTCTGGCGTGTAAATCCGCCGATCTTGGTCTCCTGGGGTCCGTCCCTTGCCTTGGTGTCATCAGAGTGTCAAATCTATTCTTTTAGCGCCTTTTTGCAATCCATGCTCTCAAATACACCCTGCATTACAAACATAGTTAAAACCGGGCGTTAAACAGTATCATGCTCGTAATTCTGAATATTAAATGGGGTCTGATATGCAATATTTGACCCTCAACATGAATCAGTCCCCTTTTATGGCTATTGATTGTAAAATTTCAAAGGAAGTGTGAAGTGGTCAGCAAGTAGACTACTCGGGGCTGTGAGTATTTAGTTGCAATGCTTATTCTAGCGTACCGTTAGTTAATAGAGATAAGATGGACCAAAGATCTAAAAAGTATGTCTTTGTCAGCTATGGAAATTGTGTGAAGGGGTATAGGTTATACGACTGGGTTACAATGAAAATCATCCTTAGTCGCGACATTAAATTCAATGAAGGATCCTTGGTTTGTAAGGATGAGCACAAGGATGTGGAAAAGTCAATTGTGGATATTCAGATAGACAGAGATGAGACACAGACTGATGCTGACATGCAGACAGAGGTACAAGAGTAGGTGGAGCAGCCACATGTAAGAAGGAATCCGTCAGGGGATTGTAAGGTACCGGCGAGATATATGGATGATTTGAATGTAGCGTTTTCTCTCGTTACAGATAAGGGTGATCCGTCTACTTTTCAAGAGGCTTTTGACAATGTACATGCCAAAAAGTATAAAGTAGCAATACATGACGAGATAGACTCCTTATACAAGAATGAGACGTGAGAGCTGGCGGAGCTTCCTGTCAGCCGTAAAATGATCAAGTGCAAGTGGATCTTCAAGAAGAAATATGATATGAACAAGGTAAGGTTGGTAGCAAAAGAATATGCTAAAAAAAAGGTGTTGACTTCACTGAGATATTCACGCCTGTGGTGAAGCAAGTATCAATTATATTCGTATTACCACTAGTTGACTAATATAATCTCGAGCTGGAATAGATGAATGTAAATACTGCTTTTTTACATGGGAAATTGGAAGAAAAGATTTACATGAAGCAATTAAAAAGATTCGAAATACAAGGGGCATAGAACAATGTTTACGGGTTGAAGATGTCATTATACAGCCTGAAACAGTCACTTAAGCGGTGGTACAAGAAATTTGATTATTTCATTATGAGTTAGAGGTTTATTAGGAGTGAATATGATCATTATATCTATTACAACACTCTAAGTGATGGAAAGTTCATTATTTTGATATTGTATGTTGATGATATGCTTATCGCCAGTCATAGCCTGTCTGAGATCGACATACTGAAGGCTCATCTATTAGGAGCCTTTTGTACACGACTCATTTTAGGCTTTCATCTAAGTAGTGTCCTGAAATAGAGGAAGAAAAGCAGGTTATGTCTTGTGTGTCTTATTCGATCCCAATTGTGTGCTTGATGTATGCTATGGTTTGTATAAGACCAAATATTTTACATTCGGTGGATGCTATTAGTAGGGCTGTACACAAGCAAAGTCAGCTCAGTTAGCTCGCTCGACTCGATTCGAAAAAGCTCGATTCAACTTGGTTCGAAACTAAGTTTGAGCCGAGTCGAGATGATTTTTGGAGCTCGGAAAAATTTTGAACCGAGTTCGAGCTTGCTCGAGCTCGACTCAACTCGGATCGAACCAATTTGGTGACTCGATTACTTTGATATTCCTGTTGCTCACCAAGTGTTTGATAAATTGACTTAATGAAGTGTGGCTGGTGGCAAGGAAGGTACTTACATGAAACAAATATCTTTTTTTTTTTCTTGATTTTTATGTTGCTTACAAGGTGTTTTGATAAAATACCTATAAAACCATTGTTGCTGAGATTTTGAAGGTGTAGATCATGTGTTCGTGAAAATGTTGCACAGTTGAACTTGGCTCAATCTTGGCTCGAAGAGCTGAGCTGGCCAGCCAGGCTCGAGGACTGAGCTGAGCTGAGTTTGAGTTGGGGTCAGCAAGTGGCCGAGCCAAGTCGAGCTATGCCAAACACAACTGGGTTCGACTCATGTACACCTTTAGTTGTTAGCAGATACATGTTTAACCCCGACAAACAACACTAGGAGGTAATAAATGACTATTTTTATACATTCGAGGTACGCAGGACTACATCTTAGCATTTGAAAAATCAGGGAATAAGTTAGTAAGATATGTGGATTCATATTACACGGGCAGTGTGGATAGTAGAAAGACAATTTTTGGTTATTCGTTTGTGTTAGCGGGTAGAGCAATCAGTTGGATGTCAAAGTTTCAGTTTGTGGTGGTTCTTTTCACAATTGAAGCTGAGTCTATAGTAATGACAGAAGTATTCAAGGAAGTGGTTTGATTGAGGGGGATACAAGTGTATTAGAATGTTTGAGAGAATTTTGGAGGGAAGAAAAGCTTGGGGCTTTCTCTTGGGGCATTGATCGGTAAGATTTCATCTCTTGTATCTTTGTCATTCATAGTGCATTCTTGCTTTGTGCCGTTATTTTTTCTTACAAGGGTTTTTCCACATAAATCTCGAATTGTTCTATGTTGAATTTGTTTGTGCAATTGTGATTACTTTGCTTGATTCCGCCGTGTACTTCTGTGAGTCCCAACATTCTCAACATACTATCCTAGAATCATGGTCTTAGGACAAATGTAGTACAAGTCAAAGACAATCTCTTGGATGGCTACGATCAAAAGAAATTAGGCTAGGAAGTTCAATCAAAGGTCTAGCACATGCTATAGTTTCCGATTGCTATAACTTTGCGACTGATTATCCATTTCACATGTATAATATATTGTTAGAAAGCCATCAAGCCTATTTTTTGGAGTCCAGGGTTTCTCTTACTTACGTAACCAGATTAGAGACGTCATAAGCAGTGCCTTCCGTTAATAATATCAACTGCTCTCTCTCTCTAGATTATTCTCTCCTTGTAGATTCAAGGCTCATTCTTGAGAAGAAAATGGTGATATCTTTTCTTTCCATCATGCACATACTACGCTAGACTTGGATGCTTCCATGCGATTCATCCGAGTCCACACTCAGTTGGGAACGATTTAGTTTGACACCCCAAGTCACCCCCAACTTGCGTGAGTTGCGACTGGATTCAAGACTGAATGAGTCAATACGAGTCACCTAGTCATTACCATGCCCAAGATGCAGTTGTGCATGCAGCTTGTGGTAGCTTACAGTATGCACAAACTGAGAATGCTCAACACCAATCTCCACCAAAAACGCTTGTGGATTCCCAATAACATTATCATGTATCAACAGGATTGCAATGCAAATTGGATTTCAATTAGAGAAAAATTCAAACTCTTAAAGACGTCCGCGAAATTAGTGCTTTGCATTTTAGCCAATGTTGGATTGCAATGCCATTTTATTAAGAGAAGTTTCTCATCTATTACTAGAAACGAACCTAAAATTGTATATGAAAATTTCGTTGCTGCAACAGGCATGCCCGATATGCTATGAGGAAGTATTTGGTTCTTGATACGGAGGAAAGCTGGATTGAAGGGAATGAGCTTAGTTTTAGAGGTAAAAGCTTATTATATGGATTGAAATGTAAATAATCTACTACATGACTTTTATAGGTGTAGAAGTTTTTGAACTGATTTCATGAGATATGTTATGCATGGATTGAAATGTTAGTGAAATGTAGCACATCGACCACCCAAAAATTACACTGCTTAGATTGCTCTTTTTTTAGGTGTGTTTGTACAAGCCACCCATGAGATGGTTTGGATCACCTGATTGGTGCTTTTTTCCTGCTGCGGCCACTGAACAGTTGGACTCTCTTGCTGACGTGAGCTCGTGGATCTATTTCTTTCAAGTATACATTTTCAGCCATCCGAAGGCCTCTCTAAAAGGTCGGAAGATCGCCCGACCGTGCGGTTTTTGGGTTGTGGCGCATACGTGGATGAGCCTATATATTGACTAAACTGTCCACCGGTAGGTCCATGAGGATCTACTGATTTGACATCCACTGGTTAATGTCCTTTTCCTTATCCTGAAGTCAGTTGTCGAGCAATTAGATTGGTATACACGCAGTCCTTTAGGGGATAACTACTCCGTATCCGCAGAGCTTCTCTAGACTCCCCACATAGAGATGCCTCCAATCCAGTAAAAAGATAAATAGGATAGAATAATTTTCAAAAATTCTTAATAAATTGGTTGATGATGAAAAATGATCTTATAACCTCTTAAATAATAACATAAACCCTAAGAATATGTTTTGGAATCATATTATAACTAAAACTCTTAGAATTCGTGACTTACTATAAATAGTAAACTTCTTTATAGGCGCTTGTGATTTCCACTAGACCTCATGGTTTTTGGCCAAAAATAATGTCCTATTTGGCTCAACTATGCTATTATACTAATTCTTCTAATCAATACTGATGAAGAGTCATAATCAAACTAAAACTTATCATCAATAGTAAAAACAAAAATAAAATGAAAACTCGACCATTGATATGATGAAATCTCACAAATTTGGCATTGGCAACCCAGTGTAGCGGGGTTAGGTAGCTAAAGTAGCTCGTCCCACCACAAAACCATATATGGTATGTCCAATAACTCATTCTGGTTTGTGAGATATGCATGTTTTAAGTTTTGACGGGCTGAATCATTTTCGTTCCCTAAGGAGCCTTTTTTGGTCCATCTTGGCCATGAAATTATCTACGACCCACTCTACATCAGGTACGCACTTTTAAATCCGGACCCACCAAGTGAAGCACCAATCATTGATCGGCCATTGCCTAAAAGTTGCACTGCTGAAATTTTCCTGCACCATTCAGTTGGTGGGCTTGAGATGGACGCTGTTCCTCATTCAATGGGTAAAATCGGTTGAGCAAGAAGTTATGATCGTCCCATCAGTGAAACTTTCCACATGGTCATGACCACTATATGTATCAAAATCACACCATCAACTGGTTGGGCATTGATGAGGCAGCACTGTGATGCAGACGCTAAAGTGGCACACGTGTATGGGATAAGGGCCATTGATCACGGGGCTCCCACTGAAAACATGATCTATCAAGAAAGGGTAGCGGATTGGCTGGTTTACCACACACCACCGACCTTGGTGGTGAGATGACGTCACCAAGTTCTATGGGGCCACCATGAAGTATGTGTTTATCCAAACCGTCCATTCATTTGGTGAACTCTTTGCAAGTCCTGAGTCCAAAAATAAGACAGATCTAAAGATCAAATGGACAATCTGATGTTTGTTTTTACTCGTTGTCCTTGTTTGTGTGACCTTATGAACAGATTAGATGGAAAATAAATATCATAGTGTGCCCTAGGAATGTTTTAACCGTGAGAATCATTGTCCCCACTGCTATTTACTATTTGTTGTGTGGTCCACTTGAACTTTGGTATGATTCATTTCTGGATTCATGCTCTTAAATGATAAAGAATGGTAGTGTGGATACAATAAATACATCATGTGAGGCCCATATTACTTATCTTCTTTTAACCGTTCTGACATTCCGACGATTCCTTCTTAGGAAGCAGATGGCTGGTGTACCGCACACCAGCAACTTATCTGATGCGTTGATGTCACTAAGTTTTGTGGGTCCCATCACAAGGTATGAGTTATATCCAAACCGTCTGTTCACTTGTTGAGCTCTTTATAATGCTTGAGTCTAAAAATAAGACAGATTTAAAAATCAAGTGGACCACATTATAAAAAGCAATAGAGGATTGAACGCTTGCCATTGAAACCCTTTTGGGGGTCACGAAAATTTTGGATTAATATGATATTTATTTTTTCTCTTCATCCATGTCTTTGTGACCTTATAAACAGATTAGATGGAAAGTAGACGTTATGGTAGGCCCTATGAATGTTTTAATAGTGAGAATCATTGCCCTACTGCTATTTTTGGTGTGATACACTTGACCCTTGTAAATTACTTATTTTTGGGACGAAAATTTAAAATGATATCTTCAAATGGATGAAAGGTGTAGATATCATAAATACATCATTGTGCGTCCCGTTTAACTTTAATCTCCTTTGAACCGTTCGTACAACATGGAGATCGAGGAACCTCAGCGCTCGTTTTCCCACGACACGTACCCACATCAGGTTGTTGGTGCGCGGTACACCAGCCAATTCACTTCCTACTTAGGGCGCGCGAGGGACGCGGATTAGCTACTGACAGGTTGAGTAGCCAGGATCGCTACTGAAGTTAAGTTACCAAGTTCTGTGGGCCCCATCATGATGTATGTTTTGTATCCACACCGTTAATCCATTCGGAGAGGTCATATTAGAGCATGATCATATTAGCTACTCAACCACTTAGTAGCTAATCCACGTCCGCGCACTAAAGCATGAGCGCTCATCTTAGCATGCCATGTGCACACGCCACCAAAGCCGGTGGCGTGTTGTACACCATCCAATCTGCTTCATGTTAAGTGGGTTATCGTTCATACCTGTTTGAAAGAAATCAGTCAAAAGCGAAAAAAGATGAAAAAAAAGTCCGACTGACAAGTGAAAGGTGGACTGAGGCTTGGACGCGGGTTCTGTGGGGCCCACCGTGGTGTAAGTGTTTTATCCACGCTGTTCAACACTTTTTTCATATAATTTTATGGTATGAGCCAAAAAACGAGGCACCTACAAGGCTTAGGTGGACCACAAAGTGGGGATTGAACTTCCACCATTAAAAACTTCCTGGGAGCAGGAGAAGTTTCAGATCAAACTGATAATTGTGTTTTCACTTCATCCGTGCCTAAATGACCTTATGAATAGGTTCACTTTGGCCCATAGAAAGGTTTCAACAACGGGTATTAGCTTCGGCAAAGCTTCCTTTGGTGTGGTCTACTAGATCCGTAGAACTGCCTCACTTTTAGGATAATACCTAAAAATGATACGAGAAAAGCAGAAAATGGTGTGGATAAAACACTTACATCATGGTGAGCCCCACATATTCCTACCTATATGGATTACTACCGGGAAGCGGAACACTAGCTATATAGCTGATGTATTGATGTCAGCAAGTTCTGTAGGTCTGATCATAAGGTATGCATTATATCCAAACCGTCCATCCATTTGGCAAGCTTGTCTTAAGGCTTAAGATGAAAAATAAGACAGATCTAACTATCAAGTGGACCACACTGCAAAAATCAGCAGGGAATTGAACATCTACCATTGAAACTTTCTTTAGGGTCACGGAAATTTTGGATCAATATAAAATTTGTTTTTCATCTTAATTCAGGTATTTGTGACCTTATGAACAGATTAGATGTAAAATTAATGTTATGGTGGGCCCTACAGATTGTTTAACGGTGAAAATCATTATTTCCCCTGCTATTTATGATGTGGTCCAGATGATCTTTGGATATGATTCATTTTTTGGATAATGCCCTAAAATGAACTCTAAACATAGATGAACGGTGTAGATGTAATAAATACATCAATGTGGGCCCCATGTAACTTTGATCTCCTTTGAACGGTTTGTACAACTCGAAACTCGAGGAGCACCAGTGCTCATCTTCGCACTACGTGTACCTACAACAGCTATATAGCTGGTGTGAGGTACACCAGCTAATCCGCTTCCATCCGAGCGAGGGTACGATGCAATCCACATCCAGCTTAGATGGCGCAAGGCAGTCACAATGACAATGACAATGACTTGTTAAGCATCTAATTACTTAACCGGAAGCAGATTGGCTAGTGTACCTCGCATCCGCTATATAGCTACTATATTGATGTCAGCAAATTCCGTGGGTCTAATCATGAGATATGTGTTATATCCAAACCATCCATCCATTTGAAGAGCTCGTCTTAAGGCTTGAGATGAAAAATAAGATAGATCTAATTATCAAGTGGACCACAATGCAAAAAACCAATGGGAGATTGAACACCTATCACTGAAACCCTTTTTTGGGGTCACAGAAGTTTTGGATCAATATGAAATTTGTTTTTTCTCTTCATTCAGGTACTTGTGAACTCATGAACAAATTAGATGTAAAATAAACATTATGGTGGGCCTTACAAATTGTTTAACGATAAAAATCATTATCTCCGCTGCTATTTGTGATGCGGTCATATGATCTTTTTATATGATTCATCTTTTGAATAATGTTCTAAAATAATCTCTAAAAATAGAATGGTGTAAATATAATAAATACATCACTGTGGAACATGAAGAGAATCCGTGCTAGTCACGACATGTACCTACAACAGCTATACAGCTGATGTGCGGTACACCAGCCGATTCGCTTCCCACTTAACCAGCGTCACTTGTTGACACGTGGTTGAGATTTTAGAGGTCTTACATGATCTGAAGCGGAGTGGCTGGTGTACCACACCCAGGCATATAGCTGGTCTAGACACGTGTCGTGGGAAGACGAGCACCAACGCTCCTCGAGCTATTGGCTGTGCAAACGGTTCAAAGTAGATCAAAGTTACATGGCTACGGCTCAAAGTAGATCCAAGTTACATGGCTCCACAGTGATGTATTTATTATATCCATACGGTTCATCATTTTTCCATATCATTTTAGATCATTAGACAAAATAATAAATCATATCCAAAACTTAAATGGACCGCACCAAAAATAGAAGTGAGGATAATGATTTTCACCATTAAAAAAATTTGTAAGGCCTACTATAATGTTTATTTTCCATCCAATCTGTTAATAAAGTCACAAATACATGAATAAAGAATGAAAACAAATTTCATATTGATCCTAAACATCTGTGACCCCGAAAGGGTTACAATGGTAGACGTTCAATCCCCCACTATTGTTTGCAGTGAGGTACAACTGATCTTTAGATTTGTCTTATTTTTTGGTTCAAGCCTTAAGAAGAGCTCACCAAATGGATGAACGGTTTGGATATAATACATACATCATGATGGGACCCACAAAACTTGCGGATGTCAATGCAGGAGGTACATAGCTGGTGTGTGGTACACCAGCCAATCCGCTTCCTACATGATCCTCCACCCAAGTATGGTTAAGTTTTGAGTTCATACAGGTGTGGCGGAGTTTCAGTGATCCAGGCCAGTGGTTTGTTGGGCCACATCTTGGATGGTTCATGCTCCAAAAGTGATGACATTGAGAGTTCAGTTGGAACTTTTGTTGTTGAATGTGGACCGCCTAGTTTCTCTCGTCTATTTGTGGGCCACAATTGAAAGGTTGGGATTGACCACTGGGAGATTCTTTTGGGGCACAGTGCTTCCTTGGTGAGAGCCCGGACTCACCCAAGATGGTGCATCCTTACCATGGGAGCCCACCTTGATGTATGTACTTTGTATATATCCATGTCATCTATCCATTTTTCCATATCATTTTAGAGCATTAACCCAAAAATGAAACGGATCTAATTATCAGGTGGACCATACCAAAGGAAACAGTGGTGATTGACCATCAATGGACCACACAACTTTTGGATCAAGCTGATATTTGTTTATTTCCCTTCATCCAGGCTTTTGTGACCTTATCAACATTTTTGATGGCAAACAAACGCCACGGAGACATTAAGGTGCTCCCTAAGTAGTTTCTAATGGTAGGGTGTTCCATCACCACTTTTCCTATGCTATGGTTCACCCGATAATTGGGTTTGCTTCATTTTTGGGATAATTCCCTAAAATGATCTGAAAAATCGTATGGATGGTGTGGCCAGATACACCATGCTGAGGGCCGGACTGGCTTTGTTGAGTCCAGGATCTCACCTAATCCGGCCCCCCTGGTGAAGCCTAAACCAACGACCTAGAAATTAAACCATACGCATCACTTGTAATAAACAGAAAAGTGTAGTGTCTGTGTAATCCTTGAGCTCTCAGTTTGTTCAGATGAGGCCCATGCATGGCTGGTTGAGTGAGAAAAAAAAAAATGGCACAGGAAATAATTAGACAAAATATAAAAGATAAAATGGAACCTCGTACCTGTAATTAAATTGGGAAGACAGTCAACCGTTTAGTAACTGTATAGTTGAATTTTGAGAGTATTGCTAGGTTTAAGCACATAGTAAGTCGCTTTCTTCAAGATAGTGTGTACACCTTAGGTGCGATGAACCAATGTAAAAGGCTCCGAAGCACTATCTCCATGATACAAATGCCGTAGTTGACAAATCACTGTAACGTGCACAGGCGGTGGTAAAATCCCAACATCATCCCCTTACATAAAATTCCACCAGATCTATCTTATCATCAAAAGAGAGAGAAAGGAAGGGATGTTTTATTTATTTATTATTTTTTTAAAATATTGAAAAAGTAGACCATGGTTTTATAAAAAGAACATCTTACCGTCATGAGTACAGATGGCTTCCTAATGTCAGATTGTTACATTTGCAAATGAATCCAAGAACTGTATCTCTCGACCATTATGAATGCAAATGAATTAAAAATAAAAATAAAAATGTAACTTCCAACTGTTATAAATGTAAACAAATTAAAAAAAAAATGTAACTCAATATCATAAATCAATTGAATTCAATTTTTTTTCTCCTTTGTTTTTCTTTTAGGAATATACTAACAATCTCTCATTTATTTCAAAAAATAAAAAATAAAAAATGGCAATATGAAAAGCTAATGTACGTAAATGAAGATGACGTAATGTCGTTAACCTCACTTGATGAAGCATATTTAAACTAAAAGAAATTAGTTAACCAGATCTGGAACCAACTTAAAATTTTATTTTATTATTTTTTTTTTTTTAAAAGACTACACACAAAACACATCCAGTAGTTTAGATTTTATAGTTTAGATTTTACTAGATGTTTAGAGTTACATGTTACGACCATGTGCTATATCCTCATTTCATGAGTGCTTTAAAGACTTATCCCTATTATCGTAGGAAGTAGCCTACATCCAAACTCATATAGGGGAATTCATCAGAGGTGTCTTTGTAACAAATTTTTACCCCAAAGTAAGTCAATGGTATAACTTATTAAGGGATATACCCATCTCTACATATTACAGAGATTCACATTACTAATTATCATAGGGAGGGACTTAAAAATATTTTTTCCTAAATATGTAATGCAATTCAACTAAAGAATCACATGCAAAATTATTTTTTCCCTTGAACTTAATTCTTAGTATCTCGAGTCCTTAAGGTGTGGTTATCTATTTTTCAGTGATTCATTTTTGTATAAAGACATTTTCTCTAGTTAGAGCTTTTGTTAAGGGATCCATACTATTATCATTAAATCTTAAAAAGTCTAAATTTATCACAACATTATTTAGTAGTTATCTCACATAACCATGCTTCAAAAGGACTTGTTTAGATTTTTATATTATAATACTTGTTATTGGCTCTCTCTATAGTAGCCAAGTTATCTAAATGCATGGATATAGGACATGGTACCAGATAAAAAATTGTATATCAATTATTCATGTTTTAATCTATTTTGCCTCATCATCCATTGTTGCCAAGACAACCAATTTAGATTCCATAGTGGATCGAGCTATACAAGTCATTTTTTATTTTTTTTCATGAAACAACTTCACTTGCCATGGTGAAAATAAACCACTAGTAGATTTAGAATTCTCTAGTCCTGTAGACATTCCACCCAAAATGAGAATAAATTGTTTTTCAGACTTTATCTAGACTTCAATAAAATCATTCATTTGCAACTCAAAAACCATTGAAAATCTAAATTGATCAAATGAGTAGGACTCTCGACACGATACGATACGAGAATAACCAACGAACCTGATTGGTGGATTCGGACCCTAACAAAGCAAACCTCAGCCGATAGTCTATGATCTCAGAAAACCCTGTGTACCTCTTCAATAAAATTATCTTAGCCAAACTGATAAGCGTCAAAAAACCAAACGGATAGGTCGAAAGTGACATCGACACCTTCCAACAGGTCTAATCAGCTCCAAATACCCCTGTGCATGGCATAATACATGCGGAAATAGACAAAATAGACCCTCGGTTCATTGCAAGACAGTGGTATACCTAACATGCTTTATACTTAACAACGATATCACCTAAACTAGTAAATGCTAAAATCTCATGTCAAGGATGCGTGATAACAATGTCAACTCAGGGTGAGCTAATGGGTGGAATTTATAAATTCAATGCACCAACTGCCATTCTGGGAGCCCAGAGTTAAGGAGAGTTAGAGAGAGGTTGAGAGAAACGTCAGGGGAAGGGTCATGTCCTTTGAAAACTTCAGAGATTCCTGACCAACATCAAGGTCCTGTTTGACTTAGGAGGCTAGCCTTAGGAAAAATAATCCATTAAATAAGATAGTAAAGTTAAGAGTAGGATTGGAATTCGATCATTCCTCTTGCACAAAATTTTTTTGTCAGACCTCTCATTTTCTTTTTCAAATCTCAACCAAGCTCAATTCACATTCCACTCCATATATTCTCAATATCTCTGCAATATCAGCTCGCATTTTTATTTTTATTTTTACTTTCCACTCATTTTTCTCTACTTCATTTCCCAAACTCTGTGAAGTAAGGCTAGGTGTAACGTCCTGGATTTTCATTGTTTTGGATTTCCAAAATTCTTGAATTTTTTTTATATAATTAACTTATAATATCACTTACTGACCGTTAGCAATCAATGTTAGTTTATACACGAGTGGAATCAGTAAAGAACCGCACAAATCCGATTAATCAACTGTAAGAAGCCAACGAACCCGTCCGATCACTTGAACATCAGGTGTAGCCCCATAATTTACTCACATAGGACCCAAATCTAACCGACCCATCGCGAACAAATCAAGACAATCATGACTAAATTAAAGATCTAACTAAGGCCGAGTCCGATAAGGCTTGGATCTTAAATAATAGACCAAATCAACCCCGTTACTCTTTTAACTTAAAACCGATGGTTTAGAGTAATCATGACCAAATCTTCACTTTCACTAGTTATAAATAGGTCACACTATGAATATAGTTAATCCAAACCCTAATCATTGCCTATGAGAAATCTCAATACCTAGTTCATTCTATGTAACGCCCCGAACTTTTCGATGCTCGGGCATCGAAAGTCCTCGAGCGTTACCATAAGATTCAACGTGACATATATATGTGTACGATACCAATCCAATTACTCTAGCCTTACATCCTTGCCCTGACATAAAATTTAACCGTTGGGGATGATCTTCATTCATAAATCAAGCCATCCGACCATTGAATTTCAAGACAAGCTCACCCATCACGTGATTTGACCTAAGTACTGTCCCTTAGATGACATGACAAATAACTCCCTATACATAATGATTTAGATATACATTCTTTTATAAGAACTGCTTAGAAACGTGCCTATAACCATGTAGAGCCATTGGATTTCCCAAAACTCACACATCAGTAATAATTACGAAAATGCCATTGACCTAGGCCCCTGAATTCCAATTCACACGGTTCTCATCATCCGTTTCATGTGAAATTTTATACCAGGCCTAATTATCATAAATTAACCGTACACATCAAATTTCAGCCCTTAGATCATAGTAAATCAGCTACTTGACCTCTACATCCATTCGTACACTTATCAGATCAAGATTCTGATCCATTCATCTTGTTCACCCCATATGGATATGCTTAACCTACCATTAGAATTTTAATCCGAGGAACTTACACATGTGAACAAGTCACTCGAATCCAACAGTAAATGTGTCATACCCGTAATCACTCCAGAAACACACCTGATGACCATTCATTTACAAAACTGACCGTATATCCACTGACATACATGGCCAGAGTGCTAACCATCAAGTCCCCTTATTATTAACAAGTCATCTGACCACCCATCATGTTTGGATCCGCTAAACGGGCCATGTTAACATCATGGCAAACTGATCATCATGAAGATCTTAGGGTTTAGGTTCTAACTGCCCGGAAACTTTTTAATCAGAAGAGTATAAATATTATTTTAGAATTTTAAAATATATTAACCATTAAAGGAGAATCTTAATCATCCTTGGAAGATCATAGCTCAAATTTAGGTGACGGAAAGTGCATAAAAAATAAAGATCACCTGTCAAATTTCATCATATTTAGACAGTAAACTTATGAGTTACAGACGGCAGAAGTTTTGACAAGAAAAAGGGTAGAACTGTAAATATTGTAAGAAGTAAATGCATGTAACTGTTTGAGTAAAGTTTTAACGGTCAATACATTAGTAGATCGTGCGGTCCACCTGAAGTTTGGATCTACTTCAAATTTGAGACCATAGGTTTACACTACGTGTCAAAGACGGTGAACGGAGCGGATTTGTTAACAAATATCACTATAGGGCACACCTGATTTTTCTCCAACCGTGCATGAAAGTTTATATTTTACGTAAATGATTTCCTTGGTTGAAAGTGAACAATGTCCCACCTTAATTAAAGGGTGGCTCACCTGGGTTCTAGATCGACCCCTATAATACGGCTGAACACACCTTAGGATCATTAGAATCCTTTTAACCATTGACGTTTAATTTTGAGGTGATCCAACCATTAAACTAACTGAAATCTATAATTAGAGCTAGAAATAAGCAAAATTGAGAGTATGGCCCACCCAAGCTTTGAAATTTCCTCATCTCCGGTCAGGTGACCCAAATGGGCCCGCAGAGAATCATGGATGGTGTGGATTTCCCAAAAACATCCCAGTTGACCCCACTTAATGGGTGTATGCACATCAGTAAGTGCACTCGCCGTGCACCGAGTAGGGCACGCTCGGTCAGAGCCTCTGACCCGTGTTCAGAAACTTCTCTCTTCCTTTCGGCGGTGTCAGCGGACGGCCCACCGTCCGAGGACTTTGATCCGTGGCCCACCGTCCGGCCCTGTTAGGATGATCCAAACCGTCCATTTGATTAAGGAGGTAGAACTGACCAAAACTCAACTAACAGAACTGAATTTTACGCACATTTTACGCACATGTGGTCACACGAGAACCAGCGCAAAACAGCCCAAAAACACAAAAAATTTCCAGAAATAGAAACTATCCGTTGCCAAGAGGACGATCCGCGTGAGCTCCCTTCTCTCAACCTCAGCCGTCCATTAGCTGAAGTCTCAACCATCCAATGATGTCCACGTGGATTGATGTTTAGTAGAAAACCAGCAATCGAAACCACCCACGGCTAGTTGTTTGAAGAAAAACAGGGGGCGAGAGAGAAAACAGGGGGTCGGTTTGGGTCTGGTTTAAATGCTGTTGGATGCTTCCAGTGGCAGTAATGAAAAAAAAAAAGAAAGTGAAGAAAGAAACGAAAATGAGAGAAAAGATAGAGAGTGAGAGAAAAGAGAGGAAGAAGAAGGAGGAAATAGGGAGCGTGAACGTGGGTCCACACAGCCGGGTGAGTAGCCTGCAAATGCCATTTCTCTTGTTCATTTCTTCTTATTTACTCTCCTCCATTTCGTATAGTTATAAGCCCTAATATAAGCCAAGTTTGGGGCCAAGATCCGTCCATGGTAGAGCTTGAATAGGGCTTGATTATGGCTCCGTTTTGAGGCTGAACGTGGCCTGAGTTCAGGGCCTGTTTGGGGTCGAACGGTAGCATGCAAATAGCCCCAGCCAAGGGCTGAAACGCGACCCAAAATCCACCTGCAAACAAGCTCCGGTCGGCCCGCAACACGCCCCAAAAATGGGACGGGAACTCGGGAGAAAACTCCCCTGTTCAGGTCATTTTCGTGGCTGGAATCTGTACAACAGCTATATTGCTGCTGTATTGACGCTACCAAGTTACGTGGGTCTTAGTGCGGTATGTGTTATGCAACACTGTCCATCCATTTTACTTAAAGTGGGACCCCACCTAGATGTATGTTATGCCTCCACCGTTCATCCCATTTCCCACCTCATTTTAGGCGTTGACCCGAAAAATGAAGCCAACCCAACTCTCTGGTAGGCCACACCAGTAGAAAGACTGATTTAATAGTAGTAAATCATTAGGGCCTGTTGTGATATTTAGGAGCATCAAAACATATCCAAAATTGTATATTACACCTTTCCTGAGTCCTAGAACCCAATGGACGGAGTAGATCCTCCTGATATGGGCCCCACCAATCAAAAACAAAAAAAATATATATACCTGGGTAACATGCACGTAAACGTCCAGAGGACGCTGCCACCTTTTGCATGGTTTTGGCTAGGACCATGGCCCCACCTCAGGCTCCACCGTGATGTGTGTTGAACATCAAAATCGTCTATTTGATGGGTCCCCTTTTTATATGAGGTGCCTCCAAAAATCAACCATACATAGAGCTCAGGTGGCCCACACAATCTACAACCTTGTGAAGACATGTTAAATCATATAAAAGCAACTGCTGGGGTCCACCTGAGATTTGGATGCACCTGAAACTTTGTTTGACCTCCTAAACTAGCGGGACACACTTAATGGATGGGTTGGATTTGTGAACCACAACTTGGTGGGCCCAACAAATGATTATGAATGCTTTAATGGTGGATGAACCTCCTAACTGTTGTGTATGTTACGGACCAAATAATCTTATTCATGGGGCCCCTCAAACCCACACTAGACTCTTTTTAAACATTACCATAATTATCATTATTAGGATTACTAATATTAGAAATGTATAGCCTTTAGTAAATTATTTATATTTATATTAGATTTACATATAAATTACATATAAAGATTAGTAATAGTAGGCATTAATGTTTTATTATATCATTATCAAATATTATCATTAAGGGTAGAGCATATTATGTATTTTCATCACAATGATTATTAGTGTCATGTTAGCTAATATTGGGCATTTTATTAATATTACTTGTTGTTTTGAAATTACTAGTGTTAGTCCTTATCATATTATCATTAGTAAATATTTATACTTAGGAGGTTATTAGTCATTAGATAATGACGGTACATTCAAATATGAACTTATGAGCCCACATTATTAATATTGATAGATCAATACCCCCATAATAAATATTATTTAATCAGTTGCACAACAATAATAATAATATTAAAAATTCAGGATTCAAATTTTAGAATTTAAGTTTAAGACTAAACCCTAAGATAAATAATTCAAACCCTAGGTTATAATCTCGACAATAAATAGTGTATAAAACTCGATCTAACCATGTAATTTCCTAATTCATGATAGGACTCGATTATAAGGGACCACACGTCCCCTAACCATGCTGGTAGGCGATCCAACTATAAGGTGATGATTCTTCCTCGAGCTTTCCATCTTCTCATTAGCTTAAGTTATAGTCTTTATTTAAATTCATAATTGATATATTCCTTATAATCACATGTGTTAGTCAATTTCATGAAATTAAATTGTTGTCTTACATGCTTTATGATTATTCTGTATAATTGTTCATGCTCGTGGATTATTTGTGGATTGCTTACTTTAACTTAAACTGGTACATTAGTGGGAAATTCCACATATAAATGTACACCCATACTTGGGATGTAACTTGACTAGTTGTGATCGTAATGGACCTTCGACTAGGTGGTTATTGAGTGGTGGTCTAGAAGGATGATTGATGTGGGCCTACCATCCAGGGTTGTTGTGCCCAATAATTTTTAAGGATGGTCTTTATCGTATGGTTTTGATATTCGCCCTATGTGGCATATTTTGATACTCGCCCTATATGGTTTATTTTTACGTGGTTTGTTTGGTATTCACCTTATATGGGTTTGATGTTTTATATTGTGCAACCATGTGGTGGTAAGCCCCATATATTGTAATATGATTGGCCACTAGTCGATGGGTTTCCATTAAACATCCTAAGATGGTAGTCTCATGAGCCGGGGATGGTGGTAATGGGACACTATGCCCGAGTGTCGACCTACTGCTGGGCTATACGCTCCCGTAGTGACCTTGAGCTTACCTAAATTGGTGATTATCGGACTAATAACGGTTTGGCTAATCATGCATCCATAGCATATTGGCGATGACGGTGGCTAATCTGGATGCCGTAGACGTGCCCCGGAGTTGTTGGGGTATCGTTTCGCTAGCTCCCGCACCACCGACTATCGACCCTTGTTCGACCGGGATGATTTCCCGTGTCGATGATTTGCATGGGCGACGAGCCCAAGTCCGACCGGATGTGCATCCCAGTCGATGTGCATTCACGCATTCATGCATTTAAAAAGACCGCATCATGTATTGTTTTGATTGCCTTGTTGTTTATAACTATGCTTACATGTGGCGGTGTGTAATCTTGAGGGGAATTCACACTGAGCTGGCCACTCATCCATCAAATATACAACCGTACGTGTGCAGGCTTTAGTGATATGTATGTTCAGACTTGATGAGAAGCAATGTACGATCACCAAGGATGCATGGTAGTATTACCTGGAGGAGCTGCGCGGTCTTGCGGCCTATATTTATATGCTTTCTTCTATTCTTCATGTATTAAATTCTTAAAGATCTTGTACTTGTTAAATTCAGAGACATTGGTTTGTATAAGTCATTATGGGCAGCTTCTTGTATATTTGAAAGATAATGAAAATTTCCTTTTCGTCGATTTGTCCACACTACGCTCATTTGCTTACTCTGATAAAAGAAAAGAAAAATGTATGTACGCTCGAATTTGACCATCCTTTAACGTTAACACTCGGGTTTTTTGGGAAACGGGTCGTGTACTCGGGTCCCGAAGATTCGGGTTGTTACATTCTAGAAATGCCCCGATTTTCCAAACAAGCTCTAGACCACTCGTCGGCGGGCCTGTAGTTCCAAAACTATAGAATAATGTCCGTTTTACTGGGCTTGACGTCCATCGCGAGACATCCAGTTGAGATCGTGATTTAGATCGATCAACTTGGACTTACAAGGTCGGTGCATGAGTTGTGCAAATATTCTTGAAACTAACCAAAAACTTAATTAAGTTACTTATCTGCGTTCGGTCTTTGCCCAAGTTAAGGATTTCGGATCGTCAGTTTACGACCAAACTTTACCTGTGGAGTAAGGATATTTCCCTGCTCATATCCGTATAGCCGCGGCCCCGATCGACTATCGGTGACTGTTGAATAGACTTCTAATCATATCTGTCGATCGACGCATCCAAATGGCGAGCCGATCATATACATACGCAGATCATCATTAGGGCTAACTATCCTACGGTATATATCAATATGTACACTCCATAGTGGGCCCTATAACTTAGAAAGACCATCCCATAGGTTTAGTATAGTAAAAAACCTAGCCCTTTGGGTCATTTACACCAAATCTGGCATTATAAAAAGGCCTCATTTGGGCACCCCCTCTCCTCACACGATTTTTCCCTAGAGAAGGAAAGAGAGGAGAGAAAAGGGAGAAGAGAAAGAGGAGAAAGGAGGAAAAAGAGAGAGGAAGAAGAAAGGAAAGGAGTGTGTGGTAGGAGGTGAAGCCCAAGGAAGCTTGTAACCTTAGAGAAATACCTTCTCCTTCCCATATCCACAACTACAAGCCACTTCCAACCGATTGGGGAGGTAAGCACCCATCTTTTTTTGTAATCTTTGGAGTTGAGCTGAGAAATGCATGTAATCCTAACATGCAAGTCATTTGGCTCAGGATCTTTACGAATCAACCCACGAGTTTGGCAACCCTAGATCGTTTCCTAAAGTCTTCAACGATCCATAGGTGCAAATATTATCCTTAGGTGGCCTAGCACCAACTATACTATAAGTCTAATGATTTTGATTGCTTGGATGATATATTTGGATAATCTAGAGCAAACCTAGGATTTGGACGTTTGTTTGGGGATTGTATGGAATTGTATGTTTGTTTAAGTTCTCATATGATGTTGTTCGTGCTTCTCACATGCTTAGGTTATAATGGATTATTACATGTTCATGTCTTGTATGATTTTCTCATATGGTATTGCTTTGTAACATGTATGATTCATTAATTCTTGTGCATTTTGGTTCTAAGAGATGTAGGAAGTGCTTAACTTCCTCACCAACCCACACAACACACATGCACCTTGTTCATGATATTGTTAGCTTTGCTTGCTAGGAGAATCTGAATTGTATGTTGAGAAGTATGTGAACATGATGTTGTTTATGCTAGTTGATACATTGATAGTTGGCATGTTGTGGATCACCATCAAAACCCTTGGGTTGGTCAGGAACGTGAGGAGAGCGAAGGTGGTCCTGTTGGTAGGACTATCCTGAGGCTAAACCCATGGATTTGGGCGTGTGCGTGTAGGTGACTGTAGTTAGACTACATGGGTCGCTCGTACCCGATGTCATCTGTCACACACTTGCCTGGACTCGTGCGGTCTAGTCTGCTGGCTGACCAACCTTGTTTGCTAACCGTGTTTGCTCGCCTATGTATGGAACCTGGAACACCCTTCAACCATTGTAGCCCATTGCTAATCATTTAAAGCCAATCCACCAACACGTGAGCCGGGCATGGCGGAATGGGACACTGTGTCTGAGCTGTCGGCCTATGCTGGGGTGACGAACCTCCCCGTAGTGACCGCGAGCGATCCCTTTCCATAGCACTCCTCATGTACTGGAAATCGGGGATGGCGAACCCGACGGGATCACGGATCGCGGAGCCCTGGCCTCGTACGTTGACGGGCCTTGGCATCACAACCAGTTAAGGGCATTGAATATGTGAGGTGTATCCGATTCCCCAACCTGTTGGATGAATGGACTTAACTAAGAACTCAGCTAACATGATCATATTGCATCGCACTAGTTAGGGTGATGACTCGGCAGTCGAGGTCGCTCTGAGGGAATGTTGGTTATACGCAATCGTTAGATAGAGTCGCTCGAGGGAGTGTTGTGGCGAGGGCATGCATCATATCATCCGTCATGCATGCGCATTAATAAGATTAGTTAGGTGTTTGTGAATGATTGCTTTTCATTAAGTTCATAATATAATTGATGTCTGTTACAACTTAAGACTAATAACACCCATTGAGTTGATCACTCACTCCCACTCTGGGACGGTGTTTTAAAACACCAACCAGACTCTCCCGTAGATGCAGGTGATGCAGATTTCGAGGAGCCTGACGATGCGAGTCTCGAGGAGGAGGACGAGCTCTCCTACTTCCAGTTGATGAGCGAGTCTTCTTCGGCTTAGTAGATGGGGCGTTGGATCGCTGAGTAGTGGACTCAGCTTTATTATTTTGGACTTACTATTCTTTTTGTGGTTTTGTTGGGCAACGCTTCGTGCGACCCATTTATATTTATTTTTAGACCTGTATATATACTTGATTTCTTTCTTTTCAGTAGCTTTGTGTGGTTGTGCTCATGTTCCAGGAAATTCCAGACTCTGATTAAACGTATATTAATGAAAATCGGTTATAAGTGACCCCGGGAACTCGGGAGTCGTGTGTATGCACGACCCCCGATTTTCAGGACGTTACACTAGGTTTGCAATTTCTTTTAATTACTACATTTTATTTTATTTTTGCCTATTCGAAGTCACTTTACTATCTATGCACCGAACCCGAGCCCGAGACCGAGATCGAGCCCGAACCCGAGTGCGCGCGGGCGCAAGGTCCATAGTCCACGGACTAGGTAGGTAAATATTATAATACTCCACTGTTATCATTTAAACCACAGATTTTTCTCTTCCCTTTCCCATGTGGGATTATTCCAAAAAATCCATAAAACGGTGTTTTTTCCAAACAACACAATATATATCATATATTATTTTTTATTATTAAAATATATTTTATTTAAAAATCAATATTTTGTAACAGTAGCTAAGTCAGAAAATCAGGATAACACAGTTGGCTACACACAGTGGGTATTTGAGGTTATTTTTATTGCAACTTTGTCAATCTTAGCCGTGGGCGCTGTTATCAGGCGAGCATAAAATGACGTGGAAGAAGGAGAATTCGTTTTGCTTCCGTCGCGACTCAGGATCTACCATGTGTCGCTGCCACTGGAGCCCACATGCTGAGATGTTCTGATGATTTGAATAATCATATTTCCATTAAAAGTCATAAATAAGCTATTATCTCGTAACTGATCTTCATTAATGATTCAGACTTTGGATTTTTAGAGTTGAATTTGAACCATTAAAATTTTTCCTGACTCGCGATTAAAACGAGCAGAGATTGCGACACCTGATAGTTCCTGACTCGCGACAGATGCAGAACGAACTCTGAAAAAGGAAGGCCCGAAGAGGCGAATCTATTTTTTCTTCCTTAAAATTGATAAAGAAGGTTAGAAAGGGTAGCGGATTGCGTAGTGAGTAACTATAGCGTACTCACACCCACATCAGACAGTGAGATGCCTCGTTTCAACACTTGAGGTCTTGGTATCGATCGGGGTGGCTAACATGGAGTGTCTGTACTAACATGGGTGTGAACTAACAAGCTAGCCCAAAAAAAAAAAACTATAGCGTACTCAGCTGAATTAAACGTATACCGTTGAAAAATTCTTGGGACCACGGAAGTTTTGGATCAAGCTTATATTTCGTATTTCCATTCATTTATGTCCGTACAATCTTATGAACAGCTTGGATGACAAATAAATAACACTGTGGGGCCTAGCAAGGTTTCAACGGTGGAAATCATTATCCCCACCACTGTTTCCTGTGGTACGATTCACTTGATATTTGGATATGCTTCAATTTTAGGCTCAACGCCTTAAACTAGATGGAAAAACTAATGGACGGCATGGATAGGCTACATACATTAAAGGTGGGCCCTGAATCTTTGGATATGCTTCAATTTTAGGCTCAACGCCTTAAATTAGATGGAAAAACTAATGGACGGCGTGGATAGGCTACATACATTAAAGGTGGGCCCGACTGAGTTTACTGAGTACGATGAGAGCTTACTGAGTTACCGACTTCGTTAGAAAGCCGATTAAAACGAGCGGACATTGCGTACGAGTTATAGAGACGCCGATTTCTTGCTAAAGCCCTTCGCAGAAAGTTCAGGATCTTGGGTGGGGCCCACTACAATGTATGTGAGAAATCCATTCTGTCCATCCGTTTTACCAGCTCATTTTATTACGTTCAACTGAAAATGAGTGGATACAAAACTCAAGTGGGTCACACCAAAGGGAAAATTATGGAAAGAAATTACTACCGTTGAAACCTTCATGGCTCCGCCTTGACGTTTATATGCTATCCAAACCGTTTATAAGGTCATTCCCAATGGATGAAGTGAAAAAACTAAAAAATAGCCTGCTACAAAACTTGTATGGTCATAGCTATGCTTCAACGGTTCTCATTGAATTCCCACTTTTTCCTCTTGTGTGGCCGACCTGAGTGTTTGATACACCTCATTTTTGGTAACATGCCCTAAATTGAGCTCGAAAAACGGATGGACGGGGTAGATTTCTCACAAACATCCCGATGGGCCCCACCCATCATCCTTGCGCCGGAAAAAGGGCGTCCGAATTATAGCGTACTGAGGGAACTCTGTGGGCGTCCATGTTATATGTCTTATCCACGCCGTACATCCGCTTTATCAGCTTATTTAAGGGCATGATCGCATATAAAAATGGAAATTTTACAAAATAGCACCTAATTAATTTCAGGTGTTTGACAATAACAAGTTATTCCCTTTGATAAATAATGTTTGACAATTCCTTTGATAAATAATCATAATTAAAATTTAAATAAATAAAAAAAACATGTTTATTCTCATTCACTTGCACTAAGAAAAACAAACATAGATGAAATAGAAGAGAAGATAAACACCTGAAATTAAAGAAAACAATCGATATAGCTAGGCAAACCCAAATCTCCGATGGTTCGTCGTATTCTTTATCATCATAATCACATGTATACTTATCCAGCAAATGGATCTAGCTGCACTTGCTTTCATCTTCTTTTAAGAGATCTGAAAGCTCTTCACAAATCTTCTCCAGCTTGCCATCGTCTAGAAAATCAAGGCCGTGAACATGATCATCATCTTCAATAAAACTACTATAATAACCAGTTCGTGAAAGATCCAAAACATCTTTAACAAGTTCATTTCTTCCTCCTTGGCTGGAAGATCCAATTACAAGCTTGTCTTCAAGACCACCACAAACTCTCTTGTTGGCATTGTGATTGGTTTCTTGGTGTTTGAGTTTCTTTCTCAGATGGTTATTCCAGTAGTTCTTGATTTCATTATCACTTCGGCCCGGCAGATATTTGGCAATGAGAGACCATCTGTTTCCCAGTTGTGCATGGAGTCTAACGATAAGATCTTCTTCGTCTGGTTCGATGTTGCCTCTCTTGATGTCGGGTCTCAGATAGTTCATCCATCTGAATCTACAACTCCTTCTGATGGGTTTTTTTGACCCGTTGTCCTTTCGCAATTGGGATGCGCAAAGTCCTTTCGCAACTAGGATGCGCAAGTCCTTTCGCAACTAGGATGCGGAAAGGAGTTTCCTAAAACTATAAAAAGGGGTCTCTAGGATTTTTCTACATATATTGTGTTGATGAGAAAAATACAAGAGGGCTATCAAAGGTGAGAGAGAGGAGAAAGAGAGAGGAAGCTTATAGAAGGGAGGTTACTGTTCGGGAGGTTTTTCTACTTTGCAATTTATATCTCGGTAACTTTATGTCCTCATAATCAGTTAGATCTCTTCGTTTTCTCTATTTCTCTTATTGTTCATCCACTTCTACGTGAGTGAAGAAGGTTGTAAACGTTCTACTTCATAGTGGATTGTTGATCTGGACGAGGTCCCGTGGTTTTTACCTCTTTGAGGGTTTTCCACGTAAAAATCTCTTGTGTGGTGTGTGATTGATGCATTGATTATTTTCATTGCTTTATTATCCATAATTCTGGTTTGTTCTGGAGGGCTAGATCCTAAGGTTTTGTGCAAGGCACCCCAACACCTTCCGCATCTCTGAAGACCTTGACTCACGAAACCATAAAAATATAATTATTATTTTTATTTAATGTTTCGTTTGAGGAGCAAGGACAATGCAAATTGAGAGATCATTGGCAAATGAAAATGGTAAAAGAATGCAAGGATAAAACACATGAATGGAGGCTCCTCATGGGATCACGACCATCCGTGGCACAAACTACAAATCCCCGCATGGGATCCCTATCGATTTCCTTGATCGCCTCCTCATCATCACAACACAACCCTACACCGAGGAAGAGATCGTAAGATCCTCGACATCAGGTGCCAAGAGGAAGAAGTGGAGATGTCGGAAGCTGCAAGAGTCCTACTAACAAGATTGGCGTTGAGACGTCTCTGAGGTTTGCAATTCATCTGATTACGGCAGCGTCATTGGCTTGCCAGAAGCGGAAGGGGAAGGTGGTGGATATGGAGGATATTAGCAGGGTGTATCAGCTCTTCCTCGACGTGAAGAGATCGACTCAGTACTTGGTGGAGTATCAGAATCAGTACATGTTCAGTGAAGTGCCGAGGGAGGGAGAGGAAGATCGGCGATACCATGCATTCATGATTTGGGTTTTGAAGCAGATGGTGGCGCTTGCACGAAGCAGGGGCGATTGGAGGTTAGGCAGTAGAGGTTGGTATATACTTATCCCTGTTATTTCTTTGTACAATGACTGATACTGATTGTGGGAATTTCGTTGGCGGAAGATGCATTTTTCAGGCATGGAAATGCATGGTGTGAGATCTTTTGGGGTATCTCCCTCTTATAAGAATTTTCGAGACTTTGGTCGTATATCTGCAAGAACAAAAACAAAGGGAAGATGAAGACCAGGTAAATTTGGAAATAGTGCCAAAGGCAGCCATGGCCAAGACCGTGCACTTCATGGTAACATTCATGATCATCGCCACCCAATATGCAAAGACAACGTCGTGAGTCGTAGCAACAGTCCATGTAGGAATAATCTTCCAATCTCTCCCTCTTATAAGAATTTTCAGGACCTTGGTCGTCTATATGCAGGAATAAAAACAAATGAGAGATGAAGACAAGGTAAATCTGGAAATGGTGCTAAAGGCAGCCATGACCCAGACCGTGCACTTCATAGCAACATTCATGACATCACCACCCGATATGCAAAGACAACGTGGCAGCCATAGCAACAGCGCATACAGGGAACTTTCAATCTATCATCGCCACCCAATATGCAAAGACAAAGGGAAGAGAAAGACGAAGTAAAATCTTGAAATGGTGGTGAAAGTGGCCATGCCCCCGCATAAGCTTTACAAGAGCTGTTTAATTTGCTCACTCAAAGGGACTGACCGTTTCACCAATACTTCTTCCATTGGGAGGCCAGTATCGCGAATGAAAGTTTAAATGACATTACCAGTTCTTTGGGGCACTGTTCTCCAATTCCCGCCACCATTCGCCTCAACATACTTTCTTAGCAACGCGTCTTCCTCAGCCGTCCATCGCCTTCTGTGCAGTCCTATATTTGAACAACAACAGCAAGGTTTTCTTCCCATGAGAGATACAAAAAGAGATGATACGGCAAATAGCTAGGTAATACCGCACCCGCTCGATCTTCTTTTATAGACAAATGTCCGGAACCACAAGGTACAGTCCACCCGAAGGATATTCCTTCGGGTGGGCCATAGCTTATAGCGTAACCTGCTGGACTGGAGCGATTCTCTTAGGAAATAATTAGTAGAAATTAACAAATAATTTAAAGTTGTCGATATTTTGAAAAACTCGTGATACTATATCCACTTTATTTCTCAGAAAATATCTCCATAAAAATCTACCGATGTTGGCTACATAATTCCAAGTATTTTGTTAGGGTGGATGGATGGAATGTAATCTTTGGGATGGGAACACGTGAGAGGGAGCTGTTTAACGGGTTAGATGTCACTCACACATGAAAGGTTGTAAGCTATTAGCTTGGTGGGCCATAGTTTATGGTCCAACCAATTGGACTGGAAGCAGATTGCGTCCGATCCCAGTTAGAAAATCAACTGTCTGACCAGAACTCTTGTGGGCCCACCGTAATGTATCTGTTTATCGACTAGTCTATCCATTTTCTCATATTAGTTTAAGGTATTAGAACAAAAATGAAGAAGACCAAACGTACAAGTGGACCACACCAAATAATAAACTTGTATGCATTAAATGCACAAAACCATTGAATGCAAGATGCATTAAATGCAAGAGTCATCTCTTGTGTGTGGTCTAATTGAGAGCTGGATATGCTTATTTCTTGTGTGTGGTCTAATTGGTCTAATTGACGGTGAAGTGAAGTGAATTGACCGCAAAGTACGTGGAAATGGCCGTGAAGTGAAGTGAATTGACCATGAAGTGTGCTGAATTGACCGTGAATGAACACGGAATCACCGCAAATGACCATGAAATGCATGAAAACACTACAAGAAAAATATGAATTACCGGCGGCCAAAATCGCCCCTAAAAGTCCAAAAAACCGCCGGTATAAGAATTACCGTGATCGGCCGATGGCACCGCCGCATAAGAAGCGTCGCTATTTATCGGCGGTCGTCCATTTTCAGCGGCGGTTTTGGCGGCCGCCGCTGTAAATGTGCTTTACCGGTGCTTCTTAGCATTTAGCGGCGACTCCCTAACTGCCGCTAATAACTATAAAAGCGCCGGTAGATGCCATTAAAGCGCCGCTAGAAACGCCGTTAAAGATATGAGGAACGCGAGTAAAATTCGTAATAAACGCCGCTATAGAACAACCGCCGGTAAAAAGTTGTAACCTATGCTAATGAGAAATTTAAAAATGCCTGCAAAATCTGTTTAAAACGCTCGTAAACCATTTACAATGTAAAAGAAAAAATAATATAAACAATTAAAAATTCTGCCAGGCTAAATCTTCTTAATCAAAAGTCCTTTACAAGCTTAAATTAGCATTCAAACACAACATGTTAATCATTTACAACCAACCTCATTTACAGGGGACCTGAGAATGAAAGGTTACATACTGGATAAAAAATTTACAAATTGAGACACAAGGAAAAGCAAAAGGAAAAAAGAAAAAAAGAAAAAATCAGCGGACTTCAGCGACACCCGACGCAAGACTTCTCGAATGCACCCCAAGAACCAGAACTCATGCATATAGAGGACCTTTGTCAGCACCACCCTACCATGCATAAAGGTCAGGTAATAAAACAATATATACACTCATAATCTGAGTTCCACTATCTAAAATTATATTTTCAGTCATAAATATTTCCTGCAAAAACAACCATACCGAATGAAGTCCATATCCATCCCCATATGAAGCAGCAAAGCCTCCCTCTATTACCAACGCTCCACCTTCAGTTACCAATTCAAAGGCAAAAGTTTAATAAACAAAATAAAATAACCAAAAAATAAATTTGATATAAAATAAAAGGAACCAATAAATACCTGTAACTAGCAGATGGAGGAGAATAGCTATGGATTTTTTTTTATATATATAAATATGTGGATAGATTTTTCTTCCCTTTTTCTTCAAGGATAAAACTGCATCATAAGCATCATAACATGCAACTCAATATGAGCCTTTTTACAGAAGCATTAACTAGCATGCAATTCAATATGGATGGATCTGAATTCAGCACAAGGAAAGCCATATAGTGGCTTGTACCTGATGAACCTAAGTTTTTAATGTACTGACACGGGTGTGTACTAACAAGCTAACCCCCCCCAAAAAAAAAAGGCAGTTTGCATGAGTTTTGGGAAATTGTCCTAAAATGATATGGAAAAACAAATGGAAATGGTAGATTTCCAACAAACAACATGGTGGGCTCCACCTAGGTTTATGTAACATGAAGAAATTATCTTCTGCCATTAACACAGAAGAGGATTGCGTAGTGATAACTCTACCATTAGCATACTGAGTAAACTCTGTGAGGCCCACCATGATTTATGTATTTTATCCGCTCTATCCATCCATTTTCCAGATAATTTTATGGCTTGAGCCCAAAAACAAAGCATATACAATGCTCAAGTGGACCACACCACATGAAATATTCAAATTTAACTTCTAACAAAACTTGGATGAAGGAAAAAATAAATATTAGCTTGATCCAAAACTTTTATAAAATAAGTTTTTAATCGTCAATCACCATTATTTCATGTAGTGTGGCCCCCATAGATTTTGGATCTTTTTTATTTTTGGGCTATCCCCTAAAATGAGCTGACAAATGGATACATAATGATATATTAAGAAGGGTTGCACCAAGTTGGGTCAACTTGAGTTGAACCTTATTCCCTCCATAAACCTTTGATATCCCCAACTCACTTGTTCACAACTCACTTTCTCTCTCCCTCTCTCTTTCTTTCTTTTCTTTCTTTTTCCTTCTCTTTCTTTCTTCCTCTTTGTTTATTCGTTTCTCTTTCTTTTTCTTTTCCTTTCTGCTGTTGTGTCCAGCAAGGTTGCTGGACTACGAATCCACTCTCAACTCGATCAGCGCCTCAACCCGTGTAACTGCCTTCAACCCCTTCTCTCGATCTCTTCTTCCCTGTTTATGTCCTGTTGAGCCCAAAATTGAAGCATATCTAACTCACGCTGAAGCAAACAATGAGAATAATGGCACATACCATTGAAACCTTCACGGTGAGTGCGGATATTCCCATTCCTTGCTAGAGACGAGATGGGGTCGGACGCAATCCGCTTCCATTGTCCGTAGGAAAGGCAACCAACGCCTGGCTAGAGCCACCATAAAGAATGAGGGAAGTGGATTTAGGGCCCGTTTGGCCGGGTGGATTGGAAGGGAGTGAATGGTATTAGGGTGGATGGCGTGGATTTCTAGGTAATGATGGTGTTGTCAGCGGATTGTCTTGAGATCCATCGGATTGCTATATCCCTGGATTGATACATCCAGTCCGTTTGGCACGCCCGGCCAATCCAGAGATTAAAGCTTCCGATCCCTTCCAATCCCACGAACCAAACACATCGCAGGCTAATTTGAACGGATTAGGATGGATTGGATGGGATTTAAAGGTAATGATGGTGTTGTCAGTGGATTGTCTGAAGATCCATCAGATTTGGATCAGATCACCTACACTGTTTGGCACGCCGGACCATTCCCGGGATTTACCATCCAATCCCTTCCACTACCATCTAATCCCTTCCAATCCAACCGGCCAAACGGGCCCTTAGGTGGTTGGTGTAGTGTATTGGTCTATACACATGCACTTATCAAACTGTATATGTATCATGGTTGTGAGATAATCCAACCTGTTTATATGGTTAATTTAACCATGGATGGATAATAATAGGAAATTTCACTCACTAGGACTTGTATCCGTTATTTCTATATTTCTGCTAGTGGGAGCAGTAGGTGTCAAGCATGCCATCTTTATACCAATTCTATACAATTCTCTAGACCAATGATCTCATGGTTGCTGCCATGCACTATTGATGGCATATTAAAAAGAAAAAAAGAAAAAGAGTAGATCCAAAGCTCAACTGGGCCACGTGATAGGAAATAGTGGGGATTAAACGTCTACAATTGAAAATTTCATGGGGCATGGGATGCTAGTGAGAAATTTACCAGGTCCATCAGTTTTGACAGCTCATTCTATGGAATGGGCCCAAAAATGGGGTCAACATCAAGGGCAACGCATAAGGGTTGTAAAAAGTATTTTGGGGCTATCATGGGGCTCACTCTGAGCATTGGATCTCTCTCATTTTTGGGCCATGCCCTATGGTGAGCTGGAAAAACAGATAGGCAGTGTGGAAATTTCCCTATAAATAATGCTTTGGATGACGCCAGAAACACCAAGGAATAAAGTTCAACCATCACTCTGTTCAACCACTGTACCATATTATTTAAGTGTATAAGCTTAAAAATGAAGTAGATTCAAGGCTTTGCTGAAAAACATGGTGGGAATAAAACACCTACTGTTGAGAATGTGTTGGGGGTTATAAAAGTTTTGGGACAATCTGATGTTTGCATTTTTGCCTTCATCTAGGTGTGTGTGACCTTATGAATAGGTTGGATGGAAAATAAACATCTTGGTGGGCCCACTGATGGTTTCTATGGTGCGAATCATTATAACAGCCACTTTCTATTGTGTGGTTCACTTGAACCTTAGATCCACTTAAGTTTTTGTCATACTCCTAAAATAATGTGCAAAAATGGATGGACTGTGGGGATAAAATCATTATAACAGCCACTTAAGTTTTTGTCATACATCATGATGGGCCCTTAGATCCCTAGCTTGTTCCAAGCTTGGCAAACCAGCAATGTGAGTGATAACCTGACTGTAGGGCCCACTTCGATGCATGCATTGTATATGAACAGGTCAGTCTGTTTTGAAAACTTATTTTATGACATGGCACAAAAAATGATGAAGATAAAAACTTTAGATGAACTACACAGCATGAAATAGCAGTTGTTATTAAAAACTTTTTAGTGCCTAATGGTTGTTTACCATCCAATCATTAAAAGTTCCACAGAAATTAGAGATGAAAGAAAAAATAAATATCATCTCGATCTTATATACATTTTTTTTTGGCCTGAAAATTTTTTTAATGGTTAGTAACCACTGTTTCATGTGGTGTGGTCCACCTGAAATTTGTATGGGGAGCATTGTGTGATCATTGCATGCCTATGAAACTTTACGAAAAGACAAGCAATTTATTAGAGGGGCCATGCTTTAGTGGGGGCAGTGTTGGGCATTTAGAAGGCAACATGAGCAGAAGATGAGTGTTGTATAGGTGACAATGTTGAGATGGATGTGTGGGAAGCTCAAAGAGGAAAAAAAAAAAAAAAAAAAAGATGGGTGTTTGGGAAGAATATGAAGGATGCAATTAAGAATCAGATCAGTTCAAGCAGGCTAGGAGTAGTCCCAATATGAGAAAATGATCGAGATGGTTCATCAGAAGAGATTGGAGATGGCTCCAATCAGGAGGCAACCTTGACTATGGTTGAAGGGCCTGAAAAAAATAAGTACGCCTAAAAGGACTTAACCAAGGTTGTGAACCTTTTTATCTCCACCCCACCTAGGCACCATCCCTTGCTGATCGAGCGTGATCCAAACTTCCCATCCCTTTTATGGTGGAAACTCCGCTTTTCCGTTGAGGAGATTCTTACCCATCCTAAGTATTTAATTAATGCATGCCTGCAAATGTGAAGAACTTATCATGGACGAGCCACATGCAGGGAAACTTGAACATGTGGTTCTGGTAGTCGTAGAAAAATTCTTTTGTTCCGGCTTTAGTTCAAGCGGTAGTCCAATTGGGGGTCCCACCCAAAAGCATGTTGCCGCCAGAAGCAGAACCCCATATTTCTTCCAGAGAATCTCCTGGGCCCATGGATGGGATGACCTCTACACACAGAAACTCCTGAAAAGAGAAAGGGACTGCAAGTTATAGAAACTGATTGAGAATGCGCTCCCCCTCCAATAGGGATCCTTAGCACAGTTTCAGTTAGCTTCTGAAGGGTTTTTTTTTTATACACCTGAGTTGGTTGACTTGCTTGTCAAAAAATTGTAGTCCAAATAAAAAGTCATAACCTAACGTGCAGAGTCATAGCTCACCGTTCCCATGGTCCACCAAAGGTTAAGGGATAAGGTGAGCATACGACACAGCGAGTGAATGACCCGCAATGTGAATAGAGGACCTGTAGCTCAGTCTGCCGAAGCGAAGCGAAGGCAATTCCCAGTTATACGCACTCATGACTGGTATATGATCTCTCTATGTAGTGGTCGGCCTTTGACGAACTTCGCCAGAAGTAACTAGTCGCTTCCCAAATGCCAAGTGATACTAGGGCTTGTTCATTTGCTGAGGATGAGGCATTATGTACAAAAGGGACTCAAAAACTTGAAGGAAATAGCTAGGACAAGGCTATGATGATGATGATGAAGCTTTGGTTTAGACAGATGACATGATCAACTCAAATAATGGGATTTCAAAAACTTAAGTACTTGCATTCCATGGATACAATTATCATAATCTTGGCAACAAACCAAAATCAATTACTTCAATTTGTAATTGCATATAGTCCAAATGTAACATCTTGATCAACAACAAATTGGCAACATCTCTCTTTCACCCTTCCATATAGACAGACCCACCTATGGATATTTTGAAGGCATTAGAATTGAGCCCTAGTCCTGTTCAAAAATCTCATATCATCAAATTCAGAATCCTTTGGATACCTGCTGTGGTGGATTCAAAATAAAAGCGTTCAGAGTTTTTTGAGAAAAATGTATCCTCAAGGTTAGTGTTGATTAAAAGATATGAAGTATTGGAAAGTGTTCGTTTCTAATTGAAATTGAGGGGTGTTATTGAGAGAAAATAAACCTGCATTCATCTCATTTTATATAATCATAACTATGTACTAGAGATCAATTTTTTTGGTAGGGATTAAAAATATAACCAAAATCTTATATAAACTATGATCTCTAATTAGATGAACTCATTTTTTAGCGGCACCTAAACGTGCCCTTATTTTATTAAATGTATTATCTGAATAATGTGCACTACAGTGTTAGTGGTGTTTTTGAGTTGGGTAGAGGTCATTAGTTAAAGGATTTCTATTGGACATTTTGGGCTTTGTTGTATTTGGGCCCAGCTGGCCCAAATGGCTCTCTCTCTCTCTCTCTCTCTCTCTCTCTCTCTCTCTCTCTCTCTCTCTCTCTCTCTCTCTTCTCTTCATCTTATTCTTCTTCTGATCTCGTTCATTCACATCTAATCTAATCCACACCTTCCTCCCATTCCTGATTTACCACAAATAATAAGCCTTAATGATCTATATTTCTTGACCAATATATTCTATAAGCAGCCCTTGTTCAGCCAGCATTTAAGTTTTGGATTGAGCTGATATTTACTTTTCCCCTCATCCATGTTGGTGATACTTCATCAACAGTTCGATGGCAAATAAACATTATGAAGGCTTACCTGATTCCATGTCTTGATCTGCAATCAATGTTCTTCATCTTCAGATTTGAGGTACCATTGACGATGGAGATGCAGTCGTCTCCTGAATATCAAATACGTAAATATAGGACTTAGTATAGTCCAAGGAGATTCAGATTTGTAAATAGTTATCGAAAGCAACGTCAGAAACAGTGTTTACCTGATGCAAGGGAAAAAATGGCATATGGAATTGCATTGGCACAACTCACCTTGACACCCTTTTCCCTCCTCCTTTACCCGGGCTTGGGACCAGCAATGCAAGAAGTTGCATTGGCGGAGTTAAAAAAGGGCTTAAGCTCCATTTGGCTTGAGAAAAAATTATATTCATAAAGATTGATGTGATGACCAAATGGAGCCTAAGACTTATATGCAAATTTACTAAAAGATATGATATGAACTCTTACACTACAAATATGATGACCAAGTGACCACGTGTAAAAAGAAAAGAAACAGAAGAGATTCAATTAAAGACATTCAAATGCAAAATTCAAATCACAAATCATAATCTTATAAAACTAAGATTAAATTAAAGAGATTAGATGAGTTTAGATGTGCCATCTATAATTAAACTAAGATAAAAATAAACTATTTAGATGTGTCTAACTCAATCCAAAAGTCTGAAACCACGTATCCTTACTACCCCGACTTACAAAAGATGTGTATAGGTCCAAATACTTAATAAAAACTTCTCCCATGTAGTCATCGTCCATTTCTGTCTACAACCTATAAAAAATAACAAAAATAAATCAATTACTATTCACAATCTCATACAATAAGTTCTATTGCTTAAAAAAAAAAAAAAAAAAACTTACAATACATAAAGTAGTGGGCCAAGCAATACTCGTTCCAATTGCATCCCCAATTGTTTTATATCGTCCATGGGTCCTTATCAAATCCTCATCACGTACCATTGCCACTTGAACAGATACTTCCCAGAAACCAATTCCAAGTTTTTGCCCCCCTACTTTTGTCAATGGATCCGTGCTCAAAACGGTTCCTTTAGCTACAGTATCCCCGGGCCTTACAATACTCTTAAGAAGAACTTGAGTCACATTAGTGCAACTCGTAGAATTCCCCTTATTCGCCAAGTTTCTCTACAAATGATAAATCAATGTCAATCATCATATACAGCTTGAACTATGTATAATTGAAAACATATTACACGTAAAAATATACATGTATATATTATAATTACCTGAGGGGTTGGAACCAAGTGGCTTGATGATGAGGAAGGTTGGTTCAAGTTGGGATTAGCTGAAACACCTAATAATGTAGCTAGATTAATGCTTGGATTCGTTATGGCAGCCATAAATGTTGTCATAGTTTCTCTTAGTGAAGATATTTGGGCATCTCTATCAGCCATAGTTTCTCTTAGTGAAGATATTTGAGCATCTCTATCAGCCATAGTTTCTCTTAGGGAAGATATTTCAGCATGCAATCCCTCATATTGTTCATATCTCTTCTCAGCATTGGAGGCCATCCCTTGGGACTGGACACGGTGGGATGTTGTGCCCCATATATCAGAAGGAGAGGGACCTAACCCATAAGTGCGGACACGGCCATGTCGTTCGTCACCCATGACTTCCGAGAATATATCTTTCCTCGCAGTGCTGTTCTGTGAAGCCTCTGGCTGCTGCGAAGTTCGTTCATTTAATTGTTCCTACAATTAAAAATCACCAATTTAGATTTTATATTGCTAAAAGATTAAACAAAATAAGAAGATACATATACATACCATTGCTCTTGCTGAGGCCTCATCCACAGGCATCCCATTCTTGCGTATATGTGTCAACAAGAATATATCTACTCGGTTCAAATCTTCCCCATTGGCCCTCTTCTTTCTCTATCATTATTTAAATAAGTTATATATGAGAAATAGATTGACATCATAATTTCAGGTGATTAATAAAAAATTACCTCTTCTTCACGTATTCGCGCAAAGCTCTTCGTGCCTGCAACGTGGCCGATGCGTTGTTTTCTCCGATTTTCTGTATTTATCTTATTACGGGCCTAAAATGTGACACATCAACAGAGTAATTTATGAAATTTCAGCCTAAGACAGTTGTGTAATTTCATAACGTGAAGGTTTCAGTAGCTACTCATCACATACCTTTCCCTCTTCAGAGTTCTAAAACTCAATGAGGGCCTTCCACTGATCCCTATGGACACGCTCATTGAGGTCTGCTAGCCGCGCCTCATCATTATCATGAGGCGAGTAGTGAAATTTCTTCAGTTCACACTTCCAGTCCCTCCATTTTTTACCAATCGACATCAAAACCCAAGATTTAATCTCTTTGTCAAACTGAAACTTGGACTGCATCAAATGAACAAACTAGAAAATCACATAATGAACAAAAAAATAAATAATAAAATACATAAAATACATAAAACAAATCACCATTACCATGACAAGTTCGTACATATCATCCTTCTTCTCGTTTGGCAGTGCCCTCCAATTAGAATATATAAGGGGTGCATAATCCCCATTACGTGCTATTGTCCCCAAAAAGTTTGTCAGCTTGCTAACATTTTCATTAACGGGCTGCCCTAGATTGTTGGTGGTAATAAAAATGTGTTGCCCTTCACTCATGTGCCAAACTTGATGGCATCGTGTGGAGCCTCGACTCCTTCTCTTTGTGAACGGCAAATCTATTGAAAAAAAAATGCACATAAATAATATGCAGACTTGTATAGTTCATTAGCAAAAAATACATTAAACTATGAAGGATATTAGAACCAATGCATACATACCACTAGAAGCATCCTCTAATGAATCAACTATCTGGTGTGGATCCTGAGGCAAACTCTGGGAGAGACCCGCTGTAGGCAGGGGAAGCTGGGGATGGGAAGGACCCGCCGTAGACTCGGGCAACAAAGGCTGGACTAGTCCCGATGTAGGCTGGGGCAATTGAGGCTGGGAGGGACCCACATCAGTCTCGGGTAGCTGAGGCTGATTGATGCCACCAGTCATAAAGCTCATCGGTAGCCTAGTCGTGCGTTTAGAACGAGCACGTTTCATGTCTTAAGAATAACCTGAGTCACATTAGTAAACAGATGCATGTTGATAACATGATTCAATTTTGAATAAATAAATAACAGAATCATATGAAAAAAGACATTTTAATTTCTATTTCATACATTAGGAAAACATGGTACTTAAGAAATCAATTATTGTACAAAATGTCGTCTCCAATGGGATCAGATAACTCAGTATCATCATTTGTTCTTCTACTATCGGCTGGGTGGGTGGTAAATATGTGACAACTGTTGTACCATCGACATCTGTCCTTTCCCAGCTAACAATGTCATCACTTGGGTCCTCCAAACATTGATCATCGCAGGGCGACATGCCTAAGAATGTATCAACATCATCTGCAGACTCTTGCCCATGCATCTCAAATAAGTCTCTAGGTTTCGTCCTCACTACAACATGCCAATCCTTCTTGATGAGGTCTTATACGTAAAACACCTGCTCAGCTTGAGATGCAAACACAAACGGTTCATCAGACAATTGTTGACCTGTATGGCATAATCGTTTCAAATTCACAAGCGTGAACCCCAACCCATCCTTCTTAACACCCCTGCCTTGAGATCGAACATCAACCCAATCACACCTAAATAATACAACCTTCCGAGTACCACAATATTCCAATTCTATGATGTCCGTTAATACACCATAGTATGTTACGTCTCCTGCAATAGGATTTCTGTCATTGGCACTTGCGAAGCTTGATGTCTTTGCAGTCACAACAACTCCACTATGTTGAGTTTTTCTTTTTTTCTCGATCTTTGGTGTGAAATCTGAAGCCGTTTACAATAAAACCCTTATATCTTCTTGCCATACTAGGACCCCGAGCTAGCCATCTAAGGTCTTCTGAAACCTGCTCATTCCTTTCATGGCGCAACTGTTCGACCTATTCAAATACCGAAAATATTCATTCAAAAGCTCATGTTTGAATAATAAAAAATAAAAAAACATGCACATGTCCTTAAACTTATCAAATCGACTACTTACACGATCACTAAACCATTTATAAAATGTATCATTGTGAATGCGTTCTATGTCCCTTGGCCGTGCGCGACGATTCATCCGCTTAACAACATTCATATGTTCTCTGTAAAAGTCATTGGTTTTAGCAAAAAAAAAAAAAAAAAGAGTAAATTTATCTATGCATAAATTAAGTCCTATAGTTGGCTTACTCAAGAAATGGGTTGAGTTCATGGCAGTTAAACAGGACATATCGATGTGCCTGTGCAGATGTAACGTTATCCAGTACACAATCCTCAGACGTCCCTAATGCACGACCTACTAGTGGGAAAATAGAGGATTGTTCTTCTATAACAGTGTTACCATAGTCATCATTCCGTATTGGCCGATTGAACCTTATTCTATACCATGCAGGTACCTCGAGCAAAATGTTAAGCATTCTTCTGCCAAGTACCCTTCTGCAATTGATCCCTCAGGCCGACTTCTATTACGCACATACGACTTTAATTTGAGTAGATATCTGTGATCACCAATATTAAAAAGTTTAAAAATATATGGTCGATTAGCATGACTAGCATAGCATGACAAATAATTTTAATTTCTAAACATTAACATGCACCTCTCAATGGGGTACATCCATCGATATTGTACCGGTCCAGCTATTTTTGCCTCGCCCGCTAAATGAATGGTCAAATGCACCATAATATCAAAAAAAGCTGGTGGAAAGATCTTCTCTAAATGGCAAAGTGTTAGCACAATTCGAGATTCCAATCGGTCAAAGTCTCTTACTCGACCAACTTTGGAACATAATTCTCTAAAGAATCCGCTCAATTCAAGTAAGACTAAGGTTACGTTCTTAGGTAATGTTGTTCGTATAGCAATTGGAAGTAGTTGCTGCATCATAATATGACAGTCGTGGCTCTTGAGTCCTGAAATTTTGCGCTCTTTGAGATGCACACAACGTGAAATATTGGCTGCATAACCATCTGGAACTTTAACCCGCTTTAAGATTTTGCAAAAATCATCCTTCTCACTTGGTGACATAGTAAAGCATGCGGGTGGCAAATATATCTTGTTAGATGAAAGCTGTTTTGGGTGTAATGTTTGTCTTATACCCATATCTTGTAGGTCAAGACGTGCCTTTACACTATCCTTTGTTTTCCCTGCAATATTCAACAAATGTCAAGCACATTGTCACATACATTCTTTTCAATATGCATCACGTCCAAATTATGATGCAATAGATTATGCTCCCAATACGGCAAATCAAAGAAAATGCTCTTCTTTTTCCAGTTATATATTTCTTCCTCATTGTCTTCTCGTCTTCTCTTATGCCCATGACTGCCTACAGTCTTCTTCCCAAATGTGACATTAACTCCCTGCAACTGGGCCAACACATCAGAACCAAATAGTGGAGTTGGTGCCTCGCCAAATTCTTCAGTGCCATCAAAGGATCTGCTATCAGTTCTAAACTTATGATCATGTTCTAAAAATCGACGATGACCCATATAACAAAACTTTCGACCATGTTTTAACCATTTAGACGAAGTGTCCTTATTACAACAAGGACAAGCGAGACGTCCTTTAGTGCTCCATCCAGACAAGTTTGCATATGCAGGGAAGTCATTGATAGTCCACAACAATGCCGCACGCAATCGAAACATCTCATTGCTTGAGGCATCATAAGTGTCTGCGCCAACCTCCCACAATTCCTTCAACTCATCTATCAAAGGTTGCATATACACGTCAATGTCATTACCAGGTCCATAAGGGCCAGGAATAAGTAAGGACAACATGAGATTAGGTTGCTTCATACACATCCATGGTGGTAAGTTATATGGTATCAGAATAATAGGCCATGTACTGTGAGCAATACTCATTGTCCTGAATGGATTGAAACCATCAGCTGCTAACCCAAGTCTAACATTACGACCGTCCGAAGAAAAGCTTGGGTGGTTGTGGTCAAAAGTTTTCCACGCCGGGGAATCAGCAGGATGCCATAATATTCCATCGTCGGTGCGTCCTACTTCATGCCATTTCATAGAGGAAGCCGTTTTTAATGACATAAACAACCTTTGAAGCCTTGGTTTCAAGGGAAAATGACGCAATATCTTAGCTGAAATTTTTCGATCCTTTGCAGATGAAGAAGATCCCTCATCATCTGATTGATGTTCAGCCATTTTCCATCTGGAAGTACCACATATAGCACATGATTGCTCATTGATGGCCTCCTTCCAGTACAACATACAATCATTGGGACATGCATCAATTTTGTTATATTTGAGGCCTAACTCCTCAATAATCTTCTTGGTTTCATAGAAAGACTTTGGCAACATTTCACCCTCGGGAAGAGCCCCCTTCAACAATTCAAGTAACATGGTAAATGATTTATCACTCCATCCACCAAGGCACTTTATGTGATATAGTTTCACAACGAAGGAAAGCTTAGTGAATTTCTTGCAACCGGTACAATTCCTGATCAACATCTTCTACCAATTTGAAAAATTGTTGTGCTTCAGTATTCTGCCCCTGTGTAGGTCCGTATGGCGTGTGGCCCGCATCACTCTCTTCACCATTTAGATTTGAAATACCGAACACATCATGTAACAATCCGTGCATATCATCGTGTGGATCTGGATTATCACCTACGACATTTGTGGTAGCAGGCATGGAAGAAGACGTAACTTCCCCATGGAAACGCCAGCAGGTGTAACTTGTATTAAATCCGTCACACACGATATGATCATATGCTACTTCTCGAGACACCCAGAAGTTATTGTTACAGTTCTTACATGGACATCGGATCCTCCCTCCGTTACTTGCATTTGTAAATGCAAAATCTATAAATTTCACAGCTCCATTTAAGTATGCATCGCTCACCCTAAATCAGACAATGAAATTAGAGGATATGTCAAAAGAATGCATCTTGACTACTAAGCCACAACAACTAAAATGAGAAGTTTCTAAATGAGTACCTTGGCAGATGAATCCAACTCTTATCCATAAGTATCTTCCTTAGCCACTCGAACGGGTTAGTGAAAATACACTCTGGGCCTGACAAAGCTTCCTAATATAATTTAAACAAGCCCCATTATCATCCGTTCATTTAGCAAAGGAAGCCAAGTTACAATAATAACATGTCCCCCTAAAAAATAAATCCTCCAAGGTGTGTGTGTGTATATATATATATATATATATATATATATATATATATATAGAGAGAGAGAGAGAGAGAGATATATATATATATATATTGTAAGTTGTTTATTTTTATTCTCAATCGCAAGTATATTTATCATCCAACCAACTATTAATAAAGCAATAAAAATATTATTAAGCAAGATCAATTAACAACTATAAATTGTAATTAGATGTTCAACAACTCAGTTGATCTGTTCATGTAAATAAGTCCTACTTCCTCATGAATGTCACAAAGAAATCAATGTTATATAGCAAAATTGCTACATGCTTTACATTTTCAAGTCATGATGAGCATTAGTCGAATATATTTCAACTCGTGACAAAGCCTAACGCAACTAAGATAGAACTAAGTGAATGTGGGCCTTAGCTATCCATTTACAGATCACCAATTTGGACAGTTAGGATAGGCCCAATCCATGTGACTTATAGCTATGGCTAACCCATGGAGAGGTCGACCAAATGAATGCGCCAACATGCCCCCCCCCCCCAGCCTCTAAAGGAGATTTTATAAAAAAACTACTAACGGTCTATAGTCATGCTGCATTATAAAATGAAACTGTACTTACTGTGCACATTCACCAAGTTTCCCTGAATTCTGATTGTCGAGAATCTACAAAATCAGTGACTTGTTTTCATCCAGATACTGCATATGTAAATTCATCATGGTTAAAGTAAAATACAGGTGAAGTAGGTAGACAGCTAAATAGAAACAAGAGCTTTCCTAACATACACAATCTCTGTGCAAACAAGAGTATCAACCTAGCATGTGTTTCAACATCTGATACTTGCATAAAGAGGGACCCACTTAATACTTGACCTAGCCCAAAAATGAGGCCAGTCAGGTCATCAGGTGGGTTCCAAATGTACAGCAATTGAGGGTTTTCAAAATATTCACATCATCCACATGTATGAAAATTGATGGTTATGGAAACATTCAACATACATGCGTAGCCACCCAGTGACTGGAGTGACTCATATTTTGGGTGAGATCATATATATGACAGGGTCCACTTGATTCATGGTTTGCATGTCCCACATACATGCCAGGTTGGCACACAAAGGTCCTGCAGTGTTCAATTCTCAAAATCAGAATCTGTGGATCAGAAAGCCAAACCATTGGTAGATTCCATCCCATCCTGGATGGACTAAGCCCCAAGTACCTTTCAGATTGGAAGACCGATCTTAGTCCCCAATCTTGGGACTTTTCTCAATTGAATGTGAGCTGTTGTATCTCTCTTCCTATTTATTTGTAGGACACAAATCTGAAGGCTATGATTGTGCAATAGAGGAAATTTTGGGGGTATGCTTGGCACTCCATCCATGGAGGGACAAAAACAAACCAATGATCTGGATTACTAAAACATGAGCCTCACTTGTCAGAACTGAAAAACATAGTATGCAAAGTCAGTGTTAATCAACCATTCATGGTTGAAACCAAGGTTGCAAGTTGGTCAGGAGTGTAACTGATAACTGTTTTTATTAGAATTTAAGATTTTCTAGTTGTGTGGCATTAACTTGTAAATCAAATAATATAAAGAAGGAAAAGGTTACAAATAGCATATGAAAGAATTACTATTGAGTTATTCTCCACCAGAACTCTGTTGCCTATCCATGTATTCCAACAATTTCAAGATTTGTAAAGAATCTTCAACTTAAATTACTTAAAAGTTAGCAAGTTCAATAAAAAGAAGGTAAAGATTGAGCATTCTTGCAACCAAGGACATTCATAATTTCTTTACACCTCTATTTCTTCAATAAAGATCAGTCTTTGGATTTAAAATAAATTTTTTTTTTTAAAAAAAAAAAAGAAAAAAAGAATCAGCCAAGACACAACAACTTTTGGGAGTGGATGTATTGGGGTGAGCTATCAACTTTTGGGAGTGGATGTACAATTGGGGTGAGCTATCAACTTTTGGGAGTGGATGTACAATTCCTCTACTCTTATGTGATTATAATAAAATTCAAGTCACTGATTTTTTTTTATTTTTTTTTATTTTTGGTTCCTTTCTTCAGTTCACATTTAATGTGATATAGTAAAACAAGTTCTTGGGTTGACACCAGAAGAGCCACAAACTTCAAAAATACTAGAAGATTTCCTCACTTTCATGAAAGGACTCATCTCCTTTCCACTATATATTCCAGGCACTCCATATGCAAGAGCTGTTCAGGTACTTCTAATCATATTTCAGTAGAAATATTTCAGACCCTTTTCATGCATAGATACCATTTTCTTAGGTAAGTGTCATTTACACCCATCTTTTTGATGCGCACCATTTTCTTCTAGTTTTGGTACTATTACAGTACCTATAGTGCACTACTCTACTATCAATAAATAAAAAGATGGGGTGTTTGTAAGAAAGGCACAGGGTTGTAAACATCTTTCTTCCATTTTCCTTTATCATTTGACAAGACTAAGGTTGTAGTTTACCACCATTTTTGAAGGGTGGTGAATTATCCACACTAGCGATATATGTAAGGAAATCCATGGGCATATTATGGTTGATTGAGAGTCCAAAATCATGCTGCCCAAATGATCCAAACCATCAGATCAGTCTGATATTGAGGTTGTCGTCTATCCCAAAAAGTGCCACTTAATTTGAAAGATCTTGATTCTGATACATGCATCACATGTGTAGGGTGCATGGATCACCACCATTTTGAGACTTTTAGTAAACTACCACCATTGGTGTCATTTCAAATTAGATATTTGCTCCTTTTACTTTCTAACCAGAACTTTTGACTGACTCTGTGTGTGTATGTAGGCTAGAGCAAGAATATCTTCTACAATGAAAATTATAGTTGAAGAGAGAAGATCAAAGGGAGAGAACTCTGTTGGTAATAAGAAAAGTGATTTCCTTGAAATACTCCTATCAGCAAATAACTTGTCCGAGGATGAAAGAGTGAGCTTTGTACTAGATTCTTTGTTGGGTGGGTATGAAACCACCTCCCTCCTCATGGCATTGGCAGTTCTCTTCTTGGGTCAATCACTAGCTGCTTCTGCAACAAGAGGGTAGACACCATCTTTCTCTCTCCTCCCCTTTTAGCCATTTCAAGCTCCATATAAAAAAGCTGAAATTCAATGGCCTTCTTTGAAATTTTTTATAAAAAGAAAAGAGAAAGAAAATGAAAGAAACCCTTTTTTTTTTTTTTTGGAAACAGTCAGAGCATGAAAGTATAAGAAATGTGAAAGGAAAAGAAGAGTACTTGAACTGGGATGACTATAAGAAAATGGAGTTTACTCAAAATGTAAGTGTACCTTTCTAATCTTTTAAATTAAGGGCTATATATTAATATATGACTTTATATTGGTTTCTTAAATGGTAGTGATTGGATAGATGTTACACGTGGCCCCAATGTGGATGGATCATATCCTGATGATTTTAACTTATTGAATGATCATAACCATCTAATTGGCTGAGGTCAGATGGTCAAGATCATCCAATCAGTGTGATTTTTGGCTTATGCTCCATCTACAACAGAGGCCTGAGGGGCTCCAATGTGAGTGGACCATGGTGTGGAGATTGAACTTAATGGACAATCGTGACCATCCAATGTACAGTCATTTTTATACTTGTTAATACACACCAAGCATGATACATAGAGATGAAGTTCTGATACATAGAGATGAAGAGAACTTGAGAGAACCCATCTACTAACTTCATCTTTTTTATTACATAAAGACTGCTTTTTTTTTTTTTCAAAGATAATGAGGATTCATTAAAAGAAGAAGAAACAGACACAAAACAAGGGTTTCCATTTAGCACAAAATTAAAAGCCTAAAAACAGGAGATCACTTTCCTTGGAACCATTGACAAAAGATAAAAAATTCCATTTCACATTACCATGGAGAGGAAAAGGAAATGATCCCTTACTGAGGAAGTCGTAGGAAAAGAAAACTGATTTTCGGAAACCACTAGAACCATCACATCAGGTGACAGTATTCTTTCCTCCGTTGTTGTATCCCATTTTCCACCAATCCAAACAGACCCTATTCCAAATTTGGCCCATGGATAACAAAATAGACAGGCTATTCCAAGATATGACTTCTTGTCAGCAATGGAGTTAGCTTCACTCAGAAGCTTACACCCTTAAAGCAGAACATCTTTTCAAAATCTCTTATTTTCCTAACTCATACAATAGAAGTTCTCTTTAACTGATCCTGAAAATATCAAACAATTTCCAAACAAGAAGAGTGGCACCTGCAGTAATTTGGGGTTTTTTTTTTTTTTTTTAAATAGCGGCAGTGGCCCGGTTTGTACATGGGCGGCCACGTATAAACGCCCCTCATTTTAGCTACAGTGGCAGTTTTTTGTAGCCGCCTGTGCTAAAAACGCCCCTATTACCCGCTTTTCTTGTAGTGACAAGAGAAAATAGAGTTCATGTTAAGATGAAACTCTAAATTTTCATAATAGAGATTGAAATTCTAAGGATGCATACCTTCATCTGGGTCTGTTGTAGCATTAGCTGCATCTTTAGCTTTGCATCTCTCCACCAAACACGAGGTGTATGCACCAGAAGCAAAAGGCAAGCAGTCTATGAGATGGAGATTTTGGCTTGAACCTTTTCATCATTCCAGGCACAGGTGTACCGTAGCTATAGAACTTAAAATCCCATAATCCTATAAAAGATGTGTTTGTCCAACCATGATGTTTTCAAGTTATCATCTAGTGCATGAACAGATTTCTTTTTATAATCATTTTAGTGTATGCAACCTGGCTTCTTGTGCACAAAACAAATTTTTTTTTTTTTTCATTCAAATTAATCAGAGTTCTTTGCACCTAAGTTGCATTCTTCGCTTTTTGATTCGGTTTTTAACACGTCAAAACTGAGAGAAAGATAGGCCCGATAGTTGAACACCTCTTTCTTGTGGAACCGAATGCAGTATAGTACAAGAATATTCTGGAACTATCTTATAAAACCCATGTTAAGGAAGTATGTTTGACAGATGAAGCTACCAAGCAATAATTTCAAAAAGCGAGCAGCCACGATTTACACCCACCTTTGTCACTAGCATACAGTCAATTTTTCCATTTGGAAAAATGGTGGGTGTGGACAATTTTGATGCTTATTCAAACTTAAAGATCTCGTCAAAATCCGGGATGAAAAAAGAACTTACGAGGCAATTAGCATGCAGGTAACACCAAGCAGCTGGAGCTTTTGTCTTTCAATGTAGTTTTGAGAGAGAAACTGGTCGATGAAATATATCGTGAGGTAAAGTGTATCTGGAACAAGCTTATACTCCTCAGAAACCTGAAACCAAAACACACATGATTAGTAACAGACCCATTCAGCACCAATTGTGTTCCTAAAAGACAGCTAAATATTTAAAATTGAACATTTCCAATCCAAGTAAATATTGCAATCAAACAAATCTTGCAAAGTTGCCAACCAGCCCATAGTGCTATACTTAATTACTCTTTAATTTACTTTTGCCTTGCAAAAAAAAAAACTGCAAATGCAACTTTTTCTTTTTGCAAGGTAGAGCCCTTTGATCACAATTTCTCATATTTTCCCATAACCAAGTTTATATTTAACACTTACCAGTGCCTTTACTAAGATGCCACCATGCTGGTGAAGCAGGTGCATAGACTGGAATGGTGCCATTCATTCAGTTGTAGGCTCCCAATCTCATACAATAGAACTAGCCATATTCTTGGATAAAAAACTAGTTAATCAAGAACAATGTTTTCTTTTATGGAGTAATTTAAAGGACGGCCGTCTGGTTTATCAGAAACTCCACAAGATGGTGAAGACTTTGACCGATTTTTCAGCATAGTAGAAATTGTTGTTTCTGATACCACATTCTCCGTCATAATCATAGGATGCCCACAAAAAGTAAATGAGGTAGATTGAGACTCATATGGTTTTGATTCAATCTGAACTTCCAAAAAAAGATAAAAAGAAAGTTTAAGTATAGCAAGAAGAGCTTATAAAATAAACTGAATCCATGATGGCTTTGATTTTATATGAAGTTCTAAAAAAGAAAGCTAGATGAAAGAAACAAAAAATAAAAATAAGTTTGTAATAAAATGGCATTCATTGTATTTGTGCAATGTATTTTGGCTTCATTCAGCTATGTATTTGTCTTTGACATCTTATTTTTGTTGATGTTTGGCAAGTCTTCATTTGTCTTAATCCTCTATATGATATTTCCTAGATCTTTGGTTTATCCTAATGCCTGTTTTTTGTTAGTGGTAACTTTAAAATACAAAACATAATCTGAAATGGTGTAGCTATTGCAGTAATGTTTGCATTCAAATCTCCTTCTTCTTTTTCATTTGTTTATAACCCAATGTTTAGTTGCTGCATTTGTTTTTGTTAACTTCTCTCTCCCTCGTCAATCACTTCTATTTAGCATTTCATTAGGATGCCATAGATCAGGCCCACAAAACCTCACATAAACCCCACAAAATAACATTATAAACTTCTCTCTTTTTAAAAAAATTTTCTTTTCTTTTCTTTTCTTTCGTTCTTGTTCTAATTTTTTTTTCTTTTTTTTTCTTTTTGAAAGGTGATAAACTTCAAAATTCAAGACTACTAAAAGGACCACTATAGGCTCCTACATCCTTAAAACATCGAATCAAATGCAAGCAAATTTAAATCCATGAATCCATCAAATCACCATAGAAGAGCAGCAAAAAAGACTCCTCTGTGTTAGTGCTGTTGTTTTTTTTTATAAGCATTTGATTATACACGTGGATGATCATGCCAAATACCATAATTCCTTTCCCAGGGCATTCTGAAAACACTAAAAACTGTGATGAACCAAATGGCATGGTGAAAAGTAGTAACAAGCCATTGAGTAAGACAAAACAAAGCTTATGAACAGATCCATACCAGATGGACCTCCAAAAACCTTTCAAAACAAGCTAATGAATCAAATGGCATGGTGAAAAGTAGTAAGACAAACGGTGGCGACTTGAACTTGTTTGAAGAGATCCTTAACCAGCTGATGAATCAAATGGCATGGTGAAAAGTAGTAAGACAAATAGTGGCAACTTGAACATGTTTGAAGAAATCCTTAACTCTCTCCCTCCCTTTGTGAAGTGTCAAAATGCAGAACTATCAGTTCAGTTGGAACCATCTCCTCACCAATCAATGGCCAGACAAATTGTCAAATATTCAATTGTAGATTAACCGAACGTATCAGATTGGAAAAGCTTGATTCTGATCCCATGTCGTGCATGTTGAAAACGAGTAATGGATAAGATATTTCAAAACAAGTGGTTTCAATTTGTGGTGAGTAAAATGCTATGGTACTCTACATGGTATATTGTCAACATTATCATCATAATGGGCCATGTCAAGAAAATCTCCTTGATAGGAGAATCCTGTTATTTCAAATCTGGACTCAATTAGATGGTATATTGTCATCATTATCATTATAGCCTTGTCCCACTATTTGGGATCTTTTTATGATTGCTTGGCAAATGTTCAATGCCCATCAACAAACCTGACATCAACCCTCTACCCAGGCTTGGGATGGACCAGATGGAATTTAGTAGCCTACAAAAAGATGGCTAAGAAGGTAAAAACAGCAACTGTCCACATTCAACTGGAAAAAAAAAAAAAAAAGAAGCACCATACTGGTGAAAATATTGATAACTAAACCTACCAGCAGCTTTGAAAATATTGCTCACATAAAATAGGATGTCATTGACTCCACTTAGCTGCTGCAATACTAGTAACCCAATTCCTACCTGCAGGATACTATGAAAATTACGTTCTGACATTTACTCACTTATGTGAAAATAACAGTGTGTAAAAAAAAATTATAAATAAATAAAAAACTAGGCAAGCTACAATACCATTAGAGGAAACCAATATCTTCTTTGCTTGAGATCAGAAAATCAGATGGCTGTTCTCCTGCTTGTGGAAGCTACAGATCTCTGCATGAAGCAAATCCAAAAATGATCATAGCTTTAAGGTTGCCAACATATGAATTACACGTCATCCACAAGCTTTTCATTTGATACACATATTTGTCGTCAATAAATGAGCAGCTCTAAAAGTACAGTGCAAAAATAGAATAATGACTTGATGGACCTAAAAAAAGAAGGCAAAAAAAGAAAAATAAAAAAATAAAAGAACTGAAGGCAGTTCAAATCCACACCTTGATTTCATTCACTTCAAAAGAAATGTCAGTATCAAATCCCCATAGTATACTTGCAAAGAAGCTTCGAACTCGTCCGTCATACCCATTTTGTCTTAGACACCGAATCCCAGCACTTGTTAAGAAGGTGTTTACTAATAAGACTCACCAGCCACCGGGGGATTTTGTGATGAAAAACAGACCGGGTATCAAATTTCTACAGGGTAATATTCCTGCAGATAAAAAGGGTGTAAGTTTGATTCACTTGTAATAAACAAAATCACTTGATCAAGTCAATTCAAATTGAGTCAGTCAATACTTGCAGCAAGCTAACTTTTCTCTAAACCTGAAGAACCTAGTCAAAAGTACTTTAACCTTTTGATCAATAGCTCAAAAATTCAAAAAGTACTCAAATCCTAGATTAGATAGTAGGGTAAAACAACAATCTGTAGCCATTAATTTGAAAACCAGCCAATTGTGCTAAAATTGTTCACATTATTGCAAAAGGCACAATACACCTCAGGATGCGTGCTCACTCTGATTTCTCCATCAAACCAGCTCAAAATGGCATGTGTGCTCAATGTGCAATAGCCGAATTGAACTCATTATTTATTTGAGCTAGTGCCTACTCTGCTCTAGCATAAACTTTATAGAGAAAGAAAAAAAAAAGTATCAGTCAAATAGTCGAGCATATTGTGGGCATGGAATTTACATAAAATGCGGACATCTGATTACTAAATGCATAGATAAAGAGCTTTGACAGAAGCTTCAATGTCCTCTACATCCAGCCTCACCTAAATGCTAAAGGTGTTTCACCTTTTCCAAAAGTGACTCTCTGTTTTGGACATGGACATGAGGAATGGGGTTACAATTCCCCAGATAATGCAAAATACTTGTTAAGGTTCAACTTTAATATCATCTTCATTACCTTTTTTTTATACTTTATATTAAATAATAATAATAAATAAATAAATAATTTTTAAAAAAAAAAAACTCCTAGTGGTTTTCACCAAAAAAAAAAAAAAAAAAAAAAAAAAAAACCAAAAACCAAAAACCACCACCACCCGCACGATGCAGATCAGATTTTTCCACCATGTATGACGTGTATGCAATTTCTAAGTGCTTGCGTATCATCCATCACACTCTGCAAGATATTTCAGAAACCCGGAGAGAGAGAGAGAGAGAGAGAGAGAGAGAGAGAGAGAGATAGAGACGGCATTTGTTGCTAATGCTTCTTCCTCTTGTGGGCCTTCTCGAACTTTGGCGTGTTCCAGCAACAAAGGCAACGGCTGAGAGATCAGCGTCTTCAACAAGCAATGGAAATGGAAACCATATGTAGAGAGGCCGGAGTGGAGGGACGTTGGAGAGAGAGAGAAGAAGGAAGAAGGGTTTTGGGAGAGAAATATTGGCGCGCGAGCGATTTAGGGATGGGGCGATTTGGGAGAGAAGAGGAAAAAGGGGTTTTGTGAGAGAGATTTGGCCGGTGCGATTTGGGAGAGAAGAGGGAAAAGGGGTTTTGCGAGAGAGATTTGGCCAGTGTGATTTGGGAGAGAAGAGGGTAAATGGGTTTTGGGAGAGAGATTTGGCGGGCGCGATTTGGGAGAGAAGAGGGAAAAGGGGTATTGGGAGAGAGATTTGGCGGGCGTGATTTGGGGATACTATTCCGGAAGGGAAAAAACACTATTTTATTTTTTCCTTGCGGCGGTTTCTTATCCGTACACTGGCGGCCACATAAAAACGCCGCTGATTTTACGTATACACTGGCGGTTCGTTTTGGCCGACAGTGGTACTCCGCCGCTGAAACCGAAATTTCTTGTAGTGAAATGACGGTGAAGTGAAGTGAAATGGCCGTGAAGTGAAGTGAATTGACCGTGAAGTGCATCGAATTGACCGTGAATCAACACGGAAACGTCGGGAATGACCGTGAAATGCATGGAAATGATGGTAAAGTTAAATGAATTGACCGCGAAGTGCGTGGAAATGGTCGTGAAATAAAGTGGATTGACCGTGAAGTGCGTCAAATTGATCGTGAATCAACACGGAATTGCCGGGAATGACAGTGAAATGCATGGAAATGACGGTGAAGTTAAGTGAATTGATCGTGAAGTGCATGGAAATGGTCATGAAGTGAAGTGAATTGACCATGAAGTGCGTCGAATTGACCGTGAATCAACACGAAATCGCCAGGAATGACCGTGAAATACATGGAAATGACCGTGAAGTGAAGGGAATTGACCGTGAAATACATTGAATTGACCGTAAAGTAAAGGGAATTAACCGTGAAGTGCGTCGAATTGACAGCGCGAATCAACACGGAATTGCGGGGAATGACCATGAAATGCATGGAAATAACCGTGAAGTGAAGGGAATTGACCGTGAAATGAAATGAATGAAATTGACCACGAATTGATTGAAATTGGCCACGAAGTGAATGAAATGAATTTTCAACCATGGACCTGATGGAATCTTGGAAAATAAGTAGGTTGGTTAGCTAAAGTAGCATCTCCTACTCCCAAATCATATATGGTACGTCAAGTAACTCATTCTACTTTAAGAGATATGTTTATTAAATGAATAAATAACGAAATAAATTAAAAGAGAGAAATTTTTTTATATGCTTATATATACATATTTATATAAATATGTATTAGAGAAAAATGTGGGAGAGAAAAAGTTGTTCTTATAAAAAAAATTAATAAAAATAATAATTAAAAAAAAGTACAAAGGTGGAACAGCGAGTTGGGGTCGACCGGGTTTGGACCCGGTCGACCGGGTGAGTGGGACAGCGAGTCGGGGTCGAAGACCCGGTCGACCGGGTCGGGTTGGTTTTTTTTTTTTTTCCCGGTTGTAATCCTATCGCTGTTTATGGGTCCCATTATGATCTATGTGTTATATCCAAACCGTCCATCTATTTGGCGAACTCGTATTAAGGCTTTAGATGAAAAATATGTCAGATCTAGCTATCAAGTGGACCACACCGTAAAAGGCAGTGGAGGATTGAACGTCTACCATTGAAATCCTTTCATGGGTCATAGAAGTTTTGGATCATTATGAAATTTGTTTTTCCTCTTCTACAGGTCTTTGTGACCTTATGAATAGATTGGATGGAAAATAAATGTTGTGGTGGGCCCTATAAAATTTTTAACCGTGAAAATCAATTTTCCCGCTACTCTTTGTGGTGTGGTCCAGATGATCTTTGGGTATGATTTTTTTTTCGATAATGCTTCGAAATGATCTCGAAATATGGATGAACGTTGTGGATATAATAAATACATGACTGTGGGGCCCATGCAACGTCGATATCTTTTGAACCGTTCGTACAACTCGGAGTTCGAGGAGCGTAAGCGCTCGTCTTCGAGCACCCGGCGATCCGCCTCAGGATGGAAAGCAGGGGCATTTTCGACAGCTGGGGAGTATTCTTGGAAGGTAAAAAGCGAGTGGGCTTAAAAAGGTTGTGACAGTTGGAAATTTATCCGGTTTGTTTGGTTTGATGTATTACATGTATTTCATGTAATTTATCTCAAATCCGCATTAAATGAGCTCTGAGTTGAACCAACCGTTTAAATGAGATCAAACTTACATGGCTCCATAATGATGTATTTATTAAATCCACACTGTTCATTCATTTTTTGAGATCATTATAAAGCATGAGCCCAAAATTAAGTTATAATCAAAGCTCAAGTGGACCACACCAAAAATAGCAATGGAGACAATGATTATCATCGTTAAAACATTCAGGGGTCCCACCATAAATTTTAAGGTCAATCCAACCTGTTTATAAGGTCAATCAGATATGGATGGAGTGAAAATACGAAGATCGGCTTGATAAAATACTTCTGTGGCCCCCAAAATTTTTTTAATGGTCATATACCACTGTTTCCAGTGTTGTGGTCAATCTTAAATTTGGATCTGATAAATTTTTAAGAAGACATTCTAAAAAGATCTGTAAAAGCGGATGGACGTGTGGATATAAAACATATTCATCAATGTGGGCCGCACATGATAAGGGTAACTCCTAGCAAGGTTCGCCCGGGTAACACCTAATCCGTTCCTGTAGGTGCAATACCTGGGACTATAAACGACCGCACCAATGAACTTTTTCTCTTTGTTTATTTGTAAACAGCCTCACAAACCATCATAAAAATATAGTTAGAAGTTTGTTTGTTTGTAAACGGGCTCACAAACCATCATAAAAATATAGTTAGAAGTAGACTAAGCAGTCAGCAGAATATGTATTAGTATATCTAACTCCTAATGGTCAAACCTTTTATATGTGAGTGTTAAGTCATTTGTGATCCACACCTTCTTTGTCATTGTTCAATGTAACATCCTCAGGCCGGAAAGATATTTGCATAACATTCTAACTATAAAAATGATTTCCAGTCATGTACAAACTTAAGTATACATGATAACCCATACTACTTATGCATATGAAAAAATTTTCATATGACTCTTTTCTATATTATCCTTTAGACACTGAAATTGATTGAATTTATCACTTTTTACAAAGGATGATTGGCCAGGAGCATAGTTTTGCATGTTGTACCTTTTGAGTACTCTATCGATATATGTCATCTATGTTAAGCTAAGCAATCTATGTGATCTATCATGATATATCTTAATGCCGATGATAAAGAAAGCATTACGAAGATCTACATTCATCTCAAATCTTTGAGACAAGAATTTCTTACCATCGCGTAACATTCCAATATCATTACCAGCAAATAGAATATTGTTAACATACAAAACCAATATATTAAACTTATTCCATTTGATTTTATGAAATGACTCAAAATTTTAGTGTACATGAGTATACGTGCATAAGTGTACACTTACATTCATACAAGCATAGATTCATCTATTCATCCATGCAATCATACGCACGCACATCCATAAACCTATGTAATGTGTGACTTTTGACATGAGTAGTAAACCTGCTTGATGTTAACCATTGAATTATGTAATTGTTGATTATATGATTTTTGCATGTATATAAATGTATATGTATGTATACATTCACTCTACCACTAATACACACAAAAGTACTAACTTTCCATTCATAATTTCTCCCAATCTTAACAGTTAAGCATATATTAAACTTGCTTGATATTCTACAATTCATGTGACTAAGGTATGAAACTACTCGCTTGTTCGTACATTCGCGTAATCATAGGTTTAGTTATCTAATTATCAATTTAAATAATTCCTTCAACATACCATCAAATTGAACCATCTAAAAATTGCATTATGTACTCATCTACTTATAAAAGTGAAAATACATTAGCTTGTACGTATGGTTAGGCTCGTAATTATCTGATTAATTTCCTCATAACTTGTTATCTAACCATACATTAAACTTGTAGCCATCAATTAGCCCACCCAATCGCTAACGTGAACAATTCATTACGAATCCCTTATGATATACTAAAAATCCAACGGTTTAGTATCTATAGAATGCTCACACACGTCATACGAGTCCACGGTGAGTGAAAGCCGTTGAAATTTTATTTTGGCTACCTTCAAAGATCATAGGTCAATTTTGGGCTAGTTGGATAGAGCATATCAAACTGACGTTAGGTATCAAGTTTTGTAACAAACGAATGGTTCAAATGGAATCCAGGGTGCGTTTTAAGTCCGAAGGAATAAGAGAGCCAGGGGAAAGGACCAGGAAGTTTCTAGTCTCCAATGAAGTCCTTGTCCAGGAAGACTTTTATAAAAGAAAGAAAGAAAAACGACCAAGTATGATATAATATAAAAATAAAAGGAGGAAACGTTAGAAGAAAGGGGAGGGTAGTGTCCACATACGGTTGTGCGTCATCGGCCAACTACTCCAGCCTCGCATGGCGGGACCTACTGGTATAAACCATCTACAAAAGTTTTTTAAAAAGAAGAAAAGAAGAAGAAAAATCAGTTCGCTAGTCCACGTGTCCATCCGCACCCTTCAAACTATCGTTCTTCGACAATTACCAAGGACCTCGTATCCGGGATCCAAGCCATCCATCATGTGGATCATCAAGCTATCCATCCACCAATCATTTTGTCCGCACAAATCACAATGCATCATACGTGTACAATGGCTTCCCGCAGCAGTGTGTAACAATATTACTTTCTTTAAAAAACAAAGCAGTGAAAACAACATAAAATGTTACAACACTTAACTAATAGTTTGTTTAGGGATTTTGACCATACTAGCCAGCGGTTAGTTATGTAAAAATCCTATAAAGGAGGATAGTTTAAAATATTCTGATGTATCCCATTTACAGGCTTTTAAAAGTTTTTTTTGTATCATAGTGTGCCTGCACACATAAAAAGGTAATGATGAAAGATAGAAGATGCCAACTCCGAGTTTTGTGCTCCTTGCTAATGTACATGTGGGCTATTGTGATTCGAAAACACCTGTGAGGCTATTGTGATTCAAGTTTTTAATCTATACAGTTCATCTATTGTACGAGCTCATTGTAATATATAATCAAAAAAATAAAGCTTACTTATAGATAAAGTGGACCATACCACAATAAATAGTGTGAGTTGCACGCTACTGTTAAAAACTGTCAGGTGGGCTGCAAAATTTTTTGATAAATATGATGCATGTGTTTTTGTTTTATCCATGTATCTTTGATATTATGAATAAGTTAGAAGACATATAAACATCGTTATGGGCCCCACAAAGCTGAGCGTGTACCGTTCTTGGTTAATCACAAGTAGGTACAACAAAAACTTGTGTGAGTGAGAAACTTCAACTGTTACACTTCCCCATGCTCATAAAAAATGTAAATTCAATCCGTTTAATTACAGGGCCTATCAAAAGATAGATCCAATCCGTTGATAATGTTCGTGGTTTATAACTTTCATAAGAATATATGAACTTCATGTTATTCCGAGCTATCAATGGCCCACAACGAGAAAATTTCTCAATAGTTCGTTGGAATAATAAATACTATTTTGTCGTGTTGTGGGCCACCGAATCTAAAGATTTTGGTCATTCTCTGGGCATTTACCTTTCTTAATATTTAATGGACAGAGAGGATTTGAACAAAACCCGAAGATGGAACCCAATGGCATCGTACAGAAAGGAGTTTATAATGCCAACAATGACCGCAGGGTATATTTATAATCGTGAACTTGACCCCACCTCTCCCTTTCAAAGTTTCTTCTTTAGGACCCACTTCCACCCTCCCTCCAGCACTATTATTTCACCACAATTGTCTCCAGCATCATCTTCTCCAGCTCTGGCTTTTTTTACTTTCATAAAATACCTTCTTTCGCAACTGAAAATTGTAAAAATGGCAAACCAAGAAATGTGGATAATCTTTGATTTAAAAAAAAAATTAATATTGTGGGTTGTAATGATATGCTTCAAAACTAAATCACTTCACATCAAGGTTGACATACAATAACGTTCGAGGTTGTCAATATTTTGCACGATCAAGATTAGCATACAATAATGCTCGGGTTATCAATATTTTTCACAGTTGAGATGTCAATATTTGGCACGGTCGAGGTTGACATACATTAATAGTCAAGGTTATCAATATTTAGCACCGTCGATGTTGTCAATATTTGGCACATCGAGGTTGGCATACAATAACGATCGAGGTTGTCAATATTTGGCACAATCAAAGTTAGCGTATAATAATGGTCGAGATTATCAGTGTGACAAACTCGGCCTTAATGGAAGATTGTCAATCTTGACCCTTATTGGATGATAATCTTGATTTACTATCCCACTGTCAACCTCGACCCTTAGTGGATGACCCTTAACCTAGTAGATGATTATCTACCCTTGGTGGATGATAATCTCGACCCTTATTGGAATGTAAGTCGAAAATAACCAAGAAGGACCACCTGCTTGGATTATGAGAAGGCAACAGTCTCCCCAAAGTGTTTCATTTTAATTTTTGAAGGAATACATGTTAGATGATTTTGACAACAATCCTAATAGAAAAGATATGTTTAAGAAGAGTTGTTTTGGACATTGATTGAATTTCCTAGTAGCTAGGTGGAAGGCCCATGGTCAAATAATTCACTGTCCAATGTCGAGGCATATTGGTGACCTGACTTTCAATGTTCAGGGTGCCATCATGAAATTGACCGAGCTGGACTTTGCCCTCATTACGGGTCTGAGGTTTGGGCTTATTAGATCAAATGAATCCGGTGAGAGTCAAACAATAAGGGAAAAGAAAAAAAATGAATTAAGGAGACTTACTTGAAAGAAGGAAGTGTGATGAAAGATAATTTGAAAGAAACTTATCTCTCACTCCTCAGGAAAAAATAACATGAAGATGCGATTAAGCTGGCAATTCTGATTTGTGTAGAAAAGTACATTGAAATGATTAATGACTTAAATTAATTCAATATTTACCTTGAGGCAGTGTGGAGGTACGAATATTTGAAGGACAGACCTAATCATGCAATTGGCGGTGTTTAGAGTTATACAGGAACCGAGTTAGCTCGGTTAACTCACTCGACTCGAGTAAAAAAAGCTCGATTCGACTCGGTTCGAAATTGAGTTCGAGTCAAGTTCGAGCTTATCTAAGCTAGAATCAACTCTGATCGAACCTCAACTCGAATCGAACTCGGATCAAATCAATTTGGTGACTCGGTTATTTTGATATTGACGTTGCTTACCAAGTGTTTGATAAAATGACTAAATGAAGTATTGTTTCGAGTGCATACATTCTCCGCGGAATCAACTGGTGGCGAGGAAGGTATGGATACAAAACAAAATCACTACTAAAAAAACTTTACATGATAAAACTAGCATCGTATATTGACTTTGATGTTACTTACCAAGTGTTTGATGAAATATCTGTAAATTGTTGTTGTTGTTTTGCATACTGTGAGAAATTGAAGGTGCACTCCATGTATTTGGGAAAATGTCGGACTGGCTTGAGCTCGGCTCGAACCGGCCCAAGCTGTTAATCAAACCAAGCCGAGCTAGCCAATCAGGCTTGAGGACCAAGCCGAGCCGAGTTCGAGTTGGGGTCAGCTACTGGCCGAGCCGAGTTGAGTTGTGCTAAGATCAACTCGATTTGACTCGTGTACAATTATAGCGGTGTTAACGAGAACATTGAGTACCCCACTTCATAGAATATTTGAGAATGCGCGTATACGATACAAGTAAATTATTGGTGTCCCCATTCAAAGAGTGTGTTTTGTTGGTTGTTTCTTCTTTTTTAAATATTTAATCCTTATAGATGTTTAATACATCATATTGTTGATTAAATAGATATTCGCATACGAGTGATTCTCCAAGCTATTGGCTGATAGGGAGTGAGTTGTAAGAAAAATTTCTGTCCAGATTCCTAGACTACTCAACCGAAATTCGTACTAAGTATACTAGTATAGATTCATCTCAAGAGTCTTCAAAACCGTGCTGGTAAAGCGATGCACTATTATTACATTATAGGAATGCATTATGATTATATATTTCATATAATAGATCTCTATTGCTCCTACATGTGGTGATTGCTCCGGAGCTTACACCAATGGAGGAGGAGGAAGAGACCAGGGTTGTTAAATTCCTAGAAGATGAGACTTAGACAAAGGAAAAGGCTCTGCGGATGGAAGTTAGAACAGAGGAATTAGTGGAGAAGGTTGTCCAGAAATATGTCGCTAGCAAGAAGTTGGAGAGAAAAAAAGTGACAGAAGAAGTGGAAAAAGAGATAAAGAAGTTGGTGAAAAAGAAGTCGAAGAGGAAGGATGCGAATGTCGGAGAGGAGTTAAGTGAGGAAGTCCAAAAGGAAGTGAGAGATCATATGGACTTGGGAGAGGAAATGAGAGAGAATGTGAGAGAGGGAGACAGGGGAAATGAGAGAGGAAGAAGTTGAGGAAGTGAAGCATCGAAACTAGAAGTGGATTCATGTGCCTCAATAAAGGAACTGGCAACAAAAGTATTCAATTAAAATAATTTAAAACAAAAAAGATTCACTCTAAATAATTTTGACCATAGACTTGAGAACATCGGAAAAGATGTGCATGAAAATTAATAGAGAAGATGAAACACGTTGACTTATTGGGAGAGGAAATGAAGCATCTCAAGGTAGAGAATGCTTCGTTAATGCAAAGATGAAGCTCCTAAAGGAGGAATTTCATGCTAGTAAGGTACGTGAAATTGCATTTGGTTTGATTTTCAATAACAAATTATGAATTACATATCTAATATGTAATTCCAATACAGGCTATCAGCACATCATTGCGATTCATAGAGGAGGCTCATTCTAGGCTAACCATGGACACAAATGAGGTTGTTGGTTAACCTATATATATGGATGAGACTAGTGGTCGGCCTATTATGGAGGATGAGGGAGGACACCCTGCGGTTGTGAGCAAAGTTGTTGTGGATGATGTTATTGTTTAGGTCACAGTACTAGATGAGACTGCTAACCAGTCTATAAATATAGATGAGGCGAGTTGGCAACCCGCGACTGTAGATGATGTTGTTAGTCAGTCTACAGTTATGGACGAGGCTACTGGCTAGCCTACAATTATGGATAAGGCAGTGGGGCATCCAACAAGCATAACTAAGAGTAGTCGACACAAGGATGTTGATAAGGCGGGTGGGCATGTTGCGACCGACTTATGTATTACTCTGGTTGTGTCTATCCAGATGCCCCAACGCAATGCACCCCCATCGAAATGGGTGTCTTCTTCTTACACGGCTCCACATTCCTCTCCTACTATTAATCCACTTGAGAGATATGTGCATCCGCATAGATACTTAACAGATGATGAATACAATGATTTGAAACTTGTAAGGGAAACGTAGTAGTTTCGTGGTTAAATCACCTAAATTCATGATCAATTCTGAAGTGTATGTCCTTCTTTTTGTTTAATTAATATGAGATAATGTACATGTTTATGACACATTTTTCAATATGTAGGGCGTGGATCTATACTTATCTTATATGACCAAGTGTTGGTTTCAATTTTCCCATCCCTATCCCCAGGATTGAGCATTCGTGCCAACCTTTTCTATTGTATTGCGAAATTCCAGCTTATAGTTTTATTTTTAGCTTTTAACAATCTTTACTTATTGATGTTTCTAACAATAATCCGATATTATAATAGTAAATAATGGAGTCTTAGTTACAATTGTTGCATAATTATGGATCTAGTAACCACAACAATAGACATACCATGAAGATTGAAAAAGTTAATGACAATCTTGTGTCTATGGTTGTCGATCATTAGAAGCCTTGATGGAGATATGAAATGGTAAGCTCTTATTTGCACATATACTTAGACTAAATGATATTATTCTTTTAAGAAATGTATGTACTAATTGTTATTTTATTTGTTATGCTTAATATATAGTTTTATGTCCCTCTGAATGCATGACAACAACATTGGTTTTTGGGTGTCATTTACCCAAGAAGGAGAGAGGTCGCTTTCGTTAACAGTGCACATAGTGATTGGAAAGGTAAAAATGATTTGTATGCAGCGCAGTTGACCAAATGGCTGAGGTAGTTGTTCCCTATTCTTAACAGTGAGAATGCTTTTTAGAAGAGCCAATGGAAAGTGAGGATGATAAATGATATATCGGAACAAGTTAATGAGGATGATGTAAGTGTTATGATGTTTTAAGCACCCTTTGTTGTCAAATTTCAGTGAAACAAAATAATTTAGAGTATGACTTGTTCATATGATGAAAAGTTTACCTCAAGATCATCATCATATGAAGATTTGAAGTACAAGACATAAAGACCAAGCTAGTAATGCAAGTCTACTTCAAGATCAAGCGTCTACATGCAAATCCAAGATCAAACTTCTATTGCAAATTTACTTCAATCAGAAGATCTTAAGCTACTGAAGATTTGAGTTCAATGTCTAATGATTCAGGTATAAGTGACCTTAGAGTGACCTAAGGTTTAAGTCTTTTCTTATGCATATTATCTTCAGGTATTTATACTTTTTATAGGTTAAACTTCGACTAGTCTTAGCATAAGTTCAACTAATCCAAGCTCTGGTTCGACCAGTCCAAATATTGCTTCGACCAGTCCAAGTTTTGAACTCCAAATTCAAAATTTTCTGATAGATCCTTGACCAGATGTGGAGATCTGCTCGACCAGTTGTAGGGAGCTCGACTTGAATTCCAGCAACATATTTTTGAATCCTATGACCAGTCGAGTAGGCCACTTGACCAGTCGAGCAAGTCACTCGACTAGTCGAAGGTTAGTTTTATCCGATCACGCCGAAAATTTTGAAATTTGGTTGAATCTTAGACCAGTCGAATGACACCTTAGACCAGTCGAAGGAACTGTTTTTCAGCCTATAAATAGCAGTCTTTTCTCATTCCATATCATTCAATTAAGCCACAGAAAGCTTCCACTTTGAGAGAAAAGTCTCCGTCTTTATCAAGCTACAGTCCAGTAATTTTAGATCTTTTGTATAGCTTATTTGTTTTTATAATTCTTGGATCTCAGTATTGTGAATTTGATTTACTTTTAAAGAGAGTCTTTACTCTACCCTTTGAGATCCAAGGAATTCAAACAAGTAGCCCAAGGTTTGAGATAATTTAAAATCTATTTAGAACCTAAAACCCTTGATTATATTTGTTGGACATTGAACATCTATATTAAGTGAAGCAGTTCTACGGGCTACATCAAGCAGCATCTTTAAGAAGAAGATAAGTACTTTTGTTTATTTGCTTTTTGATTTATTTTTATTTTTTTTAAGATTAGCCAGAAAAATATTTGTATTGGTTTTGACTGAAATCAACCAAAAAATCTCAGCACGGGGTTTGATTGTGATAGCCCAATTGAAAACACAATTGTATAGGTTTTAAGGTGAACCTGAGAAAACCTTATTTTCTAAGGAACGCCAATATCACGTGGGTTGTGATTATTGGGAATGGAGTAGGTGTAGCTGTTTGAGAACCGTTGGTGTACACACCGAACCACTTTAACTCTTGGTATTTGAGGTGGATGATGATATATGTGATGGATGTGTATTGAATCTTCTCTTTTTACATGTGGTGAATACTTGTAATAGATAACTTCCGTTATTTGCCTCCTGTTTTAGTTCGCGATCTTGATCCTTACGGCATTTAAGAAATCAGGTTGTCCTATATCATAAACATTTATTTTTTGTGTAAGGTTGTCCTTTGAATAAGGTTTGAATCAATTTCTCAATACTATTACGATTGAGATCTATGATTGATTCAATTATATTTAATATTTTTGTTTAGCAATTTTTATTTTGGCATAGTCATAGAACTGAGAGCTCACCCTTTTCAGATGGTTGTGGCATCTTCATGCTCAAATACATATACTTCTTATGCAGCAGAAGGAAAATTGACTTTACACCCATAAGTAGACATTTAAGTAGTCTACATTCATTATTCTGTATTTTGTGTTTTGTTTTAATTTTATTTCTTTTTTGTAGATGATATCACTAAATTTCAAAATATCATCACATGCAACTATCTAGAATATAAAAGGAACTTTGATGCTACCTACTTCTTCGTTAAACGACCTGAAAGAAAAAATCCTCTAAGAAAAAAAACCAAAACAATGACTTTAAAAATGTTGTAAATTGTATTTTAATGACTTTCAAATGTATTGTATAGCGATTGTGTATAAATGTGTATAATAGTGGATGGATGATGCCGATGAATTGATTGTGTATGAATGTAAGATTGATAGATGATGTACACAGGATGGTTCCTTATCAAACAAATTAAGGGTTGTGGTTTTTAATTTAAGAGTTGAGAATGACAGATTGTTGAGTAAGGGTTAAGACTGTCATCCATAATGGGTTGAGATTGACAAGTAGTTGAGTAAGGGTCAAGATTGTAATCCACAACGGGTCGAGAATGATAGGCAGTTGAGTAATGGTCGAAATTTTCATCCGATATGGGTTGAGATTGACAAGTTATCGAGTAAGGGTCGAGATTGTCATCTACAAACTGGTGGAGATTGACAAGCTATTGAATAGGGGTCAAGATTGTAATCCACAATGGGTCGAGATTGACAAGCTATTGAGGAAGGGTCGATATTGTAACGCCCCGTGTTTTCAGGACCCGAGTATATGACCCGTTTCTCTAAAAACCCGAGTGTTAACCTAAGAAGAGCCAAATTCCATATAAGATCTTTTTCTTTTATCAGAGTTAAGAGATAAGCGTAGGATGGACAAGTCAGCATAAAGAAAAATTTTCATTTATATTTAGAATACACAAGAGGTTGCCCATAATGACTTATACAAACCAATGTCTCCATGTTAACATTACAAGATTTACGTACATGAGAAATATATAAAAGCATATAAACGAAAGTTATAAGATCAAGCAGCTTCCTTAGTAGGCGCAACTACACCTCTTTGACCGTCATAACGGCTCCTTATCAGTCTGAACCTACATAACACTTAAGCCACTTGTGCTACCTGTACAGTTATATATTTAATGGATGAGTGGCTAACTCAGTGTGAATTCCTCTCAAGATTACACACCGCCACATTAGGTAAGCATAATTATAAAGCAAAGCATAGAAAACAATACATGATGCAGGTCTTATTAGATGCATGGATGTATGAATGTAATCATCATCCCGGGGATTCTCATCCATGTAGACAGTGGACTCGTCACCCATGCAATCATCAACCTGGGAAAATCATCCAATCGGAACAATAGATCGATAGTCAGTGGTCTGGGAGCTAGCGAAACGATACCCCGATGATCCTAAGGGCACGTGCTACAGCATCCGGAATTAGCCACCCATCATCGCTAATATGTCATGGATGCATGATTAGCCAAACCATTATTAGTCCAGTTACAATCAACCAATTTAAATAAGCTCAAGGCCACTACGAGGGCTCGTCACCAGCGTAGGCCGACAGCTCGGGCATAGGTCTCATTACACCATCCCGGTTCATAAGACTACCATCTTAAGATGTTTAATAAAAACTCGTCGACTAGTGGCCAATCATATTATAGTATATGGGGCTTACCATCGTGTGGTTGCACGGTATAAAACATTGAACCCATATAGGAAAAATACCCAAAATAAAGCCACATAGGGTTATATTAAAACAAGCCACATAAGGCAATTATCCAAAATAAGCCACATAGGGCGGGTATCAAAACCATGCGATAAAAGACCATCCTTGAAAACCACTTAGACACAACAACCCTGGATGGTAGGCCCACATCAATGATCCATCTAGACCACTACTCAATAACTACTAGATCGAAGGTCCATTTCAATCATAACCAGTCTAGTTACATCCCAAGTATGGGTGTACATTTATAAGTGGAGGTTTTCCACTGATGTACTAGTTTAAGTTCCATAAACAATCCACAAGTAATTCATAAGCATGAAAAAACGTGCAGGATAGATATCAAGCATAAAGTCTACCAGTTCAATTCCAACACTTAGCAGATGTGACTATAAGATAAAGATATCAATTATTAACTGAAATATAAATAAAAACTATTACTTAAGCTAATGGGAAATGGAAAGCTTAAGGGGAAGAAATCATCACCTATAGGGGTTACCTAACTGTCATTGGGTCACGTCCCCACACACGCCTTGAGTTTTACTTCACGCAACGATCACCTACGGTTATAGATAGAGATTTAAAAGGGCTTGGAGTTGTGTGAGTTGAGAGGGCCTATAAATAGGGTATTTGAGCCAAATTTTGTGGTGTCCAGACCCTATCAAATCTTAGTCCAATGAATGGCCCAAGGTGGGCCTCGGTTACTTCTATAACTATGGCCTGGACTGGGCCTGGAGTTTGCCCTTGGTTAAGGCCTCAATTTGGCCATAATTACATCAAGGTGGACCTCATGAATGGGCTGCACTATCTACACCATTTAGCTATTTTTAAGGGATCACTTTAGAGTACTACCCCAAAAGGATGAATTTTATTGAAAAGGTCATCTGGACCATATCACAAATAGCAATGGTGATCATGATTTCCACTGTTAGAACTCCATAGGGCCCACCATGGTGTTTACTTTTCATCCAATCTGCTCATATGGTCACCAGGACCTGTCTTAAGAGGATGAGCAAATATCATGTTATTCCAGAACTTCGGTGCTCCAAAAGGATTTCAATAGTGGACTTTCAACTCTCCACTATTTATGATAGTGTGGTCCACTTGATAACTGGATCCATCTTATTTTTCTTCTCAGCCTTTAGGATGAGCTCACCAAATGGATGGATGGTTTGGATGAATCACATACATCAAGGTGGGGTCCACATGTGTGGCCCACAAGGGATTGACCCTGCTTTATTTTCCTTCAGGTGGATAGACGGTTTGGGTGTAGCATATACATCGGGGATGGGTTTACGTCCCGGCTGGATGGATGGTGTAGATAGGACTCATATACCATGGTGGATGGTATTCGCATCCAGACCGTCGGATGGTCTGGATTAGCAGATAACAGTAGTGGAGATGTAATACATATACTAGGGTGGGTCCCACGTAGGTGGGCCATCCCATAATCACGTCTAACAACTGGACAACTTGGAATACAACATGCCTCGTGATCAGAGCCATGGGATCAGCTTATTATAATGCAGCAGTTTGTTGTGCTACGCTGGCAACCTGATCACAGAGGTGGGTCCCACGTGGGGCCCACCAGATATACATCCATTAATGAATTATAGATATACCTTATATAGTATAGTATTATATATATTACCTTTATTATTATTATTATTATTATTAATTATTATTTTTGGATTGTTTAAGAGTCCAGCAACCACCGTCCAGATCTGCTGGACGGTGCAGGGGGGTCCCATGCGTCAAGGTGGGTCATGTGTGTGACCCACCAGCTATATATTTACACAAGTATACATTGTACTTTATAATAAAATGTTATTATATATATATATTTTTTGAATTAGAAGGCACGTCCAGCCCTGCTGCCTAGTTGGGACGTCCCTCATACATGCAGCCCACTTGGTGTTTGGTGAGGCCCACCTGCAATGGTGTTGGGCCCGTGGTGGCATGGTGTGGCCCACTGTAATTTATATGGTGTGGTCCACCAGGTCTGAAAGAAACCCAAGTGTAGCCCACCAGCTGTTGCAGGGTGCGGCCCACCTATATACTGCAGGATGTGGCCCACCTGCAATTTGGTGAGGCCCAATATTGCCATGAAACAAGGCCTATACATGTCCATCTATTTAGTTGTTAAGGCAGTTTCTCCCAGCCACCAGGGACAGCCCTTTGCATGGCCCGCTGGTGAGGTTGATTTCAGCCTTAAATCAAAGCTTTGACAGAGACATTTCCTGTCCCACTTTCAGTCTTAGGAAAGGCCGGGTTTTGGGTTGTTTTCTGGCCCACTTTTAGTCCCCAAAAAAACACCGGTCCCAGCGTAGTTTCATGGTCCAACAGAGGCCTGTTCAGAAGCTGATCTTGGCATGGGCTGAAGGCTGGTAACTTAGCTAAAAGGGACGTTTTTCCTGCTCCGATCAAAGCTGAAATTTCAGCCATTTCCCATTTATTTCCAGCCAATATCAAGCCTGGTTCCCAGTCTGTTTGCACATGACATCAAGCCCTATTTTGAGGGTAGATTTTGGCTTAGTTAGGGGCTCCTGGTTGGGACTGTTTTCGGCCCAAACCTTAGGCCATCCCGTGGCCTGATCTTGGCTCATTCCTAGGCCGTCTTTCGGTCTGGTTTAGAGTCCAACAGAGGCTCTGTTTTTCAGCCTAAAACGGCATGAGGTTGGATGCCCATACAGCCCTACTCGCCATTGGATTTCCAGCCCACAACCATGGCTATTATAAGAAGAATGAAAAAGAAAGATGAAGGGAAACCTGTTTGCCTCCCTGCTGAACTGACGCTCAGCTCCCACTCTTCCTATCTCTTCTTCTTCTTCTTTTTTTTTTTCTTTCCTCACCCACTTTTCTTTCTTCCCCTCCTTTATTTTTTCTGTGTGTAATTAGGAGGGCAGGGGTGCCATTTATAGGCAAGGGAGAGGTGTATCCGATGGCTAGGATCGCTCCTTCCTATCCCCAGGAAACGGCCATCGTGCCAACTTCCAATTTCCGAAATGGGAAGTTCCTGTTCTTACACTTCAAGCTATGCTCGGCCATTTTTGGCTGATGAGAAGACCTCCGCTCTAGCTGGCAAGGGGACGCCGGTAACCCTCTGGGTAAACCGACGTTGGCTTGCCCATCAAGCTAGCAGGTAGCTTTCCATCCAATGATCTTAACCGCTTGTGATGGAATGGACGGTCCAATGCCATCTCTTTCGTTCCTTTACAAGGGTTTGTATCCCTATACGGTTTTGCTTAGTCGGCCCCCATGAACAGAATGGACGGTTTGGATCGTTCGTAAATTGGCTAGGGTGGTCCATTTTAGGCCCTGAGAACTCCCTGTTTGAAAATTGAAAAAAATGGTGGGAGAACCTCTGTTTTTGTAAAAAGGCTCGGTCAATGCCTGTTTGACCGATCCTCTTTATCCAGTGCACGTTGTGTACTTCGTTGGTAAGGTACACACGCGCCGTGAGTGGCCTTGTATGTGATGGTGGTCGCCCATCTATTCCGTTCAACTGTCCTAGGGACCAGTCATAAGGGTCCCAGCCCAGTTTGGGGCGGGGCTGAGGCCCAGGTGGGCCATATCATACCATTCAGGGCCTTGTTTTGCCCATATGTCATGATCCAATGGTCAGATGGACACGAGGTTTTGTTTTAACGGTGAAACAAGGATTCGAGGGGTTCCAAGTGCTTGTTTGGCCATAATTTATTCTTCTAAGGCTGTTAGTGGATGCATGGTGTCAATGTGAGTTAATTAATTTTGTTCATAACTTGCTTTAATTTAAGGATTTGCTGAGTTTTACCTCCCGGGCTGGTGTTGGGTTTGACTTGGCTCCTTCGGATCGTGGTGGTTGACTTTATCGTTAAACGGGAGTCCCGACCTACACGTGTAAAGTTTAAGTTGTCCTATTTAATTGTCCTTAATCTAACCAGGGTCCTCAAGGGTAACACCTGAGCACTGGAAAGTTCGGGGTGTTACAATTATCATCCAACATGAGTCGAGATTGATAGGTTGTTAAGTAAAGTCGAGATTGTCATCCACAAATGGTCAAGATTGACAGTAAACGAGTTCAATATACACTTGATGTCAACCCCGACCCTTACTAGATGATAACTGTGATTTTTACGTATATTACCTGTCAACCTCGACTAATGGATGACAACCCCATATTTATCATTCTACAACATTAACATATAAAATATTAAATTATCACACATAATTTTCAGGTTTACATAGCCATTATCAAATAATAATAAGAGAGCCAATATTTCTTAAAGTCTCAAATACATACAAAATAAAATTTGTCAGCTTATAAGGAGGAATGTGCATCGATGCCGATTGTGACTTTTTCGCTTGCATCCCAAGCATTTAATTGTTGCCTTATCTTCTTCTTGAGATGTAATCCGAATTTTCTTCGGTCTTCTGTCAGATTTCTCATTCGCGGGGGTTTCATATTCTCATACAATTCTTTCACTTCATCTGGGATATTCCATTGAGATTTGTCAAGCATTACGTAAACTACTCTTTGTATTTTTTATGGTATAATTATTTTTGCATAGTATGGAGAGCAGTATTTGTAAATATTGAGCTGATACTTATTGTATCACATGCGTACAAGGTAGGAATATACAACTGAACTCACCACACAGACACTTCATCCCTCTTAGCTTCACTACGTCAGTAATCTCCCTTGATGTCACTTAAAACTCATCCACAAAAATCGCAGTACATCTTGTCTTTCGTACTTTTGAGTGATAAGATTTGCTCAGTCTTTTTTCTACCCAAGAAGTCAAAATTTCATTGCATGTCGATGCCTTATGTAACAACCCGAATCTTCAGGACCCGAGTATACGACTCGTTTCCCAAAAACCCGAGTGTTAACCTTAAAGGCTGGTCAAATTCGAGTATACACATTTTTTTTCATCAGAGTAAGCAAATGAGCGTAATGTGGACAAATCGACAAGAAACTGCCCATAATGACTTATACAAACCAATGTCTCGGAATTTAGTAAGTACAAAATTTATAAGAATCTAATACATGAAGAATAAAAGAAAGCATATAAATATAAGTCGCCGATCACGCAGCTCCTCTAAGCAAGTACAGCTGTGCATCCCTGGCGGTCGTACTCTGCTCCTTATCAAGTCTGAACATACATATTACTGAAGTCACCTGTATTACCTGTACGGTTGTATATTTGATGGATGAGTGGCCAACTCAGTGTGAATTCTCCTCAAGATTACACACCGCCACATTAGGTAAGCATAGTTATAAAACATCCAGACAGCCAAAACAGAGTAAATGCAGTCTTATTAGATGCATGGATGTGTAAATGCAATCATCGCCCCGGGGATGCTCATCCGTGCGGACAGTGGGCCGTCACCCATGCAATCATCGAACCTGGAAAAATCATCCAGTCGAAACAATCGATAGTCGGTGGTCTGAGAGCTAGCGAAACGATACCCCAGTGGTCCTTAGGGCACATGCTACAACATTCAGAATTAGCCACCCGTCATCGTTAATATGCTATGGATGCATGATTAGCCAAACCGTTATTATTCCAATTACAATCAGCCAGTTTAATAGGCTCAAAGGTCACTACGGGGAGCTCAGAGTTGGGCGAGGTGGCAAATTTCTGGGCATAGATCCCATTCCACCATCCCTGGCTCATAAGGCTACCACCTTAGGATGTTTAATAGATTACAATTGACTTGTGGCCAATCATATTCAGTATATGGGGCTTACCACCGCATGGTTGCACAATATAAAACATCGAACCCATTTAGGGAAAAATATCAAAACAGAACCATGTAAGGCGAGTATCAAAATATGCCACATAGGGCAAATATCAAAACCATACGATGAAAACCATCCTTAAAAATCGTTGGGTACAACAACCCTGGATGGTAGGCCCACATCAATGATCCATCTAGACCACCACCCAATAACCACCAAGTCAAAGGTCCATTACGATCACAACTAGTCAAGTTACATCCTAAGTATGGGTGTACATTCATATGTGGGAATTTCTCACTAATGTACCAGTTTAAAGTCCATAAGCAATACACAAGCATGAACAAATATACAAGATGAACATTAAGCAGGTAATATAGCAATTCAATTTCCACTAGCTAACACATGTGATTATAAGAGAGAGATATCAATTATAATTTTTAATAAAAACTATAACTTAAGCTAATGAGAAGATGGAAAGCTCAAGGGGAAGAATCATCACCTTATACTTTGAACTACCCACATTGTCGCTAAGATGCCCTTAGAGTCGAACCCTAACATGAATCGTAAGATCGTATGGTTAGATCAAAGTTCTACAAACTATCTATGGCCAAGATTGTAATCTAAGGTTTGGATCACTTAAGTTTAGGGTTTCACCCTATAGTCTAGGTCTACGCTTAGGTCTTAGGATTTAAACTTCTAGCTAATGGATAATTAATTGAAATGTTAATTTAATAGTTATAAGATATTTATTAACATCAATGTTGCGGCTAATGTTAGCTAAAGTAGCAATGATAATTTTCATGATTAGTACAATCCACTATCCAAAATGATTATTTAGGATGAAATATATAATAATTCCATTTATTAATTGCAATTTGTTTATAATAACTAGCTCTAGCATAATGACCTACTAATGGCTAACCATGGCTAATAATATTAATAGTTTTATGGTAACGATATAATTAATATTAATTAATGTGACGCTAATAATCATTGTAATGAACAGAAATAGTATGTTCTAATGTCAATAATAATATTTTAAGAATGACGAATAAAATACTAATATTTTAATGATAATAACAATTTATATATGTGTATATATATATATATATATCAATTAATATTAGTATGGACAATTACTAACGGTTAGTCATATCTAACTGAGAAACTCTAAAAGTGCTAATAATAGTAACAATGACAGTTGAAATAATACCAAACCGGACAGAAAGTGAGGCTCACCTAGTCGACTCAGTTCGAGTCGAGTTGACTCAGCCTTCTCTCTCAATCTCACCTTCTCCTTCTTCCTTTTCTTTCTTTTCCTTCCTTCTCCCTCTCCTCTTTCTCTCTTATCATTATTATTATTTTCCATTTCTGTTGGAAGATGTCCAGTAATAGACTCAGCAAGCTAGAACCGAGGCTCGACTCAGTTCCCCAGAATCAAATAATGAGTCAACTCGCCCCAGCTCAAGCTAATGCAATGACGCACGAACCATCCCCCTCTCTCTTTCTCGCTTCTCCTTCCTTTCATTTCTTTCTCTTTTCTTCTCCCTGCTGGGAGGTCCAGCCGTGGGACAAGATGGACCAAACCCAGCTCGACTCAGTCCATTCTCGACTCGGTTCGAGTCAGCAACATGGTGCCGCTGCACCACCTCGACCCTCTCTCTACTTCCACTCTCACACCCACGACCATCATCTGGACTCGGCCAGACTCACCCCACTTGGTCTGGATTCGGGTCTGAACCCACGACCACCACGCCCGACCTCAAGGCAATGGCAGACAAAAGAAATTGTGTCAGTTAAGAACCGCACCATCTTCTTCTTCCTCCTCCTTTTATCTCCTCTCTCTTTCTATCTGTTTCTTCTCCTTTCAATCTCTCTTCTCTTTCTCTCTCTCTTTTTTTTTTAAATGTTTGGCGTATCCAAAAACGACGCCTGACTAGACCCGAGCCCTTTTAGCTCGAGTTTTCGGGCTAGACACAGCCGGGTGCAAAGAACACCACACGAATCCTCTCACTTTCTCTTCCCTTTCTTCCATTCTCCTTCTCTTTCTGTCTTTCTTTCTCTCCTTCTCTCCTACTGCTGCTAGAAATATCCAAAGAAGTTTACATGGGCGTCAAAGCTTCTCGACAGACGGTGACGCTTGGTTGAGGAAGATCAGACAACCCGAATTTTCAGGACCCGAGTATACGACCCGTTTCCTAAAAACCCGAGTGTTAACATTAAAGGATGGTCAAATTCGAGTGTACATATATTTTTTTCAACTTATCAGAGTAAGCAAATGAGTGTAGTGTGGACAAATCGACGTAAAGAAAAATTTTCATTATCATTTAGAATATACAAGTGGTTGCTCATAATGACTTATACAAACTAATGTCTCTACACTATCAATTACAAGATTACATACATGAGAAATTTAAAAGCATATGAAATACATCGAAAGCCGCAAGATCGCGCAGCTTCCTTGTCAGGTACAACCACGAGTCATCGACCTCCATAATGGCCCTGCATATTGCTTAAGCCACCTGTGCTACACAATGCAAATGGGTTATATTTTTGATGGATGAGTGGCCAACTCAGTGTGAATTTCCCTTAAGATTACACACCGCCGCATTAGGTAAGCATAGTTATAAAACAACAAGGCAATCAAAATAATACATGATGCAGTCTTTTTAAATGCATGAATGCACATCGGCCTGGGGATGCACATCCAGCCGGACTTGGGCTCGTCGCCCATGCAAATCATCGACCTGGGAAAATCATCCAGTCGGACAGGGGTCGATAGTCGGTGGTCTGGGAGCTAGCGAAATGATACCCCGAAAATCCTAGCACGTGCTACTGCATCCAGATTAGCCACCGTCATCGCCAACATGCTTTTTCATGGATGCATGATTAAAACCGTTATTAGTCCGGTTACAATCACCAATTTAGGTAAGCTCAAGGTCACTACGGAGCTGTGAGCCTGAGCCCCGTAGGCGACAAATTTCGAATGGCATAGTGTCCCATACCACCATCCCCTCCACGAGACTACCACCTTAGGATGTTTAATGGAAACCCATCGACTAGTGGCCAATTATATTATCGTATATGGGGCTTACCATCGCATGGTTGTACAGTATAAAACATCGAATCCATGTAAGAAAAATATCAAATAAAACCACGTAGGACGAGTATCAAAATATGCCACATAGGGCGAATATCAAACCATATGATAAAGACCATCCTTAAAAACCATTGGACACAACAACCCTGGATGGTAGGCCCACATCAATAATCCATCTAGACCACCACTCAATAACCACCAAGTCGAAGGTCCATTACGATCACAACTAGTCAAGTTACATCCCAAGTATGGGTGTACATTCATATGTGGGAATTTTCCACTAATGTACTAGTTTAAGTTCCATAAGCAATCCACGAGCATGATCAATTATACAGGATAAGCAAGTAATACAATAATTCAATTTTCATTAGCTAACACATGTGATTATAAAGGGAGATATCAATTATGAATTTAAATAAAAACTATAACTTAAGCTAATGACAAGATGGAAAGCTCAAGGGGAAGAATCATCACCTTATACTTTGAATCGCCTACCCATGTTGCTAGAGAGTGCGTGGTTCCTTAGAATCAACCCTATCATGAATTGTAAAGTTGTACAATTAGGTCCAATCTTACACACTGCTTAGGGTTAGAGTTTTAACCTAGGGTTTGGATCACTTAGGTTTTGGTTATGGAATTTGAACCCTGTTTTGTGTGGCCATCTACGATACTATCCATGGAAGGAATTAATAAAATTAATCAAGTGAATTGGTTATTAGTTTTAGGATTATAAACAATGACTACTATTATATTTATCTAATACAACCCACGATGAATGATCATATTATTAATTCCAAAACAATTATCAATATTAATAATATACTTAACATTTAGCCGTCGTGATATTAATAGTTATTTGGATGAAAATAAATAGTGTGTTCTAGTGTTAATGCTATTTTAAGAATGATGAGGTAAAATATTAGTATTTTAATAATGATAATTTTCATATGTATCAACTAATACCTGAATGGCTAATTTACTAATGGTCAATCACATCTAATTTTAATAATAGAAAATAGTAATAATAGTAGAAATGATAATTGGAATAAGTTAAATCCGGAAGTAAATGTGAACGCACCTTGCCGACTCGGTCCGAGTTGAGTCGACTCAGCTCACACATCCACCGACACCTCTTCTTCTCTCTTTCTTTTCCTTTTCTCCCCTTCTTCTCTCTCTTCCTTCTACCTTGCTAGGATGCCCATCAATGAGCCTGGACAGGCTATCCCACTCAAATCAGCTAGACTCGGTTCCAGCCGAGTCAACTCGGCGAGTCAAGGACCCAACTTAAGTTCAACGTCCCATGCTACCTCTCTTCATCCTCCTGCCACTTTCTCTCTCTTCTACCCAACTCAACTAGGGCTCCCCTGACTCGGTCAGCAAGTGGGGTAGGAAGCATCAGCACCCCAGTGAGTTACAGTCGAGTTAACTCGACCCAACTCAACGTGGTGCAATGGGACGCCCTCACTCTCTGTCTCTCTTTCTCTTTCTTTCTTCTCGCCTCACATTTCTTTATGGAAACCCAGCTGGACCTAGACCAGCAACGTCCAGACTCAAGTAGAGCTTGAGACAACAACCCTGCCCGAGTTGCTCCATCTTGATGCGGCAGCAATCCGAGGAAAGGGCCAACGCCCCTCCTCCTCTCTCTCTCCCCTGCTCTCTTTTCTCTCCTACCTCTCATCTCTCTCTTTTCTTTCTTCACACCAGGGACATCACCTGTCATTGACAACCTGAGGAACGGCATGCCCGAACTGAGCAAACTCAGTTTGAAGCGACGGGGAAGATGATGCTCATCAATGGTGGATTTCTTCCCGATGCCTCTTTCCCCATTCGGACGGCATGGGAGAGTTTCTAGGGGTCCAACAGAGCTCGTGGATGCAGGAAAACGAAGGTTTCATGGCGTTTACTTGATGGGTTCAAAGGGAGAAAGAAACAGCTGTTTTTCTTGGGTTGCTGCAGGAATGGTGGTAGGGTCTGTTCCCAGCCCATATTATGGTGTTTTTGGCCCTACCTAGACCGTTGGATTGAACCCAAACGGTCAGGATTCATTCTATTTGAAACTGCCTCGAGTACAGCTAGTAAAGCTAAAACCGCCTGTGGTTTCGCGTTACTATGGGTAGAAAACCTTGGGGCGTTTGAAATGGGCGGTTAGGATGGTCCGAAATGAACGGCCGAGATTTGGAGTCTCCACTTCACGCGGATTGCCTAGCTGGCAGTTTCCATTTTTGGAACATTGGTTTTGTAGGGTCTGTTTGGGTCGAAGATGGTGCTCGTGCACACGTTCGCCAACACGTGAAAAATGGTAGGTTTTAGTTGGACCCATGCCGTGCACACGATGGACGGATCAGATCGTCCATATGATCTAAGATGGTGGCCCATAGCAGGCCTCAAACGGACGTCGTCCGTCGGCTGGCGTAAACTGGAAGGAGAGAGAAATCTCTCGTTTTGAGAGAGCACGGGTCAGCGTGCTCTGACGGGCCTGGGGCGCCCAGTGCACTTCAGGTGATGTTGCATTGGTGTACATGCATGCCCTTGTGGGGCCCATGATGATGTTTGTGATAAATCCAATCCGTCTACCCCACTTGGAGGGCCCAATCAGAGTCTTTTACCAAAGGTGGGGCAGCTCCAAGGTCTAGGTGGACCATACACCGAAATCTCACTTGTTTTTAGCTTTAATTGTATATTCTAGTTAGCCTGTTGGTCAGATTATTCTGAAATTGAATGTCAACGGTTAAAATAGTCCCTGGAATTTACCAGACGATTGGGTCCACATGTTGTAGGGACATGGTGGTGAAAACCACAATCACCACCCTCGGTTTCTAAGGTTTCTTCACGTTACTGTTCAAAATAGGTGGGGTCCAACTGTGATGATCTTTCAGAGAATCCATGCCATTCACCACTTTTGTATCGCTATGTTAGGACACGGGGTCAAATATGAGATGATTTGATTAGTCGAGTAAGTCGTACAGTGTGTCCAATAACAACCAACACTCACCCTTAAACCCCATGCACGTAGTAAGATTTTGAATGAATTGAGTTATTTCGTGAAGTCCACTTTACTACTTGTAGTTGTACGATCCGCTCTGTTCATTGTGTTTAACATGCCCTACTAGAATTAAGGTCTAAAAATGGGACAGATCTGTTGATCGGGTGGGCCATACTATCCGATCAAGCATCAATGGTGGCATGTAGTGGCATTCACTATTTACAAACTTGCCATCCATTTCTCAACCGGCATCCGATGCACGTTAATTCAAAATGTGCCGTCCGAATGTCTTGAAATTTGGCGAACATGCGTTATTTTTCGTGCTCTTTCCCGTGATCCAGTTTGGGTCCCGATCTCCCGAGTATGAATAAGATTCTCCTTTAATGGTTAATATATTTTAAAATTCTAAAATAATATTTGTACTCCTCTGATTGACAAGTTACCGGACAATTTGGACTTAAACCTAAAGATTTTCATAATGACCAATTCATCCTGATATTCGGGTGGCCCATTTGGCAGATCCAGACATGATGGATGGTCAGATGAGCTTCTAAAAATAAGAGGACTTGATGATTAGAACTTTATCCTTGTATGTAGGTGAATGTATGGTCAGTTTAGTAAATGGATGGACATAACGTGGATTTTTGGAGTGATTAGGGGTAGGGCTTATATAACGTTAGATTTGAGCGACTTTCTTACACATGAAAGTTTGTCAGATTCTGATTCTAATGGTGGGCTAAGCATATTCATATGGCGTGAACAAGATGGACGGATCAGAATCTTGATCTGATAATTATACGAATGGATGTAGAGGTCAAGTAGCTGATTTACCATGATCTAAGGGCTGAAATTTGATGTGTACGGTTAATTTATGATAATTAGGCCTGGTATAAAATTTCACATGAAACGGATGATGAGAACCGTGTGAATTGAAATTTAGGGGCCTAGGTCAATGGCATTTTCGTAATTATTACTGATGTGTGAGTTTTGGGAAATCCAATGGCTCTACATGGTTATAGGCACGTTTCTAAGAAGTTCTTACAAAAGAATATATATCTAAATTATTACGGATAAGGAGCTCTTCGTCGTGTTCTTCATGGGAAAGTACTTACGTCAAATCACGTGATGGGTGGGCTTGTCTTGAAATTCAATGGTCAGATGGCTTGATTTATGAATGAAGATCATCCTCAACGGTTAAGTTAGTATCAGGGAAAGGATGTAAGGCTAGAATAGTTGGATCGGTATCGTACACATGTATATGTCACATTAAATTTTATGGTAACGCTCGAGGACTTTCGATGCCCGAGCATCGAAAAGTTCGGGGCGTTACAAAGACAATCCGCCGTTAATGGCAGATCTAAAACGGAAGCCCCTTCCTCCAATCCGGCTTCTGTGGATGATTCGAATGAGCTCCATGGAGCTTTTGGACGGCTGAAATCGAAGCTCTAAGGGAGTTGGGAGGAGTTAGCTTGGTGGGTTTGTAAGGAGACAGAAACGGCTGCTCTCTCTCTCTCTTTCCTCCTTTGTAGCAAAGAAACCTAGCTTAAAGGGCTAGGATCAGTTTGAAATGAGCGGTCAGGATAGGCGGATTTGGCCCCTACGCAGATCGCTGAGCTGGAAGAAAACAGTTTCCTATTTTGGAAATGGGTGTGTTTGTGGCCTGATTTGAGACTGACATTGTGCATACGTGTGTGCAATCCAACGGTGGATCGACCGGGGTTTTGTTCAGCTTCAGGTTCTCTATAATATGGATGGTTCGGATCGTCCAAACAGGGTAATGTGGTGGGCCAATGATCAGAGGAATGGACGGGCATCCGTCGGCTGCAGAAACAGAGAGAGAGAGAGAGAGAGAGAGAGAGAGAGAGAGAAATCTCTCTCCTTTTTGGAAATGGCGGTCACCCGCTCTCGACCGAAATGTCGGCCGGCTGGCTTCGCCCGTTGTATGCTGCTGGTGCGTGGCCTTAGTGCACACATGACCCATTAAGTGGGGTCCACCGTGATGTTTGTGGAAAATTCACACTGTCCACGATGCCCTATGGGACTAAATGGGTCCCCTGACCAAAGATCAGGCATTTTCGAGTCTTAAGTTGGCCCTATTTGATTATTTTCATACCATATGGTGACACCCGTCCATTCAACGGTCAAATGATTACGAGGTCGGATGTCAACGGTTAAAGAGTCTTACTGGATCACGTGTATGTTCGAGACCTTCACAGTATACCACTATACCAATTACTAATATTAATATAAATTTCATTACATTGTATATTATTTGTAATTAAAATACTTAAAATCCCATACATATATCTAAATATAATAATTATTATTATTATTTTTATATTAACATACTATTATATACATGCTATTTATCACCTATTTATTAATATAAAATTCACAATATACAGCATCTCATCATATATGAATTGAAAATGGTACAATATCGTATTTGAAATCACATTGTTAAATAATATACAATTTCATTGTAATATCTAATAATTTTTGTTCACATATTTATAAAAGATATTTAATGCTACATTATTATTTGTAGTTTGATTTTATGTTACGCAATTACTATTCCTTATGTTTATTTAATATAATATTATTTCCATAATATTATATAATATAATATTATATACATTAAATATGCACATATCATTTTAGCATGAAATTTTAAATCCTTACAAAGTACATACACTTCATAGCGTATATATTTAGGTTGCATTATTTATATATTTATATTAAATTAATCTACAGGGTAACACTCGAGCATTGGAAAGTACGGGGTGTTACACCTTATCTCTTCTACAAAGGAAAAACTATTGGATTTTAGTCCTTACTGCTTCAAGAAGTTTGGTTATAGGGTACTCACATGCATCTACAAACAGTGCATTCATGCTCTCGACGATGTTTGTGGTTACAATATTGTTATATCTTTTGTTGAAAAATAATATAGATGCCCATCCTTCCTTATCTATATCATTAAGAACTGATATGTAGTGGGGTTCGTCATTTGAATGCATCGCATCAAATCTCAAAAGTGGATGTCCTGCATGTCTTAACAACACCCCAAAATAATCATTCATTGAATTATCCGAACACATATTCTTCATGTTTTCCATAATATGATACGTACAATATTCATGAATCGCATAAGGAAAGATGGTAGGGCTTTGGGTTTGTTCGATTCCGCCGAAAAGAAGAGGCGAAAGCGGTGAAAGAAAACCTCAATGAGCGATTCTTAGGCAGACATCGCATGATGATAAATGATGCTTACTAGAGATTACCCCCAAATTCTTACCCCAAACCAAAAAATCAGGCCCCTATGGATAAGATCAACCCAACCCCAGCTAACCGAAACCCCCAACCCCCACCACAAAAAAAGCCCCAACCTCAGGACTCCCAAATCCACCCGCTTCTCACCCGATCCCCTCCCACATCATATGCGGAAGCTCTGCTCCCCCCCACCCCACCAGCCTCCCCTTCTTCCATTATCATTCCAAAGTGGGTTTCTGACCAAGGCAGGGTGAACCTTATCTATGCGGTGGTCGGTGAAATTGCAGGATCAATGGACGCTTCAAACAGCATTTATGAAGTCATCAGACCCTCAAATTATCAACACAACCAGGTAGAAGTTCTAAGAACCTCTGAATCCGTTTATATTCTTAAGTTTTCCTCCAGGGAATCAGTCGTTGCTTTGTCCAGGGATAAGATTATCCAACAGAAAATGACCCTCGAGAACACCAGATCATGGAGTCCGGTAATGTCGATGCCGGAAAAAGGAAATTGGATCCGGATAGAAGGAATTCCCATCCACGCATGGAGTGAGCATACCATCGGGCACATAGCAGATCGATTGGGCTTCGTGTTGGAGATAGATTCGAGGTCCCTCAACGGTCCAAATCGTTGGTACGCCAGGGTGAAAATTCTCCCGACTCTGAGTTCCAAAACACCCATGACATTTAACTTGCTGGTGGAAGGAAGATCGTTCCAGATTACAACATTCTTTGAACTCAGCGATTTCACAGGAGATCAAAGTCTCAGCAAAGAGGCTCCAACCTCTTTGAACAAGGAGAGTACGAAGTAATGGGTGGGTAGATCATTTGCTAAACGATCAGATGAGAAGGAGACTGCTATTAATCCCATTCAAACGAAAAGGAATGATTCGATCCAGGATCTCACTTTATTCAACCAACCCGTTCGTCAAAAGGCCTCACAGATGTCGCAGCTTGTTCTGCTCGATCACATTAACCTGCCCTCAAATTCCCTTGACCTGCACAATCTCCACCTCAACGATCCTTCTGGGCTAGGAGACCATCAGACCCTGGACATGCCTCATCATCCAGCTACTTCATTTAGACACAAGCAACATCAGTCAACGTCTGCTTCTCTCCTTGGTAGAACTGTCCCAGAAACCTCTCAAATAGCTACTCCAACCCAGCTTCAGTGCCACAGGGACCCTCAACCTGTCCACCAAAATTGTTTCCAGAACATCACTCCCCTGTCTCAGATCCTCCCTCCCACTGTATGCAGTAAACCAACCCCAGTGGTGGTGGTTGATTGGGACAGATGGTTATCAGGCTTGAAAGATCTATTCAAGGATAGTACCATTAAAACAATGGCCAATCTGGTGTAACCCCCAGGGTCAACCCAATGCAGATTACAACGCAGGAAACCTTCTCTTCTCTCCACCATCTTCTCAAGGCAGAGGGCACCACTCCCTCTATGAAGATACGGCAGAGGATAAAGATGAGAGAGGCCACCATCCTAATTCAGAGGCCACAGATACAGGCTATCAGGATACTCGGGTGTCTGATAGGTCTGTTCCTATGAACCAGAATGCGGATCTGACGCTTTGGGTGGAACTTCAAGGGGAAACAAGCTCAAAGGGTCTTAACTATTCCTCCCTTGAGGAAGGGACTGATAGCCAAGAGGCCAAAATCAGAAGGAAACACCAACAGAAACAACACCTAATCAACAAGAAGAGCCAAAGGCTTAAAAGCCTGCAACAGAGGGCTGAGCAGACAGGATATGTATCGGATGTCTAGCATCCTTTCTTGGAATACGAGAGGGGTAGGCAATGCTCAAACTACCCATCACTTAAAGCGTTTGATCTGAAAGCATTCTATTGAGCTCCTAATCATCCAGGAACCAATGATCAGGGCTTCGAAGCATTTGCCTCTGGCTGTGAAATTGGGTTTTCAACATATGATAGCGGAAGACATAGTGAATGGCAAAATATGGATTCTAGCTAAAAACCACCTTCAGCTCCACACAGTCAAAGCTTCGAGTTAGACAGTAACTTTCAGCATTGCTACTGATTTTATTTCCCAACTTGTCTACATTACTACGGTGTATGCCAGTTGCTGTATGGAGGAAAGAAAGAACCTGTGGGAAGAAATGAGGACGATTTATGGCATCATTATGGGTCCCTCGTTGGTCTGTGGTGACTTTAATGCCACAACTTGTCCCGGTGAGCGTCTGGGCGGTATTCAGCAGGTTTCAGCTGTTATGACAGACTTCCAGGACATGATCACTGACATCGGCCTCTTGGATGCAAGATATTCAGGCTCCATATATACGTGGTGTAACAATAGGGTTGGCAACAGTCGTAGATGGGCTAGGCTGGATAGGATGCTAATCAATATTGATTGGATGAGAACCCTTCCCGCCTTTCAGGTCGACCACCTTACCAGAAGCTTCTCAGATCATTCCCCTATCCTGCTATCCTTTCAGAAGGATTCTGAGAAATTCCCTCGTCCATTCAAATTTTAGAGAATGTGGACGCACCACGATGACTTCATGAGGTTCATCAAAGCCAACTGGGACATCAATTTTAAAGCTTCTCCTATGTTCTGATTCTTCCTCAAGCTGAAAAATTTGAAGATGAAATTAAGAATCTGGAACAAAGAGGTTTTTGGAGACATGACTAAGAATATTTAAATAGCAGAAGACGAGGTTATAAGGGCTGAAGCTAACTATCTTTCTTCATAGTCTGATTCAAACTTCCATGCTTTACTCCAAGCTCAGACTAAGCTCAAAAAAGCTTATCTCCAAGAGAAGATCTTTTGGAAACAAAAATCGAGGAATGCCTGGCTATCTGAGGGAGACAGAAACACTCGATTCTTTCATGACTCGGTCCTTGACAACCATAGGAGACTGACAATCAAGAGGCTAAAAAATGACTCAAGCGAAATCCTTGAGACTATAGAAGATATAGGGGCTGAAGTTGAGGCCTATTTCAGAAAAATGTTTTCCACAGAAGGTTCTAATCTCAATAAAGGAATCCTGCAATTCATTCCCACGATGGTCAGCGATCAGATGAATGAAGGACTCATGAGGCCTCTGTAGATCGAAGAAGTCAAGCAAGCCGTCTCTTTGATCCCCATTGATAGTGCTCCAGGTCCGGACAGCTTTGGGGGGACGTTCTACACTGCTTGTTGGGAGATAATAAAGGATGATTTGTTTGAAGCAGCCAAAGACTTTCTGCAACGGGGTCCCATCCCAAGAGCGTTTCAATGTACTCAAGTTTGTCTCATCCCGAAGAATAACAACCCGGTGTCCATCTCAGAGTTCAAACCAATCAACCTTTGTAATTGCATAATGAAGATATTCTCTAAGATCATGGCTGCCAGGTTGGCTCACATCCTTCCGCTTATCATCTCGGATCAGCAAGGAGCGTTTGTGAAGGGGAGATCAATCTCTGAGAATATCTCCTTAGCTAGAGAGATGGCCTTCGAGATTGATCGTAAGGTCCATAGGAGCAATTTAATCATCAAATTAGACATGGAAAAGGCCTATGACCGAATGGAATGGGACTACATTTCTCATGTGCTCCTCAAGTTTGGATTTCATCCCCTTTGGATCTCTACTTTGCAACGGTGCTGGACTGATATGTGGTTCTCTTTGCTCATCAATGAAAGAAGCTTCAATTTTTTTAAAGCAAGTAGAGGTCTCAGACAAGGAGACCCGATATCACCTTCGATATTTATCCTCGCGGCGGAAGTGCTTAGTAGGGGCATCTCCAATCTATTCTCTTCAGGAATCTGTCGGCCTTACAAGCTCCCCAGGTGTTGTCCTAACATTACCCACCTTCTTTTTGCTGATGATGCCATATTATTTCTTAATGGCAGGCTGTCCAATGTGCGTACTCTCCTTAGTTTCATTTTCGATTACGAAAAGGCTTCAGGGCAGAAAGTCAATACTTCCAAAACTTCATTCATTGCACCGAAGTCGATGTCCATGGCCAAAGCTCAAAGATTAAGTAACCTAACAGGATTTAAGTAGGCATTCTTCCCCATGGTCTACCTCGGTGTCTCTCTTTCTAAGGGAAGAATAACCGTGTCAATGCTGCAGCCTCTCCTAGAGAAGATTGCCAATAAAATTGAAGGTTGGAAGGCCAAAATCCTAAACCCGGCGGTGAGATTAGTGATCATTAAGCATGTCCTAACCGGCATCCCAATCCACCTCATGTCAGCTATCAACATTCCAAAAATGGTCTCTAAATCTCTTGATAGGTCCGTCGCCAACTTCTTCTGGGGTAGTTCGGAAGGTAATCTCAAAAGACACTGGATCCGTTTGTCCAAGATTTACTTTCCAATGAAAGAAGGAGACTTGGGTATTAAAAGCACCGTCGATATTATGCAAGCATTTCGAGCAAAGATGGGATGGAATTTGCTGCAGGGAAAGTCTCTTTGGGCTGAGTTCTTCATAGCCAAATACTTCCGAAAATTCCTCATAAAAAAAGGAGCGACTGGAATGGCCTCCTCCCCTGGTTGGAAGGAAATTGCAGAACCTTGCCATTTACATTCTGTCACTCCAGATGGCTTGTAGGCAAAGGCAATATCAGCTTCTGGTTCTCGAACTGGAGCGGACGTGGTTTTTTTGCGGTTGCAGTTGAGGAAACTATTCCTCCTCATCTCCAGCATGTCCCTCTTCGAGATGTTTTCTCCTCTAATGGCCGGTACAGCACCTCTGACGTCGATCGGATCCTTCCAGCGGCAACTCTTCAGACGTTATCTCTCAGTGCTGATTTCAAGCCAGGTAGAGTAGATAGATTCATTTAGGACCTCTTCTCGTCAGGCAATTTCTCCATCAAAACAGCTTGGAACAGATCAAGACAGCGTCATTCAAATCAGCCTTGGACTAGATGGCTCTGGAATAAAATCATGCCTCCAAAAGTTACAATTTTTACATGGAAGATCATTCATCGTGCTGCCCCTGTTGATACGGCGGTGCAATAGGTTGGAAATCCAATGGCATCGAAATGTGAATGATGTGCTCAAATCTCTCACACATCCCTCCCTCCACAACTCCTTTCCTCTCTCTCCTCTCGGAATCTAGGTGCTTTGTTCAACGGCTCAACCAGTCTTGCTGAAGATCGCCCAGCAAACAGGTACTTTTCCGGTAATCAGCCTTTCTCGGATCCGAACCAGCCTGCTCATGCAATGGAGGACGTAGAACACCTGTTCTGTCAAGGCTACATTGCTAGATCAATTTGGAGCTTTTTTTACAAGATGTTTGATCTTCCTTTCATCCAAAGCCAACCTCTTCTTCAAAGAATTTAGCAATGGACAGCAAAGGCCAGCTCTAAATCCAGGTTGAAGATGCTCTTTGGTTTTACCCCTTCCTTCATCATCTGGGAAATTTGGCTAAGTCGTAACTTGGCCTAATTTGAGGGCAAAGCAATGTCGGCTACCTCGATCATCCTCCATAAAGTTGCAAATTGGCTGAATGAAATTGCTTCTTCCATAAAAGCCCCTGACAACAATTCCCTGTCTGAATCCATCACCCTCCAGATTCTCAAAATTAACAATCCCTCTCTGTCTCACCGGAGGAAGCCTATTCTTGTCACTTGGGCAAAGCCTCCACCAGGGTGGCTGAAGCTCAACACCGATGGTTCTTTGAGAGATAATCCGGGCCAAAGCAGTGGCGAGGGTGTATGTAAGGATTGCCACGGTCGGTTTATCTTTGCATTCTCAAGAAGTTATGGGGTAAAGTCTAACAATTTTGAGGAAGCTCAGGCCATGCTGGATGGTTTGATTATTTACTCTAACCTTGGGTTATCCAATATTGTCGTCGAAGTGGATTCTAAGCTCTTAGTTACCTTGGCGTCGGACCCTTTAGCCCCAGCTCCCTGGAATATATGGCATATCATAGGTGAGATTCACCAAATTCGGGGTAGGCTCAATCTATCCTTTATCCACATCTATTGCGAAGGAAATGCGGTGGCCGATGCTCTGGCAAGATTAGCTAGCGAAGGATGCCCAGATTCGATCTTCCAGTCCTCTTCTCTCCTCCCGAGGTTAGTTAGGGGACTGCTTGTTCTTGATAAAACTGGATTAATCTCTCTCAGAAACCCCTAACCTCGGTTCTGTGCGGTGTTTCCAGTGTTTCTCTGTCTTTTTCGAGGTCCTTTTCTGTAAGTAGCTTTGTTAGGGGGTATATGTTAGGTGGGGCCTGTCTCTTTTTGTTGGGTCCCACCCGAAGATCTGTAAATTTTTGTGGTTAATGAATCGGTGGCAGGAGCCCACTTTCCTTTTAAAAAAAAAAAAAAAAAAAAGGGACCATGGTTACAGAGAGGGAATGTATTAGGCACCCACTTTGCCCGTACAGATGTACGGTCTTTACTTTACAAGATCTGACTAATTTCTTAAGAATAAGGGTAGTTCTCACATGCAGAAATGTAATGCAATGCAATGGCAATAGTGATTGATCGATCGAAATTTCTAATGGGTAAGATCTGATTATATCGGTAAGCCGCAGAGCATACGTTCGAAACGATCAAGCGCAGGGTGTATGTATGAGATGTTTATGATGTTGCATAGATGCTTATGATAAAATGATGGCTAGATGACTAAGGTTTTTTATCAGCAAGATCCGATTATATTAGCAAGCCACAGAACATACGCCCGTCAGTCAAATGTGAGAAAACAGTGAAAAATACACTATAATGCCAATGTGTATGAGGAGCAGTGGGGTTGAGAGGGGAATGAATGTTGCACAATGCTAATGCTTGGGTTTGATGAAACTAATATAAGCTTAAAGGGATGGATGAATGACAATATTGCAAGGCTAGATGAAGTAGCTCAGATTTTAACTTATGTGGCATAGGAGGCTTGGACTCTGGCTAGGCTAGACCAAGGCTAGGCTCTCTCTCTCTCTCTCTCTCTCTCTCTCTCTCTCTCTCTCTCTCATTCTCACTCTCCTTGGTGGAGGGATGCTTCCTGATGGGTGTGCTCTTTGAAATGAAAAGGGGTGTCTCTAATGAGAGGGGATGCTTAAAATGAGAAGGGGAGTGGGCTATTTATAGTATCCCAACCTAGTTTTCTGATAATTTCGGGTGATCATAGGGATAAAAAGTGGTTGAATAGATGGGATTGGATATTGCCACATGACATCATCTCATGGGTTGAATGAGGCGGTAAAAGGATAATTTTGGGTAAGGAGATGGGTATTAAAGTAAATGCACATCAACCGCACACTTAAGGCTCGAAAAATGAGAGTTCCACATGCTCACGGGATGCTACCCCAAAGAAGATGAGTGTCGCATGGTTAGAGGTAGCCTGACTATCGGTGGTCCCCACTTGAATTCCCTGCTTTGGAAGGCAGCGTCCTCTAAGCATGTATAGAATCTGCTGTGAAGGTTGTTGTTTTGAGGTTTCAGTCATTTCTCCTATTGGGCTTGGTTTTGGGTTGAGTTCGGGCTTAGTTTTGAGCTTAAGTGAGTTGACTGGGTTGTAGGGTTGGGTAGGCTGACCAGATGAGTTGACTCACCGAGTTAACTCAAGGCTCGAAGGTTTCATGTTCCTAGGGTTTAGGGTAAGGCTAACCAGGTTGACTAGGTTAGATGGACCGAGTTTAAGGTTTAGGACTGAGGATCCTAAGGTTTAGCCTTCTAGGATCAGGATTTAGGATTGGGGTTCGGTTGTCTATCCATCAGTTCAAACTCAACAGCTCATCAACTTGGGGTGAGGTGTCTATATTAAGAAGACAACACCACGGAAAGCGGTGGAGGTAGTGATATTGAAACCTTCCCAAGGCCCACCATGATGTTTATTTCTCATCCAACCTATTTCTAATGGAAAACATAAATATCATCTTGATGCAAAACTTCTATGACTCCTAAGAAGTTTTCAATGGTAAGCATTCAATTCCCACTGCTTTTAGTGGTGTGGTCCACTTGAGCTTTGGATCTCCCTCACTAATTTGGAGCCACGGCCTAAAATGATGTAGCAAAATGAATGGGTGGTGTGAATATAGCACATACATATGGTGGGGCCCACAAAACTTGGTGGCATCATCACACAACTGAGGTTGGCACACTCCACAATCCACTTCGGCCCACCTGAATTTTAGATCAGCCTCTGTTTTTTTTCACTTCATCCAAGTGATAATTAAACATGATCAACGAAGCGGATGAAAGACAAACATCTTGGTACCCCCACACAAACCTATAGTTGGCATTCTATCTACGTTGTGCTGTTCCTTGTGGTGGATCTACCTGAATTGTGGATGTGACTGATATTTTGCTACCTGACTTTAAAATGGCAACCGGTTAGATGAGACCTGAACGAGAATCCGGACTCATCCAAGACGATTCAGATCTAATTATTAGGTAGACCATACCATGGGAAACAGTTGTGGTTGACTATTAATGAGCTACATAAGTTTTAGATCAAGCTGATTTTATTTTTTTTCAAATTGAAGCTTATGTGAGCTTATTAACAGATTGGATGGCAAATAAATATTACATAAACACTAAGATGTGACCAAATTTTTTTAAAATTGTAGCGCTGTTCAATCATCATTTTTTCTTATGGTATGGTCCACCTAATAGTTGGATCTGCTTTATTTTTTAGATTATACACTCAGATCTATAGCTCAACTAGCCGATTGAGTGGATATACCTCGTTTCAACACTTGAGGTCTTGGCATCGATCCTAGTGGGGGTGGCTAACATGGAGTGTGTGTACTGACATGACATGGGTGTGTACTCACAAGCTAACCCAAAAAAAAAAAAAAAGTAGAAGAAGAAGATTATACACTAAAATAATCTAGAAAAATGACAGTGTGGATATAGAATTCATACATCACCTAGTCCGCTCCCCTTATTAGAATTGACGATAGAAACTGAAGAACGGAGTGAATTTTACATCAACAATACGATGTGCCCAGCGTTTTACGTGGTCCGTGAAAAGGTACTGCAGAAGATTCCGTTGCGGGTGGCCCCTGCCCCTGTTTCAGCCGCCGCTAGGAAATGACGAATTATCGTACTGCAAGCGTGCGAACGCCGGATGCAAGCGCCCTACATGTGACAAACCGAGACACACGTACGAGATCCAGGCCGCTCATCAAGTGAGCCCCACGGCAAATGTTGCTATGTCAGAAAATAGGATTCCCGGTGGGCTACACGCAAACGAAAGAAGATGGTTACGTCAGGATAACCAACAGTCCACATTTAATGTATGTGTGTGCCCAATCGGATCAGCCTTATTTTCGGATAGTAACAATCACAACATGGCCCACCTAACGAACATTCCTGATCTAGCACAAATGGACGACTTTGCTACGTATTGCGAACTAGCATTACTTGGAAGCGGATTGGCTGGTGTACCACACACACCAGTTATATAGCTGACGTAGATTAGTGTCCTGCGAAGACGAGCGCCGACGCGGCTCGAGCTCTCAGTTGTACGAACGGTTCTAATGCGATCAAAGTTACATGGGACCCACAATGATGTATTTATGATATTCATACAGTTCATGCATTTTTCGAGATCATTTTAGGGCATTGGATAAAAAAATTGAATCATATCAAAAGTTGAGAAGGACCGCACCAAAAATAACAGCCATGATAATGATTTTCACCGTTTAAAAATTAATAGGGCCTACATAACGTTTATTTTCCATCAATTTGTTAATAGGGTTAAAAAATGCATGTATGAAGGGAAAAACAACAAAACTTTTATAACTTTTCAATGGTAGACCTTCAATCCCCTGCTACTTTTTACAGTGTCGTCTAATCGATCTTTATATCTGTCTTATTTTTCACTCAAGCCTTGAGACGAGCTCACCAATTGGATGAACGGTTTGGATATAACGCATGCCTTTTAATGGGACCTACAGAACTTGTTGTCGTCAATACATTAGCTATATGGCTGGTGTGTGGTACACCAGCCAATCCGCTTCCGATGGGAAGCAGTGGCCCAGATGATTACCCGCATTATAGAAGTCCAATCATGTAGGCCCACTTCCTCATCACAGTCTAATTTTCATCAACTGAGGGTCATTTTTTGCAATTTCGACAGTCGCGGGCACTGTTTTCAGGCGAGTATACAAGGACGTGGAAAGAGGGTTCGTTTTCCCTCTGTCGCGACTCAAAATCAACCACGTGTCGCTGCCTACTGGAGCCCACATGCTGAGATATCCTGATTATTTGAACCATCCAAATTTCCATTACGTTCGTAAAGAAGCTATTTTCTCATAACCAAGCTTCATTAATGAACCCGACTTATGATTTTTAGAGTTGAATTTGATCCATTGAAATTTTCTTTCCAATGTTCTAAATTCATCTGCATATAGTAGCGATTTGAATCATGATTTCAGGTTAATTTAGATTATATATCATATTTTTAACGAAATCAACGGTTTAGATCATAGTACGACCCAACATGTAGACCCAAATAGCAAGCGACACGTGACAATTAATCAGTCGCGACAGATGAAAAACGAACTCGTAAAAAGAAGGCAAAAGAGTCTTGTTTTTTTAGTTTTCTGCTTAAAAATTAGGAAAGAAAGTTAGAAAGGCGGTTAGAACGGGCGGCCGTCGGTCATCTCGTAATCAACGTCAATGCATTAGCAAGTAATAATAATGATGCGTTATCTACACGCCATCCAAATCCTCCAGTAGCACTAGATACGCGTACCAGTGATCCCAGCCTTTCATCTGGTGGGCCACGTAATGTAAGTATATTTCCACAGAAAGAATGAATGATCTGTTCATCATGTATCCCGCACGTGTATGAAAGAACTAATCAACCGCAGCATAAACGTACACGCTCAGCTAAACTGTCGAAAAAACCAACCTGACTTCAAGCGAGTGGCCATAACACATTCTAAGCGGGTCCCACCTGACCAACGTCCCGGATGTCATAACCAAATATCTCCTTGGCATGAGTCAGCAGAGTATACATCCTAGAGGAGATACTCGCGGAGAGTAGTCATGATACTCACTTCCACGGCTCAAGTTCACATAGAGCATACATCTTAGCTCTATCAACCGCCGTTATAATGGTGCTAACGGACGCGGATGACGCTGTCGGTGGCTACTGGCCATTGCTCTGTGAGCCACCGTGATGTATATGTTTTATCCACGCGCTCCATCCATTTTCCATACCTTCTAGTACTTTATCCCAAAGATAAGACATGTAAATCTAAAGTGGACCATATCATGGAAAACAATAGTGATTGAATGTCCATCCTTAAAAACCTCCGTAGCCATATTGATTAGGTCAGACATGGATAGAGGGAAAATTCTTATGTGGCCAAGAAGTTTTTAATGGTCCACATTCGATTAATATTATTTCCTAATCCACTTGAGATTTGATTCTACCTAATATTTTTTGGCCCATGCTATAAAATGACATGTATAAATAGATGGACGAATTAGATGAACCGCATACATCACGGCAGTTAGGTGTAGCACCCGCGAGTGGCTGCGTGAGTAGCCCATTTGCGTCTGGTACTAACAGTTAAAGGTCAAGAATGAAACTGGATTACTTACTGAGTAAACTCAGTTAGCCCCATCCTAAATGAATGCAGCTTATCTACGTTGTTCATCTGTTTTTCCATCTCATGGGGAGTTTTATCCCAAAATCGAAGCATATCAAAACCTTAAGTGCACCATGGAAAAGAATGAAACAATGACTCTCACCATTGAAACCTTCCTAAGTCACACGGTGATGTTTATTTGTCATACAGAATAAAAAAGACATGGATTAAGTGATAAAACGAATATAAGCTTAATCCAAAACTTCTTTGCTCCCAGTAATTTTGTAACAGTAAGCATTCAATTCATACTGTTTCCTGTGGTGTGGTCCACTTGAAATTTAGGTGTGATTAATTTTTTAGTCTAAAGATATAAAATTATCTAGTAAAATGGATGGATGGAGCGGATGAAATAAATAAATGACAGTGGGTCCCACAGAGTTTACTCAGTACGAAATCCGCTGAGATCATTTCCTGACGCTCTTAACGGTTAATGTTATAACGGCTTGCATAAGAGTAACGGCTGTTATGTGCGACTTTCTTGGTATGCTTTTCTGTTGGTCACCCCACCAGCATCTACACGTTTGCTTCACTCATAATTCAATGAAGAGATATTGTTTGAGATTTTGAGAGAGAAAGCAAAGAGGCTCCTTTTCATTCCTCCCTCTCTCGCTCAGGTACAGTCTCTCTTCTTTTTAGGATGATTTCTCAGCGCCCATCTGATTTTTTCCTCTTTCTTTCTTTTGGGTTATTGAATTTTTTGTTTTTAATACTTGAATTTCTGTTCTTGAGTAGATACTCTCTTGTGTAGGACTGATATGAACATAATTCAAAATACCCACAAACAGATCTTGAGAATTCTGTGTAAAAATCATTTTGATTTTACTAGTACTGTGTTTGTTAATGTCTTAGTAATTAAGGGTGGTTGAGAAGTCATGAAGGCTTGAAAAGAACAAAACCCAATTGGAAAAGAAGATAGTGGAATTTGGTTGGATTCAGATATGATTAATGGGTTTGCCTTGGAAAACGAAATTTGAGTTTTGTTTTTCTATCTTTTCTGATTTTGATCTGAAAAGGTGTTTGGCTGTTCTGTGGTGGTCTTAAACAGGAGGGGGAAAAGGGTTTTGTTAGTCTTGGACGACAAGATCGGTTGTGAATATGGCGGAATTCGAGACAGGGAGGCGGCAGGTGGATGTTCGTTATGTGAATGCTGGCGTGCCTTGCACAATTGAAGAGAATTTCGAAGGGTATTTCCTTGAACACGGGGGTCTTTCGCTCGAAGAGGTTATACAAGCTCAGGTGGGATTCGAATTCTGTCTTTCCTCAGTCAATGACAGAGAATTTGATAACTGGATGTCTTTGACATTCTGATCTTACTACTGTTGTTTGGTAAATAAAAGGGGAGATATATAATTTGAGGTGTTATCTGATTTCAAGAGTTCTACTTCAGTTTTTGAATTGTTTGGTTAGAAAACTGAATTGAATTTTTGGGAGAAATCTCGATTCAAAACGAAGATGGGCTATAACCCAAAGATGATGAAAATTTCCTAGAATTTTTTTATTTTTATTTATTTTATTTTTTTTTTTTAAATGTTAGCATGGATTGTAATGGAAATCCATGTCCATGCATGATTCTCATGCATTGACATGAATTTGTGGCGAAGAAATAACATTTAATTGAAAATTTGGTGAATTCTAATTTTTCCATTTTTATATTGGCTAGTATGTGTTTTCAGTGTTAATTAATGTGAGAATTTTATATATTAACTGGTTTTTCGTTAATACATGGTTAGGGTCATATAAAATAAACGCTTATTATGTATAAGTTGTTTTTTGCAATATTTTGATTCCTACATTTGTAAACATGTGTCTTTTAATATCTGTTGAAGTTACACTGAAAAATTCCACCTTTTTCCCAGTGTTTCCCTCAGATTGTGATACTTTTCCGGGTATCGGCGATACCCATACATGTTTCCATATCCTTGGTCATTGATACAAATCTGATGTAACGATACCGATACTCTGAACACTAGCACAAAATATCATGAAATTTCACGAAATCACTTTTTCGTTCTTCATGTACTAGGGGATTTTCACTTGGAAAAGAAAATTTTTCCATACTAATGGATTTGGGTCCATAACCAAGGGTTCCAATGCACGAGATCTTGTAGAACTTGCCAATGAGGCGCTATCTATCAGCATTACACAGAAGAAATCAATTATAGACACTAATACAATTAAATAAGCTATTCATGGATCATGGAATTTCATGATATTTGGTGAAACCTAACACATTCTTAAATAGTTGAAGTATGATAATTTGGATAAATTTCTTACACTAGAATTAGCTGTCTATATCAGTTTTTCATCCAAGTGCGAGTTTTGTTCCCTTCTCTTTAAGGCTGAATCAGAAGTTTGAAAAATGGCAAGAACAAAGAGCATTTGAAGTAAAATTCGGAAATTATTGATTGTCATTTCTTTATGATAACAACTGTCAAATAAGATGAAATGTTTTAGTAATTATCACATACGTTGCATGTAAACTTACATGCATCCCAGCCCACGTGGCAACACACATCATGTTCAAATCTGGGTTAGAAGCAAATGCGACCCCCCCCCCCCCCCCCCATGTGCTGAGAATAAGAGCCAGAAAGTGAAAGTCATTTCAGCTTCTCAACACGTTGCTTGTGTGAAGATTGGTGAAGATGGAATGTGGGGAGAACTGAAGGAAGCCTTGAAAGGTCCTATTATTCCCTAAGGGCCTGTTTAGGCGGTGGGATTAGAAGGGATTAGGTGGGATGGGATTCAAAAAACATAATTATTACCCATGGCAGGGATTGTCCCCTGTTGCCATGGGATAAGATTAATGCCATGCTTTGTTGATAATACGGTGGTACATTGAATGGATATACCCACCATCATTTGAAATTACTGAGAATAACACACGTGTTATATCTAAACCATTCATTTGTTTTGTAACTTCATTTTACGGCATGGGCCTAAAAATAAGGTAGATCCAAAACTTATGTGGCCCCAAAGAAGTTTTCAATGGTAAGTATTCAATCCTTGTTGCTTTCTATGGTGGGGTCCACTCGAGCTTTAGATTTACCTGATTTTTTGGCCCATGTTCTAAAATAATCTCGATAAATGAGTGGACGGTGTGGATATAGCCCACACATCATGGTGGGACCCACACAACTTACTAACATTGAGTGAAATTGGCACAGGACCCAATGCAATTCCATTTAATGTAATTCCAAGCTTTTCCATTCTTCCCAAACATGGAGTGGAATTGGCACAGGACCAGATGAATCCCATCCCACCTAATCCCTTCTAATCCCACCGCCCAAACAGGCCCTAAGCACCTCACGGGCCAAGAGAAACGGGAAGTCAGCATATTCAAACGGAATATGTGTGTAGGACATGCAAGCATTGTCCAAGGTGGACCTCACCATGAAGGCACCCTGGTGCAAAAATCAGGCAAGTTCACTTATCAGGTAAGCCAACATGTACAAAAACAATGGATGGTGTAAATCAGACCTGTTAATGGTCTTATTTGTTGTGCATGTGTATCCTGCAAGAAGAATGGTCTGGCCTGGTTTTTTAGCCATTTGACCTTCATGGTGGGGCCCACATTCTGCACATCTTGGTCATCGTATGAAGTTCACATGCAAGCAGTTGCAGATTATCATTCCTCATTTTAAAATCTTGTTTGAAAGTCATTAACTTGTTATCATACCATTTCTTAACAAGCATGGACTTCCATGTGGTTATTTTTCTAACTTTGTGTTATCTTAAATTCCTCATCATTCCTCACAATTATTTCAGAAAGCCTGCTGATTATGATCAGATTTCTAGGCATAACTTCAGTAACGTACTTTACATTGTGTCAACTGGAATTTGATCTTCTTGTGCAAATTGATGTAACATTTGTGGTTATTCTTGTTCAGGAGATTCTGTACCATTCTTTCCAAACAAACACCGAGAACGATACGGCTGAAGTTTCTGCAAGTTCTCATACTAGCCCCAATACTGACCAAAGTGGCAGTGAGATCGTCCAGAAAGAGGCAGAATCTTCGCAGGCCAATGATGTGGCGGCGCAACTAGAATTGGATGAAGCTTTAGCTAGAACTATGCAGGAGATGGAGGATCAATTCTCTGGGACTTCAATTACTGAAACTGCTGGAGCAGCAGCTGGTATAGATTATTTTCACTCTGTCTATCTTATAAAGGTTTTAATAACTTTGGGTAGCATTTGGATGTTGTGTCAAATGGTGATTGGAGGCCAACAAGGTACATCGTGTGTTTGGAGTGTCATGAAAAGCGGGTCCCTCTTTCTTTTTGTCCCAAATATGTAAGGGAAGGTCGTGAACATTTCCCACTTGCATTTTGCCACAATGAATGATCTCAGCCATAGGAAATAGGAACTTCCAAACATGCTCGAGTTTACGGAAAACCTGGATAGAATGTATGTCTCAAGTGCAAATGGTGCTACTGTCTCTCTTTTCAAGGAAGTGCTACTTTGAGGATTTATTGATATTTCTATGGCTATAACTTTTGGTTATTATACTGTGATGTTTCTATTGATTGTCATATATATACTTTTCACATGGCTCGTGAAGAAACTACCCACTCGGCGTCTTCCACAATCAACAGAGAACCGAGCTCCACAGACGCCACTGTGGTAATTTGTAAATTTACTAATTCTTATGCCTTTCTTTCTTGCTACGAATTTTAGCAGCTTACATTACTCTGTATATTGCAACCAAAGCTTTGTCTATGTTGAGATGCAGGTTTCGAGACAAGATGGTATCGACCCTGATAATATGACTTATGAGGTGAGTTTTCGTCACCTATACTGCAAAGACGCTCCATTTCTTGAAACCATTGATGATGCCGTTGTTATGATAATGCAATTCACCCACTTTCTTGTTTCTTGCTACTATTTAAACAATATCTGTTGTTTGCTCATTAGCCCAACATTTTCCATTTTTCCCATTTTTGGGCAGGATTGTTCAGTTATTGTAAGGCCATAACACTGTCTTTTAAACCTTGAACTGGATAAATTTATTTTTCTATTCGTACTTCAACCAACTACTATTTATGTATTGGCAGAGTGATGCATTACCTCTTTGTTTTTCGCAAACCAAAATCTCAGTGCTTATCGTTTACAAAATATCCCTTCATCGGTTACCACAATGAAAATATTCTATGCATTACAGATTCTAACCTGGAACCCCATATTTCTTAAGTTTGTAAATGATTCGTTTGAACTTCTTTCAGCTTTTTTTTCTTTGCCCGATATAGGGGCAATTAATCAAAAAAAAATTTTCCTTGTCAGGAATTGCAATCATTAGGAGAAACCATTGGCACTCATAGTAGAGGATTATCAGACGAGATTATTTCCTACTTGCCATCTTTCAAGTACAAAACAGGATTCTTCTCGAAAAAGGACAAACATGAGGAGTAAGATCTATTCTATTAATTCTTTTCTAAAATTGTTTTTTTCCCTCCATTGCTGGGTATTCGCATGTTATAATATATATGTCCTGGAACGCATTTCATATAGACAGTTAGAAAGACAACCTGACACACACTAGTGTAGCCGATCAAGTTTTAAATACAGAATTGGGAATAACTGCTCCTCTATTGGACTGAAGATAGTTTTCCCACCCAAATGGGGAAAACCTCTCCTGCATTCCAAGCTTGAGTAAGCGAGTAAGCTTAATGACTCCAACTAGCAGAACCTACCTTTTTTAAGGCTAGCGGGTGACAAGGATACCCTGCAAGCCATCCCTATTTTGGCATTTTTACTTTATCACCAATCAATCCACTTCTGCCAATTTTCACCAACTAACACGATTCTCAACACCCGCAATTGAATTTGGCCACCTTATTATAATCGCTCCAAGTCAAGATTCATACAATGTCATTAATAGGCTATCCTCGCTGTGGGCCATCCACCACGTCAAGATTCCATGTGAATGCAATATCCAGATTGGAAGTTCATTGACAATTCTTGACATGGATGCATGAATTTTGAATTATCAAATTTACTTGAATTCAGAAATAAAGGAAATACTACGGAGCAATGTCCTTGAATTACTTGAAGAATCAAGATACCGATAACCAGTTTTCGAAATATCGATATCGCATTACGTATCGCACCCTTGGATACGGATATGTATCGGTTATCGCATGGGATATATCGGTTGTATCGCGTAATGTATCACTGTTGTTGGAAACGTAGGGAAACATTGGAAATTGGTCGATTTTTTCAACGAAATTTCAATGATTGTTAAAAAAGACATCAATACACACTTACAAATCAAAACATTACAAAAAACAAGTGCACATAATAGGTTTTCTTTGTATGGGGTCCTAATCTATGCATTCTCTAACTGAATTGATGCAAATATATTCAAAGTTTATTCATATAATTTATAAATGTAAGAAGACGTGTGGAAACACAAGCAATACATTCAAAAGCAATAGAAGAACCATTAGATTAGGTTACATGTTTGATTTTGATTTTTTTCAATTTTCCACAACTCGGTCCTTCTCCTCCAAATCTCGAAGCTCCCAATCCATGATTTTTCATACAAAACATGAAAAATCATGGATTTGTAACAATTTGACACTGATTTAACATGATTTACATTATAAATAATAATAATAATAATAATTTTTTAAAAAAAAAAAAAAGATCAAAAATAAAAAATGCTCGCCAGATTGAACATGTGGGATATATCCCACTAGTGCGTTTCGTATCGCACGGGTGGGATACAAGATATATCGTGGGATATATCGGCCGATATCATCGATATTTAAAACACTGCTGCTAACCAATGATGGGAAGTGAAAGGTTTAAAATGCATAGTTCAAAAACTTGGAAACTCAACTCAACTTTATGTCTAGCTCGATTGGGTTGACTCGAAGACTCGTTCGAGTGCTTTATGACTTGACTCGAGATTTAATAATAAAATGAAAACATTAGTTATGTTAATAAATATTTACAATAAGGTAAAAGATATAAATTTAGCTAAAGCAAATAACTTGGTGTTTGAATTTCTCCCACCAACTTAATGTTTCATTTAGAAAAAAAGCTCGACTTGGCAAGGGACTCAACTAAATAATTGTTAGTCTTGTTGGGCCAACTGAGTTTATGAATCGACTAGAGGGCCAAGTATTGCCACTCTTGTTGAGTCGACCCAATTTACAAGTCAACTGTAGTCACACTCAAAATCAAGTTTCTCACCAACATGGCTAGAGATCTCCCCAAGTCGAGTTGAATCGTCTGAGTTTTGAGTTGATTCAGCGAGTTTAGAACTATGTCAAATGTCAATATCACAGAACACATGGCCAGATCCAAAACTGAGGCATATCATTACATATCTGGGAAAATATGCTTATGAATTTAGAAGAAGCGAGGAGCTTGGTTAGGAAGCAACTGTACGACATCTTATTCATTGATCTCAATCATGTGAAAAACGCACAAAATTTACATTATGACTAAAATGCCCTTACAGGACAATAAACAAAAGAAAGAAATGAGAGAATACTACACTACACGCAAAGATGATATTTTAAGGCATTCATTAGCTCTCCATGTTTCTCAGTATACATGTGTTTAATGTTTCAGTTTGCTGACTATCTACATTGCTATTGTAATCTGTTCCCTTAGATGCAAATGCGTGATCTGTTATACGGCGTACAAAAACCGAGACATTTTGATGGCCCTGCCTTGTCAGCATCAATATCATTCTGATTGTATCAGTCGGTGGCTGAAGCTCAATAAGGTAACTCGCAGTCTTCATGCCATCATTGTTTTCACTTTCACGGTTCCCATTCTCGTTATGCTGTTAACCTTTTCTCTCAAAACCACTAGAATATTTTGATGCTTTATAGACAAATCTTCACCTCTAAGCGTTTTATATGGCAGAATTAAATTATAATTCCCACATATGCCTCAGTAATGACCATGAGTGATGGGAAAACTGGCCAAAACTTGAGTCGAACTGCAGTAATTCTATTCCAAAGTAGGGCATCATATTGGGGGATTAGTCATTCCAAAACCATGGAATTGCAATGGGGGTTTTGATGTCACTGAGATTGAAATATCTTCATGCCTTCTTTAGTCATTTCCTCAATTATGAATTGAATGAATAGCCATTCTGTTTACATGGCTAGGTCTGTATGCATAAGAACCTATGGGTGCATGTATGGTTTCCTCTCCACTAACACAAACTATGGTTTGACTGGCGAAAAACATTGTATTGGTGGGTACGAGAAGAATTGGAAGATGTTATCATCAATGGTTGCTGTAAACAATGTTGCTTTTTTTTACTTTGGTGTTAATAAATGGAATAAATCTGCATGCATATATGAGACCCTGCGCCTGATTGAGTTGAATTGCAATGAGTGCACTTGACGAATCTAGTTTCCTTCCAGGATGAGGCAGAAACTAGGTCTCTTTCTTTGAAATAGTTCATGCCCTTTGGAAGATTATCTGGTGCAGTAAGTTCTCGACATGCTATCCTAGGATCATGGTCTTAAGACTAATGAATTACAAAGTCATGGACAATCTCATGGACGGCTAGGATCAAAAGAAATTGGTCCAAGAAGTTCAATCAAGGGTCTAATGCATGCTATAGCTTCCGATGGCCATAACTTTGCAATTGGTTATCCATTTCATGTGTATAATATACTGTTGGAAAGCTATTGACCCCGACAGATTTCTTGAAAGAAAGGTCATTTTCTAGGTCAAAATTGTTTTTTTTTAAGTCTAAACTTAGTTCCATTTTTTGCTATTTTTAGGGTCATAATAGTCCCTTTGTAGTTTGGAGTCTTCGTTTTAGTCATCTAAGGGTTGTTTACAAGTTTTAGTGGGATTAGACATCTTAAAATTTATTTTTATTATTATTATTATTTTATTTTTTTTAAAGACTATTTCTTAAAAGTTTTCTAGGGTTTCTTTTACTTATATAAGCACATTAGATACGTCATAAGCAATACTTTTCGTCGATGATCTCAACTTTGATCTATTACTTTTTAGAGATTTCTCTCCCCTTGTGGATTCAAGGGGCTATTATTGAAAAGAAGACGGTGATCTCTTCTCTTTCCATCACACAGACACTACGCTAGACTTAGATGTTTCCATGCAACTCATCTGAGTCGACACTCAGTTCAGAACCGATTCAGTTCGACGCCACAAGTCACTCCCGACTCGGGTGAGTTGCAACTCGTTTCAAGACTTAATGAGTCAATATGTGTCACCTAGTCATTACCATGCCCAGGATGCAGTTGTGCAGCTTGTGGCAGCCTACACTATGCATAAACTGAGGATGCTCAAAACCAATCTCCACAGATTCCTAACAACATTATCATGTATCAACAAGATTGCATTGCAAATTGGATTTCGATTAGAGAAAAATTCAAACTCTTAAAGACATCTGTGAAATTAGTGCGCTTTGCATTTTAGCCAATGTCAGATTGCAATGCCATTTTGTTTAGAGAAGTTTCTCATCTATTACTAGAAGCGAACCTAAAATCTTATATGAAAATTTTGTTGCTGAAACAGGCATGCCCGATATGCAATGAGGAGGTATTCGGGTGAGGAAAGCTGCATCGAAGGGAATGAGCTCAGGTTTACATTTTAAAGCTTATTACATGGATTGAAGTATAAATAATCTAGTACATGACTTCTATGTTTCATAAGGCAGTTTATGCATGGATTGAAGTGTTAGTGAAATGTAGCGCATCGACAAGCCGATGGTGCATCATACATCATATATTTCAATCTATCTTTAATACTGAGATGGGGAGTGACCAAATTGTATGGTGATTAATGCTGCGGCCACCCAACAATTACACTGCTTAGATTGCTCTTTTTTCTTTCTTTTTATAGTTATGTTTGTATAAGCCACCCATGAAATGGTTGGCATCACCTGATTGGCGAGCTTTTTCAGCTGTGGCCATGGAACAGTTGGGAGTACTCTCTTGATGATGTGGGTTTTCTGATCTGTTTCTTTCAAACGTCCATTTTCAGCCCTCACAAGTGAGCAAAAAGAAAAAAAAAAAAACGAAAACAAAAAAATCTGTTTTCAGTATCCAATCATTGGCCCATATGATAGAGTGGAATGGCAGAACTGTAAAGGCTTAGATGATGATGATGATGATGATTGAGAGGATGCCTTGTTACCTGTCTGATGAAATGACCAGCCTTGCTTCTGGACAAGCCCATGTTCTCAGTGGGCCCCGACTGATGCATGGCCCTAATCTTGACACCTGCCTCGCTGAAAAGTTGGTATGTGGTTGAGATTTAAGAAGGCTTAAATAATCCTCCACCCGAGTATAGTTGAGTTTTGAGTTTGTACAGATGGGGTGGTGTTTCAGTGATCCAGGCCATTAGTTTGTTGGGCCACATCTTGGATGGTCCATGCTTCAAAAGTGATGAAATCGAAAGGTCGCTTGGAACTTTTGTTGTTGAATGTGGACAGCCTAATTTCTCTGGTCTATTTGTGGGCCACCATTGTAAGTTTGGGATTGACCTATTGGAGATACTTTTGGGGCACAGTGCCTTCTGGGTGAAGTCTGAAACCATTGATCTTGAAATGGGCCCCACCTGTAAAAAAACTGAATGCCAAACTGAAATGGGCCCCATCAGTCTGTTCAGATGGGGCCCATGGTTGAGTGATCCAGACTGCTAGTATGATGGGCCTCACCTTGATGACCCATGGCCCAAAAATCTCGGTTAGATGGATGGTAGGGCGGACCTTACTGCTATGTTAGACATGGCAGGTTTATCTTTCAAAAGGGATTGTATATCTAGTAGGAGTGTGGGACTTCAAATCAACGGTAATGGTCAACACGAAGTGGTGCGAAGTAAAGATGAATGGATCGTATCTGTCGATAATTAAGCCCACTAGATGCACGGTTCAGATTGATCTATTACCATTCTGCGCTTAATGTAGGGGAGCGGATTAGCTGTTGCCCGGGTAACACCTTAGCGGGTGTTTCACTGACTGTAGGAACCACCTAGATGTATGTGTTGTATATCCACACCGTCCATTAGTTTTTTTCCCAGATCATTTTAGGGCATGGTCCAAAAAAGGAAAGCAGATCCGAATCTCAAGTGGACCACACCGCGGGAAACAGTGGTCATTGAATGCCCACCATTAAAAACTTTCTAGGGCACACCGTAATTTTTATTTTCCATCCAACCTGTTAATAAGGTCACACAGACCTGGATGAAGGGAAATAAAAAATAAAAAAAATCAGCTTGATCAAAAACTTATGTGACTCCCAGGAAGTTTTTAATGGTGATCATTTAATCCCTACTGTGTGGCCCACTTGAGATTTCTATGTGGTTCGTTTTTTGCAAAACTCCCTAGAATGATCTGTAGAAACTGATGGACGGCGTGGATATACAAAACATACATCAAGCTGGTCCTCACAGTCAAGGAAACACCCACTAACGGATTACCGGGTAACACCTAATCCGCTCCCGTGATGTAAAGAGAGTTATTACCATATTCCACGTATCATCTCCCGACCTTTTAGTCGTCCATGTGCAGCCCACCGATTGAATGGTCGGGATTGTCCTCTCAAGGACGTTTTCGGGGCATGATACATCCATGTTGGTCCTATGAGACCAATAGCCAAAAATGCGGACGAGGATTTCCTGCGAAAAGCCTTTCGCTGTAACTTCCTACGCAAGGATGCTGGGTGGGGCCCACTGCAACGTATGTGAAAAACTCATTCCATCCTTACGTTTTGTGAGCTAATTTTAGGACGTGAGACAAAATAAATAAATAATATATATATATATATATATATATATATATATATATATATATACGAGTTTTGTATAAAATGAGAAAGAAATTTCCATCTTTGAAACTTTTATGGGCTCACCTTGTTGTTTATTTGCTATCCAAACCGTTTATAAGGTCAGTACAAATGTGATGACGTGAAAACACTAAAAATATAGCCTCGCACAGAACTTTTATGTCCGTAAGAATGTTTCAACGGTTCTCACTGAATTCTCACTATTTTCTCTTGTGTGGCCCATTTTAGTGTTGCATACTCCTGTGTTTTAGTATAACGTCGTAAATTGATCTCTCAAAACTGATGGACGGGATGGATTTAACAAAAACATCTATGTGACCCCAACCCAGCATCCTTGCGCAGGAATTTCGCAGGAAATCCGCGTCCCAGAAACGCCGGCTCCACTCCCACGAACTGATAGTGACAGCCCAAGGACGCTTGGCACATCCTCATATCAAGGACCATTTAATTCTCCTCTCTCTGGCTGCCATGAAATTCCAGGTGGATTCGCTCGCAAGAGATGAATTTTGGGACCTTTGCTGAACACATTCCAACATACTTCACATGTGAAAGATCCGGACCATGCATCAAGTAGGACGCACTTCGAACATTCTGTAGAAAAAAAATTAGAATTTCTTCATTAATAAGAAAGACAACACACCAACGTTGAATATGAACTATTATTAATTTTGTTCTGACCGTTCATTTTCCTCATATGACCATACCATTGTAATTTTTAGGGTTAGAGAATGTTCCACGTTATCCATACCTGATGAACGGATCAGATCGTATTCACGTGTTCCATGCTTGCAAGTAAGCCACGAAGCAGCCCGTCCATCTCAGCCGATCGAGCTCGCCCTTCCACGTCAATGCCCCCCTCATCCGGGCGGGGGGGGATCAGGTGTTACCCGCGTAATATCGTAGTGAGTGTTTTCCTAACAGTGGGGCCCACCTTGATCTATTTTTTATATATCCACGCCGTCCATCAAGTTTTTCAGATAATTTTATGACTTCAACCCAAAAATTAAGCAGATTAAAATCTCAAGTGGATTACACCACAGGAAACAGTGGTCCTTGACATGGGCCACATAAGTTTTGAATCAATATGAGATTTCTGTTTTTGATTCATCCAGGTACTGTGAGCTTATCAACAGGTTGGATGGAAAAAGAAAATATTACGGTGGGCCTTATTAAGTTTTTAATGGTGGCCGTTCAATGACTACTGTTTCTTGTGGTGTGGCCCACTTGAGATATTTGTATATTTAATTTTTGGATTTATGTCCTAAAATAAAATGGAAAAAGTGATGTACGGAGTGGATATATAACACATATATCAAGGTGGGCCCCAAAGTCAGGGAAACACCAGCTACGGTGTTACCCGGGTAACACTTGATCCACTCCACGGTCGGCATCCAGGCTGTATATCTACGCCGATCTCAACGTCAGACAGCGATATCTTTGTGGAATGATCACATACGTTCGGATTTATGGTAAATACCATGCGTGCCGGCTGAAATGGGCCCACCATTCTTTATGAGTAAAATCCAAACCGTCCATTAGATGATTCCACCAAAAAATAAGGCTATATACCAAATTCAGCTTGATCCATAACTCAAATGAGCCATACAAGAAGGAACAATGAGGGACATTGGGAAGGCGGATTGCTCACCATAGAAACTTCCACACAGAATGTAGATTCCTACGTACTGTTCATATGCCATCCATCACAATGATCTGGTGCATCTCACCAAGATGAAGGAACACAACGAAACTCAGGCCGTTCCAAAACTCAGATGGCCACAACAATTGAATTCACAACTTTTAGCAATGAAAGTACACAGATTTCTCTGATGTGTCTAACCTAAGATTTGGATGCAGATTATACTTAGGATATACAGTAACAACGAGGAGAACCACCAGATTCACGGTGTAGATTTAAAACTCACATTACGTATGGGCGCCACACAGCTCGATTGTACGCTAATCAGCATGGGATTCGAACATTTCGGATCATTCCTTGCTCGACATATTTTCCTAGCCTTTAAACGGTGGGAAAGTGGTAATACAAAAACGAAGGAAAGGGTCTAAACGGATCAGAACGACTACACGTCAGTTGTTAGACTTAAATTAAAATTATGTAATGGTGCTGATTTTTATATGAAAAAAGCTCCTGCTTAGATGTCTTCATTGAATTAGTGGCGGTCTTTTTCAACTTTCCTATGCAATTTTGAAAGTGACCCTCATTACCAATTGGCTTGGGTGGTCCATCAATTACAATCATCATTAACTTAATTTATCCAAGAGAAATGCTCGAGTGCTCTAGAGCACTATGCTTTATAGTGCACCTAGTTGCATTTGGACACTTAGACGGTCCAATCAATTGATATTGATCATTCATGAGTTACCATGCAAGCATCACCTGACCTAACAAATATAACAATCAGATCAAGAGCACTTAATGTGGACGGTCAAGATCATTACATCAAAGTAAGTCATCTAAACAATTTGATCCATCTATTTGTTAGCATCCACTGTGGATTGATTATGATTCTAAAAAATAACTTGTTTTAGGCAACTATTACGACCCCATTTATGGATCGACGGATGACAAATGGATGGCTATAGAAAATAAGCCCAAATCAACGATAGATTGAGCATTTATGTTGTACCTTATTTCTAAACATTTTTGAAAACTTTAATTACAAATAACAGTTGTTGTAGTAGGGAAAGATATAGCATACTAAAGAAATTCAAAAATAGTTGAAGTGGTTTTTACATAATCATAGCTGGAATTATGATAAGATAGGGAGCATATGAGAAGTATTCAAAATTAAATTAGGTAGACGAGAGGCATTCAAGAAACGTTGCCGAGAGGTATGCGAAATTAGATCAAGTGGCCGAAAGGCATTCAAAAGAAAAGTAAATAGAGGAAAACATATCAAGAAAGACAAAAGGATCTAGAAGACTACATGGGAATGGTTCAGCTACCATATCAAAGAGAGAAACATTTAGAAAATTTATTACTATATGTCGTCAAACGACCAATGAAAGCAATGCTGCTTATGTGTGGCCAATGAACGATTAGCGACCAAAACAAAGCTTGGTCGAGAGAATAAGATCGATCAAGATGGAGAAACATAACCAAAAAAAAAAGATTTAAAGAAAGACTTCTTTACTATCATAACCGCTTGAGTAATGAAAGAAGTATCTAAAAAACAAGTTGCGAGAAAAAAATCTATAAATAAGAGAGAAAATCTACAAAGAAATAATAACTAATAATCTACAAATCAAACCAAACAAATCTATCTTTTATCTTAGCTTATCATAGAAGTAATAGTAATTCTCAACTATAATATTTTGTTATAATCAAAATCTACATTCATATGTTGGATTTGTTTTATCTAATATCATAGTAGTTCTTTTGAGAGACACATTCTTACTATCACTTTTAGTGACCGATTGTAAGGATTTTTTTATTTTATTTTATTTTATTTTTTTTGCACTGGCATTCTAATAGTACTCTCTTTTAGAAGGCTAGATTTGTTCTATCCATTATCATAGCAGTTCTTTCAAGAGACACATTCTTACCGTCACTCTTAATGATCGATTATAAGTTTTTTTTTTTTTATTGCAGTAGTATTCTGATAGTACTCTCTTATAGAAGGCACAAAGCAACCAATCTTCCAGGAAGACATTCGTTGATTATTATTTTATCATTATAAAATTCTACAAGTAGCTAAGTAAGCGACCGATCTTCTCAAAATTTGGTCATATATATTTATGTTAGACGAATATACTTATTTAGATACTTGGGGTCAAAGTTGATCGATTTGGATCGAGTCACCTTGTTGATTCTGGCACGCCTGTGCACATTACACATGACTAGAAATAAACTGCGCGCTAACAATTTAATTAGTGTAATTTTGTATAGTAGCCGATCAAACGTGTCCCAGACTTAATGGACAGTTCAGATGGATTGATTGGATTGTCCAAGTGAACCAATGCAGCTATGAGCACCATAAGTTATAGTACTCTTAGAGCAACGGAATATAAACTAAACACCATTGTTTAAATTAGATTGGTATATATAAACTAATTCGACCACCCTATTATAAAATAACAATACTTTAAATCTAAAAAGGCATTAGGAAATATAATATTGCCATAGGGTACCATTGATGTAACAAATGATGCTTTGGGTACCAAGATTTATATATGGTACACGACATGTGGTAATCAATGTCACGTGGGACACATGTGATGGTGATAGAAAGATCCAAATGGTTGGAGATTTGCAATCTGATGGATCATGGATGGAGCCATTTAGGATTTAATTAGATCATATATGGTAGTGACTAATGAACAATTTGTGCATGTGAGGGCCATGTTTGGTGATCTGGACCATCGAGGACTTGCACGAATTGTAAGATTGTGTTTCTTTGACCATGGCCCACATGTTTGTTTATATCATTGGTGAAATGTTGTTAAGAAAGACCCCTTCTCATGATGAAGTATTTGATGGATGAGGCATTAAAGCATTGAAGCATTAATCCATCGGCTGGAAAAAATAGTCCACTTCACATTTTTTGGGTGGACCCTAAACAACGCCCGTTGCACCAAAAATCACAAAATTTCATGATCAATCAGTCTGACTTAGTACAAAATTTATAATATTTTACGAAATTTAGTGCAACTAAAAGCACCCAAAAACATGGTAGCAGTGGTGAGAATAAAATGAATTCTATTTCCCTAATGGTTCATGCCAGAAGGATATCATCATGGCCACAAGCTCATCGAGCGGCACTGGGACACGAAGATCTTGATCCGTTCATCATTGTATGTGAGTTATTATAATTTTAATTAGTAGAAATGTATACTTGGTAACTATGTCAAAGATCAATCTAATTAATTAGAACAAATCCAAAACAAAATGAATTTCGGTGGCAGAAATTCAAATCTTTGGTAGTTTGGTTGGACGGTGTTTGTATATCATAATCCTGAGGTTGGATCCCATTCTCCCCTATTATAGGAAGAAGGACCCACCACTAATAATTGTTCCCTTGTTAATTAATCTTTACGCCGGCCCTCAAATGGGGGACCCACACGTCAAAAGCTCTTGAACTTATTTTAATCTCCATGAGTTCTGCATTATCCTTAAATAACTGTCGTAATTGGGTTCCTGAGTGACCAAAGCTCTCTATATGACTATATCCAATGTAAAATTTCAACATTTTTTTTTAAACTTACTACCTACCTATCATTTGGACAGACAGCTTTGTTAATCACATATGATTGGTTTAATTGGTTATTTTGCTAGTTTATTATATTGAATTTGCTAAAAAGGATTGATACATTAGCAGATTATGACCATCCGTAACCATGCGCACCGCCGACCTTAAGTGGCCTATGTGTAGATCAATCCAGTCTGTTGCACAGATACAAAATGGGACTGAATGGACTGATCTAGACTTTGTTTCATCGTTTATCCCATTTGATGGTTATCGAAAATCCTTCGAGGCCAGATCCATTTCAAATCTTTGTAAGTTAGGCTTAAGCTACAATGTGATGTGTGAGGTCCACTTTGATGCTTTCTTGACTTCGAATCTGCACATCGTGTGATTCGAGTAATGTTCAGCGCTTGAAAATGGGAAGATCTAAAACTTAGGCTACAACATGCGAAACCATGCCTAATAACTCTAAAATCATGTGTTGTGGCCCACCTGAGTTTTGGAATGGCCTAATTTTTTTAGTGTGCATTCATCCTGTTCATCCTGTCAAGGCTCAATTTCTAAATGAGCCGGATGGCATCTGAAAAAAAAAAAAAAAAAACCATACACACAATGGAGCCTCATCGGTCCATCAGAGTTCGAATCCACTTGATTATGTGCACGAAGGCAAATGTGTAGTGGGTGTGCATGATGGACAGGCTTGATGTCATGCACTCGTCACAGTATGGTCCCCAAACATTAGATTAGAGGTTAAGGGCACATTTACGAGCTTGTATTTGGAATGAATTGAAATCCAAATCACAATTATCAAGGAATCAATGTGATTTTGAAACCTCATTTGTATTTAGTAGCTTATAATTGAAATTTATTGAAATCCAAAAGTTGTGTTTGAATGCCTGTAATTGGAATGTAGTGGAATCCGAAAGTAGTATTTGGATGTCTGTAATTGAAATGCATCATAATTGTTTAGTATATTTATAAAAACCTGAATTTGATTAACTAAATTAATTTTAATATTCCAAATTAGTGTACATGTGATATTTGATATAATAATTATAATAAACCCATTAAAATATATACTTTTGCAAAAATTAGGGAAATTTCTAACCTTGGATAGCCTAGAATATAAGAATTGCAAATAAACAACTCACAAATGTCCTTTAACCGTCCATTTTGATGGCCAACCTTTGAACAATTCAGATTATTTTATTAGTGTGATTTCAATGATACAACCAATAATTAAATTATTTTAGTGTTTCATTGGTATGCAACGTGTATGACAAATTAATACTCTAACGACACCTTTGTTATTCATGCAGCTCTTCTTCCACTTCGAAAAGTAACTTTTCTTTTACTAACATTCCATTTACCTTTTATTACACAATGCTTAATGAATCAAAAAAGTGTATTTAAGCCTCTTACATCCAAATACGGATACCAAACAATAGGGCCGGCTCAACATTTTTGGGGGCCATATGCAAGTCATAAAAATGAGGCTTTTTAGGTTTTTTAAAAAAATTAATAAATTCAAAATTAAATCATAAATTTGCTTCTTGCCTTTTTAAATGCATAATTACTAATTAAACATTTGTATTCAAGTTTACCCAATAAATCAATTTCAATAGATAAAATTGTTAAACCGTTTAACCTATCTTAAGACATAATTGTTCGTAAATAATTTTTTATAATCTTTAATTTTGAAAAACTTCTTTATACAGATACAACTGTAACAGTAACAGGTATGGTAAGTAGTATTTTATATGCAATAGAACAATTTGGAAAACAATTTAATTCTTTTATTACATTAAGTATTTCAATTGGAGTATTAATTTCTATTTTTGCAACTTCTTTTAAAACTTTTAATTTCAAAAATAAATCTAAACCGTTAGAAAAAATAAGTTAGAATTTAATTTAGAAAAATGACGTTAGAATTTAATTTTTTGAAAACTTAATTAGTAATAAAGCAGGTAGTTGTGGTCCTAGGTTTTAGGAGAAGAATTTATTGGGAATGATGTTATTGTTTTGAAAAGAAACAATATAGTTAGACGGTTATTATTGATAGTGCTAGTTTCTAGGATTTGTTTCTTATTTTCAATTTCAAATTTGTAAACTAATTTTTAGATGTTCCTATTTTGTAGGCCTTTTAATAAATTTTATTTCAAAAGTTTTAAGCTTTTTTTTTTCTCCTTAATTTTAATTTTGCTATAATATAGGACCTTTATAATTAAGAAATTTAAATTTTGCTATAATATATGACCTTTATAATTAAGGAGCCTTAGGAGATTGCCTCACCTGCCTACCCCTTTGAGCCTCCCCTGCCAAACAACACCTACAAAGTTTTGTAGTGGACCCCACCTCTATGAGAGAACCATCTAATTAGTGTGACTTTTTGGTCATGACTAACCGAGTGCGACCGCAGTTTGGACCACAACCAAGTGACAAGAGAGGTGCAGTAGCAAAGTGGCCATGTCAATATGAATGGACGGTCAGATGTGCTAGCTGATCCAACTTGCTAGTCATAATCATCAGTGTTCTCTCTCATTCAAGTAGTTTGTAGTCATGTACATCATCATTGTGAAGAACCATCGATTATTCCCATGTGGATGACACAGAGAGAAGCATTTTTAATGGGAGGAATGAAGCCATTGGAATAGAATAAAAGGGGAGGCCCTTTTTTTTTTCCATGGGTTGACGGAGCCTATATTTATGTGGGGCCCACTTGAATTTTATACTTGCCCACGTTCACCACACGATTGGACAAGGAAAAGAAATAATGCGTACACTACTACTAAAATGGGAGAACAAGGAATAAAGAGAGGATCTAGCTTTTGTAGGATTAAATAATGACAACGCAATCCGACGTGGACTAATGATTTTTTAAAAAAAAAAATTTAAGTTTGATTCTATAATCTGGTTTTCTGTTTTTGGGTGTAATCTTGTTTGCTCGTTTTTGGACGGAATTACCCTCGGATTTGAAGTGACGTCACCAAGTTTTGTGGCCTCACCATGATGTATGTGTTGTATCCACACCGTCCATCCATTTCGAGAGATCATTTGAGGGTAGGAGCCAAAAAATGAGGTAGATACAAAACTCAAGTAGGCCCCACCACAGAAAACAGTGGGGATTGATCACCTGCCATTAAAAATTTATTGGGCCACGGAAGTTTTCGATCAAGCTGATATTTATTTTTATTTTTTTCCCATATTTTACATCTGTATTAACTTATTAACAGTTTGGATCTCAAAAAAATATATTATGGTAGGCCTTGGGAAGGTTTCAACGGTGGGCGTCACTGTCCCCACACTTTTCTGTGGTGGGGTCCACTTGAGATTTGGATATGCCTAATTATTTGGTTACTGCCCTAAAATGTTCTCTCCATATTGATGGACGGTGATAAAAAATATACCTCAATGGGGCAACAGAACTTGATGACGTCACTTCAGTCTTAGCTACTGACGATGTGAGCAGCTAATCCGCGGCCGAACCTAAGGACCAGGATGTCTTCTCTGACTTTGAGGCTTTAGCTGGTTTTAAGGACGGGTGCTGTGACTGCTGTCCAACGGAAGCGGATTGCGTACCAAGTAACTCGGTACGCAACCGTATTGAGTAAACTATGTGGGCCTAACTTGATTTATGTTCTTATCTACTCCATCCATCCATTTTAATAGATAATTTTAGGGATTTAGTTTAAAATGGAAGCATATCCAAAGCTCAAGTGGACCATACCACAAGAAACATTGTGAATTGAATGTCCACCGTTTAAATTTCTTCAAGGTCACAGAAGATTCGGATCAAGCTGATATTTGTGTTTAACCTTCATCCATTTCTTTGTGATCTTATAAACAGGTTGGATGACAAATAAACATCACTGTGGGCCGAAGGAAAGTTTCAACCGTGGAAATTATTATTTTCACTTTTTCCTGTGGTGTGGTCCACTTGATATTTGGATATGTTTTAATTTTTGGTTGAACCTATAAAATAGGCTGGAAAAACGGATGGACAGTGTGGATAAACTACAATATTTAAGGTGGGCCCAACAGAGTTTACTAAGTACGATAAGAGTACTTAATAGCTCAGTACGCAATCCGATTTCCTGTCCGTCAAGGAAAGTTAGCACGAGATTGGAGGGGCTGTAAACCCAAGCGCTGTGGGGCCACCGTGATTTTTTGTGTTAAATCCACTCCGTCCATCCGTTTCCCACCTCGTTTTAGGAGATCAGCTCAAATCAAGTAGACCACACCATAGGAAAATGCACGCTGTTGAAACCTTTCCACCCCACTAGGAATCGATAGCAAGACCTCAGTGTTGAAACGAGTTATCTTTTTCTCAGTCTACCACTGGAGATATTGATCTGGGTGGATTTTAATATGCCATCAACCTGATCATATGGTGATTTCCATCTCGACGAAGGAAACATAAGCCTGACACAACTTTTGTGGCCCTCGAGAAGGTTTCAACGGTGGACGTTCAATCCCCACTATCTTGTGGTGTGGCGTTTTCTAGCCCCCAGAAGGTTTCAACGGTGGTGGTGTGACTCACTTCATTTTTGGATCTACCTCGTGTTTGGAAAATGAGCTGGCGAAAGGGATGGACTGAGTGGATCTAACACAAACATCATGGTGGGCCACACAGTGGTTGAAGTTACAGGGCATTCCACAGACCCCGGGTTACATACAAGTCACGTCCAAGGGAAGAAAGATCGCGTGTCAAAGTGCCGAACCACATAATCTGGACCTAGAATCCGGTACAACACATGTTGTAGAAAGCCGATGCAACACCTGAGATCCATGGGGCCCAGCGTGAAGTTTCTGTGAAATCCACTCCGTCCACTAGCTGAATACCTCATGTTTAGCATGCATTACGAAATTAGGCGGACCATAATATGGAAAAAAAAAAATGTAAAATCATGCCTAGAAACTCTAAACGCATGCCCTATAGCCACCTGAGTTTTTAGATCAGGCTAATGTTTGGATTTTCTCTTCATCCTGGCAGGTCTTAAATGATGAACGGATTCGATGACATATAAACAACACCATCGGCCCAGGATGGTTTCTATAGTGGGTGTTCCCATGTTACTGCGATGTGGCTCACTTGAGCTTTAGATAGGCCTTTTTTTAAGATTAGATGATGAGTGGTGTGACTCACATGAGCTTTTAGATAGGCCTGGCCTTTTTTTTGCCATCAGATGAGGAAGCGGATTATATATTAAGTAAAATCTGTGAGTTCCACATGCTGTATGTGTCTAATCTACACTGTACATCTCTTTTACTAGATCATTTCAGGGAACGAGTCCAAAATTGGAAAAGATTGAAAGATCAAGTGGACCACACCAGTGGAAATGGTGTGAATTGAACTCCTAACGTTTAAAACTTACCAGGGCCGCTTATATTTGTGTTTTCCTTTTATCCATGTCCGTGTGACCTTACTAACAGGGTTGGATGACAAGTAAGTATCACTGAGGGCAATAGGACCCACTGTTTACTGTGGTGTGGTCCGTGTGACCTTAAAATTACATGAGAAAAGGGATGGCCCGCATGGATAAACAGATACATCACGGTAGGCCCGCCCTCAGAACTGCCCGTTCGGGGCTAGAGCCGGGCGGGGGTAAGACGCAATCCGCGTCCGGTGCAATAGGTGCCGTGGAGAATGATCTCATTAGGTTCGCCGTTTTCTTGACAAAGTGTCTTATCACGGGCCCATCTAGACAGTGATGTGGGAAGTTATGTGGGGCCCACAGAGATTCCTGTTACAATTCCACTCCGTCCATCAGTTTCTCAAGCTCATAACATGAAAGAGATCTAAAAATCAGGTAGATCCAAAGCTCATGTGAACCACGCTAAACGAAAAAGCATATATTGAACGCCTGATATATTTGTGCCTGTAGTTTATCTGAGTGGTAGCCCACCTGAGTATTCAATTTGCATGAATTTTTTTACTCCTACCCGATTGCAAGCGTGAGAAACTGATGGACGGAGTGGATTTCTCACTGAAATCTCCGTAGCTCCACAGATCTTCCGACCACAGGAACTTCCGGTGGTAAGGAGACAGGCAACTCCCGTCCGGGTCTGCTATGATGCTATCCCACACGCATCATTACACGCAGAAGTGCGGACCTGGCGAGTCTGTGGGACAACATGAACATCTCCTTACAGACGGGAAATTCTGTCACATGGAGTACGTGCAACAAAAAGCTCGGTGGGCCACCGTGTTGTTTGTCTTACATCCACTCTCCGTCCACCATCTGCACCAATTCATTTTAAGCACGAGATCCCGAAAATAATGCAGATTCAAGACTCACGCATAATAATGGGGATGGAACGCTGCCGTTAAAACCTTTGTGGGGCCGACTCGGATGTGTATGTTTCATCCAACCCGTTGAAGATCCAGTCAAATCAGAAGGTAGGTCACCTTATGAAATTCGCTGGCCCAATATTCACTGATCAGAGGGTCAAGCTTGTTGCATGAGAAAATTATATGATTAGAAAAATGAAAAAAATAAAATAAAATAATCGATGTTCAACGTACACTTGTGGCCTACCAGATGAGTGGACAGGCTTAATTTTATGTCTAAGATATGATCGGAGTGTGCCCCATCTAATGAATGGTCTAGATCTGACATAAGTTTGTTTGTATACTTCCATCTCATATCCATAGATCGGCCAGATAGAATAGTAGTGAGGACTCAGGTGTGACGTTTGGGTTAATTGACCGTGTGAAGCAGGAGGACCGAGGACAGACGCGGATTAGCTACTGACAGGTTGAGTCGCGAGACTCCTACTGAGGCTACGTAACCATAGCCACCATGATGTATTTGTTGTATTCATGCCGTCCCTTCATTTGGACAGATCAGTCTAGGGCATGAGATAAAGAATGAGGCAGATCAAAAGCTCGAGTGGATCCCACCATAGAAAACAGTGGGGAGAGAGACGCCTACCGTTGAAACCTTCTGAGGGTCCACTGTGATATTTATTTGAGATACGACCTTTTCATAAGTTAACACAGACATGAAAAAAAGGGAAAACACGGATATCAGCTTGATCGATCACTTCTGTAGCTTATAGAAATTTTTAATGGTAGGCGTTCAATCTCCACTGTTTTTTGTGGTGGGCCCACTCGAGCTTTGTATCTAACTCTTTCTCTTGTTCATATCATAAAATGATCTCTCCAGATGGATGGACGGTGTGGATACAACACATACATCATGGTGTGGCCCAGCGTCCATTGTGGACTGTTTAGTATGGAAGCAGATTCGCTGGTGTGCCACACATCAGCTATATAGCTGGTGCATTGACGCTAGTAAGTTCTTCGGTCAAATTACGAGGTATTTGTTATATCCAAACCCTCCTTCCATTCGGAGAGCTAGGCTTAAGGCTTGAGCCTAAAAATAAGATAGATCTAAATATCAACTGGACCACACTGCAAAAAACAGTGGGGGATTGAACGTCTACCACTGCAACCCTTTTGGGGTCACATAAGTTTCAGATCAATGAGAAAATTTATTTTTCTTCTTCATCTATATATTTTTAACATTATTAACCGACTGGATAGAAAATAAATGTTATGGTGGGCCATATAAGTTTTTTAAGGGTGAAAATCAGTATCCTAGCTGCTATTTTTGGTGTGGTCAATTAGAGCTTTCGATATTATTCATTTTTTTTTATAATGGTCTAAAATTATCTCGAAAAAGAGATAAACAATATGAATATAACAAATACATCATCGTGGGCCCATGTATCTTTGATCTCATTTGAAGAGGCTCTCGTCCTCCCATGACACGTGTTGGGGACAAAAATACCAAGTCCGAAGACTCGGATCTGGTGCCTCGGCTTAGAAGGCACTACGTCGGATCCGAGGCACGGAGCGTCAGATCCGAGGCAGGGTCAATAACTTTATGAACCGAGACAAAAAAGTTAACTCGCCGACGAAGAACCAAGAACTGGATGCATCGGCCGACCCTCTTAATGGAACTAGCCGAAGGACAGCGTGAAACCGGATTTCGTCCCGAACATTTTGGGATAAGATCCCCGATCCCGAAGCTTGCGGGATCAGACGAAGATCGCGGACGGATGCCACCCGATGTCCGTGATCCTAGGAGGAGAATCCTCTCACGATTAAACGAGATCAGGAGAAGAATCCTCCTACGATTAAACGCTCTAGCAGCTATAAAAAGGAAGCTTCCATCATCTAAAAGGTACGCACAAATTTCTCATCCAAGCTCCCTCAATACTGTAAGACCCTGATTCCTAGCCTGACTTTGGCATCGGAGGGTCCCCTGCTCTAGCCAGGGTCTCCATTGTCTTCTTCTTGTGCAGGTGCTCGAAGGTCTGCAGAGGGTCAACCAGATTTTTGCATCCAACAGTTTGGCGCCGTCTGTGGGAACCGTACAAGAAAGCCATCCCATATTCCTTTGTCAGCATCCCATGGTGATGACTAGAAGGACGGTCCCAGAAGAAGATCTAAATGAGATCGCGACTACGGCCAACAGTCCGTGCATGGTCCCCAGCCCAAAACCCACCGCCAACCGCCAACGAGGAGCGACTTAACGAGCAACAATCGCCGAGGTCGGAACGATGGGCGGTTGGATCAGGAGGTCCAAGAAATCCGATCTGATATGAATATGATGAAGCGTATGTTAGAGCGAATGTATCGCCGGCAAATGCAGCCACTCCCGCCTCCTCAAGGAGAAACGGCACACGTACCGACCGTCATGCGGCCGATCCTCAACTTTTCGCACCACGCTTTTTCGGCCGAGCCAACACCAAGGCGTCCCCGAATCCCATGGCCGAGCCAACTCCAGTCATAGCTCGGCTAATGCATCTCTCGCTTCAACCGACCTTCTCACACGAAATAGAACGAAGAAGGCGCATCCGACCTCCCGAAGAAGGCACGGCAGAAGTAGTGAACCGTGGAAAGCCGATATTCAAAACTTTAAAAGAGAAGTGCGGGAAGAAATGGCGAAAGAAATGGCGGATATGAAGCATAGTCGAAATATGCATCCAACCAGATACGAGGCAAAGGCGTCCCCTTTGTGGACTCCCAGAATGGCGGCTCTGCTGTTCGAGAGGTTTCTACATCTCAAATCACTCCCTTCACCGGCAAAAAACCGACCCAACGGAGCATATCGAATGCTTCGTAACATATATGGAGCTCCATGACGCCTCGGATGCGTGATGTGTCGGCCTTTTCTCTTACATTGACCGATGTAGCCGACCGTGGTTCAAACAAATTGCTGAAGCCAAAGTCCATTAGTTCATTCGCCGAGCCGAGCGACGCCTTCCTCGACGAACTTCATCGGCGGGAAAAAGAAATTGAAGCCCCCGCACATCCGAACAACATAGTTCAAGGTGGAGAGCCGCCGAAAGATTACATAAAGCGCTTCAATTTCGAATCCCTTCAGTTCTAAACATTCGGAAGAAACGGCTCTCAATGCGCTCATGCAAGGAGTTAAAGATAAGCCATTCCCGGCATCTTTAGACAAAACTCCGCCCGACACTCGCAGAGTTTATGGCACGGCTCGGATAAGTATGCATGCCAACGCCGAAGAAACGCGAATCCCGCGTGAAACTAAAACCTCGGCCAAAGAGTTGGTCAAAAGGAAGCCGACTCGACCGGGGAAAGAAACGCAAGGATGATCAAGCGCATAATGAGCGAAGATCGTGAAAACGACCAGATCGCGCTTTTTCCACATATACCCCCCGAACAAAACTCGGGAGCGTGTATTGATGGAAATCAAAAGCGAAGGTTTCGTTCACCGGCCCAATAAGCTCAAAGGCAATCCTAATCGGCGGATAAGGATAAATCCGTCACTATCATCGTGATCATGGGCATAACACGAGTGATTGCGCGTCATCTAAAAGAAGAAATCGAGCGACTCATAAAGGACGGCCGACTCAAAGAGCATGTGGTTAAAATCATGGAAATCGAGGGACGCCCGACCGAGAATCACCGATGGAAGAAATCCTGACAATTATCTGGTCCGCGAGGCGGGGGGCGACTCCAACAACGCCGTAAAGAACCATGCAAGAAAACTTAGTCACCAGATACCGAGCTTATGGTCATAGGGCGGCCGCCGAAAAGAGAGGAAAAGGGAAAATATTGTCTTTCGTTCACAGAGGAAGACGCCCGAGGTATCTATCACCCCCACGATGACGCACCGATTATCACTCGACTATCGCCAATCGGAAAGTGTTCCTGATACTCGTTGATACGGGGTCATCCGCCGACGTGTTGTTTACTCAGCGTTCAATAAAATGGGAATCGAACGATCTATGTTACGTCCCGCCGGACCCCGCTAATCGGATTTTCCGGGGGCAAGTATTGCTCGAAGGAATTGTCTCGCCGCCACTCACCGCCAAGCAGACATTCCACATCGAAGACGATGATGGTGGATTTCTTGGTCGTCGATCAACCTTCGCATACAACGCCATACTCGGCCGACCCTCTCTAAGTCTCCTTCAGCCGTGGTATCCACATATCATCTCTCACTAAAATTCCCGACCGAGCCTGAGTAGGAGTTGTCAAAGGAGATCGAAGATGCAAGGCGTTGTTACATGATAGCCGTGAAAGGATCGGCCGACAAAAATCCAATCGACGTCTCAACGATTGAATCGTTGGACCCTCGGGCGAGAGTCATGAACGAGGACAAATGGTTGAAGACCTCATCCCACCCCTTTGGTCGAGACAGATGCATCAAAGACAAGACGAATTGGCTCGCTCTCAAATTCCCCCTGAAAGATAAGTCGATAGCCCTACTCCGTAGGTACGTCGATGTATTCGCCCGGTGCCATGACGATATGCCGGGATTGACCCATCTGGTGATGACCCACCGACTCAACGTCGACCCGTCTTTTCGACCGATCCGACAGCGGCGACGACCGCTCGGCCCGAACGATATGCCGTCATTGAAGAAGAAGTCAAGAAACTCCGTCAGCCAATTTCATAGAAGAAATACACTATCCGTAATGGGTGGCGAATGTCGTGTCCGGGTAAAAAGTCCAACTAGAAGTGGCGAGTCCAGACGACTATACCGACCTAAATAAAGCCTCGCCCCAAAGGATAGCTTTCCGCTTCCGAGGATAGATCACCTAGTAGATAAGTACGGCCCGACATGAGCTTCGAGCTTCATGGATGCGTATTCGGGATATAATCAAATTGTAATGCATCAAAATGATAAATCAAAACTACCTTTGTCACCGACAAAGGTCTTTATTGTTACCGAGTGATGCCATTTGGTTTGAAGAATGCCTATGGTGCAACTTATCAAAGATTAGTTAACAAAATCTTTGCTCTACTTATAGGTCGAACCATGGAAGTATACATCGACGACATGCTTGTCAAAAGTATACACGCGACAGATCATGTAAATGATCCGGAAGAAATGTTTCTCATCCTACTAAGTATCGATGAAGTTAACCGAATAAATGCGCTTTCGGGGTGAGCTCCTCTCAAAGTTCCTCGCTTCTTGGTTAGTCACGAGGAATAGAAGCAAACCCCGAGAAGATAAAGGCTTTGGTCGAAATGGAATCCCCTAAAACCATTAAGGACATCCAAAGGTCGACAGAAGGGTCGCGGCACTTAATCGGTTCCTATCCAGAGCCACGGATAAGTGTCTCCCTTTCTTCAAGCAACTTGAAAGGACAACAAACAATAAGATGGACTAAGAATGCGAGGCGCTTTCAACAATTAAAATCATTTCTCTGCCTCCCGCCTCTCTTATCAAAACCGAGTCGCGAATCCCTCGCCCCGTATCTAGCAAGATCCGACGCAGCCAGCTAGCTCGGCTTTGATACGAGAATCCGAAGGAAAGCACCGCTTAGATATTACGTTAAGAAAGCATTATTGCCAGAAACAAGATACCCAAACTTGGAAAAAGTAGCCTTGGCACTAATAACTTCCTCTCGCCGACTGTGCCGTATTTCCATGCCCATACTATAATCGTGATGACCGATCTACCTCTTCGCCAAGTTTTGCAGAAACCGAAGCTTCCGACCGACTCACGAAATGGGCCATCGAGCCGAGTGAGTTCGATATTCAAGACAAGCCGAAGGCGGCAATCAAAGGGCAAGCCGTTGTTGATTTCATTGTCGATGGAACCCCACCAAATGATCTCCTGGGCCGATGATATGCCGACAGATGTCATCGCCCGCAGCTGCCGCTACGCCTCCCTACCCCCGCCCACTCCCGGAAACTATTTGTCGACGGCTCTTCCAACTCCAAGGCAAGTGGGCCGGGATTGTACTAGAAACCCCGATCATACTTACATACAATATGCCTTGCGACTTGATTCCAAGCCTCGAACAACACAATGAATATGAAGCATCGTTGCTCGGCCTCCGACTCAGCAACTAAGATGGGAGTCACGCATCTAAGTGTGTTCACGATTCTCAATTGGTCGTTAATCAAGTGACGACAGAGTATATCGACACGGAAAGACCCGCTTAAAAGCGTACATGGAGAAAGCGACATGTAACTTATCAATGGATTTCAACTTTGTCGTCACTCGATCCTCGATGGAGAACGCAAAGCCGACCTATTAGCAAAGCTCGCCTCTCGCCGATGAAGATGACATACCCAGTCCGTCCCCGTCGAATACGTCGATAAACCAAGCATTAATGAAGGGATTACTAAGGCCGTCAATGCCATCGACTCGGAACCATCCTGGATGGATCCAATCCGCCAATACCTGGACAAGGGGGAACCGTCAAGATCGTGCCGAGGCCCGACGACTCAAGTTCCGAGCTTCCCGTTACACCATACTCAACGATACCCTCTATAAGAAAGGATACTACGCTCCGTTGCTTCGCGTTTTTGCCTCACACCCTGTGAGGCGAATTACGTATTACGAGAAGTCCATGAAGGAATCTGCTGAAACCATTCTGGAGGAAGGTCTCTCGCCCACAAGGTTTTACGACAGGGATACTACTGGCCCACTATTCAACACGACGCTCGCACGCTCGTCCAAAAATGCGACAAATGTCAACGATTCGCTGCAATCCCGAGACGAGCCCCCGAAGCGCTAACACCAATGACTGGTCCCTGGCCCTTTGCACAATGGGGTATTGACATCATCGGTCCACTCCCGATGGGAAAAGGTCAAACCAAGTTCGCCGTGGTAGCAGTGGATTATTTCACGAAATGGGCCGAGGCCGAACCATTAGCCAAAATAACCGAAGCGTAAGATCACCGAGTTCGTCTGGAAAACATTATCTGTCTGCCGAGTACCCCATACCATTATTACTGATAATGGAAAACAATTCGACAACAGAGTTTTCGCGAAATGTGCAACAACCTCGTAATCGAAACGTTCTATTCCTCACCTCATCACCCTCAAACTAATGGGCAAGTCGAGGCGGTTAATAAGATTGTCAAGCAAAGATCTTCTTTACAAAGCTCGACCGAGCCAAAGGAGCGTGGGCTAAGAGCTCCCGAAAATTCTTTGGGCCTACCGAACCACGCCCGAACCGCCACAGAGAAACTCCCTTTCACTCGCCACGGTTCGGCCGTCACTCCCGTTGAAATCGGCTCGCCTTCGGCCCGAATCACTTCATTCGACGAGGATGAAAACGAAGAACTCCTCGCACTCGGACTCGACCTCTCCCGGACGAGCAAAGGAAATTAGCACGATCGTACGTAAGCCCGACAACGACAAGTGGCACGGTTTTACAATGCCCGAGTTAAGATCGACGATTTCGGATGGGAGATATGGTTCTCCGAAAAGTATTTCCCGAATACTAAGGACATCGGGCCTCAGGGCACATTAGGACCAAACTGGGAAGGACCTTACATTGTCTCGGTACCATCCGCCAGAACATACCAATTGGAAGATCTAAACGGCAATCGCCGCCTCATCCATGGAACGCCGAACATCTCAAGATTTACTATCCTTAACTCAGTACTCAATGTAAAAACTCGAATGAAGCAAGATCAATGCCGAGTCAAATAAGACTAAAAAGTGTTTTCTATTCATTCATCGACCACATCCGAGTACAAAAAAAAAAAAAAAAAAAAAACTTATAAGGGGCCCCTACATTTCCCGCACGGCGGAGCGGTCCCCGTAGCATTCTCACAAATGCCGACCTCTTCCCCACCAAAGTGATTTCGGCAATGGCATCCGGATTCCAAGGCTCCACCCTCAATTTCCGAGAGATCAAGGTCGGGAAAAGATTTCTTTATCTCCTTAATGCATTCAAGAAATCCGCTTTGAAACAAGCGATCCTCTCATCCTCGAACTCCTGATTCAAGAAATGCCCGACGGCTGATCCTCGCTTTCTCGGCCTCCCGAGTCTTCTCGTTGGCCCGCCGGATAAGCCCCGCCGCCTCATGCTTAGCTCGAGCTAAGTCGCGCCGCGCACAAGATGGATCGTGAGAACTCGTCGGCTTCCTCTTCGCCCTGAAAGAAGAACCGATACCCGACTAACTTCATCGCGTTTCTTCAAGGGCTCTCCCGGAGAAAGCCGCCCTCTGCGCTTTCGCGTCCTCAGCCCGGGCGAGGGCCGCCTCCGCCATCAAAATACCGGCCCGAGTTTCGGCCTCTTCACGACGCCCGCCTTCCGACGAAGGGGTCCGCACCCGATGGGTCGAAGACAATTCCTTGCCGGCCTTGACCAAGCAAGGAGCGAGTTCAAAAGCACCCGTGCCGCATGACCAACGGTTTGCGACGAAGGGGCGTTGAGAGCCGATGAACTCTTTCGCTCCCATGGGCTAAGGCCCAGGAACCATCCCCGATACCACCTTCTGCGCACACGGACGGCCCCTCTTGACTCGTCTCCTCCCCTCTCGAGGATGCGGTCCCGTCTCTTCCTCCCCCCGGAAGATGCGGCCCTAACTTCTTCCTCCCGCCTCGGACCTCCGTCGAAATGTGTTCCGAGTCCCGGGTGCCGCCCGAGGTTCCGAGGCCGTGGTCGCCGTCACTTCCACCCTTTCCTCCGGTCGAAATTACGACAACAGGGGGAGCAAAAACCCACGGGTTTTTTCCTTCCGTACCATTCTCTCGTCTCTTCGCCGGCCGAGGCTCGACAGAGAACCGATCGTGGAGGAGCCTTCAACTTTGAAATCATCCTAGGAGGAGGACGAGCCCCGGCCATCTTTGAAGGGACCGGTTCGGAGGGGGTCGGCTCGGAAGGGGCCGCCTCGTAGGGGCCGACTCGGGAACAATCCGCAAATGAGGACGAGCTTCGTGCAAATCTGAAATAAAAGAAAAAGAAAGGATTTCGAGTCGGAAAAGTCGAAGATACACAAAGGTACATTCTCGACACTGCGTGACGGGAAAAGTCTAGACTGCGAGGTGAAGACGCTCCGGCCGTAAAAGCACTTTCCAGACCTATCCGCCGATCAAGCTTCCTCAACTCTTTGATCCGGGGCCGAAGCACCGCACCGAGCTTTTGCCGCTTCTTGGGGATGTCTCGTCGACACAAGCTCGTCGACTCAAGATAGTATAAAAAAAAATAAAGGGCAAGAAAGGAGAGCCGTGTCACCGCTTTTTGAAACGACCGAGGGACACGAGCCTCGTAGGACCCGGATTCGGTAAGACTCCCAACGGCCACAGCCCAAAACCAACGCTCTCTCCAAAGGTTTGTTAGAAGTGGGAGGGTCGGGCGATTAGGAGCCGCCTCCGCCCCGCCAAGCCGAAAGACGTAAAAGCCGGATAGTTTGGATTCACGCGCACTTGGTATAAATGAAGGAATTCGTCGACGATAACGGCGGTGTTCCATCTCACCACGCATCAAGCACACCCCGAGTAAGTTCCTCCACCCATTCGAACTATTTGCCCCTGCAATCCGACCGGGATAAAACTCCTGGACAATGGGTCAAGGGGCGTACGCAAGGCACATTGCATCGAGACTTGGTAAATCGCGACCGCCCCAGAGGAGGATGATCCTGGCACTGTCTTGACGAGGGAGATAAGTGATAACCGATTCTGGGATATGATACCCGATTCGGATTCTGTCCTAAATCCGCCCGCTTTGAAGGAACCGGCCCGCTTAGGTCATCCCCCGATCCTTCTCCTCGTACTCGGCACGCGCCGACTTATCAGCAGAACCGACTTAGAGGTTCTCTCAGCCGTCACTATCTCTTCTTCTTCCTCCTCTTCTTCCTCTTCTTCCTCCATGCCCCTTGGACAATTGGGCCTTCCCGGACGGGTTATCAAAGAAGATCCACCCCGAGAAGGGTTAACAGGAGCAGGGCACTGCCGTAGCCTCGGTGACCCGCTCGAGAGAAATGCGCAAAGACAAGCATCAACCGCCATCTCCGTTAATAAAGAAGGCGATTCCGCAACGTTCCAAAACGTTGCGCTCGCCTTCATCTCCCTGGAACTCCTTCCTGGGGACTTTGGGAACCCCTAGTCGCCATTATCACTAAGTAAAGAGGAAGGAAAGACTCACCGGAAGGAGGGAGAAAACGGAAATGGCGAAGGGTGCCGCAGACAGTCAGCAAAGAGGAAGGGAAGGAAAGGAAAGACCGAAGGCCGGAAAAGCTCCAAAAGAAATGAAAAGCGGGAACGACAATAGTAGTTTGAAATGCGGGGCCCTTACCCTTTTATAAGATTGCCGTGCCGGAAGTAATTAATGAGGTAATGATTCGACGCCCTGCATCGACTCCCCTCGACACGTGGCGCACGTCGATAAACGCCCTAGCTACGTGTCCAACCCTTATTGCGGGATGAGCGACTTGACGGTTGCCGGCGCATGCGTTGTCGAAACCGAATCGTCTCCTATCAAAGACAAGACAGATGCATTAAATGTACTTAGTGCCTCGACTGTGTCATGAACCGACTCACAACTCGTTACTTCCCGAGTGTCACGTGAGACACACGAGTAAGGGGGCTTACCGTTGGGGACAAAATACCAAGTCCGAAGACTCGGATCCGGTGCCTCGGCTTAGAAGGCACTACGTCGGATCCGAGGCACGGAGCGTCGATCCGAGGCGTGGTCAATAACTTTATGAACCGAGACAAAAAGTTAACTCGCCTCGACGAAGAACCAAGAACCCGAGGATGCATCGGGCCGACCCTCTTAACGTAACTAGCCGAAGGACGGCAGAAACCGGATTTCGTCCCCGAACATTTTGGGATAAGATCCCCGATCCCGCTTGCGGGATCAGACGAAGATCGCGGACGGATGCCACCCGATGTCCGTGATCCTAGGAGGAGAATCCTCTCACGATTAAACGAGATCAGGAGAAGAATCCTCCTACGATTAAACGCTCTAGCAGCTATAAAAAGGAAGCTTCCATCATCTAAAAGGTACGCACAAATTTCTCATCCAAGCTCCCTCAATACTGTAAGACCCTGATTCCTAGCCTGACTTTGGCATCGGAGGGTCCCCTGCTCTAGCCAGGGTCTCCATTGTCTTCTTCTTGTGCATGTGCTCGAAGGTCTGCAGAGGGTCAACCAGATTTTTGCATCAACAACACGTATCTGCTATAGCTGATGTGTGGTACACCAGCCGATCCGCTTCCGTTTGGTATGAAATTTATGCATGCCACGTGTAAAAATTCTAACGCACTTGAGGTCTTGGCATCGATCCTGGCTAACATAGAGTGTGTATACTAAAACAAGCTAACCCAAAAAAAAAAAAAAAAAATTATGTAAAAATTCTAAGCGCGCGAGTAAAAATCATCATACTCCTTCAGAAGCTTTTCTCCGTGGTTATTATTCCACCGGCAGGTGCATTTCGCACGTACCGTCCATTAACGAGTTTGTCATGTCTATAAATTTTTTATTAGTTGGTTGTGTGACTGGTGGTTCTGACCACATCTGAGAGGACGTAGATTGGGTGCTGCAGCTGTGGGAATTTGATATGACGGTAGAAAGAGGACTTGAATTGGGTTCTGCCGCTGGCTGCCGTTGGTTATAGAGAACCACAATAGTGTGGTAGGGTTTGAGTGGATTGTATTTGATCAGACGGTAAGCCTATAGCAGACATGGCCCATGCAAACCACATTCCTTGGTGGACTTATAATAGATTGGGACTCTTGCCGTATTTGGCGCATGGTATTGGGAAGGATTAGGTGGGATGGGCTTAAAAAAAGATAACTATTACGTATGATAAGGATAAGGATAAGTTTAACTTTTTGCGATGTTTGTAACACAGTGAAACATTAAATGGATATACCCACCATCAATTGAAACTATTGAGAATAACGCATATATGTTATATCCAAGTTGTTCACCTGTTTCATAACTTTATTTTATTTCATGGGCCTAAAAATGAGATAGATCCAAAACTTATATGGCCCAAAGAAGTTTTCAACTGTAGGTATCCAATCCCGCTGCTTTCTATGGTGGGATCAACTTGAGCTTTAGATTTACCTTATTTTTTGGCTCATACTCTAAAATGATTTCAAAAAATGGGTGGACAGTGTGGATATAGCTCACACATCATGGTGGGACCTATACAACTTGTTAACATTGAGTGGAATTGGCACAAGACCCAATGTAATTCCATCTTATCTAATTCCAAGCTTTTCCATGCTTCTCAAACATTGAGTGGGATTGGGACGGACCAAATGCAAATCTATCCCACCTAATCCTATCTAATGCCATGCACCAAATGCTCCAAGGGGATTTGAAAATTCCACCAACTTCGTGGTGCCAACGACTCAGGGGTGTCACTCTTGCCGTGTGGCGACTACATTGATGGATATATATTGCAAGGATTCAAATTTATGCAGAATCCTCGTTAAGTGCCGTAGGGAGCTTCTGGCAGGGTTTGACAAGTGGTGCACAGGAAGTTGTGGGGCCAACCCTCAACAAATCCACTCCGTCCATCAGTTTTTCAAGGCAACAATAGGACAAAAATTTAGAAATCAGGAAGATCCAAAACTAACGTGGGCTACACCACACGAAAGAGCTGGGATTGAACGGACACCATTGGAAACTTTGTGGGGCCACAGAAGTTTTTTATCAAGATAATATTGGTCCTATAGATTATCTAAGCGGTAATAACCTTATGAACGGTTCTGACAGCATATAAACATCATGGTCAGCTCTAGAAAAGTTTCAACGGTGGACGTTTATGTTCCGACTGTTTCATGTGGTGTGGCTCACATAAATTTTGGATATGACTAATTTTTAGAATCGTATCCTATTATAGTCTTGAAAAACTGATGGACAGAGTGGATTTTTCACAGGAATCTCTAATGACCCCACACAGCTTCTGCCTACAGGGAGTTAACAGTGCCCGGGCACATGCAGTCCGCGTTCGCAATTCGTATATACCGCTCCTTTCGGAAAAGAAATCCAGCGGCGGTTCGGGCAGGGAAAATAACACCAGATAACTAGCTATTTTCAAAGTTATCTGTTTTATCCACGCCGTTCATCCATCTTTTCAGATCATTTTATAAAATAGCCCAAAAATCAGGCAGATCCAAATCTAAGGTGGATCACACCACAGAAAAACATTATTAACTGAATGTCCATCATTAAAAACTTCCTAAAGCTCACTCTAATGTTAATTTTCCATCCAACCTGTTGATAAGGTCACAAGAGCCTGAAAACACTAATATCATTTGATCGAAAAGTTCTATGGCCCAAAAAATTTTCAACGGTCAGCATTCAATTCTCACTTTTTCCATTGGTGTGGCCTACCTTAGATTTAAATCTGACTCGTTTTTATGCTCCTACCCTAAAATGAGCTGGCGAAATGCATGAACAACGTGAATATAACGGATACATAGATACATCATGGTGGGCCCGCAGAGCTTTGATACCATCTAGCTGGCTGGTATTGGGTCACAAGCCAAACCGCGTCCATCCAACGCTGATGGTTGGTCAGCCCCTATTTATTTTATTTTTAGGTGTCAGCATGATGACGTGGCCGTGTATGCTATTGCTCGTTGGCATACTGGTTTTATGTACTTGTTTTCTTTAAAAAACGGATAGATTCATCCCTTTATAGCGGCGGTGATCCATGCACTAAATTAACGGAAGTCCATACCACCCAGATGGGAAAGATCTAGGAAAATGGATTGTCCTCAAAAGACATTATTGGGACCATCCGAACCGTCCGTTGGGTCGATTGCTTAGGTATAACGAACGGAAGCTGATGTTAAGATGTCCCCGACACTCTAATTTTTTTAAATTTTGCTTCATTTTACGTTACAAAAACTTTTGTGAATAGAAAGGTATCTTACATTCTGCACTTGAGATTAATGGGGTGGGTTACATTTATTAATAGGGCGTGTTTGGTAGCTTGTATTTGATATGAATTGGAATTTACATTATAATTACTATAAAATCAATTTAAATTGAAATCTTTAGTCGTGTTTGACAGTATCCATGGAATTTTTTTATTATTTTTTTTAAATTGTATTTTACCATGTGCCTTGAAATTTTGTAATATGTTTATGGAAATCTAAACTTAATTAAGTAAATTAGCTTTAATACTTCAAAGTAGTCAATATATGAACATTTTAATGAATGATCATAATAAGCCCATTAAAATGTATACTTTAACAAAAGTGATGAAATCTTGAGCCTCCAGTGTGCCACAAGAGTAAGCATCGTAAACAATAAAACTCGTTAATATTTTTTAACCGCTTAGATGTGTTATTGCTTAATCATATACGAGGCTATATGTGTTAATGAACAATCTATATTTAGTCAAATGTATATGATTAGGATAGTGTCGAGCGTATTAGATTGTACTTGACTCAAAAATTAATTGAATACTTGTGACCCCAGGCAACATAATAGCAATAAGATCAAACCTATAAAGGATGACTTAATTGTTCAGCCACCAATGTTACAACAATAAAGGTGATTTGGAAATGAAGAGTTAGTCCTTCAAAATGACTTTTTTTATTTTGAGGTAAGGACATTTTTTTTCAATGGTGATCACAGTTCCTAGGTTTCCCAGTAGTGTAATATAGAACAAATAGAATAAAAATATATATATATTGAAAAACTGATTTTATTAATTTATAAGTAAGATCAATACAATCAATAAGAAAATAAGCAGTAGATAAAATAAAAGATGAATTATTTATAATTATATATACAGACAAACAATTAAGGTGAATGGCTAGTAGAATGTGACCGGTGTGATCATTTAAGTATGAAATCAATTGATCAAAGATCTGAAGGAGAATAGCTTATTGCAGCAATAAAGTAGGAGAATAGCATATCTAAATTATGTTAAACTTCAAACATACTGTAACAAGGGCTCAACAAAAGTAGAAAACTAATGACTAAAACTAACATAAAACAATTTTGCGCTGTGAGAGAAATTGTGTGTTATAGCTTGGTTAGTGCCTCAAGCTTTTCATTGAATGTTATTTATATAGTCTAAAAAGGGTGGTGACTCTATTTAGTTTTCCTTATTGATCCACGTTTGATCCTTGAAGATTATGAGACTGCATTCTAATCAAACTTGTATTTCTTATCACAACCTTAATTTCTTTTTAATTTTGGAAGAGCCTATTTTTTAATCATCCGTAGTCGTCGTAAAAACATCGATTATCTTTAAAAGGTTTTTTTTGGTTGAAATGATTGTGTAAGATGGCTTTGCCATGCTTATATAGATTGCGAAAGATCCGGCATTAGCGGGGCTTTATATAATTTATTGGGGCATGCTGCTCCATTAAACATGCTACCCATGTGAGGATCACATGTCCTTCTTGCACCGTCTCGCTTTTCTCGAACTAATAATGTGCATACGACTTTGAGTCGTTATGCTTTTAGCAAGTGAAGTGTTGCCCAAGGAATGTGAACGGCATATATCCTTAAGGTGTGTGTAAGATTTCGTCATTTATTCACACAGTACAGATACGTGGCAGTACTTCATTATACCGCGTGGACTGCGGCAGAACAGGTGTAAACAAGATGACTAATGTTTAAACAATTTGGATCATTCTATTAAAGAGTATTGTGGTCGATAAATAAATCATTTTTTTAGCATCATAAGCATGTCACATGTAAAGTAAATTAATAACCCAATGATACATGTACGGTGAATTAGTGGCTAGCTGTCGCGGGAGAGGACGTGAGGTCGAGAGCACCGTCTTCCTCAATATGATAATTGTTTCGAATCCACGGAACTTCTCTGGACTCCTCACAGATACTCCTCAAATCCATGAAGAAAAGAACAAAAAAAATAGAAAATAAATTCTACAAAATTCAAAATTGATTGATGAATGAAATAAACAAGTTCACAACCCTTTAAATAAGAATACCAGACAATGAAAGAGAAATTAGAAGCAAACTATAACTAAAATTCATTAAATTCGTAACTTACTATAAATAGTAAACTTACTATTTATAAACGGTCATGGTGTCTAGTGTGCAAGGTTTTCGGCCAAAAATAGTAAGTGTCCTATTTGGCTTCATCGAGCTGTTCTCCTAATTATTCTAAGTACTTTTCACACAACTCCTAAAGCATAAAGGATATGAAGAGTTATAATCAAACTAAAACTTACTATTTATAATAAAAATAGAATTAAAATAGGGAAACGACTTTCGATCGGGTGGTATTTCACAAATTTGGCTTGCACAACTCGGCATAACTCGTTTTACTCCAAAATCATCTATTTTACGTACGATAACTCATTCCATATTGCGAGATATGCTCGATTTAAGGTCCAATGGTCCGGATCACTTCTATCGTCAATCGGATCTTTTTTTATCTATCTTAGCTATGAAACTGTCCACGACCCTCTCTACATCATTGGCATAGGGAGCAACTCCATTAATCAATAATAAATGAACTATCTTTCAATATTGAGATTATAAGTGAGTGTCCATCTAGCGTGGGTGGGTGTGTGTAAAAAACAAAAAGAAAAAAATAGTTGCGTGGTGCCAACTCAATTACTCGGGTGACTTTTACGCCTTTGAAAACGAGCCAGTATAGTAACTACACCAAACCCAGCCTACTCAAAAGTAAAATAAAAGAATTTCAAAACGCACAAAAGTAGCTTTTCATCCGTGACCCATTACACACCATGCCAAACTTACTCAAAAGGCACAATTACCCTCCATTACCACCAAATGCACGGTGGAAAACGACACCTTACCTAATATATGACTTCCACTACTTGATAGTGACATAAAAATGAACCACAAGCATACCAACGTTCCACATTCAACAGAAAATCTGCCCAAATATACTACTGAATTTATATTAAATTCATGCAATTTCACATCATGGCCCACCAAATTCTGCATCAACAACAGGAACGGTCGATGTCACTGTTTGATTGTGTTTAGTACGCGATTATGATGAGAGGGTGCATAATAATCCGATTGATGCATGGTGCACCATAGATGGTGACCCTCTGTGCCTGGGGATGTATGCAGAGAGACGTCCGTGATAAATCCACTCAATCCATCTGTTTTGAAAGAACACAATAAATCATGATTATAAAAATCAGACAGATCCAAAACTTAGGTGGGCCACACTGAAAAAACAGTAGAAACATGAGTTTTAGTTTGCCTAATTTTTAAAATTCTGTCCTATTTCGGTCTTTCGAAACAGATGGACGGAGTGGATTTGTCACGGGCATCTGAATGGCCTCCAAAGCATATTTCTATACCTCGGGCCACAGGCAATCCGCTGTCGAGTAAAAATAAGAGTAGTTATTTGACCCGCTGGGGTGTGTCATAGTTGATACAAAGGCACTGGGAAATTCTATCATGGCATACGTGAACTCAATCCAACCGTTGAAATTGTGGAACCCACCTAGCTTAAGTCACAATACCAAAATCATAAGTTTTTAAGAATCTTACTCTCTGATTCGTGGACACTAGTGTGCTAAAAAAGGACCCTTGGATAATTTTCATTTCGACCATCCAATCAATGTCCACCAATCCGATAGCCGAGTGACATGTACGTGTAGTTTTCGTCTAAGGATAACTAGAATTTTAACATTGAAATTGAGTTAATGGTATGCCACGTGGACAAGTTCTACGAGCCTGCGTACCATCCATCAAACTCTGCCAGAGTATGAAAGTTTTTCTCGCAAAATAAAGGACAAGTTTGACTGGATGCCACCTTTTACCCGGCGTCTTTTAGAAGCGCTCGCAAATTTTACTTTGCCAAAGATAACCATTCCGTACGGACACACTATTTGCAGTCGTAAATACCCGTGGCAAAATACCTATTGCTACGGTTATAATCCGTAGCGGTGGTAAATGCAAGGACAATTTTATAGGCAAATAGTGTGTCCGTACATAGTGGTTTTCTTTGAAAAAGTAAAGTTTGAGAGCGGCCTGAAAAGACGCTGGGTAAAAGGTAATGTTTACAGTAGTCAATTTCTCCTAAAAGGGACTTGCCTTGCCATACACCCACGCATCCACTCAGCTCTCAGTTCTTAGAGAGTACACACGTGTCGAATAGAGACGTGTGTGGGCGGTCCAAAAGGCCGAAACCACCATAAAGACGAACGGACAAAAACCAACGTGTCGTACAATCTGTTGGGTCCAATCCGTTCGCAAGTCTTTTAATCCGCCCATTGATTTGTGGTGGTGGGTCGCTACTGAAAGAACCAGCCCAACTGTTTACAACCATCGCCTTCCCTATCGGTCCCACCTAATGCACATCTCGGATTCACACCCGTGTTAACTATTGGCACGTGCGCGGGTGTAAATCTACGCACAGAAAGGCTGAAGGTTGGCCTACAAAGTTGGAAGCGGATTGCGTACTGAGTAACTCAGTACGGTAAGCATACTGAGTAAACTCTGTGGGGTCCACCGTGATTTGCATATTTTATCTACTCCGTCCATCCATTTTAAAAGATAATTATATGGCTTCATTCCAAAAATGAAATATATCCAATCTCAAGTAGACCTCACCATGGGAAATAGTGTGAATTGAAATTATATAGTTGAAAATTTCTTGGAACTTACAGAAGTTTTGGATCAAGCTGATATTTGTGTTTTCCCTTCATCCATGTCTGTGTAATCTTATGAACAGGTTGGATGACAAATATACAACACTATGGGCCCTAGCAAGGTTTCAACAGTGAAAGTCATTATTCACATTGTTTCCTTTAGTGTGGTCCAATTAAGCTTTGGGAATACTTCTATTTTAGAATCAACCACTAAAATGATCTTAAAAAATGGATGGACGGTATGGATAACTAACATATATTCATAGTAGGCCCAACTGAGTTTACTCAGTACGATAAAAGTAGTAACTCAGTACCCAATCCGATTCCTACAAAGTTGGGGTAAATGGGAAACGGATTGGCTACTCTCCCTGCCACCAGCCATTTGCTGGTGGTCGGTGTTCTGTGGGCCCACCATGGTGTAAATATTTCATCCATGTTGTTTATCTATTTTTCTAGGTCATTTTATGGTATGAGACTAAAAATGAGGTATATCCCCAATCTCAGGTGGACCACATTACAGGAAACAGTGTTGAATGAATGTAGGCCATTAATCACTTTTTGGGGGCCATAAAAGTTTTGGATCAAGCTGATATTCGTTTTTTCCCTTCATCTGGGTCTGCACGACCTAATCTACATATCGGATGTCAAATATAAACAGTACAGCGGGCCTTAGGAACATTTAAATGGTGGATATCCTATCGCTATTATTTTCATGTTGTACGGTGTTTTCAGGATAAAGCCCTATAATGTAGAAATGGATGAAATACATACATCATGATGGGCCCACCGAGCACCGAACACGAGCCACGGGACTGGTGGCAGGGGAGTAGCCAATCCGCTCCCCGTTAAATGACTACGGTTTCCTGCCGCGTGGAAGCGGATGGGCTGGTTTACCACACACGGGCTATAGAAATCGGATTGCGTACTAAGAAGAGCGTACTGAGTAAACTCAGTTGGGCCCACCGTGAATGTATTTGTCTTACCCACTTCATCCATATGTTGTTTCAGATCATTTTAGTGGTTGAGCTCAAAAGTGAGTTATATCTAAAGCTAAAGTGGATCATGCCACAGGAAATCGTGGGAATAATGATTTTCACCGTTGAAACCTTTCTATGGCCCACAGTGATGTTTATTTGTCATCCAACATGTTAATAATATCACAAAAACATGGATGAAGTGAAATCACAAATATCAGATTGCTCTAAAACTTCTATGGCCCCTACAAAATTTAAAATGGTAGATGTTCAATTGGCACTGTTTCTGGTGGTGTGGTCCATTTGATTTTTGAATATTCTTAATTTTTCATAAATATATCTAAAATTATCTGATAAAATCTATGGACGGAGTGTATAAAATACATGAATGACTGTGGGACCCACAGAGTTTACTCGGTACGCTAGCGTATTGAGTTGCTCAGTACGCAATCCGCTTCCCCAGCTATATTGCTGATGGGGTACGTGTCATGCAAAGGCGGGACGCGGATTCTCTACTGACAGGTTGGGTAGCGACATCCGCTACGTAAGTGACGTCAGCAAGTTATGTGGACCTCAATATGATGTATGTGTTGTATCCCAACGTCCATTCACTTGGAGATATTATTTTAAGGCCTGACCCAAAGCACGAGGCGAATCCAAAGTTTTAGTGGACCCCACAAAAGAAAACAACGGGAAGATTGATGCTCACCTTTGAAACCTTCCCAAGCCCGACGATGATGTTTTTTCAAAATTTAACTGGTTAAAAAAGTTAACAAAGATATTAAAGATGGAAAACACAAATATCAGTATGATCTAAAACTTTTGTGGCCTTTAAAAGTTTTTAATTGTTTGTCACCCTCCCCCTGTTTTCTCTAGTGGGGACCACTGGATCTTTGGATGTGACTGGTTATTTGAATCTTACCCTAAAATATCTCTTGGTGGGGCTCACAGATCGACGTCTAGCAGTCTCGCTACTCAACCTATCAGTAGCACATCTGTGCCCGCAAAGACGAGCGCTGAGGCTTCTCGAGCTATGAGTTGTATGAATGGTTCAAAGGAGATCAAAGTTAAATGGGCTTCAAAATGATGTATTTATTATATTCATACTATTCATCCATTTTTCAAGATCATTTTAGAGCATGAGACAAAAAAAAAAAAAATGAATCGTATCTAGAGCTTAAATGGACCACACAATAAATAGTAGCGGGATAATGATTTTCACCATTAAAACATTTTTAGGGCCTACAATAACATTTATTTTCCATCCAATCTGTTCACAAGGTCAAAATTACCTGTATGAAGAGGAAAAAAAATATATCATATTGATCCAAAACTTCTGTGACCCCAAAAGAATTTCAATGGTAGATGTTCAATCTGCCACTGCCTTTTGCACTGTGGTCCACTTGATCTTTAGATCTGTCTTTAATTTTCATCTCAAGAGTTACGACGAGCTCGCCAAATGGATGAACAATTTGGATATAACACATACCTCATGATGGGACGCATAGAACTTGCTGACTCAGTACACTAGTTAAATAGCTGTTGTGTGGTACACCAGCCAATCCGCTCCAGAACGGATTGGCCACTCCCCCTGCCACTAGCCAATGGCTGGTGGTTGGTGATCTGTGGCCCCACATGATGTATGTGTTTCATCCACGCTGTCCATTTATTTTCCTACACCATTTTACGCTATGACAAAAAAAATGAGATATATCCCAATCTCAAGTGGACCACATTATAGGAAACGTGTGTTGAATGAACATCGACTATTAAAAACCTTTTGGGGGCCATAAAAGTTTTGGATCAAGTTGATCTTTATTTTTTCCCTTCATCTAGGTATGAATAACCTAATTAACAAATTGGATGTCAAATAAACAGTACAGTGGGCCTTAGGAGGATTTTAATGGTGGATATCCAATCACTATTGTTTTCCTGTGGTGTGGTTCACATGAGACTTATATCCATCTAATTTTTGGTAAAAAGCACTAAAATGATCTGTAAAAATGGATAAACGGCATGGATGAAACACATACATCATGGTGGGGCCCACAGAGCACTGACCACCAGCCACGGGGATGGTGGCAGGGGGAGTAGCCAATCTGTTTCCGTCGGCTTCCTTGCCCCGTGGTCCACGTGAGATTTGTACATGCTTCGTATTTTGGACGATGCCTTCACACAAGTTGGAAAAACAGGTAAATGGTGTATGCATCGAGGTGGACCCACAATCAGGGCCAACTTTTGCGGCTACACTCCTTCACCGATCGTGATGTTTGTGAGAAGTCTATCCTATCCATTTATTTTGTCTACTTTTATTAGGATATGAGTCGAAAAATCAAATTGATACAAAGTTCAAGTAAACCATGAGACAAGAAAAATGGTGAATGAAATTTAATGTTTTAGCAAAACAGATGTACAGATAGAGCTGAGTATGTCTGACCCGATCCGGTGGATCTGACCTGATTAGACCCATTCCGAACCGAACCGAACCGATGGCTTGGATCAGTGCGGATCGAGTATGGCCATTCAGATCTGACAGTTTTTCGGATCAAGATCCGGTCGTGGTCAATCCGGACCTATCCGAATGGATTCGGACCAATCCGATCCGACCCAATCTGGAGTGATTCTTATCAGTACTTCTACTTTTTCCTGTGGTCTGGTCCACTTGAGCTTTGAATATGCATCAATTTTGAGTTCAACCATTAAAATGATATGGAAAAACGAATGGACGGCGCGGATAAACCACATGCATTCACGGTGGGCCCCAACAAAGTTTACTCAGTATGAATTGGCTGGTGTACCACACACCAACTATATAATATAGTTGTTGTAGCCTGTAGGTATGTGTCGTGCAAAGACGAGCATTGAGTCCTCCCGGTCTCTTCCCATTCCATGAAAAATGATGGTGACTCATCTCATGTCATGTGGCACTGATGCACAACCATCCGTACGCTTCTATTAGTTTTGAAATACTCCGATGCTATTTTTGCACTATTTTAAAAGTGATGGTGACTCATCTCATATCATGAGGCACTGATGCACAACTATCCCCACCGTCCAAATTGTGGGTCCCATCATATCTATGAAGTCACACCGATCAAGCTATCCTAACCATCCAATTAACATCTATCAAATTGATGGTTGACATTACCTTCGTCTCAAATATTCAGTTATGCTCCATCCACAACAGTTTCATTTGGATGGTTTGGATTACCTCACAATGTACAGGCATGTGCTAGATGTCACACGTGTCACACCAAGATCCAATCCGTACATCAGGTTGCTCCAACCTTGTACATGTTTTCACAAAAAAATAAATCTGGAGCACTCAACTTGAGGACCCAATATTGGAAACAGGCAAATGGGTTAATTTTCATAGTCAAATCTTTGTTTTGCAATCTGTGGCCCACCTGATGATTGGATCAAGCTGATTCTTAGGCTAGGGCATCAATATAGCAGTACCTTTCTAATGAATGGACTGGATCTTGGAGTTATCATGCCATGCTAGCACATATGGGGTGAGCATCGTTGCACAAGCATGTTCAGTTAGCTAAGCTCTGGATAATCACCACCATTTTCGTAACGGTGTAAACTAACATGGGTCTAACATGAGCTATAAAAGCAGACATTTCATTAGTTGCTTTCCTGCTTTCTATGGTTTCCCTCACCACCACTGACGTTGTAGCCTGTAGGCATGTTCGTTGCGGATTAGATACTGACAAAGTCAATAGTGACGTCACCAAGTTTTGTGGACCCCACCATGATGCATGTGTTGTATCCATACCGTCCATCCATTTGGAGAGATTGTTTGATGGCACAAGAAAAATAATGAGATAGATCTAAAGCTCAAGTGGACCCCACCATAGAAAACAGTGGGGACAATGACATCCACCGTTCAAAACTTCTTACGTGCCACAGAAGTTTCCGATCAAGCTTATATTTTTGTTTTCACTTCATCTATCTCTATGTTAACTTATGAATAGATTGGATCTAAAAAATACATCATGGTGGGCCCTATAAACGTTTCAATGGTAGGTGCGACTGATCCCACAATTTTCTGTGGTGGGTCCACTTGAACTTTAGATCTATCTCATTTTTTTCTCATGCCATAAAACCATCTCTACAAATGGTTGGACGGTATGGATACAACACACGCATCATGGTGGGGGTCCACAGAGCTTGGTGACCTTAGCAATTTGGTACTGACCTTGTTAGTATCTAATCTGTGCCCACACGCCATGTAGTTTTGTGCATAGCACGTCAACACAATAACGTGTCATAAGATGATCGGAGACCGCCTTGAGCTCTGAGTTGTATGAATGGCTCAAATGAGATCGAGATTACATGGGCCCCACAATGATGTATTTATTATATCCATACCGTTTATCCATTTTTCGTGATCATTTTAGAGCATTTGAAAAAAAATGAATTATATCTAAAGCTCAAATGGACCACACCGAAAATAGCAGCAAGGATAATGATTTTCACCGAAAATGAATTTGAACCTTGCCAAATTCAATCTGACTCGATTTTTTTGACCGATTCGGACTCGGATCGGATCAGGCTAGTGGTGGTTCAGATCGGTTCGAGTAAGATGATCTGGACTCAGTCTCGGATCAGATCGAGTTCGGGTCAGGCCATGTATATTTTGGACCGAGTCGAGATGGACCCAATCCGATCTGACTCGGTCTGATGCCCAGCTCTATGTACAGACGTGGATATAAAATGCACACATTGTGGTGTGCCTCGGGTGTAGATTGGGTACTACAAGTGTCTAAGGACTTGAAATCCTAGCAGGAACTATGTGGGACTCACTGTGGTGTATGTGTTTTATCCCTATGGGTTAGTCATTTTCTTCCGAAGATTTTAGAACATGATCCCAAAAAAGAGTTAGATTTTAATCTTAAGTGGATGACATTACATGAAACAGTGGTAATGATAACACCATGCTTATTTTTTTACAGTTGGAATGCCGACATGCCATAATTAGATTTGTGGCTCAATTCAAACTAGACAACTATGACCCTAAGTGCTGAGATCGCCAAACATGTAATGTATGACCAATATATGATGAGATCGGTCGTTTATTTGGCCACTCACTCAATGTCTAAACAAGATCAAATGATATTCAAAAGGTAGAGTTCGTCCTCTAATGATGAATTATACCTTTATTTTTCATACGAAGTGACTTTTCAATACAAGATAAATGGAAATGAGAAATGAATTTTTATAATTATTGCAAAAATGATACATAACTACAAAATAACTCTCGCATAAATGAATCCAGCATGTAAGTATAGACTCAAATTATAACTAAAAGTATAAGCTACTTGATTAATGTTACGAATTAACTACGGAATGTAAATGATAAACTGAAAATAAATGATTACACTAAGAATTGTAATTTAAGTAAAATGATTATAGTAAAAAATGTAATTAACTGATAATTGAAAGGATAATTGAAAGATAATGTTTGGTTTTGATTGGATTGGTATAGGATTAAATCTTCATCTTGCATTCATCTTATATTTATGGCTTTATCTTGAACATTTAAATTCTTCCAATGTTCTGACGATTGCCACAATCGTTTCAACACTACTTGGCTTTTTAGATGCTTTTCATGTTCTAACATTTGATACAACCGTTCAATACTATACAAACTTTTGAAGACTTCATTACCACCTGTCCTAGTAATCACTCCAAACATTCTTGTTGACTCGATGGCATTTCACTCCACTGCTCGATCAAACTCTTGGATGGCCATCGACCACTCGATCGAGCTCTTGAATAACTATCAACCGCTTGCTCAACTTCTTGGATGGCTATCAGCCGCTTGGTTGACTGCTTGGTTTGCTTTTAAATTCATCACAACTATTTCACGTCTTTTCATCCTGTCAGTTGTAATTTTATAAAAATCACCCAATCATCTTTAGAGATATTTAGTTTACAATATATTTCTTTTATTGCAACAAATGTCTTTTTCAATTGTATTTTTCAAAAACAATCAAGAATAAGGTACAACACATTAGGTCCATGTTTATTTACCCTCTAACCTGTTCATATGGACAAATAGTCCTTCATTAAGCTTAATCCAAAACTTCTTTAAAGCTACGGGGCTTTGGGCATTATATGTTCCGTAAAGCAGTAGATCTCTCTACTTCTGGGCTCATGCCCTAAAATATCAATAAAAAAGGATGCACTCCATGGATAAAAATAAATACATCAAGGTGACCTCATAAGCCCCGCTTCTATCGTCCCTGTTTGGCTAGGTCCTAAAAGGTGGTACCCATTTCCTTCAACAACGTTTGGCTAGTGACCCTGCCACTAATGGTGCGTGCTATGTAGGCCCACCATAATGTATGTGTTTCATCACAGTTAAAAACTTACTAGGAGCCACAAAAGTATTGGATCAATCTTAATTTTTTTCTTCCTTTAACCCAAGTACGTATGACCTGTTGAAATGACAAATAAACCTTACAGTGGGCTTTAGGAGGTTTATAATGGTGGATATTCAAACACCGCTATTTTTCTATGGTGTGGTCGACCTGAGTTTTAGATCCATCTCATTTTTGACATGAAGCTCTAAAATAATATGGAAAAATGAATGGACGGAGTGGATAAAGTACATACATCATGGTAAGGGCAAAAAGAGCACTGACCACCAGCCGTCACTAGCCGAACCGCATACATCCGCGTCTGTGTGCCTCACACGCCTGCCACCGTGGATAACCATGGTCGCAGGGCCGCCAGGCAGTCGGCTTCCCAAATAAAATATCTATTATTCTTTTCCGCGACACGAAACCAAGACATAGATAACACGTCCTCTGTTGAAATCTCTAGCCAGCGGAAAACAAAAGAAAATCGAATGGATGTGTGTCCGTTTCCAAGAAGAAGCAAATGGAGAAGAATAAACAATCTCCCTTCCCTCCTCTTTAGCTTCCCATCCCTGTTTTATACTTCCAAATCTCCAAAATTCCTCACATATCCCACCTGAAATACCTCGCTCTTCCATTCTTTCTCTCTCTCTCTCTCTCTACAATCAGAGGAAAACGGATTTAGGGTTAGGGTTTTTTGTTTCTATGGGGGTTGGCATTTCTAGCTTGACATCAGCATCAGGAGAAGGCGATGGCTGTCTCAAACCAGGGCTCGGCGACGTGCCGGAGAGCTGCGTCGCGTCCGTTCTCATGCATCTTAGCCCTCCCGAGATCTGCCGGTTGGCGAGGCTGAACCGCGCTTTCCACGGCGCGTCGTCGGCGGACTTCGTTTGGGAATTGAAGCTTCCGGGAAATTATCGGTATCTTGTCAACAAGCTGTTAGATGAAGTTCCGGAGAATTTTGGGAAGAAAGAGATCTATGCAAGGCTCTGTCGGCCGAATCCCTTTGATGATGGCACAAAGGTGCGGATTTGATATGTCTTCTCTCTCTGTGTGTGTGTGTGTGTTAGTGATTTTTTTTTTTTTTTTTCCATTTGATTCATTTTCGTGTTCTTGTATAGGTGGTTTGGCTGGAGAAGGGAACGGGTAGGATTTGCATGTCGATTTCTTCAAAGGCGTTGTTGATAACTGGGATTGATGATCGGAGATACTGGAATTACATTCCGACCGAAGAATCTAGGTGAGTTTTTTGTGTTCTTCTATTAATTATTGAATTTTCTCAATTCCATATATGATGATTGATGGAGATAGAAATTTTGGGGTTGCATGATAAGATTTGATCTGGCTTTGTCAGGAAGTCCATGTTGTTTGCATTTTTAATTGTCAGAAACAGTCAAGAATGAGATAATCTTGCTCTTATGTCGATGGTTGGGTTGGGTTTATGATGCTTTTCTGGGATTGGAGATAATTTTGAGGTCTTGTATCTGGTTGTGTTCTTCACTTTAGTAGTTGGGTTCTGATAATCAAATTGGAGTTCAGTTTTTTCAGTTTTAGGTCTAAATTCTGTGGAGCCTTACAGTATTAGGATTTTGCGTTTTGGGTTTCAATTTTGTCATGAGGAATGGAGGTGATTCTTGCAAGGAGAGGTTGAAGTGATTATTCGTGGCACAAATTCAGTGGAGTTCAGTTTTTTTTTTTTCTTTCAGTTTTAGGTCTAAATTCTGTGGAGCCTTAGAGTATTAGGATTTTGCGTTTTGGGTTTCAATTTTTTCATGAGGAATATGGAGGTGATTCTTGCAAGGAGAGGTTGAAGTGATTATTCGTGCACAAATACCAACAGGGCACATGTCTATAGTATCTGGCCCGCTCATCAGAACATGCCCAAAAATCAAGAAGATCCACTCATCAGGTTGGTCACATGCTCGTATGTTGTTTATACACTGTTAGTCATTTTTTGAAAGGTAAAACTACCAGGGGTTTTAGTCATATTTTCTCTGAACATCCATTTCTCTCATATGCATGTAGCTCATCCGGTACCCGATGAATGGACCGGCCGGACTTTGCCACAGGGCATGTTCCAGTTGGCCCCCACCTGATGAATGGCCCGGATCTCAAAACATCTTACATGTTCTTGCGTGACCCTCTCCGGACTCCTCATTTCATAATTGGCTTCCTGGTGGAGCACTGTATTTGTTTTTCAGCTGGCCTTGGCAAGCTTGTAGAGATCTTGCTGACAGAAAATTCTTCAATACTTGGAAGTTGGGTGGTTGGGAATGCTTTTGTCTCTCCCAGGATTAGAATATCAGTATCGAAGAATGCATCTCCAACATCAAGACTTATCTTAGTTATCCAACTACATGGATGTGGATTGTTTTGGTTGAAAGAGAACTTTTATTCCAAAGAAAAAAAAGTTAACAAATATGTCAAATTTAGAAGACAGAATGAGAAACAAAAGCACAATAATAGATTCTCTGTTTACATGTATTCAGACTTTTCAGCTGGGATGAAGGCGGGTCCGCAATCTAGGATGGGACCAGGTGGTGTGTCATTGTTTCTGCGCGCGCGCGCGTGTGTGTAGAGGTGGTGTCATAATTTGTCTATATGTATGTGTGTGTGTGATGTATGCGCAGGCACACACACACATATCGAGAGAGGTGCTCACACACAGCTAGTTGTACGTCCAACTAGTTGGCGTGGGGGGACCACCATGGTATTTATATGACATCTCACCCGTCTAGCAAGGTTGCCCTACCATGGAAATGGGATGCCACAAAAATCAGGTCGATCCAACCATTGGATGTCATACGCCCCATGTGAATGTTGAGTTTTTTGGGTGGTTGTTCATCGTTTTCTATGGTGTGCCTCACCTGATAGTTGGATTGACCTGATTTTTTGGTTTATACCATTTTCATGGTGGGACAACATTGCTGGACAGGTGTGATGTCAGACAAACGCCATGATGGGCCCCACTTGCCAACTAGTTGGACATATAACTAGTGTGTGAGCATTTCTCATGTGTGTGTAACAAATTTATTGCTGAGAAAGGCAAATAATACGACTATTCAAGGGGAAGATCTCCCATTACATAACGATGCTCCATCAACCCCTTTGAGAGCATTGGCTATCTCATGAGCCTCATGGAATACAATGACTGAACCCAACTTCTTTAGTTATAGAGAAATCCCAGATTTCATCAGCCATGGTTGCTTTCAAGAAAGTGTTTTTGGAATCTCCCTCAAAAAGTAGATGTCGACACAAGGGTGACTAAAAAAATCTCTGGTTCTTCTAGCAGTGCATGTTTTTGCATTGGCTTTAGTTGATTGGTCCACAAAACAAAAAGAAGCAAGTTTGAGACTTGATTTGTCTTTCATCTCTAGAAGGTACAAACACCTAATCCAGCAGGTCCCAAGTCACCAATTGAGCTCCCATCAAGGATAAGTTTGATGGATGTGGTCTTTAAGAGTTTGGCTTGAAAGACCTCAACTATTGGGTATTTTCTTTATCTAGCAGGGTAATTGAGTGCGTCTTAGCAAAAGTGGGAAGCACTTCTGGGTTCTCTCAGATTTCACATATTGGTCAGGCCAGTTAAATGATCATCCTTCCTAACTTGTTAACCTTAAGACAATGCTTGGTTAGCTATTCAGCCGCACTTGGACCAGTGGTCCCTGGCTCCCCGCGATCTTTATTGTTTGGAGGCTCAAATTTGATAATGGATGAGAGAAGCTTGGAGGCTTGAGATGTGGTGGAATATTTCACAATGAGAAACTTCTTTCCAATATGCTGGATCATCCTGTTGATAACAAAAGAAAAAACAGAAAGAAAAAAAGAAAAAAGAAAAGGAAAAAACATTGTTATCTTATGAGATTTGGTGGGCGTAATTCACAGACAGAAACTTCTTTCTCATATGCTGGATCATCCTGTTGATAACAAAAGAAAAAAACGAAAAAGAAAAGAGAAAAAGGAAAATATTTTTTTTTGCTGTCTTATGAGATTTGGTGGGTGTAGCTCACAGACAAAAACGTCTTTCTCATATGCTGTATTTCCAATATTCTGTACAATACCATCGTGTATCTTGGCTGCTACAATCATTGGAGCTGATGATTGAGGTATATATTATGTCCATACATAAATATCTTGGGAAAGAGGGTTCCCTATAATATTAACTGCTGGAAATTTCCTGAATCTGTTTGCATCTTTTCCCAACTTAGATGCTGCAGTTTTCAAATCAGGCTGATTCCATTGCTGATCTATTGTCTAAATATGGTCTTGGGTGTAGTAATCACCAATTGAGTGTTTTCTTCAGCTTGAGATTACCTCTTATATTGCTTTTCTGTAGTTCCTTGTGTGATTGGGTTTTCATAGAGTACATCTTTATTCACAATTTCAGAGCTCTTGAACGTTTCTAGCTCTCAAAGTATTTCTAATTTTAGATGCCTAAGGTGCATCCAATTAACTGAGAGCTGTGTAACTTGTACATGGACAAGCATGTCAATGTTGGACATGGTGGCTTTTAAAAGTCAGATACATCACACTCTTTTTTTTTTTTGATAGGTAAGCTGGTTTTGAATTACCATTGCAGGCTTTTAGAAGTCAGATCTACTAGCATGTCTTTATTTATAAGAAAACAAAGCCTCAAACATGAATAACAAACGTAATAAGCTATCTTAAAAAATAAAAATAAAAATCATAATAAACTTAAATCCATTATTTATGTGTGAAAAAAAATCCCAAAATAAAAGAGAATAATAGTAATCTATGAGAAGTTGATTTTCAAGTGAACCCTGTCTAGACTGGTCAGACACGTGTTTATGTGGCAAAACTTCAAAGAAATGGAGTGTCTTTGTTACATAGACTGAGAATCATAAGTAAGATGAAGCCAAAAACCAACTGATCTTCTATTCATTGAAAAATAAAAAAAATAACTGAGCATTCAAAGACTAGACACAGAACTCAACACTCTTTCTGCGCAGACTGTAGATGCTTCTGTCTAAAGATGATTCTTTTTTTTTTTTTTTTTTTTTTTTTCTTTCTTTTGCTGATTAACACATTTTATATTTATGTAAAAGACAAAAGCAGTATGCCGTGATCGGGGAACAAGTACCTGATGCAAAATTCTTTTCTCAGAACATCTCGCTTCTATGAATTTGCATTTTCATTTGCTTCTGTGGTTGAACAAAATGTCAAACACGGAGATGAGATCATGAATTTGATTAAAGGTCTGTTTGGATTGATGGAATCTGAAAAGCAACCATGGAAAAGAAAATGTTTTCTGTAGATGCAATGTTTTCTACTGATTGCGACACTAAAGTGACCTGTGGAAAATTGTTTCCTTTTCTACGATTTTTTTTTTCCCTCTGGAAAATTGTTTCCTTTTCTACGATTTTCCTAAAAAAAATGAGCTTTTTTTTTTCCCACTCGTTTCCATACTTTTTTGGATAGGCATATTTCACTTTTTTGACTATTGATTATTATTCCACATTTCCCTGGAAATCACAGAAACTAAAACGAACAACATTTTTAGGATTCTTTTCCATGATGCCATATCCACGGTTTTCGTTAGATCTGTCATTTTGCTTTACAAATCTACTTTTTGGATTGCACCAATCCAAACAGGCCCCAATGATGATTCTGTAACTCAAAGATATTGTCAAAGATATTCATCACTGTGTGGGAGATAGTAACCATTCTACATGATGAAATATGAGATAAGCATATTCTTGCTAGTGGAGCTTGCATGGGAACATGGTGGCACCCCTCATCTAGTCTAACCTGGCTTTTCTAGAAATCTACTCTTTCTCGAATATCTATGTAGTTGTAGTCTTTAATGAGATGAAGAATGATGGGAATTGATGGGGAGCTCCTATTGCCCTTCTTGTAGATTCCACACTGTGGCGTATCTTCAGCAGATCTGGTGGTTCGAGGTAGACGGAGAGGTCGAGTTCCAATTCCCAGTGGGGACCTATAGCCTTTTCTTCAGGCTTCAGCTGGGCCGGGCCTCCAAGAGATTTGGCCGTAGAGTCTGTAACCCTGAACACGTCCATGGGTGGGATATAAAGCCTGTTCGTTTCCAGCTATCGACATCTGATGGTCAGCATTCTCAATCCCAGTGTTACCTAGACGAACCTGGGAACTGGATCCACTACCACGTCGGAGATTTTGCTGTTGAGAGCTCTGATGCTCCGACAAAGGTCAAATTTTCAATGACCCAGATTGATTGCACCCATACAAAGGGGGGGCTCTGTGTAGATTCTGTGTTGATATACCCAAGTGAGTCTAGAGAGAAGAGAAAGCTTTTTTGAGTTGCAGATGTCTTTGTAGCATAATACTTAGTTGCTCAAAAGGCATGATCAAACCCAGGGTAGGGTTTTTTTTTGTTTTCCTTTTCTGACCTTTTTTTTTTTCCTTGGGTGTCCATGGAGAAGCATTTGTATGCATAGAGATGTACATATGTTCCTTTTTTATTTGTTGATTTCCTGAATGGGCATGATGTGTGTGAAGAATGCTTTTTTGCTGGGTCATTTTCTATTGGGATTCAAGATTGGAGAAGAAAAGCTCTTGACATCTATCTTGGAGTTATTTCAGGCATAAAAATATCAAGGGAACGTTGTAAAACCAGTTGTGAAGTCCATGTTTTTCAATTCTTCTGTCTCTTTTTTTTTTTCGTTGGAGATTTATTGTTTTCTGGGGGATTTACTATATCCATAGATTTCCCAATCCACTCGATAGATCCATGGATTTGGGTAATATTCGACTTCCTAGAAAGGCCAAAAATCCTAAAGGAGAACTTTTTGTGGCTGAAAACGCACTGTACTGCAATAGTAGTGAGGCACATCTAGGCTAGTAGATCTCCTGCAATAAATGCTCCTCAAATGCATGGATCTGTAAGCATTCCTGAACTATGGATTTGCAAAATCCGTGTTCGAGTTCACGGACTTCCATTTGCAGAAGAGAAAAAAAGAAAAAAGAAAAACATATTTTCATTTCTCCGATCCGAAACAGGTTCTGGAAAAGCAGAATAGATGATGTTTCATCTCCTTCCAGAAGAGGGAAATTCGATATCAGGTGTGCAGCAGACTGAGAAACCTTTTGCCGTTGAAAACCAACCCAAAATTGTTGGAGAAAGGCCAAGCTCATGATGATAGCAAGGTAAGAATTTTTATTTTTTATTTGCACGGCTCAAACCGTCCCATCCAACTGATTGGAATTTTATTTAATTGTATTTTGATCCGGTTGAATGAAGGCGATTGATCATTTTTGCTTGTAAAAACACATTTGCAGCCAACAAATGCGTTTACCTATTAAATGTTTTTTGAACGACTATGATGTGTTACCCACCAAATGCTCTTTTCTTAACTATCCCACTTTGCACGGCACACATTAGTGAACGTGGATCCACTAATCAGAAGGCTGCTGGGATGGGGCAAAGAAACTCGCACTGATCAGAAGAACTCTTTGGTTTGGATTCTCCCATCCAAGCAACTCATTGGCCTGCGCACTGAGACCACTACGTGCGGGGAAAAATGATCACGATTTGGACGGTGATAGAGATTGAGGTCCACCAAATTGTTGGGGACTTGGACAACTGATCGGTGAAGCTACGAGTGGTTGTTACAGATGATGAAAGGGTGGCTTTATCTTCTTATGAGAGAGACAGCTGGACTATTCGGGATAGAGGATATGGTAGAGCACATCCAACCCACATATGGTAGGGCCATTTCTTTCAAGTACACATGTATTGTAACCTATCAATCTGGACTGTCCATATAGTTGTAGTTGGCCCTATTTTGGATGATGAGGAGTTTAAAACGCACTGATATTGATAATCCTACCCATCTGGCTGGTGGCCTTTAAATACATGGTAGAAAAATTAGTGGTTAACTGTCTGTATTTTAAGTGAGAGAAACCGAGAATTCTTCTCTGATGCTGTGGTATTTGAAATATGGAACATCTCTGATGCTGTGGTATTTGAACTATGAAATTGGCAAATCTACCAGCTGTGTGTACTGTGAAGAGATGAATCTATCATATTTTGTTTCACTTTTAGATTTTGATATTATGTATAACATGAGACCATTTTACTCTGCAAATATAGTTTATATTTTTCAGGGACGGGGTACTTTGTATATCAAAAGAACGTGGAAAAAGATTTTAAATGTGTAACTACAAGTTGGGTCGTCCAAGTGAGCCCCATCCACTGGAAGATAGAGAATGGGATCTGGAAGTTTCCAAATTGTTCATCTTCCTCTGCAACCTTGAGTTTGACAGAACTGTTCATATCCTGCTATTGATGACATTCATGGCTGCATCCCTATATAATGGTAGTAACTCATGATCAATATACAAAGAATCTCATGCACAAATCCATACAGTGCGGAGAGGTATTGCAAGAGGGAAGCCAGTTTCTATCACTACCGCATGACTACAGTGTGGATCTCGTTTGAAGGAGAGTGTTCCCTTAGACCTCTTCTTACACCAGTGAAAGCACTGTAACTCTCTTCCGACAATGTGAGACGCATCCGGGAATATCCAAGAACCAAACATTCATCTTCCGCTGCCATTGGATCCAAGGAATTGCTTTGCATAGTTGTTTCCTAATATTGGTATAAGAGATTTAGAGGTGCGCTTTCGTCGCCTATTTACTTTAACCATTCAATCTCTCTCTACGCATATACTCGAACTCTAATTACCAGGGATTGAAGTCCCTAATCAAATGGGCGAATAACTTTTTCCCATAACCGACTACAGCCAGCTAGGAAAATGGTCGATTACTGGTTGCAAGCAAATGGGACTACAGCCAGCTAGGAAAATGGTCGATTACTGGTTGCAAGCAAATGGGAAAGAGAGGCGAGATATTAAGAACAAGAAAAAGTTATACCCTCGCATGATTAACAGTCAATATGATGGCCTAGTTTTTCTGATATTATCATTGTGCTAACTGTCTTAAAGTTCTAGACATCCCATGACTGAATTGTAAATTCGACCCTTGTGATCGATTTTGACAAGGACTATTTTTTACCTTTATAATCAATTTCGATTAAGATGGCTAAATTCAACCAAAGTGGCCAATTTCGATGCGCAAAATCAAGAATGAGAAAACCTCAATCCTGAGTGTGTATGAGGAGATGATTGTCTGCTTTTGTCCTATCTTTCGATCCAATGATACACAATAGATCAAGGTAATATCATCTTGTGATATTGCGAGCTATGCATGTGATGCATTTTTATCATGAATATAATAAATAATATCTCGGAATATAGTGAAAATGGTAATCAAAAACTTTATAGTCGGCCTAAACAAGCGCAAGAAGCTAGATGGGAAAAACCATGATATCTGGCGTCGTGAAATCCAATATCTTTTGGATGGGCAAGGAGTTTTAGAAACCCTAACTGCTGGCATGGATCAACCTGAACAAAGCAATACTACTCAGTACCGGCACCATCATGAAGAATTTCAAAACTGGCTTAAATGAGACCGGTGTGCACACTTTACTATGCTAAGCGGCATGCATAATGATATGATTGGCGAATTCAAAGGATATTACACTACCTGGGAAATGTGGAACGCCTTGACTCTTACATATGCTAGCACCACTATTATTAGATTAAGAGTTGACTCTCAAGTTTGACACATACAAGATGGCTCCCAACGTCTCAATGGGTGAGCATCTTAGAACGATGTTGGCAATAATACGTGGCCTGAAAGGGGTGGGAAATGCACTTACAGATTAGTAGCAGACTATTGTGCTCTCTTCCTGACTCTTAGGAAGAGATGAAGCTCACAATGACGCACGATAAGGGCATAAAACATTCGTCAATTATCGCATCATCTACAGTTGGAAGCTGAACGCTAGTCTGCACATAAGCACGACGCCGCATTCTTGGCCGAGCCTAGCATGCACAAGGGGAAAGGACCCCAGTGCAAAGGAAAAAACTCCCAAAAGAATTTTCAGGATGGAGAAACACACACTAGTCAGAAACAAAATGGAGATGATAAGCATAACCGAGAAAAAAGAGGCAGAAAGAAAGACAAGTCGAAAGTAAAGTGCTACAACTACGAAAATCTTGGTGACTTTACTCAAGAATGCTCTGAGCTAAAGAATGTACGAATTGATGCTGATGCTTTAACTTTTTCTTTTGTATGCACTGAGGTTCCGGTTGCTGATGTAACTGAGTTATGGATTTAGGAGTAACACAACACATAACTCGGGATCGAACATAATTCGTAGAGTATCGAAAGTGCCTAGTTGGAAGTTGGAAAATCTATATGAAAAATGGTCTCTTAGAGGACATACTGGGAGTTGGCTCTCTCCAGCTCTACTTGTGGGCGGGACATATTTTACTCCTTGATATACTCCATACGCCCACTGTTAGGCGCAATTTACTTTTAATGCTTTCATTAGCAGAACTTAGTTTTTTTTTGCAGACATTAACCCACACATTTGGCATGCTAAATTAGGTCATATAAATCCAGACGTAATGCTTAAATCTGCTAGGGTAGGCTTTTTAGGTCCACTCACAAGCGTAGTTCTTCTTACTTGTGAGCATTGTGTGATTGGAAAGTCGACTAGGAAACTATTTTGAAAAGCAGTACATGCTTCAACTCCCTTAGAGTTGATTCGCTCTGACTTTTGCAGATGCCGAAATGTCACGACTCACCATAGAAAGTCCTATTTCATTACATTTATAGGCGATTACATGCGTTATGGTCATGTGTACTTGATATCGCATAAATCTAAAGCATTAGAAATCTTCAAAAAGTACATGCTTGAAGTCAAGAACTAGTCCGATGAAAGGATTAAGATCTTACGGATATATTGTGGATGCAAATATTTGTTTGAGCATTTTTCAAGGCTCTGTAAAAAAAAAAATGGTATTCATATACACTTAACTGTTCTTTACACTCCGTAACAAAATGATGTTGCATAGAGAAGGAATAAAACGTTACTCGATATGGTGCAATTGATGATGGCACAAGCCAACCTTTCCCTTAAAATCTGGGAAGATGTGCTATTGAATACAACCTATATCCTTAATCTAGTACTTTCTAAGTCAGTTACAACAACCCCTTATGAATTGTGGTACAACAGAAAACCAAACTTAACTCATCTATGCCCTTGAGGATCGACCGATTTCATTCATATACCATCTTAGAAAACGAGGAATTAGATCAAAGATCCTTGGAGTGCATTTTCATTTGATAACCTGAGCACTCCAAGGGTTATGTTATTATCTATGAATGAGAAAACATTGGAATGGTTGAAATGGAGTTGCGAGATGTCGATTTCATTGAGGACGGATTTTCCAATTAGGAAGAAGTCTTCGGATTCTCATGAGTTCTTCAAGATGATAGGCTTGAACTCTAGCTCAGTCCTAGTCACCCAACCGTTGCTTGACGGGGGTGGGTATTTTGATCACCCACCTATGGGTCCAGTTGATGCACCGATCATCGAGAACTGTGGGAGAAATCTTTTGCCAGATGGGAGTGTACCACATGAGGTCGAGATTGACTCAGATCATGGGCATGAATTGAGAGGACACATCGTGGGCTGAAACCCCATTGTTGTTTTGAGATTGAAGGGGAATCATTCATGATTGTTGTTCACACCCCAAGTATAGGGTTGCAATGTAGTAATAATCTCGGTAAGACCGAGGTCGAATCCACATGAACTAATTTCGTGTGCCTTCTAAAAACAACTAGAACTAGAACTAGAAAAAGATGAAACCTAAATCTGGAATAGGTGAGATAATAATTGTGAAAAACTTAATGCTAACTTGATAAAAAAATGTAAAATTCAACAGTGGGAAACTAGGGTTTCCAAGGATCCACTTGTAGAGATCAGGGCGATCTATGCACGATTCACGAACGCAACTGGTATCAGAGTCCTATCTTCATCCAGTTGGAAGATAATTCATTAAAATTCACATCAGAACTTCCTTTGGTGAGAGGTATGAGAACTAGCATTGATTCCATCACAAAACAATGTCCATGAGATAAAGCAAACAATAGAATTTACCGATTTGCAACCAATCTAAGAGAATTATAAAAGTTAGGGAGGATTCCATCATCCAAAAATGCCTAGGAGACGATGGTGAACAATAGGGCTTCCTAATTCACAATCTCAATCTAAAAAGAACATACTCAAAGTTATCGTAGATCCATTGTAATTTAAGTCACAACAAACTATTAAAAACTGAAAATATATCTTATGATCAAAACAAAATCAAAGAGAGTTCATTACATGAATCAAAGCCATAGGAAGCAACTCATCCTGCTACAAACTTCACCTCTTAGCCTTTGTTAAGTGGTTCAGCCAATCACAGACATGATCAAACTAAAAGAAAAACAAACAAATAAAGAAAAAGGAAGAAAGAACTTTTGATGATGAAGCTAGCCGGCCGTCCTTCTCTCTTTCTCAAAAACTTCACGTCCCCATGTCCACACCTCCACAGTTGCTCACGTCCTTGGATGCCCTCCACATTCTCTCTCTCTCTTTCCCTTTATAAGAGTGGAGAAGGTCAGTGGCTGGAGAGGATTCTGTGGAGTTTACGCGGCAATAGCCGCGTGCGCTTCGAAAACGTGAAAGCAGACTTGCGTTTGAGGTGATTTTTGGGTATGACGGATCATACACACCAATTCTGACTTCATAGTTGGGGTCAGGACCCCTTTTTCGAGATTTTGAACGGTTTGGATCTTGCATCTGAACCTTCCCTTGATCACAGAACGACCCATAGTGGTCAAATTTCACGGACGTAGGGCCTGCGGAAATCAGCTTGCGCTGATGCTTTGTGGGGCCATGATTAAAGTCGACGGAGAAATCCACTCCGTCCATTAGATGTGTGGCAAAAAACCAGTCGGGAATGGGTATTTTTGGCCGTTCGTTGACGCGACCCATTGAATCTTTGCTTCCGCTATCCATTCTTCGTTTGAACTTGGTTTCTGTGTGTGCACGTGCATAACAGTACTTGGACACCATAGCTAGGGTCGGCCCCACTATCCGGACATAGTGCACGGTCTGGATCACCCATCGGAATGATGGTGGTGGGCCACTCATCATCTCAGCGCACGTATGTGCGGACACTACTCTTGTTAATGTAGGAATGGAAGCAAGTAATGATGCATGCCCTCACATCCAAAGCTCCCTCAACAAGTGAAGCCGACACCGTATCGCATATGACAATCACCCTCAAGTGCACCTTCCACGCCAAAAGCACAATCCTAACTAATACAATGTGATGCATGACTATGTTAGCCAAGTATTTAATCAAGCTTATTCATACAAAGCCAGGATACCTCCCTTTATATCACTGACCCTAACGAAAGATCCATCTAGGGTCGTCAATCCTAGTTAAACACATACGATAGGCAAGTTGTAGGGTCATCACTCCCCATGAAAATCAGAGGATAGACAAATTCAAAGTTTATACTCGTGGTCACCACGGGGTGGCTAATCACCTCGGCATAGGTTGACAGCTCAAACACAGTGTCTCATACCACCGTATTCGGCTCACGAGTTTGGGTTGCTCACTGGTCACTACGGGGTAGGTGATCACCTCGGCGTAAGCCGACAACTCGAACACGGTGTCCCATACCATCATGTCCAGCTCATGAGTCTTAGCGGATCGAGGTACCATAGTTGAAACAGGTCTTTACATTGGTAAGTGGTACCTTAGATTCAAGCAGGGATGTCCATACATGGTAAACACATAATAGGCCAATCGATTTTGTTAGATAAGTTTGATTAGTACGAGCACACACTGAATTAGTTAACATGTAGCGCATAAGCACTCCACGTAGCCTAACCACTGTCGACAATCTTCGTACAACCCAGATTCACCAAACGTATCAAATGTGGCGAGACTAATTCCGCCACTCAAACGGGAATTGTTATCGATTGCCTAGGCCAGGTTATGACCCCAAACTTACTCAAGCGCAATAGGCAGACACATGTTGATCATAACAGCATTTAACAAACAATTTAAATACAATTTTCATTTGGGCATTTTATCGAACACATTGAACATGTTACCAAGTATTTGCATTTCATCCATAAATTGTGTAATTGGAATTATAATTACATGAAGGAAGCTATACATATAGATAAGGTAATTGAGAATCCTATCTCAATACCCTTATTAAGTACACATCATCAACAATTTCTCATTCAGACATTTAATCAAACACTTAGCCTATACAATACTAAATACATAGACTAGATTAGTTACGCCATATACTATGGCAAATCCTTACACAAAGTGATCGTAATACAAATGACAAACATGAATCCTAAGTTTACAGTCATGACAAGCACAAATCATAATTTCATGTTCATTCAATCATTTCAATAAACACTTGGAATGCATCATATACTTAACATAGTTCACACATGTATAATATTTCGAAAACGTTGAACTAAGACAATATGGCAGCAATCAAGTCAGACATAAATCATTAGCTGACATTGAAAGCCTTGAAAACCATAACCTAAATGTTTATAGTCCGCACCTTCCGTCAGAATACTTGTTTCGAACATGATTCGAATCCTACGTTCCTGAATACAGAACAACGGGTACCTAAATCACGAGATAGGTTAGTGATTTCGTCGATTACTCAATCCAGATTTCTAAACCAAGATTAGGGTTAAGATTTCTTACCCAAATCGTCGTTAAAACGGATTGGTTAGCTAGATGTAACGACGATTCAATGCGTGGAATTGTGAGAAGGAATCCCAGCAACGATCTCTCAAATTCTCTCTTTTCTCCTCACTCTTTTCTTCTCTTTTCTCTCTTTTCTCCTAGGGTTTGGAGCAAATTCATATGAGAGAGGGGTGAAGTGTTTCAAGGGCATTATAAGCCCATAACTGATGTCAATGGCCCCAAGGCCATGGTATACTTAGGTTATAGCCAAAGGGTGTCTGTTTCAGGCAAACGGGGCTCATCTGGAGGTCCGTTACTCACCTACGGCATAGAGCAAGTTCTCTGACCATGGATCTATGCCCGGTTATGATTTCGGTATGATCGGATTAACGGATCGACCGTGGAGGACCTGTGTCAGATCAACGGTTGTCATCGCTCGAACAGGGCACAAGTATACAGATATGTGCAGGAAAATTTCCCTTATCCATGGGTGAAGTTCAGTCAGAATTTGACGGTCGGAAATCTTCGATTTCGCCCGTGAGCGAACGACTCAATTTACTTAAGTTTCATTACGATTTCTATAGATATTCGCGTTTCTCACACACTTCGTTCAAGGCTCAAGTTGTATGTTTCTAGGTACTATTTGGGATTGGTTCTCGCGATGGTTGTCAAGCCCAATAAGACGGTCATAACCTTATAGTTTCGTGGTCATCGGACTGTCGACGTGCGGTCCAGGTCTGATACAGAGTTTCAATATGCTCTGAGAGCAACCGGCTTTTGTGATTTCTCCTAAGTTTTTGAGTAGTGGTGAGTCAGTGATTTTGATGGTTTTAGGTCTTGCCATTTGTATAAATAGTGGTTCAGCTAAATCCATCGATTAATTTAGTTTAGTACTTAAATAATTTTTGTCTAAATTTCTATAGAGTACGGTCCTTAAGGACTTCTTCCTGAGGTAGTACTCGAGTTTTTGTATGGATTTTTTTCCGAAACGTTACAATCTACCCCCTTAAAGAAAAATTTCATCTCCGAAATTAGTACCTTTCGTACTCCTCGAGGATCTTAAGGTAGTTCTTACAGACTTCGGCTTCTGTTTCCCAAGTAGCCTTTTCCTCAGTACGGTGTGTCCATAATACTTTTACGAACAAGATCACTTTATTGCGTAGCGCTTGTTCCTTCCTATCGAGAATATGTGTTGGTCGTAATACATAGGTAGCATCTTCACTTAACTGTACTTGCTCCCATTTGATAATATGAGTAGGATCAGGAACGTATTTCTTCAGCATCGATACGTGAAATACGTTGTGCAGGCCTGCGAGTGGTGTGGGAAAAGAAAAGCGGTATACTACCACACCCACTCGGTCTAGAATCTGAAATGGACCAATAAATCTCGGCGTGAGATTCCCTTTCTTACCAAAACGAAGGACTCCCTTCATTGAGGAAACTTTAAGGAATACGTGGTCCCCAACCTCAAATTCCAGTGGTCTTCGTCTCGTATCGGCATAACTCTTCTGTCTACTCTGGGCTGTAAGAAGTTGACGCCTGATAATGTTGATCTTCTCTGAGGTCGCTTGAACCAAATCTGGGCTAACCAGGCTCTTTTCGCCAACTTCTGTCCAACAATGTGGTGCTTGACAAAGGCACTCATACAAGGCTTCGTAAGGAGTCATGTCAATGCTCGCTTGAAAGCTGTTGTTATAAGCGAACTCAGCATAGGGAAGGCAGTCATCCCAACTGTCCTTGAAATCAAGCACACATGCTCGCAACATATCTTCTAATACCTGATTTACCCGTTCTGTCTACCCATCAGTCTGCGGGTGGAACGCGGTACTGAATTTCAGATTCACCCCCATTGCTTCCTGGATTCGAGTCTAGAAAATGGACGTGAATCGCGTGTCTCGGTTCGACACGATTTCCATAGGAACTCGAGTGCTTGGGTTGTATGAATACCTTATATGAAAATATGGAACTTTAGTGAAATAAGTCCATTTGTTCTTTCACAAAGTTGTAACTTTTGGACCGTCAATTCATGATCAAACTTGGAGTGTCGACTAAAGACATTTCTCCACACATATCTGATACTTATAGACCCGATTGACGCTCAGTAACCATCGATCTGGTTTAGGGCCTTTTCCGGTTGATCGGCATGTCCGATCATCGGATGGTTGCGTCCAAATATACATCGCCTAGTGGGACACTTATCCCATGGCTTAGATTGACCCGTACATCTCTCGGTGGGTCTCATTGGTTGGAAACAACCCCCTCCAAGGTTAGTATAATGAATAAAGAGCCATTGAGGCCATTTTTGTAACATTTGGCACTATAAATACCATTTCATTTGACACCCTCTCTCCCCATACGAATTTACCCTAGAAGAAAGAAAAAGAGAAAGAGAAGAAAATGAGGAGAAAGAGAGAGGGAGAGCTTGGAAGTATGATGGTATGTGTACCTTTACCCTCACATCCTCCTCTATAGCCACCTTGCTACTCATGAATTCTTCATGTAGTTCTCTCGGCGACAATTGGAGGTAAGAAATAGATTATATTATTTAATATAGTATTTTGGATTAGGTTTTCTAGTCCTTACAATGGTTCGTATGATTATTTAGGCTTTGGTGGATTTTTCCTATAACCCTAATTATATGAGCACTTTGAGTCGGGCAAATCATTGCAAAGGTGCGGATCATAAGTGTTTATGTTTCGATTTATCAATGCTACTTCTCCGGTTAATGATTTATGATTGCTAATGTAGTATGTGCATGAGAACTTATATATATTTCAATTTATGTTCAATGGATTGCAATTTGTAGTATAGCGACACCTATGTGTTCAATGAAATGCCTGAATGAGTAGATTATTGATTTTAATGATTGAATGTAAATCCAATCATCTTTAATGCTCGTTGGTTTGATTAGATTAAGAAGTAGGACTACAAGAGTAGTCTGGTTAGTCAGCAAATTCCCGAATATGGGTTAGCCAAATTAGGTTGGCCACCCCAGACACGTTCAATTGATCCGGGTCGAACACGGACGACCGACAGTGGCTGGACCATGCGGGGTGCTTACACACTCCATGCCGGTTATACTAGTGTTAGCCTGTATCAATTGAAATTGTCCAAAGAACCGGCTAACCTTATATATGTTCACCATATATGATCATAACTGTTTAAATCTAGGACACCTCCCTTACCAATTGCAAATGTCTACTATTAACCATTATCATTGCGATCCTTAAGACTCATGATCCGAATATGGTGGTATGGGACACCGTGTCCGTGCTGTCGTCCTATGTTGAGGTGACAAGCCTCCCCATTGTGATCACGAGCATTACTTTTATAACTTGCCTTTCGTATGTATTCAACTGGGAATGACGAACCCAGACGGATCAAGGATTACAGGTGTAGGACCGTTGTGGTCATCCCACGCTTAGTAATTTAGTTGAGACCAATGACTAAAAGGGAGGTATCCTAGCTTCCCCAAACTACTGAATGAATAAGCATAATTAATTACCCGGCTAACATAACCATTCACTGCATCGCATTAGTATAGAATGTGGCGAAATAGGCGTTGAAGTCACGTACTAATGAAGTGTTGTCATTTGCGAACCAGGTGATCAAAGTCACGTGTTGAGGGAATATTGGATAGTGAGGGTATGCATTATTTTATAAACTCCATTATTTGCATTAATAAGAATAATTAGGAAGTGATTGTTTTACATTGCTTTATCATTCATGTGCTGATAAACTTGATAACATGTGTAACCCATGCTTTATGGAACCACTGAGTTGATCACTCAGTCCCACTTTAGGATGGTGTTTTCAAACACCAACTAGACACTAATATAGATGCGGGGACCACTGAGGCCGATGCATTGGACTAGGCAAGCATGGATGAGAAGGAGTTCTCTTACTTTCAGCTTTCTAATGGGCCGATGTAAGCTACGCACTTCTCGACAGGGAGAGTCGAGCGATCGGGCTTAGCTAGAGCCAAATTTCCACATTTTTTGTTGATTTTGGAATTGTATATTAGACCCAGCTGGACCCATACTCTAAATAATCATACTACATGTGTTTCAATTTAATTTTTTGTTTTAATCATGTTTATTTCGGGGTATGATACACTATTTAGTATAATCTTATACATGCTTAATTGCCTGATGTAGAAGTAACCAAGAAACCAGCTTTCACAAAGCATAGGTGATGCTCGGAATTTCGGGAGTCGAGCATTTGCTTGACCTTTGAAATTCGGGGTGTTACAACATGAGAGGTTAGAAAGTATCCTTTATTGGTGTAACTAAGACGAGCATGGGGTAGGTTAGTGTTGCAGAAGATGAGACACATTATGTCAGTTGATGGAAACTTGCTATATTTGTTCTCTCTTGAAGTTATGTGCTTCACTAATCACACACTGTATTTCGTGGTACGAGGACTTCTAACGCAGATATAGTTTTGGTAATTAATTAGGTTGATGCCCGACTTATCCGAGTGAGAGATGTAATTGCAAGGTGGATCGTCCAAGTGTGCCTCACCTATGGGAAGATAGAGATGGGCTCTGTCAATTTCTAAACTATTCATCTTCCTCTGCAACCTTTTTTCTGACAGTTTCAGAATTATTCATCTCCTGGTATTGATGACATTCATGGTTGCATCCCTATATAATGGGCAGGAACCTATGACTAATATACATAGAATATCAAGCACAAATTTGTAGAGTATAGAGAGGTATTCCAAGAGGGAAGTCAGGTTCCATCACTACCACACGACTTACCGTGTGGATCTTGTTTGAAGAAGAGTGTTCCTTTAGACATTTTCTTACTCCAATAAAAGCGATGTAACTTTTTTCAGGCGATGTGAGACACATCTAGGAAATCCAAGAACCAAACCTCCATCTCCACTACCATTGAATCCAAGGAATTGCTTTGAGTAGCCATTTCCTAACAAAATGAAATTGGGCTATTTTGAGAAATGGATAATGTTGTTATTATCTAGCACATTATTCAAAATTCACACACAAATAGCCTACCCCGGCCCCCCTAAATTTTTTATTTCATATGAGTAGCCCACGTGGACTTGTCCTCCAATTTGTTTGTAGGCACGAGGCTTAGTAATAAGGAGGTCATGCAGCAAAGGTCGATATGCCACTGTTCATACATTTAATCTCAAGCACCAACTCACACTAGGACATCACCAAAAAATGAGGTAGACCTAAGGCTCGAGTGGCCACATAACATGAAAACAGGAAGATAAGTTACCCACTGATGAAACCATGAGCACATATCTCTATCTCTCTCTCTCTCTCTCTCTCTCTCTCTCTCTCTCTCTCTCTCTCTCTCTATATATATATATATATATATATATATATATATATATATATAACGCACCTTTGCACATGTCACTTTTCCTATCATGGCTAAATAGGGAATACGAAAGTTCCAAGGGAATATGGGAAGTGGCACGGTATGCACCATAACATCTCACACATGCTTTGATGTATGCCATCACTGTCTCGTGTCCTCTTCTTCCACATCTAACCAAAATAAGGGTGGCGACGGTGAGGTTAGCCCGATGGGTACCTGAGCAAGACCCAACATGAGCCTAATACGAGCATACATAAATAGGGTGTGTGCATTCAAGTATCAATTCCAGCCTCATTAATAATTGGGCCACGTGTGGGCATATGCTAATTACCTAGACCTACATCCCCAATTGTGTTACATATACGTAAATATAATATTTTAATTAATTGACTGCCATAAATTACAATTTAGTAGTAATGGTAGTACTTTTTTAAGAAGAAAGAAGTTAGTTTCTCAATATTTAGTTTCTCAATAACCCTGAATGCAAATGCCATCCTAATCATTAACTGATATGTGCATTGCGCATGTCATCTACCCTGTCCAATGAAGTTGTTACTCATCATGAATATATGTTCTTCTTGAAAATTTTCATTGAAAATGACATGTTACTATTAGAGTTGTACATGAGTCGAGTTAGGTCAGTCAGCTCGCTCGACTTGACTTGGAAAAGCTGGACTGGCCTCGGCTCAAAACTCAATTTGGACCGAGTCGAGTTGGTTTTTGGAGTTCAAAAAAATTCTGAGCCGAGTTCGAGCTTGCTCGAGCTTGACTCGGCTCGGTCGGAACCCGACTTCGATCGAATTGGCTTTGATGACTTGGTTATTTTGATCTTGATGTTGCTTGCTGAATGTTTGATAAAATGACTCAATGAAGTGTTGTTCATTGGACTGCCCTTATATTAGGGTATTCTCAAAATGGCCATTCGAGAAAAATTGAAGAAGCAAATTACCACAAAAAAAAAATAATAATTTAACATTGTATGACTGCCCTCATATCTTGATCTTGATGATGCTCGCCAAGTGTTTGATTAAATGACTGCAAAGTATTGTTAGTGTTTTGCATTCAAAGTGTTGGATATTGAAGATACATTTTATACGTTTGCGAAAATGTCACACATGCTCGAGCTGGCCCGTGCCCGAGCCGGAGTCGAGCTGGCCCATCAAGCTCAAAGACCGAGTTAACAAAAAAAAAAAAAAGCTCAAGCACCGAGCTGAACTGAGCCGAGTTCAAGCTAGGGTTGGTTGTTGGCTGAGTTGAGCTGAGCTGTGCCAAGCTCGACTCGGTTCAACTCGTATACATCTCTGGTTACTATTACTAGTTTTTATTATTATTAATTTCTACAAAAAAAATATAATATTTCAAATTAATAATTAAAATTTTTTATTAAAAAAATAAAAATAATAATAGTAATATATCTGGTACTCTATTGGCGCGCAACAATTTAATTAAAATGAGTATCAGTGCCTAAGTCAGGCTCAACATAGGTGTAGATATAAGTACAGGCGACTAATGCCTGCTATTCCCACCTGTAAACCAAAACAATTTAACACCAGGATGGTTAGTCAAAATGATGTTATTCTAGGATTTGGGCTTTCATATTGTGCTAGTGGGTTGATGTTTCAGCGATCCGAACCGTTGATATGATGAACCTTACATTGGATGATTCATGCACCAAAAATACCCGTATTAAAAGATTCTATTTATGAATATTTGACAATTTTCAGTTGAATAATGAACGTAAATGTTGCTGTATTTTCTTTCTTAGTGGCCTCTTTATTGTGCCACTATTAGGATTTTTATTTTTATTTTCTTTCGGTGCTCTGTGGGCCCCACCATGATGTATATGTTTCATCCATTCCGTTCATCCATTTTTACATATCATTTTAGGCTTGTGCCAAAAAATGAGAGGGATATATATCTCAGGCGGACCACACCACAGGAAAACAATAGTGATTGGATATCCACAATTAAAATTCTCCTAAGGCCCACTGTACTGTTTATTTGACATCTAATCTGTTGATTACGTCATACAGGCCCAGATGAAGGGAAAAACAAAAATCAGCTTGTTCCAAAACTTTTATGCCCCCCAAAAGGTTGCTAATGGTTGACGCTCATTCAACACTTCTTCCTGTAATGAGGTCCACTTGAGATTTGCATATATCTAATTTTTTGTCTCATATAATAATATGATCTGGAAAAATATATGGACGGCATGGATGAAACAAATACATCATGTTGGGTCACACAGACCACCGACCATCAACCATTGTTAGCCAATCCTTTTCCTAAAAAAACTACCTTCGTGAGGGTTGTTGTTCAAGAAATTTCCCACTGTACAACCCATTTATGGCCCATTCCTCTTTTTAAGCCCACTTATTTTTAGCTCCCAAGAATAAACCCCAGATGTACGGACAGCTTTTTCACATGTCGAAAAAAATGCTCCTGCTTTTTGGGAAACGTGACTTTTGAAAGCTGGGGCTCCTATTGCATAACCGTAGCCATTGAAAAAGTGGTTGGGCTGCAACAGGCATGACAGTCTATGCACATTTTTATTTTTATTTTTTCTATAAGGAGAACTTTATTCTACCTACACTTTTCTCTAATACATATTTATATAAATATGTATATATAAGTATATAATAAAAAATTTCTCTCTTTTTTTCATTTCTTTCTTTATTCATTTAACAAGAATATCTTCTAAACCAAAATTGGTTACTTAACGTACCCTATATGATTTTGGGGCAGGAGAAGCTACTTTAGCCAACCAACCTGGTTATTTTCCAAGATTTCATCAGGTCGATGGTCGAAAATCCATTTCATTCACTTTGTAGTTAATTTCATTCATTTCATTTACTTCGCGATCAATTCCATGCATTTCATAAGTCAATTGCGACAATTCCCCTTCATGTCACGGTCAATTCCATGCGTTTTACGGTCAATTTCCTTCACTTCACGGTCAATTCCGTGTATTTCACGGTCAATTCCCTTCATTTCACGGTCAATTCCATGCATTTCACGATCAGTTTCGACGATTTCCCTTCACTTAACGGTCAATTCAATTAATTTCACGGTCAATTCCCTTTACTTCACAGTTAATTCCGTGCATTTCACGGTCAGCTCCCTTCATTTCACAGTCAATTCCTTTGATATCACGGTCAATTCAATTCATTTCACGGTCAATTTCCTTCACTTCACAGTCAATTCCGTGCATTTCATGGTCAATTTCCTTCACTTCACGGTCAATTCAATGCATTTCACGGTCAATTCCCTTCACTTCACGGTCATTTCCATTCATTTCACGGTCAATTCCGACGATTTCCCTTCACTTCATGGTCAATTCCCTTTACTTCATGGACAATTCAATGCATTTCACGATCAATTCGCTTCACGTCACGGTCATTTCCATACATTTCACGGTCAATTCCCTTCATTTCACGATCAATTCCATGCATTTCATGGTCAATTTCGGCGATTCCCCTTCACTTCACGGTCAATTCCTGTAACGTCCTGGATTTTCATTATTTTGAATTTCCAAAAATTCATAATTATATATATATATAATTAACTTATATTATCACTTACTGACCATTAGCACTCAATGTTAGTTTATACACGGGTGGTACAAGTAAAGAACTGCACAAGTTCGATTAATCAGCCGTAGGAAACCAACGAATCCACCTGATCACTTAAACACCGAATTTACCCACATGATTTGCTCACATAGGGCCCAAATCTAACCGACTCATCGCTAACTAATCAAGACAATCATAACTAAATTAAAGATCTAACTGAAGCCGAGTCAGATAAGGCCCGGATCTTGACTAGTGGACCAAATAAACCCCGATACTCTTTTAACCTAAAACAACCAGTTTAGAGTAATCATGACCAAATCTCCACTTTCACTAATTATAAATAGGTCACTTAATGAACATAGTTAATTCAAACCCTAATCATTGCCTACGAGAAATCTCAATACCTAATTCATTCCAGAAATGCCCCGATTTTCTGAACAAGCTCTAGACCGCTCGTTAGTGGGTCACTAGTTCCAAAACTATAGAATAATGTTCATCTTACTAGGCTCGACGTCCATCACGAGAGTTGGACCTGGGTAGTGTTCAAAATCGCTCAACTTGAGCTGAACGACAAGTGCATGAGAAGTGCATATACCCTAAAGGAAGAATTTGAAACTTAAGTGAATTGGGTCGTCCACTCTTATGCAAAGTTGAGGGTTTCAAACCGTCGATGTACAACTAAACTTCACTCATGGAGTAAGAATATTTCCCTGCTCATATCCGTATAGCCGCGGCCCCGATCGACCGTTGAACAAACTTCTAATCATATCTATCGATCAGCGCATCCAAACGGCGGGCCAATCATGTCTGTACGTAGATCATTATTAAGGCTAATTATCCTACGGTGTATACCGATATGTACGCCCCATAGTGGGCCCTAGAGGTTAGAAAGACCCTCTTATAGGGCTAGTATAGTAAAAACTTAGCCCTTGGGGCCATTTACACCAAATCTGGTACTATATAAGGGCTTCATTTGGGCACCCCCTCTCCCCATACGAATTGCATTTCATGGTCAATTCCCTTCACATCACAGTCAATTCCATGCATTTCACGGTCATTTTCGGCGATTCCCCTTCACTTCACGGTTAATTCCATGCATTTCACGGTCAATTCCCTTCACTTCACGCATTTCCATTCATTTCACAGTCAATTCCCCTTCACTTCATAGTCAATTCCATGAATTTCATGGATACTTGGATTTAATATTTTAAACAAGATAGTCAAATCTTTCAAGACCTAAAGGTCCAGACCCCGGATCGTAGTTTCATTAAGTTTTTCTATCTATTGGCGACTGTTGCATTTTCAGTCTTTGTGCATGTAATGTGTCAGCCTATGTATCATTGACAACTTTGTACATAAGACTAGGATGCTAGAGAACATGAGTCCCCACATGAATCATGAAACATGAACTAATACCATAGAAATATAAACCGACCAGCTAATTGTGGTTGAAATGTCACCAAGATGAGTACACTACAAACATGTAAGAGATAGGACCTAACTTGTCCATTGAAAACAAGTAGCTTTGACAAAGATATGCACCCTGCTTGACATATTAGTTAATGATAAGGAACCCTTTCCTTTTAACATGAATCTAGACCATGATACATGCTCATACATTAAAATTAATCAAAGAAAATCAACTTGAAATTTGCAATGTAGGCCAAGTCATTGCAAAACCCAGCCTAGTTATGTATGTAATTTACATCTCATTCTAAATTATCATTGAAATGATGTGAGTGTGTGAAAAAAAAAACAAAAAATATATATATATATATAAAGGAGGGGGAGCGGACTGGCTTTGGGTATTTATGGCTACGGTTATAATCCGTAGCCATAGGGGGGCCGCTAGATCGGCGTGGCCCCGCCGGATAGGTTGGCAAGAGGCGTGGGGCTACCAGTTCGGTGAGCCCACCCCGATTCGGGTTTGATTGTTGGGGGGAGGCCTCTATGGCTACGGATTATGGTATCTATAGATACGGTTATAATCCATAGCCATAAGTCTACTTTGCAAAGCAGGGGTATTTTCATCCTCAACTGCTCTGACTGTACTTGCAAAGTTTAAGTTGGTAAGGTAGGGTTTGTATCCTTCATAAAAATCACTGGATAAAAGGTAGTGTCTAAAATGGTAAATTTCTCGAAAATAAATGTTATGGTGGGCCCTTCAAAATTTTTAACGGTGAAAATCAATTTTCCCACTGCTCTTTGTGGTGTGGTCTAGTTGATCTTTGGATATGATTTCTCTTTTTTTTTTTTGGATAATGCTCCAAAATGATCTCGAAATATGGATGACTGTTGTGGATATAATAAATACATAACTATGGGGCCATGTTGAGGAGCGTTAGCGCTCATCTTTGCACACTAGCCAATCGGCTTCCAAAAGGAATGATAGGGGTATTTTGGTCCCGTGAAAAGTCACCCGTACACAGGGGAGTATTCTTGGAAGCTAAAAAGAAGTGGGCTTAAAATGGCTGGTGGGCCATAAATGGGTCGTACAGTAGGAAATTTCTCATTGCTTTGAATGGTTCTCATGTCAGTGGTATGATGGTTCAGAAATAAGAGAATTTTCCTACTGTACAACCCATTTATGACCCATTCCCCCTTTTAAGCCCACTTATTTTTAGCTCCCAAGAATAAGCCCTAGCTGTACTGACAGCTTTTCACAGGTCAAAAATGCCCCTGCTTTTTCAGACATGTGATTTCTGAAAGTTGGGGCTCCCAATGGCTATGGATTATAACCGTAACCATTAAAAAAAAGTGATTGACTATCAAACATAACAAGATGCCATACCAAGTGAGTGTCGCTGAAAGTCATGCACTTTTTTTAACGTGGAGAACTTTATTCTAACTACATTTTTCTCTAATACATATTTATATAAATATGTATATATAAGCATATAAAAAAAATTTCTCTCTTTTTTTCATTTCTTTCTTTATTCACTTAACAAGAATATCTTCTAAACCAAAAATAGTTACTTGATGTACCCTATATGATTTTGGGGTAGGAGAAGCTACTTTAGCCAACCAACCTAGTTATTTTCCAAGATTCCATCAGGTCGATGGTCGAAAATCCATTTCATTCACTTCGCGGTCAATTTCATTCATTTCATTTACTTCGCGATTAATTCCATGCATTTCACGGTCAATCCCGATGATTTCCCTTCACTTCACGGTCAATTTCATGCATTTCACAGTCAATTCCGTGTATTTCACGATCAATTCCCTTCATTTCACGATCAATTCCATGCATTTCACGGTCAATTTCGGCGATTTTCCTTCACTTCACAGTCAATTCAATTCATTTCACGGTCAATTCCACGTATTTCACGGTCAATTCCCTTCATTTTAAGGTCAATTCCATGCATTTCATGGTCAATTCTGTGCATTTCACGGTCAATTCCCTTCATTTCAAGATCAATTCCATGCATTTCACGGCCAATTCCGGTGATTTTCCTTAACTTCACGGTCAATTCAATTCGTTTCACGGTCAATTCCAATCACTTCACGGTCAATTCCGTGCATTTCACTGTCAATTCCCTTCATTTCATGGTCAATTCCATGCATTTTATGGTCAATTCCGACGATTCTCCTTCACTTCACGGTCAATTCAAGTCATTTCACAGTCAATTCCCTTCACTTCACGGTCAATTCTGTGCATTTCACGGTCAATTCTCTTCATTTCACGGTCAATTCCATGCATTTCATGGTCAATGCCGGTGATTCCCCTTCACTTCACTTTCAATTCCATGCATTTCACGGTCAGTTCCCTTCACTTCACGGTCAATTTCGTGCATTTTACAGTCAATTCCCTTCATTTCACGGTCAATTTCATGCATTTCATGGTCAATTCAATCCATTTCATGGTCAATTCCCTTCACTTCACGGTCGATTCCCTTTATTTCACGGTCAATTCCCTTCATTTCACGGTCAATTCCCTTCATTTCACGGTCAATTCCATGCATTTCACGGTCAATTCCAACAATTTATCTTCACTTCACGGTCAATTCCATGCATTTCACGGTCAATTCCAACAATTTATCTTCACTTCACGATCAATTCCTGTCAGACCCGTATCCTAGCCCGTACTGTTCTATAGACTTTCGCGGTCCTCCCGATCGAATTCCGGCGACCCGCGATCTGTTATCGGTATTTACTTGTAACCCTGAGTCGTATTCTATTTTTTAGAGTCAACTCAATCCAAGATTTGTACCCTAGCGACTACGCTGTCGCCGTGGTTCCGACGCCGCAACTCGTGCACCGAACCGATACCCAAGATAGAAAATGTCAGCCCACGTTCATTTCGAAGAAAACGCCGCGCGTTGCAAACTTCGAAAGAATCTCTACGGAATGTCACATCAAATCAAGTCAAGTATACCACCTTACCTCCATGCCACCTCACCCAATAATAAGTACAAGTGGCCTCTCTCCCTTTTCCCATAAGTCAAACTTCTCTCTCCCCTCACCATTCCTCCTTTTTACAATTTTCAAACATAACCATACTCCTTTTACAAATTTTCAAAACTCACCCATACCCATCCATCTCCTTCCTTACATCATCCCATCTCTTTTATTATTCTCTCTCTCATTCCATCCCTTCACTCTCCCAAGCAACAATTCCATACGTCCAAGCTCCTTCTCCCAATCCAAGTGTGGCCCACCTTCTCATCTCCCATCTCAACCGTTCATTCATCATCTACCACCATCAAAAGTGAAGATAAGGAGCCTAGAAGATCAAGGGAGCAAGGAGAAGGCCTAGAGGTGAGTGATCCTTGAGTTTCTACCATTGATTTCATGATTTATGTAGGACCCAATTTGATGTTTGTGTCGCAATCATATGAGGGACCCATAGTGGCGGGGTCCCTCCATCTACACTGCTAATTTCTCTCTCTCTCTCTCTCTCTCTCTCTCTCTCTCTCTCTCTCTCCCCTTCTTTGGTGTGATGTCTTGTGGCCACCATGTGCAAGGCGATCTTGGCCGCCTGATTGTGAGGCCCACCTTGTAGTGGGTCCGTTAGACGGCCAAGATGAAGGAAGACACAAATATCATGTTGATCCAACCGATGGGCCACCTTCATGTGGGACCCACCTTGATGTGTGAGCCACTTCCATATGGGACCCACCACAATGATGCGTTTAGCCATGCCATCCAGCGTCTCTGGACACTGGACGTGATCTAGGTGTGGCTAACCTGGAGTGCTTGTACTGACATGGTAGTGTACTAACAATCTTTAAAAAAATAGAATATAATAATATATAAAGTGTTTGGGTGGGCTGCTCATGTAGACCCCACCTTGATGCATATACTTAATCCAAGCCATCTATCCCGTTTCCCAGATCATTTTACGCGTTGAGCCGAAAAATGAGGTTGATCCGACTTCCTGACGGGCCATAGTTTGGATGATAAACTTCCCACCATTGAAATACTACCGGATGTTTCGGTACGCCAAAACTTGTCCAATATTGGACTCGTTGGGATTATATCGAGCCACAGGGACCAATGGTTGGGTTGGATTCGTCCGAGGTGGGCCCTACCTACCTAAAAAAAACCGCCGGACTTTGGTTTTCAAAAAAAAATTAAAAATTAAAAAATAAAACAGCAGCAGCGTTGCTGCTAATGCTGACAGAAGACGTAGACAGCGCCTGCAGCTGCGTGGGCGGGCGGACGGACGAGCTGGGCCTCACGGCCCCAGCTGTGGGTCCCCACCGTGATGCGTTTCGAACATCAACGTCGTGCATTGGGTGGGCCCTTAGGGCAGTGGCCCCCTTGCCAAAAATCAGTCGTATACAGAACTCAGGTGGGCCATACCATCTAAAATCACGTGAGGACATGCCTAAAACATATAAAATCACTCGGTGGGGCCTACCTGAAATTTGGATGCAACTGAAATCTGGTCTGAACCCTCAGCCTAGTGGGACGCACATAATGGGTGGGCTGGATTTGTGAACCACATCACGGTGGGCTCCCTATCCACTTGACCCAATCAACAGATTGGGTGAAAAATAAATATTACGGTGGGCCCCCCACTGACCGTGTGACCTTATAAATAGGTTGGGTGGCAAATGAACATTACAGTGGGCCCCATGGCCATGTGACCCTATCAACAAGTTGTATGGAAAATAAACATTCCAGTGGGCCCCAGTTTTTCCCTGGTCCACGTGACCTTATAAACAGTTGGATTGCAAATAAACATTACAGTGGGCCCTAGGCCCATGTGACCCTATGAACAATTTGGATGGAAAATAAACATTATGTTGGGCCCTAGGTTGGGTGGAAAATAAACATTATGGTGGGTCCTACTTAGGGTATGTATTATGTCCACACCTTTCATCAGTGTAGACCTCCACCATGGAGTATGTGATTTATTTATGCCTTCCATCCTTATGGGACCTACCATGATGCATGAGTTTCATCCAAACCGTCCAACCATTTTGGAGATTATTCTAAGGCCATTGTTGAGGCCCATCTTAATGTATTTGTAGCCCGCCCACTGAGGCCCACTTTGATATATATGAAACCCATGTTATAAGGCTTATTATGATGTATTCAAGGCCCATGGGTCGAGGCCTAATAAGGCGTACATAAGGCCCATTGTAGTGTGATTCCATATGATATGTGTTTCATCTATGCAGTCTATTCATGGGACCCACCGTAATGTATGCGTTGTATATCCGGCCGGTGGGGCCCATTCTGAGATTCATGAGGCCCGCCTGCTAGCTGTGCATGGCCAATTTAATGTATATAGGCCCATTGGTGTGGCCCGTGGATACCTTCCACTTGATGTATACGAGACCCATTGGTGTGGCCCATGTGATATGGCCGACTCGATATATATAAGGCCCATTGGTGCGGCACGTGGATGCGATCCACTTGATGTATTTAACGGCCCATGGGTTGAGGCCTAATGTAATAAATATAGGGCCACGAGTGAGGCCCAATGAGACGTATGTGGGGCCTTTGTATGGGACTGAACGTAATGTATACGAGGTCCATTGCGATGTGTGATTACTCCAAGATGTATGTAATGATGGTTATGACGGGTCATGCCTTGGGAGCAATGATGATTTAATGGTCACATTGATGGGCAATGATGGTTTAATGTCCACATTGTGACCTTTCCTTAGGCTCTTTGTTAGGTCGATGTCGAGGTCGATGGCTGATTCTGATTTGTCGTGGTCGATTGTCGTGACCGATTGCCGATTTCGATTGTCGGATCGATTGCAGATTTTGATTGACATGACCGATTTGCTGATTTTGATTATCAATCGATTTCGATTGTCGTGACCGATTGCCGATTCCAATTGACGTGACCGAATTGTCGATTCTGATTATCGATCGATCTCGATTGTCATGGCCGATTACCGATTCCGATTGACATGATCGATTTGTCGATCCTGATTATCGATCGATCCCGAGTGTCATGACCGATTGCCGATTCCGATTGTCGGACCGATTGCCGATTCTGATTGACGTGACCGATTTGCCGATTCTGATTATCGATTCTGATTGTCGTGACTGATTGCCAATTTAAATTGGCGTGACCGAATTGTTGATTTTAATTATCGATCGATTCCGATTGTCGAGGCCGATTGTATAGGACGATTCCGATTGTCGAAGCCGAGTATCGAGACCGATTCCAATTGTCGAGGCCGACTCCGAGTGTCGATTTCGATTGTTGAAGCCGATTTTGATTTTGATTATCATGATTTCGATTGTTGAGGCCGATTTCAATTGTCAAGGCTGATTCTAATTATCGAGGCCGATTGTCGAGACCTATATAATGTATATGCGACCCGTAGTTGAGGCCCATTGTGATGTGTATTCGGTCTGCATGATGTGCATTCGGCCCGTGTTTGACGCCCAATGTGATGTATATGCGGCTCGTATTTGAGGCCTGTTGTGATGTGTATTCAGCCTGTGTTTAAGGCCCAATGTGATGTATATGAGGCCTATGTGATGAGGCCCATTGTAATGCATTTGAGGGTCAGGTGATGTAGCCCATTGTGATGTATGTTAGGCCCATATGAAAGGCCCATCGTGATGTATATTAAGTTTTTGAGTGAGACCCATGGTGTTGTATATTTGGCCCTTGTGTGAGGCCATGGGTTCACTATATGTTAGGCTCTATGTGGGTCATTCCTTGGAGGCAATGTTGGTTAAATGTCCACATTGTCGAGGCCGATTGTTGATGCCGGTTATTAATACCAATTATGAGTATGTGACAACATAACATTATGATACATGCCCATACACATCATCTGCATGTTTGTTATGAGATATGATTAACCATTGCATATGTCATTGGGCAGGTTGATATGAGACTCCTTGATAGGCGGAGGTTATCTCACATGAGCGCACAGCATGCACATGATTGATGTATGACTGGATTATATGACTCATGCATCACGCATTTTGTGATATGACTATTATACACCCTAGCGATATCAGGGCCGTAGCCTCCACAGGCATATCGTGGATGGCCAGATGGGACACCAAAAATGTTTAGTTCTAGCATACGGGTGTCATAGATGTCCATGGGTGAAAATCTCTAAACCTCCGTGGTTAGGAGACGCCCTAACATCGAGACCGAGTGGATATATATGAGCGCATGAGGGCCGTATACCAGTAGGTCACGTCTCCCACTATGTCGTGGTCAGTTGGGAGGGGGTGTGACCTTACTCGCCTGAGTGAGGGGGCAATGTTTAGGTTGAGTTTGACCAGCTTGAGGAATGAGTCCGCTATCGATGAGCCGGGCCTGATATTGGCAGGCGGATAGTGACATCTCTTCCACTTACCCAGTTGTGCGCTTGGATAGGGGCAGTAAGCTGGTGTAGAGTGTAATAGACCTCGGTGATGATCTCAGAGAGAAACCGTATTGATATGTGATTGAGCAGGAGTTGCATACTCATTCATTCATTCATTCACTATCCACTCGGGCTGGTGGTGCGCACTATTTGTTACGTGTACCTTCGCAATGACCAGGATTTCGGTTGGACGCGCAACTAACCGGAGATCAGGAGTTTATCACATTGAGTCTGACTATCCAAATTTAAGTATGAGACTAGTTTGGATAGAAGTCCTTTGTGATGGACCTCATAGCCTGCGATACTATGTACTATCATCCCGACTTCACACTCTAGCATGGTCATTCCATTCGCACCGCATATTGCATTCATTCGTGGCATATAGCATTCTAGGTTACGGTGTTTCTGCATTTATATGGTCTAGATATGCTGATGCTATTCGTGAACTCATTAGGAATTGCATATTGCATCGCATCCTTGACATCTGATATTTGGCTCTTTATGACTCCTCATTTGCATAACTGTTCTATATTGCATATTCTGATATTGAATGACTCATGGACTTATCTGTATTTCGCTTACTTTGTTATCACAGGATTTATGATCTTGTCAGTATTTCTGCTTACTTTGATAATTCATGATCTTGTCAGTATTTCTGCTTATTTCGGTATTGTATAATTTATGGATTACCAATATTTTCGGTTTTGTATGAAGATATGACACTGCATTGAATACTTAACACTTACCTTGTACACACACTTACACCACCCTTTAAGCTTTTTATAAGCTTATGCACGATAAATGCGCGCAGGTGATGTTAGGTTGCAGTAGTGTTGAGCTTGGAGTGTACAACAGTCTTCTGAAACTTGATTTTCGATTTATGTATTTCCCTTTCAACATTGTATTCAAATGATTATATTAGTGGATATGTGATGATGATGTTGCCTTTATAATTTGGGTAGACTTGTGGTTATGCTTATTACGAGTTAAATGTATATTGAAAAATCCTCCTTGTAGGATCCCAGGATCGGAATTCGGCGTATGGACGCTGGGAGCCAAGAATGGGGTACTACGGAAGCTGTCGGCACCGGATTCGGCGATCGGGAATTTTGTGAGCCCGGTTTTCGAGTTTGGGATGTGACAATCCCCTTCACTTCACGGTCAATTCTGTGCATTTTACAGTCAGTTTTCTTCATTTCACTGTCAATTCCATGCATTTCACGGTCAATCTCGACGATTCCCCTTCACTTCACGGTCAATTCCGTGCATTTCACGGTCAATTCCCTTTATTTCACGGTCAATTATATGCATTTCACGGTCAATTCCAGTAATTCCCCTTCACTTCATAGTCAATTTAATTAATTTCACGGTCAATACCTTTCACTTCACTGTTAATTCTGTGCATTTCACATTCAATTCCCTTCATTTCACGGTCCATTCGATGCATTTCACGGTCAATTTCGGCGATTCCCCTTCACTTCACGGTCAATACAATTCATTTCACGGTCAATTCCCTTCACTTCACGACCAATTTTCTTCATTTCATGGTCAATTCCCTTCATTTCACGGTCAATTCCATGCATTTCACAGTCAATCCCGGCGATTCCCTTACACTTCACGGTCAATTCCATGCATTTCACGGTCAATTTGCTTCACTTCATGGTCAATTCCGTGCATTTCACGGTCAATTTCCTTCATTTTACGGTCAATTCCATGCAATTCACGGTCAATTTCGACGATTCCCCTTCACTTCACGATCAATTCGATTCATTTCACGGTCAATTCCCTTCACTTCACAGTCAATTCCGTGCATTTCACGGTTAATTCCCTTCATTTCACGGTCAATTCTGGCGATTCCCCTTCACTTCATATTCAATTTCCTTCACTTCACAGTCAATTTCGTGCATTTCACAGTCAATTCCCTTCATTTCATGGTCAATTCCATGCATTTCATGGTCAATTCCGGCGATTCCCCTTCACTTCACGGTCAATTCCCTTCACTTCACAGTCAATTCCATGCATTTCATGGTCGATTCCATGCATTTCATGGTCAATTCCGGCGATTCCCCTTCACTTCACGGTCAATTCAATTCATTTAACGGTCAATTCCCTTCACTTCACGGTCACTTCTGTGCATTTCACGATCAATTCCCTTCATTTCACAGCCAATTCCATGCATTTCACTCCGTTCACTCCCTTACGCTCAAATACACATCTGAACTCATCTTTGTCATCCCTATTCCCTCAAATAAATGTCCGAACTCATCTCTTCCATCCATATTCCTTCTTTTCACCCATTTTCTTCATTAAATCTCCATCCTACGATCACATTACATCTTCCATGTTCCATTCTACTAAAGGCTACCTGCGTACATTTTCTGAGAGGACATGAATGCGTTGATGAACGTAAAATGTTGTAGGCTTTTCTCCGAAGAACATGTTTCACATCAACGTCTGGATTGACCACGAAATGCATGAAATTGACCGTGAAGTGAAGGGAATTGACCGTGAAATGCATTGAATTGACCGTGAAGTAAAGGGAATTGACCGTGAAATGCATGGAATTGACTGTGAAGTAAAGGGAATTGACCGTGAAATGCATGGAATTGACCGTGAAGGGAAGGGAATTGACCGTGAAATGTATTGAAATGACCGTGAAGTAAAGGAAATTGACCATGAAATGCATGGAATTGACCGTGAAGTGAAGGGAATTGACCGTGAAATGCATGGAAATAACCGTGAAGTGAAGAGAATTGATCGTGAAATGCATTGAATTGACCGTGAAGTAAATGGAATTGACCATGAAATGCACGGAATTGACCGTGAAGTGAAGGGAATTGACCGTGAAATGCATTGAAATGACCTTGAAGTAAAGGGAATTGACCGTGAAATGCATGGAATTGAACGCGAAGTGAAGGGAATTGACCGTGAAATGCATTGAAATGACCACGGAGTAAAGGGAACTGATCGTGAAATGCATGGAATTGACCGTGAAGTGAAGCGAATTAACCATGAAATGCATGGAAATGACCGTGAAGTAAAGGAAATTGACAGTGAAATGCATTAAAATGGCTGTGAAGTAAAGGGAATTGACCGAGAAATGCATGGAATTGACCCTGAAGTGAAGGGAATTGATCGTGAAATGCATTGTAATGACCATGAAGTGAAGGGAATTGACCATGAAATGCATGGAATTGACCGTGAAGTGAAGCAACTTGACCATGAAATGCATGGAAATGACCGTGAAGTGAAGTGAATTGACCGTGAAGTAAAGGGAATTGACCATGAAATGCATTAAAATGACCATGAAGTAAAGGGAATTAACTGTGAAATGCATGGAATTGACTGAGAAGTGAAGTGAATTGACCGTGAAATGCATGGAAATGACCATGAAGTGAAGTGAATTGATCGCGAAATGCATTGAATTGACCGTGAAGTGAAGGGAATTGACCGGGAATTGCATTGAAATGATCGCGAAGTAAGGGCCTGTTTGATTTTCATCGTTTCACCGAGAAAAGGTAAATACCCTGGAAATGGGTGATTATTACCGTTTCGCCTGTTTGAATATTTACGGGGATTTCACTTCTTAGGAACCGGTTCAAAAGTAACAGTGGCCGTTTTAGGACCCCATCTTGATGTATGTGATATATCTGTTCCGTTCATCCATTTTATCACAACATTTTCAGATATGAGAAGAAAAATGAGTTAGATCCAACACTCAACTGGCTTGTACCACAAGAAACAATGGCCCCAGGAAGTTTTTAACAGTAAGTATTTAATTCACATTTTTTTATGGCGTGGTCCACTTGAGCATTGGATATGCCTCATTTTTTGGCTTATATCATAAATTTATCTGACATAATGGATGAACGGTGTGGATATATGATATGCCTCATGGTGGGACCCACAAATGTTTTACAATATTTGCCATTTTTACCTTTAAAAAGTACGTTGTCAAATCAGTTACGGGGAAGGGTGCGGCAACTTCGGAGGAAAATAATTATTACTTTTTTACACGCTATTTACCATTTCACCAAAAATCAAACACGTCCTAAAGGGAATTGACCGTGAAATGCATCGAATTAATCGTGAAGTGAAGCGAATTGACTGTGAAATGCATTGAATTGACCGTGAAGTGAAGCGAATTGACCGTGAAATGCATTGAATTGACCGTGAAGTAAAGGGAATTGACCGTGAAATGCATGAAATTGACAGTGAAGGGAAGGGAATTGACCGTGAAATGTATTGAAATGACCGTGAAGTAAAGGGAAATTGACCGTGAAATGCATGGAAATGACCGTGAAGTGAAGAGAATTGACCGTGAAATGCATTGAATTGACCGTGAAGTAAACGTAATTGACCGTGACGTAAAGGGAATTGACCGTGAAATGCATTGAAATGACCATGAAGTAAAGGGAATTGACCATGAAATGCATGGAATTGAACGTGAAGTGAAGGGAATTGACCATGAAATGCATTGAAATGACCATGAAGTAAAGGGAACTAATCGTGAAATGCATGGAATTGACCGTGAAGTGAAGCGAATTGACCATGAAATGCATGGAAATGACCGTGAAGTAAAGGAAATTGACAGTGAAATGCATTAAAATGACCGTGAAGTAAAGGGAATTGACCGAGAAATGCATGGAATTGACCGTGAAGTGAAGGGAATTGACCATGAAATGCATTGTAATGACCATGAATTGAAGGGAATTGACCATGAAATGCATGGAATTGACCGTGAAGTGAAGCGACTTGACCGTGAAATGCATGGAAATGACCGTGAAGTGAAGCGAATTGACCGTGAAGTAAAGGGAATTGACCGTGAAATGCATTAAAATGACCGTGAAGTGTAGGGAATTGACTGTGAAATGCATGGAATTGACCGAGAAGTGAAGCGAATTGACCGTGAAATGCATGGAAATGACCATGAAGTGAAGCGAATTGACCGTGAAATGCATTGAATTGACCGTGAAGTGAAGGGAATTGACCGTGAAGTGAAGGGAATTGACCGGGAATTGCATTGAAATGACCGCGAAGTAAAGGGAATTGACCATGAAATGCATGGAATTAATCGTTAAGTGAAGCGAATTGACCGTGAAATGCATTGAATTGACCGTGAAGTGAAGCGAATTGACCGTGAAATGCATTGAATTGACCGTGAAGTAAAGGGAATTGACCGTGAAATGCATGGAATTGACCTTGAAGTGAAGGGAATTGACCATGAAATGCATTGAAATGACCGTGAAGTAAAGGGAATTTTCCGTGAAATGCACGGAATTGACCGTGAAGTGAAGTGAATTGATCGTGAAATGCATGGAAATGACCGTGAAGTGAAGCATATTGACCGTGAAATGCATTGAATTGACCGTGAAGTAAAGTGAATTTACCGTGAAATGCATGGAATTGACCGTGAAATGCATTGAAATGACCGTGAAGTAAAGGGAATTGACTGTGAAATGCATGGAATTGACCGTGAAGTGAAGGGAATTGACCATGAAATGCATTGAATTGACCGTGAAGTAAAGGGAATTGACCGTGAAATGCATAGAATTGACTGTGAAGTGAAGGAATTGACTGTGAAATGCATGGAATTGACCGTGAAGTGAATGAAATTGACCTTGAAATGCATGAAATTGACCGTGAAGTAAAGGGAATTGACTGTGAAATGCATGGAATTAACCGTGAAGTAAAGCAAATTGACCGTGATATGCATGGAATGACTGTGAAGTGAAAGGAATTAACCGTGAAATGCATTGAATTGACCGTGAAGTAAAGGGAATTGACCGTGAAATGCATGAAATTAACCATGAAGTGAAGGGAATTGATCGTGAAATGCATTGAAATGACTGTGAAGTAAAGGGAATTGACCGTGAAATGCATGGAATTGACCGTGAAGTGATGTGAATTGACCGTGAAATACAAGAAATTGACCATGAAGTAAAGGGAATTGACCGTGAAATGCATTGAAATGACCGTGAAGTAAAGGGAATTGACCATGAAATGCATGGAATTGACTGTGAAGTGAAGCTAATTGACCATGAAATGCAGGGAAATGACTGTGAAGTGAAGGGAATTGACTGTGAAATGCATTGAATTGACCGTGAAGTAAAGGGAATTGACCAAGAAATGTATGGAATTGACGGTGAAGTGAAGACAATTGACCGTGAAATGCATTGAAATAACCGTGAAGTAAAGGGAATTCACCGTGAAATGCATGGAATTGACCGTGAAGTGAAGCGAATTGACCGTTAAATGCATTGAAATGACCGTGAAGTAAAGGGAATTAAGCGTGAAATCCATGGAATTGATGTTAAAGTGAAGAGAATTGACCGTGAAATACATTGAAATGACCGTGAAGTAAAGGGAATTGACCATGAAATGCATGGAATTGACCGTGAAATGCATGGAAATGATCGTGAAGTGAAGGGAATTGACCGTGAAGTAAAGGGAATTGACCGTGAAACGTATGGAATTGACCGTGAATTGCATTGAAATGACCGTGAAGTAAAGGGAATTGACCGTGAAATGCATGAAATTGACCGTGAAATACATTGAATTGACCGTAAAGTAAAGGGAATTGACTGTGAAATGCATGGAATTGATCGTGAAGTGAAGGAAATTGACCGTGAATCATTGAATTGACCGTGAAGTGAAGGAAATTGACAGTGAAATGCATTGAATTGACCGTGAAGTAAAGGGAATTGACCGTGAAATGCATGGAATTGACCATGAAGTGAAGCGAATTGACTGTGAAATGCATCGAATTGACCGTGAAGTAAAGGGAATTGACCGTGAAGTAAAGGGAATTGACCGTGACGTGAAGGGAATTGACCGTGAAATGCATTGAAATGACCATGAAGTAAAGGGAATTGACCATGAAATGCATGGAATTGACCGTGAAGTGAAGTGAATTGACGGTGAAATGCATAGAAATGACCGTGAAGTGAAGCGAATTAATCGTGAAATGCATTGAATTGACCGTGAAGTAAAGGGAATTGACCGTGAAATGCATGGAATTGACCGTGAAGTGAAGGGAATTGACCATGAAATGCATTGAAATGACCGTGAAGTAAAGGGAATTGACTGTGTAATGCATGAAATTGACTGTGAAGTGAAGGGAATTGACCGTGAAATGCACGGAAATGACCGTGAAGTGAAGCGAATTGACGGTGAAATGCATTGAATTGACCGTGAAGTAAAGGAAATTAACCGCAAAATGCATGGAATTGACCGTGAAGTGAAGGAAATTGACCATGAAATGCATTCACATGACCGTGAAGTAAAGGGAATTGACCGTGAAATGCATGGAATTGACCGTGAAGTGAAGCGAATTGACCGTGAAATGCTTGGAAATGACCGTGAAGTGAAGGGAATTGACCTTGAAATGCATGAAATTGACCGTGAAGTAAAGGGAATTGACCGTAAAATGCATGGAATTGACCGTGAAATGCATTGAAATGACCCTGAAGTAAAGGGAATTGACCGTGAAATACATGGAATTGACCGTCAAGTGAAGCGAATTGTCCGTGAAACGCGTGGAAATGACTATGAAGTGAAGGGGAATTGACTGTGAAATGCATTGAATTGACCGTGAAGTAAAGGGAATTGACCGTGAAATGCATTGAAATGATCGTGAAGTGGGAATTGACCGTGAAATGCATGGAATTAACCGTGAAGTGAAGCGAATTGACCGTGAAATGTATGGAAATAACCGTGAAGTGAAGGGAATTGACCTTGAAATGCATGAAATTGACCATGAAGTGAAGGGAATTGACCTTGAAATGCATGAAATTGACCATGAAGTGAAGGAAATTTGTCGGAATTCACCGTGAAATGCATGAAATTGATCGCAAAATTAATGAAATTTACAACGAACTAATTGAAATTGACCGTGTAGTGAATGAAATTGATTGCGAACTGATTGAAATTGACCGTGAAGTGAATAAAATGGATTTTCGACCGTCGGCCTGATAGAATCTTGAAAAATAAGCTGGTTGGTTGGTTAACTTCTCCTACTCAAAATCATATATGATAAGTTAAGTAACTCATTCTAATTTAGGAGATATACTTGTTAAATGAATAAAGAAATAAATGAATTAAAAGATAGAAAAATAATTTTATATACTTATATGTACATTTTTACACGACAAGGTAAAAGAGAAAAATGTAACGGTGAACAGTACTCCTTGTATAAAAAAAAATTTGCCAAACTGGCTTTTTTTTCCCCATGGAATCCCATTGCTTTTGTGGGTCCCATAACGAGGTCTGTGTTATATCCAAACCGTCCATCTATTTGGCCAACTCATATTAAGGCTTGAGACGAAAGATATAGCTATCAAGTGGACCACACTGTAAAAGACAGTGGAGGATTGAATGTCTACAATTGAAACCCTCTTAGGGTTACAGAAGTTTTGGATTGTTATGAAATTTGTTTTTAATCTTCACCGAGGCCTTTGTGACCTTATGAATAGATTGGATGGAAAATAAATGTTATGGTGGCCTTCCAGAAGTTTTAACAGTGAAAATCAATTTCCCCGATGCTCTTTAGCTTGTGGTCTTGATCTTTGGATATGATTTTTTATTTTTTTGGATAATGCTCCAAAATGATCTCGAAATATGGAAGAACGTTGTGGATATAATAAATACATAACTGAGGGGCCATGTAACTTTGATCTCTCTTGAACCGTTCGTACAATTCGGAGTTAGAGGGCCGTCAGCGCTCGTCTTCGAGCACCAGCAGATCCGCTTCTGGAACAAAAAGCAGAGTCATTTTCGACCTGCGAAAAGCTGTCCGTACACTGAGGCATATTCTTGGGAGTTAAATATAAGTGAGCCTTAAAAAGGATATGGCCATAAATGGGTCGAACTCGTACAGTTGCAAATTTCTCGTTGTTGTACACGCGCAATCATACGGTTGGATGATATCTCCACATCACACGTACGTTTCAGATGCAACCATCCATCTTGTGATTGACGTTATTGGTAGGATGTGATGTTTTACCTAGAAATGAGAGCGGAATGCGAGAGTAGGATACGAATACTGCTCTCCTCAAACACGTGTGAAGCATCAGGGCCATTCCCTTGGATCGACACAGCCCTATATATACTGTGGCCAAAAAATCCTCATGGCCCAGTTATCAGGTGCTTCACAAGCTATGTGGGGCCCAAAGAGATTCCTGTGATAAATCTACTTAGTCCATCAGTTTCTAAATGCCACAATAGTCCAGGAGTACAAAAGTCATTTAGATCCAAACCTCAAGTAGGCCACACCACACTAAACAGTGAGAATGGAAACGTTCACTGTTGAAAACTTCCTGGAGCTGATAATGAAGTTTATTTTCCATCCAAACCGTTCATCGGGTTGTAACTACTCCGGTAAATTATTTTAAGAAATATTATTATGATACAAAACTTATGTGGACCCCGCGAAGTTTCCAACGTGAGTGTTCAATCCCTGCTGTTTCAAGTGGTGTAGCCCACAGAAGTTTTTTATCTGGCTGATTTTTAGAATCCTGCCTTATTGTGGTCTTTAGAAACTGATGGACCGGGTGGATTTGTCACGGGAATCTCTATGTGCTCCACATAGCTCTTAACCACAGCAACTTCCCCTGGCAGGGGCACATGAAATTCGCGTCCGGTCGTTGGTAGTTGGTACGATCAGGGAACCGCGTGATGCGCGCGTGCACAACACGTGCTGCCCACTAAAATTTTGTGTAAGATCTACGCCGTTCAACGTGGGAACATTGGACATCACGTGTCCATTGATCTCACACGTGTATCAAATTCATGTTAAGTCTCAAAAACGTAGTTAGATTATCATTCTTTCAATGTTCCAGTAGAGTACCGAAAGTCCAGTGGTTACTTGAGAGTGAAGGATTACCTACCGTTGGCTCTCTCATTTTGGATTCTGAAAACTTTGATACTCTGGCGCGGTGGGATGGATGATACACAGGCACTTTGTAAGTGCATGCATGCCATAGAAATAATTCGAATCCAAACGATGAGTCGCAGTTTAGATATATAAGGAACCAAAGATTACGCTTATTTGATGATATGAATGTAAGAGCAGTGGACATTTAGTGGACGGTCAATATTGAAAAAAAAGAATCCAACGGTTCTATTTTCAACCAATAAGTGTCCACGAATCAGAGGTTAGGATTGTTCAGCTAATCCAGTTATGGAATTGGGACTTTAGAGATAGCGCGTTCTTCAATTTAGTCCGTTTAGTACGATCTGATAGATGCTAGAGTGCCGTGTATCAAGCGTCATATTCTGGCAGAGTATCAAATAGTGGAAATATCCAATTTGAGAAGATGGCGACGAAATAGTCAAAGAAATGGTCAGTGTTGGGAGTCTGGGCCGTATCAGCCAGGCCCATTTTATTTTGATGGGCTTGATTCTATAGGCCCACTCATGGATTGGAGCCCGAATTTTTAGCGGCTGTGATTGAACAGGATGACTATGTTTTTGCCTTCCTAAAGGTCAGATGAATTGGTACTTTCCCATTTGTTTAACGGTACTGGATGAGTATTATATAATGGGCCCTGTCGAACTGAGCCCGTTGTCATAGATTGATGGGCCTTCGAGACCCACCTGATGAATGGTTAGATAGGTACTCGGTTCTGCCCCATACTTGTCGGGGCCCACCTGATGAATGGTTAGATAGGTACTCGGTTCTGCCCCATACTTGTCGGGGCCCACCTGATGAATGGTTCAGATGTTGTAAATGCCTGCGTGTGTAACGCACGGCCGTTAGCCACACGTGCGGGTTTTGTGGGAGGATCGGGACCGTTCATCACAGAGGGTCCAGGGATCTTAACAGTCAGTATTGTCAAATGTCTTCTTAACTGACCGTTAGGATGAGCCAATCAGTCAGATTACTGACCTATAGACTCTCCACAAAGGGCCCACCTGATGCATGTTCAGATCACATCATGAGTGCCACGTGTACTTTTTGTGTGGATCCAGCACAAGTAGAGATCTAAAAAATCTAGCCCAAACTTTGATTCCAGAATAGACTTCACTTGGGGCTTAATCACAAGCAATATGAATAAGCAATAACCTCGGGGAAGTTATTTAATACTCTGGTGGTGCATGATGCTTGATACAGGCACTAGTAAAATAGTACATTATTCATCTTAAACCATTCAAATTGGGGGTACCACTGTAACTACTTTATCCTCCAAAATTCATATTGATTGAACAATCCGGCCTCTTATTTTGGGACCATGTCCCCATCTAAAAGTCGGACCCAGGTTCTAGACGCTTGGAACCTGGATTTCAAACCGTGGATTATCCTGGATTTTTAGTTGTGTGGCAGCTTGAAATTTAGAAATAGTGTTTGGCAGCATGGATTTTGACTTTGGTGCTATCTGGAATATTTTGTGTATATTCATATAATAATCAAATTGATAAGATCCAAACCATCTATTCTGTGGCCATATCATTGATCGGCCATGATTAAAAAAAAAAACTATCTTTGGTTGAACAACAGTCACCATCCAATAAAAGGAAATTTTCTCGCTGACCATTGCTAATTTCTGTCTTTTAGTGGTGCCATCTATTAAATGGTTAGGATTTATCCCAACAGTGTGATTTTGGGACTATGAACCATTGGCTTTTAGATCTGTCAAATGAATGGTTTGGATCTGGTTAAGTCAGCCTAATATAACCAGGAAAAAAAAAAAAAAACATAGAGGCACGGTTACCTCCTATTTCTCCATATGGTACCATGCGCTACTAGAAAAGATCTGGAAGCGGATTGGCTGGTGAATTGACGTCAGCAAGTTCTGTCGGTCACATCGTGAGGTATATGTAATATCCAAACCGTCCATCCATTTTACAAGCTCCTCTTAAGGCTTGAGACGAAAAATAAAGAAGATCTAAATATCAATTGGACCACACTGCAAAAAGTAGTGGGGGATTGAACGTCTACCATTGAAACCCTTTTGGGGTCACAGAAGTTTCGGATCAAAGTGAAATTTGTTTTTCCTCTTCATCTATGTATTTGTGACCTTATTAATAATAAAAGTAATGGTGAGCCTACAAAGTTTTTAACGGCAAAAATCATCACTCCCGCTGCTATTTTTTGTGCGGTCCATTTGAGCTCTAGATATGTTTAATTTTTTGGCTAGTACTCTAAAATGATCTCAAAAAATGGGTGAAGGGTATAAATATAATAAATACATCGTTGGCAGGTCATGTAACTTTGATCTCCTTTGGACCGTTTGTACAACTGGGAGCTTGAGAAGCGTCGGTGCTCGTCTTTGCACCACACGTATCTACGCCAGCTATATAGCTGATGTATAGTACACCAGCCAATCCGCTTCCAAAAGATACGTGGGCCTACCATAATATATATGTTTTATCGATACCATACCTCCGTTTATTTTACAACATGATAAAGTAAATTCAAATCTCAAGCAGAACACGCCATAAGAAATAGTGTCCATTACAAAGTTCTTAACATCTTCAAAAGTTTCTTATCAAGCTGATATTAACAAGGGTTCTTGAGGCGTATAGACCTCAGGTATCACCCAACAAGTTTACTCGCTGCAAGCAAATCTTAATTTGCAAACTAGACCTAAGGTTGTACGGCTGAACCTAAGAAGATTAAAATACCCCTCCTTTTTCAGGTGCTTACTCTAATAGTCAATGGGTATTTTGGTCTTTTAAGTAGGTGCCGTACTCCAAAAAGTCTATTCGCCTATAAAAAGTTTCCGCCGGCCCTATTATTTCTATTAATAAGTTAGATGGCATATAAACATCACAGAATCTTAAAAAGATTTTAATAACGGGTTCAATCACAACTGTTCATTGTGGTGTGGTCCACAAAGATTTGGGTCTGCCTCACTTTTGGACTGATGGCTCAGGATGAGCTGAAAATTAAAAAAATAAAATAAAATCAAACAGCGTTAGTAACACTAGGGTCGACGGAATATTTCCTAATAGCTCGCGATACCAACTGACGCCGGTGCTGTGTTGTGTGCTGCTATATTCGAGGAACAGGATCAGAGATGCGGATTGCTTCGAGACCACGTCAACGGGTCTATAGATCAGCATGATGTATATATTTTATCCAAGCCGTCCATTCATTTTACGAGCTAATTTTAGAGCATCAGCTAAAAATATAGACAAATCCAAACCTTAGGTGGGCCACTCCACAGGAAATGATGAAAATATTAACGCCCACCGCTGAAACCTTCTTGCAGCCCACATATTGTTTATTATTTACTGTTGAACATATTTATAAAGCTACGGATACATGACTGAAGGAAAATCACAAGGATCGCCAAATGCAATGGGTGGTTTGGCACCATGGATTTGAGAGAAACTTAGGGCCTATTTGGCCATTGGTATTAAGCTGTATTAAATGGAATTGCATTACTAATCTCACCTCGAGATTGGAAATGACATGTTTGGAAGGAGTGTGAGATAGGATTAAAATTAATTTTATAGGCTTTGAAAAATGAGCCTCTTGTTTGGAAGTGTGAGATGAGACTTCCAAATCCAATGGATGATGAATTTTTCCTTTACCTAAGGGCCTGTTTGGCCAGACAAATCCCATGGGATTAGGAGGGATGGGATGGATTTTTAAGGTAATAATGGTGGTGTCAGTGGATAGGTTTAAGATCCATGGGATTGCTATATCCCCTGACAAGTGCACTGGGTCTGTTTGGCACGCCCGGCATATCTCGGGATTTTACTTTCCAATCCGTCCAACCGAGGGATGGGATCAATTTTAAGGTAATGATGGTGATGGCAGTGAATTGTTTTAAGATCCATGGGATTGCTTATATCCCGTGACAAGCTCACCAAGTTTGTTTGGCTCGTCATGCATATCTCAGGATATTGCGATCCCATCCCTCCTAATACCATGGGATCGGTCCAGCCAAACAGGCCCCAAGTGTAATTTAATTTGAAAGAAAATCTTAGGATTTACTTTTAATTGCATATATTCCAAACATGGTAATGGAAAACATGGGATACACTCAATTCAAGGATAATACCTTACATATACATTTATTGTTACTTCTACAATTCCATCCACCTTAATCCCACCTAATGCAGTTGGCCAAACAGGCCCTTATGGGGTTTCAAATCCCATGGTTGCTTGCTTGGTAGGGGGGTTTCAAATCCAGTGTTTGAAATCCTCTCAAATAGGGTTCGAAATCCTTAGTGAGAGCTCCTATTATATCTAAAATCATTCCAGTAGTTGCATGCTACAATACTATTATTCTATTAGGCCACTAATAATATCTAAAAACACTTTAATATAATAATTAGCACCTTCCAAACATTATCCATATAAATCAACCTTTAAAATCATTGGTTAGCCACTTGGACATTACCTTATTCTTGTGGCTCATAGCATATTTGAAATTTAATCATTTTCGGATAAAGCATATGTTTCGGTAGGATTATTACAACCATTGTGCCGAACACTGTATATGTCATTAATTATAGATATTAAAGTTGATTTAATAATTAAATTCAAATCCCTTAGATATACATGCATAGCTACTTTTGGATTAAGTTAATCCCAATCAGGGTGCCAAACACAATACGAGTATTTCAAAATCAGGGTTCCGAATCCACAATCCCACACAAACAGGCCCTAAAACTTTCATATCCTGTTTTCAATGGTAGGCAAAAATTCGCCCGTTTCTCATCGTGTGGTTCACTATAGCTTTTAATATGGCTCGTATGGATCATAGGATGAAATGAGCGGGAAAAATATGAACGGCGTGGATAAAACAAATACATTACGGCGGGTCCCACAGAGTCCTGTTATGCGTCAGCGAGTATGTCTTTTGCGTATACGAGAACAGGGTTGTTTTACACGTGAAATAAACAAATCATAATCCATACCTCCGAATTCACGGGCCCAGTACAGATAGAGCATATTAAAATAAAAAAATAGATTGAAAATTCTTAAGCAGTTAAAAATAAATACCCATCTATTCATATAATCTAGGCCGTTAACTACTTTTTATTCCAGCCGTCTAAGTTTAGGACACCAATCTGACAGTCGTAATGATCATTTTTAATCTATCGTAGGACCCTTATGACATGCGTCCGATATTTGAAGACTTGGACTGGAATAGACTCTTCCCACGTGTAGAATGCACGTATGCGCGTGTATGGATGCGTGTACTCTCCAAGAGCACCAAATTCGAAGGGCACCAAAAAAACGCAAAGACGGATGCTTCAATCTCCGTTCTTTCACTTTTCTCAGCGTTTCCTTCTCCTAAAGTTCGTCGCGCCAAATCTACTCTCCGTCCTTCCGATCTCTCTCTTTCTCCTCTTCCCATTTTTCTTCTTTTTCTTCTGAGTTTTAGACGTTTTTCTTTCCGAACGTTTGAATGCTTTTGCAAATTTAAAAAGAAAAACGTTTTTTTTTTTTTTATATATACTTCTAATCTTCCGGAAATTTCAAGTTCGACTCTTACTACTTCAGTAGATCGAAAAGCTAGTATTTTTCTTTTTCCTGTGATAACGACATCAAACTGTGATAGAAAATCGAAGAAAAACAACCGACCCAATCTCTTGTTTTCGATGGTTTTTATACAGAGGCTGATAATTTCAGGTTTTGATTCTGTCTGATTTTTTTTTTTTCCCTTCTGGTGTTGGGATTTTTGGGATTTTGGGTTTAGTTCTTGTACCAGTGTCAGTTGGGTTTTGAGCGGAAAGAACGCAAGTCTGCTCGAAATGGAGAATTGCAGCGATTTCTTGGATTATCTGGGACCTGATATTTCGATTAAAGTGCTGACGTATTTAGACGATCCATCGGATCTCGTCCACATGACTTCTGTCTCACGCTTCTGGCGCCAATTCAGTGAGCTCTTCTTTATTCAATGAATTATTAAAAAATACGAAAAAAAAAATGTTGAATTCCACATCTGTTGATATGATTAGTTTTATATGTGATTGGATGGAATAGTTATTGATTAGATGTTAGTGTTTTTATTTGGTGGTGATTGGATAGGTAATGCAAACCCCAAAAGGGGAAGCCAATAGATCAATGAGAAAAGAAAGAGATTGTGGAAAAAGACACAACAATCCTATAGCTGAATACTAGAGGTCATGTATACAAGACTGCGAGCAAGCTCAACAGTCCTCTAGTCTTGAACTAGAGATCACTTCCCCCCCTTCAATAGCTACCATAGAGAAAATAAGAGAATATCATCCAACTTGTCTTATTCCATAGGCCATAGGCATTATTTATAATCAGTCCTTACAATCTGTAATAAAAGCTATGGAATCTAAAGATAGAATTCCTAGCTAGCCAATATATGAGAAAATAGGAAACTACCTAAATAATAAAGCATTGTAATTAAGAAAGTGCCTAAATAAGAAAATATTTAAATAAGAATTTTTTTTTGCCTAATATAAGGATATGAAAGAAAACAGGAAATTTCCCAACCTAGAGATTTGAAAGAAAAGAAAAGTAGTGATGAGCTTAAAAAGGGAAAGTGGTCCATTTCTTGTACACACGTGTGGAGCGTCCATGCGTGGGATGTGGGGCTCAGATGATGATGACGAATTGAGACAAGAAATCCCAAATATTGCAAATTATTCTTCTCATGGCCTATGTCAATACCATAAAGGGGGCGATACAGATTGGATATTTCAAACCATGATTGGCCCCTATGTCCTAAGTTATGCCCTTACCAAATGTTTAACTACACCATTTATGCCTTTTCTGAACCTTACTTTTACATTGAAAAGAAAATGAAGATCGAGTTAACAAAGTCTCCATATTTAGTCAAAACCTTACTCTAGATTGTCACCATTGATTGAGGATTATTGCTACTTTCTCGCATGATTGGCATGATAGTTGTATTCTAGTGCAATGGTTACTTGTTGCATTCCTAAATGACATGTTGAAATGTAATGCAGTGATTGAAAATGGTTTCTGTAAGAAACTGTGCATACGAATGTTTCCAGAAGTATTATGTTTCAAAAGTGTTATTGAAGAAAGGAACCTGAAAGCACCTATCAGATCTAGCAATTCTGTGGAATGGGAGAGTCTGGAAAGAGACCATAGAGTATATGCCCGTTTAGCTCAAAGTCTCGCCTCTCCCAGAACAAAGAGGGATTGCATTCAGAAGGCAATTAGTGCTTCCAGCACTGATAATTATCCAGAGGAGAGCATCGCTCATACACTGGAACCAAGCAATGAAGTGAAGGGGAGGCCTTCTTATTGGTCAAGTGAAGGAAAAGATGATCCCAATTTGCCTGAGACACTGACATATAAGCTGAAGTCTAAGCTATGCGTTGTTAATGAAATCAAGATACAGCCATTCGAAGGTTATTCCTGATATTTCCATCCAAACATTACATGTTTCATGCTTTCCCAAGCCTTTTTTTTATTCCTACTAACTGTCGAATCTTTCCTTTTGTTTTCGTTATTCAGCGTTTTTTCAGTATGGCCATCCTATATATTCAGCAAAGGCTGTACGGTTTAGGATGGGCCATTCCAAGTCACCACTGGACATGAAAAGCCCTATCGCGAATGACTCTGTGGATGATCGGAAATCTCCTGATAACAACTACATTTGGACATATGTTTCACCAGATTTCCCAATGGTACAGGTAAGGCTGAGTATTGGAAGAAGAAGTTTTTCTCTCTCTTTTTTCAATGATATTTGTCAAACAGGCCCACCCATTTCCAGTTGTCTAGTATATAGCTCAATGATTGGCTCCACTGGTCTTGCAGCACCAAGTTGGAGCTGTTGTTTAAACAACAAATATGTGTTTGCTTGTGTTTACTTGATGTAAAACCACAGATTAATGGCATGTTCTGTGTAAAATGGTCTTTGTCAATAGGAAGTATAGGATCCTCTGCCCATGCTTTTGCATAGTATACTTAGGTTTTCAATTTGACAAGTGGGGCCCATAGTTTGGTAATCCAGACCATTGTTCTGTAAGGTCCCATTGTGGGTTGACCATCACCCAAAAATCTCCTAGATAGAACAATCCTAGTCTTTTGGTTTGTTGTCTACAAGTAGAAAGAAGATTGATTTAGCAATATTCCACATTCAACTGAACATTTGTGGAGATTGGTGGCTGGTATCTTCCACCGTGGGACATTGATTATTTTTTATGACTTGAACTCAGTCAAGTTTGATCTGGTTTGGCACCATGAGTCGGTATTGAGAGTAGAGGGTGACTCGGCCTGACTCATCCAAATCATGACACAAGTGGGTCTGAGTCACTGAGTCAGAAAATCATGTTAGCATAGCAAGGTCCATACATGGCAGGATGGAAAACATCGGTGGTCTGGAATAGTGGAGTCTGGATTACCAAGCTTGTGCCTCAATTGCTAGAACTGAAAACCCAAGCATATTGTTGAAAGCCTCGGATCGAGGATCCTATAAGACCTTCATTGTCATTATAGAATCTCCCGATTGGCTGCAGTCATATGGAGTGACAGTCATCCTCGAGCAACATAAATTTCTGTCCCTGACGCAGGACATGAAAATTAAATATGATATGCGAGATTTCATGCTTAAGATCATGTTAGTTTAGAAACAATTACACAAATTCCATATCCCACATGAAAGTCCAAATATTCCATTAAGGGGTATCTATGCGGGTCCAGGCCTACACATGATAGGGCTGGATCAATAAAAATTATGAACCAAACGATACTCAAAGATAAGAAATAATTGTCCACACATGCGTAGTAATCAATCTCTAATCTAAAGGATTCACCAATTTCAAATCAAGGAACCCTAGGGTAAGAAAATGGGCATAAAATTGGAGATTTGAGTAATTTAGGGTTAGGTTTAGGGATTTTGGGTGAAAGCGGAGTGAAAGAGAGGAGAGAGACGAACCAGAGAAGTACCGCACGCGTGGACAACAACAATGGCCCAGACGCACATGCGTGTGACCTCGGCCACACGTGTGTGGGGCCCACTATTCAGAAAAAGGCTACCTTGGCCCTAGTCTGCCAGGGATGGACTCCAAAACCCTCAAATCTCAGTTCGATCCGATATACGGTTTGTGCGTGGTGCTCCGCCGAAGTTCAACCCTCCTGTAGGGCCAAATTCTGAAATTCTGCTGTGGGGAGGAGAATTGCTACAATAGATGATTGATTCGAAGTGTAGATGATGGGGTAAAATGAGAATAAGGGATGGTAAAAGATGAGTAGTAAAGATGGCGATGGATGGGAGCGAAACGGGATAGATGTGGCTTCGCACCACGGTAGTTAACCCTTCGATGAAGGGAGAGCTTCGCACCCAATTAGGCTTCACAACTCACATAGTAGGAGAACGCAGAATTTTTATTAATCTTCAATTAATCAAAAGAACTACAAGGGGTGCCTATTTATAGGAAAATCCTATACCTCAAAACTCGCGCCATGTGCGCAACCTATTACTTGGCGATAAAGTAAACTAAAATAAAAATCAAACAAAGAAATCTAAAGCGTTCATGATATTCTAAATAATAACAATAAGCAAAACCTAAAATATGAAATCAATACTGATTAGTGGGCTACGATTATGAGATCCCATGATGGGCTTTTCTTGACTAACGAGCCCACTCTTTTGAAGCAAAACTTCGTCTTCTAGCTAGGAGGCCCTCCCTGGACGTCGTCATCGATCCAGATCGACAGTGGAGCCCTCCTTCTGGCGTACGAGCGTAGGGGGGTGGTGTGCGTGCACGTGTGGACGGCGTGCGCAGGATGTCCCCATCAGTCCCTAATATTAAATGGTTGAGAATTGAAATGTCTGAAAGACATATGCTAATAGCCTTTTCTTGCCAAATTAATGTTGTGTAATTCCCAGATGAAATGTCAGTGAAAGTTATATTGTACTTAACATTTTAGCTTCTTCAAGTTCATAGTTGCTTGAATGATTTCTTTCTTATTTATTTATTTATTTGAACAGGAGAATTGCTTGCAGACATTCAAGCTCCCACAGCCTGTTTTATGCATTGGTGGAATCCTGCGGATTGAGCTGTTGGGTCGGATTCAGAAACAAGAAATGGATGGTTTATATTATATATGGTTAGTAACTCTTAAAACTTACCGCTTTTTGTATAATTAAAATGCAATATCATTGTTTTAGTCTTTAGATGTATGCTCAAATTCACAAAAATTCTCAAAGAATGGAAATATTGCATATAATACCCGAGATTCTTCATACTGATATTATGGTGGAAGGGATAATCAAACCGTTCCACCAAGTATTTGGAGAAGTTGTGAAAACTAGAACTACATTATGTTGCATGTGGTTTTCTTGCATTATCTGTCCCAACTTAACATTGAGAGCATTTCAGACTACCTGTAACATATCTGGTGCATGTGGTTTTCAGCCTTCCTACAACATATCTGCCCCAACTTGATCAAACCGTTCCACCAAGCATTTGGAGAAGTTGCGAAAACTAGAACTACATTATGTTGAATGTGGGCTTCTTGCATTATCTGCCCCAACTTAATATTGAGAGCATTTCAGCCCACCTGTAATATATCTGATGCATATTTCAATGGAAAATCATAATTCTTGCCCCCCCTTTTGGGGATGTTTGAATGTATTTTGAGTCTTGACTCTCCTTTTTTATACACCAAAAGACACAAGTGTTGGGATTTAAAGCCATATACCGTGCATCCACACGCATGATGGATTGGATGCAAACACTAAAACAAGGCATGAAAAAAAAAAAAAAAAAAGCAAAAAAGAAGAAGAAGAAGAAGAAGAAGAAGAAGAAGAAGAAGAGGAAGAAGAAGAAAACACAGCATATGAGATTCAAAACAAACGAGTTAAAGTTGGAAGCATGCCTTAGAAAGAAGGTGAAGATTTGCCACAAGCTCCAAGCTTTTGTCTTCAAGCCACAACCCTTTGATCAAAAGTTCTAACCTCCAAGGGATGGATCACCACAATTTCTCAGGGCCTTCACCTCTAGGAGATGAACCCTATGGTTACTCTTTCTTAAAAAGCTCTAACACCAACTCAAGGGAGAGAGAAAGCAAGAGAAGAGAGGTGGCATGTCCAAGCCTTGTAGTGGGATCCTTGGGGTCATCACACATATATAGAGTTCTACATGGGCTTGAGCCAATGGTCATTTTCTCTTAAGCGCATGTGGGCCATTACCAATCACTTGGACAAAAGAAATTTTTCACGCTCATCAACTTTTTTTTTTTTGTTAGCTTGTTAGTACACACCCATGTCAGTACACACACTCCATGTTTAGCCACCCCCACTAGGGATCGATACCAAGACCTCAAGTGTTGAAACGAGGTATCTCCACTCAGTTTACCAGTTGAGCTATGGATCTGGGTGTCACGCTCATGAACTCGAATCCTTATCGCATACACCATCCTACATCCTTCTATGTTATCATCGCCCTATCATCATGTAGGCTCAGGCTCCAAAACATGGATCCCACTTGATGATCTTGAAGATCCACCATTGGATTTTTTACAAGTGACTACAAAAAGAAAACTCATGTACTAAAACGCATAAAAACATTGTTTTCTTTTATAAAGAACTTTTTAACCAAAATCCTTTTGACTTAAAAGACTACATGAGCTCATGACTAACTAGGTCATCAATCCATATAGTCTTCCATGGTGAAATTGTCTTTACAACAAGAACTTATGGTTTGGATTTCTTATTGGACTATCATGGGGAACACGTTTCCACTTAAGTGACCCAACCACATGCGTCGTCATTTTGGGTTGTAAGAATCACAACATGTATCAAAGCCACTCAAGGAGATAATAAAGTTTCCATGATTAGCCCTCAAGCTCAAGCCTAAGGATATTTGGATGCGATGCTTGGAGGTGTATGCTCCCACAATGGGACTCGGGGGCTTTCCTCCCACAATCAACTATTCAATGTGCCAACTTCTGATGTTGTGCACACTCATGTACTTATGTAAGTCCACAACTCAAGTTGCCCAAGACAAGGCCAATGCTACTTTAGCAATTTTCAAGTCACTAACAACAATTCGCATGCGTGCGGTGAACTTCATGTGGTCCAATGGTCAGGAGAGGCAGATTATGACCAAGATTGATAGATTTTTTGTGCCTCAGAGGTGGGTTGATCGGTTTCCTTTGGTGGGTCAGCACAAGTTGCCGAAGCTAGTTTCTGAACACCGCCTTATCATTCTTGAAGTAGAAGATGAAAATTGGGGCTTCAGCTATTTAGGTTCAAATTGGCATGGTTGGTGGAAGGATTCCTACAGTTAAACTTTGGTGGGGTTTGATTGGTGTGGAGGGATTTGTTGGATTTAAGCAAGGTGTTGGGTGGTTGGGAGATCGAAATGGGAAATATTTTAACAGGTATTCAAGAGTCGGACATTAAAGAAGAAAGTTCTGAGTTATCAGAGGAAATAAAAGGGGTGCAATCTAAGCTAACGCAAGAATATCGTAACCGGTTAAAAGAGGAAGAAATTCAATGGCGTCCACGATCTAGAGTGGTTTGGCTAGAGGAGGGGGATAACAATACAAAGTTTTTCCATAGCATTGCTAGTGTTAGGGCTAGTAGCAATAGAGTCTCTAGTTTGGTAGTGGATGGTAGGAGAGTTGGTAAGGAGGAATTATGTGAGGTTGTGGTGATTTTTTACAAAAGAATCCTATCTAAGGAAGATTAAGATAGTTTGAGGACAGATATCTTGACTTCTACATGATGTTACTAGAGTAGGCGGATAACTTCGAGTGTGTCCTTTTTAGATGAGGAGGTGAAGTATGCAGTTGATTTTCTAGGTAGGGATGACTTTCCTATAGCATTCTTCTAGGCATTTTGGGACGTAGTTAGAGTCTCTTGATGGGCTTCCTTTCTGAGTTTGGAGAGGGTAGAGCCGTTTGTCGACAAATATTAGTGCGTCCTTTATTGCAATCATTCCAAAGGTCTTAGGGGAAGAAAACACTAAAGAATTTAGACCCATTAGCTTGATTGGGGACCCTCTATAAAATTCTTACAAAGGTCCTTGCCTCCAGATTCAGATCGGTGTTGGGCAGTGTTATTTCAGATAATCAATGTGCATTCGTGCTGGGAAGAAAGATTTTTTATTGTGCTCTTATGGCTTACGAGTGCATAGATTCAAGATCTGGGGAGGGCTCCTAAGGTTTGATGTGTAAGATGGATATTAAAACGGCCTATGACCCACGTCGATTAGTCCTTTCTGGATTACATGTTGGGCAGGATTGGCCGATTGGGTGCGGTGAAAAATGGAAAAGGTGGATGAGGGAATATATTCGATCTACAAGATTTTCCGTTCTCGTCAATGGTAGGCGAAGGGCTTTTTTTAAAGTTTGAGAGGTGTGAGGCAGGGAGATCCATGATCCTCAGTTTTGCTTTTTGTTGTAATAGAAGCTTTGGCAGGCAATAGTTGGGTCTTCTTAGCAGCGTCAAGGTAGATAGGAACAGTTCCCCATCTCTCATCTTCAATTTGCGGACGACACTCTTGTATTTTGTGATGCGGACCCGAAAATAGTGGACAGGCTTCGTATGGTACTCGACTACTTGTTATGAAGCAGTTTCAGGCTTAAAGGTAAATATTGCTAAGTGTGAAATGTTGGGGGATTGGAATGAACGAGGGGGAGATGGAGATCCTTGTTGGGAGCTCAATAGTATGGTATGGTGTAAGGAACGCTCGGGTCGATTCTCGGTTGCTTCTTTCTATAAGTTCTTGCACTATCAATTGTACTTTGGCGAATTTAATGACTGTGTTATGACAATATAAGGCTCCTCCAAAATTGGCAGCTTTTGTGTGACTTTTGGGGAGAAAGAGGGTCTTGACCATTGACAACCTTCATAAAAGAATGGTGATCCCGAACATTTGCGTCTTATGTATGGGTAATGCAGAAACAATTGATCATCTTTTCATCCATTATCCCTTTACTCAAGGGATTTGGGATTCACTCGCCAATCCATTACTCAAGGGGTAGACCGAGTGATGATAACCTTGTTTCGACATTGAGGTCTTGGTATCGATTCCCAAGTGGGGTGTACTAACAATGGGGTGTGTACTAATAATCTAAACCAAAAAAAAAAAAAAAAAAGAAGGAAAAAAGGGATTTGGGATTCTATTTTTTCTTCCTTCAAGTTGTCGTGGTCCATGCCCGCTTCAGTGGAGCGTTTATTGGAGGTAGACCATGGAGTTTAGCAGGTGGAATGTTACGCCCCACACTTCAGATACACAGTGTGCACCCTCATATTCAAGTTAAGGTCCATGACTCGAACACTAAGAGTACATAAATTCATCCATCATACGATTGTTAAGAGGCACAATTATATGTATCGTAGATTGTCATCACATCAACATTCACACATTTAACCGTCCTACTCCATCTAACAATAATTCATTCAAAACATTCACATTCGTAAGATAAATCCCCCACCCGCCCCCCAAAAATAATAATAATAATAATAATAATAAGTCTACCCATTTGGGACTTTATTCCACTAAATAATCAATCATTGTCTAACAAGGTTATAACTATAAACGTGATTCAAATTAAATAGTTAACATGAAAGAAAACTAAACTTTCTAATATAAATCTCAAAAATCCTTTAATTCGTCTAATGCAACGAGCTCGTCCTCCATCAAGTATGACCATTGATCCCGAGTTTCATCCACCAACCCGACCTCATATTCCTACACCTGATTGAGTCGTCATGCATCATTCATCTCTGTACGATTGTTTAATCTACAATGCTAGTTGGCCAGGCTAGTGAGTGAACCCAACATGGTTCATGCATAGCACAATATAAAATAGTATAAACAAAAAGTATGCAGTATGAGCATGAATGTGGAGATGTCATGATATGCATGTCAAGTAGGATGATCGTCCACTTGCTTAGGTTGGATATTTATCAACTTGTAATTGTACCTGTTAGACATCCACCTAGATAGGCATGAGTAGCTTGTACCCTATAGACATCCACCTAGGTAGGCATGGGTAATACATTCATCTACTCCATGAGCAGGCTTCTACTTATGTGGCTTCTGGCAACGAATCTACCAGGCACAACCATCTAGGGAGATTTCCCAGGAATCCAAGGCACGGGGTGTGCATTCAGTCATCTAGAGCGGGCCTCTAGGAATTAGCACAGGAGCGCTATGGATGCATGTGATGCATGCTCCATGTCTATGCGTTGACATACACAGTCACATATACATCTCCCGGTACGAGAGGAAACAATAAATTCATGCTTGTAATGACATACATGTTCACATATTCAGTTGGAAATCATATATCAAGAATTAACTTACCATGATTACACGGTAATACGATAATCATATCATTCATGGCAATTATAGCAATCATCACAGTCATATCAAGCATAACATCCACATAATCCATCTTAATCGTACATGTATGGGAACACGTTGGGATTCACACACCAATTCGAGGTAGGTCTAATCCTTCAATCAATCGAACGCTTTATATAATTATGCTTCAAAGCCGCATTAAAATGATTTAGCATACTCAAATTCAATCATAACATTCTAACAAGTGGGATCCACCCTCGATCCTAGTACGATGACCAAACATAAATTTTAAACTTGAAATTTGGAAAACAACAAGGACTATTGATCGATGTAATCGATCAATTGAGCCTGCTCGAGAACCCTTGATCGATCGACCAAGATCGATGAAAATTCCGAATTAACTTTTTAAGTCTCTGGACACTTTTGTCCACCTTCGATCAATCAAACTTTGCCCATTGACTGATCGAGCATGGTCAGATTAAATCAATTTGCTCGTCGGACCAATTTGGTCATCCTCGATCAAATGAGTTCGATCGATCAAGATCGCTCGAGGATCCCTTCGATCAACAAACCTCTAGTTTGATTAGTCGAACCAAGTTATGAATTTTAAAATTTGGTTGCTGGACAAAAATCGACCTACTTCGATAGATTGAACACCGACTTCAATTGATCGATCAAAGTCGGATAGGTTCAGTTACACAGTCCGGTTTTTCGATGATTTTAGGGTTTTTCTTCTTCTTCCTTAGTTTTGATGAATTCCATTGATTACAAAATTTGGGTCCAACCTATCCAATGGTGTTCTCTCATAGTCGAATTTGAAGAACCAAAGGATTGCTTAGATCCGAATATTCGGCATCTACAATCAATAGTTGAAAACTGTTTTCGACAAAAGCTATTATAGATTATACAACTTCACAGATTGTTGTGAGAATTCTTCAGCCGGATCGCTCTAGAATTCGAGGTCCTAACATGATATGGCTTTAGGATTCTTTAATTCAAATCTCTTAGACTGACACGGCCGTTTTTCTCAAAGTCGATCTCCCTTGTTACAGAAACTCGTTCGAAACCATCTTCTATTGATAAAAACTCCTACCTTGGATTGAGACGATGGATGCAGGGTGAAGTCTCTACGTCCATTGGTTGAATCCAATGTTTTTCTAGTAGGGATTTACAAAAAATAAGAACAAGAATGTGAAATCTTACCTAGTGGAGGCTCTCCTTTTGTAGGGCTTCCTTGTCTATCTCGACCGCTCTTAGGTTTAGGGTTTTCTGCATGAATTTTATGTAGATCTCCCCTTTAGATAGAGTGAGAGCCCTTATTCTAGAAGATTTCACTAGGGTTTTTATGGATTTTGGCAAAAAATATAATTCCCGCGGTGTGGGGAATCGACCCATTGACCTATCCCTCCACCGAGGGTTTTTACTAACTGACCTAAGTACTTGGTTTTTATTAATAACGGAAAATCAAATATTAATTTTTTATAGTCAAGGTCTCAAGTGGTTCATGAAAATCAGGGTCGTTACATGGAATGGGTTGTTGGTGATATTAGTGGCCCTTTGGCCGGTGTGGGGGAAAAGGAATGGGAGACACTTCAACAATAGTTGGAATGATGTTCATTTTGTTGTTTGTAGGGTGAAATCTTTGTAGCCAAATGGGCTTCTCGTAATGCTTCTTTGAAAGATCATGTCTTGCATTTTGCTTGAATGGGTTGTAAGCTATTGGGCACCATCCCAGCGCCTTTTCAATAACATGCCCTTCTCTCTCAAAAAAGAAAAAAAATTGACAAACTTACACATGTGCTAGCCCAAGCACATGTTAGTTCTGAACACAATTTTCATAGACAAGGACCTCGGATCCTCTCTCTTTCGTATCATTGGTTTAACTAAATGCATAAGAGCTAATACAATATCCATGATGGACTTCATCGGTTTTAATCAAACGATATTGTAGACTCAAGTACAACCTTCAAGATGCATTTGAGCACACATGCTTTCAGATAGTACATCTTGCATTAATCAATATCAAAGTAGTGTACACTATTGCCGAAGCGGGGGTACCGATTTGGTTTTAAGGATATAGAACCAGCGACGTGGTGTCTCCCTGGGAATGTATTATTTGGACGCAATCTATCTAGGAATATGGATTTTTTAGATAATAACCAGTAGGTGCAAAATCAAGGTGGGGTCCTCGGATGGATTCCAATCCAAGATCACCCTCAAGAATATTATATAGGTCATCAAGATCTCAAGATTCTTTTCCTCTTCCAGCTTAATGCATTTTCAGTTATCTGCCTAGGGGGAAAAAAAAAAGACAAAAACAATCAAAACCTGCAGAAAACAACTGATTTTGCTCCCATCATCATAGCCTGCAGCCCCATAATCTGTTGTTTTCTGGTTGTGTAGAATGTTTATGTTCCTATTTTAGATTTAGGATGACTTTATAGAAGTTCAAGAAGAAGAAGAAGAAATGGAGCTTGTATCCATTTAAGTGTTTCTTGTGGACATCTACGGTGGATTTGATTGGAAACTTTAAAGTTGGAAGGGTCATATTTCTTTTTCTTTTTCTTTCCTTTTTTTTTGTTGTTGTTGTGGGAAATGATTGGTTATATAACTCAAAAAGAAAGCAAAGTGTTCTCTTTTCAGATCTTATCACTGGCAAGATCAGACAGTTATAGGAAGTGGCCATACTCTATCCTGCCTCTGTAGAGGTCAATGCAAGTAGGTAGGATGCGGCCCTACTTTATCCTGCCCCTGTAGAGGTCAATGCAAGTAGGTAGGAAGTGGCCCTACCTTATCCTGCCTCTGTAGAGGTCAATGCAAGTAGGACCTGACTTCCCCAGATTGTTGGGTGATGATTCAACTGTAGCAAGTCTCACTGTTGGTGTTTCTGACTTGATCATTCTTCCCTTTTTAAGTTCAAAACTGTTAATCAGATATTTTAGAACTGATCACCTACAACCAGGAGTACTGTACAACCAATTTTTTAATGCTTTCAGATTTTTTATTTCTACTTTTTTCCATTGAAAATATCTATCTAAGGGTAGATGCTTGTAAAGATCTACAGCCAGTTGTAGTTGATCAGTCCTCATAGCTAGAGAAGTGTAATCCAACTAAAGACTCTAATCCATGCAACTGAACATTTATTCCTTGTGTTTTCCTTCTTTGCATATTGTAGTGTGTGCCATGTTCAAGTCATTGGACGGCCGGTATCAGGATTCAACGTTGATATACTTGACTTTCTGGGTAACTACACCCTGAGACTGGAAGATGAGGATGCTGGATCCTCCAGTTGGCAATCTTTCAAGGCGAGAATCAGGCAGTTGAGGACCTTAGGCGTACGTTCCTTTGGAATTTAGCTGTTGCCATTGCTTGGGATGCAATTGGTTTTTTTCCCCCCTTTTTTATTGGTTATGGTGAATCCTATAACATGTTGTGTAATGCTTCTAAGTGCTGTCTACTGCTAGTCAGTGTTCTCTGCTATTGGAGCGCTCTGTAAAGAGACTGCCAATGCTGGATTCCCCATCTTCATGTGCCAAACACAAACATGCCATGTGAGATAACATCACGCATGTGCAGGATCCAGGATATTCATCGGACAGTTTCCTTAGTGCATGTTTCCTGTCTTTAAAATCAAGTTGGCGCATTCATCAAGTGAGCCACATGCATGTTGAACATAGATGCTTGCAGGCATCACTTCTTTAATTGTCCATTTCTTCGTACATAGCCACATGGGTGGTCACCTGATAAATGGGCCATTGAGATTTTCCAGCCTAGGAACATGCGCTAAGAGGACAAACCCAACGAACATCACGGGTCCTGCATGCGCCACCTGGCACGTGCGGCGTGCCTGTAAATGGCACTTGAAGATGGGGCATCTGGAATTAGTATTTCCTAAATAGTAAGGAGAATGTTCTGTGATGGACGGAACAAGTTATAACTACTTGGGCGGCTTTTTTATTTTTTACTCAATTAGCCTGTCTGCCCCGGAGAGTGTTGTATTAAGCAACCCTTGGGAGTTTTTACTGAACATGTAAGCTAGTCCAGATTTAAGTAAAGTTCATAGCTCATATATACTTTGCGAGTTTATGTGGAGATTTTATTGGCTTTTTCATTCAGATTCAGTAGCCAGTAGACTGCCTCTTGGATGTTCCATAGCACACCCCATTAAGCATCCGATGGTGGGATATTTTCGGATGGTGAAGAGAAGTTTATAGTAACTGATAATGCCGGACTGCAATTTCTGAGCATTAGACCATCCACGAAGTGGTCTATCAATGGACCAATTGAAATGGATTAAATGTTTGTGGATCTGATATGAGTTACTGGGTGTAATCATTTACTAAAATGGCATAAATTGTGCCTTATAGATATGAGAACCACAAGTGAAATTGTAGTCTGTCAGTTGGGCCATGTGAATTTAAACGTTGATCATTCTGTTAGAATGCCTAGGATTGGTTGTTGGTACTCATTCCTTTCCTCTCCTATTCATGGTTGAACCTACTCGAATGAATCTTATCTATCATCCATCCTCAGCCTGGCTAGAATTTGCTTGTGCTACAAATTGGGCCCACCTGATGCGATGACCCTAGTAAATTTTAGGGTTAGAATTATTTTTTTTTTGGAAAAGATCTGAACGGTTCATTTGTTTTTTTCATCTAGGCATCCATTCATTCACCCATCTGTTAAATTATAAAAACATCCTTTTCTACATTGATCCATCAATTAATCATGACATCTAACCATGCATATACTAGACGTATATCTATAGATCTAGGCATCCAAGCATTCATCCATTTACTAGTTAACATGATCATGCATCATTTATCAAATTTGATTATTCATTTAGCTATTCATCACATTATTGGATCATTCATCAGTTCATTTATCAATCTGCCCATTCAATTGCTTATCCAACTATGCTATAAATTCTTTCATCCATTAAATCAATCTTTCAAATCATTTATCTTAAAATCTGATAAATAAATATGGATTTCAACTGAAAATGTACATAGATGAGCAATTTTGAGCATAATCAACACCCTTTATGTTGTAATTGTGACCACACACACCTTGCAACAAGAAATTTATGTATCACCATTGTATATATGTTACCCTCTTATTACACACACCCACACAACACGTGCACACACCCTGCATGTGCACCGAGCTCTCAAAGGAAACTTCCATATAGTTTTCCTCTCCCAATCCCCTCTCCTTAACCTCCTCTCTTTTCCTTTTAAAGCAAACCCCTTAATGCTACCCTTTAAACCTCTCTCCCTCTCACATGTAGGCACAGGGCCCCTCTCTCGACAGGGGGGCATACGTTGGGGGTGTTTGGGCGTTTGGATCATAGCTTACTTCAGATAAGCTATGTATGTCACAAGTAGCTTATCTTGGTTTCTACTTATTCAGCAAATAAGGGCGTGTGTCTTAACACTGGAAAAAAATTCCGTAATGCAGAACTATGCTCTGCATTAAGTAGGGGGTATCAATGGGATGAGCCCAGGCCTGAAAAATCAAAATTTTGAGTAGGACCGGTTTGTCATGAAACAGTTCAAAATTCGGGATGATACCTATCCTAAGGGCGGCCTGTTGACACCCTTAGCATTAAGTGATATTTGTTAACACAGAATGTGGAAAGTGCTTCCAAATTTACCCTGATGCATGTTGCTCCTTTCCATCAGATGAATGTAACATCTAGCCCAAAACAGCCCATTCGGATTGTGGGTTTTTTTTTTTTGTTTTTTTCAAGTGCTTGAATCTGTCAAGTTGAACTGGTCCGATTGGGACACTGCTTGAATGTTTCAAAACTATCTAAAATGAACCCTTTGTTGAGGCATTGAACTGGCCTACTTTAAGCCATTAATCAACTATTGCAAAATGGTCAGAATTGGCCACTCACGGACGTCCAGCAGCTGTCCACCTTGTAATTTGAAAATTATCACCCAAATTGGATAGCGGAATGACCTTCAAATTTGTCCAGTTTCAATGTTTGGATGTAGAAAATTGTCAATTTGGGACCTTCAAATTGACACCCAAGGGGCACCCTATCTGTACCCTTAAATGGTACAGCATGTGGACCCAATCTGGACTCTTAAATGGTCCAACATTTGGAGCCATCTGGACCATTAAAAAGTCCAGCGTGTGGGGACCAACTTGAACCCCTAACTGTCCAAAGAGAGGAGCCAATTTAGTCCACAAATCAGCCCAGTAAGTGGTTCCCAACAAGCACCCAAACCGTCCATCTTTAGGGGCCCAAAATCAATATTTAAAAAAAAAAATTATAAATTTTTTTTTAAAAAAAAAAAAAGAAAAAAAAAGAGGACAGCATGTGGGGCTCACAATTAGTACAGCGTGTGGGGCCCCAATCATTACTATGATATGTCCGTTAATCCAATCTGGACTTTATTTTTTACCTTAAATTCGGACCAGTTTTGAACCTGGTTTGGACACACACACTGTCCTAAGTTAGAAATTTGATCAACGTGTTGGGCGATGTGTTGGGCGCCTGCGGCTATCCCAAAACCAAATCTGACCTGCTAATGGCCCAATGTGTGGGGCCCAATCTGGTCCCCTAACCTAATCAACATGTGGGACCCAATCTACACAAAAATAGAGCAGCATGTGGGGCCCATATGCGTTGTGGAGGTCTAAATCTATCTATTTGTTGGCATTCTATGGACTTATAAATCCCTGCTTGTATGCTTTTCAACCGCTATGTACTAACTAGGTTGTGAATGCAAATTTTTATAAGTGTTTGAAGTTTTAGAGTCTTGGTGGCTACAAAATAAATCTGAAATTTGACTGAAGAATAAAGTCTATAAACATACCTTTAAGTGGACCATGATTGATCACTAACATCGTATAAAATTAGATCTTAAGATCAACCCTAAACTCTATCCAATTGTGGACTATTTTATGGACACTAAAGGATCCCAAAACCCTGGCCCTTTGTTGATGTGTGCACGTCCCTTCATCCTATATACAAATAGTGTACTATGTTGGTCATTATCTATATGTCTTTGTGATGTAAATTCATTCATAATTTTGTTCTTATTTCTCAGGTCTTTGACAAGTAAATTAGCGCATTTTATCCTTATTCTTGCATCCACATGAATCCATGAAAGCTTTTGAGAGCATGGCATTGGATTTGTGAGTAAGTTTTGAAGAATTTTAATTAGATATTTTTTAAATCAATCATAGAATTAATGGGGAAGATGATTTTTTGAAGTCACATGGCATATATTATAAACTTCAAATTTGAATTGGGATACCGAAAAATAGGTGGGGTGATTAAGACCCCTAAGTTCAAAGTCCCTAAAGCATAAAGAAATTAGGTAGTTTAGACATTTGGGTTGAGAGTTCTTAAATTCAAAAATGGTGACATTTAGACCTTCATTAACCAGAGCCGGTTGGGTGAGCACGATGAATAGTACAACATATCACTTACGCAAGCTGGGTGGAGAAGTAATCTGACCAGCTGATCTATAAATGGGTCGCTCCATTGATCGAGGCTAGGTGGGTGAGCAAATTTAAATAAGATGTTAAGAGAGTTGAGGCTAGCTGTAATAAAGTGACCCTAGTGTTCGACAAAAACAACCATACCAATTATTATGATGAATCTTCTATGCATATTACCATGCATCCCTGTACTGAATATTGAATATATTAATTCTTACGTTCTCATAAATTCTTAAATTCTTTTAAATTCCTTTATTGAGGTTTTATCTTTTGATTTTTGAAAAAGGTTAATAAAGGCTTATTCACTGAGCTTACTCTATTATTTGTTGATGAGCTATTATCTTACTCCATTATTTTGTTGATGAATTATATGTTTGTATTAAAGATATGAAGCATGGATTTCATATTAGCTTTTCCTTGAAATATTTGAATGTTCATTGTAATAAAGATTGGCCATGGACCTTAATAATAGTGTAGTAGATGAAACATTTATTTATGGCATGATATTAAAATGATATTAATGTTTCCTATATGTATAGAATATATGTGGTGATTAAACCCTCTAGAATGATGAACTTGCACTTGCCTACAATATGGTACCGTGGACAAGTATACCCAGTCCCAGGTACCGAACTCAGGTGTGATGCCTGAAGTGGCGGGCTATTGTTGAAGTGCCTTTGGTACCCCGAATGCTTTACTCCTCGTCTCTTTACTTGAATCATGGAGTAATCACTCTTCGAAACTAGATGCATGTAGAGAAAAAGCTGATTCCACATGCACCATTACCAACATTGCACACGCTCGCTACCATGCTCTGCTGGCCTGCTTAGCAGGTGAGCCACGTGTGGGATGGGCAATGTGTACGGAAATGGATACTTTAGAACCCATTCACAGAATGTTAGCGCTGGTGCTTCTGTACATTGCACTTGATGGATTTCCCAGCACTGCCAACTCATGGCACCGGAGCCATCTGAAGAGCATAGTTCCAATCTAGGAGTAATTGGATTGCTTGCTAACGCTCAAGATATTCAAAGTTGCTAATGTGCTGAGGATATCACAAATCTGCCAGTTACGATAGTAAGAAAACACAATGTTGATTTCATGCATGTACAATCTTACAAAGCTGACATCTGCCATATTCAAGATCCAGCCTTCTCTTGTCATGAAAGCTCCACTAGATGTGACCAGGCCCACATAACCAGGTGGTCAGTTGATCACAATCACTCCATAGAGGAAGAACACAAGAGCAGTCCACAATGTTAAAATCCATCCATTGGTTATGATTGTAGAACCAGCCTGACTATTAGAACAAAGGTCACATCCATGGTGGGGTCCTGATGAGCACTCCAGATCTGACATGTGTGGGTTCCAGTCCTTGCCCGAGTGGTAGACTTTTGAGTAGTTTCAACACGAGGTCTTAGGTTCAAAACCCATAGGTGGTGAAATCCCATGACGGCGTGCGTGGGTGTGTGGCGGCTGCCTGTGTAAACCAAAATAAAAAAGAGATCTGACATGTGACTACCCTGCACTCGCAATGCCTGCCATTGGGACCAACCAGTAACCCATCTGCACAGATCAATATCAAAACAAGGAAGAGCACACAAAGGTTGTTGCAGCCACAGATGATGAGACCGAAATCAATGTTGCTGAAACTGCTCGACAGTGTAGTAAAATACAGTTAGAAATGGCAAACCTCAAAACTGCCAACCCCAATATATTGAGAGTACTAACATAATAAAGGCAACCACATCCACAAACTTTCAAAGCTTATGTACAAATACCATGTTCACACAGCACAACACAAGAACGAACATGAATGGTCAGCAACCACTAACAACATCATGACTTCCAATCATAACCCGCATCACCGGCTTCACTGCTGAACACCCCATTTTCTGCAAATTCATGCTGAATATCCTGGACCAGGTCCGACAGTTGAAGGTTATGCGGGACTTCAGGCTTTAATTTAAAAGCATTGCCGCTAACTGCAGTGAAGTTGTTTGAAGAAGTCTTCAAGCTATTTGTCCTGATTGGGATCATACCTGTAGCATTATTTGGCATGTCAGCATTGTTGTTTCCGAATCCTACCATACCTGCACCTGCCCTCACAGGCATGTCCTCACCCGCATTGCCATTTGCATTGTGTCCGCTGAGAGGCTGCTGTACCACTCCGTTAGTACTCATCATCTCCTGCAGCAGTTGTTGAATCGCATGCTGTTGTAAATGTTGATTTCCATGAGGGGACTGTTGATTTGGTTGGAGCGAGTGCTGCTGCTGATGCGGGCTCAATATGCCATTAACAGATGCAATCTGCATAGATCCAGGAATGGAAGAAACAGGCCCTTGGAATGGCAGAGGCTGCGCCTGGTTTGAACCATTCATGGGGGACGATGCATCCTGTTGAAAAGAATTAAGGTTTGAGTTCCCAGAATTTTGTCTGAGCAAATTCTGGTAATTGCCCATTGCTGGCTGTGCTGAATTATTCGGCGCTCTGATGCCCATGTGGTTATTGCTCATATGGTTGCTTAGACCAGGATGTGCCGTCATTAATTTATTCAGGGTGTTTTGATCAGTTGGCAGGCCTTGAAAATTCACCAGTTGCTCCATGTCCTGCATTTTCGGTGGTGGAAGCTTCGCTGCAGCAGCAGCCTGTCGAGGATAGTTCTTCAGACACTCTGCAAACGGTAACAGCCACAGCATTAATACATGGGATGAGTGTTGTCTGAAATGTCGCAGCTTTTTTTTTATTTAAGAGGCACTTTGAAAATTTTGCATTAGATCAAACACAGACGGCAGTTGAACTGGGATTGCAACATACGAACCCCAAGTTGCTTGATTTTTTAGCATTGATAGAATAAACAATAAGCACTACATAGAACTAATGATTGGTAACCTTTATTCTTTATAATACAATTGATTTCCCAAAACAACTGGTAACACCTGATGAATGGTCCAGATTGTTGGGTTGCAGGCCTAGTCTTATGGTGGTAGCATGGAGAAGGTTTTCTATTTCCTAATCCACCTAAACAGATAGTTTTCTGACACACACACACACACACACACACACACACACACACACACACACAAAAACCACAAAACAGAAATTTTAAGGGCATTACCAATGGGTCCAATGTTGTGCTCCCGGCTGAAATCTATCAAGTCTTTCATGCTACTAACAACCTCAGATATCTGTTAAAAAGTTCAGATCAATGATAAATGTGCAAGGAAACAATAAGAAGATGATATAGAAGAGAATTCAGTTTCAAACGTTAAAGGAAGCAATTAAATAGAAAGTGCAATGATGTACCTGCAAGCACCGGACATATCTTTTGGAAAATCCCAAGTCATTCAATGATTGTAAATCCAAATTCCTTGCCAGTTGACGACCAGCTGTTACAAACCTAAAGAAAACAACAACGGTCATCCACATGTCGCACAAATCAAACTCTATCTACTGAATGTAACATAATTTGACCCAAAAGAAGATCAGCATTCAACACTAATAAAATTTAAAAAAAAAAAAAAAGGATAACACTAATAAAAATAACTTAATAATGGCAAACTAAAAACACGGTACAAGTGAAGCAAAGAAGGCCTTCAGAACTGAACAAGAGGGAACTCTGCAGAATGCATGTGCCACACATTTTAATAACTGAGGGAGGCCCAGAAGATAACTCATGCCTCAGGCAATAGTTGAATGGAGTTAGCTTGCAGAAACGCAGAACTGGGAACTCAGCATGAACTTTTCAGAAACAAATATGAACATGTTTTGAAACACTATAATTATCAGAAAATTTTCACATGATACAGGTATGATAGATTACTGTTAAACACAGTTTTAATATAACCATGATATGAACAGAAATGGTACATGGTATTTTACTATTCTGCCAATTATATATTTGAACACTTGATAACGGCAGCATAAACAAATTGTGGCAATAACAAACATCAGCCAGTTCCATAGTTAAACTAAGCTAAGATTCACCGACTAAATCAGATGACAAGAACAGTGCTATTTTCATCAATTTTTTATTTTTATTTTTTAAAGAGCATCAAGCATGGGTTAATATCATCGTACAAGACATGTTTTGTAACTACCATTTAATCCCTTATTGAATTTCTCTGAAGCATTCATTACATCCACAAGTGCCAGTAACAGGAGAACTGAGAATTAGATGGTCAGCACAAACTATTCTCAGGAAGATTATCTACTTTTAATTTCGATGTGCAACTGCAAACAGGGAAATAATCTACCAATGCCTGAATTCAAATCTACAACTACATAAAAGCCATAAGGAAAGCAAGGCGAAACTTGCGAGAATGCCCATCAATTCTAAATCAGTAACACACAACACTGCAATGAAATAATTTAGGATTTACTGGCACCTCTAACCAGCACTCTGGAAATTGAAATTGGATCAGATGAAAAGAACAACATTTGCTGTCTACACTCTTCATAGATGCTGACTTTGCTGAGTCGCCATAATTGGTGAAATCACATTATTGCAAATTGTGAGATAACTTCTTACGACGTTAGGAATCCAAAGCAAGTATAGAAAACATAATTATGATGCTAAACTCAGAAACTCCATTATCTTCAACCAAATAAATTCAGGAATCCTTATTGGTCTAAGTGATATATATATATATATATATGACAATGGGTATACTCTTGGTTATACTCACATGTTGCAATTTGTTTGTAAATCCTGAGGAGAAACTCCAGCGGATCCACTTTCAGAAACAGCACTTTGGTATTTCTGTGCAACCTGAACCAATTGATTCACCTGTGAAAGGATAAAATGTTTTTTAGTTACAGGATAGTTGTCTCCAGAGCTTCTGAAGAGAATAACAGGAATATGTGTTTGGAGAGAGAAGAGTGCTACAGTGCTCTAAGTACTAATAAGTTATAGTGCTCCTAGTTTCAACTATTCACTTAGATGGTCAAATTGATCGATCTGAATGGTCCATTAAGTTCAAAACACATTTTACTGACTGCCTGCAAAAATCAAACTGATCAGATTATTAGATTCTTCCTTTATCGTATCTGACCTATTCCCAAGACATGGACCCCAAAAAATCGATGGATCAAATTGTTGATTGGACCTGTTTCTGTGTAAACAATCTTGACCATGCATATTAAAGGGCATTGATGAAATGGTTACTTTGTTAGATTGGTCTGATGTTTGCATGGTAACCCATGAAATGTGTTGCACATATGAACAGTCCTGAGCAACGGATTGGACTGTAAGTGTCCAATCCAACTAGGAGCACTATAACTTAATCATACTTTGGGAGCATTGGAGCATCTCTATACATGCACATACATTATATATATATATATATATATATATATATATATATAGAGAGAGAGAGAGAGAGAGAGAGAGAGAGAGAGAGAGATGTAAAAAATTTGTGAGGTAACATACAGGTTAAATTTCATGGCAGGAAAAGCATATCATAATCAAACACTTGCTCATTAAAAAATTCACAATTTTTGGGGTTCAAAGATCACCCAATTGAATAGCTCTCAGATGGGAATCGACAGAATTTTGTTGATTTTAGGTGAAATGCTTAAGAGTATTTGAAGGCAAGGTTTCTATGATAGGACAGACGTTTATGGTGAGATGATCAATGCACACTCCCCGTTTAGTGAGCATCAATAGCAGTTGCGACTTGCGATGCATCCGGGTGAGTGCTCGTGCTTGCACTTGGGCGCATGCATGGGTGCAGGTCAGTGAGCATGCTTGTGCATGGGTGCCTGCATTGGAGAAGGTAGGTGCCATGGTAATCCTTAACAGTAACGGTGGCCATAACGGCCAGCACCGCTACCTTTACGATACGGGTCACAATGGCTGTTACGGTCTCTTTTGTTATTGAAAGGAAAAAACCCAAAAAAATTTAAAAAAAAAAAATCCCAAAAACCTATATTTTCCCTGTAACAGACTATTACCAGGTTGTTACAGCCTTTACAGGGGGCATAGCGGGCTGTTGATGGCGGTAAAAAGACATTTTTTTTTTCCATAACAGTTGTTACGACCATTATGACCATGTAACTTGTAACAGTTGCCACCATTACCTTTACGTAACGGCCTGTACGGTACACCATGGTGGGTGCGTGCATGGCGTTGGTGTGGTTGCATGCAGTTACTTATGTCTGCACGCACATGTTTTGAAGCTACCTACCGATGGACCCACACCCATCACCATATAATCTCACATGGCTGAAGGAACAAGATGAGGTGAGCAATAGGTTTATAATAGTCTTAGGGCCTGTTTGTTTCCGCAAATACCACCATAAAGTGTTGTATTTCTGTCGTGATTATGTATACCACTGAATTCGGAGGGAGTCCCCTCCTGTAAAGGGAAGTACAGTACGATACGGGTTCAAGAACACAAGCTAAGCCAGAATCACCATCCCAGACCACAATGCAATGATTGTATATCTCATTAAGACCAATACAACAAGGTAGGTTTTCGTTGTATAAAGGGGCGCATGTATACGAACGTGGACGATGCACCTCTAACACGTCCATGCACTGTTGATGGCCTGTTCCAATGTAAAGAACAGGTCTGATTTATTGCCAACGTGGTTGCATCCCTCTGAGGTCCACCATGACGACATGCATATTACATCCACACCATTGGTCCGTTTGGACAACTCTTTTTTATGGCATGATCCTGATCATGATGCATACCACCCTATTTGGGGCACCACACCAGAGGAAACTGTGATCATTGAAACCCCACTATTATAAACATTCTCAGGCCATCGAAATGTTATTGCCATCCAACCCTTTCAAGGTTCACAAAGACTTGAATGAATGGCCAAACAAATATCAGCCTGATCCAAAAGTTGTGGCCTGGAAAATGGTTACAATGGTCAGTAACCACTGCTATCCAATACATGTAGAGAACATATTTACGGTACATTCATATCGAAGGATTTTATCAGGTGGTGTGTGTTTTACACCACTTTATGGTGGTATTTGTGAAAACAAACAGGCCCTAAATGTTGTGCAACGAGGCACTAGGAAGTGTGATTATTATGGTCCCATCTACACCAACACCTCACATTAAACTTATAGGAAAGAGAGTAAACTTTAGGCATTAAGTGGTATGACTCTTATGGTCCCATCTACACCAACACCTCACACCACAAATACCACCGTAAAGTGGTGCAAAACACACACCACCCGATAAACTCCTTCGATTGGATATCCGATTTGCCGTCGTATTTCCAATCGTTGGGACTTGGGAACGACATCGTATTAACGATCGAAATTCACCGCCATTCACCCAAATCCACTGCATTTCTACCTCCTGCTTCAAAATCTCTCCGAAGATATGAGAGGACATCGATGGTCGACGAACCATGCTCATTTTGTGCCCACGCATCGGAAAGAGATAAAAAGCCCCTTCATCCAGCTATTTCACTTCTACAACATTTCTAACTTTGAAGGAGGAGAAGCTTCTCGTAGAGAAGTTGAACATCTTTCACTGGAAGTATTATGGCTTCTTTGTTCTATTTTTTGTTTTTTGTTGTTTTTTTTTTTTTTTTTGGTTTGTTTTTTAACTTTGGCCAATATAACCTAGCCACATAATTTTTTGGACCATCTGTAAATAGTTTAGGCTTCCCCTACTTGGATTTTATTGCAATTAGCTTCCTTCATATGCAGGTTACCCCAATAATTACATATGTCCGAAAATGTCGCTGTTACCAATTTAAATTTTCATTGAAAAAAGGGTTTACACCTTGTATTTTAGAAGGTTAAAAGTCCAGTCAAAAAATTGCCTTGGTCTACATGTTCCTGTTTTTAGCACCTTAGGCTTTAGTTGCACAAAGCATGTGGAGAAGCTACATCAGGTTCGAGCATGCAAGCCAGGAAGCATTTGTTACAAAATGTTAGCAAATATATAAATCCCTAGGAAGTAGGAGCAGCAGAATGAAGCAGTAGCAATAGCATGTATGAAACACAGAAGCAGCACCTATGTAGAAGGTCTGAAACTAAGGTTTTAGGTACCTATGAACTAGAAGATTGATTACTTGTTTTGAAGTGGTCCATGTGTTATGATATAATTGGGTTTCTATTAATCAGTGAAATATTGTGTGTGGCAATCATAGGCTTATTCGAATTTGGATGGGTTATGATTCATGAAGGTAAGCATCCAAAGGGATTGGGCCTCTTGGCCACTTTTTTTTTGGGTTTCTTTTTTCTCTAAACATATGTAACAATGGAAGAATGGGTACATTATTATTGATCTAAAAAGTTTAGCAGTAAAAAGTAATTCTGTCTTATATTGTCTCTCTTGTAGATTCTATTTTGGTTTAATTTCAACCATTCAGTCCATCTTCTGCCTACTCTTGTCCATTTGGGGGCTAATATTATGGAAGATGCTGAAATGGGAACACATTTGTTGCACCATAATACTTTACAAAGTCATGGTAGAATGTTATGCAGCAGGAAAACGAATGGAAGATTAAAAATTGAGGGAAACACTACAGATTGAAGATTTTACAATTATAAAAGGTTCAAGAGATTATGACAACCCGACCCAAACACTATTGACTCTCTAGAATGACAAATGTGACTGATGTAGGTTGCAACAAATTTTATTGTAACTTCCTTTTATAACAAAACAAGCAACTAGATATAATACCTGAGGTGCAACCAATCTACGAGGCAAAAGTTCTTCATGGCGTCTTGCACAAAATTCCCAAGACAATATCTGAGTAGGAAAAAAAGAAGAAGGAAAGATTAAGAAACCAAAAAATAATCATCAAAGTCATGCAACAAACCTATGAAATGAAAGTATGAGATCCACAAGCCCCCATCAAATTCTCTACGCCAGATCATCCATCATATAAGCCCTCTAAAATTATATACCTTCAAGTCAGGGGTGAATATGATCCGAAGTTGACCTTCACGAACAACACGAAGCTGTTCATAAATACTCTCCTGAATAGCTTTTTGATACTCCAAAAACATCAATCCTGATGGTAACCTCCGTTCATTGGGCATGTCGACAAACAAAAGCTCATCGATAACCCCACTATCAAATTTAATTTTACTTAGCCTGGGTAGGACTTCAAAAGTAGTCTCTGCCCATAAGAAAAGAGAGAAAATTAGAATTCAATCAGTGGCACACATTTTTCTTCTTCTTCTTCTTTTTGATGAATGGTGAACTTTATCCGATCAGTCACACACATTGGAATAAGATGTCCATAAATAGAAATCTGTAACAACTATACCACTATTGATGTTTGTAGAGCAATGGTAACCCAAGTTTCGACAAAAAGCTAAACATCACAATCATCTTTGCCCTTCTCCCAGAAATTTTGGGTCAGATATATCAGCAAATTGAAACTATTAAGAAGCGACCGTGTGCATGCAACATTAATACCTAATGACGGCAAAGGAATAAGGGAAAGAAAAAGATAATGACATGTGTTTAGAATATATCAGAAGAGATAATACAGCACTAGAAGCATCTGACAGAGAAGCAAAGCACAATTCTGGCAGCGCGTATGTATGCACAAACATCCTTTTATTTCATTGCAATTCCTAAGACCAAGCAAAAATCACACCATACCATTGCTAGGCACCTTACATTTCAAAGGAAACAAATAAACAACACAATCCTCCTGCCTTAACCAATTGCTTGATGTTTTACATTTTCATATTTCCCACGAGTAATTACTGTAAATAGAAGAGTGCACATTTAGAGGTACTCAATCAGAAAGAATTAAGTGAAAGAGAGTAGAATTAGCCAACCACTGCTTGTTTAAGATCATGTGCTTATAATTCCTTGATCCCTAGTCTCCAGAGACTTTATAATGTGATTTTTTTGTGGCAAATATGTATAGAGCACCAAAGGAGAACTTGAATTTACCCAGGCTGCACATTTTCCAATACAATGCACTGATCTCATACACGTGCCAACTTTTTTAGATTGACTCGCCCCCCTCCATGTTTCATAGTAATGCTGTACCTAGGTCCTAGGCTCATTATCAACCTCAGTGAAGATAAGGTAATGTTCACGTTGCTTTGGGTCTTGGCACTTTGGCATGTACGATGATATTCCTTTTGCTAATGCTAGCAGTCAGACCAGCTTTGCAACTTCTCAGTCTTTTACTCTATTGAATGACTTCACAATTCATTTCAAAGCAAGTCCATTTATTTTCTATTTTTCATAACTTTTTTTTATTGATAACAACAAATTTATTGCAAAACCCAAAGGGAAAAACATATTGGATCCATCAAGGTAATGGAAAAAGAGTCCCTTATACCGAGAGATGATAACAAGAACTGTGCATACAATTTGTTCTCTACAAATCTGATTATATATAATCACCATATTCCATGAACATGCATTCCTATAATTCAAAATGAGATCCAGCTTCCACCGGAATGGTATTTAGCGTCCACCGGGATGGTATTTTCATGATGCCCAGGCAATAGCATTTCTAGACTCCCCTTTGTTGGGGTTGTGCCCTAAAAAACAATGTTATTAGACCTTATTTGTGGTATGATGCATTTACTGAGCTAATTATTATGGAAGATTTTTTATGTGGGTTTGAGAGGAATACCTCTAATGCTCTTGGGCACCTAAGATTTGACACAACGGCTTGAGAGACAAGGGAGAGTTGTGGTCCATGGATCTCATTGTCCTAGTCATCTCATGTAAGGAGACTGACTTGGTGTCAAGATGGACAGCCTCCACCCATCAGGGCTGCCTCGATGTTGGTTTGCCTACTTCCTTACCCCACGAGTGTGTGAGCTTGCCAGGATGGTTCCTTGTACAAGGCCTTTGGTCACTTGCATTGGTAAGGATCGCTTGCAAGTATTATGGCTGGGACACCCACCATGCCCAAACTTGAGCAGGCTTGTGGTTGTACTAGCTTCGTCAAAATCTCCATGACTTGAGGATGTGTAGATGGAGGCTTTAGCTCTCCTTACAAGGCAACTGTATTGCAACTGAAGGTGGTTGTAGCTAGTGTCTTCATCAAGGTCCTCGAAGTACACATGATCCAACATGGGATCCACTTGGTCCATCCAGGACATGAATATCTAGCTTGATCTTAACGGTTGAACCGCCCATCAATTGTTTAAAAGGTTGACCAACACCTCTGAAATTTCCAATTGGTTAACCATGGGTTTTCAACCATTACCTTTTGTTTTTAACTATTGATTTGTTTTAAAATCATGCTTGATGGACATCCAAAGGCTAAGATCTGATTTGATCAATACCTTGCGAGGCATGGAAATTACCCAAGGATGGTGACCATAGTTAGTGGAGAGAATTGGACAATTGGGATACATAGATTAGGAAGATAAATAGACATCTTTTACAATAGGATACACAAATGTTTGTAAGGTGGCAGAGCACCATATGGCGTACATCCCCTGAAACCCCAGACCAATCATAACATCATATTTCAAAGGGAGGGGAGCGCAAGAAGCACTCAGAGAGCTTGGATGTCCAACCCCCTTAGGCATTGCCACTTGAGCCAAAGCGAGTGTGTGGAGATTCGATGTAGGTGGGCCATGCCCACACCTTCCCACATCCACACACTCGTGTGTGGGATCCTTTTTTTTAAGATGAAGGATTTCATTAAAAGGGCACAAAAGCCAAAAACAAAAGGAAAAGAAAAAATGAAATTGGCCAAGCCAAAAACCCAACAGGCTCAAGGCTCCCACTCCCTAACCAACGAAAACACTTTTGCAACAATCTGGCCCAACGAAGAGCTATAATTTCTAAGGCAACAATTATTTCTCTCCTCCTAAATGGACCAAAAAGCTGCAAGCAGTGCCAAGCTCCACATAGCTTTGGACTTGGAGTAGGAACCTCCCTCGTGCCACACTAGAAAGAGCATCCATGGAATTGGGCATCACCCACTGTGTGTGATAATCCCTTTCTGCGGATGGCTCAGGTCAGATCCAGTCCTTACCAGGATTTTTGACGAAAGTTCCCTATTCTCCTTATCTGAAGTAGATCTAGATAATACTCCCCATGTTGGTAGATCGACAACGGCAACGATCAACGATCTTCTTCTGCGGGTATTTTAAAATAGACTTTTCTATTTTTGAGAAACCTGGGCTGACCTAAATAGGGAAAAACCATCAAATTCCACTGTGTTTCATAATAAAATCCATCAGGACCATCACCCTTCCAAAATGAGACAACCACCCACCGAGCTCATAAAGATTCCCACACCAATTTTAATGGCCAAAAGCACCAACATATTAGAAGACCCTACCCCGGCCGGGCTTGAGAATGATAATGAAATGGAACCATTTCTTCTCCAAGAACTCCCTCAATACTCTTAAGGACCCAGGTCATCAATTGAGCTACCAACAATGGTTCAACTTCCACCAACCTAAGGGTGGAGGATACCAAATGCACTTGATAACTAGCTACCTCTATAATCCTCAAGACCCCCTTCCAATCGTGAAGGAGACGGTGGGTAAAGGAACCCAAGAGAAGTATAGAACTGCTGTCAACCGGTCAACTACCTTAATGATTCTTGCCAAGGTAACCTCATTACTAAACGGGGATCTTCACATATTCTTGTGTGGCTTCTCTCTAGATACCCAAGTTATCGGAAGAGGGAGCATCCACCAGAGAATGTTGCCACTTGGTTTAAATAGATCACCTCTCCACCCACTCATTAGGTCCCAATTGATCCTAGCCAAAAAATAATCTCAAAGAAGCCCAAAACATCACACCAACTCGTCAATGTAATACTGCAATATATAAAGATATAACCAACTGGTTTGGCTTCCTTGACATATCACACAATGAGCAAGAGACTAATTGCTTTTCTAGAGATTATTAAATGAACCCCCACCCCCCACTTCAGCCCATGGCAGCATGGAAAACTCCAGCCTCCAAAGCACACATTGCCTTCAAAAAAACTTGGAGGAGAACTAACCTTTGGAACAAGGACCACCCACGCTTTCATCAGTGTCAACGGGAGAAAAGAGATCTAGGAGATTACCACCTTTGGAACTTCAAATCCCACAAATTCCTCTGAATATGGAAGGGCTATACCATTTTATCATTGACTATTTTGTAAACGTCATTAATAAGACAGTTTTGTCTGGAAAGAGAAAAGATCATGGGAATTTTGTGGCAAGAGGAGAGCTGTTGAACATTAGAAATTCCCAAAACTGTTGTCTTTCACTATTTCCTACTTTAAACCTCGCTTCTTTCGAAAAGATTCTAGCCACATTTTGATTAGTCCCCAAACTTTGAATGGCTTTCCAAGTGATCTATTCCCTCTCATCACCACATCTAGAGGCCAGCTTCAAACCTCTTCATCGTATTTGGAAGCAATGGCTCTCCTCCACATGACCTTTTGCCCAATCCTGAACCTCCACCACTTGGTTGGTAACGTCCAATTTCTCTCTCTAATCCTTCCAACCCCTAGCCTGCCTTCATCTTTCAATTATTGAACCCTCCCATTAGAAGTTGCTTTGATTTTTTTTCTCTAGCTTTTTAGGCAATCTAGTCCCTAAACGAAGAAAGTCTCTTCCACAATGTCTTCTTTTGAAACTTCTTGACCACCTGATCCCATGCCCGAAGGAGCTTAGGAGCACCTAGGAGGAGACGAAGGTAATTCATGGACAACAAAGTTGCTCTACACCCCAACCAAGAGGAATGCAATTGCACCTCGATCAACGCTCGCCGAGGCCGCCCCCTAGATAGAACTTTGCTGAAACAATTCAACATACCAGATGTGACTTCAAAACACCTTAAGATTACTTTAATGACAACCATCTACGCAAGAACAAAATTGGCTCGTCCGCGCACTATAGATTGGGGATAGAGGTGCCTAAAAAAAAGGGATACCTTGATTAACTGCTCAAATGATAATCTTACTTACCACAATAAAGAACAAAAATGTGCAAGAGGGGTTCTCGATGGAGGACTCTAGAACTTTTGAATATCTTCTAGGGAACCATTGGCCATAATTGAGAAATGAGCTGACTAAATGCAAGCTCCATCCACCTCCTCCATTTACCAAAACATATTCTCTTAGGGCCCGTTTGTTTTGCTAATTACCCTGGTAATTGAATGGAAAAGTGTCATCATTACAAATTTACCACTGCTAAACCAAATATAGGAATCGTCGGTCAAATGCATATTTATTTAGGATAAACGTCAAGGAATTTGTAATCATTACACATTTTCATGGCATTACTATAAAAATTTCGAATCCAAACAGCGACATCAGTGTATTTTGGTGATGATTTAACATTAATGTATAAATGTCATCATTACGATTTTACCACTGATAAACCAAACACGAGACTCAGAGGTCAAATGCAGATGTTGTTAGGAAACAAGTAATTTGTAACCATTACACAATTCCTTTACATTATTGTGGTAATTGGTGAAACAAACAAGTAAGCAAGTGCATAAGGAAAGACCAATCCACACACCATCACATGCTCTTCCATATCAAAGTTGCATATAAACCCCTAATCGTCACATTTCTCAACCCAAGTCAATGCATTCATTAGGAACGAGAATGCAATTGAGAATCTTTCCACTATGAAAAACCCTTCAAAAGGAGAAATAATGTAATGACTTCTTTCATTTTGTGCGTTGGTGTTCCAACCATTATCTTCAATAAACTTCCAACTAGACATATCTGACGAAAATCTACAATTTTTGAGGCACCCTCCTTTTTAGTTACGAGGATAATGAAATCGTAATAGACACATTTGTGAATGTGATCCCTTCAAAAATTCCTTGGACACCAACGAAAGATCATATTTAATCACCTCCAAACATTTTTTATAACAAAATGCAATTGAAAATTTGTGTGGTCCCACAACTTTATCACTTTCCATGTCAAACAAGACCTTCTTGACTTCTCATGCCTCAAACAGCCTCTATAACCACATTGCTTTATCTTCAAAGATCATAGATTGTGTCAAAGGCTAAACCATCCAGTGTAGCCTTCTGAAACTTCCCTACAGGTAAAGAGACTAATAGTGCCTTTCAATATACATACATATATATAGTGGCTAAGCTATAAGTCTGTTCTTCATAGTTGTTGGAATGGGTTGCGGAAAATTCTGCAGACTAATGGATATTGTGGCTACGCTCAACATCCTGTCTTTTGCAGCCTCAATGGATTCCTTGCAGCCTGTCATTTCCTTTGCAAAGGGATGGCAATATTGGGAATTCCTTCCCACTTCATTTCCCTCTCTTCTTCAATAAAGCCTTCACCTACACATAGGTTGGTAAAAGAATTTATCTTCTTCTCATGTTGGCAACCTGGAGAAGAGGTGTTTTATCTCCCTCTTTAATCCATCTTGCTGCATATTTTTAACACCTCGATATTTCTTCACTTCTATGTTTTGAAAGTCGAATCAGATCGTAAAATTGCCAGAGGATTGAAATCGTTGATCATAAATTGCAAATAATAAAATCTTAAAAAATACGATACAATTAAAATCATAGTACTTCTGTTATCTTTGACGCAAAACCTCATAAAATTTTCATTTTAAAAAAATAATAATAATAAATTTATTAAAAAAAAAAAAAACCCTTAAAAAATAAGATACAATCAAAATTTCATTATTCTATCATTCCATAACATAATTTGTAGATAACTATAGAATATGTTACTACTACACATCGTAATAATAATCAGCCTATATATGATCATCTCATTACTTCAAAGGTTTTGATATAGTCATTATCTAAACTTATAAATTGAAATTTTTGACTACAAATTAAAGAGTAACATTATCAAGAAACTTGACTACAAATCCAGGTATAAACACCGTCATGTTTTAAAGTCAAAATCATAAATTGTAAGTTCCTAACGAACCTTCAAAAACAAATCTATTAATAAGCTTTTCATTATTTTATTTTATTTTATTAAAATAACCAAAACTTTTATTAGAAAAAATAAAATCAAATAGACTTTTGAGTTTAAAATCACATAATGAAACCCTTGAAAAGCACGACTTGAATTCAAGATACGTGACAAAAATATTTTTAATTTATGTGACAAAAACAAGATTAAATACAAGTCTTTAAGTGGAAATCAAATCCTAACGACCATTACCACAATACATAGTGATCAACACAATCACAAACCTTCCATAAAAACATTCCAAACAAGTCATAGATCATTTGGCGTCTTGAGTCTTGACCAATTAAGAGGCAAGAAATCAGGAATTTAAAAAAAAAAAAGGCTTCACAATTTAAGGTTGAAGAGAATATCCATCATTTAATTGCTTACAAAGAAATAAAATAAAGCAATTAACTTGTTTTAAAAAATTCTTAAAGCCCTCACCAATTTAAAAACATAAATGGAAGCCATGTAAAATTTAAAAAAGAAGACAACAACATGTATGATTTGATTCATAAATTGGGAATCAAATAGTAAATCATAGGATCCAAATTGAAGAATTTTACGATTCATCCAAAAAGGACTTCAAAGTGGGATTCAAATCATTTTGCCTAAAGTTTGATTTTAATAGTACTTGACCACTATGCTCCTACGAATATTATCGAACTTCAACTTGGGATTCCCCCTCTCATATCAAAGATCAATAGACGATGGGCCACAGCTAGCACCAAAGCTTTACTCTCCTCAAGCACACCAAACCAGCTTTAGTTCCAAACATTGACTATAGATTTAATATACTGAAACTTCTCCATTGAGAACCTGCCCACCCTTATCTCTGATGCTCGTAATCTTTTATCTTTCTTCAGGTTGTAATTCTTCCCCCTGCCTTAGCTACTACTATGGTGGGTCTTCTTAATAAAATGCTATTATTACCTTCCAAAAGGAAAAAAAAAAAAAAACTACCCACCCTCCAGAGACAGGTTCAAAATCACCACCCTTCCACAGGCTTCTGAAAAAAACAGGAGAACCAAGGCACATATTATGAATTTTGAAAAGAGATGGCCCACTAATGACACCACCTGATTCCAATAAAATGGGAAGAATAGCACCCCACACATTTCAAGATGTGCTCCTCCCAACTCTGTGAAACATGAAGGTGATTGATCTTGCATATGGCTGGACTTAACACTGTTTATACAACCAAGTGAAGGATCCTTATGTCATAGAACAGCAATAAGCTCTATATCATAAACAGTGCCTAAGAACCTTCTCATACTCAGTCATCAACCCCGAGAAGTGAATTGCATTGGAATCTCCAACCGAGATCCGTGGGCAATTCCACCTTACCTTCAACTCCCCTAATTCTGCTCCTTTTTGCAATAGGCTGATGGGACCATATACATTCGTGAGAGTCCATTGAAGTCCATCCCCCTCTAACATGCACTTGGTGGGGAAAGAACGGCCTGGGCAGTGCTGGCCAGGCCTGGGAAATAAAAGAAAAGAACCTTTCTCGCATAACAAACCGATACTCTTCCTGCTGGACAAATACATTCCAAATAGTTGTCTAAATGGAATTTCCTATCACATTTGTACATATCCATAAAATAAATAAAGTTAAAGAAAGACTTTTAGCAAGCTCACTTAATTCATTATGAATACTCAGCGATCCACATCTAGTTTCCAAAAGGGGTGAAAGGCAAGATCATGTGGAGTGACAATAAGTGGCGGTTGTAACCAGAATACCAAGGAAAAAAAGTTACACAAATTTGGGTGGGCCACAGGCCCAAATTTTACATATGAAGTTGAGTAAGAAATATAAACAACTCCACCACCTAGACAAAGCAAAGATCGTTGCCAAGTAGATATAGTGTAGAAAAGAACCCAAGTAGATATAGTGTAGAAAAGAACAGTGCAAGTCCTGAGGTGATTAGGGTACAAGTTATTGAATGACCTGAAATATAAACTTGCCAATGATAAGGTAATGCAACTGATATCAGTAATAGAATTTAAAAGTAATAAACACTGAAGCTACTAACCAAATCCCCTCCCTGACTTAGAACCACAGATAGCACACTGCCACACATCCTACAACAAACATGCAACAAGAGAATGGTGTTAACAACTGCATGTAGTTATAATTGTATGCACATGTGCATGGATGATTGAGCAAAAATATAAAAGCTCCTGCACTAAATTGCAAAGCACCAAGGCATGCAAGAAAACGTATTAACAACTGCATAGAATATCTTAGTGACAAAGAATATGTTGGCAGGTCAGAAATACCACAGCTGCTTGAGGAAAAACACCAAGGGCATGATGTCCGACATTATCATACAACGACAAACACCACCTTTTCTTAGCCCGGGGAGCAAAATACTCTGCCACGAATTTCCTCCAGTAGAGAATACTATTGTCCTGGAAAAGAAAATAACAACATAATCATACTTGGAAAAAAATTCAGTGACAAAATCAGGGACACAAAAATGAACATTTGTCAATCCAAGAAGCTAGAAATAAGTCATTTCGAGGCATCATGTGATGCTCAATCAAAAGAAATGGTAATTACGTTGGTAATGACCTGTTCTTATGACACGATGACGGTGTGGATGATAACCAAAGTATTCACCCTCATCATAAGATGGGCCATGAGCCAATCTCTCCTGAGTCTCCTCCAATGCTTTAAATATCGTTATCGTGTAAAGTATCACACCCTTGGGATATGGATTAATATTGGTTATCGCATGGGATATATCAGTTGTATCGCGTAATGTATCGCTGTTGTTGGGAAACATGGGAACATTGGGAAATTGGTCGAATTTTTCAATGAAACTTCTGGAATTGTTGAAAAAGACATCAATACATACTTAGAAATCAAAACATTACAAAAAAAGTATACATAATAGGGGTTTCCTTTGTATGGGGTCCTAATATATGTTCTTTCCAACTAAACTGATGCAAGTATGTTTAAAGTTTAATCATATAGTTTATAAACGTAAGAAGACATATATGGAAACACAAGCAATACATTCAAAAGCAAAAGAAGAATCACTAGATCAAGTTGCATACATGTTTAATTTTGTGTTAGGATACAAAGATTGCAATTGATTTGTGAGAAATTGAGAAATTTTGACTTTTCTCAATTTTCTATCTGACTCACTTAATTATTAAACGGGGGTTTCCTGATTTATGGAGCACCTTACAACTTGACCCATCTCCCCCAAACCTCAAAATCAAAGTTCCAAATCCATGATTTTTCATGAAAAACATGACGAATCATAGATTTGTAACCATTCGATACTGGTTTAATATGATTTACAACAAAAACATGTATTGAAAATTGAAAATGCTCACTGGATCGAATAGGTGGGATATATCGGCACTACCTGTGCGTTTTGTATCGCATAGGTGGGATACAAGATATATCGGCTCATATCGTCGACATTTAAAACAGTGGTCTCCTCTACTAAAGGATCTTATTCATCTATTTGATAGCTTACAAATTGAAGATTATATTTACAGCCAATAGTCCACATTTAATGGCGATCACAATCAGACAGTTTGGATAATCCAATGAGGGAGATTCTTGGGTCATCCCCCCACCACGATAGGGCTCACCATATGAATGGTTTAGAACGAACACTTTATTGTGCTGTTTGAAATTGATTGATTGAACATTGTTATGTCCTCATGAGTCGCATTATCAAATTGGACCCAGTTTAAAACATTTTTTTTGTAAGACACAGGGTATCCCCGCCCTTTTTGAGGCAAGACCATACCCTGCAGATACACGAAATCGCGTGTATCGGGTAATGCAGAGGAGGGGAGTCAAACCCACACCTGTAGGGAGCAAACCCACGGTAATGGCCGCCCAAACCTCGTTGGGTCAGTTCAAAACATTAAACCAGCAAAGAAATCAATCCATCAAAGGATCAATAGAACATAAACGAATTATGCAAACAAGAAACTTGTGCAAAACCATTCACTCACAGGTGGGCGCTGACGATGATGATATATGTATTGCATAAGCCGACGAGCACATATGCCATTATAATACGAATGCTTCATACCAGATGTTGGCTGCTCACAGTGCGGCTGCAATTGTTGCTTCAACTGCGGCATAGACTGCAATATCTGCTGCTGCTGCTGTTGCTGCTGCTGCTGAATGTGTGCCTGCTGCATCTGCGGCATCATCTGCAATATCTGCTGCTGCTGGTGCCGCTGCTGCAAGAGTCTCTGCTGCTGAATTAAGGCGTGGAGCTGGGGATTATGCCCTTGTGATTGAAGAGAGTCCTGCCTTTGCAGGAGCTGCTGAATAACCTGCTGGTGCAGAATATCTTCCTGTCGAATGTCTAATCTGGGTTTCTTCTGCATCCGTAGCAGATTATTCGGATCAGATGGGCCAGTGCCCAAGATCTGACCCGTCTGTGAAGTCGGGTGTGATGTCGCAGTAGAGGCCCCCCCCTGCTGGCGCTGCATTTGATGAGAGTTCTGGTCTTGATGGGAGCCCTGTTGCTGCTGCTGCACTACGGAGGAACCATCCACAACCGAAGATCCTGATATGCTTATGTTATTATTCGAAGAAAATGACATGGGCGACGCCGGCAGCCGGAGGTACGACTCCGTGTTGATGCTGGCGCTTCTCTGCAGGTGGGGCCCACCAGAGAGCCCGGAATTGGCATCGGTGACCAGCGAGCTCGCACCGACGCTGGGCCCGGAGTTGGCAGCGCTGTGCACGGCCCGGTTCATGTGGCCGGAAACCGGACCCAGGCCCGACCGCGGGGCTCCAGAAATCGAGCTGGCCGAGTTCAATTGGGAGGTCTGCCCATCTCCTTGGAAGAAGATGCCAGAGGCGGAAGAAGACTGTGACGGGTCACCGCCGGCCCGGGACGGCGCCATGGAGGGCGGCCCCGCCGGCTGGTGGCGGGAATCGAGATAGCTGTCCAACGCCAGATCTAAGACTTCTTGATAAGGTAGTAGATTGAGAAATCAAATTTCAAACGAAAACCCTAATTCTGTCAGTCTCACCGAAACTTCCATTATGGTTGAATCGCAGAAGACGAAACAGATTCTCTGTCGAAACGACGGACATTCGAAGAAATCAACGATCGGAGAGAAAACAAAGAAGATTGAAAGAAATAAAAAAGGGAAAAATCGTATTTTTCAACTTGCTGAGATGGATGCAACTCAACTTCGGAAAAAAAATATATATACCAAAAAGGGAAAAGAGGATTTTTGTTTTTTTGTCTTTCTTATACTGACCTTGAAATCGAGCCTCTCTCTCTCTTTCTCCTCTTCAGCTTCGGCGAGTTTTTTATTCGTCGCGGGAATTGTAGCAGAGACGGAGAGAGGAGAGACCGGACGCGAGTGTTTCGATCCCTACTCGACCGGCTATAGTCGGTAAATTCCAGTTACACGTGTCAGACAATGATGCGATACACGTATACGTGGTGGCAATCGGGCGGTACGAACTAGGAGCGGATCAGGTGCGGCCCCGGCGTAACCCAACATGGTGCAGCCCTGACCGTAGGGCTGACCTTGATGTATTTATTGTATATCCACGCCGTTCATTCGTTTTTCAGATTATTTTATATCATGATCAGAAATTAAGCAGATCCAAGTCTAGGTGGACTACATAATAGGAAATATTGGTGATTGACCATTAAAAACTTCTTGTGGGTCACAAAAGTTTGGGATCTAGCCGATAATTGTTTCATCCCTTCATCCAGATCTTTGGATGGCAAATAAACATTAAGCAGGATATTACAGTGGGCCCTGGGAATCTTTTAATGGTGTCCGTTTAAGAACCACTTTTTCCTGTTGTGTGTTCCACCTGAGAGTTGTATCTGCTTCATTTTTGGTTTCAAATCTACAATAATCTTTAAAAAAATATATGGACGGCGTGGATATAACATTCATATATCAAGGTGGGACCCACGGCCAGAGACGCACTGTGCTGCTTTAGGCAGGAACGCACCAAATCCGCTCCCGTAGAAACTCGGGCGTGCGTTTCAGATGCTGACGCGTGGGGGAAATGGATTGGATGATGGATGTCTTACGGAGGAGAGAACTTTTTATACTCCGGAAGATAATGATGGTTCATAACCATGCGCGCGGAAACGTACAGGTGGGACGAGAGGTAGCCTAAACTAAGCCGTCCAACTGGTTTTCTCCACCTTGGACATTTATTTTATAAACGGCTGATTTCTTGATATACGATGGAGTTTTAAAGTGAAAATATTCAACCGTCTAAATTTAACCAACCATGTCCTTAAATCGAAGGCTCAGGTTGTCTGATCAAGATTATATTGTCTATATGATCTATCTACAAAATTTTACACGATCTATACCGTTCATTTATTTATACGTAGTTACGTATACAATTTCCGAGTGCATGCGTATGATAAAGCTCACTCCGTCAGAGTATCGAAGAATTCCAATATATTGCCAGATCTCGGGTTACATGATCAAGGGAATATATCCAGAAAGGAGATTCGCGCGAGGATAGGTAGAAGAAGAGATTCGCAGCAAACGTACCGAATTCGTATGCATGTATAAATTGGACCGTTCATCAGGAAAGGATCACTTTGAAAATTCTCTTCACCAAAAATAAGGATGGTATACCTGGAAATTTATTGTATACCGTCTATTATATTCTGATCGCCAATTCTATTGATTCCAAGTGTAGGAAATCTGATGAAGAATAGGACTTTTTCATGAAGATAAGTTTTAACTATGATCTCACCAAACGAATGAATGGATCCGATCTTTCGTACGTATGCAAAAATAAAAATTGTAACATCCTCGTGCGAATCGTATTAGAATTTCAAGTTGGTATAGATGGGCGGAAGCAGACGGTGGTGCGTGGGAATTGAGATCGTCCACGTGAGAGAGGGCTCCGAAAATAGGAGCGCGCTCCAGTGGTACCGTTACCACCGTAAGCAAAGGTACACCAGCCAGATTTAGGCCCACGTAATGAACTAACAAAATCCAACCCGTCCATCATATGAATCAGAGAATGTTTCTCTCATATACATAAAATCAGTCTGATCTGTAGTTAAAATCTTCCGGACCAAGGGGTGAGAGTTGATAGAGAACGCTCACCCTTGATTTAGCAGGTGGACCACCATATTATGTATACGGAATCTAGACCGTTCCAAACTTTTATCTTCCTTTCTAAATGGTTGTGCCAAAAATCAGGATTTTTTAAACTATCCGGGACCTGTGAAAATCAAGGGTGGGCGACCTCCGGTCGTAGGTCCTCTCCGGTGGTACGCGAAGATGTGGACCCCACGTAAAGTACGTTGGGAGCCTGTGGTTAATATAAGGATAAGCGTCCGATGGATTGTCTGGATGGCCAACATACTTCAGGTGGGGTCCACATATTCGCCGTACCACCGGAGAGCGCCTACGAAAAAAAAAGAAAAGGATAATTGTACAATGCAAGCACCTCAGGACGCGGGTCGTGCGACGCCCTGTCGCAGGAACTTCCGGCGCTCAGAAGCTATGTGGGGTCCACATTGATGTTGGTGAGAAATCCACTCCGTCCATCCGTTTATATAGAACATAATACAATATATGCCAAAAAATGAAGAAGATAAAATTTTTCAAATGGGCCACACGACAGGAAAAAGTGAGTAGGTAAATGCCTGCCGTTGAAACCTCACTGGGCCACCGTGATGGTTATATGCCATCCAAACCGTTCAGAATGTCATTATTATTGGGATGAACTAAAAAAACAAAAAATATTCGTTTCCATTCGTGCGGCCCTCTTGAGTTTTGGGTGAGGCTTGCCACAATATGATGTGAAAAAAAGGGATGGACGGGGTGGATTTCTCATAAACATCACCGTGGGCCCCACCTCAGTGCAGGAACTTCCTGCCACGGTAAGTTAGATATGCCCTCCTGATGTTTGTGAAAAATCCACCCGTCCACTCGTATTGCCTAGCATGTTAGGACATGGATCAAACAACGGCAGATCTAAAACTCGACTGGAATGCACGATCGGAAAAGGTGATGATTAAACGTCATTCGAAGCTACAGAAGTTTTAGATCAGGCTAATTTTTTATGTTTTCTGTTCATCTAAGTAGGAATTATCTTACGAACGGTATGGATGGCATATAAACATCATACTAACGGTATGGATGGCATATAACGTTTCAACGGTAAGCATTTTACTGCCGGCTTCCTGTTTGAGCCATGGATCTGCCTTATCTGTGGACCCATGTCCTAACATGATAAATGGATGAAAACGGTAGATTTCTTGGCAAATATCACTGGTGGAGCCCACTTAGCGTCCCATCAAAGGAAGTTGCTGCCAAAGGCTTCGCAAGCAATACGCGTCCCTACAGATATTAGGTGAGCTTGAGTGGTCCCGGTACCACCGTAAGCTTCCAAGGCTACCGTGAAGATGTGATGCTTACATGGTGTATGCATGACATCCAACACATCCATCACATGCATGAAATCCCGAAGATCATATCAATCCAAAACTCTTTTGGGTTACACCACATGGAACAATGTGAGAGGGGACGTTCACCCTTCTCTCACAGGGGGCCCACGCGATTCACAGAACAGCCTGATTTCTGTCCTGAGCCTTAATCCACAACAGATGGATGGTGTGGATGGGCTCGATTAATGGTGGACCACAACATAAACCAAGGGTGGGTGTCCCTCTCAACTTTCCTCGTGATGTGGCCCACCTTATCTGTGGCTGATTTTTAAGCCCTGCTGTTAGCGTGAGGTGAAGCATTCGCGAGCGAGTAAGATATCTCGGGTATACCATGTGGGCCCCACTTATGCCCGTTACCAACGTGACTTGATGGTAGTGGTACCGATGCTACCCGAGCATATATACATCCTCGGTTATGATAATCATAAACGCGTCTCTTACCACAGCAAATGGAGCGTAGGGTACTTAATACTACCCTTGGCCGTGGCAGCCGGGTTCGAGCCTTGCCATACTTGGATCCTTTCAGCTCGGCTCCATTCTCAGATGGCAGTTTGAAAACATACTTCCAGCGCTTTCAAGTTTTGCAGAAACATGACTCCGAACTTACAAATGAGGGTAAAATGACACATTTACAGGAGACGGATCAGAGTAGAGCTGGGCAGAAATCGGACTGATCCGATGGATCCAATCCAATCCGAACTGAAGGCTAGGATCGAGTCGGATCGAGTCGGCCCGATTAGATCCGAGCGTACATCGGATCAAGTTTGGATCAATGGTCAATCCGGACCGATCCAATCCGGATCGGGTCTATATAAGTATTTTTATTTTTATTTTACTTTTTACTTTTTACCTACTCGCACCCGGCAACCTGAACCCTAAATCTCTAAATCCTTCTTTTCCTTTCTCTACCCAAACAAGCGCCGCACCCATCTCGATTCCTAAGCCGAGAGACAAAGACAACACATCCACCCTATCATGTATGGCATCGTCAAAAGCTTTTAGTACATTAGTGGAAGTAGTGCAGTAAGAGTAAGGAATACTCTAACACACCTTGTAAATTGCCAGTCGAGCCTTAGGTGCACCACCTCTGGCAGTCCCTTTGCCAAGCCCTTTGTAGCTTACATTCTCTACAAAGGAACCCGCTGCAGTGGCTGATGTGTGGGTACCATAGCCAAATCCATCCCTTGGGGAAAATTAGTTAACTCTGGTAATATTGAGTTTATTTCCCAGTTCCGCCTATAATTCTTTAATGTACCAATGGGCTCCGATTAGCTTCCTATTGCAGTTGGTGGAATTGAAATGTTTGCCTCTCTCACAGACACCCTTCCAATGAGATGGCACTGGTCCCAGTCATTTATCGTTGAAACTTTCCAACTCTGGCTAAGTCAGCCTTAATTTCTTTTCTTTTTAAATAAAAAAATGGATTTTTTTTATTTTTAAAAAATTTTCCAAAAAGAAAAAACATCAGGACCTATCCGAACCGTACCCAGTCCGATCTGACTCGGTTTCCCTGACCGAGTCAGACTCGGATTGGATCAAGCCAGCAAGGCACCAGATTGGATCGACTTGGACACGGTCCCGGATTGGATCGAGTTCGGGTTAGGCCATGGAAATTTCAGACCGAGTCGAGTTGGACCCAATCTAGTTCGACTCGACTCGATGCCCAGCTCTAGATCAAAGATCGGGATAAAGCAATAAAAATTCATGATTACTGCATATTTGTGTACAATAAAGGTAGTGTATATGCCACACATGTGTTAAGGGGATTGCGAAAGCACATGGAGATAAATCAAGAAAATTATTTCAATTGCACAATCAAATTCGGGAAAAAACAACGTCACAAAGCGACAATAATATAGTATGAAAGCAGAAAATTATAAGAGAGAGATTATCCGAATTTGAAAGCCCCGAGATACATCATATTCCTGATTACACCCTATATACCATTTATGAGAATCACAATTGAAATAGAAAATAAATCCTGTACTTACGCAACTCTGTGTAACTCTACGCAATCGTTCGATGACACTTCGATGTCCTTCGATGACATCTAGCAGCCTTTAATGGCATCGAATTAAACATCAAAATATTCCAATGACTAAACATGTATTTTTCAAATTTTTCCGATGGCATCGAGCAACCTTTGAAGGCATCGAAGTTTGCTCGATGGCATCGAGCTGTCATCAACAAACCTGATGATTTACATATTTAAGACATCAATCAACAACATGTGCCAATATGGTGTATATGTGTGAGATTTAATCTATCCATGGGATTAGTCTAACCATATACAAGTTTTTCTCAAAAAGAAAATCTTGTTCAATTAGTGTATGCATTTTAATATTGGAGACATGTGAATGAGTTGGAGAAAAACTTCATTCAAGTTTTTCAATGCTGTACATTTGTTTTATGAATTGTAGCCCATCAGGCTAGGGATCAAGATAATTGTGTTGTTTGAATGGATGAATCGGAACTTGGATGTACTGTGCCACAATGAAAAATGTGGTGGACGCATCAGTGGCCCCTTTTTCTACAGGCTCATGCTTTAGATATTGAAGAGTTGTTGTGTTTCAATTGATGAGATTTTTGGGCCATCATATATTCATAATGGTACTAGTGGATCTACTATCCAGATCACTAGATAATGGCCCACACATCCACAATGGACCTGGTGATCACACAACAATGTACATAATCATATGGTATATACTGTTTGGATATCAATCCATGAGCTCCACATTCACATTATCCAAGCCAAAGAAAGTCACGTTTTATAACAATGGGTATGACCTGGACATCCGAGCCATGCATTACATGGCCTACTCAATATTGATATCTTACATGCACCACCAATTCAGGTAACTCGTTCATAATGCATTACATACGCATTATGATTATTACAAAACTTGCCAACGGTTCACATTTGATGTTTCAGTGTTTCCCTTTATGAGCAGATGGGTCCGAGTCGTGTAAAAGTAGAATCTTGATGATGCACGATTAGGATCATCCCTCACATGGCATATTAACACGTGTGGTCTTGTGTTGTGGCGTTGTTAATGGAAGCGGATTGCTTGTAACATTCGTGATAGGGATATCCTAGGGCACGAGGTGGCCCAAGCTATGTGGTGCCATCAAGATGTATGGTTTAATCCACGATGTCCATCCATTTTGCTAGCTCATTTTAGAGCAGGAGCTCACAAATTATTTATTTCAAAAGCTCAAGTGGACCACAACACAGAAAACAATGGGGATTAAACACCCACTCTTGAAAACTTCTGGAGGGCCACAAAAGTTTTGGATTAAGCTTAAAAATATATTTTCACCTCATCTAGGTCTTTGTGACCTTATGGGATAGCAAATAGAACATCATGGTTGGCCTTAGGAAGTTTTAAATAGTGGGTGTTCAATCCTAATTGTCCTTTGTGGGGTGGTCTACTTGAGCTTTGAATCTGCATCATTTTTAGGCTTATAACCTAAACTGGGCTGGCAAAATAGTAGTGCAAAAAACACATGCATCATATGGGCCCTTAGAGCTTGGACCAAGTTCATGCCATAGGCAATCCCACAACTTAGCAAGACACTTTTCAGAATAAGAAAAACTTAATACTTTATATATGTAGGATAGATGGCATGCAAGCACTTAGAAATTACACACGTGATACACAATTAATCCAATTAAACCATCCAAATTATGAAACCTAGTGTCAATGGATCATGACTCCAAAATTGAGCTTATTCAATTATCTAACTATCACATTGGTAAACATTTATTGGATGGTAGAATGAAAAATATCCAAAGTTATATTTCCAAGCATTCACAAATAAGAGGTTGTTATGGGAGAATTTGAGCCGACCCCAATTGAGGTAAGCCCGGCTCGGCCAATTGAGCGGCCGCATCGAGGAAGGGAGATGGCAGAGCAAGATAAGCCGACCCATGGCTCGGCACTAGCCCTGTTACTCTAACCAAGTTCTTTTGTAGAGCTTTCACATCGTTATCCCGCTTCCAAGTTCTTTTGTAGAACTTTCACGTTAGCCTGAAACCCGGAAGAAGCCATACATTATACACTCCAGCCATTGGCTCCGACCAGACCTCTACTATCAAGTGGCCAGGCTGGGCCCGCTTACGGGCTCAGATCATCATAGGCAAGGGCCAGATTATAGGGTCGGCTCAGAGGAAGATGTGTCCTACATTCATGCTCAAGGTCTTGCTTCCAATAACGCACGTAGGGAGCAACATCCTGCGCACGATCTCAAGGTAACTATGAGCATCAGCACATGCGTCATTCCCGCTTAATGGCATAAATCATGCCAAGAATAACGGACACGATCACTGCAACCAAGAGGTATAAATAGGAGACATGTCGACAGGAACAGGTATGCAAAATCTCTCACCCAAACCCCTATCTACACTACTTAGACCCAGACTCCTAGCCTAACTTTGGCATCGTAGGGTCCCCTACTATTGCCAGAGTCTCCTTTGTTTTCCTCCTTTGCAGGCTTACAAGACTCGACGCGAGTGCTCGAAGCTCAAAGGGGGTGAGCCAGATTTATGCATCAAAATTTTGGTGCTGTTTGTAGGAAGTTGGAATAAAAACCGCTCTTACTTTACTAAGGGGAGATGACAAAAGGAAAAAAGAAAGTACACACACCAACAGGTCACCCGTTTCTATAACTCTAGGGTCAAAACGAGGCAGTTCTGGAAGGGAGACCTCGTCCTTCACTGTGTATTCCAAAACACCACTGAGCCTGGAGTAGGGTCCCTTGGACCAAATTGGGACCCTATCGAGTAGTCAGCTCGGCCAAACCCAACTCCTACCATCTCGAAGATTTAGAAGGACGCCCATTGCTACATCCATATAATGTTGAGCATTTGAAGACCTACTATTCCTGAGAGAAATAATGTAAGGGTTGGCCTTATTTGTGGTTAATTCACATTTCAAATAAAAGAAGCATCTTTCTACACTTTTGTGAAATCTACATGGGATCCCGAATAGGGGCATAGGTCCCACAGATGAGTCAATCGCTTAAAGAAGTGATGACCTCATGACCTACGCACGCTACGAAGGACCATCTCTCATGTGCAGGGATGGACCCCTTCGGCGAACTAACTCTTAAAGAAGAGGTTGGCTCGTCATTCGACAGACCCGACAAGTGTAATCCACAATCAACAACAAACACGCCAACCAAAAATCCACAAGTACGATATTCAAAATAGTGTCGAGGTGCAATAAAATCCAGTTACAAAAAATAAAAAGAAACAGGGTAAAATGCGATTCAGCCAGATTGAGGGGGGTCAGTGCTGGGGGGCTGGTCAGCTGGGGGAGTATCTTCGGTGTCTAAGGCGTCGAGGTTGAGGTCTGGGTAAAGACCTTTGACGTCTTCTATGCAGGCATTGTAGCCGCAGTAGTAGATCTTTTAAGCCTCGGCAGTCCTTTCCGTCGAAGCCTTAAACTCCTCAATAGTAGCAACGGCCATCGAAGCGGTCGAGGCCTCAAACTCGACACACTGCGCAGCGAGAGCTTTCTCAACAGCTGCCACTGAATCGGTGACAGCGTCAAGCTTCGCCTGCCCCAGCTCGCCCGCCCGTTGGGCGTTATCATTCTCCATCGTACCGAGGTAGGCTCTCACCTTCGCTAGCTCGAAATCAGTAGAGTCCAAACGGGACTGGAGCTGGTTGACCTCCCCTTGGAACACCAGCTCCCTCACCTGGCCCTCAGCCACGAGGCTCCTAAGCTCCTCTCGCTCCTTAGTTGTCGCCTTCAGGAGCGAATCCGCCTCGACTTTCTCTCCTCGGAGGGCATCTACCTCTCCCCGGAGAGCCTCGATCTCCTCATCCTTCCTGCTTATTTCTTGTAGTCGACAGGAACATGGGCAGTGCCTGCATAAAAGAAGAAACGAAAGATATGTCATGATCAAGTAGAGGTAAATCCAACTGAGGGAGGTTACCTTATAGTAAATCGAGACAATATCATTGATGAAGGATTCATGATGGTATGTGAGGAGCTCAGCAATCTCCACCTTAGGAGCATGCTTCATTACCCAGTCGACTAACTGGGACATGTGATAGTCAGGGGGAACTGCCTAGCCTCAGGGAGAGGAGCAGACCCCGCGGCCTCGCCGACACCACTGGCAGTCAAGGCATGAGGCTCCGTCATAGGCTCGCCCCATCCCTGGTCGGAGTATGTGTTCTCCCGACCTGGTAGTTAACATCGGCGGGCACAAGTACGATGTCCTTGTCGCCCATCGGGGCCTCCCCCCTGGGCTTAGAAGAGGAGGGGATGACGATGACAGCTTCCCTAACTGCCTCCCTTTATACTCTGGGCGAGGGTGGAGGGGTGGTCAGGGGCAATTTGGGGGCAAGGGCAGGAGTGGCGATGGCCCTAGCCTCATAAGTGGTGGCGGGACCAGCCTCGGCCCGGGGAGTCTCCTTCCTCCGAGCGGTGACCTTCACTCGGGGTTCGGAGCACAGCATCTACTGGAGAGGGGGAGGTTTCTTCTTCCTGGACCCTGACGCATCGCCTATACCTGTGTAAAACAACTCAGCTTAGGGAGATGACTTGTAACACCCCGCACAACTGATACATGGGTGTTACCATCTAAGCCCAAAGCAGTGGATATCAAGGCCCGACTGATAATCAACCTGAATCAAACCTGTGCAGGTGGGACTTCTAATCGCCAATGAAGTTGTCCATCATAGGCTTTAGGAGTTGAAACAAAACTCTGGGACAATCAAGAAGGTAACCTTAACTAATCCCCTTGAGTTAAAGTAGTTCTTAAGTCGATTAACAGTAAGATAATGAACCAATGCCCTAGTAACTGACCCTCAAGGACTAGTAGATGAAAAACCAAACAACCACTGCACCCCAGGCCCACTTTCGGCCGTTGAAATCAAAAGCCAAGTCGATCCGGCCACTGGATTGACGGTATTGGTCGTAAGATGGCTCGAGAAGTGTGATATGGCTCACCTGGGCCTCGGTCTGGCCCCAAACTGGGCAGGAACTCCCTAGGCAAGGATCCTTAGAGGGATGGACGAATTGGATTTGCCACGAACCTCTTGGTGGGCCCCACACGGAGTGCATGTGCACTCCATGTATCGGTACGCGACATGCACTGGAACGTCAGGTTCGGTCAAAGTAGTTTTGACTGAACCAAAATGAAAAAAGAAGGGGCAGATTCTTTCCGCCCGTTAAGAAATTCAAACTGTAAACCTTTAAGCTCCAAAGTGGCCCACCCTGGCCACTTTCTGAGCAATTCGAGCCGTTCGATAGACTCAGGGGCGCCGACTTAACAAAATGGTATAGACTTTTAAGCCCATACAAAGGAACGTGGAAGATAGGTTGTCATCATCCACAGTCTTGCACGTGGCGGATATCCACAAGGTGGGACTCATCTGGGACCGCATGAGTAGTCCATGATCGTCTTAATTAGGCCATCTCAGTCGTCCATCGCCAGGGAGAGCCATGCTCTCTCTTTTCCGAAAATGGCCGAGAAAGGCCTGCCCATGGTAAAGCAAAAGGCAGTTTTCCTCTCTGGGAAGGGAGTGCTAGCAAATTCCTAACCATTCCTGGGGCCACATGGCGCCATTCCAACCGCTGGTTCGAGACGAGATGAGAAGGAGAAGAGAAAACGTTTCATCTTATGAGAAATGAAGATTCTCGTGAGGTGTTAGCTCATTCCTCACATTGATCATTATTATGGACTATAAATGGGAAGTTTTATGGGAAGTTAATGGCCTCTCATCTTCTCCGTTAAACCATATGAACCCGATCATGAGATGGGCCCCACCAGATCAGAAAAGTTACTTTTCTGGTGGGCCTGGGTGTCAGCTATCCATCTTAGCGTGTGGATGGGCCCCATGCAAGGCCATCTTTCGATCATCACTGTTGCTAGGGCGGCCGTTCTTTTCCAACCGTTGAAGCCTTCTCTCCCACTGCTATAAATAGGGCCCTGTAGCCTTGGAATTCGCACCAAGGAGAGAGAAAGGAAAGAGAGAGAGAGAGGGAGAGAAGTGAGGTGCAAGCTCGATTCTGCACTAAGTCAACCCAGCCTATTCAGATTGAGTCGAGCCAGTGCGGGTCGGTGACATCTGTTCAGGTCGAGCTCAAGCTCGAGTGGCTACTGGTTCGAGTGTCAGGCGTCGGAGTTTCAGGTAACACTCTGGCCCTCGCTCCATTTCAATTTTCAGCATTGTAGGACCACATACTTCTCTTAATCCAGCCATTACCGTCCATAAACCAGGCCGACAGTGAGGGTATTCTAGGCCAAAACTATGTCAACCAATGGCTAAACTTCAAGCCAAGATCCGGCTAAAACGGCGATGGCACGTTGGATTGAAACAAAGACAATCAATGATTGTATTACGGACTAAGACAGAGACCAAGAAACAACTCAGCCTCAGCAGGCCATGGAGTCAAGTTGAAACCGAGCCAAACAATGGCTGTGTTCGGGCTGAATCCAGGCCGAGCGATGGGTGTGTTTTTGGACTGAGACCATTGACTGTGTCTCGGGCCGAAATCAGGCCAAATAATAGCCATGGTTGGGCCGTAAATAGGCAGTGAAATCATCCCTCCAATGGACTTTGGTTAGGCTGGGAATAAACCTCAGATGGGCGTTGGTTGGAGCTCTCAGTTGGGCTTTGAATCAAGCTCAAACCTGACCTCGGTTGGGCTTTCATCTGGGCCTCAATCCTCGTTAAAACCAGGCCTGAAGTACTGCTAAAACCAAGTTCCAGCTGGGCCGTGAGTTCAACCTAGGACCAGACTTTCACCAACCCTTGAATTGAGCTGCAGGCGTCCCTTCTCTAGGCCCTTCAATGGGCTCAAAACGGCCTTTGATTAGACTCTGGAATCTAACTGAGAATGGCCCGTAAACGAACTGTGAAACTAGCCTCCTGCTGGTACGAGTTATGGGCCAAAAATAGGCCTTTATCAGGTTTTATTTTTAGGCTGCAGGAGCTCCATCTGTTGGGCCTTAAATCCAGCTGAAATCAGCCCAGATCCAGTCCCGTCTTCGGCTCAATGGGTCGTACCACATTGATTAGGGTGGATCGCCCCTGAGATACACTCCAGTGGGCCTCACCGTGTTGCAGCGGGCCACCCTTGAGATATACTTCAATGGGCTTGCTTGTTCGTGTGGGCCGCACCATATTGGAACTCAGGTGGGCCACACCAAACGGTCAGTGGGCGTCACCATGAATAAACCTCAGCTGGGATGCACCAACAGATCATGGGTTGTACCGAGCTGTGGGCCCCATCATTAGGTGCAGAGGGCCAACTTCACTTGGGCCTAGGTTGGACCCAACAACTGGGCCAAAACGGGCCCAGTTCAGCCCATATTTGATGATGGGCTTGGGCCCAAAGGCTGGGCCACCTGTCATAATGAAAGTCTAGTGAGCCCAGTCACTTTGAAACATGCCCATATACCCTAACTCTTGTCTAATGCAAGCTGGTCCTTCTAGGGAGCTGCTTGTGTAGCTTGGGCCCACTATTTTCGTACAAGGATTGGATCTAGGGCCGTACGACAGCCTTTCTAGTGATGATTCTCCCCTTGGGCTTTTCATCCCCAACTAGACTAAGAGTAGTTGTTATAATGATCTAGAAATGTAAAGACATTTAATGGCTAATTAAACTTACAGTGGATTGTTTTTAAATTAGTTACTTAGACACTGCTTCAAGGAATGATTTAATAGCCAGGGAATAGATTGCATTTATTTGGTATATTTGTTTAGATTAATGATTCCCATGATTTAGAAATAATCGACTTACCTGATGAGATTGTTTAGTACATTTGATCGTTGGGATCGAAAGCATGCTCTAGGGTCACATTTATACTTGGTTAGCTCACTTGAACATGTGTATTAAATTTATCCAAATAATTCAACTAGTCATTCATTACATGCGCGATGCGTTTGTTCACTTAGTACGTATTTTGGATTATAAACTCATGATCACGTGACTCGTAAGAATACATGTAATACTCTCTACTTCTTATTCATGAGTAGGTTCCATGCTATTGTTTATGATACACATATTGTTGAAATCTCTCCATGGGAAACTCTAACTAAGGAGAGTCCGTGCTTAGGGTGTAACTAGACTGGTTATGATGCAAGTAAACCCCTAACATGAAGGTTGTGGTTGATGGCATTTGATTATGGGGTTTACTATCCGTGCGTGGCTTCACCTATCTGACTATGGAATGAACCTTGCAACATTTATACCGCTGTTTACTTGTCTTTAAACTATTCATGCCATCATATTTTAATCGTCGTATTAACAATTTCGACATTTCATTCCAAGTCAGCATTGGCGATAAACCCTTTTACTTTGGGGAATTGATTGACTACATGTTGGTGGGTTCTACATACACCTAAGGCGGTAGTCTCATGGGCCGGGGATGGTGGTTATGGGATACTATGCCCGAGCTGTCGGCCTATGCTGGGCCATGAGCTCCCCGTAGTGACCTTGAGCCTACATAACCTGCTGATTGTAAATGGATTAATAACGGTCTGGTTAATCATGCATACATAACATTCGGGTGATGACGGATGACTAATTGTAGATGTTGTAGCATGTGCCTAATAGGATATAGTTGGGGTCTCTTTGAACTAGCTCTCAGACCATCGACTATCGACCCACCTTCGGTGAGTTAGCACTACGCATGTACTATGTACTTTCGCTGGTGACCGACCACATTGCATGGGTTTTTCCCAAAAGCCAACTGGATGAGCATCCCCAGTTGATGTGCACACATTTATCCATGCATTAAATAAGATTTGCATATTGCCCTATTTTATATGCTACGTTTTATGCTATTTCTTGTCTAGGGCAGCGGTGTGTAATCTTGAGGGGAGATCACACTGAGTTAGCCACTCATTCATCAATGTTCAACCGTACAGAGGATAAAGGGGCAGATGGACTCACGATGGATCTGGAGGTGGCTGCAGTTGAGGAGGAGCCTTACTACGAGGAGCCGTATCAGGAGGCGGCTGCATATTATGGCCTCAACCAGTATAATTTATTTATGATAGTTTGTTTTGAATTATTATATCTGAGGATTTTGTATTTGGCCTGTAAAACCCCGTACTTTTCTGTACTCGGGTGTTACCATGAGAACCCGACTTAATATAAATACAACCCCGATTTATGTGGACTTTCACACTCCGGCCTAAATCCTACCGTTGAGATGGTAGAGCAACTACGAGATTCAAGATCTACTATCCAATTGATATGTAGGGGAATCTAATTTTAGGAGTGATCGTTAGATCTAGAGCTATGCATCTACCTCAAGTCAAATGGGTGGCCTATCTTAAGTTGATACCTTAATAATTCATTTTAATATGATGTAATTGTACACGTATGCTATAATGCAGAGTAATGTTATAATTATTCGTACGTTATATGAATTATTCAATCATGTATGTTATTTAAACTAGAAATAAAATAAATTGTACACTCACACATCATTATATAATTGATGTATATTTACATTTTTAATTTTATACTATTGTAGCATATATAGAATATATATTACTTAATATTAATTTTACTACACTATATGTGCATGTATAATCACAAAAATGCCTTATAAATGTTAGTGATTGTAAATAAATATTTACCTATAACTATTAATGTATTATAATAAATAGATATGTAAATATATTTTATTCTAAGATATTAATTACTAATATTTATAATGAATGTATAAGAATATTTCATAAATTAACTAAAGTACACTGGAAATATTCTTAATGATAATTATGAAAAATCTATATATATATATATATATATATATATGCTCCCACACCTAGCACCTACGCACGTATACCTTTGCACACGTGCCATGGGTGTCATCTGAAATGTGATGCGGAATCCCATGAAACCTCATGTGGCAAATTTTCACCCTGATCTAAAATTCTAGTGGGCCATAGCAAAGAGAAATGCAAATCAAGGGAGGAAACTGTTTTTATTTTTTATGGTCCATCAAAGTTTTAAATCAAAGTAAAACTCGGGCCCGGGGGTTTTCACGAGGTATATGAACGGTTCAAATATCCCCATCACGTATGATGGGTTGTCAAAAAGTTCATTACGTTACGTACAAACCGGTTCGCAGTTAAATATATATATATAATATTACCAATTAAACTTTATTAATTGATAAATGGTTGTTAATATAAAATATAATATGTTAGTAATTATATTCAAATATAAAATAATGTAATATATATGTATATATACACATTTATATGTAAGGTGGTACTTATATAAATGGGTTGTGAACTTAATTGGCCCACTAGTTAGGTGAACGGTCTTGATCGCGGGAGCGGATCCAAGGCCACCATAAATCGAGGGTGGTTGACACTTAATGGCCGTAATTCAGTTGATATGGCCCACCTAAGTCATGGATCTATTTCATCCTTCGAGATGGACCCCATTTTAGGCTGACAAAGCAAATGAACGGTGCAGATCGGACCACAAACTATTTTGGACCCCACTTTTGTATGGCATGTGTACACCACACGCCTGCACCCGCGGTACACCGAGATAGTCACGTGGTCAAACCACGTTTGACACGAAACATCCAAAAAAAAAGGATTTTAATCTCTGTTTCCCGCCCGACGATTTTGAACGGGCAACATCCGTTTGCAACCATCGCGGCCCACCATCTTAGACACCATGTCTGATCCAAACCATCCATATTACAGAGGACAAAAAAACCTACAATACATAATTGGTTTCAACCGTTGGGTCCCACCCACACGATCACAAACACTAGCGGAAGAAGACTGTTTGTGCCTTTTCTCTTTCCAAAAATGGAAAGCCCGATTTCTCTCCACACTGGCAATCCGTGTGCTTGTGCGTCCATCCATCCTAGCCTTTCATTTAAGCTGATCTCAGCCATTCATTTCTGCTCACCTAGATCAGGTTTTCTGTAGAAAACCGGTGCCAATGCCCACCGTTTTGCTAGCTATTTCAAGCTGCCTGGCAATGGCATTAGATCCTAACCTCGATCTAGGCAATATAAGCTCCATCCGACGGTGCTGGGAGATTTAGGGCATCAAACAAAGAGCTTATATTGCAAAGGGTGTGCTACCCTATCCCCTGTAACTGCACCAGTAAGACCATTTTCTTCCATCTTCGAACCCATTGAGAAGAACTCGTTGAAGCTTCAATCCTTCACACCCTCAGGCTTCCTAAGGTCCCTCTGATCAATCCACAACGACTAGATTGAAGAAGACTCCATCGGGTGGCGATCTGCCATTAAAGCTGGAGCTTTTTCCCCAAGATCAAGCTCCGCCCCGCTGCTGTCACAACCCGAACCAAAGCAGGATCATTGCGTCACGCTGCTGAGCATGGTTTAGAGAGAAAGAAGGAGAAGAAGAAAGAAAGAAAGAAAGAAAGAAGAACGTGAGATTGGAGAGGTGCGTCTGCTGCTGAACCGCCGACTCAGCAACTGAGTTCGAGTCGGGCTGCTGTCAACAACAGCAAGTTCTGTGGGTCCCCTTTGATGTTGTCCATGCTATGCATGTGGGGCCCACCTTGATGATACGTGTGGCCCACACCCATGAGTTCTCCAACCGTCCATCTGTGTAGATCCCACCTTGACGATGTGTATATCCACACCATCCAGCAGCAAGTCTGACGCTGCTGGACAGTGGGGACTAACATCCACCGTTGAAACTTTCTTTGGCCGCTGGGCCGTTCATGGGAGGCCCACGAACTGGCCACTACCTGTGTGGGGCCCACCATTCATATGTGTTGTATCCATACCGTCCAGCCATTTACAGAGATCATTTTATGGCATTACAACTAGAATGAACAGATCTAAATTTCGGGTGGGTCCCACTTCTGATGTATTTCATATCCATGCCATCCATCTATGTGGACCACACCAGGATTTTCCACCTGGGCTCAAAACGCCTTCAGATGGGCCACGAGTGGAGTGAAAACACCACAGGTGGGCTGCACCTGAGATATATCTCATGTGGGCCGCACTCTGGCAGCGAGCGGGCTACTGTGCTAGGCCAAAAACTAGTCCTGTCCAGCCAAAAATCTGGGCCATTTATGGCAGCAAACATTGGGCCACAACTGGGCCCAGTTTGGACTACAACTAGGTTGCCAGATCAAGCCAAGGTCAAGTCCAACTCAGGCCTTGATTGTTGGGCCAGGTCTAGGCCAAAGTCACATGTAGGTGGGCCCTTATCAGCTTACTTGCCAACTTACATATTGGTAGTCTTGAGAACACTGACTGATACAACTCTTGGGTTGGAAACAATTGTAGGTAATCAATCATATGTATTGGGTCGTTAGTTAACAACAAAAATTCGAATCAAGGAAGATATTCATCTAAGGTGAGGACTCACCCTTTGAGCTTCCCACTTAATTTCATCAATCTAGATATAGATGATGGCATGACCCCCTTAACTAAGTTACTTTACTATTGAATATGCTAGCTTGTTGTATAGTTAATTCATGTGTTGGACGACAAATGTTTCTTTTAAATTATAACATGCATGAATGGTTTGATGATAACATGCTATCCTTTGTTGCATATGTATTAATTTATTTATATGATACCACTTGTGCTTGAATGATGAACTGAATGGAACTTACCCTGAACTTATGATCCTGTGGTCCTGTAAGTGTTATGGTCTCATGCTCCTTTGATTGTCAAATTTTGTGGTGCCAAAACTTCTTGTGTGTGCCACAACTTCTATCTGTGTGTCTTGTGTTTGTACGTTGATATATATGTGATTCAAGAAGACATCTCAATGGTTTAAGATATGTACGGTGCTCGACTTCAAGAAATGCAAGGCTATGTAATGTGTTCTTTTCCGTATGCATCAATGTTCAAGTCTACATCAATAAGAAGTGTGATTATTCAAGACTCAAGTACATTTCAAGACTCAAGTACAACTCAAGTTGAAGCTTATATTCAAGCTGTAGAAGATCTCAATCTCAAGCTACATCATGTAGAGGTCTCAAGCTTCAAAGGTTAAACCATCATCTGAAAGAATGATGTTTAGTGTTCATATTTCATATTCCAGGTATGATAAACCTTAGTTTGACCTTAGGGTAGGTCATTTTGGATATATAAGTCAATATAAATCTTTATACATGAAGTTGGTCTGTTCTAAGACTAGTCCTAGACCTTGTTTGACCAGTCCTAGACCTAGTTCGACCAGTCTAAGAAATTCCATGACCAGTCCTAAGCTGTTGAAGATTTTTTAAATTTTTTTGTTATTCTTCAACTAGTCCTGGAGATTGTTCGACTGGTCGTAGGGATGTCTCGACTCGTCCTTCGACCAGTCCTAGAACTACGACTCAAACTCCAGCAACCAAATCTGGTTTCCTACGACCAGTCCTCGGTCTGCTTCAACCAATCTAGGTGGTCTACAACTAGTCGCATGGTCCCTACGACCAGTCGTAGAACTGATTTTTCAGATCGCGCTTAAATTTTCAAAATGCCGTTGGTGCTACGACCAGTCGAAGGTTCCTAAGACCAGTCGTAGACGCGATCTTTGCTTCTATAAATTGAGCACGAATTTCAGAGTTTTATATCGATTAATTTGAGAAATTCAAGCCTCCACTCTGAGATAAGTTGTGTTTTTTTTAAAGCTACGCTGTGCATATTTAATATTCTTTTTATTAGCTTTTCTTATTTGAGTTTATTCCTATATTCCAATATTATTTTGAAAAGAAGAATTGCTGTATTCCTTCTTCATTGGAATCAAAATCAAATAGAGCTATGCCCAATTTGGTTTAATTTAAAATCAATTAGAACCTATAACCATTTCTTAAGTGAGTATTGGACATTGAACATTGATTCGAACTTCTACTCTCATTGGTTCTACCGGACTACTACAAAAGAAGAAATCTAGGTATTTATATTTATTGTAAATTCATTATTTTGGTTTTGTTTAAGATTCGCCAAAAAAATCTCATTGTGTTGGTTATTTGAGGAGAGCCAAAAACTCAGAAAGTGTGGGTTTTTGGATTGTGTAAGCCCAAGTTAAAAGGACACAATTGTGAAAGTTTTAGGTGAACATGTAAAAACTTGTTTGATAGTGAATGCTAATATCTCCTATGTGAGGATATTAGGAGTGGAGTAGCAAGCTGTGTGGCTGTTGTTTAACAGTTGGTGAACACATAGGCGAACCACTATATATCGGTGTGTTTTGTGATTTGAATTTTCTTTTAATTTCTATTTTTTTTAATCATTCAGATTTGTGAAATGTATATGTGGATGTAAATGTTGTAATCTTTACATTTCAAGCAAAGTGGGGAATGTTGTAATAGTTTAAAATTTATTTCTTGTTATTTCCTTTATTTCCTTTCTGTTAGAGTTTTTGATATTCAATTTGTTTTAGTAAGGTTGTCCTGCCATAAACCCATGGTTTTTATGGTGCAAAGGTTGTCCTTAGAACAATGTTAGTATCAAGTTCTTTATTTAAGATTGCTTTACATTTCAGTCTTTGATTTATTTAAAGTACTGTTCTTTATTTTTATAAGGCTATCGTATTTCAATTCTACTGTTAAATTTTAATTTGTCACCCCCCCCCCCTTTTTAGGATATATAGCTTGCCCTTTTCAATTGGTATCAAAGCCTAATAGCTAGTTATTTAATTCTTTATTCTTGGATTCATTTCTTGAGCTAACAATCTAAGCTATATATATAAGATATCAAATTTTGATAGTCTTTCAGTCACTAGGCCTCCACCCTTTGATGGCTCCAACTATGCTTATTGGAAAGCCAGAATGAGGATTTTCCTCATGTCAATGGATGAGAATGTGTGGCTTGCCACAATGACTGAATGCACCCACCTACCACTGAAGTGACTGGTATTGATGGTTCAAAAACTATGAGGGTAACACTATTTTTCTCATGGACCACTCTTCAGAAAAGTGAGAGTAGTGCCAATGCAAAAGCATTAAATGCAATCACTTGCGCACTATCACTAGATGAGTTCAAAAGAATTATATCATGTGATACTGCAAAGCAAGCTTGGGATATATTAGAAATGACACAAGAGTGTACTTCAATTGTCAAAAAATCTAAAGTCTAACTCCTCACAACCAAATTTAAAGAAATTCATATGGAGGAAAATGAAATGTTTATGGACTTCTACACTAGATTAAATGACATTATAAACTCTATGTGGGGTCTCGGTGATAAAATCCTAGAAAGTAAAGTGTGTGCAAAGATACTACGCTCACTACCTTAACAATTCAACTTTAAGGTAACCGCGATCCAGGAACTTCGTGATACGGATAATAGGAGTGTAGAAGAACTAGTTGGTTCTTTACAAACCTATTAATTAAATTTTAAAGCTCCTAAAGGTAAATCTATTGTCCTTAAGTCTTCAAAATGTATTTTTCAAGATTCTGATTTAGAAAATTCTGAAGATGATATGACCCTTATTGCAAAAAAGTTTTATAAGATTTTTAAAAGTAAAAAGAGGGTTGATTTCCAAAAATCAAATGATAAGAAACGTTCTAAACCAAAATCTAAAACTTGAAAATCTTTAAAAGATAGTCAATGTTACAACTGCCAGGAATATGGGCATTTAGCAAACAAATGTCCTAAAAGGGATAAACCTAAAAAGAAAGGAATGTTGGCTACTTGGGACGAATCTTCTGGCACTGAAGCCTCTTCTGAATCAGAAGATTTTGAAAATGAGTCGGGCAATGAAGTTAAGGCCCTTATGACTCTAGCTAAGTTCACTTTTTCAGATTATGATGATTTAACTAGTGAAGAAAATCTGAATAGTGATTATGAAAATGAAGAAGATCTTCAAGATGCTTACAATGCCATATACAAGGAAAGTTGTAAAATTGCCGTAAAACTAAAACTTCAAAAAGAAAAGTTTTTAAAACTTAAAGAAAATTTTGAGTCACTTGTTTTAGAAAAATCATATATTTTAGATTGTTTTGGAAAAACTAAATGTGATTTAGAATTCAAAACCACCCTTATTGAAAATCTGAAATCTGAGAATGACAAACTTAAGTTTGAAAACTTTTCACTTTTGAGTTCAAAGGATACATGGAGGTATGCCCAAGGAGATTCGAAGTTTGAGAAACTTTTATCCGGATCTAGAAAATGTGGCGACAAATTCGGATTGGGATATGAAAAAAATGTACCTTCTAAACAGAAGAATACTCCTCCTAAGTTTGTGAGAGGAGAAGCCTCTAACTCAAAAGGGAAAAGTATTAATCAAAGTTTTTCTAAAAATGCTAAAACTTTTCAAAAACCTAAAAGTAATTATATCAACTATAAAACTCAAAACCAAAACCTTTTAGCTGAAAAAATAGTTGATTTGCTTAAGGAGCTCTTAAAATCTAACTCAGTAGGTCACTCGTACAAAAATTACAAATACAAGAAGACCAACTATACTCCTAAACCCAAAACAGTAATGAAATGGGTTCTTGAAGTTACTTGCTTGGTTGCCCACACTGCTTTCAATGCTACAAGCCATTCGAAGTGGTATTTAGACAGTGGATGCTCAAAGCATATGACAGGCGACAAAGCTTTATTCACCGATCTTAAAGATATGACTGATGGGTCAGGCACATTTAGTGATGGAAGTAACTGCAAGATTATTGGCCAAGGTACGGTTCAACTCTATAACCTTCTCTTATTTAAGAATGTTTTACATGTTGAGGGGCTAAAACACAACCTGTTAAGCATATCTCAAATATGCGATAACAATCACAGCATGAAATTTTCTAATAAAGGTTGTGAAATCTTGAACAAAAAGGGATCTGTAATATTAATTGGTCGCAGGACTTCTGAAAACTGTTATATTGTAAGCGATGGTGGCTCATCTAATCAATCATGCTACATTGTCCATACCGATGAAACTGAATTATATCATAAACGCCTTGGACATGTACACTACCATAATTTATACAGATTGAGCAAAGGAGAACTAATAAGAGGTCTACCTAAATAACAAAATATAGACAAGATATGTGGTGAATGCCAGTATGGCAAGCAAATAAAGAACTCTCACAAAAAGGTGAACTCCAATGTCATATCAAGACCACTCGAGCTTCTCCATATGGATCTTATAGGACCTACCAGGACGGAGAGTCGAGGTGGCAAAAAATACATCTTGGTAATCGTAGATGATTTTTCTAGATTAATTTGGGTAGCCTTCTTAAGAGATAAATCAGAAACCCTTGAAGAAGTTAAAAGGATTCTCAAACGGATCCAAACTGAAAAAGGTTCTCTAGTTTGTAAGATCCGCAATGATCATGGATTTGAGTTCGAGAATAGCAGTTTTGAGAAATTCTGTAATGATCAGGGAATATCGCATGAATTCGCTGCACCCAAAACTCCTCAACAGAATGGTATTGTGGAAAGGAAAAATAGAGTGCTTTAAGAAATGGGAACAATAATGTTGAAAAGTATGAAGCTCCCTAAAAATCTTTGGACTGAAGCAGTGAATACTGCCTGCTATGTTATTAATCGTGTTTATATATGTAAATTTAATAATAAAACCGCTTATGAAATGTGGTCCGATAAAAAGCCTACTGTCAAATACTTTCGAGTTTTTGGTAGCAAGTGTTATATTTTGCGTGACCGTGAAAATCTGAGAAAGTTTGACACAAAAAGTGATGAAGGAATCTTTTTAGGATACTCTTTAAACAGTCGCGCATATCGTGTACTGAACAAAAGGACCAGTGTTATTCAAGAATCAATTAATGTGGTCATAGACGATCATTTGAATACACCTGCCCCAAGTTCAGATAATGATGAAGTTCTTCTAATTGACAAACCTGATACTTCATCAAGTCAAAACAATTCTGAATTAAGGACTGTTAAAGATCATCCAACCGATCAAATTCTTGAAAATCATCTCACTAGTGTGCGCACTCGTAGACAACTAGAAGACATATGTAATTGCGTGTGCTTTACATCTCAAATTGAACCGGTAAACGTAAAAGAAGCTCTTTCTGATGAAAATTGGATAGTAGCTATACAGGAAGAACTTAATCAGTTTGTTTGAAATGATGTCTAGTATCTTGTTCCTAGACCTAAAGATAAACACATTATAGGAACTAAGTGGATTTTCAAAAATAAGTATGATGAACTTGGGAATATAATTCGAAATAAGGCAAGACTGGTTGTACAAGAGTACACTCAAATAGAAGGCATTGATTATGATGAAACCTTTGCCCTAGTTGCTCGCCTTGAATCAATCAGACTTTTTATATCCATTACATGCTTTAGAAAGTTTAAAATTTATCAAATGGATGTAAAGAGTGCTTTTTTGAATGGTGATCTACATGAAGAAGTATATGTTGAACAACCTACAGGGTTTGAAGACCCTAAGTTTACTGATCATGTATATCGTCTTAAAAAAGCTCTATATGGTTTAAAATAAGCTCCTAGAGCATGGTACGAAAAATTGACTAAGTTTTTACTAAGTCATAATTTTCAAATGGTAGTGTCGATAAGACGCTTTTTGTTAAGAAACATAACGATGATATCTTAATGGTTCAGATCTATGTTGATGATATTATTTATGGATCAACTTGTACTAACATGACTGTTGAGTTTGCAGATTTGATGAAATTTAAGTTCGAAATGAGCATGGTTGGGGAATTAAATTATTTCCTTGGGTTACAAGTAAAACAACAACCAGATGGCATTTTCATTTCTCAAACAAAATATGCTCTGAACTTAATCAAAAAGTTTAGATTTGAGAATGGTAAGAATTTTGATACTCCTATGAGTACAACTTTAAGACTCTCAAAAGACTCTACAAGTAAAAATATAGATCCTAAATTATATCGTAGTATGATTGGTAGTCTACTTTATTTAACTGCTAGTAGACCTGATATTGCTTTAAGTGTTGGCGTTTGCGCTAGATATCAGTCTAATCCTAAAGAGTCACATTTTTCTGTTGTCAAGCGGATTATGCGATATGTCGCAAATTCTGCTAAAATGGGTTTCTGGTATCCATTTGATACTAGTGTTTAATTGGCTGGGTACTCAAATGCTGATTGGGCTGAAAATATTGATGACAGAAAATCAACCAGTGGTGGTTGTTTCTATATTAGAAACTGTTTGATTTCTTGGTTTAGCAAGAAGCAAAGTTCTATATCGCTCTCAACTGCTGAGGCTGAATACATCGCAGCAGGAAATGCTTGTACTCAGCTTGTTTGGATGAAACGTATGTTAAGCGATTATGAAATTGCACAGGAATCAATGATATTATATTGTAATAATTCCAGTGCTATAAATATATCAAAAAATCCAATACAGCATTCACGTACCAAGTACATTGACATTGGGTATCACTATATTTGTGAATTAGTGGAAGATAAAATAATATCCTTGGAATATATACCGACCGAGACTCAACTTGCCGACATTTTCACTAAATCGCTCGACAAAAGCAGGTTTAATAAATTGAAATTTGATCTCGAGATGTGCATTCTAAATTGATTATTCATGCATATTTGTATCATAGTGTATATATATATTTGATAATTTATTTGTTTAAATTTTAAATTTTTATGAAAATGCATGTTTTTGTGTTTTCACGACCAATCGAGGAAGTGCTCGACCAGTCGTGGTACGACCGGTCGAGGACGGTCCTCGACCAGTCGTGTAGCGCATTGAAATCTTTTAAAATTGGGAGAAATCTCATCTTCTTCATTTCCTTTTTTCTTTTCCAACAAGCCGAGGCACGACTAGTCGTACCCACCATCCTAGATCTTCAAGGTTAGTGCATCATTTGTGTTTCTCTTGTAGATTCTAGTTCCTATTACTTCACTTTCACTTTTGGAGTAATCTATTTTGAGATTCCTTGACTTTTTGGGGCTTTTTCTTGAAAAATTTGATTTAGCAAAATCCATTTTTCACATCTTTTATATTTAATAGATCTTTCGATTTTCATTCTGATTATGGATGCTAGAGGGAAAAAGAAAACTTCCTGTAGTCCATCTTCTTCTAGATCAGCTCCTCTTGCTAGGCGCCATCTTCGTTTACCTGAGGATGATCCCTTTGATGTACGGGATTTGCGTATGCACAATGTCATTGTTGAACGGTCTGTTTGTCTTGAACATATTGCCCCTTTTGGTATTCTACCTATACTCCAAGCTGTAGGATGGGATAACATTTTACATTGGGGTGGGTCTGCATACCAATCTATTGCACAGGCCATGTTTGCACGTATCTCTGTATTCTCTTTTGAGGATTTGACTTTTAAAATTGATACTAGAGAAGGTCTATTTGAAATTGACTATCATCTGATTGCAGGGTTAATGGATATTCTTGTTAATGAGGAGGGTATTACTATTCAGATTGCAGGGTTAATGGATATTCTTGTTAATGAGGAGGGTATTACTATTCATACTTTAGCTAAGAAACTCTCAGAATCTGAAAAGCATATGCTAACTAGAGATTTGTGTAATATTAATGTACAATGGACTCATAAAGGGAATGCGCTCCCCGCAAAGTACTTGTTACCCAGATACAGGGTACTTCACAGGATTTTTACTTCTAACCTGTATCCTCGTTCTGGTAATAAGACAGAATTAACCGCCTTTATGGTTCGTGTGTTGCACTCTGTCATTTCTGGTTCTAAAATTTGCCTTCCTTCCTTAATTTGTCATTCCATCATTCATTCTCGTCTCCATCCAGGTCACAGTGATATTCTTTTTGCTTATTTCTTGATTATCCTAGCTAAGCACATGCTCATGCCTATGCCCGTTGGAGAAGCTCTCATCCATCATCTTATTTTTAATAATTCGAATATTAACAAAATGAAATTGGAATTGGCCCGTGGCCAAGTGGATGTTGGTAGAGCTGAGGTTGGGGATGAAGAAGCTGGTGATCTTCCTCCTGGCGATGTAGATATGGATGATATTTTCAATGAATTTGATTCTGATTCTGGAAACGATCCTGATTTTGAGCCTTCTGATATTGATGCTCGTCTTCATGTTTTAGAAAAGAAAGTAGAGAATATGAATATTGCTCATAATCTTCAGTTTAAATATATGCGCAAGTATCTTAGGCGCTTGAACAAGGAAATGCATAATCTTGATCTTACCATTCCTGCTCCTTCTTCAGGATCCGATTAAGTATTTTCATTCACGGTCTGTAATAACTCTCTTACTTGTGGTGGATTGTATACTTTATTTGGTTTGCTAACTTTTTAATTTTTCAAGTAACTGGATTGTGAATGTTTACTTACTTTTACATTATCAAGTTACTTCATCTATTTCTCCATTACTTATCTGTCTCTTTGTTGCTTCCTTTGTCATATTGTGACAAAAAGGGGGAGAAGGTTTTAGCTTTTGGAGATGAAAGGTTGCTTATGGATATGAGTATTTTTGAGTATTTTTTTTTGGACATATGATATGTGCATATGAGATATGTGCTGCTACTCAAGGGGAGTAGTATATAATGAGTTTGTGCTACTTAGTGACAATTGGTGCATGATTCGTTAATATGCACGTTGTGCTTTTTATTATACTTGTTATGTTTCTCTTAGTGCAGTTTGTTTTGTCACAAATTTGACAAAGGGGGAGATTGTAAGTGTTATGGTCTCATGCTCTTTTGATTGTCAAATTTCGTGGTGCCAAAACTTCTTGTGTGTGCCACAACTTCTATCTCTGTGTGTCTTGTGTTTGTATGTTGATATATATATGTGATTCAAGAAGACATCTCAATGGTTCAAGACATGTACGGTGCTCGACTTCAAGAAATGCAAGGTTATGTACTGTGTTCTCTTCCGTATGCATCAATGTTCAAGTCTACATTAATAAGAAGTGTGATTATTCAAGACTCAAGTACAACTCAAGTTGAAGCTTATATTCAAGCTGTAGAAGATCTCAATCTCAAGCTACATCATGTAGAGGTCTCAAGCTTCAAAGGTTAAACCATCATCTGAAAGAATGATGTTCAATGTTCATACTTCATTTTCCAGATATGATAAACCTTAATTTGACCTTAGAGTAGGTCATTTTGGATACATAAGTCAAGATAAATCTTTATACATGAAGTTGGTCTGTTCTGAGACTAGTCCTATACCTTGTTCAACCAGTCCTAGACCTGGTTCGACCAGTCCAAGAAATTCCACGACCAGTCCTAAGCTGTTGAAGATTTTCAAAATTTTTTGGTTATTGTTCGACCAGTCCTGGAGATTGTTCGACCAGTCGTAGGAATGTCTCGACTCGTCCTTCGACCAGTCCTAGAACTACGACTCAAAATCCAGCAACCAAATCTAGTTTCCTACGACCAGTCCTCGGTCTGCTTCGACCAATCGTAAGTGGTCTACGACCAGTCGAAGGGTCCCTACGACCAGTCGTAGAATAGATTTTTTAGATCGCGCTTAAATTTTCAAAATGCCGTTGGTGCTACGACCAGTCGAAGGTTCCTAAGACCAGTCGTAGACGTGATCTTTGCTTCTATAAATTGAGCACGAATTTTAGAGTTTTATATTGATTAATTTGAGAAATTCAAGCCTCCACTCTGAGATAAGTTGTGTTCATTTTTAAGCTACGCTGTGCATATTTAATATTTTTTTGGTTAGCTTTTCTTATTTGATTTTATTCCTATATTTCAATATTATTTTGAAAAGAAGAATTGTTTTATTCCTTCTTCATTGGAATCAAAATCAAATAGAGCTACGCCCAATTTGGTTTAATTTAAAATCAATTAGAACCTAGAACCATTTCTTAAGTGAGTATTGGACATTGAACGTTGATTCGAACTTCTACTCTCATTGGTTCTACCGAGCTACTACAAAAGAAGAAATCCAGGTATTTTAGTTATTTTGGTTTTGTTTGAGGTTCGCCAAAAAAATCTCATTGTGTTGGTTATTTGAGGAGAGCTAGAAAACTCATAAAGTATGAGTTTTTGGATTGTGTAAGCCTAAGTTAAAAAGACACAATTGTGAAGGTTTTAAGTGAACCTGTAAAAACTTGTTTGATAGTGAATGCTAATATCCCCTGTGTGAGGATATTAGGAGTGGAATAGCAAGCTGTGTGGCTGTTGTTTAACAGTTGGTGAACACACAGGTGAACTACCACATATCGGTGTGTTTTGTGATTTGAATGTTCTTTTAATTTCTAATTTTTTAATAATTCAGATTTGTGGAATGTATATGTGAATGTGAATGTTGTAATCTTTACATTTCAAGCAAAATGGGGAATGTTGTAATAGTTTAGAATTTATTTCTTGTTATTTCCTTTATTTCCTTTCTGTTAGAGTTTTTGATATTTAATTTGTTCTAGTAAGGTTGTCCTGCCATAAACCCTTAGTTTTTATGATGTAAAGGTTGTCCTTAGAACAACGTTAGTATCAAGCTTTTTATTTAAGATTATTTTACATCTCAGTCTTTGATTTATTTAAAGTACTGTTCTTTATTTTTATAAGGCTATCGTATTTCAATTCCGCTATTAAATTTTAATTTGGCACAGTCCTATTCACCCTCCCTCTAGGACATATAGCTTGGCCTTTTCAGGTCCATATTTGCCTTTGTGGCTTATTGGTTATATTTACACATCTGTTGTTTCCTAGCCATCTTGCGGAGTTCAATCGTACCATGATTTCCGGGTGGAGCTGAAGTTCATTTATCGATTTTCTAGCCATCTTGCGGTGTTCAAGTACGATATGATTTCCGAGTGGTCTAAAGTTGTGTGTTTGTTTTCCTAGCCATCTTTCGGGTTCCGTCGTACTATAATTTTCGGGTGGAGCTGAAGTTCGTTTATCGATTTTCTAGCCATCTTGTGGTGTTCATGTACGACATAATTTTCGAGTGGTCTAGAGTTTGTATGTTGCTTATCTCTTCATCTGCGATGTCAGTCGTACCACGATTTTCAAGTGGAACTGAAGTTCGCTTATCGATTTTGTAGCCATCTTGGGAAGTTCACGTACGACATGATCTCTAGATGAAGAAGAGGTTTGACGGTTGATCTTCTATTCACCTCATGCATTTCACTTGTACCATGATTTTCGGGTGGAGCTGAAGTTCGTTTATTGATTTTTTAGCCATCTTGTGGAGTTCATGTATAAATGCGATTCTTGGGTGTAATAGATAGTTGTATGGTTGATTATTGGTTGTCTAGACATGTTTCCTTGCATTGCAACTGCCATTATATTTTGCTTATGATGAAATTCTGTTGATTGGTTCAATTTTCTTAATATGAGTATGACTATTGAATGTGTTGTGTAGTGTATTTAATTTCATAACTTGTAATCTATGTTGGATTATGAATGATGAGTGCGTAACCTCAAAGGGTGCTCCTTACCGCGATAGCTATTGACGCTATCAAACCGTAACAGTTGATGCAGGTATAGGGCGAGCCGATGCTGTTCACTGGGTTGCTAGAGCAGATTAGATAGCTGAGGAGCTAGACGGGGTCCCTGCGGCCCATATTGAACTTCACCACCAATTGTTAGACTCATGCTTGTGTTTAATGAACTTGGTTATTTGAAATTGTATAAGTCCTGTATGGGTGCCACATTTAGAAATGCGGTGATAATCAGAATGTTTTTATTTAATGCAAGGTTTATTCTAGCTTTGTTGCTGTTAACTCTGATTAATGATAAACGGTTCAAATTCACACTGGATTTTGTAAGCTAACACTCGGGTTTTTGGGAAATGGGTTATATACTCAGGTCCTGAAAACACGGGGCGTTACATGGCCCCCAGTTGAGTGGGTCAGGATATTGTTCCTCATTTGATTTTATCTACGCTATGGTTGATTTCCGCTACTTGCACTTTGATTTTCATATTGATTACCAGTATTACCCTATTAACTCATGGTTTTTTTTGGGAAGCAGGTTATATACTCGGGTCCCGAAAACCGGGTGTTACACAACTCCATTAAGAACTCCGACTAATAGAACACTATATTAATACTGACCTAAAGCGAAAGGGGTGAGCTTAAATCTGCAAAGACCAGATTGATGAAGGTCGTCCAGGTTGATAATATGGTGCCAGACACGTTGCTCGACGTTAAGTAATCTCGCCTTGACAACTCGAGTTCGAAGAAGGGAAGAGAGCTCGGGAGGACCCTTTGGGTATGGTGCCAAAGAATAGTTAAGATCAGATAAGAATAATACGAGTTAAAAGCTGACGGCAAAACAGGCACCTCAAGAAATCAGATAATTTTATGGTTTTATCTCAAAAATTGAGTGTATCCAATCCTAAAATGGGCACACTTGAAAAGGCCAAGCTATATGTCCTAGAGGGGGGTGAATAGGATTGTGCCAATTTTAAGATTTAACTACGGAATTGAAATACGATAGCCTTATAAAAATAAAGAATAGTACTTTAAATAAATCAAAGACTGAAATGTAAAGCAATCTTAAATAAAGAGCTTGATACTAACGTTGTTCTAAGGACAACCTTTGCACAATAATGTAACGCCCTGAAAATCGGGGGTCGAGCATAAACTCAACTCCCGAGTTCCAGAACATCACTTATGCGACAAAATGAATGATGATCGAATGTTGATTGTATTTGTGCATTGAACATGAGTGAGATTAAGCCAAAACAGAATATCATACTCCAGAGACAATAAATTAGCAAGCGGAAGACTGTGATAGATAGATAAAATATATAAACTGTAGTGAGTCTCCAGAGTGTGATAAAGTTACCAGGTTAAATAATTACAAGTACAGTTCTAAAATATACCAAATGTGTAAGTGTAATATCTTCTATCCCAAGTACCATAGCCCCGTCAATGCACGTACTGGGTCTTCGAGACCCGTCAGAGAGTTACATGATAGGAGAACTCCTCCTCATCACCATATAAGTAGTCCGGCTCTGCTTCATAAGCATCGCCATCATCTGAAATTCAACAAATCTGGTTGGTGTGTACAACACTGTCCCGTAACGTGGGGAGTGAGTGATCAACTCAGTGAACAAGAAAGCATAGGTTAACATGTTATCAATTCAATCAAGCAAGAATGATAAAGCAGTACAAATCAAACAATTCTAACTACTCTTATTAAGTGCGAGAATGAAATGACATGATGCTGTATGCCCTTGCCAAACCACCCTCATGCGACATCATCTTATGTTCGCGAATGCTTAACTGTAACGCCCTGAAATTCGGGGGTCGAGTATGAACTCAACTTCCGAGTTCCAACGCATCACTTATGCAACATACACAATGATGGTTAAATGTTGTCTGAGTTAGCGCAATAAACATGAATGAGATTATACCAAAATAGTAATTCATACTCCAGTTCAATTGTATAAAGGCAAGCGGAAGACTGAAATTTTATATTTAAAATATGTAAAGTATCAAAATTTTGTGAACTTCAGAGTATGAGTACTAACTGAGTACCAATATACACGTATTGTTTCTAAGTCAAAAATCAAAATACAATCCTCAAAAGAGGCCCCAGAAATCCCGCGATGCAAATGCTACTAAGCATAGCCGTCAGAGTACTGCATAAAGGAGAACTCCTCCTGATCCTCCTCGAAGTCGAGCTCCGGCTCCTGAACAGAGGCGCCATCTACACCTGCGACAGAGTCTGGTGGGTGTTGCAAACACCGTCCCGTAACGTGGGAGTGAGTAGCTAACTCAAGTGGAACAATAAAGCATAGGTTAACATGTTATCAAATCAATCAAGCAAGAATGATAACGCAAAGACAAATCAAACATTTCTAATTACTCTTGTTAAGTGCAAAAATGATATGACATGATGTCAGTATGCCCTTGCCAAACCACCGTCAAGCGACATCATCTTACGTCGCGAATGCTAACTCCCTCAAGGCGCCACATCTACAAAGCACATGCGGTGCGATGATGCTCATGATTACCAAGTTTTTATTAATCCATTTCAACCAAAGTATTGGGAAACTAAGGTACCTCCCTTGTATCATTCCCAAACATGATCCATTCTAGGGTCATCAATCCTAGCTAATCTCATACGATATTATGGTTCGAGAAGCGTAGTGAAGGCATCGCAAAGGGCTCTCACCCGTCGGCGCGGATACAGATCTCACCGTATGCGGCTCAATTGTCGGCCGTCGCACCAAGTACATATCTCACCGTACTTGGCTCAATCACTAGCCGCTAGCTCAAGTACGTGTCTCACCGTACTCGGCTCAACTCATACTCTATTTATCGTGAAAGACTCGTCGCCAATCACGTACACTTGAGTATACTCGAAGATACTACGGAGGACTCGTCGCCGTTAGCACGAGCACAGTCTCTCACCGTACTCGGCTCTCGCCGTAAGTATCGACAAATTCGAATATAGTGTCCCATACCACCATAATCGGCTCACGAGTTTGGTTGCGCAATGGTCACTACGGGAGGCACATGACCCCGGCCAGAGGCCGACAGGCTCGACCACGGTGTCCCATACCACCATGTCCGGCTCATACGTCTTAGCGGATCGAGGTACCATGGTTAACGGATCGCCACCGGTAAGTTTGGTACCCTAGGTTCAAGCGAATGACCAAACATGGTGAACACACATATACACTTCGGTTTACTTGACGAGCCTGACTAGCTCGAGCGCACCACAAGCTGAGCTATATGGAGCGCAAAAGCACTCCGTGTGGCCAATCACTATCGCCAACCGGTACGACTGGGTTCGCTAGACACGTCCGTTGTGGCGATATGAATCTCGCCACAACCGCAAGTCTGTATCAATGTTTAGACTATAGGCATAGTCCCAAACTCAAACAATTCTCATCAATAGCATGTGGAGTAAAGCATGATAAACAAGTAATACAGCATATTAGCAGGCATGTTATAAAGCATGAAGTAAAGCATGAAATAAAGCATGTTGGAAAGCATGTTGTAAAGCACTATACTCATAGGAATACGATTACATACACATCACAAGTGAGTGGTCATAGCGAACCACCGCGTGGAGGGGGGTCCTACATGTCTCTAAGGGAGTTGGGAATCCCATGTCAGCACCTCTCTAAGGCACTAACAATCAAACATTTACACACACAAAGCATGTACGCGAACACTTAGAATACACTATTCCAACATACACGACGTATGTTAGCAAATGCGTATTAGGGCGATCATTTCGCCAAGCGGTTATTTTATCCGCGCATGCCATATTCATACGACAAATAATCATGACAATTATATTTCCAAATGTTGTACATAAGCGGTATTTCTAGAATACGCAATTTCAACATACATAGTGTTTTCAAGTGAACATAGATCTCGGCGATTCCTTTCGCCAAGCTAGTATTTTATTCATATATTGTATAATCATATATTAAATAAATATGTCAAACATTATTCCAAAAGAAATACGTATACGGTATTTCTAACATATACAATTTCAACATACGTCGCATTTACAAGTGAACATGTATTTTGGCGATTCCTTTCGCCAAACTAGAATTTTATTCATATATTATATAATCATACATTAAATAAACATGTCAAACATTTATCCAAAAAAATACGTATACGATTTCTACGTATACCTAGAATATGTGAAATTCCATATTTCACAACGTTAATCGAAACAGGAAACGGAAAGCACTTTGTACATGTGCAATTGCAAGCAGATCATGAATCTACCATTATCTGACATTGAAAGCGTTGAAAACCGTAACTTATACACTTAAAGTCCTCACCTTTGCCTTTGGAAACGAAACGAATCAGCAAGGGTAGTAGAACTTCCGTATACGAGAGATTTCTAGCCTAAAGAGCGGAATCGGTTAGTTGTTACACATCCCACATCGATTCCACCTTAAATCAGACCTAGGGTTAGGGTTTCTTACCTTCAAATGGGATGGATACCGCCGGGAAAGCGCCTAGAACAGGGCGGTGTAGGCCGTGTAACAATCCAACGCAGTAGGAGGAAGATCGGCAACAAACTCCAAGTCTTTCTCTCTCTTTTCTCTCTCTCCCTCTAGGGTTTTTCTCCAAAATTCGTATGGCTGTGAGAGGGGCTGTTCTAAGCTCCTTTTATAGCCAAAAACATTACGAAATTAGACTCAGGTTCAAGGGGTACTGCTAATATAGGATATTCGTCGCTTTTCCAGCTAAAAAGGGGAGTTTTGGTAGCCCTCTTTGAACCAAACGTCAGACTTAAGCTCACCATCGATGGATCTACGTGGGATTACGTTTTTGACTCGATCGGATTCCCAGATCGCACGTGGCGGACCACTTTCAGTTCGACGGTCAGTGGGCCACGATCAGAAATTCTAAGTACATGTAAATGTTCCTGAAATTTTTCTTAATCCGAGGGTGTAATTTGGTCTGATTCTGACGGTCAGGTTGCTTAATACTGACGCGTCAACGAATGATGCCAGATCACTATTCCAGATATTTATTTTGGCATGGGAATAGTATTTTTCACACTCCCTCGCTCCGAATCGAAACGAATGGCCATGGAACATCGGATGGAGCTGATTTTTGAGATGATTGTTAAGCCCAGTGGGGCGGTCCTAGTTCCTTAGCTTGGGATTAATCGGACTCCCGATGTGCGATCTAGACCTAATACGAAGTTTCGTTTCATTCCCGAGAGCAGACGGGAAATAAGTTTGATTCTAAACTTTAGGGTAACCTAGATCAATGATTCTCAGAACTTTTGGGTCTTGCAGATCGTATTTAAAGCGATCCTAACGGATTTCACGACTAATCGAGTTTAGTACTTAGTTAACTTTGTTAAATTTCTAAAGAATTTAATCCTACGTGATTTCTGGTCGAGATGGTACTCGACCCAATGTACGGAAATTTTCGGGTCGTTACAATCTACCCCCCTTAAACAAAAAATTTTCGTCCTCGAAATTTATACATTTTCGTACTCCTCGAGAAGCCGAGGGTAGTTCTTCCCGACCTCCTACCTCGCCTCCCCTGTAGCTTCCTCTTCTAATGATGTGTCCAAAGCACCTTCACAAGTGGGATGACCTTTCTACGTAGCACTTTGCTCCTTCCTATCAAGGATACGCGTCGGCGCACCTCGTACGTAGCATTCTCACTCAACTGTACCTGCTCCCATCTGATGATATGCGAAGGATCAGGAACGTACTTCTTTAGCATAAATACATGAAATACGTTGTGTACGGAAGCAAGTGGTGTAGGCAAGGCGAGACGATACGCCACATCACCCACTCGATCCAGTATCTCGAAATGGACCGATAAACCTCGGTGTGAGCTTCCCTTCTTCCCGAACCGAAGGACTCCCTTCATAGGGGAAACCCGAAGGAACACATGATCACCGACCTCGAACTCCACGGCCGGTCGCCGCCTCGACGGCGTAACTCTTCGCCGCTTCCGCGCCGTGAGTAATCGACGCCGATAATGTCTACCTTCTCTCGTAGTCGCCCGTACCAACTCCTCGGCCAATCGACTACGCTCTCCAACCTCGCCCAACAAGGCGGTGCCTACAAGGTCGACCATATATAGAGCCTCATATGGGGCCATGCCAATAGTCGCCCGGAAGCCGTTGTTGTAGGCAAACTCTCGCGTACGGAAGACAAGTCATCCCACTGTCCTCAAGTCCAACACACACGCTCGCAACATATCCTCCAGACCGATTCACCCGCTCTGTCGCCCATCGGTCCCGAGGATGAAACGCAGACTTGAACTTCAACTTCACACCCATTGCCTCCTGGATACGAGTCCGTAAGATGGATGTGAACCGCGTGTCTCTCGTCCGACACGATCTCCAAAGGAACCTCAGTGCGCACGGACGATCTCTCGATGTACAATCTAGCCACTGTCTGCAGAGTTCGTAACTCGATAGGGAGGAAATGGGCCGATTTGGTCAACCGGTCTACAATCACCCAAATGGAATCGTGCCCCTTCCTCGTCTTCTAAGAACCCCGATATGAAGTCCATGGAGATGAAGTCCCACTTCCACTCAAGCATGGCATGGGCCGAAGTAGTCCAGAGGTCGGCGATGTTCCGCCTTGACTGCCGGCACGTCGACATCGAGACACATACTCAAAGCAATGTGGGCCTTCATGTTATCCCACCAATACGTCCGTCTCATATCCCGGTACATCTTCGTGCTACCAGATGCATCGCAAACTTCGAGTTATGGGCGGACTCGAGAAGCTCGCGTCTCAAGTCGCCACATCGAAACACATAGGCGGCCACGGAATCGTAAACCCCCATCGTAACCAACTCTCCACTCGAGTCCACGGCGTCGCTAGCCTCGCTTCTCGGCTCGACACCGTATATCGCCTCTCTTGGGCCTCAACGATCGTCGTCAATAAGTGGCCGCACCCAAACGTGCGCAACACACTCAAAAGGCTCCTCGACGGTGAGTCTCGCCGAAGTCCCGCACAAACTCCATCATGTCCCACTCGGCCATCATCACAGGTGCCGCAAATGCACCGCCTTCTTGCGGCTCGCCGTCTGCCACAAGGTTCGCCTTGCCAGATGGTAGAAACCCGAACTTAAAGTCCTTCAAGGTCTCCATCCATCGGCATACTGCCTCATATTCAAATCCCGCCGCGTGAATATGTATTTAAGGCTCTTGTGGTCGCAGAAAAAGCTCGAACTCCTCACCGTAGAGGTAATGTCTCCAGAGCTTCAATGCAAAGATGACACCGCTAACCCAGGTCATGTGTAGGTAATTCTCCTCGTGCTTCCTTAATTGTCTCGAGGCATACGAAATCACCCTATCCTTCTGCATCAGCACACAACCCAAACCAACGCGAGACGCGTCAGTATACACCGTGTATTTCACCCCTTGCTCTGGTAATACTAGCACAGGGGCGGACGTCAACTTGTCCTTCAGCTCCTTAAAGCTGCCTCCGCCTTCTCATTCCAGGCGAACTTCAGTCCTTCCGAGTCAACTGAGACAATGGCCTGGCGATCTTCGAGAAATCCCGAATGAAGCGCCTGTAGTATCCAGCCAGACCAAGGAAACTCCTCACCTCAGTAACCGATTCAGTCAGCCGCACTAATCCCGAACATGCCTACCTTAGCAAGGTCCATCATATCCCATCCTTGGACACTACATGTCCCAGAACTTGACTTCCTCCTGCCAGAAGTCGCACTTCTTATATTGCGCGAACAACTGGTTCTTCTTCAGTGTATCCAATACCGCTCGCAAGTGCTCCTCGTGCTCCTCACGACTCGTAGAGTATATCAAAATATCATCAATAAAGACGATGACGAAACGGTAAAGGAAGGGCCGAAATACCCGGTTCATCGATCCATGAACACGGCCGGTGCGTTCGTCGACCGAACGACATCACCAAGAACTCATAGTGCCCAAAGCACGTCCCGAAGGCCGTCTCTCGCACGTCCTCCTCTCTCACGCGCAACCGGTGGTACTCGACCGAAGGTCAATCTTCGAGAAATACTTTGCCCCCTCAACTGATCGAATATATCATCAATCCTGGGCAAAGGATACTTGTTCTTCACCGTGACCTGGTTCAACCTACGGTAATCAATACACAACCGTAGCGACCCGTCCTTCTTCTTCACGAACAATACAGGTGCTCCCCAAGGAGACACACTAGGTCGAATAAAGCCTTTCTCTACAAGTCCGTCAACTGTTTCCGCAGCTCCTCCATCTCACATGGAGGCATACGATAAGTCGGCAACGAGATGGGTGTCGCACCAGGCGTAAGGTCAATCGTAAAATCAATCTCACGCCGAGGAGGTAAACCAGGGATAGTCTCAAACACGCCTGCAAATTCTCGAACCACCGGCGTACCATCTACTGTCGGACCATCAATCGGCACAAGTAAAGCAAAGATAACAATCAACACGGCAGGCCAATCGACTCCGCACTGGGAACGTGAAAGCCGTGCAGGCCGTCGGTCCATAGGCAAGCCACGATCCGAGTATCGCAATCTATCTCCGCCTCATCCTGGTGAGCCAATCCATACCAAGTAACGTCGTAGTGCCATAGTGGAGCAACAATGAGGTCGACGAGCACTGTGCTGCTACCCAAAACTACCGAGCAACCCTCGCATAACCGTGTGACATCCGAACAGGTCCCAGTAGCCGTAGTGAGTCTCATTCCCTTTGTGGGAATCGTATGCAAAGATAGGCGTTTAACCGCCCCACAAGAAACAATAGAAGTGGTGGACCCAGTGTCCACCAATAAAGAAACGGAGTGCCATGAATAAAAGCCGTACCCTCGAAAGCCGCTCGAGCCGAAACCGACGTCTCGGTGCCTCACCCAAGCGTATGAATACGAGCCCTCATGGCGGTTCGGGTGAGGAGGAGCCAAGGGTCGCTGTGGCGGCCTGAAGGACGGCACACGGAGGTCTGAATGAAGGATGTGCAGGAACGGTCTGTAGCGGCGGAGCTGATATGGCCTGTGGATAAGGGCGACCCAATCTCTGCGGTGGCGCAAATCCGCTAGCCCTCATGCGTGAGAAGCAGCTCTCAGCAGGGTGTCCAGGTTTCCCGCAAAACGTGCAGGTCACCAATGGGCGTCTCATAGGGATAACTGGCGCTGCGGCCCTGGGGGGAGAATCAGCCCGAGGCCTCTTGCCTAAGATAGGCCTGCTCTGTAAATCCTGTCGCGGTCTCGCAACCATAGTACCACGTGATCTGGCCAAACGGTCCACATCCTGCTCGGCCGTCATAGACATGTGGACCAACGCCGCATATGTAGGAATACTGTGGCAGCATATCCTCGACCGTATCTCCGGTCGCAAACCCAAGGAGAAACGACGCATCCGCATCCGCTCATCCACCAATATAGTCGGGACAAAGCGGCCCAACTCGTGAAGCGGTGCTCGTACTCCGTGATCGTCCATGCCTCCCCGCCCGAGGCGTAGAAACTCTTCCTCCCGCTCATGCCGATACGTCACGGGTAGTATTTCTCGTGGAACCGAGACTCGAAAGCCTCCCGTGTCCATACGAAATCTATCGCGACACGGTGCGCGACTGTCGTCCCACCATAAACCGACCTCCCTCTCAAACATGAAGGAAGCTACCAACCTCGCTTCCGCCTCGAGCAATGTAGCATCCGAAGCATCTTAGAGATGCGGTCAAGCCGAACTACGCCTCCTCGGGTGCAGAGAACCCATAAATGAGGGAGGCCTCAAGCGCTGAAATCGCTCGAGTAGACCACGAGTACTGACCTCACCAGTAGGAGGTGCGACGGGTGGGGCCAGAGGCACATCCTCAACCTGAGCAGGAGGCTCAGAATGCGCATCAGGATGTGCAGATGTCGTAGGTGGAGTCGCACTACCACCACGGACAAGGCCTCGCGATAGTGGCCATAAGCCGCCGATGCCGTCAGCTGTCAGATTCTGCCGCTGGCTGCTCGCGATGCATCTGCGCCGTCGCACTCGCCGCCGATGCATCATCATCATCACCGCTCAAACCTATCGGTCGGCGGAGCAAAGATGAGAGTCATGTTTGCCGCGAAAGAAGACGGCCGATACGCTCACGGACGGGGCGTATAAGGTGGTCGTCCACCGATAGGACCAAAGGGAGGCCGATCGTATCCCAACCCTCGGTCCGCGCAGACCGCTACTACTGTAAGGAGTCTCGTCCATAGAGCTAGTCGAAGGAGGCGTGCCGTTCTCCGCGTATATTGCCGCGGCATGCCCTGACAACATAGGGTAGATCATTTGTGAGATAAGGCACAATACACTTCATAAAGCACTTAAGCACTCCACACATCATCAAAACAAAGCGGCTATATGCTTTTCATTTACCCAAAATTGTCATAATACATGGAATACGAGTTACATAAATCACGACAGAAATCACATGATAGCCAATACATCCACTACATCAAACACCTAAAACATGTTACTATCTACTACATCATCTACATGAAAACATAAACCGCCTATCGCAGTAACCAAAGCAAACAACAACACACAACCACGTAGATGACTAAACATCCGAAGCAGGCGGTGGAGGAGGAGCGTTCTTGTCCTGCACACAGCACAAAATGGCCTTCAACGTACGAGACACTTTCTTAAAGCTCCTCTTCGTGTAGGCTTCGGTCTCTTCAAGCTTGGCTCGAGTCTCACCAAGCTCAACCCGAACTTATCCAACCTCTTGCTACAGGGCAGCTTGCCCCTCCTCAAGACGGGCCAATCGCGCATCAAAAGCATCTCGATCCACACCCTGCTCCTGAGCCGTAGGGGGTGAACTCTCCTCGGTGTCCTGAGCCTCAGGTTCTTCTTCCCGTATGTCATCACCTACGCTCATCACTCTCACCGGAGGTCAACACTCTCCTCACCGGCGCTATCCGACTCATCTCCGGACTCGTCGAATCGGGCTTGCTTGCACGTTGAGGGCCGATCTTCATATTCCTGAGTGTCGCTTCACTATGACTCGGACTGGTGCAAGATCCTCCATATTCAATCTGTAGCCTACATCACGAGCCATCCTGCAGATCAGACGGCCAAATGGGAGCGAAAGATCGTTCCTGGCAGAACGAACAACATGAACTATCTGGGATAGGATGAATGTGGGTAGGCATATGTTGTCCCCGCGTCCCATCTTGTACAGAAAGTCCACCATCACCCTAGTACATTCCGTGCGGTTACCCTACCGTGGGTATACATTGTATGTGAAGATGTGATGGAGCAAATGGAAGTCTTCGGACATCTTTGTCGCCGCAATACAATTTCCTCGCTTCCAAGTAACCCGGCGACCACAGAGAAATCGCGTGCGACGATCCCTTTCCTGCGCACTTCTAGAGAAGTCATCACTAGGATGCACTTGACCAAGCGGGATCTTCGTGATTCGAACCACCTCATCCACAGTGATTGTGCGCCTTATGCCCCTCACAGAGACAGTAAACTGTAGAGGCTCTACTGATGAGTCCACGATGTGAGCATAGAAAGCGCGAACCGTGTGCTCACATGCGGGGGACTCGCCTTCAAAAATAGAATTCCATCCGATATCCACCAAGTGGTCCATCATCGGGTGTAGGCCAAACATTCTTTCATTCACATAAGCTTCAAACACAACCTTGCGGCCCGCGAAGCGCCCATATTCAATGCTCATCGGATAAGCATTTCTGGCGGGGTGGTCAGGATCGAGTACAGACTCGATCAACGCGTTCGTTTTTAATGAATTTCTCCGAACGGTGAAATCGGGAGACCCTAAGACTGTTTCTACATTTTTGCGCACCCTCCTAAGTTGTAACACGTCAGCGTACGTAGTGGGGACATAACTCAGGTCCGGTTTAATCAAAATCATTCTCTGATACCAACTTGTAATGCCCTGAAATTCGGGGGTCGAGTATGAACTCAACTCCCGAGTTCCAACGCATCACTTATGCAACATACACAATGATGGTTAAATGTTGTCTGAGTTAGCGCAATAAACATGAATGAGATTATACCAAAACAAGAATTCATACTCCAAATTCAATTGTATAAAGGCAAGCGGAAGACCGAAATTTTATATTTAAAATATGTAAAGTATCAAAATTTTGTGAACTTCGTGAGTATGAGTACTAACTGAGTACCAATATACACGTATTGTTTCTATGTCAAAAATCAAAATACAATCCTCAAAAGAGGCCCTCAAATCCCGCGATGCACCGGCCTAAGCATAGCCAAGTCGAGTATCGCATAAAGGAGAACTCCTCCCGATCCTCCTCGAAGTCGAGCTCCGGCTCCCGAACAGAGCGCCATCTACACTGCGACAGAGTCCGGTGGGTGTTCTGCAAACACCGTCCCGTAACGTGAGAGTGAGTAGCTAACTCAAGGAACAATAAAGCATAGGTTAACATGTTATCAAATCAATCAAGCAAGAATGATAACGCAAAGACAAATCAAACATTTCTAATTACTCTTGTTAAGTGCAAAATGATATGACATGATGTCAGATGCCCTTGCCAAACCACCCTCAAGCGACATCATCTTACGTTCGCGAATGCTAACTCCCTCAGTGCGCCACATCTACAAAGCACATGCGGTGCGATGATGCTCATGATTACCAAGTTTTTATTAATCCATTTCAACCAAAGCAGTATTGGAAAACTAAGGTACCTCCCTTGATCATTCCCAAACATGATCCATTCTAGTGGTCGTCAATCCTAGCTAATCTCATACGATATTATGGTTTGAGAAGCGTAGTGAAGGCATCGCAAAGGGCTCGTCACCCGTCACGCGGATACAGATCTCACCGTATGCGGCTCAATTGCTTGGCCGTCACCAAGTACATATCTCACCGTACTTGGCTCAATCACTAGCCGCCACCTCAAGTACGTCTCACCGTATTTACGGCTCAACTCATACTCTGAGTTACTTCAATGAAAGACTCGTCGCCAATCACAGACACTTGGAGTATACTCGAAGATACTACGGAGGACTCGTCGCCGCCCGTCAAAGACGAGCACAGGTCTCACCGTACTTCGGCTCTCGCCGTAGTATCGACAAACGAATATAGTGTCTCATACCACCATAATCGGCTCACGAGTTTGGTTGCGCAATGGTCACTACGGGGAGGCACATGACCCCAGCGTAGGCCGACAGCTCGACCACGGTGTCCCATACCACCATGTCCGGCTCATGCGTCTTAGCGGATCGAGGTACCATGGTTAACGGGATCGCCACTGGTAAGTTTGGTACCCTAGGTTCAAGCAGTAGCGACCAAACATGGTGAACACACATATACACTTCGGTTTACTTGACGAGCCTGACTAGCTCGAGCGCACCACAAGCTGAGCGATATGGAGCACAAAAGCACTCCGTGTGGCCAACCACTATCGCCAACCGAAGTACGACTCGGGTTCGCCAGACACGTCCGTTGTGGCGATATGAATCTCGGCCACAACCGCAAGTCTGGTACCGAATGTTTAGACTATAGGCATAGTCCCAAACTCAAACAATTCTCATCAATAGCATGTGGAGTAAAGCATGATAAACAAGTAATACAAAGATATTAGCAGGCATGTTATAAAGCATGAAGTAAAGCATGAAATAAAGCATGTTGGAAAGCATGTTGTAAAGCACTATACTCATAGAATACGATTACATACACATCACAAGTGAGTGGTCATAGCGAACCACCGCGTGGAGGGGGTCCTACATGTCTCTAAGGGAGTCGGGAATCCCATGTTAGACCTCTCTAAGGCACTAACAATCAAACATTTACACACACAAAGCATGTACGCGAACACTTAGAATACACTATTCCAACATACACGACGTATGTTAGCAAATGCGTATTAGGGCGATCATTTCGCCAAGCGGTTATTTTATCCGCGCATGCCATATTCATACGACAAATAATCATGACAATTATATTTCCAAACGTTGTACATAAGCGGTATTTCTAGAATACGCAATTTCAACATACATAGTGTTTTCAAGTGAACATAGATCTCGGCGATTCCTTTCGCCAAGCTAGTATTTTATTCATATATTGTATAATCATATATTAAATAAATATGTCAAACATTATTCCAAAAGAAATACGTATACGGTATTTCTAACATATACAATTTCAACATACGTCGCATTTACAAGTGAACATGTATTTTGGCGATTCCTTTCGCCAAACTAGTATTTTATTCATATATTATATAATCATACATTAAATAAACATGTCAAACATTTATCCAAAAAAAATACGTATACAGTATTTCTACGTATACCTAGAATATGTGAAATTCCATATTTCACAACGTTAATCGAAACAGAAACTAAAGCACTTTCAGACATGTGCAATTGCAAGCGATCATGAATCTACCATTATCTGACATTGAAAGCGTTGAAAACCGTAACTTATACACTTAAAGTCCTCACCTTTGCCTTTGGAAACGAAACGAATCAGCAAGGGTAGTAGAACTTCCGTATACGAGAGATTTCTAGCCTAAAGAGCGGAATCGGTTAGTTGTTACACATCCCACATCGATTCCACCTTAAATCAGACCTAGGGTTAGGGTTTCTTACCTTCAAATGGGATGGATACCGCCGGGAAAGCGCCTAGAACAGGGCGGTGTAGGCCGTGTAACAATCCAACGCAGTAGGAGGAAGATCGGCAACAAACTCCAAGTCTTTCTCTCTCTTTTCTCTCTCTCCCTCTAGGGTTTTTCTCCAAAATTCGTATGGCTGTGAGAGGGGCTGTTCTAAGCTCCTTTTATAGCCAAAAACATTACGAAATTAGACTCAGGTTCAAGGGGTACTGCTAATATAGGATATTCGTCGCTTTTCCAGCTAAAAAGGGGAGTTTTGGTAGCCCTCTTTGAACCAAACGTCAGACTTAAGCTCACCATCGATGGATCTACGTGGGATTACGTTTTGACTCGATCGGATTCCCAGATCGCACGTGGCGACCACTTTCGCTTCGACGGTCATGGGCCACGATCGAAATTCTAAGTACATGTAAATGTTCCTGAAATTTTTCTTAATCCGAGGGTGTAATTTGTCCGATTCTCGACGGTCGTTGTTAATCCGACGACGTCAACGAATGATGCCAGATCACTATTCCAGATATTTATTTTGGCATGGGAATAGTATTTTTCACACTCCCTCGCTCCGAATCGAAACGAATGGCCATGGAACATCGGATGGAGCTGATTTTTGAGATGATTGTTAAGCCCAGTGGGGCGGTCCTAGTTCCTTAGCTTGGGATTAATCGGACTCCCGATGTGCGATCTAGACCTAATACGAAGTTTCGTTTCATTCCCGAGAGCAGACGAGAAATGAGTTTGATTCTAAACTTTAGGGTAACCTAGCGTCAATGATTCTGCAACTTTTGGGTCTTGCAGATCGTATTTAAAGCGATCCTAATGGATTTCACGACTAATCGAGTTTAGTACTTAGTTAACTTTGTTAAATTTCTAAAGAATTTAATCCTACGTGATTTCTGGTCGAGATGGTACTCGACCCAATGTACGGAAATTTTCGGGTCGTTACATTAACTCCCTCAGTGCGCCACATCTACTAAGCACATGCGGTGCGATGACGATTATGATTACCGAGTTATTATTAGTCCATTTCAAACAGCAGTATTGGGAAACTAAGGTACCTCCTTTGTATCATTCCCAAACATGATCCATTCTAGGGTCGTCAGTCCTAGTTATTCTCATACGATATTATGGTTTGAGAGGCGTAGCGAAGGCATCACAAAGGGCTCGTCACCCGTCAAAGACGGATACGATCTAACCGTATGCGGCTCAATTGTCGACCGTTAGCTCGAGTACGTGTCTCACCGTACTCGGCTCAATCACTAGCCGTCACCGAATACGATCTCACCGTACTTTCGGCTCAACTCATACTCCAGCTTGTGAAAGACTCGTCGCCAATCACAGACCTTGGAGTATACTCGAAGATACTACAGAGGACTCGTCGCCGAAGACGAGTACGGTCTCACCGCATTTCTCGGCTCTCGCCGTAAGTATCGACACTCGAATATAGTGTCCCATACCACCATAATCGGCTCACGAGTCTAGTTGCTCACCGGTCACTACGGGAGGCACGTGGCCCCAACAGAGGCCGACATACCGACCACGTTGTCCCATACCATCATGCCTGGCTCATGAGTCTTAGCGGATCGAGGTACCATGGTTAAAAGGAATTTCACCGGTAAGTTTGGTACCCTAGTTCAAGCAAGAATGACCAAACATGGTGAACATACATAAGACAGATCGGGTTACTTTGACGAGCTCTGGCTAGCTCGAGCGCACAACAAGTTGAATGACATGAAGTGCATAAGCACTTCGCGTGGCCAACCACTATCGCCAACTGAAGTACGACTCGGGTTCGTCGAACACATCTCACGTGGCAAATGAATCGCAGCAACGAATTTAATTCTGGTACCGATTGTCTGGACTATAATCATAGCCCCAAACATGATAACTTGCAGATAGATAAAGCAGTAATGGATCAAGATTCAACTCATACAATCAAGGTATGGTATTATCCGTTTAGGGTCGCTGTGGTCATTGACGCACTCGTTGCTCCGCTCCCCCATCACCCATGCAGATCATACAACGTAAATATAAATTTAAACATATGCATTACATAGTTATAATCATAAAGCAGTTGAGCATGTTATGAATCACAACACAAGCATGAGTTTCTACATGTTCAATTCCTAATCACACAACAATCCAAGGAGATCATACACATAGTTAAAAGAGGTTGAGAATCATATCTCAACACCCTTATACATTACAATTTGCTAACTACTACTCATTCAGACATTTCAAGAAACACTTAAACAAACATGCATCAACATACATGACATATGTCGATCACATAGGCATTAGGCCAAATCCTTTCACTAGGGAGTTGCCCCAATCATAACACGCGTACACCCACGACGGATAGTCATGGCAAGCAGGAATCCAAGTTCCATATTCATTCAGTCATTTCCACAAACACTTGAGCCACACATTTTAGCATATATGGTGTCTATTGGCCGTGGCATGATTTAGGGCAAATCCTTTCATCAAAAGGGTATCGCCAATACAACAATCATGAATCCATGACAATTAGTCATGGTGAGCACGAATGAGGATTCTATACTCATTCAGTCATTTTCACAAACACTTAGAATATACTAATACAACATACATGGTGTATGTTAGCAAAACATGTATTAGGGCTATCCCTTAGCCAAGTGAGTATTTTATCCATGTATAATATATTACTACAGCAAATAATCATGATAAATTCATCTCCCAATATTTATACGTATACAGTATTTTCTAGAATACGCATTTTCAACATACATAGTGTATAAAAGCAAACATGTATTACGGCGATTCCCTTCGCCAAGAAAATGTTTTATACGCACATAATATATTTATACGACAATTAATCATGACAAACACATCACTAAAATATACATGTATACGGTACTTCTTACAATACCGTATTTCTACATACATAGTGTTTATTAGTAAACATGTATTTAGGCGAATCCTTTCGCCAAATAAGTATTTTATCCATAAGTCATATATCCATACGTCAAATAAACATGTCAAACAAATTTTTAAAAAAAATACGTATACAGTATGTTATACGAATACCTAGAGTATGTGAATTTCCAAATTCTACAATTCTAATCGAAACAAAAACTAAAGCATTTTGTACATGTGCACTTGCATGCAGATCATGAATCTACCATTAATCGACATTGAAAGCGTTGAAAACCGCAACCTATACACCTAAAGTCCTCACCTTGTGTCGTAGAATCGTAACGGAGTCGATAGGTTCGCTAAGGTTCCGTATACGGGAGTTTAAGCACCTAAAGAACGAAACAGGTTAGCTATTTCATAACCTACAACCTATACAACCCTAAAACAGATTAGGGTTAGGGTTTCTTACCTAGAAACGACGCCGGAATCGCCGGGAAAGCGATGAGAATCAGGCGGTGGAGCCCGAATAGCGGCAGGGAACAGCAGCAGGGAGTTCCTCCCACATCTCCCTCACTTTCTCTCTCTTTTCTCTCTCAAATCCAAATTCGTATGGCTGGAATGGGAGAGGGTTTAAGGTCCTTTTATAGCCTAAAACCTTCCCAAAATAGACTCAGGTTCAAGGGTTACTGCTATTATAAGCATTTCGGCGATGTTCCAGCTCAAAAGAGTGTTTCTGGTGGCCCCCCTTGAGCCAAACGTTAGACTTAAGCTCACCACACATGGATCTATGTGGGATTACATTTTCGACTCGATCGGATTCCCAGATCGCACGTGGCAGACCACTTTCAGTTCAACGGTCAGTGGGCCACGATCCGAAATTCCAAGCACATGTAAATGTTCCTGAAATTTTTCTTAATCTGAGGGTGTAATTTAGTCTGATTCTGACGGTCTGGTTGCTTAATACTGATGCGCAAGCGAATGGTGCCAGATCACTATTCCAGATATTTATTTTGTAAAGGGAATAGTGTTTTTCACACTCTCTCGCTCCGGACGCGATCGAATGACCGTGGGACATTGTCTGGACTTGATTTCCGAGATGGTTGTCAAGCCCAGCGAGGCGGTCCTAAGTCCTTAACTTCGTATTGTTCGGACTCCCGATGTGCGGTCCAGATCTGATACGGAGTTTCGATGTGCTCCCGAGATCAGCCGGGTAATGAGATTGATCCTAGATTTTAGGGTAACCTAGCGTCAATGATTCTACAAGTTTTGAGTCTTGCAGATCATATTTAAAGCAATTCAAATGGATTTCATGGCTAATCTAGTTTAGCACTTAGTTAACTTTGTCAAATTTCTAAAGGATTTAATCCTAAGTGATTTCCGTCTGAGGTAGTATTTAGTCCTTTGCAGTTTGTATCTAAAGTGATCCAAGTTATACTACTTAGCTAGTTTAAGATAGTGTCTAGGGTGAAGGTGCTTTGAGAAATTGAAAGCACAAGGTAGTGAAGGGTGGGATTTGTGAAGAAAATGGTTTGAAAAGAGATTTGAGGCTTTAATTGAGCGTTTAAGAAGTTAAACCTGTACTAGGATTGATCCATTGCCTAAGAACGTCTAATCCCAGGTTGGCAAAAATCCGGGGTGCTACAAATAAAAGCCAAGGGTTTATGGCAGGACAACCTTACTAGAACAAGTTGAATATCAAAACTTAAACAGAAAAGAAATAAAGGAAATAGCAAGAAATAAATTCTAAACTATTACAACATTCTCCACTTTGCTTGAAATGTGAATATTACAGCATTCACATCCACATATACATTCCACAAATCTGAATGATTAAAAATATACAAATTAAAAGAACATTCAAATCACAAAACACACCGATATATAGTGGTTTGCCTGTGTGTTCACCAACTGTTAAACAATAGCCACACAGCTTGCTACTTCACTCCTAATATCCTCACACAGGGGATATTAGCGTTCACTATTAAACAGGTTTTACAGGTTCACCCAAAACCTTCACAATTGTGTCTTTTTAACTTGGGCTTACACAATCCAAAAACACACACTTTCTGAGTTTTCTGGCTCTCCTTAGATAACCAACACAATGAGATTTTTCTGGCGAATTTCAAACAAAACCAAAATAAAGGAATTTATAACAAATGTAAAATACCTGGTTTTCTTCTTTTGTAGCAGCCCAGTAGAACTAATGAGAGTAGAAATTCGAATCAACGTTCAATGTCCAATACTCACTTAAGAAATGGTTCTAGTTTCTAATTGATTTTAAATTAAATTAAATTGGGTGTAGCTCTATTTGATTTTAATTCCAATAAAAAAGGAATACAACAATTCATCTTTTTTCAAATAAGATTGGAATTTAGGAATAAAATCAAATAAGAAAAGCTAACAAAAATAATATTAAATATGAATAAATTAGCTTAAAATGAACACAACTTATCTCAAAGTGGAGGCTTGAATTTCTCAAATTAAATCGATCTAAAACTCTGATATTCGTGCTCAATTTATAGAAGCAAAGATCGCGTCTACGACTGGTCTTAGGAACCTTCGATTGGTCATAGCTCCATCGGCATTTTGAAATTTTAACCGCGATCTGAAAATTCAGTTCTACGACTGGTTGTGGGGACCCTTCGACTGGTTGTAGACCACCTACGACTGGTCGAAGCAGACCCAAGACTGGTCATAGGAAACCAGATTTGGTTGTTGGATTTTGAGTCGTAGTTCTAGGACTGGTCGAAGGACGAGTCGAGACATCCCTACGACCAGTCGAACAATTTCCAGGACCGGTCGAAGAATAACAAAAAAATTTCGAAAATCTTCAACAACTTAGGACTGGTCGTGGAATTTCTTAGACTGGTCGAACCAAGTCTAGGACTGATCGAATAAGGTCTAGGACTAGTCTTAGAACAGACCAACTTCATGTATAAAGATTTATCTTGACTTATGTATCCAAAATGACCTACCCTAAGGTCAAACTAAGGTTTATCATACCTGGAACATGAAGTATAAACATTGAACATCATTCTTTCAGATGATGGTTTAACCTTTGAAGCTTGAGACCTCTACATGATGTAGCTTGAGATTAAGATCTTCTACAGCTTGAATATAAGCTTCTACTTGAGTTATACTTGAGTCTTGAAATGTACTTGAGTCTTGAATAATCACACTTCTTATTGATGTAGACTTGAACATTGAAGCATACGGAAGAGAACAAGTACATAACCTTACATTTATTGAAGTCGAGCACCGTATATGTCTTGAACCATTGTGATATCGTCTTGAATCACATATATATCAACATACAAGCACATGACACACAGAAAGAAGTCTTGGCACACAAGAGGTTTTGGCACCACAAAATTTGACAATCAAAGGAGCATGAGACCATAGCACTTACAACACCACCGGAAACAATGTGAATTGAACATCTACCATTGAAAAATTAATGGGGGCCAAAGAAGTTTTAGATCAAGCTGATATTTGTTTTTTTCCCTTCATCTATGTATTTTTGATCTTATAAACAGGTTGGATGACAAATAAACATCACTGGGCCTTATAAAGTTTTCAACCGTGGAAATCAATACTTCTACTTTTTCCTGTGGTATGGTCCACTTGAGCTCTGGGTATGCATCAATTTTGGGTTCAACCCCTAAAATGATCTGGAAAAACAAATAAATGGTGTGGATAAACCACATGCATTCACAGTGGGCCCAACAGAGTTTACTCAGTACAATAAGAGCGTACTGAATAACTCAATACGCAATCTGATTGCATGTATCACACACCAGTTATACAGCTGATGTAGATACGTGTCGTGTGAAGATGAATGCAGACGCGCCTCGAGCTTCAAGTTGTACGAACAGCTCGAATGAGATCAAAGTTACACGGGCCCCACAATGATGTTATATCCATACCATTTATCCATTTTTCGAGATCATTTTAGAGCATTAGAAAAAATAATGAATCATATCGAAAGCTTAAATGGACCACACCAAAAATAGCAGCGAGGACAATGATGTTATATCCATACCGTTTATCCATTTTTCAAGATCATTTTAGAGCATTAGAAAAAATAATGAATCATATCAAAAGCTTAAATGGACCACACCAAAAATAGCAGCGAGGATAATGATTTTCACTGTTAAAAAAATCGTAGGGCCCACCGTAACGTTTATTTTCCATCTAATTTGTTAATAAGGTTAAAGATACATGGATGAAGAGGAAAAACAAATTTCATATTGATGTAAACATTCCGTGATCTCCAAAAGGGTTTCAATGGTAAGCATTCAATCCACCACTGTTTTTGCAGTGTGATCCAACTGATCTTTATATCTATCTTATTATTTGGCTCAAGCCAGCTCTCCAAATGGATGGACGGTTTGGATATAACATAAACCCCATAGTTTGACCACAGACCCAACCCAATCCGAACCATACCCAACTCGATCCGATTCGGTTCGGGTCAGGCCAACAATGCATCGGATCGGATCGAGTCAGCTGACCTGGACTCGGTCCCGGATCGGATCGAGTTCGGGTCAATCACTTGAAAAGTTCGGATCGAGTTGAGTTGGACCCAATTCGGTCCGACTCGACTCGGTGCCCACTTCTAGTGGGGCTCATCCAACAACCTAAGATCGGGTGGATAATCCTACTTATTTATGAACTTTCTAATTTTTATGTATTTCAGAGATTTAATTTTGTAATAATTTTCTCAGATGAATATTATTAAATTCATTTATACTTGATGTTTACGTTTTCAAATTTTAACGTTAATTAAATTTGATTGATTTATAGAGTTCAATTATATTCTAACATTATTTCTAAAAATTAGTTTTATGTGTATTAAATTAAATTCATTAATTTTAGACTTTAATTCTGAGTTAGACTGATTTAAAATTTGTTTATTTAAAATAAATATTAACTTCTTTATTTCTGTGTTTAAAAAAGGAGAGAGAGAGAGAGAGAGAGAGAGAGAGAGAGAGAGAGAGAGTATTTAAAAATAAAAATAAAAAAGAGAAGAAAAAGAAAAAAGAAAGCAAAATAAATAAAAATAATACAAAATAAAATAATTAATTTATTTAAGTTTATATTTTAATTTAGAAATTCTATAAATTTTTGTTAAGATTAAAATTAAATATGAGTTATTCTTAAAATTTAAAATTAATTGGTATGACATTAAATTATTAAAAATAGATTAAGTTCATATTAATTTATAAATTATTTAAGTCAGACGTAATATAATATCTAAAAATAAATTCTATTGTTTTATATCAGAATTGTTGAATTTAACTTGGAATTAATTTAAGTTCAAAACTAGAATTAATAACTTAAATTAACTTGCAAATTTTAAGACTTGATTAATATATGTATTTAATTTCATAAGTAATAATTAATTTAATCTAGATCGAGCGTAATTTCAATAATTGATTAATTTAAATTTAATGTATGGTGGTTACAATTAAATTACTAACTGGTGGTTAAATTTAAATTATAATTCTTGGAATTTGAGAATTAATGTCAATTATACTAATTGGGAATGTAAAACTATTTTTAAAGTTGTATGAATTAAAATAATGTAAATTTAAATCTAAGATGACTTTTGAAGGCTTTAGAAAATAAATAATTATAATTCAAAATTTAGTTATTTGGTGATTATTATGAACTTTGACTTATCTGATTATTTAAATTAATTAAGTCGAAATTTAATACGATGAAACTTTATTTATTATTCTAATTTAAACTCTAGTTTAAATTGTAAAATAATAATAGTAATAATAATAATAATAATAATAATAATAATAATATGAATATAAGGTACAGAGAAATTTTTTTATAAATTATTAAATAGGAATTTAAATTTCAAATAAAATAATTTGTTTACATTGTAAATAAGTAAATAAATTCAAAATTTAAAAATTTGAGACAAAATCAGTATTCCAGCATTTTTCACGAGTTCCTTTGAAAAATTCTAGCACTATTACAAAAAATAGCTCGATATTGCAACAAATTTCAGGAACTAATTTTAGACAACATCGAATTTATGCACTTTATATAGAACCTGTATTAAAGTGTAGAAATTTGATTTATTAAATTATTTTATTGTTGATTTTAGAATTGTTCATATAATTCATACTCCATTATTGATTATTGAATTGAAAAAGAAAAAAAGAATTGAAAAAAAAAAAAAAAGAGAGAGAGAAAAAAAAGAAAGAGAATGTTAAAAGCAAGTAGGGCGATTGTGTCCCTTGGGTGAAAGATCCTAAAGCTATCAAGTAGGGCAATTGAGTCCATTGGGTGATAAACCCTAAAGCCAGCAAGTACGGTAATCGTGTCCCTTGGATGAAAGACCCTAAAACCCATTGGATCCTTCGGCGTATGAGTACAATTGTATGCACGGACATACGACAGATGTACAACTGGAGCAGTAGTCTGACCAGCTGACGTATAAATGGGTCCTTCACCACGATATACCGATGCATGGGTGTTAATGCAACTTGATCATTCACTTTGGTATGGTGTTGTAAGAGATGATGATTATTTAATTTTTATTATGAAATTCATGGAAGTGTGGCATTCGGAATATCTTTACAATTTCAGCTTTGCATTCATGTCATATTTAATATTTAATATCTTGATTCGTATTTGGATTTTTTTTTTAAAAATATATAAATACAATTTCATTATTTATTTATTTGTTATAAATTTAGAAATTTCATATTTGAGTTGGATATAATCTCACAAGTTGTTATGCTCACACATAAAATAACAGTGTTTTAGGGCTCGAAGTTTAGTTGGGGCGAAGCAGAGTGAATATCTAACCATCGGCTTAGTTGTAGTCATATTTGTATTTGTTTTGAAAAAAAAAATCTATAGCAGGAATTTAGAAGTGAATTTAGAATGTAATAGTTAGAACTTGTATTGGATGAATGTTTGTTTGTTGTAATGATTTTTATTTAAATATGCTTGTGAATGTTTAAATTTATATCATGACTTGGAATTCGGAGTCTGGTCTGGCCAACTCGGGTACCGAATTTTGGAGCATGACACGACCACCAGAGTATTCTGAATCTAAGGTACTCAGAATCCACATTAGCAAATGAGGCCTAGGAGTATTTGTAGTAGGGATGATAAGATGAGTATCAACATATCAGCCACACTACTTCATTGGTACCAATGACCTATCGCTTAGGATGCCCAAGCGGCGCCTGTATGCGGCAGAGTGCTACAAAAATGCGGCCATGTTTATATGATACAATGAAAATGGGAAAAGTATGGTTAGGGCCTTCTCTTTCTGCCACTTTCATTTATAAAAGTTTTAGAAAATATAATAATGTGTAGGACCCTACAGTCAATCTTGGTGCATTGACTCTTTTATGGAGAAAATAGACCGATCTACTAATAACAGGCCAAGTCAACCTCCTCGACCGAGCATGGGAAAGGCTGAGCTCAACCTCTTCGATTAAGTGCAAAGGAAGGCCGAGCTTGACCTCGACCACAAGTTTCAAAAGGTGTTCTGTCGTTTTCTAAAGTAGATGCGTAGTTGTTCTAATCGGGTAAGTCCTTTCTTTTGTCAGGTTTTCATTCATCTGTGTTCTCTTTCTTGTGTGTGCTTGGTGCCAAGGATTCTGGATTACCATCCACAGATCTAGATTCTGTGTGATTCGCAGGGCCCAAAAAATCCCGACAAGTTGGAAGGCGAAGTGAATATCTAACCATCGTGAGGTCAAGACAACCATTAGGAGGGAGCGGGTTAACTCACCTTAGGTCAGCAAAACCCGTCCTTAGTCGAACGCAACATCGACCTCGGTTGTGAACCAGGTCAGATTACTTTAGGATAGCCAAACCCGCCCTCCGTGGGATCTGACCCGACCTCAATTAGGTTTATTCGTGTTCTCAGCCGAGAAAATCGTGTAGGAAAATCACAACCTCCTCGAGATTCTAGCCAAGGATCTAGAAAGATACGCCTCGAGGTGTGGTCGCTCACCTTAGGTCGGCCAAAACCCGTCCTTAGTCGAACGCAAGGAGTTCGAGTGGGATCGACCGACCTTCGTGTTCTCGGCCGTAGAAACTCGCGATAATCGAAGGATCTAGAAAGATACGCCGCGCAAGGAGTTCGAATTCTACTATAATCAGTTCCTACCAAAGAGGGATAGGTGTTCTCCATGACATTGCTTCTCCTCACTTATAAATAAGAAAGCCTCCTAAGGTGAAAGGTGTGCACAATCTTTAGCCCTAAACTCTCAACACACAACTAGACCCATATTCTTGACTCAGGCATCCATGGGTTCCGGCTGAGCGAGGGTCTCTCTCGTCTATTTTCTTTGCAGGTTGGGCACGAGCCGGGGCTACCATCTTAACTCTCTATTTGTAGGCTACAAATAAAAAAATGGTTGTCCAAGATGCCTAAGGTCAGTACTCTATGATGGGACACAACATACCAACGCATTATTCCCTCATAAACGAAAGCACGTGTCAGGAAAATAGGAACTTTTACATGCTATTGATAGAGATGTTTGAAACGTAGGCATTAGCAGTTAACTCAGATTAGACCCGTCCAAATATTGGGCCCGTTAATACAGATGGATGATAAAACAAAATCGAACACTTATTTAATGAACGGATTAAAAAAAAAAAAACGAAAAAAAAGAGAAGGAAAACAGTTAAAGGGATAGAATGGAACGAACAAATGTCTGTAAAGAGGGGCATAAGATTCCTTATCTGATCCGATTTTAAGCGCGTGGACTGTCACCATTAGGTTTTAAAATCTGGACGGTTGATCTAAATTGAAAGAATGCCACGTGTGCATTTGAAGCGCCTGCGTATCAAGCATTGTAACTCACCCTACCATCTACCTGGACGTCTCTCATTCTCCGACTCGGATTGGGTACTACCCCATCCACACCGTCCATCCATTTTCCCTATCATTTTAGCCAAGGCTTGGACCACACTAAAGTAGCCCCCACCGTTGAAACCTTTATAAGGCCCACCGTGATGGTTAATTGCCATCCCACCTGTTCATAAGGTGATACGGACTGGGATAAAGGGAAAGCACAAATATAAGCCTGATTCAAAACTTTATGGGCCCGAAAACATTTTCAACGGTAAATATTTAATTCCCACTTCTTGGTCCACTTGGGCCTTGGAAATGTCTCATTTTTCAGCTTGTATCCTAAAATGATAGGGCCAAATGGATGTACGGTGCGGATATGGGTGGATAAAACCCATACATCACGGTGTCCGTTCCTAGGGACGGACCAGTACCCAATCAACGGTAGCGATTGCATGGTGTGCCACACATGTGGTGTGTTGAGGTCACCAAGTTCTGTGGGGCCAACATGATGTATGTGTTATATCCACACCGTCCATCCATTTCGTAAAATAATTTTAGTGCATAGGCCGAAAAACGAGTTACATCCGAAGTTCAAGTTGACCGCACCATAGAAAGTAGGGTGGATTAAATGCCCACTATAAAAAGCTTCTTAGGGCCACAGAAGTTTTGGAACAATCTGAAGATTGTTTTTTCTCCCCTCATCCAGTCTGTCTGACCTTATGAACAGGCAGGATGTCAGATATACATCATGGTGGGCGTCTTTATCAGCATTTCTTTTTAGCGTGGTCCACTTAAGCTTTGGATCTGCCTCATTTTTCTGTCCACGCGCTAAACTGATCTCAAAAAGTGGATGGACAGTGAGGATATAACACATACATTATGGTGGGGTCCACAGAACTTGGTGACGTCAACACACCACCGAGGTCGGTGGTGTGTAACACCCCACGCAATCCGGTTGCCAATCAGCGTCTCTGATTCTCTCCTCAGCACAGGAGTAGAGCGAAGCAATGTAGCTCGAGATGGAATCCATGACGTCGGTGATCGGCTTCTCGTCCCGTCCTTCGCTTCATCGTCTGCCACGTAGCCACCATACTAGTCAGCTTCCTACGGAGGATCGTTCCTGGGACCCGCCCAAACAATTCTACTACGCGATCTCTGCCGCAATCTTCTCTTACCTCTACTTCGGTTTCTTTTGTAATCTCCATTTCCTCGTCCTCATGGCGCTCGGATACGTGTCCGTGATTGCCTGCAGCAGCCGCTGTGGCATCCTTACCTTCCTTGCCGGGTTCGGATACCTCATCGGACGGTGAGTTCTACGCTCTTTTCTGGCGTCTGGGTTCTGGTTTTGATCGTTCCCTTTTAAAGAAAACTTAGATACTCTGGTATATGCGATAGATGATATGCAGGCACTTAGAAATTTCACATGTGGAATGCAGCTAATTCAAATTAAGCTCTCCAAATCATGTGTTCCCGTTTTTATGTATCATGAAAAAAACTCGTACTCATTTGATTATTGGATTGGTGGACATTTTATTGGACAACTGAAAATGAAAAATCGAATGGTCCTATTTCAACAGACAAGTGTCTACGAATCAGAGGTTAGGATTGTTCAGCCAATGTGATTTCGAGACTGTGAATTAGCTACTGTGAGTTAGAAATTTACGCAGTTATTAATTGGAGTTGAATGTTCTCCACGGGTACAGTTTCTGGGCGTCTGCATATCAAGTGTCATACGCTTCCGGAGTAGCAAATAATTTCCTGGATCTTTTTGGAGATTAATCTTGAATTTTTATTTATTTATTTATTATTATTTAGTGCTGGTGACATGATTGGAATTTGGGTTGTAATGCTGAGAATGGTTGGATGAACTGATATAATGTAATAGATGGAGTTTACCTGAATTTGCTATTCTTCTTCTTTTCCTCCCTTTTTCATTCGGGGGTCAGCATTTTGTACAGGTGGGGTTCACATTCCAATGGCCAAGATGCTGGGGACATGGTCCATCGAGCGCAGAGCACGTTTCACAAATGGTTGGGTGAGTCACCGAGTCTTTAAAACATGTGCTCATGCCTAGCCGAATACAGCCGGACGTGGGCTGGATTCACTGTGGGCGCGGTCCGTCCGGCCCATTTAAACCCCGGATCAAATGGGGAGCGGATTCTGTCAGCCGTGACCGTGGGGCCCACTTCAATGTATGTGTGGTAGTCCATGCCGTCCATCTGTTCTGCGGGCTGATGTAGAGTGGGTGGCGAACAGTTTCATGGCCAAGATGGATCAGAAAAGGCCCGGTCGACGATAGAAATAATCCAGACCGTCGGACCTTAGATCGAGCGTATCTCGCAATCCGGAATGAGTTACCTTACATAAAATATATGATTTTGGAGTAGAATGAGCTACTTTAGCCAACCAACCCCGCTATGCCAGGTTGCGAATTGTGCCCAATGTGAAAAGAGCTTAGAATAATTAGGAGAACGGTTTGGTGAAGCCCAAATAGTACACTTACTATTTTTGGCCGAAAACCTTGCACACTAGTAGACATCACGATTGCCTATAAATACTAAGTTTACTATTTATAGTAAGTCACGATTTCTAGGAGTTTTAGTTGTAGTTTGATTCTGATTTCTTTTCCATTGCTTGGTATCCCTATTTAAAGGATTGTGAACTCATTTTAAATAATTTATTAATCAATTTCAAATTTATTAGAATTTATTTATATTTTCTACTTCTTTCCTTGTGGATTCGAGAAGTCTCTCTGAAGAGTCCAGAAAAGTTCCGTAGATTTGGAATAGTTATCCTCTTGAGGAAGACGGTGCTCGACTTCTCCCCTGCGCCACGGGCTCATTTCAGAGCAGGCCCGATAAAAAAATCAGATCCAAATCTCAGGTGAAACATACCGCAACAAACAGTGGTGATTGAAGGCCACCATTAAAAACTTCTCATGTCCCACCGTAATGTTTATTTTCCATTCAACCCATTTATAAGGTCAGAAAAACCTGGATGAATGAAGGGAAAACACAGATATCAGCTTGATCCAAAACTTTTATGGCCCACAAGAAGTTTTTAAACGGTGGACATTCTATCTCTTCTTTTTCCCATGGTGTGGTTTTTCCTGAGATTTGGATCCGCTCCATTTTTAGGTCCATACTATAAAATGATATGGAAAAACGGATGGACGGTGTGGATATACAACGCATATATCAAGGTGGGCCCACGGTGACGGCCTGACCAAACTCGGTGTTACCACGGCCCGATCGAATCCGTTCCCGACCAAATACCTGTCTTCCGCGCGTAAAGCTGAGAGAGAGAAGAGAGAGAGAGAGATGGGATATAGCAGCATATCCTCAAACACGTTGCAGCTGCTCCTGTGTTATCGCCCTCGCACCAAAAACCGCACTCAAATCCACTTTTCCTCTTCTTACCTTTCCAATCTCAGAAGAAGAGCAAAAACCACTCATCTGTCTGTCTCAGCCTCTCGTATCGACTCTTCTTCTCAAGAAGAATCCGAACAGCAAGAGAAGCAGCTCAACCTCTCTGTTCTCCGCTTCACGCTCGGTCCGTCCAATCTCAACCATCCATTCCTTTCTCCGTCAGCATTTTCTTTCTTTCTCACTTTCTTTTACCCCCTCCCCGCCTTTTTGGAATGCAGGGATACCGGGGTTCGATGAATCGTACTTACCCAGATGGATCGGCTATGCTTTCGGATCCTTTATTCTCTTAAATCACTTCATCGGATCGGATTCCGTCACCCCAGCCCAGCTTGTAACTACATAATCTTGAATTTGAATTCTTGTTGGGTTTTTTCTTTTAAGGTCTCATTAGCTCCTTTTTGTTCTTGTGGCAGCGATCGGAGGCTCTCGGACTTTGTTTGGCGGCCTTCTCCATCTCCCTTCCTTTTCTCGGAAGGTTTCTCAAGGTAATACTAATAAAGGATCTCTACTATTCCTTTGCAGTTTTATAAATAAATGTTTCTATCAATTTGTAGAATCGGAATTTCACTTTGTTTTTGAACCTCATTCATCTCACTGCCATTCATATATGCGTCTTGTATATGTGGACATTCTTTCAAGCACGTTCATGCCATTGCCTGTTTACTTGATTACTCTGTTTATGGCTAGTTGAGATTGCGGATATGATTTAATAGTTTGTTGAACATATCAAGAATCCTAATCGGTGAATTTAATTGAAGGTAATGGCTTTTTTTTTTTTTTTTTTTTTTTCTTTTAATTTTTTCATGGGAAAGCATTCGTTCCTTGTGTCTAAATGATCCGATGGTAGCAACGGAACTGGGGAAAGCCCTGGTGAACGGCGGCCATAACAATAGCTGTTCTAAGGTGGTGAAATTCCTCGTTGGCTAAGTTCTGACCTGCATGAAAGGCGTCAGTGCTATCATATTGATTGTTGATGGTGATAAAGGATAATGCACTGTCTGGTCAAGTCAACTGAGAGCTGGTGGAACTGATTTTCAAAATACACTCTAACAAATTCTGTTGTAACAAATCTAAAGTTATCTATATAAAGGTGTATCCCACACAACATGAAAACGTGTGAGGAAAATATTCAATTCATTGTTTTAAAGGATTTGACTGATGGCACAGAGATGCTTTTGTAGTTGTGTCTGTTCTGTTTGGCGTGATGGATATTTGGAGGGGAAGTATATCTTAGGATGGAGATATCTTCTTTGTTAGAGCAATATTCGGTAAGAAATTGCTTTGAAGTGAGTAGGTTGATCAGTTGAGCATTGCCCAATCAGATTATGAAGTGAGGTCTGGATGATTGGATGGTTTCATGATGAATCATTCCCTTGTTGGAGTTTTGACTATTATCACTAGTTTGGATGTCAGGGGGCAACTTATGGTTTAGATAAGTGACCCAGTTTATGCAATATCCCAGAGTTCTTTTCAAGTCAAATGGAGGAATAGAGCATAATTTCATTGGAGTTATCTAGTCATTCAATTTTGCATTTGAGTCTTTTGCTATTTGCAATGCGGGTTGAGTATGAAACTTTGCTTGTGTTTGGATGCACTAGCAAATTACATTGTGAACCTTTCCTTTTGTTTTCTTTAAGAGGAAATTAAAAAAAAAAAAAAAAACTAGCGATGTTTCCCTCTTTTTTTTTGGTAACGAGGAATTAGCTTTCAGATTGCAATATTTTTCCTTTCAACTGCAACCTTTTTAATTTTTTTTTTTCTTTTTCTATTATTTAATAGGGATCTTTCAACTGCAACTTGAAACTAGTCTAATTGCAAGTTAGAGCCAAGATTATCAATTTTCAGTTTGCTCATTTCCATTTTATTCTACTAATAACCACAATTCAATTCAATAACATGTCTGAGCACACACTTAGAGACCCCATAAGTAGAGAGTACCAGAGATTTGGTATCTTGCAGTAGGAAACAATGTCCATATTGACATGCAATCTTGTAGTCATTGTGAGCCTAGAAGAAATTTCACTCATACAAGGGCATTTCAGGCTTATGCTTATTTTGCAATTATTTGGCTTTTCGTGCTCTTACTCATGAATGATATATTGGTTGTTTGTATGCCTACTGCTGCAAGGCTTGAATATTTTTACTACTTCGATCTCTTGCATGATAAACACATGAACTTTGCCTGACTGAATGGAGCTATTACATTGTGACTTTGCCTATGCAAAACACTGACAATTTCATTTTGCTTGTTTACCAGAGTTCACATTTTCCATCACAATAATTGAATATGCCACATTCAAACTGTATACCAAAGAATGCCCAATGTCTCTATCAATGATTTCAGAGCCCTGAATTTCTGTTTGCATGGTAACTCATGTAGGGCGCTAATCCAGTGGATCGATCAACTCTGCCAGAAGGAAACAGGCAAATATTTGTCATGCCTGAAAATCTCTCAGATACTGAAAAGGAAGATTTGGCTTGGGTGTCTTATGTTCTACTGCGGAATACAAACACTATGTCAGTGGTAATTTCTCAGGATCTCATCTAAATTGAAAGATGAAAATATGAAGGCGAGAGATTTTGTTCTTGTGATACGGTTGAATGTTTTACTTTATTACTTTGAGAACTGTTTTTTGTAATTCACAGGTCTTGGTTGTTTTAGACTAGATGTGTTGCTGAAAGAAAATTCCTTGTGTGGTTGATGTCTCCTTCACTAGCTTATATCAGTCCAAGATGCATTATGTGCGCGTGGTTACTGGAATGTACGTGAAGATGCAACAAAATCTGACATGCTCGACTGGTTCAAGGGGCAGATTCAACAGATTGGGTTTTCTGATCTGAAGGACACACTTTATTTTCCTCAAGGTTCAGGTATAAATCACCAGGTTCTGCCTGATTTTGTTAGAAGTACTGTGTTGCACCTCTTCAGTTTTTTGGGTTACTGAATGGAATAAAAACTGAAGCATGTGAGGTTTCTACCATAATTTCTGCAGTGTATATTATTTGTTTAGCAAGTCAAGGTGCATGCCAAATTTAAAGGTTGTATCAGTCGATGGTGAAACCTTGTATACGGTTCCTAGGTTATGTCTGAGCAATCAAGGACTTTATAGTGCTAATGACAAAGTCAGTTACATTTGAATCTTCTCTGGTTAAGTTCAAAAGCATGTTTACCTGTCATGTGAAATCAGAGATAATTCAACTGGTGTAGTCTGTCTACGCCTCAATTCACAATGTTGAGGCCAAGCGGTCACTTATGTGTGACTTGAACTCTACATCTTATGACTTTACAACAATACTTTGGTACTTCATGTATCATTTGGGCATTGTTTTTGTAAGTTTCTGTAGATATCTAATAGCAGAATGAACTGCATGCTTTCGCAGATTCTCAAGCTTGGGAGATACTACCGAAGGGTGCTCTTTCACTTCTCGTACAACCAGTGCTAGGAGCTCCAAATCTGAGTGCTGGTGACACAAAGAATGGAGGGTTTGTCCTGTTGGTGTCTAATGGCAGATATGCATACAGCGACAGAGACAAAGCATGGGTAAGAGCTGTCACAAACAAATTTGCAGGTATGAATATGTGTATAGGTGTCTAATTCATTGACGCTTATCTTTAATTGAATGAATCACATACTCCATTTTATTTGAAATTGTTTCCTTTTTCAACCAGCTTCAGAAATGGTTGGACACTTATTTTATTTGATCCAAAAAATAGTAAAATGTATATGATCCTTGAGAGAGTACAATATGAGTGCCCATTGTTATAAAGAAGTGCTTTTTGAACAGTGTATTGGATAACACAGAATGAAGTAACCCCACCACCGTACGCCTCCTAAGCCTTTATCTCATAACCCAGGCGCCACATCGCATGGGTTAGGACTTCGGCCGAACCCCCCTCATGAGCCCCACTTCACATGGGTGGGGCCCGCCCTGAGTGTAGGGGTGGGCAAAATAGATCCGATCCGGTGGATCCGACCCGATCACATCGGTCATCGGTCGGATCGGTTAGGTAATCCCGTCCGAGCGAATTTCAGATCGAATTCGGATCTTGGTGGTACGGACCGACGACCCGACCCGATCTGGAATCGGGTATTATATAAAGGTATTTTAGTTTTTACCCTAACATAAAAACACCCCGCCCGATCGCTATCTCTCTGTCTCGCTCTCTCTCTCAACGCTCCAAGCCTCCAACCCTCACCCAAATCGCATCTCTGCACAAAGCCTCTAACCGTCACCCAAACCCTCACCGCCTAGCTCTCTCTCTCTCTCTCAAAGCTCCAAAACCCCGCCTCCTATGCCGATGCGTGTATCACCGTTTGGAAGGTGACCCGCCCCGGTGGCGGCGTCAAAAAGCTCTCTCTGCCCACCATGATGTATTTTTAAATCCACGCCGTTCAAAGCTCGCATGCACCATCGGGCATCAAGTATCTCTCTCCCATTCTCTCTCTATCTCTCATTCTCTCAAGTGCAGAAATTGGAGAGTTAGAGCTTCCAATTTTGGGAGTTTTAGGGCCACAGATTTAGGGTTTTTATGGTTATGGAATCCATCATTCAATAGTGATTTTAGGGTTTTGAGATAGAAATTGGAGCTTTCTTTAGAGTTTTAGGGCCACAGATTTAGGGTTTTGAGATAGAATTTAGGGCCACAGATTTAGAGCTTTCTTTTCTACTACTACTTCTTCTTCTTCTTCTTCTTCTTCTTCTTCTTTCTGTCTGTGATTTTAGGGTTTTGAGATAGGATTTTAGTCGGACTCGGATCGGATCAACTCATACACATTCCGGACCTGTTTGCTCTAAAAGTTCTCAATCGATTGATAGGTTGAGTTGGACCCATCCGAATCCCTGTCCTATCCCACGATAGCCTAGGTGCCCCACATCCCCCCATTGGTTAATCACCTTGGTGAGGAGTCTCCTTGCTCTAATACCACTTTGATGCGGGTTCCCTCAAACCGATAGAGTATAGCGAATCAATCCCTTTATCTGATAGCCTAGGCCCCACATCCCATTGGTTAGAACCTTGGCTGAACTCCCCTCGTGGGCCCCACTTCATATGGGTTCCTCTTCACACGAGCCACCCGCCTCACACGGGCCAGCTGCCTCACACAGGCCACCCTCCTCGAGTGTGCCCCTGCATCCCATAGGCCACCTCACTCGAGCCCAGTGTGAAAATATCCCTCCATTAAAAGGGAGAGAGACAACCAAGCCAAGGGACAAAAACAAAAAGGTAGAACCATCCCATCATGAGCAAACAATGTCTAGCTTCAAAGTCATTACAGGGCTAAAGCCTTTAGTGAGAATTACAATGTTCCTAACAAAAAAGAAGAAAAGGAAATAGGTCCCTAACATGAGAATCACAATGTTCCCTTTCGCAGTTAACTTCAAGGAACAATTTTAATTTAGTGAAATTCTGGTTGGGTAAATTATTCAGAAATTGAAAATAGTAACCAGTTCGAAGCTTTTATAGAAGTACAAGATAATTTACAAAACCTAAGTTCCTTCCAAACTTTTTGAAATTTCTCTCATTACACAGGAACATTGTAAGACATGTAAAATCTCATGATACAGTGAATGTTTCGAGGAGTTTTGGAAAAATAAATTGCTGATTAAACAAATAAAAAGCCTTTAAATGCAGGGTAATTTCAAAATTTATATAGGTTATATAGGTTAGCGAGTAAATTAGGAAACAACAAAAATATTATGAAAAGCTTATAATTTTGGAATAGTTAAACAGCAATTTGAGAAAATATTGTTTTAATCATTTTAGAAGATTCAAGTTTTTTTTTGAAAGATTAACGTGCGCACGCGCGCTCGCACACACACGCACACACACTCTTACACCCTCACATCCACATACTCTTCAAACCACATTGGTTCAGAGTTGAAACACAGAGTGTCTACAACTGAGCCACGAGTAGGGACCCTAGAAGATCCAATCTTAACTTAAGAAAAAAAGGAAGATGGATATTTCTTGTTCCCCATTTTATAAATTGAAGTCATCATTCAAAGAAAAAAGAAGAAGAAGCCTGTAGGATGTGAAGTTGGAATAGCATTAGAGGCACGTATTGAAATGGAATTGTAGAAAAGAATATGATTTTTGAAAGAAAAAGATTTAAATAAATTTTTAGAGCTTTTGGATGTAGAATAGACCACACACAAGTTCATTTGTTGGGGCAGTACCATGTGGAAAGCAGAATCCAAACTAGGCAAGATAGTTTTATGCCTTTCCTGCCCCAAATCTACATCAGTAACGTCTGAAATATAAGTGATGTTCTCTCTCATTTCTGGAATCGTCAAGAGTTTCTTGAAAGGAAATGTAAGTGGCGTTGGTTTGGGTGGGTGAGCATCCCATCTTCACTGCCTCCTTTGGACATGCAAACACAGTTTGTTTCGGCCAAGCAACAAGTCTTTAAAAAGCTCAGAACAAAATTGCTATTCCAAAAATGATGGGTAACCTGGGAGGATTAGGCCTTCCTCTCCAATTGGAAGTAGTCATGGCCACACCGTGAAAACAGATGGCGTGAGGTGTTTTCCTTGTGGCCAACTTTTTAATCTAACAAGTTAAACGAATTATGCAAAGACAGCTGATATTCTGGTTGCAAGCTCATTTCAGGCCTTGTTCACACTTGTGTCTGTGAAAGATGAGTCAGGATAGTTATGAAATGGTGGGGTTGGTGTGTATGTGGAATATCAGATTGCGAAAGAATCTACTGATGAGAATCAAGCCTCTTTGTGAGCCAATTGAGCAAATTATTGGAGGTGCACATTGATGATTTGGTAAGGGATAGAAGAATATGGAAATGGTTGCAAAGTGGATGATTCTTGGCTGAGTATTTTTCTTGGGCCTATCATCACAGAATGAGCCTTCTCCCCCTGTGCCTTATTTAGGAAACCTCCCGTCTCTCTAGAGTAAAAGCAGTAGCTTGGGTGGCTATGACTAACATAATTTTAACACTAGAGAATTTTGAAAAACCCAACATGGCTTTCCTCAACATGCATGTGAGGAGTAGACGGTTGGTGATATCTTTATCCATTGTATTGTGGCGAATCAAATGTGGATTTTTTCCTTGTAGTTTGTCCATAGCCTCCATTGGAGGTATGCTTTTGGGATGCATCGTGGGCCATTCAAATTTCGTTGATGTGATTATGTGGAAGATGGATTTTTTTTGGAATATTATGGGGATTGATGAAGGGAAGAAATAAAAGAAATTTTGAGAATAATGGTTTGTTTGAGAACACTATTAGAAGGGTTCTTGGTAGGATCCTGAATTGCAATTGGCAAGGCAAGAGTTCCAGGGGTGCTCTTTGGAAGTCCTGTTTAGGGAATTGGTTGAGGATTTAGAAAGCCGTAGTTAGAAGGGCCACCTTATGTGGGGTTTTCGGGCTTTATTATGTTTTTGCTTGTGTTTCGATGGCCAATAGTGCAGTGACGAGAGGGCCACTTGGTGTATTTGTCCATTTTTGGTTTGTTGTCCTTTTTTTTTTTTCCTCATTGTTATAAAAAAAAAGGAAGTATTCATATGTCACGCCCTAAAATTCGGGTACCCGAATAGGGTATCTAGGACCCGAATTCCAAACCTGTGACCTGCAAAAAAGGTAAAGTATGACAAGTAGATATGCATTCCATTTCCTCCCATCATATCCCACAAAATTTAAAATCCAAACCACATGCTAAGATAAATAATTCTATAATATGTTACTACATCGATGCATAATTATTTAATTTAACTTGAATTATAAAAATTTTGAATCAAGTTCAAAGCTTTATTACGTTCATAATTCTAAAATAAAATTAAATTGATTCTATGCAGAATGACGTATCACGTCCATCCAATGCTCCCACTACTAATAGTAGTATCCCGCATCTTCAAAATATTCATAATCTGAAATGTTTAAAACATAATGAGTTGATAACTCAATAGGATCGCATCAATCCCGAGTTGAAAGCTTCACAAATGTTACCAAATGTAAGCTCGACATATCAATCAAAATAAGGCCAATATTTAATTTAAAATCATAATTAATCATTCGTCATTCATGAATATAAATGAATAAATTGTTTTAACATAGCTTTCCTGAAATATTAAGATTAGAAGTGGGCAAAACACCCATGTGTGCTGATCCTTTGAGGGGATGGCCCACGACAGAGCACCGGTGTTGATCCTTTTAAGGTATGATACTTGGCAGAGCACCGATATAACCTTTTAGGGACAAAAGCCCAAGGCAGTGCACGCATGTGTGCTGATCGTTTTAGGAAATCACTCAGGGCAGAGCACCTGTGCCGATCCTTTTGGGAATGACCCTGGGCAGAGCACCCGTATGGTGCCGATCTTTTCGAGAATAACCCTGGGCAGAGCACCCGTAAGAATCATTAAATATTTCCATTAAATTAAAATAGCTCACATATAACACATTTTATAAGTTTACAACTTACATGTCGCTTCACCATTTAAGGTTTCTAGACAATGATATTTACCATACACAACATATCAAATTAGCAACATCAAATAGACATGATTTTAATTTAGATCATGCATCAATATCTAAAGGTAATAGTGTCTATACTCATTCAGATTTAAACTATGATAGGAGCGCATCTAACTCAGACTTACATTTTCACATACAATAATAAAAAATACGATAGATATAGTGTCCATGTTTATACAATTAATATTCATTATCAACACTGGATAGTTTAAAATATTAAATGGAAAAACAATATTTGTATTGTCTCAATCCAATCAAGAATATCTTAATGTCTAATTCATATAAAGTAATTATTTATGAAGTTTCTAACAGGGAATGATCACCTATCTGGTTTAGGCGAAGGGGCTTGACTTGATCTAGCACGAACATAATTTGTTCGAATTAGTCGGGTCAGAATGAAGAATTCAACATTTCAGTTGAGTGATGACTTTGGAGAAGATTTGTTCAAGCTCACGATCGATCTACACACAACAAGCTAAGGCTAGGATCTACTGGAACTTCTAATGGCGATTTTTGAATTGATACTTCTCCAGAGGTTCTGACTCATCTACTGGAACCTCTAATGGCAATTTTTGAATTGATACTTTTCCAAAGTTTTTGGCTTATCTAAATGATGAAAATTGATATCCAGGAACTTGGTGTAACGAGAGACGAAGCTTTAATGGTGATTTTCTAATAGGTTTGGTAGTTCGTGGCTTTGTGTCGGCTAACACGTTGTTTATTATCCTATTATTATTATTTTTTCATTTCAGTAACTTTTACTCCTATTCCTTACTTGTTCGTCATAATTTGAAATAACTAAGATGGGGAGGAAATTACAAAAATTATTATAGGTAAACTTTGGTGACGCAATTTTGTTAAGGGGGTAGAATGTAACATCCTTAGAAAAAAAAAAAAACAACAGTAGGTATTCCAAACTCCGCTGATCCCTTTGGTGTGGCCACCATAACTTTAGATCACCATCATCTTTGAACCCATGCCCTAGCATGATTAGGCAAAACAAATGAATAGAATGGATTCCCTGCAACGCTACTTTGGGGCCCATTAGGTAAATAAATAAATAAAATATATGACAAGTGACGTGCTAATGTGAAACCAACTTTCCCGAGTTTTTTTCTCCACTTCTATTTTCTCTGTTCACAACAAAAGGCTCCCGGAACCATCTATTACTTCCAAACCATCAGGAAAGTGGGCCCAGGGTCTTGATCCGAACTGTTCATTCAGTGGATCTTGTCATTTTAACCTATCTTTGAGAGAGAGAGAGAGAGAGAGAGAGAGAGAGAGAGAGAGAGATGAAACACACACACACACACACACACACACACACACACACACACACACACACACCACCGACGCACTCGATGTGCAACATGCATTTCTATAAATCGGTAGAACCGACTTCCTCTCCCACTCTCCTTTTTCGTCACTCCATAACAGAACTGTTTCACACTGATCTTATCAAAACTGTCCACTGGCAAATTTCGTTTTAAAAAAAGGAAAAGAAAAAGAAAAGAAAAGATAAGATAATAAACAATGTGTGGTAGCCGCCACAAAGCTACGAACTACTGAACCCATTAAAAAATCACTATTAAAGCTTCGTCTCTCGTTACACCAAGTTCCTGGATATTAATCTTCATCATTTAAATAAGCATCAATTCAGAAATCGCCATTAGAGGTTCCAGTAGATCTTAGCCTCAGCTTGTTGTGTGTAGATCAATCGTGAGCTTGGACAAATTTTCTCCAAAGTCATCACCCAACTAATGTGTTTAGTTCTTCATTCTTACTGACTGATTCGAACAAATTATATTCGTGCTAGTTCAAGTCAAGCCACTTAGCCTCTAACGCCTAAACCAGGTAGGTAATCATTCCTTATTAGAAACTTCATAAATAATTACCTTATATGAGTTAGACATTGAGGTATTCTTGATTAGATTTAGCCGATATAAATATTGTTTTTCCATTTAATATTTTAAACTATCCAGTGTTGATAATGAATATTAATTGTGTAAACATGGACACTATATCTGTCATATTTTTTCGTTACTGTATGTGAAAATGTAAGTTTGAGTTAGATGCGTTCCTATCATAGTTTAAATCTGAATGAATATAGACACTATTACCTTTAGATATATTGATGCATGATCTGAATTAAAAACATATGCCTATTTGATGTTGCTAATTTGATATGTTGTGTATGGTAAATATCATTGTCTAGAAATCTTAAATGGTGAATCGACATGTGAGTTGTAAACTAATAAAATGTGTCATATGTGAGCTATTTTAATTTAACGGAAAGATTTAATGATTCTCACAGGTACTCTGTCTGGGGTCATTCCCGAAAGGATCAGCACGATACGAGTGCTCTGCCCAGGGTCATTCCCAAAAGGATCGGCACGGGTGCTCTACCCTGGGTGATTCCCTAAAAGGATCAACACACATAGGTGCACCGCCCTAGGCTTTTGTCCTTAAAAGGTTATACTGGTGCTCTGCCAAGGGTCATACCTTGAAAGGATCAACACCAGTGCTCTGCCGTGGGTCATCTCCTAAAAGGATTAGCACACATGGGTGTTTTGCCCACTTCTAATCTTAATATTTCAGGAAAGCTATGTTAAAACAATTTATTCATTTACATTCATGAATGACGAATGATTAATTATGATTTTAAATCCAATATTCGCCTTATTTTGATTGTATGTCGGGCTTACATTTGGTAACATTTGTGAAGCTTTCAACTCGGGATTGATGCGATCCTATTGAGTTGTCAACTTATTATGTTTTAACCATTTCAGGTTATGAATATTTTGAAAATGCAGGATGCTACTATTAGTAGTGGGAGCATTGAATGTGATTGGATGGACGTGATACGTCATTCTGCATAGAATCAATTAAATTTTTTTTTTTTTTTTTTTTAGAATTATGAATGTAATAAAGCTTTGAACTTTATTCAAAATTTTCTTAATTCAAGTTATGTTAAATAATTATGCATCGATGTAGTAACATATTATGGAATTATTTATCTTAGCATGTGGTTTGGATTTTAAAATTTGTGGGATATGGTGGGAGGAAATGGAATGCATATCTACTTATCATACTTCACCTTTTTCATGGGTCACGGGTCTGAAATTTGGGTCCTGAATACCCTATTCGGGTACCGAATTTTGGGGCGTGACAGCAAAGCTGCAAACTTGGGCTAATTTTTCTATTTTAATCCCATTTATAGATTTTAGTTAATTAATTTTCTTCTGAAGTGATACGAACATTTGAACATGTTATGAATTACAGTCGCATAAATATGCACTGTTGCTTGTGAACTGCAGCCAATCTATGTAAACTTACAAGCTAATCACTAAGTCGCTTTTCTGTGAATTACACTGCAGCATGCTGTGAATCAGGAAGACATGGTGTGTAAATCCAACTGTAGACCTGGTTACTGTGCCATAAACATTTGGGTCTCCGAGAATAACCAAAATGCTTACTTTTCAAAAAGGTACTGCAAGTACTGTAACAAAAGGAAGAAGAGAAGAAAGGAAAGAAAAGAAAACAATAGAAGCCTCGAGCTACAGTGTCTTATAATCTTCTTCTTCCTTTCTGTTTTGTTTTGTTTTGTTTTATGTTTTTTGTTTTTTTACAGTCTCTGTTAATCACTTTCTGATGCAGTGTAAATGATTAACACCCTGCATCCAAGGAAACATCATTCAACAAACCATAATCCAACTAAATTCATAAGGAAATCATGGCCGCCATGATTTGAAGAATTGGATGTCAATATGGAAAATATATGTCAACAATGTTGTTTACAGGTTCCATGAAGAGTTCCCGCCAATAAAATGCCTCCAACATTGGCGAGGATTTACACACGCACATACTCCCTCTATGAAGTACAGCTGGAGCAAGCAGAATCGTCTATTGCTTTATATTGAGCAGAGGAGCTTCAAGAACACCTATAGAAACTTCTCCAAGCCATACACCAGATTCTGCAAACAATTTACAGTCTGAGCAAGTCTGAGGCAAGGAAATTCAAGAAGCCCAAAAGAACTAAAGAGAAATCTTGAATGCCAATTACCTTGAGGCGGACAACCCTCCTAATGGCAAGGAGTAAGCCTGGCATGAGACATTGCACGTCTGTGATGTCATGTCGGAGGGAGTAAACCTGGGATGATTGTTTCGTACTTTAATCAGATCGTTATGCCATAAGAAAGTTGCTTCCAATTGGAATCGTAAAGAAAGTGAATCAGCGTACCTCCCCTGGACCAGAGAAATGAACGGTCGTACTGGAGGGAAGCCCTGGGAGGACCAAGCTATGCACCCGTACGCCATCCTCACCGAGCACTTGACCTCTTGCCTTGGCAGATGATGAATCTTCTTACAATGGTTGAATTTCAACATGATTTCATAACTCTAAAAGAGATGCCGTTGGTCTGTTGTACTGATTTGGTTCCTTGTTCCATATTAATGTTGTACTTTGCAGTTGGGAATTCCAAGTTTCTATTGGGCAGAGTTTCCTCTTCCTGTTCGGAAAATATAATGGTTGCCCCAAAATTTTCGTGAATCTTTGGTTGCTGATTTCCCTATAGTTTTTATTTTTATTTTCTGTACTTTCAGTGAAGTGGTGATTTTAACCACTAGTGATAAGAGTTAGATTCCTTGGACTTTAAAGCAAAACACCTGATAGGCCACGACGATCTGAGAGGGGCCTTAAGCCAAATCCCAAATATTTGGGATAAGATGAGAACATGCAGGGCTGGCAGTTACATGAAGTCATGGCTGGCAGTTACATGAGTCATGGTTGGCAGTTACATGGAGTTATGGCTGACAGTTACATGAAGTGCAGTACATGGAGTCATGGCTGGCAGTTACATGCAGGAGTGGACTGAGTCATGACAGTTACATGCAGTTTACATGCAGTAGTGCTCTCTATTTTATGTATGTTGAATTTCTTTTATTTAAGCAACTAATGTTTTCCTTAAGAATCAAGTATTTGCATTCAAAAGTGTGGTACGTTCTCACCCGAAGAGAACAATTGTGTTAGTTTATATATTCTCTGCGTTGGGACCTATCATTGGTATCAGAGCCAGGTTACTTATGGGAACCAATAGAGAACGTATTGAGCAGCTGGAAGATGGGCTAAACAGGATGGAGCTCAGCATGGCCGATAGGCTTCGTCAAATGGAAGAAACTCTCAACCGCCTCTCCGATGTCTTGCTTGCAAACCAGGAGAACCCCAACCCCGGCAACCATCACCGAGAAGGTAACGATGGGGGACGACTGGTGGTATCTTCCAAAACAGCAAAGCTTGAATTTCCTCGATTTTCGGGAAATGATCCGACGGAGTGGTTCAATCGTGTGAACCAATTTTTTGAATTCCAAAATACTCCCGAAGCCCAAAAAGTCTCCTTGGCCTCCTATCACTTGGAAGGAGAGGCCAACCAATGGTGGCAGTGGATTCGCAGGACATTCCAAGAAGAAGAACGAGCTCTCTCGTGGTCAAATTTTGAAGACGAACTCTGGGCTCGTTTTGGGCCTTCGGAGTGCGAAGATTTTGATGAAGCCTTGTCGCGGATAAGGCAGGTTGGTTCTTTGCGGGATTACCAACGGGAATTCGAACGTTTGGGCAATCGAGTACACGGATGGACGCAAAAAGCTCTTGTAGGAACTTTTATGGGCGGCTTAAGAACGGACATCTCGGATGGTATACGGATGTTTAAGCCCCAGACATTAAAAGAAGCCATCAGTTTAGCAAGAATGAAGGATGATCAACTTGCTAGACAAAGGAGGTTTGTAAGGCCCGCACCACCAACACGAGCTCCCCTAGCTCTTCCCCCTACTCATCAAGCCGCATCACCAACCCCTGCCGTTCCTGTGCGGCGACTTTCTTGGGACGAAATGCAGCGGAGACGAGCCCAAAACTTATGTTTCAATTGTAATGATCGTTTTACTGCAGGACACAAATGTCAGGGACCACGGTTACTCATGTTGGAGGGTTACGAGGAAAATGGCGACCTGTTATGCGACGATGTCACCGAAGAACAACCAGCTGGAGAAAATCACCAAGGACTTCCTGAACCCGAAATTACGCTACATGCACTAACGGGGTGGACCGCACCGAAAACCATGCGTGTAACAGCGAAAATGGGTCCCCATGAAGTAATGGTGTTGATTGACAGTGGATCGACACACAACTTCATCAACAACCGTTTAGCAAGCATGCTCATGCTGCCAGTCATACCTACAGAAACTTTCCTTGTCCGAGTAGCCAACGGAGACAAACTAACGTGCCAGGGGCGTTACGATAAGGTACGGGTAGAATTACAAGGCACCGAATTTTATCTCACACTTTTCTCTCTGCCCTTATCAGGTCTTGATCTTGTCCTTGGTATTCAATGGCTTGAAATGCTGGGATCCGTGATTTGTAACTGGAAGCAGTTGACCATGGATTTTATTTGGGACAATCAAGACCGAAGGCTGCAAGGAGTGGACATGCAAACCATTCAGACAGCTTCATTAAAAGAAATATCAAAAGAGTTCCGTCGAGGACACGCGTTATTTGCTGTGTGCTTTCAGCCGACCATGGAAACCGCACCATCTGATGCACCAACTGATGATAAACAGCAAAGTATCCAGGAGTTGTTGAAAGAATATGAAGATGTGTTCCAGGAGCCCTCAAGTTTACCACCTGAACGTGAAGTGGACCATTGTATTACGTTGAAAGAGGGGACCGAGCCGATTAACGTACGCCCATACAGGTACGCCCACTTCCAGAAAGCTGAAATCGAAAAGCAGGTTCAAGAAATGCTAGATTCGGGGCTCATACGTCCTAGCACCAGTCCCTTCTCGTCGCCAGTATTACTAGTAAAAAAGAAAGATGGCAGTTGGCGATTTTGTACAGATTATCGCACACTTAATCTCGCCACCGTCAAGGATCGTTTTCCCATTCCGACAGTAGACGATATGCTGGAAGAATTATATGGCGCTACTTACTTCACCAAATTGGATCTGAGGGCCGGCTATCATCAAGTAAGAGTGAATCCTTCCGATGTTATCAAAACTGCTTTCCGTACGCATAATGGCCATTACGAATATCTCGTAATGCCTTTCGGCCTTTGTAACGCACCCTCGACATTTCAGGCCATCATGAACTCAATATTTCGACCCTTCCTTCGAAAGTTCATTTTGGTTTTTTTTGATGATATTCTGGTATATAGTTCCACATGGGATGAACATTTGGTGCATGTTCGGCAAACATTGGAGACTTTGCGACAACACCAATTCTTTGCCAAGGCAAGCAAATGCGTATTTGGCCAACAGGAACTGGAATACTTGGGGCACATTGTCACACATCAAGGAGTGAAGGTCGATCACAGTAAAATTGCAGCCATGGTCGCATGGCCACCCCCCACTAATATTTCTGAGTTACGTGGTTTTTTAGGCTTGACAGGGTATTATCGGAAGTTTGTTCAAAATTATGGTATAATTGCGCGACCCCTGACCAACTTACTCAAGAAGGAAAATTTGGTGGAATGATGAAGGACGCGGCCTTTCTCGCTCTCAAACAAGCAATGACAACTACTCCGACGTTGGCTATGCCTAATTTCAATGACTCTTTTACCATTGAAACCGATGCATCTGGAGAGGGAATTGGAGCAGTTTTATCGCAGCAAAGCAAACCTATAGCGTTCATGAGTCGAGCATTGGGGTTACAAAAAATCTTGGTCAACTTACGCCAAGGAAATGCTTGCCATTGTAGAAGCCATACGCTTATGGCGACCTTATCTCCTGGGAAAAAATTCTTCATTCTCACCGACCAGTGTAGCTTGAAATATTTCTTGAGCGGCGTGTGGCTACGCACAAGAAGAAAAAAATGGGTAGTTAAGCTAATGGGCTATGACTACGAGATTATTTATCGCCGGGTCGCGAGAATTCAGCGATGACGCCCTCTCACGCAAGTCCGGTAGTCCAGTTCTTCATCATTTGCATGTGCCGACAGTGACCGTATGGGATGAAATTAAAAATGCTTATGAAGGTGACTCTTACATCCAATCTCTAACTCACGTGGCTCAACTAGATGGGCCATATGCGTGGCGTGATGGATTGCTTTTCTTTAAAGGGAGAGTAGTCATTCCTTCTCAGGCAGCATTACGGGCGAAACTACTCCATGAAATGCACGATACAAAAATAGGAGGACACTCCGGGGTCTTGCGGACGTTCAAGAAATTATCCCAACAATTCTACTGGCCAAAAATGTACCAGGCGGTGCAAGAATATATAAAAAAATGTGAAACATGCCAGAGGGTGAAGTCTGAAACATTGTCTCCAGCTGGGCTCCTGCAGCCGTTACCCGTTCCATGTCAAGTATGGGACGACATCACCTTAGACTTCATTGAAGGACTGCCAACATCCCACGGCAAGGACACGATCCTAGTAGTTGTCGACCGTTTGAGTAAGTCTGCTCATTTCCTGTCCTTAACTCATCCTTTTACTGCTAAAATCGTGGCTGAAAAGTTTGTAGACGGAATTATTAAATTGCATGGCCTACCCAAGTCCATCATCAGCGATAGGGACCCCATTTTTATTAGCAAATTCTGGCAGGAGTTCTTTCAAATGTCGGGAACCAAGCTACAACTCAGTTCCGCCTATCACCCACAGACGGACGGACAAACAGAAGTTGTCAATCGTTGTGTTGAACAATACCTCCGGGGTATGGTTCATCAGTGGCCACGAAAGTGGAGTAACTACCTTCCATGGGCTGAGCTCTGGTACAATACAACGTATCATGTGTCCACGGGCATGACCCCTTTTCAGGCATTATATGGGCGTTTACCTCCTTCCATTCCCATTTACCATAGTGGGTTTTCTCCGGTGCATGAAGTAGACCAAAGCCTAGTGGGTCGCGATGAGCTACTACGTCAACTCAAAAGCAACCTGGAGACTTCCATTAATCGTATGAAGCAGTTGGCGGATCAAAAACGTCGAGATGTGTCTTTTGAAGTTGGTGATATGGTGTTTCTTAAGTTGCACCCCTACAGACAACAGACCGCCTTCAAACGAGCCCACCAAAAGCTAGCTAGTCGGTTCTACGGTCCTTATCCAAAGTGATACAAAAATTGGGGCAGTCGCTTACAAACTTCAACTGCTCAAGGAGCCCGCATTCATCCTGTCTTCCACGTTTCGCTTTTAAAAAATTACGTGGGTGAGCTTGCAACTCCTTCAAAGGAACTACCGCCCGTGAATGATGAAGGGGCCGTTATCCTCGAACCGCAGAATATATTGGACACTCGTTGGGTCAAACGAGGAAATAAATTTGAAGAAGACAATCTGGTTCAGTGGAAGCATCTACCAGTTGAGGACGCCACTTGGGAGACCCGCCAGTCTTTGACTGAACGCTTTCCTTTTATGGACCTTGGGGACAAGCGTCCACTTAATGGGGAGGGTATTGATAGGCCACGACGATCTGAGAGGGGCCTTAAGCCAAATCCCAAATATTTGGGATAAGATGAGAACATGCAGTGGCAGAATTACATGGAGTTATGGCCCTGACAGACATGAAGTTATGGTGGCAGTTACATGGAGTTATGGTGCCTTGTTCCATACATGAAGTGCAGTACATGGAGTCATGGCTGGCAGTTACATGCAGGAGTGGACTGAGTCATGACAGTTACATGCAGTTTACATGCAGTAGTGCTCTCTGTTTTATGTATGTTGAATTTCTTTTATTTAAGCAACTAATGTTTTCCTTAAGAATGAAGTATTTGCATTTAAAAGTGTGGTACGTTCTCACCCGAAGAGAACAATTGTGTTAGTTTATATATTCTCTGCGTTGGGACCTATCAACACCAAAGCCATGTTGATTTGGAGCACTAAATTTCAGGAAAATATTGAATGAGAAAAGAGTACATGAATGATGATTCTGTTAAAATAGAATTATTCAATGTACTATAGCAGATAAAATAAACTGTTGATGTCTCTTTTTTGGAAGTAGATTGATATTTGGAATGTCTACAATTGAAGATAAAACGTGTCCATCTCTGAATCAGTGTATTTTTATAGTAGGCAAAGAAATGTTGAGTTTAATTACAAGAGCTAGTTGATTATTCAAAAGTCTGGCTAAAGCTAGGAGAATATCTAAGGGCATGTTTTTGTGTGGGGCGTCATAAAACGAAGACAGTACAGCCCTATTCATCCGGATTTGGGTTAACCAAATGCCTGACCTTTTCAGATTCAAATCCTTTCGTATTAGAAGCCTGAGAAGAGTTGGGAATCACCCTTGTTGCCGATAGGCTGTAAAATCTTGAAAAGAAAAACTGACATTTCAAATTACATGCTTTTTGATGTCTCTCCTTACCAAAACATCTGTCGAGAGATCTTCTCTGTTGTATATCTGACCAAGATTAGACATGTTATTGGCGATCTGGATTGCATCAGGTGATGGAAGGTCCTGTTAGTGAAAGAGAAAATTTACAGAAGTGAATAGTTGCATGCAAAACTGAGAGTGCTTTAAAAAGGAATCTCTGATCATTATGCACTATCACAAGCCATTACCAAAAAAAGATAAAAAAATGAAATTGCAAATCAGTAATGGCAGTCAATCGAATGCTTGGACGGGGGCATGTAACCCAACAACACCACAATGTTGTGGATCTTGACAGCGCATCCAATGTGTTGATGTGGGAAATTTCTCATCTAAGAAGCATGTTCATGTAGTACATGAGTTGGAATCCTGCCTATGTTGTGGTAATCTTTCAGTAAGCAATTTTATCTCTTTAAGGCAATAGAATATTGAAGAAACTCTTTAAAAATTTCTATTCTTAGGAACAATGGCATGAATGGAGATATCATTCAGGACCAATATCACCCTCCTCTAAATTTAGTCATCCTACAGGTACTTGGAAGACAGAAAACAGAAGGTTTGATTGAGGTTTTTCTTTTATGCTTTGAGCCTATGTAATCTTCAATGTTCTGAAGCAGGGTTGATGCTGGTCACACATCATTTCTTCAACCGAAATGAGACTAATGCAAGCAATATAAGACAGAATCTGCATGGAACAAATGACTGTGATCAAGAAGGAATTAGCATTACCATCTCAGAAGAATGCATGGCTTCAATGTTACAACTGAGTGTGAATCTTTTACGAAAACAAGGGAAGTTTCATATTTAAACTGATCGAAGGATAGTGTAATTCAACTCCATTTTCCCAAACATTATATTGTAGAAAGTGTGTGTTTTTCTTTTTCCTCTATTCATGAAACTGTAGAAAGAATGTTGCAGACTAAAACTGCCTCTCAAGATCAAAGCCATGTTAACTACTAACACATCACATTTTGGATACTAGTGAAGAGCTCCGTTACTCTGACTAAACCGTCAAATGTATTATCATGTGAAGAGTGGAAACTGATGTCAAAGCCCAAATTACTTACATTTCCATAAGGCATGATTTGCAAGTCTTTTAATCATTTCGGATCTCAGTTAAATAGAATTAGAATGATTTAATCCAGTAAAGAGGAAATTAAAGGATGCGTGGAACCATTGTAATTCATAATGACAATCACACCCTAATTGCAATTCAATGCATCTCCTGTTGGACTCAAAATGATAGTAATGGTAATTAGGTGGCTATAACACATTAACTAGTGTCCTGTTTCTGGTTCTGTCTTTATTGAACTGACTATTCTGATTCATTTCAGTCGAGCACACAAACACGCACCCGGTGACTAACCAGGTAGAAAGATACAGCAAGTATTTGAATTGAAACCTTGAGGTTTATTGTTTTTGTTACAATTTTTCTACTCATTTCAACGTACCAAAGCATTAGGTCTTGATTCAACAATCTCTACATTTTTGTAGTGGAAGGAGGCTGAAATAGCAGCTTGTTGAAGAAGTACAGAACCAACAGAGAGCGTCGGCGCAACAAGACAACCCTGTCAAAGGTGTGAAACAACTGAATAAGAAATCTGCTCAAACATAGAATAAAATCAGTAGTAGCCAGATTCAGTAAAAGATCTCAAACATTATCAACATGCAATGAGGATAAAATGAAATAAAATAAGATCTCACCCAAGCTCACCATGCTGGCCTTCTCACAGAATGCAGATAATGCTGTCACTGTATCATCGCTAATCTGCGGCACATAAACAACACTCCGCACGCCAAAGGCCGTCGCCTGACCACATCAATGACAGAGAAAAGAGGTAAGGAAATGTAGGCCACAATCGTATTGATGATGAAATGACATTGATAGACATATTGCAATATAATAAAAAACAAAAAATAGAGAAAAAATCAATGTAATTCAAGACACGGGAAATTCCCACGATTGGAAGTCACCAAATCATACAACTACAGAGCACAATGTATTTTGAATGGCAGATTATTCAGGAAATTCCTATCTCTATGAGTATATGTTAATAACATACCACATGACAAGTTCAAGTTCCAAGTTCTAAACAAAACCAACCTGTTTCACATTGTCATAAACCGTTGACGGGTCGGTGAAATCGATGACCACACTAACTGCTTTCGACTGCCAAAGGAGAAAGAATCTCATCAAAATGAAATACGCAGGGCGGAATCTGAACTGGCATCCAAAAAGTAAATTTCTAAAACCCCATTACAAATAGGTGCCGGGATTCACGCTGCATTGGTACTCAAAGTCACCCTCCAATAAATAAAGCATGCAAAGAACATAGAAGAGACGAATGAGGCTGTATACCTGAGAGATGGAACCCAAAACCATGGTCAAATCACTGATGATAGGTATTTCCAAAGGCTCCTCCATATTACACACCTACGCAAAAGACACCAACACCATACACTAATTAAGAAAAAAAGATTCATAACATTCAATTCAAGTACTGAAACTTCAGTAGGGAGGAGCAGAAGAACCTTCCCAGCATCTTCTCCCACAAGAACAGAATCCACAGCACCAGCTACTTCCATTCCTCTGGCTTTAGTTACTGCAACTATGGCAGCCCTCCCAATTTCCTTGGCTGCACCATTGATTACCACCTCTTCCCAACAACAGAAAAACCCAAGAAGAAATATCCAAGAAAATCAAACTAAAACCTTAGTTATTTATTTATTTATTTAAGTGTAAATATAAGATAAGATGAAGACAAGGAAGAGATAGCGTATAGAATGTGAAGAAATGAATTTGGGTTACCTTGATATTGGTTTGGGATGATTGCATTGAGCAAGATATGAGAGAGGTGGCATGGATTTTCTTTGTTCCTTTGTAATTTGTAGGTTGGAATGGGCAGTTCAAGGCTGCCATTTTACTCCTTCAATCTCTCTCTCTCTCTCTCTCTCTCTCTCAAGTAGATAAGTAGTGTTCTTGGCTCGCGCCTTTTCATTGGAAGATTTTGAGTAATGAGAACAAATCAACTGCAGAGGGCTGTATGCTGACTGATCATGCAGCCCCATCTTTCCCGCCAATGTGTCTTTTTGTTGGATATCTGAGCCATGCAAATGGTGGGCCCCAGCATGGAGATCACCTGGTGAGAAATTCAGGCAGGTAAACCCAGTAGGCTGGCTATGCCATTGCATAAATGGACGACTGAGAGTCTCGCTCGATGTACTAGTATGGCCCACCTGATAAGTGGATCAACATGATTTTCAAGAAACATGATCTTGATGGTGGGCTCCAACTTTTGAGCCGGTCAGATGTTCTACATATGTGAGATATTTGTACGTAAAACGGGGCTGGATACTAAGTTGGCATACAGTTGCCTGTGGTGACCCATGAAAAATTATACATATAGGGTCAACGATCAGGCGATCTGGACCGTTTATCTGATAGGACATAATATGGATGGCTCACAGCCAAAAAATCTCCCTGATTGGATGATTCTAGGCTAGCTACTGATCGGTACTTTTTTTCTTCCATTGAACCTGGACCATCGGTTGAATTCCTTCTTTAGCTGTCTGTCACCGTTCAATGGTTAGTATATTTCAATGGTTAAGATTGTCTGGTTGATGTGGATTTCTGACTGTGGGACCCATCTGATGAACTCTCAGGATTATGCCACAGTGAAGCCACGTGTAATGACAATAGGTTCATGAAACCATCTTGTTCACAATCTTGCTGCAGGTGGACCCCACATGATCGCACGGTTCCTAGTTCATGGGATCATTTTGCCTCCGTCGCGACTCAGTATCCAGCGTGTGCCGACACCGACGGTGGCCCACATGATGGGATGGTCCGATGATTTGAACCGTCCATTTTCTCTTAACTAACATTAATATGCTGTTGTACCACAACCACTACTCAGAGATGATCCTGACCTTTGAATGTTAGAGTTGAATGAGAGCCATTGAAATTTTCTTTTCATTATTCTAAATTTACAGTAGCTTGCGTATCATAGATTCCAGCACATGGACGCTCTGACAAGAGGTGCGTGTTACGCTCCCTCAAGTCACGAGGGGAAGGGCACACGTGTCACACGTGACATTCTTCCTTGCGTGCTATTACAAACGACGTGAGTACAGAATACACGGAACCCGTGCCGTCGACCTGATGTTAACCGTGTCACACGTGCACGTAGTTAATGCTGCCTTTGGATTCTCCATCGAATCGATAACTTGCGTAGGTACCCTACCGCTAATGTGGGCGGACAGTTTATGTGCATGAGATCCACCCCGTCCATGAGGTGATCCACCCCCTGTTTGGCCTTGATCTCAAAAAATCAAGACCATCCAAGATGCAGATAGGCCAAACCGTAGATAAAAATTGTCAAACTATGCCGAAAACAACCAATTTCAATTGATATGGTCCACCTGAGTTTTCGAATAGCGCTATTTTTGGCAATTTCCTTCATCCTGGTGAGGCCCACCAGATAAATGGATTGGATGTCTTATAAACCCATGTTGTGGGCCCCACACACAGTTATTCGTTATTTATCACTATAAATAAAAACGGCCCCACCATCAGAGCAGTCAATTCTACCATGTTTTAAGAGAAATATTGGCAATTTAGTTCAATTGAGCATCCAAACGCATCCAAACACAATTCGAAGAAATTCTTGGATGGCACCCCGAAATTGGATGGTTGTAATTAATTACAAAGAGGCTAGTTAGGTTTTGGGACCTAACCACAAACTCCAATGACAACCAGTGGGGCTTGGGCTTGGGCTTAGGCCGGGCGGAGGTCTGTCTAAGCCCAGCCAGCAAAGTAAAATCTAATTAAGTCCAGATCTGAGCTGGGCCACGTACTTTTGTGCAAGATCTGGGTCATTCATGAGCGTGTTCCATCATGCATCTCCAGTGTATGTAGTGGCAGGCGCAGATTACCTACTGATGCTCCTAGTAGCAAGGTGGTTACAGGACGATGCTCTGTGGGCCCACCATGATGCATGTGTTTTGTTCACATTGTACATTTAATTTTCCATATCATTTTAGGGCATGAGCCCAAAAATGAGACGGATCCAAATCTCAAGTGGACCACAGCGTGGGAAAACAGTGGTGATTGAACGTTTACTTCGTAAGCCCACTGTAATGTTTACTTGCCATCCAACCTGTTGATTAGGTCACACTGACCTGGATGAAGGGAAAACACTAATATCAACTTCATCCAAAGCTTTTGTGGTCATAGAGAAGTTTTTAATGGTAGGCGTTTAAACACCTTTATTTTCCGTGGTGTGGTCCACCTGAGTTTGGATCTGCCTCATTTTTGTGCTCATGTTCTAAAATGATCTGAAAAATTAAATGAGTGGCATGGATAACACACACACACACACACACACACACATATATATATATAGAGAAGCGCTCACCTGCAAGCCAGTTCGTACGTATTTACGTACGAACTTTTTTTGAGAGCCCATCATACGTAATATTGATCCAAAATCTGAACCGTTCTTGTGAAGCAGCACCTAGTGAAACCCCCTAGGACTAAGTTTTACTTTTATCTAAAACTTTTATCCATACCGTCCATAGCAAAGAGAAATTAAAATCAAGGAAAGAAGCTGTTTACATTTTTCACGGTCCACCAAAGTTTCGGATCAAAGTAAAAATTCATACTATGGGGTTTCATAAGGTTCTACGCTTCATGTGAACCGTTCAGATTTGCGAGATTCATCACGTATGATAGGTCATTAAAAAGTTCAACCAGTTGGTACGTGCTTGCTACTGAGGCTGGAGGTCTGAGTGAGCGTTTTCCTATATATATATATATATAGGAAAACGCTCACCTGAACTGGTTAACTGTGCCACGTATTTACGTACAAACTTTTTGAGAACCTATCACACGTGATGTTGATCCAAAATCCTGAACCGATTCATGTGAAGACACTAGTGAAACCCCTAGGACCAAGTTTTACTTTTATCTAAAACTTTTATCCATACCGTCCATAGCAAAGAGAAATTAAAATCAAGGAAAGAAGCTGTTCACATTTTTCACGGTCCACCAAAGTTTCGGATCAAAGTAAAAATTCATACTATGGGGTTTGATGAGGTTCTGCTTCATGTGAACCGTTCAGATTTGGGAGATTCATCACGTATGATGGGTCATCAAAAAAGTTCGTAATGCTAGGCGTACTTAACCTGGGTTCGCACAATGAGCGCTTCTCTCTCTCTCTCTCTATATATATATATATATATATATATAGATATATATGGGAAAAGGTACAATGAGCTCCAGCGTACGAGTCCGTCCCGTGCAGTCGAGCTGTGTGGGCCCAACCGTGATGCGTTTCGAAAATCTACCCCATCAGTCAGATGCGCCATTCCCTCGTGGGCCTATGTCTCAAAAATCAAGTCAATCCGTGACTTTTGTGGGCCACCACATACAAAAGTGGAGAGGGGGCCGTGCACCATTAAAACATTCTTAATCATTTTTGGGGCCCACAAAAGATGTGGTTTACAAATCCAGCCCATCCATTATGTGTGTCCCACTTGTATGCGGGGTCATACCAAGTTTCAACAACATTCAAAACTCAGGTGGGCCCCACCAAGTGCTTTTATATTGTTTAACGGTGTTTCACATGATTTTAGATGGTATGGTCCACCTGAGTTCTGTATTTGGCTGATTTTTGGGATATCCCATAATTTAAAGGGTACGCATCTGACTGATGGTGTTGATTGTCAAAACGCATCACAGTGGGGCCCACACAGCTTGACCTCATGGGATAGACATGTGCGCTCGAGCTCATTGTACCTTTTCCCTATATATACACACACACACACACACACACACAATGCGCTCGAGTCGACGATAAGCTCCCGTGAGGTTGAGCTGTGTGGGCCCCATCGTGATGTGTTTCGACCATCAACACCGTTCATTTGATGGGTACCCTTTAAATTATGGGATATCCCAAAAATTAGCCGTATACGGAACTCAGGTGGGCCATACCATCTATAATTATGTGAAGCCACCGTTAAAACATATAAAAGCACTTGGTGGGGCCCACCTGAGTTTTGCATGTGCCTAAAACTTGGTCTGAACCCTCATTCAAGTGGGATACACATAATGGATGGGCTGGATTTGCAAACTACATCTCGGTGGGCCCTCAAAAATGGTTATGAATGTTTTAATGGTGCACGCCCCCCCACTTCGTATGTGGTGTGGCCCACACAAGTCACAGATTGACTTGATTTTTAAGACCTAGGCTCACGATGGAATGGTGCATCCGATCCGATGATGGGGTAGATGTTCGAAACGCATCATGGTGGGGCCCACACAGCCGGCCCTCATGGGGCGTTAAAATCGGCTCGACCTCATTGTACCTTTTCCATATATATATATAAATATATATATATATATATATATTTCCATATATATATATATATATACATGGTAAGCCACATAGAGCACCAACCCGTAGCTATCTACAATAAGATTTCAAATTTAGTCACGTGATTAGTGCCGGTGTGCCAGAATTGAATTTGTGGCTCAATTCAAACGAACAATTATAACTCCAAGCGCTGAGATATGCAAATAAGTACTATATAATCAAGATCGAACGAGATCAATCACATATTTAGCCACCCGCTCAATATATAAATTAGATCAAGTAGGGTTCGTCCTCTTATGATAGGTTACACTTTTGCCTTACGTAGGGATGAACTCTTAAGCATAGATAAAAGATCAAGAAAAGAATCTTTACAGTTAGTGGTGAAGAGCACCAGCAAAAACTTTCCTGAATGAAAACTTAAATCCAACATATGAGCTAGACCTAAATTGCAGCTAAGATTACTAGCTACATGATTGACGCTATGGATTACACTATGAAATGTAAATAACAAGCCAAAAGTAAAGGATTGCACTATCAAATGTAATTGACTTGTAGAAATGTAGAGTGATTACACTAAGGAATGTAAATGACAGGTAATTAAAAGATATATTGGGTTTGATTGGGTTGGTATGAGATGAATTATTTCTGTTGAATTTCTCTACTATTTATAGCCTCAATTCGGTCATCTGGATGCTTCCCATGTTCTGACGGTTACTACAATCGATTTAGCACTACTTACTTTCCTTTTGGATGCTTCTCACATTCTGACGGTTCTTGTAACCGTTTATGTACTACATGGCTTTCTAGAGACTTCCTTTTAAACTTGCCACTTGTCTTAATTACCGCTTCAGGCCTTATTGCTAACTTAACCGCATTTTGCTCGGCTGAACGGATGACTATTAGCCGCTCAATTGACCTCCTGGATAACTATTGTTAACTTGGTTTGTCTTGAAAATGGCTATTGGCCGCTTGTTCGACCTCTTGGAGCAGCTGCTGGGTCGGTTGCTTGGTTTTGTTTTGAATTTCTCTCAATTGCTTCTTGTCTTGTCATCATGTCAGTTGTGATTTTGTAAAAAGTACTCCAAGCATCCTTGAAGATCTTTACCCTATAATATTTTTCCCTCACTATAACACGTATCCTTTCCAATTGAGTTTCTTAAGAACAGTCAGGAATATGGTACAACATTATCCCGCACATCGCTTCACCTTTGGTAAAAGGTAAATGGGATGTTAATTCATTGTTTGACGTAATAAATGTGATTACTCGGCCTTGTAAAAATATCAATTTCAGCTATCTTGGTTGGACTCGATCATCTTGATTGGAAAACATTGAAGTTGATCAACTTAGTTGAACTTGACCATCTTGATTGAAAAACGGAAAAATCAATTATTCTGGTCGAACTCGGCCATCTTGAGTGAGAGACAACAAATTCAACTGTCTTGATGGGAAAATGACAAAATTAGTTGTGACAATGGAGATTGTCGACCAATCCATTCTGAATAGGGCTTATGGTTGACCAAGGTTGTAATACGGCTGCAAACTTGGTCTACTACTTTCTGAACCATTTCAATAATTTGATCACTATTTAAACGGTATAATTCAACCATTGGAGGTGATTCAGGGCCTAATTGATTTTATCTTTCATGATACTGTAGATTCCCATGGAAGGGCTGCCTCACAGGTATATTCTAGTTTTCTTCTTCAGGGATAAAATTTCTAACCTCTCGCTCTAGTTGCCTAAACTTGGGGGGGGGGGGGGTATTCCTTTAATCTTAGAATCTTAGATCATAGTGGGAATGGTGTTTCGATGCAATGAGTGTTGTTGGTCAATCCATTTGGGATATGGCTTATGGTAGACCGAGATAGTATTACGGTCGAGTACTTGGCCTCCTACCTCTTGAAGCATCTGCATGATTTGGTCACGATCCACTCGTGGGGGTTCCGCCATCGATGGTGGATCAGGACCTAATTGGTTCGATCCCTCTTGGAACAACGAGTTCCTAGGGAATTGCTGGAGATTATGCCCACTCGGTAAACCTTGATTTCGAACATCGAAAACGAAATTCCTAGCCTCCCGTTCTGGCTGTCTAAATTCGTTGGGTGTTGGAGCATTTCACATCTACTAAACTAGAATTGGCAGTGGATTCTGCTATGGGAGAACCATCGTTGGCGGTTGGTTCACATTGCCGATAGAACTTCCATTAGCATTATACTGTGTTGCCGCACATGTTCTTTCAGTCATCATAGCCATTAAACGATGTATGACCTCCGTCTGACTAGCCATGTATATGTTAGTATTCTCAGTTTGAATACGAAATTGTTCAGACTGGACTCTATTATATTCTTGAACATATTGGATACTTAATTGTATATCTCAGAGTACAACTGTTATCTCTTCAGGAAGAATGGTTTGAGAGGTCGAAGCCCCTTCTTAATTCTAGATACTGAGTGTTGGCTATTATTCAAATTTAAAACTTTGAGAGCCGCTTGAACTGGCACGTCCTCAATCGGAGGTGGTGCGGTTGGTATGGAATGTTCGACCCTAGCGATTCGATTACTCCTATTCATAATTTCGATTGGCAAAGTTGCGCTCATAAATTAGAGACAGGGTCCCATTGGGTGTGTCAAACTTATAATGTTGTTGCATGACCAATGCACAATGAATATTTCTGATAACTAAGTAGTTTTTAGTCTCATGGGTCGTGTAAAACTGTTACTATAGTTGTTGTGGTTTGATTTCAAATTTGGTCACATGATTAGTGAGGTTGTGTCAGAAATGAATTTGCGGCTCAATTCAAACTGAACAACTAAGACCTTAAGCATCGAGATAGGCAGATACGTTGTATATGACCAAGATCGAATGAGATCGGTTTCCTATTCAGCCACTCGCTTAGTATATAAATCCGATCAAGAGATATTCAGAGGGTAGGGTTCATCTTTTGATGATGAGTTATACCTGTGCCTTTCATATGAAAGAACTTTTTAGTACAGATAAAAGATCAAGAAAAGAATTCTTATAGTCGGTCGTGAAGAGCAGTTGCAAAAACCCTTCTAGATGAAAACTTGAATCCAATGTATGAGTGTAGACCTAAATTACAACTAAGATTACCAGCTACTTGATTAACGCTACGGATTACACTATAAAATGTAAATAATAGGCAAAAAGGAAAGGATTACACTATGAAATGTAATTAACTTGCAGAAATGTAGAGTGATTAAACTAAGGAATGTAAATGATAGGTAATCGAAAGATATATTGCGTTTGATTGGGTTGGTATGAGACGAATTCTTCCTGTTGAATTTCTTTGCTATTTATAACTTCAATTCGGCTATTTGGATGCTTTCCATATTCTAACGGTTGCTATAACTATTTCAGCACTACTTGCTTTCTTTATGAATGCTTCCCATATTCTAACAATTGTTGTAACTGTTTGACCACTACATAGCCTTCTAGAGACTTCCTTTTAAAATTTTCACCTATCTTAGTAACCACTCTGGGCCTAATTTTTTACTTGACAGCATTCAGCTCGGCCGTTCGATCGAGCTCCTAGGTGACCATTGGCCACTTGATCGAGCTCATGGATAACTATCGGCCGCTTGCTTGGTTTACCTTCTAGATAATTTTTGGCCGCTTTATTGACCTCTTGGATGAATATCAGTAGGTAGATCGGCTGCTTAGTTTGCTTTTGTATTACTCTCAATTGCTTCTGTTTTATCATCATATTAGTTATTATTTCGTAAAAAGCACTCCAAACATCATTGAAAATCTTTACCTTACAATATCTTTATCTTGTTTTAACACTTGTTATTTTTAGTTGGGTTTCTTAGGAATGATCACAAATATGATACAACAGTTGTCACCTTTAAATTTTTATAAGATATTAAATAAGATTTTTAAAATAGATAAATTTTTTTATGAAATTTAAAAATCTCTATCACCAAACGGTAACAAATGGCTTACTCTTTTTTCTTTTCTTATTTTTCACTAGCAGCATGACTCCCACGTGTAATATCTTTTTTTTTTTTGGTTTTTCTCTCCTTTTTAATTTTCTCCCGATTTTTTTTTTTGCCTTTTCTCTCTCTCTCTCTCTCTCTCTCTCTCTCTCTCTCTCTCTCTTTTTCTTATGTAATAAATATACCTTTGACATTCTAAATTGCTTGACTTGACCATGCCCGTGAATTCTTAAACTAACCCCGAACTTGGCTAGATTATTAAATGAGTGAAAGTTATATAGGCTTAGGCTCAGTCCTCGAGCCTAGTATTCCAACCCAAGCTGGCTCAAAATGGGCCAATCCCCAGGGTGCCCGTCTCCATGGGCTTATGATGAGGTGAGGCTTCGGCTTAATAAAAAATAAAATAAAAAGCTAAAGATATGTTAAGTGACAAGAACGTGGAGGAAATAATTAAATTAAAAATAAACTCAGGTTTACTAATCCTATACATTGTGTATTAAGAAGTTCATATACGCGCCAATCCATCTCTCTCACGTGGGTCCTACCACATAGATCTCCAATCATAGAAATCAGGTCAATTTGTTCTTGGGGTGGGCCATAATCTAAAAAATAGGATAACATGCCCAACCTTTTCCAACCGTCCATTTCTTTAGTAAAATTTGGATCACACGATGACCACACGATGAGCTAATCAGCCCGAACCATGGAGCCCTCATGATGGATGGCTTAGATCTCATGGCAGTGTGGATGCTAGTACATGCCGAGGCGTGTTGATGAGATGACTTATCAGAGTGTGGGCCTGGCAAAGCTCTAACAAATCAATAATAAAGAATTAAAACAACAAAGTGGAAGGATTTAAAAAAAGGGTTTAGACTTGGTATTTGATATGCCAGCGATCCACTTAGGCCGGGTCAATGCGAGTTTGGGTACGACCAAGTAATTTCTTGCTTTAATACATGTATTTTTTTCCACTATTATATATAATAGGCGACGTGGTCTCCACCAAATCGAACATATATATATATATATATATATATATATATATATATATATATATATATATATATATATATATATATATATATATATATATATATATATATATTTATGCTCCCACTGCCAACTATAACGTACGAGAGCTATATGCGCATGCTGTAATTGGCACCTATGCTTATATGCCATTCAAATTGTTTATAAAGTCATTTAACTAGGATGAATTGAAAACACACAAAATTTAGCCAGGTGCAAAACTTGTGGTCATTTAATTCTCATTCTTTTCTCTAGGGGGGCTCATTTGAGTTTTGAATTCATCTATAAATTTTTTTTTTCTCATTGAATGTCATATAATGAACTCACAAAAAGGGTGAACCGAATGGATTTTTCACAAATATCATGGTCGCCCTCACCTAACTTCCCTGGGCATGAAAGCCATCAATGGGAAACATATATATATATATATATATATATATATATATATATATATAGGGAAAAGGTACTATGCTCTCGAGCGTAAAGCGGTCGTCCGTGAGGTCGAGCTGTGTGGGCCCCACCGTGATTCCTTTCGAAGATCCACATCGTCCACCAGATGCACGAGGCCAGGGTGACCCCACACGGCCCAAAATCAACCGTCCACGTAACTCAGGTGGGCCATATCGTCAGAAAACATAAGTATACACGCAAAAACATGTAAAAGCACTTGGTGGGCCCCACCTAAGTTGTGGATATCACCTGAAACTTGGTCTAAAATTATATTCAAGTGGGACACACATGATGGACGGTATTGATCGTCAAAAAACGTCTCAAAAGGTCCCCACAAATGGTTTTGAATGTTTCAATGGTGCACGGCCGCTCTCAACTTCTGTACGTGGTGTGGCCCACAAAAGTCACGGATTGACTTGATTTTTAGCCGTGTGGGCCCCCTCTGGAATGGTGCATCTGACTGAGGGGGTAGATTTTCGAATGGCATCACGGTGGGGCCCACATCAGCTTGACCATAAGGATGACCGCTTTACGCTAGAGCGCATAGTACCTTTTCCCATATATATATTTATTTATTTTTCGTTAGCTTGTTAGTACACCTGCTGTCAGTTCACACATCATTGTCTACTAAGGAATTAGGGAATCGATACCAAGACGTTGAAACGAGGTATCTTTTACCCAGTCTGCCACTTGAGCTATGGATCGGGTGTATCAATGGGAAATATGGGTCCAAATGGAAGTGAATTAAGTGGGCCACGGCTACACACCTGGACCTGATAGAGACGTATGGTTTTATTAGGGGCTCTGTTGGACCCACCTAGGGGTGCACATTTAACCGGTAGAACCATGGAACTTGGACCAGAACCGTTAATCGGTCCTTTGGTCCGGTCTGACAAAGCACCGGTTCATTCCAAAATTACAAGAACCATTGGATATGGTTCGGTTCCGGTTTAGGGGCAGGTAGAACCGACCCGAATCGTAGAACCGTGGTCCCCACCTCTTCTTACACGTTAGTCGTTACTACGAAGGGGATGAACGGAGTAGATCTTCGAGAATGCCATCAGAAGTAGCTCCACTTATTTTTTTTTTCAAAATATTCAAACCATGCAAAAATGTTAAGGGACGGACACGCATGGATTGGATTTTGACAGTGGGCCCCACCCATCATCCCTTTTCGCGATCTGAACCGTCCATCATGTAGGTGCTCAAAAATGTCCCAAGGGACGTTCCCCTTTTCAACAAAAAGCCAGGAAAAATGAGGGTATCTACCTGTCCATATTTGAAAAACCCAGAACCGTGGAACCGATCCGGAACCGAACCGGTTTTCACAGTCCGGTTCTGGTTTGGTTCTAGTGTGCTAACGGTTCGGTTCCGGTTCCGAAAATCCTAGAACCGTTAGGAATGGTTCGGTTCCGGTTTTACCCCGGAACCGGACCAAACTGACCCGTGTGCACCCCTAGACCCACCGTAATATAATTGTTTTAATGTACATCTATTTTAAAAGATTATTTTAGGGTATGAGCCCAAAAAAGAATTAGATTTAAGGTTTGAGTGGAACGTACCACAAGAAGTAGCGTGACAATGACTCCTGTGTTGAAATCTTCCCACGTCCAACAGTGATATTTATTTGACATCCAACCTGTTAAAAAGTGACAATGACTCCTGTGTTGAAATCTTCCCACGTCCAACAGTGATATTTATTTGACATCCAACCTGTTAAAAAGGTCACATGTACCTGAATGAAGGAAAAATAAATAAATAAATATCAGCTTGATGCAAAACTTTTGTGGCCTTGAAAGAGGTTTTGAGTAGTAGGCATTTAATCCCCACTGTTCCTAGGGTGTGGTCCACTGCACTATTCAATCTGCCTCATTTTTGAACTAGTTTTATAAAATGAATTTTCAAATTGAATGGACGGTGCTGATAAAACACATACATCACGGTGGGCTCCACAGAGATCCTGACAGCAATTTCCATTAATAGCTAGGTCCCGGGGCCGGGTAGTACGCAATCCACGTGCGTCTTGTGCCACACCAATATAGTGTGTTAACGTCATCATGTTCTGTGGGCCCACGATGATGTGTGTTATATCTAAACCGTTCATCCTTTTGGCAAGATCATTTTAGGACATGAGCCCAAAAATTTTGCAGATCCAAAGCCCAAGTGGACCATTCCTCATAAAGCATCGGATAATAATGACCACCGTTGAAACCTTCCTATGGCCCACCATGATGTTGGAATCCAACTTGTTCAAAATATCACACATAACTTAATTAAGGGAAAAAAATAAATATCAGTTTGATCTAAAACTTCTATGGCCCTAAGATGATTTCAATGGTATTCATTCAATCCCTACTACTTTATGTGGTGTGATCCACTTGAGCTTTGGATTATATATATATATATATATATATATATATATATATATATATATATATATATATATATATATATATATATATATATATATACCCTAAGATAATCTCTCTAAATGGATGAATGGTTTTAATATAACATGATGGCCCACGTAATTTGGTGACGCCAATACACGACTACGAGCCGTGCGCATGTATCTTACCTACGGAACGGTTCGTAAGGGAGCAGAACGGTTCGTAAGAGAGAGATGAGCATCTCTCTCTCTCTCTCTCTCTCTCTCTCTCTCTCTATATATATATATATATATATAAAGTTATGTGGGCCCAATCATCATGTATCTGTTTCATCCACCCGGTTCATCCATTTTCCAGCTCATTTTAGGATATGAGCCTAAAAAAGAGGTGGATCCAAATCTAATGCGGACCACATTTGCCATTGAACCTGCCGATAAAGTTACGGAAACCTTGACAAAGGGCAAACACAAATATCAGCCTAATCCGTAATTTCCATGGCCTCAAGACGTTTTCCACCTGAGATTTGGATCTGCTTTATTCTTGGGCTCATGCCCTACAGGCTTGTTTGGCTAGGTGCATTAGGTGGTATTAGATGGGATGGTATTCATAATACCATCTAATACATCCTGGTTGACATATTTGAAATGGAGGATGAAAATCATTTTGAGATTGGTGCCCAAACACCGTGGTTATGGGTGGGGTTTTGCCATCCCTCGTTGATTCTCCGAATCCCACCTCCACGAGTTGTAAGGGAAGGGTGGGGCCTCCACTCGTGGGTCCAAACTTGATGTGTATGTTTCATCCAAGTTGTCCATCCAATTTTCTATTATGTTTTATCCTTAAAACCCAAAAATGAAGTCTATCCTCATCTTAGGTGGGCCACAGAGACCGGAAAACTCCTACCTCACACAAGCATGCATAGAATTTTATAGTGGGTTTCTACTTATGGGACCCATAATGAAGAAATTGTTAGATCCACACCATCTACCTCTTTAATTAGGTTATTTTGACCACCGGAACCAAAATTCAAGCTAATCCAACCATCAGTGGACCACACTATAGGTGATGGTGGGTTGGTAAGACCCACTCACGTCACTGTTGGCCGAGGTGGGGTGGGGTGTCCCACTCGTGACCCCGCCTTAATGTATATGATATATCCACACCGTACACCGGTTTCTCTATATCATTTTAGGCCAGGGGATAAAAAATGAGGCAGATTCGAGTTTCAAGTGGCCACACATGGGGAAATAAACTCCCGCTGTTGAAACCTTTTAAGGCTCTCTGTGGGGTCCCTGATCATCCAAACCAGTCAAAGGTAGGATCCATAAGACCCGCTCGAGCTGACCTACTTGGTGAACGGGTCGGATTGTCCAAATGGAGCCCACCTAGATGGTGACACAAAAAAATATATAGAAATGATTTATACATTTGCAATCCCATGATTTATCTTTCCCAAATAGGATTTGGCTCCAATCTTGCTGGATAGAAGTTACTCCCATGTCTTCCAAACATGCCATTAAAAAGCATGGGATACACCCAATCCAGAGACAATACCTTACACATGCATTTAATGCTACCTTTTCAATTCCATCCAGCTTAATCCCACCTAATGCAGGTGGCCAGACGGGCCCTAAAATAACCAGGGAAAAAAAAAAGGATGGATGGCGTGATAAAAACAGATACATCTTGATGGGCCCATAGAGCTTTGCCGCCAGCAAGCAAGGCTGGTGTTCATGTCATTAACTAAACCTGTCCTTCCCATTCATGCCTTAGGGCCTGTTTGGGAGTGTGGATTCCGAACCCCTGGATTTGAAATCGACCCCCTTAATTTGAAATCTTCCTATTGTGTTTGGCACCTAGATTGGGAATAAACTTTAATCCAAAAGTAACTATGTATAGTATATTTACAAGAGTTTGAATTTAATTACTAAATCAACTTTAATATCTTTGATTAGTAACGTATGTAATGTTTGACACATGCAACTATTGAAAGGACTTTAGATGTAATCCAAGCTCTCACCGTGGATATCAAAACCATTATTTGAGGGGATTTGAAACCCTTATTACTTTATGTTGCCAAACAACCAGGGGATTTGAAATCAAATCCCCTCAAATCACCCCAAATCCATGGTGCTAGACGACCCCTTAGGCTAATAGGATACGGCTCATATACGGGTCCTGTACTAGGAAGGTCCGTTGTTTTCTTCCTATAAGAAGTGATTTGCAAGGCATGGGAGAAAAGGGTGGAGAAGCAATTCCAACAATAAAAGAGGTGATATTTGTTGAAACTCTAGCAAAGAATGATGCTTGATGCTCATGCACAAATGTATACACCAAATGCATGCTGCTCAGTTCTAATGGTTCGAATTGAAAAACTGTTGTAGATGCATGCTAGTGGGCCCTATGTTAGTTGGGATTGTGTTTAAATATGTGAGGGGTGGTGGTACTTCCCTATTTGCATGTGTGTAGGGTATTTGGGTAGATGTGGACTCATATATATGTCATGTGGAGATGTGGATGGGGATGGAAATGAGATTGGTGAAAGTACTCATAATCCTATCACTTATAAAAGTTGGAGTCTCTTGGGATTCATAGAAGCATGTAGAGAGGAATCAAACAAAGTAATCATAATCGCGCAAACAAATCCAACTAGAAAATAATTTGAATTTATGTAGAAAAATTCTTGTGGGAAAAAACCACGGTACAAAGAGATAATACACTATGAAAAATAAGTTACAAGAGATGAAAACCTTACCGATCAAATCCCCAAGAAGAAAAGCCCAGGCCTTTTCCCTTCAAAATCTCTCTCAAACACTTAAGCACTCAAACCCTTAAGCACATGTAGAGAACCCTAATCCTTACCATAATTTCGATTACACCCAGTATATATACTACCGTAACCGAAATAGGAAACAAATTGCGCACTTTCACAATTTTATGAGTGCCTTCGATGGCATCAACAACCATCGAGAACCAATCGATGACATCGAAGAACCCTCGATGCCATTGAGTAGCAACCCTTAAACCGTCCAACAATCAACAACAATTTGTCAGATTTTTTCAATGGATCCGATTATCCGTTGATGGCATTGATGTCTGCTCGATGGAATCAAGTGGTTTGTCGATGTCATCGACATATCTTGTTATAGATAGATTTAATATAATAGATAACAATATCTACCATGTCCTCAATCTTTTCAATTCATTTCTCCTTTGCTGTACTCGATCCTTCATCTCTACTCGTCTCCACCATAGCTCTACAATCATCACTTCTCATGCACACTCCGTCTTCGCTCCATATTTGCTAGACTAAGAAAAGTCGGACATAACTTGAACTTATCTAAAGGAACTACCTTGATAAGCATATCCACCATATTCACGCTTGTATATATCTTCTCAAGAGTCACGCCTCCTTTCTCAAGTACCTATTAGATAAAATGATGACACACATCAATATGTTTAGATGTAGAAGGTGAATCGAGTTATTTGCCAAATTGATCGCGCTTTCCCTGTCACAATTAACCAACATGGCCTCCTGCTGAAGCATCAACTGATTTATCATTCCCCTCAACCAAATCGCTTCCTTAAATGTTTCTGTCACTGTCATGTACTTAGATTCAGTTGTAAAAAGAGCCACCACCGACTGAAGCTTCGACATATAATTGATCGCTTCACCTACTAACACGAATGAGTAACCGGAAGTCAAATTTCTATTATCCACATTGCCCGCATAATTAGAATCCACATAATCTACTAACTTGTCCCTTGATTCTTCAAATGTCAAGACATAGTTCTACGTACCTGGAATGTATTGAAGTTTCAATCTCACTGCCTCCCAGTGTTGCTTCTCGGGGTTAGATATATATCTATTAATAACACCCATTGTATGTGAAATATTCGGTCTTGTACAGACCATGACATACATTAAGTTAGCAACCGCACTCGAATAACTTACACGAGACATAACCTGCTTTTCTTTATTTGTTTCAAGACACTGTTAAAAAGAAAGCCTAAAATGAGCCACACAGGGAACACTAACCGACTTTGCCTTGTCCACCCTATACTTCACCATGCATTCTCAAGATATTTAGCTTGAGATAACCACAACCTACTCATCTTCTTATCTTGTGTATGTCAATGCTGAGAACCCTCTTTGTAGCTCCCATATCTTTTGTTTCTAATATCTCTAATAACTTAGTCTTCGGTATGTTTATCTTAGATATGTTATGACTGGCGATAAGCATGTCATCAACATATAATACCAAGACAATGAATTTTTTATCACTCAACATATTGTAATAGACACGGTGATTATACTCACTCTTGGTAAACTTTTGACTCATTATGAAACAATCAAATTTCATTTACAACTACCTAAGTGACTGTTTCAGGTCGTACAACGACCTCTTCAACCTTCAAACCTTATTATTTGCCCATTGCATTTTGAAACCTTATGGTTACTTCATGTAATTCTGTTATTTCAATTCCTCATGCAGGAAAACAGTCTTCACATCCATCTGTTCCAGCTCAAGATTATATTGGACAACTGTTGAGACTCAAATATTGTATAATTTTTCCCATTTATATCTTGGTTTTATGAACATGAATCTGCTTAATATTCTATTTTACTCATGTATATGTTGCAAGGTGAATTTAAGTGCTTGGATTGAAAAAGGGTGTTAAAAGCATGAATTTGATTCTAAAAAATCACCAAGGCAAGGGATGAATCTTAGGAGACCAAGATTGAAGAATTCACATGCCAAAGATTCAAGAAAACCGAGTGAAGAATAAAAAAATTGAAGATTTGAAGTGAAGAATCCTGAAATCGTCTTGAAAAAGTGTATTCTGAAGCTGTGAACTTTATTTTGGGAAACTGTGCAGTAGGAAGTCTGTTTTAAACGAACTATGCAGAGAGAAGTCTATTTTAGAAAAATACTATATTTAAGGTGATTTCTAGGGTTTTTCAACTTTATACGAAAATTGAAGTTCCCTACTTATAAATAGGGGTTCCTAGGGCATTCTTAAACATTATTTAAAGCATTCAAGAGCAAAGTTTAGGGTTTTTAAAGAGTTTTCAATTTTATTTAAGTTTTATAAATTATTTTTTTTTCTTTTAGATTTTTTCTATTTGCATTTATTCTTTCTTGTTTATTTCTTTCTCTATTCTAGTTATGTTTTTCTAAGTTCCCTTTAGCCCAAGCTAGAAGGGAAGCATATGAGTTTAATGTTTCTTTAAGATTATGATGATTGATTGTTTTAATGATGAGAAGAATGATGTATGCATGTTATTTATTATTTAGGTTTTATTTTTTATCTTCTTATGAGATCCATATGTTTCCATCATATGAGATCCACATTGATGGATAGGCTTACCCTATATTAATCAGATTTCCTAGAAAGGAGGTTCTCAACCTGTTATATTTCTTTGATATTCATTATCCTATAGATATTGAATACTTAAAATACTGGCGCTTGAGAATATATGTCAATGGTGCAAATCCATTATTTTTTAATATTTTATATCATTTATTAAAATACTTAAACTGTTTTATTTTCCGATTAGGCTGACCATAGTGCTCAGATCCTAGTTGCGTTATCCAAGTCATCATGATTTTGAACATTAACATATGTGTGGAACTTTGAAGCTTAGGTGTTATTTTAATTCAGTTGAATTACATCCATTCAAAAATTCCAAAATCAAATCATCAGTTTTAGTTTTTATTACCTAGTTTGTTTTGCATTTGATTTTTTCCTTCTCGCAATTCATCTCCCTGTGGGATCGACCCTGTATTCACAGGATATTACTTACGAACCTTTGCACTAGGAGGCAAGCAATCAACAACCAACGCCAATACAAAATTGATAAATACTTGCTTCATTACAGGCGCGAAGATCTCAGTGACGTCAATACTTTCTCTTTGAGTATATCTCTTCGCTACCAACCTTGCCTTGTACCTTTCCCATTTCTTCTTAAAAATCCACTGCTCCCAATCGTTTTATGGCCGACAGGAAGCTCCACCAGCTCCCATGTCTCATTCCTACATAGGGATTTCATCTCGTCATGCATGATTGCTTTCCACTTTTCGACATCTACGTTGTTAAAAGCCTCATAAAAAATAGACGAATCTCCCTCATCCGTGCTTAAGGTAAATGCAACATTTGAGTCATCCATGTACCTTGCCAGTAACTTACGATCCCTTTGCGTATTCCCTCTGACAGGTGACTGTTCCACATGGTCCTATACCTTTGTCTGCGTCTCAATATCAGCCTATGTACCATTTCTGTTTATTTGAACGTCCACGATCGACTTTTCTTCCTTGTGCTCATTCTTATGGAATAAGAATCATTCGTTGAATTTGACATCACGACTAAGGATGATCTTCAATGTGACCTGATCATATAGTCTATAAACCTTTACACCGCCACTATAACCGACACATATGTACTTTTTAGCCCTTTGGTTCAGCTTATCTCTCTCAACTGACTGTATGTGAGAGTAAGCATCTTAACCTATATCTATTATTTAACTCTATACTAATTGTGACGATCTAACATGAGGGTCGTTAATTAATTGTACTAGAATTAGGTATCTAAATACTCATAGCCCCGAGTAGTCTACTTCATAACCGCTCCACACTTCCTTTGAAAATTTACAATTAATAGCTGTAGAAGGGGACTGATTCACTAAGTAGTAAACTATGTTAACGGCTTTAGTTCACATTTCCTTACCCAACACATCATTTCTCATCATGCATCGAGCCCTCTCCAAGAAAGTCTGATTCATCCGCTCAGCTACACCATTTTACTCTAGTGTGTGGTGCACTGTGTTGTGCCTCATGATCCATTCATCTTTATAAAACTGATTAAATTCCGTAAAAGTGAATTCTCCACCGTTATTTGTTCTCAACACTTTCACCTTTCGCCATGACTGTATTTCCATCGTCGCCTTCCATAGTTTGAAGTTGGTCAAAATATCGAATTTACTTTTCATAAAATAAACCCACACCTTTTTAGAATAATTATCAATGAACGTAACAAACCATGACGACCCTCATACATCAGAATGCAAATAATTCAGAACTCCTTTACATACATGTTTCCTAGACTTAAAAGATAACCTTGATTGCTTACCATATATACAATGCTCGCATATACTAAAATCAATGCTTTTAAAAACTGGTATCAAATAACGGTCAAAAAGTACTTTCATACCCCACTCACTCATGTGGCCTAGGTGCGCATGTTACATACGTGTAGACGTGAAATCTGTTATAGTTGCTGCAGCTCCACCCGATGAAGTGCTTCTGATCAACCTGTAAAGGTTATCATTCGTCCGTGCTTTTATGACTATGAGTGCCCCCTGTGAAACCTTAAGGACACGATCAGACCTAGTGAATTTGCACCCAAATGCCTCGAATGCATATAGAGATATTAAACTCTTTCTCTAATCAAGAAGATGTGTCACATCAGTCAAGATACGCTTCATGCTATCAAACGTCTTGATATACACAGATCCAACATCCACCACGTTACAGGTATTGTCATTGGTCATAACACCTGGCCACCATTACACTCACTGTAACTTTGTACTAACTCTTATAAGGGGTCATGTGATACGAAACCCTCGTATGCAAAATCCATTCATCGTGGAAATACTCAGATTTTGTTACGTTTAACACATCACTACCACTCACCTCGCTAGATTCCGCAATATTAGTCTCTCTGATTTCTCCTTCGTTGACTTAGGGTTCTTACAATCCTTTTTCATATGCCATGACATACCACAATTCCAGCACTTTAATTTTCCTTTGCCCTTGCCCTTGGATTTGGATCTCGATCGTGAAAATCCACTATCTCGCTTTCAATTCCTCTCCCTCATAACCAGAACATCTGTAAAAGCACCTACATCACCGCTTTTCTTTCTCATCGCATTCGATTGAAAAGCTAAGATAAATGGTCTTAATGCTAATGATCATCTTATCAATGCACAAATAGTTTTTGAATAACTCATACAATTCTGAAAGAGAATTCAACAGAATACATGGTTGATCTTCATCCTTCATCACTCCATCCACATCCAACAACTTATAGACAAGCCTATTGAAGTTACTGATGTAGGTCTCAACGTCAGCCCCCTCAGTCATCTTTAGATGAAACAACTATAACTTCAGATATAAACGATTCTCAAGAGACTTCTTCATATAGATGTTCTCTAACTTTACCTATGTATCCACTACAGTATTCTCTTTCATAACATTACAAATAACCATATCCGTTAGACATAACTAGATTGAGATATTAGCTATTTGATCTAACTTATTCCACTCTTCTTCTTCCATAGTTTTCGGTTACTTTTCAAAAAGTGCATCTTTCAAGCTTTGCTGAACTAAAAGGCCATTCATCTTCATATTCCGTAGTTCAAAGTTATTTTTCTTAGAATATTTCTTTACTTCGAACTTCATATTAGATGCCATAGATACCTTATATTCAAATTTATGTTTCTCAACGTGATCTCTGATACCACTTGTTGGGACTCGTGGAAGCACACAAAGAGGGATCAAATAAGATAATCACAATCACACAAATAAATCCAACCAGATAACAATCCAAATTTATGTGGAAAAATTATTATGGGAAAAAACTACTGCACAAAGTGATAATGCATAACAATCCAAATTTATGTGGAAATTGCAATTCTATGCGCACCTTCAATGGTACTTTCGAGGTCATCGACAGCCATTAAAAACCAATTGATGACATTGAAGAGCCCTCGAAGACATCAAGTAGCAACCTCCAAATTGTCCAGCAATCAACAAGGATTTAAAAAAAATTCTCAATGGGATCGAGCATCCATCGATGACATTGACGTCTGCTTGATGGAATTAAGTGGTCTGTCGATGTCATCGACAGATCTTGTTACAGACTGATTTAAGAAATTAGATAATAGAGTGTTGGTCTCCTCATCTACATGAAACAGAGAAAACTGACACTCCCATCTCAATTATCTAGAAAGGTGGAAGGTGTGGGAGATTCGAGAATTTAACCATCCTAAAATATGACTGCCCATTCAGATATGATTTTACCTATGAGCATTCTAATATTATTTTTAGATATTGCTATAATATACAATTAGTTCTTTAAATCCTTTTGATGTGATGTATAAGATGATCTGATATTCTACAAAATGCTTGCATTAATGGTATCATAAACAACTATGTACCCATCATATTGATACTTGATCTAGATTGTTAACGGATTCATGTACCCAATTTTCATGATTGACGGTACAGACACGTTATGTATTTATTCCATGTATAAGTCGTAGCATAGTGTCTCACACTGTAACGCCCTGAAAAATCGGGGGTCATGCATAAACTCGACTCCCGAGTTCCCGAGTGTCACTTATCATGCATTTATGTTTTTTTTTTTATTAATCAAATTTAACTGCGCAATTTGGAATTACCTGAAGCGTGAAGCACAATCACACTAGTTTACTGAAATGAAGGAAATCTTACAAATATACAGGTCCAAAAATAATAAAGGGGTCGCCCAAGGCGTTGCCCAATTGGATAATGAAAAAAAAGCTATATCCAAAAGACTAAAGCGGAGCCCGCGGCTCAGCAAATCCAAATTCAGCCCGATCAAGCCGATGGAGAGCCGCCCATCAGCTGAAAGTAGGAGAACTCGTCCTCCTCGAGGGTAGCATCGCCATGCTCCACCTGCTCTGCATCCCCTGCATCTATGAGAGAGTCTGGTTGGTGTTTTAAAACACCGTCCCAGAGTGGGAGTGAGTGATCAACTCAGTGTGAACTATTAGTCTCAAGTTATCACAAACATCAGTTATATTGCGGATTTAATGAAAAGCAATCATTCACAGTCACTAAACTAATCTTATTAATGTGCATGCATGATGGATGAAATGATGCATGCCCTCGCCACAACTCTCCCTCAAGCGACTCCATCTTACGATCGCATATGACAACACTCCCTCAGAGCGACCTCGACTGCCGAGTCGCCAACTTAGCTAATGCGATGCAATGATATGTTAGCCAAGTTCTTAGTTAATTCCGTTCATCCAGCAGGTTTGAGAAACTAATTCAGTTGCGGTGCCGAGACCCTTCAATGCGCGAGGCCAGGGCACCGCGATCCGTGATCCCGTCAGGCTCCCCATCCCCGACTCCAAGCACATGGAGAGTGCTGAGAGGAAGGGATCGCTTCCGGTCACTACAGGGAGGTGCGTCACCCCAGCGTAGGCCGACAGCTCGGACACAGTGTCCCATTCCACCATGCCCGGCTCACGAGATGGTGGATCAATGCTCAGTTCGCTATCAGTGGGCTAACAACGGTGGTAGGGTGTGCCAGGTTCTATACATGTGTAAGCAATCAAGGTTAACAGATAAGATTGGTCAGTATTAGGCTATACCGCACAAGTTTAGGCAAACACGCAACAGACAACATCGGGTACGGGCGACCCATGTAGTCTAACTACTGCCGCCCATCCGCACTCGCCCAAACACACGGCCTAGCCCCAGGATAGTCCTACCAACGGGACCATCCTCACTCTCCTCATTTCCTGACCAACCCAAGGGTCGACAAACAGTCATGGCATGTTATTCATCATTGTTATCTACTAGCATAGCCGATATAATGCATACACATTCATCACACCCATCTGGAATTCTTCTACAAGCAAGCTAACAACGCATTTGAATAAGGTGCTTGTATGTAGTGTGTGTTTGTGTGGAAGTGAAGTACTTCCCGCATCTCATAGGACCAAAATGCGTAAACGTGAACGAGTCATACATGTTATGAGGAACAACATACATGGATCACCAAGACATGAGCATGTAAGCATTTGATTTTCTACCTAACCATGTGAGAGGCAAACAACATGTTATAAAGAACATTACACACAACTCCATCAAGACATGAACATACAACATTTATTGTAACCAAGCATATGAGAGGCAAGATCAACATTAAAAGAGAACTAAACATGCAAATTCATACGATTTCAACGAACATGAAATTCTTAGGTTTCCTCTAGATCCTCCAAACAACATCCCATACACACAAAATCATTAAACTCAAATTATAATTGATGCTATACCACCTAAGGATAATAGTCCGCACATTCGGATTCGTTGGAGGCTTGGAAACGACCTAGAGATGAGGGTTTTGGAGGTTGGCCGACCAGAATCCCTAAAACAATTCAAACATGAGAGAAATCCATGCATTTTCTTCTTCAATACAAGGATTTCAAGAGAAAGGAGTGAGGGATCTTACCTAGATGGCCCACGGACGATTTTCGATGGTTGTGGTGTAGGGTTTCCTCTTGGAGAAAGTGTAGGAGGTTGTGGGTTTGATCCTCTTGGGCCCCACCTTGATTGAGAGTCCACCTTGCTCACCTCCACTCTCACTACTCCCTTGCTCTCACTTCTTTCTCCTCTTTCTCTTCTCTCTTTCCCCCCTTTTCTCTTAGGGCAAAATCGTATGGGGAGAGGGGTGCCCAAATGAAACCCTTTATATAGTGCCAATTTTGGTGCAATTGGTCCCAAGTGTTCGGTCTTTACTATACTAACCCTATGGGAGGGTTTTTCTAGCCTATAGGGTGTACTAGTCGATATACACCGTAGGATAGTTAGTCCTAATGATGATCTACGTATGGACACAATCGGCCCGTCATTTCTACGCGCCGATTGACATATATGATTAGAAGTCTGTTCAACGGTCATCGATGGTCGATCGGGGACGCGGCTATATGGATGTGAGCGGAAAAATATCTTTAATCCACGGGTAAGGTTTGGTAGTAAACCGACGGTTCGAAATTCCCAACTTGGCATAAGAGTGGACGACTCAAATCACTTAAGTTCCCACAATTTCCCAAACTAGCCTTCTTGGGCTCCCTATTGAAGTTGGGGTGGGCCTAACGCCCCCCAGGCCGCCAAATTTGGTGGGTAGGTGTCTTATGGCTTAATTAGGGCCCATGTAAAATTTAGGGACAAACGGATGAACGGATATAGGGTCTGAGTAAGCGATTCCGTCCCTTAAGTGGCCCTGCGAGGGTCATTTTGGTGATTGAAGTGGTTCTGGCGGCCCTCTGGCCATGGAACTTATAGGATAGGGTCTTCATGGCCCGATGAGGGGCCATGCAAAATTTGGGGACGATCGGATATGGAGTTTGGTCGTATGGGTCTGATTCGCGATCAACGGTCATCGTGCCACGATCGGGGCCCAGATTTGGTGGACAAGCATTGAAAAATACATTAAACCTTCACCATAAATTTGGAAGAAATCCGACGGCTGGAAGGCCCGGAGTCTCAGTTTCTTTTGTCAGTGTCAGATTTTAATCTAGCATTGGTGGGGCGCATTGGGCAAGCGCCAGATGGTACTTCTGGGTGTCCACTGGGTCCGCAGTCCGTGATGGACCACAAGCCCAGTGAGATCTATGATTTTCTAAAGTTTTAAATTTTTCTGAACCTCCTCGGTCGTTGGGTGGCCTACACAGGCTGTTATTAAGTGTAAACAGGCCATCTGGCTTGGCGGCCCGTACTTGGTCCCATCATAACTAGACTGGTCCACCCCAGTATAAACTAACATTGAGTGATAATGGTCATTAAGTGATTTTATAAGTTAATTAAAAATAATTTTTAAGGATTTTTGAAAATCCAAAACAGTGAAAATCCAGGATGTTACACACACATAATACACGTTATATATTATGAATGTACTAAAGGCCTAGAGAATCGAACCAGCAGACTAACATTACTGTGGGGCTGGCGCATCGACACGGTTTGATAGAAGTACTGATTGATGGACCGTGCTCTGAATTGTCCTAGGTTGGATAATCTTAATTGCCAATTTCGGTAACTTTCTTATAATTTATATAGCATAAATGCATTTAGATCATCCAAACTGTCAAAATCATGAGCGTCATGAGGGATGTAGCATAGCCTGAAAACAACATGATTGGATGATATTATCCTATTGTTGGTTATCAAATTTATATTAAAAAAATGGTCATTCATCCATACTTAATAGGTAAAATGGGATGGTTGAAATCATCGAATCCATATGATTTTGGAGTTATGTTGTTTACAATATGGCTCATGATTTTGATAGTTTGGATTATTGTGCACATATGTTATTTGCACTGTCTATCATGGATGAGTTATATTACGTATGCTACAAGCCCATATGAGGACGCGTTACTCACACTACCTATGTTGTGGTAGTGCTATTAAAAATTAATGATATATTTCCTTGATTTATTTTATATGATCATTCATTAATTGGCCTAGTTATTGTGTGTAAAACATGTTTTTATCATTATGGATTTATTGATCTTAAAACACTTTGAGATTGGAAACGTTAGCTTGTGGTTGGGAAGAGTTGTAATCTATGGATCTCAATGCCTTGGCTATGACCATACAGGTACGTGGTAAGACCTATAGTATTATAAGTGGTCATCTTATATTTAGTGTTAAGATAGACAGTATCCATAGTTGGGCTTAACTCGGTGTCACTATGCCATCACACTATTGACTCTATTATTCATAAATGTAGCAAATATACATATTTTTTTCGAAGGATCAAACTCCAGGAATTGCCCACGTATCATGAACATCAAATTTCTAAAAATATATATAAACTAATGAATGGTTTAAATTATACCTTTGCACATTTAATCGCACGATCACTTTTCATTTATAAAATGTGCTGATGCCAATCATCCAACTTATGAGATGCTTCCCCAATTTATCACATATGTTAGGATCCTAAAAGAGAGCATGTCAGATTCTCTAGTAGGTACCGTATACAATTTTAGGATGTTACAGTATACAATTTTAGGAGTTTATACAATTTAGGACTTTATTAATATTTGTTGTACAAATTATCTTACCATGTATAGATGCTGAATATTAGGAATCAGTTAGATTCCGTGTATAGTATATACTTCCGTGTATAGATGAAATTGGAATATATATAATGAAAGTGGCTGAACTGACGGATGCAGTTTTTTTTCTAAAATTTCTCTACGTATTCTCTATTTTGACATGGTATCAAAAGCAAGGTTTGAAATTCTTGCCTGTTTTTGATTTTTTTTTTTCCTTTCTCGGGGTGGTTTCGGTGTTGATTTCGGAGCTGCTGTTGATATTTTCTGGTTCTTGGGTTTCTGTCAGCATCAAAAGTGGGTGTTTTTGGTTCGGTTCTTGCTGTTGGCACCATCGGTTGTGTTTTCCAGTTCTGGGCTCTTGTTTTTGGTTGGTTGTGGCTTTCAGAGATCTCTGGTGCTGTGTGCTTCTTTTTGGTGCAATATATTTTCTGGTGTGTATTTGTTTGTGTATTTTTTCTTCCACGGTGCAAGTTACAAGTTTCTGGTGGGATATTCTCTCTGTCTCTTGGTTGCATCATGTTATTAGATAAGTTGGAATCGTTCCATATTAGGTTTACAGGCAAAAATTATTCTGCTTGGGAGTTTCAATTTAAATTATTTGTTAAAGGAAAAGAATTGTGGGGTCATATTGATGGAAGTGCTCCCACACCTCAAGGTGTTGAGGCTTTGTCTAAGTGAGAAATTATGGATGCTCGGATTATGACTTGGATCCTTAGCTCGATTGAGCCTCATCTTGTTCTCAATTTGAAGCCTTATAAAACCGCTGCTATGTGGAATTATGTCAACATGGTTTATAATTAAGACAACTCCGCTAGGCGATTTCAATTGGAGTATGAGATGGCTCATTTCACACAAGGAAGTCTCTCAATTGAGGAATATCTTTCTGATTTTCAAACTCTTTGGGCTGATTATTCTGACATTGTTTATGCTAATGTTCCCACTGCAACTCTCTCTGTTGTCCAAGCAGTGCATGCAACCAGCAAGCGCGATCAATTCTTGATGAAGCTACGACCTGACTTTGACTTTGCACGGTCTAATATGATGAATCGTCATCCTGTACCATCTTTGGATGCCTGTTTGAGTGAACTTCTTCGTGAGGAGCAGCGTATCGTAACTCAGGCTGCCATGGAACATCGAGCTAATGTTAGTGCACCTGTTTCTGTGGCTTATGCAGCATAGGGGAGGAATAAGGGTAGAGATATGCGTGTTGTCCAGTGCTTTAGTTGTAAAGCTTTTGGTCATATTGCTCGGGATTGTTCCACGAAGTTCTGTAACTATTGCAAGAAACATGGTCATATCATTTTTGCTTGTCCCATTCGACCTGAAAGGAAGCAGGGCACTGCTTATCATGCCTCCACTGGTGCCTCTAGTTCTACTGCATTGCCTGCTGCCTCACCGGTTATTCCTATTCCTGCTCCTACAACCTTAGCAAACCCGAACACACTCACTCCTGAAATGGTACAACAAATGATCATTTCTGCTTTTTCTGCCTTTGGGCTCTCAGGTAATCATAAAGTTTCTTCTAAGCCATGGTATTTTGACTCCGGAGCCTCTAACCATATGACTAATACTGTTGTTCCTATTTCCAATGTCAGAAATTATGATGGAAATCTGAAAATTAACACTGCTGATGACAGTTCTCTCCCTATTAGTGCTGTTGGTGATCTTTCCTCTTCCTTAACTGATGTTTTTGTGTCTCCTGACCTCTCCACAAATCTTATTTATGTTGGTCAATTTGTTGATAATAATTATAATGTCCATTTTTCCCGTTCTAGTTGTGTTGTGCAGGATCAAGTGTCAGGGAAAATGATCGCAAAGGAGCCTAAAGTGGGACGCTTCTTTCCTCTTCACGTTTCTTCTTCCGCTATTATTCCTAGTTTTTCTTTTCTTTGCTTTGCATGTAATGTTGTTGGTTCTGGAAATAAGATGTGGCATAGACGTTTAGGCCACCCAAACTCTGATGTACTTCGTACTTTGTTTAATTCTGGATTATTGGGAAATAAAGCATGTTCTTTTCTTGATCTTTCTTTTGATTGTACATCATGCAAACTTGGCAAAAGTAAAGTTCTACCTTTTCCTCATCATGCATCTCGTGTCTCACAATGTTTCGATATTATTCATAGTGATGTTTGGGGGATTGCACATGTTGTTTCTCATGCGCATTACAAGTACTTTGTTATTTTCATTGATGACTTTAGTTGCTTTACTTGGGTTTACTTCTTCAGGGCTAAGGCCGAAGTTTTTTAATCTTTTAGCACTTTCTTGCACTTCTTGAGACTCAATTCTCTGCCAGCATCAAGGTCTTGCGCTTTGATTCTGGCGGCAAATACATGTCTAATGAGTTTCAGGACTTTCTTCAAAGTAAATGGATCATCTCTCAGCATTCTTGTCCTTCGACACTACAGCAAAACGATATTGTTGAGAGAAAAAATCGCCACCTTCTTGATGTGGTAAGAACTCTTTTACTTGAGTCATCTGTTCCTCCTCGCTTTTGGTGTGAAGCCCTTTCTATTGCAGTTCATTTGATCAATTGCTTACCCTCTCCTATGTTAAATCTTGTTTCTCCTTTCTTTAAGTTGTTTGTTCATTCTCCTTTATATTTTGATCTTCGTACGTTTGGTTGTGTTTGTTTTGTGCATCTCCCTACTCATGAACAACAAAAACTTATCGCTTAGTCTGTTAAGTGTGTTTTCCTTGGTTATGCTATCCTTCAAAAAGGTTATGTTTGTTATGATCCCCATGCTCGTCGTATACGGGTATCGAGGAATGTGATTTTATTTGAAAATCAATATTTCTTTCCATCTCATGTTGAGCTGTCATCTGCATCTTTATCTCTTCTGCCTAGTTTTTCTGATTCCCCAATAATTGTGGAAAGGTTCAAACTTGGTTTTGTGTCTAAAAGACGTAGTCGACATGAGTCTGTTTCCACTTCATCTGTGCCTCCTTCCAATCTTGACCTGACGCCTGATCCTACTCCTGCTTCCACTGCTCTTTATTGGTCTATTCGTCCTTCTCGACCCCCTAATTGGTATGGTTTCTTCTCTCCTATCTCTCTTGTCGCAACTTTATCCACTATTTCCATTCCCTCTTGCTACAACTAGGCCATGCAACATGAGTGTTGGCAAAATGCAATGCAAGCAGAACTTCAAACACTTGAGGAGAATCACACTTGGGATATTGTTCCTTGTCCTCCTACAGTCAAACCTATTGAGAGTAAATGAGTTTTCTCTGTAAAACTTCGTTCTGATGGCTCTTTGGACCGGTACAAAGCTCACCTCGTAGCTTTGGGTAACAAGCAGGAATATGGGGTTGATTATGAGGAGACATTTGCTCCTGTTGCTAAAATGACCATGGTTTGAACCATCTTAGCTAGGGGTGCACACGGGTCGGTTTGGTCCGGTTCTGGGGTAAAACCGGAACCGAACCATTCCTAACGGTTCTGGGATTTTCGGAACCGGAACCGGACTGTTCACACACTAGAACCGAACCAGAACCGGACCGTGAAGACCGGTTCGGTTCCGGATCGGTTCCACGGTTCTGGATTTTTAAAAAATTTAACAAAAGAAGAAAAAAAGGTGAAAAAATAATCCCCTACAGTCCCTTTGCAATTTTCTCAGTGTGGCCCACTCCACATTCAAATCGTCGATCTGTACTGTCCATTGTGTACAGAAGGGAGATTTAACCCTTGGCAATGTGGCATTATGAAACCATGCAGGCTGTTGTAGAATTATGACCGTTGAACATGAAATGGACGGCGGAGTAGATAAGTTCATGGGCCACGCTGATTTTCCTCCAAAAGCACTAATTCCTGATGGTTTTTCGTCCTCAATCTCATGAACGGAGTAGATTTTTTAAAAGACTTCAGTAAGTGGGCCACCAAACTTCACAGAGTCGACGTACGTCAACTCTGTTGAAACAGAGCTTCCGTCCTTTTGTTGTGGGCCACCATCATGCAGGGAGAGATGGATCTGAACCGTTCATCGGGTAGAGGGGGTAGAACCCATCAAAACCATGTTGAGCTTTCTTTGCCTTGTACATCCTCGTGATCTCTACAACGATCGAAAGAAGGCCGTCTGACTGCTTTTAAGGCTTGATTATTTAGGTGGGCTATATCATCAGATGATCAAAGCTCACCATTCACGGTCTAAATTCCAAGAGAAAGACAATGGACGGTGTGGATCTGGGCCACGGTTCGGTTAACGGTTTGGTTTGGTTCTGCGTGCCCTTGAACCGGAACCGAACCGTATCCAACGGTTCTGGAAATTTTGGAACCGGAACCTGAACCGGTGCTGTCTAGAACCGGACCAAATCGGACCGATCCAACGGTTCCAGTCCGATTCCACGGTTCTATTGGTTAAATGTGCACCCCTAATCTTAGCTATTGCCGCTTCACAGTCGTGGCACCTACATCAGATAGATGTGAAGAATGCTTTTCTTCATGTGATTTCCAGGAAGAGATTTACATGAAGCTTCCCTTTGGTATGACTACTTCTTCTACTCATGATGTCTGTAAGTTAAGGCGTTCTCTGTATGGGCTCAAGCAGGTGCCCCGGGCTTGGTTTGAGAAGTTTTGCAATACACTTATTTTCTTCAGTTTTATATAAAGTCAGTATGATTCTTCTCTCTTCTTTCACACGTCTGCGTCAGGTATAGTTCTTCTCTTGGTTTATGTGGATGATATTATCCTTACTGGCATTGACTGTGGTTTGATTACTAAGCTTCAGCAGTAGTTACATGCAACTTTTCATATGAAAGATCTTAGTCAGCTCACATACTTCTTAGGATTGGAAGTTCATCATCGAGCCCATGGTATTTTCGTGAATTAACATAAGTATATTCAAGATCTTATCACTTTGGCTGGTTTGGAGGACACTTCTTCTGTTGATACTCCTATGGAGGTAAATGTCAAATACAGGAAAGATGAAGGGGACCTTCTGGATGATCCTACTCTCTATCGACGCTTGGTTGGGAGTCTTATCTACTTGACCACTACTCGACCTGATATCTCCTATGATGTTCATCAGGTTAGCCAGTTTATGTCTTCTCCTCGGCATCTCCATCTTGCTACAGTTTGCTGCATCATCCGCTATCTTCGAGGTTCACCTACTCGTGGGTTGTTCTTTCCTACTAGCTCCTCTCTTCAACTTGTTGCCTATAGTGATGCTGATTGGACTGGGTGTCTTGATACACGTCGATCTACTACTGGTTGGTGTATGTTTTTAGGTGATGTTTTAATTTCTTGAAAATGTAAGAAACAAGATCGTATTTTTAAATCCTCTACTGGGGCCTAGTATCGGGCCATGTCTACTGCTTGTTCTGAAATTGTATGGCTACGCGGTCTTCTTGAGGAGCTTGGGTTTCCTCAGACTACTTCTACCCCTCTTCATGCTGCTAACACTAGTGCTATTCAGATTGCCACCAATCCCATTTTCCATGAACGCACGTACATTGAGGTTGATTGTCATTCTATTCGACACACCTTGGATAGTCGGGTTATATCTCTTCCTCACATCTTTTCTGATCTCCAAGTGGCTGATGTCTTCACCAAAGCTATGACTCGACAACGGCATCAATTTCTTGTTGGTAAATTGTTGCTAATTGACTTACCAACATCAATTTGAGGGGGGATGTTACCGTATACAATTTTAGGATGTTACAATATACAATTTTATGAGTTTATACAATTTAGGACTATTAATATTTGCTGTACAGATTATCAGATTATCTTACTATGTATAGATGCCGAATATTAGGAATCAGTTAGACTCCCTGTATAGCATATACTTCCGTGTATAGATGGAATTGGAATATATATATATATATATAATGAAAGTAGCTGAACTGACGGATGCAGTTTTTTTCCAAAAATTCTCTACGTATTCTCTATTTTGACAGGGCCAAGGATGGTGTAGATTGTCCACTCCAGGTGGACCACAAAAAGAAGATGGAGAATGAAGGATGAAGATGAGAAGGAAAACTCTTACTTACACACACAAAGTGGGGATGTCCAAGGGGAGAAACGTCCAAGCTCTCTCTCTCTCTCTCTCTCTCTCTCTCTCTCTCTCTTTTGGGTTCATCTATATATAAAGGAGGGTTTAAGGTTTGCTTAGAAGGTGGGATTAGGTAATATTGAATTGCATTTGGTCCAATGCAAATTCCATCTGGTGTTTGGAAACGATAGGAAGGATTGGATTAATCCAAGTATCATAACATTAAGTCTACGTAGGAGATATGGTTGGATTTTTAATTCCACTACATCTATGGCTCCTACATCGATGCATGTGTTTTATCCATGTTGTCCATCCATATGCACCATTTACACGTGATAATCAAGTTGCATATACATGCATGTGATGGGCATTAGTTGTGAAATTTGATTCATTAATTACAATTCACGGTCCACCAAATACAGGTTTTACTTAATACAAAATAACTTGGTATTTCCAAACATATAATCATTGTGTAATAAATGTGTTAATTCCACAAAATGCAATTCCATACCATTTAATCGTGTCTTCCAAACAGGTACTTAGGGTTTTTGGGTTGCATATAATATAATGCTCTGCCACCATATAGACTTCGGTATACCCCACTATGAAGGAAGTTCATTAATTCGCCTTACAAGTGTATATACTTATGATCTATCCTTTGACATTTTTTTTTATATATAAAAATCATCTAACATAAGTTTAGATTCGATACTGATCACGTAGTGGACCATCAGATCAAGGCCATTAGATCATCATCAAGTGCGATTAGAACTATCTTAATGGTTAAAACAAAACTTTAACAATTGAAAAATTATTTTTAAAGCCAATTAAAACCTTCTAAGTATTGGCCCTGATGGTAAAATCACTTGATGATTCTTTGATCTAATCGTATTTAGTCTTAAACAAGTCCCATGGTAAACTTAGTTGACTCTTTTTGGCCTGTGCAATACTAAATGAATCTTAATGGACATACCTAGCATCACTCACTGTCGGTGACCTCTAAAAAACCTCACAAAGTAAACCTAATTAAGCGGTAGAATTAAGATCCAAAACCCTTATAAATCCTGAAATCTAAGGATTGATAAACTTATGCATACGATCACCACTTTGATTACACAATCACAATACTCTAGGCTAACAGGCTCCCAAACTATCCACTTGATCTTTGATCTACTAACGTAAGTGTCCAAAGATCCATAGTAAGATCTTATGTCTATGTCACACTTACACTCTTATGCATGATAAGAGCAAAAGGTATAACCAATGCCAAGTCGATAATTTCTAATAGGATAACCATACATTTTCATTAATGATGCTACGTATGTATCTTAAGCATATGTTCTGGTTATTGCTCATCAGGATACTAAGATCCGTGGAACAAAGCTCTTTTCGGTCAATAGTTATCACCTATATATATTATGCTTGATTAAGTTAACACTAAATTAAATTATCTAAGGCACATGATATATATCCACAATACCCATGTTTATCAAGATTAACGGTTGAGATATACTCTATCACATCCACAGAATTAACTATAATTATATATCAGCAATCAAAATCTTTAATAGTCATAGTTAATTAAACTAAAATGAGATTAACTCATTTTTAAGCATTTGCCAAATAAGGCTTGAGTTGTTTAGGTTTTTTTTTTTTTTTTGTCAGTGCATTTTAGTTTCCACGACTATTATTGACTTCATTTAAATATTTTTTGTTATAACCTTTGAATATTTAAAATTTTCTGTCATGCAAGATTAACAGTAGTAACAAAAATGTCAAAGACTTGTTTGTTTACATTTAATATAGACAGAGATATCTGACGTAGACTAAAGATTTTTCTTGAAAATGCGCCTAATCATTCTCAAAAGAGCTAGTTCTCACTCATTGTGTTACTGAATTTCTATTTATCTTCCCCTCAATTTCCATGTCATGTGTCCTTTTGTGTGAATTCGAGGAGATCAACGACCTGCAGCTGCCTGCATGATACCTGATAACTTGTCGTGCCGTCTTAATCCTCCTGTCAAAATGGCATCCGTACCATGCAAATTGCAAGCTACCGGACCTGTCAGGTAGGTCACCCGTCTAAAAAAAATAAAAATAAAAATCAGGCCCATCTACTTATTAGGTGGTCCACACCTATACAATGAGTTAGAATGTCAGTTATCTGTCAAATCCAACAGTGTGGCCCATCTGATGAGATGACCAGCCTGATTTTTTTCAGAGTACCTATGTGATGGGCCCACTATTTGTATGGTACAAATGTCCTTCACAAGGGATGCATTATGCTGAAAGAGGGGACAGCATGACAAGCTACCATGCAGGCAACTGTAGGAATTTGGAGAATTATTTTTATTTTTATTTTTATTATTTTATTATTTTTTATTTTTATATTGTATGGCCTCGACAGTGTGACTCGTAGTGTCAACGTTATGGATTACTTAACTGTTTGATTGCCACTGGCCCACATCTCCATCCGAGATATCTATGCAGAACCGTTGGTTTTCTATAACTTAGATGGGATTAACAAATGTACACTTTGCTGATCATACGTAGGCTGCCGTAGGTGTGGAGTATCGTCTGGCAATCTACACGGTCGGTGGATCTGATGTTCGGTCCACAACATGGATGGGTGGGAAAATCGGATGTGAACAATTGTGTATTTTCTCCATGACCATAAAGTCAAGTGGTGGGGCCCACCTGTGGTCTACAATGGTCTAATTTTTGGTGGGTCCCTCCGAACTAGTGGGGTGCGTGAGATGAATGGATCAGATGACATATACACAACAAGAGAGCCCACAAACAATAGGGAAGTTTATGTTGGTTGGGTGTCCCTTTCCAACCGTTCCCGTGGTGTGACTCACCTGAGTTTCTGTAGGGCTGGTTTTTGGTCCAATAAGCTAACATAGAAGGGAACATCTAATGGACGGGGTGGATCTGATTCAAAGTTGATGTGGGCCCCACAACAGCTCGTGGTAGTGGTATTGGTGCCATATGAGCAACTTAAATTGATTCTCGGGTCTTACTCTTACGCCAGTGGCAGACTCTCAGGAGTTTCAACACCTGGTAGAGGGTTCGAGTACCCATAGGTGGTGAAATCCCACCCTGGCGAGAGTTTGTGGTGGTGTGTGTGCGTGTGTTTTAAAAAAAAAAAAAAAAAAACTTAAATTGATTCTCAAAACTTTATGTAGCGTTTGGCTGCGCAATTGAATTTCATTGCACTTTCACGGTCAACCTCCATGCATTGCCTTGGGGGGCCACATGCGGAGATAATCCAGGTGATTCAAACCGTTCATCTTTTGGTCAGTACAATGGACAAGCCACGGTCATAAAATCACGCCGAAGAGATGATTTCTGACCGTTGATTTGTGAGCAGTACACTGAATCTGCCATGATAGCCATTGGACCTCACGATCAAGTGATCAGAACCGACTGATCTAATCATGGATGGGGGTTTCTCCCACAATTGCCCAAATTAACCCCACTTTACACCTTTGGAGTATTTGCAAATGATAGTGGGATGATCGTCTATTTGCAGGCCATTGCTTGAACGGTTAGGATCTTCCAATCAATAAGATATTCGAATCATCGCCCATGCCAAGACCGACTCAATAGTTCGGATTATGAAAACCATGGCCCACAGGGTGTGTTTGCTGTTAGGCCGGACCTTAAAATTAAAAGGAAGTTTGAGGGACCCGGTACATCACAACGTGATTATGGTCCAGTTTGTACATGTGGGGCCCATGTTTTAGGGGATCCCAACCGTTGAAATGAAGGAAGAAATAATCAATGGCTGAAAGATAAAGCATCACTGAGAATAAACGATTTCAGGCGTTGAATCGGTGGCTTATAAATTAGGTAGAAGACACAAGGACGGTCGAAAAAAAAGGGATCATATATCGAGTGGATGGAGTCATCCAATCTCGAAAGCTTTACGGTCATACTCCATCTATGATGAGGACCATAAAATCAACGGCCTACAATCAACGTGGCCTAATCGTACGTAATGGATGCATCGGAACGCTATTCTTGTTGTCATGCATCAGCACCGTACAATATTCCTTCAAAACCAAGGTTAGGTATTTGATACTCCGACAGAGTATGAAGTTTGATATGCAGGCGGTAAGAATTGTACATCTAACTTACATTAACTCAAATTAAATCGACTAAATTGTATATTCCAGTGTCTCTATATCACAATCCAAAAATCAGATTAGTTAAATAATCCTAACCTCTGATTCATAAACACTTGAATAGAACCATTAGATATTTTTATTTTTAACCGTCCAATAAATGCCCACCGATCTGATAGTCAGATAATCAAATAAGTGTAGTTTTCTGATGATGATAGCCTAACCTATTTTTGGGACAATTTAATTTATATTTTACGTCTGCCACGTATTCAATTCCTAAGTCACTACCAGCCGCCTGCGTATCATCCATCATGCTCTGCCCAATTAATTATACGGTCCTGATCCATTAGAATGTGCGTAGCGTCCTAATGCCCCCATATCTTACAAGTTTAGCAACGGTTCGTTGATCTAGACCTTTGACATTATTAGGCCCACTTCAGATTGGGGGATGTCCAAAAAATCTTCAAGATTGGTGGATTCTATCCATTAAATCTTAGAACATTTAAACGGTTGGCAGTATTTTCCTCCCAACTGTATATCTCCGGGACACGGATCGAAGGGCTTTTGAACGTCGGATCTGGAAGATTTTTTAAGGAGGCACGTACGATGGGCAGTAGAGCACACGAGATCAACAACCTAGATCATGGTCTCCATAGGCCCCACTTGTACGGACGGATTTGCCCACAGGGACACTTTCTATTCACGTAATATGCATCATGACTTTATAAATCAACGCACGTGTTTGGACGGTTGCCGACACACCCCTCAGATTAAGTATTAAGCTAGGAGAAAAATTCCCCATTCTCTGATGAGTGGGGTCCACCTCCTATACGAACCAATCAGAGGTTATCTGCACACCTTTAATACTCTGGTAGAGTTTGCCTAATGATACACAGGCACTTATAATTACTTAAAAATTGTAAACGTAGAAAATAATTAAATCAAATCAAACTGTTTAAATCATCTGTCCTACATAAGATGTATGATGAACTAAAAATTACACTTATTTGATTATCTGACTATTAGATTGGTGGACGTTTATACTCAATGGTTAAAAATAAAAAATATCCGACAATCTTACTTCAGCAAAAAAGTGTCCACCAATCAAAGGTTAGGATTGTACAATCAATCTAATTTTGGACATGGAACTTTGCAATGATGAATTCCACATTTTTGTTATTCTAATTTAGTAGTGGAGATGCAAATTTCAGTACTTTGAAATAAGATAATCCGTTGGAAAGAAAAATACAAAAGCACTAGGGCCACTGTCATGGCACCTTGTGAAAAAGAGGCCCGTATATGAACTTTGTCATTTAGACAAGCTAAAGCTGATAGTTCATCTCTAGATGGTGGTGTCTCACCCACCATACACGTGGCATGAATGTACATCAATCATACCTTCCAAATTCCAGGCCCACGGTGGATGGTGCAGATTCCGTAAGGTACATCATGGGAATATCCTTACCAACCTCAGTGCTATTCTATTGGGCAATGGACAGAAATGCAAGAGTTATATAATGCTGGGCCTGAGAGGTTGCACCGTACGGTTAAGATTCTCGGTTTGAATAGGTGGGGCCCACGATTCGTTTGGGTTAACCTAAACGGTTGATATGAAAGGACTCACCGTGGGTGCGCCCATGGGCCAAAAAACCCCATATCAAAAGGTCCTATCTATATAATGTTTCGCCGTTTCTCTTGGATGAATCTGAACGGTTGGTGGATTCTCTCTTTAACCTTTCCATTGGTTGACAGTCCATTGGAGGGTTAGGATTTCTTCATTTTTGGGTGTGAACGGGCCACCGACAGTGCAGCCGGTTATAAAACTTGGATGCGGCTTCGGTGGATCCCTGATTGTGGGGCCCGCCGTGATGTATTGGTTGTATATCCAGGCTGTCCATCCGTTTTTTTCAGACCATCTTAGAACATGGGCCCAAAAATGAATCAGATCTCTTATCTCATGTGGACCAGGTTATATTAGAATGAGTTTTAAAATTTAAAAATAAAATAAAATTTACATTTGTTAATCAATTTATCTTAATTATGTTTAGTTTGTTCTCATATTAGAAATTTATTAGAAAACTAAGTTTTTATATTAAAATTCTTCACTAATCCTTTGTATCTGAAAAAAGTACAAAAAATAATGTACACAAGCATATGAAATATCTGAAATATGGTAATTTGCAACCTCATATGCGTGCATGTGGTTCCAACTCGAGCTCAATGAGCGAGAATAACGATGGGATAATGATTTTCACCTTTAAAAATTTGTAGGGTTCACTATAACATTTATTTTTCATCTAATCTATTCATGATCAAAAATATCTGATGAAGAGGATTTATTGATCCGAAACTTCACCCCAAGAGAGTTTCAATGGTAGATTGCCCCCACTACTTTTTTGCATTGTGGTCCAATTTATTGTTAGATCTATCTAACATGAGCTCTGGATTCGGTACATTTTCTTTTCCTACCATTGATAAAGACATCCATCCATATAGTTCATAACGTCATTCCTACCAAAAATATTAGCATGATTCAAAACTTCAAAGGGCCCCACGAATTCTCATTTTAGATCAATTCTTTAACCTCATGTCCTAACTCACAAAACAGATGGACGGTGAGGATTTCTCACAAACATCACAGTGGCTCCACCTGCGTTCCCAGCGCAGGAACTTCCCGCGAAAGGCTTTCCCAAGGATCCGCGTCCAGTCCAGGACGGAAATGGATTGACTACTCCCCCAGCCACCATGGTCGGTGCTTTGTTAGCCCCTCCATGATGTATGTGTTTCATCCATTCCGTTCATCCATTTTTATAGATCATTCTAGTGCTTTACACAAAAAATTAGAGAGATATAAATCTTAGGCGGACCACACCATAGGAAAACAATAATGATTGGATGTGCATCATTAAAATCCTCCTAAGGGCCACTGTACTGTTTATTTGACATCCAATCTTTTTATTAGGTCATACAACCCAGATGAAGGGAAAAAACAAAGATCAGCTTGATCTTTTATGGCCCCAGGTTTTTAATGGTCGTTTCAACATCTTTTCTGTAATGTGGTTTAATTGAGATTGTGATATACCTAAGTTTTTGTCTCATACCATGAAATGATCTGAAAAAATAGATGGATGGCATGGATGAAACAGATACATCATGGTGGGGCCCACAGAGCACCGACCACCAGCCATTGTTCGGTGGTAGTGGGAGTAGCCAATCCGTTCCCGTCTTGGTGGCGTGTTTAACTAGGACATGGATTGCGTACTACCCCGCTTCGTCCCCGGCTCCGAGTAGTTATTAGAGATCCCACCGTAATGTATATGTACATCCAAACTCCAATCCCTTCATATTATTTTAAGATGAATACAAAATGAGGCAGATCCAACGCTCAAGTGGACCACACCAAATAATAATCTTGGTTGCATTAAAATGCACCAGTTGCATTAAATGCAAGAGATCAAAGTTACGTGAGCCACTGTGATGTTTTTTCATCATCCAACCTATTCATTAGGTCATGTAGACGTGTGAAAACACAAATATCAGCTTGATTTGAAACTTCTCCAGCTCTCAAGAAGTTTTTAACGATGGACATTCAATCCCCACCTCATGGTCCAACTAATCATTGAACCTGCTTCTTTTTTGGATCACACCTTAAATTATCTGAAAAAGTTGATGGACGGTGTGGATCAAACACATAAATCATGGTGGGGCATAAAGAAGTTTCACAAGTTAAAGGTTAATTTTGTACTGTGCAAACAAAAAAATTTCCGTAATAACTTGAAAATGGTTACTTTTAAAAGCAAAAAATTGTTGTTTAATGAAAAATCACAGAGCGCATTCCGTGTTCACCATTAAGCCAGACTCCTATCACGGAAAGAATTTCGTGAAAAACCACTTAGTGCTTTCCATCTTTCGTGTTAACAACGCATTAACAAATACCACTAAACACAAAAAATTTTTCCCATTCTGCGTTAAGTGCAAAAATTCAGTGTTAACAAACATGGCCTAAGTCTTTATATTAAAATTCCTCACTAATCCTTTGTATTGGAAAACAAAAGTACGCCATAAACGTGGCGTGGTGTATTTGATCAACATGCACCAATATGCATTTATTACACCGCTTGCATGCGCCTCAGTTCTAACAACTATTTACATTTTCTTTATAAAGACATCTCTCCATTGTAAAATTATTTGAAAATTCTCTATTATCTGGATTTTCCTTCTGTGTTCTTTTTGGGCATTAGTTTGAATATTTTTAAATTCATGTGGCTGTGATCAAGAGTGCATTAGATCTAAGTTGTTCATCTTAGAGAAGAGTCATTGTATCCTTGGGCAAACTTGATCAAGAGTGCATTAGATCTAAGTTGTTCATCTTGGAGGAGAGTCGTTGTATCCCTGGGCAAACTTGTTGGGACCTAGTGTATTATTGATCATCTTCCAGTGGAGCAAATCCGTCTTTAAGATAATGACAATAATACGCCTCACCTCTCCAGATCCTTTCGTTATAATTTCTTGAATTTTTTGTTATATATCTGTATTTTAAAATCAACAATTTAAAGACAAATTTCTCTTTAAAAAATATCGACACTATGGTTACTGTTTCCTAGACTCGTATAATCGAGATTTTTCATGGGAAGAACTTTAAAAAATAAAGTAATATATGACTACCATCAAGTTGATTTATGTTATTAAAGATTTTTGCCCCATTATTTAAGGTAAATGAGTCAGCGACATCTTTATAATTATCAAAATGGAAGATTAATGATGACTATTTGCGCCGGAATCATATTCTGAATGCAATGACCAACGAGAACTATGATATCTATTGTTGTTTATCCATTGCTAAATAATTGTGTAATCATCTTGAAAAAAAATTCAAATATGTAGTTAGTCATTACATTGATTTTAAAATGTCTGATGATAAGTCTGTAGTATATCGGGTGCATGATTTACAGAAGATAGATCATGAAATCTCGTATAAAGGTATGATGATTGTTCTAAGTTACTATAACAATGGAAAAACTTCGATAATCTTTAAAAGAGTATAAAAATTCTCTAAAGTATAAGAGAAAGGACATGCGTTTGGATGACCTCATTCTTCACATACTTATAGAAGAGGAAGCTAAAAATCATGATAAACATTATCTGAATTTAGAATTTATAATTAAGTCCCACCTTGTTGATAATAATCAGAAGAGTTAAGAAAACAGAAGGTTTGGACCATAAAAGAAAAGACATCCACATGGCCAAAGGAAAAAAGAAAAAAAAAAAAAGATGAATAATAATAAGAATGAAAGATTCTATATGTGTGTGAAAAATGGACACATTACTAAGAAATGCTGATTTTGCAAAGGAGATAAGAAGGAAAAAGAGCATGCACATGTTGTTGAAGAGTTTGTGGGAGTCATCACCTAGACACTCATTATTTGTGGCTCAAATGAGTGGTATATTGATTCAAGTTCCACCAAGTATTTTTGTTACGACCGTAATTCCTTTCCTCCTATGGGAATGTAGAGGATGCGAGAGATATTTTTATAAAAAATTCGTTCAAAGAAAAGGTTGTTGGTAAGGGGAAAGTGAGCTTGAAGCTTACTTATGGAAAGTTGTTGTTTTTTCTTGACGTGCTGCATATACCAGACCTATGGAAGAATCTCGTCTTTAGTTCGATTATTGACAAAAATGTGTATAAGTTAATTTTTGAATATGAAAAATGTATTTTCTCTAAAAATGATACTTTTATTGGAAAAGTCTATTTAACTGAAGGATTATTCAAACTAAGTGTTATGAATGATAACGGTGCTAATTATTCTGTTTACTTGATTAAGTCTCTTGATATGTGACATGTTAGACTAGGTCATGTGAATTATTATTCTCTTAAAAGTATTATTAGTATGTGACTTATTCTTAAAGTGGAAAAGAAAAACTAAAATAAATATGAAATATGTGTACAATTTAAGTGTTGTGTAATTTCTATGCATTCTATAGGGCACGGTCGACCGTTAGAATCCATGGTCGACCATGACTCATTGTGATGTTCACGGTTGACCTTGGAATTCTACAATCAACTGTGACTCGATGTGATGTTCACGGTTGACCGTCGATCGACCATGGTGCGACTGTCCGATTTCACAATTTTGCGCAAAATATGGTATTAAAGCTCGATTTTATGAAATATGTGTACAATTTAAGTGTTGTGTAAATGCCATGCATTCTATAGGGCACGGTTGACCGTTAGAATCCATGGTCGACCATGACTCATTGTGATGTTCACGATTAACCTTGGAATTCTACAATCAATCGTGTCTCGATCTGATGTTCATGGTTGACCGTCGATTGACTGTGGTGCGACTGTCCGATTTCACAATTTTGCGCAAAATATGGTATTAAAGCTCGATTTTATTTATTTATTTATTTAATTTTCCATTAGGGCTTAAACCAAACACAAGTATTTTCTTTCAAGAGGTTAGGGTTTGTCAAGGGAGAGGAGTTTCTATACTTGTAAAGGTTTTGAAAAGGATTTCTAAAGGGATTTAGGGGTTTCTTAGAGGTGCGTATCGCAAGGGGAGATCGGGTACATATGTAATCGAAGAAGAGTGGGTTTACTCACAACAAAGTGGTATCAAGGCGTCAGGTTAGATGTTTGGGTTTGAGTGAAGATGTTAGGATCAAAATTTAATATACAGAAGTTTGATGGGAAGAACAATTTCAATTTATGGCAGTAGAAGGTCAAGAATATTCTAGTTTCACAAGGGTTGAGTACGGTGTAGTTGGAAACAAAATCGAAGAAAATGTCGAATGATGACTGGAGCGATCTCGGGAAGAAAGCTATGAGCACCATCTATTTGTGTCTGTTGGATGAGGTTAAGTACAACGTCTTAGATGAGAAATCTCTCCTGAAGATGTGAAAGAAGCTAGAAGACTTTTTTTTTTTTTTTTTTTTTTTTTTACACACGCACACACACCCCCACACACTGTTGCAAGTCCCACACAAACCCGGTAAGTCATTTGTAAGGAAGAAGACAACTTTGAAGTCCCTCACAAATAAGTCATTTGTGAAGAAACAACTTTTCGAGCTGAAATTGAAGGAATGATCGGATCTCCTAAACCACATGAACTTGTTTACAAAGATATGTAGCAAATTAGTATGACTCAAATTGATGATCAAGGAAGAAGACAAACTAGTGCGACTTACAACATCACTTCCCTTGTCATATGACCATCTCGTCACTACTATGCTGTATGTAAAGAATATAGTGAATCTTGGAGAAATAATTGTAGTGCTCATTTCCAATGAGATGAGGAAGAAGTCAAATGATGCGGATTCTCAGGCGAAAATACTATTTACGAAAGAGGGTCAAGGACGTGGGTGATCCGTGGAGCGATATCGATCTGACAAAAAGAAAAAGTCCAGATCAAAGTCGAAGGTCAATGACAGATGCTTTTATTGCGACATTAAGGGACACTTCAAGAGTGACTACCAGAAATGAAATAATGATATGGAAAGCATAATCAAAGGAAAATGGAACACAGGTGAATAAACGAGTGTAGTAGAAGAGACCTCAGAAAGAGACATCCTCTCGGTCTATTCAGGTATGAGTCGTCTCTCAGACACTTGGATTATATATTTAGGATGTTCATATCACATGTGCTTGAATATGACTTGGTTTGATTCTTACAAGTCCTATGATGGTGGAAGTGTTCTGATGGAAAATGATGCAGTGTTCAAGGCATCGGAATAGGGACCTTCAAGGTAAGGATGTTTAACGGAGTCATTCAGACTCTTGGTGATATCAGGGATGTTTAACGGAGTCATTCAGACTCTTGGTGATATCAGGCATGTCCCAGATTTTACAGAAAAACTTAATATCCTTGAGAGTTTTAAATACGAATGATTACACATTCACTGCATCCGGCGGTGTATTAAAAGTTAAAAGAGGTAAAATGGTATTAATGAAGGAACATAAGGTTGAAAATCTGTACAAGTTGGTCTCGAGTATAGTTATGGATGAGGTCACCACTACCTTACAGTAGAAAACAATACATATGATATAAATTTGTGACATATGCGGTTAGGGCATACGAGCAAGAGGGGCATGATGAAACTCTATAAACGAAAATTGTTGAAGGGAATTAAGGTATGCTATGTGGATTTCTGTGAGTATTGCATTCTAGGTAAGTAGTGTTGGATAAGGTTCAAGATTGCTATATACACTAAGCAGTGGGGTGCTCGACTATATCAATTTCTATGTATGGAGAGGGGCACAATACTTCATGACCAACTTGTCTTAATTATGTTTAGTTTTATCTTACATTGGAAAGTTGTTAAGAAAAATAAGCCATTATATTGAAACTCCTTACTGATCCTTTGTATTGGAAAGCAAAGGTACGCCATGGGAGTAATCTCGCACGTGCACGTGCAACCGTGGCAAGGTGAGACAAGGCGCAGCGTAACGCAATCTTTGATTAGACATTTTTGATTTTCTCGGTACACTTACCTAAAGTTAATAAGTCGGCATGCGCCAACATAGATTTATTGCGCCGCATGCATGTGCCTCAAGTCCCAACGGCTACCTCACTTTCTTGTATAAAGATATCCTCTTTTAATTCCGAAAATTTTCTTTTATTTGAATTTTTCCTTTGTATTCTTTATGGGTAAATTAGTTCCAGTATTTTGGAGTTAGTGTGATTGTGATTAAGAGTGCACTAGATCTAAGTCATTCATCTTCAAGGAGAGCTGTTGTATTTCAGGAGTAGACTTACTGGACCGTGCATCAGGGATTGTCTTCATAAGAGGGGCAAATATGTTTTTAAGACAATGATAGTAAGTTGTCTCAACTCTCTAAATTCTTACGAATAATATTATTTTAGTTTATTATTTTTAAAATTTTCTTCTATTATTATTCTAGTTTATTATTTTTTAAATTTTCTTTTATTATTATTCTAGTTTATTATATTTGTTAAAGCTAACTAATCACACCACCAAAAAAATAAAGGTAAAAAAAAAAAAAAACTAATCACACCACCATAAAAATTGTGATTGACAATAAAAGTGTCTTGGAGGCCATGATACAAAAGTTTTGGATCAAGCCAATATCTGTGTTGTCCCTTCGACCCGGTCTTGGATGGAAAATAAACATTCCGGTAGGCCCCAAGGAGTTTTTAATGATGGTCGTTCAAATCACCACTCTTTCCTGTGGTGTGGTTCAATGAGACATGGATCTAATTTATTTTTAGTCCCATCTCTTAAAAGGATATGAAAAAACAGATGAACGGCGTTGATATACAACAAATATCATGTGGGCCCCATAGTCAGGGATCCATCCAAGTCGCATCCATATATCTCTAGAAACCGCAGTCTACGGTACCGAGGCGAAATCAGATAGTTAAGATCGTTCAATGCACTGCAATCTTGAGTTAAGATCGTTCGATGCACTGCAATCTTGAGCTCTACTCCATCCAAGATGGGCCGACGGACGACATCTTGGATGGCTTTCGTTGCTGAACCCGCCCGCCACGCGTACGGTTGGATCTTGACCAACACACTTGAATAATAGTGGAGGGTGTAGATACCGTAGATCTTATGGTATTACATGCATGATGAATCGGGCACATGACAAAAACTGAAAAGTCACCAAAAACGCTTTTTAAGAAGAGCCACGAAGACGAAGCGAATAATGATTTAGAGATACCACCTTCCATCTATCATAAGAAAATGATTTTTTCACGTTAAAGATATTATTTTCTTAATACCATACGATCTAAGGTGGTTACCTTGTCTTTAATCAATTGCATTTGAAATCCCAACCGCTATTAAAAATATAGCAATTATTCGATTTTCGGGCCCAGGGATACGTACAATATCGATAGGGTTCTTGGTTGTACAAGTGGGGTCCATTGTTCGGTGATCTAAACCGTTGATATTTTCGTTGTTAGGACTTGTACTAAAATCTGACTGATGGAAAAATCTTAAACCTTTCAATAGATGGGAAACAAAATAACGGTCCAGGAAGAGAATTGTAAGTATTCTGTAAAAATTGGCTTTTAATCGATGGTATTTTTAGGTCCTGTGCCCATCTAAGGTGGGTCCCATCATATCAACGTTTCTGATTGGTGAAATGACGGTATAAAATCAGATTAAGAAAAACTGGACATGAATTTCTGTATACAACTGAGTTACACCTTCTCCTTCGAATACGTATAACGTTCAACGGACTGGCACGTGGGAGAGCGCGATGCATGGCTACGGGTGTGCCACGTGGCGCGGGAGCTGCCCCGTGCTAGCCGTCTGCTGGAGTGTCGGTGGTGTGGGTTAGGTTAGTGGGCGGAGAGTGCTAGGTGCATTTGCGGGAGGATATTAATGAGACGAATCGCGACACGTGTGTCGATATGAAACGTGTATTCGAGATCCGAACGGTTCATAAGGTGCGTATCACAGTTTAAAATATCATGGAAGGAAATCAAAGCTGTCCAATGTATTAATGGGACATATACATCTGAGAAATATGGACGGCTATAATCCAAGAATTATTTTTTGTACCCATCCTGATTATTCTCCCTTTCTGATTTTTGGTTTCTTGGTATAATATTGATGTGTTCCACCTGATGAATGGCTTGGATCTCTAACATGTATATCTAATTAGCACGTGACACACGAATCGCCTCCTCGATCTATTCTTACCTAAAGAGAGTAACCGTAGCTCGAACAAACGGCAGGGCTTTTTGGAGCAAAGCGATAAAAAGGAAAGGTGACCTAGATTACGGTGGGTTCCAGTGCTTAGCCCGATGTATGACACGTGTCTTGTAGGAGATGACGTAAGCCGTTCGACTGACTTGGTTTTTACGGAGAAGTGACGTGTCGTCCCTTCCGTCGCAGTAAATAAGAAATATTACAGCTGTCATCTTTTAGAATGACAAACGTATCTCCGTATTGGGTAGCTTTACGCTTCAGGCAACATACCATTCGGTACCACGCGAAATTGTGAGCCTCAAAGGCGTTACGGTCTTCCGTTCAGCTTACCGACCGAAGATATAACCATCACGTACAAAACACGCACTACACAAAATCAACGGTTTACTTTCAACGGTACAAGTACACTGATAATACGGTTGAGATCTCTAGATGGTAGTGATGTTGATGTGTGCCCCATCAAAGGTGGATTTATCTCATTGAACGGTTCGATCACCGGGCCAGGTGAAGGGGACAGATGGGTTTGGTGTTCCAGAAACAGCAACGGGAGAGGCCGCACATGTGGTGTGTAGATATGCGGTGGACCACAATTTCAGATGGTCACAAGGAGTTCATGACTTTTGTGCGGTTGCCGAAACAGGACACGATGATTGTGAGAATGCCTAGCGGCGAAGTAATAGGAAACATGCCTTTAGTTGACTTGAGGATGATTTTACAGGAAAAATATAATTCAATTAGGGCGTCTTTGGACGGGCTCATGGGATTGGATTGTATCAGGGTGCATGGCAAGTAATGATGGTTGTGTCAGTGGATTGCTGGGGATTGCTATATCCACGGAATTCACCACTCGCCTGGCCAATCCCGGATTACATCAGCAAATCCCGAGATTGCTCCATCTAACCAAACATGACCCCAGCAAAATAGATGGGATTAAGAGAGATTGGGTGGATTTCAAGGTAATGATAGTGACGGCAGTGGATTACTGGCAATGGGATTGCTATATCCAACTTCTGTCTGTTTGGCATGCCCGGCCAAATCCAAGGATTGCTCCTTCCAATCCAGCCTAATACAACCTAATCCCATCCACCCCGCCCGCCTAATGTGCCTTCCAATCCCATGGGATTGGATTGTATTAGTTGCCGAAATGGCTCTGCAGGATTGGTGCCAATCCATGATTGTGATTTAGAACTCATCACCAAGTATGTTTGGCGAATCGTGATAGGAAACATCTTGTTACTTTAACCAAACATGACTCAGGCAAAATAGATGGGATTAGAGGGATTGAATTTTAATGATGGTGATGTCAGGAATGCTTGGCAAATGGGATTGCTATATCCAACTTTAAGTTTGGCACGCTCGGCAAATCCCGGATATAACCAATCCACCCTAATACAACCCAATACAATCCACCTTGCCTGGCTAAACAGGCCCTAAGGACATGTATAACGGGACAGCTGCACACGTGCATATGTGTAAGCAAATCCAAACCGTCCAAGCTGTTGGGGTCGCTGTATATGGGCCATAAATTGAAATTTTGATTGATTGGACAATCATAAACTCCAAACGATGGGCAGATTTTTGGTGAATTTGATGAACAAGGGGTCGTTTGGTACCGTGGATTGGAGGGGATTAGAGGGGGTTTCAAATCCCTTCGTTGTTTGGCAGCAAAAAGCAATTGAGGGTGTTTGTAATCCACTCTTTGAGGGGGTGAATCCACGAGAGATTAGACACACCTAAAATCATTTCAATAGATGTGGGCACATGGCCCACTGATGATCAACACTATCAAACATTGTTCATGTAGATCACTAATGATGGCACCATCTAAATATTGTCCAAAGACCGTCCAAACATTGTTAATAATAATCAACAATTAAAAATCGTTGATTAGTAACTCAAACATGATCTTGTGCTTGCGGTCCATCCGAGACTTGGAATTTCATCATTTTCAAGCAAAACATATATTTTAACGGGCTTATCACAACCATAATGTCAAAAATTATATACCTTAATAATTGGAGATATTAAAGTTGATTCAAACTCCTGTAAATATACCATGTATAGGTATTTTTGAATTAAAGTTGATTCACACTCCAAGGTATCAATCACACTGTTGCCAAACAACCACGAAGGATTGCCAATCCAAACAAGGATGGGCCCAAGAATTTGGACGGTTATAAAAATTAGAAGGGATTCTTTTTTGACGGTACACTTCGTGCAATTCTCTTCCATAAATCGTAGCCATCCTTCCACACGCGATCGTTATCTTTAGGGAAATTACTGTTTTTAATCACAATTTAAGAGGGAGGCATTAGTTTTGTGAAGTACGTATGGTAGAGATTTCTACATCGGTGAAAACATTTCAATGGAAGGTGGGCCACTTGCTTATTTTAGATGGTGGGATCAAAGTGGGTGATATGCCCTATCTAATGGGAATTGGAAGTGGGCCCCACTTCTACTCCATCTCATTCTATGTAATACACTCAGGTGACAAAATGGGGGGTTAAAAAAACTTACTGTCGATCGAATGGTGATTAGTAAGTGGGCCAACTTGCTTTGACTTTCCAGATCAGGGAATGGTATGATTCGTCTGCACATGGAAAGGAGAAGAGAGATTTAGTAGACCGCGGGACAAACCTGAAATGTAGACTTCGGATTCCACAAAACTTGCGTTCACCACTTGTGGCTGGAGATTTGGAACCGCTCATCTCGATCCTATTCCTAATGCCGTGGCTCATGTTTCGTCAATGGGATGATCCTGTCCATTAAGTTACAGGAATAGCAGGTATGTAGATTATGAACGGTTCCGGCTTCAAAGTGTAACTTTTCGTTTGAGGGACCATCAGATCATCTAACCGTGGTGAGTTACACATGGTGAACGGTTCCGATCATTGAACGTGAGCATAAGGATAGTGAAGGACCGTAAAACTGATTCTCCTGCGGACCACCAATCTTTATCGTACGGCCCACCAACACATGACTCTCTGAGGGTTGCTAATTCCACGCGCGTGTAAATCCCACCCATCAACGCGCAGGCACACGTATTAATAGATGTGATACGTTCTAGATCTGAGCTTTCCATATGGTTGGAAAAATTATTAGATTCCTGCCTAAAAATTCAGGCCCTTTAACTCCTACGTATCTGACCGTCTATTTTTCTGTAATCTGTGGCCCACTCGAGATCTTCATATGGACTACAACTTTAGACAGATATTCTCGACCTACTAACCGACTTTGGAAAGATCTGATTAGCCATACATTTTCCATAGCACGTGTGAATGAGCGTGGTATGTCAAGAATTCCACACGCGCGTGGAGTCACCAAGTCATTAGTTGTATCAGTGGAGAGCCACGAGAGAGCGGAAGCGTCTTTCGCGAAGTGTTTTTACATTTAACCCGACGCGGTTAAAATTCAAAAGCGGAAAGAGATGACACGTGTCAGTAAATAATCTAAGACGACTGTGTACTCATGCGCAAGTAAAAGAGCCTGACCGTTCGATCGCGATCGATAACTTTCCATTGGCAGCCAGCCAGCCACGCGTTCGTGCTGCTGGTTGAAGCTTATTCAAGGCACAGTCAGAAGGAGATTGGTGAGATTTTCCATTTCTCTCTCTCTCTTGGGTTTTTACTCCCTCAGAGGGTGGAAAGTAAAAGGGAAAGGCGCAGTTTCGACTTTGATTTTTTATCTTTAAACGGAAGCCTTCGACGTTAATTGGTGTGGCGGCTTTTGTTTTTTTATATTTCTTTTTAATATTTAATATTTATATATAAATACTCTACTCTCCGCGCAGTTTCGTTCGCTGGCCATTCGTTTTCTTTATTTCTTTCTCTCTCTTGCTTGCGTTCTCTGCTTCTTCGTGCTTGTTCTAGAAGAAACTGGGCGATTTCAAAGGCGCGAGTATTCCACGATTTTTATCTTGATTTCCAATTCCTCGGTTCTCTGATAGGGAAGATCTTCCGCCTTTTGATATTTTTTTGGAAGGATTGGAGAGGCGTTGAGGCTGGAATTTCTGTTGCGAGAGAGATCTGAGGCTTTTCGGTCGGAGCTTGGGAAGAACGGAGGCGGATTCGGTTTTCCGCCTCCGAATCGGCGGTTTTGTTTACTTTCACGGCACGATCTGTGGTTTTTCGACCGAATTACGGTCGGGTTGAAGGTCGTTGTGGAGATCTGAGGTTTTTTCTTGTACCATTGGTGAAACGGAGAAGAACGGGGTCATTTTCCGTTTCTCCGCCTTTTCTAGCCGGAAAGAGAGAGCTAATGTTGCAGGCTCTGTTACAGATCTCTGGAGGAGAGATCTGAGGTCTTTTCTTTGGCTACCGGCCATCTCAAACTTACGATCTAAGGAAAAGACTCGAATTTCCGGCATTCTCTCGGCGTCTGTAGAATCTCTATTTCCCGCCCTGAGGAAAAAAGTCAAGTCCAGAAGAAGAAGGTGAGATGATGCGAATGAAGATGAAGACCGGAAGAACACCTATGAACGGAATCTATGAAACCGGCAGCAGCGGACCGGACCCTGTCGATTGGGAGCTCAGACCAGGCGGAATGCTTGTACAGAAGCGGAATCCAGATTCGGAGCGAGAGTCAGTTCCGGCTCCAACCATCAAAGTTAGGGTCAAATACGGCTCTTCTCTACACGAAATCAACATCAGCTCTCAAGCAACCTTCGGTAATTCTCCTATTCTGTGGCCGAAACCATCCAATTTCAGCAGAAGTGGTCTAAACTTCTCAATTCCGCCTCGCCTCATCTTTTGAAAGCTTCATGTTTCAATTGCAGGAGAATTGAAGAAACTGCTTGCAGCACCGACGGGCTTGCATCATCTAGACCAGAAGTTGCTGTTCAAAGACAAAGAGAGGGACTCCACCGCTTATTTGGATATGGCAGGAGTAAAAGACCGATCGAAGATTGTTCTCGTCGAGGATCCAACAAGCCAGGAGCGACGATACATTGAAATGCGCCGGAATGCGAAGATGGAGCGAGCCTCAAAGTCCATATTGGAGATCAGCTTGGAAGTCGACAAGCTCGCTAGCCAGGTATAAAATCAATCACTTTCCAAGCATTGCAGCATTGAGAAGATGGATTTAATTAGATCAATTACCTCTAATTTCATAATTTCCTTCACAGGTCTCTGCTCTCGAATCCATAATTTCCAAAGGCGGTAAAGTTGCTGAGAACGACGTATTGAATCTGATCGAGCAGTTGATGACGCAGCTGATCAAATTGGACGGCATCATGGTCGACGGAGATGCAAAGATGCAGAGGAGAATGCAGGTTGGGATTCCGATCGAATTCAGCTAAATTCAGCTGAATTTAGCTATTGTAGTTTGCAATTCTCTCAGCTTAATCTCCTGTTGTGATTTTCTGCAGGTGAAGAGAGTGCAGAAGTATGTTGAGACTCTTGACTTGATCAAGATCAAGAACGGCATGTCGGCTGGTGGTGGCGGCGGCAACAGCCGGCAAATGCCGCAGCGGAATTCCCCTTCTCCTGCTGTCGTGGTGACGACGAAATGGGAGACGTTCGATCCAGTGGGGCCCACCCCATCGACTTCAAAAAATTCCAACCCTAAGTTTGATTGGGAGTTTTTTGAGTAAGTGTTGTTCCTATTGTGCATAGATATCACATGAGCTGTGTGTGAATTGTGTTATGGTCTGTTTTTGTTTTTGTTTTAGAGGGTGAGTCCACCACCCCTTTCTTCCCTCTTCTCATATCTTTCTATTCTTTTCTGTATTTAGATTTTTAGAAGGGTCTTTTGCTACATCCCATTTCATCCATCATAAATAAATGGGTTGATGATGGTGCTGGTGCTTCTCTTGTGTTGGGGATTGAAATCTATACCCATCCTGTTTGATAGATACGCCTTTTTCTTTTCTACTTTCAGGAGTTTGTCATGCTGCATTACAGAAAGTAGGGAAGAATGGGGCGCATCTATCAATCATGTGGGTGTTAATAGGGGCTCCTGATTTTTATTTTTTATTTTTAAAAACCATTTCATGTTGAAGATGATGATGAAGTTATTAGCGTGAATCCATTCGTTTCAGTTTAAGACCCGTCCTAGGGCCCACCATGGCTAGGAAACGGATTGTTCTGTTTTCTGCAACAAGGGGGTGCCACCGAATGTGAACCATTGATCAAGGTATGATTTTCTGTCCATGGATTGTATGGCTAGGATTCTTTATGGCAACATACTTTTGCTCATGGTCTACTCATGGTGGGACCTACCCTTGAAAGGTTCCGATAATCAATGCACATGGTCCATTTAACTGATCACTTTTAGCTGTCCGCGCTTGTACGAAGAAACGGGAAACTTCGATGCTCTGGGAGAGTATGACAATGATACGCGGGCACTACCATGGAATGCAAATAATTCAAGTTGACTGACCAAATTATGTGAGCCCTGATCTGAGCGTAGGATTTGTTTATTGGACGGCTAAAAACGGAAAATACTCAAATGTTCCTGATTCAAAAAGCTAGCGTCGGTTAGAATTGTTCCACCAGTCATATTTTGGTTCCTCAATTTTGTCAGTTTAAGTTCCTGCGTATCAAGCGGCGTACTCTGCCAGAGTATCAAATAACTTATCTATGGTGACTATAGTGTTGATTTGTTGTGAGGCGTTGGGAAGGAAAGGTTATCGCAGGATGGAAGGATCCCGAGGCATAAGAACGCAAGCATAGCTACGATGGGACGGTCCTTAGTACGTCTGGCTCGATGGATGGATGGGAATGTTCCAATTTAGAAAATGGGAAACATATGGGTGGAGGCGCACAATTACTGTTATGAGGAAGAAACCGGATCCTCTCCTTTCCCAAGGATGTGATTGGTCCACATGATATTATAATAAGAAGGAAATCCCTACTTGTGGCGAGCATAGGATCCGGCGGAAAAGAAGTCAGGTATTGGATGTGTGCGAAATCTTACAATCCGGAGTATATCGAGGAGGTGTAACATGTATCCACGGGCGCTCGTTAGGTCAATGGTTTGAGCAACCATGAGCTGAAAGGGTAAAATACAGCTTAATAAAATATTTTTTAAAGGGTGCGAGGGAAGTGCGATTTTACGAGTTGTCACTCAACTAAAACGTCTTATGGCTAGCTGGAGTGCTTTGATACAACTTGGTCGGATCACGTGTTCTGTAGCTTGGTCACGCTGCATCTGGTTCGTACCTGAAGTAGTAATCACCCAATCAGTGGGTGGAGCGGATTTGGTGAGACCCCGGACTCCAATCAGTGGGTGGAGCGGATTAGGCGAGACCCCGGACTCAAAATCGGATTGTTCGGTATGCTTTTCTCGTGCTGAGTCGCACTACGGTGAATGCATGTAGTTTATCCAAGCCGTCCATCCGTTTCCCCTTGCTCATTTTAGGGGTTGAGTACATAATGAAATCATATCGAAAGCTTAGGTGGAGCACATGTGTAACATCCCAGATTTTTGCTAATCTGGAATTAGACGTCCTTAGGCAATGGGTCAATCTTAACACCTTATTAACCTCTCAGAATTCAATTCCAATGTCTAAAACCGTTTTTGAACCTATTTCTTTCACAAATCTCACCCTTCACCACCTTGTTCTTTCAATTTTTCTAAGTACCTTTACATTAGACACTAATCTTAAAGTTTAGGTGATGAAGAACAATACTTAAACTATAAAATGCTGTAATTAGTAAACACAGAAATAAAATGAATTTTTAACCAATACCCTTATGGAATTTCACAAAACGAATAGGTTATTTAGAACATCTGCCTCTCCTGCCCTGGGATTTCCTTCTGTTGTAATTAGGGCGTGCTTTAGTAAGTATTGATAACTTGAATCATTGTATGTGCCAACTACAAAGGCCCAAGTACCACCTTAGACAGAAATCTTACAGGACTAAATCCTTCAGAAATTTGACAAAGTTAACAAAGTGCTAAACTAGATTAGGCATGAAATCTGCTTGATCCACTTTAAATACGATCTGTAAGACCCAAAACTTGTAGAATCATTGACGCTAGGTTACCCTAAAATCTAGGATCAATCTCATTACCTGGCTGCTCTCGGGAGCATCTCGAAACTCCGTATTAGATCTGGACCGCACGTCGGAAGACCGATTAACAAGAAGTTAAGGAATTAGCACCGCCTTACTGGGCTTGACAACCATCTCGGAAATCAAATCTAGATAATGTTCTAGCGCTATTCGCTTGAGCTCAGAGCGGGGACTGTGAGAAATGTGAAAATAATTCTAAATTAAATTCAAAATAAATAAATCTAAGACTTGTCGCTTGCGGGTCAGTATTAAGCAACCTGACCGTTAGAATCAAGCCAAATTACACCCTCGGATCAGGGATATTTCCCCAAACATATCCATGTACTCGGAATCTCTGATCGAGATCCACTGACCGTTGAACTGAAACTGGTCCACCATTTGCGATCTGGAATCCCGACTAAAATGAAAATAACTCAACCTAGATTCATAGTCTGTGAGCTTAAGTCCGACCTTTGGCTCAAGGGGGGCCGCCAGAAGTGCTCTGTTGAGACAGAACAGCTTCACTTTGGCTATAACCTAAGTATACCTTGACCTGGAGTCTATTTTGGAGAGTTTTGAGCCTATATAAAGACCTTAAAACTCTCTCTCATTCAGCCATACGAATTTGAGAAAAACCCTAGGAAAAGGGAGAGAAAGTGTGGGAGATGTGGGAGCATCTCCCTGCCATGCTTCCCGCTGATATATGTGTTCAACCACCTCGTTCTAATCGCTTTCCCTGCGATTCCGGCTCCATTTCTACGTAAGAAACCCTAACCCTAACCTGTTTTGGGGTTTTGATAGTTGTAGGTTATGAAATAACTAACCTATTTCATTCTATAGGTGGCCAAACTGTCGTATACGAAGGTTTAGCAAACCTATCGAATTCGTTACGGTTCTACGACAAAAGGTGCGGACTTTAGATGTATAGGTTATGGTTTTCAACGCTTTCAATGTTAGATAATAATAGATTCATGATTTGCATGCAATTGCACATGTACAAAGTGCTGTTTGTTTTCCGTTTCAATTAAATACGAAGAATATGGAATTTTGTGTATTCTAAGTATTTGTAGAAAGTACCGTATACGTATAAATTTTGAAAATGTGTTTGCCATAATTATTTGCTGTATGAACATATTATATATGTGTATAACACTTACTTGGCGAGAGGGTTCGCCCTAATACATGTTTTTGCTAATATACACTATGTATGTTAAAGTAGTGTATTCTAAGTGTTTGTGAAAATGACCGAATGAATATAGAATTCGCATTCGTGCTCGCCATGACTGATTGTCATGGATATATGATTGTTGTATAGGCGACACCTCTTTGACGAAAGGATTTGCCCTAAATCACGCCACGACCAATGTACACTATATATACTAAAACGTGTAGCCCAAGTGTTTGTGGAAATGACTGAATGAACATGGAGCTTGGATTCCTGCTTGCCATGACTATCCGTCGTGGGTGCACACGTGTTATAATTGGGGCAACTCCCTATTGAAAGGATTTGGCCTTATACCTATGTGATCAACATACGTCATGTATGTTGATGTATGTAGTTTAAAGTATTTGTTGAAATGTCTTAATGAGTAGTAGTTAGTAAATTGTAATGTATAAGGGTGTTGAGATAGGATTCTCAGCTACCTTAGAGATGTATATGATTTCCTTCATGTTGCTTGTTTAATTTAACCGCTTACTTATGAAATATAGGTGTTTGTATTTTCTGTTTATATTGTGCTTTATTACACGTTTTATGACATGCTTGTCAACATGCTTGAATTACTTTGTTTATTCTGCTTTACTTTACATGCCTCTGGTCTTGGATTAATTGTGTTTGGGGCTATGATTATAGTCCGGCCAATCGGTAATGGGATTGAATTCGCGGCTGAGATTCATTTGCCACGTAAGATGTGTTCAACGAACTCGAGTCGTACTTCGGTTGGCGATAGTGGTTGGCTATACGAAGTGCTTTTGCTCTTCATATCGTTCAACTTGTGCGCTCGAGCTAGCCAAGCTCGTCAAGTAACCCGATCTGTCTTATGTATGTTCACCATGTTTGGACGCCTCTGCTTGAACCTAAGGTACCAAACTTACCAGTGAAATCCCTTTAACCATGGTACCTAGATCCGTTAAGACTCATGAGTTGGACATGGTAGTATGGGATACCGTGGTCGAGCTGTCGGCCTACGCTGGGGCCATGTGCCTCCCCGTAGTGTCCATTGAGCAACCAGGCTCGTGAGCCGATTATGGTGGTATGCGATACTATATTTGAGCTGTCGGCCTATACTGATTGGTGACAAGCCCTTTGTAGTGACCTCGAGCATACTCTGAATTTGCAGTGAGGCGACGAGTTTTGCCGCAGCGAATAGAGTATGAACTAGGTCTGTATCAATTTAGTGATGAACCGTTAAAAAGGTGATGGGGGAGTGGTGTAACAATTGCGTGTAACAGCCTTGGAAGCCTTTGCAGTGCCCTAGAACCACACTATCGTATGAGATTATATAGGTTTGACGACTCTAGAATGGATCATGTTTGGGAATGATACAAGGGAGGTACCTTAGTTTTCCAATCATGTTGTTTGAAATGGACTAATAACAACTCGGTAATCATGCTCATCATCTCATTGCATGTGCCTGAAAGATGTGGAGCACTGAGGAATGCAAGCATGCCGCGAACGTAAGATGGTGTCGCATGAGGGAGTATGTTGGTGAGGGCATGCATCATGACTGCATTCATACTTGCATTAATAAGAGTATTTAGAATTGTTGATTGTACTGCTTTATCATTACTGCTTGACTGTTTTGATAACATGTTAACCTATGCTTTATTGTTCCACTGATCACTCACTTCGACGTTACGGGATGGTGTTGTACACACCAACCAGACTTGTTTGAGTTGCGGGTGTCGGCGATGCTTGTGAGGCGGAGCCAGACCTTTGCAATGATAATGATGCTTGCTCGTATTTGCTGTATTTTGGCGGCTTCATGTGAGCTGTGTCTTGATCGATGGGGTTACAGAGATGTTGACTAGAGGACCTTATGCATTTGGTATATTTTAGAATTGAACTTGTAATTGTTTAACCTGGTAACGCTTTCATACTCTGGAGACTTACCACAGTTTATATATTTTATTTATCTATCATAGTCTTCCGCTTGCTATCTCACTTGTCTCTGGAGTATGATATGTTGTTTTGGTTTAATCTCACTCATGTTCACTACATTAATACAGACAACATTCAATCATCATTCATTTTGTTGCATAAGTGATGCGTTGGAACTCGAGAGATGAGTTTATGCTCGACCCCCGATTTTCAGGGCGTTACAAGATGGTATCAAAGCATGATTTGGATTAAATCGGGCCTGGGTTATGGTAACACGACGCACTCTAACGCACTCTAACTTAGGAGGGAGCGACAGAACGTATAAACTGACTTAGGATTTTTCAAATTCGCCGAACGGCGAAACCGACCGAAATCGACTACTGAGATTGGGCCCGTACACACCCATGATCACGCGAAACAATCCCGAATCACTTCTAGGCCATCAGTCGACGGGTTTGAGTCATTCCTTAGAAATGAATGTCCTTAGGTTGTGGGTCAACCACAACACCTTACACTTAATGTCAAAGCCTAGAACCCCTTTTTATCCAATTCCTTCAAAATCTCTCATTGCACAACTTTATTCTTTAATTTTTTCTAAATCCTTTCATACCAGATATAAATTCTAACGTATAAATGATGAAGAATAATACTTAAACAAAAAGTTACTATAAATAGTAAATATATGTATAAATTGGACTTTTGACCATTCAAACTTTGGAATCTAACTAAATAAATGGGTTAGTTGGATAGATTAGCTCTTCCTACCTCAAAATCATATGCCACACATCACGCAAACTTATTCCGTTTTGTAAATTGTTCCTGAAAATGCCTCAAATGGAGTTGGGGCCACACTATGAAATTCGGGGGGACCCGGGACAGACCCGGGGTACTATTGGCACCATGGGAGGGTGGTGAACACCGCCTTACCGCGGCTTCACCGCGGCGGAACCGCGGTCGACCACGGTCAAGTTGGGCCAGGCTAGTCGGGCCGGTGCTGGTCATGGTCGGCCCGACCCCTAGGAACGTGTGGTGCCCACCAAATTTTCTGAGGGCCCCTGTTTCATGTCTGTTTTGCCCCCTCTCTCTCAACTACGCCTTCAACCTCTCCGTTTCTCCAAAAATTGTTGTTTTCGCTCTCAAATCTCTCATAATCGCCCAATCCCTCATTTTCGGCCACAACCCATCCACATCCATCGTTCACAGCAACACCTACCCTCTACCCTTTCCATTTTCTCTCATTTGAGCTCCTATACCCCCCATTTGAAGTTCAAATTCATCCATTTTCTTCCATTTCCTTCTTCAAACCCTGCCTTTTGGGCCTTTACAATCCCTGTTGAGGCTCAAGTCCGTGGAAAACCAAAAACTCCAGCTCCCATTTCCCCTTATCCTCATTTTCCATGGCTCTATCTGAGTTTGTACGGCCATTTTCTTGGAGGCCTAATCATCCACACTGTTGTCTTATAGTTGCATGGGTTACCATCTTTGGATGTTTTTGTTTTCATGTTGATGGGTGTAGTAGTTGGTAGAATGTTTTAGATGTTTGAAGACGTTTAGGGCCCGTTCGGCCAAACTGCATTAGGTGAGTTAAGGGGATATAATTGTAAAGGTAACAATAAATGTATGTGTAAGGTGTGGTCCCTAGATTGGGTGTATCCCATGGTTTCCGATACTATGTTTGGAATGTATGCAGTTAAACATAAATCTCGTATTTTCCTTTCAAATTACACTTATAAATTCATTATCCTAGGATTTGGAAATTCTATCTCACACTTTTCCCACACAAGACTCATTTTCCAAAGCCTATAAAATTGATCCCCACCCACCCTCCTACTAACCATGCCACTCCCAATTCTGAGGAGGGATTAGCAATGCAAGCCCATTAAATATAACTTAAGACCCCTGGCCAAATAGGCCCTTGGAGTTTTGGACCTAGAGCGGTGCTCCTAGATTTCGACAAACATGACCGTATAGAAAATCCAACAAATTTATAATGTGAACCTTAGGACCCTCTTAGTTGGAATGAGCATATGTGAAGTGCTCGAGCGAAGTTAAATTCAAGTTCGGGCAACTCAATCCCAATCAGACAACATTTGACCCTAAGTGATAAACAATTTCTTGTATTAGAATATAGACTTTGGATTACAACTATTGGTTTGGCTATACTAAGGAATGTAGATAAATTTAATTAGCTGACTTGATTAGGTTGGAGTGAGACCCCGTTCCTTCATTGAATCCCCTTGGTACTCATAGGCTTCTTTAATAACTCTTAGAAGGCTTGTTTAATTAGTAACTATTCACGCTCAGAGGAAACTTATATATCCCTTGGATTTAATGATAGGTCAAATCAATACACCCCTTATAATTGCCTTCTCAAGGATTTAGTACAATCGGAAACATGGAGTACATATATAAAGCGAGGTATTCGCGGTTTGAATCGAATTCTCAATCCTGGTAGTGACCAATGAACCCTATGCTCGATCAAGCGAAGGTCGGGATCACTAGGATTAAGAAATGATATGACAATTTTTGTCCTAACTAGCGTAAGGTCCATGTAGTGACTGACCCACTACACAACTTTCCTTTCGTGTTGGCTGACCACTTACAACTAAACGTTTATAACTTCGTCTTTGAGAAGTATTAGGATTATAGAATGAGACTTTGTCTTTTAGGCAATTTTCTCAAATGGGTAACAAAAGAGGAATTAGGTCCCAAATTATATGCCATGTCGGCATACATATTGCATATGAACGTAGAAAGATATGATTGACATGATTGAATAGGATAAGTCTGGACCGTGGCAAAACTCCTTGGTGAAATTACGCATCTTGCCTCAAACTCACACCTGCCCCTGCAATCAACCACAATACCCATCATCTTTAGCTCCTTTCTATAATCATAGGTACCAATGCCATAATACGCATCATCGATAAAAAGAAGACATATGTATTGGGAAACCGTATCACATTTCATGTCAAGGATAGGTCCTAAATTACACCTTGTTCCTACATACGGATCAGGACATAGATCTTGAACCTTGGGGTAGAAATAAATTTTTAAGGGGGGTAGAACGTTAAGAGCCTAATCTAGTTAAGTCAGTCTATACATTCTTTGATCTGGGTGGCGCAGCGAAAGCGTGGTGGACCCTTACCCCACTGGCCCAGATTCGAAAGAAATTACTCCCAGTTATACGCAAGGTTAGGTCATTAAATAGGATCTGACTCTTCCTTAGAATGCCAATAATGAAGTCATGGAAACTCGAAATGGATATGAGAAATTCATTGTAGCAAACCATCAGGATATGAGAAATAGATAAAGAAATAAGTTTTAAGGGGGGTAGACTAAAATGAACCAGGCTAGTATATACCCTACCACGCGTAGAAACTCGAAATCAATAAAACTTAGACAAAAGAAATAAGTAAATCTTTCCTTATTACCCTTAGGCAATTTCAGGGATGAAATTTTGTTTTAAGGATGGTATATTGTAACATCCCGGATTTTTGCTAATCTGGAATTAGACGTCCTTAGGCAATGGGTCGATCCTAACACCTTATTTACCTGTCAAAACTCAATCCCAAAGTATAAAACGCTTTTGAACCCATTTCCTTCACAAATCCCACCCTTCACCACCTTGTTCTTTCAATTTTTCTAAGTACTTTTACATTAGACACTAATCTTAAGATTTAGGTGATGAAGAACAATACTTAAACTATAAATTGCTGTAATTAGTAAACACAGAAATAAAATGGGCTTTTAACCAAAACTCTTATGGAATTTCACAAAACGAATAGGTTATTTAGAACATCCGCCTCTCCTGCCCTAGGATTTCCTTTTGTTGTAATTAGGGCGTGCTTTAGTAAGTATTGACAACTTGAATCACTGTATGTGCCAACTACAAAGGCCCAATTACCACCTTAGACAGAAATCTTACAGGACTAAATCCTTCAGAAATTTGACAAAGTTAACAAAGTGCTAAACTAGATTAGCCATGAAATCTGCTTGATCTACTTTAAATACAATCTGCAAGACCCAAAACTTGTAGAATCATTGACGCTAGGTTACCCTAAAATCTAGGATTAATCTCATTACCCGGCTGCTCTCGGGAGCATCTCGAAACTCCGTATCAGATCTGGACCGCATGTCGGAAGTCCGATTAGCACGAAGTTAAGAAATTAGCACCGCCTTATTGGGCTTGACAACCATCTCGAAAATCAAATCTAGATAATGTCCCAGCGCTATTCGCTTGAGCTCGGAGTGGGGAGTGTGAGAAATGTGAAAATAATTCTAAATTAAATTCAAAATAAATAAATCTGAGACTTGTCGCTTGCGGGTCAGTATTAAACATCCTGACCGTCAGAATCAAGCCAAATTACGCCTTCGGATCAGGGATATTTTTTCAAACATATCCATGTACTCGGAATCTCCGATAGAGATCCACTGACCGTTAAACTAAAACTGGTCTGCCATTTACGATCTGGAATCCCGACTGAAACGAAAACTTAACTCAACCTAGATTCATAGCCTGTGAGCTTAAGTCCGACCTTTGGCTCAAGGAGGGCCGCCAGAAGTGCTCCGTTGAGACGGAACAGCCTCACTTTGGCTATAACCTAAGTATACCTTGACCTGGAGTTTATTTTGAAGAGTTTTGGACCTATATAAGGACCTTAAAACCCTCTCTCATTCAGCCATACGAATTTGAGAAAAACCCTAGGAAAAGGGAGAGAGTGTGGGAGATGTGGGAGCATCTCCCTGCCATGCTTCCCTACAGCTATACGTGTTCAACCACCTCGTTCTAATCGCTTTCCCAGCGATTCCGGCTCCGTTTCTAGGTAAGAAACCCTAACCCTAACCTGTTTTGGGGTTTTGATAGTTGTAGGTTATGAAATAGCTAACCTATTTCGTTCTATAGGTGGCCAAACTGTTGTATACGAAGGTTTAGCAAACCTATCTAATTCGTTACGGTTCTACGACAAAAGGAGCGGACTTTAGATGTATAGGTTATGGTTTTCAACGCTTTCAATGTCAGATAATGATAGATTCATGATCTGCATGCAATTGCACATGTACAAAGTGCTGTCTGTTTTCCGTTTCGATTAAATACAAAGAATATGGAATTTTATGTATTCTAGGTATTTGCAGAAAGTACCATATACGTATAAATTTTGGAAATGTGTTTGCCATGATTATTTGTTGTATGAACATATTATATATGTGTATAACACTTACTTGACGAGAGAGTTCTCCCTAATACATGTTTTTGTTAATATACACTATGTATGTTAAAGTAGTGTATTCTAAGTGTTTATGAAAATGACCGAATGAATATAGAATTCGCATTCGTGCTTGCCATGACTGAATGTCATGGATACATGATTGTTGTATAGGCGACACCCCTTTGACGAAAGGATTTGTCCTAAATCACGCCACGACCAATGTACACTATATATGCTAAAACGTGTAGCCCAAGTGTTTGTGGAAATGACTGAATGAACATGGAACTTGGATTCCTGCTTACCATGACTATCTGTCATGGGTGCACGCGTGTTATAATTGGGGCAATTCCCTAGTGAAAGGATTTGACCTTATACCTATGTGATCAACATACATCATGTATATTGATGTATGTAGTTTAAAGTGTTTGTTGAAATGTCTTAATGAGTAGTAGTTAGTAAATTGTAATGTATAAGGGTGTTGAGATAGGATGTATATGATTTCCTCTATGTTGCTTGTTTAATTTAACCGCTTACTTATGAAATATAGGTGTTTGTATTTCCTGTTTATATTGTGCTTTATTACACGTTTTATGACATGCTTGTCAACATGCTTGAATTACTTTGTTTATTCTGCTTTACTCTACATGCCCCTGGTCTTGGATTGATTGTGTTTGGGGCTATGATTATAGTCCGGGCAATCGGTAACGGGATTGAATTCGTGGCTGAGATTCATTTGCCACGTGAGATGTGTTCGACGAACCCGAGTCGTACTTCGGTTGGCGATAGTGGTTGGCCATATGAAGTGCTTATGCGCTTCATATCGTTCAACTTGTTATGCGCTCGAGCTAGCTGAGCTCGTCAAGCAACCCGATCTGTCTTATGTATGTTCACTATGTTTGGACGCCTCTGCTTGAACTTAGGGTACCAAACTTACCAGTTAAATCCCTTTAACCATGGTACCTCGATCCGCTAAGAATCATGAGCCGAGCATGGTGGTATGGGATACCGTGGTCGAGCTGTCAGCCTACGCTGGGGCCATGTGCCTTCCCGTAGTGTCCATTGAACAACCAGGCTCGCGAGCCGATTATGGTGGTATGAGACACTATATTCGAGCTGTCGGTTTACACTGATTGGTGACGAGCCCTTTGTAGTGACCTCGAGCCTATTCTGAATTTGCGGTGAGGCGACGAATTTTGCCGCAGTGAATAGAGTATGAACTAGGCCTGTATTAATTTAGTGATGAACCGTTAAAAAGGTGATGGGGGAGTGGTGTAACAATTGTGTAACGTACCACGACGGCCTTTGCGGTTACTAGAACCACACTATCGTATGAGATTATCTAGGTTTGACGACCCTAGAATGGATCATGTTTGGGAATGATACAAGGGAGGTACCTTAGTTTCTCAATCCTGTTGTTTGAAATGGACTAATAACAACTCGGTAATCATGCTCATCATCGCATTGAATGTGCCTGGAAGATGTGGAGCACTGAGGAATGCAAGCATGCCGCGAACGTAAGATGGTGTCGCATGAGGGAGTATGTTGGTGAGGGCATGCATCATGACTGCATTCATACTTGCATTAATAAGAGTATGTAGAATTGTTGATTGTACTGCTTTATCATTCAATTCTTGACTTTTTGATAACATGTTAACCTATGCTTTATTGTTCCACTGAGTTGATCACTCACTCCCATGTTACGGGACGGTGTTGTACACACCAACCAGACTTGTTTGAGTTGCAGGTGTCGGCGATGCTTATGAGGCGGAGCCGGACCTTTGCAACGACAATGATGCTTGCTCGTATTTGCTGTATTCTGGCGGCTTCATGTGAGTCGTGTCTTGATCGACGGGGTTACAGAGATGTTGACTAGAGGACCTTACACATTTGGTATATTTTAGAATTGAACTTGTAATTGTTTAACCTGGTAACGTTATCACACTCTGGAGACTTACCATAGTTTATATATTTTATTTATCTATCACAATCTTCCGCTTGCTATCTCACTTGTCTCTGGAGTATAATATGCTGTTTTGGTTTAATCTCACTCATGTTCACTACACTAATACAGAGAACATTCAATCATCATTCATTTTGTTGCATAAGTGATGCGTTGGAACTCGGGAGATGAGTTTATGCTCGACCCCTGATTTTCAGGGTGTTACAACATGGCAGGAAACAGTGGGAATAATAATTTTCACTGTTGAAACCTTTTTAGGGCTATTCGATTTTCTAAAGTAAACATAATTGCATTGTAAATAGGTAATAATTATTTACATGTGTAATTACGCATCGTTTATTAGGATTGATTTGACCCTTACTTTTCTCAACGCTAAAATTGAGGATGTTGCCAAATATTAATGGGGCCCACTGTGATATATGTATATTATCCACACTGCCCATCTGTTATGCCAACTGAATTTAGGGCATGAGCCAAAAAATGAACTAGATTTAAAGTTCAAGTGGACCACACCACAGGAAAAAGAGAATCAAACACCCACCGTTAAAAACTTCTTGGCACTGTTTACTTTGGTGTGGGCCACTTCAACGTTGGATTTGCCTCATTTTTCGGTTCATGTCTCAAAATGTCATGGTAAAGGAGATGAACAACACGGATATGTCATATACATCATGGTGGGACCTATAAATTTAAGTTAATCTTTTTAGACTGTTTTCCAAGCAAAAGTACCTGCCTATTTCCAAACAGAGTGAAATTGTAATAATTACGTATATACAGGGCATTTATAATGAATTTGAAAAATCAAACAAGCCCTTAGCGCATATAGTGATGTTTATTTGCCATCTAACCTCTTGATAAGATGATCACACATCTATGGATTGAAGGTAAAACAAAAATATTAGCTTGATAAATAATTGCCAAGATTTTTTGGACAGTATATGTTCAATGTTTACAGTGAGGTGGTCTACTTAAGCTTTGGATATGCTTTACTTTTAGGTTCATGCCCTAAAATTATATAGTAAAATGGATGAACCGAGCGGATAAGATACATAAATCACAATAGGACTCGATACGCTCATTATGCCCTCCCCACTGGACCAAGATGGTGCGGCCCTTACCGTGGGGCCTACCTTGATGTATGTATTCTGTATCTACACCCTCCATCCATTTTTTCAGATCATTTTAAGGATTTATCCCAAAAATGAAGCGGATCAAATTATCAAGTGGACCACACCATAGGAAACTGTGGTCATTGACCATTAATGGGCCACAAAAGTTTTGGATCAACCTGATATTTGTATTTTCCCCTTCATCCAGTCTTACATACCTTATCAACGGATTGGATGGAAAATAAACACTATAGAAACATTAAGTTGTGCCTAAGAACTTTTCAATGACAGGGCATTCAATCACCACGGTTTCCTATTGTATGGTACACCTAATAATTGGATCTGCTTCATTTTTTGGATAATGCCGTAAAATGATCTGTAGAAACAGATGGACCGTGTGGATACAGAATACATACATAAGATGGCCCCATTGTAAGGGTAGTACCGTCTTGGATGAGTCCCGGGTCTCACCAAATCCACTCCGCAAAGTCAGATCAATCAGATGCTCCTGAACTCTAGTCAACCAGCATTTCGTTTGTGGAAGTGGGCCCCACCCAGCTAGCTGGATGGGTGGTGTCAGCTAATCCCCGTCCCAATCGATCGGCTTATACCAAACGTGGAAGGGATTGGGTGGTGACCCAAGGTCATACAGCTAGTGTTGTTGGGCGCTGTGGGGCCATCGTAATGTATTTGTTTTTATCTCAGCCATCCATCCATTTTTCCAGCTCATTCATTTAGGGCGTGACCTTATCAACAGATTGGAAGGCAAATAAACATTATGCCAGGTCTTAGGAAAGTTTCAAACGGTAGGTCGTTATCCATTGATAAAGAGTGCTTCGCTTGTGCTTATGATCTGTAACCCTAAATTGAGAGGCAAAACAGATGGAGGGTGAATAATGACGATTCTCATCTGATTGAGGGAGTTGATTTACAAATAAAATATGGTGTATTGAGGGAATTGATTTACAAATAAAATATGGCGTCATCTGGATTGGGCATTACCTTGACAGGACCTGGCTTCAGATGGATATTCATGTCGTGATGTATTTGTTTTATCTACGTTATCTGTTTATTTTGGCAGATCATTTTATACCATGAGTTAAAAAAAAAGAAAAGAAAAAAGAAAGATGGAAAGATTAAGTGGAACTGAGCAGAAGGAGAAGTGAGTATTGAAGTTCTACACGTCTATTACTGATACTTGGAAAGAACGTATGGTTATTTGAAACAAAAGAAAATATAGATATCAAAATCTTTAATTATCTTAAAAAGTTTTCAACAGTAGGCTTTCAATGTCTTAAAAAAGTTTTCAACAATAAGCTTTTAATTTCAGGTGCTTTCTTTAGTGTGGTTCGCCTGAGCCTTTAATCTGCTTCTTGTTTTTTAACTCACGTGTAAAAATAGATAGTGTGGATAAAACATACACATCATGTGGGCTTCACAGAGACCCTGATAGGACTATCCTCCAGTGTTTTACGCACCTGTTTATAAGAGGTGTTGTAGAAACCCACCGTACATACGCTGATGCGCGAGTCCTCCTGGCCCAATATAAAAGAGGGCGTGGATACAGGTCGTGACCGTGGGCCTCACTTTGATTTATATGTTATATATCCACGCCGTCCATCATTTTTTTTCCAGCTTATTTTGGGACGTGGACTCAAAACCGAAGCTGATCCAAGTCTCAGGTGGACCACACCATATAAAAGAGTGGCGATTGGTGTACGTAATTTTATTTGCTATCCAACCTGTTCATAAGGCCAAACAAACCTAAGATGAAGGGAAAATACAAATATCAGCCTGATCTAAAACTTGTGGTCCACAGGAAACTTTTAATGGTCAATCATCACTGTTTCCTTTGGTGTGGTCCACATGAGATTTGGATCTACTTAAGTTTTGGGATCACATCTTAAAATGAGCTGAAAAATGGATGGACGGCCTGGATATGCCACGGATACATCAAGGTAGGCCCAAGGTCGTGACCTGACAGAATCAACTGCCCTTTTTTGAAGACATGATCGGTACATGTAACCGTACTTAAAGATGGGGTGATATATGTGCTTTTTTTCGTTTATCCTATCACAGAGAATCTATAGCTGACGATTTCCGACAGACACGTGGTCAAGATCCAAACCGGTCATCATCCAACTCTCCCTCGTATATGAGCCATGGCCTTTCCGAATCAGTTATGATCATCTGTCGACCTAACACGTGTGTCCAAGCACCTGTCCGAAAGAGAAAAATGTACGGTGGAATGGGAAGAACATGAATATGGTAGCGCCATCCATACAGAGACACGTGTCAGGATGATGTATCGTGACCGCCAATGTGATCTCACCAGGACGGATGTCTTACGTTTTAAGATACCCAGCGTACGATCCTGTCCATTGAATTTTGTGTTGTCTAACAGGATTGATTTTGGACTTGGTCTGGGGTACCATTCGAGGTTACTGTCAACGGGCATTCTATTATTGCAGGTGGGCCCATGCGTTTGTCACGCATATTCAGCTTCTTACGGGTCTGATCCTCTCTTCCTCTGTGGCCCAGTTAGAGCCATTCATCCAGTGGGGCCCACCACCAACTCTCCTTAGCTCATACATCGTACATCAGACTACTCTACTCAACTCGCCAGCTGGGCTCCATATGTATGAAGTAATTAAGGAAAAAAAAAAAAAAAAAACACTTCACTCACATTCATTCCTTCATGGTGGGCCCCACCTGAGAAATGGCACACATCTTAATTTCTCGTGCTAATCACCATACACCACAATGCGACAGACAATTCCTTGTACGCTCCTCGCGGAGCTTGTATTGCTTTTGTCGGCATCATCTTTTCACCTCGTGATAACTGGACCCTGAGCCCAACGGTTCTGATCACCGGACTTTTACACGTGGGCCTCAATGCTGCAATATTTGCGGCTGATGGAATATTTGAATTAGGCACCGCATTCGACAGCTATAATATAATAAATTTTGATTGGACAGCTTCCTGCTGTCTTGAAGGGGCCTCAATTATATACTGGAGGAAATAACTTTCATGCATGGCTTGCACGGGCCCAGAGACGAGGACTGCATCCTGCTGCTGTCAGACAGACTCAGCCCTGACAGTGGCTCCGTAGGGACCGCTCTAATCTATGCTTTTTCTAATATAGGTAGTCCATTCATTTTGCCTCATCATTTTTTAATATAAGTCCTAAAATGAAGACGTCATCATGATAATGATGCTCCATTATTGAACCTTCATAGGCTCCATCGTAGAGCTCATTTGCCATCTGACATGTTTATAAGGTTACAATGGCCTAAGTGACTTCATTAAAACTTTTACAACTCTCAGGAAGTTTTTAATAGCAATGTCAATCTCCACAGCATGGGTCACTTGAGCCTTGGATTCAACCTATTTTTTGTGCTTATATTATAAAATAGATAAATTGTGTAGATAAAACACATACATCATGGTGAGCCCCGTAGGGCCTCTACTAGGATTGAGTTTGTTCCAGGGGCATTGAGTACGTACTCATATCAAAAAACTTTCATACATGCTTTGCATGGATGTATTTTTAACAGGGACATAGGGGCTCTGTGGACCTACCTCAGTGTAACATTTGATCGAATTCATCCATCCCTTTTGCCAAATCATTTTAAAGTACAAGCCAAAAAATGAGCTAGATCCAAGGCTTATTAGACCACACCATGCATAGGTAGTAGTGATTATGACACCCACCATTGAAAGTATGGCCTACTAAGATATGTATTTTCCATCCAAGCCATTACAAGGCCAGGTAGCCTTAAATGACTCGAAATCACAAATATCAACTTGATAAAAACTCTACACTTCCCAAGAAGTTCAATTCCCACAATGTGGTCAACTTAAGCCTTAGATCTACTTCACTTTTGGGCTCATATCTATCCAGTAAAATACATACATTACAACAGACACTACATAATCCTGTCAGGATTAAATCATTGTTAGTAGGGAAAGTACAACCAAATTTCTCTTAAAGTAGTTCATTGTTCAATCAAATTCCACCACATAATGCCTTTGCCATCTTAGAGATCAGGACAAACCGTTAAATGTCATCACCACCTCTCTTGAATATTTCAGAGTCTTCCGGAACTTCCAGACATTTCTGGAAAATTCTAGAATTCTCTAGAATCTTTCGGAAACTTCTAGAGTTTGATGGAGTTTTCTTTACTCTTCTGGAATGTTCCAGATTATGCTAGAACATTGCGGACTATGCTAGAACCTTCCGGATTCTCTTAGAATATTCCGAAATATAATAAAACTTTATAGGATATTTGGAAGCTTCTAGAACTCTTTAGAGTTATATTGATTCTAGAACCTTCCATAGCTCCCTATAAATATGGGGAGAGCTTCATTATATACAAAACACACAAAAAAAAATAAACAACAAAAGATTGAGTTCAAGAGTGAAAGTAAGGTATCCAAGTAGTAAGAGTTCAAAAAAGTTTTTCCTTGTGTATGAGAGTTGTCATTCAAGAGTGATAGTTTGTGAGTGTTGTAAAGTATACCCTTGTTGTGTACAAGTATTTGTAATAAATACAATTACATTTACTTGTCGTGTTCAACTCTTCAATTTGGTATCGGAGTGAGGTTTGGTCGGGATCCGTTTTCTAAGGAGATTGTGCACAGTTTGGAAACTGTGAAGTTTGTTGGCTTGCTTGGTAAAGAGAGTGATAATCACACCAAGTCACGATGGCGGATCTTGTAAACACAACGAGCGGAGTTACAAGGCTTAACAACCACAACTATTAAAGTTGGAGGAGTCACATTAAGTCTTACCTTAAAGGGCAGGACTCGTGGGAGGTTGTTAATGGGGATGAGATTATCCCACTTCCTAAGGAAAATGCTAAAGCACTCCGAAAGTGGAAGATTAAGGCCAGGAAGGCAATGTACGTGCTCAAGTCAACCATTGAGGATGAGTTGCTCGGGTGAATCAAAGATGACGACACACCCAAGATGGCATGGGACACCTTTGCATCATTGTTTTTTAAAAAAATGATGCTCGACTTCAATATTTAGAGAATGAGTTAATGTCCACCACCCAAAGAGATAAGTCTATAAGCGAGTACTTTATAAGAGTAAAGGATTTATGTCGTGAAATTTCAGAATTGGATCCTAAAGCAAATATTCATGAGGAAAGAATGAGGAGGATCATTATACACGGGTTGAAGCCCAAGTATAATACTTTTATCATGGCAATATGAGGTTGGCCTACTCAACCTACTCTCATAGAGTTGGAGAATTTGTTGGCCAATCAAGAAAGTTTATGCAAACAAATGGCTGGAGTGTCGATAAACAAGGAAGAGGAAGCACTCTACTGTAATAATAAAAAAAGGCGGACATCGACAGTAGAACAGAAAGGGCGAACAAAGTCAGCAGAACTTTGGAAAGTCTAAGAAGAGAGAAGAGCAAGGAAGAAGTCCTCGGACAGGGGGAGTTCAATCCGACAACAACACAAATAAACAACGATCCTCCGTATCTCGAAGGTATGATATAAAGTGTTTCAATTGCGGCAAGAAAGGTCATTTTGCAAAAAATTGTTGGTTCAAGAAAACATCTGCTGAAGGTAACTTTTTGTTTGAATCCATCAAAAGAGATTGTTCAGAGAAGGAGATAAATTTCGATGAACCACTCGAGCAGTCTAACACAGTCACTGACGAAGTAGCTGCTTCCTCAATAGTGACAGAGACTGGTGAAATAACCCTTGCCGCAGATTCCAATCAAGAAGTTATCAACTAAAGTGACGATTGGATCGTTGATTCAGGGTGCTCAAATCACATGACAGATGATAAGAAGAAACTGTCAAGTTTATCCGCTTACAAAGGAAATCGGGTGGTGGTAACAACTAATAATTCGAGGTTGCCGATAACTCACATAGGTACGACTACTATCACACCTCGATTTAGCCCTAATCAAGTAAAGTTGCAAGATGTTTATCACGTGCCAGAGATGAAGAAAAACTTGTAGTCAGTATCACAACTGACATCTTCTGGTAATTATGTGGTATTTGGACCAGAGGATGTTAAGGTGTACCGAAACCTTAAACCGTTAGGTACACCCATCATGGAAGGACGACGTTTGGAGTCAATCTACGTAATGTCAGTTAAATCAGCTTATGTAGATAAGACTTAGAAAAATGAGACTGCAGATCTCTGGCATGCATGTTTAGGGCACGTGAGTTATCATAAGCTGAAGATAATAATGAAGAAGACTATGCTCAAAGGTCTTCCCCAGCTGGATGTTCGAGAAGATATAATTTGTGCAGGGTGTCAATATGCCAAAGTACACCAATTTCTAAATGAAGAATCAAAGTTTAGAGCTAAAGAACCCTTGGAGCTTGTCCACTCAGACGTGTTTAGACGGGTAAAACAGACATCGGTTAGTGGCATGCATTACATGGTAACCTTCATTGACGACTTTTCAAGGTATGTTTGGGTTTATTTCAAGAAAGAGAAGTCAGAAACTTTATTAAACTTTAAAGAATTTCGGGAGAAGGTCGAAAATGAGTTTGATAAAAGGATCCGATGCTTACGAACGGATAATGACGGAGAATATACGTCGAAAGAATTCTCAAATTATCTAAAGGAGTGTAGAATCCGACGACAATTGACTTGTTCGGGTACTCCACAACAAAACGGCGTTGCTGAAAGAAAAAATCGTCACCTTGCAGAGATATGTTGCAGCATGCTACATGCTAAGAATGTGCCCAGCCGATTCTGGGCAGAATGCATGCAAACGACAGCTTATGTGATCAATAGGTTACCACAAGCAAAACTAGGCTTTGTCTCACCCTTCGAGAAGCTATGGAATATAAAGCCCAAGGTGAGTTACTTCCGAGTCTTTGGAAGTGTATGCTATGTGTTTGTGCCTGATCACTTGCGTAGCAAGTTCGATAAGAAGGCAATTCGTTGCATCTTTTGGGCTATAGCAGTGAAAAGAAAGGGTGAAAATGTTGCAACCTTACAACTGGTCGGTGCTACACATTGAAGAATGTTGTCTTTGATGAAGCCTCATCATGGTGGTCGCCACTGAAGGAGGAGCTGCCAAACTCTCAAGACTTGGAAGATGAACTGCATGAGAAGATGGGGGAGACAAGGGAAGGAGAAGAATCTCCTAGTTCAACTAAGGAGTTGACGCCTACAGGGGGAGATGGTAAGCAAGTGTCTAATCTGTCTGGAACACCATATAAATCTATGAGTCCATGGTAAACTGGAGTACATCAAAGTAGTCTAGAAGAGCTTCGCCCAAGTTAACAGGAGGTTGCGGTAAACAACCCACCACTTAGGAGGTCGACTAGACGAAAAAACCCTAACCCAAGATACGTGGACGCTGCCTTAGTAGAAGAAGAGACCGTGAAAGAGCCAACAATATTTGAAGAAGCATCCCGAGATATAGAATGGCAGAAGACGATGGAAGAAGAGATTAATGCATTGAACCAAAATCAGACTTGGGAATGAGTTCCAAAACCCAAGGATGTTAAGACCAACAACCAAGTTGCAATATACTCATGAAAAGACTTAGCAATGCTAAGTTCACCAAATTCAAAAAAAAAAGCAACTTGGCATGATAACCAAGGCAGAATTGTGAGAGTTGGTGCTGAGGGAGAGTGTTAAATGTCATCACCACCTCTTTTGAATATTCCAGAGTCTTCCAGAAACTTCCAGACATTTCTGAAAAATTTTAGAATTCTCTAGAATCTTCAAGAAACTTTTAGAGTTTGATGGAGTTTTCTTTACTCTTCTGGAATGTTCCAGATTATGCTAGAACATTGTGGACTCTCTTAAAATGTTCCGGAATATAATAGAACTTTATGAGATTTTTGGAAGCTTCTAGAACTCTTTAGAGTTATATTGATTCTAGAACCTTCCATAGCTCCCTATAAATATGAGGAGAGCCTCATTATGTACAAAACACACAAAAAAATAAGTTCAAGAGTGAAAGCAAGGTGTCCAAGTAGTAAGAGTTCAAAAGAGTTTTTCTTTGTGTGTGAGAGTTGTCATTCAAGAGTGATAGTTTGTGAGTGTTGTAAAGTATACCCTTGTTGTGTACAAGTATTTGTAATAAATAAAATTACATTTACTTGTCGTGTTCAACTCTTCACAAACAGTACCCAATAAGAATCCCTATCCTGCTCTACCCATTCAGACCACCTCATATGTCCTGTACCTTTTGAGTCCGTAAAGAAGCTGGTTGGCCTGTGAGCCAATCAATGTCTGCCCAAAATAAAATTTTGTAGTTTGGTAAGATAGGGCATATTCTTTGGTGATCCACATCATTGCTTGGATAGATCCATTTGTGAATTGGGGATGCATCAAAAAAATCTGAGTCCTTAACTTCCCCATCCACAAACAAGCTCATTAGATCAACGGTCTGGATCACCAAATCATAGGTCCCACTACATGAAATCCTGTACATCTCAATTTCTCTTTCCTCCTTGGTTGAGGATTTTATACACACAGGGAAAAGAACTAGGAATCTTGCCTACCCAGGCAAAGAAACACCCCCATGCACATGAGATAATTTCCCAAAGTGAAAGAACTGATGCTCATATCCATTTTTTTGTCGATAAATCCAAAAAGAGTGGACGGATAAAAAATCACCCACCGTATGGCTTTACCTAACAACAATGTACTTCCTCACATTGAATGATGAACTTAATTTGGACCATCTTTCCTCTCATACCCTGTCACATGTGTGATACATCAGACCCGTGTGAAAGGTGAGCCCCGCCGTGATGATCGTCCATCTACATAATCAGGCACATCCATTCATTATACCAGACACAAATGTTCGCTGACTCAAACCATGATTATTAATTTATTGATTTTGATGGTGTGGAGTGCATGCAGAGTAGATTGGCTTAGTTTTTGAGCCAAGTCATCTGCATGGTGGGGCCCTCCATTTCCATGGCTTGGATGTCCGGCATAAATGACACATTAGTAGGGAGATGGATTTGAATGCTTAATGGGTCCACTTAAAATAAAGGTTTGAACAAGGCAAAAAGTGGGAATGAGTCCAACCTGACCTACCCATATAATCTCTACCAGGGGCAAAATTTCAGTCAATTACTTTTCAATATCCAAATTACTGACTCATTTTAAGGCATGTGTCCAAAAATGAGGGCCCTCGACAGGTATAGGAAGTGTGTATCCAGAGTAGGGCCATCGTCAGGTCAATGGTCTGATGGCTATTAGCTGGAGTGCATTGTTAAGCTTTGATAAAAGGTGTTCGCATCACGTCTACTATAGCTTGGACATTCTATTTATGGTTCGTACCTGAAATAGTAACTACGCAATCAGTGGGACCCACTGTTCCTTGGTCATGTTCTCAAAGTCAGATCAATGACATGGATTTCCTACCAAAGATTTTCCCAGGAAGTCCCTGCGTAAGGATTATGGGTGCCGAGTGGGGTCCATCGAGATGTTTTGGAGATATCCACCCCGTTCAACCGTTTTTCCAGCTGATTTTAAGACCTGCTACCAAAAATGAGGTGGATCCAAAAACCAAGTAGGCCATACAAGAGGGAAAATTGGGGGAAAAAATGCTTACCGTTGAGACCTTCCTGAACTCCACATTGATGTTGAAATTCCCTTCAAACCGTTTAAATGGTCATTCCGACTGGCCACTGAGGAGAAACGAAAACACACAAACAAACAAAAAATAAAATAAAATAGCTTCATGCAAAACTTTTATGGCCACAAAAATATTTCAACAGTGCTCACTGAATCCCCGTGATGTTTATGAGAAATCTACTCCGTCCATCTGTCTTTCAAGCTCATTTTATACAATGACTGATAGGAACCCAGTTTTATACAACCCATGGCATTTAAAAAATGAGCCAAGTATGATCACAGTGGATCTTAACTCGATTCTACTTAGAACTCAGCTCAAAGCTCGAGCTCCAATCAACTCGTGTGTGTGTATATATATAGAACTGGTTGCAGTAATGACCGTTTCTCAAAAGTTCCAGTCTCCTACATACGCATGTGCACCTTTCACACGCAGTGACCGATGTTTCCTATATCCATGTATATAATGGAAAAACCTCAATGTGTCTCCGATCTAAAATTTTAACGCCATGAGGTTGAGAAATGTAAATCAAGGGAGGAAATGTTTTGATTTTCTACCCCGATCAATCGGATCAAAGTAAAACATTCCATCATGGGCCTAGGTTCAAAAGTGTCAATCTGTGGCTTCACATGAGGGCCACACCACATCATGCGTGATGGGTTCTAAAAAATGTTCACGTTAAAACATTCATAACCATTATATATATATATATATATATATATATATATATATATATATAACCCATCCATTATGTGTGTCCCACTTATATATGAAAAAGGTTCAATGCGCTTTCAAGCTGATTTTAAAAACTCCATTAGGGCCCGAGCTATGTGCTTTTATATGTTTTAACGAACATCTCCCATCGATCGATAATTCCATCGATGGTATGGCTCAAAAGTCAAGTCAATCTGTGATTTTTGGGATACCACATAATTTGGGGAAGGGTACCCATCAAATGCATTCATAACCATTTTTAGGTCCCACGCATCACGGTTTGGGGCCCAATCGAACCCATCCATATGTGTGTCCCATTGAATGAGGGTTCATTGTACCTTTTCCCACACACACACACACACACACACACACACACACACACACACACATTTATATATATTTATATGGAAAATGTCTTCACATAATTTTAGATGGTATGGCCCACGTCGAGTTTCAGAGGTCGGGCTGTTGATTTTTGGGATATCCGATAATTTAAAGGGTACCCATTAAATGCACGGTGTTGATGGTCGACACGCATCACGATGGGGCCCACACAACTAGACCTCATGATAAACTTATTGTCCGCTACCATTGGAAAACATATAGTATATATATATATATATAAAGCACTTATATACCTAAGTTGTGGATACCACCTGCAACTTAGTCTAAAATTACATCCAAGTGGGACACACATGATGGACGGTGTTGATCATCAAAAAACATCTCGAAAGGTCCCCTTGAAAAATAGTTTTGAATTTTCACTTTATACAAAAACTGGTGCCATGGCCCCTCTCAACTTCTTTACGTGATGTGCCCACAAAAGTCACGGATTGACTTGATTTTCAGCTGTGGGCCCCTCACTGAGTCATGGATCAGTGAAAATTGGGCCTAGATTTTCAACGACATCACGGTGGGGCAAATTCGGCTCGACACTGACGGACGGCAAAGGTGCTCATTGCTCACGTGAAATGTGCATTGACTTTAGTCCCATATATATATATATATATATATATATATATATATATATATATATATATATATAATTAAAAAGAGTTAAAAGTTAACTCCTACCCTATTGATCATTTATCCTTTTCATATCATTTTCCTTCTTTACTCAACCTGTCGTGCTTGAGCTCCTCCCTCACTCTCTCTTGTGCCTGAGTTCTATAGTCTCTCTCTTTTTCTCCCTCCCCTCAATTGGCCACTCACCCGAGCTCGACACAACATTTACCCGACTTGTCTCAACTGTATGGCCTGCAATCAGCCACTTGCTCTCTCTCTCTCTCTCTCTCTCTCTCTCTCTCTCTCTCTCTCTCTCTCTCTCTCTCTCTCCATCAACAACAAGGTGCCTATATGTGCGTGTAATATTATTATTATTATTATTATTTGAATATTTGATTTGGGAGTTGAGTTGGGTGCAGGTTGAGCTAGCTGGGTTGGATTGGGAGCAAACTTGGCTTGACTTGAGGTAAGCTCACCTCGACTCGATCCACTAGCTCGTCTCGAGCTCAACTCGAAAGGTTTGGTATTCAAGCCAAGCTCCAAGGGTAAGCTCGAGGCAGAGTTGTTCAAGCTCGAGGAGAGCAAGAACGAGTCAAACTAAACTTGGCCCACTTCAACTCGACCCGGCTTGATGTACATCCCTAGGTGGAATTGGCCATTCATCCAGTGGGGCCTACCATGAACGCTCCTTGTCTCTTACATCCTACTGCTCTACTCTACACACCAGCTAGGCTACGTATGCCTGTAGTAATTAATAAAAAAATACACTTTGCTCACACGTACTCTTACCACACAAAATAACATATTGCACGTTCATGCCTTCACGGTGGGCCCCACCTGGGAACTGGCACAGAATTTAATCTCTCGTGCTATATTCACCTTACACCCCAATGCGACAGACAACTCCTTGTGGTTGATATTTCATAGATGCTACATGTTACGGTTCTTGTGTACCTCGTGTTGCTTTTGTCGTCGTCCTTTCAGAGCGTGATAACTGGACCCTGGCCCAACGGTTCTGATCATCAGAACTTTACACGTGCCCCAACGCTGCAACACTGCTTATCCTGAGACAGGTAAGATATAATGAGATTTGATTGGACGGTATATAGTGAAATTTGATTGGACGGTATACTATACTATGCCATGGGAGAAGGGGCCACTCAATTATAGACTTGGCAGATTAACTTTGATGCATGCCTTGCATGGGCCCACCTCCGACATGTATTGGGTCCTGCCGCTTTCTGACGGACTCGGCCTTGACAGTGGCTCTATGGGGACCACTGTAATGAATGGTTTTTTTTTTTTTTTTTTTTTTTCTTTTTTTAAAAAAAATTTTTTTTTTTAAAATTTTAAAATCCACGTGGTCCATCCAATTTGCCTGATCATTTTAAGGCGAGTACAAGCCTTAAAATGAAGAAGACCCGCTGGTAATGACACCTCACTGTTGAAACTTCCACCATTATTTTTATTTGCCATCTATGCCATAAGGTCATAAAAGCCCTGGTGTGAATCGCCATGGCATGGGCTACTTGAGTCTTAATTAGATTTATCTTATTTTTGTGCTTGAACCATAAAATAACAAGTAAAATGGATAAATAGTGTGAATAAAACACATACATCATGGTAGGTCCCATAGAACCCAAACTAGGACGAAGTCTACCCGGGCGGGCCATTGAGTATTATCCGATCAAATAATTTTGGTACACGCTTGCCCAAAAAACCTTCATACATGCTTAGCATGGGCCTATTTCTAACAGGGACACTGGGGCTCTATTGGACCCACCTTAATGTATGCATTTTATCAAAGCTGTACATCTATTTTGCCATATCATTTTAAGGTATGAGCTTAAAAATGAGCCTATAAGCCTTGATCCAAGGCTCAGTGGACCACATCGTAGGCAGTGGTGATAATGACACCCATTGGTGAAACCTTTATAGGCCTACCAGGATTTTTATTTGCCATCCAAACTGTTATAAGGTCACATAATCCTACATTACAGAAAACCACCAATATCAGCTTAATTAAAACCTCTATTATGGTTCCTAAGAAGTTTAGCCCCTACCATGTGGTCCAATTGAGTCTTGGATCTACCTCTTGTTTTTTTAGCTCATATCCATCCAATAAAATAGATAGACCATGTGGATAAAATACAGATATCACAGTTGGTTTTACGTGACTCAGCTGGAATTAAGATGGTGCTGGCAGGGAAATTACAGTCAAATTGCTTTTACAATAGTCTACCATCCAATCAAATCCTATAATATAGTGCCATTGTGATGTTAGAGGGCCGTACCCAATCAAAGTCCCTAATACGTTGTATACCTTTTTAGGTTTTTGAAGATGTTGATTGGCCTGTGAACCAATCAATGTCAAAACAAAAATTTGTAGTTTGGTAAGATGTGGCCTATTGTTTGGTGATCCACGTCATTGCTTGTATAGATCCATTTATGGATTGGGGATGCCCCAAAAAAATCCGAGTGGTTAACATCCCCATCCATAAACAGGCCCATTAGATCAACGGTCTGTATCACCAGGCTCATTTCTCGTTCCTCCTTGGTTGATGATTTTGTACGCATGGGGAAAAGAAGTAAGAAACTTGCCTACCCAAGCAAAGAAGCACCCCCACATGTGATGAATTTCCAAAAGGGGAAGAACCGATGCCAATATTCAATTTTTGTCAATAGATCAGAAAAGAGTGGACGGATAAAGATCACCTACCTTAGCTTTACATATCAACAAAGTACTTCCTTGCATTGAATGATGAACTTTATTTGGTCCCTGTCTTTCCTCCCACCGTGTCACTTGTGTGGTAGATCAGACCCGTGCAAAAGGTGAGCCCTACCATGATGATTGTCTGTGTACCTAATCAGGCACATCCACTCATTACACTGGACACACCTGTTTCCTGACTCAGACCATGATTATTTATTGATTTTAAGGTGTGGCGTACCTTGGGAGTAGCCTAGCTTAACGTTTGTGCCAAGTCATCTGCCATCTCCATGGCTTGGATGTCCTGCATAAGTGACACATTGGTAGTTTTCAATTATTGGTCGACTGGGGGCTAACCAACCCTCCGCAGGTAGAGCTGTACACCAACAGGGTTAGCTCGGTTAACTCGCTTGACCCGAAAAAGCTTAATTTGAGTCAGTCTGGGACTGAGTTCGAGTTGAGTCGAGCTGATTTTTTTAGCTTGAAAAACTTTTGAGCTGAGTTTGAGCTTGCCTGAGCTTGACTCGACTTGGATTGAACTTCAACTCAAACAAACTCGGATCGAATTGGCTCGGTGACTCAGTTCTTTTGATATTAATGCTGCTTGCCAATTGTTTGATGAAATGACTCAATGAAGTGCTGTTTTAGGTGCATACAATCTTTCGTGGGATCAGCTAGTGGCGAGGAAGGAATGTATATGAAACAAATCACTATAAAAAAATAAACTTTATATTATAAAACTTCCGTCAAATCACGATTTTGATGTTGCCCGTTGAGTGTATGATGAAATACTTATATATTGCTATTACTATTTTGCATTATGTGAAAAATTGAAGATGCAATCTATGCGTTTGAGAAAATGTCGCATAGGCTCGAACTCGGCTCGAACTAGCCCGAGCTCTTGACCGAACAGAGCCGAGCTGACTAGTCGGGCTTGAGGACTGAGCCAAGTTGTGCTAAGCTCGACTCAGTTCGACTCATGTACAGCTATATCTGCAGGTCTCCCCATATAATCTTTACTAATTTCAGGCAATTAATTACTTTTCAATTTCCAATTTGCTAGCTTAATTTAGGGGAGGAGCCTAAAAATTAGGCAGATCCAATTCTTATGTGGACCACACTACAGGGAACAATGGCGATTGTACACCCACCACTAAGAACTTCCTAAGGCCCATTGTAATGCTTATTTGCCATCTAACCTGTTGGATATGATAGTTTGTGTATAAGCTCGGTGGGGCCATGACGTATGTGTTTTAACCATGCCATCCATCCTTTTTCCAGCTCATTTTAGGGCATGAATAAAAAAAGAAGAAGAAGTAGATCCAAAGCTCAAGTGGACCACCCCACATGAAACAATTGGGGATAGAATACTTGACGTTGAAAACTTCTTAGGGCCTGCCTTAATGCTTATTTGCCATCCAGCATGTTCATAAAGTCATGTAACCAAGGATGAAGAGAAAACACAAATATAGCTTGATCCAAGACTTTTATAGCCCCAAGGGGTCTTCAACAGTAAGGTTCAATAACTATTGTTTCACGCAGTGTGATCCACTTGAACTTGTTGATAGATGTCTTAAATTTGTAAAATTAATAGTCTGTCAATGACAGGTTCGATGCCATTGAGCAGGCTGCCATTGAGTATTTCTCGAGTATTTTCCAGATTTCCTCTGTTGGTTGTTGGACATATCAATGTCATTTTTTGATGACATCAAGGAGTGTTCGATGACATCGAAGATGCGTTAGATGCATCGAAGCTGGGCCGAATAATCGAAGATTTCCGAATACTCCATGTTTTGTCTCTGAACAGTTTTGGTATTTTTTGTTGCCATCGAAATGGCTTCGATGTCATCGAAGTTTAAGTGTCGATGACATTGAAGTGTGTTCGATGGTATCGAATGTTTTGCGCAGAGTTTTGCAGATCCTCTTGATCTACGAAATTTGTTTCCGATTTCGTTTGGGATTCTTTTTGAAGGCTATATATTTTGGTGTAAACGGGATTGAGAGGTATTCTAAGAATTTCTAAATCGTCCTAGGGTTTCAAAGGGTATAGCAAGGGTGAGATTTGAGGTTGTCCGAACAGGGTAATCTCTTTTTCATTGTAATTTCTGCTTCATAGTAATATTTGTGGCTTTGTGCAGTGTTTTTTTTCCAAAAGGTTTCTTCCACATTAAATCTCGGTGTTCTTCTCCCTTTTGCTTGGTGCTTTTGGATTGTTACTGTAGATTCATCTGTGTACTTTTGCAGATCCCCCGACAAAGCTTTGGATGTGCCTTATTATTTTTTTTTTAGCTCATGCATTAAAATGAGCTCAAAAAATGAATGGATAACATGGATAAAACAGCCTGGTGTTGGGAGCCGATTAGGTGAGCCCTGGCCTTACCCAAGATAATGCAACCCTAACTGTGGGGTCCATTTGAATATATTTATTCTATATCTATGCCATCCATTCATTTTTGCAGATCATTTTAGGGCATGATCCAAAAAAGAAAAAAGAAAAAAAGAAGAAGATCCAAATCTCAGGTGAAATATACTTAGGAAACAATGGTGGTTGAATGCCCTACCATTAAAAACTCCCTACCATTAAAAACTTCTTAGGGCACACCTTAATGTATCCATAGTGTTTATTTTCTATTCTATCCATTGATAAGGTCACATAAGCCTAGATGAAGGTAAAAAACAAATATCGCTTGATCTAAAACTTTTGTGGTCTGTTAGTGGTCAATCACCATTGATTCCTATGGTATAGTTCATTTGATAATTGGATCTACTTCATTTCTTGGATCATGCGTTAAAATGATTTGGAAAAAAGTGGACGATGTGGATATAGAATAGATACATCTAGGTGGGCCCCACGGTAAGGGCTGCAACATCTTGGGTGAGGCTGGGTCTCACCTGATCCTAGGATTGTCAATGGGTTGTGCATGGGGTTGGCCTCGGCCTTGACTTTGAAATGTTTTGGGGTGAGCCTATTCAAAATTTTATTTTAGCAACCTTGAGCCTAGCCCATTAACAGCCCTACCTAATCCACTCTTGCATAGAGGTGGGCAACTTGGGCCCGATCTGGTGGATCCGACCCAACCAGACCTGACTCGGTACCGTTCCAAACAGAACCAACGGTTTGATCGGGCCTAATCGATTCTAATCATCCAGATCCGATAGTTTTTCAGGTCGGGTTCAGATTGGCCCTGATCCGACCCGACCCGAAAACCCGATCCGATCCTACCCTATTTGGAGTAGTTTTTATTAATCCTTTTACTTTTTCCTATGGTATGGTCCACTTGAGCTTTGGATATGCATCAATTTTGAGTTCAACCACTAAAATAATCTGCAAAAACGAATGGACGGTGTGGATAAATCACACGCATTCAAGGTGGGCCCCAACAGAGTTTGCTGTGTCCAATAGCAAGTAAATTTGCCGGTGTACCGCACACAGCTATGTAGCTAGCTGTAGCCTGTAGGCGCTAGCTGTGTGTAGACGCTAGCTATAGTTACGTGTCGTGCCAAGACGAGCACTGATGCTCCTCGAGCTCCGAGTTGTACGAACGGTTCAAAGGATATCAAAGTTACATGGGCCCCACAGTGATGTATTTATTATATCTACACTGTTCATATATTTTTAGAGACTATTATAGAGCATTGTTCAAAAAATGAATAATATCCAACGATCATGTGGACCACATCACAAATAGCAGCAGAGAATGATTTTCACCGTTAAACAATTTGTGTGGTCCACATGATAGTTAGATCTGTCTTAATTTTAGTCTCAAGCCTTAAGACGAGCTGACCAAATGAATGGACGGTTTGGATATAACACATACCCCACCATCAGACCCATATAACTTGTTAAACTCAATAAAGCAAGTAACGTACTTAGCATGAAAAGAAAGTATCTGCATGCACGCACGTCAACGTAATACATTAATACATCAGAGAAAGCATGATACACATTTTTTATAGTCACGTAGGGCCACCTTCATGTATATATGTTATCTAAGCTGTTCATCCATTTTGACATATCATTTTAGGCATTAAACAAAAAATTACGATATATTGAAGACTGAAGTGGACCACACCGTATCAAATGATCTGAATAGTGCCCAACCCGATCCAACTCGGTTTCCCTGACCGAGTCGGACTCGGATCGGGTCAAGTCAATCAAGCAATGCATCTGTCTGAGTTAGGTGACCTAGACTCGGTCTCGGATCGGATCGATTTTGGGTCAGCCTATTAGAATTTCGGATCTGATCGGGTTAGGCCCAATCCGGTCCGACCAGGACTGATGCCTAGCTCTACTCTTGCACATGTTAGGGTCACTAGTCAAACCATGTCCCCAAAATTAAGGGAAACACAAATATTAGCTTGATCTAAAACTTTTATGCCCTAGGAAGCTTTTAATGCTTGCCGTGGAAACATCACTATTTCTTGTGGTGTGGTCCACGCAATATTTGGGTCTACCTTATTTTTGGTCTCATGCTCTAAAATGATCTGGAAAAAAAAAAAAAAAAGGATGGACCTTGTGGATAAAACACGAACATCTTGGTGGGGTTCATAGAGCACTATCTCGCTCGGCAATCTCAATATGCAACTTGTGTTCCACCATAAGGGTTTTTAATTAAAATAATGGGCATTTAAGTGATTCGATTCATGAAACAATGCCTTAGCTTGGGAAAATCTTCCATGATTCTTAGGTCTATTGATTTTTCTCATGGTATTATTGGTAAAATCTTGCCGAGAATAAAATTTAAAAAAGATATTCACTATAAATTAATAAATAATTTTAAAAATTCAAATATATATGTCTAAAACGAAATACTTTAACTTCATTGAATTAAAATTAAAAAGAAATATATATATTATAATATTTTAAAAATCTCTCATTATTATCATGATATTATCTTTGGATCAAAATTTTATTTTAAAAAATATAATAGTAAGATTTCAAATATCTGTTAATATTTGTTAAAATAATTTGGTAAAATTGTCTGACTGTATGATTGTGAGATGATAATTCCTTTTCCTCAATAGTGAAAGAACTTAGATGCTCTTGGAGAGTATGATATGGAATTATGAAAACCATGGCCCTACTTTCTGTAACTCTTAAATAGAAAATTGCATTGGTTTAATTTAATAATTTATTGATGGATGGATAATTAACATTTTTTCGAGATGAAAACAATCATTGTCACACTTTCCTGGAAATCAGAGATTAAGATGCTTAGATTAGTTAGAATCTCTTTAATAATGAACTATCTAAAGTGGGCCTGATTATCTGAATGGTTTTCTGAACTGATGAGGATAAATACTCAAATCCACGGGCTTCTCTGACTCCTCACTGAATGAAAATAGAAATTTCTAATAAATTCGAAACTTTAATTAATGATTAAAAATGAGTTCACAACCCTTTAAATAAAGGTACCAAGCAATGAGAAAGAAATCGAATCAAACTACAACTAGAACTCCTAGAATCATGACTTACTATAAATAGTAAACTTACTATTTATAGACGGTCGTGATGTCTACTAGTGCGCAAGGTTTTCGGCCAAAAATAGTAAGTGTCCTATTTGGCTTCACCAAACCGTTCTCCTAATTATTCTAAGCTCTTTTCACGTTGGGCGCAACTCCTAATGCCCGATGGATGAAGAGTTATAATCAAACTAAAACTTACTATTTATAGTAAAAACGAAATTAAAGCAGGGAAACGACCGTCGATCCAGAGGTTTTTCGCAATTCTGAGCGTCGCAAACCGGCGTAGCGGGGTTGGTTGGCTAAAGTAGCTCGTTCTACCCCAAAATCATATATTTTACGTCGGCTAACTCATTCCGGATTGCGAGATACGCCCGATCTAAGGTTCGATGGTTCGGATCACTTCTGTCGTCGACTGAGCCTTTTTTGATCCATCTTGGCCATGAAACTGTCCGCGACCCGCTCTACTTCATTTTCTTGAATTAATTGATTGCCCCACTCCACTCATACCGGGCGACTCTGACTATGTAACAACTCCCTTTTCAATACCACCGCGCCACTCACCTCTAATATCTTGCAAATCATTTTCCATCTTTCCACCTGCATTCCACATGCCCAATCCTGCTTTGGACCTATTAGATTGGCCGACGGCCAGGATTGGGCATGGAGTGCATGACCCAGTTAATGTTTCAGCCGGGTCTGACCTTTAGACATTCTAGCCTGGCTTGACTTGACTTCATATGTACAAGCGTAATGTGTTAGTCTTTACAAAATATTCTATTTCAATCCTTGTTTAGACAGCCAGTGTGTCTACAATGGTAGACCACTAATTTAATTGTTTTAGGTGTATATTATTTTATACGCCATTTCATTAATGGAGCATGTTAAACAGAAATTATTATAATAGTTGACATTGCCTAATGAAAAATTGTCATATGTATATGTCAGATGTATAACCATTAAATATTATATTTTTTATCGTAAAGTTTATATCTAACACTAGCATGTATTGATTTCTCATTGGGCTACATCAGTAGTTAAGGGGTATAACTAGGGTTACAAGCAACTTCCGTCCTCATCAATGGATGTATATGGATATTTAAGTAGGAAATAGACATCATCATCAATTTTGGGTAGGGTTAGGTCAGTCTTGGGCCCAAGCTTGATCATTGATCTTGGGCCCAACTCGACCAAGCGTGACTTGGCGACTTGGTGGTGACCTCAGAACTAGCAATGTAGGTGAGACATTGAGGGTGAGGCCCACCTCAATGTACACATTGTATATCTACATGTTCATTTAATTTTCCAGCTTATTTTAGGCCATTCTTCCGAAACTAGAGCAGATACAAATTTCAGGTGAACCACACCACAGGAAATAGTGGTAATTGACCATTAAAAACCTTTTGTGGGCCACCATTGTTTCCTATGGTGTAGTCCACCTGAAATTTGGATCCGCTTCATTTTTGGGACCATGTCCTAAAATAAGCTGGAAAAACAGGTGGACTGTGTGGATATATAATGCATACATAGAGATAGGCCTCATTGTCAGGGTCTCACCCACATTGCTGATTCCAGGTTGCAGCCAAGTGTTCAGTGGGCTTGGGCCTTGGGCTTAAGTGTTTTGCCAGCACCTGGTCTATTGCAACCGCTACTATGGTGGGCCGGGGTTAGTGTAGAAATATGGTTATAGCTGGGCCCAATCATCTCATCTTGAGTCATGGATCACAGCTCATTAATAAGTAGACTGGGGAGGACCACAGGCCAACCATAGCCAGCCTGTATTTTCATCACATGTCCTCCTCGAAGTGCACTTTCTAACTGTATTTGGCTCAACGTGAGATCTGAGCCACTCATCAGGTGATCCCCACCATACAGAAGCTATGCCTAAGACATATGGCCTATCATGTATGATCGAAAGCTAGATACATATATAAAGAAAATAAACCGGTAACAGAAAACGTAACCAACAGTCTACATTTTAAGTAGATGTGTGGTCCACCTGATCATCTGATCCGTCCAATTGCTGAGACATGGAGTTGAAAAAGTGGGGACCACCTGATGAACCAATCTGATGCCGAGCACATGTGGACCAAGGCCACATGTGTGAGGAGTTTACTTACAAAGTGCACTCGAGAAAGTACTCCACATAATCCTTAGGACACCTTCATTTCCACTCATGTCTTATCAAGCATCCAAATCTCTGTAACCATCTTATCACAATTTGTGGCCCTCCTTGAATCAATGAGATAAGGCGTGGGGCCCACCAATCAAAAATCCAAAAAAGGGTTGTGGTGGATTCCAAAGTTTTCAATTTGGAGTGATGCAGCAACAGCTTTCCAATGTTCATAGATTTTTCTTTTTTCCTTTCATCTTATTAACAAAAATAGAATCCAACTTTAAATGCAATCTGACCGTATATCCTAGATGTAGAAAGGGTGGGCCCAGTGCAAAGCAATGGGAGCCAAAACCCATGTTGCATGTCTGTCCAACTATCTTACTATGTCTGTGGACCACACAAAATATGGAAGCGGATTGCCTGTGGCCCCGGGCACAGAGAAATTCCTGTGCCTGGGAATGTCTGGGGTCCACAGAGATGTCTGTGAAAAATCCACTCCGTTTATTTGTTTTAGAATACTAATTAGGACAGGAAACTAAAAATCAGGCAGATCCAAAACTCATGTGGGTCATACCACACGAAACATTGGGGAATGCACGCTTGGGGGTGATGGAAGTTTTGTGTCAGGATAATATTTGTCACTACGGTTTATCTGAGTGGCAATATCTCTTTGAACGGTTTGGATGACATATATATAAACATCATGGTCAGTTCCAGGATGGTTTCAATGGTGGACGTTTTGGTTCCTCTCGTTGGCTTGGCTCACCTGAGTTTTGGATTTGCCTGATATTTATAATCTCGTCGTGATTGTGGTCTTTTAAAACAGATGGATGGAGTGGATTTGTCACAGACATCTTTATAGGCTCACGCAGCTCTGTGTCCGAGTCACACTCAATCGACTTTCATTTGTTAGAATGTACATATATAGTATTTGGTGTAATATTTATTTCTTGTAAGTGAGGCCATTGCCCAAGAATCTATGATCGTAGATCAAATTGCAGGATCTAAGGATCCTCTAAATCCTAAGTTGTTGTATGACATCTAGCCCGTCGTAGATTCTGAAAGCTTGTTTAGGCTAGTGGTGACTCTATGTATCAAAGACCACCCCTATAAGATTGCACAACGGAGGAGAAAAAAAGCAACTATAGCCAATTCAATTGAGCATTCGTGCGCAGCAAGTAGAGTTAACAGTGATATATTTACTCAAAATTTATATATCTTATGAAAAAAATCATTTGGTTATATAACATTACTTTTGCAAGATCCAAACCACTCATCAGGTTGGTCTAACCTTGTATATGTTTTTCCAAAAATAAATTAGTGTAATTAAAATGTGAGGAAGAATTTTGGAAATAGGCAGATGGTTATAAAGCTTTAACCAAGTTTTTTCACAACCATATATGTCTTTCAAACTCGGCCCCACAGGATTAGCTAATCAATTTGGTTCTTGGGCTAGGGCATCAATACATTGGTTTCGTTCTAAAAGATGGATTGGATCTCAAAGATATCATATCCTGCTAGCAAATTTTTGGCATGTACAATAGTTTTATTGCACAGGCCTATGAGCTTAGTAGAGCTCCTAAAAATATAGGAACTTTTACCAAAATGGCCCCAATGTATGGCTGATGCAGGAGAATTTTCCCCTTTTCTTATTTTTAGGAGTCTTGACATTTATTTAGTTTTTACAAGACCAAAATGCCGTTGCCTTTTGTCACTGCGACTTTTATCAAAATGGTTTTGTTTTTTTTTTTTTTTTTTTTGGCATCCTAACATTTATTTAGTTTTTACAAGAGCAAAATGCCATTGCCTTTTGCAAATGTGCCCATATATGCTTTTACTTGCAGGAGAAACTTTGTAACCCTAATCCCAATGCATGACATGGTCATCACGTGATGATTGGGCTCACTTTGAAGGTAGATCTAATACATCCATTGTCTTCATGGTTTACCATTTCAATGGGAAGGTACTAATTTCACCATAACACGAGCTCTTTGTGGCCCATAAGAAGTGATAATGGTGGCCATTCACTATCGATTGTTTCCTCATGGTGTGATCGACCTTAGCTGCAGATGTGATAGATTCTTTAGTCCATAGCCTTAAATCAAATTCAGAATCTAATGGATGGGGTGGATTTGACACATACCCCACGGTGGGCCCCCCAACCCTTAATATGTACATAAGACAACCATGATCCGTAACCCATGATGACTCTGATTTAAACCCTTAACACATGACAACCATGACCCAGACTTTAACACGTGACAACCACGACCCTTAACACATGACAACCATGACCCTAACCCTTATCACATGACAACTACAACTCTTAACACACCTAGATCCATAGCTCAATTGGCAGACTGAGCGGAGATACCTCCTTTCAACACTTAAGGTCTTGTTATCGATCCCTAGAAGGGGTGGCTAATATGGAGTGTGTATACTTACATGGGTGTGTTCTAACAAGCTAACCCCGCCCCCCATAGCTCAACTAGCAGACTGAGTGGAGATACCTCCTTTCAACACTTAAGGTCTTGGTATCGATCCCTAGCCGCAAAACTAAACAAAAAAAAAAAAAAAAAACCCACGGTTCTTAACACAAGACAACCACTGCCTTTAACATGTGACAACTATTAAGTGCCCATAATGACAAAGCTGACCCTAAATAGGGGAGATATGTGCACTCAACCCGATTCCCTACCGATGGGTAGGAATGTGCACTTGACCCGATTCCCCACCGATGGTGAGTAATGTGCACTCAACCCAATTCCCTGCCGATGGAGAGGAATGTGCTCCCACACTTGACGTGATTCCCTGCCAATGGAGAGGGATATGCACCCGACCTGATTCCTATGGCAGAGAATGAAATGCAAGAGAATGGTCCGCCGAAGAATAGAGCATAGGAACGTGGTGATGGGTCCCACAGGTCGTGATTGCATGTACTAAACAGTTATTTTTCGAGTAGAAGCAAACATTAATGTCGTACGCTAGAGAACGTGACACTAGTAGCCATCAGCTGGAAAAAGAAACCCACTGGAGGGTGGTGGTGAGCCCTATGGAGGAATGTTTCAAAGGAAGATGAGGCTCGGTAAAGGAAAAAAAAGCTCAATGGGTCTTTGACTAACTTGACCCCTACCTATGAGCCTTTGGAGACTGTCTGTGAGGCCCACCATGGGGTATGTGTCAAATCCACTCCATCTATTGAAGTTGAAATTTCATAAAAGGTCATGAGCCAAAGAATGAGCCACATCAGAAAATAAGGTGGACCACACCACAAGAAAGCAATTAGGAGTGAATGATCACCATTATCGATTATTGTGAGGCATAGAGAGCTCATAACCCACGTTAAAATGGTGGGCCATGAAGAGAATGAACAGATTGAATCTGCCTTCTAGTAGGCCCAATAACTATGTGGTAGCCACTTCATGCACTGGGATTCAGGCTACTAAGCTTCTAACGCAATTACATTTGCATTATGTTATTGTTTTAGTTTCAGGTTAAAGACTCATTAGCGTCAGCAGGCCGGGTTGTTTCAACATCTTCCCAGCGTCTTCTCTTGATTTTTGAATATATATATATATATATATATATATTCATTCCAGAAGCCATTCAAAATCATGCGGTCCAAAACAACATGACATGCCTGATCAGACAGCATGCATCAGTGGATAGTGGAAGCCTCAATCCAAAATGGACTGCATCATCTCACTTGTCTAGGCCCCTGAAGCCTGGTAGAGCTTCGATCCAAAAGGTCTGTCTTATCCAAGTCCCGAAAGAGATAACATGCTAGTTACATTCGAGGTGACATTAATGGCCTTCTCATCATCATCTAAGATGATAACTTGTAATTTTTATTTTTATTTTTATTTTATATGTAGCCCACTAGACATTGACCGTCCTCTTTAACCCAGGTTCTTGGAACCAGCCATGTGAAAGGATCACATAGACATGACTCACATGCCAACCCATCTGGCGCAGTACTTACGACTACCTCATTAGGTGAGCAGACAAAATAAGGTCATGGAAGGGGAGCAGTGAGGCAAACCAACCCGGATTATTACCAGACAATAAACTGCAATTAACTATTATTACTTAACTGTATTTGTTCTAGTGATGTTCTTGTACAATGGAAATCTCTTCCAATCTTTCATACACAGTAGCAGACAACCCAACAATATATAATTACCAACATGACCAAGCAGACTCAGACCAACTCGATCGGTCTCAAGTCGAGTTGGGACTCACCTAAGTCAGTGGCGAATCATCTAAGTGAGTTGTGGCGTCGAACCGGATTGGGTCTGACCAAGTCAGGGTGAACTTGGAAGAGTTTCATGGGACTTGTTTGAGTATTAAAACCATTCATCTAAGTGAGTTGTGGCGTCGAACCGGATTGGGTCTGACCAAGTCAGGGTGAACTTGGAAGAGTTTCATGGGACTTGTTTGAGTATTAAAACCATGAATATGGCATACATCCAAACATGGTCAGGCTCTGGGAGTGCACCATATTATGAATATTGGGTGCTACCCAGAAAGGGGAATTTGTGAATAGTTTCAACATCAATCACATTATTATTATTTTCATATTGTCTAGGATTGGAACTTCCTAACTGCCCTCAAGATGGACAGTTTAGAGATACTGCCATTAAATGTGCTACTCTTGATCTTGTTATGATCTAGGACGACTCTTTTCATGTAATCTGTGTAAGAATGCATAACAATAACTGTCTTTCAACTGTGTGGGAGGGTTTGCATTGTTGTTTCTGACAGAGAATTGTACTAATTTTCCCATCTTTCATTTAAGAATCATCCACATGTATGCATGCAATTAGAGCTGGCCTTCGAGTCGAGTCGGACTGAGTTAGGGCTGACCCGACTTGATCCGATTTTGAAATAGACCTAACCCGAACTCGACCAGACTTGGTACCGAGTCCAGCATGCCTGACCCGATCCAAGTCCAAGGCTGGCCTGAACTAATCTGGACCGAGTCCAACCCGGGTCACAAATACCAAGTCGGGTCGGGTGCAGCGGGTATCCATGGGCTGAAATCACAATTAAAAACTTAGGTGCACTTGCCAAAATTGCAGCCTCTCCATGAAACATTAAATCTGTGTGCGCGCGCGTGCGTGTGGGTGTGTGTGTATGTGTGGGTGTGTGTGCACGAGTTTAGTTTCAGATGAGTCGAGTTAGTACCGAGTTGGATTTCGGGTCAGGTCGAGTTACTGGATAACCCGAACTCAACTCGGTTTGAGTTCGGATTGGACGAAGTCTTCTCAGTTTGGATCGACCCACCGACTCAGTTCGGATCGAGTCGGGTCTGAACAAGTTGGCTGAGTTGAGTCGCCCCGTGCCCAGCCCTACATGCTATCTATAGACACCCAAATCTACACGGATAGACATGTATGCATATACTTTGGTCTAATTGACTATTGAATGGCAATGCCTATACTAAATTTGGTATCATTACTATATTATTAAGACAGAGCAGATAGAGTCATGCTCGTACATCAAGTAGTTGAAACTAGAATGTCTAACCAATCCAAGGACGTATGAATAAACATACACGGACATCTAGAGAATTATTGCCAGCATGCATCCATAGGAAAAATAAAATAAAATTAGCTCCATCCTTCATAGAGCCTTGGCTTTTGGCGGGGAAGGAAGCAACTGCACAGAAAGAAGAAAAAGAAGAAGAAGAAGTTAGCCTGCCTGAAAATGAAATTGCACTCTGCATCACCATCAACCATATAGAGAGGAGAAACTACCTGATAACAAGAAATGAGTGAGGTTATAAATCCGAAGGCTCCTGTTACACGAGGAGTGACTTTCTTGGGTGCTAGTTGCAGCAGCCCCACTGCAACGACTATATCCATTGATGCTTTTACCAGACCTAACAACCTCTCATTTGACTGTTTGAGCTTGTTCAGGTATTGGTCATCCTGCATTCACAAAAGAACACAATCTTTGAAATGAGGAAGGAATCCAACGGTCAAGCCCTCGTACCAAGTCTTATCATTAAGCCAAACATACTTGATATTTGTCGGTGTGCTTAAGATCCTTCTCCAGCTTTTTCATTGATGCAGACAATCTTCCAAGCTCCGCAAGCTAATAGAAATAAGAAAACAAATAATGTTTCAGTAATGCAAAATCCAAGATAAGCTAAAACATAAGCATAGTCATATTATGTTTGGAAGTTCCTTGTTTCCAATTCTGACAAAACAGGCTAGCGCTAAGTTGTAAGTGAGATGCGTTCAAGAACCCCTTCCATGCACATCTCACTAGTGATATGGGGTGGAAAGAAGCAGGAAAACAGAAGCCCGCTTGCTATGCGTTTCTCTTTCTGGCCACAAATGCCGTCCCCCCCTGTTGGCTTGGAATTCCCTTCAAGTGCAATATGAACATCTGATTGCATCCTTAAATGTCCCCTAGAACATGAGCCTATTTCTCATAAAAACAGGAAAGTAGAAGGACAAACCTCAATCAAGGTGGTGCATCCTGAAGAACCCATCCAACAGAAAAGAGATATCCTACCAATTAGCTCCGTGCGTTCTTTGTTCTACAAGAGAATTAAACAGGAAAATCTTACTTCTCGTTTCTCATGGAAAACATTGAGGGACACATAAAACCAACAGGGGAAAAAGTTGGAAGACCATACCTTGTAGATGCCACTTCTCCCAGCCCAGACAACTTGATCCAGAAGAAAGAAAGTCGACAGCAGTGCATTTTTCGACTGAAACAGACATCATGTGAAAAAGGGCAAGCAAAACAACTGAAAAAAATGAACTTACATCACCAACAGCCTCATACCTTTCCAAGTAAAATGAGCGGAAGAGGAGTTCCTTGAACAGGTGGACTGATAAGTCCATGCAAATCATTCACAAACTGCAAAGTTCAATGAGATGAGAGCATGAAATTGTGCCAAAAAAGGAACAGATCATGAACAAGCATGTTCATGTGTAATACCGTAATAAACTACAAAGTCCAAACCTTGAGAAGACGGAAAACTTTGCGTGCCAAGCTAGTCGATTTGTCAACATTTTGAGCTGTACCAGGTTCTCCATTGCTCAAGAACTTCGAACCGTATTGTATAGCTCTGCATATCTTATCCCTGGCTTCAGCTTTGTTCAAATATAGAACCAAAAGAGCAAGCTCTGCTCTGGTTGCATCTAATGTACTCATCTTCAGACCTGAAAATGCCTGTGGAACCAAGTTAGCAGATTTTAGCATCATAATCTTGGGGGGGGGGGGGCGCTGAGAGAAGAGGAGCACGCTGTAAATTATGGTAGTAACAGTTCAACCCTAAGGGTTGAAGAGTATTCCTAAAATGCCATAATGCCATCAGTTCGCTAAAAGGAGCCCACCCCCATGTTTCCCTTAATGAATGCACTTAAATTTCTGGAAGGCCCTCCAATGGATTATCACAGTTCCAGTGGAAAGAGGGTCCTACATCCATCATGGATGCCCATATAAATGCCAGTAAGCTTGCAAACCGTATTGTGCAACACAATGCTTGAATAATTGAGACTTCAAATGCATCTTGTGATATTTTTCTTCCTTCTGGCACTTCTCTTTATTAACAAACATCCTTAGCCAATTATCGAATAAGGCAAGAAAAGAAATTTGTATTGTTTTGAAACACTAGCCAAAAACTCACTATGATATTTACCTAAGAAAACTAGAAATTCTAAGTGAGTAAAAATGTCCAAATTCCATGTTATTTGAATAATGACAGGAAAAACACTTAATACCCATACTTCAGACTGGATTCAGTGGGAAAAAATACCACTGTTCTCAATGCATACTTGGCTTTTGATTCATATTCAGATTACATACTCTTGACATTATTAACCTGATAAGAAGGATGGGAAGCTCATTGATTTGAATGGGATCTTCCTCAATCACCTTTAACTAACCCAAAAATGTGTCCGAAAGTGGAAAGGCACAGTCCATGCAAGGGCTTTATGTAACTTGCTTTCCATGGGCAAATAATATTTTAAGGTTCCCTTCTACATCCCAATATCCATCGGGAACCACAAATGTAGGCAAATTTGCACTTCCAATTGTGAAGAGAAATGGACAAATAATATCTAGTAAGCAGGCTTCTTTTTTGTAAAGGGGAAACCTACAAATCATGACACATTATACTTAAAACTTGTGGGATGCTAGAAATCCCTAGTAAGTTCCCTATATTGGAAGATGCATCCACATCAGTTAGTATGAAAAGAAGATTATGCCTATATTTTCAAAATCCATGAGCAGCAAATGTGAGTCTTAAAACTTCAGCTTTTGAATCAAGGAACAGGGTGCATGAGATAGGTTTTCAATTGATAGCCAACATATTCTACCACTACCAAATCGAGAATCCAACTCCGATTATGTAAGGACTGTAACAGGTTTTGGGGTCCAGTAAACATTGAGTACAACAAAAGAAAGTGGTAATTACAGTCCTCAAAATCCCAATGATCCAAAATAATACCGGATTCAAACTCCAACTAAAAGATCACTGAGTGGATTTCAATCTTCTCGAAAAGACGGGCTTGTGGGTAGAAAGAAACATGAGGGAAAGGTGAGGTGAAGATGAATAATACTGGCAGTAGGCCGTGTTGTCCCGTCAGGTTTTGGGTCTTGGACTCCTGGCCCAAAACTGGTTGGGTCAAGCCTGTGGGTCAGGCTTGAGCTTGTTTTGTGGTGCAATCACTAAATGGGTCTGGCTCAGACCTAGGTTTTGCAAAATTTTCTTTTGAGGACTCTAGTGCGCAGCTTGGCCCTGAAACTGAAGGCCTGTTACTAACAGGACAGGCCTGATTCACAGGCACCCATTCAGAATAAGGGCTTTTGAAACATGTCTGGAACTCAGTCTACTGCATAAAATGCATGCATAACAATGAGAACATGAGGCTGCATGATTCCTAAATTGATTTGTGAAAATAATATAGAGATATGGCCCAACTGAAGGCCCTGAACCTTACTTGATTTATATCAATAAACCAACATTAAAATCCAGATTATGTCAGCTAGGTTTTTTTTAGTAAATGTGTTCAGATTTCCACGAAGAACACAACATTAGAAGCATAGACCAGCTGGCAGATGTACTCATGGAAAGTCTAGAGCATGACAGATCTTGAATTTTCATTAGCAAGCAAGGGAAACATGGAATTCAATTCCTACTTGAATGGAGATGTTAAAAAGGATCTATCAGATCCTCAACCAGAGGATATGCACAGAAATGTCATGTTTTCCATATTGCACAAGTGGGGGCCATGGTTCAGTGCTACAGACCATTGGTCTGTTGGGCTCTGCCATGGATGGACCGATCCCCAAAATCTCCCCAGTATGATAGTCCATTCCTTTCAACTGGTGTCCTTCCAATAGACGGCTGAGAAGAGAAGCAAACAACAACCCACATCCAACAGATAAAAGGCCCAAGATGGATGACCAGGATCTTCAAATCTGGAGATTTTGGGGGCGTAGTCCATCTCTGGTGAAGACTGAAGCCCAACAGACCAAAGATCTGGATCACTGAACCATGGGCCCCACTTATAATTTCTGAAAACCCAAGCAGACTATGCATATCCCTCATGTTGAGGATTCTAAAATTCCCCATCACTACTAAAAACATGTTGTTTGATTTGTTGTGGGTATTACGTCAAACACTAAGCCGACAAAAAGCCGCATTTAGGGGTCGTTTGGATGCCTGTAATTTTTTTTAGTTGTAAACACATTGCACCTGAAAAGAGTTTCAGGTGTACTCAGTTTTCATGCTATTCCGTTTGGCTTTTAAGGGGTAATCTGTTTACAGGTGAACAGATTGTGTGTTTAGCCAGCCTGTAAAGTGTTTTCAATGAATAAAGTAGGTATTCATACCATAGAGCTTGGGTGGTGAACCTTCCAAAATCCGCAAATTACGTAAGGACTTGATTTTTTTAGGGCCCTAAGAGAGCATTAAAGCATGCACACACAAAACAGATTGGATGTCTTCCACCCATCACAGTGGCCCCAAATGCAATCTAAAAGTTTTAATGGTGGACGTCCCATCCTTCCCTCCTCTAGTCCATTTGATAATGGAGGAGCTGTTTTTTTAGGGCCACCACAGAGCATCAAGGGAAGTACATGATGGATAGATTGGATGTACCATACGGTGGGCCCCACATATCATGAGCCTATATTAACCACTGTGTTTTAACAGTAAAATGCATTTTTAGCTGTAAAGACTTTACCTGTAATCTGAAACATGACTTTTTACTGTAATCTGTTTACAGCCTACAAAGCCTTTGCAGGCAAATACATACATCCAAACAGCCCCTTAATCAGATAACCTGTAATCCCTGTACAACTTAACGACTTTACAGGCATCCAAACGACCCCTTAGTAACACTCGTCAAACAACAGAGAAAGATAGTCCGTTCTATAACAAATCAGGTCTAAAACATTCAGAAATCCAACCAATCGGTCAATCAAAACACTAATGTTAAAGAACAAGCAAACTAGACATTGACTTAAATCCCATGAATCGACAAATGACACCAGAAACATGGTCCAATCTATCATTAATCAGGTCTAAAATATCCAGAAATCCAACCTACTAACAGCATATCAGAACCCCAATCTTACCGAATAAGCAAGCCAGTTATTGATTTTAATCCTACAGAAGGACGAATTACAACAAAGCATACGGATATCATCCAAATTCCAAACACAAAATACCAAATTTCCATATTCAGATTGCCTTCTGTTACGCATCCATATCCAATATCACCGGAACGCATCGACAATACCAAAAATTCAAAAATTCAAAAAAAAAAAAAAAAAAAACAGAGAGAGAGAGAGAAAGAGGGAGAGAGACATACCAAACAATAACAAAAGAAAATCGGAATAGTCGAGAGAAATTAAGAAGAATTTGAATACCGAGAATGACGAGCTTGCCCCTGCGCGCGATAGGAAGAGGAGAGGAGACGAGAGAGGTTATGGTATGAACGGACGGACAGGATCTTATCTGTTCCGTTAGAGAGAGTGTGTGCGCCCTCGCGTGTTCTGCTGGTCCGCGACTTGTATGTTTATCGATATATGTGCCGAAGTTCCGTCTTGGGAGGTGTTATCTAATACGCTGGCTGAGTACGATGATCCATGCTCATTCATACGGATTGCATTTTCGAAGATCTAAACCGGCAAATCGTGAGATTCGATGTTTGTGGAGTATGCATAAAAAAATATTTTATTTAATGATTTTTATGTATGATGGAGAGTTCTTTCCTTGAATTATGGCTGTTGAACTTTTTATTTTAACGGTTCGTTGCACTCTCTGATATTTGAGAGCTATTAATGTCATTTCTCGGCTTTATTTTGAGGTTGGATGATCTTTTAGTGGGTTCTACGATTTGGACGGTTTGGATTTCATTATATAGATACGTAGTTGATGCATGCGTGTGTATGGAGTATCAGAGTATGGCAGGTATCAATGCTTTTTTAGGTGTTTTCTTGGATTGGGGTCCCTTACCTCGACCACCACACCTTCCTTTCTCCCACAAAAGCTTCATATCATTAATCACTTTCTTTCTAATGACGAACGCACGTTTCAAACTGCGGACATGAGAAAAAAATGCAATCGCCACTTGCGTGAGTACGGTCTCCAATCATCCGGCGGCACGTGTGTGATGAGAAATGGGTTGTGTCAGATGGGCCCCAAGTGTATGTGCTGGGAAAATCATTCATCGGATGATTCTGACCATCCAATAGCTGCCCGTCCGATGGAACACAGAAAAGAAAATTTCTGGCCGTCTAAAATTCAATGCAGAGATCAGATGGTCAAGATTGTCGGATGAGTGAGAAATTGGTGGCACGGTCCATCCACAATGGGAACCTCGGTGTGTACAGGTGGGCCATGGATTCATGATCTGGATGTTGATCTGGGAGTCTGTAAATTGCATGGGCCAATGCTCGAAGATATCTTTGATGGGAGAATCCACATCATTTGGATTGGGCCGAGGCGGGCGCCGTCGAGCAACGCATGTACACGTCGGATCGGAGTATTTCAAATTTCTCTTGTTTTTACGGGGATTGCGTCCTACCCCACCCAGTCTCAAGCCCCGGACGGGCTGCTATGTGGGGGAAGCGGATTGGCTGGTGTAACCCCACACCGATGTAGCTGGTGTGTTGACGTCGGGTTCCATCCCGAGGTATGTGTTATATATAAACCGTTCATTCATTTGGCGAGCTCCCGGTGAGGCTTAAGACTAAAAATAAGATAAATATAAAGATGAAGTGTGAAGGAGTTTTCCTCCTCAGTTTAGAGGAGAAGTACTGCAGCCTGTTATAAAACGGATGGTATTAAATCCTGTTTCACCGCGCCGCTTAACTGGTTGAAGGGAGCCGCTCGATTGGTCGAGGCTTCCTCGACTCGAAATCCAGCGACTGTGTTTTTTGTTGCTCAACCAGTTGAGGGTCCGCTTAACCAGTCGAGGACCTGGCTCGACTAGTCGAGAGTTACGCAGATTTTGGCGAATTTCGTGCGGACTGTATAAATTTGAGGCGGTTTTGCAGAGGTGCAGAAGGGGAGTTTCCTAAACTATAAATAGGGGTCTCTAGGGCTATTCTAGGGCATGTTAAGGCTTCCTATTTCACGTCCAAGGTGAGAGAGAGAGAGAGAGAAAAAAAAAAAAGAGGAAGAGAAAGAGAGAGAGAGAGAGAGAGAGAGAGAGAGAGAGAGAGGGGAAGCTTGTGGAAGCAAAGATTTTGCTTGTAGAGGTGATCTATTGCGCAGTTGAAGTCTCCGTGCTTCTACGTCCTCGTGATCGGTGAGATCTCTCTGTTTTTATTATTATCTTATTGTTCATCCACTCCTACGTGAGCGAAGAAGGTTTGATCCAAGTGGTGTGTGCTTATGATCGGTTGTAACATTCTACTTCATAATGAATTGTTGCTCTGGACTAGGTCCCGTGGTTTTTACCTCTTCGAGGGTTTTCCACGTAAAATCTCTTGTGTCGTGTGGTTTGTGCTTTGATTTATTTCATTGCTTTATTATATCCCATAATTCTAGTATTTTTGGGAGGCGTGATTCTAAGGTTTTTGTGCAACGCTCCCAACAAAGTGGTATCAAAGCGTTTAGGTTGGTTGAACAGAGTGGGATCAAATCTGAATTATGAAAGGTGGCTCATCAAGGATGATCAGTCTCAATGGTTCTAACTGGACCATATGGAAGGCTAAGATGGAAGACTTGCTTTATCGCAAGGGCTTATATACTCCAATTCTAGGCATATCAGCAAAGACAAAGGATATGTCAGATGATGATTGGAAGAAATTAGACCGGAAGGCGGTAGGGTTTATTAGACAATGGTTGGACGACTCTATATTCTACCATGTGTCTAGGGAGACCTCAGCCTCTAATCTATGACTGAAATTGCAAGGGTTGTATGAGAGGAAGACAGCCGTCAATAAGATTTTTCTGATAAGACTACTTGTGAATTTCAAGTTCAAAGATGGTGGTTCTGTGGCTAAGCACATGAATGAGGTCAACAACATATTGAACCAGCTCTCCGTTATGAAGATGTTCCTAGACGATGAACTACAGGCTTTGCTATTGCTTAGCTCATTTCTTGACAGTTGGGAGACATTGGTGGTGTCTCTGAGTAACTAATTGTCTCTTCAATGAGGAGACAAGGATGAAGTCTCATGTGTCTACTCAACAAGAGGCCATTGTGACACAAGATCGGGAGAGAGGAAAAAACAGAAATGACGGGAAGGCCCGAGATAAATCAAGAGACAAGTCAAGTGTCAGGAAAGATGTTGAATGCTAAAATTGTGGCAAGAAGGGTCACTACAAGCATGAATGTCATAAGAAAAAGAATGACAAGAAAGGAAAAGGAAAGGAGAATGAAGATGAATCAGACTCCACTGCGGTCGCTTTAGATGGCGACATTGTAGTTATTCTTTCAGTAGATCATGATGTTTGTCTTACGGCTACGAGTCAGGACATCGACTAGTGATAGACTTGAGAGTCTCGTTTCATGCGACTCCACGCAGGGATTTCTTCACAAGCTACAAGTCAGGCGACTTTGAGACTGTGAAGATAAGAAATTTTGGCGTATCGAAGATCATAGGGGTCGGTGATATTTGTGTGAAGACCGATGTGGGCTACACATTGGTTCTCAGGGATGTGAGGCACATTCCAGACCTTCGCCTCAACTTGATGTCGATGGGAAGGTTAGATGATGATGGCTATGAAAGCCGATTTGTTGGTGGGCGCTGGAAGCTCATCAAGGGTTCATTAATCGTAACCAGAGGGAAGAAGTGTTACACCATTTACAAGGCAAGTGTCAGTGTGTGTAAGGGTGGGTTAAACGCAGCGGAAGATTCAACTACTGACATGTGACACAGGCGTCTAGGCCACATGAGTGAAAAATGGCTTCAGCTACTAGCGAATAAGCGGCTCCTTCCAGAAGTGACAGGTATACCTCTCAAAACCTGTATTGACTATTTATCATGTAAACAACATAGAGTTTCATTTGTTAAATCTGCTTTCCATGTTAATAAATTGCATGCATTAAATTTGGTTTATTCTGATGTTTGTGGTCCTATGAGGACAAAAACCTTGGGTGGGGCATTGTATTTTGTCACTTTTATAGATGATGCATCTAGAAGGGTTTGGGTTTATGCTTTGAAATCCAAGGACAAGGTCTTTGATGTGTTTAAAATGTTTCATGTTGTGGTCGAAAGAGAAACATGTAGATCATTAAAGTGCATCCGCACTGACAATGGTGGTAAATACATTGGTGACTTCCATGAGTATTGTTAGTCCTTGGGTATACGACATGAATAGACGGTTCCCAAGACCCCCCAGCATAATGGAGTGGATGAGCAAATGAATCACACCATTATAGAGAGAATCAGATGCATGTTATCCCATGCAAAGTTGCCCAAAATGTTCTGGGGAGAAACAATGCACACGACAGTGTATTTAATAAACAGGTCTCCATCAGCCCCGTTGAATGGAGAAGTACCTGAGAAGGTGTGGACTGGACAAGATCCATCGTACAGTCATCTCAGGGTGTATGGATGTAAGGCATCCGTTCACGTACCAAAAGACGAGAGGTCTAAGCTTGATACAAAGATCAGACAATGTGTGTTCTTGGGGTACAGTGATGAAAAGTTCGGCTACAGATTGTGGGATCCGACAGAGGAGAAGCTCGTCAAGAGCAGAGATGTGGTTTTCTTTGAAGATCAATGTATAGAAGACATTTGTAAGCCAGAGAAGACCCAGCCTAGTTCAGGTGAGCTAGAGGACATGGATCCAGTTATTCCTCCTGTGGTGCCTGATGACGGGGGAGTACAACACGGTATAGAGGACGAGGGAGTTCTTACAGAAGATGGACCGGGAGAGCAGCCCCCACTTGATCCACCTGTCGAGCTACAGGTGAGAAGGTCATCTAGGGACAGACATCCGTCCAAGAAATACTCGCCACATGAATATATTATCCTCACTGATGGGGGAGAGCCAAAAGATTATTTTGAGGCTTTAGCCGACGAACATAAGGGGGAGTGGTTGAAAGTTATGTAAGAAGAGATGAAATCCTTGCATAAGAACCACACCTATGATATGGTGAAATTGCCTAAGGGAAAGAAAGTTCTGAGCAATAAGTGGGTGTTTAGAAAGAAGAATGAGCAGAAGAATTCACAAACGAGGTTCAAGGCTAAACTTGTGGTGAAAGGGTTTGGTCAGAGGAAAGGTATAGACTTCAAGGAGATATTCTCACCAGTGGTGAAGATGGCATCCATACGGGTGTTGCTTGGGTTGATGGCTAGCATAGATCTAGAGATAGAACAGTTAGATGTTAAAACTGCCTTTCTCCATGGTGACCTGGAAGAAGAGATCTACATGTACCAACCAGAGGAGTTCAAAGTCAAGGGCAAAGAGCATATGGTGTGTAGGCTTAGGAAGAGCTTGTATGGTCTGAAATAAGCTCCAAAGCAATGGTACAAGAAGTTCGACTCGTTCATGTTAAAGCATGAATATGATAGAACGGAATCGGACCACTGTGTGTTCACGCGTAAGTTCTCATATGGTGGTTTCTTAATTTTGCTGTAATACGTTGATGACATGCTCATCATGGGTAAAGACATCAAGAAGATTGATAGGGTAAAACAGGAGTTGGGCAAGTCATTTGCGATGAAAGACTTAGGCCCGATTAAACAGATCCTAAGAATGGAGATAACCCGTGATAGAAGCAGTAGAAAACTTTGGTCGTCATAAGAGCGGTATATTGAGAAAATCGTAGAGCGGTTCAATATGAATGCAGCGAAGCCAGTCAGTACTCCACTGGATGGTCACTTCAAATTGAGCGACAAGCAGTGTCCAAAGACGAGGTAGAGGTAGATGAGATGACGAAGATACCCTACACGCCAGCGGTAGGAAGTTTGATGTATGCTATGGTGTGTACGCGCTCAGACATAGCATATGCGGCTGGTGTTGTCAGCCGGTATCTTACCAATCATAACAAAGAACATTGGGCAGCAGTGAAATGGATACTGCGGTATCTAAGAGGCTCATCCAGGTTGAGCCTATGCTATGGTGACGGAAAACCTGTGGTGGAAGGCTACATAGTTACAAATATGACAGGTAACATAGACTCAAGGAAGTCTACATTGGGGTTCATGTTCACGTTTGTAGAGGGAGTGGTCTCTTGGCAGAGTAAGCTACAGAAGGTCGTAACATTGTCAACGACAGAGGTCGGGTATATTGCGGTCACATAAGCATGTAAAGAGATGCTTTGGATGAAGAGGTTCCTACAAGAACTTAGCTCGAAGCAGGAATAACACGTGGTTGATTGCGATAGTCAAAGTGCTATATACTTGAGCAAAAATCCAAGTCAGCACTCTAAGTCGAAGCATATAGAGATTTGGTATCACTGGATTAGGGATACTTTGGAACAAAAGGTGTTACAGCTTGAGAAGGTTCACACGGACGATAATGAGTCAAACATGATGACCAAGGCATTGCTCAAGAGTAAGTTTGAGGTTTGTAGAAACCTAGCTAGCTTGAATAAGACGAATTCCTCTTGAGGCGGAAAAGGGGAGATTTGATTGGGTTTTCCTCTTCAGTTCAAAGGAGAAGTAGTGTAGCATGTTGTGAAATGGATGGTCTTAAATCTTGTTTCACCGCGCTGTTCGATTGGTCGAGTGGGCTGCTCGACTGGTCGAAGGGAGCCGCTCGACTCGAAGTCCAGCAACTGTGTTTTTTGCTGCTCGGCTAGTCAAGGGCCTGGCTCGACCGAGGGTCCGCTCGACCAGTCAAGGACCTGGCTCGACTAGTCGTGGGTTACTCAGATTCTGCGCGGATTTTATGCGGACTGCGTAAATTTAAGGCGGTTTCGCAGAGGTGCGGAAGGGGAGTTTCCTAAACTATAAATAGGGGTCTCTAGGGCTATTCTAGGGCATGTTAAGGCTTCCTATTTCACGTCCAAGGTGAGAGAGAGAAAAGAGGAAGAGAGAGAGAGAGAGAGAGAGAGAAAAGAGGGAGAGAGGAAGCTTGTGGAAGGGAAGATTCTGCTCGTAGAGGTGATCTAATGTATAGTTGACGTCTCAACGCTTTTACGTCCTCGTGATCGGTGAGATCTCTCCATTTTTATTGTTCTCTTATTGTTCATCCACCCCTACGTGAGTGAAGAAGGTTTGATCCAAGCGGTGCGTGCTTGTGATTGGTTGTAACGTTCTACTTCATAGTGAATTGTTGTTCTGGATTAGGTCTCGTGGTTTTAACCTCTTCGAGGGTTTTCCACATAAAATCTCTTGTGTCGTGTGGTTTGTGCTTTGATTTATTTCATTGCTTTATTATATCTCATAATTCTAGTTTTTTTGGGAGGCGAGATCTTAAGGTTTTTGTGCAAAGCTCCCAACAAAGTGGACCACAACGCAAAAGCAGTGGGGATTGAACGTCTACCATTGAAACCCTTTTGGGGTCATAGAAGTTTTGGATCAACATGGTATTTGTTTTTCTTCTCCATCCAGGTCTCTATGACCTTATGAATAGATTGGATGGAAAATAAAAGTTTTTAGGGCGTATTTGGCTAGACCAATCCCATGGGATTAGGAGGGATAAAATGGATTTTAAGGTAATGATGATGGTGTTAGTGTTTGTCCCTTGATCCCATGGGTTTGGGATATCCCATGGGTTTGGGATATCCCATGGGATATACAACAACCTGTTTGGACCTTCCCAAATGGATGGGTTTGCATCTACACCGCTTCTTGTGGTGTGCCCCACTCACTGTTTTATATTTGCCTTACAACAGGTTTATCGCTAAATGTAGGCCAGTGAAAATGATGGACGGAGTGGATATCTCATTGATATCTTGGTGGGCCCCACGTAGAGGTGAAAATTCACATTCTGGGATTGGCAGAATAAATGTTAGCTAAGGGCGGTGTTTACGAGGGCGAGGTACATCCCGCTATCCCAAACGGGGTATGGGATGAGATGGCGCAGGATGACCCTCCTAATCCCATCTAATACCATGTCCAGCGCCCGGCCAAACACGCCCTTAGGGCCCGTTTGGCCAACTGCATTAGGTGGGATTAAGGTGGATGGAATTGTAAAAGTAACAATAAATGCATGTGTAAGGTATTGTCCCTGGATTGGGTGTATCCTATGTTTTCCAATACCATATTTGGAATGTATGTAATTAAAAGTAAATCTCGGGATTTCCTTTCAAATTACACTTGGAAATTCATCATCATGGGATTTGAAAATCCCATCTTACACTTTCCAACATAAGGCTCATTTTCCAAAGCTTATAAAATTAATTTTAATCCCATCCAACACTCCTTCCTAACATGCCATTTCCAATCCCAACGTAGGATTAGCGTTCGGCCATTATGGCTCTTGCAACAACTACTCTTTCTTATGGTATGGTTCACTTGAGAATTAAAATTACCTTATTTTGGGACTAATACTCGAAAACGATATGATAAGATGAATGAACAAAGTGGATATAGAATACATACATCAAGGTGGGTCCTATGGTACATGCAACACTGTCTTGGATGAGGGCGAGGGGACACAAATTACGTCCTACCCCGCCTGTCTCTATTCACAAACAGGCAGTTCTATGGGCATGGCCACCACGATGTATTTGTTTATCCACGTCATCCATTCATTTTCTCAATCATTTTAAGGTATGAGCCTAAAATAAGATATGAGCTCAAAAATAAGGTAAATCCAACACCCAAGTGGACCACACTAAATAGTAAGCTTGGATTGCATTAAATATACAAAGCATTAAATACAGAAGTCATTTGCGGTGTAGTTTACTTTAGCATTGGATCTACCTTATTGCTGGGCTCATACCTTAAAATGATATGTGAAAAGGGATGGACAATGTAGATAAACAGATACACGGTGGGCCCACCCATAGAACTGCCCGTTCGTGGCTAGAGACGGGCGGGGTAGGACACAATCCGCATCCAGGGCAAGGTCGCACCTAATCCACTCTTCATGTCCAAACATTAGTTGGCAAAATGGATGGACTGAATATATTTCACATAAACATGATGGTGGTCCCAACACAGAAACTTCTTAAGACCGTGTCACAGGTAATTCATACCAATCTTGTTGGTTGTGAGCAATGCATTTCCTGCTCCAATTGCAGATTATGTCTAGCATAATATCATACTATACTTTGAAATAATGATTTTGCCTCTTTCATTATAAATCTTATTTCTACCAAGTGCATATGTTGTTTTTTCATTGTCCTCATCGTTAGTAATTAGATACAATCTACCTGCTCTCCAAATAGCTTAAATAAGAATATATATATATATATATATATATATATATATATATATATATATATATATATATATATATATATATGGGAAAAGGTACTATGCGCTCGAGCGTAAAGCGGTAGTCCGTGAGGTTGAACTGTGTGGGCCCCACCGTGATGCCGTTCGAAGATCCACACCGTCCACCAGATGCGAGAGCCCAGGGTGGGCCCATAAGGACCAAAATCAGCCGTCCATGTAACTCAGGTGGACCATATCATCGGCAAACATAAGTATACATGCAAAAACATGTAAATGCACTTGGTGGGCCCCACCTGAGTTGTGGATACCACCTGAACTTGGTCTAAAATTACATTCAAGTGGGACACACATGATGGATGGTGTTGATCATCAAAAAACGTCTCGAAAGGTCCCCAAAAATGATTTTGAATGTTTCAATGGTGCATGGCCCCTCTCAACTTCTGTACGTGGTGTGGCCCACAAAAGTCACGGATTGACTTAATTTTCAGCCATATGGGTCCCCTCTGGAATGGTGCATCTGGTGGACGGTGTAGATTTTCGAACGGCATCACAGTGGGGCCCACACCAGCTCGACCTCACGGACGAACGCTTTACGCTCGAGCGCATGGTACCTTTTCCCTATATATATATATATATATATATATATATATATATATATATATATATATATATAGAAAGAGAGAGATGCTCACACACAACTAGTTGGACCGTGAGTTTTGGTCCAACTAGCTGGGCATTTAATGAAAAGATTTTCCATTTTATACGATGCATGCATATATATTAAGGGATTTTAGAATGCATGTTATAGTTATGTAAAGTGGCATGTTTGATAAAATCTAAGTCATTCATCATTTAGGATCCACTAAGGATAACTTATATAGGGACGAAATTCAGATCCATTCATCTTTCAAGCAGGCCACGCCAATGTAAGTAGTTTGGAGGGTGAATATTTCTTTATCAACTATTTCCAGTTGTGTGGTCCACCTAAACCATGGATGGGCCTGAAATTTGAGCCCTAAGTGTAAAGTGAGGTGACCCATCAAATGTTCAAGGTAGATTTAAAATTAACACCATAGTCTGCTTACCCGAAGGGGCCACTCCTTTTTAAAGTTGTGTTTAAACACTCGTGGATTGGCATTTCGCGGATTAATTACCAAAATAAAGGACCCGAATTTCCTGCAAAAGCCTTTCGCAGGAAGTTTCGGCACAAGGATGCTGGGTGGGCCCCACAGATATGTTTGTGTGAAATCTATCCCATCCATCCTTTTTGAAATATAATTTTAGGATGTGAGACCAAAAAATAGATGTATCCAGCACTCAACTGGGCCACACGAGAGGAAATAGTTGTTATTCAGTGAGCACCATTGAAACATTTATATGGCCATGAAATTTCTGTATCCGGTTATATTTTTAGTGTTTTTACTTCATCCAATTTGGAATGACCTTATAAACGGTTTGGATTGCATATAAACATTAAGAGGGGTCTAAGAAGGTTTCAACGGTGGAAATTTCTTTCCCCAATTTCTCCTCTCGTGTGACCCCTTTGAGTCTTCTATCGACGTCATTTTTAGTATAACGTCCTAAAATGTGTTCGCAGAACGGATGGACGGAATAAATTTCTCACATACATTGCACTGGCCCCACCCGACATCCTTGCACAGTAACTTCCTGCGAAAGCCTTTCGCAGGAAATCCTTGTCCCAAAACAGCTCCACCTCTATGCCAGCGTTACGAGCATTAATTATTACAGCTTTAAATTACGCCAAATGGGAACAGGTACCACACGCACTCCCACATCAAATTTTTTACAGCCCACTCTTAAATGTATATAAGATCTACTCCGACCATTAAACGTTTAATCTAATAATAGCCTCATAACAAAGAAATTAGGCTAATCAGTGGTTTAGATGAGCCACACCAATAGGAACAATTAAGAGAGAGACATCCACTCTTGATTTTTTTTCAGGGCCCATGGTAAAGAAATTATGAAATCCATTCAAGCCATTAGATATCACACCAAAATTAAGCCTGAGTCCCAAAAATGAAGTCCATATATGATTCATGTGAGCCACACTGATGGAAATAGTTTAGAGGGGAAACCTTTCTATATATACTGTTTCTAATCATGTGATTCACCTGTACTAAGGATGGGAATGAAATTTGAAACCTTGATCTAACATAGGGTGACATACCTAATTGACGGGGTTGATTTTATATTAACGCAATGATGGGCCCACTCAAGATGTGGGCCCTTTTCCATGCCAAAATGTAATTAGTCTACATGGAAGCATTTACTTACATTAATTAAGGGAGTTTTTTTTTTTTTTTTTTTTTCATTAAACGTAGAATAGACTACACACTTATTATAGATTTGGACCATCCAAGTAAAAAATCAAATCCGTACATTAGATAAATTACATTATCAACTTGTTTGGGGCAAAAAAAAAGAAAATGATGATCTTACTATCAAACATGTCAAATACTTATGAAAATAATGGGTTGTTAATAAAATAGTCCAATGATCTAGATTTAACATGCACACTTGTACTTTTCTTAAAAGTGTAGTTTCTTAGTTTTTAGCATATAAGTTCTCCTTAGTGGATCCTAACTGATGAATGGCTTAGATCTTAACATATATGCCACTTTACATAACTATGACATGCATTCTAAAATCCCTCAGCATAAGTGCATGCATTGTATAAAAGGGAAAATATTTTCATTAAATGCCAAGCTAGTTGGACCAAAACTCACAGTCCAACTAAGTTGTGTGTGAGCATGCCTCATATATATATATGAGTTGAGTTTCGGATCAAGTAGAGTTAGTATCAAGTTGGATTTTTAGTCGAGTTGAGTGATCGGGTGACTCAAACTCAACTCGGTTTGAGTTTGGATCGGACGAAGTTAACTCGTTTCAAATTCACTCACCCACTTGGTTTAGATTGAGTCGAACCAGTCGAGTCATCCCGTGCCTAGCTCTACATCCGGGTATCTTGAAGGGGTTCGCCAAATGCACGTACCGCTTGGATGTCCATCATACATCATGGTGGGGCCCACATAGGTCAGCGTCATGGGAAGCTCCCCCTCATCAACGGTGGGCCAAGTTTTCTAGTTCACTAAAATTCCATTAATAATTAGAATTTTATTTTATTATTATTATTATTATTATTATTATTATTTTTAAAGTAGGCTTGGATTTGTATGTAACAGATAACAAGAAAACGTATGGTAAAGTGCACATGATATGTCCCTTTTTAGACAAAACACTTAAAAAATATCTTAGAATTGATGTCATTGACTTTGTCTTCGATGCATATAGACTACGGCACGCAACTCCCCTGACATCATTACAGATATTTACAAGGAGGAAAAAGAAGAAGAAAAAACAAACGTTTTCTCTAGATAGGATCGATTGAGTAAAACGTGCGCATAATCTGGTCCGTTTATCAGGTGGGGAACATCCTCAACATGAACTGATTGAAATATCAAGGTCCACCTATTGGGCCTTTGCTCATCTTTTTCTTAACGGTCAGAATTTCGTCATAGACATGCAGCACCCAGTTGACCGGCCTTTTTTTCTTCTTCTTCTTTTTCCTGGACACAGGACATACTGGTGGTGGACCCCATCAAATGGATGGACCAGATCTTACACATGTGTGCCCATTTATTCTATGCCACTAAAAGAAACGAAACCAAAGGATGTAAAATAAAATCATTGCAATTTTCTGTAGAGGGATGAGAAAAGAATCAGATGGTTTTTTATTTATTTATTGAAGAACTGACATTTATACCCCTCTTGCCGTGATACCTGCAGCAGCCCTTATAATATGAAAAATAGGGTAGAAATGGTTTGGCGTGAGACACGCACCATTTTTTTTTTAAATTATAAAACAGTAAAAGTGGTTTATATACGTAGAGTGCGGATCGTCCCTTCTAATGGGTCCACGTCATTTCCGATGACTCTGGCTAACAAGATACGCCGGATTTCTATATCCCAAGTAGACTGGGAGCCACACAATCCAACTTTTTAACGTGTGGAGCTGTTTTTGGGTCCACCTTAATGTTTTGTTAGATCAACATGTTTCATCAATTTTTCCTGATGATTCTAGAGCAAGAGCCCATACAAAGTTCAAGTGGATTGTACCATAGAAAAAGTAGTATGAATTGAACTAACTATCGTTGAAACTTTCTTCCGAAAAACTAGAAGGCTTATTTTCCGTCTGACCTGTTCATAAGATCAGGTATACCTGGGTGAAGTTAAAATACAAATATCAGCTTGATTGGAGCTTTTTGTGGCTCCAAGAAGTTTTCAATGGTAGCATCAACTCCTACTGTTTTCAGTGGTGTGGTCCACTTTAGCTTTTGATCTTCAATGATTTTGTGATCATACACTGAAATGATCTGAAAAAATGAATGGATGGTATGGATCTAAAAAATACATCATCGCAAGGCCTACCTAAATTTGATGTGTTAAGAAATTCCAATGCTTGCTGAGTGGGCAGGGGAGCGGATTAGGTGCGACCCGGTCTCACCCAAGATGGTGCAGCCCTTACCGTGGGGCCCACCTTGATGTTTGTATTCTATATCCACCTCGGCCATCCATTTCTCCGTATCATTTTAGGGCATTACCCAAAACATGAAGCAGATCCAATTAACAGGTGGACCATACCATAGGAAATAGTGGTGATTGACCATTAATGGCCACGTAGATTTCCACGAACTTTGCAAATTGCGTGTATCATTAGGGAACAGAGACTGGATACTGACAGAGGGAGGCGAATTTCCTGCGAAAGCCTTTTGCAGGAAGTTCCTGCGCTAGAAACCCAGGTGGGGCCCACTATCATATTTGTGAGAAATCCTCTCTAACCATCTGTTTTTTAAGATCATTTTAGGGGATAAGACCAAAATTTATCAGGATAAAAGACTCAAGTGGGCCGCACTAAAGGAAAGGGTAGTTAGGAAAATTTCTACCATTGAAACCTCCCTAAGTTCGACAATGATGTTTACATGCCATCCATACCATTAATAACGTCATTTGTATTGGGATGAACTGAAAACACAAATAATAGCATGATTCAAAACATTTTTGGCCCCATGAATATTTCAACTGTGGACATTCAATTGTCATGTTTTCGGTTCACTTGAGAATTGGATACAGTTCATTTTTGGCCTCATATATTAAAATGAACTCAAAAAATGGATGGACGGAGAGGATTTCTCAAAAATATGACAATGGGCCCACCTGGGTTCCTAGCGCAAGAACTTCCTACGGAAGGCTTTCGAGGTTGAGTAGCTGACGCAGATTGGATATTGATAGAGGTTGAGTAGCCAGAGTCGCTACTGAAGTTACATCACCATGTTATGTGTGCCCCACATGATGTATGTGTTGTATCCCTACTGTCCACACATTTGGAGAGATCATTTTACGATATGGTCCGAAGGACAAGGTAGATCCAAGGCTGGGGTGAACCCCACCATAGAAAACAGTGGTGAGAGTGATGCCCACCGTTTAAACCTTCAAAAGGTCCACCATAATTTTTATTTGAGATCTAATCTGTTCATGTGTTAACGCAGACATGAAAGAAGGGAAAACACAAATATTAGCTTGATCAACAACTTTTGTGGCCCTCAGAACTTTTTAATGGTAGGCGTCACTCTCACCACTGTTTTCTATGGTGGGGTCCACCCCAGCCTTGGATCTACCTCGTTCTTTGGACCATATGTAACAACCCATTTTTTTGGGGGAAGTAACCCCACCGTCGACTTATGCGTGGCCCACCTGAGTTTTGGATCAGCCTCATTTTTGGCCTTACATCTTCTCTTGGCTTGGCTGAGATGATGGACGGATTAGATTTATATTATCATTAGTGGGACCTACCATATTTAAAAAAATAAAATAAAATAAAAAATAACATTTTATATCTTCCGCACAACTAAACCGTTTTCCCCATTTTCCTTCCTTTTTGTGCGGTAATGGCCGCCGAAACCTCCCACGAAACAAAACTTCTCACGTTCCCCACTCTTCCGCCTCGTTCCTCATATCCATTAAAAGGAAGGAAAGATGTTAGCAAAGTTTCAATCTTATCAAAGAGGGAGAGTGAGAACCCAGTAGATCAAGAGAGGGATTTGAGCGGGGCCGGATCATCAACTTTGAGGTAGGTGATCTTATCTCGAAATTTAATATTTTTAGTTAATTATTATTTTTATTATTCCAGCATTTTAATATGAATATTATTGTAGTGATTATTATGTGGGTAATTCTCCTCCACTATGAATTTTCTGATTTTATATATTTCTGAAATTATTTATAATAACTTTAATAAATATTTCCAAATTCATTTATACATGATATCTGTTTTTCTAAATTTTAGTAATTACTGAATCTACTTAACTTGTAGATTAGATCACAATATCTTTTATTTCCGAAATTAAGTGTTAAGATTTATACCATAAATCTGAGTTAGAGTAATTAATCTAAATTAGTTGGTTAGAATAAATACTAATTAAATTTATTCTAAATTAAAAATATACATATTATATATATATATAATAAATAGATAACAATAATTTTACTAAATTTGTATTCTGATTTAGAAGTTTTAAAATCCCTTTTGGTTAAATTAAATTGTTATAAGTCTAAATTTTAAGTATTTATGGTTTTATATGATTTAATTTAGATGAGTATTAAATTATTTAAATCAAAATCTTAACTCGATGTTAAATTAAACTTTCAATTCATACTAATTTAAACTCTGATATAAGTTTTAAAAATAAATAAATAAATAAATAAACAATTTATCTACAGTTATAATTTAATTTATAAAAGTATTTGTGTTATCATGTGCCACAATTATAATTTTAGAGTGCATGCGTGTCAATCGTCATACTCTGCCAGAGTACCAAATAACTCCTCATGAGATGTCAGAGGATGCACCATGAGAACCTACTTTAATGGAGAAGGTTTCTAGTCCATCAAGTTGGACCACGAGTTACGGTCCACCCACCAATAGATTTATGACATACTAAGTTCATACAAAATCCAACCCTTCCAATACATCTAAAAACATGAAGATCACTTATATGAAAAATTATTCCTATATACTAGTCAGGATATCCTCAAAATTAAGAAATAACTTATAACTGTTGATAAATAGTATTATTCATTTAATGAGTGAATGTAAGTGTATTTTTTTTTAGTGATCCTAATTGTTTAATAAACCTAGTGAATGGGTTAGATTTTTCACATATATTAAAGGTTAGAAGTTATTTACTTGATGGACCGTAATGTTTCCAACCGGTTGTATTGGAGATCTTTTTATTTTAATGGAACTTTGTTAGTACGAGATATGCTAGTATGACTACAATCTTACTCGTCTGTACATGCGGAACATAGCACACGTGTGCAAGTCTGAGAAATCTACTATGTAATCCACATCTTAAATTTGCCCAGATAAAGTAATATATATATAATAATAATAAATAAAAAGAGCACGGTCTGTCTATTTTCTTAGGCACTATGAATGAATGAAAGCTAACAATATTCCTTATTCAACTTATAAGTATGGTCCACCTATTTAGTTTAACTACCAAATTTTTAGTAAGAGGATCATTGAAAACATGACCTCTCAAATGAACGGAATAGATATCACACACGTGGCTCGTGTGGCACGTAACACACGAGTAGGATTCAAATCCTACTTGCGCGAGTAGCTTTCCCATTTTTTATGAAGAATTGAATGGTGGGGGATTGGAGTTGCTGTATGGATTCTAGAAATGAACCAACAGCTTTGGATTGTGTAAAGGGTCATAACCCCTTAGGTTCTGTAGTGTAAAGATTCACCATATACCTGCAATTTTTTTAAATTATTATTTTGAGTGAAACCAATACTCAGTTTGTTGTATGGATTTATTTCCACACTCTGCCTCCTTATTAAATAACACTATCATGATAGTCTACTGCCATTCTTAATATGGTGGTGACTCCTCAACCGTCTATTATGAAATGCTTGTACGGTAAATTTGATTGTCCAAATTGATGAACCAACTTTTAATGGTGGACCACCAAAAATTTGAGCCGAGAATGTGAAATAACTATGAAATTTAGTAGGCCCCATCTACTCAATGTGAGATTTATTGCTCAAGGGTGGAGCTCATGTAGAACCTGATATTTTAACAAATTTATGCACCTTGTTCAGAACTTGCATTATAGTTTAGAAATTGGATTGATTAAATTATTAATTATTATTTTGTCGATATTGAAATTGTTCATGTTATTCATGTTTATCTGTTGATTATTTAATTGTAAAAAAAAAGTGTATAAATTAGCAAGTAGGGCAATCGTGTCCCTTGGGTGAGAGACCATAAAGCCAGTAAGTAGGGCAATTGTGTCCCTTGGGTGAAAGACCCTAGAACGCACTGGATCCATTGGAGTCTCCTTTGTGTACGGCGTATGAGTACAATCGTGTGCGCGGACATATGTCAGAGGTACAACTGGAGCAGTAGTCTGACCAGCTAACGTACAAATGGGTCCATCACCATGAGGTACCAGTGTGTATGCGTTAATGCAACGTGACCATCCACTTGGGTACGGTGTTGTAAGAAATGATATAAATGTTATAAGTATTCATGGAAGTATCACATGCATCGCATTTTTTCAATTATGTTGTCAAATTTCATTATCTGTATTTTATTTTTCCTTCATTGTTATAAAAGTAATATTACCTGAACATATTGAATTTTGGGTAAGAAATGACCCTACTGGGCTGTTATGCTCATCCTACTAAAATAAAATGTACAGGTGAAGAGCTGAAATACTACGAGCAGGTGGGCCTCTACTATTAATGTTATTTTCTAGAAAATTTGTTTAATTTTAATTCAATTCAGTTTTCTTTTGTTAATTAGGTTTAGTTTATATTTAAATTTCGATGTAGAAATGAACAACTATCAAAGAGTTGAGTTTAATAAATATTCAGTTGTATTTCCTTTCAGATTATGTTAAATATTGGTTGAATCAGCTAGAATGTAATAAATGTCATCATATCATAATTCACACCTTGGGATTCGGGTCCTGAATACCTTATTTAGGTACCCGAATTTCGGGGCGTGACACCATATCCTAAAATGGTCTCTCCAAATGTATGGATGGTGGGGATACAACACATACATCATATGGGGCACACAGAACTTGGTGACGTCACTCGATTAGCGATTTGGCTACTCAACCTCTGTCAGTATCCAATCCGCGTCAGCTACTCAACCTCCGTCGCGACGTAGATTTCCTGCGAAAGCCTTTGGCAAGAAGTTCCTGGGGCATCCACCACCACATATTTCAAAAATATACTCCGTTCATCCATTTTGCAAGCTAATTTTAGGACAAGTGACAAAAAATGAGGTGGATCCAAGACTCGACTGGGCCACACGAGAGGAAACAGTAGGGATTCAGTGAGAACCGTTGAAACATTTTTATGACCATAAAAGCTTTTTTTCAGGATAATTTTTTCGTATTTTCACTTCTTCCCTGTGTTAACGACATTATAAACGGGTTTGACAGCATATAAACATCAAGGTGGAGCCTAGGAAGGTTTCAATGGTAGGTATTTCTTTCCCCAATTTTTCCTTTAGTGTGGCCCACTTTAGTTTTGGATCCACCTCGTTTTTGGTCAATTTTCCTAAAATGAGCTCAACATACGAATGAACCGAGTATATTTCCCAAAAACATGGTGGTGGGCCCCACCCAGCATCCTTGCGCAGGAACTTCCTGCGAAAGGCTTTCGAAGGAAATCAAATCTGCCCCCCTAATGACGCACGCAATTTGCAAAGTTGGTTGGAAATCTAGGTTGGGCCCACCATGATGTTTTTGAGAAATCTACCCCTTCCATCCATTTTTCCTTATCATTTCAGGGCATCATCCCAAAACTGAGGCAGATCCAAATCTTAAGTGGACCACACCACAGGAAGCAACGATGATAATGATTCTCACCATTAAATATTTTTAGGGCCCACCATGATATTTATTTGACATCCAACCTGTAGATTAGGTCATACAGACCTGGATGATGGAAAAAAAAAGAAGCAAATATCAGATTGATCCAAAAATTTGGCAGCCCCAGGAAGTTTTTAATGGTGAGAGTTCAATCAACACTGTATGTCCCACTTCAGAATTTGATCTATCTCAGTTTTGGGTTCATACAATAAAATTATTTTTAAAAATGTATGGACGACGTGGATTTATCACTAACATCTAGGTGGGATCCACCTAGCATCCCTGCAGAAGAATTTTATGTGAAAAGGCTTCTGCCGCATCCTTCAGAGAGTCGAAGAGATGTACGAGAGAAGGAAACTCGCTTTTTTAAGCTCGCGCTAAGAACGCCTTCATCCAGACCGTCTACCTTATCCGAAGGTTGATAAGAAGGTTCGCACGTAATGACGTGCAAACTAGTGCGTAGCTGAGCGTTCATATATATATATATATATATATATATATATATATATATATATATATATATATATATAATATATATATATATATATATATATATGGAGATGGTCACCTGCGCACCTTTTCACGTGAGCACCAATGAGCACCTTTGCACACGTGTCATGTGCACAAAATCTGAACGGTCCAAGTGATGCCGCACCGCTTAAAATTCCATAGGCCCAATTTTCAGCCTGATACAAAACTCTGGTGGGCCATGAAACCCCCACCGCTCAACTTTTACCTTAATCCAAAACTTCGGTGGGCCATGAGAAAAGATTTGTCTCTCTTTTTCAATGGCCCACTGAAGTTTTGGATTACAGTAAAAGTTGAGCCCTATGGGTTTCATGGGGTGTTGCATCATGTGAACGGTTCAAATTTTAGGATCATATCACAACTTATGAGTTCTCAAAAAGTTCTAAGAGATTTTTGTGAGAAGTGGTGCACTGAGCATTCCTCTCTCTCTCTCTCTCTATATATATATATATATATATGTGTGTGTGTGTGTGTGTGTGTGTGTGCGCGCGAGCGCGCGTGTGTGTGTGTGTGGGAAAAGGTACAATGCGCTCGAGCTAACGATAAGCTTATCGTGAGGTCGAGCTGTGTGGGCCCCACCGTGATGCGTGTCGACCATCAACACCGTGCATTTGATGGGTACCCTTTAAATTATAGGATGTCCCAAAAATCAGCCGTATAGGCAACTCAGGTGGGCCACACCATCTAAAATTATGTGAAGACACCGTTAAAACATAAAAGTACTTGGTAGGGCCCACCTAAGTTTTGCATGCGTCTGAAACTTGGTCTGAACCCTCATTCAAGTGGGGCACACATAATGGATGGGTCGGATTTGTAAACCACATCTCGGTGGGCCCTCAAAAATGGTTATGAATGTTTTAATGGTGTACGGCCCCCTCTCCACTTCTGTATGTGGTGTGGCCCACACAAGTCACTGATTGACTTGATTTTTGGGACCTAGGCCCACGATGGAATGGTGCATCTGACTGATTGGGTAGATGTTCGAAACGCATCACGGTGGGGCCCACATAGCTCGACCTCATGGGACGGAGCCGTCAGCTTGAGCGCATTGTACCTTTTCCCTATATATATACATATGGGAAAAGGTACTATGCGCTCAAGCTCACGATAAGCTCCCATCAGGTCAAGCTGTGTGGGTCCCACCGTGATGCGTGTTGACCATCAACACCGTGCATTTGATAGGTCCCCTTTAAATTATGGGATATCCCAAAAATTAGCCACATACGGAACTCAGGTGGGCCATACCATCTAAAATCATGTGAAGACATGCCAAAAACATATAAAAACACTTGGTGGGGCCCACCTGAGTTTTGAATGCTGCTGAAACTTGGTCTGAACCCTCATCCAAGTAGGACACACATAATGGATGGGCTGGATTTGTAAACCACATCTCGGTGGGCCCAAAAAAATGATTATTAATGTTTTAATGGTACACGGCCCCTCTCAACTACTGTATGTGGTGTGGCCCACACAAGTCACGGATTGACTTGATTTTTGAGACCTAGACCCACAATGGAATGGTGCATCTAACTGATGGGGTAGATGTTCGAAATGCATCACGGTGGGGCCCACACAGCTCGACCTCATGGGATGTTCAGCTTGAGCGCATAGTGTGTGTGTGTGTGTGTGTGTGTGTGTGTGTGTGTGTGTGTGTGTGTGTGTGTGTGTATATATATATATAGGGAAAAGGTACTATGCGCTTGAGCGTAAAGCGGTCTCCATGAGGTCGAGCTGGGGTGGGCTCCGCCGTGATGCCGTTCGAACATCTATCCCCTCAGTCAGATGCACCATCCCTGGACGGGCCCACACGGCTGAAAATCACGTCCATCCGTGACTTTTGTGGGCCACACCACGTCCAGAAGTAGAGAGGGGCCGTGCACCATTCAAACATTCAAAACCACTTGTGGCCCCCTTTTGAGACGTTTTTTGATGATCAACACCGTCCATCATGTGTGTCCCACTTGGATGTAATTTTAGACCAAATTTCAGGTAGTATCCATATCTCAGGTGGGCCCCACCAAGTGATTTTACATGTTTTTGCATGTATACTTATGTTTGCAGAAGGTATGGCCCACCTGAGTTCCGTGGACGGTCGATTTCCAGCCGTATGGGTCCCACTTGGAGCGGTACATCTGGTGGACGGTGTGGATCTTCGAAAGGAATCACGGTGGGGCCCACCCCAGCTCGACCTCATGGACAACCGCTTTACGCTCGAGCGCATAGTACCTTTTCCCATATATATATATATATATATATATATATATATATATATATATATATATATATGAGGCATGCTCACACACAACTAGTTGGACCGTGAGTTTTGGTCCAACTAGCCGGGTATTTAATGAAAAAATTCTCCCTTTTATACAATGCATGCACTTATACTGAGGGATTTTAGAATGCATGTCATAGTTATGTAAAGTGGCATATATGTTAAGATCTAAGCCATTCATCTGTTAGGATCCACTAAGGAGAACTTATATGCTGAAAACTAAGAAACTACATGCACTTTTAAGAAGAGTACAAGTGTGCATGTTAAATCTAAGATCATTGGACTATTTTATTAACAACCCATTATTTTCATAAGTATTTGACATGTTTGATAGTAAGATCATCATTTTTTATTTTTTTTTGCCCCAAACAAGTTGATAATGTAATTTATCTAATGTATGGATCTGATTTTTTACTTGGGTGGTCCAAATCTATAATAAGTGTGTAGTCTATTCTACATTTAATGAAAAAAAAAAAAAAAAACTCCCTTAATTAATGTAAGTAAATACTTCCATGGTAGACTAATTACATTTTGGCATGGAAAAGGGCCCACAGCTTGAGTGGGCCCATCATTGCGTTAATATAAAATCAACCCCGTCCATTAGGTATGTCACCCTATGTTAGATCAAGGTTTCAAATTTCATTCCCATCCTTAGTACAGGTGAATCACATGATTAGAAACAGTATATATAGAAAGGTTCACCCTCTAAACTATTTCAATCAGTGTGGCTCACATGAATCATATATGGACTTCATTTTGGGACTCAGGCTTAATTTTGGTGTGATATTTAATGTCTTGAATGGATTTCTTGAATGGATTTCATAATTTCTTTACCATGGGCCCTGGAAAAAAATCAAGAGCGGATGTCTCTCTCTTAATTGTTCCTATTGGTGTGGCTCATCTAAACCACTGATTAGCATAATTTCTTTGTTATGAGGCTATTATTAGATTAAACGTTTAATGGTCGGAGTGGATCTTATATGCATTTAAGAGTGGGCCCGTAAAATATTTGAGGTGGGAGTGCGTGTGGTACCTGTTCCCATTTGGCGTAATTTAAAGCTGTAATAATTAATGCTCACAACGCTGGCATAGAAGTGGCGCTGTTTTGGGACGAGGATTTCCTGCGAAAGGCTTTCGCAGGAAGTTACTGTGCAAGGATGTCGGGTGGGGCCCAGTGCAATGTATGTGAGAAATTTATTCCGTCCATCCGTTTTGCGAACACATTTTAGGACGTTATACTAAAAATGACGTCGATAGAAGACTCAAAGGGGTCACACGAGAGGAGAAATTGGGGAAAGAAATTTCCACCGTTGAAACCTTCTTAGACCCCTCCTTGACGTTTATATGCAATCCAAACCGTTTATAAGGTCATTCCAAATTGGATGAAGTGAAAACACTAAAAATATAACCGGATATAGAAATTTCATGGCCATAAAAATGTTTCAATGGTGCTCACTGAATAACAACTATTTCCTCTCGTGTGGCCCAGTTGAGTGCTGGATACATCTATTTTTTGGTCTCACATCTTAAAATTATCTTTCAAAAAGGATGGATGGGATAGATTTCACACAAACATATCTGTGGGGCCCACCCAACATCCTTGTGCCGGAACTTTCTTCGAAAGGCTTTTGCAGGAAATTCGGATCCTTTATTTTAGTAATTAATCCTCGTAATGCCAATCCACGAGTTTTTAAAGACAACTTTAAAAAGGAGTGGCCCCTTCGGGTAAGCAAACTATGGAGTTAATTTTAAATCTACCCCGAACATTTGATGTGTCACCTCACTTTACACTTAGGGCTCAAATTTTAGGTCCATCCATGGTTTAGGTGGACTACACAACTGAAAATAGTTGATAAAGAAATATTCACCCTCCAAACTACTTACATTGGCGTGGCCTACTTTAAAGATGAATGGATCTGAATTTCGTCCCTATATAAGTTATCCTTAGTGGATCCTAAATGATGAATGACTTAGATTTTAACAAACATGCCACTTTACGTAACTATAACATGCATTCTAAAATCCCTTAATATATATGCAGGCATTGTATAAAATGGAAAATCTTTTTATTAAATGCCCAGCTAGTTGGACCAAAACTCACGGTCCAGCTAGTTGTGTGTGAGCATCTCAAAAAATATATATATATACGGGAAAAGGTACTATGTGCTCGAGCGAAAAGGAATCGTCCGTGAGGTCAAGTTGTGTGGGCCCCACCGTGATGCCTTTCGAACATCAGCACCTTCCATCAGATGAACCATTCCATGGTGGGCCTGGATGGTTCAAAATCAAGTCAATCCGTGACTTTAGTGGGCCACACCACATACAGAAGTGCAGAGGCGCCGTGCACCATTAAAACATTCATAACTATTTTTGAGGGCCCACCGAGATGTGGTTTGCAAATCCAACCCATCCATTATGTGTGTCCCACTTGAATGAGGGTTCAGACCAAGTTTCAGGTGCATGGAAAACTCAGGTGGGTCCCACCAGTGCTTTTATATGTTTTTAGCATGTATACTTATGGTTTTAGATGGTATGGCCCACCTGAGTTCCGTATATGGCTGATTTTGGGTCGTCCAGACCCACCATGGAATGATGCATCTGGTGGACAGTGCTGATGTTCGAAAGGCATCACGGTGGGGCCCACACAGCTTGACCTCAAGGACGACCTCTTTAGGCTCGAGCGCACAGTACCTTTTCCATATATATATATATATATATATATATATATATATATATATATATATATATATATGGAAAAGGTACAATGAGCTCGAGCGTATTACGGTCGTCTATTAGGTCGGGCTGTGTGGGCCCCACCGTGATGCCTTTCGAACATTAACACAATCCACCAGATGCACCATTCCATCATGGGCCTGGACGGCTCAAAATCAAGTCAATCCGTGACTTTTGTGGACCACACTACATACAAAAGTGCAGAGGGGCTGTGCACCATTAAAACATTCATAACCATTTTTGAGGGCCCACCGAGATGTGGTTTACAAATCCAGCCCATCCATTATGTGTGTCCCACTTGAATGAGGGTTCAGACCAAGTTTCAGGTGCATGGAAAACTCAGGTGGGCCCCACCAAGTGCTTTTATATGTTTTTGGCATGTATTCACATGATTTTAGATGGTATGGCCCACCTGAGTTCCGTATATGGCCGATTTTGGGCCGTCCAGGCCCACGATGGAATGGTGTATCTGGTGGATTGTGTTGATGTTCGAAAGGCATCACGGTGGGGCCCACACAGCTCAACCTCATGGAGGATCGTAATATGCTCAAGCTCATTGTACCTTTTCCCATATATATATATATATATATATATATATATATATATATATATATATATATATATATATATATATATATATATATATATATTGGGTTAGCTTATTAGTACAAGCCCATGTGATTACACACACTCCATGTTAGCCACCCCTCCTAGGGATCGATACTAAGACCTCAAGTGTTGAAAGGAGGTATCTCCACTCAGACTGCCAGTTGAGCTATGGAACTGGGTGTTTGACTTTTCATATATGAGAGGATGTGCAGCAGATGAAAAGGCTGCAATTCTAGCAAGTTAATCTAGGCTTTAAGTGGTGATTTCAACCCATGAATATCTATTACACCTGACTCGACTTGGTACTGACTTGACCCAACTTGGTACTTGTATCCGGGTCAAACTTTGATCGGGTCAAGTATGCTGGACTCAATGCCGAGTCGGTTCGAATTCAGGTCAAACCTATTTAAAATCGGATCAAGTCAGATCAGCCCTAATTGGGTCCAACTCAACTTGATGCCCAGCTCTATGGGGATGTACCAAAAATCAGGTGTGCTATGCCATATGGAATTATGGGAAATAGTCCTGAATCATCTAAAAGCATTAGGTGGGTCCACCTTATTTTTGAAATGGCCTAAAATTTGATATGACCTCTCATTTAAGTGGGACACACATGATATATGGGCTGAATGTCTAAACCCCATCTCACTTGGCCCTATATATAATCATGGAGGTTTTAATGGGAGGCATCTACTCTCAACTGTTGTCTATGGTGTGGCCCACCTAAGTCATGGATTGACTTGATTTTTAGACCCATTTCTTACCATGGAAGGGTGCATCTGATTGATCGGATGGATGTTCCTTACACATCACTATCGGCCCCACCAGGTTTGACCTCATGGTGTGTATCCATATGAGAGAGAGAGAGAGAGAGAGAGAGAGAGAGAGAGTTCTGAATTTATTAGCTGGAGAATCGTATGTTTCAGGATGTCATGGTCCATGCATTGTGGCAGTTGATATTTGGTATTATTTGTGATCTTTGCAGTATCTGAGTACTATGATCTTGATTTTCATATGCACGATGACGCCATGTCTGTTGCAAGCTTGTACTCATCCAAATCAGTGAGCAAAGCTGCTCCTTCGGCAGATTTCTAAATTGTCTTTTCGCTTTCAAATATTATATTAGCATAGTTATGTGTGGCTGTTCTTGGAGCTCATTTACCCAATTGCCAATCTATCAGACCCTATATTTACAACTGGGCCGAAGTTCAGTGAAGGGTAGGATTTTCTCATTTGGGAAGTTTTTGGTGCTCTGTGTCCTCCGAGCGGCCCATAACGTAAACTGGTGTTTTACTTGAGGAAAGATATATACAATGTTTGTTTAAGCATTTACTTGGGCAAAAAAAAATAAAAAAACAAAAAAGGCTTGTGGTCCACCTTCTGGAAATTTAGTCCTATGATGGGAGGGAGATCACATGGAGATGACACAAAAATGTCATATTGGATGATCCTAATCATCCGATCCCGATCCGGGCTGTGTCAAACATGGACATTCGTTACAATTGTCTTTTTCCTTCCTATGGCTAGGATCACCTTATAAGGGAGATACCAAGGCAAGGCCTGTACTGCGATGCAGCCCCACCGGACCTACATCCCAGGTTGCCAAAAGGTGCGTACCACCTATACCACTGCACTCAATATTTTCCATAAAAAATCAGCAATTATGCCACTTAAACTCAACTTTCACCACATCAAAAGAGGGATTCTTTTATTGCTCAAAGCTGTCGAATTATGTAAAATTTGATGGAGACTATTATCAAAAAATCCCGTCGATATCTTTGCCGTCAAATTCAGTAACCCTAGGGCGTGTTTGGGCAGTGGGATTAGAAGGGATCAGGTGGGATGGGATTCATCTGGTCCTGTGCCAATTCCACTCTATGTTTGGAAAGAATGGAAAAGCTTGGAATTAGATTAGATGGAATTGCATTGGGTCCCGTGCCAATTTCACTCAATGTTAGCAAGTTGTGTAGGTCCCACCATGATGTGTGGGCTATATCCACACCGTCCACCCATTTTTTAAGATTATTTTAGAGCATGGGCTAAAAAATCAGGTAAATCTAAAGCTCAAGTGGACCCCCACCATAGAAAGCAACGGGGATTGAATAGTTACCGTTGAAAACTTCTTTGGGGCCACATAAGTTTTGGATCTACCTCATTTTTAGGCCCATGCCATAAAATGAGGTTACAAAACAAATGAACGGTTTAGATATAGCACGTGTGTTATTCCCAGTAATTTCAAACGATGGTGGGTATATCCATTCAATGTACCACCGTATTACCAACAAAGCATGGCATTAATCTTATCCCATGGCAACATGGGACAATCCCTGCCATGGGTAGTAATTATGTTTTTTGAATCACATCCCACCTAATCCCTTTTAGGAAGATTTCTCATTTTGGTAGGATTATTTAAGACGACTTTGCCCAGTATATCCAGTTTTCGATAGGATTCTCATCTTAGCTGGTCTTTATAGACTAGTCGGGCACATTGCTTTGATCACACGTACGTGTTATTGGGGGCCGTTGCACAAAACCTTAGGATCTAGCCTCCCAAAAATATCAAAATTATGAGATAATAAAGCAATGAAATAAATCAAAACACAAACACACGACATAAGAGATTTTTACGTGGAAAACCCTCAAAGAGGTAAAAACCATGGAACCTTGTCCAGATCAACAATCCACTATGAAGTAGAATGTTACAACCGATTACAAACACACACCACTTGGATCAAACCTTCTTCACTCACGCAGGATTGGATAAACAATAAGAGAATAAAAGAAAAACGGAGAGATCTCACCGATCATGAGGACGTAGAATCGTTGAGATGTTGAGTGTGTAGTAGATCACCTCTACGAGCAGAACCATCCTTCCACAAGCTTCCTCTCTCTCTCTCTCTCTCTCTCTCTCACCTTTGATAGCCCTAAACCCTTTAGCAAACACTTACAAAGCTTTAGGAAACCCTCTTACACTCACTAGAAAAGCCCTAGGGACTCCTATTTATAGTTTAGGCAACTCTCTTTTGCACCTCTTGCAAAATCGCCTCAAATTTACACAGTCTGCACCAAATCCGAACTAAATCTGCGTAACCTCGACCAGTCGAGCAGGGTCCTCGATCGGTCGAGCGGCCCACTCGACCGGTCAAGCACCTCCCTCGACTGGTCGAGCACCACGAAGTTCCAAAACCAATTGCTCGCTGGACTTTGAGTCAATCGCCACTCGACTGGTTGAGCAACCCACTCGACTGGTCGAGCACCACGAAAAAACATTCGATTTTTTAACAGGTTACACTACTTCTCCTCTGAACTAAGAAGGAAAACCCCATCAAATCTCTCCCTTTCTAACTCAGGAGAAATTCACCTTCTTCAAGCTAGCCAGGTTTCTACAAACCTCAAACTTGCCCTTGAGCAATGCCTTGGTCATTATGTCTGACCCGTTATCGTCCGTGTGGACCTTCTCAAGATGTAACACCTTCTATTCTAAAGTATCCTTGATCCAATGATACTGAATCTCTATGTGCTTCGACTTGGAGTGCTAACTTGGATTCTTGCTCAAGTGTATAGCACTTTGACTATCGCAATAGACCACGTGTTACTCCTGCTTCAGGCTAAGTTCTTGTAGGAACCTCTTCATTCAAAGCATCTCTTTACATGCCTCTATGACTGCAATGTACTCGGCCTCTGTCATTGACAATGATACGACCTTCTGTAGCTTGCTCTGCTAAGAGACCGCTCTCCCTGCAAGCGTGAACATGAACCCCGATGTAGACTTCCTGGAGTCTATGTCGCCTACTATATTTGCATCTGTGTAGCCCTCTAACACAGGTTTTAAGTCACCATAGCATAGGCTCAACCTGGATGAGCCTCTTAGATACCGTAGTATCTATTTCACCATATTATAGGTGTGGTTCTTATGTAAGGATTCTATCTCCTCTTGCATAGCTTTCAACCACTTCCCCTTATGCTCATCAGTTAGGGCCTCAAAATAATCCTCTGGCTCTCCCCCATCAGTGAGCATAATGTAATCATGCGGCGAGTACCTCTTGGATGACTGTCTGTCCCTAGATGACCTCCTCACCTGTGGCTCGACAGGTGGATCAGGTGGGGGCTGCTCCCCCGGTTCATCTTTTGTAGGAACTCTGTTTACATCCCAAGTATAGGGTTGTGATGTAGTAATAATCTCGGTAAGACCGAGGTCGAATCCACAGGGACTAAACCTTGTACATATTCTGAAAGTAACTAGAACTAGGCAAAGATGAAATCTAAATCAGGAAGAATTAAGGGAATAATTGTGAATTTAATTATCTAAAATTTGAAAAATTCAAAGGTGGGAAACTAGGGATTTAAATGATCCACTTGTAGAGATCAGAAAGATCTACGCTTGATTCATGAACTCAACTGGACTTCGAGTCCCATCTTCATCCAGTTGGAGGATATATCACTAAAGCTCAATCTGAACTTCCTTTGATCTAGTTTTGAAAGAGACCAGAGATATAAGAATTAGAAATTATTCCACCACAAAACCATGCCTATGAGACAAAGCAAACAATTGAATTAAACCAATGTACAACTAGTCAGAAAGATATATGAATATTAGAAAGGATTCCATCATCCAACCATGTCCAAGGGGCAATGGTGAACAACAGGGCTTCCTAACTTTATAATCACAATAATGAAAAGGAAATACTCAAAGCCATAGCAGATCTATTGTAATGTCAGTGACAACAAACCATTAAAAACTAAAGGCATTCCTAAAAATCAAACTAGCATCATCATTAGTTTAGTCAGGAATTTAGGCTGTAGAAATTACCCATCATGCCACAAGCTTCACCTCTTAGCCCTAGCTAAGATGTTTAGCAAATCATAAAAATGATTTAACTAATCTCTAAAAAAAAAAAGATAAAATCAAAACAAAGGAGAGAAGAAAAAAAAAAACTCTGTTAAACAACTGCTCCACGTCCAGCTCTCTCTCTCTCTCTCTCTCTCTCTCTCTCTTCCAAACGTCCCAGGCTTGGATCCCCTTCCTTCTCTTCTCCTCTCCTTTATATAGAACCACTAAGGGAGTCGGTTGGAGTGGAGAAACTTCATGCGGAAGTCTTCCTTACACAGCAACAGGTGGTAGAAAATTCTGTAGCAAGCAGTTTGCGCAGACCCTGTTTATGCAGCCATGAAAACAGCGCTAAAAACACCCACTTTCCTTTCATTTTTTCTAAAGAAATAACGTCCCTTGGAGCGATTTTGGACGAGCTACACAATAGATGGTTTGGATCATTAAGATGATCAAAGATAGTCGGCCAAAAATGGCCAAAAAATCTGAATTTCCCGGATGCAGGGGCTGCGTAAACAGAGTACGCAGTGATACTCAGTGGGCCCCACGGTGGTGTTTTTGGAAGAATCCACCCTGTCCATTGGATTTCTGGTGAAAAACCAGTCGGGAAGGGGTGGTTTTGGTAGGTTCTGGCATGGCCCACTGTACCAACTCAAGTCGCCATTCATCCTGTGTTTTCTGACGATCCACGTGCATACACGTGTATAGGCCAAAAAGGAAAGCTAGGCGAGGGTCTTGCCCCCACTATGGAGTAAATAGATGGTCTAGATCTTAGAGATGTGAGATGGGTGGGGCCCACAATTGAAAAATGGAGGGACAATGTAAAGGCGCTGTTCGTTTTTTGAAATTTTTTAGTTTTTAGTCGGTCAGCGTGCACTGACCGACTTTGTGAGATTTAGTGCACGGCCAGTGCACGTGCGCACTGTGTACACATGATGCACATGTGGGGTCCACTGTGATGTGTATCCAAAATTCGCTCCATCCATTCATTTCTCCGTATAATTTAAGGTGTTAAGACAAAAATTGAAGCATTTCCAGATACTAGGCGAGCCCCAAATCAGGATTTTAGGGGCTGATCTGTCCGTTGGGCTACTTCCACAAGGATTCAATAGCTGAAATTTGACGTGTACGGTTAATTTATGGTCCTTAGGCCATATATGAAGTTTCAAACCAAATGGATGGTGGGAACCCTGTGATCTTGCATTCTGGACAATTTTCTGGCCCGTTTAACATGAGTGACCCGATTTTCTCGAATCTCTGACGTATAAGTTCCTCGATCTCAGTCCCCTGAAGTCCGTCCCTTGCCTTGATGACTTCAGAGCGTTAATTCCATGCTTTTAGTACCATTTTTCTGTCCAAGCTCCTAAATTCACCTTGCAGTACAAACACGATTAAAATATGGCATTAAACAGTATCATGTTCATAAAAGCAGGTAATAACTGGGGTCTAATATGTAATATTTGACCCTCAACAAACTCCCTCGTCCTCTACACCTTGTTGTACTCCCCCGTCATCAGGCACCACAGGAGGAATAACCGGATCCATACCTCTAGCTCACCTGAACTAGGCTGGTTCTTCTCTGGCTTACAAATATCTTTTATACATTGATATTCAAAAAATACCACATCTCTGCTCCTGACGAGTTTCTTCTCGGTCGAATCCCACAATCTGTAGCCGAACTTTTCATCATTGTACTACAAGAACACACATTGCTTGATCTTTATATTGAGCTTGGACCTCTCGTCCTTTGATACGTGAACGGATGCCCTGCATCCAAACACCCTTAGATGACTATACACTGGATCTTGTCCAGTTCACTCCTTCTCAGGTACTCCATTCAACGGGGCTAATGTAGACCTATTTATCAAATACACTGCTGTATGCATTGCTTCTCCCCAGAATGTCTTGGACAACTTTGCACGGGATAACATGCATCCGATTCTCTCTACAATGGTGCAATTCATTCGCTCAACCACACCATTATGTTAGGGGGTCTTGAGAACCGTCTGTTCATGCTGTATACCCAGGGACTTATAATACTCATGAAAGTTACCGATGTATTCACCACCATTGTTAGTGCGGATACACTTCAATGATCTACTTGTCTCTTTCTTGACCATAACATAAAACAATTTAAACACACCAAAGACCTCATCTTTGGATTTCAAAGCATAAACCCAAACCCTCCTAGATGCATCATCTATAAAAGTGACAAAATACAATGCCCCACTCAAGGTTTTTGTCCTCAAAGGACCACAAACATCAAAATAAACTAAATTTAATACATGCACTTTATTAACATGAGAAGCAGATTTAAAAAATGAAACTCTGTTGTTTTCCTGATAAACAGTCAATATAGGTTTTGAGAGGTATACCTGCCACGTTTGGAAGGAGCCACTTCTTTGCTAGTAGTTGAAGCCCTTTTTCACTCATGTGGCCTAGACGCCCATGCCATATGTCAATAGCTGAATCTTCCACTGTGTTCAACCCACCCTTGTACACACCAACACTTGCCTTGTAAAGGGTGCAACACTTCTTTCCTCTAACCGCAATTAATGAACCCTTGATGAGCTTCCAACGCCCACCAACAAATCGATTTTCATAGCCATCATCATCCAACCTTCCCATCGACATCAAGTTGAGGCGAAGGTCTAGAATGTGCTTCACATCCCTGAGAACTAATGTGCAGCCCACATCGGTCTTCACACAAATATCACCGACCCCTACGATCTTCGATATGCCAGAATTTTCCATCTTCACGGTCCCATAGTCGCTTGACTTATAACTTGTGAAGAAATTCCTGAGGGGAGTCGCATGAAACGAGGCTCTCGAGTCTATCACCCGGTCGATGTCCTGACTTGTAGCCATGAGATAAACATCATGATCTACTGAAAGAATAACTACAACGTCGCCATCTGAAGCGACCGTAGTAGAATCTGATTCATCTTCCTTCTCTTTTCCTTTTCCTTTCGTGTCATTCTTCTTCTTATGACATTCATGCTTGTAGTGGTCTTTCTTATCACAATCCGGCATTCAACATCCTTCCTGGTACTCGACTTGCCTTTTGATTTATCTCGGGCTTTCCCGCTCTTTCTGTTCTTTCCTCTCCCCCGTTCTTGTGTCACAAGGGCCTCTTACTGAGTAGACCCCTAAGACTTCCTCCTTGTCTCCTCATTGAAGAGACAGCTAGTTACTTGTTCCATGGATACATTTCTGTTTGGCGCGGAGTTACTTAGAGACATCACCAATGTCTCCCAACTATCAAGCAATAGGCTAAGTAATAGTAAAGCCTGTAATTCATTGTCCAGCGCCATCTTTATAGTGGAGAGTTGGTTCAATATATTGCTGACTTCATTCATGTGCTCAGCCACAGAACCACCATATTTGAACTTGTGATTCACAAGTCATCTTATTAGAATATAGCCCTCGCAGTTTCAGCCATAGGCTAGCGGGTGAGGTCTCCGTAGACACATGGTGGAATATGGAATCGTCCAACCATTGTCGAATAAACCCCACCGCCTTTCGGTCTAACTTCTTCCAATCATCATCTGACATATCCTTTGACTTTGCTAACATGCCTTGAATTGGAGAATACAAGTCCTTGTAATAAAGCAAGTCCTCCATCTTAGCCTTCCACATAGTCCAGTTAGAACCATTGAGACTGATCATCCTTGATGCGCCACCTTCTATAATTCAGAACCGATTCCATTCTGTTCAACTAACTTGAACGCTTTGATCCCACTTTGTTGGGGGCCGTTGCACAAAACCTTAAGATCTAGCCTCCCCAAAAGACCAGAATTATGGGATAATAAAGCAATGAAATAAATTAAAGCACAAACCACATGACACAAGAGATTTTTATTTGGAAAACTCTTAAAGCGGTAAAAACCACGGGACCTTGTCCAGATCAACAATCCACTATGAAGTAGAATGTTACAACCGATCACAAGCACACACCGCTTGGATTAAACCTTCTTCGCTCATACAGGAGTGGATAAACATTAAGAGAATAAAAGAAAAATAGAGAGATCTCACCGATCATGAGGACATAAAAGCGCTGAGATATAGAGTGCACAGTAGATCACCTCTACGAGCAGAACCTCCCTTCCACAAACTTCCTCTCTCTCTCTCTCACACACACCTTTGATAGCCCTAAATCCTTTAGCAAACCCTTGCAAAACTTTAAGAAACTCTCTTGCATTCACTAGAAAAGCCTTATGGACCTCCAGTTATAGTTTAAGAAACTCCCTTTCGCACTTCTTGCAAAATCGCCTCAAATTTACACAGTCCGCACCAAATCCGGACTGAATCTGCGTAACCTCGACTAGTCGAGCGGCCCACTCGACCAGTTGAGCACCTCCCTTGACTGGTCGAGCACCATGGAGTTCCAAAACCACTTGTTCTCTGGACTTTGAGTCGAGCGCCACTCGACTGGTCGAGCGGCCCACTCGACCTGTCGAGCACTACGGAAAAACATCCAATTTTTCAACGGGTTGCACTACTCCTCTGAACTGAGGAGGAAAACCCCATCATGTGTCACTTATATTAGGGCTTCATGTCATTTGTTGTATAGTGTCTCTTTAGTAGATATCACTTTTGGCAACTGACATGCCATAGGAAGATATGGGCAAAAAATATTTTAGTACATGAGTAGGATTTCGTTCATTATTTGGAACATAATGCCAAAACATGGCGACATCTTATTAGTTTGCGTGTACATGGATAAGTATAAACAAAAAGTTTTGATAAAAACGAGCTAAAGAAATAGCCATCTAATTAACAATGGGCATAAATGAACTTACAAATCCTTCTTCACAAGCTAGTTTACCATTGCATGATAGAGACATTAACCTTTTATAAATTTTCCTTTTTGGATCATATGCAATGGTTAGGCTAAAGTGCATTGGTGGACATGATTTTGTTGGCATGTGCACGGTATTTGGTAATTATGTATCAACGGGATGGGCTTTCTATTTGGTATGCCAACTAAGAGGATGTCCTTTTTTCCTTTAGGCTTAATGGGGATGCATTTATGTGCATAAGCATAATACCGGCATTTTCTTAAATATAGGTCCGTGTGGACAGTTCTGGGCTACCACTAGTGGGTTTGTTCAAAATGGTTAAATTTTAGGATATTCTCTTTTAGATATTTCTTTTCAATCATCTTACCTTAATATTCAATTTCAAGCAAGAGAGATGATTTACATTTATTTTTTTACACACGCACCCGACACACACACACACACACACACACACACACACACACACACCGTAGTGGGATTTCACCACCTATGGGCATCGAACCCAAGACCTCGTGTTGAAACTCCTCAGAGTCTACCACTAAGTTAAGGACTCAAAGAGAAATGATTTACATAAGGTAGAGAGATTGGATGTGATAGTGATTAGCTTAATCGCCTGTAAACAATTACCAATCCTTTTGATTTCTCCCTTTATAAAAATAAAGGCATTTCTTTGGTAAATGTTTCCCATTCAAGAGATTCCTTAGAGAAATTGAGGGAGGAATAACGAGAAAATCTATCGTCCATTAGGCTTCCTCTAGATGATCTATATTGTTGATTATCTTCGAAGATTATCCTACAATAGGATTAGGATCCTTACCACTCCCTAATAGTTAGGCGGATCATGAGAATCTTGGATCGTCCATCTTTAGCTTTGTACAAATGTCTTTAAGATCATATAGATACCGTTAGATCCTGTGGGCCCACTCATTCGGGCCTTTTATTTTTTAGTCTGTAAGGTTCAACGGGCTAGTTTGGTGTTGGATGCTTTGGAAATCAATAGTTCAAAATTCCTGATGTGTAGCGAACAATAGTTGTGCTAAGATGCAATGTGGGGCTTGACCATGTTGCCATGAGTAACGTTTGTAATCATGTAATAGTGGATCCCCTACTATTTTTGATCGAATGCAAGAGTTGACAACCCCATGCCTTGAGACTGAGATCGTTCTACAGGGAATTGGATTGAGAACACAATAAAAACTAACCGAGTGGTCCAGGTTTTTAATTAAATAGTAGAAAAAGTGGATTCAAACAATAATTAAAAATATTAAGGATCTAAAAATTCTCACTTAACAAATTCTGAAACTCAATTCATCTTCTTCAAGTTAATAACTCAATCAGAACCAGATTCCAATTCATTCTAATCAGAAGATGAAGTTATAAATCCAATCACAAATATCTAAACTAGATATATGAACTAAGATAAATCAATCTCTCATGAAAATCTAAGCAATTGATCGTAGAGAATCAAAAGCATTTATTGTATTCAAAATTAACCATAGATTAATCCATTTTATAGATAAATTTCTTCTCTAATTTAGGAGTTTAATTAAAACAATCACAATTCAATATTCAAAACATAAACTTGAATTAAAAATGAATTAAATAACAAAATTCATGAACTCACGCACTTCCACCTTCATCGATAGGATTAAAACTTATTGAGTTCTGTCGATATGATCGAATATGTGCTCGATGGAATTGAAGAATGTCCAAAAAATTGTCCATCAACGAACTTTCAAAATCCATGAGTTTATCGATGAGATCGAAGAGTCTTCGATAGGATCAAAGAAACACTCCAACAACCAATTTGAAAATTTTGGAATTTCTCAATATAAAGCTTGATTTCATCGAGTCCTATTGATGGAATTGAAGAATGTCCAAAAATACTCCAATAATCTTGATCTTCCATTCTTCACTTTTGTACTTGATTTCCTTAGACATTTAGCACTTGAGATCTTTACTTTAATCCTCTAAACTTTAATCTCATATTCTTTTGAGCTTTAATCTATCTGTTTTGGCACGTATTCAACTTAGATTTTAAATTCATCTTGCATGTTGAAAACATATCTAATTAAATCATTTAAACACTTGAATATATGAAAAAAATATGCAATATAAGGGATGAATATGCAATATTTACCTGTTATCAATTTCACACAACCAGCTACTAGCGGTATGACCTTGCATGCGTGTGGGTTCTTCATGCATAGCTCTATGCCCACCTTTAAGGCATGTACGGGATAGTTGCAGTGGGGGTTTCAAAATAGGTTAGATTGTGTTGGCATGTGAGCGATGTCAATGTGATCCTCCACCATAGTGGTTCTAAGACCCCCAGTAAGAGAGGAAGGTTGATGTTTGATGATTGATCAATTGTAAAATTATTTCCTATCTATCATTTAAAAGCCAACCTCAAATTGTCAAGAAAGGCTACACATATGGGGACATTGACACCCATTTTCGATGCTCTAACATAGTGTAATAAATAATCGCCACGTGGTGACACTACATGTTTGATATACATAGAAGTACTCACACCCAAAGAGATCTTCGTTTGATTTTTCTTCGACGTTACGCATCTCGTTATTAATGTCGTGGCACAGACCCTTACACATGCCTTTAGGAGGATGAATCATTGCATGTCATGTGAACACGATTAACGTGCCCATTTATGAGGCAACGTACCTGTCACGTCTATAAAAGACCCGCCATGAGAACGAATTTAATCACAAATCTGGTGATGATATTCTCGGTGAGGTCATTTCTCACAGTCCTTTCAAAATGGGAGATCTTCCTATAGACGTTCGGAGAGTTAGCAACGCTCGAGAAGGTTCTAAACTGTAACATCCCGACTTTTCGGGACCCGAGTACATGACCCGTTTCCCAAAAACCCGAGTGTTAACCTTAAGGGATGGTCAAATTTGAGTATTTTTTTTCATTCATTCATCAGAGTTAATAGATGAGCGTAGAGTGGAAAAAACAGCATAAAGGAAAATTGCAATTACATTTAGAATATATAAGAGGTTGCTTATAATGATTTATTCAAACCAACGTCCCAATACTTACAATTACAAGTGAAATAATGTTATATGTAAACAAAGCAGGTTATAATAAATCTGGGGCTGTAAAACCACGTAGCCACTCTTAGCCATACGATCATGCATCTTCAACAGTGTTACTCTGCTCTTCATCAGACTGAACCTGAAAATCACTTAAGCCACCTATGCTACCTGTATGGTTATATATTTGATGGATGAGTGGCTAACTCAATGTGAATTTTCCTTGAGATTACACACCGTCACATTAAGTAAGCATAGTTATAAAAACATAGCAAGGCATAAAAAACATAGCAACATGATGCTATCTTATTAAATGCATGGATGCGTGAATGCATCATCGACATGGGGATGCACATCCCGCTGTCGAAATAAAGGGTCACCCTAAGAGAACTAGTCACCTGGAAAAATAGACAAAAGTACGATCGAGGAGAACCAACTATCTGAAAAAGACCATAATATGTAGATCGCCTAAGGAGAATTTAATTACCCAGAAAAGATCATAATACATAGATCGCCCAAGGAGAATTTAATCGCCCGAAAAAGACCATAATATATATATCACCCAAGGAGAATTTAATCACCCGAAAAAGACCATAATATATGAAAATGCATGATTAATCCAACCATTATTATTCCATTTTACAACCAACCAGTTTAATAAAGTTTAAAGGTCACTACGGGGAGCTTAGAGCCCATTGTAGGCTGGCAGCTCAGCCATAGTATCTCATTCTATCATCCTTAGCTCATGAGGCTACCACCTTAGGATGTTTAATGGGACCTAATCGACTAGTGGTCAATCATATTTAGTACATGGGGCTTACCATCGCATGGTTGCACAGTATAAAGCATCGAATCCATATAGGAAAAATACTAGGACAAATCCACATAGGACGATATCTAAATAAGCCACGTAAGGCAATCATCAAAATAAGCCACTCAGGGCGAGTGTCAAAACCATGCGATAAAAGACCATCCTTGAAAGCCATTGGACATGACAACCCTAGATGGTAGGCCCACATCAATGGTCAACTTAAACCATCATCAAATAACCACTAAGCCGAAGGTCCATTACAATCACAACCAGTCGGGTTACATCCCAAGTATGGGTGTACATTTATAGGTAAGGCTTTTCCACTAATGTACCAATTTAAATTACATAAGCAATCCACAAATAATCCATAAGCATGAACAAATATACAGGATGAACATTAAGCATGTAGCATAACAATTCAATTTTCAACAATTAACACATGTGATTATAAAGGGGGATATCAATTATAAATTGAAATACAAACTATAACTTAAACTAATAGAAAAATGGAAAGCTCAAGGGGAAGAATCATCACCTGACTAGTTGAATCACCAACGCCAACTAAGGTTGCTAGGAAGCGCGTGCCTTTAAAATCAAGTCCTACCATAAATCAGGAACTCGTACGATTAGATCCAAGTCTTACAAACTTCCTATGATTTAAGATCATAGCCTAGGGTTTTAATTACTTATCTTTAGATTGTTAGTGTAGAATTAGAGTCTTATCCTAGAGCTTAGTTGTAGTCTAAACTCTAGGGTTTAAATTGTAGTTGATGTGTAATAGCTTAAGAATGCTGACTTAATAATTATAAAATATTTACTAACATTAGTCTTATAAATATTAGTTAATAATCATTATGATGACAAATAATATCATGATATATTATTTATGACAAAAATAATACATTAGTCATTTAATAATGATATCATTTTAATTTCTTGTATGTAATAACTTTCATTAGAATAGATAATTTACTGATGGTCATGCATCCTAATATTTAACAATCCTACTAATGATGGAAATGGTAATGATGTTAATTTAATAATTAGAAAATAATTGTTAACATTAGTGTTACAATTAATATTAGTTAATGTAGCAAAATAATCATCATGGTGACACCAATGACTATCCAAAATGAATATTTAAGAATGATAGATAAGATGCTACTATTTAATAATTACATTCTGTTTATAATAACTTGTTTAGCATAATGATCTACTAATGGCTAATCTTTACTAATATTAATAATCTTACTAATAACAATGGTAATACTTGATAATAGTACATCGAAACAAAACTAGAATGGGGAAAAATGTTGACTCACCTTGTTGATTCGGATCGAGTCGAGTTGACTCGGCTTAACACAACCACCTCTACTTCCGCTCTCCTTTCTTCCTCATTTTTCTTTCTTTCTCTCTCTTTTTTTTTTCTTCCTTCCCAGCAAGGGGACCGACCAATTCGAGTTGGGATTCAAACTGAGTCGAGTCCGGTTGGCTCATTAGCAGCCAAACTGACTCAGCTCCCTACTCTCTCCTTTCCTCCTCTTCTCCTTCTTTGCCTGCTACAGATCCGACAACGGCAATGGGCCCTGTCTGACTTCGCCTGGACGAGTCGGTCATGGTGGTGCGGTGCAACAGCCGCACTACCCCATCTCTCCTTCTTTCTACTTCTTTCTTCTTCTTCCTATCTTTTTCCTTTCTTTATTTCTTTCTTTCTTCCTCTCAACTACGACCAGAAAATGTTTTGGTTCGACCCGATTTCGCCCCTAACTCGGTTTGGAGCGGTGGAGAGGATGACGACCATTAATGGCGTCCTTAGTCTCCTTGCTTCTCCCTGCAATCCAGCCCTTGAGGACAGTCCGTATGGACTCTATGAAGCTCATGTATGTGTGGTTTTAAAGCTTGGAACAGTCTTGGCCAGTGGGTTGGAGTTTGGAAAGAAACGAACTCTTTTCTCTCTTATTCTCTTTCCTTTCTGAAAACCTAACTAGGACAGCTAGGATCACTTTAGAATGGACGGTCTGGATGGAGAAAGAGGGATTCACGCTGATTGCCAAGCTGGCGTGAAGGCAGGTTTTCATTTTTGGAAACAATGTGCTTTCGGGCTCTCTTACGGCGAGGATTGTGCCCACGTCTCAACAACACGATGGATGGTTTAGATCTTTTGATCAATGGCCAGTGGCGGGCCACCTCGTGACCAAAAACGGGCTCTGTCCGTTTAAAATCCCAGCAGCGGGAGGAAGGGACCCTTCCTATTCAGGCAGCCACGGTCAAATGCTTTTTGACCAGTGTGGTGTATTGCTGGTGTACAACCCCTAGTGCACACAAGCAAATTATGTGGGGCCCACAGCAATGCCCTGAGTAATCCACTCCGTTCATAAGGCTTTGTAGGCCTAACTGGGCCCTTCGACCGAAGATGTGGCAGATCAAATGCTTGGGTGGGCCATACTAATGAAACTAGGGTCCTATTTGGGGATTCCAGTCGATCTAAGGGTTGAATCCTCCTGAAATTGAACGTCGACAGTTAAAATGGTCCTAGGGATCATGTGTAAGACTCTTATAGCATATTACTAACCATATATTAACATTAATATTAATTTCACATTGTTTACTTCATATTATTATTACTTTAACACATGTCTATATTCTATCATGTTGTGGGTCCCAGTCTATAAATTATTAGGACTACCCATCTCATGCTTTTATGTTATTAAATATTTAATTATCATTATTATTTTCATTATCATTATTATCAATATTATTATTATCATTTCCCCCACCTATGCATGCATTTCTAATCACGTTGTGGGTCCCACTTATGATTTTATATTATTATTATCGTTTATATAATTTGTCATATTTAATTTATATTTCCACAGATTGTTAATATGCATAAATTGTATGAATGTAAGCGAAGATTATTATATATTATTTGTGTATCATTTGTATGGTGATACGTGTGTTATGTTTTAAATTATATACAAGTTGTTAAATTACTTGAAATATGTTATCCACTATAATTCTTTCTAGTATATTTTATTTTTATGTATTATAAATTCTACAATTTGTAATTTATATTAATAATGTTGTAAGTGTATACACATAGTATGGATTATGGTTACATATCATTTTAATATGAAAATCTTAAATCTTACAAGTATATAAATAACCTTCCATAGCGTATATGTTTATGTTGTATTATTTTTGTATTTACATTACATTAGGTTACCTAATAACACTCGAGTACTGGAAAGTACGAGGTGTTACATAAACATCAAGAAATCGAACCTATGTCCAAGCCAATATAGCTGTGGTTTGGACCCAAGTCAGGAGAGACAAATATTGGTTTGGCTAGGTTCCCCATTCTATACATCAACTAAAATTAAGAGAATGGAAGAACTGAATCTAACTTGTCCCGATAATAGATCGGTATCAGGTGTTAAGTCCCACCTCATTTGAAACTATCACCTATCGAATAGTTTGATTTGGATCGTCCAACATCTCGAACTTGACAAGATAGGCCATTAACAGAAAAGTTGATTAGCTATGATTGATCTAAGTCCAACCCTTGAGGTTCGTGGACTTTAGTCTGGTTGTCTTCATCAGAGGAACTTTGGTGGTTCCAGACTTAATCTTTAGTGGACCACGAACACCTCCGTGACAGATCAACAACAAAAAGAAGATTCAGAAAGTCAACAAGTTCGGATCCAATTGGAGTCATTTCTTTCTAATACAAGTAGCAAGCTTCATAGCAATCAAGGGGATTCTCATATCTAGAGCTGTGATGTAAGCATAAAAGATATAGAAGCAATAAGGAAGCACGATGAGGTTTCACCACCTTGACAAGTTATAAAAGGAGCACACGAAGAAAAGCTCGGGGCCCCGTGCCAAACTCTTTCATTTATCTTTCTTAACTTTAACTTAGCATGGGTAGCTACTGCATTGTGGCTCTCGCTACAGTACCTTAGGAGCAAATATCTTTAACCTTAAGTTGTAAGATCATGTTCAATTGAGTTTTGACTTAGTTGATTATACTAATCCTATCACATTCCGTTGATCATCTGTCTTGATCGTCTATTCCAATAGACGAATCAGGCATCGACAAGCTATAAAGGAGCACACGAAGAGAGCTCGGGGCCTCACTCCTAATACATTTATCAACTCTTTACTAATCCGATCACATCCCGTGGATCACCTGTCTTAATTGTCTATTCCAATAGACGAATCAGGCATTGACAAGCTATAAAAGGAGCACACGAAGAGAGCTCGTGTCACGCCCCAAACCCGGAGATCGGAGTCACAGGAATCCCGATCACCGAATCTGGTTCCGACAGCCTCCGTAGTACCCCACTCTCGGGTCTCAGCGTCTATACGCCAGGTTCCGATCCTAGGATCCTACAAGGGGGATTTTTCAACCTATATTTTTCTCATAATAAGCATAACCACAAGTATACCCAAATCATAAAGGCAACATCATCATCACATATCCACTAATATAATCATTTGAGTACAATGCTGAAAGGGAGATACATAAATCGAAAATTAAGCTCCAGAAGATGTTGCATGCCCCATGCTCAACGCTGCTGCAACCTAATGCCACCTGCACGCATCTATCGTGCATAAGCTTATAGAAAACTTAGTGGGTAGTGAAAGTGTGTGCACAAGGTAAGTGCTAAGTAAGTAATATAATGTCATCATCATACAGTACCAAAATACTGGTAATCCATAAATCGTACAATATCGGAATAAGCAGAATTACTAACAAGAGCAGGAATTATCAGAGTAAACAGAAATACCGGCAAGATCATAAATTATACGATAACAGAGTAAGCGAAAATACGGACATCTCCATGAGTCAATCAGTATCAGAATACGCAACATAGAACAGCTATGCAAATGAGGAGTCATAGAGAGCCAAATATTAAATGCCGAGGATGCGATGCAATATGTAATTCCTGATGAGTCCATTAATAACGTCAATCGTATCTAGACCATATAAATGTAGAAACACAGTAACCCAAAATACCATATGCCGCAGATGTAATGTAATATGCGGTGCGAATGAAATGACCATGCTGGAGTGTGAAGTCAGGATGATAGTTCGTAGCATCGCAGCCTATGGGGTCCATCACAAGGGACTTCTATCCAAACTAGTCCCATACCTAAATTTGGATAGTCAGACTCAATGTGGTAAACTCCTGATCTCAGGTTAGTCGCGCGCCCAACCGAAATCCTAGTCATGTGAAAGTACACGTAACAAATAGTTGTGCACCACCAACCCGAATGGATAGTGAATGAATGAGTGAATGAGTATGCAACTCCTGCTCAATAAGTTCACATATCAGTATGGTTCATCTTTGGGATCATCACCGGGGTTTAATACAATCCAAATGGCACTGCCGCTCTCCCAGCCGCACAGTCCAAGTGAGCATAAGAAACCTCATTATCCGCCTGGCCAATAGTCTACCAATACCTATTCGACACGTCGATAGCGGACCCATTCCTTGAGCTGGTCAGACTCAGCCTAGCAATGCCCCCTATGCTCGGGCGGGTAAGGCCACACCCCCTCCCAACCGACCACGACATAGTGAGAGATGCGGCCTCCTGGTGTTTGGCACTCGGGCGCTCATGTATCCACTCGATCTCGACGTTGGGGCGTCTCCTGGCCACGAAGGTTTAGGGATTTTCACCCAGGGACATTTATGACGCCGGTATGCTAGAACTAAATACTTTCGGTATCCCCTCTGGCCATCCACGATATGCCTGTGGAGGCTACGGCCCTGACGTCGCTAGGGCGTATAGTAATCACAACACACAATGCAAGATGCATGAGTCATACAATCCAGTCATGCATCAATCCTGCGCATACGGTGCGCTCATGTGAGATAACCTCCGCCCATCAGGGAGTCTCATAACATATGCAATGATCAACCACATCTCATAACAAACATGCAGATGATGCGTATGGGCATGTATCATGATGCTATGCTGTCACATACTCATAATCGGCATCGACAATGTGGACATTTAACCAACATTGCCCTCAAGGAATGGCCCACATAGAGCCAAACATATAATGGACCCATGGCCGCACACAAGGGCAAAAAATACAACACCATGGGCCTCTCTCAAGAGCTTACTACACATCATTATGGGCCCCTCATATGGGCCTAATATACATCATGTTGGGCCTTACACACGGGCTGAATACACATCGCAATGGGCCTCAAATACGGGCTGTATATACATTACACAGGCCGAATACACACTACAATGGGCCTCAATTACTGGTTGCATATATATCATATAGGTCTTGACAATCGACCTTGACCATTAAAAAATCAGCCTCGACAAATCGGAATCGGCGATCAGCCACGATCGGTAATCGGTCACGATAATCGGCCTTGATCGGTAATCGGTCAATTAGCCACGACAAGCAGAATCGGCATTCGGCCACGATCGGTAATCAGTCACGTTAATCAGAATCGATCGATAATCAAAGTCGGCAAATCGGTCATGACAATTGGAGTCGGACTCTTCAATCGAAATCGGCCTCGACCGTGGTTATATCAAATCCGATAGTGTAAAACCATCCGTCTATGGCGAATGAGGCCCACTAATTAGGGTTAACCTACTAAGAGAATGATGAGAATGGGCCTAACAAGACCTAAGGGAAGGTCACAATGTGGACATTTAACCATCATCGCCCATCAATGCGGACGTTTAACCAACATTACTCCTAAGAAGTGGCCTTCATGGAGCCAAGCGTATAGTGGGCCCATGGCCTCACACAAGGGCCTGATATACTTCACAATGGGCCTCACACATGGGCCATGAATGCATCACCTTAGGCCTCATCAATGGGCCACAAATATACCACATTGGGCCCCATTACATGGGCCGTAAATACATCACTTTGAGCCACACAAATGGACGGCATGGATACACAATACATACATCACGGCGGGCCTGCACGAATGGACAACATAGATATCCAATACATACATTACGGTGGGCCGCATACACGGGCTTAATATACATCACCAAGGGCCACGGATACAACTCAATGGACCACGCCAAAAGGGCCATGAATACACAACAGGTGGGCCCTGTACCTGGGCCTCAAATACATCATATGGGCCTCATCACACGGGCCTCAAATACACAATAGGTGGGCCTCAAATGTACATCACAAGTGGGCCTTGTACATGCAACAAGTGGGCCTACTCATCATAGTTGGGCCTACCAACGGTCCAGCCAAAGGACAGCCTGGATAACATACACATCACGGTGGGTCCCAATCGGATGTGGGTGAGAGCTTGGATTACATCTAAAATCATTTCAATAGTGGCAGGTGCAACATGTCTATCACTATGTATTATCATTCTATTGAGCACATGATGCACCAGTGATGATCAGCACCGCCAAAATATTGTCCATGGAATCAGCACTGTCCAAACATTGTCCAACACTGTCCAAACACTCTGGACGGTGTAGAACGAAACATACATTGAGGTGGGGTCCACATCACTGTCCAAAGGTGGTCCAGCACCGTCCAGACATTCTGGACGGTGTGAATCAAAATATACATCATGTAGGGACCTACAGATTTTGCAGATGTCCATACAGCGGCTAAATAGCCGGTGGATTCCCACTGTCCAGATGTACGGTGAGATGAAACACATATACGGTGGATCCCACAAAATCTGGTGATGTCTCACCAATAGCCATATAGCTGGTGTGAAACGCACCAGCCAATTTGTTTCTAACAGGTGGGCCCCACATGGGGCCACCATAATTTAATGATATTATTATATTATTGTTATTATTATTATTATTATTATTATTATTATTATTATTATTATTATTTTAAAACAATCCCACCAGCGTCCAGATAGATGGACCGCTGGTTGAATTACATGCATTGGTGTGGCCCACCGTCCAAGCAATGGACGGTGGGAATCCACACGTGCATACATGGTGAGGTCCACCGTGATATGAACGGCGTGGATGTACACCATACCTCATGGTCAGGGCCCACCTGGCCTGCTGACGTCTGCAGCTGCCAGCTGCATGTGCTAGCCACCGTCCATCAGACGGATCGTCTGTATGAAAATAGATGGACGGTGTGGGATTTCCACACGTGCAGGGTGGGACCTGCAGATGAACGGCGTGGAGTACAGATATATCACAGTGGTTTCCACATGCGTGTGGGTCTCACATGCTACTATGCAGCATAATAAAAAAATACATATATTATGGTACGTGTTATGTTACTGTATGGATATAACACGTACCACACGATCAGACCCACTGATCTCAGCGGTCCAATTCAAAGAGGTGGGTCCAAGTATGGTCACCATATATATATATATAATATAATATTATATTATTTATATTAATATATTATATGCATCACACGTCCAGCGTCTGGTCATTCAATGACGGACGGTCTAGATAGACGGTCTAGATATAGACGTCCATTGAGGGACGGTCGGATGAAACATAGATATTAGGTGGGTCCACACGTGTGGCCCACCTCAAATCATGATAATATATATTATAATAATATATATAAATATATAACATATAATATAATATATTATATGTACATGCACAGATCCACCGTCCAGATATATCTGGACGGTGCAAATGGTGTAAGTTGAAGGTGGGTCCCACGTAGGAGTGGCCTACCAGTGCATCTTGTAACATAAAATATTATATCATAAAGTAATATATATATATATATATATATATATTATTATTATATACCAAGGTACAACGTCCAGGCCATGAAAGACGTACATCATGGTGGCCTGAACACAGCACTGTCCAGATTGGACGGTGCAGATTACATACATCAAGGTGGCCACCCACCGTTCAGAGGGAGATGGACGGAGTGGATAAATATATCACGGTTGGCCCTCCCCACAGCACCGTCCAGATGGACGGTGTGGGCATAAGATACATACATCAATGTAAGGCCCCACATAGACCGGACGGTCTGGATAAAACACAAAATCAGGTGGGTCCCATCCCACACGTGCAACACGTGCGGGCTGGGTCTGACGCAGGGATGAACGTGATGAGGATAAATACTCCGAATCCACGGAGCTTCTCTGGACTCCTCACAGAGACTTCTCGAATCCAGGAGGAAAGAAAGTAGAAAAATAGAAACAAATTCTAATAAAATTATAAATTGATTAATTGATTAATAAAAATGAGTTCACAACCCTTTAAATAGGGGTACCAAGCAATGGGAAAGAAATCAGAATCAAACTACAACTAGAACTCCTAGAATCCGCGACTTACTATAAATAGTAAACTTACTATTTATAGACGGTCGTGATGTCTACTAGTGCGCAAGGTTTTCGGCCAAAAATAGTAAGTGTCTTATTTGGCTTTACCAAACCGTTCTCCTAATTATTCTAAGCTCTTTTCACGTTGGGCGCAACTCCTAAAGCCCGACGGCACAAGAGTTATAAGCAAACTAAAACTTACTATTTATAGTAAAAACGAAATTGAAAGGGGGAAACGACCGTCAAATCAGGGGTTTCTCGCAATTCCAAGTGTCGCAACCCTGCATAGCTGGGTTGGTTGGCTAAAGTAGCTCGTTCTACCCCAAAATCATATATTTTTCGTCGGCTAACTCATCCCGGATTGTGAGATACGCCTAATTTAAGGTCTGATGGTCCAGATCACTTCTTTCGCCGACCGGGCCTTTTCTGATCCATCTTTGCCATGTAATTGTCCGCGACCCGCTCTACATCAGTCTCCTCCACTTCAAAAGAACTCGTCCTCGAGTTATCATTATGCGCTGGCTCATGATACTTAGTCAGGTCCGCGACATTGAAAGTTCGTGAGATCGCCATATCATCTAGAAGATCAACAACATAAGCGTTGTTATTGATCTTTCGGATGATTGGTACCGGTCCAATCTTTTTATTCTTAAACTTGTTGTACGTTCCGGTCGGAAATCTCTCTTTGCATAGATGGACCATAACTCGGTCGCCCACCTCGAACACTTTTTGTCGCCGGTGCTTGTCCGCTTGTTTCTTATACTTCTCGTTCGAGGCATGTAGCTTGATCTGCACTTCCGCATGGATGCCTATGATTTTATCTGCCATATGTTCTGCTGCAATGCTCGTGCCTGGGTGCTTGGGCAGAGGGACCAAGTCAAGCGTGTGGCGAGGCACTCGTCCATAGATAATCTGAAACGGTGATTTCCCTGTCGAGCGGTTCACCATGTTGTTGAACGCAAACTCTGCTTGAGACAAGGCCAAATCCCACTACTTCAGTTTTTCTCCTGAAATACAGCGAAGGAGGTTTCCCAACGTGCAATTCACAACTTCGGTCTGCCCATCAGTCTGTGGGTGGTAAGCACTGCTGAATTAAAGTCGTGTATCGAATCGAGTCCACAAAGTCCACCAAAAGTGACTAATGAACTTTGTGTCACGATCAGAAGTAATGGTCTTAGGGACCCCGTGTAGCCGTACGACCTCCCTGAAGAATAGATTCTCCACGTGTGTTGCATCGAGGGTCTTCTTGCATGGGATAAAGTGCGCCATCTTGGAGAAACGATCTACCACCACGAACACCGAATCCATGCCACGTTGTGTTCGTGAGAGACCAAGCACGAAGTCCATTGATAAATCCTCCCAAGGACCGTCAGGCACAGGTAACGGGGTGTAGAGGCCCGTATTCTGAGATTGTCCCTTGGAGGTCTGACAAACATGACAACGTTGTACGGCTTTTCCCACATCATGTACTAATTGCAGCCAGTAATACCGCTCTTCCACAAGAGCTCGCGTCTTGTCTCGCCCAAGGTGTCCACCGAGGCCACCTCCATGTAGATCCTGAATAATTTGCTCCCTTAGAGAACTTTGGGGGATGCACAATTGATTCCCTTTGAAGAGAAAATCGTCTTGTATATGAAGGTCACTGGGGTGACCTTCTTGGCACTTCACCCAAGAATCTTTGAAGTCCTCATCCTCGGCATACAGCTCCTTGAGACAGTCAAAGCCGACCACCTTGTTGCGCATCGTAACAAGTAGTGATGCACGACGGCTAAGTGCATCAGCCACCTTGTTCTGCTGCCCTGACTTGTGCTTCAGAACGAACGTGAATTCCTGTAAAAACGTAACCCATCTAGCATGTACACGATTCACGTTAGTCTGACTATTAATAAACTTTAATGCTTGATGGTCAGTGTAAAGAACAAACTTTCTTTGAATCTGATAATGCCGCCAATGTCGTAGTGCCTAAACAACTGCGTACAACTCAAGCTCATAAGTCGACCGCTTCTTTCGGGCTTCGCTGAGCTTCCCACTGTAGAAGGCTACCGGCCTACCTTCCTGTGATAATACTCCCCCAATTCCGACGTATGAAGCGTCACACTCAACTTCAAACAATTTGTCAAAATTAGGAAGCACCAAGACCGGTGTTGTAGATAAACGATGCTTAATCTCATGAAAGCTCTTGTCAGCTTTATCGGTCCACTGGAACGGTCCTTTTTTCATGCAATCCGTTATAGGCGCGACTATGGTGCTAAAATCTCGCACAAATCGACGATAGAAAGTCGCCAACCCGTGAAAACTCCTCACCTCATGAATGTTCGTCAGGATCGGCCATTCCCTAATAGCTCGCACCTTTTCATCGTCCACACGAATGCCTGTGGACGTTACAACAAACCCTAGAAACAATAGGCTGTCAGTTAAAAAACTACACTTTTTCAAGTTGAGGTACAACTTGTTAATTTGTAGGACCTGTAGCACCTGCCTGAGATGTTTCCTATGCTCCGCCTCATCCTGGCTATATATCAATATGTCATCAAAATATACTACCATAAATCGGCCAGTAAACGGTTTTAGCACTTGATTCATCAAACACATAAAAGTACTTGGTGCGTTCGATAGGCCGAAAGGCATGACCAGCCACTCATACAACCCTTCCTTAGTCTTGAATGCCGTTTTCCACTCATCACCGGGTCGGATACGAATCTGATGGTACCCGCTCCTCAGATCTAGTTTAGAGAATACCTTGGCCCCTTCTAGCATATCGAGCATGTCGTCCAACCGTGGTATTGGGAACCGATATTTGATGGTGATTTTGTTGATTGCCCGGCTGTCGACACACATGCGCCAGCTTCCATCTTTTTTTGGCGTTAATAATGCTGGTACGGCACATGGGCTCATGCTCTCTCTCAAGAGACCCTTACGGATCAATTCCTCCACTTGCCCCTGAAGTATCTCGCACTCCTTCGGACTCATCCGATAATGAGGGCGGTTGGGCAGGCTAGCCCCAGGGACGAGGTCTATGTGATGTTGGATGTCCCTCATGGGGGGCAATCCATCAGGTAAATCCTCAGGCCAGACTTCTTTGAATTCATTTAGCAACAGTCTTAAACTTGGAGGGATGTTTGAGGGTTCTTCTTCCTCGCCCTTCACCACTACGGCGTACACCTCGCCGGTTTCCTTGGATTCCTCCATGAAATCCCGAATGGTTAAGAGGGAACTCCCCTCCACTTTAGAAGCTTCAGGGTGGTTCTCTGGTGCCATAGGGGCAAGGATTATTTTTCGACTATCCTTGACGAATACGTAGACATTATCTCGTCCCCGATGGGTCGCATCACGGTTTGACTGCCAGGGTCGACCACGTCACAAAGTATCTGATCCTTATAATTTTTACCAATTGAAAATGAGATAGTGCATTGTTCAGTTATCTTGGTCTTATTCACCTTTTTTATCCAGCCAATTGAGTACGGGGAAGGATGTTTCATCGTTGGTAGCCGCAACTTGTCCACCATCACTCTTGAGACAATGTTCTCGCTACTACCACTGTCTATGATCACATCACAGACCTTTCCGTTGACAGTGCACCGAGTACGAAATATATTGTGTCGCTGTGGATGTAATTCCTTTCGTGGGGTATACAGTAATCGCCTCACAACTAGAAATTCGCCACGATCCTTGCCCGTCATTTCATCGCCACCTGCTATTTCTTCAGTGGTTTGTTCATGTTCGTCATAGCCATGATCTTCTTGTACGGCCTCATCTTCGATGCCCCCTTCGTTTATAGTCAAGTGTGCTGCGGGACGTTGAGGACAAGTATTTGATAAGTGGCCTGGCTGGCCACAGCGGTAACAATTGTTCGACCTTGGCCGCGCATAAGGATTTGGAATCCTACTTGAGCCCGCTGTTGTGGGTGCTGCACGTTGAGGTCTGGATGAGCCACTCCCCGTATCACGGTTTGCTGTTGTAGGAGGTTGAGGACATTCTCCTACTGGATCTTTTCCTCGTGCCGGTACTAGATCCTGTGTGGGACCCGTCATGGGAGGTCGAGTTGAAGGATAGGGACGAGCAGGAACTCTTGCAAGTTGTGTTTCTGCCCTACCCGCCAATTGAACTGCTTCATCCACGGTCCCGACTGGGTACATCTGAATTGTCGGTCGCAACCCACCTATAAATCGTGCTACCTTCTGTGATTTAGATTCTGACAAATCGTTTCGTGTAGCCAACCGTTGGAATTCTTCAGTGTAATCTGTGACAGTTTGATTTCCTTGTTGGCAATTTTGGTATTGCTGGAATAATATCTACTCATAATCACTGGGGAGAAATCGTGATCGAAGAAGACGTCTCATCCGTGGCCATGATGAGATGGGCGCCTTGTTCTGGTGGGCTCGTGAGAGTTGTAATTGTTTCCACCATGCAGAAGCACCAGATTTTAACTTAAACGCTACCAATTTTATCCTTTTATGATCTGGCACGTCCATATAATCAAAATATCTCTCTACTTTGGCTAGCCAATCGAGGAAATCTTCTATACGTAATAAACCATTAAAACTAGGAAGTTCAGCCTTACCTCGATAGTCTCTTTCGGCACGATCTAGGTAATCGCCTCCATGAATTGGTCGTCGGACAAAACCCTCATTAAGGTCCTCGTCGCTAGAACTACGGTTTGCCACTGGTAGTGCTCTATGGAAATCGAGGTTGCGTCGTACAGCAACCATGGGTGGTGGAGCCACCATGGGTGGTGGAGCAACCATAGGTGGTGGAGCACCACTTAGGGCTCGGGGCGGAAGTAGCGCATCTGCAAGACGGTCGAGGGTTGCCTGCAGCCCTTACATGGTCAACTGACTCTCCCGGTGGAAAGCTTCCATTCTTTCTGAAAGATAACGAATCCCTGGATCACCATCCACAGGATTTTGATTCATACCTTCGTTGTTTGTCATCGGCCCGAGAGGAATCCTCGCTTTGATACCAATTGACGCAGGGATGAACGTGATGAGGATAAATACTCCAAATCCACGGAGCTTCTCTGGACTCCTCACAGAGACTTCTCGAATCCACGAGGAAAGAAAGCAGAAAAATAGAAACAAATTTTAATAAAATTATAAACTGATTAATTGATTAATAAAAATGAGTTCACAACCCTTTAAATAGGGGTACCAAGCAATGGGAAAGAAATCAGAATCAAACTACAACTAGAACTCCTAGAATCCGTGACTTACTATAAATAGTAAACTTACTATTTATAGACGGTCGTGATGTCTACTAGTGCGCAAGGTTTTCGGCCAAAAATAGTAAGTGTCCTATTTGGCTTCACCAAACCGTTCTCCTAATTATTCTAAGCTCTTTTCACATTGGGCGCAACTCCTAAAGCCCGATGGATGAAGAGTTATAAGCAAACTAAAACTTACTATTTATAGTAAAAACGAAATTGAAAGGGGAAAACGACCGTCAAATTAGGGGTTTTTCGCAATTTCGAGTGTCGCAACCCTGCATAGCTGGGTTGGTTGGCTAAAGTAGCTCGTTCTACCCCAAAATCATATATTTTTCGTCGGCTAACTCATCCCGGATTGTGAGATACGCCTGATTTAAGGTCTGATGGTCCAGATCACTTCTTTCACCGACCGGGCCTTTTCTGATCCATCTTTGCCATGTAATTGTCCATGACCCGCTCTACATCAGGGTCCCACACGCTACAATGGGTAGAGCTAGCACATACATCGAGGTGGTCCTTTAGCACCTACTGTGTTAATACACAAGAATGCGTCAAGAATGACAGCTATGCTTGTGCTTTGGCAAGAAACAAATGGACGGTGTAAATTGGGTGGGTCCACACGCGTGGACACCACATATCATTAAGGTGGGCCACATGGCTGATGACTAGCATGGGTAATACCCATACATCACACGGCCTCAAGGTCGGACGGTGTGGATCTCACACGTACATCGCGTGGGTTCACAAATCAAGCTGATATTTGTGATTCCCTTTATCCAGGGCCCGCCGAAATCCAGCAACAAGGTGGGCCTCATGATCGAATGGTCTAGTTCAGGTGGGCCACACTCCCTCATCACAAAAAGGGAGAGAGAGAGAGAGAGAGAGAGAGAGAGAGAGAGAGAGAGAGAGAGAGAGAGAGGTGGAAATGGGAGGGACCCCGCCACTATGGGTCCCTCATTGATACAAGGCATACATTGAGATGGGTCCCACCACATGTAGGCCCTCAAATGATCAAATTCACATAACAAAACAAAGAAAAACACCCACCTTTGGATCTCCTCTTCCTTCTTCCGCCAATGCATGCTAGAGCTCCAAGGAAGAATTTTAACGGTCGAGATAGACTTTGGATGGTGGAAATGAGAGGTAGGAAAGTGGGCCACACTTAGCTCTCTCATGGAGCATGAGAAGCTTGGACGTTGGGTTCTTCTCATGGAATTTGCTTGAAATAAGGAAATGAGAAAGAGAGAGGAGATATAAGGGAGATAGGATGGAAGGTATGGGCTCTTTTGACTTGTTGGTAAGAAAGGGAAGGCTAAGCATGGGTTGCTTTGACTTTGGGTAAGGAGAGGTAAGGGTGAGTGATGACTTGTGATGTGATGTACTTGACTTATGATTGATGTGATTGATGAAATATATCGTAGAGATTTTCTTGAAATTTGCAACGCGCGACATTTTCTCGAACCGAACGCAGGCCCACATCTCCTGGCTCAGGTATCGCCTCGGCGCGCGAGACGCGGCGTTGGAACCACAGTGACGGCGCGGTCGCAAGGGTATAGGTTTCGGGTCGAGCCGACTCTAGAAAATGGGATATGACTGAGGGTGGCGCGCAACTGCCGATTACAGATCGGAGTTACCGGAATTCGACCGGAAGGACCACAGAAGCCCACGGAACAGTACGGGCTAGGATGCGGGTCTCACAGCTCGGGGCCCCACTCCTAATACATTTATCAACTCTTTCATTTATCTTTCCTTAGTTTAAACTGGTATAGTTGACCATCTGCCTCAATCGTCTGTTCCAATAGAAGAATCAGGTATTTATCTTAATTTTGTTTTTGCTTTCCTTTATTTATCTAGTTGATTATTACTTTGTCAATTGTAATTAATAATTCATTTTAAATATCAATAAAGTTGGCATTGTTTAGCACTATTCTATTTATTTGTACATTCTTATTCATTTGAGAGGCATACAAACTTAGAGATTTGTGAAAGAAAAAGTCCTTAAAGCTGTACACTCACGTTTATTGTCATAAGGTGAAATGAATTCATTTGGAAGGGCTAACCCCTACCATTTCACAAATCACCTTAATGGATCACAAACCAGTAGTTGAGAGGATAGCTGAATCCTAGTCCAATCTCCAATCCACCCATCTTGATAGGAGGGACACCAACGATTCAATCAAAACATCTGAGTTGAGCAGACTTTAGCACGCCCACATGCATCTTACTCTCACACAACAACCAATCTAGGCCCTTGTTTACACATATGACCTAGTTTGATTGAATTGGCAGCAACAGAGGAAAATATAGAAAAGTTCGAGATACCAAATGATCATTGAGTAACACAGATAAAGCTTGCATAATTGTAAACAACAACAAATAATCCTAATTCTAGACGCCCCATCTACAAGCTGCAAACACAAATGCACCAAACTTGCCGTTGTGACACACGTGTGTAAGATCTGAGAGTTTCATAGGTGGCCCCACACTACATGTTGCCTATCCTATAATTCACGTTGGCCGTCTCATCAGGCGAGCAATACGATTGTTGAATATACATCGTTGGTTATCATTTTCTAACCGTCCATTTCTTCATAAAATTGTGTGCCCACCTGATAAATGTACTGCCTGGATTTGTAAGCTGAGTACAGTGATCGTAGGGACAACCCTGCAAACATCATGGATACTGCACATCTATGCCATGTTGGCATGTGTGGCATGAAGATGGGGGCATCTAGAATTAATATTCCTTATAGTAATTAAAGTTGTGTTTGGAAGGGGAGAGGAATAGAAGAATAAGGTGGAAGGTGGTTTAGAAAAAGAAGAATGACTTTTTATTTGGATGCACAATCAAATCATTTTGTAATAATCAACTTTTTATTTATTTTTTATTTTTTTATACACACGCACACACCCCACACACTCACGCTAGTGGAATTTCACCACTTATGGGTTCTCGAACCGTTGACTGGGAGTTGAAACTCCTGAGAGTCTACCACCCGAGCAAGAGTAAGGACCCTTGTAATAATCAACTTAACAAAGCAGAAACGACCCAATTGTAATACCTTCCACAGCATCCGTATTAAATTGCATTCTTGCCACTTTCTTGCCGGAGTTGAGAGGAATGTCACTACACCTTGAGGCTATTGATGATAAAAGGAAACATCATGACTTCTGCCAGTTGAATGTTTGCAATTCAATTCACATCCAAATCAATCGGCAAATTCAGTAGTGAAGAGTGTGTTTGATGTAGAGCGGGTTGCAAACACTTTCATGACAAAGATAGACCAGTGAAGGCCTAATCAGGGGTGGAAATGATCCGGATCGTTATAACCTTAAAATAGTCTTATCTCGCAAATCAGGACATATTATATATAATTTTGGATAGGAGAAGCTACTTAAGCCAACCAACCATGCTATGCTGGGTTTGCAAGATTCCATCAGATCAACGGTCAAAAGTTTCATTTAATTTCATTTTTACTATAAATAGTAAGTTTTAGTTTGAGTATAACTTTTGATCCATTGAGTTGTAGGAGTTGTGCCCAACATGAAAAGGGAAAAGTAAGGAGAACAATGTGGTTGAGCCAAACTGGACACTTACTATTTTTAGCCAAAAATCATGAAGTCTAGTAGGAATGGAGAACATCTACAAATAGTAAGTTTATCATATATAGTAAGTAGTGTTTTTAAGGTGTTTGAGTTGGAGTTTTAGTCTAAAACTTGGTCCTAGGTTTGAGCTTATTATTTAAAGGGTCGTGTGTGTGAGTATAATCAATCAAGTTATTTCAAATTTATTAGAAATTTATAATGGATTTGAGGAAGCTTTATAAGGAGTCTAGAGCTCCATAGATTCGGAGTAGAGATCCCCCGAGGAAGATGGTGATTGACCTCATCATGTCCCTCCTGCGTCAACATTTTAAGTATTTTAATGATATTTGGTGCCACCAAACACACCCGAAATGAAGATGCTAAACATCAAAAATTGAAAAAGCTAAGGGTGACTTTGGTTGCACCAAATATCACAAAATTGTTAATGACATTTTGCACCAATGGAACCTTTTGAATTTGGAGCAACCAAACACGCCCTAAAGAACAGTACTGAGCTAGCAAATTCAGTAGTTAAGAGTGGTTTTGGAATATTTTAATGATATTTGGTGCAAACAAACACACCCAAAAGGAAGATGCTCAACACCAAAAATTGAAAAGGCTAAGTGTGCGTTTGGTTGCACCGAATACTATAAAATTATTCATGATATTTTGCACCAATGAAATATCATGAAATTTAGAGCAACCAAACACACCCAAATAACATTACTGATGTGGAAAGAATAAGAAAATTCATCGACAGCAAGGAACTGCAATTCATCACCTTTCGAATATACAAGCACTTCCACAAACATTTGCTAATAAATTAGTTCAAGATACATATATATATATCACAGATTGCATGCCAAAGAAATCATAGCTGTTGAGTTTGCAATTTCAATTCCTTAGTTTCATGTGACAATGAAACTCTGTTTTGCAAGAAGCAAAAATCACCAAATGAAAACAGAGGCAAGGATTTTTATCTATTTCCGGCTGAACAAACTCCGCAATTTACCTCTCTCTAGATGCTCAAACAGCTTCTTAGCACCAGGAACATCCATCTCGCAGAGCTTCTTGAGATAACCGATGGCGCCATAAGAAATCATCAGCTTCTTGCATTTCTTGCTCGATGACAAGGACACAAGGCAAGCGACAGCGTACTTCTTCGCCGTATTCTGTGGATTTGAATCGAGCAACTGAACAAGATTCGGCACACTCATCTCGATCTTCTTCACTTCCCTGCGGTTGGGCGGGAATCCTAACAAGCTACAAATTGCTTGAGCTGCAACTTCCCTCACGCTGTCTGTTTTCGCCTCGAGCATCTTCACAAGCAGAGGAATGCACCCTGCTTCCCCGAGCGATTTCTTCATTTCCATCGAACTGCTAATTCTGCAAATAGCAGAAGCTGCAGCTTGTTTTGCACCCAAAGATCCTGCTTTCAGTACATGAATTAAACGCGGAAGTAGCCCAATTGAAACCAGTTCATGGATTGGTACCGATGCAACCAGATTCCTCAGCGCCCCAACCGCAGATTCTTGCGGCAATGGCCCATCAATGTAAGCCAAAAGAGATCGTATCGCTCCTTCCGAAATGACAGCCATTCTAAGACTATCATTGCCGGCGGTTAGATTCTGTAAGCATTCAGCAGCATACTCTTTAGAACCCAACAAGATCCCACAACCCAAGAGATCAATCATGATTCTGATGATCCCTTGTTCCGCTAGAGCCTGTCGCAATTCCGGCACAGCTGACAGATTCTTCAAAGTACCAACTGCAGCTGATTGAGAAACAGAGTCCCCTGTCCGACAAATCTCAATCAGGGGAATTACCCCACCATGCTCAACGATCGAGCTCGCTGTCTCAGCTGCCATAGACAACCTTTGTAGCGAAATCATCGCCTTTTCTCTTCCCACTGCACTTGCAGATTCAACCAGCCTAATCAGAGATGGAAGAATTCCTTCAGAAACCAGTAAATCTTCACAATTCCCTGTCTCCACAAGCCAGCAAATAATCGAAGCCGTCTTCTCTCGAATTCGCGGAGAATTCACAGTGAGTAATTGTACAAGAGCAGCTATATTGCTCCGACCCAACACCGCTAGCATGGCTTTCTCGTCCTCCTTCAAGACTTCCATGAGATCATCGAGCGCCCGGTGCTTATCCTCCAGGTGACCAATTTGAAGTCGGGCCAGCAATTCCCGTATGTTTCCATGGGTAGCTTCTGATTCTCCCATCCGTGCGGCCGCCAAAGGTACCGTCGCCTCCCCGAGAACTCCCGTCTTAATCAATACTCCACAATCTCTTAAATTCAAATCCAGCTTCCCCGACAACGCATCAAGATCGCTCTGCATTTGAAGCTTACCGCCATATCTTTCTTCTGCACAAAGCTCTGCCAATTCCATCACTTCCCCTAATGTCTTCGCCACAGCCTGTAACTGCTCCTTACACAAAGCATTCTTCGCGAAGAAAGGATGGCTCGACAAATCAGATAAACAGGACGGAACCCGTTCCAATTTGGAAATTATGATCTTCCATCGACCTGCAAATCCCTTTACAGCCGTCGATTTCTCGATAACGAAAGGGATGAGTTCTTGGACACGATATAACCAGTCTTCCGCCGACTGGGGATCGGCGATCGCCTTGGATTCTTCAACCATTGGTGAAATTGGGAATTACAAGAGCTGGAAGAACAGAGAGGAAGGATTGAAGAGGGGAAAAACCCAGAAATTAGTTTTAATAGAAAAAGAAGATACGTATATTAATGAAGAGGGGCAGTTGGAATCGTTAGAAGGAAAATACAAAGAAATCTTGTGGATTACAGACAGTTCATTTAGTGAAAACAAAGGCAGGACATGAAAAATCAAAGTAGTATTAGAAAGGATACCGACCCATCAAGGCATGTGAAGAAGCATTGAATGAAAAGGAAGAACAGTTGGTTACTCCAGCACATGTAGCCCCAGCACGCCCATGTGCAGAGATAATCCGATGATCGGAAACGTCCATGTCCTCGGTAGTGATTTGAGTAGTGTACGGTCCAATCATCGAACTGAAACGACGATCCTGATCGTTGATTTGTAGAGCTGATTATGAGCTGTTGACGAGTTTCTTTTCAGTGGTCCCCATTCAGCTACATACAGGTCGACCTCATGGGAATGTGTGGGCCCCACTGTGATGTATGTTGAACATCTACCCATCATTCTGATGCGCCATTCCATGGTGGGTCACGGGCTTAAAAATCAAGTCAATATATGTCTTGGGTGGGCCACACCACATACAAAAGTTGGGAGGGGCTACCCTCCCAATAAAACATTCATAATCATTTATTGGGCTATCGAGATGTGCTTCACAAATCCAGACCATCCATTGTGTGTGTCCCACTTGGATGAGGGGTCAGACCAAGTTTCAGCCGCATCGAAAACTCAAGAGGACCCACAAAGTACTTTTATATATTTTAGGCATGTCTTCACATGGTTTTAGATGGTACGGTCCACCAGGGTTTCTTATACGGCTGTTTTTTGGCATATTCCCTTACCTAAAGGTGACCCATCAAATACACGGTGTTGATGTTGAAGACACATCACAGTGGAGCCCACACAGCCTAACCTCATCAGAAGTTCCTATGAGGTTTATATATATATATATATATATATATATATATATATATATATATATATATATATATATATATATATGGGAAAAGGTATAATGCGCTCGACCTGATTCTAACGCCCCATGAGGTTGATTTGTGTGGGCTCCACCGTAATGCGTTTAGAACATCTACCTCATCAGTCAGATGCACCATTCCATTGTGGGCATAGGTCTCAAAAATCAAGTCAATACATGACTTGTGTGGGCCACACCACATACAGAAGTGGAGAGGGGCTGTGCACCATTAAAACATTCATAACCATTTTTGAGGCCCACCGAAATGTGGTTTGAAAATCCAGCCCATCCATTATGTGTGTCCCACTTGAATGAGGGTTCAGACCAAGTTTCAGGTGCATGCAAAACTCAGATGGGCCCCACCAAGTACTTTTATATGTTTTAACGGTGTCTTCACATAATTTTAGATGGTATGGCCCACCTGAGTTCCGTATACGGCTGATTTTTGGGACATCCAATAATTTAAAGGGGACCCATCAAATGCATGGTGTTGATGGTCGAAACACATCACAGTGGGGCCCACACAACTCGACCTCACGGGAGCTTATCTTCAGCTCGAGCGCATTGTACCTTTTCCATATATATATATATATATATATGAAAAAGGCACTATGCGCTCGAGCGTAAAGCGGTCGTCCGTGAGGTTGAGTTGGGTAGGCCCCACCGTGATGCCTTTCGAACATCAACACCGTCCATCAGATCCATTCCATAGTGGGCCTAATTGGCCCAAAATTAGGTCAATCCGTGACTTAGGTGGGCCACATCATCTAAAACCATAAGTATACATGCCAAAAACATATAAAAGCACTGCTGGGACCCACCTGAGTTTTTCATGCACCTGAAACTTGGTCTGAACCCTCATTCAAGTGGGACACACATAATGGATGGACTGGATTTGCAAAAAACATCTCGGTGGGCCCTCAAAAATGGTTATGAATGTTTTAATGGTGCATGGCCCCTCTGCACTTCTGTATGTGGTGTGGCTCACTAAAGTCACGGATTGACTTGATTTTGGGCCGTCCAGGCCCACCATAGAATGGTACATCTGGTGGACGGTGTTGATGTTCGAAAGGCATCACGGTGGGGCCCACCCAGCTCGAGCTCACGGACAACCGCTTTACGCTCGAGCTCACGGACAACCGCTTTACGCTCGAGCGCATAGTACCTTTTCCCATATATATATATATATATATATATATATATATATATATAGAGAGAGAGAGAGAGAGAGAGATCAGAATCACCCGTTTTGGGTGAGTTTCTAAATGTAGCATGGATACCATGCCACCCAAAAAAATGATGGTTCTCATTGCAAGGCTATGTTTTCATGTGGGGCCCAATAGACTTACTCAGGCAAAACGAATCCAATGGAGGAATTCAGCAAAGTAAAACGGCTTTAAACACTTCTTCAGTTACGCGAATTGATTCCGATGTGTGTTTGGTACAAAGTATATACTTTATGGAAACTCATCATCCCCCATAGAGGATGAAGGACGTGCACTCCAATCTGGATCATCAAAAGCGTGGGCCTCATTCTTGATGAAGCATAGACAATAATTTCACACCTACAGTACACCTATAATTTCCCAATGACCGTTGGTTTTGATGGTCTATGCTCCATCTACAGTAAGTCCCATGGCTTTCACGGTCTAGATTGGTGGATGATGCGCATCCATCAATTGGCAGATGGAGATTGTTGATCTGTGACAAACGCATATTGAAATCATAATTTGGATTAGTTTGGTTATCAGATTCTAATTACTCCCACAAATAAGCCTTTCGAATGAGAAATACTTAGGAAAAGGGAATCATTGGGAATGAACGCATGCGAATTACCCCATGTGTGAGGCCCACCATGATGTGTGAGTTCCATCCAACCGTCCATTAGATACGCCCTCTAATGCTAGTCCTAGATCCCAAAATCCAGCCTAATGCGTAATTTCAGTGGGCCACGCTAATGGGAACAATGGGTGGGAGACCCTCTACAGAAATTTCCAAATGGAATGTGGGGTCCATCGTTGTGTAATGTCATCCAACCGGTCATCAGGTGCGGCCCACAGCAGGTGAATATATAGGTTGTAGTTATGATTGTACATTGATTCTGTGGTGTGTCTCATCTGAAATTTAGATAGGGATGATTCTTGGGATTTACAGTGTCAATGAGAGTCTCATCCAAACGAAAGGTTTGGATTCTACCTACATATCATGGGTGGGACCCAAACGGCTCTAACGTATGGCAATTAACATGCGATTAGAAACGCCGGGTGAGTAAATGCCGCACTCGGGCTTTTATGCTTCCACGTCAGCAAAATCAGAAGCGTTGAAGAAGGGAAATAGGTGGGTCCCGCAGGATTCATATGATGACGTGTAAACGCCAAGAACAAGCATGTACGTCTGCCCCTACCCACTCCTGAACTACCAAACCACTCCTTTCTGTTTAAGAGCTGTGAGCCCCCGCGCGTGTACGATAAAGTTCTTGTACACGCCATACATGTGCCAGCGTGGCACAATAAGTCTAAGATCCAATCCATCCATCAGAACGGCACCATTATATTTATAAGGTAGCCCAAGAATCAAGTAGATCCAATGGTCAGGTGGGCCACAGTTAATAAAACAACTGTAGGGCTCTGAAAATCTTGACTGCAGTTTTCTAACCCACATACCTTTTTCCAATATTGGAGCCGATGGTATGATGATCGGACCAGATTTTTAGTTTTGGAAACACATAAAAAGTACGGCCAAGCAGATGGACGGAGTAGATCTCGCGTGTATGAGCCATGCTGGCACTTGTGTGGCGTGTACACGAGCTCTGTGGTCTTTTGATGAATAAAATAACTTCAATCTGCCATGGGATGCCTTTAAAAAAGATGCTCTAAACTAATAAGAAATAATTAGCAAAGTAGACGGTGTCTTTTAGGGTAATTAGTTTTTTCGCTGGCGGGAAACTTCGTCGACGGAAGGCGATTTTTAGGGTTCGGACGGACCAAAATACCCTCAGATTAAGGTACGAAGCAGGTGAAAAAGGAGGGTTATTTTAGTCCGAAATAGGTTCTCCGTACAGTCGGTGGTTTATTTTGGTTATCTAAGTCGGTCGCGTTGGGTCGAATAGGTGAAAAGTCGTGCCTATAGTAAAAAATTTCCCAACTAATAATTGTGGTCAATACCGTGCGATTTTTGCATCCATATTCTACATCAATCTGGACCGTCAAATCGTGGAACCGAGTGTGGATAGAGCATACCATTAGACAATCTGGACCGTCAATCCGGTTGAATGTAAAATTCTAAACCCCGCCGCCCATGAAACAGCAAGAATGGTCCGCCCAGGGTCCTACAATTTGAACAGTATGGATTCATGTACTTTTAGGCCATGTGATGATCAGTCGAGCGCATACAACAACCAACGCTCGTTTTCCACATGGCTAACTGCCTGGGACCCTAAGGAGGTTATTTGATACTCTGGCTGCGTGGGAAGCTTGATACTCAGGCGCATATAAATGGTACACGAATACGTTAACTCACATGACTAAATTGTGGGGCATGCTGTAGCTAATTCAGTAAGTCATCGTCTGAAAATCAATTTGGTCCGACAGCCCTAACCTCGGATTCGTTCTCACTTTTTTATGTTTTAAATAGGACCGCTGGATATTTTCGTTGTTGACTGTCCAATAAATGCCCACCAACCGTATATCTAATCAAACAAGTTTAATTTTTAGTTGGACATCTTAACTTAATTATTTGTATTGCAGTATGCAATTGTGCATTAGTGGAGGCGTTCCATTATATAGATTCATTGGCCAAGAATCAAGCTGTTCTACATCATGTCTTGTAACCCATTTCGATGGTTCTTGATATAGTCAATTTTACAAAAAAAAAAAAAGATATAGCATAATATAAGAAATATATAATATGCTAAAGATTTTTAAAGATATTTACGACGTTTTTCAAATAATTACAACCGGCGCTAATGCAAGCAAAAGCTGGTCAGGACATGTGTTAAGAAGAGTAGGAAGGATGTGAAAGATCAATGTAACCACGAATTAACTACCATAATAATTAAATAAAAAAATAAATGTATGAGAAATAATTGTAAGAGATATTAATAAACTAATTAAAATTATTTTTCCTTATCATATTTTACCTCTATCACATGAATAACAATAACCTTTTGTCCTAATCCATTAGTAGTAATCTTTAACTATAATTGAAGTTTATGCTTTACATTGTAATATTTCTAATTTGAATGTAAATCAATTAATCTTTAATAGAGGCATTGTTAGTGCTTTCTTTTTATTCGACTGTTTCAACTTATAAAATTCATCCCCGTAATTTTTGGACACTAACATCTTTACGGTGAGACCCACCCGATGGATGGGTTGGATATCGCACTTATCTGCCACATGCCACGTGTACATAGTTCCCAAGAAAGCTAAAAATCGGCCACATTTTCCACGGGCGAAATGTTCTCAGCGCCTCGTGAATTGCCCAAAACGAAAGATATTCAACGGTTAAGATTCAAAAAACAAAATGGCTACCAATCAAAGATTAGAACCGTCCAAATAATCTGACCCTGGGATTTTGATCTATCTAGAGTGGGACACACGATATGGACAGTTCAAATTGTTTTTCATGAATGCGCAGTGCACAATCTCTCAGTGCGCAACTATGGACCGTTAGGCTCGGCCATCATATCAAGCAACTCCTAATTTTAAATGGGCGGTCGTCGTCGTAGCGACAAATCTCGTTCTCGGAAATTTCTCGAGAGATTTTCAAAATTTGCCGGAAATTTCTGAATTCAATATAAAAAATATAAACTGAATCATTTTAATTTCTAGATAAATTTTCCATTAAAATGGACTAATTTGGTGATAAATTTGTGAAAATTAAAAACTGCTAAAATTTTGAAAATGTCACAAAATTAGCGAGATAACATCGCTTAATCAAAATCACGCTAATATCACGAGATGTTTCAAAATCTCGGCGAAATGAAAAATTACAGCTGGATTCCTAATACGTGCCGTTACAGATCTCCCATCGGCGCAAGTTAGAATCCTCCGCTCTAAAACATCGGGACTTTAGTCATTAGATCCCGTTTTTTTCAAATATCCAAACCGTTAATACGATTGTCCTCAGCATGGATAAGGTACGGCAAAGAAAACATTTCAGCCATTTGATTATTCAAAGCTTACAGAGACTGTTCTTATTCGAAGTTAAACGGTCTTAAATGACCGAACCGTTGAAATATTTAAATCAAGCAGTATTTAAATTTTTAAAGAAACCCCATCAAGGTGAGGCCCACTACATAAACGGTTGGATATCGAAATACAAGACCAGATCCAAAGGCTGAAGTCCTGACATAGATTGGAAGTCAGAACCCAACGCATCAACGGACGAAAAAAATTCAAAAGAGAATTGATATCCGCACCCACACTGGCAAAGAAAAAATAAATTCAAGGGATTGAGTGGATGAGTTTTATCCGTAGAAATAAAGCTCCTTCTTTCAGACACAGTACACAGCAGAGAAAGACTTCGCTTTGAAGAGATGAGAAATCGCCTTTTACAGCACTCAAAGAAAAAGAGAAAAAGAAAGAAAAAGGGGGAAATTTACAAAAGAGAAATGAAATTTTTACCAAAAGGAGACACCCAAACGGGTCTTTTTCTTTCTTTCAAGGAAAAGCGTTCGATCTTTAACATCTATGAAGAAGAAAACCAGTTCAAGGCTCAAAATAATCGAGATAACGGAAAGTAGAAGTGATCGAGCTTTAACTGAGGTAGAAGCGCAGAAATGAAAGTGAAAATACAGAGAATGAAAGGGTCGCATTCAAATCTCATACCTAGAAAAGGACGACGGTGCTTCCGATTCGTCTTCTTCTACTTCTCTTTGATCTGTTCCTTCGCATGTTCTCTCCCTCTCACTACTTTTATTTCGTTCTGAAGATTCGCAGATCCGACGGTCGAGAGAGCTGCCGTTGCTACAGGGTTGAAATTTGAAAAAAATAGCGTTACCGAGGAGCTGCCGTGTCAGAAGAAGCCACGTGGTTTCCGCAAACGGTTCTTTCCTTTTTAGGATGTACGGAAATACGAGAGCGACTCGCGCGACTGAAAATTTTGTGGTACTCTCCGATCACACGTGGCATACGTGTTTGAAATCCAAGACGCCCATTAGAAGCGCCCGGATGTTATTTTTCTTTGAAAATCAGGCAGTTTTTCTCATACCATGGGCCACATCTGTACGTTGGATGTGGACAGTGGTCAATTTGGTTTGGTTGACTTCTACAAACGTGGACCACCTGACGAGTTTACTGATGTTGTTAGTAGATCACGCCATCAACAGGTGGGATGGACGGCCGTAATAGTGTAACGTGTAACAATTTGGTACGTGCGAGGGCATATAGATATCTAGTCTCAGGCGGCTGACGGGACTGAGACGTATCCACCTGTCAGCTATTAACGTAAGAGAAAATCTCATACTCTGTCAGCTCATGACCGTTCATACGCATGCAATCATATATTGTGTAAATGAAGTAAATGAGACTTAAATTACACCGTCAAAATAGTGGGCCTTTACTTTTAAGATACATAAATAGAAATTTTAATTAATTTATATTTTAAATAAATGATTTGTGTTAATCTACTGGATGGCTAGGATGAGACCCATTCGGCGGTCCAAAATCAAAAGAAATGTTAAATTATCAGAGTATTGAGTATTCAATCGATCAGTTTTTGAGATATAGTAGTTTACTCAATGTGGACGGTTTAAGATGAGTCTTGTTTATGGCAGGCTTACAGATTAAGAATGCAAGCGTATGAACTATAACATACTGCCAGAGTAGCAAGAAGCTCCAGAATAAGTGACGGCAAGTTTACCACCGTTTTGAATGTTTTTCGGTGTAGATTTTTGTACGGTTTCCTCTCTTTAATGAGGAAAATTGTGATACTCTGGCAGAGTGTGATGGATGATACACAGGCACTAATAAGTTATCAAGTAATTGCATATTTTTAATATAATAAATTCAATTTAAACTGTTCAAGTTATGGAACCTAGTTTAGATGTACCATATTACTAAAAATTGAGCTTATTTCGATATCCGACTATAGGATTGATTTAAGTTTATTGGACGGTTAAGATAAAGATATCTAATGGTCCTATCTCATCAAACGAGTGTCCACGAATCAGAGAATAGACGTGTCCAACAATTCTGATCATGGGATTTTGACTTTGGGACAGTGTCTTCAGAATCTTAGTCTTCTTAGTATGACAAGTATCCAATTTCTTTGTGCCTGCTTATCAAGGGTCATACGGGACCAGAGTATCATATAGCTCTTCCCTTTTGAATCGAACGAATGGACTCTTGTGTTAGTTCAGTGACATGTTTAAAAATGGTGGTGGCTATTCAACCATAGACATGGCATAGTTGTCGGGAAATCTACACCGTTCAAATCGCTGATCTAACCTAGCGTAATCCAAAAATTATACTGAGATAATAAGAGTAACAATCCGATTTTGACTTTTGAAGATGGAGACCGATTATATTACTTTAAACCATTCATTTGATAGCCGTAAATTGGATTCTTGGGATATCTAACAAATGTGCTCCATCCACAATGGCCCACCAGTTCGGATTACCTGGACGGGCCTCCGCACATGTGCCATATCTGAGGAGAAACCATCTCTGCCATATTTTAAATGGTGTAAAACTAACATAGGAGTCAACCTTTTGCTGACCATATTCTAGGAAAGTGCGTAACCGTGGGGTCATAGAAATAATCATAACCTTTCAATCGGTGGACATCACCAACTGATCCATTAAAGAAATAGTTCTTCTCAATAAAGAAATAGTCCTTCATACAATTTGGCTTGGAAAGTCAGATGGTTATGATCATCAATCTATGTCCGTCTATGCTCCTTCTATGGTGGGGCCTATGGTTTGAACGGCCGGATGGGATACTCATTTTCCATGTGTATGGTGGATGAGTTGCAACATGCGAGCATCCCGAGCGGATTGCATGCGTACTGAGTCAGGAGTAGGTGAAGGATTGTACATGGCATGTATACCATGGAATGTGAACATTTTTCGGTCTATATATATTAGTTTTTTTTTTTTTTTTTTTTTTTTAACACACGCACACACACCACCGCACACTTACGGGGTCTATATATATTAGTAAGCTCATCATGAGATCACCAATTGTACATGGAATGTGGACCATTTGCCATCTTTCCGTGACCTTAAAAAAAATAATAATAAATAAATAATCCATCATATGACTTGGAATGGGAGCCGCTAGGGTGGATCCTTGACGGTGAGGCCCACATTGATGAATGTGCTTAACATCCACACCATCCAATAGTTTTTACAAATCATTGTAGGGAACAATCCGAAAATGAAGCAGATCCAATCCTTAGGTGGACCACACCACGAGAAACATTGGTAATTGAATACCGACCGTTAAAAACTTGAATACCGATCGTTAAAAACTCCTTAGGCACCAATGGAATGTTTATTTGCCATCCAACTTGTTATTAAGGTCACAAATAACTGGATGAAGGGATCATACAAATATCAAATTGATACAAAACTTTTGTGTCCCACGATAATTTTTTAATGGTGAATCACCACTGTTTCCTGTAGCTAAGGCTACTTGAGATTTGGATCTACTTCATTTCATTTCCAAGATCATGCCCTAAAATGAGTTTTCAAAATGGACGGGGGCACACACATGAAGGTGGCCCCACAGTTAGGGATCCACAGATGCCACGCCCACTATCAATATGCTGACTTAACCACGTTGGTTACTATTTAATGAATGGTACAGATCTTCTACACTCATGCCACATGGACACCTGCGTGCAGAGTTCTTTCAACTTCTCAGTCGCGCGTATCCCTTCATCTTCCCTCAAAATGGAAGAGGCATCACCGAGGAAAGGGATAGTCGATACCATTAAACAAAAAAAAAATAATAATAATAAAAATCTGACAATATCTCAACCGTTGGATCAATTCTTTTATTTTGAACATGGTCAGTATCCTGAACCTTAGTTTAGGGGACATTAATCATAAGTACAGGATCTTCCAATCGATCAACAAGCAGCCATCATCGGCTATATTTCGTTAGATTAATGGTTTAATGGTTTGGATGACCACTACGATCGAGATCCAACGGCCGTAGTAGTAGTAGTGCTAGTACCGACTCATTCAACGACAATCCGCTACGGCCCATTGTCGTGTATCAGGTATCGGACGGGTTACACTTCCATGTCAGTCCTAAACCATTTCAACTGTAGTGATTATACTCACACGTGGTACTGATGCATCCGAACCATCCAAATTGTACGTTGCACTGTCCAAATTCAAACGGTTCATGCAATCCTGTTTACACCTATAATGGAAAAAACCTCACTCACGCCCCCAAAGAAATATTTCCATATTCCCACTTCCTTTGGTTATACGCAGCCTATCAAAATCAGAATAGCTCAAATATGTACGTATGTTTTTAGTCGAGAAAAGCAAGATATTATTTCCATATTCCCACTTCCTTTGGTTATACGCAGCTTATCAAAATCAGAATAGCTTAAATATGTACGTAGGTTTCTAGTAGAGAAAAGCAAGATATTATGAAGGGGACACGATAGTAATCATGTAAGGCATGTGTGACTGAGCAGCATAATTAGCAAGCTGGATAAAGCTCTGCTGATGTCAAATATCTTGTAATCCAAACATGCAAACAAGGTCATCTTATACAATTATGCCGAATGGAGAAATTTTCAAAGCTTTCGATTGCTTTCACGTAAACTATGGAGGGTTAATTAAGAAATAAATTCTCCTGAACTTAGAAAGAGATCTGCTAATGTGATGAAGAATCCGGGTCTAGATGGGATACGACTCCATAACTTTTGAATATAAAAGCATGAACCAAGAAGATTTTGATGCGACCTTGTCACTCCAAGTTTATATAAACAACACTCAATGAAGAGTTTCGGACCCTCACCAACACGCACAGCCTCTCTGCAAAGAGGAACATTGTGTACTGTAGTTTTAGCATCAGTTCCTCGACTTCTATCCAACTCTGTTGCAACAATTATGAAGTTTTAGCATATCTAATTAGATCCGCTACTATATAATACTATCATTGCAGTATGTTTTAGGAGTAATGTAAATATTATAATGTTTGTTATTGGATCATCCATCAATTGAGTTCATATATACTTGTAAGATCATATATAACAGCCTATGCTTGGAATATCACAATAATCATGTCTTATAGACTGTATACTATAATTGTCCAGTTCATATTGACAGTCGTAAATAATAATTTTTTTTTTCAATTTTTTCTCTACTTATTTTAATTTCCTTGTCATTAGGGCCAATCCCACTTGCTAAATCAATAAAATTAACAATCAGTTGTTGTTTTTAATTTTATTCACTTATTATTGTATTACTTAAAAACCCGAGAGCTGCAATTACCATTGAAAAAAAAAATACTTACCTCAAGGTATAGAAAATCCCATTGAAGGACTACTTCTCTCCTTTCAAATCACCAAATTACTAAAATATTGTTGGCTGGACAATCAAATCATTCTCTATAAGTATAATCCTACGGTAGGTTTGACGCCTGGGTCACAAGTATTAAATCAAACTTGAGTGCAATGACTCAAGTACACTCGACACTATTGAAAAACTAAATAAAGTCATTCGATAATACCTCTTGTATTTTGGTATAGATGAATGTGATGAGGATAACCCAAATTGAAACTCCTCACTAATTTCTCTCCTTTCAAAAATCAATAAATTCTAAATTGCTGATTAAAAAAACATTGGTGGGTTGGAATGAAAGAAATCGAAATCAAAATCAAATCAAATCCTTACTATAAATAGTATAAATAGTAAACTTACTATTTATAAACAGTCGTGATGTCTACTAGTACGCAAGGTTTTCGGCCAAAAATAGTGTCCTATTTGGCTTCACCAAACTATAATCAAACTAAAACTTACTATTTATAGTAAAAATGAAATTAAAATAGGGAAACGGTCATTGATCCAGGGGTTTTTCGCAATTCCTAACAGGATAGGTTGACTAAAGTAGCTTGTTCTATCCCAAAATCATATATTTTATGTTAGGTAACTCATTCCGGATTGTGAGATACACCCGATCTAAGGTCCGACTCCGATCACTAAAGTTTTCATCCATCTTGGCCATGAAATTGTCCGCGACCCGATCTACATCATGTTTGATTGCACTGTAACATTAACCATCCAATTAATAGCTATGCTTAAAAGGAAAGTATTCAATGAACCAAATACAAATACAAAATGAAAAAAATCAGATATCTAGTGTTATCTTCCAAGTGCCATCCTGTGATCATTTTGTATCGACCGTTGAATGAATAACTTGGATGGTCTTGATTTTGGTTATGCCATGTTTGCAATTAAAGAGACACCACGATTTTCTAAGTGGTAAACTGGTGCAAGAGTTTAGTCCAGCAAACTAGCTCAATTGGGCTGCAAGTTTCAAATATTGCCTTACATTATAAATGCTATCATATAGCATGTGCAATGCACATGATAAAGAAAGGGAGAGATCAGGAAGAAATTGGATGGTAGCAGTGCCGCTGGTGCATGCTACATACATGCAAAAAGAGAGAGAACAATAAAGGGTTTTATCTATAGATGTCCAGGTCTCATTGTCTTGGACCACTTAAGCCTTAGAAATGTCTTCATGTCAGGTTCACATTCTAACATGAGCTGCCACAACTCAAGGACAGAGTGGTAGTGTCGTGGAGGCCACATGCAAAGAGAGCTCCCTGTCTTTTGTTTTTAGGGCTGGTTTGATCGGTTGTAACTACATATAATCAAATGTAAATAATTAATAATTATTTACTTGTGCATTTTCTGAAAATACATAGCATCTGTAACAAGTTTATATTGAGTATCGTGCCACGTTGTAAAATCTTATGAGCCCTACTATAATGTATATATTTCATTCATTTGTGATTTTCATTCATTTTGGGACATGAGCCAAAAAATAAAGCAGATTCAAAGCTCAAGTAGGCCCAAAAAATAAAGCAGATTCAAAGCTCAAGTAGGCCCAAAAAATAAAGCAGATTCAAAGCTCGAGTAACCCACAATGGGAATAATGAGTTCCACTATTAACCATACTGATTTTTATGGTGTGGTCCACTTGAGCTTTGGATCTACCTCATTTTAAGCTCATGCACTAAAAAGGGATGGTGCACTAAAGATGTTCGAACGGCATTGAAAAAAAGGAGACCGCTTTAGGCTCGAGCTAATACCTTTTCCTATATATATATATATATATATATATATATATATATATATATATATATATATATATATATATATATATATATATTCATGGGCACTGAGGGGGTTTACTTAGATGGTAGGCTGAGGGTGGACCCCACCATGATTCTATTGGGAAATCCATTCTGGCTATTAAGTCCATGATTATCATAGTTTATTTATTAGGCTAAAAAATGAGGTAGAATATTTATGATTGAGGTAGGCCACCCAAAGGGAAAATGTGGAAGAAGGGACGCCAACTCTTGAATTCTTACAAGACCCACAGAGGTGGAAATTTTTAACATGGAAGGAAGTTGAAATTTGCCTGAGATGGAAATTCTGTCTCTTCCAAACAGTTAGTAATGGGTACCAATGTGCTTTTATCATCAATTACCTATATTTATTGGCCATCACGTGGGCCCAAATCTCTTAACATACGTAAGTATTTCCACTGACTAAAAATATAAGTTAAAAGCTTAAGATTGCACGTGAGAGAAAAAAGTTGCAGTGAGTGTACATCCAAGATGAGTTTAGTAAGTAAAAGTGTAAACTCACCTTCGGTAGATTAAAAAAAACATACTTATTGGGAAGGATTAGGTAAGATGGGATTAAAAAAATGCAATTATTAAGTATGGCAGGGATTGTCCCCTCTACCAATGGGATAAGTTTAATTCCACACTATGTTGGTAATACGGTGGTTCATTGAATGGATATATCCACCATTATTTGAAACTATTAAGAATAACACATGTTATATCCAAATTGTTCATCTGTTTTGTAACCTCATTTTAGGGCATGAGCTTAAAAATGAGGCAGATCTGAAACTTATGTAGCCCAAAGAAGTTTTCAACTGTAGGTATTCAATCCCTACTGCTTTCTATGGTGGGGTCCACTTGAGCTTTAGATTTCCTTGATTTTTTGGCCCATGCTTTAAAATGATCTCGAAAAATGGGTGGACTATGTGGATATAGCCCACACATCATGGTGGGACCTACACAACTTGCTAGCATTGAATAGAACTAGCACAAGACCCAATGCAATTCCATCTAATCTAATTTCAAGCTTTTCCATTTTTCCTTGACATGGCGTGGAATTGCAAGGGAGCAAATGCAATTCCATCCCATCTAATACCATGCGCCAAACGCCCCCTAAATTCATGCAATGCGGCTCACGAAAGGTTTAGATCATGATGAACCTTAGATTCACTTAAATCCTGGTTGGGCTGACCTGGTATACGGTTTGGATTGTATATACACTCTACAGCAAGCCCAACAGATCATCTGAAAAGTTTCTATGGGTGTCATTGTCTCCTGTGGTGTTGTCTACCTGAGCTGTTCATCTAGTATAAAACAAAAAAGAAAAAACAGGCTGCTCGTCTCATAAAGTGAGCCACATGGAATCAATTGAAAACCGACGGTCTAGCTCAACATAGAGGCGTGGCTTGCTAGTGAGGGGACCAGCTTGATTTTTGAGGAGGGAGATTTTCATGTTGCTGCTATCTTCTTTATTGCCTTTATTTAATGTCTTGGCTGGCAAAGATGGTGCCATTGCCTACATGTTCCCGGTTTCTTCTACCTGCAAGGGAGCTGTATGATACACGAGCGGTGTCTTTGCCAAAGCTGAGCCCATGGCTCAGCAATCAAGACCGCTGGTTGATTCAGTCTCACTTTGGATGGACCATTTCACCCAAAAATACTTCTGATGTTAAATTCCTATAATTAGTTTCATCATGCAGCTGGACTCTCCGTGGACCACCGTAATGTATGCATTTGATCTAAGCCGTCCATCTTTGCCAGTAACGTGTGGAAGGACGGCTGGACAACACATGGTAACGTGTAATCCGGATAACACCTAATCCGCTCCCATTAAAGAGTGAAAAAGATGATGAGAAATGCCCGGTGCTCTAACAACACTTATAAGTTATAATGCTCCTAGTTGCATCTCGAATAGTCCATCCGATTAATCTGAACCATCTATTGAGTCCGAAACACATTTTATAAGTTACTATGAAAAAAGGAAATGCTGATAGCTCGATCCGTCCGTCTCTGATTTATCCTTATATTTGTAGCCATCCTTTTTCCAGAGACAGATGGGATGGTTAGGATTTCCTTACAAAAGTGATTCTTTAGAATCATAAGCAATCTATGATGGGATCCAACAAACAGATTGATCAAATTGTTAAATTGGATCTATTTCCTGTAAATGATCTGGATCGTCCAAATTAAAGGTTAATGAATAGAAAGCTATGGTTTTTATATCGGTGCAATATTTGAATGGTAGGTCATAAAATCTGTGTTGGACCTAATGTACGGTTTATATTAAGCAATTGGATTGTCTAAGTGTCCCAATGCAGCCAGGAGCACTGGAGCATTTCACAAAGATGATATTATGTCACAAAAAAAAAAAAAAAAAGTTCCGTTGGCTATTTCCATCTGATGGAAAAGGACTACAGGCTTGGCCTATCTATCTTTTGAGAGTCATGTGAGAATGATTCTCCACCGTTTATGATCGGGGATGGATAAAATTAGGATAAGATGTTTTCTTCGGCGTTCTAGGCCCCAGGTTAGGTTCCACGAACTCTTCTTGTGGGACCCATCTTCTGTTGGTGTAAACGGTCATAACCTCGAAAACTCTTCTCAATGGTATTATCCTCACCATTTTAATTGTTTCCTGTTATGTGTAGATCATTAGTTGTAATTCTCAATCGATCGTCTTGTGAGGGAGATATTACAGCATAACCACCTCATGATCGTTCCCACAAGATCAACGGACTAGATTATCAAAAGGAGGGTCCAAGCTACATTGCTAGATCAATTTTCACTGTTTTTTGTGTTGTGGACTACTTTGAGTTTGGATTCACCTCTTTTTTGGGCTTTTATTCTAACATAAACTGGAAAAACTGATAAATGGAGTGGATTTCAAATGGACATTGAGGTGGATCCCACGGAGCTTCAGGTTAAGGAACCCCCTAGGGAATCCAAGCCACCCATCATATCTCCTTAGATATGATAGGCTCCACCTTGGATGGATAGTTTCCCATCTATCTAGTAGATCACAAGGTCGTAATGTTTCTATCTTTTGCCTACAAATAAATTGTTGAAGAAATTGCAGCAACAATCTACGTTCATTGAAAACTATGCCAAAGATTGAAAGGCTGAGATCTTCTAAAATGGGAGGTTTTGGAAGGCTGAGATCTGAAATGGGAGGTTTTGGGAACAAAGGAGTTTATAATACTCAGCTGTCATGTGACGCTTGATATTCAAGCACTCAGAAATTGTACCCGTAGCATATACTAACTTAAATAACCTAATTAATTAGATTGTGTAGCCTACTTTCTCAAGTGATGTAGGGCGGGTCATGGGCACTTTCATAACAAAGATGACCAGAGAAGGCCCAATAGAAGGCGGAAATGATCTGAACCGTTGGAACCTTAAAACAATTGTATCTCACAAGCTGGGATAAGTTTTTCGACATATTATATATGATTTTGGGTAGGAGATGCTACTTTAGCTAACCAATACCACTATGCGATGTTGCCCACCTCTAATTTGTGAGATTCCGTTGTTCCCAACGGTCAAAGTCTCTTTTATTTTGTTTTTACTATAAATATTAAATTTTAGTTGGAGTATAACTTTTATCCTTTGAGTTACAAGAGTTGTACTCAGCATAAAAAGGACTTACAAAAGTTAGGAGCATAACGTGGTTGGACCAAATTGAAAACTTACTATTTTTGACCGAAAACCATGAAATCTAGTAGAAATGGAGACCGTGTATAAATAATAAATTTACTATTTATAATAAGTCACGTTTTAGGTGTTTGAGTATCAAACTCCATCCTAGGTTTGAGCTTTTTATTTAAAAAATTGTAATTATTATTATTATTATTATTATCATCATCAATCAATTTATCTTAAAATTTATTTATATTTTTATCCCTCGTGAATTTGAGAAAGCTCTATGAGTAGTCCAGAGAGCTTCATGGATTCGGAGTAAATATCCGCTAAAGAAGACTGTGATTGACCTAACCATGTCCTAAGATCAAATTGGTTGAAGAATCTTAACCTTTGATTCATCGACTAGTTTGTGAAAATAAGGCCATTGGATATTTTTCACATTTAAATGTCCAATAAATTTCCACCAATCAATGGTTAGATAATCAAATAAGTTTCATTTTTTGTTCATTATGTACCTATACTGGGTACCATAATTTAATTTTGACTACTTATATCCCTCGTGTTCAACTACTAGTTGTCTGTGTATCATCCAACACATTCTGCCAAAGTTTCGAAGTTTTTCTCTTTGGCATTTTCCTATTACAGTGGGGCTATCAGATGAACTGCATGTTGGACCACGTTTGCCAAACACCTGGCCTTATGAATGCCACCTATATGTAATGATAGTAAATGGAGCAGCCTCAACTGAGATGATAAAATATCTTTTCCTTTTTAGCTTGAAACATTCGTACACCTGCCTGTTCTTTCGTTGCCAAGAGTGAAAAACGTGGAGAGCCCAATCCTCTGCAACGCTGCTAGAAAAAGCCTGTTTTACAGTTCTTTGTTGGGGGCAGTGGAGCATCACTCGCACTATGTTTAGGATGCACAGGACAACGTTTCTGAAAACGTACACCTATGCACGTGGGTATGTGATGTAGTTGCGTGAAGCCTAGTTGAATTAAGGGACTGTTTGAGAGCGTGGATTTGGAACCCTGGATTTGGAACCCTTGGATTTGAAACCCCATGGATTGAAATCCTCCTATTGTGTTTGAATTTAATTACTAAATCTACTTTAATATATCTAATTATTGATGTATGTAATGTTTAACACAATGGTTGTAATAAGCCCGCTGAAATATATGTTTTGCCTGAAAATGATAAAATTCCAAGCCTCGGATGGGCCATAAGCACAAGATCATGTTTGAGTGACTAACCAATGATTTTTAACCTTTGATTTACATGGACAATGTTTGCACGGTGCTGATGGTCATATTAAAGTAATTATAGTGATTCAATTGATAATCTAATTGTTTTAGGATATCATTAGCGGGCCATGTGCCCAATAGAATAATAGTCTAGTGACACACATGTTACACATGCAACTCTTGAAAGGATTTTAGATGTAATCCAAGCTCTTACAGTGGATTTCAAACTCCCTATTTGAGGGGATTTCAAACCCCTTGGATTTGACTCCCCGGGTTACTTTATGGTGCCATACAACCGAGGGATTTGAAATCCCCTCAAATCCATGATGCCAAACGACCCCTAAGGCTAGCTTTAACATGTACTCGCATGCTTCTTTTGTTTTATGTACTCCAAGATTACTATTGTTTTATATAACACCCTGAATTTTTGCCACCTAGGAATTAGATGTTCTTGGGTAGTACCTTTGATTTATCGACTTAAGTGTATATCCGTGTGTGTATTCGCACATGTTTAGAATTAAAATGAGTTATCTTAGATCCATCAAAATTGTCCGATTGAGTGATTTGTTCCAAATACCTTCGAAACCTCTATCATATAGACCGCATCGTCGTTGCGGTCGTCACAGCAAAAACCATGCATCAATCCAATGCTTCATTAGTAAGATACGACCCATCGAACCCAATGCCAAAATTACGTATACTGTAACATGAGCAACATTATTATGCTAAGCCCATTAGACTTGGGCCCATGTGGGCCTAAATCCCAATTTCTAGAACATATAAATTATCACAAAATAAGACAATTACTATCTGAGAAAAAAATGAGCTAGCATATATAAGATAATGCACATGAGAAAAAAAATGGGGTCTACCCCAAAATCCATCACTAACCCTCTCCCCATGCTTTATAAACTAATCATGGCTCATGTCCATCTCATCCTACACATGTATCCAACGCATGCCTTGTTTTGTGCCACATCACTTCAAACAACCATTTGTAACACTCCACCTCATCATCCACCATGCATCACCTACAACTCACAACCCTTATGCATCCATTCGCCAATACATGCCTAGATTTCTTTCACTTTGGCCAATACGTGATTAGCACCATCTACCTCATCCATCCACTAACCATACCATACATCGCCTTCCACCTCACTTTTAGTACTAATAAGACCCCATAAACTTGCCACATCAACCCCCAATTCCCTATATAAGAGTAGGAGCTCTCTTACACTCATCCTTTTGTTATACTTAGAAAAATTCTAAGATTTTAAGAGAGAGTAAGAGATAGTGGGGCCAAGGTGTGGCCCATCATTAATCTAGAGGGAGTTAACCACATATCATCATCAAGCCATCCATCCATTTGAGATGAGTATACACCCCACCTTCCATCCTCCTCATCCTCCTCTTTCCACCTTTTATATTTTCTTGATGTATGTGAGGCCCACTAGTATGAAGCCCCACGAGTGCATGTATTAATGGCTATGGTGGTCACATGGTGGCCCAAGTCAGTATGGTCCACCATGATGAACATTGTATCAACACACTTCACTTGAAATTCCATTTTTGTATCAGGATGACAACTTCTAAAAATCATATAAAATCAACTATGCTATGATCGGAGTTGAAATTGAGAATAATATGAACCACGATATGAGATAACTTTGGGCCAAATTTCGTAGTCATCCAACGGTCCAATCATCAGTAACATCAACTTCAACAGCACATGCAGGATTCTGATTTGCAAGAAATGAAACCATTTTTACTTCCTTTATTGAATATAATGAAAATATATGTTCCGTTGGATTCGTATAAAATCGAAGCATCTTTCCAGCGGTATATAATAAGCCTCGATCAGAGTTTGGACGACTTAGATCTTGGCCTTATATGAAAATGTAATTGGGGACTTGTTTTGACCATTCTTGTGTGGGTCATATCCGTGATTCCAACAGTCGAATATATTTGATATTTATTATTAACATACTTGAGATAATTAATAATCATATGTATGGTCCCTATGGTCATATTCGTTCATGATAAAATTTAAGAAATCCTGGACTGATAGATACTTCCGTTAGGATAAATCTTGAATTGTTTTGTATGGTCCAGATGAATCTAATGCCTTGTATGGTTGGAAACCTATATAAAGTATAAATAATTTATTTCCAAACCATCCATTGGATGAGATTTTCCAATAGAGGATCTAATCATAAAGATTTGATCAATACATTTCATGTGCTACTTGATGTGCATGTTAGATCTATGTTATACATAACATTCATCCTCTTATTGACCCACTTGGGTCTCACTTGTGATTTATACATTTTATTAGTTCATCCAATCTGGACACTCATGTACATTGTTTGTGTCTCTTATCTATGGTTTGTTAGCGTGTGGGCCCCACTTGCAATTGGATCTATTTCATTTCCTTTGCACTCTGTTTGCTGAAAATTTTCTAATGACTTAACCGTATTATATGTAGCCTCCTTGACACCTTGTAGTAGGCCCCATGCTTTGTAGTTAAAGGTACTAATATGGGGGATGTTTAATTCTTAAATCAATGAGATAGGATGTCCCACCTTTTTGTCTGAAATGATCCGTAAGTGTTTAGAAATTGAGCCCTAAGTTGTGACAGACCCATTGCTGAAAACTGTCTGATTATTTTTGTGTTTCGTACCAACTTTGGGCCTTTGTAGTGGACCCCATGCACAAGATATGAGTAAGCCACAACTTGGAACCTTTAAGCTATACCAATGAATAGAGAAATTATATTTTACTTGGGCCAAATAAGACCCTACATAATCAGAGAGTGGATCTCAAAATAGGGCAAGGCATGGTTGTGCAAAAAATTCTATATAGAAAATTAAAATACATATGTTTGGTCCTATACCAAATATTATGTGTGCACAACCAGTTGGTCGCAGCTTATAATTTTTGAAGTACATATATAGTATTATCAAGGTTACCTCACGGCACGCCGAAAGGTCGTCCCTTGTGATCACAGGACATACTCAAAATCGGACCAAAACTAATTCTGCACTATGTTTCCTGCACACTTCTTTCAAGCACCCAAGTTTGAGTCTTCACTAAAAATTGTATATGCATGATTAAGTAGGGTTACCTTATGGCTTTTGAAGTACATATATAACTCTACCAAATTCCCTCTTTCCTTCGAAATTAGTGGACCCCATATAATTGGGAAGTGGATCTCAAATAAGACTGGGCGTAGTTATGCAGAAAATCCTGCGCAGAAAAATTTAAATGCCTATGTTTGGCTTTATGCAAAAACTCATATGTGCAAATCCACTGAACCGCACTATTTGTATTTTAAAGGCCACACATAGGGCTACTAAAGGAACCTAATGGAATGCCAAAAAGTAGCTCCACCTGATTGTGGGACATGCCCAAAAATGGCCAAGGGTCATTTCTGCACATCTCTCTCAAGCACCCATGTTTGGGCCTCCACAAATACTTGTGTATGCACGATTAATGAGAACTAAATTTTGGTTTTTGATTCCTATACATAGAACTATCATATAGATATTTTTTTCCTTTGGAAGTAGGCCCCCGAAATGAAACAGCCCGACAACAAGAGAGAGGGCACTGACACGCTAATCAACGGACCCTAACCCTAGGGGCAACACTAAAAATTGACAAACCACTTCTAGGTGTAGACCATTACTTCTAGGTTGTCAATTATCTAACCTATGTCACAATTAATGATTGTGTAGTAAAAATTACGAATTGCATGCTAACCAGTGTTGATTATTATTTGGGTAATGTATGGGCCTATGCATGATAATTAATGTCGATTTATAATTGTGTAGTGCGTTGACAGATGCATGCTAACTAGTGCTAGTTACTATTGGTTATGCGTGGATGTATATGTGCTAATCAGTGCCGATTGATAATTGAGATACTACGTAAATGATTGCTTGCTAACCAGCGCACTTTGCATGCCTTTTGTTTGCCCATAGTAGCTAAAATATCATGAGGTAATGATGAATTTGGTTATTTATTCTTGAGTGGAATTGTTTGTAGCATGCTATAGAATTTTAGTCTAACGGTAATTGGGTTGGCCAGCAAAATCAGAAAGATTCGCAAGGGCAGCCTTACTGAATTGGCTGCCCTGGGCCAATCCGACCGATTCAGGCCAAAGACGGACAATCGATAGTAGTTAGACTACACAGGATGCTTGCACCCAGTGCCGGTTACACCGTAGTTCATTTAAGTCAGTCGAATTAGTCTACTAGTTGGCCAACCATGTATGGTCACGCTTGCCTGAATCTGAAGTACCTCATACTTTTGAGAGGCCTACTGATAAGCGTTGGTAATACGATCTTGCTAAGACTCATGAGCCGAGCATAGTGGTATGAGATACCGTGTCCGAGCTGTCGGCTTACGCTGGGGTGGCAAGCTTCCCTATAGTGACTAGTGAGCAACCAAGTCTCAAGAGCCAGGCATCATGGAATGAGACACTATCTCCGTGCTGTCGGCCTACACTGGGGTGACGAGCCTCCCCGTAGTGACCAGCGAGTACATGAGGTGACAGGTCATTGTTTGAACGGGCCCTGTTAAATTACCTTGCCGATGGTTTCATGCCAAGGTACCGTTCGAATGACTTGGGCATTAATGGAATCGGGTGACGAGCCCTTGTGGTGATTTGGTTATGTGGCAAGCTTGTACCTTGAAACTGAGTGATCATACTCGATGTTTAGGTAACGACCCATACCGAGTTGATCCTCATACCTTCGGGTATCATGTCTTACCTTTGGAATTATTGATTTGTGAGACAAATGGATGATACCTAAATTTGTGTCAAGGATTGCAAGCTCAAATGTCACGCCTCAAACTCAGAAACCGGGCTCAAAAAATTTTCAATCACCGAATCCGGTGCCAACAGCCTCCGTAGTACCCCATTCTCGGCTCCTAGTATCCATACGCCAGATTCCGATCATGGGATCCTACAAGGAGGATTTTCAACATACTTTTGTCTCGTAATAAGCATAACCATAAGTTTACCAAAATCACAAAGGCAACATCATCATCACATATCCACTAATATAAACAGTTGAATACAATGCTGAAAGAGAAATATATATATATATCGAAAATCAAAGCTCTAGAAGATCGCTACACGATCCAAGCTCAATGCTGCTGCAACCTAACGCCACCTGCACGCATCTATCGTGCATAAGCTTATAAAAAGCTTAGAGGGTGGTGAAAGTGTGTACGCAAGATAAGTGCTAAGTAAGTAATATTAGAGTAATCAGAAATACTAACAAGATCATGAATCATATAATATCAGAGTAAGTCGAAATATACTGGTAAGTCCATGAGTGCTATCAGTTGTACCAAGGCTATGCGATGCAAGGCATGAATGCTAACGACCATATCAAGGTTATGCAATGCAAAACATGAATGGACAATAACAGATGTCGAGGATGCAATGCAATATGCAAATCCTGACAAGTCATGAATACCATCAACCTCATCCAGGCCATACATCAAACCTGCACGTATCGCGCGATCATGTGGGGATAACTTTATCTCACAAGGACTCCCATAAACATCTTAGCCCAATGACATCTGCTTTAATCAATCATCCATCACAACATGCATACGAATGATGGGGGTCCACAGAAGGATGGCGGATTTAGTCCAAATATCAAGATAAGCTCACTGATTTAAAATGCGTCACGATAGTTAAGGAAAGAATCCAACTTATAACCACCACAACATCGGACGATGCAACCGATGTGAGACAAAGTTCTGCCTTCACTGTGTGCACAGTAGCCTGCCAATCACTGGTAGCACGCCCAGGCTCCTCAGGCCCTGTCACATCAGTGTCCACACACGTGCGCCCGCCCACATATGATCACAGTGTTGGAGCATCACAATATCCCCTATCGAGGGCAGATCCGAGTCTAAGTGCAATAAGTGGGCTTCCTTACCCTCTCTATTGAGCAATAAACTGGACTTTCCTATGGGCCCAATATATACACAAGGTGGCTCCAAGGTGTAGGTATCATGATGTTATGCTGTCACATACTCATAATCAGTATCGAAATCGACCTCGGCAATCGGTCTCGACAATTGGAATTGACCTCGACAATCGGAGTCGGCCTTGGCAATCAGTCTGGACAATTGGAATTGGCCTCAACAATCGGAGTTGGCCTCGACAATCAGAATCGGCCTCGGTAATCGGTATTGATAACCGATACTGATAATTGGCCTTGACAATCGGCCTCAACAATCGGAATCGGCCGAACAAGGCCTGAGGGAAGGTCACAATGTGGACATTAAACCATCATTGCCCAACAATGTGGCCATTTAACCAACATTGCTCCCAAGGAGTGCCCCATATAAGGGATTCATACATAACTTAATGGGCCATACATACATCGCACTGGGCCTCAACCATGGGCCTTGAATACATCATAATGGGCCTTGCCAAATGGGTCGAAAATACATCACAATGGGCCTCATCATATGGGCCGAGAATACATCACAATGGGCCTTACCAAATGGGCCGAAAATATTTCATAATGAGCCTCATCATATGGGCCGGGAATACATCACAATGGGGCTTACCAAATGGGCCAGAAATATATCACAATGGGCCACGTCCCATGGGCCTCAAATATATCATAATGGGCCTCTACCCATGAGCTCCAAATACATCACAATGGGCCTCATCATATGGGCTGGGAATACATCACAATGGGCCTTACCAAATGGGCTGAAAATATATCAGAATGGGCCTCTACCCATGAGCTCCAAATACATCACAATAGGCCTCAACCCACGGGCCCTAATACATCACAATGGGCCTCAACCCATGGGCCCCAAATACATTACATCGGGCCTCGTCAAATGGGCCTTATGTATATCGAGGTGGGCCTCAACGGACGGTCTACAAATACATCAAGATGGGCCTCATCACATGGGTTTAGTTCCCATCCAGCGTATTCATAAGGTCACAAAAGACCTGGACTTAGAGGAAAAACAAATATCATATAGGTCCAAACTTTGAGGCCCAAGGATTTTGATGGTGGATGTTCAAACCCACTGCTTTTTACTATGTGGTCCACTTGATAGGTAGATCTGACTCATTTGCCTCAAGCATTAAGGCTAGCTCGCCACTAGATGGACGGTTTGGATGTAACCCATACATCATGGTGGGTCCCATAGGGATAGACGGCATGGATAAAGCATATACCTCATGGTGGGGTCCCCTGCCGTCCAGCAGCCCAGCTAAAATGGATGGACGACATAGATAAAACACATACGTCATAGTGGGTCCCACCGTCCAATGGTGTGGACGGTGTGTGTAAAACACATACACCATAGTGGGTCCCACGTGGGGTCCACCATAATGTTTATTTTCCACCCAATCATTTGAGAAGGTCACACAGACCTAGATGAATAGTAAAAACAAATTTCACAATGATCCAAAACTTCTGTAAATCCAAAAGGATTTCAATGGCAGACGGTGTGGGTATACATACATCATACGTGGGTCCCACAGACCTTGCTGATGTCAACAACAATGGGACCCATCGTCCCTATAGAATGGATGGACGGTATATATAAAACACATGCATCACCGTGGCTGGGACCCACGGTCCCTAGCCCCCCAGTGTCCTATGCAGCAGGACGCTGCTGCAATGTCAGTAGCGCCTGTTGCTTTATATATATATATATATTGTTTCTTGAAGATTTTCCTAGGTGGGGCCCGCATCAAGAGAATCCACTCCACCCATTGTATTTTACAGCTCATAACAGATCTAACAAGCTCAATATTGAGCATGTTTCGGTGTATAGAAATATCAGAGTGGATTTCAACGGTAAAACCACTATCTTCTATACTATGGCCCGCCAGATGATCGGATTGGCTTCATTTTGTGGCTCAACGCCTAAAATGAGCTGGAGAATGGAATGGATGGCGTGGATTAAATCCATACATCAAGGTGGGGCCTGCATGAGCAGCCCACCCAAAAATCAATTTTTTTCTCTGTTGCCATTAGTACACCCCACTATCTATTCACGCTTCACAGTGTGGCCCTGTCCAGCTTCCCTAGATGTTGGACGGTTTGAATATAACACATATGCAAGGTGGGCCCCACTTGGAGACGTGCTGCCTAGGTGGGCCACCAAATGGCTGAATGGTGTGAATAGTACACACATCAAGGTGGGGTCCATCCGAGTGGGCCACACGGCCACATCATAATACAAGAAATGAAGAAGAGAGGGAGAGAGAGGGAGAAAGCGACACGTGCGATGGAGGGACCTCGACACTATGGGCCCTCCCTTCCATGCATTCATTCATACATCAAGTGGGTCCCAATATATGTGGGCCCACCAAATCAAAAATCAACAGTGGAGATTCCTTCGCCACCAAAATGGACGGTCTAAATGACCTTTATTTATACAAGGAAAATAAATATCATGATGGGGTCCATGGAGAATGGCCACATCATGGAATGATCATGGGAATCAAGGTGGGCCATCGGCCACATCTAGGGTCCAAAGTGAGATCCATACCATCAATCGGTAGGCCCCACTTGGCCCATCATCAAAACGTGAAAATCTAGCCTATAAAGCACCCACCGTTCGATCTTCTTGGACTTCTTCTCCCATCGATGCATCCTAGAGCTCCATGGAGTGCATTTCAACAACCGAGATGAAGCTTGGATGGTGAAGATGAGAGGTAGGAAGGTGGGCCACACTAGCTCTCCTCTCTCTCATGAAAATGTTGGACGTTAGAGTTGCTTGGGGAGAATGGGAGAGATGAGAGAGATAAGAGAGATGAGAGAGAGAGTGTGATGTAAGAGAAGTGATGGGAGAGAGGGATGGTGAGTGATTAGTGATGTGTACTTGACATGTATGGGTGTGTAAGAGAGGGTGAGAGAGAGTTGACTTTGAGATTGCTCTTGTACTTGCATGAGGTGATTGATTGATTGATTGAGTGATTGATTGATGGGACATGTTGTAGAGATTCTCTTGGGATTGCAAACACGCGGTGTTTCTTTGAAATAAATGCAGGTCCACATCTCCCTGCCAGGGTATCGGATCGGTATGCAAGACGCGGCATTGGAACCGCAACGACGGTGCAGTCGCAATAGTACAAGTCTCGTATTAAGCCGACTCAAATCTATGAGATACGACTTAGGGTCATGCGCAAACATCGATTATAGGTCACAGGTTGCCGAAATTCGTCGAGAAGGATCGCGAGAGTCGACGGAACAATACCGACTAGGATATGGACCTTACATCAAAGCCGCTATGGCCGCCCTGGGTCAAGTGATTTGGATAAGGTTATTGATTAAGTGCAAGTGTATCAGCTTCCCTAATCTTGCTGGATGAACAAACTTAATTAAATACTAAGCTAATATGAATATTCACGCATTGCATTAGTTAGGTTTGCGACTCGGCAGTCGAGGTCACCTTATGAGGGAGTGTTTGGCATTGTGAACGTTAAATGGTGTCGCTCAATAGTGTTAGATGGTGAGGGTATGCATCATATCATAATACCATGCATGTGCATTAACAAGAGTGTCTAGAAACTGTATGCTTACTTTGCTTTTCATTAATTGCGTATGTGGATTTGATAGCTTGTGTAACTTAATGTTAATGGGCCACGACCGGTCGAGCACCTCGTATAAGGCCCACCCCCACAGCACATGATATTGTCCGCTTTGCCCAAGCTCATGGATTTAAAATGCGTCATGTCTGTTAAGGGAGGAACCCAACATATAACTACCACAACTCCAAACAACTCTTCCGATGTGGGACAAGTTATGCTACAGTCAACTGCAACAAGAATCTCGCCCAACACAAGAGCTGGCCAAAGAACACAAGAGTAACTATCAACCACACCTGGGGGCCCGCCCACATATGTGCCCGCCCACATGAAGCAGTGACCGGGGCGTCACATTATCCCCCACCGAGGGCAGAGCCATCATCGGCTCTGATACCAACTTCTGTCACGCCCCGAACTCGGAGACTAGGCTCACAAAATTCTTGATCGCCGAATCCGGCATCGACAGCCTCCGTAGTACCCCATTCTCGGCTCCCGGCACCTATATGCCAGGTTCCGATCCTGGGATGCTACAAGGAGGATTTCTAATAACCAATTTGATTCGTAATGAGAATAATCACAAGCATAACCCATGAACATTAATAACCACAAGAACACCATCACAAAATCCACTATGATAAAAAACTTTTGAGTACAAGGCGTATAAAAGGGTAATACAATATACTGAAAATAACAAAAGCTCCAGAAGCTTGGTTGCACGCTCCAACTGTGACGAGACTACAGCTGTGTCCTGGCGTCACCTGCACGCATCAGGGTAATGCGGAAACATGCTGATGAGTACATAAATACAGTCAGCCGTACCAAGGCTATGCGGTGCAAGATATGAATACTATCGGTCATGTCAAGGTCATGCGATGCATAATGCAAGTCAAGCATGTCAATCCACCTCCACATATCAATGCAACTCCTCACTAGAGCATCAAATCAGTATGGTTCTCAGTCTGGATAATCACTGGGGTCTAGTACACTCTATGCCAGCTTTTCGTCCCTATCTGAACGTACAACTGGGAGAGCGGAAGAGACCTTACTATCCGCCTGCTAATATCGGGCCCGGCTCGTCGATAGCAGACCTATTCCTCAAGCTAGTCAAACTCAACCTAGAAATTGCCCCCTCACTCAGGCGGGTAAGGTCACACCCCTTTCCAACCGACCACGACACAGTGAGAGACGCGGCCTACTGGTATACGGCCTTCGCGCGCTCGTGTATCCACTCGGTCTCGACATTGGAGTCATCCTCTGGTATCATCGGGTTTAAGAATTTTCACCCAGGGACATCTATGGCGCCCGTATGCTAGAACCAAACATTTTTGGTATCCAATCCAGCCACCCACGATGTGTCTGTGGAGGCTTTGGCCCTGATGTCGCTAGGACATACAATAATCATGATCACACAAATGCAAGTGCATGAATCACCCTACGAAACATACAACAATCCTGCACGCGTCGCACGCTCATGTAGGGTAACTCTGCCTATCAGGGAGCCCATAAACAATCCACCCCAAGGCATATGCTATGATCAGTCACTCGTCATATTAAACGTACATATGATGCGTATGATTGTGAATCATAAATCTATACTATACATGTTATGTGGTGATGGGCCCTGATCAAAACGAAGATGGGCCTAGACGGCCTATACATGACAAGTATGGGCTAACAATGGCCCTAGGGAGTGTATAATGTAGACATTTAACCAACATTATTCGCACAATATGGACGTCAAACCAACATTTGCTTCCAAGGCATAACCTGCTATAAAGGTCAACGTATAAACCATGGTGGGATTACACTACGATGGGCCTTATGTACATTCCATTGGGCCTCGACCCGTGGGCCTTCAATACATCAAATGAACCTCATAACAAGGGGCTTATGTATATTAAAGTGGGCCTCAACAACGGGCCAGAAGTACAACAAGATAGGCCCAGTTGCATGAGCCTCATATATATATCAAAGTGGGCCTCAACATCGGCCACAAATACATCAAAATGGGCCTAATCACATGGGCTTTGCATACATCACAATGGGCCTTATACAAATCAAAGTGGGCCTCAATGGACGGCCCACCAATACACCAAGATGAGCCTTATCACATGGCCTTAAAATATTCTCCAAAATGGTTGGACGGTTTGGATGAAACTCATGTATCATTGTACGTCCCATAGGGACGGAAGGCATAGATAAATCATATACTTCATAGTGGAGGTCCATGTGGACATAACACATACATAAATGGGTCCCATGTGGGGCCCACCATAATGTTTATTTCCCATCCAAACTGGGCCCTACACGATGTTTATTTTCCACCCAAACTGTTCATAGGGTCACATGGGCCTAGGGCCCACTGTAATGTTTATTTGATATCCAACCATTCATAAGGTCACGTGGACCAGGGTAGGGCCCACCGTGATATTTATTTGCAATCCAATCCATTCATAAGGTCACGTGGACCTTGGGCCCACTGGAATGTTTATTTGCCACCCAACTTATTAATTGAGTCACACCGTCAAGGAGGGGGCCCACCGTAATATTTATTTTCCATTCAATTGTTCATAAGGTCACACTGACCTGGGGCCCACTGGAAGGTGGTTCATAAATCCAGCCCATCCATTAAGTGTGTCCCACACCTCGGGACCAAACACGATGCTCGCTGGACTTTGAGTCGAATCGGTCCACGACCGGTCGAGCCGGACCCTACGACCAGTCGAGCATGGCTCACGACCGGTCGAAGGCAGTCCCAGATGTGGCTCCACATCTTAACAATCTCCCACTTAGAGACACATCGCCTTAGACCTTCCTCTTCTTCATCCGGAGTGCACCACCTCCCCGTCTTCAAGCCTGAAGACCAATCAAAGCTGAACAGAGCTTCAGCTTCTCTCGTGTGACTGCCTTGGTCAACATGTCCACAGGATTCTCACTTGTGTGAATCTTCTCCAGAGCAATTGATCCATCTTCCAGTAACGAACGTATGAAGTGATATCTGATGGCAATATGCTTGGTCCTTGAATGAAAGGCTGAATTCTTAGCCAAGTGTATTGCACTCTGACTGTCACTGTACAGCTTGCAATCTGCTTGCTTCTTACTCAACTCTTCTATGAAACCTTGCATCTACTGATAGACACTATCTTCTGTAAATGAGAGACCCGACTGACTGCAGCACTGCCCAGAGTAAAGACATAACCTGTAGTGCTTTTTCTGCCGTCGATATCTCCTGCCAAATCTGAATCCACGTAGCCTTATAGCTTGATTTCTGATCCACCATAGCACAACCCTACATCCTTAGTACCTACCAAGTATCTAAGGATCCACTTCACAGCTTCCCAATGTTCATTTCCGGGGTTATTCATGAACTTGCTAACAACTCCCACTGCTTGAGCAATGTCTGGTCTCGTGCTCACTATAACATACATGAGACTCCCAATGGCTAACGCGTATGAGACTTTAGCCATGTAGTCCCGTTCCTCCTGCATCTTTGTACCTTGCTCCTTACATAGCTTGAAGTGGTTGGCTAATGGAGTACTAACCGACTTAACACCTCCCATATTGAATTGATCAAGTACCTTAGCTATGTACTCTGCCTGTGACAAAATCAGTTCCTTGTTTTCTCTGTCACGCTTTATCCTTATGCCTAGGATTTATTTTGCAGCTCATAAATCCTTCATGACAAATTCTCTAGACAGTTGTCTTTTGAGATCTGAGATGTCCTTTATGCTTGAACCAACTACAAGCATGTCATCAACATACAGAAAAAGGATGATGTACGACGTATCAAACTTTTTCAAATAACAACAGTGGTCTGCATGACATCTCCTAAAACTATTTCCTGACATAAAACTATCGAACTTCTTGCACCACTACCTTGGGGCCTGCTTCAGTCCATATAGACTCTTCTTCAGTCTACACACCTTGTTCTCCTTTCCTGATGCCACGTATCCTGTTGGCTGATGCATATATATTTCTTCTTCAAGGTCCCTATGAAGAAAGGCTATCTTAACATCTAGCTGCTCTAGATGTAAGTCCTCTATAGCTACTATACTCAAGACCATATGAATCATAGACATTTTCACCACAGGTGAAAATATTTCAGTGAAATTGATACCTGCCTTTTGTTGAAACCCTTTTACAACCAATTTAGCCTTGTATCGTTTCGAACCATCGTGCTCCTCCTTCAGTCTATAAACCCAGTTGTTATGAGGAGCTTTCTTTTCCTTAGGTAGAGTGACTAGTTCCCATGTATGATTAGACTCAAGAGAGTCCATCTCATTATCCATGTCCTGCTCCCACTTAACCCGTGTATCTGACTGTAACGCTTCTTCAAAACATTCTGGTTCACCATTATCTGTCAGCAGTAGATAATGTAAGGAGAGTGAGTATCGGACCGTAGATCTCCTCTTCCGAGTAGACCTCCTCACAACCGGTATATGCGGCTCTGCCTCATAATGCTCCTGTGCATGATCATCCTGTGGCGCTGTAACACCTGTGTCTGATATCTCTTCCAACTATACGAATTCCTTTTCATTGTCCTTATTTTCTTGTACACTGTCCTTATGTATCACTTTTTCATTGAAGACTACGTCTTTGCTTCTGATGATTTTCTTGTTTTCTACATCCCAAAACCTATAGCCAAAATTATGCTACCCGTAGCCTATAAACGTGTACTTCTTGGACTTCGCATCCAGCTTGTTTCTGTGCTCCGCGTCAATGTGAACATATGAAGTGCAACCGAATACTCTGAAATGTGCAAGGTTCACTTCTTTCTCAGTCCACGTTTCTTCTGGTAGCCCACCATCCAATGGTGCTGAGGGACTTCTATTGATGAGATATGCGGCAGTATTCACAGAATCTGCCCAAAAGGTCTTGAGCAACCCTGCATATAACCTCATGCTCCTGGCGCGCTCAAGGATGGTCCTGTTAATGCGCTCAGCCACACCATTCTGCTGCAGTATCCCTGGAATTATTTTTTGATGTTTGATTCCATTTGTTGCACAATACTCCTCAAACCTCTTATCACAGTACTCTCCCCCATTATCAGATCTAAGACATTTTACTGTTTTACCTATCTCGTTTTCTATCATAACTTTTCACTTCTTAAATACATCAAAGACATCAGATTTATGCTTTAAGAAATAGACCCACAGTTTTCTACTAGCATCATCAATAAAAGTAACAAAATAATGTGAGCCACCAAGAGATAATACTTGTGTCGGTCCCCACATATCAGTGTGTACAAGCTCCAACAGATGCGTCTTTGGAGCGCATCCCGTCTTCTTGAAACTTACCTTCTTTTGCTTGCCATACACACAGTCCTCGCAGAATTCCAAGTCAATAGACTTCAGCCCTGATAGCTTCCCTTTTGACAATAGCACTTTCATCCCCTTCTCACTCATATGTCCTAACCTCTGATGCCATAAATGCCCATTCACTCCAGTTGATGCGACTGCAAGTGAACTATACAATCCTGAAGTCACGTATAAAGTACCTTCCTTCTTGCCTCAAGATATCACCAAAGCACCTTTTGTGATCTTTCAGGAATCACTGGTGAATGTCGTCACATAACCAGTATCAGCCAACTGCCCCACTGAGATCAAGTTACGTTTCAAACTCGGTACATGTCTGACATCCTTCAATTTTAAGACCATTCTGTCTTTCTGATTTACATGAACGTCCCCCTTTCCAACAATACTACACGGCTCATCATCACCCAGGTAGACTCTCCCAAAGTCATTTGATACATAATTACGAAGAACTTCCTTACACGAAGTGGGATGAAACGAAGCACCCGAGTCTATAACCCAAGACTCATTCCTCGCATCAAGAGACAAGACCAACGCTTCTGTGTTACTCTCCTCAGATAGATTCACTGAATCCTTCCCACCTTGAGGGCTTCCTTCTTATTTCTTGAGTGCCGTGCAATCACGTTTCATGTGCCCCTTATTGCCGCAATGCCAACACCCGTCTTTGTCTTTCGGTCCCTTAGACTTCTTCCTCGACTTAGAATGCCCGTGTTTATTGCATCCTTTGTTCAGCGATCTTCATCTTCCTTTAACGTTTAGAGCATTCTCTGAATCCCCTAAAACTCCTGATGTCTTTTTTCTAGATTCTTCACTGAGAATTAAACCGGCCACATCATCAAATTTCAATTTTGTCGACCCTGAAGAATTGCTCACAGCAATCACCAAACCATCATAACTGTCTGAGAAACTGAATAAGATCAATAGCGCCCTGATCTTATCCTAAAAAATAATGCCAACGGATTCCAACTGACTCGTGACTGTATTGAACTCGTTTAGATGTTCAGCCACGCTCCCACCATCTGACATCTCATGTTGTATTGTTGTTTCATAAGATAAACCTTGTTGGATGCAGAGAGTTTTTCATATATAGTGGCCAGGGCTTCCATTAATTCTTTTGTAGTTTTCATCTTGGATATATTGAAGGCGACACTCTTAGACAAAGAGAGTTGGATCGTTCCTAAAGCCTTCCTATCCAGTAAAAACCATTCATCATCTGTCATCTTTTCTGGTTTCTTCTCTTTTCCTCCTAGAGGAATATAGAGGTCCTTCTGATACAGATAATCCTCCATCTGCATCTTCCAGAAGGCAAAGTTTGAACCATCAAACTTCTCAATTCTAGTTTTTCATTCTTCCGTCATCGCTCCCAATAAAACTAAACTTGGCTCTGATACCAGTTGTTGCACAACATACCAACAACGCAATGAGCCGAGATCCAATCTCAAGCCTCACCCACAAACAATAAACAGGAAGAAATATAAACTAGAAACAGAATCAAAGCATTCAACAAACCACAAGATAAAATATACGTGGAAAAACCCCAATCTAGGGTAAAAAACCACGGATGTAAACTTCCACTATGAAGAACAAAGATTACAAGGCAATATACTAACCTCTCCCTTGGAAGAACATAGAAAACCCTTTGCACGCACCTTAGAATTATTTTTCCAATATTCTAATCCACTTAGAAAAGCCCTAGGAACACCTATATATGGTTTAGGCAACTCCCCTTTCCGCATCCCAGTAGCGAAAGGACTTGCGACACGAAATTTGTGCAAAATCGCGGAACGAGTCTGCGTAACTACGACCGGTCGAGTAGACTGCACAACCGGTCGAACGACCCCTACGACCGGTTGAGCACCTCCGAACCAAACATAATGCTCACTGGACTTTGATTCGAACCGGTCCACGACTGGTCGAGCCGGACCCTACGATCAGTCGAGCATGGCTCACGACCGGTCGAAGGCGGTCCCAGATGTGGCTCCACATCTTAACAAATGGAACCACTATGTTGATCACTCGCTCCTACTTTAGGATGATGTTTTAAAACACTGACTAGGCGATATTATCTATGCAGGTGCTATCGAGATTTCAAACGGATAGGCTTAGAGTGGTTTGCACCACCAACGTTATGTTTTAGAGGATCGGACCAAACCGAAAACTTGCACTTAATCATTTTTGGTATGTATATTGCGTTTTGTATAATCTTCATTTGGGTGGATATCATATTTTAATTATATTATTATTGTTAGCCCATATTTATTTATCTTTGTTATCTCTACCTCGCTTTGGGTCCGCTAAATTGAAATGCGCTACTCTGATTGCTCGTGTGAAAAATGAGTGTGAATATGGTTAAGGTCACATGTGCATTTTATTTAGTTAACACCCAGAAACTCACTATCGAAGTTTAAGTACTCAGGTGTCGATTTTTGGGATGTTACATTTTAGGACCTGTTTGGTTATCTAATTTTCCATGAAATGCAAGATAAATGAGTCATTATTATTATTATTTTCAGGCATTTATTTTAAGTATAAATTATAACTCATAAATTGAGAGTTAAATACAATGGCAAAGGAAGTAATGGCCAATTTGGATTAGCGAAAATAGTAGTAATGCATTATAATTTAAGTAAAAGAGTAATAATTATTATTACTACCATAGTCAAAATTAAAATAAAGTAGCGGTAGCACACAATACTCTCCTCCCAATTCCACTTTTGACTGGTAAAGTACCTTAGTTTGTTGGATATATTCTGTTGTAATTATGTCAATGTGTTAAATCCACTCAATTCATCCATTTTGCAATATCATTTTACCATGTATCCTGAAAAATGAGCTTGATTCAACACTTCTATAGATGCTAATAAGTTTTCAATGGCAAGTGTTCAATACCCATGCTAGTTGTGGCTTGGTCTAATTCCACTTTGGATCTGCCTCATTTTTTTATCTCATTCTATAAAATGATCATACAAGATGAATGGATAGTGTAAATATGACCCACACATCATGGTGGAGCCTATGAAATTATCTCACATCAACACACGTTCGCTAATCCATGTGATGGTGTGATTCTTAAGGATTACCCTTATTGAACATCATGCAATACCCCATAAAAAAATTAATGAGTAATGATGTGAGGTATGCCTCACACTATCACGGTATTCTATCATCTAGGCTAATTAATAAATTGTAATAATTACATTTTCATATTGTAAAAATATTTTGTACAACGATTTGGGCGAAACAAATAATGTTATAAAGTTATAATTTCAGTCGAAAGTAAGTGATGTTGTCAAATAATTATAAGAGTAAATAATTATTGCCTATTTACAAATATACTATTATAATTGAAAATTCAAAGAAATTTTATTGAAGAAAAAAACTCCATGTTCATTACTGCCTTGTCGTAAATATATAACCAATCATGTGTGTTTTCCTGCAATATTATTCACCTATATATAAAGTTATTGACATCTATAATTGTTTATATGTGGGAAAATGTTATTCAACTTGTGTAGGGCATATGCATGCTGTCAACCACACCTCTAGTGTCCCATTTGATTTTATGATGCCTAAAATATAAGGCACCTAACAATATTAGGTAGGCAACACCATTTGGAACAATTGACATCACCCAAAACCTTTTAAATTCAAGTGCTGGCTGAGGTGCTGGTTGGGTCCATTTTATTTTTCTTGGTGGGGTGTCCCACCACCAAAGTTCTAAAGCATGCACATGTATTTTATATACAAATGTTGTCACACAGCTTCAAACGTGGTCCCCTTACCAACCACCATGGGTGCCAAATACGGATGGGACAGACAGTACTATCAGGCCTAAGCCCTGGGATGGGGCCGAGCATTGTATGTCAAAGCTCGAGGCAAAAGAATTGGTTGACAGTTTCTGGCCCAAAGATTTACCAAATCCCCACATCCAAAGGTGAATGTTTCTAATCCACTGTTGATCAAAGCTGGATGGTCCAAATCAGGATAGACCCCACATGATAGACAGTCCACATCAAACGACGGCCATAATGATGAGTAACCCATATCTAAGGTGAGCCCTGCATGATGGATGACCTATATCAGAGGTGGAGCCCACATGATGGACAATCCACATCAAAGGTGGGCTCTATCTACAAAATAGGAGGTGGATATTGAAGGTGGGCCCCATGTGATGGACAATAATATTGATGGTGGGCCCCACTTGATGGATGGCAACATCAAAGGGAGGCCCTACATAATGAATAGTGTACATTAAAGTTGGGCCATAGTGATGAATGACCCACATCCTAGGTGGCCCCATATGATGGACAACTCACATCAAAGGTGGGGCCCACATAGTGAATGGCCTATACTGAAGATTGGCCTCACATGATGGATGGTAGATGTAAGGAGGGCCGAAATGACACAAGGGATAATTACTTGTGATGTTGGAAACTACTGTGCTTTTTTATTTTTAAATGATAATTATGTTGGTTACCAAACATACTGAATCAATAAAAACCAAGATAAGATACTTATGGCATAAGTAGCTTACCATTCAAATGCCTCCTAATAGTCCGTGTGCTTGTGTTGCCCCTCATTGGGCATACACACCAAGCCCAAGTCCAATCCTAGGGACATGATGTAAAGCTTTTATTTGAAGCAATATACGGTCAATTCGCAGCATATGCTATTGGATCTAAACTATATAGATATAGTAAAAAATTTAAAATAGTAAAAAATTTAAAATAATAATAAAAGAATTGGGAGAGCCACTAGATCCAATAACTCTCCTTCGGGTTTAGATCTAATTCGCTAAACGCACTTGTAAGGTTGTTCCCATGGTATATTCTTATTTTCCAATACAAAAAATTAGTAAGGAGTTTTAATATAAGGTTTAGTTTTCTTATCAATTTTTCAACATGGGACAAAATTAAATCTAAATAAAGTAAGTTAGTTAACAAATACAGAATCATTTTAATTATTATTATTTAAAATCTTAGTTTTAAATTCTTTTAATCTAACACATGCTCTCCATGTGTGAGGCTCACCACATGCACCACTTAGGTCACACCAAGAACAAGCTGGCTGAATAAGACTAGTTCATTAATGAAGTGGACCACCCATGTGTTAGATTACCTAACTTGAGTTTGAAAATTCTTAAGATAGACCCGGTTCTACCATAATATGATTTAGGACGCGGATTTCCTGTTACTCCCTTTCAGAAGTTCCCGAGCTAGGATTCTATGTAGAGCCCACTGTGATATTTGTGAGAATTCCACCCCATCCATGAGTTTTGCAAACTCATTTTAGGATATGCAACAAGAAATTATACTGATCTAAAACTCAGGTGGGCGTAAAAGAGGAAACAAGGGATTTAATGACCACTGTTGAAATATTCGTACGGCTACAAAAGTTTTGCATCAGAATTTACCTTATAAACGGTTTGGATGACATATAAACCTCAAGGAGGAGCCAAGAAGGTTTCAACAATAGGCATTTCTTTCTCCAATTTCCGTCTCGTGTGGCCCATTTGATTTTTGGATCCGCCTAATTTTTAGGTGCGTGGGGTAAAATGAGCTCATAAAATTGATAGACGGGGTGGATTTCTCAGAAAGATCACGGTTAGACCTAACCACGTAGAAGCCCAGCTCAAGAACCTCCTGTTAAATTAATGCTTTTGCAGGAAATCCACGTCCTATGATTTAGGACCGCTCTTCTACACGTTGCAGGACAGTGAATCTGGGATGCAAAATATTGAAAATCACATTGACTAACAAAGATTTCTCCCTATTATTTCCTATCCTTTTTTCGACGAATGTTAACCGTTAAAACGTGCATTCAAAGCTCACTAGTTTTGTGTTACTCTCTCGATCAAATAGTCTCCATGGTGGGATCCACTATATGAACGGTCCTGATCAACTGCATCTAAAATAGTCTCCATGGTAGGATCCACTGTATAACGGTCCTGATCAACTACATCTTATTACGAACGTACGGTAGTGGGGTATCAGTTGGCTTTTCCAAGGTGAAAATTTCGAAGTGGCTGCTAGCAAGTACACCAAGACTCGCTCGCCTTTCTGCCCCACCACGTAATGATCCATACCGTTCATCTATTTCACTCACAATTGTGAATATTTTAAAAAATATGTTCGTAAATAATCCCCTCGAATGTAAAAATAAATAAAAACAATGGTCGACAAAAGCAGTTTCTAGGCTCCTTCAAATGGACGGTGAGATTCTCCATTAACGATTTTTTTTTTTTTTTTTAATAATTTAAATTATAGCAATCTCTATGTGAATGATCTAGTTCATGACGTGGTGGGCCATAGTTCAAATATCTAAAAACTCGAAGAATCGAACGAATCTATACTTAGCTGTACTCCATATTTAATATTTAAATAATGAAAATAATTTGTGGTGATAAATATTTAAAGTGAGATGCTCCAGTGCTCTCCAGAGCACTATAACTTATAGTGCTCCTAGTTAGATTGGTCCATTTCGACATTTTAATTGATTAATTGGAGCCGTCTATTAAGTTTAGAACACATTTCATGTTCTAATAGGAAAATTTCACTAATCAAACGAATAATCCGTCCTTGATTTGGCCTTATTTTCTTTAACCATCCTTTTGTCGAACTATCGATGGAATAATCATGATCGAGTAACAAAAGCGATTCTTCAGAATTTAAAGCAATCTGTGATGAGTTCTAACAAATAGATGGATCAGATTGTTGATTGGACCTGTTTTGTGTAAAAAATCTTGACCGTCCATATTAAAGGCCTTTGTTCAATGGTTACCATTTGTTGGATTTGTGCAATGTTTGCATGGTAGCCCATGAAACATGGGTTGTACCAAATGAACAACATGCACAGTCCAAGTGGATCCATGCAGCTACGAGCACTGGAGCATTTTTCATATTTAAAAATCTCAACTAGTCGTGGCCGAGTTTTGAGTTGACCAACCGAGTTTTAGAACCGTTCATGTGGCATGAATGTAAGGCAATCTGAACGGTCCAAATTGTGAACCTTATTTTTGGATGGATCGTACTCTAAATTTCTCACTGATCTGGTATAATCTCAACCATCCATCTTTGCCATTTGAGTTCGTACTATTGGTTTGATACGCTGAGTTCAGATGGCCCTTTTTTGAGAAATTTGCGAGAATACGACCCATTTATGGCCCATTTAGGAGGCTAAGCCCACCTCATTTTCCCTTGCGAGAATACGCCCCAGCTGTACGGACGCCTTTTCCAAAGGTCGAAAATGCCCCTGCTTTTTCCTCCAAGCGGATCGGCTGGTGCTCGAAAACCAGCGTTGACGCTCCTCGAACTCCTACGAACGGTTCAAAAGAGATCAACGTTACATGGGCCCCACAGTTATGTATTTATTATATCCACAACGTTCATCCATATTTTGAGATCATTTCGAAGCATTGTACAAAAAAAAAAAATTCATATCCAGAGAGCAACTGGACCACACCAGAAAGAGCAGCAGAAAATTGATTTTCACCGTTGAAACTTTTGTAGGGCCCACCATAACATTTATATTCCATCCAATCTATTCATAAGGTCACAAATACCTGATTGAAGAGGAAAATTTTTTTAAATAATGATCCAAAACTTCTGTAACCACTAAAAGGGTTTAAATGGTAGACGTTCAATTCCCCACTGCCATTTAAAGTGTGGTCCACTTGATAGTTAGATCTGTCTTATTTTCCATCTCAAGCATTAATACGAGTTCGTCAAATAGATGGACGGTTTGGATATAACATAGACCTCATGATGGGACCAAAAAAAACAAAGATTCGACATTGAAAAAAAAAAATCTGAATTTTATTTTATTTGATACAGATTTTTAGCTACGGATTATAACCGTAGCTAAATCGACCAAAATCCGTAGCTAAAGAGGCCTATCCAGGGTGGGCACGCCAAGCTAGCGGCCCCCCCGCGCGGCCGCGCCACTCGCTGACTTATCCGGCGGGGCCGCGCCCAGCTGCGGGCACTATGGCTATGGATTATAGCCGTAGCCATTGACCGTAGTGCAATTTTTTTTTTTAAGTTTTTTTTTTTTTTTTTAATTTTTTATACATGTAAAACTTTATTCTACCAATAATTTTCTCTAACACATATTTATATAAATATGTATATATAAGCGTATAAATTTTTTTTTTCCCTTTTTCATTTCTTTCTTTATTCATTTAACAAGAATATCTTCTAAACTAAAATTAGTTACTTCATGTACCCTATATGATTTTGGGGTAGGAGAAGCTACTTTAGCCAACCAACCTGGTTATTTTCCAAGATTCCATCAGGTCGATGGTTGAAAATCCATTTCATTCACTTAGCGGTCAATTTCATTCATGACCGTGAAGTGAAGGGGCATGACTATGAAATGCGCCGGAAATGACCGTGAAGTGCATGGAAATGAGCGTGAAGTGAGGTGAATGGACCGTGAAATGCGCGGAAATGACCGTGAAATGAAGGGGCATGACCGTGAAATGTGCCGAAATGACCGTGAATCAACACGTAATCGACGAGAATGACCATGATATGCATGGAAATGACCGTAGAAGTGAAGCGATTGGACCATGCGAAATGCACGGAAATGACCGTGAAATGAAGGGGCATGACCGTGAAATGCGTCAAAATGAGGCTGAATCAACACGGAATAGGCGGGAATGACCGTGATATGCATGAAAATGACCGTGAAGTGAAGCAATTAGATCGCGAAATGTGCGGAAATGACCATGAAGTGAAGGAGCATGACCGTGAAATGCGCCGAAATGACCGTGAATCAACACGGAAGAGGTGGCAATGACCGTGATATGCATGGAAATGACCGTAAAGTGTAGTGATTGGACCGAGAAATGCATGGAAATGACCGTGAAGTGAAGGGGGCATGACCGTGAAATGCTTCGAAATGACCGTGAATCAACACGGAATAGGCAGGATCAAGATTGGGTTTAGGTTTGGGTTTTCAAGTTTAGGTTTACGTTTAGGTTAGGGAGTTGAGATTAGGATTAGGTGTAAGTTTAGGTTTAGGGATTTGAGAATACGTTCAGGTTTTAGGTTATAGGTTATAGCTTTAGGTTAAGGTTATAGGTTATAGGTTAAGGTTTAGGTTATAGGTTAAGGTTTAGGTTTAGGTTTAGGCTAAGGTTTAGGTTATAGATTATAGGTTATAGATTTAGGTAATTGAGAATAAGTTAAGGTTTAGGTTTAGGTTTAGGTTTAGGCTAAGGTTTAGGTTATAGATTATAGGTTATAGATTTAGGTAATTGAGAATAAGTTAAGGTTTAGGTTTAGGTTATAGGTTACAGGGTATAGGTTTAGGTTTGGGTTTAGGTTATAGGTTATACGTTTAGGTTATGGGTTAAAGGTTTAGGTTTAGGGATTTGAGAATAGGTTTAGGTTAAGGTTATAAGTTTAGGTTAAAGGTTTAAGTTAATGTTATAAGTTTAGGTTTAGGTTTAGGTTATAGGTTTAGATTTGAGAATAGGTTTAGGTTATAAGTATAGGTTTAGGTTAGGTTGTAGGTTAAGGTTTAGGGAATTGAGTTTCGGTGATATGTTTAGGTTATAGGTTCTAGGTTTAGGTTAAGGTTTAGGTTGTAGTTATAGGTTTTGGGATTTGAGAATAGATTTAGGTTATAAGTATAGGTTTAGGTTTAGGAATTCAGGTTCGGGTTCGGGTTTATGTTCGGATTTAGGTTATATGTTATAAGTTTATGTTAAGGTTTAGGTTTAGGTTATAGGTTTTGAGATTTGAGAATAGGTTTAGGTTATAAGTATAGGTTTAGGTTAGGGTGTAGGTTAATGTTTAGGGAAATGACCGTGAAGTGAAGGGGCATGACCGTGAATCAATACGGAATAAGCGGGAATGACCGTGATATGCATGGAAATGATTGTGAAGTGAGGCGATTGGACCGCGAAATGCGTCGAAATCACCGTGAATCAGGACGGAATATGCGGGAATGATCGTCATATGCATGGAAATGGGGGTGAAGTGAATCGATTAGACAGCGAAATGCACGGAAGTGACCGTGAAGTGAAGACGTGGGACCGTGAAATGTGTCGAAATGACCGTGAATCAACACAGAATATGCGGGAATGACCGTGATAAGCATGAAAATGGGGGTGAAGTGAAGCGATTGGACCGCAAAATGCGCGGAAGTGACCGTGAAGTGAAGACGCGGGACCGTGAAGTGCGTCGAAATGACTGTGAATCAACACGAAATATACGGGAATGACTGTGATATACATGGAAATGGGGGTGAAGTGAAGCGATTGGACCGCAAAATGCGCGGAAGTGACCGTGAAGTGAAGACGCGGGACCGTGAAGTGCGTCGAAATGACCGTGAATCAACACGGAATATGCGGGAATAACCATGATATGCATGAAAATGGGGGTGAAGTGAAGCGATTGGACCGTAAAATGCGTGAAAGTGACTTGAAGTGAAGACGCGGGACCGTGAAGTACGTCGAAATGACCGTGAATTAACACGGAATATGCGGGAATGACCGTGATATGCATGGAAATGGGGGTGAAGTGAAGCGATTGGACCGTAAAATGCGCGAAAGTGACCGTAAAGTGAAGATGTAGGACCGTGAAGTGCGTCGAAATGACCGTGAATCAACACGGAATATGTGGGAATGACCGTGATATGCATGGAAATGGGGGTGAAGTGAAGCGATTGGATTGCAAAATACACGAAAGTGACTGTGAAGTGAAATGCACAGAAATGACCGTATATTGGCCGCATGCATTTCGCGGTCCAATCGCTTCACTTCACCCCCATTTCCATGCATATCACGATCATTCCCGCATATTCCGTGTTGATTCACGGTCATTTCGACGCATTTCACGGTCCCGCGTCTTCACTTCACGGTCACTTCCATGGATTTCGCGGTCCAATCGCTTCACTTCACCCCCATTTTCATGCATATCATGATCATTCTCGCATATTCCGTGTTGATTCACGGTCATTTCGACGCATTTCACGGTCCCGCGTCTTCACTTCACGGTCACTTTCGTGCATTTTGCGGTCCAATTGTTTCACTTCACCCCCATTTCCATGCATATCACGGTCATTCCCGCATATTCCGTGTTGATTCACGGTCATTTTGACGCATTTCACGGTCCCGCATCTTCACTTTACGATCACTGCTGTGCATTTCGCGGTCCAATCACTTCACTTCACCCCCATTTCCATGTATATCACGATCATTCCCGCATATTCCGTGTTGATTCACGGTGATTTCGACGCATTTCACGGTCCCGCGTCTTCACTTCACGGTCACTTCCGTACATTTCGCGGTCCAATCGCTTCACTTTACCCCTATTTTCATGCATATCATGATCATTCCCGCATATTTCGTGTTGATTCACGGTCATTTCGACTCAGTTCACGGTCCCACGTCTTCACTTCACGGTCAGTTCCGCACATTTCGCGGTCCAATCGCCTCACTTCACAATCATTTCCATTCATATCACGATCATTCCCGCATATTCCGTGTTGATTCACGGTGATTTCGACGCATTTCACGGTCCCCCGTCTTCACTTCACGGTCACTTCCGTGCATTTCGTGGTCCAATCGCTTCACTTCACCCCCATTTTCATGTATATCACGGTCATTCCCGCATATTCCGTGTTGATTCACGGTCACTTCGACGCATTTCGCGGTCCCGCGTCTTCACTTCACGGTCACTTTCGTGCATTTTGCGGTCCAATCGTTTCACTTCACCCCCATTTCCATGCATATCACCGTCATTCCCACCTATTTCGTTTTGATTCACGGTCATTTCGATGCATTTCACGGTCATGACCCTTCACGGTCACTTTCGCGCATTTCGTGATCCAATCGCCTCACTTCACAATCATTTCCCATGCATATCACGGTCATTCCCGCCAATTCTATGTTGATTCACAGTCATTTCGACGCATTTCACGGTCATGCCCCCTTCACTTCACGGTCATTTCCCTAAACCTTAATCTACACCCTAACCTAAACCTATACTTATAACCTAAACCTATTCTTAAATCCCAAAATCTATAACTAAACATATAACCTATAACCTAAACCGAAACCTAGCTATAACCTAAACCCAAAGATAAACCTGAACCCGAACCCGAATTCTTAAACCTAAACCTATTCTCAAATCCCAGGAGCTGATGGAATGAAATTGACCGCTAAGTGAATGAAATGAATTTTCGACCATCGACCTAATGGAATCTTGGAAAATAACCAGGTTGGTTGGTTAAAGTAGTTTCTCCTACCCCAAAATCATATAGGGCCTGTTTGGCCGCATAAATTGGATGGGATTGGAAGATAGATCCTAAGATTGGCTAGGCGAGCCAAACAGACACGAGATCCTGATCTCGGGAGATAGCAATCCCGTGGATCTTAAGACAATCCACTGACATCACCATCATTACCTTTAGGGCCTGTTGGCCGAGTATTAGGAGGAATGGGATCGCGAGATCCCGGGATATGCATGATGAGCCAAACAGACCTTGTGAACTTGTCCCGGGATAAGCAATCCCATGGATCTTAAAACAATCCACTGACATCACCATCATTACCTTAAAATAGATCCTATCCCTTAGTTGGAAGGAGTGGAAGGTAAAATCTCAGGATATGCCTGACATGCTAAACAGACCCAGTGAACTTGTTCCAGGATATAGCAATCCCATGGATCTTAAACCAATCCACTGACACCACCATCATTACCTTAGGGCCCGTTTGGCCAGGCGGATTGGAAGGGATTTGATGGTATTGGAAGGGATTAGAAGTTAAATCCGGGATTGGCCGGTCGTGCCAAACAGACCGGGTGGCCGGGCGTGCCAAACAGGCCCTTAAAATCCATCTCATCCCTCCTGATCTCATGGGATTCGCCCGGCCAAACAGGCCCTTAAATCCCATCCAATTCACCCTAATCCCTTCAAAAATGCCTGGGACGTGTTTGGTTCGGGGGATTGAAAGGGATTGGAAGGTTTAATCCCGGAAGCGAATTGACTGTGAAATGCGCAGAAATGACCATGAAGTGAAGGGGCATGACCGTGAAATGCATCGAAATGATCGTGAATCAACATGGAATATGCGGGAATGACCGTGATATGTATGGAAATGGGGGTAAAGTGAAGCGATTGGACAACGAAATACACGGAAGTGACCGTGAAGTAAAGACGCGGGACCGCGAAATGCGTCGAAATGACCGTGAATCAACATGAAATATGCGGGAATGACCGTGATATGCATGGAAATAGGGGTGAAGTGAAGCGATTGGATCGCGAAATGCACAGAAGTCACCGTAAAGTGAAGATGTGGGACCACGAAATGCACGGAAGTGACCGTGAAGTGAAGACGTGGGACCATGAAATGAGAATGGAATGGGTTTGAAGAAGTGAGATTTGGAGAATGAGGATTTGAAATGGATTTGGGGATGGATGTCTTATGAATGGGTTTTGGAAGTGATGGAGTGGGATGAATGGAGGAAAGGTTTTGCGATTTAGGATTTGAGAAATGCTTGAGAAAGGATTGTGGGAGATGTAAAGCAAAATGTGAAGTTGGGATTTGATTGAGAATGGAAGAGGGAGATATGATTGAGTGTTGAAAGGGATGGAGTGGAAGATGGTTGAGAAATGAGGAAGAGAGGTGGGTTAGGAAGGTGGAGAAGTGTGAAGGAGGAAGGAACCTTGGAGGTTTGGGTTTGAGGATGGAAGAGTGGGAGGTATCTATCTCTCTAGGGTTATAGAAGGAATGAAAGTGAGTGAGAGGAGAGGGATGAAGGTTTTTGGGAACTTGAAATGCCAAAAAGAATAGGCCCCACACGTATGTAGGTTGCAAAGGGAGGAAGACCAAGTTTTTTTTTTTGTATGATTACAAAATGTTTCTATTTCCTATAAGTTTTCTTATAATTTTAGTAACTTAATTATTTTTAAAATTTTTATGATGATTTATCATCAAGTTTCAAGTCATCTTACAAAATTTCATATCGTTTAGAATTGAAAATAAATTATAAAAATTCTAGGAGTAACAGCTGTCCGAAATAAAAAAATTTTGGATAGTTGACGGAATAGCTTAATTTTAACTATATTATAATTTTTATTTTATTTCTTTCTTATTTTTATATAAAACTAGACTCATCAATCTTCAATTTAATTTTTGAATCACCTAAATCAGAGTTGTAACGAATGAGATATGAATTTTTGAAGTTGATCGATTTTTGCAGGAAATTCCGGCGTGGGCACGCCGGTCGGGCGTGGGCACGTCGAGTCCCTGGAGGGTTGGGCGTGGGCACGCCGGTCTGGCGGGGGCACGCCGAGTCGCTGGAGGGTTGGGCGTGGGCACGCCGGGGCCGGGCGTGGGCACGCCGAAGTCCTACCTGAGACTTCCTTCTTTTGCGATTTCCCAGGCGCCGGTGAGGCCCCCCCGGGACGTGCCATATATGATTTTGGGGTAGGGGAAGCTGATCTACGCAATGAGCTTATTAGTTTCACGAAATTCATCCCGGTTAATGGTCGAAGTCCCCCTTATTCCCAATTCTACTATTCTTGGTGAATTTCTCTTCACCCTTGAGTCTTTATTCCGGAATGGGTCGGAATTATCAATCCCAGCCCGGTATTGACTTGTTCGGCCTAGGACGATGATTTTGACCGTCTAATCACTCAATTCTCGACTCGTTCCTATCAATGTCCGGGGAAAATTAAAGAAGGGGCAGGACCGTGAAATGCGTCGAAATGACCATGAATTAACACGGAATAAGCAGGAATGACTGTGATGTGACATCACGATCATTTCCGCTTATTCCGTGTTGATTCGGCACATTTCACGGTCAATTCCCTTCACTTCACGGTCATTTTCATGCATTTCATGGTCAATTCACTTCACTTCACGATTATTTCCATGCATTTCACGGTCATTCCCTCCTATTCCGTGTTGATTCACGGTCATTTCGGCGCATTTCACGGTCATACCCCTTCACTTCACGGTCATTTTCGCGCATTTCACAGTCCAATCGGCTCACTTCACGGTCATTTCTATGCATATCACAGTAATTCCCGCCTATTCCGTGTTGATTCACGGTCATTTCGGCGCATTTCACGGTCATGCCCCTTCACTTCACGGTCATTTCGGCGCATTTCACGGTCCAATCGCTACACTTCACCGTGAAATGTGTCGAAATGACCGTGAATCAACACGGAATATGCAGGAATGACCGTGATATGCATGAAAATGGGGTGAAGTGAAGCGATTGGACCGTAAAATGCGCGGAAGTGACTGTGAAGTGAAGACGCGAGACCGTGAAGTGCGTCGAAATGACCGTGAATCAACACGGAATATGCGGGAATGACTGTGATATGCATGGAAATGGGGGTGAAGTGAAGCGATTGGACCGCAAAATGCGTGGAAGTGACCGTGAAGTGAAGACGCGGGACCGTGAAGTGCGTCGAAATGACTGTGAATCAACACGAAATATGCGGGAATGACCGTGATATGCATGGAAATAGGGGTGAAGTGAAGCGATTGGATTATGAAATACACGGAAGTGACTGTGAAGTGAAATGCACAAAAATGACCGTGTATTGGCCGCATGCATTTCGCGGTCCAATCGCTTCACTTCACCCCCATTTCCATGCATATCACGATCATTCCCGCATATTCCGTGTTGATTCACGGTGATTTCGACGCATTTCACGGTCCCGCGTCTTCACTTCACGGTCACTTCCGTGCATTTTGTGGTCCAATCGCTTCACTTCACCCCTATTTCCATGCATATCACGATCATTCCCGCATATTCCGTGTTGATTCACGGTGATTTCGACGCATTTCGCGGTCCCACGTCTTCACTTCACGGTAAGTGAATGAAATGGATTTTCGACCATCGACCTGATGGAATCTTGGAAAATAACCAGGTTGGTTGGCTAAAGTAGCTTCTCCTGACATCACCATCATTACCTTTAAGGTCTGTTTGGCCAAACCAATCCCACGGTATTAGGAGGAATGGGATCGCAAGATCCCGGGATATGCATGATGAGCCAAACAGACCTTGTGAACTTGTCCCGGGATATAAGCAATCCCATGGATCTTAAAACAATCCACTGACATCACCATCATTACCTTAAAATTGATCCCATCCCTTGGTTGGAAGGAGTGGAAGGTAAAATCCCAGGATATGCCTGATGTGCCAAACAGACCCAGTGAACTTGTTCCGGGATATAGCAATCCCATGGATCTTAAACCAATCCACTGACACCACCATCATTACCTTAGGGCCCGTTTGGCCAGGCGGATTGGAAGGGATTGGATGGTATTGGAAATTAAATCCAGGATTGGCCGGGCGTGCTAAACAGACCGGGTGATCTGATCCTGGGATATAGCAATACCATGGATATTAAGACAATCCATTGACATCACCATCATTACCTTAAAATTGATCCCATTCACGGTTATTTCGACGCATTTCACCGTCAATTCCCTTCACTTCGCGGTCATTTTCATACATTTCACGGTCAATTTGCTTCACTTCATGGTCATTTCCATGCATATCACAGTCATTCCCACCTATTCCGTGTTGATTCACGGTAATTTCGGCGCATTTCACGGTCATGCTCCTTCACTTCACGGTCATTTCCGCGCATTTCACGGTCTAATCGCTACACTTCACCGTGAAATGCGTCGAAATGACCGTGAATCAACATGGAATAGGTGGGAATGACCGTGAAATGCATGGAAATGACCGTGAAGTGTAGCGATTGATCAGTGAAATGCGCGAAATGACCGTGAAGTGAAGGGGCATGATCAGAAATGCGCTAAAATGATCAGTGAATCAACACGAATAGCGGGAATGACTGTGATATGCATGGAAATCACGGTCATTCCCGTCTATTCCGTGTTGATTCACGGTCATTTCGGCGCATTTCACGGTCAATTCGCTTCACTTCATGGTCATTTCCATGCATATCACGGTCATTCTCACCTATTCCGTGTTGATTCACGGTCATTTCGTCGCATTTCACGGTCATGCCCCTTCACTTCACGGTCATTTCCGCGCATTTCACGGTCCAATCGCTACACTTCACCGTGAAATGCGTCGAAATGACCGTGAATCAACACTGAATAGGCGGAATGACCGTGGAAATCCATGGAAATGACCGTGAAGCGATGAAGCGAATTGACCATGAAATCGCGAAAATGATCGTGAAGTGAAGGGGCATGACCGTGAAATGCGTCGAAATGACCGTGAATCAACACGGAATAGACGGGAATGACCATGATTTCCATGCATATCACAGTCATTCCCACCTATTTCGTGTTGATTCACGGTCATTTCGACGCATTTCACCGGTCATACCCTTCACTTCACGGTCTGCCATTTTCATGCATTTCACGGTCCAATTCGCTTCACTTCACGGTCATTTCCATGCATATCACGGTCATTCCCACCTATTCCGTGTTGATTCACGGTCATTTTTACGATTTCACGGTCATGCCCCTTCACTTCACGGTCATTTCCGCGCATTTCACGGTCCAATCGCTACACTTCACCGTGAAATGCGTCGAAATGACCGTGAATCAACATGGAATAGGCGGGAATGATCGTGAAATGCATGGAAATGACCGTGAAGTAAAGTGAATTGACCATGAAATGTGCGGAAATGACCGTGAAGTGAAGGGGCATGACCGTGAAATGCGTCGAAATGACCGTGAATCAACATGGAATAGGCGGGAATGACTGTGATATGCATGGAAATCACGGTCATTCCCGTCTATTCCGTGTTGATTCACGGTCATTTCGGCGCATTTCACGGTCAATTCCCTTCACTTCACGGTCATTTCCATGCATTTCACGGTCAATTCGCTTCACTTCATGGTCATTTCCATGCATATCACGGTCATTCCCACCTATTCCGTGTTGATTCACGGTCATTTCGTCGCATTTCACGGTCATGCCCCTTCACTTCACGGTCATTTCCGCGCATTTCACGGTCCAATCGCTACACTTCACCGTGAAATGCGTCGAAATGACCGTGAATCAACACGGAATAGGCGGAAAGACCGGTGAAATGCATGGAAATGACCATGAAGTGAAGCGAATTGACCATGAAATGCGCGAAAATGATCGTGAAGTGAAGGGGCATGACCGTGAAATGCGTCGAAATGACCGTGAATCAACACGAAATAGACGGGAATGACTGTGATTTCCATGCATATCACAGTCATTCCCGCTTATTTCGTGTTGATTCACGGCCATTTCGACGCATTTCATGGTCATACCCCTTCACTTCACGGTCATTTCCATGCATTTCACGGTCAATTTGCTTCACTTCACGGTCATTTTCATGCATATCACGGTCATTCCCACCTATTCCGTGTTGATTCACGGTCATTTCGGCGCATTTCACGGTCATGCCCCTTCACTTCACGGTCATTTCCGCGCATTTCACGGTCCAATCGCTACACTTCACCGTGAAATGCGTCGAAATGACCGTGAATCAACACGGAATAGGTGGGAATGACCGTGAAATGCATGGAAATGGCCGTGAAGTGAAGCGAATTGACCGTGAAATGCGCGAAAATGATCGTGAAGTGAAGGGGCATGACCGTGAAATGCGTCGAAATGACCGTGAATCAACACGGAATAGGCGGGAATGATTGTGATATGCATGAAAATCATGGTCATTCCCGTCTATTCCATGTTGATTCACGGTCATTTCGACGCATTTCACGGTCAATTCCCTTCACTTCACGGTCATTTCCATGCATTTCACGGTCAATTCGCTTCACTTCATGGTCATTTCCATGCATATCACGGTCATTCCCACCTATTCCGTGTTGATTCACGGTCATTTCATCGCATTTCACGGTCATGCCCCTTCACTTCACGGTCATTTCCGTGCATTTCAAGGTCCAATCGCTACACTTCACCGTGAAATGCGTCGAAATGACCGTGAATCAACACGGAATAGGCGGGAATGACCGTAAAATGCATGGAAATGACCGTGAAGTGAAGTGAATTGACCGTGAAATGCGTAGAAATGACCGTGAAGTGAAGGGAATTGACCGTGAAATGCATGGAAAAGACCGTGAATCAAAACAGAATCGCCGGGATTGATCGTGAAATACATAAAAATGACTATGAAGTGAAGCGAATTGACCGTGAAATGCATGGAAATGATCGTGAATCAAAACGTAATCGCTGGGATTGACCGTGAAATGCATGAAAATGACTGTGAAGTGAAGTGCATTGACCGTGAAATGCATGGAAATGACCATGAAGTGAAGAGAATTGACCGCGAAATGCATGGAAATGACCGTGAATCAAAACGGAATCGCCGGGATTGACCGTGAAATGCATGTAATTGATCGCAAAGTAAATGAAATGAGCGAAATTGACCGCGAACTGATTGAAATTGACCGTTAAGTGAATGAAATGGATTTTCAACCATCGACCTGATGGAATCTTGAAAAATAACTAGGTTGGTTCGCTAAATTAACTTCTCCTACCCCAAAATCATATACGGTACGTCAAATAACTAATTTTGGTTTAGAAGATATTCTTGTTAAATGAAAAAAGAAAGAAATGAAAAAAATGTGAGAAAAAATTTTTTATATGCTTATATATACATATTTATATAAATATGTATTAGAGAAAATTGTAGGTAGAATGAAGTTCTCCATGTAAAAAATAAAAATAAAAATAAAAAAAAATAAATTTTTTTTTTTTTCATAGATTGGCACAGACTACAGTTTTGGCTACGGTTATAATCCGTAGCTGTAGGGGTCATCAGATGGGCGTGGCCACGCCGGATTAGCGCGCCCCCGCCGGATAGGGCAGCGAGTGGCGTGGGCATTTTAGTTCGGCGCGCTCACCCGGACAAATCCCTTTGGCTACGGATTGTGGTAGATATGGCTACGGTTATAATCTGTAGCCAAATATCTGCATCCAAGAAATTAAAAGTCTTTTTTTTTTTTTTTTTTTTTTTTTTTTAACATAGAATCTTTGTTGTTTTTTGGGTCCCGTCATGAGGTCCATGTTATATCCAAACCGTACATCTATTTGGCGAGCTCATAATAAGGCTTTGAGACGGAAAATAAGATAGATCTAACTGTCAAGTGGACCACACTTTAAAAGGCAGTGGGGAATTGAACGTCTACCATTGAAACCCTTTTACGGGTCACAGAGGTTTTGGATCATTATGAAATTTGTTTTTCCTCTTCATCCAGGTTTTTGTGACCTTATGCATACATTGGATGGAAAAATAAATGTTACGGTGGCCCTACAAAAGTTTCAACGGTGAAAATCAATTTTGTGCTGCTCTGTGGTGTGGTCCAGTTGATCTTTGGATATGATTTTTTTTTTGGGGATAATGCTCCGAAATGATCTCGAAATACGGATGAACGTTGTGGATATAATAAATACATAACTGTGGGGCCCATGTAACGTTGATCTATTTTGAACCGTTCGTACAACTCGGAGTACGACGAGGTCAGCGCTCGTCTTCCCGCTTGAAGGAAAAAGCAGGGGCATTTTCGACCTTTGGAAAGGCGTCCGTACAGCTGGGGCGTATTCTCGCAAAGGAAAATGAGGTGGGCTTAGCCTCCTAAATGGGCCATAAATGGGTCGTATTCTCGCAAATTTCTCCCCTTTTTTTTAAAAAAATAAATAAAATAATAATAAATAAATAAATTATATCATGACCTAGCATGAGCTAGAGAAACTGGGGAACGGAGTGGATTTCTCACAGACATCTCAGTGGGCCCCATATAGCTTCTGACTGCAGGAACTTATTGTAGAAAGGTATAGATTCCAGATTGATCTGTTGGGCCATTATGAATGGATCTAAGCCATTCAATCATTAGCTATTTTTCCAATGAATGTGGACTGCTGCTGTAGTTGCTAACCCTGTCAATGGCGGGTTCACCCCCGGGTCTACCGGCGGTCAAGGATGGCCCACATACTAAATCATAGTCCCTAGCCCGGACCAGGTTGTGGCCGGCCTAAACTAACAGGCTCCGGCCTGGCTCATGATGATTATCCTAGCCTAAGCTCAAGACCCACCACCTACTTTTCTGCAAGATCTGGGCTGTTCATTAGGTCTGCCCCATCATGCTGATGTCATAAAAATACTCTTCAACCTTAAATGGGTCGGGCCCATGTTTTGATCTTAAACATCGAATGCTCTGATTGAGGCATTCTGACGCCTTATGATGGATCGAATTTGCATATAGATCATACATCATGCATTCACACACACGCATAGTGCATTTCATTTCATCCCGTTTTTTTATTCCTGGTGGATCCCTCGTCTTGACTATCTTACGCCACTTGGAGCCCTTCAAACGTCGGATGATGGATTCGATCCATTCTATTTCCTCGTAGATACTTGGTGTTGACCGTCTTGCATGCACTTGGAGCCTTTTGGGCATCGGCTAACAAATCAAATCCATTCTATTTTATCACTTCATACATTACATTTTATTATATCATACATTTACATCCATCTCATACATCATTCAATAAGGGAACCTTAATTTCGACTGTTTAAATTTCCAAAAAGATCTTTAGGACATCAAGTGGCAAATTAGGCACGTTTCATTTCATCCAGCATCATCCAATCTTGACCGTCTAAAGCTTTGATCGAGGCCATTAAACACCGTATAACGGATCAGATCTGCATCATCCACTGTCAAACCCTGATTTTAGCCATCTAAATTTTCCAGAAAGACCTTTTGAACACTAGGGGATAAATCGGGTCTGCTCCATTGCATACGCATCTCCGATCTTGACTATCTAATACTCTAATCAAGGCTATTGGATGCAATATGACAAATCAGATCGACATATATCGATCACTCTATATTTTGACCTCCCAAAGTTCCGATCAAAACCTATTTGACGCCATATGATGGATCAAATATATCTTGAGCCATACCACAAGACCAAAATCTGCAAACGCAACATCCATTTGAACACCAGAAGGCAGGAATGTTTACTCAACATAATAAAAAAATAAATAGACACAAGATGGTTAACCAAACCTCACAGCTTCAGGCCGATCATCTTAGGAAAAGGATAAATCTAAAATAGTTATATATATATATATATATATATATATATATATATATATATATATATATATATATATAGACACACACACACACACACACACACACACACACACACACGTAGATTAGCATAATTGCACTCCAACTTGCGAAAGAACTTTTACAAATTACAGTGACAAAATCCAAAACTTGAATGGTTAACAACATAATTTAGACAACTCTAGTTCGGGACACTTATAAAACTATTGCATTGTACTATGGGAGATCCATAAAGCCGCAAAATGCGCAGACAATTGTTCATTACAAACAATAGGGGATCGTGCAATATCAAGAAAACTACTTTTTACATATCCAACATGTGCTATCATTGTAAGGCCGCTCATGCAGGTCCTTTAACCACTCAAACATCTAACTCATATATTTCTTCGATGCATACGCCAATCAACGACGTGAAATAGTTACAATTAGATATTGTAACATTTTTCCTACCCTCATGAATTCATTTGAGTTAAGCTTCTAACCAAGCAAGCTTCTCAATCATGACAATCTGGCAATTAGAGGAACCAATCGTCTCTCCATCTAATCCAAGTAAGGTGTTCGCTTTGGCATTCAGTTGTACCCTAACCTCTACCAAAAGGGGGCATCTGTAGACACCCCACAATCAAAACACAACCACATAGCTTGATAACTTCGGTGGGCCCTCAATCTAAGCGGATAAAATCACCACAGGGAGGCAACCAATTGTCTAGATTGAGTAGCTGGCGGTCCAGATTGAGAACATGAGTGCTGGCTTTTTGCACAAAGCCGGTTCTTCCAACGTCAGCTTTATGCAAAGTCGGTGCTGCTAGCGCTGACTGCGGTGTTTTTTTTCCTATCTCGCACTCGCCAGGCTCCGTCCCAAGCTTAGTCTCATGCTCGGTTGCTTTTATCTCTTTGACAAGCTCCCCAGGCTCTATCCCATGATCAATTGCACTTATCTCTTCAGCACGTGTCCTAGACTCAGTTGCGCTTGTCTCTTCAGCACGTTCTAGGCTTAGTTGTTCTTATCTCTTCAACAATGGTTTTGTTTGCCTGAGCTTGACATTGATGCCAAAGCTCAAGGCTTAAGAGAACCGAGCTTACTCAATCCCTATCCATTCAGCCTTATGCACCCCTCTCTAATTACCTATAAAAGGGACTACACCCTCACAATTAGGGACAAAGATAGAGAGAGAGAGCCCTGAGGGAGAGGGAGAAGAAAATCAGCCTGAGGTAGAGGCTTTTGTTATATAGATTTCACTTCGATCTCTTTTATTCAATTTCAATTTCAAAGCCAACCCCGTATTCTCGATCTATCATTTTCCAATCTATATATTCTAACCCCACTGCTTTGAATACTTGAGGTAGTAAGCTCTGCTCTGACATCACGTAAATTATGCTCTATAGTTGCCTCTCTTGAAGATATTTTCTATCCGAATACGTGACTTAAAGGAGTAATAAAAAACTTTGTGTTCTTTTTATTTTCCATACTTCTATCGAAAAACATTTTTTCTATTGTTAGCATTTCATTTTCAATTTGTCTTTTGTAGTTTAAACATCTGAATCTTAGTATTTTACTGAAAGTTCTTTAAATCCCCTTTGAAAGCATACAACCCTATAAAGTAGAGAACATGTTTGACACAGGTGGTAAAAGGGTGCCTAATCTCTTCATTTTTCATAACCGAGACCCTTACCCAGAATCTATGGCATAGACCTATCTAAGAGTCACTTGAGTTAGAAATTCTTAGATTTTTCAATCTCAAGGCGATTCCATGGATTTTAGGCAACCATGGACTATGGAGCCTTTCTTTAATTAGTGGTGACTCTAAAATAGTGCTTAGTTAAGCTATTCCATCAATCTTGTGAAAGATAGTATACAACCTAGAACTATACCGGGTTATTACAAACCAAGTGCACCCCCCGGGGCTCATCGTTTAATGACAGAAGCATGTTACATAAGGGGTTATGAACGGTATAAGTATAATTATTAGCTTCTCTTCTCAATCCAACCCTCCATGAGGTTCATGTATGGAGGACTTAGTCATGATGGGTTTTAGTACTGGATCCGGATAGACTTTGGATCTGGGTCTTCATATGCTACCGCTCTTATCGACTAAACACTTAAAAATCATTAACCTATCTTCTCAACCCCTTTGCGAGGTTCGGGTATGGAGGTCTTAGCTATTCATTTCACTGGATTTGGATAGACTTCGAATCTAGGCAGACTTCGGATAGAGGCCTTCATATATTATCGCCTATATCAACTGAGCTTACAATATTCATATATCTATCACCACACACATACACACACACACACATCCATCATTCGAATCATGCAACTATCAGACGGTCTGGCTTGGATGCTTAGTGGGCAACCCAGGGGAAAGTTACCTTGAGCGTTCACTGGATATAATTTTGAGTGTAAGAGAAGGGCATGGGAGTCCATTCACACAGGCCCACAGATGAGGGTGGGAAGGGGGGAAGAGGCACTCGTGTTGCACTCCCTTCTAAAGCAGGGAGCCTCCCACATGGCAGGCAGGGCTCCCTCCTTTAGGAAGTGAGCTCCCTCAAACATGTGGAGGCTCTGCCTTGGTTGGTGTCAGCTACTGTATTTTTTAGATTTTTAAATGAGCTTGGCCATATGGGCTTGGTTAGGGTTGGTTTTGACAAGGTGAGTCAGTAAGGTAGGTTGACTTGGTGAGTCGACTCAGCGGTTTGAGTCGACAAGTTGAATCGGTGTGGTTAGGTTTTGGATTAGGTTTAAGGTTTGGATTAAGTTTAAGGTTTGGATTAGGGTTTGAGATTTGATTTAAGGTTTGTATTAGGGTTTGGGGTTTGAATTAAGGTTTGGGGTTGAGTTTTCCATCCAACCTGATCAGCTTGTCAACTTAGGGCGGGGTATCTACCGAGGAAAATGTTCAATGGTACAGACTCATCACACACAATGTGTATGATCCATGAATTTAGGTATCTTAACTTTAGCTAGGTCTTGTAATGTATTTCGCATCTAACTTGTCTTACTTTATTCCTTTTGAAGTACAAAAGCCTCAATAAAGCCTCTCAATTTTTACATCTCAATCATTACCATCTTATGTATACACAATTCCGATGAGTAATAACCAAAGCATTAACGAAAGAAATGTATATGATTTAAAGGGCATGTATTCCAACAATTTATACTATGACCCAAATCTAAGCCTAAATCTAGGACCATTTATGGCACCATGGGCTGGGATTGGTCCCAAGTTTCCAGTGGGTGTGCCTGTCTGACTCTCTGTTGTTTGAGCCGTATCAGTTTCAGTCATAAACGAAGCCAAGAGTGAGTCAAACCGAGGCAGGGTGAGCCACAGATAGCTTAGCTCCTGATTCTAAATTTCAAGCCCAAAAAGTAAATGGGCCTAACTTGGTCCTACCCTGTAATGCCCTGAAAATCGGGGGTCGAGTAGCAACTCAACTCCCGAGTTCCAAAACATCACTTATGCAACATATATGCTTATGATTCAATGTTGTCTGTGTTAGTGCATTAATCATGAGTAAGATTATACCAAAACAGTAATTCATACTCCAGATCAGTTGTAAAACGCAAGCGGAAGACTGAAAGATATAAATAAACGTATATAAGTCAAAAAATCACGATCGGTCTCCAGAGTATGAATACATCACTGAGTCACCATATACATGTAATAGTCTCAAAAATCAAAATATCAAAATAGTACAACTATAATGATAATCCCTGTAGCCCCGTCAATCTGGATAGCCTAAGCGAAGCCACCGGAGAACTGCTTATAAGAGAACTCGTCCTGATCATTGTAGTAGTCAGGCTCCGCCTCAGGGGTTACGCCGTCATCCGAAATCAAGACAGAGTCTGGTTGGTGTTTAAAACATCGTCCCGTAACGTGGGAGTGAGTGATCAACTCAGTGGAACAATAAAGCATAGGTTAACATGTTATCAATTCAATCAAGCAGTAATGATAAAGTAGTAAATCACACATCCCTAAGTACTCTTGTTAATGCAAGAATGGTATGAATGTATGATGCATGCCCTCGCCTACGCTCCCTCAACGACTTCATCTCACGTTCGCGCATGAACAACACTGCCTCAGTGCCTGACCTACTACGCCTGATCGCACGCATAATGCAGTGCATGCATATGATTACCAAGTTCTTATTAGTCCTTTTCATACAGCAGGGTTGGGAAACTAAGGTACCTCCCTTATGTCATTTCCCAAACAATGATTCATTCTAGTGTCGTCAGTCTTAGGAAATCTCATACGATGTTTTGGTTCTAGGTCGCTGCGAAGGGCTTGTCACCAAATCAGTGCAGGCCTAGTTTATACTCTAGATGCTACGGAAAGGCTCGCCGCCTTTACGCAAACTCAAAGTATACTCGAGGTCACTACAAAGGGCTCGTCACCAATCAATGTAGGTCGACAGCTCAAATACAGTATCCCATACCACCGTATTCAGCTCACGAGTCTGGGTTGCTCACTGGTCACTACAAGGAGGCTCGTCGCCCCAGCATAGGCCGACAGCTCAACCACGGTGTCCCATACCACTATGTCCGGCTCATGAGTCTTAGCGGATCGAGGTACCAAGGTTAACGGGATTCCATTGGTGAGTTTGGTACCTTAAGTTCAAGCAGTAGCATCCATATATGGTGACCATACATCGGCACATCGGGTTACTAGACAGGCTCGACTAACATGAGCGCACCCAAAGTTGATTGACATGAAGTGCATAAGCTCTCCGTGTGGCCTAACCACTGCCGATAACTTTTGTACGACTCGGGTTCGTCAAACACGTCCTATGTGGCGAATGAATCTCAGCCACGACTTCAAGCCTATTACCGATTACCTGGACTATAACATAGCCCCAATCACATTCAATCCTTAACCAGAAAAATATGTGGAGTAGTCAAAGCAGAATTAACAAAGTAATTCAAACATGTTAACAAGCATGTTATAAAGCACAATGTAAGCAGGAAATACAAACACATACATTTCATAAGTAAGCGATTAAATTAAACAACTTGCATGGAGGAAATCATACGCATCTCTAAGGTAATTGAGAATCCCATCTCAACACCTACCTTAAGCACTATCATCTAAGTACTTACTCATACAAGCATTTTCACAAACACTTAGAATACACTTATTAACATACATAACGCATATTGGCCAAAACATGTATTAGGGCGAATTCTTTCGCCGAGTAAGTATTATACATATACCTAGCATATACACACAATAATTAATCATGGCAAACACACTTTCATATTCTGTATATATATGGTATTTTCTGCAACTATACCGAATACACTAAACACCCACTACCAAAAAAATGGGCAAAGGATACAGACAATGTAGGTTTTTAGCTACGGATATAAATCCTAGCTAAGATGCTACAGATTATATCTGTAGCAAAAAGTTTGCTACACCATTGAAAATTGACGGTCCTGTACAGGACTTTTTGAGACCCACCACAATATATGTGTTCTATCTAATCCATCCATCTATTTTTAAATATAAGTTTAAGTATCATCCCAAAAAATGAGGTATTTTTAAGGCTCAACTGGACCACACGATAGGAAATAGTAGAGATTAAATCACATGTGATGTCTATGGTGTGGTCCAGTTGGGCGTTCAATATACCTCTTTTTTGGGATCATAACCTAAATATATTTATAAAAATAAATGGACGGAATGGATAAGCCCTATACATCATGGTGGGCCCCACGTAGGTACCCAATCCACGCCCAATTATTTTAGGCGCGCGCAAAACATAACCGCGCGCCCAAACGAATATGAGGCCATTTGTCCCCTTCTATTCCTCTCTTTCTCACTTTCTCTTTGCGCCCAAAACGGAGTCCCCTCTTTGCGCCCTAAACCCTTTCTCCCTCCCTCTCTCCCTCTCTCTCAATCATCCCATTTTCGTTGGGGCCAAGCGGCGCCGGTTCGTGATCCCGTTCGGCTACCTCTCCCTTTATGTTGGGGCCAAGCGGCGCCGGTTCGTGATCCCGACCCGGTTCCTCAACCTCCCGATTTTCGTCTCCCTCCTAAAGAAAGCAAAAGAGGAGTTCGGATTCCAGACGTGCGGTGGCCTAGTTTTGCACTGCGAGGTGGGTTTTTTCAAAGGGGTTTTGAAGATTCTCGAGAAGGACGAGCAGAGATTTTGTGGAGTAGAACTGGAAGAGGTTTTTAAGACTTTTTCCGAGGTTAGTTTTGATCCTTGCAAGGAAACGATGGGATCTTGCCATGGCTTCACGGCCCTGTTTCAGAAGACTAGGGTTTGACAGTTTTGGATGGGTTTTTGCTATTTTGATCCTTGCAAGGGAACGATAGGATCAACCTCCCGAAACATGCATACCAAATGTTTGAAATGATAACTAACAGAAACTTGGTTTTTTCTTGTTGTTTTGTGCCTCATGTTACTCCAACTGTTAGTCTTTGTTGATTGTGTTTAAGATTTTAATTTCTAGGAAATAATTATGCCATGTATTGAAAGAAGTGCAAATATTCCAGCAATAATTAACTCTGTAAGGAGCTACAATTGTTCTATTAATAGGCTAGAGTTTGAGAAACAATGGCTACAATACCAATGGTTTCGGTTTTGCCCCACCTGCTTCTCTTCTGGCTGAGTCTTCAAGAAAGGTTTAGTGTTATAATTCATGCTGATTTTTGCATAATGATTTTGACATTTCTCTATAAATATGACTGATTGTTGTTTTCTTGCAATCGGATGAGGTTCTCTTGCCTGATCCATTTGATAGCTAACATGCTGTTTTCATGCTAAAAATTGGAGGAATCAAAGGTTCACAAACATGATAGATTAAGTGTTTACCTCAGTCACATTGTTTTTTGCAGTTAGTGATTTTATAAAGTTTCTTTCACCAACAGATCCATTATCGTTTCTTGACCAATAAAATTTCTGAGTTGGCAGTGCCTTGAGTATATGAAGGTTCTTATTGATTCAAGTAAAGATGAAATTAAAATTTCATGTATTTGAACTTCAAAAACATCTGTCTCCATGAACTTTCTACCTTTCTCTCTTTTGGCTATTGATGGCTGGTTAACCTTTGAGCTTGTTGCAGATCAAGATGAGTTCATATTTCACAGTTTCTCTTATCAAACTTGTTTAGGCAAATTGGTTAGGAGGATCATATATTGGTTCCCTGGAAGCATTTGATGGGGAATTGGTTTCCCTTTCGCCAATGGGATATCTTTGAACGTGGATTTGTCAAAGGTTTTCTCTAATATTCCTTCTCCAATTAAAAGATGAATTTACCTCTATCATCTATTTGTTAAGAGGCAGAGATTCCAAAATCATCTATTGTATGTATTACCTGATCTTTATAGGAAGAGATGCAAATTTTGGGCAGGCAGACAAAGAATGACCCTTGCCTTATTGGAGAGCCTGGTGTCGGGAAGATAGATATTGCAGAAGGGCTAGCTCAACACATTGCTAATGGGGATGTACCGGAGATTATTGAAGGAAAGAAGGTGAGGGATAAAGATCATTTGATAAATCAACTCGAGTTTAAGAACCTACAAGGTTCTATGCTACTTGGTTTCATGCTTGTTTTGAATCTATTTTTCTCCACTTTCTATTTTTAAAGATTCTTGAATTTGTTGGTTTTGATTTTTCTATAAATCTCTTGTTTCTTTTACTTTTAACTTCTTCTTTATTTTTATTTATTTTTATTTTTATTTTGTAATGGCCATTCTTGATAATATTGTATGGGTTTAACTTTTCAAAAATAAAAAGATGGTATGGGTATGAAAAAGTGGTAGACACTCATATGGTTTTGTAGATATTGTTGCATAAGGAATATGATACTTATTCATTAACTATGAACATGAGCCACCAGCTTTGAAATTGAATCTATCATTAGTCTCTTTACAAAAGGGCGGTTACCTGATCTTTATAAGAAGACATAAATGTGTTGCCTTCAGTTTCATATGTTTATCTCATAGTTAACAATACCCTATTTTTCACCAACATTCATTTACCATGTGTGTTTTATCTATGAAACTCACAGTGATGTTTGTGTTCTATCTACTCTATCCATTCCCTTATCTTCACACATCTCCTTACCATCTGTCTGTTTTGTTCAAAAGCTTACAAGAAATGTATTATCTATTAGTCCACTCTATATCCTTTTTTCTATACGACTCTGTTTTCAAGAACTGCAAATGGAGAACGTAATTAGTAGTGGGCATCAAGAGCTGGGGCTATATCTCTTTGACTCTCATACTTGCTCTCAAGTTACTAGTTTTTCTTTTCTTTTTTTAGTGTGAATAGAAAACTTCGCAAGTAGCATTGTCACTTTAGCCATCCCTCATTTCAATTACAAAAAATGCTGTTATTTATTTCTATTAGTTGTAATTCATTGTCATGTGATATTTGGATGGAGACTGGCACTCTATTTTTCAACAAAATGTACTCTTTTTTTGTTTTGCCACAATCAAAAGGCTAGAATTGTCCTAGCTAGAAGACTTTAATACTCTACACAAGGAAGAATTTAAAGCTGCATGGTTGGTCTCACTCTCATCTTATATTCCATCAGATGTCCATACACATGGTTGGCTGGCAACATGTGACATGTGTAAAGTTAATTACTTCTGGGGCTCAAAAACCACCATCTTAGTTAAGTTATTGAATGCAAAAAATTTCTCCCATTATTTAGTTACACCAACAATCTGCATTTTTAGCAGCAGTAACCATTAGTTAGAACTTACTAAGTTCTACTAATTGGAGTGGCAGGTTCATATGTGTAACAAGCTTGCTAACCATTAGTAGGACTTGTTGACCCAGTGGTGTTTCCCGCTGTGACATATGTGAAAATGCACCGAGTATGCATTCATTTTATTTTTTATTTTTTGCTATGAAGGTCCTTTTCCTTGAACTTAAGAAAGAATTGAACTTATTTTCATTCTTGGAAACTGGATGTAGCGTTCTTTTACTGCAATATAGATGGGAGTTCCCTTTGCTTGCACTGTGACATGACCGTACATGTTGGAGGTAAAAGAACCCATGGAAGATATCTACGGTTGAAGCAGAGGGTAGAGGTTAGTTTTTGTTCTAGAGTTCCCTTTTTTGTCTTCTATCAGTATTTACTTATGATGTAGTGCATCTTGATTTTCCAAAATCAATTGAACTCCATTGCTCAACGCTTACTATCCTTTCTTTGAATGCTTGAAGATGTAATGAGACTTGAAAATCTCAATCATTTACAATCCAACAACCGCTTTACATGCCATCACATGTGCCTAGATAGAAAACAATTGCAAGATCCAAGCTGTCCATCAGTTCGGCCTTGTTCCTAGTCAAATTAGTAGTCGATCCATCAGATGGAGCAAAGTTTAGAAAACAAATGGACATCTAAAACATGCTTGGACAACCATCAATTTGTCCCATATGTAGTGGCCTACACAATCATACAGATGGGCCATAGCCCAAAAATCAGGGGAATCGACTATGTTAGTCATCTGATCAATGGTACAAATGGACTTAATGCAAAATTGAGTGCACTTACAGAGCTTCTGTTGGGTTTTTGCAATCCACACATTTGAATCATCATATATGCTTATGATTTTAATGCACCAAAAACCACCCATGCAATCTCAGCCTTGCAAATGCGTCAGCATATCAAGCTCATGGACTTGACATGGATATGTTTGATGTCGCCTAGGTGCGGAACCAGTTGTCCATTCCAATGTTACCAAGATCACCAACCCACCTCATTCTTTTGACAAAAAAGAAAATGAAAAAGAAAAAAGAGGTGGCACTTCTAGCAGTCATAGATATTATTATCCTCAGCCCCTAGAGATGCTAAATAGATAAGAAAGATTTAGTGGGGTTCTATTGCATGGCTGGCTGATTTGTTTTGCGTAGCAGGCTGATTAGATTGTGTTGTCTAATTAGGAGGCTTGGGTCTCCTTGCTGATAGGCCAATTGTGGGGCTTGGGGGCCCAGTTGATGTGGCTCGGCCTGCGTCACCTTTCTTCGATCTGACACTTGCTCCCATGCAACTAGATTAACCTTTTCTCTATCCTCATTCTTGCTCTGTAAAACATATGTTTAAGGATTTGAACCTTTGATCTTGTGCCTAATTCAGAAGTTCATGTTTCACAGTCTATTTGGAGTTGTGGTGGTGATTGTAATACGGATAAAGTGAACTGACTAATACCACATTCTTTGGGTCACACATGACTAACTTCTATATATATGAAGATAACCTAGAATTAAGAAATCTATTTTGAGAAACCTGGCATTCAGAGTCTATTATATTGAAGAGATAGTGGAAAATCATGCAATATACCGCATTCTTAGATGGTTTATTGCTATTCATTGCTGGGTAAATTCAGGTCCATTTTATACCACATCCAGCGATCTTACATTCATCTATTATGCAGTTGCTGTGGATTTTCTTTAGATTCAGCTTGAGTTCTTGTACGTCTAAGTTTGATTTATGACAATCCTTGCATTGTCCGATATGTTTTGTATCAATGTGTGGGCTTTATTGATATTTATATCAATTTCTGCATTGAAGAAATGTGATCTTTGCTTCAATGCAAAATTGGTTTTTTAGTATATGTGGTTTCATAATGTTTATAAGCAACATTGTTATGTAAGAGCACCGTGTGTGTGTTAGTATACCTATTTACTGTTTACAATCTAATGCGAAGGCCATCCGGTGCTTAAATGGCATGTTAATTTGATTCTGTGCAATGTTTTACAACAACACTTGATTATGATTATCTAACGTTTGTTCCAGCTTATCTCATGGAAAGTAAATGCAATTCTGTTTTTTTTTTCTCTCTTTTTCAAACAATGTGTTTAACACCCTCGATTTGCTGAAACCAACTTTTGTGTAGGACTTGGATATCTCTCATGGATCTGTATTGTACAATGTTGACGAACTGACTATTCGAAGTCTTAATGGTTGCAGGGTTGCAGATCAAATTCTTTGACTTGTTCCAAATGTTGAGGTAGAAAAATTAAATACTTCACCATTGGACCGTCTATAGTGTTCATAATTGCTTCACTGCTCGAACTACGAAGTTTTTCTATTTTACTCTTCTTCTTCTTCTTTTTTTTTTTTTTTTTGTGAATGCTGATAGAGTTTCCACAAGTACAAATGCATGTATAAGGGAGTTCATGTACGTGCCACAAGTGCACCAGTCGTCACATGTACCAATATGGTGCGAAGGTACAATATCCAATCCATCAATCGGAAGGGTACCATTACATAGATTCCCTGGCCCAAGAATCAGTCACCCACCGCTCAAGTGCCAACGCGCTTTGCAAAATAAGTCCATCCAAATTGCTCCCAACATAATTGCCCACCGCTTAGCATACCAGCTTTATTTTTGGGACAGAACATCTGCATATAGACAGGCCCACCAGATGGACAGCTTGGATATTGCATGTATAGCACGTTGGCACGTGGAGTGTAAGTGGTATGCCTTGTACATGTGTAGGTGTACTAAAGTTGTGTCTATATAGATGTATTTATATATGCGTGAATGGTTGAATGCATATATGTTTACATGCATATATGGTATGTATTATTCTATCTATTTATTTATTTTTGAAAATTTTTCTGTCATTGGTAGCATTTCCAAATGACTCTCAGGTGCTTAAAGTTTTGGGCCAAAAGGCATGGTGTTTATTCAAATGTAAGTCGGCTTCCTTGATCCTTCTTTTGCTAAGTATTTGCTCTTGAATTTCAGATTGACCATTTTACCCTTTGTCCCTTCTCTTCTTTGTTCAGGTTACTGGATTTCTTGGCGGTGTGAATTGGGCACTCTTAGTTGCTTGTGTTTGCCAGCTTTATCCCAATGCAGTTCCTAGCATGCTAGTTCCCAGATTCACGAAAATTATGTTGTTCATTTAATTTTTTTCTGAAATAGTTTCAGTAAGTATGTTGTTCATCTATTTTTTTTTTCATTGTAACTTTAATCGAGAAACTTATTTTGGTTTTACTTGTGGACTGCAGAACACTATATTAAGACCCGGCCTACAATTTTCTTATGTTATATAAAATCCGAGGTGTCATGGCTATCCTTTACTCAAGAGGCTTATATCTTACATAACAACAAGGTAAGATCTCACAACTTCTCCATTTTTTTTGCTATACAAAGATGCAAACGACCTTTGTAGGTTCGGGCATTTGCAGGTTGGCCTGGAACTCGAGTCCAGCAGCTTCAAGTGGTCCTTGATGGTTCTTCCTTTTGCTTCCCTTTCTGTAACGCCCCAGAAAATCGGGGGTTGTGCATACGCTCGACTCCCGAGTCTCCGAGTGTCACTTATCATCAATTTTATGGTTTTATGACTTTCGAGTTTAAATGCGCAGCATGGAATTAATTGAAACATGAGGCACATCCACAACTAGTCTACTGAACTGAAAGAAAACAATATATACAGGTTCAAGAAATATAAAAGGGCCGCACAAGGCAAAGCCCAACAAAATCGTAAAGAAAATCATATGCCTATAAGAATGGTACGCTGAGCCCATGACTCAACGCTCTAGAATCTAGTCTCCTAAGCCGCTGGAGAGCCGCCCATTAACTACAAGTAGGAGAGTCCGTCCTCCTTGTCCAAGCTTGCCTCGCCAGGCTCCTCATGCCCTGAGTCACCTGCATCTATGAATGAGTCTGGTTGGTGTTTTAAAACACCGTCCCAGAGTGGGAGTGAGTGATCAACTCAGTGTGAACTATTAGTCTCAAGTTACAACAGGCATCAATTAAATTATGAATTTAATGAAAAGAAAACATTCATAAATACCTAACTAATCTTGTTAATGTATATGCATGATAGATGATATGATGTATGCCCTCGCCACAACACTCCCTCGAGCGACTCCGTCTAACGATCACGTATGTCAACACTCCCTCAAAGCGACCTCGACTTCCGAGTCGCTACCCTAACTAATGTATGCAGTGATAATGTTAACCAAGTTCTTAGTTAAGTCCATTCATCCAGCAGGTTTGAGAATCTGGTACACCCCACGTATCAATGCCCTAAACGGGTTGCGAGGCCAAGACCCCCCAATGCGTGAGGCCGAGACCTCGCAGTCCGTGATCCCGTCGGGTTCCTCATCCCCGACTTCAAGCACATGAGGAGTGCCGAGAGAAAGGGATCGCTCGCGGTCACTACGGGGAGGCGCGGCACCCCAGCGTAGGCCGACAGCTCGGACACGGTGTCCCATTCCACCATACCCGGCTCACGAGGCAGTGGACCAGAAATCAAATGGTTATCGAGGGGCTACAACGGTTGTAGGGTGTTCCAGGTTCCATTACATGTGTGAGCAAACATAGTTAACAATCAGAATTTGTCAATAAGTAGACTAAACCGCACGAGTCAGGCGAGCACGAGACGGACGACATCGGGTACTAGACCCATGCAGTCGAACTGCTGCCGCCCATACGCACTCATCCAACTTGCGTGTTTAGTCTTAGGGGAGTCCAACCAGAGGGACTACCGCCTAACCTCGTGTTCCTGACCAATCCAAGGGTTCGACGATAATTCATAGCATGCCATCATCAAGGTTATCAACTAACATACAGCATCATGTTGCATAAATCCTACCATATAATTCAATGTCCCTAACAAGCATAATACATTAATACAAACAAAGTGCATGTGAGAAGTGTGGGTTGGCGAGGAAACGAACCGATTCCTACGCCTCTTAGACTTAAAATGTGCCAAGGCAAGCATCATACAAGACATGAACAACAACATATGAGGCAAATTAAGCAACACATAAGCATATGATCATCTACTATATCACCAAGCATGTGAGGGGCACAAATGCGAACATAAGAAAGAAAGCCAACAAACATGCGATTCTACACATCACCAAATGATACCCAAATCCTAGGGTCTCTCGAGATTTCACAACCACTTTACTCAAGCAAGCAAAATCATTAAACACATAATAAAATCGGTGCTAGGCCACCTAAGATTAATAGTCCGCACCTATAGATTGTTGGAGACTTGAAAAACGACCTAGAGATGCCGAACCCGGTGCCGATCGGCCGGAACCCCTAAAGCAACATTTATATGTTAGAATCCTAAATAAATCCCTCCTCATCACAAGGGTTTCAACGAAAATGGGTGGTGGATCTTACCTAGATGATCAACGGAGTGAAAAGGGCGGTTGTAGATGAGGAATCCTTCTTTGAGAAGATGTAGGGAGTTGTGGGGGTTTGATTTCCTTGGCCCACCTTGCTCTTCTTTCTTCACTCTCCCTTCCTCTCTCCTTCCTTTCTTCTTTCTCCCCTTTCTCTCTTCTCTCCCTCCCTTCTCTAGGGTAAAATCGTATGGGGAGAGGGGGTGCCCAAATAAGGCCTTTATATAGTGCCAGTTTTGTTGCAATTGGCCCCGAATGTTGGGTCTTTACTATACTAACCCTATGGGAGGGTTTTTCTAGCCTATGGGGTGTACTAGTCGATATACACCGTAGGATAGTTAGTCCTAATGATGATCTACGTATGGACACAATCGGTCCGCCATTTCGACGCGCCGATCGACAGACATGATTAGAAGTCTATTCAACGGTCACCGATGGTCGATCGGGGCCGCGGCTATACGGATGTGAGCGGGAAAATATCCTTAATCCACGGGTAAGGTTTGGTCGTAAACCGACGGTCCGAAATCCCTAACTTGGCATAAGAGTGGACGACTCAAATCACTTAAGTTCCCACAATTTCCCAAACTAGCCTTCTAGGGCTCCCTATTGAAGTTGGGGTGGCCCTAACGCCCCTCTGGCCACCAAATTCGGCGTGTAGGAGCCTTATAGCCCGATTAGGGCCCATACAAAAATTGAGGACGAACGGATGAACGGATATATGATCTGAGAAAGCGTTTCTGACCTTTAAGTGGTCCTGTGGGGGCCATTTTGGTGATTGGAGCATTTCTGATGGCCCTCTGGCCATGAAATTTATAGGATGAGTGGTCCATGGCCCGATGAGGGGCCTTACAAAATTTGGGAACGAACAGATGCGGGGTTTGGTCGTACGGGTCCGATTCGCGATCAACGGTCATCGTGCCACGATCGGGGCCCAGATTTGGTGGGAAGGCGTTGAAAAATACATTAAACCTTCACCGTAAATTTGGAAGAAATCTGACGGCTGGAAGACCCGGAGTCTCAGTTTCTTTTATCAGTGCCAGATTTTAATCTGACATTGGTGGGGCGCATTGGGCAAGCGCCAGATGGTACTTCTGGGTGTCCACTGGGTCCACAGTCCGCGATGGACCACAAGCCCAGTGAGATCTATGATTTTCTAAAGTTTTAGATTTTTCTGACCCTTCTCGGTCGCTGGGTGGCCCACACGGGCTGCTGTTAAGTGTAAACGGGCCATCTGGCTTGGCGGCCCGCACTTGGTCCCATCATAACTAGACTGGTCCATCCCAGTATAAACTAACATTGAGTGTTAATGGTCGTTAAGTGATATTATAAGTTAATAAAAATAAATAAATAAATAAATTTCAAGGATTTTTGGAAATCCAAAACAGTGAAAATCCGGGATGTTACAATCTACCCCCCTTAAAAACAATTTCGTCCCCGAAATTGCTTAAGGGTAGTAAGTAAGGTTTCATTATTTCATTTGCCTAGGTTTTGTTGAATTCAAGTAAGGTGTGTACTATCTATACTAGTTTGGCTCATTCTAGTCTACCCCCCTTAAAAGTTTTCGCCTTTGAGGTTTGAAAACAAATGTCAAAATCATTATTATCGTATTAAGAGGTTGTTGGTAAAGTTTACCTAATAGTGGTATATTTTACCCTTTTAGGATCGGGCTATTACGGAAAGACAGTTGTGGTAGGCTTGATCCCATACGTCGATCCTCTGCCTGATCAGGGTAGAAAGATCGTTGTATCCCTTCCTAGTCCTGGTAGATCATGGTCTTCTGCTCGGTCAAAGCAGTGAGTCCGTTGGTGTTCACCCAGGATTAAGAATTGGGTCAAGCCGCGAATACATCGTAAGTGTATGGTCTCGTGATTCCGTAGTCCGATCAATCTTAACATTTGGAAGACATCAAAATTCTTTAACAGTTCAAGCTTCACATTCATAATATTTTTGTGGGTGGTGAGTTTCCCGCGATGCCTATGATCAAACGACTGTCCTAGAGGGGTTTCCATGACCTTAAGGTTCCTCTTGACATTACCATTTTGATTCTATGGTTAGTGAGTTATGAGCAAATCACGTTTTGGTTTCATAAATTTTTAACAGGAAAGGAAGAATCGAAAGTTTTAAGGTATTCTGGTGGTTTAGAGTGCTAATAACATTAAGATGGACGCAATAAGGCAATCATACATACAAGCATTTATAAGGTGACAAGAAAATTTAAAAACAATCTATACATTCATATTAAATTCAAAGTGCCATTAGTATGGCTAGTTACATCATATAACATGGATTACATAGTTCTCTAGACATTCCAACATAAGGAAAAAAATAACTTAGTCAAGCAAACGTCCTAACTATCCTTCAACACAAGCAGGTAGAACTAATCGACTCAAAGCAAACTACTAATTATCGGAAAGGTTATGCTACTACTCTTTTGGATCGGGCAAAGATGGGGGTACTTCTTCCCCATGAGGGAAGGAATCACCGGAATGGGGAAGAAGGAAGTAACGGTTGCTAGGAATACCATTTTCCTCGGCAGGGAAATGGATTTCGGATGAGAATGTAGGTGAGGGTGGGAGGGGAGATCCTAAGGATGGGTTTGGGAAGGACTTGAAAATGTGTTTAGAATTTGTTTGGGGAAAGTGGGGTGGAATGGGTTTGAGAAAATGAAATTTGAGACAAGTTAGAGTGAAGAGGATTGATGTTGGGTTTCGAGAGTAAATGGGTGAATGGAGTGGGATTGTGGAAGGTTGGAATGTGTATTTGAGATGAATTGGTGGGAGTAGAGGAGGGATTGGGATGAATTTTGTGTTGGGTTTTAGAAGTGGTTGTGTAAGTGGGGTTCGATGGAAGGGGTTTGAGATGGGTTATGGAAACGAAGTTTGGAGATGGGAAAAGTGTTGAGAATGGTTTTGAAGTATGGAGAGTTGGGAATGGAGTTTGAAGTGAATGAGCGAATAAGCTTTGCATGGATATTTTGTAGGTTTTGGGATCAAGGAGGGTTTAGGGAAAGTATGTGGGAAATGAGGTTGGGTTAAGCATGAGAAGAGGAAATAAGGGTTTGGAGTGAAGGAGTAAAGGGGATGTGGCTCAAGTGAATGTGTTTTGAGGATTGGAAGATGGAATGTTGAGAGGGTTGTGGAAGATGTGGTTTGGGTATGAAGAAGAAGAGGTGGGTTTTAGAGAAGAAGAAGAGAAGTGGTGGAAGTGGGATGCCTTTGTATGGTTTCCTTGGAAATGGATTGAATCTTGGAGAGGGAGAGGGTTCTCCCCTAGGGTGTGGGAGTAGTAGAGGGTATTGTGGGATAAGAAATTGGGTATTAGTGCCCTTAAGTTGCAAGAGAGGAAGACCCCACTCGTGTGTACATTGAAAGGGAGGAGGGGACCTATCTCGTAACGTTTCTTATACTTTTAGTAACTGAATTATTTTTAAAATTTTTATGATGATTTACCATTAAGTTTTAAGTCATCCCACAAATTTTCATATCATTTGAAATTGTAAATAAATTATAAAAATTCTAGAAGTAGTCACCACCTAAAATTAAGGATTTTTGAATAGTTGTCAATTCACTACAAATATAACTATATTATAATTTTTATTTTATTTTTATTTTATTTTTATATAAAACTAGACTTATTAAGCTTCAATCTGGCTTTCGAATCACCTAAATCGGAGTTATATTGAAGGAGATATGAATTTTTGAAATCTAACGAAAATTACAGAAAACGGGCCGCCCGGCCCGCTGTGGCCCGCCCGGCCGCTGGACTTCTGGGCGTTGCGACGCCGGCTGGGCGTGGCGACGCCGGCCCGCTGGACGTCTGGGCGTGGCGACGCCGGCTGGGCGTGGCCACGCCAGTTCTCTGGCCTATTGGACCTTATAACTCTTATATCTCGCAAACCAGAATGAGTTACATGATGTGCCATATATGAATTTGGGGTAGGAGAAGCTACTCTACGCAATGGACCTAGTAATTTTGCAAGATTCCATCAGGTTAATGGTCAAAAATCTATTTTATTTATATTTTTACTATTTATAGTAAATTTTTGTTCGATTATAGATTTTCATCCTTTGAGCTTTGTAGTTATGTCAAATTTGAAAGTGCTTAGAGAAATTAGAAGGATAAAGTGGTGGAAAGTGAGTTTTTTTTTTTTTTTTGAAAGAAATGGGTCAAAGTGGATGTTGGTGGATGGATTTGGGTTGGATATGAGAAGGAAGAGATGGGAGTTTGTTGGAGGAAAGGGATTTGAGAGTGGGTTTAAGAAAAATGGATTTGATGAATGGGAATTGAGAAATGTTTAGGAAATGAGTTGAGGAATGGAGTTTGGGAAAAAATGGGGTTTTGAAGAAGTAGGGTTTGAGGATGGATGTTGGAAGTGTATTTTTAAAATGGATTTTTGGAATTTGTTTTATAGATGGGCTTTGAAAGTAATGGAGTGTGGGGTAGGGAAAGAAATGAGGGATTTAGGTGCTTAAAATGCAAGAGAAAGGCCCCCACACGTGTGTGCATTGAGGAGGGAGAGGTGGCTCGTTTTGGGTGCGGACGTGGCAACGCCGACCATTGGGTAATCGGGCGTGGGGAATGCCCGCTCGACGTAGGCATGCCGGGACCTGCTTGGGTTCCCTTATTTTATGATTTCTTGGGTGCCAGTAAGGCTCCCGAGAAGGTACTATATATAATTTTGGGGTAGAAAAGGCTGATCTACGCAATGGGTTTGGGGTTTTAAAAAGATTCCTCCTAGTTAGAGGTCAAAATTTGATTTTTTTTTTTTTTACATCCCTCCTATTTCCCACCAAATTTCATTCGCCCCTACTACTTAATCATCCCCGACAAGGGTTGGAACTATTTTTCGTTCAAATTATAGTTGTCCCGTTGGACTTTGACGATGGCTTCAACTGTCCAATTGTTCAGTCCCTGACTTATTCCTCCCAATGGGTTGAGGTCCCGTAAGACTCTCGGACCTATTTCCTAACATCCATGCTCTCCCTTGCTTCGAAATCCTAATTCGTAGGAAGTCTTACCATCCACCTAAGATTGCCGGTTCGAGGTCTAGGATGGATCCTAACGTCTTAAATCTCTGTTGCATTTCCTAATACGTATCCTCTCAAGTCAGCGGACACGTTAGCGAGCTCATGACCCATGGCCCAATTGATTCCAAACTATTGCTTTGATACCATCTGTAACGCCTCGGAAAATCGGGGGTCGTGCATACGCTCGACTCCCGAGTCTCCGAGTGTCACTTATCATCAATTTTATGGTTTTATGACTTTCGAGTTTAAATGCGCAGCATGGAATTAATTGAAACATGAGGCACATCCACAACTAGTCTACTGAACTGAAAGAAAACAATATATACAGGTTCAAGAAATATAAAAGGGCCGCACAAGGCAAAGCCCAACAAAATCGTAAAGAAAATCATATGCCTATAAGAATGGTACGCTGAGCCCATGACTCAACGCTCTAGAATCTAGTCTCCTAAGCCACTGGAGAGCCGCCCATTAACTACAAGTAGGAGAGTCCGTCCTCCTTGTCAAGCTTGCCTCGCCAGGCTCCTCATGCCCTGAGTCACCTGCATCTATGAATGAGTCTGGTTGGTATTTTAAAACACCGTCCCAGAGTGGGAGTGAGTGATCAACTCAGTGTGAACTATTAGTCTCAAGTTACAACAGGCATCAATTAAATTATGAATTTAATGAAAAGCAAACATTCATAAATACCTAACTAATCTTGTTAATGTATATGCATGATAGATGATATGATGTATGCCCTCGCCACAACACTCCCTCGAGCGACTCCGTCTAACGATCGCGTATGTCAACACTCCCTCAAAGCGACCTCGACTTCCGAGTCGCCACCCTAACTAATGTATGCAGTGATAATGTTAACCAAGTTCTTAGTTAAGTCCATTCATCCAGCAGGTTTGAGAATCTGGTACACCCCACGTATCAATGCCCCAAACGGGTTACGAGGCCAAGACCCCCCAATGCGTGAGGCCGAGACCTCGCGGTCCGTGATCCCGTCGGGTTCCTCATCCCCGACTTCAAGCACATGAGGAGTGCCGAGAGAAAGCGATCGCTCACGGTCACTACGGGGAGGCGCGGCACCCCAGCGTAGGCCGACAGCTCGGACACGGTGTCCCATTCCACCATACCCAGCTCACGAGGCAGTGGACCAGAAATCAAATGGTTATCGAGGGGCTACAACGGTTGTAGGGTGTTCCAGGTTCCATTACATGTGTGAGCAAACATAGTTAACAATCAAAATTTGTCAATAAGTAGACTAAACCGCACGAGTCAGGCGAGCACGAGACGGACGACATCGGGTACTAGACCCATGCAGTTGAACTGCTGCCGCCCATACGCACTCATCCAACTTGCGTGTTTAGTCTTAGGGGAGTCCAACCAGAGGGACTACCGCCTAACCTCGTGTTCCTGACCAATCCAAGGGTTCGACGATAATTCATAGCATGCCATCATCAAGGTTATCAACTAACATACAGCATCATGTTGCATAAATCCTACCATACAATTCAATGTCCCTAACAAGCATAATACATTAATACAAACAAAGTACATGTGAGAAGTGTGGGTTGGCGAGGAAACGAACCGATTCCTACGCCTCTTAGACTTAAAATGTGCCAAGGCAAGCATCATACAAGACATGAACAACAACATATGAGGCAAATTAAGCAACACATAAGCATATGATCATCTACTATATCACCAAGCATGTGAGGGGCACAAATGCGAACATAAGAAAGAAAGCCAACAAACATGCGATTCTACACATCACCAAATGATACCCAAATCCTAGGGTCTCTCTAGATTTCGCAACCACTTTACTCAAGCAAGCAAAATCATTAAACACATGATAAAATCGGTGCTAGGCCACCTAAGATTAATAGTCCGCACCTATGGATTGTTGGAGACTTGAAAAATGACCTAGAGATGCCGAACCCTAGGTCGATCGGCCGAACCCCTAAAGCAACATTTATATGTTAGAATCCTAAATAAATCCCTCCTCATCACAAGGGTTTCAACGAAAATGGGTGGTGGATCTTACCTAGATGATCAACGGAGTGAAAAGAGCGGTTGTAGATGAGGAATCCTCCTTTGAGAAGATGTAGGGAGTTGTGGGGGTTTGATTTCCTTGGGCCCACCTTGCTCTTCTTTCTTCACTCTCTCTTCCTCTCTCCTTCCTTTCTTCTTTCTCCCCTTTCTCTCTTCTCTCCCTCCCTTCTCTAGGGTAAAATCGTATGGGGAGAGGGGGTGCCCAAATAAGGCCTTTATATAGTGCCAGTTTTGTTACAATTGGCCTCGAATGTTGGGTCTTTACTATACTAACCCTATGGGAGGGTTTTTCTAGCCTATGGGGTGTACTAGTCGATATACACCGTAAGATAGTTAGTTCTAATGATGATCTACGTATGGACACAATCGGTCCGCCATTTCGACGCGCCGATCGACAGACATGATTAGAAGTCTATTCAACGGTCACCGATGGTCGATCGGGGCCGCGGCTATACGGATGTGAGCGGGAAAATATCCTTAATCCACGGGTAAGGTTTGGTCGTAAACCGACGGTCCGAAATCCCTAACTTGGCATAAGAGTGGACGACTCAAATCACTTAAGTTTCCACAATTTCCCAAACTAGCCTTCTAGGGCTCCCTATTGAAGTTGGAGTGGCCCTAACGCCCCTCTGGCCACCAAATTCGGCGTGTAGGAGCCTTATAGCCCGATTAGGGCCCATGCAAAAATTGAGGACGAACGGATGAACGGATATATGATCTGAGAAAGCGTTTCTGACCTTTAAGTGGTCCTGTGGGGGCCATTTTGGTGATTGGAGCATTTCTGATGGCCCTCTGGCCATGAAATTTATAGGATGAGTGGTCCATGGCCCGATGAGGGGCCTTACAAAATTTGGGAACGAACAGATGCGGGGTTTGGTCGTACGGGTCCGATTCGCGATCAACGGTCATCGTGCCACGATCGGGGCCCAGATTTGGTGGGAAGGCGTTGAAAAATACATTAAACCTTCACCGTAAATTTGAAAGAAATCTGAGGGCTGGAAGACCCGGAGTCTCATTTTCTTTTATCAGTGCCAGATTTTAATCTGACATTGGTGGGGCGCATTGGGCAAGCGCCAGATGGTACTTCTGGGTGTCCACTGGGTCCACAACCGCGATGGACCACAAGCTCGTGAGATCTATGATTTTCTAAAGTTTTAGATTTTTCTCGACCCTTCTGTCACCGGGTGGCCCACACGGCCGCCGTTATGTAAACGGCCATCCATCGCTTGGCGGCCCGCACTTGGTCCCATCATAACTAGACTGGTCCATCCCAGTATAAACTAACATTGAGTGTTAATGGTCGTTAAGTGATATTATAAGTTAATAAAAATAAATAAATAAATAAATTTCAAGGATTTTTGAAAATCCAAAACAGTGAAAATCCGGGATGTTACACTTTCCATCACCTTTGATAATGGAAAGTGCAGTGATATCATGGAATCCATATACTCTAGTCACATTAACTCATTACCAGCCAAACTCTATTCACTTAAGATGTTGCTTACAATTGCATCTTAGTCACAGCTAGTTGTGTTTTGTTTTGAAGGATTTTAGCTCCAGGTTTCACATACTAATCCAAGTACTAACAAAATTATTACAATTTTGGGTGGGGTTAGGTTTCTTCTAAACATCAAATCACAAGCATCCTTCTCGCAGATAACAGTGGAACTTGAAGAACTCCTGCAAGAGGTTCGGGTAAAATCTTTTTCCTAGATTCAAGCATCTGGTACATCTCTTGTCAAGAATACACATGATTGGAGTGGTCTGGCCATTTGGACAGGCCATATTTATGTATTTGCTCGAAATTGATAGAGCAGACCCGGATGTGCGTCGGAGCTATCCAGAAGAGCGGGAGTCCCTGGAAGGTGAGAACCGCTGCTATGACCATGATGAAGTTGTCCATTTTCCATGGACAGCATTAAAAGGGCCTGACCATTTGGACAGGCCGTGTTCATGTATTTGCTCGAAATTAATGGAGCAGACCCGGATATGCGTCGGAGCTATCTGGATGAGCGGGGGTCCCTGGAAGGTGGGAACCGCTGACCATGATGAAGCTGTCCATTTCCTATAGACAACATTGGAAGGGCCTGGCCATTTGGACAGGCCGTGTTTATGTATTTGCTCAAAATTAATGGAGCAGACCCGGATGTGCGTCGAGCTATCCGGATGAGCGAGGGTCCCTGGAAGGTGGGAACCGCTGACCATGATGAAGCTGTCCATTTCCTATGGACAGCATTGGAAGGGCTTGGTCATTTGGACAGGGTGGTGTTTATATCTGTATTTGCAGGGACCACACCCTTAACCTATAACCTAAACATATTCTCACATCCCAAAACCTATAACTACAACCAAAACCTTAACCTAAACCTATAACCTATAACCTAAACTCAATTCCCTAAACTTTAACCTACAACCTAACCTATTCTCAAATCCCTAAACCTAAACCTACACCTAATCCTAATCTTAACTCCCTAACCTAAACCTAAACCTAAACTTGAAAACCCAAACCTAAATCCGATACCGAACCCGAACCCGATTTCCTAAACCTAAACCTTAACCTATTCTCAATTCCTAAACCTATAGCTTATAACCCGAACCTAAACCTATAACCTAAAACCTAAACCAAAACCTATAACCTAAACTAAAACCAAAACCTATAATCTAAACCCGAACTCATTCTCAAATCCTATAACCTAAACCTATAACCTATATCCTAAACCAAAACCTATAACCAAAACCAAAACCAAAACCTATAGCCTAAACCTAAATCAAAACCTATAACCTAAACCTAAACCTTAACCTAAACCTATAACCTATAACCTAAACCAAAACCAAAACTTATAGCTTAAACCCGAACCCATTCTCAAATCCCAAAACCTATAACCTAAACCAAAACCAAAACCTATAGCCTAAACCCGAACCCATTCTCAAATCCCAAAACCTATAACTTAAACCAAAGCCAAAACCTATAACCTAAACCCGAACCCATTCTCAAATCCCAAAACCTATAACTTAAACCAAAACCAAAACCTATAACCTAAACTCCGAACCCATTCTTAAATCCCAAAACCTATAACATAAACCGTAACCTAAACCTAAACCTATAACTTATAACCTATAACCTATAACCTAAACCAAAACCTATAACTTAAACCAAAACCAAAACCTATAACCTAAACCCGAACCCATTCTCAAATCCCAAAACCTATAACATAAACCGAAACCTTAACCTAAACCTATAACCTATAACCTAAACCAAAACCTATAACTCAAACCAAAACCAAAACCTATAACCTAAACCCGAACCCATTCTCAAATCCCAAAACCTATAACCTTAACCTAAACCTATAACCTATAAGCTAAACCAAAACCTATAACCTAAACCAAAACCAAAACCTATAACCTAAACTCGAACCCATTCTTAAATCCTATAACCTAAACCTATAACCTATAACCTAAACCAAAACCTATAACCTAAACCTATAACCTATAACCTAAACCAAAACCTATAACCTAAACCAAAACCAAAACCTATGTCCTAAACCCAAACCCATTCTCAAATCCTATAACCTAAACCTATAACCTATAACCTAAACCAAAACCTATAACCTATAACCTAAACCAAAACCTATAACCTAAACCAAAACCAAAACCTATAGCCTAAACCCGAACCCACTCTCAAATCCAAAACCTATAACCTAAACCTAAACCTTAACCTAAACTTGAAAATCCAAACTTAAACCTAAACTTGAAAACCTAACTTAATCTTAACTCCCTAACTTAAACCTAAACCTAAACATGAAAACCCAATCTAAAACCCAATCCCGAACCCGAACCCGATTTCTAAAACCTAAACCATAACCCATTCTCAAATCCTATAACCTAAACCTATAACCTATATCCTAAACCAAAACCTAAAATCAAAACCAAAACTAAAACCTATAGCCTAAACCTAAATCAAAATAACCTAAACCTAAATCAAAACCTATAACCTAAATCTAAACCTTAACCTAAACCTATAACCTATAACCTAAACAAATACTAAAACCTATAGCCTAAACCCGAACCCATTCTCAAATCCCAAAACCTACAACCTAAACCAAAACCAAAACCTATAGCCTAAACTCAATCCATCCTCAAATCCCAAAACCTATAACTTAAACCAAAGCCAAAACCTATAACCTAAACCCGAACCCATTCTCAAATCCCAAAGCTTATAACATAACCGAAACCTTAACCTAAACCTATAACCTATAACCTAAACCAAAACCTATAACTTAAACCAAAACCAAAACCTATAACTTAAACCCGAACCTATTCTCAAATCCCAAAACCTATAACATAAACCGAAACCTTAACCTAAACCTATAACCTATAACCTAAACCAAAACCTATAACTCAAACCAAAACCAAAACCTATAACCTAAACCCAAACCTATTCTCAAATCCCAAAACCTATAACCTAAATGTAAACCTTAACCTAAACCTATAACCTATAACCTAAACCAAAACCTATAACTCAAACCAAAACCAAAACCTATAACTTAAACCCGAACCTATTCTCAAATCCCAAAACCTATAACCTAAACCGAAACCTTAACCTAAACTCAGAATCCTATAACTTAAACCAAAACCTATAACCTAAACCAAAACCGAAACCTATAACCTAAACCCGAACCTATTCTCAAATCCTATAACCTCAACCTATAACCTATAACCTAAACCAAAACCTATAACCTAAACCAAAACCAAAACCTATAGCCTAAACCTAAATCAAAACCTATAACCTAAACCTTAACCTTAACCTAAACCTATAACCTATAACCTAAATCAAACCTAAACCTAAACCTATAACCTATAACCTAAACCATAACCTATAACCTAAACCAAAACCAAAACCTATAGCCTAAACCTAAATCAAAACCTATAACCTAAACCTTAACCTTAACCTTAACCTAAACCTATAACCTATAACCTAAATCAAAACCTAAACCTAAACCTATAACCTATAACCTAAACCATAACCTATAACCTAAACCAAAACCAAAACCTATAGCCTAAACCCGAGCCCATTCTCAAATCCAAAACCTATAACCTAAACCTTAACCTAAACTTGAAAACCCAAACTTAAAACCTAAACTTGAAAACCTAACCTAATCTTAACTCCCTAACCTAAACTTGAAAACCCAATCTAAAACCCAATCCCGAACTCCGAACCCGATTTCTAAAACCTAAACCATAACCCATTCTCAAATCCTATAACCTAAACCTATAACCTATATCCTAAACCAAAACCTATAACCTAAACCAAAACCAAAACCTATAGCCTAAACCTAAATCAAAACCTATAACCTAAACCTAAACCTTAACCTAAACCTATAACCTATAACCTAAATCAAAACCTAAACCTAAACCTATAACCTAAACCAAAACCTATAACCTAAACCAAAACCAAAACCTATAGCTAAACCCGAACCTAAACCTAAACCTTAACTTAAATGTATTCTCAAATCCCTAAACCTAAACCTACACCTAATCCTAATCTCAACTCTCTAACCTAAACCTAAACCTAAACCTAAACTTGAAAACCCAAACCTAAACCCGATCTTGAACCCGAACCCGATTTCCTAAACCTAAACCTTAACCTATTCTCAATTCCCTAAACCTTAACCTAAATGTATTCTCAAATCACTAAACCTAAACCTACACCTAATCCTAATCTCAACTCCCTAACCAAAACCTAAACCTAAACTTGAAAACCCAAACCTAAACCCGATCCCGAACCCGAACCCGATTTCCTAAACCTAAACCTTAACTTATTCTCAATTCCCTAAACCTTAACCTAAATGTATTCTCAAATCCCTAAACCTAAACCTACACCTAATCCTAATCTCAACTCCCTAACCTAAACCTAAACCTAAACTTGAAAACCCAAACCTAAACCCGATCTTGAACCCGAACCCGATTTCCTAAACCTAAACCTTAACCTATTCTCACTTCCCTAAACCTTAACCTAAATATATTCTCAAATCCCTAAACCTAAACCTACACCTAATCCTAATCTCAACTCCCTAACCTAAACCTAAACCTAAACTTGAAAACCCAAACCTAAACCCGATCTTGAACCCGAACCCGATTTCCTAAACCTAAACCTTAACCTATTCTCAATTCCCTAAACCATAACCTAAATGTATTCTCAAATCCCTAAACCTAAACCTACACCTAATCCTAATCTCAACTCACTAACCTAAACCTAAACCTAAATTTGAAAACCCAAACCTAAACCCGATCTTGAACCCGAACCCGATTTCTTAAACCTAAACCTTAACCTATTCTCAATTCCTACACCTTAACCTAAATGTATTCTCAAATCCCTAAACCTAAACCTACACCTAATCCTAATCTCAACTCCCTAACCTAAGCCTAAACCTAAACTTGAAAACCCAAACCTAAACCCGATCCCGAACCCGAACCTGATTTCCTAAACCTAAACCTTAAATTATTCTCAATTCCCTAAATCTATAACCTAAACCTAAAACTTAAACCTAAACTTAAACCAAAACTTATAACCTTAACCTAAACCAAAACTTATAACCTAAATGTATTCTCAAATCCCTAAACCTAAACCTACACCTAATTTTAATCTCAACTCCCTAACCTAAACCTAAACCTAAACTTGAAAACCCAAACCTAAACCCAATTCCGAACCCGAACCCGATTTCCTAAACCTAAACCTTAACCTATTCTCAATTCCCTAAACCTTAACCTAAATATATTCTCAAATACCTAAACCTAAACCTACACTTAATCCTAATCTCAACTCCCTAACCTAAACCTAAACCTAAACTTGAAAACCCAAACCTAAACCCGATCTTGAACCCGAACCCGATTTCCTAAACCTAAAGCTTAACCTATTCTCAATTCCGTAAACCTTAACCTAAATGTATTCTCAAATCCCTAAACTTAAACCTACACCTAATCTTAATCTCAACTCCCTAACCCAAACCTAAACCTAAACTTGAAAACCCAAACCTAAACCCGATCCCGAACCCGAACCCGATTTCCTAAACCTAAACCTTAACCTATTCTCAATTCCCTAAACCTTAACCTAAATGTATTCTCAAATCCCTAAACCTAAACCTACACCTAATCCTAATCTCAACTCCCTAACCTAAACCTAAACCTAAACTTGAAAACCCAAACCTAAACCCAATCCCGAACCCGAACCCGATTTCCTAAACCTATAAACTAAACCTTAACCTAAACTTATAACCGATAACCTAACCTATGGATTTTGCTATAGTTTAGAAGATTTGTAGGTACATTTTTTATTTCTTTATATATAATTGTTTTTTTCAGCTCTTTTTTTTTTTTTTTGGTCTTTCTTCCTTTTGAGATGTGTACAAAGGCATGCTTATTTGATTGTGTCTACAATTGTTGTTTTATACAGGCTGACAAGCTAAAGAAGTCAGTGGATGATGAAATTCATTTTCTCCAGGGAAGGGTTTTAAAACTTGAAAGTGATCTTGTGTCAAGTCTACAGAAGTTACATATGCAGTTTCAAGGAAAAAAGAAGCTTTATCTTCTGTGTTTGCTGAACTTAACCGTCTGAAGAAAGAAAATTTTGTAAAAGCGCGAGCATTATTTAATGCATGAGGGCACGCCTTAGTTGTAATTCTTTTGATAGGTTGAGCAAAGTGAAGTATTGTTTATTTAGAAATGTGAATGTAGGATGCATTGTAGATTTGATTGCTATTGTAATAAATGCATCGTTTTTTTTTTCTATGATTGCATTAAGCTTAGATGAGTTATCAATCATAGCAGGTTCTTGCAATGGAACAGGAAAATAGCTACGAAATATAATCAGTAGCAAAGCTACACTTTTTCGCCGTAGCTATTACTATCTATTGCTATGGATTATATCTTTAGCTATTGGTATCTATAGCTACGGATTATATCCGTAGCTATTCGTATGTAGTGCTGCAACTACTGTAGATATTGGTGTATATTGCTACGGATATAATCCGTAGCTATTGGTGTATATTGCTACGGATATTATCCGTAGCTAATGGTATCTATTGCTACGAACATAATCCGTAGCTATTGGTGTATATTGCTACGGATATTATCCGCAGCGAATGGTCTCTATTGCTACGGAAAAGATCCGTAGCTAATTGTATCTATTGCTACGGATGTTGTCCGTAGCTAGACTTTTAGCTACCCCACCAATTGCGATGGACGTGATACGGACTAGATCCGTAGCAAAAACCCTTTTGCTACGGATCTAGTCTGTAGCCTTTGCCCATTTTTCTTGTAGTGACCACAAATTGCATACATAACTGAATTGCAAAACGAACATAACATTTTGCATGTGAAATAACACCCAATTCATGAACCTATTATTATCCGACATTGAAAGCGTTGAAAACCATAACCTAAGCGTCTATAGTCCGCTCCGTATGCCGTAGAAGTGAGTAACGGACTCAGTTTAAACACCAAGTCTTTATCAACGGTAGAACGACACCTATGGCATGAAATAGGTTAGCTATTTCATCACTTACACTAGTTGAATCTCTAGAACTTATTAGTGTTAGAATTTCTTACCCAAAAACAGAATCAGAATTACCGGAAAAGCGATACGGTAGTGATGGATAGGCACGTAGAATAGCAGGGATCAATTCCTAAGAGTGATTCCAACTTCACTCTCACTTTCTCTCTATTTACTCTCTTCTCTCCTAGGATTTTCTCAAATTCGTATAGAGTAAATGAGTGAGGGTTTAAGGTCCTTATATAGGCCTAAAACTGATGAAAATAGCCCCATGGCCAAGGTATACTTAAGTTATGTCCAAAGGGCATCTGTTTCAGCTCAATGGAGCACTTCCGGAGCCCCCCCTTGAGCCAAAGGTCAGACTTAAGCTCCCTGACTATGGATCTAAGTCGAGTTAAGTTTTCATTCCAGTCGGGTTTCTAAATCACACGTGGCAGACCAGTTTCAGTTCAACGGTCACTGGAACTCGATCAGGATTATAAGTATGCTGACATGTGTATGAAATTTCTCCTGATCTGAGGGTGTATTTGGGTCAGATTCTGACGGTCTGATTGCTTATATTAGGCCCCTAAGCGACAAGTCTCAGATTACTTAAATTAGATTTAATTTCTAAAGAAAACCACGTTTTCTCACACGCTTCACTCTGGGCTCAAACGAATAGCCCTGGGACACTATCTGGATTTGATTTCTGAGATGGTTGTCAAGCCTAGCAAGGCAGTCCTAATTATATAACTTCGTATTATTCAAACTTTTGACGTGCGGTCCAGATCCGATACGGAGTTTCAATGTGCTCCCGAGAGCAACTGGATAATGAGATTGATCCTAGATTTCAGGGTAACATAACGTTCATGATTCTATAAGTTTTGGGTCTTACAGATCGTATTTAAAGTGGATCAAGCGGATTTCACAGCTAATCTGGTCTAGCACTTAGTTAAACTCATCTAATTTCTAAAGGATTTGGTCCTGAGTGATTTCTGCCTGAGGTGGTACTCGGGTCTTTGTACGAAATTTTCCAAGACGTTACAATCTATCCCCCTTAAGAAAATTTCATCCTCAAAATTAGTACATTTTCGTACTCCTCGAGAATCTGAGGGTAGTTCTTTCTGACCTCGGCCTCTGTCTCCCAAGTAGCCTCTTCCTCAGTGTGATGTGTCCACAATACTTTCACAAGTGGGATGACCTTGTTACGCAACACTTGCTCCTTTCTGTCTAGGATACGTGTCGGATGCAGTACATACGTATCATCCTCGCTCAACTGTACCTGCTCCAACTTGAAAATGTGGGAAGGGTCAGGAACGTATTTCTTTAGCATAGATACATGCAATACGTTATGTACACCCGCAAGTGGAGTGGGTAAAGCCAGGCGGTATGTCACCACACCCACTCGGTCTAATATCTGGAATGGGCCAATGAACCGCGGTATAAGTTTCCCCTTCTTGCCAAATCGAAGGACTCCCTTCATGGGGAGAACTCGGAGGAATATATGGTCTCCAACCTCAAACTCAAGCTGTCGCCGCCTCGTATTGGCATAGCTCTTCTGTTTGCTCTGTGCTGTAAGAAGTCGACGCCTAATAATATCGATCTTCTTTGAGGTCGCCTATACTAACTCTGGGCTAATCAAACTGCGCTCACCAACCTCTGCCTAGCAATATGGTGCTCTACAAGGGCACCCGTATAAGGCCTCGCAAGGAGCCATGCCAATACTCGCTTGAAAACTGTTATTGTAGGCGAACTCTGCATATGGGAGACAGTCATCCCAACTGTCCTTGAAGTCCAAAACACAAGCCTGCAGCATATCCTCCAAAATTTAATTCACCCACTCCGTCTGCCCATCGGTCTGTGGGTGGAACGTGGTACTGAACTTCAACTTCACACCCATTGCTTCCTGGATACGAGTCCAGAAGATAGATGTGAATCGCGTGTCTCTGTCCGACACAATCTCTAAGGGAACTCCATGCAGACGCACTATCTCCTTAATGTATAATCTGGCTAACTCGTCTACAGAGTTTGTGACTTTAATCAGGAGGAAGTGGGCTGATTTCGTCAGCCGATCTACAATCACCCAAATAGAGTCATAACACTTTCTCGTCTTCGACAGTCCCGAGATGAAGTCCATAGAAATGAAGTCCCATTTCCATTCAGCTATGGGCATGGGCTGAAGGAGTCCAGAAGGTCAACGATGTTCTGCCTTGACCTGCTGACACGTGAGACAACGAGACACAAATTCTGCTATGTGGACCTTTATATTGTCCCACCAATACGACCGTTTCATGTCCGGATACATCTTCGTGCTACCAGAATGTATCGCAAGCTTCGATCTGTGGGCAGCCTCGAGAATCTCCTGTCTCAAGTCATGAATGTCTGGGACGCATAGGCGGCCACGGCCCCTGTTCACTCCCCAAGTATAGGGTTGTGATGTAGTAAAAACTCGGTAAGACCGAGGTCGAATCCACAGGGACTGAAACCTGTACGTATCCTGAAAATAAACAGATCTAGAACTAGGCTAAGATGAAATCTAAACCAATTGTGATTTGAGGAATAATGGTGAATTATTAAGCTAAATTTAATAATTCAGAGAGAGGGAAACTAGGGATTCAGAGGATCCACTTGTAGAGATCAGGGAGATCTATGGTCGATTCATGAACTCAACTGGACTTCGAGTCCCATCTTCATCCAGTTGGAAGATATAACCTGAAAATCAATGTGAACTTCCTTTTGATCTAGTCTTCAAATAGATGAAAGGTAGAAGAATTAGATATGATTCTATCATAAATCCATGCCTATGAGACAAGGTAAATAACAGAACTCAAACCAAACTACAACCAATCAAAAGACGTATGAATGTTAGGAAGGATTCCATCATCCAACCATGCCTAGGAGACGATGGTGAACAACAGGGCTTCCTAACCCCATAATCAGAAAAAGGAAAAGGAAAACTCAAGCCATCACAGATCTAATGTAATATCAGTCACACTAAATCATTAAAAACTAAAATCTTCCTTAAATCAAACCGATCAAAACGAGTTCAACAGGCATAATCCAAGCCGCAGAATCCTCCCATCTCGCTACAAGCTTCACCTCTTAGCCCTAGCTAAGAGGTTTAGCCAACCATGATTGGCTAGATCTCTCAACAGGAAAGGGGAGAAAACAGTAAAAAAAACATAAAATAAAAGTTCTCTCTCTGTCTCTCTTTCTCTCTCTCTCTCTCTTTCTCTCCAGCCATGAATGATCCCCTCTCTCACGTTCTCTCTCTCTTTTATAACATGCCGAGCTTGGTGGAATCATTACGCAAAGAAGAGTCACCGTCAAAGCTTTTATGCAGCTGTGATGTCAGCGATCCAACTCCCACTTCCCTTGCTTTCTCTCCCAAAGATCAACGTCCCTTACAAGGATTTTGGCTGGCCTACACGATGGACGGTCCGGATCATCCATCCGATTATCGCCATGATCAGACAATCTTCCGCAAAAACCGGCAGCGGTCGGACGCGGAAACAGGGGCTGCGTAACCGACCTCTGTAACGTTGGTGGGACCCATTACCAATGTCTGTTGAGAAATCCACTCCGTCCATTAGATGATACTCAAAATTTCAGTTGAAAATGACTAATTTGGGTTGCTTTTGATGCGGTCCGCCTGATTTTTTTGATCTACCGTCCGTCCGATGTTTGAATGACTAGGATCCCACTCTCTTCATTTCTTCAAATTATGTCAGCTAGGCATTGGTAAGTCAATGGGAAGCTAATGGACAGATCCAGTTATTGTCCGTTTGGACGATGGTGGGACCCACAATGTAAACCGATGGTTTCGGTTACGAAACAGAAAACGGAAATTTCCATTTTCGATTTTTTTTAAAAAAGAAGTCGGTCAGCGCCGCTGACTGACTTTTGAGTGGTTAGGTGCACACCCGGTGCACTTGTACACCGTACACACGTGCTGTACATATGGGTCCCACAGAGATGTTTTTGAGACATCTGCTTCGTCCATCCTTTTTCCCATCAAATATAAGGGGTTGAGGCCAACTTTCTGGCATATTCGCTTATCAGGTGGACCCCAAATTGGAAATTAATGGGATGATCTGTCCGTTGGACCACTTCCCGAGATCTTCAATGGCTGAAATTTAATATGTACGGTTAATTTACGACCCCCATCACATGTATGAAGTTTCGAGTCAATCTGATGGCGGAAACCATGTGATCCTGCATTATGGACCACTTTCGAGCCACTTAAGCTTCAGTTTCTTGGTTTTCTTCGATCTCTGGCGTGCAACTCTGTCGATCTCAGTCCCTGGAGTCCGTCCATTGCCTTTGGTGTCATCAGAGCATTAAATCCATGCTTTAAGCTCCCTTTTTCAATCCACGCTCATAATTGCATCCTGCAGCAAAATACCATCAACATATGACATTAAGCACTATCATGTACATAAAATTAGGTACTAATCAGGGTCTAATATGCAATATCCGACCCTCAACACAACCCCCAACCAGCATTTTGCTAGTCCCGAGCAAAACATGCGAAAAATAAGTTGAGAATTTACAGGGTAATTTCCATGAAACCGAGTGATATTTTTTAAGAACGATTCAGAGATGAGAAATTTAAGATTAATGAATGTTGGGCATAAAATTTCTCCTGGAGGTAAGCGCATGGTAGACTTCATAATCAAGTTCAAATATTAATCCATTACTAGAATAAGTCTACACATTGAGTTCCATGAGTGTATAGTGTGATCTCAGCTTATCAACATTAGGATCTACTTCTTTCTTTCATGATATCATTGGTAATAAATAAGAAAACCCATAACAATCCAAACCTAAACCAAAACCTACCTCATAGATCAACATTCCATCCCTCGATTTCTCCATCAAAATTAATGCCAATGAAAGGAATCAAATCCTCACCTATAGGGAGCAAACCTATGGTGAAGATCAATCGCCCAGAAATCTTGTATTTTCTACAATTTTTTTTTTTTCAAAGACAACCATGGGGAATCGACTCTACACCTATGGGGAGCAAACCCATGGTGAAGTCCATTCGCCCAACCCTTTCCGCAGGCAGCTATCTTATAGCTGGGTTTTCTCATTTTCTTTCATTCTTCTTATTGAACATGGTGGACAAATTCCCCAGGTCGGTTCCTTTCATGCTTACTGATTACCAAGTCAACCCTTCAATATCAAACTGAACCCTTAATGTGAAAGCGAGATGTGACATGTGAAATCATGACTCAATCAATGTTTAAAACTTCTAATCATGGATTAACAATTCAAACTTAATCAGAAATCTAACAGACACTGAATACAAGAGTCATAAATTACCAACCTTACGTATCTTGAAATTCTAGTGCTCTACATGACCGTCAAGATCACTTCGAATGTACAAGAAAGTCCAACAAAAATTTTAAAAATTTTCACAATTTTTGCTCAAGACCAAGAAAACACTGATTAGGAAACCTAATCTCCCCAACCCCCAACCAAAAATCTACATTGTCCTCAATGTAAAAGATGTAAGCATGCAATGCACATGGGAAAATGAAAGTAAATGAGAAGTGATGGGAAGATAGTACCTGGGTAACGAGTCGAGAGAGACTTTTCCGTAGAGATCTCAACATGAGAGCGGGTCAACACAAGAGTGAAACCAATCGAAAGTAAAACACAAATAACAAAAATAAACTCCTACCTATACCACTTTCGCAGGTGCTCTCGATTACATTTAGCGTATGCAACAAGCCTTTAAACCCCTAGGTTACCCCTAGTGGACGAGTTGTAGTCTCGTGAGGGTTTGCAGTAATGTTACCCACAAACATTGAACTAATAAAATGGAATGAAAAGCTGGGTTGCCTCCCAGGAGCGCTAAGTTTACTGTCTATCCTAAAACAACATAAAACAAACTACCCTAGTCCTATGAAAGCAGGGGAAAGACTACTCAGTAATGCCACAAGGTTCCTCTTCTGGCCAATATCTAGATAAATTTCTCAGTAGGTTCCTCAACAGGATCATCCAAAAGCCCTTTTTGCAATAGGCTTGGATGCTCTGGAGCATGGCATTCCAAAGAGACTTATGTACCTCATAGGAATTTTTCCATTGAATTGCTTGAGGTATCCAAAGTATATACGATTCACCTGTGACAGAAGAAGTTCCAACGTTAGTATCCCATGGTGAATCAGAGACTACAAATAGATAAAGTTTAGAAAACTTCGCCAGAAGTGATGTAGCCTCAATACATTCCAAAGTTCTAGACTTCGTTTTCATTTTCAGCTCATCTTCCTTTAATGGTAAACAATTAGAATCTGGGGAAGAAGTGGCTTCAGAGTAAGGGTGCGCTTGGTCCGTGACAACCACCGGGGTGGTGTCATGTAAGGAATCCACCTTTTCTTGTATCATGAGGTCGTTGGGATCCACAAGGTGTGCCAAGCATGAGTTCAAAGATGTGGGAAAGTCAGCTGGGAGTGACACGTCTCCTGTATCGAAATCTATGATGATGAGCCCAAGGATTCCATCGTCTTTTGAAGTAGATGGACGCATGCTCGCTTGCTCTTGCCCTTCATAGATAGATGGACAATCAATAGGTAAAGAATTAATGTGAAGATTCTAGTCATTGAAGCTTCTCAGTGGAGGCATTGAATCGTCTAAGGTGCGTAGCTCAGATTGTGGCCTCAACTGGGTAGTTTCAAATTTCAGAGTCATATCAAACAAATCGTCCATCGTACGAATCATATCATCATTCAATTCAGGGCAGTGGTCCAAACATGTATCACAAGGGTTGGAAGGTTTAGTTGAAAATGGTTCATTCTCCACATTCAAATCAGGCATGTCAGACAGGTGGAGTTGATCCTTATGGTTGACAACTTCCTGAACCTCTTGATCATTGGTAGGAGTCACACTTGAGATTGACTCCCAGTACTCATCATCGTCCAGTTCCGTGCAGTGTGCACTTGGGACGGGATCACATTCCTCACATTCTATTCCAAGATTGAGTTGAGGTTCGAATAAACTAACATCTACCTTATCAGTGTAATCATGTGTGCCATGTGAGTGAAATGTGTCACTATCATTATATTTGAACGACACCCACGTCTCTTGATCATTCCTTTGGACAGTCATTAAGATCGACTCATCGGGAAATTGAACCATCTGCTCATTAATGGAATCCAATTCCTCATTCATAATTTCAGTTTCTGCCACAAGCGAGTTATGATCACTTTCTTCACATTCTGCTTCTCGATTAGGATGAGGCTGGGATAACCTAGCCTCTTCCTTCTCCATAAGTTGTGACTGAATGATTAGAATTGAGGATTTGAGTAATTCGCATGATTGTATGACAAGTTGATTGAATTGCTCTTGTGCTTTCATGAGCTTCTGAAGTGAATCCTCTTGGATTGTTTCTGATTGGGTTTCAAAGGTAGATGACCCAAGAGAATTATCACTATGATATATAGCTGGTTCAGTTTCCTGACATTGATGTTTCCACTGGTTATAGTCATACGGATCATAGGTAGGAGAATCTGATGGTTGATAATACTTATTATCACTCATAATATAATCACGCATTATTTTCTTTTTCTCAGATGAGTGATAATAATTCTCACTCCCATAGTTATGATAACCCCAACACTCACGTACTGTCCGTGGGGTGTAATTGTTCTCCCGTATATGATCGCGTAAGGACTTTTTAACCAATGAAGTATTATGCTCAGGTCGGTTCTCGATGATTGGTTCAGGAAAATTCTGAGACATAGGTTGATATTGGTCATAATCATCATACATCCCATCGCACTGATTCGCATGCTCAAAAGCTATCTAAGCATATTGACGTTCCCATTCGTGCATATACATGGTGAAACCCTTAATCTAAATCTAATCCTAAAAAAAAATAGAAGAAAAGATCCTACAGCGGTATGGAAAGTAAGAGGAGGAGAAGTTAAAAGGAAGGTACCAAATAGAAGTTCCTATGTTAATATCCTGCAAAAAAAAACAAAAGAGATTAGATCCTAAAATAGAAAATCTAAAATTAGAAAATTCTAAGATGGAAATACAAAGTTAGGTTCTAAAAAGGAAAGTTTCCTAAACCTAGAATTAGAAAGTTTCTAAAAAACAAAAGAGGTAAGTTTCTAAACCTAAAGTTAGAAAGATCTGAATTAGAAATCCTAATCCTAAAATAGAAAGTAGAAATTAGAAAGAGCATACCAAATTAGAAATTTCTAAAAGGCCTACAAAACAGGAAAGTTAGTTTCTAAAAAGAAAATTTCTAAAAATAAAATAGGAAATAAAATTAGATTCTAAAAGAGTTAGAATTAGAAACTTACTAAAAAGGAATCCTAATCTAGAAATAGCAAGGGAAAAAAAAATTAAAGAGAAATTACCAATTTAGAAACCTATCCCAGAATCCTACAAAACAAGGAAGTTGGGTTAGTTTCTAAAAAGGAAAACTATCAAAAAAAAAAAAATAGAAAGTTATTTGAGAGAAAATTTCTAAAAATTAAAGGAAAACCTGAATTAGAAAATTTCTAAAAATAAAACCTAAAATTAAAAAAAAAAATCCTAATCTTAAACTAATCCTAAAACTAGTTAATTTCAGGAAACGTAGCCGTCAATCCCCGGCAACGGCGCCAAAAACTTGTTCACTCCCCAAGTATAGGGTTGTGATGTAGTAAAAACTCGGTAAGACCGAGGTCGAATCCACAGGGACTGAAACCTGTACGTATCCTGAAAATAAACAGATCTAGAACTAGGCTAAAATGAAATCTAAACCAATTGTGATTTGAGGAATAATGGTGAATTATTAAGCTAAATTTAAGAATTCAGAGAGAGGGAAACTAGGGATTCAGAGGATTCACTTGTAGAGATCAGGGAGATCTATAGTCGATTCATGAACTCAACTGGACTTCGAGTCCCATCTTCATCCAGTTGGAAGATATAACCTGAAAATCAATGTGAACTTCCTTTTGATCTAGTCTTCAAATAGATGAAAGGTAGAAGAATTAGATATGATTCTATCATAAATCCATGCCTATGAGACAAGGTAAACAACAGAACTCAAACCAAACTACAACCAATCAAAAGATGTATGAATGTTAGGAAGGATTCCGTCATCCAACCATGCCTAGGAGACGATGGTGAACAACAGGGCTTCCTAACCCCATAACCAAAAAAAGGAAAAGGAAAACTCAAGCCATCACAGATCTAATGTAATATCAGTCACACTAAATCATTAAAAACTAAAATCTTCCTTAAATCAAACCGATCAAAACGAGTTCAACGGGCATAATCCAAGCCGCAGAATCCTCCCATCTCGCTACAAGCTTCACCTCTTAGCCCTAGCTAAGAGGTTTAGCCAACCATGATTGGCTAGATCTCTCAACAGGAAAGGGGAGAAAACAGTAAAAAAAACATAAAATAAAAGTTCTCTCTCTGTCTCTCTTTCTCTCTCTCTCTCTCTCTCTCTCTCTCTCTCTCTCTCTCTTTCTCTCTCTCTCCACCGTGAATGACCCCTCTCTCACGTTCTCTCTCTCTCTCTCTCTCTCTCTCTCTCTCTCTCTCTCTCTCTCTCTCTCTCTCTCTCCACCGTGAATGATCCCCTCTCTCACGTTCTCTCTCTCTTTATAACATGCCGGCTAGGTGGAATCATTCTGCAAGAAGAGTCGGTACACGTCGCGCGAAAGCTTTTATGCAGCTGTGATGTCAGCGATCCAACTCCCACTTCCCTTGCTTTCTCTCCTAAAGATCAACGTCCCTTACAAGGATTTTGGCTGGCCTACACGATGGACGGTCCGGATCATCCATCCGATCATCGCCATGATCAGACAATCTTCCGCAAAATCGGCACGGTCGGACGCGGAAACAGGGGCTGCGTAACCGACCTCTGTAACGTTGGTGGGACCCATTACCAATGTCTGTTGAGAAATCCACTCCGTCCATTAGATGATACTCGAAATTTCAGTTGGAAATGACTAATTTGGGTTGCTTTTGATGCGGTCCTTTGATTTTTTTTGATCTCATGTCCGTCCGATGTTTGAACGACTAGGATCCCACTCTCTTCATTTCTTCAAATTATGTCAGCTAGGCATTGGTAAGCTGGGCCATGGGAAGCTAATGGACAGTCCAGATTATCCGTTTGGACGATGGGTGGGACCCACAACAGAAACCGATGGTTTCGGTTACGAAACAGAAAACGGAAATTTCCGTTTTCAATTTTTTTAAAAAAAGAAGTCGGTCGGCCTTGACCCGATCGACTTTTGAGTGGTTAGGTGCACACCCGGTGCACTTGTACACCGTACACACGTGCTGTACATATGGGTCCCACAGAGATGTTTTTGAGACATCTGCTTCGTCCATCCTTTTTCCCATCAAATATAAGGGGTTGAGGCCAACTTTCTGGCATATTCGCTTATCAGGTGGACCCCAAATTGGAAATTAATGGGATGATCTGTTCGTTGGACCACTTCCCGAGATCTTCAATGGCTGAAATTTAATATGTACGGTTAATTTACGACCCCCATCACATGTATGAAGTTTCGAGTCAATCTGATGGCGGAAACCATGTGATCCTGCATTATGGACCACTTTCGGGCTACTTAAGCTTCAGTTTCTTGGTTTTCTTCGATCTCTGGCGTGCAACTCTGTCGATCTCAGTCCCTGGAGTCCGTCCATTGCCTTTGGTGTCATCAGAGCATTAAATCCATGCTTTAAGCTCCCTTTTTCAATCCACGCTCATAATTGCATCCTGCAGCAAAATACCATCAACATATGACATTAAGCACTATCATGTACATAAAATTAGGTACTAATCAGAGTCTAATGTGCAATATCCGACCCTCAACAGCCCCATCTGTGCCAACTCTCCACTCGGAGTCCTCGTCATCGCTAGCTTGCTCTCGAAGCTCAAACAATCGCGCATCGCGCTTCTAGGCTTCGATAATCCTGTCATCAATAAGTGGTCGCACTCGAATGTGCATGACATACTCAAATAACTCCTCCACGGTGATCTTCTACTCGAAGTCCCGCACGAACTCTACCATCTCCCACTCTGCTATCATCAGCGGAGCCGCAAATACTATAACCTTCTTACAGCTCAATGCATCTGCCACAAGGTTAGCCTTGCCAGGATGATAGGAAACCTCAAACTTAAAGTCCTTCAAGGTTTCCATCCATCAGCGTTGCCTCATATTCAAGTACCACTGAGTGAATATATAGCGAAAGCTCTTGTGGTCAACTCCTCTCCGTAGAGGTAATGTCTCCAGAGCTTCAGTGCAAAGATGATGGCTGCCAATTTCAAGTCGTGTGTAGGGTAATTCTTCTCGTGTTTCCTTAACTGTCTCGAGGCATATGCGATCACCTTGTCCTTCTGCATATGGACATAACCCAAACCAACGCGAGACACATCGGTGTATCTAGTATACTTGACCCCTTGCTCTGGCAATACTAGCACAGGGGCAGACGTCAATCTGTCCTTCAGCTCTCGAAAAGCTGTTTTCGCCTTCTCATTCCAAGCGAACTTCAGATCCTTCCGTGTCAACTGAGACAACGGTCTGACTATCTTCAAAAAATCTCGAATGAATCGTCGGTAGTACCCTGCCAGACCAAGAAAACTCCTCACCTCAGTAACCAAACCAGGCCTCTTCCAGTCCTAAACTACGACTACCTTAGCAAGGTCCACCACTATCCCTTCCTTGGACACCACATGTCCCAGGAACTTGACTTCCTCCTGCCAGAAGTCGCACTTCTTGTACTATGCGAACAACTGGTTCTTTCTCAGAGTATCTAAGACTGCTTGTAGGTGTTCCTCGTGCTCTTCCTGATTCTTAGAGTATATCAGGATGTCATCGATAAACACGATGATAAATCGGTATAGAAATGACCGAAATACTAGTTCATCAAATACATGAACACGGCCGGTGCGTTCGTAAAACTAAACGACATCACGAGGAACTCGTAATGCCCAAAACTAGTCCTGAAGGCCATCTTCTGCACGTCCTCATCCCTGACGCACAACTGATGATACCCTGACTGTAGATCAATCTTTGAGAATATCACTCCTCTTTCAACTGATCGAACAGATCGTCTATCCTGGGCAAATGATACTTGTTCTTCACGGTCAATTGGTTCAACCTGCTGTAATCAATACATAATCGTAGCGACCCATCCTTCTTCTTGATAAACAACACAGATGCTCTTTAAGGAGACACACTGAGTCGCATGAAGCCCTTCTCTACAAGTCCGTCAATCTGTTTCCTCTGTTCCTCCAACTCACATGGAGGCATCCGATACATAGGTAATGAAACGGGGTCGCACCACACACAAGATCAATAGTAAAATCGATCTCACGCCGAGGAGGTAATCCAGGGATCGTCCTGAACACATCCTCAAATTTTTGAACTACTGGCATGTTTCCTAACGTCAGTCCATCAACATGCTCTAGTAAAGCAGCGTAACATCCAACATGATATGACCAACTAACCTGCATTGAAAAAGTAAAGACCGTGTCGTCAGGTCCCTTGGCTGTCACGACCTGATTATTGCAATCAATCTCTGCCTTCATCTCGGTGAGCCAATCCATACCGAAAATAATGTCGTAGTGCCATAGTGGGGTGACAATGAGGTCAACGAATACTGTCCTGCTACCCAAGTCTACTGAGCAACCCTCACACATCCGTGTGACGTCCGAAAAAGTCCCAGTAGCAGCAGTGAGTCTCACTCCCTTCGTGGGAGTAGTATGTAAAGTTAGACGCTTAACTGCCGCACATGAAATGATGGAAGTAATTGACCCAGTGTCCACTAATAAGAAGACAGGAGTACCTTGGACATGTGCAGTAATCTCGAAGGCCATAGGTGCTAAAGGTGCTGTCTATGGCTCTTCTGTTGTAAGCGCATGAACGTGTGCCTGCTGAGGTCGGTTGGGCTGAGGCACCATAGGTCGCTGAGGCGGCCTAAATCGAGGTGCAGGGGGTCAGAATGATGGATGTGCAGGGACAACACGCAGGGGCAGAGCCGATATAGTCTGAGGGCGAGTGCGGTCGAGCCTCTGCGGCGGCGAGAACCCACTGTCTCTCATACGTGTGAAACAGCTCTCCGCTAGGTGGCCTGGCCTCCCACAGTAGGTACAGGTCACGCCCGGTCGCCGCATCGGAACTAGTGGCACCGAAATCCTGAGAGGAGAGTCTGTGTGAGGCCTTTTGCTGAGGAATGGCCTGTTCGGCATATCTGGTCGTGGTCTAGTAACCATAGCCCCACGAGAGCGTGTCAATCGATCCCCGTTCTGCTCTGCTCGCATAAACATGTGTACTAACTCAGTATAGGAGGGTATGCTAGCATAGCACATCTTCAAGTGAATATCAGGGCGCAGGCCTTCGGAAAAGTGCCACATCCGCATCTGTGCGTCAGCAAGTATAGTCGGGACGTATCTACCCAACTCTGTGAACTAATGCTCATACTCTGTCACTGTCATGCCTCCCTGTCTGAGGTGTAAGAATTCATTCTCCTTCTTGTGCCGGTACATCTGGGGATAATACTTCTCATGAAAGCGGAACTCAAAATCTACCCATGTCCATATATAACCAGCTGCGACTGTCCACAGAACATTATCCCACCACAGGCTAGCCTCCTTTTTAAACAGAAAGGTGGCCAACTCGACCTGTTCCTGCTCGGTACAATGTAGCATCCTCAACATCTTCGAGATGCAGTCGAGCCAATATTCGACCTCCTCGGGTCTGTGAGAACCCGTAAAGGTAGGAGGCCTCAAGCGCTGGAATCGCTTGAGGAGACCACTCGTATCCAGATTCCCCGTGAGGTATGCAACAGGTGCAGGGGGAGGCATACCCTCATCCTGATCAGAAGGCCCTACTGTCTCAGCAGGGCGTACAGATGGTGAAGGTGGAGTCGTACTTCCACCCTGAGCTAGGGCCCCTACAATAGTATCTAAGAGCTGCTGGTGCATCATTGTCATCAACTGCTTCAACCTATCCACAGGTGGGGCTGACGGAGGCACATGCTGCGTCGAAGAGGACGCACGGTTCTGCTCATGAACCGGTGGTGTATACGGTGGCGGCCCAACTGCAGGACCCATAGAAGGCTGAGACTTAGGTATAGTTTCACGAACAGGGCCACACCGAGGTCTGTATGACCATCACATCGGGGAGGTGCCTGATCCATCGAATCAGTAAGTGCGAGGCATGCCGTGCTCCGCGTGACCTTCCGTGGCATACCCTATATGACATAGGGTGCGATTTGTGTAAGATGTAGCATAACAATACACAATCCTTTAAGCATTCTACACACTTCATTCTACATACTTCATAGCAAAAGGGACTGCATGCATTTCATTCACCAAAATTTATCATAATACATGGAATACAGAGTTACATAAATCATAACAGAAGATGCATGTAAGCTACTACAACCAAAACTCTAAACACTAAAAACATTCGACTACTACTACACTACTAGGCCCAGCAACATGAATATAAACATAACCTAAAGTAGTAACCAAAACAAGGTGCAAGACGATAGAAGGAATGACTAGGCATCCGAGTCTGATGACGGAGGAGGGGCACCCTTATCTTGCAAGTAGCACAGGATAGTCTTCAAAGTGCGAGTCGCTTTCTTGAACTTGTGTTTCACGAGGCCTCGGAGATCCATAATATCCTGTTGTAGGACAGCCTGACCCTGTCGTAGGACAGCTTGATTCTCCTCAAGTCGAACTATACGAGCATCCCTAGTAGCCCGATCAGTGTCCTGCTCCGGTGGCGTAGGAGGAGAGCTCACCTCCGTATCCTGGGCCTCCTCTTCTTCTTCGCTCTCTTCCTCTTCTATTTCTGCTCCACCTTCTTCCTCATTCTCTTCCTCTTCACTCTCTATCTCATCCCCACTCTCTTCAAGTCAGGCTTGTCGTTGTCATGGCCCGATTTTCATCTGGTTGAGAGTGGTTTCATTAATGAAATGTTGAGGCACTAGGAGTTCTGCACCATGACTGTAGCCGAACTCGTGTGCAATCTTGCATATAAGTCGGCCGAAGGGGAGCGAATCGATCATTCTATTTGAGCATGTAGTCAGAATGATCAGTCGTAGAACATATATGGGCACGCACTTCTCTCCCTACCCCGCCTAGTATAGAAAGTCGACCATCAGGCTCGTGCACTCACTGTGATTGCTCCACCTGGGATAGACGTTGAACGTGAAAACGTGATGGAATAGACGGAAGTCGTCAATAATATTGGTCGTTAATAGACTATTGTTTGGCTGTCATTTAACCAATCAACCACAAAGGAACCGTGTGCGGCGATCCCTTTCACGTGCACTCTTCAAATTCATCTCACTCGCGTGGACTTGGTCAAGCGGCACTCCCATAAGTCGAGCTATCAGGCCAGCGTTAATTGTGGCCTCCCAATCCCTTCCGAATGGGATCTTGAACTGCAAAGGATCCAGCGTAGGCTCTCGAATATGGGCATAGAAAGCTCGGACAGTACCAACATTTACACGATAGGTACCCTCAAACACAGGGCCCCAACCGGCCTCACTCAGGCGCTCCAATAACAGATACTCTCCAAAGAGCTTCCCGTCAACTTGAGCTTTGAAAAGGACTCTACGGCCCGCATATCTTCCATGAGACAACTCCGCCAGTAGAGTTCTTGGGAGAGGAGCCTAAGGATCGAGGTTCCACTTCATCCACACCTCGCGTTCAACGCCCGTGCTTGCGGTGGCGCCTCTCGGTCTCCGTGCATGAGTGGGCGACTAGGCCCGGCTTCATCCACGGCACCCTTCCCCTTTCCCATGAGAGAGAGAAGGTGAAAATTGAGAAAATGGCTGCAATAACTTCGAATAGAGCCATGGAGAAAGTGAAGAAAAGGGAGACAAAGGTTGAAGTCTTTAGGTCTCCACGGATTTGAGCCTCCAAGGGGTGTGTAAAGGCTCAAATGGAAGGGAATGAAGAGGAAAAGTGAAGAAAGAGGATGGGTAGTGGCTGTACATGAATTTGAGCCTCAAATGGGGGATTTAAGAGCTCAAATGAGAGAGAATGGAGAGGGTAGGCAGCAATTGAGATGGGTTTATAGCAGGGTGGTGGAGAGGGTGCACAAAAATGAAAGAGGAAGAGGTTGGAGGGGTAATTTTTGTGAAAAATATGGAGTTTGAGAGAGAAAGGAGAGCTAGGGAGGGTATTTTATAAAGGTGGGGCGAGTTTGGAAGGGTTTTAAACAAAAAACTCTGGATCAGTGGGCCACACTACCCCACAAACTCGATTGGCCCGAGCGGCCTGCCCGGTCGGTGAGGCCTCGCCAAACCAGCGAGCCCCTAGCCGGTCCTTGGAGGTTTTGGCGAGGGCTTACCCCTTGGGTGAGGTCCTCCTGCCCCCTTGGTCCAAAAATGTGTGGGGCCCACCCTGGGTCCTTCTGGAAGTGCCCCGTTTGGGCCCCACCTCCGTTTTGAGTCTATTCGGGCTATTTCGAAAACTATCTGATGTATATTCGCATTTAGCGATTTTTCTAAAGGCTGGGATGGGGTCATTTATAATCTAAATCAGTCAAGTGACGGTCTAGGGGTGATTTGGGATCGCCTCATGCAATCACGGAGGTGTACGGACTCGATCTCGGCGATCGTTTTCGGTGAACTTTGCCAATTGGCAAAACCGGGACTCCTATGACTGTTTCTACATTTTCTCACACCCACCTAAGTTGAATTTATGTCAGCGTATGTTGTGTGACCATAATCCAGGTCCGGTTTAATCCAAATCATGCTCTGATACCAACTTGTAACGCCCTGAAAATCGGGGGTCGAGTAGCAACTCAACTCCCGAGTTCTAAAACATCACTTATTCAACATATATGCTTATGATTCAATGTTGTCTATGTTAGTGCATTAATCATGAGTGAGATTATACCAAAACAGTAATTCATACTCCAGATCAGTTGTAAAATGCAAGCGGAAGACTGAAAGATATAAATAAACGTATATAAGTCAAAAAGTCACGATCAGTCTCTAGAGAATGAATACATCACTGAGTCACCATATACATGTAATAGTCTCAAAAATCAAAATGTCAAAATAGTACAACTACAATAATAATCCCTGTAGCCCCGTCAATCCGGATAGCCTAAGTGAAGCCACCAGAGAACTGCATATAAGAGAACTCGTCCTGATCATCGTAGTAGTCAGGCTCCGCCTCAGGGGTCACGCCGTCATCTGAAATCAAGACAGAGTCTGGTTGGTGTTTAAAACACCATCCCGTAATGTGAGAGTGAGTGATCAACTCTGTGGAACAATAAAGCATAGGTTAACATGTTATCAATTCAATCAAGCAGTAATGATAAAGTAGTAAATCACACATCCCTAAGTACTCTTGTTAATGCAAGAATGGTATGAATGTATGATGAATGCCCTCGCCTACGCTTCCTCAGCTACTTCATCTCACGTTCGCGCATGAACAACACTGCCTCAGTGCTTGACCTGCTACGCCTGAACGCACGCGTAATGCAGTCCATGCATATGATTACCAAGTTCTTATTAGTCCTTTTCATACAGCAGGGTTGGGAAACTAAGGTACCTCCCTTATGTCATTTCCCAAACGATGATCCATTCTAGGGTCGTCAGTCCTAGGAAATCTCATACGATGTTTTGGTTCTAGGTCACTACAAAAGGCTCGTCACCAAATCAGTGCAGGCCTAGTTTATACTCTAGATGCTACGAAAAGGTCTGTCGCCTCTACGTAGACTCAAAGTATGCTCGAGGTCACTACAAAGGGCTCGTCACCAATCAGTGTAGGCCGATAGCTCGACTACAGTGTCCCATATCACCGTATTCGGCTCACGAGTCTGGTTTGCTCACTGGTCACTACGGGGAGGATCGTCGCCCCAGCGTAGGCCGACAGCTCGACCATGGTGTCCCATACCACCATGTCCGGCTCATGATTCTTAGCGGATCGAGGTACCAAGGTTAACGGGATTCCACTGGTGAGTTTAGTACCTTAGGTTCAAGCAGTAGCGTTCATATATGGTGAACATACATCAGCACATCGGGTTACTAAACGGGCTCAACTAGCACGAGCGCACCCAAAGTTGATCGACATGAAGTGCATAAGCTCTCCGTGTGGCCTAACCACTGCCGAAAACTTTAATATGACTCGGGTTCGTCAAACACGTCCTACGTGGCGAATGAATCTCAGCCATGACTTCAAGCCTATTACCGATTACCTGGACTATAACATAGCCCCAATCACATTCAATCCTTAACCAGAAAAATATGTGGAGTAGTCAAAGCAGAATTAACAAAGTAATTCAAACATGTTAACAAGCATGTTATAAAACACAATATAAGCAGGAAATACAAACACATATATTTCATAAGTAAGCGATTAAATTAAACAACTCGCATGGAGGAAATCATATGCATCTCTAAGGTAGTTGAGAATCCTATCTCAACACCTATCTTAAGCAATATCATCTAAGTACTTACTCATACAAGCATTTTCACAAACACTTAGAATACACTTATTAACATACATAACGCATATCGGCCAAAACATGTATTAGGGCGAATTCTTTCACTGAGTAAGTATTACACATATGCCTAGCATATACACACAATAATTAATCATGGCGAACACACTTTCATATTTTGTACGTATACGGTATTTTCTACAACTATACCGAATACGCTAAACACCACAATTTGCATACATAACTGAATCGCAAAACGAACATCACATTTTGCATGTGAAATAACACCCAGATCATGAATCTATCATTATCCGACATTAAAAGCATTGAAAACCATAACCTAAGCATCTATAGTCTGCACCTTATGCCGTAGAAGCGAGTAACGGACTCAGTTTAAACACCAAGTCTTTATCAACGATAGAACGACAACCTATGGCATGAACTAGGTTAGCTATTTCATCACTTACACTAGTTGAATCTCTAGAACTGATTAGGGTTAGGATTTATGTAACGCCCCGAATCTTCAGGACCCGAGTACACGACCCGTTTCCCAAAAACCCGAGTGTTAACCTTAACTGATGGTCAAATTTGAGTATACATGTTTCGTTTTATCAGAGTAAGCAGATGAGCGTAGAATGGACAAGTAAGTATAAGAGAAATTTTCATTTACATTAAGAATATACAAGTGGTTGCCCATAATGACTTATACAAACCAATGTCTCGATATAACAAATACAAGAATCCACATGATTTAGTACATGAAAAATAACATAAGAATGTAAACATAAGCCGCAAGATCGTGCAGCTCCTCGAGGTAGATACAACCATGGAACCCTGGCACTTGTACTTAGCTCCACATCAGCCTGAACCTAAAAGTCACTTAAGCCACCTGTGCTACCTGTACGGTTATATATTTGATGGATGAGTGGCCAACTCAGTGTGAACTCCCCTCAAGATTACACACCGCCGCATTAGGTAAGCATAGTTATAAAATAAAGCATACAAAACAGTACATGATGCATATCTTATTATGTGCATGGATGTATGGAATGCGTTCACGCCCCGGGGATGCTCATCCGTGCGGACAGGGCCGCCGCCCATGCAATGCGTTCACGCCCCGGGAATACTCATCCGTGCGGACAGGGCCGCCGCCCATGCAATCATCGAACCTGGGAAACATCAACCAGTCGGAACAATACGTACATCACGTACGATAGCAATAGATGCTTGGTCTCGTGCGATGTATGCATGATTAGCCAATCTGTTATTAATCCAATTACAACGACCATTTTAAATAAGCTCAAAGGCCACTCGGGGAGCACATGGCCCAACAGAGGCCGACAAATTCGGGCATAGGTCCCATACCACCATCCCCGGCTCATGAGGCTACCACCTTAGGATGTTTAATGGAAACCCATCGACCAGTGGCCAATCATATTACAGTATGTGAGGCTTACCATCGCATGGTCGCACAGTATAAAACATCGAACCCATGTAGGGAAGATATCAAATAAAACCACGTAGGCCGAGTATCAAAATATGCCACATAGGGCGAATATCAAAACCATACGATAAAGACCATCCTTAAAAACCATTGGACACAACAACCCTGTATGGTAGGCCCACATCAATGATCCACCTAGACCACCACTCAAAAACCACCGAGTCGAAGGTCCATTACGATCACAAAGAGTCAAGTTACATCCCAAGTATGGGTGTACATTCATACGTGGGAATTTCCCACTAATGTACCAGTTTAAGTTCCATAAGCAATCCACAAATAATCCACAAGCATGAACAATTATACAGGATAATCATAAAGCATGTAAGACAGCAATTTAATTTCCACCAGCTAACACATGTGATTATAAAGGGAGATAGCAATTACGAATTTAAATAAAAACTATAACTTAAGCTAATGAGAAGATGGAAAGCTCAAGGGGAAGAATCATCACCTGATAGCTCGCATCGCCTACCCGCATGGCTAGGGGACGTGTGGTCCCTTATAATCGAGTCCTATCATGAATTAGGAAATTACATGGTTAGATCAAGTTCTACACACTATTTAGGGTTGAGATTATAACCTAGGGTTTGGATTATTTATCTTAGGGTCTTAATGTAGGATTAGGGTTTTCATCTTAGGGTTTAGTCTTAGACTTAGATTCTATGATTCAAATGCTAATCACTGTACTACGATGTATGTGCGGTTCAACACAATGTAATAATATGGCTAATTATATTTTAACGCAAATGGTAAGTTTAATATTTGCGACCCTGGTGATAACGAGTATTACAATGGTAATGAAGTAGTATAATTTATTATTTAAAGATAATATTTTCAAGTAATGGATACCATGTTAATGTCATTAATTGTAACTTCATTTATAACAACTAATATTATCCTAACATGTTAATAGTAATCATCATGATGATAATTAATGTTATGATAATATTTAAGAATGGTAAGTAAATTACACTATTCACTAATTTTAATTCCATTTTTTTTTTATAACTAGTTCTAGCATAAGTTACCCGTCAATGGCTAATCATATATAATATTAGAAATCCTAATAATAAGAGTGCAACAGTGATATTAATACAATGAGGCAGGTCTAATCTAGAAAGGAAACATTGACTCATTGAGTCGACTCAGTTGAGTTGGAAAGGTTACCTGATGACGATGCCTAGCACTAGGATCGGGACTGGGAGCCCCAATATCGTTGATTTGTTGACTGAGTACAGTCCCCGAATAATATGGGATTCAGGTCAGCCCGACTCAGTGAGTTGACTCGGTTCAACCAACCACCCTTCTCTCTTTCTTTCTTCTTTCCATTTTCTCCTCCTTTTCTCCTCACCCAAGACCCTACATCGAGCAAGTCACTGGACTAACCAGAATCGTCGACTCGCCCAACTCGACTCAACAGTTTCAAATAGAGTCGAGTTGACTCGAATGGCTCGGAGTGGCTCCCTCTCTCTCCTTCCCTATCTTCTTCTTCTCCCTATTTTCTTTTCTTTTCTCTTTCCTTGTGTGTGTGGGTGGAACTCTAGCAATGAACAACCCGGTCCAACTCAGGTGAGTCGAGTTGACTCGACAGCCATCTCTCCCCCTCTCTTTTCTTCTTCTCCTCTCCTTTCTTTTCTTCTCTTCTACTCTTCCTAGACTTCCCAAAGGTCTTGACCAAACCAAACTTGTTTCCAACCCAACCCAGACAAGAAATTAACTTACTCGACTCGGCCCCAAATGAGTTGAACTTGCCAGTGGGTCGGGTTGGCTCGACCTGGGTTGGTGCAGCCATGCACACCTCCCTTCCTTCCTTCTCCTTCTTTCTCTTCCTTTTCCTTCCCTTTTCCTTTCCCACTCTCTTCTTCTACTTCTTGCTGGAACGTCCAGCAATGGACGTTCAGTCCAGGCCTAACTCGACAGCGGGTCGGGTCGTCGTGGCATGGTGCAGCAACCGCACCATTCCATCACCTTCTTTCTCCTTTCTTTCTCTCTCCCACCATTTCTCTTCTCTAGTCACTTTCAACAGGGGTCTGGACGAGGCTAAACAAGGGCCCAAACGCTGGCGCTCAGACTGCTTCTCGGTGGAGAAGAAGGCGGCCATTAATGGCGTCTTCGTCACCACAGCTCCTTCCTTTAATCCGAAGACATGGAAGGGTTCCTAGGGGTCCAACAGAGCTTGTGGATGCATGAAACCGAAGGTTTGAAGGCGTTTATTTGATGGGTTCGAAGGGAGAAGGTGGCAGCCGGCTTTTGGAGTGCGGCTGCGAGAACGGATGAAGAGTTCCTCTTTTTTCTAAAATCACCTCTATTTATAACAACCCTAGCTCTCCCAAGAGCCTTTGGATGAAGAGTGGAGGGCCTGGATTAAAAACCAGATGGCAGCAGCCTCCACCGTCTAGCAAAACCGAAACCGACAGCGGTTTTAGCTTCTGTGGGCAGAAACTCTCTCCCCCACGCGGAGAGCCATCGGACGGCTGGGATTTTCCCTTAATGAACGGATAAGATTTGGGGATGAGGGCGCATGCGGATCGTTGAGCTGGAAGGAAGACAGTTGCTATTTTTGGAAAATTTGGTTTTGCAGGGCCTGTTTACGTCAAGGGTAGTGCGCATGCGGGTACCTTTCAACGAGCGAGGAGAGGTGGGTTTTGGTGGGGCCCTCTGTATGAATCCGATGGACGGTTTGGATCATCAAGGTGGGTCCCGTTGGTGGACCACGGATCAACCAAAACTGATGCTCGTCCGTCGGCTGGCGCAATGAGAGAGAGAGAAATCTCTCCACTTAAGGAAAGAGCGGGTCAGAGATGTCTGACCGAGTGGCTTGGCTCAGTACACAGCTGGTGCACGTGCCTTGCACACTCATGCCACCCAAAAATGGGGTCCACAAAGTTACATGGTTTAATCCAGTCCATCCATTCAATTTTTAATAGTCCCATTAGGACATAAGACTGAATATCAAGCATATCTAAGCTTTTGGTGGGCCATACTTAAATTTCTACTCCCAACGGTGAGTTTCTACCAATCTAAAGGTTGGATCATCCCTGGATTGAGCGTCAGCGGTTGGAAAGGGCCAAGGGGCCAAAATATGAAACATATCTAAGTACTAGGTGGGTTATACGTGAATCAACGTGGATTGATTGTATTCATGTTGAAACGGTACTTCTTTTACGTGCATTGATTTCACGACTTTCATGAACGGTTGGAGAAAATTTAGGTGGGGCCCGCTTGTGATGACATATGGGGATCTATTCCATTCACCGTCTTTGGCACGCCGTGCTAACCTATGGTCCCAAATTTGAAGTAGATCCGAGATTCAGGTGGGCTGCACGATCCCGCCGAGCAGTGAGAATTTACACCGTTAGAACTATAATGGTAACTCACGTCAATAGTGCCATGCATATGCATGTAGTGTTACCATATTTACAAATTTTACCCCTTTTCTTTTCAAAACTTCTGCCGTCTGTAACTCATAAGTCTACCGTCTAAATGTGATGAAATTTGACAGGTGATCTTTATTTTCTACGCTCTTTCCGTCGCCTAAATTTGAGCTATGATCTCTCAAGGATGACTAAGATACCACTTCAATGGACTATACTACTCCGGGGTTTCAATGTCATGTTTACATATGTCTATTTGTAGTATTATCCGGTAGTTTGGACCTGTGTTCTAAGATCTTCAAAATGACCGATTCATCCTGATATTCGGGTGGCCCATTTGGCAGATCCAAACATGATGGATGGTCAGATGAGCTTCTAAAAATAAGAGGACTTGATGATTAGAACTTTATCCTTGTATGTAAGTGAATGTATGGTCAGTTTAGTAAATGGATGGACATAACATGGATTTTTGGAGTGATTAGGGGTAGGGCTTATATAACGTTAGATTCGAGCGACTTTCGTTACTCATGAAGGTTTGTCAGATTCTGATTCTAATAGTGGGCTAAGCATATTCATATGGCGTGAACAAGATGGACGGATCAGAATCTTGATATGATAAGTGTACGAGCGGATGTAGAGGTCAAGTAGCTGATTTACTATGATCTAAGAGCTAAAATTCGAGGTGTGCGGTTAATTTGTGATAATTAGGCATGATATAAAATTTCATATGAGACGGACCATGGGAATCATGTGATCTAGTGTTCACGGGTCTAGGTTAGTGGCAATTTCGTAATTACTCTCGATCTATGAGTTTTGGGAAATCTAATGGCTCCACACGGTTATAGACATGTTTCTAGGCAATTCTTACAAAAGAACGTATATCTAAATCATTATGGATAGGAAGTTATTCGTCACGTCTTCTAAGGGAAAGTACTTACGTTAAATCACGTGATGGATGGGCTTGTCTTGAAATTCAACGGTCAGATAACTTGATTTATAAATGAAGATCATCCCCAACGGTTAAGCTAGTGTTAGGGAAATGATGTAAGGCTAGAATAGTTGGATTGGTATCGTATACATGTACATGTCACGTTGAATCTTATGGTAACGCTCGAGGACTTTCGATGCCCGAGCATCGAAAAGTTCGGGGCGTTACAATTTATTACCCGAAAACAGAATCAGAATCACCGAAAAAGCGATACGGTAGTGATGAATATGCACGTAGAATAGCAGGGATCGATTCCCAAGAGTGATTCCAACTTCACTATCAGTTTCTCTCTATTTACTCTCTTCTCTCTACTAGGGTTTTCTCAAATTCGCATGGAGTGAATGAGAGAGGGTTTAAGGTCCTTATATAGGCCTAAAACTAATAAAAATGGCCCCAAGGCCAAGGTATACTTAAGTTATGTCCAAAGGGCATTTGTTTCAGCTCAACGGAGCACTTCCGGAGCCCCCCTTGAGCCAAAGGTCGGACTTAAGCTCCCTAACTATGGATCTAAGTCGAGTTAAGTTTTCATTCCAGTCGGGTTCCTAGATCACATGTGGTAGACCAGTTTCAGTTCAACGGTCACCGGAACTCTATCAGAATTACAAATACACTGCCATGTGTATGAAATTTCTCCTGATCTGAGGGTGTATTTGGGTCAGATTCTGACGGTCTAATTGCTTATATCAGGCCTATAAGCGACAAGTCTCAGATTACTTAAATTAGATTTAATTTCTAAAGAAAACCACGTTTTCTCACACACTTCACTTCGGGCTCAAGCGAATAGCCCCGGGACACTATCTGGATTTGATTTTCGAGATGGTTGTCAAACCCAGCAAGGCGGTCCTAATTATATAACTTCGTATTATTCAAACTTTCGACGTGCGGTTTAGATCCATATGGAGTTTCGATGTGCTCCTAAGAGCAACTGGGTAATGAGATTGATCCTAGATTTCAGGGTAACCTAGCGTTCATGATTCTACAAGTTTTGGGTCTTACAGATCGTATTTAAAGTGGATCAAGTGGATTTCACAGCTAATCTAGTTTAACACTTAGTTAAACTCGTCTAATTTCTAAAGGATTTGGTCCTGAGTAATTTCTGCCTGAGGTGGTACTCAGGTCTTTGTACAAAATTTTTCGAGACGTTACATACCCCATTGGCCTAAGTCTTACCCATGGAGAGTCCTACTTGCCATATTCAACTGAGTCCATAGTACACAAGGACTGTGATCTTAGCATTCAAAACCCATGTTAAGAATATTTTTGATAGAAAACAAACCTAAAACTAGAAATTCTGATTTGAGGCCTTTAAAATCCATTATAGATCATCTGAAAACCACTTGAAGGGAGGCCCATCAATAAGATCATAAGCTAGATGTGTACAAAACCAACATCTAATCCTGCAGTTGTCATTATTCATCCTACACATTAGGACTTCTTCTCTGTACATGCTTCGATGAACTCGTTTTTGTCTCCTATGTAATCTCATACATTTCCCATCCTTTGGAAGGAAATGCTTACACTCAAGCCATTGATGTTTCAAAGTGGCCCACCAAGGAATTTTGATGCACTGAACGAAGGAGGGACGATAATAGAAGAAGAAACCTTGAATCACTTGCTCCTCGTCACTTCAGTATCTCCATCCTTACAATCTATCGACCCCATCATCTCATCATCAAAGCCATGATCACCAAGGCCCACTTCTCCAATATCCGACCCGTCCGAATCGAGCCCATGTTGCCAAAATCCGAAGCACTCATAATCTGATGAAGTGATGCAATCCCAAGAAGGTTCATCTGCTGCTGGCAGGACTATAAAACTCGTTTGCATCGCCTTCTCGATGCTCTTCAGTTCAAGTGAATTCTGGTTGTGGTAGCTCCTGCGATGGAAAATGCTAGCGAATGTGAAGTGGTTGCTTACTCTCATCTTCGACACCTTGTTATCGGTCGTCCGCGCCATGATGCTCTAAAGGTTCTTGCTCAGTTTGGCTTTCAAAGAAGCAAAGTTGACACTGTGCTTGCCATCGTATTCCAGTGAAAGGCAGCCATTCGAAGGGGAGGAATCGGATGGGGACGAACTAGGTGGTGCAGGCGCGAAGTTGGTTCGAGCATTCTCGCCTAGTAGGGCCCGGGCCGGTTCATCATAAGCCCGGGTTGCTTCCTCAGGAGTGTTAAAAGTCCCAAGCCAAAGCCTCACACGATGAGAAGAGTCCTTGATTTCAGCCACCCATCTTCCAGATGGCCTTTGTCGGACACTGACAAACCGACGGGTCGCCGGCTTGGTTGGCTGGGTGGGGTTAATCTTGATGTTCTCAGGGCCAGCCATGAATGGTAAAATTGCAAAAGAGTGGTTTGAATTTCTTAGGTTGGAAGTATGCTTCTTTTAATAAAGGATGGAAGTTAAGATGATTTCATCTGAAATATACATGAGTCTGGACGCATTGATTGCACTATAAATAAGGTGTAACTGCAAGAACTAAGTGGAGGTATATGCCCTCTTTATATTATTATTATTTTTTGTATTTTTGTTAATTTTTTAATTTGTCAATCGTGTGCATGGGATCGATGTGGGTCTGGCCATCCTCAGTCAACTGTCACTTGGATTGGCTCGGCTAGAGTAGAGTCTGGTTAAGCATCCCAAACATAGATTTTGTTGTCAGAAAGCCTTCAATCATCAGATTTTTGGGTTGCTCAACTGGTTGTGGCCCTTGCTCGACCGGTCGAGGGAGCTGCACCACCGGTCGTGGCTCGCTCGACTCAAAGTCCAGCGAACTCAGTTTTTTGGTGTCCGGGACGCTAGACCGGTCGAGGGGATGACATGATCGGTCGAGAGGGTTGCTCGACCAGTCATGGCCATCCTTTGACCAGTCGAGGTTACACAGATTCATTTTCGGATTTGATGCAGACTATGAAAATTTGAATCGATTTTCGCAAGGGTGCGAAAGGAAAGTTGCCTAAACTATAAATAGGTGTCCCTAGGATTTTTTCTAGGGAATGGGAAAATATTCTAAGGCTTCCTAAAGGTATTCTAAAGGGTTCTAGAGTTATCAAAGGGTGTAGCAAGGGTGAGATTCAAGGTTGTTCGAATCGAGTAAGTCCTCTCTCTTTGTAATTAATGCTTTCTTAGTAGAATTTTGTCGCTTTGTATCGTGATTTTTTCCGAAAGGGTTTTCTACGTTAAATCTGTGTTCTCTTGTATGTGCTTTGATACCACTTATTGGGGTGGTATTAGAGCAACCGTTGGAGCACAGATCTGAATCTGAGGGATTAGTAATAATAGGAAAGCACTAGGTATGAGATTGAGAAGTACTCAAGGAAAAATAATTTTGAGTTATGGAAGATCAAGATGATGAGTTCCTTAATCAAGTAAGGCGAAGATGGTGCTCTTGAGGAGCGAAAGTCTACTATGACTGATGATGATTGGAATACTCTTGATAAGAGGACTTTATCATCAATCTGTTTATGTCTCACGGATGAGGTTCTCCACAATGTCATGAGGGAGAAAACTGCGGCTAAGTTATGAGCAAAGTTAGGGGATGTCTATGCAAAAAAATCCTCCGAAAATCACCTACACTTGAAGCGGCAGTGGTATAACTTCAAGATGGCAGAGGGTGAAGATCTGGAGGCTCACATCAGCAATTTTAATAAATTGGTTTGCAAATTTCTGGATATGGAGGAAGTGATGAAAGATGAAGAACAAGCATGTATGTTGTTGAATTCTCTTCTGGCGTCTTATGAGTCATTTAAGGACATAATGTGCTCAGCGAATAAAACCTTGAGTGTTGACACCGTTATCTCGGCCCTTCAAGGGAAGGCTATGAGAAAGCTTAACATCGACATGGGGATATCTTCTGAGGCACTACTTATAAGGGATAAGAATTTTGAACAAGGTACAGGTTCTTCAAGTTCTAAATTCAAATCCAAGGGCAAGGGCAAAGGAAAGGTAAAGTGCTGGAACTATAGGAAGGAAGGACATGTGAAGAAGGATTGTGAAAATTCTAAATCTAAGAGAAAAGAATTTGAGGCTTCGTATAAAGAGGCCAATGCTGCCACGTCAAATGGATCGAGTAAATGTGATAGTGATGTTTTATCTGTGTCTTCGCTCAGACGGCCGTATGATGATCGTAAGGACGAGTGGATGCTAGACACATGGGCATCTTTTCACATGACTCCTTATCGGAGTTAGTTCACCAGCTACAGGGAGTGCGATGGTGGACAAGTATTTATGGGCAATGACATTGCCTATAATATTGTAGGTGTTGGTTCAGTGCGCATCAGGATGTTTGATGAGGTGGAGCGTACCTTGACTGATGTCAGTCACGTTCCTAATTTGAAGCAGAATCTGATTTCTCTTGATGTGCTTGAGGCAAAAGGATGCAAGTACACAGGTATTGATAGTGCTCTTAAAGTATCTAAGGGGGCACGGGTAATCATGAAAGCGCAACGTCTCGGTAACTTGTACAGGTTAATCGGGAGCACTTCAAAAGGTGGAGCTACAGTGGATGTAGTGGATTCCACGTCTACACGTGTGTGGTATGCTGGACATGGCCACATGAGCAGGCAAGGCAGGAAGGCAAAAACGCGCGGACAGGGATATAGAGCAAGTGAAGCAGCCACTTGTGGAAAGAATCACACGGCATGATCGCAAGATATTGGCGAGGTACATGAATAACTCCAATATCACAGGAGATTCATCTTCTATTCAGATGGCTCTAGGTGAGCCTGGTGTTGAGAAGTGAAAGGTGACTATGCGTGATGTGATGGATTCGTTATACCAGACCGACATATGAGAGTGGGTGGAGCTTCCAGTGGGCCGAAGAGCGATCCGATGCAGGTGGATCTTTAGGAGGATACAACATAGATACAGACGAGGTTGGTAGTAAAGGGTTATGCTCAGAGAGAAGGGATCGGCTTCTCAGAAATATTCGCACCGACGGTATAGTAGGTGTCTATTAGATCCTTAATTGGCGCTGGTTGGCCAATGCGATCTTGAGCTGGAAGGATGGGTGTGGAGTCTACCCTTCTGTAAGGAAAAGTGAAGAATAAATATACATGAAGCAACTAGAGTGGTTTGAAATTAAATGGGCTAATAAAAGACTTTGTAGGAGGTCGTGGTTCGACCTATCGCCTAGGCGTGGTTTGATTCCTTTATGGTGAGTCAGAAATTGATGACATGTAGATCGCTAATTATGACATGTCTGAAATCAATGTACTGAAGACCTGGTTAAGTGGGACATTCAGGATGAAGGATGGGGGGTTGCGAAGATGGTTCTCGGTGTTGAGACCGAAAGAGAAGTAGGCTTTGGTAATAATAAAAGGAATACCTTGTGTGTAGGTATTAATCAAGCATGTGATGGGCTAGGTAAAGCTGGAGAGTTTTCCTCAGGACATATCCCAAAACAAATGAGGAAAAGCAGGATATCTCATGAGCCTTATTTGAATGCGGTTGACAGTGTATGTCATGGTCTGAATTAGACTGGTTATTTCACAGGTTATCAGTGTTGTGAGCAAGTACCCTGACAAGCAATATTGGGTAGCGGTGAGATGGTAAGAAGACTACGTCTTTTCTTTTAGGAAGACAGGAGCAAAGGTGGTTGAGCACATGGATTTTGATCTAGCAGACATACTCACCTAGATCGTTCCTACAGAGAAGTTCAAGTTCTGTATAACTTCTCTAAGCTTGGCAATGGCGGAAAAGAAAGACAGAGTGTGCACGAAAAGCTATGAAGCAATGAAGAGATAAGAGAAGTGGTCAAGGAGTTACACGGCTGAAAATTGAAGACGTAGTGGAGATTGTTGTCAGAAAGCCTTCAATCATCAGATTTTTGGGTTGCTCGACCGGTTATGGCCCTTGCTCGACCGGTCGAGGGAGCTGCACAACCGGTCGTGGCTCGCTCGACTCAAAGTTCAGTGAGCTCAGTTTTTTGGTATCCGGGATGCTTAACCGGTCGAGGGGATAACATAACCGGTCGAGCAGATTGCTTGACCAGTCGTGGCCATCCTTCGACCAGTTGAGATTACAAAGATTCGTTTCCGGATTTAATGCGGACAACAGAAATTGGAGTCGGTTTTCGCAAGGGTGCGAAAGAAAAGTTGCCTAAACTATAAATAGGTGTCCCTAAGGTTTTTTCTAGGGAAAGAAAATATTCAAAGGCTTCCTAAAGGTATTCTAAAGGGTTCTAGGGTTATCAAAAGGTGTAGCAAGGGTGAGATTCGAGGTTGTTTGAATCGGGTAAGTCTTCTCTCTTTGTAATTGATGCTTTTATAGTGGAATTTTGTCGATTTGTGCCATGGTTTTTTCCCGAAAGGGTTTTCCATGTTAAATCTGTGTGTTCTCTTGTATGTGCTTGGTGCCATTGGATTGCTATCCTATATCTAGATCCATGTGATTCCGTAGGCCAAAATCCCCAACAAATTTTGTGGGCAAGTAAACTTTACCCAAAATTACAGAAGACCTTGCTATGCATCGAATATGAAGATCCGACAATCGAATATGAAGATCGGATAACTGAATAAAAGGCCTACCCATAGCCGTGGGTGATTGCAGGAGTCTTTCGCACCTTATAATTGGAATACTGTGTGTGTAACATAGTTGTAGCATACCACCTCTTCACAATTTTAGATGCATCACAAGTGAGTGGGGTCCATTGGTACTCTTAATCACATTGTCCAACCCTTAGGACAATCCAGACGTTGATCAATGAGGCCCACCTTATAGAATTCTTACAAACAATTCATAGATTGTGTGGCCAGAGTTGTATGGTCCATTTTGGTGCTATGGCCCACAAGAGAGGCGTATCAATGATCCAAACACCAAGTTTTGTGGCCAACCTTCTGTACATAGGATGTGAAAAATCATTGCTTTGGTTGTATGCTCTTTTATGATTTTTCTCTTGATTTTTTATTATCTCTTGTAACGTGTTGCTAATTTTCTTTTATGGACTACGGTCCACCGTCCTACTGGTCTGGATCTTCCAAATCCCAAAGATAAACGCCCTCCCAATGCTTTGGAAATCTTATTCAACATTAACGTCTCCAAAGTAAATTATATCATTTATAATATTCATAATATGTTAAAAATGAGTTTAAATATCTAAGTTAGTAGACCATTATGGGATTATTTAATTGGGCTACTTCCGTTGCAGATGGTCAGGATCAAGAGGACATCTCGGCCATTGATCCAGTAAGATAGTTCTCCTTTGGTTGAGCTCTACAATCAGTGGGAGATTTGGGGTTCATAGCTTGGTTTTGAAAATTACAACCTGCAGTTAGCTCTACAAGCCCTGTTAATGGTACACCTTAGGGTCAGATTCCAAGTGCTGGTGTAGCAGATATGTGCAGGATCTTGGTCTTTCATCTAAGAAGCCGATATGTGTTGGTATAGTGTGCCTGGAAAGCCAATAATGATGGTTGTAATCATGAATATTAATGACTATGTATTTTTTAATTGCATCTTATGATATAATTAAATATGTGGGAAGCATGGTCCATCTATAATTTTATGGGTTAAGATAGGGGCAGCTTCATTTGTTGAACGGGAATGTGAGTTTGGACACAACAACCACTACTTAAGAATGATTATTTTGTGGATCTCAATATCATAAATTCTATAATCATAAGAGGATTGGACAATCCATAAAAGTATATTGGTCATCTTGTGTGAGGAACCAATGATGAATTGGAATAAAATATTTTCCCATAGGGCTTAATGATATTTTGGTACCTTTGTCCTACCTGGCAGACGAGTGTGACCGTTCATGATGTGCAATTCCTTGTGATAGAATTTGACAGAGCGCACTTGTATTGCATGATTGCATTGAGTCTTTAAATTAGGAGGCTTATCATGCCTAATTTAGTTTAATTTGATCATGTACTAACTTTGACTAATCCTTAAACTTAAAGTCGTATTAAGACTTTATGGTTCTAATTTTCTATATTTTAAGTAACCCTCTAAAGTTAGATTATATATTGATGGACATATATAGGCATGTGGTTGCCTGCATATGATACATTAGGATTATAAGGAACCCACCTGTTACAGGGATTTATTGTTTAGTTCAGGATACTTGCTATGGCTTAAAGTTAAGAAATAGAATCACTTAGCAAGTTGCTTTTTAGCTGGGCTTAGTGCTTTAGATTTTAAATGTTGAATCAAAGATTTTTAACTGTTATTCTTATATTTTAATTGCTAAAAGTGTTTTATCTTGATGGATATATACAATGGTTGAGATTTTATGATCCATCTCTTAAACTGATAAGTAGCCTTGTTCAAGAGTGGATATTACTGGTGCATGATTACAAACTTTTTAATGATATGTGATATAACAAAGCCTATAAGAATAAGGAGCACCATGGACCTATTTGGGATGCAGGATTAAATGGTATGTAATTGCATTAGATGAAATTAACACCATTATTATATGATGATTACATCTCTGGAAATACCATGGTATTTTCACAGTCTAATCCTAAGTTTGGGATTAAATTCTTCCTTTTGGAAAAATGTTTTATCGATCAATACCTATGTTTGGTGGACCACGAAATTATAATTAATGAACTAGATTTCACAACCAATGTTGGTCACTTGTATGCATTTGCAACTCACATGTAACGTGTAAAGGGCGCTTATGGACAGGCAGTGTAGGTAGAACACATGCATCAATGTGAGGCCCACAGATATAGTGGATTTTCAAATCCATCGAAAATTCTGCTAGGATTGGGATGATATATGATAGTCGAAGTAATCCAATCCACTAGATGAAATTTGTGGGAACCAAATGCAATTCCATACCACCCAATCTCAAGTCCCAAACAGGCCAGTTCTTCATTGAAACCCTAGTTCTCCCTTACAAATAGATCATACCCCATCATATAAACCCTCTAGTTCTTACACATGCATTGGTGGTCTCAGTTCTTCAAAAATGATTATTGCATGCACCATGATCCAACAACCCAAGTAATAAATCGAGCCATGACTTCATAGCTCATTTGAGCCTATGTCTGAGTTGGGGTGAGAGATATTGGGATGAAGATGCCAACTCGAAGCTGACAAAAGACAGGCGGCCTGATCTTCGTCCCCTTGCAAATGAACAACGGGTTTATAACGTTGGCAGAGAATATTAAAATCCGGCGGGAAAGATTAGTAAAATGGTTCAGTGGGACTAATCAAAACTTAAAAATCATATTAGTGACGTGGAAGAAGCCATTGTCACGTAGCAGTTGGATGGAGAATGATTTGAAGGATCCAATCTCCTTGCTTCTTTTCTCCCTCATGGTTCCCACTGTTGCTGACTCATTCTCGTCCCACGTGTCACTCGTGAGAGCCAATCAAGACCGTCTAAATTCTGGGGCGAAGTGTGGATGGAGCATAGATGTAAGGTTACACTAATTAAGGTTTCCTAACCGTTCGATTGAAGGGTATCAAACAGACGGTTCAAAGTGCAATAGTGAATGGCCCAAGTTCCAAGGGCCAAATCGGATGGTTAGTGGAATTTTCCAAGTGTAAAATTTTTTTTTATACAATCCTTCGGCAATTGGATCAGAGATCCTAACGGTCTGAATTTTCGTACTAGTATGCCAGGTGTACGGTGGATGAGTCGATGCCATTTTCAGAATGGTGGTGAACTATTATAGAAGTCTAATGGTTGTACGGCCCTCAGCCTTGGCAAATGTACAGTGAGTTCGTTTTGCCTCTGTTGCAACGCGCAATCTATCTTCTGTCGCTTTCCACTGGCCCACATGGTGAGACGATCGGCCGATTTGAGCCGTCCATATTATTCTTACAGCCATAGATAAGCTATTATTCCATAATCATACTTCAGTGACGATCCTAACCTTTTGAGTTTTAGATTTGAACGTTAGCCTTTCATTTACAGATAGTGATGGTCATAGTCATCCGTTCGGCTTAAGTTAGTAAGGTGGACCGCATAAAATGTACAGCTCCGATCATCAGACCAATGAACAATGGGCCTCGGTAGACGGCGACAAATGCTAGATAATAGCAAAAGGAAGTCTAGCCTCGTTTTCTGACGTTCAGGATTTCGTACACGTGTGTGGTCGTAGTCTGCTGATCTAGACCGTTGATTTGATGGGCTAGATGTAGATGTTCAAAATTATCCGAAATTGCAATATCTGAATGCTCAAATATTTGGTGTGCCCTCTATTTCATTGTGGACCCTTGACATACAATTTTATGGCTAAGATGGACCAGAAAATTTAGACAGCTCCTGAGTCTAAATTTCAAGCCAAAAAGTAAATGGGCCTGACTTGGTCCTACCCCTCTGGCCCAAGTCTTACCCATGGAGAGTCCTACTTGCCATATTCAAGTGAGTCCATCATACACAAGGACTATGATCTTAGCATTCAAAACCCATGTTAAGAATATTTTTGATAGAAAACAAACCTAAAACTAGAAATTCTGATTTGAGGCATCTAAAATTCTTTATAGATCATCATGAAAATCACTTGAAGGGGGGCCCATCAATAAGATCATAAGCTAGATGTGTACAAACCAACATCTAATCCTGCAGTTGTGATTATTCATCCCACACATTAGGACTTCTTCTCTGTACATGCTTCGGAGAACTCGTTTTCGTCTCCCGTCTAATCTCATACATTTCCCATCCTTCGGAAGGAACACTCAAGCCATTGATGTTTCAAAGTGGCCCACCAAGGAATTCTGATGCACTGAATGAAGGAGGGACGATAATCGAAGAAGAAACCTTGAATCTCTTGCTCCTCGTCACCTCAGTCTCTCCATCTTTACCATCTATCCACCCCATCATCTCATCATCAAAGCTATGATCACCAAGGCCCACTTCTCCAATATCTGACCCGTCCGAATCAAGCCCATGTTGCCGGAATCCGAAGCACTCAGAATCTGATGAAGTGATGCAGTCCCAAGAAGGTTCATCTGTTGCTGGCGGGACTATAAAACTCGGTTGCACCGCCTTCTCGATGCTCTTCAGTTCAAGTGAATTCTGGTTGTGGTAGCTCCTACGGTGGAAAATGCTAGCGAACGTGAAGTGGTCGCTTACTCTTGTCTTCGATGCCTTGTTATCGGTCGTCCGCGCCATGATGCTCTGAAGGTTCTTGCTCAGCTTGGCTTTCAAAGAAGCAAAGTTAACGCCGTGCTTGCCATCATACTCCGGCGAAAGGCCACCATTCGAAGGGGAGGAATCGGATGGGGACGAACTAGGTGGTGCAGGCGCGAAGTTGGTTCGAGCATTCTCACCTCGTAGGGCCCGGGCCGCTTCATCATAAGCCCGGGCGGCTTCCTCAGGAGTGTCGAAAGTCCCGAGCCAGAGCCTCACACGCTGAGAAGAGTCCTTGATTTCAGCCACCCATCTTCCAGATGGCCTTTGTCGGACACCGACAAACCGACGGGTCACCGGCTTGGTTGGCTGGGTGGGGTTGATCTTGGTATTCTCAGGACCAGCCATGAATGGTGAAATTGCAAAGGAATGGTTTGAATTTCTTAAGTTGGAAGTATGCTTCTTTTAATAAAGGATGGAAGTTAAAATGATTTCCTCTTAAACGTACCTGAGTCTAGACGTAACGGTTGCACTATAAATAAGGTGCAACTGCAAGAACTAAGTGGAGGTATATGCTCTCTTTATATTATTATTATTTTTTTGTATTTTTGTTATTTTTGTATTTTTGTTAATTTTTTAATTTGTCAATCGTGTGCATGGGATCGATGTGGGTATGGCCATCCTCAGCCGGCTGTCACTTGGATTGGCTCGGCTAGAGTAGAGTCTGGTCAAGCATCCCATACATAGGTTTTATGTTACCCGGAATTACAGAAGACCTTACTATATATCGAATATGGAGATCCGACAATCGAATTTGGAGATAGGATAACGGAATAAAAGGCCTACCCAATTGGGGAGCTATAGCCATAGGTGATTGCAGGAGTCTTCTGCACCTTACAATTAGAATACTGTGTGTGTAACACAGTTGTAGCGCACCCCTTCTTCACGATTTTAGATGCATCACATGTGAGTGGGTCTGCTGGTATTCTCAATCACACGGTCTAACCCTTAGGACAATTCAGATGTTGATCAATAAGGCCCACCTTATAGAATTCTTAGAAACAATTCATAGATTGTGTGGCCAGAGTTGTATGGTCCATTTTGGTGCTATGGTCCACAAAAGAGGCGTATCAATGGTCCAAGCACCAAGTTTTGTGGCCAACTTTTTGTACATAGGATGTGAAAAATCATTGCTTTGGTTGTATGCTCTTTTATGATTTTTCTCTTGATTTTTTATTATCTCTTGTAATGTGTTGCTAATTTTCTTTTATGGACTACGGTCCACCGTCCTGATGGTGTGGATCTTCCAAATCCCAAAGATAAATGCCCTCCCAATGCTTTGGAAATGTTATTCAACATTAACGTCTCCAAAGTAAATATCATTTATAATATTCATAATATGTTAAAAATGAGTTTAAATATCTAAATTAGTAGACCATTATGGGATTATTTAATTGGGCCTCCGTTGCAGATGGTCAGGATCAAGAGGACATCTTGGCCATTGATCCAGTAAGATAGTTCTCCTTTGGTTGAGCTCTACAATCAGTGGGAGATTTGTGGTTCACAGCTTGGTTTTGAAAATTACAACCTGCAGGTAGCTCTACAAGCCCTGTTAATGGTACACCTTAGGGTCAGATTCCAAGTGCTGGTGTAGCAGATGTGTGCAGGATCTTGGTCTTTCATCTAAGAAGCCGATTGTGTTGGTATAGTGTGCCTTGAAAGCCAATAATGATGGTTGTAATCATGAATATTAATGACTATGTATTTTTTAATTGCATCTTACGATATAATTAAATATGTGGGAAGCATGGTCCATCTATAATTTTTTGGGTTAAGATAGGGGCTTCTTCATTTGTCGAACGGGTTTGGACACAACAACCACCACTTAAGAATGATTATTTTGTGGATCTCAATATCATAAATTCTATAATCATAAGAGGATTGGACAATCCATAAAAGTATATTAGTCATCTTGTGTGAGGAACCAATGATTAATTGGAATAAAATATTTTCCCTACGGGCTTAATGATATTTTGGTACCTTTGTCCTACCCCACGGAAGAGTGTGACCGTTTATGATGTGCAATTCCTTGTGGTAGAATTTGACAGAGCACTTGTATTGCGTGATTGCATTGAGTCTTTATATTAGGAGGCTTATCATGCCTAATTTAGTTTAATTGGATCATGTACTAACTTTGACTAATCCTTAAAGTCGTATTAAGACTCTATGGTTCTAATTTTCTATATTTTAAGTAACCCTCTAAAGTTAGATTATCTATTGATGGACATATATAGGCATGTGGTTGCCTGCATATGATACATTAGGATTATAAGGAACCCACCTGTTAGAGAGATTTATTGATTAGTTCAGGATACTTGCTATGGCTTAAAGTTAAGGGATAGAAATCACTTGGCAAGTTGCTTTTTAGTTGGGCTTAGTGCTTTAGATTTTAAATGTTGAATCAAAGATTTTTAACTGTTATTCTTTTATTTTAATTGCTAAAAGTGTTTTATCTTGATGGATATACGACGGTTGAGATTTTATGATCCATCTTAAACTGATAAGTAGCCTTGTTCAAGAGTGGATATTACTGGTCAATGGTCAATGGAGGACTTGGTTAATTTAGATGCATGATTACAAACTTTTTAATGATATGTGATATAACAAAGCCTATAAGAATAAGGAGCACCATGGGCCTATTTGGGATGCAGGATTAAATGGTGTGTAATTGCGTTAGATGAAATTAACACTATTATTATATAATGATTTTATCTCTACAAATATCATGGTATTTTGGCAATCTAATCCTATGTTTGTGATCAAATTCTTCCTTTTGGAAAAATGTTTTATTGATTAACACCTATATTTGGTGGACCATGGAATTATAATTAATGGAATAGATTTCACAACCAATGCTGGTCACTTGTATGCATGTGCAACTCAAATGTAACGTGTAAAGGGCGCATATGGACAAGTAGTGTGGGTAGAACACATGCATGAATGTGAGGCCCATAGATGTATAGTGGATTTTGAAATCCATCGAAAATTCTGCTAGGATTGGGATGATAAATGATAATTGAAGTAATCCAATCCACTAGATGAAATTTGCGGGAACCAAATGCAATTCCATACCACCCAATCTCAAGTCCTAAACAGGCCAGTTCTCCTTTGAAACCCTAGTTCTCCCTCATGGGGTGTTTGGAGCATGGGATTAAATGGGTTTAAGTGGGATGGAATTACCAAAATGTAATGATTACAGTGTGTCAGAGATTATCTTCTAATCCCATGGCTCGAGGCCATCTCACTTCATGTTTGGGAAATGGATTGGCTACTCATCTTGCTACTACTAGTCGTTGCTCTATGGGCCCCACCATGATGTATGTGTTTCATCCGTGCTGTCCACCCATTCTTCCATGTCAATTTATTGTATGAACCTAAAAATGAGTTTGATCCAAATCTCAAAGTGGACCGCATAGTTGGCCCTAGGAGGTTTTTAATGGTGTAATTCAATCACTACTATTTTCCCATGGTGTGGTCCACCTGAGATTTATATCCACCTCATTTTTGAGATCAAGCACTAAAATTATATTTCAAAATGGATGGAAGGCATGGATAAAACACATACATCATGGTGGGGTCCACATAACACTGACCACTAGTCACACGAAACCTAAAGTAAACCCTTGCCTGTGCGCTGATTCCAAGAAGGGACTTTATAACCCATGCTAAACAGGACATTACAATGATCCATGGATCTTAAAACCCACTCCCACTTAATCCCATTTAAACCCATGCGCGAAACGCACCCTTGCAAATAGATCATACCCTATCATATAAACCCTCTAGATCTTACACATGCATTGGTGGTCTCAGTTCTTCAAAAATGATTATTGCATGCACCATGATCCAACAACCCAAGTAATAAATCGAGCCATGACTTCATAGCTCATTTGAGCCTATGTCTGAGCTGGGGTGAGAGATATTGGGATGAAGATGCCAACTCGAAGCTGACAAAAGACAGGCGGCCTGATCTTCGTCCCATTGCAAATGAACAACGGGTTTATAACGTTGGCAGAGAATATTAAAATCCGGCGGGAAAGATTAGTAAAATGGTTTAGAGGGACTAATCGAAACTTAAAAATCATATTAGTGACGTCGAAGAAGCCATTGTCACGTAGCAGTTGGATGGAGAATGATTTGAAGGGACCAATCTCCTCAACTCCTCTCCACCGTTCCAATACTCCGTACCGTGTCTTTTCCGTTGGATGCTGCTTCCGGCCCATATTCCCCTTCTTTTCTCCCTCATGGTTCCCCACCGTTGCTGACTCATTCTCCTCCCACGTGTCACTCGTGAGAGCCAATCAAGACCGTCTAAATTCTGACGCGAAGTGTGGATGGAACATAGATGTAAGATTACGCTAATCAAGGATTACTGACCGTTCGATTGAAGGGTATCAAACAGACGGTTCAAAGTGCAATAGTGAGTGGCCCAAGTTCCAAGGGCCAAATCGGATGGTTAGTGGAATTTTCCAATTGTAATTTTTTTTTATACAATCCTTCAGCAATTGGATCAGAGATCTTAACGGTCTGAATTTCCGTACTAGTAGGCCAGGTGTACGGTGGATGAGTCGATGCCATTTTCAGAATGGTGGTGAACTATTATAGAAGTCTAATGGTTGTTGTACGGCCCTGAGCCTTGGCAAATGTACAGTGAGTTTGTTTTGCCTCTGTTGCAACGCGCAATCTATCTTCTGTCGCTATCCACTGGCCCACGTGGTGAGAGGATCGGCCGATTTGAGCCGTCCATATTATTCTTACAGCCATAGATAAGCTATTATTCCATAATCATACTTCAGTGACGATCCTAACCTTTTGAGTTTTTGATTTGAACGTAAGCCTTCCATTTACAGATAGCGATGCTCATAGTCATCCGTTCGGCTTAAGTTAGTAAGGTGGATGATGTAGAGCGGGTCACGGACAGTTTTATGGCCAAGATGGATAAGAAAAGGCTCGGTTGGTGACAAAAGTAATCTAGACCATCGGACCTTAAATCGGACATATCTCACAATCCGAAATGAGTTACCTGACGTTAAATATATGATTTTGGGGTAGAATGAGCTACTTTAGCCAACTAATCCTGCTATGCCGGGTTGCGATACCCGAAATTATGAAAAACTCCTAGATCGATAGTCGTTTCCTTGTTTTAATTTCGTTTTTACTATAAATAGAAAGTTTTAGTTTGATTATAACTCTTCATCCTTCGGGCTTTAGGAGTTGCGCCCAACGTGAAAAGAGCTTAGAATAATTAGGAGAATGGTTTCGTGAACACAAATAGGATACTTACTATTTTTGGCCGAAAACCTTGCGCACTAGTAGACATCACGACCGTCTATAAATAATAAGTTACTGTTTATAGTAAGTCGCGATTTCTAGGAGTTTTAGTTGTAGTTTGATTTTGATTTCTTTCTCATTGCTTGGTACACCTATTTAAAGGGTTGTGAACTCGTTTTTATTCATTCATTAATCAATTTTGAATTTACTAGAATTTATTTCTATTTTATGCTTTCTTTCCTTGTGGATTCGAGAAGTCTCTGTGAGGAGTGCAGAAAAGTTTCATGGATTTGGAATACTTATCCTCTTGAGGAAGACGGTGCTCGACCTCACGTCCTCCCCTGCATCAGTGGACCGCATAAAATGTACAACTCCAATCATCAGACCAATGAACAATAGGCCTCTGTAGATGGCGACAAATGCTAGATACTAGCAAAAGGAACTCTAGCCTCGTTTTCTAACGTTCAGGATTTCGTACATGTGTGTGGCCGTGGTCTGCTAATCTAGACCGTTGATTTGATGGGCCAGATGTAGATGTTCAAAATTCTCCCAAATTGAAATATCTGAATGCTCAAATATTTGGTGTGCCCTCTATTTCATTGTGTACCCTTGACATCAATTTCATGGCTAAGATGGACCAGAAAACGTTCAATCGGAGGTGGAAGTGATCCAGACTATTAGAACTTAAAATGAGTGTATCTTGCAAATCAGAATGAGTTATCCAATATTTCATATATGATTTTGAGTAGGACGAGCTACTTTAGCCACCCAAATTGACCATGCTAGGCTATGCATGCGCCAAATTTGCAAGATTCTATCATACTAACAGTTGAATTTTTGTTTTATTTATATTTTTATTATTTATAGTAAGTTTTAATTTAATTATAACTCTTCATTAGTTAGGTTTTAAGAGTTATGTGCAACATGAAAAGTGTTTAGAATAATTAGGAAGATAACATGGTTGAACCAAATAGGACACTTAGTAGTTTTGGCTAAAAACCATTAGGTCTAGTGGAAATCACAACTCTCTATAAATAATAAGTTTATTATTTATTGTAAGTCACGATTTCTAGTAGTTTTAATTTTTGTTTAATTTTGAAACTTCTTTCAAGATTTCGTATTTTATTTAAAGGGTTATAATCTCATTTATTTCAATTATCAATTAATTTACAAATTTTATAGAATTATTCTATTTTTTATTTTCCCTCGTGGATTCGAAGTATCTTTGTGAGCAGTCTAAAGAAGTTCTGTAAATTCAGAATGGTTATTTGGCTGAGGAAATTGGGACGTATAATTAAGTGTAGCTGACTTTTTATACCTTTCATGGGAATACAATTTGAGGTTCAAAATTTCAAGAGACTTAACAAATATGAAAATAAGGGCCTCTATTCAGAAAATTTATAAAAAATGTTGACTGATCCGTAGGTGGTATGAATTATAGTAATTTGTTTCAATCTGAGATGTAAACGGATACAAGGGTAATCTTTCCAGAAAGCAAAAAGGGAATTTCTAAAGGATGCTATGGATGAATAAAGGATCCGTTTTGATATGGTGGACGTGTTGATAAAGGATCCGTTTTGATATGGTGGACCTCAACACGTCCTTACCTGCATCAACCGTCCTTCAATTCCATCCCCGGTAAAGCCGTTTAGATCAACTATCTGAATCAACCAATCATGGGTGAGCTCTCATACATGAACGGAATCCTGAGCTTCATCAAAACTATACATTTGATGAGGCTATATATATATATATATATATATATATATATATATATATATATATATATATATATATATATATTTCGATAAACGAAGATTTAGAGGGTAATAGAGGTCGTGGGTCCACCTTTTGTCTCATTTGAAGTACGTTGGCCGTTGGATCGGGTATTTGGCTTTTTAAAAATGCGGCTTCAATTAGATTCCATGCCCTTCATTTCCCTCGAGTTAGATGAGGGTTGTATTGTCTTCAATTGCCATGGATTTTGGGAAGGAGACGCGAGTAGAATGACAGGTGGTACGTGTGAACTCCACATCACTTCCTAAGCATTAGATATTAGTTAATGGGAAAATGACAATCTTACTGAGTTGCGTCATAAGTCGAGTGCGTCCAAGATTGCACGAATGATTGGCACGTCAGTGGGGCACACTTTCATATAAAACAGGAACTGAATTGTGACGTTTGGAGTTTTCAAGGGATTTTCCAGCACACGTGTGACGAATGAATGTCGCTCATCACACATCAGGCATGCCCCATTGTCTTCCTGGCCCGGCGATCATGTGGGCCCACCCTCATGTTTGTATTTAATCTACTCCGTTCATCCATTTGAGAGATCATTTTAGGGCATGAGACCAAAAAGAAGGTAGATGGAACTCTTGAGTGGACCACACCGTGACGTTTATTTTCCATCTAACCTGTTCATAAGGTCTATAAATATCAGCTTGATTTAAAACTTCTATGGCACTTAGAGATTTTCAACGGTAAAAGTTCAACCACTGTTTCCAGTTGTGTGGTCCACTTGAGTCTTAGATCAGACTCCTTTATGGGATCATGTCCTAAATGATCTTTCAAAATGGATGGACGGCGTGGATAAAACACATATATTAAGGTGGGGCCACGGAGCCCCTACCAGGACCGTCCATCTCTAGCTAAGTCCTGGTGGGGTTGGTCCCAATCCGCGACTGTTGATGAGAGGTTTGGATCTTCCACACGTGTGCTAATTTGATCAAGATGAGCAAGTTGCCTAATTGATAAGCACTGCCAACTGGAAGCGCCGGGATGGCAGAGTCGATCCACGTAAAATGTCGTTGCCGGGCCAGTCCATTCATCAAGTGTGGCCACACGTGTACGAAGAAAGAGATGTTATAAAAATGATAATGAACAGTTTCCTCTAGCACAACCTTGCTGGGTCCGTTTGACCGAGCTGTGCTTCAATCGCGGGAAATAAATAAATAAATATTAAACTAAAATAAAATTAACAAAATGAATTATTCTCTATAATAAAATTAGGGCTGTTCACCAGTCGAGTCAGCTCGAAAAACTCGCTCGACTCGGCTCGATTAATAAGTATATTAATATATATATATATATATATATATATATATATATATATATATATATGTATGTGTGTGTGTGTGTGTGTGTGTGTGTGGGGGGGGGGGGGAGGTACTATCATATGCTGTCGACCATCAACATCGTGCATTTGATGGGTCCCCTTTAAATTATGGTATATCCCAAAATCAGCCGTATATATATATGTGAAGACATAAAAACATATATAGACACATAATATATATCTCGGTGGGCCCAAAAATCATTATGAATGTTTTAATGGTGCACGACCCCTCTCAACTTTTATATATAATATTGATATTTTTGAGACCTATGATGGAATATGCATCCATAAATGTTCGATGCATCACGATAGGCCCACGTCGACCTCATGGGACGTTCCCATAAGCTCGAGCACATAGTACCTTTTCCTTTTATATATATATAAGTTTTTAAAAAAAAAAAAAAAAAAAAACAAAGCAGCAACTCGGCCCAACCCTAGCCTCCCGTTTTTTACCAAGTCTTGAATTTTCTGGCATGTGGGTCAGATCCCCATCCTTGCTTTTTGTAGTTGAGTGGACTGAAATGTGTAATTTTTGTGCTGAAAGTCAAAAAGCTCTTTGATTCGGCTGCATTCTCTTTGGAAAAAAAAAAAGACAGAAAGAAAGAGAATGCGAATCTACTCTGCTTACTTCCGGGCCACTGGAATATAGATCTCGGGATCTGCATTCCCTTGTTTTTGAGTCATGAAACTAAAATATGCTTTTGTATTTTCTAACAATGCATGAGAAAATCAATATCTTGTTAGGCATTTTTCAACCATTTGTACAAAACCCATATCAGGCTCTATATTTTTCAGCCATTTATTCAATAACTATCTCAATCTCTGCCTTTTTCAACCATTCATGAAGAACCCGTCGCACCCTAAGCATTTTTCACCTACATTTGTGGAATGCCTTGTTTTTCTGCATTTTTATATAAGAACATGCAAAATTCATAATCTGCATTTTCAAATCATTTGTACAAAACCTAACTCAAGGGAATAAGCTCGAGCTTGACTCGAATCACTAGCTTGACTCAAACTCAACTCAACAGCTTTGGCAAACAAGCCAAGCTTCAATGTTAGCTTGAGCTCGAGTATAGCATGGACAAATCGAGTCGAGCTTAGCCCACCTCGACTCGACTCAGCTCTATGCTCACCTCTAAATAAAATCGTTAGGCTAATGCTTAAAAAAAATTTACATTCATATATATACACATACATGTATATGAGTATTTATTCTCGTATACATTTCAATTTGAATTTGTACTTTCAAGAAAAGAATACTTAAGGTGTGCACACACCTTATACTCATATTCAACTCGTAATAAATATTTAAGATACAATATAACATTGTATACTTGATTTATTATCAAATTAACCGTTGAATTAAATACTTATCACTGGATGAAGTTATCTCCACTTCAAACCACCCAATCACGGTAAACCAATACTGAGATCTTCACATCCACGTACATATTATCCAGAATTCTAAACCCTGCTTGTACATATCATCCCGAATTCTGAACCGTTCATCTTATGTATCACTCATGTATAAGTCTATTTAACCATTGAGGTCACGATCTCATGACTTCACTCACAAGTACATATACATAAACACATTTTTCTACATCCTGTGCTTACACATCATTTCACATTGGATCTATCATCAATCCCAACTGCTGAGCATGCTCTTTATGGACCTATTAAAATATCTAACTGTTCGATTTTAATTTCGAATATTGCATCATCATTAAATTGATAAAGGTCTAATCTAAACCGTTTATATCTTATCATCCTTAATTTCCACACCCAGATCCCAAAATACAACCGTATGTCCATCTAGCTGGGTCATCAACTGAAACCTGCCAATCCATATAGTGATAAATCTAACCAACAAGACTAACGATTAGCCACTCAAAGATCTGAACCATCCAAATCGCTCCTCATGATTAATCTCTCGAAAAGTTTTCGATGATAGGCGTCCTTCCTCGCATTGTTTCCAGACAAACAGCCCACCTGGGTGTTGGGAAACGGATTGGCTACTCCCCCTGCCACCAGCCGATGGCTGGTGGTCCATGCTCTGTGCGCCCCACCATGATGTATGTGTTTCATCCATTCCGTTCATATATATTTTGATATTATTATATAGTATGAGACCAAAAATGAGGTATATCCAAAACTCAAGTGGACCATATTACAGGAAACAGTGTTGAATGAGCGCTAACCATTAAAAACCTTTTGGGGCTATAAAAGTTTTGGATCAAGCTGATTTTTATGTTTTCCCTTCATCTGGGCCTGTATGACCTGATCAAAAGATTGGATGTCAAATAAACAGTACAGTGGGCCTTAGGAGGATTTTAATGGTGGATATCCAATACTATTGTTTTCCTGTGGTGTGGTCCACCTATTATTTATATACCTCTAATTTTGGTACCAAGCCCGAAAATGATCTTTACAAATGGATGAACGAAATGGATGAAATACATACATCATGGTGGGGCCCACGGAGCACCAACCACCAACCACCAGGCTGGTGGCAGGAGTAGCAGCCAATCCGTTTCCTCACTTTTGGCCCATGGCCTAACATGATCTAGTAAAACCAGCAAGTGGAGTAGATTTTTTGTAAAATATCTCAAATTAGGGCCCACTAATATCCATTATTAAAAAAAAAAAAAAAAGGCAATGTGCGTTATCATGCATGCAATACACGTTGCTATGGGCGTTGTGAGAGAGACACCCGCTCCTTTCCAACCTCTCTTCTCTTACTCCCATCCCCAACCGCTCATTCCAGTGGGACCTATCCTAACGATCCATGCCATCTATTGGTAGCCGTTAGAGTCCATCCCCACTGTTCCCATTACGCGGCCCACTTAAGTGTTAAATTTACCTCATCTTTGGACTCATGTCTCAACGCAACCCGGTGAACCATTTGGACGGAGTAGATTTTCTCTCAAACATCACGGGAGATCCCACCTGGCTCCCATTGTAAGGCTCAAACCTCTGTAGGGAACTAATCAGCCACGAATCGACTCTTAGCCGAATCCTTCTCTAACTACAACACTTCCGTTTCTTCCATTCCATCAACTCCAAAAGCACCCACCACTACAAAAATGCATCAAGATCATATAAAAAGGATATGAGAACCTCAAATGGTACCTGAGAAGACCTCAAACCCTAAATAACAGTGTCCGAACTCCTCCATTCATAGTAGTATGTGGCAACTGTCAGAAACATTTCGCTCTTGAACCCCCCGGGATAACCACATCCAAGCTTCAACTTTAGGATCCTAGAAGCTCCTGTAGACTAATCCACACCATGAAAATCATTATGAAGAAAAACCCTCGAAGTCAGAATTTGCCATTTAACGGGGCACCATTTTCTCCACCGACCACCACCACCGTATGATCTCGATAATCTTCACATATGCCATTAACGGGCCGCCATCTTCTCCACTGAACACCACCACCGCATGATCTCGATCATCTTATGAACACTGGATCACGGGTGGATCAATGTCATAGGGGTTGAGTTGAGTGACATTGAAATGTGAGGGAGAGGGTGTTATACTTTACTAAAGTTGTCACTTGCTAATTACTTCATTCCTACGGTCGGCTAAACCCTGTAAAAATATTAAGAATGAGAATACGAAGGATCTCAACCAAAAAATGATTCATTGATCCACAAATGAAGATTCCACACAAGAGACCACGATTATGGAGAGGGAGGGTATTAGGTACCCATCCTACATGTACAAATGTACGATCTCTACTTCACAAGATTTCAAGAATTAGAATTAATTCTTGTGCATGAGTAATGCAAAGTATGTGTGATGTTGTGTTAAATGCAATGCCTATGACAAGCTACAATCTCGGCTAGATAAATCCACCTGACTCCTCCACCTGTCGAAGCGATTAACCAATCAATCCAAATTTTTGATGGGCAGGATTTGACAACGCCGGCAAGCCATAGAACATAGTTTGGACAGATTGGGTGTTGAGCGCTATGTATGCAATGTAATGTATATGAAATTATGTATGTGTGATATGTTGTTGAATGCGACGCCTATGACAGAGTGTTGCCTCGGCTAGATAAATTCACCTTGATTCTTCCACGAGCCGAAGAGTAAACTAATTGACTGAGTTTCTGATGGGCATTGTAACATCCTCGATTTTCACTGTTTTAGATTTTCAAAAATCCTTAAAATTTCTTTTTTAATTAACTTATAATATCACTTAATGACCATTAACACTCAATATTAGTTTATATTGGGGTGGACCAGTCTAGTTATGATGAGACAAAGTGCGGGCCGTCAAGCCAGATAGTTACAGGCCGTCAAGTCAGATAGTCTGTTTACACCTAGCAACAGCTCGTGCGGGCCATACTGTGACCAAGGAAGGTCAAAAAATTAAAAAATTTAAGGAAGCATAGATCTCACTGGGCTTGTGGTCCAACGCGGACCACGGACCCAGTGGCACTTGCAAAGTGTGGCTCACCCCAGCCCACTAGTCTCAGAATCTGGCACTCTTAATTGAAACTGAGATATAAGACATTTCAGCCGACGGATCTCTTCCACATTTACGGTGAAGGTCTAATGTATTTTTCTACGCCCGCTCACAAAATCTGGGTCCCGATCGTGGCACGGTGACCATTGATCGCGAATCTGACCCGTGTGACCAAACCCCATATCCGATCATCCCCAAATTTTTCATGGCCCTTCATCAGGTCATGGGTCACCTATCTTGTAAGTTTCATGGCCAGAGGGCCACCAGAGCCACCCCAATCACCGAAATGGGCCTCTTAGGGCCATTTAAAGATCGGAACCGTATGTTCAAACCCCATACTCGATCATCTGTTTGTTCCCAAACTTTGCATGACCTTTCATCGGGCCATAAGGCACCTACACACCAAGTTTGGTAGCCAGAGGGGTGTTAGGGCCGCACCAACACCAATAAGGAGTCCTAGTGGTCTATTTTGAAAAATTGTGGAAGCTTGGGGTCATTTGCACCAAATCTAGCATTATAAAAGGGGTTTCTTTTGGGCACCCCTCTCTCTATACGAATTTTCCCTAGGGAAGGAAAGAGAGAAGAGAGAAAGGGAGAAAGAAGAAAGGAAGAAGAGAGGAAGGGAGAGTGAATGAGAGTGAAGGTGGGCCATAGATCAAAGTAGGGCCCAAGGGAATCCCATCTTGTAAAACCCTACTTCTCCCTTAAGGAAATCCATCATCCACAACCAGGAGGACCCCTCTCCGCCGATTTGATAGGTAAATCTCTCATCTTCTTGGAAACCCCTCATGTTGAGGGAGGATTTGCATGAGATTCTAACATGCAGTGCTTTGCTTTAGGGATTCCAGCTAATCGACTCTGAGTTCGACATTTCTAGGTCATTTTCAAGATCTCAACGAACCATAGGTGCGGACTATTAATCTTAGGTGGCCTAGCACCATTTATATCATGAGTTTAATGATTTTGTTTGCTTGGGTGAAGCATATGTAGAATCTAGAGAGACCTTAGGATTTGAGTGCTTGTTTGAGATGTATGGAATTGTATATTGCTTACCCTTTCTTATGATGTTATTTATGCCTCACTTGTTTGAGATATTGTGGGTGACTATATGCTCATGTGTTGCGTGATTTTCTCATATGTTGTTGCCTATGATGTGCATGATGTTTGTCCATGTGCATTTGATTCCTTAAAATGTTGGAAGTGTTCAACTTCCTCACCAACCCACACACTCACATGCACCTTGCTTCTGATAACGTAGTATGCTTGCTAGGAATATTTGACTCATAGGTTGTGATGTATGAGAACATGACATTTTTATGCTAGTTGAAAATCTTGATGGTTGGCATGCTATGAATCAACATTGAACCCTCGAGTTGGTCAGAAACATGAGGAGAGACGGTAATTCCATCGGTAGGACTATGCTAGGGCTAAACCCGTGAGTTTGGGCGAGTGTGTACGGGTGGCAGTAGTTCGACTACATGGGTCCCTTATACCCGATGCCGCTCATGCATGCTCGCCTGACTCGTACGGTCTAGCCTACTATTTGACCAACCTTGTTTGTTAACTATGTTTGTTCACATATGTATGGAATCTGGAACACCCTATCACCGTTGTAGTCCATTAATAATAAATTGAATATCGATCCACAGTCTTGTGAGCCGGGCATGGTGGAATGGGACATTGTGTCCGAGCTGTCGGCCTATGTTGGAGTGCCGAGAGAAAGCGATCCCTTTCTCTCGGCACTCCCTATGTGCTTGAAGTCGAGGATGGGGAACCCGACGGGATCGCAGATCGCGTGGTCTTGGCCTCACACGTTGGGGGGTCTTGGCCTCGCAACTAATTCAAGGCATTTGATATGTGGGGTGTATCAGATTCCCCAATCTGCTGGATGAACGGATTTAACTAATAACTCAGTTAACATTATCACTACATTGTATTAGCTAGGTTGGCAACTCGGCAATCGAGGTCGCTCTGAGGGAGTGTTGACATACACGATCGTTAGACGAAGTCGCTTGAGGAAGAGTTGTGACGAGGGTATGCATCATATCATCTATCATGCATATGCATTAATAAGATTAGATAGGTGTTTATGAATGACTGCTTTTCATTAAATTCATAGTATAATTGATGCCTGTTGTAACTTACGACTAATAACACCCATTAAGTTGATCACTCACTCCCACTCTGGGACGGTATTTTAAAACACCAACCGGACTCACTCATAGATGCAGGTGATGCTGAGTATGAGGAGCCCGACATTGCGAGCCTCGAGGGGGAGGGTGAGTTCTCCTACTTCTAGATGAGGAGCGGGTCTCCGTCGGCTCGGTAGATGGGATGTTGGATCGCTGAGTAGCAGACTCAGCCCTATTCTTTTGGACATGATATTTTTGTGATTTTTGTTGGACAACGGCTTGGGCGACCCTTTTATATTCTTTTGGACCTGTGTATATATATATTTCTTCCATTTCAGTTGATTAGTTGTAGTCGTGCTTCATGTTCCAAGTAATTCCAGGCTGCGCATTTAAATCTGATTAATCGCATATTAATGAAAGAAAAACAGGCCATAAGTGACCCCGGGAACTCGGGAGTCGAGTGTATACCCGACCCCCGATTTCTAGGGCATTACAGGCAAGGTCCAATCATATCGGCAAGTCGTAGAGCATATGCTCGAGTTGATTAAGTGCGAAATGCCATGTGATGAATGCAGATGTATGAGATTAGTAGGGGGTCATGAAGGGAATGACTATTGCACAATGCCAATATATAAAGTACACGAAGCTTATTGAAATTTCGGCGGCAAGGTAGATGGATGTGTCACAAGGATTGGGTTGAATGGCTAGGATTAGGCTCTTGGTGGCTTGGGAGATTAGGGATTTGAGTGGACTATAAGCTAACTTGGGTTGGACTTTTACCTATAACTCTCACTTCTCCTTGGTGGGGGGTTGAATGGGTATTTCCTGAACTTTCAGGAACCCTTAAAATGCCCTCACGACTTTCTAATACTTGAAATGTGAAGGGGAGGGGGCTATTTATAGCCCACAAACCTAATTTTCTTGTAATTCTTGAGAAGTTTAAGGTTCAAAATAGCTTGGATGACAGGGATTCAGGATTGTCATGTGGCATGATTTGGATGGTTGGATCAACAAGTATGATTTTATGCCTAAGGGAGGGGTACAAAGGTCTTTATATCTCTCCACACGATTACACCTCTCTCCAGGGGACCTTCACATGTGTTGGAGACACTTGCAAGGCAAGGGGTCTACCTGGGTGCTGCCCAAGTCACATGGTTCGCCCTATTTTAGCAGGGGGTCCCTCACAAGCGTGTGTGAGCTCCATCTCCTTTAGGGTCAAGTTGTTGCCCCATCGGATCTTTTTATGGGCTTCGATTTGGTTGTGTTGGTTTTCAGCTCATTTTGGCTAGGTGAGTTGACTAGGTGAGATGACTCGATGGGTCGACTCGGTGAATTGACTTGGCGAGTCGACTCGATGAGTCGAGTTTCGAGGTTCTTGATTTTAGGTCCTAGGGTTTACGCTTAGTTGAATGGGTTTGATTAAGGTTAGGGTTCCTAGGGTTTAGGTGACATAGGGGAGGACGTGAGGTCGAGCACCGTCTTCCTCAAGAGGATAATTATTCCGAATCCACGGAACTTCTCTGGACTCCTCATAGAGACTTCTCGAATCCACGAGGAAAGAAAGCAGAAAATAAGAATAAATTCGAAATTGATTGATGAATCAATAAAAATAGAGTTCACAACCCTTTAAATAGGGGTACCAAGCAATGGGAAAGAAATCAGAATCAAACTACAACTAAAACACCTAGAAATCGTGACTTACTATAAATAGTAAACTTACTATTTATAGACAGTCGTGATGTCTACTAGTGCGCAAGGTTTTCGGCCAAAAATAGTAAGTGTCCTATTTGGCTTTACCAAACCGTTCTCCTAATTATTTTAAGCTCTTTTCACATTGGGCGCAACTCCTAAAACCCGATGGATGAAGAGTTATAATCAAACTAAAACTTACTATTTATAGTAAAAATGAAATTAAAACAGGGAAACGACTGTCAATCCAGGGATTTTTCACAATTCTGGGCGTTGTAACCCTGCATAGCTGGGTTGGTTGGCTAAAGTAGCTCGTTCTACCCCCAAATCATATATTTTACATCAGCTAACTTATTCTAGATTGTGAGATACGCCCGATTTAAGGTCCGATGGTCTGGATCACTTCTGTCGCTGATCGAGCCTTTTTTGATCCATCTTGGCCATGAAACTATCCGCGACCCGCTCTACATCATTAGGCCTTTAGGGTTAGGGTTTCTATGGTTTTACCACTAACTGGGGTACTAGGTAAACTAGGTAGATTGGGTTAGGTTTCCTAAGTCTTAAATTTAGTTGCCTTGGTCCAATCCAATCAGCTTGTTGCCCTAGGGTAGGGCGTCTACACATCTTCAAATCAAAACCTAAAACCATATCATATGTGGGCCTCCTCACCATCATTCAATCCCCATAGTAACGTAACGTGAAGGGATGAGGCATCACTCAAAGATTTGTGCGCAAACTCATCAACTCAAGAAGCCGAATGCTTTATAAATCTTAGCATTGCAAACTTGAGAATAGTTTAGAAACTAGAGAGAAAACACGATGGATCAAGAAATCGAGAGAGAAGCAACAAGAGAGATAAGGAGAATGAAACCAAGTTGCACGACTCACTACTCATTCTCCATTTGAGGTTGTTAGATTCCAACTATTAGTGCTGGACACTCAAGAAGAAGGGAATCAAAGGAGAAAAGAAGAAGAAAAACAAAGAATAATGAAAGTGAGAAAGAGAAGTGTGACAGTCGAGTCGACTCGGCGAGTCAACCCATTGACCTATTGAGATTGGGCAATCCCAGGGTTGAGTCGAGCCCGTACATATCATTTGAAAGGTAAACTTCTCTCCATATTCTTTTATTCGAATATAAAACCTTAGTTGTTGCTTTTTACATTGCGGCTCATTGAGGGGACTTAATGAGTCAAGGTACTGATTTGGTAACTTTGAGTCTAAGAGACCAAAAATCCTAGTTTGATAGATGTGTAATCAACATATGTGATTTCATGTAGAAAACCCCATCTATTCGCATTAAAACACCTACCGAATCACATTGAGTCGCCGCACATCTAGCTATGTTGAACTAAATCTAACTGGATTTAAAACCCTGATTGTGTGCATATATTTCCAACGATATATCCAAACCTTTACACACCTTTTCATGGTGGGTGATCCTTTGTAAATTCAATGTTTATACAAGTACGTTATGTTTGGTTTATTATTGCTTTTCGCACATAATAATTAGAGTTGCACTGATTCCAGACTATACTAGTTGATTTAATTTTAAATTCTTGCCCTTGAACTTGTAGTCATCATGAAATGGATATGGATGTGCACTTACTTTTATTTACAAGCTTCACTTGTGAAAAATCAGTGATGAATTATTATGACCACTAGATTGTGTTACTTTGCTTGCATGTTGAATTTAGATGGAAAATAAAATTAGGGTCATGGATGCTCTGCCCTAAGTCATTCCTGAAAGGATCAGTATGAGTGATATGCCCTAAGTTATTCCCAAAAGGATTAATACGAGTGCTTTGCCATGGGTCATTTCCAAAAGGATTAGCATGGATGCACTGCCTAGGTTATTTCCTAAAAGGATCGGCATGGGCCCTACCTTGAGTCATTCTTGATAGGATTAGCACAAGTGCTTTGCCCTGGGTCGTTCCTAAAAAGATTATCATGGATCCTTTGCCTTAGGTCATTCCCTAAAAGAATTGAGTCATTCCCTAAAAGAATCGAAATAGGTGCTCTACTTAAGGTTATTTCCTAAAAGGATTAATCACATGGGCACTCTGCCCTCGATTTCTTATAAAATGATCATATGAGAAACTATTATTATTTTGATTTATCATTTTTGTGTAATTACAAATGTCAAAGTATCTATGCGATTTAATATTTTGTAATATTTACTTTGATATATATTTATTAATTTAATATGTTGAGTCTACGTATGTTCAAATTTAAAAATTTTAAATCTGGGAATAAAATAATCCTATTGAGTCGTTGTGCTTAGCCCGTTTAATTAATCACTTTAGGTGTCGAATCGGAGTTTGTCAAGAACGCATATATCTTCAATTAGCGCTTCAAGTGTATTAAATTAATTTAGTTTTCAATCATTAATTTAATGGAAAAGTTGTATTAATTTATTCAATGTAATAAGATAATTTGATATAAACATAGTTCATGGGCTTGGGATTCGGTTTCAACTAACTCACTCCGGAACCTCCTGGATTTTGGGGTGTGGTAGATATACTTTTGTAAGCCTTAGATCCTGAATTCATCCTCTATCAGTTGAAATAGTAAACTCATTAAACCCCTGTTTGGTGGACCATAGAATTCTAATCAACGGATCAGATACACAACTGATGCCAGTCACTTGCACATGTACAACTCGGATGTTATGTGTAAAAGATGCATATGGATGGATTGCATGGATAAAACACATGCATCAATGTGGTCCCCACAAATGTAGTGGATTTCAAAATTCATCAGAAATCCTGCATGGGACCAAATGCAATTCCTTTCCACCCAATTGCATTCCTTCTGTGGTCTCCAAACGTCTGATGAAATAAATTTGCATGAACCAAATGCAATTCCATCCTACTTAATCCCTCCTAAGCCTATGTACCAAACAAAACAAAGCTTTGAATTAGGTATGGAATCTTTAAATCTTAAAACGATCGAAAAATAATCAACTCAAAAGTTACTAAAACTTGTAAAAATTTACTTAAACTAGAATTTGACTCTAAGATAGACCACTAGCAAAGCCGCACCATTCGGTCAATTGCTCCTTTTCAATGAGAACATTGGTCATTTTTTTCTTTTAGCCATTTGTACGCACCTTCAACCCAGATGGTTCGGATTGTTTGATGCGTACAAATTTGATCCGTGGTCCCCAAATATCTCCAAATACACCATGGGTTCTGGCGACAATGGGATGAACAGCCACATCACCAATAGGTTGATAGGAACCATCCAATCAGTGTGTTTTTCGAGTTGTACGTGTTCTATACAAAGTAATATATAAGGTTTTACGGTTTGAATCAGTGAACCTTTATTGCACATTAGGGTGCAACTTTGGTTAGCTAACTCGAACCAATTGGCCCAATCCAACTTTAGGACAGACCCAGGTTGGGTTGGGCTTGGGTTGACACAACGGACACTACGACACAACCCAAAACCCAACCTCATACGTATCATGTATGAGTTGGGACTTATGATAACATACATGATTTTTCTTAAATGCATCATATATGAGTTATGAATAGCCTGGCCTGGCTCATTGGCTTGATCCAATCTGCAATTGGACCAAGCCCAATCCTAACAAGTAGCCAGCCCAACCTGTTGGGCTGATCGGATCATGAACTGGGCTACTATTATACAGATAAAAGGAAGGTTTAAAGGCACTTGTAAGCAGTTTCATTTGTCAAGCCAAGTGTATGTAGTTTAAAGACACTTGTTAGATGAAAAATAAAAAATAAAATCTTAGATTAGACTATTTATACCATTGATCGTTTAAATCTTTTTCCTGCAGTCCGGCTGCCCATGGCCAGGGCTCGGAGGCCTGGCCATAACTCTTTCCATTGCCACACCTACAAAGACATGTCTACTATCCAGCCCATGTCTCTTTTTTTTTTTCTTTTTTTTTTTTTTTTTTTTTTTTTTTTTTTCTTTTTGCTTTTTGTTAACCTGAGAACACTAAAGGTTGAAACTTGGAATAGACTGGCTAGTTGGGGCCTTGGCATCCGTCCATCCTGGTTTGGGATGAACCTCGAGGCCTGTGGGTTTAACTTACATCTTGAGATTTGGGTTCCAACATTGGGCTTGGGGCATGGGCCCACATCTGCTCAAAGGGCACAAAACTAAGCTCGTCCTGGCATCACTTATTTAGGGAGAGTTTGGATAGTACATTACTTCACATAAAGCTACTTATGGCCCGAGAAACTTATCTTGGTTTCTATTTATTCAGTACATAGCATGCTTGGTAAATAACATATCAGTAGAGTGGAAAAGTATGTTTGGTTTTCAACATCACACAAGTACTTATTCATGAAGTTTGTACGGTCCACCCTTAATATCCACTGTCCATCATATAGGCCCAACCTTTGATGTAGTCTGTTCATTATGTTGGGCCCACCTTGGCCTTGTCTTCAATGTGAACTAACTATCATGTGGGGACTACTTTCGAAGTGGACTATCCACCTTGCAAGGCTCATCTTCAATGTGGGCTATCCATCATGTGGGCCCACCTTGAATGTGGACCGTCCATCATGCGAGCCCACCTTATAATGTGAACTGTCCATCATGCAAGGCCCAACTTTGAAGTGAACCATCCATTAAGCAGGGCCCGCATTGGATGTAGCCCACCATCAATGTTATTGTCCATTGTGTGGGACCCACCTTTAATATCCACCACACATCATGTGGAGTCTACATTTGATATGGATCATCCATCACGTGACCCCACCTTCGATGTGGTTCATCCATCATGCAGGGCCCACCTTAGATGTGGGTCATTCATCATCAACACCTTTGATGTGGACCATCCAATATGTGAGGCCCACCATCAAAATAAAATTATCCATCATGTGGGGCGCACTCTCAATGTCTACCACCCATCATGTGGAGCCTACCTTGATGTGGATCGCCCCACGTTTGATGTGGGTCGTCCATTATGTGGGGCCTGGTTTGGATGTGGACCAATCATTATTAAGAGTGACCTTTGATGTGGATTGTCCATTATGTGGGGTCCTCCTTGATGTGGGTCACCCATCATGTGGGGCCCACCTTTAATGTTATTGTCCATCCTGTGGGGCTACCTTTAATATCCACCACCGAGCCCACTTTTGATATGAACCTTCAATTGTGTGGGCCCACTACAAGAAAGTAGGCCTTTAACCTCAATTTTTTAGCCTCGGTTCAAAAAAAGGAGGCTAAATATGGTTTTTAGCCACTGTTGTAAAGGAACCGAGGTTAAAAATTCACCTTTTGCCTCGATTGATGAGAAACTGAGGCCAAAAGTCTGCCCTTTTACCTTGGTTGGTGAGCAACCGAGGCTAAAAGTCTGCCCTTTTGCCTCGGTTGTTGAGAACTAAGGCCAAAAGTCTGCCTTTTGCCTCGGTTGATGAGAAACTGAGGCCAAAAGTCTACCATTTTGCCTCGGTTGGTGAGAAACTGAGGACAAAAGTCTGCCCTTTTGCCTCGGTTGATGAGCAACTGAGGCTAAAAGTCTGTCATTTTGCCTCGGTTGTTGAAAACTGAGGCTAAAAGTCTACCCTTTTACCTCGGTTGGTGAGAAACTGAGGCCAAAAGTTTGCCCTTTTGTCTCGGTTGGTGAGAAACTGAGGCCAAAAGTCTGCCCTTTTGCCTCGGTTGGTGAGCAACTGAGGCTAAAAGTCTGCCCTTTTGCCTCGGTTGGTGAGCAACTGAGGCCAAAAGTCTGCCCTTTTGCCTCGATTGGTGAGCAACTGAGGCTAAAAGTCTGCCATTTTGCCTCGATTGTTGAAAACTGAGGCTAAAAGTCTATCCTTTTGCCTCGGTTGGTGAGAAACTGAGGCCAAAAGTTTGCCCTTTTGTCTCGATTTGTGAGAAATTGAGGCCAAAAGTCTGCCCTTTTGCCTCGGTTGGTGAGCAACTAAGGCTAAAAGTCTGCCCTTTTGCTTCGGTTGGTGAGTAATTGAGGCCAAAAGTCTGCCCTTTTGCCTCGATTGGTGAGCAACTGAGGCCAAATGTCTACCCTTTTGCCTCGGTTGTTAAAAACTGAGGCCAAAAGTCTGCCCTTTTGCCTCGGTTGGTGAAAAACTGAGGCCAAAAGTCTTTTCTTTTCCTTCGGTTGGTGAGCAACTGAGGCCAAAAGTTTGCCCTTTTGCCTCGGTTGGTGAGCAACTGAGGCCAAAAGTATGCCATTTTGCCTCGGTTGGTGAGCAACTAAGGCTAAAAGTTTGCCATTTTTCCTCAATTGGTGTGAAACTGAGGTCAAAAGTCTGCCTTTTTGCTTCGGTTGGTGAGCAACTGAGGCCAAAAGCCTACCCTTTTGCCTCGGTTGGTGAGTAACTGAGGCCAAAAGTCTATCCTTTTGCCTCGGTTGTTGAAAACTGAGGCCAAAAGTCTGCCTTTTTGCCTTGGTTGTTGAAAACTAAGGCCAAAAGTTTGCCATTTGGGTGAACTTTCTTAAAGCCATCCATTTTTCTTGTACGACATGACCCACCTAATGAGTGGGTCGACACGATATTCCAGCCAGGTCATCTACACGGTGGTCCCACTTGTGGATGGATCAGATTTTCCTACAACACTTCGTCCATGAGAATCTTGAAAGAAATAATAAATTTTAAAATTTCTGACAATTGTGAAAATATTGAGAATTTTGAAAAAAAAATTGAGACAATTGTAAAGAAATCGAGAATTTTGAAAAAAAAAAAATTGAGAGTTTTGAAAAAGATTTGAATTTTGAATTTTCTAAGAAATTTTTTAAAAAAATTGAGAACTTTTAAAAAAATTAAAATTAATTTGTTTTTGAAAAATTAAGAATAAAAAATAATAATTATGAAAAAGTATGAATTTTTTAAAAATTAAGAATTTTGAAAATTTTTGAAATTTTTGAAAAAAAAAAAATAAGAATTTTGAATTTGAGAATCTTGAAAAACATTGGAAAATTTTTAAAAATTGAGAAATTTCAAATAATTGAAAATTCTGAAAAAAATTAAGAATTTCTAAAACTATTAAGAAATGATATTTTTTTTTGATAAATTCGAAAAAACCGAAAATTTTAATTTTTTTTTGATAAATTTCAACAAATTTATAATCTTGAAAAAATTTAGAATTAAAAATAAAATAAAATTAGTCTTGATTTTTTTCTTTCTGAGAATTTTCGTAAAATTGAAAAAATAAAGAACTAATTTTAGTGCAGGAACCCAAAAATGAAATACATCCAAATCTCATTTTGGGCCCTGCAAATGAACGGACTCGATTTCCGCCTTGCCTGCCACGTGTACCATAGAGAGATGAGTATACTCCGTTTCTCACGAATCCAATATATTATCTCCATGGCTTTTATTCATTTTAGAACTTGGAAGCTCGAAGCAGAGCTCTCTCTCAAAATCCCTAAGCTCCGAAAGGAAAACAGTGCGAAATCGCGTTTTACTTCTGCAATTCTATCTGTCAAAATCCCCAAGCTCGAAATCGCGTTTAACTTCCGCAATTCGATCCTTTACAATACCTAGAAACGTTAATTATGTCCTCCACACAAGCAATCTCTTCGCCGATTTCAGGTACTCGTTCTCTCTTTTTTTTCTACTGATTTCTCAACTGAAATCCTCTCGAAAATCAGAAATCGGGGCAGAAATATCTCATTTTCGTGCGTTTTCTCTATTTGGCCGTTCAAAATCCAATTTCCGCGTTTTTTGCTTCGATCTAAGGAGTTTTTTTTTTTTTTTGGTGATTTCACTGAAATCTTGCTCAGGAAGTGGAAAATCCCGTCGTTTCTAGCTCATTTGCTGGATTTGAGCAATTTCTGCATTGCAATATCAGCGATTAGGGTTTGGTGTTCGATCTGAGAGCTAAACCTTGTTCTCTGCTGCGAAATCTGCATTGCAATATCAGCGATTAGGGTTTATGTATTTAGATTTTAGAGATTTATCTTTGATTTATGTAATATCATGCATTTGAAATACATTTTGAGATTTAGTATCTTCTGATTTGCTGAGATTTAGATGTTAGTTTATCATTTAGAAGAATCATGGTGAATCTTCACCCGAAGGGGATTTTTGATACTCCAGTTGTGTGTGATGCTTGATACACAAGCACAAAGAAATTGTACATGTGGCTTACATACACTCAAAGTAAACTGCTTAAATGACAGATCTTTATACTGGAGCTCTTTTTCTATTATTCTTTTTGCCATATCCTTAATTGAGGGTTGGTTACACCTACGACCCACACTTCCTAATGCTGGGGAATGCAACATGTCCAGGTAATATTGGAGAGGGTAGAGCATTTTGCTCAGTCAGTTTCTGTTTACGAAGATCAAATATTTCAAAAAAGAGCTCGTATTCAGCAGGTAATTGACTTGTTCTTATTCTTATTCTCCTCATCATTGTTTATCATTGTCTGACAAGCTTGAAACTGTCATGCTTCTTGTTTTTGGTTGTATCCACAGATAACTATGATTTCTTTACTGATATATGGTTTTGGACTTTTGGTTGGATGTCAGCACATAAGTGCTTGATGAAATGTGTCTACATCTGAAATTTGTGGTTGACACTTTATTGCCATTTCAATGATGAAATTAATGCAAGTCCAAATCCGTGATACACTCACTAAGTGTGATGTGAACTCTTTTATCTTTTATTTTTCCTTTCTTTTTTCTGTCATTATCACTATTTAGAGTCTGATAGTTGTACATTTTGGCCCTCAAGTTCTGCATGAATGCACCATGGTTAAGTTTCATTCTTGAAACTTTCTCAATTGAGGTTCTCGAATGTGATTTTCAAAGAGGATTGAAGGTTTTCTTAGCAAAACTGGCCAAGTATCTACCCCTAAGAATGCTCTTCGCTGGCAGTCTTAGCATTGTGAAGAATGATTCAACACTAGATGCAGACTATCGAATCAAAATCAGATCACAGGCATGATTGATGCCCACACCTATTACATACTGGAATTATACACTGATGCGTTTGGCAATGCTTTCACTCAATACAAAATTGTATATTTATATGGGTTGCATGGCTAATTCGTACTCTTGGAAACTACATTGCATTCAGATCTGCTATTTCTTTTATAAGAATATTTTATTTTGCAGTGATTTTATTGTGAGTAGGCGACTCATGAGCACCTACAATGACTGGTATTCCAAATTCCGAACTCAACCTGCTGCAGTCAGCATTTTGGATATTGTAAGTTCTTTATAACAGACTGGGAATGTACATGAATGTTCTTATTACATATTTTCCCTTGAGCATCAAGTAGCCCTGTTCCCTATCTTATTTCTTTCCTAGACCTGTAGTTGTACAACAACCTGCTTGTGCTGTGTCGTTTGTTGAATATGGGAATGAGGGAAGCATTGTACTGCTCCAAGCCTGCTTAGATCAAGTGAAATTTCAGAGCGAAGACTTTCAGTCAAAGCCAGATCTTCTATCAGCTATCTTTAGATACTTTTTGGGTAGACCAAATTTCGCCACAGTTTTCTGTGAAGCACTGAGAAGTAAAGTGATGAGTGAAGGATTTCTAGAAGGTCTCTCCAAGCAATTGCATTTGTCTACACCCGAGAAAATTGTTGTTGGTCTTGCTCTGTCAGATTCAGGAAATACGGATTTCAGAATTAGAGGTAAGTTGAGTTGATTCTTATACTGTTTTTATATTTTCTGAATTAGTTGTGCAGGTTCCACTTTGAATTGTGGCTGAGTCCAATTGTCCAACTAACATGTATTATGCATATTTCTATAGACAGCTATCTTGTATGATTTTTTTTTTTTTTTACTTTCAATTGCAAGGGTATTACTTAGCTTCATGAACTCTGTAATTAAGGTGATTAATAAAATTTTATTCCATCAGCCAACATAGTTCTAAAACTTGCCATGTCAGTCTAACTCAGTCGAATTTTGGATCACCATAAGTACTCGATAACCAATTTAAATGGGAAAATTTAAAGGGTTATTCTTGAAATTCCTTTTGGAGGTGAAAGCATTTTGCTGTTATTCATAATTTGTAATGCGGTAAATTATGCATGGTTATATTTGTATTTGAATTATTATAATAGCTTAAAATGTTATTTAGATATACTGAGTCATGTCCTGGTCAAGTTCTCCAGTCGACCCAACCCGACACTGTCCTTTCATGTCCAATGCCCTTCTCTTCTTTCTGAAGATTTCTCCTTTTCTTTTTTCTTTAATCAAGAGCATCAAGTTATGTCTGGGAGACTTGACATTAGATGCATTTGGTTTGAGTTCTGAACCCAGTAATTTGTTTAGTTGTCATACTTTGTACTGAGACATCCCCCGTTTTTTTAAGAAAATGTATGATTCTCTGCAGATGAACAATCTAATTCTGCATAATTGCTTTCCTTGGAAACAGAAGATGTAGAGAAAAGACATCAAAGAAATATTCAAGATCATCCACTATTCTTCGGAATCACATTGGGGCTGTTGGCTGAGATAATAAATTCAAGGTAAATCCACCTTTAGCTTTTAGAATTATTAGCTATTCCTGCAATACAACATGAAGTTGAAGATCTTTTCAAATCATCCAGTTATTTTCTTCCTTCCATATATATATTTTTTTGTCATAGTCAAATGAATAAACACTGTAGTATAGCAATCATTAGCAGCCTGTGTGGGTGTCATTTAAGTTGGAGTTTTGAGCAGTTTGTGCAAGGATGATTAAATTAAAGATTGATTTTTTTATTTTATTTTTACTGTTATTCATGCCATTGACTGGCATACATAAAACATATGAGTAAACACTATAGTATAGCAATCATTGGCAGCCTGTGTGGGTGTCATTTAAGTTGAAGTTTTAGTTGCTTTCACAAGGACGATTATATTAAAGATTGATTTTCTAGCATTTTGTTTTCGTATCGTGCATTATCCCTTAATCAGATATCCATATTTATGTTTTATTTTAAATGGTTGTGTTTTTGTAACAGGGTCATCATTTTCCCTTTTCATACCCTTCAGGAACAAGTCCTTGTATTGAGATGTTGGATAACTGAGGATATAATATGAATTAGTAATTCTCATGAATAAAAGGCCAATCAACTTGGAAGTTCCCTGCCCTCCTGTGGTGAACTGGATTAAGAGAAATCCAGGTCATGCTCATCTTATCACAGGAAAGTAGGGTGGGATCAATTGAGCTGCCTAGGAAAACAGAACATGAGGGGAAAAAATATCAAAATGCATGTGGCGGGCATTTTATAATTCTTAGCTTTAGCAATAGAGTTGACAATGGGAGTTTGATGTTTTTTCATCAGGAAATCAAACGAGAGATGGGAAGTATCCAGTAAATAATTAAATCAGTATTTATGTGGATTGAAATAAGGATAAAGAGATAGTCGACAAGGTCTGATAATGTTTGTACATACATATCCATGAGGTGATGCCGTTGTGGATGATGATATGTAGTACTAGCTACTGAGATGAATCAGGACAGACATGATGGAAAATTAGAAAAGATAAACCAGGCCTATGTTGCAGAACATCTGGGACTCAATTGTGAACTCAGTCAACAAGTCTATTTCAGGCTCTGCCTGATTAAAGGAAAGTGCATGAGCTTTCTGCTAGTGAAACACTTTTGGTCATGAAATACGGGAACATTCATTGTATGTATGATGGCACTATCCATTGCTAAGTGTTGCTCTCAAAAGATTATAAGCAACCCTTGTGAATTGCGATACAGCTGTAAACAGTCGATCAGAGGATGATTAGACGGTGCCCATGTGTAAGTTGCGTGCTTGTTCAGTTAAGCCTCGGTACGGAATTATTTACTGGCACTCTCATGCGGAAAACTTCATTCTTGTTTTGCTTTTCTGTATATGTTACTTGACTATCATAAGATAACTATATGTACAATTCTAGAGTTTGGGATTTTATGTTTGCCAGCAACAACTAGCAGTTTTGTATCATCTCAAGATGTTGGTGGGTATAACTGATTATGTTGCATGTTTCTCATGCCCTTGTAAACAGGCTCTTCACTACAGTCCGGGATTCTTTAGGATTAACATATGATGTATCCTTTGAGCTAAGCCAGTTTGATAGGTTGAAACTCAGGTGGTATGTGGTCTCAGTAACTTCAACTCCTGGCAAGGTAACAATCCAGTGTACATCCATGTGCTGACTTAAATTCTTGTATTCTCTAGTCTGTTTCTCTCTAATTCTTTCCTTTATCATACAGGTCGATAAAGCTGTTGATGCATGTAAGAATGTTCTGAGAGGTTTACATGACAGCAAGATTGCCCAACGGGAGCTGGATCGGGTTAGTATTTTCCCTTTGCTCACCTCACCTTATCCCAATTTTCTTGCAATACTACCACAATCTTTTGTTTAAGGGGCCAATTGGAGCCTTTTAAAATCAACTAGATTCCTTTTGAAGCATAGGTTTCCTCTAAGCATGCATCGGGTTAGTTGATTCGTTGTAGATACCTTACCACGAGAATTTCGGTGACAGTGTAAATTTGCAAAAAAAAAAGAAAAGAGAAGCTTTCATTTTGAATTTTTTGGTATTTAGGACAAGCCAACCTCTCAAAAGGACACTTGATTGTTCAAAGTCCAAACTATACACAGATCTTAAAAGTGGAAATGATTATATGCAAGTAGGAGATTATTAAAAAAAAACAATCCTCATAGGTTATTAACATGATTAATAGAACTAAGTAGGAAATTTTTATCTTTATTTTTTTAAAATCCTCATAGGTTATTAACATGATTAACAGAACCAAATAAATGGGTTCAAATCATTTATACAGGTTATGAGATTCAATAGCATTCTTGAGTTATTTATTATCACCATTATCTTAGCTCAACTTGCTTGCTTTTTTCTACCTTAGCAATCACAACGGCCGTCACAATTGCAGAGCTTCTGAAGAAAAAAGGGCTGGCTATTGAGAAGAGTAAGCCCAACTTGGGTTGTTGCCTATCATGTTCCCTTGTCAACACTAGCGAATTACAAATAATAATAATCTGTTTTTCCATCATGAGCAGGGATTTTGATGTCTACAGTTGACATGAAGGATGAATCCAAGGGCCGTCTCATACTCTCATTCCAAAAGCGAAGGTTGGCACTGTTAATGCTAGTTTTTAATATTTGTCATGTTAAATTAATAATCCTTACTACCTTCTTCTTCTTCTTTTCTTATTTGAAGTGATCAAATTCAAATACCCATGCTTTTTTAACCAGCATGGTTGATTATTTCTGCGGTTTTATCGAACCACCCCCCTCCGTTTCTTTCAGAAAGACACAAGCATATATAATTCTTCTCTTTGGCTACACTAGTTACTTGATCTCAACAACCAGACTCCTGTTTACTTTTTATTTTTGGGAGGTAGCTGTTTGCATACACTGATGTTTGCAGTTGTAATGTTTTTGTTCTTACTTGTTATAGATTGAGGTATTGCTGGGGAAGACTGAGAAATTCGATGATCTGATGGTTGCCGTTGCTGCTAAAGGGAGGTAGTTGGAGACATGATGGCAAACCATAGCTCTGGAGTTCCATCATATTCTGATTTTCATTTCTTTTTTCCTCCTGGTGTCCTGTTTAAGTGATAGAGGTTAGGGAATTTTCAAGTAGAGATGCTGCTGTCATTAACTGAAAAGAGCAGAGTTGAGAGAGGCACTGTGCGTGTAGACATCTTGGGATCATTTCATCTGTATGGCCTTTTTCTTTTCTCCTTTTATGGGAGTTGTTGATGATACAGACAATCTGTTGTTTGGTGGTCAGACTGCTGTTGTATTGTTTGAGTCCTGTTTCTGCATCTTCCTTTGACTGATGCCGACTGATTGACAGCAAACAGTAAAAGCTTTGGTGATCTTCCATCTTTGTTGTTTCCAAAGGATATCGGGCAGACATTGCCTTAACTAGTATTGTCCATAATCTGAAAGTAGATCCTTCTTCTGAAGCCATTGATTCCAATGTGGTATGTGGTTTTTCAGTGTTTTATAGTTTTGATTTCTCTTTAGTGATATACTTTCACTTTATGTGGTGAACTAGACTCAATCTTTATCGACATTTGCTTTGGGCAGAATGATGTTAAAAATTGAATTTAGCCTCAGTTGAAACCAACAAAGGCTAAATCTATCTTTAGTCTCAGTTTTACCTCAATTACCTAAACTGAGACTACAACTCCCGTGGCTAAAAGGTTTAGCCTCGGTTGTTGAGAACCGAGGTTAAAAATAGATTTAGCTTCAATTGGAGGCAACTAAGGCTAAAATTTGGATTTAGTCTCAGTTGTATCCAACGGAGGCTAAAATTTTGATTTAGCCTCATTTCGAGAAAACTGAAGCTAAAAAGGTTCTTTTAGCTTCACTTGAAGAACCGAGGCTATAAAAGTCATTTTAGTCTCGGTTGCTAAAACTGAGGCTAAAGCCTTTAGCCACGGGGGTTTCAACCTCAGTTTAGATAACTGAGGCAAAACTGAGGCTAAAGGCTTTAGCCTTAGTTTTTAGCCTTTTTAGCCACAGTTTTGAACTGAGGCTAAAGCCCCCTTTTCTTGTAGTGGCCTCACCTTCAATGTGGATAGTCCGTCATATAGGGTCTCATCTGATATGGACTATCCATCACACACATATAGGGTCTCATCTAATATGGACTATCCATCACATGGAGAGAGAGAGAGAGAGAGAGAGAGAGAGAGAGAGAGAGAGAGAGAGTCGTTCCATATGGATCACAGGTCACATGGAAAGAGAAGTTAAAAGTTGAAAAAGCGATAATAATTAAAATAATAATAATAATAAAATTAAGTGGTAAATAACATTCACTACATAAGTTATTTTTTAAATGGTACTTACCAAACTAATTCTAAGTTAAAAAATAATAATAATAACAAGCAACTTACTAACCTACGTAAGTGTTTTTTTTTAAACAAGTTACCTACCCTTAACATTTGTAGCTGAGTAATAAGCCAGTGAGCTTGGATCAAGCCCACATCATTAGAGATGTTTTGAATGCTCACAAAGTCATTCACTTCACAAACTATTCCAGTTAAAACTCATTTTTGCATACGAGACTAGGTAGTTACACTTAGGGGTGCACACGGTCCGGATCCGGTTCCAAAAGGCATGAGAACTAAAGGTGGCCCCCTTCACATTAACGGTCCATATCGACAGCTGGCAGGACCAATTTACCTACATCCTTGGCCATTCGGTTCAGTTTCAAAACCGAAACCGCCCCGTGTGCACCCCTAGTTACACTGTATATTCAAAATATGACTGTTAAGCAATAAACAATCCATGCTTGCTAAACAAATCAAATACCTTATAGCTAGCATGGTACAGGTAAAAAATGTTATACTTGTATAATCATTCATATTCAAGAATCCACATTTCCGACCATCAATATCAATGTTTTAGAACTTTACATGTGCCAGCAACCATCTTAAGTTCATCACATGTAATATTACTAACAATTCAAGGTATCAGACAAACACATAACAATATAATTAATCCACGACTCGATTTACATAGGGTGTGTGGTATACAACTTTGAGAGCATTCAAATAGCCCCTTAGCATCATGGACTCCCAACTGGAATTGGATATTCACACCCGTCTTTTAAAAACAGCCCATTTTCTCTTTGGCTGTTAATGGGCTCGATCTCATGAAGCAATGTCAAAATTTTGAATTGGCCCATCCCAACCGTTAAAAATCCAGGCTAAAGCTGACCACAGGCCGAGCCTGGTTCGTCGACAGAACTAATTTTCTCTAATAACACATCACATACGTAGGTGTTCAGGTATGGCCCATTGCTCGGCAATCCCAACCGTCTGTACTGTGGATCAATGTTTTTCTGGATCATTCTTGGAAAATCTCCCACATGAAATTACTTTTATGTAGGGCTGCCAATGGGCCCGTCTCGGGCCAGGCAAAATCAAAAGTTGAAAAGGCCTAGCCTGTCAGGCCCGGCCCGAAATGTTTAAAATCCAGGCTGAAAGCCCGAAACCAATCACAGGCCCGACGAGCCCTAATTATAAACCTTTCAATAGGGGCCCAGAAAAGGAAGGGTTAATAGATTAAAAAAAGTACGGTGACAGATTCAACCAACTGAAGGCCAAATATTTTATAGTGAGGATCTTCAGATCTGAAGGACTTTTGGTGGATAGGCCATCCACCTTTAGGCCAATCATATCAACGGTTTAGATCACCCATCCTTAGACCCCACTCATAGAAACCAAAAGCCCGAACCTACGTATAATCATTCATACAAGACGAATGTATGTAAAAAAGATACTGTACACGGTACTCGACTTCGGTAGTTACGCCTCCAGTACCCAACCCTTACTGGTCGGTTCTGGAAAAGCTCTGTGGGCCTCACCATGATTTATATGTCTTATCCACGCCGTCCATCCATTTTAATAGCTCATTTGAGGGAATGGGCCCAAAAACGAGATAGATCTAAATCTCATGTGGACCACACCATAGGAACAGTGGCTATTGAACGTCTACAGTTAAAAACTTCCTAGGCCCACTGTAATGTTTATTTGCTATCCAACCTGTACCATGCCTACCATGTGTGGTCCATCTTGCTAGGATATGCTCCTCATACTCAACTGTACTGAAATAACTACTTGGAAATTCATATATTTCTTGAATTGGGTTTTCACATGGTATGGCTGGTGGGCAACATTCCCCACGATGTGTTTGTTTATTTATCTCCTTTCTAGGTAAATGTAAAAAAATTTTAAAAAAATGAAGTCGTTGAATCATCCAAGCACGAGGGCCTGTTTGATTGGGACGCGGATTGCGTCTACCCCAACCCGTATCTAGCCATGAATGTAGGCAGGCCCACCATGATGTATCTGTTTATCTACACTGTTCATCCCTTTTCTCATATCATTTTAAGGTATGTGCACAAAATTGAGGCAATTACAACATTCAAGTGGACCACACCAAAGATGACTGTTGTATTTAATGCTTTGTGCATTTAATACAACCCGAGTTTATTATTTGGTGTGGTACACTTGAGTCATGAATTTGCCTTATTTTTGTGCACATACTTTAAAATGATATGAGAGAAGGGATGGACGGCATGGATAAACAGATGCATCACAGCAAGCCTGCCCACAAAATTGCCTGTTCATGGCTAGAGACTGGTGGGTGGGATGCCCATTTAAAAATGAGATGACGTTTTTTTTTTTAAGACGGCCAAAGTCTTGAGATTGATGGAATGTGTAAAGTTAGGCTATTAAAATCTTGGGATCGTAACATTCCACTGTGCTCTGCAGCCAAAGTACACTTACTATAGGCTTTTTACCCGGTAGCTTTCTCCACGGGTTGTCTCTTATGTGACTTGAAGACGGGAGGTGGTGTTGGCTCTGATACCAAATATTAAAAACCTAACTAATATAAGCTCCGGATTGATAGAACGTGTAAAGATAGGCTATTAAACCCTTGAAATCATAACAACTACAATTTACAGAAACCTTTATCTCTAATATATAACTGATGTTAATTAACTGAAATGAGATGGAACTCATATTCAAGTGGCAACCAAACAAGAACCAAGGGAATTACAAAATATCTGTTTAGGATTACAGAGAAAATTGATTAAAAGGATGACAACCCATCTGCCTAAATCTATATTGGATGTGTGTTTTTAAGTCCGGCCTGTAACCTAACGGAAATTAATTTGGGGTCACAAAGGTAGAAAGCCAAAGCCTTCTGCACAATGAAGATATTGTTTCTTTCACCATCCCAAATGCTTGGTGGTCTGAGAACTTACCATCTCACTGATATAGCCATTCCATCAGTGATATTTAGTACATCCAAACACACCTTTAATTAGTTAACCTGCCTTATGAATTGACAATTCTCATGAGATTCTAGACCCGACGCAATAGGAATGATATTGGTTTTCTCTGTAGAGTGGAGTAAGAGAAGATATAAGAGCCATTTTACTAGCACTATCAAATGGCCAGACCTGGGTTTCGCTTCAGCTGAATTTTGAACTTTCTGGCCTGGCCTATTCAAAATTTTGATTTTGCCCGCCTCATTGACAACCCTACATTTTACCCATTTCTCAATTAGATGACATACATCACCATCATCATCATCTTAGCCTATCCCCTAAAATTTTGTAGTTAGATTTTAAGTGGTGGTATGAGAAAATTTTATGATGGGCTGCTGATCAGATATCAACTTCCTCTTCCACCTGCATTCTACAACAGCCCATGGCAGAGGCTCACATCTGCAACACTAGCATATCAACATGGTTCCACCCAGATCAGCATTTTTTTTTTCTTTTTTCCATAGTCCTGAGCAAATATATGGCTAGAGGAACATGACCCAGATTAGCATTTTAGGGCCCTCAAGTCATTGAAGACGATGACTTGTGCGGGAATGTCTATTTCATGGATGTTCAGAAGCAACTTGGATAGATCCTTGTATTCGAATCACCCATCCAAGATGCAGTATTATTTGGTGCAGAAAGGACCACTAATCATTGTCATGGTCATCGTCATCGTCGTCATCATAGCCTTGTTGCAGCTATTTGTCTTATACATAGAACGAATAATGCTAAATTGCTTGTACATAAAAGGGCAGCATAATCAATGGATTCTCTATCAAAGTTGGCTTTAGAAATCTTATTTCACCAAACATTTCTAATTCCCAATCCAAGGTAAGTGAATAAGCCATCATGTCCATTCTCACCACTTCAATCCAAGTCCTTTTGGGTCTCCCTCTCATTTATCATTTCAAGCTCACATCGTCCTTTGTGCTAAAAATAAAATCACTATCAATGAGTTTCTTACTCTTGAAATCCAAGAAAAATCCACAACCACAGGTGCTTTGATTAGACAAGTAGAGCACTTATCTAAACACCAACCCAACCCGCAACCACAGCTGAAACCCGAGAAGTCCCTTTCGACTTTTCCCTTGCATGCACGAAACACAAACAAACAGGCGCAAAGCCTTTAACAATCATGGAAAGAACATGGAGATGGAAATAGAAGAAAGCAACTTCCAACCAACCAAAGTAGAACTGTCTTCTTCTTTCAATCATCTCTGCACTCTACTCACATTTCCTTTTTACATGCATCTTTATACAATAAACTAACACAAGTTCTTTTTACTAAATAAATCCAACATCTTAAATTCCACTAACTAGATTCCTAACCACAATCAAATTCCATAGCTCTGGTTTTCTCTATAATCCCCAACCTTACTTTCACACATTCTCTTTACCAAGAAGACTGAAAAAGGAAACAGACTGGTAAAATTTGCAAGTGGGTTTTAGTAGAAAATCTCAAACTATCAACTTGGAATGGAAGTTAGTAGGGGTAGAGTGATAATCATGATGAATTCATTGAAGAAAGCAATCGCCTCGAAAGAAGGCTTATCAATTCACTCTTCTAAGGCCTAACAATCATACCATTTCCTCAGTCATGATCTGACCACTGCCTTAATTCAAACCAGATAGGATGCATACAAGCCATCTACAAAATCCCACATACACAACACAGCGATGCAGTTTAGGAGCTTAACTAGCTGAATGGAAAACTGCAAGTTCCACATGGTTGTCAATGCACGGTTTTGTTATTGAAATTCCATTTTCCAACATGCTCAACGTTCTGCTCTATCTTCAGAAATTACAGTTTCCTCACTAGATGTGTATAAGGACGAATTCTCATATTTGTATAGCGAAGATCGATATCAGATTTCCTTATATTCAACTGCAATCTGAGCTTCCTTCTATTGTATTCAGTAGCAATCCCCTGTTTTATGCTATATTTTTGTGAATTAGATTCTATCAGATTGCAAACCTGACATTTCTCATTTACCAATTTATAATGGAGACTAGTTCTAACTCATTCTGCTAATTCCACACTCACCTCCACACACACACACACCCTTGCTTGCAATTGAGTGTGCTAACATGCTACATATGAAAGATCCATGTTGCTCATTGGGTGGGCCAAGTTGGTAAATTCCCTGGCCTGAAAATGAGGCTTGTCCACACATAAGGTGGGCCACAGGTCTAGATTGAATGTTTATTCTCCCTTTTTATAACCATCCTTAAATTTAATAAATTTGTTTACTGGTCTTATCTGTGGTCGGTGCGTCCGCCGGGTGGGACCCGGATGATCGGCTTGGACCTTGCACATGTGGCACAGATTGGCACACGAAATTAATTTGTGTGCGATTATCAGAACTCTGTCCTGAAACAGGACTTCTTCCTTATATCTCAGATCAGCATTCATTTATCAATTCGATAATATACTATAATTCCTTTAAATTTACATATCTAACCGAAGCAGTCAAACATATTGTTGCGATGAACTATACATGATTCTCACCACCTAAGAACACTCAATTACAGTAGTCGAAAAACCATATCATTTCACAGAAAGCTACAAACAGAGCTGGAAATGAAGAAAACTAAGGAAATTAACATGTGGACGTCAAGGAGGATTAGTGGAGATCATAGATATTAGGATCAGCAGAATAGCAGCCCAAGATTCGAACAAATAAAGATAACTTAGAAATCTCATCTATCGCGTCTTTTACCTTCTGTTCATCCACTGAGCCCTCAAAATCGACGAATACAACATGAGGGAATTTCTTGATAGACCCTCCTCCTTGAACATCCAATATCGATATCGGCCCATCGGCCTCTGAAGAGGGGTTCATCTCCAGCTTAGTGAGATTGATATTGCGAGACGAGAAAGCCGAGAGGACGCCTAAGAGGACTGTCAGCATCATGCCACTATGGGCAATAACCATACTGGTTTTAAGCCCAAATAAGCTCAGGCGGGCAACAACCGGGTCTTTGGATAGAATTAAGAAGCGGGTGACGTTCCACGACTCGTCCTGAAATCCATGGGCTAGCACGTCTAAGCCGTATAGGAGCGCGGCTCGTGAGCTAGCGATCGCGGCCGTGTCGAGCATACGGTTAGAGAGAAGAAGCTCGACAGCCCCAGCCGTGTCGTCGACTGCCTCACCGTTGAGACCGAGCTGGTTGAGGTTGCGACCGCAGTGGGCTAGTGCTACTGGGTGGCTAATTACCTTCTTGAGCTCCCCCTTTCGAACTCCCGGCATCACCAGCAAGCAGTAGTGCACAAACAGATTGATCTCCTGCACAATTCTCAGGTCGTGGTGCAACAGAAGATCGTAATTACGGACTGTAGTCCCTTCCAAAGTGCTCTCGACAGGAACAATGGCTCGGTCGGCATAGCCGGCCTCGACGGCCGTAATCGCATCGATGAAGGCCTTGCAAGGGACAGCAGTGCAATCCGGGCAGGCGGTCTTAGCTGCAAACTCGCTGTATGCACCTGGAACACCTTGGTAAGCTACTCTGAGACGTTGGACGGGTCTACGCGGCACGGCGCCGTTCTGAGACGTGTAAGCGGACACTGATCGGCGTACCGGTTTGGTGGGGCCCACTGATTGTGGGAGTAGTACTGGAAGATTGCTTCTCTTAGCTGTGGAAGATAGCTGAGTGGTGAATTCCAGAGGAGAAGCAAATGCCATGAAGGTTCTAAAGGAGAGATAATGGAATGGTAGAGTTGAGAGGAATAGAGGAGATTATATGTGGTTTTTGGAATTTGCAATTGAGCTTTTCCTGTTTCTGGACTTTTCCTGGCCGTCCACGTGAAGGTGGTTGCAATTGAATGGCCCACATCTGTGATTGAGGTTGATTCTAGGGACCACCTTAATTTCTACTCCTACTTTATTAGAAGAGAGTACCCCATTTATAGTGAGGTGGACTGTTCGAGTGGTGGGCCCCACTCTGTCTGCACCAACCGATGATCACGGGTGTCTATCTGATGAACTTTTTTTTTTTTGACGGTGAGTATTCACCGTTGGGACACGGTCGGTACAACAGCAACTCTAGTTTGGATTATCCAATCGCGATATTTCTTGTATATTATCCACAGTGGGGCCCACCACTTTGATGTTTCTGATCACGTGAGCATGTACCGCAGAGACTGTTGAAAGGCACGTATTGAAGTGGTCCTCACAGTATTATCATTGGAAAAATGCTCATATCGACCGGACGATAGGTTATCCTCCATCCAGTAGATAACTCCCAGCCTATCATGTGTATGAGGGATCAGTCCGTCCAATAGGTTCATCCAACCGTGGGGATCTCCTTAAACAGACATCAGCACCATCTACTCTTTAGGTGGGCCATACCATGGAAAATAATGCATGGGTGGTGATAATTAACAAAAATGCAAGTGTGGTTGCTTGATGAGTGGATGAGGCTGATTTTTTATGTGAGTTGATTCTCATGGTGGGTTTAACATATTGGACGGCTTGGATTTTGAACGCACTTGAAATATTGCAAATTATCTACTCGCTGGACAGTAACTTATCATCCAACAGGTTGCATGTGAGCGTTGCTTCTATGATTGTACCTTATATTTATCGCCCATGTTATAGTGGCGGACGATCAATGGCTGAGAATAGGTCAACATTCATTAACACGTAATTCATGCCCGGAAAAGGAGAGGAAATTACATTAGCTTCCTGACGAAGAAACTTATAATTATTATATAAGACTTTGTGCGTTTACCACGATAGATGCCTGCAACTCACTCGTCCATCGTACACATGTATGTTGGTCAGAACCTTTCCATCGGACGTGTGTTGTTGAATTTGAACTTCTGACCGTTGGTTTTTTCCTGTTCACTCAATCGCTACCGGTTGGATGGTATCGATCCACCCAAGGAAGCGGACTGCGTTCTAACCCCGCCTGGACGGACTAGGTCCATGCAGGGGCTTTGTGGAGGCCGTCGTGATGTATGGGTTATATCCATGCCATACATCCATTTTTTTCATGTCATTTGATTGTATGAGTCCAAAAATGATATAGATCCAAGTTCAAGTGGTCCACAAAGTGGAGATTGAACTCTCACCATTAAAAACATATTGTGCAGAAGTTTTGATCATGCTGATATATATATATATATATATATATATATATATATATATATATATATATATATATATATATATATATTACCTTATTCAGGTCTACGTGACTTTATTAACAGGATAGATGGAAAATAAACATCACAATGGGCCCTAGGAAGGTTACAACGGTGGGTGTCATGAGAACCGCTGCTTCCTATTGTGTGGTGTGGTCCACCTGAGCCTTGGATCTCCTCATATTTTGGGTTCATACCCTAGAATGATATCTGAAAAATGGATGGACAGCATTGATAAAAATCCATACATCATGGTGGGTCCACAGAGCCCTGCCTGGACCGAGTCCGTCCGGCGCGGCAGGATGCAATCCACTTCCACAATTCAGAAAGATAAAAACTGGGGCGCAGCTTCTGTGGATCCACGGATCCACCAATGTGGGTGGGATCCTGTCTGTGGGGCTTACAGTGATGTAACTTTCTTAAATCCATACCGTCCAACCATTTTGAAAGATCATTTTAGTGCATGATCTCAAAAATGAAGCTAACCCAAATCTTAGGTGCACCACACTATAGGAAACAATCAGGATTGAATTGTCGCCATTACACCGGAATGTTCATTTATCATCCAACCCGTTGATAAGGTCAAAAAGACCTAGATGAAGATACTACACAAATATCATCTTGATCCAAATCTTTTATGACTCACCATAAGTTTTTAATGGTCAATTACCATTGTTTCCTATGCTATGGTCCATCTAAGATATGGATCTGCTTCATTTTTGGTATCATTCGCTTGGATGTAGTCCCATACATCACGGTGGCTCCCACAGTAAGGGTTCCGACCCACCTCGGTGGATGTGGATCCACGAAGCCACGACCAAAACTTTGATACTCTGTAGAATGTGACGGATGATATGCATGCACTTAGTAGAGATTACACATGTAGCCGATAAATAGTCAATTAAACTGTCCAAATTTTAGTGCCCAGTCCATATTAATCATGAACCAAAAATTCAGCTTATTTGATTACGTTAGGTTAGATGTTTGATATTTATTGGACGGTTAGAAATGAAAAAGATCCAGGGTCCTGTCTCCCAAACAAGTGCCCTTGAATAAGAGGTTAGGATTGCTCAACCAATCTATTCTCGGGACTTTGACTTTACAATAGTTGGATGCACGATGCATTCGGTTTTATTTGATTTATCATATGCCACGTGTACAATTTCCGAATGCCTGCGTATCAAGCATGATAAGCAGCCTGAGTATCGTATATAACTCCACTGACAAAGGGTTCAATAATTCAGCACCGGTGTAGGAATCTTTTTCGTTTGTCTCTTTTCATCATATTTATGGCATTGGCAATTAGCCGTACCTTACATCAGCTTTTCTAGAAGCATCCCAGCGGTTTCGGTGCATCCACCGAGGTGGGTGGGATTCCTGACAGTGGGGCCCACTGTGATGTATGTGTGCCCTCCATCTGTTTCTAAAACTCATTTTAGTACATGATCCCAGATCTAAATCTCAGGTGGACCGTAATACAGTAAACAGTGGTAATTAATTATCAACCATTAAAACCTTATTTTTGCCACAGAAGTTTTTCATCAAGCTGATATTTGTATGATCTCTTCAGATGGATGGAAAATTATAAACATTCCGGTGGCCCACATAGTTTCTAATGGTGGGGATTCAATCACTACTGTTTCACGTGGTATAGTACACCTAAGATTTGGATTTGTTTGAAATGACTGGGCACTAAAATAAATTCCACTAAAATTTGATACCTTGATTTTTGGGCACTAATTAGGTGCCCAGTCCATATAGTGTCCACTAAAATGACTGGGCACTAAAATAAATTCCACTAAAAGTAGGATGGTACCTTGATAGAGGAATTTATATCAAATGACTAAAATAATCGTTTTCCGGCTTACATGCAAATGTCCACTGATCAGAAGTTGGTACCATCCTTGATAGGCCCACGATTTGAACGGCCTGGATTGAGGAAACGTATGGGTTGACCATTTATTTGCTCAATAGATAAAGTAACACTGGAAGGTGGTTTCTAACGCTGGCCTACAGGAAGAATAGACTAGCTTTTTCTTTAAGCTAGATCATTTAAACCATCGTAAGAAAGTGAGATCCTCGCTGTCTATTGTTTGTGCAATTCAATCAAATATGAGATCACATTTGTACTCCAGAACGTCTGTACTCAATTTGCGTGTATGATTAAGAGGTACAAGCCTAACAAAGTTATACTCAACTCAATGTTTGATTGAACACTAGTAACCTATGCGTTGAAATTACTGAATAAAACCGAATTCAGAAATTCAGATGTCGTTCCAACCACCGGTTGTAATAGCGATCAAGCAATTTGCAAAAGGGTAGGGATAAGTCCATCCTAATGGATTCATTTTATCTTGCGTTAATAACTTTTCTTTCACCACCATTTGCGATCAAGGTTTTTCTTAAAATAATAAAGATGAATGGATAAACCAAAAATGGCTAAAGTAAACTGATTTCATTAATATATAGATATAACTCATTACAATCGATAAAGTAAAAATTAACTAGAAATAATAAAAAAGATAAATACCTAATCGATCCATAAAAATAGATGAGCTTAACGGATGGTTAACAGGATGTGACCAGAAAAATCGATCACCCAAGTAAGAACTTGATTAATCGAGATCCATCAACTTAGGATTATACATGTTTAATCTAATCTTACAACATTATAGCTAAAATAAATGTAAAGAAGATACATTGCGTTTGGTATAGGCCTTGAACTCTTGGTCGATTGTTGCTTTTATAGTCTTCTAGGAAACGGTGGTCTTAGGTAATCTTTGGCATCGTGAAGGATTTAAATGATTGACTATGAAAATCTCATCGATTCTTCCATGTCAACGTAGCCTATCGCATATGACTATATGTATATAAGAAATATACTCTCGCTTATTTGGATCATTCATTAGTTGTATTATCACATTACTAGCCACTCTAGCATAGAAAAGTTATTGGAGTTCCCACATTACTTAGCTTTGACATCGGTAGAAAGTTGTTTTTGGCATGACTCTACTAACATTTAATGGTAGTTAAAGATCTATTTTGATAGGATACAATCATTCAATGCTTACAGAAAAACTTGCTTTAACAGGACTCGATATTTAATGCTTATAAATAATACTTTTGATAAAACTCTGGCATTTTGTGCTTTATCACATACACATCTCTAACTCTCTTTTTTGGAAGTTGATTTACACCACATGTGGCAGTCATGCCACGTAGCGTTTCTTGGACTGTTTGTTGATCAGGGCATGTCAGATTAAGTGTAAACAACGTTTTCAGTACACAAGTAGAATTTTGTCAATCATTCAATGTATAGTGTCAACATGTGGTAATATTCATTGGTCCGCAAGGGTGTGCAAAAAACAGGTGTAAACACCTATCATATAAATTACAGCACATCTACCCATAAAGGAATAAGCAATCTTATTCTGTCCGTAGGCTAGTGTGAGAAACCACCTATTATTACTTTATCTATTGAGCAAATAAACACTTGGCCCATACATACATTTCCTCAATCTAATGAGCTATCACAACTGGGTGGAGTGGTTGTAACACAGACATCAGGATGGGATCTATGAGATGCCAATGCCGGCTATTACTCAAAGACGAGAGAAATGATGCATAGTAACAAATCTTATTCTCGTCTCATAAAGCACTCTATATTTGATTCTCACATTTTGACGTTTTTCTTGAAATATTATAGAAAAATTCTCAACAACAACTTTTTTATAAATATTTATTATAAATTAATAAATAGCTTTAAAATTTAAATATATATTTATATAATAATTCCTTTAGGTTTCACAATCTTAACAAAGATGATTAATTTTAAAACATTTAGATATTTTGAAAATCATGCATTAGTACTACGATAATATCTTCAAGTATATTCTTAGCTAAAGTTCGCATACTAAAAAGATGAGTGGCAAGATGCTTACCCACTAAGAAAAGGAAGAAACCAAAAAATATACTAAGAAGGTAATATTAACCGTCTGATTTTTACCATCCAATTTGTAATACTTGCAGAAATTTTGTAACCATCAATTGAACGGTTAGAATTGCTTGATCAGGGTGATTAGATGCTCAATCTACCATGTGAACTCACACCACAATTAATTTGGATGGTCCATGTAGCTTTACATGATGTCAAATGGGAGGAGGATGAGTCACCACATTTTCAAATGATGCAAAATTATTATAAGATTATACAGCAGTATGGAATCTTCAAACATTTATTTGATACCTTCTAGAAAACAATATTTAGCATGTGTTTCAAGTATATTTCTTTTTTAAAGCCTTTCATTAATAAATGATACTCATGAATATCGTACAGAGAATATGTTCTAGAAAAGTGCTCAGGCGAATCATAGCACCTTATGCTGCTTCTACTTGCATTGGGACACTTAGACAGTCCAATGGATTGATCTGAACTGTCCATTAAGTTCAAAATAGATTTTTATGGTTTATCATTGAAAAAATTGCATTGATCAGATGATCTAATCCATCTTTAATTTGGCCTTTTTTTAGCCATTGTTTTTTTAAAGCCATAGATGGAACGGTTGCAATTGCCTAACAAAAGTGATTATTTAGAATTGTAAGCAATCCATGATGGTTCCTAATAAATAGATAAATAAAATTGGTGATTGGACATGCTTTTGTGTAAATTTTCTTGACCATCCATTGATGAAATGGTTAAAATTGTTAGATGAGTGTGATATCTTCATGGCAGCTAATGCAATATGCAGTGGACATAATAAGCAGTCTAGATCAATGGGTTGTATTGGTTATGTCCCAGATACAGCTTGGAGCACTATATCTTATGGTGCTCTACGAGTAATAGAGCATTTCTCTATGTTCCTTCTATTGCCAATAAAATTAATATAAAATTGTAAGAATTCTACAAAAACCTACCCAACTCATACATGCAATTGACATGCAGGTACTTTTTTTTTTTTTTTTTTTTCTACAAGGTTACTCATTAATTAATAAAATTATCATTCCACTAACTTTTGTCATGTTGCTTGTTCAAGCGAATAGGTCGGTAGCTCGGATAGCCCCACCATGTGGTTTGGGAAGCCCCGCAATGATGTTTACGTAAAATCTACCCCTACTACCACCATTGTGTCACCTCATGTTAGGCTAAGGGCTTAAAGATGAGCTCTACATGTGTGAGGTGTAACACATAATTGAGAAGTGTGTGGGACAACACTTATCTTCTAAACTATTTCCACAAGTACACGTTGCTCACTTGAATCATAGATAAGTATGATTTTTGGACAACATGCTTAAACTTTTGTGTAGAGTTTAATGGTTGAAGTGGAATTCATATAATTATCATGGTGAGCTCAATAAAAATCAAGAAAAGATGTATCTCTCTCAACTATTTACTTTGGTGTGGTTCACTAGAAGCACAAATCAATATGATATTTTATAGCAGGGTCTAATATGGTACTAAATATTTAATGGTCAAAGTGGATTTTACATAACATCAAAGTGGGTCCCATCAAAGTCAAGAGCGACATCCTCTTTTAAGTAGTATCTCTATAAGGTGGGCTACTCAAAAATAGTACGGAGAGAGATGTATACCACTAATTTTTATAGAGCTAATTATGATGATTATATGAAATTCACTACAACCAATAAAAGGCTCACCAAAATTTAAGCCCGAGCCCTAAAAGTCAAACCTATTTGTGATTCAAGTGAGCCCTACGAAGGAAAACAGTTTCATGGAAATTGTTCGCTTGTACACTGTTTTTGGTCATGTGGTCCACTTAAATCAAGGATAGAGGTGATTTTTAGGCATTTAACTTAACACGAAGGTGAAACACTTTTTTGAAAACTTAACACGCTAGTAATCGGGGTGGATTTTACATAAACATGATAGCGGGTTTCACCCAGGTAGCCTAGGCATTTTACATAGATCCGGAACTTAAAGGGGTAATTTGAAAACTTTTTTTAAAAAGTTTTGAAATATAAATTCTATATTAATTAGGCAGTTCTTTATAAAATTCCCTATAATTATTGGAGAATCTCTTAAGCTTTTGCCACTTGGACATGTGTTAATGCCGGTAGATGGGCGGGATTACATGCAAAAGAGTCGCTCGGATAACTCATCCAAGGTACTACCCACAGGGTTACTTTTGGCAAACCTAGAGCCAAAGTGTGTAGAATTTCATGAGATCCACCCCGTCCATCAGCTACCATGCCACATTTTAACTAGTTGACCCAAAAATAACGGTCATCCAAAACTCATGTGGGCCACACTACAGGAAGCAGTAGGTATGTAACGCTCATGATAAGTTTTACGTAGCACCCACCGTGATGTTTATGTGCCATCCAGTCCATTCATCTAACGTTTCTCATCAGGATGAAAGCATTAAAAGAAAGGATTACAGTATTTTAAAACTCAGGTGGGCCATAAGATCTGAATTTAGAGGTTTTGGTTATAAACTTTTTCGACATTTCTGAATCACACTGATTTTTTGGATTAAGGCCTGAAATGGGTTACTGTATGTGATGGACGGTGTGGATTTTATTCATGTTAAGTAGTTTACTCCACGTCTGTGAAAGTAACCCCGTAGGGCGAGGTACTCATGTGTTTATCTTACCAAAACCGGATCTAAGATAATCTCGATTCTATTTAATTGCTAAAAGCGTTTCAGGAGAAGGTGTCCGCCTGTCGGTAACTCTCTGTCGAAAAATGTACAGGTGCGTTGCGCGAGGAGGGATTTAAGAGGTGATTTTCTGTAGTAAATTAACCCTTGTGCACAAGATCTGAGCCGTCCATCATTTCAGGAGACGACGTAAACATCTAGTGGATCAAAATGTTTTTAAAAAAAAAAGTGTACTTATGTGCTGGACCAGAGGCATACGTTGAATAGAGACCGTTATTCATCTTTGAACCATCTGTCTACATTGATCATATACGCATGGCGAGACGACACGTAGACTGGCCTATCCTTAGAAAGCACGTGTTGGCAATGGCTCCCGCATGATACATGGACTAGATAAATCTCTCACACGTGTGCTTTTCGACACGCATCCCACTTCAATCCATCCTAACGCAAATATCTCAAATCGTGATTTTGAACGGAGGAGATAAGTTGAAATTGGACAGCATAAGATATTAAAGTGATGTCATTGTCAATCGCCTTCAGACATTATTTCGAATTTCAAACGAGGCAATGGATGGTGATGACCGGAAGCGACCGGCATGTCGATAACTGATACGGTACATTCAGTAGAACCTGAATATGATAGACCCATCTCTCCACAGTTACACTTGGCGGGTTAATTTATCACTTGGGACCGTCCATCTTGTTGATCCGGAGTTGATTTTAGCCATCTATCTGTGGCCTTCAAAGAAACAGTGGCAAACAAAAAATTCCAACGGTCAAAGTTAAAAGTAGAAAAGTAAAGAGAATCGATAGCTAGAATTTTCTTTTGGAATTGATTTTTAAAGCATGTTTCATCCATGATGGGTCCACTAGATGGACGGTCTCGTTAATACATCACACGGGCATGTATACCGTGGCTAGATGGTTGTACTGTATTTGCGGTATCCGTTCATCTCCGGTGCATAGATAAAAGAAATAAACTGCATCATTTAAAAAGGAACCAAGAACGGGTATACCGGCCAATGTCTTATCACATTATTGACGTATCATAGTATGCGGGGGCAACTGCAAGGACTGGTGTCACGTGTCACGTGGCTGCGGTAAGGGGATCCATGCTGTGGGGCCACCTTGATGTATTTGTCATCTATCATATCCCTGCCGTCCATCCTTCTTTGCCGGTTCATTTTAGTATGGAGATAAACGTGCAGCAGATTCATATACGAAGATAACCATATCAAAGAAAACGGTGGTGATTGACCGTAAAGAACATTTTTGTAGTCCACATAAATTTTGGATTAAGCTGATATTTGTGTCTTCCCTTCGTCCACGTCTTTGCAGCCTTATCACAAGGTTTGATGACAAATAAACATTATAGTGGCCTTCAAGAATTTTTTAAGGGCCCATTTGGCTGGCGGATTGGAAGGGATTGGATGGTATTGGAAGGGATTGGAAGTTAAATCGTGAGACTGGCTGGGTGTGCCAAACAGATTGGGTAATCTGATCGTAGGATATAGCAATCCATGGATCTTAAGGCAATCCACCGATAACACTGTCATTACCTTTAAATCCCATCCAATCCAGCTTAATTCGTTCAAATTTACCTGAGACGTGTTTGGTTCAAGGGATTGGAAGGGATGAGAAGGTTTAATCCCGGGATTGGCTAGGCGTGCCAAACAAACCCGATATAGCAAACCAAGCATGTGGCAATTCCATGGATCTTCAGACAATTCACTGACAACACCATCATTACCTTGAAATCCATGCCATCCACCCTAATACCATTCAATCCCTTCCAATCCACCCAGCCAAACGGGCCCAAAAGGTGGAAGTTCAATCACCACTATTTCCTGTTTTGTGCTCACCCTAAGATTTGGTTTTGCTGCATTTTTAGGCCCATGCATTAAACTGAAGCGGAGAAACGGATGGGCGGCGTGGGTATAAGACAAATACGTCAAGGTGGGCCCCACGGTCAGCCATCCACCGACTTTGGTGGTTCCGGGATCCGTGAAGTCGTGCTACGTGTCAGCTGAGCTATTGCGGACCCACAGCCCAAACATCTTGGAGGAAGCGGATTTGCTGGTGTACCTCACGCCAGCTATACAGCTGCGGTATTGATGTAAGTTCTGTGGTTCCGATCACTGTCCATCTATTTGATGAGCTCGTCTTAAGGCTTGAGACACGGAAATTAAGACCGATCTAACAGTCAAGTGGACCACATTGCAAAAAGCAGTGTGAGATTGGACATCTACCATTGAAACCGTTTTTGAGGTCACAGAAGTTTTGGATCAATATGAATTTTGTTTTTCCTCTTAATATATGTCTTTGTAACCTTATAAACGGATTGGATGGAAAATAAATGTTACGTGGGCCCTACACGGTGAAAATCATTATCTCCGCTGCTATTTGTGGTGTGGTCCATATGATCTTTGGATATGATTCATCTTTTGGAAAATGCTCTAAAGTGATCTCTAAAAATAGATGAACCGTGTAGATATGTAACTTTGATCTCCTTTGAACCGTTCGTACAACTCGGAGCTCGAGGAGCGACAGTGCTCGTCCTGGTTGGCTTAGAAAACATACACCAGCCAATCCGCTTCCAATCGAGGAACGGTTCACATGGTTGGCTTAGAAAAATGTGCACTCATATTTGAACGTACGGAAATGAGAAATGCAGTCGCGCATCTAGGCTTGTCAACGGACTCACCGCACACGTAATAACATAGCAAACACGTGTGAGATTCTGGCCGTTTATCAGGCGGTCCCATCACATTGGTGCTTGATGCTCTGATCCTAAAATCTTGATGATGCGCTTCGATATCGAACATCAGCAAATTTTTTCGGACGATCGATTTTTTGGTACACGTGTAGCCCATAGATTGGCCTTTCTTTTTGGCACAGGCAACCAGATGGTGGGGCCTTACAATGAACTGTATGGATGTAACACGCGTGACATGTTGACATGTGTGAGGCATCCCCTTTGCGCAGCGACCCCACACGAGCGAGTCTCCTGTTATCACATACGTCAATAAATGGAGGTCGATTTTGAATGGAGATGCATATAGTGGTCCTGGTTACATTAGGGCATTTGGACAGTCCAATCCGTTGATCCAGACTGTTCATTATGTCCATCACATATTTAATGGGCTATCACGTGAACAAAATACCATTCTTGTAAATATTAACCATTTGATACGTGGGCATCTATATGGACGGCCAGGACCATTTACACAGAATAGGTCAAATCGACAATCCAAGACATATTTTTGTCGGGGCCAATAACAGACAGTTCAGATCCATCGAACCAGGAGCACAGGAGCATTTCTAGTGGGAATACAAAATACCTCCCCTCTGCTATATGACAATTGTAAAGATCTCATCTGACTAGTGCAAGTACCTCCCTTGAGAGGAAATTGTCACGGATCAAAAAAATATCTTGACTAGTAATTTGTTTTACCCTTAGGTGGGGTCAAGTTTTAAAGTTACACAAATTATATATATATTTTGATAGTAAACTCATAAATTTAAAAGATAAGAAAATCATCGATACATGTACAATCGTAAATCCTTCACTCTATATCTTGCAAATAGGTAACTCATTCATAAAATCAACCGTACATCGACTTCTCTACTTGTTGAAGTACCACATGATCTACTTAAATCTTATTTTCAATACATCAAAACCATCCATACATGTACGGTATAACTTTCTATACCTTCTAATGTAATATGTCTTAAACGTGTATAGCATGCCCATTTAAGTTTTAACATTTTAAAGAGTTAATAGCATGTATTAAATATTATTAGTTTTTAATAAAATATAAATATATATTAATTAGTATTAAAGTTATTATAACATGAGTATTGAATTTAAAAATGAAATAAAAATAAGCATATGATTGTTATCAGAAGTCACTAATCTAAACCATCCATCACGATGACCAACTCAACAATTTCAAATCGTTTAAATTTTATTAGAAGACTAGCCGATCATCCATTTGTTAACTTAAACTAACATAATCAAACTATTAAATTCATAAACAAATCAACACCGTCCAAAGAACTTCTTAATTAGTCATACACCACCCGAATTCATCCATTAACCCATTCACCTGATCAACTATCCATTGTACATGAATCATGTTACATGTATGCCCATGTGTACATTGTTTACACATGTACAACCATGCAGCACATGCACAATCACGCACCACATGCATCACTCCGTATACACACGTGATATATATTTTTGAAATAAATGAAACTAAAGAAGGTAGGTGTTTCATTTACACAAAATGTCCTTTAAAGATAATCGTTTTATTTTATTTTTGTTATTTTTTTACGTGTGTGTATTGCGTATAGTGGGACCTCCATATTATAACTAGGGTGGTGTACGCACAAGAAGAGAAAATGTGAGAAAAAATAATTAAAATTAATTTTTAAAAATAAGAGAGAAAGAAGAAGAAGAAAAAAAAAAAAAAAAAAAAGCACAGCGAAGCTTTTGTCTAGGTGGGTGAGCTATCCCTGATCTGAACTTTTTATAGTTATTATTATTTAATTTTTTTATATTTTTTTGTTATAGAAATTCAATTGAAATTTGAAATTTGTGGGAAATAATTGTTTATCATTTATATTATTATTATTATTATTATTATTGTTGACATATGTAGAAAAATAAAGAATTTGCAAAATAAGATTAAAGAAAAAAGTAAATTGAATTTCTATATTAGTAAATTTAATATTAATTTTTTAAAATTATCTAAATATATAGGAATTAAATTAGAAATTTTTCTAAATCCTACTTAAGTTATATTTTAAATTAATTTTGTTGACATAAATCTGTAAAGTGACTTAAATTATTAATTCTACATATTCTTTTTTAGAATAGTTAGAAATAATATATCAAAATAATTCATACTAATTAAAACTAATTAAATTTATTGTTATGGGTAAATCTGAACCGAGCTGCACCGAAGTTAGAGACACCAATGAGCAAAGCCATAGATTAATAGTGTCTGACCCGACCTGGTTCTGAGGTCTCTTGTAGAACTTTAACACCGACGTGGAACTCGGTAAAAGCCATCACACATCCGATGAGTGGGACCTTGGAGTGACAGCAGTGCGTCCGAGTCGGCCCGCCTCCGAGTTCTTTTACAAGGATTTCCACATCAATTCGTAACATAGAAGTCGTTGGACCAGATCACCTCTAACTTGATCCTCCTTGCCTAACAGGTCAGGGATCAAATCTGGCATAGAAGTCATTTGACCAGATCACCTCCAACTTGATCCTCCTTGCCTAGCAGGTCAGGGATCGGATCATTTGTGAGCTCGGACTGCTGAGTAAGATTTGAACTACTGGCTCGGCTTGAATGGAAGCTTGGTCATCAATAGCGTTAAGGGACCAAACCCAGTAATGCACGACAGAGTAATTTCTGGTGCACGATTGTAGGGTAACCGACTACATTACTGACTGCGCTCACTCCGTTTAACAGTCGAGATCATGCCGAGAATGACAAGCACGGTTATTCCCATCGACAGGTATAAATATGAATCATTTCTACAGGAACAGGTACACAAGATCTAGCACCCTAACCCTACTCTACACTACTTAGACCCAGTTTCTTAGCCTAACTTAGGCATCGAAAGGTCCCCTGTTATAGCCAGGGTCTCCTTTGCAATTCTCTTATGCAGGCTTACAGGGCTTGGAGCTAACCACTAGGACGCAGTGAGGGCGACCAGAATTTGGCATTAACATTTTGGTGCCGTCTATGGGAAATCTAACAAAAAGACTAGATACCTTTACCGGAAATGGCTAGAGGAAAGAAGAAAGCGCTTCCAGCAGCGACTATGGAGCCTAAACCGAGCGGGCAACTACACTCGTCTTCATTACTTCATACCGAGTCAGCTCCAACAGGGTCATCTCAGCGGACACGAAGCCGAGGAGGTAAATATAGAGCCTTACAGAATCAAGTGCAAATGTTAAGGGACGAGATTAATCAGATGAAAGAATAATTGGGACAACAACTACCTCTCAATCCAGAAGAGGTAGCCCCGGTAACTGAGGAAGAGCCGCTGCTCGTGAGTTCCCGGGCCAGAGCATCCCATAACTTGTCTACTCGAGCCCTGGATCCTACATGACATGTAACGCCAACCTACGTATCTACGACCTCAGCGCTAGCCTCGATTGACCTCCGCCACGAGTTAGAGAGGAGAAGAAGGGCCAAAACGCATGAGGTTGAAGTTCCTTAAGAAACCGTGGCAAAAAACTGAAATTCATGGGAAGCTCAGCTTGACAAGCTTCGTAATCAGATCAAGACTCTGCAGCATAACCAGCAAACCCCTGCCTCGACCGCGATAGAAGAGATGATGGAAGAAACTGAACCTCCCTTCACCAACGACATGATGATTGCAGAAATGCCTCCGACGTTTAGGATGCCCCCCATCGCTCAGTATTCAGGGTCCGAGGATCCAACAGAACATGTGGAGTCTTACCACTCGTGGATGCAGATTCAATCCGCCTTGGAGGCGATGATGTGCCGAGCTTTCTTAATAACTCTCATTAGGATAGCCAGGAATTGGTATCGACAGTTTAAGTCGAGGTCGATCAGTACCTTCGCCGAGCCCAGTAGATCATTCCTGACTCAATTCATCGTTGGAAAGAAGAGTCGGAAGTCATCAACCCACTTGCTTACTCTCAAGCAAAAAAGCGGGGAGTCATTGAAAGACTACATTTCTCACTTCAATGAGGAGGCCCTGCAAGTAGATTACTCTGACAAGATGGCGTTGTCTGCAATGATCAGCAAGCTCAACGAGGGGAGGTTCTTATTCTCGATAAGAAAGAACCCACCATCCACTCTCATTGAACTCATCAGTCGGGCACAAAAATACACAAACGTTGAGGAATTCTTTGGCTTGCGCAAGAGCAACTAGACCTCCGAGCCCTTATCTAAAGGGAAGAGGTGGAGAGATGAAATACCACAACATGCGGACAAAAGGAGGTTGGACGATAATGCCTCCTGAGACAGGAGGCTGAGTAAGAGACCCGAGAACAAGTTCAGCTCGTATACTCCTCTCAACACATCTCTAGAGCAAATTCTACTGGACATCTGAGATTAGAAGTTACTGCATTGGCCGAGTTGCATGAAGACGGAGGCCGACCAGCGAGACAAACGCAAATACTGCCATTTTCATCGCGACCACAGTCACGACACCAGCGACTGCATCAACTTGAAGGAAGAGATCGAAACCCTCATTCGCAAGGGTCATTTGCGCTAGTACGTGAAGGAAGAGAGGCAGATTTGGAAGGATGACCAGCACAGCAAAGCTGCAAACAAGGCTAAGGAGATCCGAATGATCTATGGTGGCCCATCCGGTGGTGGAAATTCGAATCGGGCTTATAAAGCCCATTCCAGGAGCACCGACCCCGAGCACTACATCTACTTTGCTGATAGGCCGAGGAAGGAACTCCTAGTAAGCCCATGTAACCTTACATTTACAGAGAACGATGCATGGGGAATCCAGCATCCCTATGACGATGCCTTGGTGGTCGCGATGAAAATAGCCAACCACAAGGTTTACCGTATCCTGATCGACACTGGAAGCTCGGCCGATATACTGTATTTAGAGGCGTTCAATAAGATGGGGATAGATAGGTCGCGCCTCCGACCTGTGAAGACTTCGCTGCACGGATTCATCGATGATAAGGTGATATCCGAGGGCGCTATTTCCCTCCCGTTTACAGCAGGAGAAGGGCAGAATAAAGTGACTCTGCTAGTAGACTTGCTGGTGGTAAATGTACCATCAGCGCATAATGCCATCATGGGGCAACCGCCCTTAACATCATGAGGACGGTCGTGTCTATGTACCATCTGATGATAAAGTTCCCTACCGACAGGGGGGTCGGCTATGTCTGAGGAGATCAGTAAGAGGCACGAAAGTGCTATTCGATAGTAATGAGAAAGGGCTCCACAAAGCGGGCCCTCACAATAAACGTACTCGACCCTAGAGAAGATAATTCTACGAAGGACTCTCTCACTGAAGACCTTGTGACTGTCCTGTTCGAGGATGCCGATCCGAGTAGAACAGTTCAACTCAAATCGTCAATGAGTTCCGAGCATCGAGCCCAGATGTTAGCTTTCTTGCGATAGCACAGAGACGTCTTCGCATGATCCCATCAAGACATGTCAGGCATCTCTCCGGAGGTGATGATCCACAAGTTGAATGTAGACCTAGAGCACAAGCCAGTGAAGCAAAAAAGGAGAGCCTTCGAGCCCGAGAGGTACGTGATAATAGCTAACGAAGTTTCAAAACTCCTCAGCGCGGGTTTCATCGAAGAAGTCTATTATCTAGACTGGATCACGAACGTGGTCTTCGTGAAAAAGGCCAATGGAAAATGGAAGGTTTGCGTGGACTCTCAGATCTAAACAAGGCATGCCCCAAGGACAACTTCCCCTTGCCTCGGATCGACCAGTTAGTTGACAACACGGCCTGACGCGTGCTTTGGTTTCAACTAGATAACAATGTACCCCATAGACTGGTAGAAGATAATCTTCGTCACCGACAAGGGACTCTAATGTTACCGTGTCATGCCCTTTGGCCTGAAAAACGTAGGTGCAACATATCAGATGCTGTTAAACCAGATGTTTTCCCGACAGATTGGTCAGACCATGGAGATCTACGTTGACGACATGCTGGTCAAAAGCGTCAAAGCATCCGACCATATCACAGACCTCGAAGAAACCTTCTCGATCCTGCAAGAGTATCGTATGAAGCTGAACCCAACCAAGTGTGCCTTCGATGTGGGGTCAGATAAGTTTCTTGGATTCCAGGTTAGTCAGAGGGGTATTAAGGCAAACCCCGAAAAGATTAAGGCTCTGCTCGACATGAGTTCGCCTCGAATGATGAAAGAAATCCAGTGACTCACCAGACGAGTCGTCGCGCTCGGTCGGTTCATATCCAGAGCCACTAATAAGTGTCTCCTCTTCTTCTAGCAACTGAAGGGTCACAAGAAAGCAGAATGGACCTTGGACTGTAAGCAAGCTTTTCAACGGTTGAAGCAATACCTGGGGTCACCACCGTTGATGTCCAAGCCCGAGGAGGGCGATCCCCTATTTCTCTACTTGGCGGTTTCCACCTCGACTGTTAGCTCTGCACTCATCCGAGAAGTCAAGGGCAAGCAACACCCTGTCTACTACACCAGTAAGGCTATGGTTTCAGCCGAGACCAGGTACCCGAGCATAGAGAAACTGGCTTTAAGTCTAATTGTCTCTGCTCAGAGGTTGCGCCTATACTTCCAAGCGCATTCTATCATTGTCATCACAGACTTACATCTCCGATAAGTGCTTCAGAAGCCAGAAGTATCCGGACATTTAACCAAGTGAGTGGTGGAACTCGGAGAATTCGATATTCAATATCGACCAAGGACTATGATCAAGGGTCAAGCTGTGGCTGACTTCATAGCTCAGTTTACTACTTCGAGTTATAAGGTTGGAGACACCATCCCAGAGGCCTTAACAAGTTCAGAGGCAACCCTTGTTATTCCCCCAGCACTTTCTCTTCTCAAGAGCACCGAGAAAGAAGGAGGATGTAGTAGATGGACCCTATTCATGGATGGGTCATCCAATTCGAAACGAGGTGGAGCAGAGATCGTTCTGGTCGCGCCCAACTCAACCACCATCCAGTACGCAATTAGGCTCGGTTTCAAGGCATCCAACAACGCGGCGGAGTATGAAGCCCTATTGGCTGGACTCAGGTTAGCTGATAGTTTGCGAGTCCAACTCCTTGACGTGCGATGCAATTCTTAGCTTGTTGTGAACCATATATCAATAGAGTATGAGGCCAAGGAGGCAAGAATGATAGCTTACTTGGCCAAAGCCTGGAAGCTGACAAGGAGGTTCAAAGACTGTGTCATCAACCAAATTCCGAGAGCTGAAAACTCTTAGGTCGACGCCCTCGCAAAGCTAGCCTCAGCTACTAAGGGGAAGATCTCGAGGATTGTCCCCGTGGAATTCCTGGATTGCTCGAGCATCAATCGAGTCAACCAAAAGATGATCAACCCAGTGCAAGCAACTCTGAGCTGGATAGATCTGATCATCAGATACCTCACCGCCGGTGAAGTCCCCTAAGATAAGTTAGAGGCTCTATGTCTGAAGATCAGGGCAGCGTGGTATGTGATCCTGAATGACACATTGTACAAAAAAAGAGTACTCCCATCTGTACCTTAGATGTCTCCGAACCGATGAAGCGAATTATGTGATCTGAGAAGTCCATGAAGAAATTTATGAAAATCATTCCAGGGGCCATGCCTTGGTTCAGAAAGTGCTTCGCCAGGGGTACTTCTGGCCAACAATCCGAGAAGACTCCAAAAGGTTCATCCAGAGGTGCGACAAATGCCAGAGAGTCGTTGCCGTCCCCAGGCAGCCAACGGAAGAGTTGACCCCCATGAGCGGGTCGTGGCCGTTTGCCCAGTGGAGAATCGATATTATAGGGCCTCTGCCTCCTGGAAAGGGGCAGACCAAATTCGTGATCATGACTGTCGACTACTTCACCAAATGGGTTGAGGTCGAGCCGGTAGTGAAGATCACCGAGCAGAAGGTGTGAGGCATGTGTCGGGGGCTCGGCATTGCCAATGCATACTCGTCGCCTCATCACCTGCAATCCAATGGACAAGTGGAGGCCGTAAATAAGGTTATCAAGCACCACCTCAAACACAAAGCTGGAGAAAGCTAAAGGCAAATGAGCTGACAAGCTCCCATTTGTTCTCTGGGCGTACAGGACTACAACTTAGTCATCCAAGGGGAAAACCCCATTCTCCTTGTCTTACAGCTCAGAGGCTGTCATCCTAGTCAAGATAGGACTCCCTAATGCGCGAGTGAGGAGCTATCAGTAGGAGCGGAATGCCAAGCAGATCGCGACGAACCTTAATCTACTTGAAGAGGCACGAGACACCATTAAACTCCGAGTCGCAGCTTAACATCAGCAAGTTGCTCGTTTCTACAACTCCAGAGTTAGGACAAGGCGGTTCCAACGAGGAGATCTGGTCCTTCGCCATGTATTCCAGAACACTACAGAACCCGTAGTAGGGTCCCTGGGGCAGAAGCTGGGAGGGGCCCTATCAGGTCGTCGGCTTGGCTAAGCCAGGATCTTATCTTCTAGAAGACTTGGAGGAACGTCCGTTGCCTCACCCCTGGAACGCTGAGCACCTGAAGATCTACTACCCCTGAAGGAGAGAACCATGTATAGGTTAAATCTACTAGCCATTTTGGCTCTTAATAAAAGACCGCCTATTTTTTACCTGTCTACTTTATCTACTAAACGGTCACTTCGCTATCCAAGTGCGCTACGAAGGGTCATTTCTCAGATGCAGAAATGAAGTCCTTCGACGAACTGACCCCTTAAAGAAGAGGTTGGCTCGTCATTCGACAAATTCGACAAGCAATCTCACAATATGAAAAGAAAGCATTCACACACTGAGTCATCATCTGAAAAGATAAACTTTATAAAACTTGAAGCATCCGACTACAATTCCTTCATTACAAGTTTTTTTTTTTTTAAAGGGGTCAGTCCTCTCGAGGAGTTGGATCGACTGGAGGCTGAGCTTCGAGGGTCTTCTCAACTTCGACTGCTGCTAGGGGTTCTTCACCTCGGCTGCTTCGGGAGAGCCCTCAGCGTTATCCGTCACCAATGAGACAAGGTCCAGCTCTAGATAGATGCCTCAGAAATCACCTAAGCATGCATTGTAGGCGAAGTAGTAGACCCTGTCCAGCTCAACGGACCGCTCCTTAAAAGACTTAAACTCCTCCACACCTGCGACAGCTTGAGAAGTGGCCAAAGCCTTAAGCTCAGAACGCTGTTTAACCAGATCTTTAGCGGCTTCGCGCTTGACAGCCTCGAGCTTGGTAGCCAGTTGTGCATTTTCTGTTTTTGAGCTAGCCAACTCAGACTTAGCTGAGTCTGCAGGAGACTATAGCTTGTTGATCTCTCTCTGGTACATCAGCTCCCTCAGCTGACCCTCTCCCAACTAGGCCTTCAGCTTCTCCGCTTCCACGGCCTCGGCCTTCAGGAGCCCTTCAAGCTCGGCCTTCTCCCCTTCTAGCTGAGTCATCGTCCTTCGCCTTTCTCAGATGTGAACGAGCATCTGTAGTACCTGAAGGAGCAAAGGTCTAAAAGGTTAGATCAACACCAGGAAATTAGCAAGGATAAAATGAATGAGGCTAAGAAATTTATCATGTAGCAGCACGAGACGAAGCCATTCATCACCGACTCGGGGAGTCGAATCATGGTCCGGGCAATAGACCCCTCGGGTGCATACTTGGTTGTCCAGTCGTTCAATAACTACATGTGGTAGCCGGACATGTAGAGCTCCTGTCCTGCGGAGAGGACCGGGATAGCAGCTCGGCCAATGCTGTTAGCTGCTAGCTGCCGAGGCCTGAGCCTCAGCCTCGGGCATAGCAGAGCCTCCGATTACAACGTCCACTCTACTGACCAAGATTGTGTTCACCTCCATAGTAGTGAACACGACATTGTTCCCGGGATCACCCGAGACATGGGAGAAATTTGTTGCTATAGTTTCTCCCACTGTCTCCCTCAGAATCCCGAGGGGTGGTGATAAATGAGCCTCAAAGGCCGGAATGGGTGCTGGAATTGATGATGCAGCCACCTCGGCTACAGCTAGCTCGACTATGGCAGGCTCAGCCGTAGGAGCAGGGGTCTTCTTCTTCCGGACCGTAATTTTGACCCGAGGCTCTAACGCCATGATGATGCTAAGCGAGGGACGTACCACCGCCCCCCTCTTCCTCTTGAAACTCGATGCCTCGTCCATTCCTGATCATAAAAACTTGGGTTAGTTCTGTCTACTGAAGAAAATCAACGCAATACATGAAGTCGCGAGGCTTACCTAAGGCGGCGGGGAAAGGTTTGAATCTGCTGAAACCGGACCAAACGAGGTTGTTCGGGCTGATAAGGCTATGCCAGATGTGATCCTCTTCCTTGAGCATCTGAGCCTTGGCCACCTGAGCTCGGAGGAGAGGGGATAGTTCTGGCGAACCTCTCGGGTAATCTGCAAACAAGAAACAAAGGTTAAAACAAAGGATGGATATAGAAAATAAGAAGGCAGTGCAAATCTACGGGAGTCTACCTGGGTTGGCAAACTTCATTGGTACTCTGACACATAGGCGTCCAAGCTTGGACGCTGGGGCCTCCCATTCTCCCAAGGCCCAAAACCATTTCCCCTTCCAATCTTTGTTGAAAGAGGGGAGTTTAACAATGAAGCCTGGGGTACATTTGGCCCTCGCGGAGAAATAGTACCAACACGGCTCGGTAAAGTCGTGCTTGGCCTGGTACATGGCCAGGAACTCTTCTGGCGACAACTAGTGTTGTACACGAGTCAAGCTAGCTCGAAAAGCTCGCTCGACTCAGCTCGACTCAGCTCGGTTTGACTTGGCTTGAAAGGCTGACTCGGGGCGAGTCAAGCTTATTTTCTAAAGCTCGAGTTGAGTTCAAACCAAGTTCGACCATGGTGCATTTCAACTTGACTCGACTCGACTTGACTCGAGTAATATATTTTAATATTATATTATATATATTATATTAATATTAAATATATATAATATGTTTAACTTTTTTTTTTTAAAAAAAGTTAAAACTTAAAAGTTTTTACTAAAAAACCCTACCCGACTGTGCTGGATTGAGTCAGGTTGGGGTTTGGGTCGGGCTGGGCGCTGGGTTGGCATATGAACAAGCTCGACTTGACTCGAGGTAAGCTTGATTTGACTCGAACCACTAGCTCGACTCGAGATTGACTCGAAAGCTTTGGCAAACAAGCCAAGCTTCATTATCGAGCTCGAGGGCGAGCTCGAACTCGAGTATAGCACGAACAAGTCAAGCCGAGCTTGGCCCAGCTCGACTCAACTTGGCTCGATGTACAGCCCTGCGACAACTCATGGTTCTTCGACCTTCGTTAGATGATATACGAGGACACCAAGATCCGCCAGGCATTCAGGATGACCTAACCTGGTGCCAGCTTCAGCTGAACCATCAATGCGCGCACGAAAGGGTGGAAAGGGAATTGAAGTCCGCACTGAAGAGTGCAAACAAAGATCGCCACCTCTCCGTCCGAGGGATCTCCAGGTGCATCGAGGGTGGAGGGGGCCCTAATGTGAACAGAGTCCGAGATCTAGTACTCGGCAAGGAGTTGGGTCATCTGGGACTCGACTACTACCGAGCTCCCAGGGACAGTTACCTCGGACCAGCCTCCTGAAGGCCCGACCAATGCTCTCCCAGATGGATATCAGGCACTCTCCTCGACCCTTTAGCCCGACCCTTGGACTTCGCACCAGTGTTCTTCTTAGGCAGAGGGTAGAGCAAAATTGCTTTGAGAGGACCTTCCGAGTCCCTGCGTTTGGAATCCGTGCCCTCCGGCTCGGACCCATTTCCGACCACACAGAACTCATCCGAGTTTTCGACATGATGAAAGTAAAGCTGAAGTAAGAAGGGGTAACGGGAGACTCACAGAGAACTTCTCCGGACAAACTTCTTCTCCAGAAAAAATTCTTCTTTTCCGGGCAGAAAATCCTCCAAGCGGATTACTTTTAGGCAGCAGGTAATCTCAAGAAGAAAGTAAAGATCGGAAGAACTCAAAGGAACTCAAATGTAGGAGAGTTCGAATGGAAGAGTCTTGGGGCTTTTATAGCCAAAACCAGTCACTCATAATCATGATGAACAACTGTCTCTGAAGCGGAAGTGGCTCGGATCTGAGCCTAATTGTATATGTGGCAACTCGTAATATGTCCAGTGTGGAGTCCTCCGAGCCATGCACAGTCAGTATTCAATGCACTGGCACCTCTTTATCTTTCAAAGTCTACGTGGTGTCGCCCGATTCACTCAGCCAATTTGGCTCCTCGCCTGTGGCCACGTGTGCGACGTCCAATGGTTTGAGCATAAGAAACGGATGTCGTCGTACAGTACACGGGTCTAAAAAACCATCATTTCGGCAGTTTGCTTTAACTTATCATCATGAGGTGGATGGCGGTTCGTTTTCCCAAGTCTTTTAGTCTCTAAGTCCGAGTTTAGACTCAGAGAGTCGGGGGCTTCTGTTATAGGTAAATTAAAATCGAGTCACATTGAAGTTAGAGACACCAATGAGCAAAGCCACAGATTGATAGTGTCTGACCTGACCCGATTCCGTGGTCTCTTATAGAACTTTGACACCGACCTGGAACTCGGTAGAAGCCATCACACATCCGACGAATAGGACCTCGAAGTGATAGCAGTGCGTCCGAGCTGGCCCTCCTCCGGGTTCTTTTGCAAGGACTTCCACATCAATTCATAGGATAGAAGTCGTCCGACCAGATCACCTCCGACTTGATCCTCCTTGCCTAGTAGGTCAGGGATCAGATCTGACATAGAAGTCGTCCGACCAGGTCACCTCCGACTTGATCCTCCTTGCCTAGCAGGTCAGGGATCGGATCATTTGTGACCTCGGACTGCCGAGTAAGATTTGAACTACTGGCTCAGCTCGGATGGGATCTTGGTCATCAACAACGTTAAGGGACTAAACCCAGTAACACACGATAGAGTAATTTCTGACACACGATCGTAGGGTAACCGACTACATTACTAACTGTGCTCAATCCGTTTGATGGTTGAGAACGTGCCAAGAATGACGGGCACGGTTATTCCCATCGACAGGTATAAATATGAATCATTTCTAACGGAATCATTTCTAGAGGAGATTGAGATTTGTGACGAGTCTCTACCTGCAGATCAGTAAATATTTTCAATTTTTCAATTCTTTTTGGTTGAAAGTTGAATTATCTGTAATATTATTTCACTGCAACTGCAAACATGAAAGTGTTGGTTCTTTTGGAATGTGGTTTGGAAGACTTTCAATCTTTGATATTTGTTTACATATGTTTGTTCATTTGCTTTTATTTTTGAATTTTGATCCATTTATATTGCTTTCTTTTGTTCCTATATCAAGTTTAAACTATTTATCAATATTCTAGTTTTTTTATTACTAAAAATTGAGTGTAAATATGTCGTCATCTGACCCATCAACAAACATTTGAGACTATGCTTCCCTAGTTGAATCACCACCAAGGTCTGGAAAAACAAAGATTAAATGTGATTTGTGTGGCGCAAAGTTTGTGAACAAGACTAATCGCTTTCGCTTACACTTGTCATGTCGAGGTGGTAGTGCAAAACCATGCCCCAATGCCCCTAAAGATGTCCAAATTCTTTTTCAAGACCTGTTAGATTCGAATAGAAAGCCTTTCACTCCATCCAAACCTTCTGCTTTTGTATCTAGCACACGAATGACATCTACAAAAGATGTAGAGGAGGAAGCCAGATTAAAAACTTTGGAGGAAGAACAATTCCAACTCGCCTTAAAACGCAGTATAGAAGATGTTTCTAGACTTCAGCGATATTCGATTCAAAGACAATACGATATTGAAGCAGGGTCGAGTACGACAAACAAGAAGAAGAAAAAGAGTAACAAATTCAAATTCCTGACCCATCTCGGTGAAGTTTATAAGGCATTAGGTACTACATACAATTCTTCACATAAAACAAGTTTGAAAATTTTAGTTCAAAGTGTAAAAGAGCACAAAGGAAATATCTCTTCGCCTTCTGACTCAGAGGAAGTGAACCAATTTGTATATGAAAAAATAGATAGCAGTTCCGATGGATCAGATGACAATACAGGAAGGCACTCCTCTTATGGAGGTTATTAGTTATAAATTATCATTTTGAACAATGTAATGTAAATATGTTAATGTGATTATCAAAGTTTTTTAATCATAAATTATGTGCATTTTATATATTTTAATTATTGAAAACTCGGACTCGACTCGACTCGATTTCTGCTTGTACTCGAACTCGCCTCGAAAACTCAAATTCGACTCGACTCGATTTCTGCTTGTACTCGAACTCGCCTCGAAAACTTAGACTCGACTTGACTTATTTTCTACTTGTACTCGGGCGAGTATATCACGAGCAAAGAATCCATGCTTGTTGGCCGAGTAGAGCCGAGTACGAGTAGGACTTGGGCATTAAGAGTCGAGTACGAGTAGGGCAATACTTAACTTGGCTCAACTCATGTATAGCTCTACTTCTGAGGATGACCGAAGTGAATCCAAGGCGTTAAACACGTCTAGAAGGGTATCCCAACCATGATGAAAGTTGGCCACCCAAAATCAAACCATTCCAACCATCGGTTAAGCCAACAGATGAATTTGGAGATTTTTGAGTGGTTGTCTATTGTTTTCTTCGTCTGAGCCCATTATCATGATGATTGTACCAGTTTTATTTTGAAAGTTTCATTATCTTAGTGGGTTCACCTGACACACATGTTGAATGACATAAAAATAATAGAGCGGACAACACCATAAAAACCAATGGACAACGACCTAAAATCCCATATTCATATAGTGGCCCATATAATAATCGGATTGGCTTGATTTTTAAATGGGTTCCAATTTCACAGTGGGCAGACCCTTAAGGACAGATTGGATATCATGACAACATCAATATAGGCAATAAGAATAGGAGTTGGATGGAAAGCTCATTGTACAGATGATTGTTGAGGATCCAACCTAAAAAGTGAAAAAAAATGTACCAACCAAGCATTTGGAAAGTTCCATCACCACATGTTTTGGCCATGTTCCACCACGTGCTTTAGGTGGAGACAGTGAGTTAGATGGTCAGTTTCCAAGTATCCCATTTGAGACTTTGGTCACATGTCCAAGATTCTTGAATAAAGGGCATGGCTTCGGTGGATATCCGTAACCCGCTGTGATATGCCCTATATCCATGCTGTCCATCTATTTGGACAGTTCATTCGGGGGGCATGATCCAAAAATAAAGCAGATCCAGATATCCGGTGGACCACACCACATTAAATAGTGGTAATTGAACATTCGAGCGGCTTCCAAGAAACTTTTAATGGTGGGTGTTCAATCACCACTGTTTCACCTAAGATTTGGATCTACTTCATCTTTGTTATCATGAACTAAAATGAGCCGTCCAAATGGATGGACGGCATGGATGTAAGGCACATACATTGTGGTGGCCCCACAGTAGGGGATCCACCGAACTCGGTAGATTCGGGTATCCAGAAGCCGCGCCCTAAATAAATGGGAAGCCGATTACCTTCGACTCCGGGCGGAAGCGGATTGCGTACTGAGTAAACTATGTGGGGTCCACCGTGATCTATATATTTTATCTTAAAAATTAAGTATATGCAAACCTCAAGTGGACCACACCACAGGAAACAGTGTGAATTGAACATCTACCATTGAAAATTTCTTGGGAGCCACAGAAGTTTTGGATCAAGCTTGTATTTGTGCTTTCCCTTCATCCATGTCGGTATGATCTTATAAACATGTTGGATGAGAAATAAACATCACTGTGGGGCCTAGAAAGGTTTCAACGGTGGAAATCATTATCCCCACTGTTTCCTATGGTATGGTGCACAACCCCTAAAATAAGATGAAAAAACGGATGGACTGCGTAACTGAGTAACTCAGTTAAGAGTGGGCGTAATAGAGTTTACTCTCTGCGATAAGAGCGTACTGATTAACTCAGTACGCAATCCGATTTCACTCCGGGCACGCGGGTTGTGGGGCCCACAGGGATTGAACGCCTGGGTGACAGAAGTTTTATATCCAGATGATATTTGTACCTACAGTATATCTGAGTGTAATAAATCTAGGGTTTGGATGGCAAATAAACGCCATGGTCAGTGCCAGGAAGGTTTCAACAGTTGATGTTTCTGCTCCCACTATTTCGTTTGGTATAGCCCACTTGAGTTTCAGATATGCCATATTTTTAGACTCCTGCCCTGTTGTGGTATTTAAAAACAGATGGACGGAGTAGATCATTTGTCATGGGCATTTCCGTGGGTTCCACACAGCCCCTGGCACAGGGATATCTCTGTGGGGGGTTCACATGCAATCCACTTTCGAATAAATGAGAAATTTCTATTTGTAATTTCACTTTTGATTTGTCAGCTTACCTCCGAAACTTTATTTTCCATTTCTAATTACCTGTGGCATGGATTAACTTTATTTTAACAAAACTATTTTTATTTTTTGGATTATATTTCTTTCATTCGGTTATATCAAAAAATCCAAAAACCCATCTTCTCTTCAGTTTTCTTCTTGAAATCTCCAATTAAATATGCAGTTATTGGCAATTTACATATGCAATTTTTTCTCAAGGCTTTGTTCATTACTTCAAATCGGTTGCATTGGAGTTTTCTATTTTGAAATCATTTTTCACTTCACCGCACTCTTTTTTTCCTTTTTGAACTCATGTTTCATTGGAACAATGGTTGTGTGAGGTAAGAATGTATATTGAACATGTTTTTGTGTAATGAAATTAAAAAACTTATCTGTGAATATCACTGTCTCGGTGAAATTAACCAAGTACAGAGGATTTGATTGAGTATATAGGAATTGAACAAGTATAGGTGAAAATTCACTGAAGAAAATTAACCGGGTACAGGTAAGAGCCGTTGGTAATTGAGATTTGAGACTGTTTTCAATCATCATTCTTTTCTAGGTGAAACTTCACAAAGTACATGAAAATTGACCGAGCATAGGTAAAAATTCACTAAGTGCAGTTGTTGATACGAGTGAAATCTCACCGAATATGTGAAAATTCAGCAAGTATAAGTGAAAATTCACGGTGCAAGTGTTGAGTGTTGAGATGGCTTTCAACCGTCGTTTTTTTATAGGTTTAAATTGACCAAGTACATGTGAAAATTTACCATTAAGTATATGTGAAATTTGATTGAGTATAGGTGAAAATTCTTCGAGCATAAGATTCATTAAGTAGAAGTAAAAATTGACCGATTACAAGTGAAAATTCACCAAGTACAGGTGTTGAGAGGATATTTAACCATTGTAAATTCACTGAGTATAGGTGTTGAGATAGTTTTTAACCATCGTAAATTCATTGATTATAGGTGTTGAAACGGTTTTCAACCGTCATTTTTTCACAGGTGAAAATTCACCGAGTACAAGTGAAAATTAACCGAGTACATGCGAAAATTCATCGAGTATAGGTAAAAATTCACCAAGTACATGTAAAAATTGATTGAGTACCGGTGAAAATTCACCGAGTATAGGATCCATTGAGTACATGTGAAAATTGACAGATTATAGGTGAGTACAACTAAAAATTCACCAAGTACAAGTGAATATTGAATGAGTACAAGTGAATATTGACCGAGTACAGGGTAAATATTGACCAAGTACATGGTGAATATTGACCGTGTACTGGTGAAAATTCACCAAAATGATTATACCTGCAATACGTGGCTTCTTAGATGGAGGCACCATCTTCTTCTTCTATCCTTTCATATCTCTCTTCAAATCCCAAATCAAATCACTCTTCAACGTAACTGGTTTGAAGTAATGTAGAAAACAAAGTGAAGATTTTAGGAAGAAAAACAAAGAGACAATTTTAGGAAGAAATACGAATAGACGAGATGATTTCAAAAAGAAATACAAAGACACAAAGATGAAAAATGCTCCAAGGCTTAGAAATGAAAAAGTAAAGTTTTGGAAGCTTAGGTAGGTTGCTCAGCTAAAAGTGAAGTTTACATAGGAAAATTTTTCCAAATAAATGGGTAGTTTAGTTTATACTCTGAAACAGTATGGTCTTTTACCTAATTCATATGTATTTTACATTGAGGTACCATTTTCAAAAAGGTTTTCGCAAAGGTTACTCATTAATATTGTATCATTCCACTGGCTTTTGTCACTTTAGTTGTGCAAGTCAATAGGTTGGTGGCTCCATTTTTTAGGTGAACCACATGATTGGAAAGTGTACAGGTGGACGCTTGTCCTCCAAACTTTTCCCACGAGTGTACCCCACTTGAATCATGAATAAGTATGATTTTTAGACAATGCCTAAATTTTTGTGTGGAATCTAATTGTTGAAGTAGATCTCATATAATTATCATGGTGGGTACTACAAAAATCAAGGGTGGACATTCCTCTTCCGACTATTTCTTTTGGTGTGGTCCACTAGAATCACAAGTTAGCATAATTTTTTTGTATCTGTACCTAATACAAGACTAAATATCTAATGGTCATTGTGGATCTTACATAAACATCACAGTGGGCCCCATCAAAATCAAGTGTAGTGTCTATTTTTTAAATAATCTCAGTACAGTTTGAATAGGTGGGCCATGTAAAAATAGTTAGGAGATTCACATTTAATTGTTACATGGCTTGAAATTGCATGGATTATCTACCATGGCACGCAGAAACTCAATAGAGCTTAGAATTACAGCTAAGTCTTAAAAGGGGGTAAATAGAACCACTTAAAATTCTTTGCCTAATTAAACGAATTTACCAACAAAATAAAATTAAGGGATAAGGGTCCAATTCTCATAGACTACAAAAAATAAATAAATAAATAAATAAAAATTCAATTAATTGAGCTACTAGTCTATGGGTGAGATATTGATATATCAGGTGTGTGCAATTAAGTTAAACACTAAGCATTCAATATATTCACACATTTATATTTACTAATTCAACTCATAAGCATAAATAAAAATGTAACGTCTCAAATTTTTACTAACTTGGATATGTACGTCTTTGGGCATCACATTTGATTTATCGATTTGAGTGCATGCCCATGTATGCACTCGTTCGTGTTTGAGACCAAAATGAGTGATGTGGGATCCACCAAAACTGCCCAAAAGAGTTGAAGTTTGAACTTTAAAGAGTAGGGACCGACCCTGGTCGTGTACGTCACCGCCAATCTACCTGTGTAAAGGCCAACAATTGGGATTTTCAACAGTCCCTAGTGGTGCCACCGCAAAAAATGGACAGCAGGCGGCGGTGCCACCGCCACCCCCATGTTCAGTAGTTTTCTTCATTTTAGATTTTAACAGTTTCGGTGCACCGACTTAAAAAATTCATATATTTTGTTTTATAACTCTGATTAAGGTGATTCAAAAGCCATATTGAAGATTGATGAGTCTAGTTTCATATAAAAATAAATAATAAATAAAAATAAGATTTAAAGGAGCTTAATTTTACGGCATTTTGGAAACTATACCAAAAATCTTGATTTCAGGCAACTGGTACTTAAAGAATTTTTAGAATTTTTTCAGAACTCAAAATATAATGAAATTTGGTGAGGCTAAATTGGACTTGATGATGAATTACTAAATAAAAAATAAAAAAAATCTAATAACTAAAAGTGCCAAAAATATTATTGAAACTAAAAAATTTATGTAACTACACCTTGTCGATGGGCCGTTTGTATATTTTTCATCTTAGAGTTTTTATACTCGATATCTTCTTAGAAATTGCTTCTAATCATACTAGGAATAATCCTATATGATTAAATTAAAAGATTCTATTTTAGTATATTTTACTAAATCGGGTAGCTTCAAATACAGTTGAATAATGGTTATTGATTATGGTGATTAGAGTCGAATTATTGTTTTCGCTAATTACAAATAGGCCGCATTATGAAATTAGTTAATCCAAACCCTAATCATTGCTCACAAGAAACCTCACTGCCCAATTCATTTCGAAAATGCCCAGATTCACTAGATTAGATATAGATCGCACGTTAGGAGTCCGCTAGACTCGAAACTATAGAATAACGACCATCTTATCGGGCTTAACGTCCATCGCGGATGTTGATCCAAGATAGTGTCTTGAATCACTCAAATTAGACTCGCAAGGTAGGTGCATGGGATGTGTGAATATTCCTGGAATCAATCCAGAACTTTAATTAGTAGCCTGTGTATGGTCTTTGCCGAAGTTGTGGCTTTAGGGCCATTAGATTGTGACCAAATTTAGGGCAATAACCTATAGTAATGTCCTACACAGATCCGTATAGTCGCGGGCCCGATTGATGGTCAGTGACTTTCGAATTGACTTCTAATCATACATGTCGATCAATGCGTCCAAATGACAGGCTAATTGTGTCTATGCATAAACCATCACTAGGGCCAACTATCCTACGGTGGTTGTCGACCCTTACACCTCGTACTGGCCCCCAAAGGGTAGAAACACACTTCCATAAGGCTAGTATAGTTAAAACCCAGGCCATTTGCACAAAATCTGGTGTTATAAATAGGGCATTTGGGTGCCTCCTTTGCTCCCATGTGAATTTCATGCCTTATAAGAAAAAGAGATAAAGGAATGGAGAAAGAGAAGAAGAGAGAAAGAGGACGAGAGTTAGTGTGAGAGAAAGGGAAGGATCTTGGTGCTTAGGGGTTAGTATCTTATCGATCAAACCCTTTAACTTACTGAATCATTCACCGAATCTACCACCACTTACAACCGGAGGTAAGACTTGTAGTCAACCCTTCGATTTCGTAACTTATACCTACTTTACTTACGATTAACGATACTTCCTTGCTTTACATTAAGAATTGGTGATTTTCTCCAAAAACCTAACCCTATGAGATCAAAGATTGGAAATCCACTCTTAAGGTGTGGACCATTATGCCTAAATTTCAATTTATCGACCCTTGAGGTCTCAGTTAATGATATCTTATTGTGAATGACTTGTTGATTGCTAACATATCCATATTTCCAATTTGATCGCAACATGCGTTATTAGTTGTTTGTGAATGCTTACATGTTTGATGAAATGCCTAAGTGATTGAATGTGTTGTTTTATTGATGTTCACATGTGTCTAAGTGAACATATTGCTCTAGTGATGATCATATGTTTGATGAAATGCCCAAGTGAATGTATTGTTCCACTTATGCTCATATGTTTGATGAAATGCTTAAGTGGATGTATCATTGAATTCGCGCTTCATATGAAATCTCGTTATCACTACACGATAAATTGCTAAGTCCATAACGATATTTAGGATTGCTTACAATGTTGGGATAATCGATTAACCACCAGAACTAAGGGGTGGCCCACGTTAGGTTAGCCACCCTAGGATTTATCGATCGACTCAGGTCGAACACGAACGACCTACAGTAGCTGGACTACAAGAAATACTCGCACCCAATGCTGGTAAGACCGGAGTTCTCTAAGTCAATCGAATTAGCCTAATAATTGATTGACCATGTGTGTTCATAATGTACGACAACTCCGAATAGAATCTAGGATACCCTGTTTTCATTGAATGAGTCTACTTTTAACTGTTAGTGGTACAATCCACAAGACTCATAAGCCGGCATAGTGGTATGAGATACTGTATCTAAGCTATTGGCCTACAATGAGGTGATGAACCTCCCCATAGTGACCAATGAGCAATCAAGAAGGCTATGAGCCTAGTGCATCCAACTGTAATGATATTGTGACCACTCCACATTTGTGTTTAGGTGACGACTCTTATATCATTTGTGGGCATCCTCCACTCGTCGATGAGCCGCCTAACCCTGTGCGTCCAGCTATGTCATCCAGGCCTTTAGTGATCGGGCGGGCTATTTGGTTCGGCTTATGTTAGCTCGCATTAATTGGGGAGTTGTCATTTAGGTGGTAAACCTGAATACGGATCAAGAGACACAGGTAAGGAGCCGCTTCAGCCACCCCAAGCCTAGTGATTCAATTGAGACCACGATAAAATGAGGGTACCCTAGTTTTCCCAATATACTAGATGAATAAAACCTAATAACTACTCAACTAACATGTGCATTCACCGCATTGTATTAGATAGGACTTCTGATTTGGTGTTAGGTCACCTATGAGGAAGTATTGACATATGTGAAATATGCATTGAAGTTGCTTGGAATGGATTGTTGTTTGAAAAGAGCATACATCATGTCATATCTTCATATACACTTTTAACAAGAGTATTTAGAAATTGTTTAATTTTTTATTTAATCATTACCTGCACTGATTTCACTATTTTAGAAGTTTTCAATAGATTCATCCTTAATATTTATAAGCATATACTCCTGCCGAATGCCTACACAAGGCCTTACAAACATACACTCCCATCGAAGGCCTGCACAAGGACTTACATACTTACTCACCTGTGTTGGTGGTGATACAGTCCTGCACAAGAACTTATGCGAGTTTGGTTCACAAAATATATACTCAATCCTACAGAAGGAAAGGGTATGTGGACTCTAAAAATGATAACCTTATTTATCAGATTGAGCTCCATTGATGGGACTTCTTGAAATGCTTTTTTAAATGCTCTCTCATACTTGGATAAACTTTTCATTTGATCTCTCGATCATTAATGTAGATACTTAAGCTCTTACGATCAATCATCTTACCTTTGATTCTCCAATGAGGTGACCAAAGTAATGAGAGGATGGGATAGTTGTCACATCCCAAACTGGGAAACAGGGCTCACAAAATTTTCGATCACCGAATCCAGTGCCAATCGCCTCCGTAGTACCCTATTCTCAACTTTCAGTGCCCATATGCTAAATTTCAATCCTGGGATCGTAAAAGAAGGATTTTCAACGTACATTTATCTCATAAGAAGTATAACCATAAGTTTACCTAAATCACAAAGGTAACATCATCATCATATATCCACTAATATAAATATTTGAATACAATGCTGAAAGGAAAATACATATGTTAAAAATCAAAGCTCTAGAAATCTGTTGCATGCTCCAAGCTCAACATTGTTGCGACTTAACACCACCTACACGCATCTATTATGCATAAGCTCATAGAAAGGTTAGAGGGTGGTGAAAGTGTGTGTGCAAGATAAGTGCTAAGTATATAATACAATGTCATAAATCATAGAATATCAAAAATACTGCAAGTTCATGAATCATACGATATCAGAGTAAGCGGAAATACTGAGAAGTCCACAAATACAATCAGTTATACCAAGGCTATACGATGCAAGAACGTAAGAAGTCAAATATTAGATGCCGATGATACAATACAATATACAAATCATGATGAGTCCACGCATACTGGAATGTGCAATATGCGGTGCGAATGAAATGACCAAGCTAGAGCGTGAAGTCGAGATGATAGTACATAGTATCGCAAGCTGTGGAGTTCATCACAAGAGACTTTTATCAAGACTGGCCCATACCTGGTTTGGATAGCTGGACACAATATGGTAAACCCTTGACCTCAGGTTAGTCGTGCATCCAACCAAAATCCTAGCCATGCGAAGGTACACGTAATAAATAGTTGCGCACCACCAGTCCGAGTGGATAGTGAATGAATGAATGAATATGTAATTCCTGCTCAATAAGTCCACATATCAGTACGGTTCCTCTCTGGGGAATCACCGGGGTCTATTACACTTCAAACCAGATTGCTGCCCCATCGCGTGCAACAAGGTGAGTGGAAAAGACCTCATTATCCGCTTACCAATATTGGGCCTGGCTCGTCAAAAGAGGACCCATTCCTCAAGCTGGTCAGACTTAGCTTAGCATTGCCCCCTCCTCTCGGGCAGGTAAGGTTGTACCCCCTTCCAACAGACCACGACATAGTAGAAAACGTGGCCTAAAGGTATACGACCCTCATGCGCTCATGCATCCACTCGGTTTAGACGTTGGAGCAACCTTTGGAACCAAGAGGGTTCTGGGACTTTCACCTAGGGATATCTATAGCACCCCATATAGAATAGATTTTCGGTGTCCCATCTGGGCATCCACGATATGCCTGTGGAGGCTAAGGCCCTGATGTCGCTAGGGTGTACAGTAATCACAACACACAATGCAAGATGCATGAGTCATACAATTCAGTTAGACATCAATCCTGCGCATACCGTGCGCTCATGTGAGACAATCTCTGCCTATCAGGGAGTCTCATAACAACCAGTACTATGACATATGTAATGGTTAATCATATCTCATAACATGTAGATGATGCATATGGACATGTATCACGATGCTATGCTGTCACATATTCATAATCGGTATCAATAACCGGCATCGACAATCGACCTCGACAATGTGGACATTTAACTAATATTGCCCCCAAGGAATGACCTACATAGAGCCTAACATATAGTGGACTCATGACCTCACACAAGGGCCAAATATACAACACCATGGGCCTCACTCAAGAGCTTAAACACATCATGTGGGCCTTTCACATGGGCCTAACATACATCACAATAGGCTCAATCGCCTGGCCCTCAAATGCATCACAATGGGCCTCATCACATAGGCCTCATATACATCACATTGGGCCTCAAACACGGGCTAAAGACACATCACAACGGGCCTCAAATACGGGCCACATATGCATCTCATTCGTGGCCACATATGCATTTCATTGGGCCACGACAATCGAAATCAGCCTCTACAATCGGAATCGGAATCGACAATCGGAATTAGCCTCGACAATCAGAATTGGAATTGGCCTCGACAATCAGAATCGGCCTCGACAATCGGAATCGGTCTCAACAATCGGAATCGACCTCAATAATCGGCATTTACAATCGGAATTGGAATCGGCCTCGACAATCGAAATTGGTATCGACAATCGGAATTGGCCTTGATAATCGGAATCAGCATCGACAATCGGAATCGGCCTCAACAATTAAAATCAGCCTCAATAATCAACATATAAACAAGGCGGGGTCCATAGATGGACAACCGATCAACCATAATATAAAGATCGGCCTAGCCATAGTTAGATCAAATCTGATGGCACGGATCCATCCGTTTATGGCGAATGGGGCCCACTTATTTGGGTTAACCCACGAAGAGAATGAGCATAACAATACAAACAGGTGAGCCCCACACATGGGCCAAAATATATCATGATGGGCCTCATGGATGGGCCGCACCAGTGGCCTTGAGTGGGCTCAAACCACACCGAAAATCATTTCAATAGTTGTGGGAGTAACATATGTACCACTGTACACTATAATCCCATGGGGCACATGGCCCACTAATGATGATTAGTACTATCCAAACATTGACCAGGTACATCAGCACCATCCAAACATTTCTCATGTAATTCAACACCATCCAAACATTGCCCAGTGCGTCCAAACATTGGACAGTACTGTCCAAACATTGTCCAGCATAATCTGGATGGTGTGGATGAAATAATACATCATGGTGGTGTCCATGTGGTGGCCAACCAGAAATTTGAATCTGCCTCAGTTAGTCCCAAGCCTTAAAACGAGCTTGCCAATGGATGGACTGTTTTGGATGGAACATCCACACGTGGGACCCACAGAACTTGCTGACGTCAGTCAGTAGATGGGTCCCACCATCTAGACTGCTTGGATATCACGTCCACCTCATGGAGGGGACCCACCGTTCAAATGGATGGATGGCTAAGATGTAAGGTGGGTCCCATGTGCATAGAACACATACATCAGAGGTGGGTCCACACGTGTGGATCCATAGCTTTGGAGGAAGCTGATATTTGTGGTTACCAATGTCCAGCAGCGACTGCTGCTAGACAATGCACATTCAGCACCAGAAAATGGTGGGGCCCACCTCAATGAACGGTTGGGATAGCCCATATTCAATGCAGGTGGGTCCCACGTAGGGCCCACCATTTGGAATAATATATTATAGTACATATGGTTGCAACGTCTAGTGTCTAAATGGACGGCTGGACAAAATACATACATCAAGGTGGCTTGCCATCCGAGTTCTGCTGGACGAACGGTTGTACATAAGGTACATACATCTAGTGGGCCCCACCCTCACACATGTCACACGTGTGGGGTGGGTCCCACACAAATGGATGGATGGCGTGGATGATATCATGCATCAAGGTGGGCCACAAGCCATCACACAAGAGAGAGAGAGAGAGAGAGAAATTGGCAGTGGTGGAGGGGCCCCGCCACTATGGGCCCCTCTTTGATACAAAGCCTACATCAATGTGGGTCCCACCAAATGTGGGTCCTTAAATTACAAAAATAAAATTAAAAAAATGAAAATCCAAGATCACCCACCGATTGCTAATCTTCTTGCTCCCTTGGCTTCCTTGGCTTCTCGGCTTCTTCTTTAATGGAAGATGATGAAGTTTTGATGGTTGAGATGAGAGATAAGAGGGTAGGAAGTGTACCACACTAGAGCTTCTCCATGAGAGCTTGGGAGGTTCATACGTAGGAGCTTGGGTTACTTGGAAGAGAAGGGAGAAATAAACGAGAAAGGAGATGGGATGGAGTGATGCAGTGATGGAGAGTGAGTGATGGGTGATGGATATGTACTTGACATGTATGGGTGTGTAAGAGAGAGTTGACTTTGGGTTTGCGCTTGTACTTGACATGAGGTGATTGATATGCACTTGATTGATGGGATATATTGTAGAGATTCTCTTGGGATTGCAAATACACGGTGTTTTTTTGAACTGAACGCGGGCTTACATCTCCTAGCTTAGGTATCGCCTCGGCGCGCGAGATGCGGCGACGGCACAGTCACTAGGATACAAGTCTCGGGTTGAGCCGATTTTGAATACGGGATACGACTCAGGGTCGCGAATGCCGATAACAGATTGCGGGTTGCTGAAATTCGACCAGGAGGACCACGGAAGCCTACGGAATGGTACGGGCTAGGATACGGGCTTTACAGTATTGGTGAATCTCTTACAAATAAGGCTTAGTTATTTCCAAAGAAAGAATTCATCTAATTGAGGATTTTAGGATGTTTAGACAATGATTTACCTATGGGTATGAAGTCTAAACACTAGAGAATCTAAGAGATTAATGCCCACCATCAACTTGAGGTTGGAATGCTCATACCAAGTGGTGACTCACAAAGTGGATGTCACGAACTCAAGTTATTAGAGGATAGGGTTAGGTTATATAAGTGAGAACATACATAGGCTTCAAATCTACCAAAAACTTCTTACAATACTCACGGTCAAAATGCCATATTTAAATAAGTCGTGTTTCAACAGTTATAAAACGGGTAGAAAATGGCACTTTCAATCGATCGAGCAAAATAGATTTTCAATAATAATTTTTTTAAAAAAATGTTGAACACTTTTGAGTGCCATCGATCGATCGAATTGGGCCTATCGGTTGATCAAACAAAATGAATTCCACGCATAAGCTTGTTGGACGATTTCGGCTGGCGTCAATCGTTCAGGACAAGTCTATCGACCGATTGACCAGGGCCACCGATCGATTGAACTTCGATCGACAACACTCAAAAGCCCACTATTTTTTATTATCTTTTTAACAAGAGATTCAAACCACTTTAAAGCCAAACTTAACATGTTCATTAAGGGGTCTAAGGCTTGGTTTAGATGAATCAAATGTTTACCTATTTAGAAATAGGTTGTTTTGGTACTTTAGGTATTTTAGCGCTAGGTTTACTAAGGCACTTCATGATTTACTTGTTATCTTCGGCTTTGATGGTTTGTTTAGATAGTATGAGACAATATATTCTATTAAATTTCTTTGTTATTTATAATTTTAACTTGGCCATCCGGATACTTTCCACATTCTGACGGTTGCTATAACTAGTTTAGCATTATTGATCTTATGAATGCTTCGCATGTTCTGATAATTATTGTAACTGATTCAATACTATATAACCTCCAGAAGACTTCCTTACCATCTATCTTAGTAACCGCTCCAAGCCACCTTTTCGATTCAACACTATATTACCTCTTGAATAACTCTCGATGGTTTAGTTTGTTTTTTAGTTCCTTTGAATTGCTTCCTATCTAATATTTCTGTCTGCCATGATTTCATGAAAATCATTCCAAACACGTTTGAATATCTTGAGTATGATATATAACACGTGTAATGTCCAACTGTATTTCTCAAAATCACTAAGAAATAGGTACAACGCTACTTACATGGTGGACCAGAGGCACACGCATGGACTGGCCTATCGTTGAAGCACGTGTTGGCAATGGCTCCCGCATGATACATGGACTAGATAGATCTCGCACACGTGCGCTTTTTGATACTTATCCCTTTTCAATCCATCCTAACGCAAATCTCTCAAATAGTAAATTTGAACGGTGGAGATAAGTTAAAATTGGACAGCACAAGATATTAAGGAGATATCGTTGTCAATCGCCCTCGGACATCATTTCGAATTTCAAACGACGACGCATAGATGATGATGACCGGAAGCGACCGGCATGTCCATAGCTGATACGGTACATTCGTTAGAACCTGAATATGATAGACCCATCTCTCCACAGTTACACTTGGCAGGTTAATTTATCACTTTGGACCGCCCATCTTGTTGATCAAGAGTTGATTTTAGTCATCTATCAGTGGAAACGGATTGGCTACTCCCCCTGCCACCGCCTAGTGGCAGGTGGTCGGTGCTCTATTGACCCCACCATGATGTATGTGTTCATCCACTCCGTTCATCCATTTTTACATATTATTTTAGGGCTTTAACCCAATAATGAGAGGGATATGAATCACGGTTGAACCACACCAACAGAAAACAATATTGATTGGATATCCACCATTAAAATCCTCCTAAGGCCCACTGTACTGTTTATTTGACATCCAATCTGTTGATTAGGTCATTCAGACCCAGATGAAGGGAAAAAAAACAAATATCAATTTGATCCAAAACTTTTATGACCCCCAATTGTTTTTAATGGTCGACGTTCATTCAACATTGTTTCACTCATTTTTTGTATCGTTTCCATCCATCGATTCTCTTCCCTTTTCTACTCATAACTTTGACCGTTGAGAATTTTTGTTTGCTGCTATTGCTTTGAAGGCCACTGATAAAGAATCGGAATTGGCTGGTGTACCTCACACCAGCTTTATAGGTAGTGTATTGATGTCAGCAAATTCTGTAGGTCTAATCATGATGTATGTGTTATATCCAAACCGTTCATCCATTTGGCGAGCTTATTTTAATGCTTGAAAATTAAAAAAAAAAAAAAGAAAAATCTAGCTATTAAGTGGACCACACTATAAAAATCAGCGAGAATTGAACATCTATCATTGAAATCCTTTTTAGGGTCAAGGACGTTTTGGATCAATATGAAATTTGTTTTCCTCTTCATTCAGAAAATTTTAACCTTATGAACAGATTGGACATAAAATAAATATTATGGTGGGCCCTACAAATTGTTTAATGGTGAAATTCATTATCTCCTCTACTAATGGTCCGATGATCTTTAAATATAATTCATCTTTGTGATAATGCTCTAATATAATATCTAAAACTAGATGAATGGGGTATATATAATAAATACTTAACTGTGGGGCATGTAACTTTGATCTCCTTTGAACGTTCGTACACTTGAGAGCTCGAGGAGCCAGTGCCCATCTCAACGTCTTATCTTCTCATCGACGTATCATGATATGCGCGGCAATTGTAAGGACAGGTGTCAAATGGATACGGATGGGCTATTCCTCGGTGCTACGTGGGCCACCATGATTTATGTTTCTCATCCATGCTATCCATCTATTTTTCTAAATCATTTTAGCATATCAAACTAAAAATGAGGTATATACCAATCTCTAGTAACCACGTTACAGGAAATATTGTTGAATGAGTTTCAACGATTAAAAACCTTTCAGGGTTATGAAAGTTTTGGATCATGCTGATCTTTGTTTTTTCCCTTCATATAGGTATGTATGACCTAATCAACAGATTGGAAGTCAAATAAATTAGTATAGTGGGCCTTAGGAGGATTTTAATGGTGGATATCCAATCACTATTTATTATCCTTTGGTGTGGTCTACTTGAGATTTATATTCTTCTCATTTTTTAGATTAAGCCCTCAAATAATCGGTAAAAATGGATGAATGGCATGGATGAACACATACATCATGATGGAGCCCACATAGCACAGACCATCAGCCACTAGTCTAGTGGCAGGGGAGTAGCTAATCCGTTTCCACACCATAGGAAACACTGTCATTATCTTTTATATATATATATATATATATATATATTTTTCCTACGAAATTGATGCACATTTTCCTTCGCCTACATCACGGTCAGCCCCACGGTCAGGGATGCACCGACCACAGGATCCCGGGAGACACGGAAGGTGCAACCGTTTCACGTGAGCTATCACATTGGCGGGCCACGGCTCAAAAATCGTGGAGCGGTCCCCATTGCGAACGCGGATTCGATACTGAAAGGTCGAAAGGTTGAGTAGCGAGTCTGCTACCGAAGTGACGTCACCAAGTTCTGTGGGCCTTACTATGATGCATGTGTTTTATCTACACCGTCTATCCATTTTGATATATCATTTTAGGGCACGAAGCAAAGAATGAGGCAGATAAAAAGCTATGGTGGACCCCACCACTGAAAACAGTGGGGAGAGTATTTCCACTGTTGAAACTATCGTAATGTCCACCTTAATGTTTATTTGAAATCCAACCTGTTCAAAAGTTAAAAAAGACATAAAATAAGGGAAAATACAGATACCAGCTTGATCTAAAACTTTTGTGGCATTTTAAAGTTTTCAATGGTGGGTGTCATTGTCCCCACTGTTTTCTGTGCTGAGTCCACCGGAGCTTTAATTTAACTCATTCTTTGAATATTGCACTAAAATGATCTCTCCAAGTGGATGAAAGTGTGGATACAAAACATACATCATAGTCGGGCCGATGGAACTCGGTGACGTCACTTAGTAGCAAGTATCGCTACTCAACCTTTCAGTAGCTAATCCGCGCCTCTGTTGCCGGTCAGAAAAGTGCATGCATGATTGAACGTACGGATATGAGAAAGGCAATCGCGCATGTGGACTTGTCAACGTACTCACTCACACGTGCCAACATAACAAACATGTGTAAGATTCAGGCCGTTTATCAGGTGGTCCCATCACATTTGTGATTAATGCTCTGATACTAAAATCGTGATGGTGCGCTTCTATACGGAACATCGGCAAGTTTTTCGAATTATCCATTTTTTTTGTACACCTGTGGCCTACAAATTCGCCTTTCTTTTTGGCAATGGTGGGCCTCCCTAATGAAATGTACGGATGTAACACGTGTGATAAGTTGACATGTGTGAGGCATTCCTTTGGGCACCGACCCAACATCAGCGAGTCTCCTATTATTGTAGACGCTGATTAGCTATTGACGGGTTGGTAATGAGGTGACGTCACCAAATTACGTGGGTCCTACCATGATGTATGTGTTGTATGGACATCATACATCCATTTAGAGAGATTATTTTAGGGCTTGAGATTCAAAGCTCAAGTGGATCCCACCGTAGAAAACAGTGGGAACAACGGTTGAAACCTACCTACGGCCCATAATAACGCATGTGTTACATTTGGACACTTGAACAGTCTAATCCGTTGATCCAGACTGTTCATTATGTCCAGCATATATTTAATGCGCTATCACGTGAACAAAGTACTATTCTTATAAATATTAACCATTTGATCTATGGACATCTATATGGACGGCAAAGATTGTTTACACAAAATAAGTCCAATGAACAATCCGATACATACTTTTGTCCGGGGCAACAACAGACGGTTCAGATATATCGATTGGACTTTCGAAGTGAACCATAACCCGGAGCACGGGGGCCTTTCCTAGTGGGAAAGCCTCCCCTCTGCCTTACGACAATTGTAGAGACCTCCCGTCCTGTTTTAGATATTGCAATTAACACCCTGATTTGTTCCAAATGAAAAATAACCCTATATGAGAAGTTCTTATTACTCATGTGTGAGGCTGACTATTATGTATAAATGGCATCTAACTCGTCTATTAGAGTCCATCCACCATAAGCATGGGACACAAAAAATAAAATAAAAAATCAAGATAATTTCATCATTGAGTGTGCAACATTAAAACAATGGAGAAACACAAAAAATCTCCTAACCTACTTGATGATTGGATAAGCTTGATTTTTGGCATGTTACATTTCTATTGGATGACACACGCACACCATAGTAAGCAGTTCATTGGTCAGTTGATACAAGGCAAGTTGCATACGCATTTTAGGTACAATTATATCGAAAGAAGCTTGAACAAAATTAAAAATAGTAGACTCCTGGTCAAGGGTTCGAGTGTGTGCCTGTGTGTAAAAAAGCATAATTTTTTTTTTTTGAAAAATTAAAAATTAAAAATTAAAATTAAAATTAAAAATAGTACGTCCGATGTAAGCTCAATCCTACATCGAAAATAGAGGTGGGTATTTTGGACCTGATTCGGTGGATCCGACCCGATCCGACCCGACTCGGTACCGTTCCGAACAGAACCGACGGCTTAGATCGGCCTGATCGAGTCTGTCAACCCAGTACAATAGTATTTCGGGTCAGGTTCGAATAGAGGTGGATCCGGACCGATTCGACCCGGATACCCGAACCGAAAGGATCCGGCCCGAACCGACCAGACCCGATTCGAAGCCTAAAGATGTTAGACTATAACATTGACTTTGACTCAGATCATGATCAGGTCCATTTGCTTTCGTTGCATATACGTGCCCGATTGGCATGTGCGAGAGTTGAGTAGCATTTCCTGTTTTTCCCACTGAAACTCATCCTCTCGTAGGACGTAAACCACATGGTCCGTCATTACCACACCCCACCTATTGCACTAGCCTCAAGCTAGGTGGTGGCTAGTTCCGTGCAAGGGGATGGATTGGCTGGTCCACTGGTCGGTGCTCTGTGGGCTCCACCATGATGTATGTGTTTCATCCATTCCGTTCATACATTTTTACAGAACATTTTATGGATTCATAAAAAAAAAATTATATAAATCTTAGGTGGACCACACCACAAGAAAACAATAATAATTGGATATCTACCATTAAAATCCTTCTAAGGTCCACTGTACTGTTTATTTGACATCCAATCTGTTAATTAGGTCATAAAGACCTAGATGAATGGAAAAAATAAATATCAGCTAGATCCAAAACTTTTATGCCCCAAAACGTTTTTAATGGTTAACGTTTATTCAACATTGTTTCCTGTAATGTGATCCACTTGAGATTTAGATATATCTCATTTTTTTTTTCATATCGTAAAATGATCTATAAAAATAGATGGAAGGCATGGATGAAACACATACATCATGGTGGGGCCCACAGAGCATCGACCAACAGCCAATGGCTGGTGGCACAGTGGCCGGGGGAGTAGCCAATCCGTTTCGGTGCAGGACGAGACTGATGCTCCTCGAGCTCCGAGTTGTACGAACGGTTCAAAGGAGATTAAAGTTATATGGGCCCCCCAGTGATGTATTTATTATATCTACACCATTCATATATTTTTAGAGATCATCTTAGAGTATCATCTAAAAAATTATTAATATCCAAAGATCATCTGGACCACACCACAAGTAGCAGCAGCGAATGATTTCCACCATTAAATATTTCGTGTGGTCCAGTTGATAGTTGGATCTGTCTTATTTTTCATCGTAAGCCTTATGACGAGCTCGTCAAATGGATGGACGGTTTAGATATAACACATACCCTATGATAAGACCCACATAACTTGCTAAGGTCATTACAGCAAGTCCCCACTCACTGTATACAAAAAAAAAAAAAAAAAAAAAAAAGTCAGAGTGCTTTCGTGCAGTGCACGTTAGTATATATGTTCGGTAAAAACATGAAGACAGTAACAGATAGTTTTTTCAGAGCCATGTGGAGCCCACCTTGATGTATATGTTTTATCTAAGCCGTTCATCTATTATAATATATCAGTTTAAGCCTTGAGCAAAAAAATAACATATATTAAAGGTTGAAGTGGACCACATTATATGAAAAGTTAAATTAAATTCACATGGATCCGAATTGTATCCAACTTGATTCGACTCGGTTTCTCTGACCGAGTCGGACTCTATTCGGGTCAGGCGAGTCATGCATCGGATCTGTTCGGGTCAGGTGACCCGGATTTGATTCCAGATCTGATCGAGTTTGGGACAATTCATTGCCATTTTGGATCTGATCGGGTAGAACCCAATCCGCTCCGATTCGGACCAATGCCCACCTCTAATCGGAAATGACATAACTAGGCCCCAAGTATGTCCGGATCAAAGAAATTCATTCTAAATAAGGAGAAATTGTCGTTTGAAATTTGGATAGTAAATCAATCATAACTTTTGATACAACCATTGTCATGAAATGCGTGACCTATCGATCTTTTATGTAGTGAGCCTCTAAGGTCAACCGACCTCATATTAGGTCGTGTCTATCCGTTTCGCGAGAAAACTCACCCTTTTAGTCCAAAATTACAATTTAAGGAAAATTTTATACATTAAATAATTTCTATTTTTTTCATATCTCATTATTTTTTAGAATTTTAGAAATTTTATCTTTTTAAAATTTGCTTGTAATCATATGCTAGGAATCCTCCAATAAGGTTCACTTAGACTTTATATATATAGACCATATGCTCACATAGAAGATTTACACTAAAACTTAGCTAAATTAGGTTATCCATAGGCAAGGTGCTTATCATTGGTGGCAAGTCATCACTAAACCAGATATGAACTACACAATCTAAGTCCACTTTACAATGCCTTGTTGGCTGTATGCTTAATAAATGGCATGAATCTCATACATTGTGCCATGTTGGCATGTGTTTGGCCCTTCTCATTTTGGTTCATTCCATTGAAAAACCATTTTTAAAACTATCATGAGAATCATTATGTGATGTTTGGACCGTATACCATCCATGCAGTTGCATGGTGACCTTGAGACAACATACCTCTGTGGTGGCCCGACTCTATGAGACCCACTATGATATGTGTTTTATCCATGTTGTCTACCCGTCTCAGTTTAGGCCTTGACCTCAAAATTGAAGTATAACCAAAGCTCAAGTGGACCGCATTATAAGAAATAGTGGGGATTGAATGCTCACCGTTAAAAACTTGTTGAGAGCCATAGAAATTTTGAATCAAACTAATATTTGTATTTTCCCTTCATTCAAGTCTTATGCCGTTATGGACAAGTTGGATGGTAAATAAATGTCATTGGGCCCTATAAAGGTTTCAATAGTGGACATCTTTATCCCCATTATTTCCAATGGCATGGTCCACTTAGATATGCTTCAAGGTTGGACACATCACCTTGAAATGAGTTGCAAAATAGAGGAACGGTGTGGATAAAAACATACATCACGGTGGGCCTCAAGGAATCCTACCCTCATCATGGAGATAGATGATGGCAGGGTTACCACTAAAATCCACGTTCCTTGTATGGGAAGTGAATTGGATGAGGCCTAGGTTATTTGATTGGACAGCTAAAAGAAATGAGCCAGAACATGTTCGAAAGTGTTTCATCTTGTACTGACTCGATATCACATGGACAAGTACCAATAAAATCTGGCCGCCACAGGCTGTACCGTGGCACGTCCCTCACCACATTCAATCCATCAATCATGTGGTAGCCACCTTTATTAAGGGCCAGTTAGAGTCCGACCTCTGCATGTGCAGTTGTCTGGCATCACATGATACGCGGATAAGTCGATAAGATACAGATTCTTGGGTCCATGACGGGGAGTGGATCAGGTGCAACCCTGGCCCCACCCAACATGATATGGTCTTTACGGTGGGGTTTGCTTTAATGCATGTTCATACTGTCTATCTGTTTTTTCAGCCCATTTCAAGGTATAGTTCAAAAAGATACAGATCAAAATCCCAGGTAGACCATATTATAGGAATTAATGGTGATGGACTATTAAAAACTTGGTGTAGGCCATGAAAGTTTTGGATCCAGCTATATTTGTTTTCATTTTTATCTATGTATGTGTGACCTTATTTATAGGTGGAGGGGAAATAAATATTATGGTGGGCCTTGTGAAGTTTTTAATGGTCGGCATTCATTTACCACTGTTGTTTTTTTTTTTTTTTTTTTTTTTTTTTTTTTAAAAAAAAATTATTTTTTAAAGATCTACCTGAGAGTTGGATCTATTTCATTTTTAGGCTCATGATAATTTAAAATGAGCAGGAAGAAAGGGATGAATGGAGTGGATATGCAAAACATACATCATGGTATGTTTCACAGTCAAGGCCACAAGGTGTTGGGTGGGGTGAGGTCATGGCCGCACCTAATCCGCTCCCTTGATAACCATTGTAGAGGCTTATCTGCAAACTTTATGGGAATAACGGAGGTGAATCCAACCATCAGTTGAGCCAACAGGTGAATTTGGAGATTTTTGAGTAGTTTTTCATTGTTTCCTTTCTTGTGGCCCATTATAAGAGGTGTACATGAGTCGAACCGAGTCGAGCTTGGCACAACTCGACTCGGCTTGGCCACTAGCTGACCTCAACTTGAACTCGGCTTGGCTCGGTCCTCAAGCCTGATTAGCCAGCTTGGCTTGGTTCGGTTAGCATCTTGGGCCAGTTCGAGCCAAGTTCGAGCTAAGATCAAGTCGAGTTTGCCTTTGCAGCATTCTGACAAACACACGAATTATACCTTCAAACAGCAACAACAGTTTTACAGGTATTTCTTTAAACAACTTGTAGGCAACATCGAAATCAAGAAAAAAATGTATTTTTTTCATATACATACCTTCCTTGCCACCACCAATACTTCGTTGAGTCATTTCACCGAACACTTGGCGAGCAACATCAATATCAAAGTAACCGGGTCACCAAACTAGTTTGATCCAAGTTCAATTCAATCTAGGGTTTGATCCGAGTTGAGTCGAGCTCAGGCAAGCTCAAAATTGGTTCGAAATTTTTTTGAGCTAAAAAAATCAGTTCGACTCGGCTCGAACTCAATTTCGAACCAAGTTGAATCGAGCTTTTTCGAGTCGGGTCGAGCAAGCTAACTGAGCTAACTCTGTTTGTGTACAGCCCTGCCTACTATAATGATTATATAAGTTTATTTTTTAAAGTCTCATCATCTTAATGGCACTCACTTAGATGCACAGATTAAATCACATAAAATTAATCTAGCAGGCCACATCATAAAAAATAATTGACAACCACCTAAAATCCTGAATTCATATAGTGGCCATGTGACGATAGATTGGCTTGATGTTTTTTATGCATCCCAATTTTACGGTGGACAGATCCTTAAGGACAGATTGGATGCCATGACAACATCAAGATAGGCCGGAGGAAGAACATGAGTTGTATGGTGAGCTTATCCTACAGACGATTGTAGAGGATCGATCCCAAAAAGGGCCAAAAGAGTACCAAGCAATCGGAAGGTGGCCACATCTGTTTTGGCCATGTTCCATCTGATCCTGCTTTCGGTGGAGACAGTGAGTTAGATGGTCAGTGTCCACGTTTTCCATCTGAGATGTTATAAGTCACTTATCTTGTCCAAGATTGCTAAATAAAGGATGTGGTAGGCGGATCTCGAGGTCGGTGGATTCCTGACTGTCGGGCCACCATGATGTGTGTGCCTTAACATCAATGCTGTTCATCTGTTTCGACGGTTCATTTAGGGCATGATCCAAATATGAACAACATCCAAATCTTAGATGGACCACATCACAGAAAACAGTGGTGATTGAACATCCCGGCAGCCCCTGAGAAGTTTTTAATGGTGGGTATTCAATCGCCACCGTTTATTGTGGTGTGGTCCACCTGAGATTTGGATCTGCTTCATATTTGGGGTCATTCCTTAAAATAAGCTGTTGAAATGGATGGACGGCATGAATGTATACATTCTGGTACTTTACATAAGACATATGCATCACGGTGGGCCAAAAATCAAGGATCCACGGTATAGCAGTTCATACACGTGCATTCGAAAATTGTGCATGTGGGATGCAGTTACTGAAATTAAACTTGTCAAGGGAAAATATGACGGGTCCGGAGACTCTATTATGGAATGGACCAACTTTGCCGACACCGCCCAAGGTAAGACAGCAAAGCCGATAGGAGAGATTTTACTCGGGTTGCGAGAAGTAAATTCTACCCGAGCAACGTAAGTCAGAAGCCATAGGCTAAAGACGTAAGACATATAAAGTTAGCTCGGGTGATGAGGTAGCATTGTCTGAACGGACCGATTAAGGTCCGAATGCTACAAGCCCCATGTCCGGCCGTAAAACAGATCCACGTAAGGTCAGTTATCAGGTCGGCTATCGGATTAAAGGAAGATATCGGTCTAAAACCGATATCGTCTCATCCGACAGAAGATCAAATAGCCCTCACCTTGCAGCCAGCCGAGACCCATATTGTCAGGATCAGCTAAGGCCGAGTCAAGCAAGGAGGAAATGGTGTAATCAAATATACTGTTCCGAGAATTCAGTAGAAAGATCTCCAGTCCCGAATATCTCCGGATCGGATGGAGTCCAAAAATCACATCACAATCAAATCTCTAAAAAATCAGGAAGAGAATCCCTGTATGTCAGGATCCTCCCATTCCTATAAATACAGGAGACTCCCATGGTAAAAGGTACACAAAAACTCTCTCCTAGAACCCCTTAATACTATAAGACCAAAATTCCTAGCCTGACTTTGGCATCAGAGGGTCCCTTGCTCTAGCTAGGGTCTCCTTGGTCTTCTTCTTGTGCAGGTACTCGAAGGTCTAAAGAGGGTGGACCAGATTTTTGCATCAATAGTTTGGCACCGTCTGTGGAAAATGACACAAAAAGCCATTTTGCCAGGCTTTATTTAAAAGTTTCAAGTGAGCGTAAATGGCAAAAGCCAGAAAAACTAGTCCTAGCAAACCAAATGAAGCTGATAATGCTGGACCATCGGGCCCAAATGGAATCCAGAGAGCTCAAAACCCCGACGATCAAGAAGGTTCCACGACTCATCCAGCAGCGTCTGCGGCAACTAGGAATACCCAGCGGAATTGAGGAAATGGACGGTTGGATCGGGAGGTCCAAGAGCTCAGAGCCGATATAAATATTATGAAACAAATGTTGGAGCAGATGCATCATCAACGAACTCAGTAGCTTCAACAAGGACAGGCAATGAATGTTCCACAACAAGTTGTCGATCCTCAGCCCACTGTCCCGCTGTCGCTAGCATAGCCGAGTCAGCCCCATGGGCTGTCCGAGCCAGCGCCCGCTCATTCCGCAACTGCCGAGCTACCTCCCTTTGATCTCCGACACGAGATAGATCGGAGAAAGCGCAGCCGGCCTCTGGTTGAAGGTGTGGCAGAGAGCAATGAACCTTGAAAAACTGACCTTCAAGACTTTAAAAAAGAGGTGCTAGAAGAGATGACGGATATGAGGAACAGTCGGGACACACACTCAACCAGAACCAAAACAAAAGCGTCTCCATTCATTGAGGAAGTAATGTAAGCTCGGCTACCGGAAAGGTTTTGCCTCCCCCAGATTACTCCTTTCATAGGCAAATCGACCCAACAGAGCATATCGAATGCTTCCGAACATATATGGAACTGCGTGATGCCTCGGATGCCGTAATGTGTCGAACTTTCTCTCTCACCTTAGCCAACGTAGCCCGACTTTGGTTCAAGTAGCTGAAACCAAAGTCCATCAGCACATTCGCAGAACTTAGTGATGCCTTCCTCACCAATTTCATTGGCGGAAAGAAGAAATTGAAGCCCCAGGCACATTTGAATAATATAGTTTAAAAGGAGGGAGAGATGTTGAAAGATTACATCAAACGCTTCAATTTTGAGTCGCTTCAAGTCCGGAAGCCCTCGGAAGAAACGACACTCAATTCTATCATGCAGGGCGTTAGGGACAAGCCATTTCTAGCGTCCTTAGATAAGAATTCACCCGAGACTTTAGCTGAATTCATGACTCGGTCGGATAAATACGCAAACGCCGAGGAAATAAGGAATTTGCGTGAGGCCGCTCAAAATGCAAAAGCCCCGGCTAAAGAGTCAGCCAAAAAGGAAGTTGACTCGGCCGGAGCAAAGAAGCGTAAGGACGATCGAACGCGCGATGAATGAAAGTCGGGGAAACGGCCCAATCGAAAGTTTTCAACCTATACCCCACTCAACAAAACCCCATGAGCAAGTGGTTATGGAAATCAAGGGGGAAGGATTTGTCAGTTGGCCGAATAAGCTCCGAAGTAATCCGAACCGCCGGAATAAAGATAAATATTGCCACTACCATCGCAATCATGGCCACAGTACGAGTGACTATTTTCATCTGAAGGAAGAGATTGAAAGACTCATCCGAGATGGCCGACTCGGAGAGCATGTCGACAGAACCGGGACAACTGAAGAACGTCCGGGTGATAACCAACCCATGGAGGAAATTCGAACTATCGTCGGTGCTCCACGAGGTGGAGGCGATTTACACAATGCTCGTAAAAATCACGCCAGAAGCATCAATTGACTCGAGTTTGAAATCCTGATCATAACTCGGCCTTCAAAAGAGAAGAAGAGAGAAAAATATTGTATCTCTTTCATCGATGAAGACGCTCGAGGCATTCACCATCCCCATGACGATGCGTTAGTCATCACTCTCACCATTGCAAATCGGAGGGTGTTCCGTATACTCGTCGACACTGGATCATCCGACGACGTTTTGTTCGTCCAGGCATTCGACAAAATGGGTGTTAAACGACCGGCGTTGCGACCAGTTCATACCCCATTGATCGGATTCTTAGGAGGACAGATACTACCAGAAGGAGTCATCTCGCTACCGCTTACTACTGGAAACCCTTCACATCAGGTAACAATGGTGGTCGACTTTCTGGTAGTCGATCAGTCATCTGTCTATAATGCTATACTTAGACGACCTTATCTTAGTCTCCTTCAGGCTGTCGTGTCCAGATATCACCTCTCCATGAAATTTCCGATTAAGTCAGGAGGAGTTATTAAAGGAGATCAACAAGACGCGAGACGTTGTTATGCGACTGCTGTAAAAGTTCTAGCCGAGGTATCTACGATTGAGTCATTGGATCCTCGTGTCGAAACTCACATCCGAGGATAGCTAATAGAAGACCTGATCTCGGTATCTTTAGCCGAGACAGATGAATCTAAAATGGTTTGAATTGGCTCGTCCTTACAGTCTCCTCTGAAAGATAATTTGATAGCCCTGCTCTGACGATACGCTGATGTATTTGTATGGAGTCATGAAGATATGCCGGGAATTGATCCATCAGTAATTACTCATCGACTCAACATTGATCCGACCTACCAGCCGATCCAACAGAAGCGACGCCCACTCGGTCCTGAAAGGTACGCTATCATTGAAGAAGATGTCAGTAAGCTCCTCAAGGCCAAATTCGTAGAAGAGATATACTACCCGAAATGGGTAGCCAATGTCGTACTTGTGAATAAAGTTAACGGGAAGTGGCGTGCTTATATTGATTATACCGACTTAAATAAAGCCTGCCCTAAGGATAGCTTTCCTCTTCCAAGGATCGATCAGTTGGTAGATAGCACCGCAGGGCATGAACTTCTTAGTTTTATGGATGCTTATTCAGGGTATAATCAAATTGTAATGCATCAGACTAATAAATCTAAGACCACCTTTCTCACAGACAAAGGTCTTTATTGTTACCGAGTGAAGCTGTTTGGTTTGAAAAATGTTGGAGCAACTTACCAAAGATTAGTGAACAAAATCTTTGCTTGGCTGATCGGCCAAACCATGGAAGTGTACATTGATGACATGCTCGTCAAAAGTGTACACGCAGCCGACCATATAGCCGACCTAGAAGAAATGTTCCTCATCTTACGTAAGTTTCAAATGAAATTGAACCCGAGTAAATGTGCCTTTGGTGTGAGCTCAGAAAAATTCCTCGGATTCTTAGTCAGTCAGCGAGGAATCAAGGTGAACTCGGAGAAAATCAAGACATTGCTCGACATGGAGTCTCCGAAAACTATAAAAGATATACAAAGATTGACTGGACGAGTAGTGGCACTCAACCGTTTCCTCTCTCGAGCTACCGACAAATGTCTCCTATTTTTAAGCAATTAAAGGGACGACAAACGGTGGATTAGACGGAAGAGTGCGAAGCAGCATTTCAGTAATTGAAATCTTATCTTGGATCTCCGCCTCTCTTATCGAAACCCGAGTCGGGAGAAGCCCTGCTATTGTATCTTACCGTATTCGAGGCAGCGGTTAGCTCGGCCTTGATACGAGAGAATGAGGAAAAATAACTGTCAGTTTACTATGTTAGCAAAGCACTACTACCAGCAGAGATAAGATACTCGCTCCTTAAAAAAGTGGCCCTAGTCTTGGTAGTCTCCTCACGGTGACTTCGGTCATATTTTCAAGCTCATACTATTATCGTTATGACCGATCTCCCACTGCGTCAAGTTCTGCAAAAATCGGAAGCATCCGGCCGGTTTACGAAGTGGACGATCGAACTCAGTGAGTTCGACATTCAGTACAAGCCGAGAGCGGCGATCAAAGGGCAAGCCATGGGTGACTTCATTGCTGAGGTGACACCAAATGTCAATTTATCGACAAAGTGTATCACCAAACAATCGACGACCACATCCCCCTCGTCAACACCCGACCCAATCCCTTGGAAGTTGTATGTCGATGGATCCTTCAACTCTAAGGCAAGCGGGGTAGGAGTAGTGCTGGAAACTCCTGATCAAACTTATATACAGTATACCTTAAGATTCGAATTTCAAGCCTTGAACAATACAGCATAATATGAAGCCTTATTGCTTGGCCTCCGACTTGAGGCTAGTTTAGGTGTCACGCACCTCAACGTTTTCAGCGATTCATAGGTAGTTGTTAATCAAGTCACCAGCGTGTATCAAACATGAAAAGAACATTTGAAAGCGTATATGGAGAAGGCTAAGGAGCTGATCCGTGGCTTTCAGCTTTATATCATTACCCGGATTCCTCGAACAGAAAATGCCAAAGCCGATCTATTAGCGAGACTCGCCTCTGCCGACGAAGATGATATACTCAGGTCCGTCTCAATCGAATTTATCGCTAAGCCGAGTATCAATGAACCACTTAGCTCGACCGTACATACGATTGATTCAGAATGATCTTGGCTTGATCCGATCGTCCGATACCTAGACAAGGGAGAATTGCCAGACAATCGTGCTGAGGCTCAACGTCTTAAGATCCGAGCTTCCCGTTTCACCATGCTTAACAAAGTACTTTATAAGAAAGGTTACTATGCTCCCCTCTTACAATGCCTGAATTCCAGTGAAGCCGATTATGTGTTGCGGGAAGTACATGAAGGGATCTGTGGAAATCATTCAGGAGGACGATCACTCGCTCATAAAGTTCTACAACAGGGATATTACTAGCCGACTATCCATCACGATGCTCGTAAACTCGTTCAGAGATGCGACAAGTGTCAGAGATTCGCAACTATCCCGAGACAACCTTTCGAGGAACTAACTCCTATGACTGGCTCGTGGCTTTTCGCACAGTGGGGAATCGACATCATAGGGCCACTTCCCATAGGGAAAGGCCAGACTAAGTTTGCTATCATGACAGTGGACTACTTTATAAAGTGGACCAAGGCAGAGCCTTTAGCAAAGATAATCGAATAAAAGATTACAGACTTTGTATGGAAAAAATTGTTTGTCGATTCGGCATCCCTCGGACTATTATTACTGACAATGGAAAGCAGTTTGACAATAGGAGCTTTCGAGAAATGTGCGACAATCTCGAAATCAAAAATGTGTATTTATCGCCCCACCATCCTCAAATGAACGGACAGGTTGAGGTAGTCAATAAGATCATTAAACAGCACCTCCGAACTAAGCTCGACCGAGCTAAGGGAGCTTAGGCTGAAGAACTTCCGAAGATATTGTGGGCATACCGAACTACAGCTCGAACCACCACATGAGAGACTCCTTTTTCCCTTGCTTATGGCTTAGAAGCCGTTACCCCAGTTGAGATCGGATTGCCTTCCGCTAGAGTCAGTTCATTCAATGAAGAAGATAACGAAGAACTCTTAGCCCTCGGACTCGATCTTGTGGACGAACAAGGAGAAAAAGCTCAGTTACGGATGATGGCTTGAGAACAACAAGTAGCACAGTTCAACAATACCCGAGTCAAAATCAGGCAATTTCAAGCCGAGGATATGGTTCTCTGAAAAACATTCTTAAATACAAAGGAAGTAGGTGCAGGCACATTAGGGCCTAATTGGGAGGGACCCTATATCATTTTAAGCACCATCCGACTAGGAACGTACCGATTGGAAGACCTGATCGGACAGTTACTACCTCATCCTTGGAATGCCGAGCATTTGAAGATCTACTATCCCTAAGTCGGCCTAGCAGAGCATTCAAAAAAAAAAACTCTAAAATGTCGAGCATGTAAACTGAGCTAAGATGAATAAAAGAAAACTGAATATATTCATTTATCAGTGTGTTTGTTATATTGAATTACATTTTGCTTCGACATTACATTGATAGAGTAAGAGAAAAGGTTAGTTGTATTAGATGAGCTTCTTCCTCGACTGAAGATACTCTTGAATCTACCCCAGAGCTCGGTCTGCCTGAAGGGCTGGTGCAAGTGCCAAAAATGGAGTTGATGATGGTACCAAAAGCGGAGTTGATGATGGTACCAGAAATCTAGTTCCAAGGTTCACCAGGAGCTAAGTAATTTAGACTTGGTTACCATCTTTCAGAGCTATCTCAGCAGCCTTAGGAGCTACCTCGACCTCGATACCAGCCGCAGCATCCGCAGACTCGGCAGCCTCAGCACCCAGCCTGTCGGATCTTGAAGCGTCTTCATCAAACCCTGAAAGATCAAGGTCGGGAAAAGACAACTTCATTTGATGAATACAAGCTGTGTATCTACCCTGATACAAGCGATCCCTCTCTTCCTCAAACTCTTGAGATTCGAGAAAGGCTTGTATAGCCCAATCCCTGGCCTCCTTGGCCTCCTTGGCCTCATCAATGGCCCTCTGAATAGCCGCTTCAGACTCAGCCTTGGTCCGGGCTAGCTTATCTTCACAGGAAGCATGGGCTTGAGTCGCTCGCCGGCTTTCCTCTTGAGCCTCCTTCAGCAGCAAAACCACGCGAGCACACTCAGCCTTGACGTCTCCAATTGCTTTCTGGGCAAGCCCCAGCTCCTCAGTTAGCTGGCCAACCTAGAGCTTAGTGATTTCGAGCTGTGCCTCCACCTCCGCTGTCCGTTTTCGAGCTGCTTCGACATCCGCCACACTTCTCTGGGCCTCGGTCAAATCGGCATTGACCTTCAGCAAGCAAGGGGCAAGCTATAAAAATAATAATGTTAGATCGCAACAGGGAGGCAACCGGTTAAGAGAAGTTCGAACTCTAACTCGAGCAAGATTTTCGCAGCGTGAGAGAGTGTCCGATTCTCAGAGACTTCAAAGAGAGTAGCAAAATCCTTCTCGCTCCCATGAGAAATAGCCCAATGGACCATCTCAGACACGGCCCGCCGGAAGGCTGATATTTCTGGCTGAGCTATCTCCCCCCTCGAAGTCTCCCCTTTATGCTCCTCTCTCAGTTTCGAGACCCGCTCCACAACGAGTCCTGATTCAGGAACCATACGGGGCTCGGTCCGACCCGTGTCCACCTCTTCTGCCCTCTCCTCAGGGTCAGAGAGTATGACGACGGTTGTGATGACCGGGGCAGAGGCGAGGGGTGGACGGCTCCTTAGCCATTGGAACCGTCTTCGCCTTCTTTGAAGGTCGAGGCTCTGACAAGAGCACCGACCTTGGAGGAGCCTTCATCTTGGACGCAGGCTTCAAAAGGGGCCGAGCTTCAGCCATATCTGCATCGGAAGAGGCGCAGAATTAGACGTATTCAAAGGAAAATGTATCAGAACAGTCATAAGATACCTGTCACAGCCGAATCTAAGCCTGAGAGAAGAAGACGCTCTAGCTGAAGAAGATTCTTCCAAGACCGATCTTCGGGACTTAGCGCCCTTAATTCCTTGATCTGAGCTATGGCATTGGCCCCTAACTTCGGCCTTTTCTTGGGGAGATCTGTAAAACGCGTTAATTCAGACTCAGAAGAATCATTGTGAGAAATCACATAGAAAGGACACGCCGAGTCACCTGCTTCGCAAAATGTCTGAGAAACACGAGGTTCAAAGAGTCCAGACTTGACAGTCTCCCAGTGACAGCACGCCCAAAACCACCTCTCTCTCCAATGTTTGTTAGAGGTAGGAGGGTCGGTTATCAAAGATCAGCCCTTGTTCCGCCAAGCGTTCAAAAAGTACCAACTGGGCTGCTGTGGGTTGGGACGTACTTAGTAAAGTTAGAGGAACTTGTCAATGGTCAGTGGGGGCTGTTCTGCCTCAGCCCACAACACCAAACATCCGAATAAATTCCTTCATCCATTCGGAACTATTCGCCCAGGAGCTATTCAAAGTCGGGAAAGAAAATCCCATACAACGGGTTGAAGGGGCAGGCGCAAGCCACATTGCATGGCTACTTGGAAGATCGCGACCATCTTAGGAGGATGATGGTCGGGCAGTTCACTTATGAGGAGGAGACGAATAATAACTGAGTCAGGGACGTGATGTCCGACTCGAATTCTGTCCAAATCCGCTTCAGTTAAAACTTAAGGGACCAGACCCCTCTGATCATCTCCAACCTCTCCTCCCTCGGCAGCATTTCCCTCTTCTTCTACTGACTCAACGGTCCTAGCCGAGCCTCTAAGAGGAACCGATTCTGTGGGTGGTTCAAACTCCTCATCCTCTTCTTCCAGGTCATCCCCAACAAAATGAGGGGTAGGTCTGCTAGGGGCAGTGACCAGACTATAGAAGGACCTGCTTGTACAGGACGCTTTGCTGAAGCCCCGGATATTCGTTCAGAGAACTGGAATGCTTCATTGGCGCTAATCGCCATCTCTGTTAGCAATGTGGGCGATTCTGAGACATCCCAGAAATGTCTCGTTTCATCCTCATCACCGAAAATTCCTTCCTGAGGACTTGAAGCATGCATTGTCATATGGAGAAAAGGAAAGGGATGAAGAGAACTCACCGGAGAGACGAAAAGCGCACTGACGGGGAAGAAAAAGGAGGAAAGAAGGACGAAAATGGTGAGAAAAACTGTGATAGCAAGGGGGTAAAAATCGCACAGACGAAAAAGGAAGAGGAAATGGATTGAGAAAAAATGAAGGAGTGGCGTCCACTCCTCCTTTTATAGCCCTGCCATGTGGCGCACGCCGACTGACACAAGTAACGTTCTCACCACGCGTCTGATGCTCATAAGCAGACGAAACGGTCTGACGGCAGTCCGCTCGTGCGACCTCGAACATCAGACCGATGCCCCATTGAAGACAACATAAGACACATTAAATGATTCATCATAACCCGGGTCTCCAATATAAGCTGATTGAGCGATTTGTTACTCCTTGACGTCGATACGGTCGACACGAGGAGTAAGGGGGCTTACTGTTGAGGGAAAATATGATGGGTCTGGAGACTCGGTTATGGAATGGACCAACTCTGCCTACACCGCCCGAGGCAAGACAGCAAAGCCGAAAGGAGAGATTTAACTCGGGTTGCGAGAAGTAAATTCTACCCAAGCAACGTAAGTCAGAATTCATAGGCTAAAGATGTAAGACATATAAAGTTGGCTCGGGTGACGAGGCAACATTGTTTGAAGGGATCTATTAAGGTCCGAATACTAGAAGCCCCATGTCCGGCTATAAAACTGATCCAAATAAGATCAGTTATCAGGTTGGTTATCGGATTAAAAGAAGATATCAGTCCAAAATCGATATCGTCTTATTCGACAGAAGATCAAATAACCCTCACCTTGCAGCCAGCCGAGACCCATATCGTCAGGGTCAGCTAAGGCCGAGTCAAGCAAGGAGGAGATGATGTAATCAAATATACTGTTCCGAGAATTCAGTAGAAAGATCTCCAGTCCCGAATATCTCGGGATCGGATGGAGTCCAAAAATCACATCACAATCAAATCTCCAAAAAATCAGGAGGAGAATCCCTGTACGCCAGGATCCTCCCATTCCTATAAATACAGGAAACTCCCATGGTAAAAGGTACGTAAAAACTCTCTCCCAGAACCCCTCAATACTATAAGACCCAGATTCCTAGCCTGACTTTGGCATCGGAGGGTCCCCTACTCTAGCCAGGGTCTTCTTTGTCTTCTTCTTATGCTGGTACTGAAAGGTCTAAAGAGGGTGGACCAGATTTTTGCATCAACAAAACTGTCCAACAGTAACACTCAAAATAAATGGGTCAAAATATTGCAATAAGATTGATTTAATAACCCGTTAATTGGCATTCGTTTGTTAGTCAAGGACTGTTAGCTTCTTCAGTCATCCACCCAATCATTGTCAGCCACAAGTCTGGTAACTTTTGTTACATGCCCCTTTTTTCAATTTGTCCAGGGCTTGATTCACTGAACTTTTTAACTATTGGGAATTTTACCAAAAATTACCTAATTAATTAGAATGTACATTATGGTAATTTTTTTTATTAAAAAAAGAGTTTCAAAGAGCTACGTCATCATTGGTATAATTTTCATTCCACTGCCTCCCTTTATCAGCCTTGCCACCGAATGGCATGGTCCGTCAAGTGAGTCTCACACTGATGTTTATCTCAAATCAACCCCGACCACTAGTTGTATCACCCCATGTTAGGACAACAGCTCAAAAATAAGCTCCATCCATGATTTTGATGGACCACATGATCAAAAACAATGTACAGGGCAATGCTTGCCTTCAAACAATTTCTATTAGTGTGGCAAAACTAAATCATGGATAGGTAAGATGTTTATGCGAAATGCCTAAATTTTTTGTGTGAAATTAAATGGTTGGAGTGGATTTCATATAATTTTCATGGTGGGCCTTGTAAAATTTAAGGGTGGATTCTCTCTTTCCACTATTTATTTGGTATAGCAAATATAATCACATGTCATTCTAGCTTTTTCTTCTTTTTTTTTTTTTCTTTTTTTTTTTCTTTCTTCGCGTGCCTGATATGAGACTAAATATCTAATAGGCAAAGTGGATCTTACGTAAACATCACGGATTGCCACCCTTGATTTTTACAAGGTCCATTATTATGATTATATGAAATCTACTCTAATCATTAAATGACACACTAAAATTTAGTCTCGGGTCCTAAAACTCAGGCCCATTCATGATTAATGTTGGCAAGATTAAGGGAAAAAGTTTAGAGGGCGATCTTGCCATGTATTCTGTTTTCAATCATGCGTTTCACCTAAATCATGGATGGGGTGATTTTTAAGGTAGCTCTAAACATCATAGTAGGGCACACTCAATTGCTCGGATGCCCACACAATCTACCTGGAAGAAATATAACTGAGATGTAGTAAAATTATAATTATATCAATTAATGAGAGTCTTTTGAGAGCCTTTTGAAAAAGGTACCATATTATAAATTCCTAGGGTTTTTTTTTTTTTTTTTTTTGTAAAATTTTCTTAACTATTCCATCATGGATGGTCCATTTAGCATTGAATGCAAAAAAAAATAAATAAATCTTAACCCTTTAATTGCTAGCCAGTATTGACAATTAAGAAAGAAAATTACAATAAACGTTTACATTCACCCAAACCCAAGTAGTGCATGCCCTTTGCAAGTCCAAAATTAATTGGGCAATAGAACCCGAATGGGTGGTGAAAGATAAAATTCTCCGAATTTTAAAATCTTGAACCAAACAAATACCAAGGGTAAGTAAATTATGGTGGCCAATGTCTTCAAGGGAACTGGTGGGACCTACCTTGAAAAGGTAGCATGATCTAATCTTGTATGTAGTGAATGATAGAATGATACATACAAGTGGTTCCTGTTGGGGGCCTTGCATGAAACCTTAGAATACCCTGGAATAGAATCCCCTAATCCCGTTTTGGAACCCCTTAAATAGAGAACCAGAGGAATTAAAGTCACATAAGGAAACTGCGCATAAGCGGAGGATTAAAGTCAAAAAAGGAAACTACGCTACCTCTCCTCTGAACTGAGGAAAACCCCATCAAATCTCCCCCTTTCCAACTCACAAGGAATTCCCATTCTTCAAGACAGCCAGGTTTCTACAAACCTCAAACTTGCCCTTGAGCAATGCCTTGATCATCATGTCTGACCCATCATCGTCCGTATGGACCTTCTCAAGCTGTAACACCTTCTGTTCCAAAGTATCCCTGATCCAGTAATACCGAATTTCTATGTGCTTTGACTTGGAGTGCTGACTTGGATTCTTACTCAAGTGTATAGCACTTTGACTATTGCAATAGACCACGTGCTGCTCCTGCTTCAGGCTAAGTTCCTGTAAGAACCTCTTCATCCAAGGCATCTCTTTACATGCCTCTGTGACCGATGCTACGACCTTCTATAGCTTGCTCTGTCAAGAGACCGCTCCCCCTGCAAACGTGAACATGAACCCTGATGTAAACTTCCTAGAGTCTATGTCACCTATCATATCTGCATCTGTGTAGCCTTCTAATACAGGTTTTCCGTCACCATAGCATAGGCTCAACTTGGATGAGCCTCTTAGATACCGTAGTAACCACTTCACCACTGTCCAATGCTCTTTGCCAGGGTTAGTAAGATACCGGCTGACAACACCAACTGCATATGCTATATTTGGACGCGTACACATCATAACATACATCAAACTTCCTATTGCTGACGTGTAGGATATCTTCCTCATCTTATCCACCTCTGCCTTCATCTTGGGACACTGCTTGTCGCTCAATCTAAAGTGACCATTCAGTGGAGTACTGACCGGCTTCACTACATTTATATTGAACCGCTTTAGGACTTTCTCAATATACCGCTCTTGTGACAGCCAAGGCTTCCTGGTGCTTCTGTCACGAGTTATCTCCATTCCCAGGATCTGTTTAGCTGGGCCCAAGTCTTTTATCACAAATAACTTGCCCAACTCCTATTTCATCCTGTTGATCTTCTTAATCTCTTTTCCCATGATGAGCATGTCATCAACGTATAACAACAAAACTAAGAAATTACCATCTGAGAACTTGCGCGTGAATACAAAGTGGTCCGACTCCATTCTGTCATACCCATGCTGTAACATGAACGAGTCGAACTTCTTGTACCATTGCCGTGGAGCTTGTTTCAGCCCATACAAGCTCTTCCTCAACCTACACACCATATGCTCTTTGCCCTTGACTTCGAACCCCTCTGGTTGGTGCATGTAGATCTCTTCTTTTAGGTTACTATGGAGGAAGGTAATTTTAACATCTAATTGCTCTATCTCCAGATCCATGCTAGCCGCCAACCCAAGCAACACCCGTATGGATGTCATCTTCACCACTGGTGAGAATATCTCTTTGAAGTCTATACATTTCCTCTTACCAAAACCTTTCACCACAAGTCTGGCCTTGAACCTCGTCTATGAATTCTTTTGCTCAACCTTCTTTCTGAACACCCACTTGTTGCTCAAAGCTTTCTTGCCCTTAAGCAGTTTCACCATATCATAGGTGTGGTACTTATGCAAAGATTTCATCTCCTCTTGCATAGCTTTCAACCACTCCCCCTTATGCTCGTCGGCTAGGGCCTCAGAGTAGTCTTCTGGCTCTCCCCCATCGGTCAGCATAATGTACTCATGCGGCGAGTACCTCTTGGACGACTATCTGTCCCTAGATGACCTCCTCACCTGTGGCTCAACCGGTGGATCAAGTGGGAGTTGTTCCCCTGGTCCATCTTCTAAAGGAACTCCTTCGTCCTCTGCACCTTACTGTACTCCCCCATCATCAGGCACTACGGGAGGAATAATCGGATTCATATCCTCTAGCTCACCTAAACTAGGCTGATTCTTCTCTAGCTTACCAATGTCTTCTATACACTGATCTTCAAAGAAAACTACATCTCTGCTCCTGACGAGCCTCTTCTCGGTCGGATCTCATAACCTGTAACCGAACTTTTCATCATTGTACCCTAAGAACACACACTGCCTGCTCTTCATATCGAGCTTGCACCTCTCATCTTTTGGTACGTGAACGGATGCCCTGCATCCAAATATCCTGAGATGACTGTACGATGGATCATGTCCAGTCCACACCTTCTCAGGTACGTCTCCATTCAATGGGGATGATGGAGACCTGTTTATCAAATACACCGCCATATGCATTGCTTCTCCCTAGAACATCTTGGGCAATTTCGCATGGGATAACATGCATCTGATTCTCTCTGCAATGGTGCGATTCATTCACTCAGCTATACCACTATACTGGCGGGGTCTTGGGAACCGTCTGTTCATACCGTATACCTAGGGACTTGCAGTACTCATGAAAGTCGTCAATGTATTTACCACCATTGTCGATGCGGATGCACTTCAATGATTTACCTGTCTCTCTCTCGATCATAATATGAAACAATTTAAACACACCAAAGACTCCATCCTTAAATTTCAAAGCATAAACCCAAACCCTCCTAGATGCATCATCTATAAAAGTGACAAAATATAATGCCCCACCCAAGATTTTTGTCCTCATAGGACCACAAACATCAGAATAAACCAAATCTAATGCATGTAATTTATTAATATGAGAAGCAGTTTTAATGAATGAAACTCTATGTTGTTTCCCTAATAAACAATCAAGACAGGTTTTGAGAGATGTAATTGTCACGTCTGGAAGGAGCTGCTTCCTCGGTAGTAGCTAAAGCCCTTTTTCACTCATGTGGCCTAGACGCCTGTGCCACATGTCAATAGCTGAATCTTCCACTGCGTTCAACCTACCCTTGCATACACTGACACTTGTCTTGTACAGGGTGCAATACTTCTTTCCTCTAGCTGTGATCAACGAACCTTTGATGAGCTTCCAACGCCTACCAGCAAACCGGCTTTCATAGTCATCATCATCCAACCTTTCCATCAATATCAAGTTAAGGCGAAGGTCTGCGATATGCCTCACATCTTTGAGGACCAATGTGCAGCCCACATCGATCTTCACACAAATATCACCGACCCCTACGATCTTCGATACGCCAGAATTTTCCTTCTTCACGGTCCCAAAGTCACTTGACTTGTAGCTTGTGAAGAAGTCCCTACGTGGAGTTGCATGAAAAGAAGCTCCCGAGTCAATCACTCAGTCGGTGTCCTGACTCATAGCCATGAGATATATATCATGATCTGCTGAAAGAATAACTACAACATCGCCATCTGAAGCGACCGCAGTGGAATCTAATTCATCTTCCTTTCCTTTTCCTTTCTTGTCGTTTTTAGCTTTACGACATTCATGCTTATAGTGGCCTTTCTTACCACAATTCCAGCATTCAACATCTTTTCTATTACTTGACTTGCCTCTTGATTTATCTTGGGCCTTCCCGCCCTTCCTGTTCTTTCCTCTACCCCATTCATGTCTTACAAGAGCCTCTTGCTGAGTAGACCCCTGAGACTTTCTCTTTGTCTCCTCATTGAAGAGACAACTGGTTACCTGTTCCATGGATACCTTTCTGTCTGGCATGGAGTTACTTAGAGACACCACCAATGTCTCCCTACTGTCAGGCAACGAACTAAGTAATAGCAAAGCCTGCAATTTATCATCCAAGACCATCTTCATAGAGGAGAGTTGGTTCACTATATTGCTGACCTCATTCATGTGCTCGGCTACAGAACCACCATCTTTGAACTTAAGATTCACAAGTCACCTTATTAGATAAATCTTATTACCGGCTGTCTTCCTTTCATACAGCTCTTCCAATTTCAGCCATAGGCTAGCGACGGAGGTCTTTGTAGATACATGGTGGAATACGGAATCGTCCAACCATTGTCTAATAAACCCTACCGCCTTTCGGTCCATCTTCTTCCAATCACCATCAGACATATCCTTTGATTTTGCTGATATGCCTAAAATTGGAAAATATAAGTTCTTGCAATAAAGCAAGTCCTCCATCTTAGCCTTCCAAATGGTCCAGTTAGAACCATTGAGGCTGATCATCCTTGATGAGCCACCTTCCATAATTCAAAATTGATCATACCCGTTCAATGAAGTTGGCTCTGATACCACTTTGTTGGGAGCCTTACACGAAACCTTAGAATACCCTGGAATAGAATCCCCTAATCCCGTTTTGGTACCCCTTAAATAGAGAACTAGAGGAATTAGAGTCACATAAGGAAACTGCGCATAAGCGGAGGAATTAGAGTCAAATAAGGAAACCGCGCTACCTCTCCTCTGAACTGAGGAGGAAAACCCCATCAGTTCCATCTTTGGTTGATCCAGACAATTGATCTGATGATCTCCATGAAGGATGGATTGTGCTCCAAAATTTATTCAGACAGGATGATCCTGTCCATCCAATCTATGGCCCTTTTTCTATCGAACAGGATCCTTTTGTATTTTTAGCTTGTCTATTTGTAGGCCGCCAATCAAATTATTCATTTTCCATTCACTGATAAGAAATCTGGAGCACAGCTCATAATTGGCGAGCGTTAGGTGTTCGGACTTAAATATGAGAGGGAAAATAGTTTCAAGTTGTGTTATTGATCACTCTTTTGGAGATTGTATCTAGCCCACCCGAGTTTAGAGAGGGCTGAGTGTGGGTGTTAGGGGTTTCTTGAGGTGAAACATCCTATGGACGGGTTGGATTTTGTGAAAACATCACTGGCCCCACATCTAGCCCATAACATGGTACGGTTAAGATGCTACCACTAGGAGCTTGAATATAAAAAGAATCCCGATCCTCTGCTTGCCAGTAGCAGGTTTTTCTGTTTTCCTACCTCTTGATTGGTCCACGTGATGACGTTGTCAGCACCTATGCAAGGTACGAACTTGATGTAGAGTGGGTCGCGTACAATTTCATGGCTAAGATGGACCAAAGAAGGCTTGATCGGAGGCAGAAGTGATCCGGACCGTCTGAACCTTAAAACATGCATATCTTGCAAAGCGGAATGAGTTATTTGACATACTATATATGATTTTGGAGTACGAGAAGCAACTTTAGCCAACCAACCCGTTGCCCATGCCGAATTTGTGAGATTCCATCAGATCTATGGTGGAAAATCCTTTTGATTTTCGTTTTTACTATTTATAGTAAGTTTTAATTCGATCAAAACTTTTGATCCATTGAGTTTTAAGAGTTGTGTCCAACATGAAAAGTGCTTAGAAAAATTAAGAGAATAACATGGTTAATCTAAATAGGGCACTTACTATTTTTGGCCAAAAACCATGAACTCTAGTGAAAATCATGACCTTATGTAAATAGTAAGTTTACTATTTATAGTAAGTCTCTATTTTAGAGAGTTTTAGTTGGAGTTTGATTCTGAAACTTCTTCCCAAGGTTCATGTTACTATGGAAGGGATTATAAACTTTTTTTTTTTTTTTTTTTTTTTTATCATTCAATTTATTTCAGATTTTATTAAAATTTATTTATATTTTCTATCTCCCCTCCGAGATTGAGGAATCTTTACGACGAGTCCAGTAATTATCCCCTAAGGAAGATGGTACTCCACCTCGTCACATCCTTCCGTGTCAGAACTGTATTGTTATTCACAATGTGTAAATATTATTCCATTGTCTGTGGATCCACTGTGTTGTGTGTATTCCATCTAATCAGTGCATCAGGTGAGCTCAATAGTGATGATATAACTCCTAAAAATCACTTGCTTACAATTATTAGGTGGCCCACATTAGAAAAAAAAAAAAAAAATCCACCCAAAAACTACCAAAAAACCACAACAGTTGGACCCATAACCAGAGTTGGAGAATAAGCATATTAGGATCTGCCTTCCATTGCCTATTCAGCCAGGGGGGTGTGGCACATGCAATGCAATGCAAAAAGAAAGGAGAAATCTGAGACTGCAGTAACTATTTACTACGTGGGACTTAATCCACCCTGCCCGTCAGATGCATAATAGAATTCAGTCGAATCTATAACTTAAATGGGCTACCTCACAGAACAGTGCACATTCATGCCTAAAACTTTTAAATTTACATTGGTTCGGTCTACGTGATTCTTGAAATGTCCTGTTTTTCAAAAAAATCCATTCATCTATCCATGATTCTTGAAGTGTCCTGATTTTCAAAAAATCCATTCATCTATCCAACGGTAGATGAGTGCATCAGATGACATTTACACACCACGGTGGCCGACTCCACAGAATTTAAAAGATTTTAATGGTGAGACTTCTCATCTCAACCAAACATAGGTTGACAAATCTGATGGACCAAGTGGATCTCAACCATATATGGTCATTCCATCCACATCAGTGAAAGTTTCATGCAAGCGCTTTCAAAAATTCAAGAGAGAAAATCAGCAAAGCTAGAGAAAAATTCAGCACCATGGAGATGCTTGTCATAAACCATTGACCAGATAACAAACACATTTTCAATTTCCTAAAAGACTCTTAACTTTAATTAAAAAGTTTTTCCATATCCTACGAATAAATTTATCATAGAGGTAAAAAATTAATGTAGAATTGAAAGGATCAAACAGTGCATCGGAAATGGGGATTAAGAAGTCTAAACTGAAATTCATACTTAGTTGGGATGTATCTCTAAAGAGCCGAATGTCGTAGTCTTTTGCACATCACGCCTTAGAGAAGCACCAGGATGGGAATAAAAAGCTTTAAAACATGTATGTTTTGGATCAGCTGTGTTTAAATAGTTATTTAGAGTAAGGAGTTAGAAACCCATCAAAACTGCTCTTTCTTAAGCTCCACACGAATTTAGTATTCCTAATAAAACTAAAACATTGTACGTGTGATAATGTTATAGTGCACCATCCCTACATAATTTAAGACTAATCACAACTTGAGTAGGGTCCATCTGTATGTCCGATTATAATTAAAGATCTAGACTGTTGATTAATTAAGCCCACCTATAGAAATTCTTACAATATATAATATGGATTTTGATGTGAAAGCATAGAATGTGTTAGCGATCCATACATGCAACACACTTGTTTGAGATGTAGCCATTCATTAGGTACAACACAATAGCGTCCTTTATTATAAATAATACTGCTCCAATTACTCCAAAGGCCAAACTTGTGTGGGAAAGACACGGGACTATCAATGAGTTGGGCCCGGGCTGGGTAAATCTGGAATTTGAATAGCCCAGCCAGTTAGGCTCAGCTTGAACAGTTCAAAATCTGGGCCGTTGACAGCCCTAGAAAGAATGTATTAGTAAAATGTAACGGTCCAGATTCTCAGGATGATACATGGTAACTTGACGAGTATACTACCCTGAGTTTTGATACATGGTAACTTCACATCATGGCATAGGTCTTTGACACGTGTGCCATAGGCATGGATCTCTGACACCTGTTTCGATCCTCACATGAGGGGAACGCTGACTGGATCAAGAGAGTCAGAGAACTCCTTTTGGGCAGGTATCAAAGCCGCATTGGAAAAGCATTATTTCATGGAACTACTTTCTAATACTTAATTAATGTACGTCCATGATTAAATGTACTCAACACATATTTTATTTCTTTGGATAATTATAATTTTCCAAAAGTTGATTTAAGCAATGCCAAACGGGCCATTAAGATAATGCTATTATAACATGTGATATATCACCAAATATCTTGCTTGATACATTCCCATTTATTATAATAGGGTAACAAGGCATCATCTTGGTAGAGGACAGACATCACCAACACCACCGTCGTCATCATCTAAGCCTTGTCTCAATTAATTAAGATCAGCTACATGAATTTTATTTCTCCTGCCCACATTACTAAGGACAGTATAACTCCAATGCAACATATTGTTTATGGAGAACTCTTTATGTTAGAATATTATAACCCTTTGATCATTTGACATTTTTTCAAAGATTAACATTTTCAATGGGTTACCCATCCATGGTGTGGCCCATCATTTAAACGGTTAGGATTAACCCTATCCAACGGCCAAAATTCGGGTGTGTTCTCTCCCAATATATGGGAATGTATTCTAGCAAACCTTTGGAACACCATTCGAAAAAATAATCCATTGCTTTCTAGTCGGTCTGAAATTTTATTTGTACCGATACATGTGTAGTGCATTGAGCTGTTCATTGTTCCAATTGGAGAAGATGGCCCATTTGCATGCTGACGGGTCCACCTAAATGAATCAAAATCTGCTTGGTGTTTGAATAGTGAAACCATCTCCCCTGATCTTTTAATGCATTCTATAAGTGGGAGGGATTTTGTGAATCAGGACCTTCCGTTTAATGAATCTATCATTGATGGTCCACATAGACTAAATTATCATACCCATCACTTCTACCAAAAGTAGACAATTAAGTTTTTTTTATTCTTTTCTTTTTACTAAAATTTTGATCGGCCATGATCAGATGGCTGCAATCATCTGATCGATATGCCTTTTGAACCGTAGGCTACCTGGCTGGCACCATTAGATTGACGGTCCTTATTTACCATTCCACACGTGCCATGGTATATATGTGTGTGTGTGTGTGTGTGTTGGGGGGGGGGGGGGGGGGGGGGCGGGAGATTAGAGCTCAATGGATGTTACTCCAGGCTCCCTGGATCATATCTAGGTTTCCGTTTGGTAGACTCATTTAATACTTAGGGTGGACCTCCAACGGAACAAGTTGGGTTGAGGGTCCCCTAAGCCCAGTCCAACTTTAAGAAGAGCTGGCCTGAGGGCCAACCTAACCTGGGCTATGAGATATGCAACCCAAACCCAATGTAAGGAATTGAATACTTAAAAACCAAGGGTTGGGTCTTCCTTTGAATCAACATCTGCAAGTAGATCTTCATGCATGCAGTCTATATCAAAATTTCTAGATCATACCGTTTGTAATCCATTATTGCATTTTATTGTTGGTTTGGTATATAGATATAGCACAAAAATTCTTAAATTGGGGACAAAAATAAAATCTCTAAAAGAAATGAAAGAAGAATAGTCCATGCACATTACAATTACCATTTTAAAGGCATATTTGCTCCAATGATAATATAAACCTTGATGCACTGGGTCACAACTCATCTATCCCTACGATACAATGGCTCTCAATGTTGATGAATGGCTCGGCTCACTGATTGGCAACCACTGAGGTGCACCATGAATCAAGGAGCAGTGATTACAATGGTGTTCCACCAAGAAAAAAAAAAAAAGATAGGGGAAATAAATAAATAAATAAATAACATTTTAACATAAGGACCTCATGTTACACACCACATCGAGCCAACTTCAATTGCCATAGCCATAGTCTAGCTAGCCGAGTCACACAAATCTCTCACTCCCATTTTGATGTAGAAAAACAATTATGATCGGACCTTAAATCAAGGATATCGCAGTTCGGGATGAGTTAGCAATGAGCTACTTTAGCCAACCAACCCAAAAGCTGGTTGCGACGCTTCGAATTGCGAGAAACCCTGATTTGACGGTTGTTTTCTTTCAATTTCGTTTTACTATAAATAGTAAGTTTTAGTTTGCTTATAACTATTCATCCGTCGGCTTTGGAGTTGCGCCCAAAAAGAGCTAGAATAATTAGGAGAACGGGTTGGTGAAGCCAAATAGGACACTTACTATTTTTGGCCGAAAACCTTGTGCACTAGTAGACATCACAACCGCCTATAAATAGTAAGTTTACTATTTAACATCTGTGAGCCAAACTTCAATTGCTCGTAGCCATATTTAGTCTATTCTCTGCTAGGATTCGAGAAGTCTCGAGTCACACAAATCTCTCACTCTCATTTGCACTATAGAGCTATAGTGAAAGATTTCAATATAAAGACTTTTCAAGCTCACAAAGACTTTATCCTATATAGAGGACAAATATATTAATAAAATAAACTAAAAATGCAAAAACATATGGGTTTTTCCTATGTTTAAATCAACAAACCGAACATTTATATATCATTATTCATGGAGCATAATATGGTATGCATGCGTTGTTGTTGACTTAATGCAAGCCCAACACAACTTGTGGTTGGGTTGAGGATTTATAGCATGAGTCCAACCTAACCTGAAAATATCATCACTTGAACCTAAAGTTCAAGTCATGTTTAAAAACCCGAAAACTCAACTCGACTTAACCTTGACTTGTTATTTAATAGCTGTAAATTAAGATTAATAGGAATAGTAAATAAATATTTAATTAAATTGGTTATAAGATAAGAAAAAGAAATTGAGTGTTCTATAAGTTGCGGTTTGAGCGTGCCCCTCTCTCTTCCGTGCATTTTACTTCTAATGAAAAAGATGTTCACCAAGGCGAGTGACTTGGCCCCTAGTCATAGTGAGTTGACTGAGTTAGAGGCTTGACGCCAACTCACTATCATATCCGAGTTTCCTACTAATTAGGCTCAAAATCTTAATAAGTCGAGTCGACTCGGCCGAGTTTTGAGTCAAATCAGCCTAATTACTCATGTTGCATCGAGTTTCCAAGCCCAACTAGAAATTGAGCATTGCAAATGTTATGTTTAAGTAAGTGTGGGAAAACAAGATGCTTAAATCATGTGTTGATTGGTCCATCCAAGCAAAAGAAAGCAACAACGGCCGACCTAGGGTAGGTCTTGGCCCAGATTTTGAACTGTTTTGGGCCTGGTCGTTGGGCCGGCCTTATTTATACTTCTGACTTTTCAGGACCCAGCCCAGACCATTGACAACTCTAATTGCAGCTTCAAATAGCGTGTGACTGCTTTAAAATTGAATGTAGACTTTGAATTGCATTTCTAGACTTATAGTAGAAATTTCTCATACATATTTATAATCTTAAAGGAGTCTTTTTATTATTATTATTATTATTAGAGTGAGAAATCTAAGTTATTGGTAATTCATCCCAATGATACAATGGCAACAACTATTATTTTCAAAACAACAAACAATGTAGAGAGAATAACAGCCATGGGATAAAAGCAAATGAATGCTCTTTATGTTGTTCCATTTTCTAAGGCCTGTTTGGTATTGCTTGTGGGAAGTGCATGACTCAATTCACAATTAACAATTTCGTTGAAAATTGCTTTGAGTGTGTGTGGTTGCATTAAATATCATGTAAGTCATCTATATTTCATTATTAATCAGTCAATCTAGTGCAAAATTCGAAACATTTCATGAAATTTGGAGCAACCAAACACACCCATATTTGAAAAGGAACATGTTTACTAAACACACACGTGTGTGGAAATGGTACTATGAGGTCGACCTCATGGAAACTTCCCATGAGGTCGAGCTGTGTGGGCTCCACTGTGATGTGTGTCACACATCAACCTCATCAGTCAGATGCACCATTCCATGGTAGGCCACAGGCTTAAAAATCCAGTTAAGCCATGACTTGGGTGGGCCACACCATATACAACAGTTGAGATGGGTTACCCTCCCATTAAAACATTCATAATCATTTATTGGGCCCACCAAGATGTGATTTACAAATCTAGCCTATCCATTATGTGTGTCCCACTTGGATGAGGCATCGGACCAAGTTTCAGCCATATTCAAAACTCAGGTCAAGCCCACCAAGTGCCTTTATATGTTTTAGGCATGTCTTTATATGATTTTAGATGGTATGGCCCACCTGAGTTCCGTATATAGCTAATTTTTGGTATATCTCATAACCTAAAGAGGACCCATCAAATGCACGGTGTTGATGTTCGATACACATCACAGTGGGGCCCAGATAGCTCAACCTCATGAGAAGTTCCCATGAGGTCGACCTCACAGTACCAGTTCCTTATATATCTCCATGACATGTTGTCTTTTCCACCATGATTTACGGAGTCTCATTGCTATTACTCAAAAGAGCATGGCACCTGTTCTTTGAATATTTGTCCATGAGTCAAAGCCCACACGTAATTATTGAAATAATTGCGGGAGACTCCTAGTTATAGAAATAAAACTTATTTCAGTAAAATCTAATTGTAACATGTCAACTTAACTTAGCTAAGGATCATGCCGAATATGTCTCCACCGAATAATGCGGAACCTTAGAACCCAACGGAATGACGTTCTGACCAAGTGGTGAACAAGGCTGAATAGTCTGAACATGAACCTATAGGGAAGGAGCTGTTATGCAGCACGCCAACAATGCAGTGAGCCGAGATCTAATCTCAGGCCTCACCCACAAACGATAAACAAGAAGAAATATAAACTAGAAACAGATTAAAGCAATCCAAACAAACCATAAGACAAGATATATGTGGAAAAACCCCAACAAGGATAAAAAACCACGAATGTAAACTTCCACTATGAAGAACAAAGATTACAAGGCAATATACTAACCTCTCCCTTGGAAGAACATAGAAAACCCTTTGCCTACACCTTAGAATTATTTTCCCAATATTCCAATACCCCTAGAAAAGCCATAGGAACACCTATATATAGTTTAAACAACTTCCCTTCCGCATTCTTGCAAAAGGTGACACGAAAATCCGCAGTCCGCAAGAAATGAATCTACGTAACTCTACGTCGAATTCTCGACCTGGTCGAAAGTCCGCGATTCGCATCATGAATGGGCCATGACGTGAATCTACGACTAAAACCGATGCTCGAGCAGACTTTGATTGGAACGGTCCATTGAGGTCGCGACCCTACGACCGGTCGTGAATGGGCCACGACCGGTCGAGCACCTCGGGACCAAAAATCGATATTCGCCTTTGTCTTTGAGTCGAACCGGTCCCCACGACTCTCGCGTGACCAGCTTGGTCAACATATCCGAGCTCACTTGTATGAATCTTCTCCCGAGCCCCAATATGACCGATCTAGTATAGCTCATGACCGGTCGAAAACGGCCCCAGATGTGGCTCCATATCTCAACAATCTCCCATTTGGAGACACATCACCTTAAACCTTCATCTTCTTCATCTTGAGTGCACCACCTCCTAGTCTTCAAGCCTGAAGACCAATCAAAGCCGAATTAAAGTATAACTTGTAGTGCTTCTCTCGATGTCTCCGCCTTGAGTCAACATATCCTTGAGGATTCTCACTTGTATGAATCTTCTCCTTTGTAAGCAATCGATCCATCTTCCAAGAATGTTCCTTCGTTGTTCATGAAGTGATATCTCGATGGCAATATGCTTGGTCCTAACATAATGAAAATTTCAATTCTTAGCCAAGTGTATTACACTTTGCACTTGCTCCTTAGATAGCTTAAAGTGGTTGGCTAATGGAGTACTAACCGCTTACTTCTATACCCAACTCTTCCTTGAAACCTTGTGACATCCATACCATCTCCTTGCACGCATGATTTATCCTAGCCGCAACATATGTTTTGCACCTCTAAATCGCTTCATCGGCAAATTCTTTAGGCAGGTTGATACTATCTTCATGCTTGAACAAGCCACGAGAGACCCAAAGATCGAAAAAGGATGACTACCTAGAGTAAAGACATAACTGGTCCGTATGACATGTTTCTTCTTTATGAAACTATCGAACTTCTTGTACCATTGCCTCAGGGCCTGCTTCAGGCCATATAGACTCTTCTTCAGTCTACACACCTTGTTCTCCTTTCCTAGTGCCACTATTCTATCAGCTGATGCATATATATTTCTTCTTCAAGGTCCCCATGAAGAAAGGCTGTCTTAACATCTAGCTGCTCTAGATGTAAGTCCTCTATAGCCACTATACTCAAGACCATACGAATCGTAGACATTTTCACCACAGGTGAAAAAATTTCAGTGAAATCGATACCTGCCTTTTGTTGAAACCCTTTTACAACTAATCTAGCCTTGTATCGTTTCGAACCATCGTGCTCCTCCTTCAGTCTGCAAACCCACTTGTTATGAAGAGCTTTCTTACCCTTAGGTAGAGTGACTAGCTCCCATGTATGATTAAACTCAAGAGAGTCCATCTCATCATCTATAGCCTGCTCCCACTTAACCCGTGTATCTGACTGTAACGCCTCTTCAAAACATTCTAGTTCACCATTATCTGTCAGCAGTAAATAATGTAAGGATGGTGAGTATCGGACCGTGGATCTCCTCTCCTGAGTAGACCTCCTCACAACCGGTGTATGCGGTTCTGCCTCATAATGCTCCTTGCATGATCATCTTATGGTGTTGTAATACCCGTGTCCGGTAGCTCTTCCAACTTTACAAATTCTTTTTCCTCGGCCTTATTTTCCTGCACACCGTCCTTATGCATCACTATTTCATTGAAGACTACTTCCTTCTGATGATTTTTCTGTTTTTTGTATCCCAAAACGTGTAGCCAAAATCATGTTGCCTGTAGCCTATAAACGTGCACCTCATGGACATCGCATCCAGCTTGTTTCTGTGTTCTACATCAATGTGAACATATGAAGTGCAACCGAACATTTTGAGATGTGCAAGGTTTACTTCTTTTTCGGTCCACGTTTCTTCTAATAGCCCACTATCCAATGGTGTTGAGGGATTCTATTGATGAGATATGCGGCAGTATTCACAGCATCTGCCCAAAAAATCTTGAGCAACCCTGCATGTAGCCTCATGCTCCTGGCGCGCTCAAGGATGGTCCTGTTAATGCGCTCAGCCATACCATTCTGTTGCGATATCCCTGGAATCGTTTTTTGATATTTGATTCCACTTGCTGCACTACTCCTCAAACCTCTTATTACAATATTTTTCCCCATTATTAGATCTGAGACACTTTATTGTTTTACATGTCTCGTTTTCTACCATAACTTTTTACTTCTTAAATACATCAGATAGATTAGATTTATGTTTTAAGAAATAGACCCACAATTTTCTACTAGTATCATCAATAAATGAAACAAAATAACATGAACCACCAAGAGATAATACCTGTGCCGGTCCCCACACATCAGTATGTACAAGCTCCAACAGATGCGTCTTTAGAGCGCGTCCTGTCTTCCTAAAGCTTACTCTCTTTTACTTGCCATACACGCAGGCCTTGCAGAATTCCAAGTCAATAAACTTCAGCCCTGGTAGCTTCCCTTTTGACAATAACACTTTCATCCTTTTCTCACTCATATGTCCTAGCATCTGATGTCATAATTGCCCATTCACTCCAGTTGATGCGACTGCGAGTGAACTATACGATCTTGAAGTCACGTACAAAGTACCTTCCTTATTGCCTCAAGAAATTACCAAGGCACCTTTTGTGATCTTCCAGGAATCACTAGTGAATGTTGTCACATAACCAGTATCGGCCAACTATCCCACTGAGATCAGATTCTTTCTCAACCTCGGTATATGTCTGACATCCTTCAATTTCAAAACCGTTCCGTCTTTCTGATTGACCTAAACATCCTCCTTTCCAACTATACTGTATGACTCATCATCACCTAGGTAGACTCTCCCAAAGTCACCTGACACATAATCACGCAAAACTTCTTTACACGAAGTGGCATGAAATGAAGTACCCGAGTATATAACCCAAGACTCATTCCTCGCATCAAGAGACAAGATCAACTCCTCTGTGTCGCTCTCCTCAGACAGATTTACTGAATCCTTTCCGCTTTGAGAGCTTCCTTCTTGTTTCTTGAGCGCTCTGCAATCACGTTTCATGTGCCCCTTTTTGCCGCAAGCTAACACCCGTCTTTGTCTTTTGGTCACTTGGACTTCTTCCTTGACTTAGAACACTCGTGTTTATTGCCTCCTTTGTTCAGCGATCTTCCTCTTCCTTCAACGTTTAGAGCATTCCCTGAGTCCCCTGAAACTCCTGATGCCTTCCTTCTAAATTCTTCGCCGAGAATTAGACCAGCCACATCATCAAATTTTAGCTTTGTCAACCCTGAAGAATTGCTCACAGCAATCACCAAACCATCCCAACTATCTGGCAGATTGGATAAGATCAATAGTGCCCTGCTATCATCCTCAAAAAAGATGCCAACGGATTTCAACTGGCTCGTGACTATATTGAACTCGTTTAGATGTTCAGTCACGCTCCCACCATCTGACATCTTCATATTGAATAGTTGTTTCATAAGATGAACCTTGTTGGACGCTGAGGGCTTTTCATACATGGTGGTTAGGGCTTCCATTAATTCTTTTGTAGTTTTTACCTTGGATATATTGAAGGCGACGCTCTTAGACAAATAGATCCTTCTGATACAGATAATCCTCCATCATCATCTGTCATCTTTTCTGGTTTCTTCTCTTTTCCTCCTAGAGGAACATAGAGGTCCTTCTGATACAGATAATCCTCCATCTGCATCTTCCAAAAGGCAAAGTTTGAACCATCAAACTTCTCAATTCTAGTTTTCCCTTCTTCCGTCATCGCTCCCAATAGAACTAAACCAAAAGCTCTGATACCAGTTGTTGTGCAGCACGCCAACAATGCAGTGAGCCGAGATCTAATCTCAGGCCTCACCCACAAATGGTAAACAAGAAGAAATATAAACTAGAAACAGATTAAAGCAATCCAAACAAACCACAAGACAAGATATACGTGAAAAAACCCCAACAAGGGTAAAAAACTACGGATGCAAACTTCCGCTATGAAGAACAAAGATTACAAGACAATATACTAACCTCTCCATTGGAAGAATATAGAAAACCTTTTGCACACACCTTAGAATTATTTCTCCAATATTCCAATACCCCTAGAAAAGTCATAGGAACACCTATATATAGTTTAGGCAACTTTCCTTCCGCATCCTTGCGAAAGACGACACCAAAATCAGCAGTCCGCATCGGATTCGGAAACAAATCTGCATAACTACGACCGGTCGAGCAGGCTTCTCGACCGGTCGAGTGACCCCTACGATTGGTCGTGAATGGGCCACGACCGGTTGAGCACCTCGGGACCAAAAACTGATGCTCGCTGGACTTTGAGTCGAACCGGTCCACGACCGGTCGAGCGGGCCCCTATGACCAGTCGAGCATAGTTCACGACCAGTTGAAGACGGCCCCAGATGTGGCTCTATATCTCAACAAAAGCAACTAGATCTACTAAGGCAACTAGGCAAAGAGGCTGGAACGATGATGCTACCTTAGCTACTTGTCAAAAAGCCTCATCCAAGATGGCCCCCACCTTGATGTATGTATTCTACACTTATGTTGTCTATCCATTTTTCCATGTCATTGTAAGGCATGGGCCAAAAAATGAAGCAGATCCAAATCTCAAGTGGGCCATACTATAGAAAATAGTATGATTGAATGCCCTACCATTAGAAAGGTAGTAGGGTTCACCGTAAAGTTTATTTTCCATTCAACCTCTCGGTTAGTTTGAGAAAACCTGAATGAAGGGAAACAACAAATATCAACATGATTCAAAACTTTCGTGGCCCATAAGAAGTTTTTAATGGTCAATTACCATTGTTTCTTATGGTATAGTCCACCTAAGACTTTAATCTGTTTCATTTTTAGGCTCATGCCATAAAATTATCTGGAAATGCATTCTAATGCATCAGGGCCCCAAGGTGATGGCCGCACTATCTTAGGTGAGGCTGGGGCCCACCTAATCCACTCACAAGATGAACTAGAAGGGCCAGTCTCTACATTATTAAGACTTTTATTTTATTTTTTTTAATAAAAAGAAAATGCCACAATAATGCCACCATGCACGTAACAGTAATATCATGTTGCCTAGAGCTTGGATCTTCTACAAGTGTATGTTTATACTACTTTTGTTCACTTGCATGTAAAAGTCATTAACATGTGAGGAAACTCATACACCTACGTGTAAATGTTATTCAACTGTGTGTGGTCCACTAATGCAAGGATGAATATGATGAGGTCGATCACTGTCTTCCTCAAGGATAACTACTTCGAATCCACGGAGCTTCTCTAAACTCCTCATAAAGACTTCTCTAATCCACGAGAAAAGAAAGCAAGAAAATAGAAATAAACTCTAATGAATTCGAAATTTAATTGATGAATGAAATAAACGATTTTACAACCCTTTAAATAGGGATACCAAGTAATGAGAGAAAAATCAGAAGCAAACTATAACTAAAACTCCCTAAAATTCGTAACTTGCTATAAATAGTAAATTTACTTTTATAATAAGTGTCCTATATGGCTTAACCACGTTATTCTCATAATTATTCTAAGTACTTTTCATGTTGGACACAACTCCTAAAGCCCAACGGATGAAGAGTTGTAATCAAACTAAAACTTATTATTTATAGTAAAAACGGAACTAAACATGGAATTTGGCTGTCGATATGATGGAATTAATCTCGCAAATTTGGGGTGAGCAACCCGGCATAGCTGGGTTGGTTGGCTAAAGTAGTTTATCCTACCCAAAATCATACATGGTACGTTGAGTAACTCATTCCGGTTTGCGAGATATGCTTGTTTTAAGGTTCCGACAGTCTTGATGACTTCTGCCTCTAATCGGGCCTTCTCTGGTCCATCTTAAACATAAAAGTGTCCGCGACCCACTCTACATCATCCACTGTGTTGTGTGTATCGCTTCCAACATGTGCATCAAGTGAGCCCCATTGTCATGACGGGATCCCCAAACGTCAGTTGTGTACGATCATTAGCAGGTTGGCCACATCACAAAAAATATATAATGAACATCCACCCCAAAGCTTTACTGAGTGGGCCATGTGATGGATGGATTAGCTTATTTTTGGAGTGTCCCACTTGAATTGTGGGCCATTTTATGCAAGTTGAATTCCTTGTGCAAACCAGGGTTAATCAGAGTTGTAGAATAAGCTTTTTTTTCTTTTTTTTTCAACAAACGTTGTGGAGGATCAGCCCTTCATTGCTTAGGCATGCAAAGGGCCTAACTTCCGTTAGCTAGGGGCTACGTCGGACGTGCATCCAGTCCACCTTACCCGTCGGATCCACTGTCACATTTTCACCATGGATCCTAAAATTCAGATAAATCTATCACTTAGATTGGGTAAATAACGGGAACAGCACAAATCATGCCTAAAACTTCTAAATTCACGTGATTTATTTCACGGGAGTCATGAAATGTCCTGATTTTCAATGAATCCATTCATCTTGACGTGCAGCACTAGATGACTGCATCATATACCACGGTGAACCCACAGAATTTGGAAGATTAATTTTACCCGTCTGTTTCCTACCATGCAGCCCACTTGACTTTTGAACACGTCTACTCAGTCCAAACATGGGTTTGCACAGCTAATGGACTGGATCTCAATTATTTAAGGTTGTTCTATCCACATGAGCGAAAGGAATGTTCCCTCATTGATGTAAGACATGTCACAAATACATTTTTAATATGATGGGCTAAAAGAAGTCCAAACGAAAGCAAAGTAATCTATCAAAATCAGTTTAGCCTTATATAGGGCATGATATAATTGGGTCTCAAGCATGTCTGGTTTAAAAAGATTCATTTTAGATATATAAAAATCGTCGTTTATAGTATAGGTAATAAAACTATCATAACTTTTAATTTGGACATCGTTATGAAATGTACAACATATCATGTTGATATCTATGTAATAATGGGCCTACCATATATAGTAGTCGATATTCATTTGTTTAGCCAAAAAATACATCCCTCCATTCAGCACTACAATTTTAGTTTTAGGAATTTTGTCTTTTATAGAAACAACTTGTAATGATGCCAGGATTGGTCCGGGAAAATTATTCTGAACGTTCTTACCTTTGATAAATTAAGCTTTGGAGAAATTTTTTACTATTTTGAACCATTTTGAATTAGAGCCTTGGATTTCTTTATCAATGGTGTAATTAAGAAATCATACTATTTTCTATCGTATTTTCTGATGGATTCAAAAATTCTCCTAATAGATTTAAGGAATTTTAATCATAGGTCAATCATATATACGAAAAGTCATCCAAGCATTTTTTAAAAAATGGAGAGACAACTGAGCAAAATGAGAGAAAAATACAGCAACATGGAAATGCGTGCCATAAGCTGTTAACCGGGTTTTGCAGGGAAATTTGAATCGTCTGTTTTGAACGGCAGACACATTTTCAACTTCCTTACTCTTAATTTTAATTAAAAGGTTTTTCCACGTTATCAGAACTCAGAAACTAATTATGTGGAGTTAGCACTGTCAATGGGCGGGGCTCAATCCAGTAAAATTGCCTTTTTATATGAAGGTGGCCCATCAGAGTCAGCCTAGACAATTCGAAATCCGGACCGTAGCCAACCCTAGGCGTGGTCTGTTGAGAGCCGTTGAAAGAATGCATTAGTAAAAAGTAACACTCCAGATTGTGGTATACCTGATGAATAGCTTGGGTCTTTCACACGTGTGCCTAGGCATGGATATCGGACACCTGTTTCGACCGGCTGCGGATCAGGTACTGCCACGCTGTTACGAGCTCGGGACAGGCTGCGGCTCCGAGGGGCCTCCTTGATGTATGGATTTCATCCACACTGTCTATTCATTTTCTAATATTATTTTAGATTACGAACTTAAAAATAAGGAATATCAAAGGATCAGGTGGACCACACAATGGGGATTAAATTCCTACTGTTGAAAATTTCATGAAAGCCATGAAAGTTTTGGATAAAAATGATATTTTTATTTTCCTTCATTCAGGTTTAGGTAGTACCCACCTCCGTGATGTATGGATTCCATCCACACCGTTCATCCATTTTCCAAATGATTTTAGAATATGAGTCCAAAAATAAGAAAGGTTCAAGTCTCAAATAGACCACACATATAGGGAATTAAATTCTCACTGTTGAAAAGTTATCAGGGCTTTGAGTGGCCACCGTGATGTATAAGTCTTATCTACACCCTCCAGTCATTTTTTCCTATAATCCCAAATATGAGGCAGATCCCAGGCTTAAGTGAACTACACAATTGGGGATATAAACTCTTACATTTGAAAACTTCGTGGGCCCACAAAAGTTTTGGATGGAGCTGATATTTGTGTTTTCTCTTTATCAAGGTGTGTAACTATATAAATAGGTTGGATGGCAAATAAACATTGTAGTGGGCTTTGGAAAAGTTTCAACTGTGAGAATTATTATCATCGCTGCTTCCCATTGCGTGTTCCACTTGAGTCTTAGATCTGCGTCATTTATGACATCACATTAGCCACTCAGCTCCTGCCTGTTCCGAGTCCTAGGACGTAATCCACGTGAAATGATATTTGTGTTTTCATTTCATCCAAGTGCATTAATGTAGCAAAATTGTTTTCTAACTTAAGTAGATTGTGAGTCACCAAGTTCTGTGGCCCGCCATGAGTTATGTGTTATATCCGAACTGTTCTTCCATTTGGGTCATGGTATTAGATGGGTGCGATAGAAAATTCCGCGTTTGTGGAGAATAAGAAAGGCTGAATTATACCTGATGAAATTGTATTTGGTCCCTTTTGAATTATGATCACTGTCCCTATTTGAAATTTTTTGGAAAAGTTTGTTGATGAGTAAGTTTTGTAGGTCTCGACATGATATATGGGCTATATCCAAACCATCCACCTATTTTTCAAGATTATTTTAGGTCATGGGCCTAAAAATCAGACAAATCCAAAGCTTAAGTGGACCTCACCATATAAAGCAGTGGGGATTGAACGCTTACCATTGAAAACCTCTTAAGGGCTAGTGAAGTTTTGGTTCAAGCTAACATTTGTGTTTTCCCTTCATCTAGGTATGTTTGACCTTATCAACAAGTTGGATGGCAAATAAACATTATGGTGGACCCTAGGAAGATTTCAACGGTGGGTGTCATTGTCCCCACTACTTTCTATGTTGTGGTCCACTTAAGCTTTTAATCTGCCTCATTTTTGGGCCCATGCTATAAAATGAAGTTGCAAAATGGATGGACGGTACAGATATAATACATACATGTTATTATCAATGGTTCCGATTGCTAGTTGATATATCTATTCAATGGTCAACAAATATGCAACCAAATACCACCTTTTTTTTAAATTATTTTTTACACACACACGCACACACATCCCACACATGCACGCCGTGGGATTTCACCACTGGTGGGTACTCGAACCCTTGACCCGGTGTTGAAACTCCCAGGAGTCTACCACCCAGGTAAGAGTAAGGACCCACCAAATACCACCTTAACACAAAACATAAACATGTACTTATGTTTGTCCCGTGGTATCCCATAGTATTAGGGGACAATACCTGTCACATGCAATAATTATGTTTTTTTAATCCCATACCACCTAATCCCCTCTAATAACATGCGTCAAACACTCCCCGAAGCTCAAGTGGACTACACGGAAGAAAGCAGTGGGGGATTGAACTTCTACCATTGAAACCTTCTTCGGGATTACAAAAGTTTTGGATCAATATTCTAATATTTGTTCTTTCCCTTCATCTAGGTCTGCATGACCTTATGAACAAATTGGATGGAAAATAAACATCATGGTAGGCCCTACAAATGTTTTAAGGGTAAGAATCATTTCCCTGCTGCTCTTTGTGGTGTGGTCCACTTGAGCGTTGGATATGACTCATTTTTCAGACCATGCTCTAAAATGATCTCACCAAATGGATGGATGGGACCTATTTAATGAACCTGCTATTGATGGTCCACAGAGACTAAATGATGACCTATTTAATGAACCTGCCATTGATGGTCCACAGAGACTAAATGATCATAGCCATCACTTTTACCAAAATTTCCTTTTCAAAAGTTGGAAAACTAAGTCTTTTCTTTTTCCTTTTCTTTTCTACTATAATTTTGAGTGGCGATGATCAGATGGCTGCAATCATCATCTGATAGATATGTCTTTTGAACTGTAGGCTGCTCTTGGCTGGCGCCATTAGATATACTGTCATTATTTCTCTTTCCACATGTGTCATGGTTGATAGGTTGTAATAATGTTTGGAAAACCACCACACGTTTGAGTGGTGAGAGCTTTTCATATATATATTCATTTATAGATTGTATAATATAGTAATTACACATAAATGTTGATTACAAAATAAATGGAAAGAATTATCTAAACAAGATCCTATAATTGAGGGGCAATAGATGCATATATGGAAGGCCTTAGATTAAGGCAGAGGATCCTCAACACCCCCCCGCAAGCTGAGCGTCGGATTTGAACAGACGTGGAGCTTGGATCGGAAAAATTGAAAGAGAGGCCTAGGCACACTTTTAGTGAAGATATCGGCAATCTGTAAGTGAGAGGGCACAAACTGGGTGCGAAGTTTGCCGGTGACAACAAGTTCGTGAAGAAAGTGGTAGTCTAACTCAACATGCTTGGTCCGTGATGTAGAGCGGGTCGCGGACAATTACATGGCAAAGATGGATCAGAAAAGGCCCGGTCGGCGAAAGAAGTGATCTGGACCAGTCCTAACGTATCTCACAATCCGGGATGAGTTAGCTTGGCGAAAAATATATGATTTTGGGGTAGAACGAGCTACTTTAGCCAACCAACCCAGCTACGCCGGGGTTGCGACGCTCAAAAAAACCCTGATTTGATGGTCGTTTCCCTGTTTCAATTTCGTTTTTACTATAAATAGTAAGTTTTAGTTTGTTTATAACTCTTCATCCGTCGGGCTTTAGGAGTTGCGTCCAACGTGAAAAGAGCTTAGAATAATTAGGGGAACTTTGGTGAAGCCAAATAGGACACTTACTATTTTTGGCCGAAAACCTTGCACTAGTAGACATCACGACGAAGCCTATAAATAGTAAGTTTACTATTTATAGTAAGTCGCGAATTCTAGAGTCCTAGTTATAGTTTGATTCTGATTTCTTTCCCATTGCTTAGTACCCTTATTTAAAGGGTTGTGAACTCGTTTTTATGGATTCATTAACCTATTTCGAATTTATTTAGAATTTATTTCTATTTTCTGCTCTCTTTTCTCGTGGATTCGAGAAAGTCTCTGTGAGGAGTCCAGAGAAGTTCCGTGGATTCGGAACAATTATCCTCTTGAGGAAGACGGTGCTCGACCTCACGTCCTCCCCTGCGTCAGTCCGCTTATGAGAAACGGGGTTGGAGCTCAAAAAAATAACACTCATGTTGTCACATAATAGAAGAGGTCGCTGTGGAAGAGAAACTTTGAGGTCACTAAGGAGATGCGTGAGCCAAAGAATTTCGACGACAGTGAGAGCAAGGGCACAATATTCAAACTCACAGCTGGAACGAGAAACAGCAGGTTGCTTCTTGGCACTCTAGGAAACCAAATTGTCGCCAAGGTAAATAGAATGACCAAATGTAGAGCGACGAGTGTCAAGACATCCTGCCCAATCGGCATCAGAGTAACCAACTAAAGCACCAGGAGCAGCGAATGAATAAAAAGTGAGGCCAAAATGTAGTGTGCCCTTAACATAGCGAAGAATGCGCTTTACAGCAAGAAAGTGGTCTTCAGTCGGAAAGTGTAGAAATTGACTGACAGAGTTTACAGTATGAGTAATATCGGGATGCGTGATAGTCAAATACAGGAGAGCACCAACAAGAGATCTGTAAAGGGTGGGATCCGAAAACAGAGGACCATCAAAAGACAGGTGCTGGGAAACAACCATGGGGGTGTGAACAGACTTGTTGTCAAGTAACTGAGCCCGCGTGAGAATGTCCCATGCATATTTTAGCTGACTGATAAAAAGACCATCAGTGGTGGGTGTAGCTTCAAGACCAAGAAAGTAACTGAGAGAACCCAAATCTTTAGTAGCGAACTCAAAATTGAGCTTACAAGTAAAGCTGTCAAGAAGAGAGGAGTTGTTGTCGGTAATAATGATGTCGTCAACGTAAAGAAGAAAATAAATAATGTCAGACTGCCTATGAAAGAGAAAGAGTGATGTGTCTGCACAACTGCAATAAAAACCAAGGTGAATGAGGAAAGAACTGAATCGCTGAAACCAGGCATGAGGGGCTTATTTTAGGCCATAAAGAGTTTTCTTCAACTGACAAACATGATTAGGGAAGCGAGGGTGGGAGAGGAATCAGAGGCCATTGGGGATCGTGGGATGCTAATCCAGGTATAGCTTTGATACCATAAGAATGTTTGGAAAACCACCACACGTTTAAGTGGAGAGAACTTTTCATATATATTCATTTACAGATTATATAATATAGTAATTACACATAAATGTTGATCACAAAATAAATGGAAAGAATTAGCTAAACAAGATCCTATAATTGAGGGTCAATGGATGCATATATGGAAGGCCTCAGAATAAGGCAGAGGATCCTCAGCAGGTTGCATGAAAGCTCAGTCGATGTTGCTTCAAGCTAGCACCCCTGAATCATATCCAGGTTTCCCATTTGGTAGACTCATTAACCTTTACCCGTACTTAGGGTGGACCTCCAGCCTGTCAAGCCAGGTTGAGGGTCACCTAAGCTTAGTCCAACTTCAAGAAGAAACGGCCTAAGGCCCAACCTAACCTAAGCCATGAGTTATGCCACCCAAGCCCAATGCAAGGCATTGAACACTTAAAACCAACCCAATTTGGGTTGGGTCAGGTTGGTTTAGTTCGTCTAAGTCAACACCTGCATCATCTCTTCTTCTTTCATTTCTTCTAGAGATTTTATTTTTCTCCCTAATTTAAATGTTTTTTGTGCTATATATATATATATATATATATATATATATATATATATATATATATATATATATATATATATATATATATATATATAACCTTGAACTTAGATCTGCCATTGTTGATTTGCCTATCAAAAAGCCAACCTAGTAGTAGGATGGACTTCATTTCCCATGTATATGTTAGGAAAATACTTTATTCTTTTGTATGGTTTTACCTACTGTCATATTCCGTATTTATTGCGTTATTCTATGTTAGGGCCATTCTTTTGGTATATATTCAAGATCTCACACTCAATAATAAACGCAATAATCATTCAATATTTCACTTTTTATTTTCCTTCATTTTTGTTTTTATCATGGCACTAGAGACTTTGAGCTAAAGCTCTTGATTTCTGAGAATTTTTTTCGATGAAATCTGATCCACCATGTTCGGTTGCAAAATAGTGCCCTCTGACAAGCCACTATCTGACACTCGATCGATGGGAAACTTATTTAACAATCTCCATCAATCGGTCACTATCCTAATCCAGTAAATTGTGGACGTTGGAGGGTTGATTTTTCGAAGGACGGGAGATCAACTCTCGCTTCTTTCATTGGTTGCCTCACTCGAGGGCGTTCATTTAGGGTAAAAGAGTGTTATATTTGACCAGAGTCATCATTAACCAATTATTACGATTTTATAATCAGTTAGACTCCGTAGAAACGCTTAAGATCGATGTCCTGAAGATCCTTAATTTTAAGATGACTCGTGAGTTTACGTTCCAGATATTCCAAGTAAGGGACCGTGATTACAAATAAGAAAGGTGTAAGGCACCCACTATGCCCATACAGATGTGCGGTCTTTACTTCACAAGATTTTATTAATTTATAAGGAATAATGTTAGTCTCGCATGTAGAAAATGTAATGTAATGCAGCGACAATGATGATTGACCGATCTGAATTTCTGACTGATAGGATCTGACTACATAGGCAAGTCATAAAGTATACATTCGAAACGATCAAATGTAGGTGCAAAGTATGTATGTATGGGATGCTTGATGTTATATTGATGCTTATGATAAAACGACCGTTAACCAGATAAGGTTTCTGGTGGACCTATTGTGATTATATCAGCAAGCCTTAGAGCATACGATAGCCGATCATATATGAGAAAACGATGGAATGCAATGTATATGATAAAATGACGGTTAATTGGCTAAGGTTTCTGGTGAGCAAGATCTGATTATATCTGTAAGCCTTAGAGCATATACCGGCTAGTTAGATACAAGAAAATAATGAAATATACTATGGTGTTAATGTATATGAGGAGTAAGGGGGTTGAAAAGTGAATGAATGTTACACGATGCTAATGCACTGATTTGATAAAAACTGATTGAGGCTTGAGCAGTTGTATGAATGGTAGTGTCGCAAGGCTAGAATGAGTGGCTCGGATTTGAACTTAGGTGGCTCAGGAGGCTTAGATTCTAGCTAAGCTAGGCTAGACCAGGGTTGGGCTCACTTTCACTTTCACTCTCCTTAGTGGAAAAATGGATTCTTGATGGGTATGGTCTTGGAAATGAGAAGGGGTCCAAATGAGTTTGGATGCTTCAAATGAGAAGGGGAGGAGGCTATTTGTAGTCTCCTAACCCGATTTTTCGGTAATTTTAAGTTATCATAGAGGCAAAAAAAGATTGAAAGGTTGAGATTGGAGATTACGACATGGTATCATCTCATAGGCTGGATAAGGTGGTAAAAAGGTAATTTTGGATAAGGAGATAGGCACCGGAATAAATGTACCTCAACTGCACACTTGGGACTTGAAAAATGAGAGTTCCACATGCTTGAGGGATGTTACCCCAAAAAGTGGGAGTGCCGCCGGCTAAAGGTTACGGTCGACCCCCACTTAGACACCCTGCTTTTACAGGTAGCATCCTCTAAGCGTGTGGAGGCTCTGCTATGAAGGTTGTTGATTTGAGGTTTCACCCATTTCTCTTATTGGGCTTGGGATCGAGCTTGATTTTAAACTTAATTAGGTGAGTTGACTGGGTTGTAAGGTTGGATAGGGTGACCTGATGAGTTGACTCAGCAAGTTGATAGGGTAAGTTGATTCGCCAAGCTAACTTAAGGCTTCAAGGTTTTGGGTTCTTACGGTTCAGGATTAGGTTGTCTAGATTAATTGGGGTGATTGAGTTAAATGGACTGAATTTAGAGTTTATGATTGGGGTTCCTAAGGTTTAGGATTTTGGGGTTAGGGTTTAGCATTCATACCCCTGAATAACAGGGGTTGACCTTTACGAAGCTAGTGAAAATTCAACTTTCTACTACTTGATTGAAATTGAACTTCAACACACCATTAGTCTACTAGGAGATGGCTTTGGTGGATCTAGGAACCATCAAACTCAATGGTTCTAGAACTGTGGGGCCCACCATGATGTATGTGTTCTATATTCATATTGTCAATCCATTTTGCAGTCTAGAAAAATGAACATAGTCAAATCACAGGTGGACCACACTATAAGAAATAATGGCGATTAAATGCCAACCTTAAAAATCTTCTTAGGAGCCACAGAAGTTTTGGATCAAGTCGATATATGTGTTTTCCCTTAGATATTCATCTACTTCTTTGTGACCTTATCAACAGGTTGGATGGCAAAGAAGCATTGCGGTGGGCTCTAGGAAGATTTTAATAGTGGGCGTTCAACCACCACTCTTTCTCGTGATGTCCACCTGAGATTTTGGTCAGGTTCATTTTTGGGCACATGCCGTGAATAAGAAGGCAAAATCAGTGGAGTTCAATGGTTCCCAAGGTCAAGCAAGGCCGCGTCCAATCTCTCGCTGCTCTGAGGGCTATCTTGCAGCTTTTGATTTGCCGATAACTGTCGGTAGATATTGGGTTTTTTTTTTTTTGTTTCCTTGCACAAATGAGTCATTTGGGCCTTATTTCAGTACTGGAATGGTCCCGACTAGGGCTAGGTTAGTTTGGATTAGGTTGAAGGAGTTTTTAGTATGTATAGACTTATATGGGCTTAAATAGGTTTTTTTGAGCACATGTTTCCCAGGTCTCAAGCTCAAGATTATAGGTTCTGATATTTGGGATTTTGGGATCACTTTTGATTATAGGTCGCGGTCTAGATCCTTGTGCAGTTGGTCACTTTGTTTCGAATGGTGCCTATATAATTTTATATTATCTCTAATTTCCAATTACCATTAACCAAAATTTTAATGAAATGGACTCATTTTCAGTCTTTTAACGATCATGGTCTTGACAATTTCGAAAGGAATGGCCTCAGAATGTATTTATATGCTTATTTAAGTGAACCAACCTTTTAAAAAATATAATAAAATAAATAAATAAATAAATAAATATTAGATTTTCCCAAATAATGGATTCCACGCAATGATCCATCTGTAGGGATAAGATCATCCAATCCAACTTTTACATTAAGATCAGTCAATCAATCTTGGGGTGATAATGGATCTACACTAGAACCCACCATTGGACGGTTGGATTTGAGTTAAAATCTTGAAGGTGTATGATTTCTGAGCATGCGTATGCACTACCACACTCCCAGAGCATCAAATAAAACAGACGCCGGCTGATGGCGTTGTCATCTTTGTGACGCGCCAGGTGAGTTCTTCGATACTCCCACAAAGTACGACAGTTGATATATAAGCACCAACGAATTATAGAATGGTTGGTTGAAACAATTGTAGCCAAGTCATAGTCGTGAAATCAGATTAGGTGAATAATCCTAACCACTGATTCGTTGACACTGGTTAGTTGAAATGGGACCGTGGGGTATTTTTCATTTTTAGCCATTCAATACATGTCCACTAATAAGGTAGTCTGATAATCAAAATAATCGTAATCTTAGATTCGTGTTAATCTAAACCGAGACCCATAATTCAGAACGATTAATATGACCTTTTTTCATTCCACGTGTACCATTTCTAAGCGCCTGCGTATCAACCACCACGTTCTGCCGTAGTATCAAAGATTCCTGTAGATGCATACGAGGAATTGATCGGTACTGTACCAGACTTTGATGGTTCGTACTCATGCACACTGAAATTGTCTACACTTAGCGGATTAGGTGAGACCCATGGGACTCACAGTGATGTATGTACCTTAAATCCACACCGTCCAACCGTTTTGAAAGCTCATTTTAGGATATGATCCCAAAAATGAAGCAGATCCAAATCCTATGTGGACCATAAGAAACAGTAGTGATTGAATCCCCACCATTAAAAACTTCATGGATGCCACCGGAATGTTTATTTTCCATCCAACCTTTTGATAAGGTCACAAAGATCTGGATGAATAGATCACAAAAATACCATCTCGATCCAAAACTTTTGTGGCCCAGAAGGCTTTAATGGTTGATTACCACTATTTTCTGCATTATGGTCTACCCGCGATTTGGATCTGCTTCATTTTTTGGATCATGCCTTAAAATGTTCTATCAATAAGGATGGACGGCGTGGATGTAGTCACATGCATCAGTGGGCCCCACGGTCAGGGGTCCCACCCTCCTCGGTGGATCCGGTATTTCTTTGTTGAACTCAGACCGTTGAATATGTTTTAACCGTACATTAGATAGATTGCCCACCAACGATTCGGGTAGGAAAATTTGTAGTTCGATATCCATTTAAAAAGGGCCAGGATTTTTCAACGGTTTGATGCAAGTTAATTTTATGACACGTGTGCAATTTATAAGAGAACGGGTTGATCCGTACGCCGCTAGAGTATCGAAGTTGTGCTCAAACGAAGAGCCTACGCCATGCAAGCGCGACCTGGCCCACCTCTCGTTAGAGTCAACCATCAGCGTCCTTTCTTTTCGTTTTCTTAAAGTTTCGGAAATGACAGGCATAACACCCCCTCTCCATGACACGTGTCAATGTGGCGTATCAATCGCAACCGTCAATCTACTGGGCCCTATGAGAGATGACACGAAATTTCAGAAACGAAATATATGGACGAATCCTAGACTTCAGTTTTCATTACTTCTCTGCACAGAATTTCTTCCGCTAGCCATTATTTTTTTCCCAACCGTAGTTTTGAAGGACACAGATAGTATGAATGGGACAATCCCATCACTATAGTTTTTTCTTGCAACCATCTTCCATCCATGAGAGGGCCCACTAAATGAACGGTCCTGATTGATACTCCCTCTGCCACATGTACTGTGGATGATGGGCCCTACCATACTCTGATTTTACAGTCTCTACCCACCGTACCTATTTTTTAAAACATGCCCCGCCACAGACAGCGACCCCGTTGAATGCAGCTCTAACTTCCAAGAGCGAGGCAACAATGTCTTGGGTAGAGACTTTGTAGCTCTCTCTCTCTCTCTCATTCACTTAGAAAGATTCGAATTCGAGATGGGTCTCAAATCAATTGTGATTTTATTTTGAATGCCAGAAATTTTGGAATATTCAATGCAGGTTTGGTTATCATTTTGAGATTTTGTTGAAGATCTTCTTCAATTGGCAGGCCTGCTTGGTACCGGTATGAATTGGCTCGCGGCCATTCTCGGTTTCGGGATGAGCGCCATGTTCATCGCATTTATTTGCACGAGGCTAATTTGTAGGAGGATCCATGACGAAGAGTCAAGGGCTGCGGCCATGGTGGCATTCGAGGCCGAATTGAGATCCGAGGTTAGCTTGCTTGTTGAATGTTTCAGCGATATTGGAAATTGGGTTCCATGTAATTGTTTCAATCTTTGGGTTTTTATATTTCTCAATTAAATTGAGATGATTGTTTTTTCTGTTTTTTTTTGTGTCCATCTTGCGGCGTTTTCGGTTTCAGAAGCTGGCCCAAATATCTGGATAGGGTTATGATGATGTTTTCGGTATCGCAAACTTGGGTTGTATCTAGTCCATCAGATCTGTTTGTTTGTGTTGTGGATGATAGGTCGATGGACATCACACCAACATCTTTGGTGCTGTCCAAACTGCCCAAATAGTGGGACCCACTGTAGATTGGAAATATCCCCAAAATCAGATAGATTAGACAATCTTGACCTCTGATTAATTGATACTAGTTTATTGAATTTGGGCAGTTTTAACTACTTTTTGGTTTTACATTCCACTAGATAGCCACCAGTCAGATCTAGGATCATAATTTCAGTTTAATATAATCCATCTACAAGTGGATCCCATTATTTGGACAGGTCTGATTGAGTATATTTGTACATTAGGGAAGGACATGGTACAATGTTGGGCACCCTATAATTCCCAAAATTGGGCAGGAGAATTTTCTTTCACATGTTTTGTATGTGATACTTCCATGCAAATTCCAAGCTTGACATTAACAATTAATGGTGACTGTTTAAATTGCCTAGAATTGATGGGACGCATTTGTCGGCACTGGCAAAGAACTTGATATTTATCTCCTGTAAATTTCGAGTAAATTTGAAAAAAAAAAAAAAAAAACCAGCAGTGTAAAAAGGGTCTAAAGAATCCTTCAGGGCCTGTTTTGTAGTTGCCTGAAAAGGTTGTCTCATTTTAATTAATGATAGTCATCTATTAGAGATTGTGGCATCCACTAAACAGGTTGTTAGAGGTTGTTGAAAATGGCAAGCTTATAAATAGATGAATTGGCAGCTGGGATTTTCTCCCATTCCAGAGTGTCTGAAGCATACTGTTAAAAAAAACATCTGTAACACTTGAGACAGTTCGATATAGATAAACAGAAAGACGGTTTCAGCCCCCATATATATACATGTAGCCTATGGTTCGACCCCAATCTGTCTTTGGATTTAAAATCCTCTACATGTTGCAAAATGCGACTGTGAGTTTCGAGGCATGCTGTACTGAACATTTTAACTGATAAAACCTGGTGTATTCTGGTGAAAGAGGTGCTGGGTTTCTATCTACTTTGGTATTTCTTCTATTAAGTCGCATTCTTACTCCTTAATGCATCCCACATGCTTGATTGCAAAATCTTCTCAACCTATTTTGTTCTCTGTTTTCAATTGTGGCCGTCCCCTGATGTTTAAAATCTTTCATTAGTTTACATTTATCAAAACCAGTTTCCTTGCTTCCTGAACCTCCCATCTTCGGATGACTTTCATTTTTTTTTCTGTTCAATTTTTCTTTGCAGCAAGATGAGTCGTTCGATGGCCTTGAACCAGCTGTTGTTGCTGGATTTCCTACGATGAAGTTTAATAGCAAGGCCTTCCATTCGAGGGAAGATGCCCAGTAAGTTTAGTTTTCCATGTTTTGGATTTACTTCTCCGTCCCTATACTAGTTGATTCTGTTTTTCTCTGTTATCTGATGCTAGACTGTTTAAATCATGTTACATAGCACTCAATGAAAAATGCTTTGATTTCGAGAGCTTAATGCACTTGGGATTGGCAGCGTTTTGAAAAAAAAAAACGGCACAAATGGCATTTGCACACTATTCAATTGGCATCCACTTTGAATTGAAGATGGAGCTCTCTCTTGAAAGTGCCGAAACCCCATTCCAAATTGCGTGGAATGGAGAACGTCTGTCACACGAGCTCCAAATGGCATGTGAGCTTGTTTCCTCAAATGGAAGAATGTGCACAAGGGCCATGTGTGTCAATGGACATTCTGCTCAATATAAATATACTAAATTCCAAATTCACCCTTAAATAATTTATGGATGCACAAAGAAAATGAGCTGTGCTCCCCCATTTGATTGCAGTAACTATATTACATGGTAAAATACTAGACCAGACATACCCTCGGGCCTCATCCTTAGTGAGGTTTTACGCAGCATGTAAATGGGTATATGAAACAGTTACGAGTGTATGCATGCACATTGTTTTTCTCTCTTCAGACAGAGAGGTTGAAACCATGTCAGAAACCATTATTGCTCATACGATCTCTACAAAAGTCTCGTTTATGAATAATATTTATTATTGGTTACTCATTTTCCATTTACTATTTGTATTATTCAGCAGTGTAAACTGAATTAACAGTTAGTAACTTAATATACAAGTTCCTCTACTGGGAAAAAATTAAACTAAAACTTGAAAAATGATGTTTGATCATGAAAGTACAAATGACATGTATGCATTTTGAGCCTTAGTCCTTTCTTCAAGTTTTTTATTCAGTGTTTCTATTTCCTTCTGCAGGTGTTCGATATGTTTAGGAGAGTACCAAGAGAAAGAAATACTTCGAATTATGCCCACATGCGGTCATACTTTTCACCTCACTTGCATTGACACATGGCTCCATAAACAATCAACCTGTCCAGTTTGTCGTTTGTCATTGCAAGACTCAGTTGAAGCAAAACACATGATATCTCCCATGTTCAATACAATTCGTCAATTGGTAGACAGTTCTGAGGTCGTGACAGATCATTCTTATCGATGGTTACTCCCTCCACATGAGCACTTATCGAGCAATCAAAGCAACTCAGAGCACTGTGGGCATGTGCTTGGAAACTTGGAATCTTCACGCATGGGAGAAGAAATCAGGAGATAACCAATTAAGGGTGTTTCATGTACAGAGACATAAGAAAGAAGTGGTTGAGATAAGAATCAATAGACTGAATTTTATCATTTCGGCAGTAATAGAGAAAAGCATTTTGTTCAAGGGGTGTGGGAAAATTCCATGGAGAACAGCACATGATTGAGAATTCAAATGTCTAAAATTCTGAAATTAATCTTCAATCCCTTGCAATGCAGGCCTACTTGTAAAAACTTTTTGGTGCTTGTTTGGAACTTACATATGGTTTAGACTTCAGAGAAACTAGGGCATGCAATGCATATGGACACTCTTCCAAAATTAGTTGTCAGTTTCTGTACTATATTTAAGATTAATTGAATCCAGCATGCTGTATTAGTAGTGTTTTTCAACTGGGTTCTAAAAGTTGTCCTTGTATATATATAGAGTCAATTTCGTGATGGCTGCCAAAATAGAATCAAGATTGGCCTATTTGGGGTTTTTTCTTTTTCTCCCCCCCCCCCCCCCCTTCCTTTTTTGGAAACAACTTCACAAAATGCAAAATCATTAAAAAGGGGGCAGAGATTTCCCCAATGAAAAGCTCTTAGGGCCCCCTCATATTTCCCAAATCGTTGGCTATATGATTAGCTTTTCTAGGAAGAAGTGGAAAATCTTTATTGTTATAAGAAGGAAATTATGCACCATTAATTAAATTCCCATTGTTTTAATAAAATGATATGTTCTCATTATTCGTTTGAAACCATAATACTTAAATAAATATCTAGCATTGGAAGCTGAACCCATAACTATTCTGGATTTTACTGCTTGATGAATCACAATTCAGTCAATGGCATAAAATTCTGTCCAGGAAAATCAACAGTCTAACTAATATCTCCAGTACATTTAATCATCACCAACTTCATGGAATTTGGTCTGAGAATCCTATCTTCGAAAATTTTGTGATAAAACCACTCATGGGGCTCAAAACATCCAATTAAGAAATTGGAAATTTATGCCCACAAACAATGTAGAATCAACAACTCGTGTGCCATAAATAAAGAAATAAAATAGTTTCCATGACTAATACAAAACATGGTAATCTCGAAACTAAGACAGGATATCAAGATCGACCACTTATTCTATTCCCAATTTTCTTAAGCTTCCCAATCATGCAAGTAGTCATAGCCCGAGGAGCTCATATCACTGACCCACTTATCTATATGAATCATATTAATGGAGCCCGGTCCCATAACCACCCCAGAGCTACTGATCAGTTGGCCGGCCCCATTATCCTGTCAGCACCTCATTCTGCAATAGGATATGTATGTGTCTTCATCAGGTTGAATATTCAGATTCAATACAGCCTTGAGGTTAATAAATGTGAGCAAAGATGGATCACGAGGCCACACAAACTTCCTACAGGTGATGGTAATAGCCTGGTTTGGGATATTGTCCTTATTTAGTGAGGAGGTATTGTCCTTATTTAGTGAGGAGGTATTTCATTGATTTGACCTTTTTCTTGGTTGAATTTGAACCACTGCAGTATTTTCTCTCTTAACCACCCATTGAAGGATAAAAATTGTTCTGATATGGGATGCTTTTGGTGCACGGGCCATCCATAGTGGAGAGCATAATGCCAACTGTTTAGATCATGAACCACAGGCTCCACTTGCCCCCACTCGTGAGCATTATTGTAGACCCAAGCACTAAATGTTGCCTTTTATGCTTCACTCATATCTGAATATATAATTTCAACTCAGTTTGATTATTTACCATCGCAAATGAAAAGGTATTTGCAATTTATTGTATTCTTAAATAGAAATGTCATTGGTATCTTACCCTTTGAACTCAAAAGAACTTTTCTACTTCACAATGAGAATTCTATCACATGACCAAGTGATTACCAAAAATCCATGCATGAACATGAACCTTCTCTGAAATGGTGAAAGCGACTTCGATCCCTTGCAACTACCTCTCGGTCAAAAACCTTAGAAACAACCTTCAAGAAAGAATGACAATCATTACAGACACGGAGGTTCTTCACGATCCGAATCAGAGAACCGGGAGCGGTGTTCATTAACCCAAAGGCGATGGCCAGCTTTTCACTGTGGAAATACAGAGAATGCTCTTTCTCTTCCTCATTAATATCAAGCAAGACTTCAGTGGTACTAGAAACATGACCATCCAACTTGGCCCGTCGGCACATCTCTTCCACCATCATATAGATCTGCTCTGTTTGAAAATGAGACCCATCTCCTGCAACAAACTGGTGAACCATGCCATTCACCTCAATCCAACTGAAGCCTGCAGTTTTCTCAATCCCTTTTGATCTCATCTGATTCCTGATCTTTAGAGCGTCATCCCACCGGTTGGCTCCAGCATAGACATTCGATAGTAGCACATAACGTCCACAAGCATCAGGCTCTAACTCAATTACCCGTTTACCAATCTTCTCCGCAAGTGCAAAATCTCCATGATTCCTGCAAGCTCCAAGAAGAGTAGCCCACAAGATTGAGTTCGGCCTGATGGGCATGTTTTCTATGAATGCCAATGCATGATCCACAAGTCTTGCTCTACATAGCAAATCAACCATACATCCATAGTGCTCCATCCTTGGCTGAATCTGGTAAAGCTCTTTCATCTCACTAAAAAATTTGAGACCCTCATCAACCAACCCAGCATGGCTGCACGCAGATAACACTCCAATGAATGTCACATCATCAGGCATCATGCCATAATGCTTCATCTGCTCGAAAAGGGCCATGGCATGTTGGCCATGACCATGCATGGCTAGCCCTCCAATCATCGCATTCCATGCAAACACATTCCTCACTCTCATCTTGTCAAAGACTTGTAGAGCAAAATCTATCCGCCCACACTTAGCATACATATCAACAAGAGCCGTCTCAAGCACAACATCCTCATTTATTCCATATCTCTCTATTAAGAGATGAATATACTTGCCTTGGTCCAACGCTCCTGTTTGAGCACAAGCTGAGAGCACACACACAAGCGTGACCTCATCAGGTCGGATCTTCTCCCACTGCATCTGCCTGAACAGAACCAATGACTCCTGAAAACAACCCGAGCTAGCCAACCCTGATATCAAGCTAGTCCATGTCAGTACGTCTCTCTCACGCATCTCATCGAAAAGCTGTTGTGCAGATACCAAATCCCCACATTTACAGTACATATCAAGGACAGCATTGCCCAATTGAAGGTCCATCGCCAGCCCGAGCTCTTTTGAGTTCGAATGAAGCAGTCGTCCTCGATCAAGATCACCCAATTGAGTACATGCTGAAACCAAACTAACCATGGTCACTGTATCTGGCCGAACATCAATGGTTCGTGTCATCTCTTCGAACTGATCAAATGCCTCCTGATAAAAGCCTACATGGACATACCCTCCAATCATGGCATTCCATGACACAACATCTCGTAATGGGTTTCCATCGAACAGCTTGCGGGCAGCATCAAACGATCCACAATTCACATACATCTGAATCAAGGAATTGAGCACGAACACATCGGGTTCCAGCCCAACTTTCAAGATCTCAGCATGGAATCTCCTGCCCATATCTGGGGCCCGCAAGCGGCCACAGGCTGTCAACACAAATGGGAAGGTGAAATTATCAGGAACGACGCCAGATGCAATCATGATGTGGTAGAAGGACACCGCCTCTGATGGATTCCCCCCTTTTGCGTAACCTCTGATCATGGTGTTCCAGATGAACATGTCAGGTCGGTCGATCTGGGAGAAGATTTTCCGAGCGTAAACGAGATCGCCTGATTTGGAGATTGCGAGAAAGGAAACGAGCTTGCTTATAGCGTGGTTGTGGTCGAAAAGGCAGTTTCGAAGGAGGAAGGCGTGCGCTTGCTTGGATTTTTTTATGGTGGTGCAGTGATTCTTCAACCACTCTGTTGAGAGATTTTTGATGCATTTGGAGTGCGAGATCATCCCGCCATTGATGGTGATTTTTAAGCTTTCATGTTAGAAGCTAGAGATCGATGTGGATAAAAAGCGTGCGCGAGAGAGAGAGAGAAATGCGTTTTCTCAAAAATAAAATAAAATAAAATTTGAAATCTATATGAGCTTAACGGCTAGTGTGAAGGGTAGCGAAACTGAACGGCGGAGGCTGAGTTGCCTCTGCTCACATCGAAATTCCCGCAGGCAGAAACTACATCTACTTGGGTTTCACTGCACGTGAGGCAAAAAATGAGGTAGATAAAAAAATTTTAAAAAATTTAAAAAAAAAAAAAAAAAAAAAAAAAAAAAAAAGCCCGAGTGGATGATGGGACAAGAAATAATGGAATAACACCTTCGGTTCAAACAATGAAAATTTAAAATTTTAGAGTGCTAATATTTGTGCTTTTAATTCATCCAGTGAAGAATGCCCTTATGATCAGTTTAGACCTGTTTGGATTACTAATTTCCATGATAATATTAAGGCAAGGAAAAGTGCCTTCATGATAATCTTACTCATGGAAAAACATTAAGATGAATCATTTATTCATTAGAATGTAAAGAAATTTGTAATCATTACACTTTTTACTTAATTTAAACTTACAGTCAATGTACAAATATAATAATTTGACATTTAAAGTAATAAAAAAATGCATTGCCAGTCAATGCAAAGGAAGTCCATTGCCCGGGGTTAGTGGTGTGTTGAGGCCACCAATTTCTATAGGTCCCACCATGATATATGTGTTATATCTACACTGTCCATCCACTTTGTGAGAACATTTTAAGTAAAGGGCCAACAATAATGTAGACTTAAAGCTCAAATAGACTACACTTCAAAAAACCATGGACATAGAACGTTTACCATCGAAACTTCTTGGGGATACAAAAGTTTTGATCGAGATGATTTTTTTTCCCTTCATCCATGTTTGTGTGACCTTATGAACAGGTTGGATGACAAATAAACATCATGGTGGACCCTAATAAAGTTTCAATGGTAGGTATCACTATCTCCACCGCTTGCTGTGGTGTGGTCCACTTGAGCCTGGGATCTACCTCATTTTTTGGCCCTCCTTAAATGATCTCAAAAATACATGGACAATATGGATATAACACATATATCATGATAGGACACACGGAACTTGGTGAGAACATATTCAGCAGTCAAATGCAAATGTTCCGAGAAATATAGGTAAAGCATTTTATAATCAATGCATCTTTTCCTTACATTACCTTTGTTATTTGCATCGGCACTCACAGTAGACTTGCAAATTCAATTGCTATTTTCATCATCATTATTGTGATGATTCAATCAAACACGAGACCGTACATGTAATCAAGGGCTCGTATTTGGATTTCATGTGTGTGTATGATGTGAGGGCATGCCAGAGCCTATTCGATTCAATGTTTGATTGAACCTCTGGTGTCCCCCATATTGAATTAGATTAATTAGACACTGGACTCAATGATCTAGTTATCCTCTCAACCACCAATTATAATTGGCGATCATGCAATTTGTGAAATGGTAGAGGTTAGCTCTCTCAAATGGATTCTTTTTACCTTGTGTCAATGGGTTTAAGGACTTGTTCTTTCTACAATGCTTTAGCTTAATATTTCTCATAGGAATAGAGAAGAATAGATAAACAAAAGAATACAAAATAATAACAATATTATTAATATTTAATTGTATGGCTCCATTACAATCAACAAAGTATCGAACAACCAAAGACATAAGATAAACGAGAGATAAATATATGATTATTCTATCAGAACAAATGATCAACACAAATGAACAACAAGATGTGATCGGATGGGTATGATCACTTAAATTGGGACTCAGTTGATCATGATCCAACAACTTAATGTTACAGATATTTAATCTACTCTTATGGTACTGTAGCGGGAGCTGCTAGGCAGTAGCAATCTATACTAAAAATAGGTTAGGCTATGCTAGAAAGATAAAACTAAAAAGTAGATAAATATGTTTGGTATAGAACCTTGAGCTCTTCTTCACGTACTCCTTTTATAGCTTTTCGAGGTGGCAAAACATTTGTTGGGTTTCCTTACTAATCATGAAACATTCGCATTTACGTCGTGCTTTCCGAATAAGAAAATCTTCAGGATGTATCTAAAACCAATGGCTTCTAGGATCTTCTTCTTGTAATTAGTCCATTTACGAAGATCTCCATGGCCCACCAATTCAATTCAGGATCAATCTAGGGAACCTTAAGGGCTAATCACGGACCTGAAATCAATCATGGTCATTCATCTAATCAACCTCTATCGATCTCTTATCGAAGATGGGTCAAACTAGATCCTTCATCTAGTTCTTTCGTTCTATAGATTTCAATAGAACTACGGGCACATGATCAAGTCTTCAAATTCTCATATTCTTTTTATTTTGATTAATGTATGGCTTAGTACTTGATCTAACTATTGTTAATTTTCTTCTGATTTGGGTCCAAGGCATAATCAGGTTCACATAAATATCGGTCTAATCTCCTAATATTTGAAACTTTCTCGATCGCTACAAACTCTCTGAAGATCTTTGGAAAGATCTCTCATTTTGAAAAGACTACAAGAGATGGTTACACACGAGTATATCATAGCCAAATATGTGATAAGATCCATTCTCTTGGTGGGTCTTTTACAAACATGTAGGGTATACTATCTTATTAATTAGTGTTGTAGATTTGTACTACGGAATCACATAGATCTAGATCTAGGATAGTAATAAGCAATCACAGAAGAACACAAAGTTTTTAAGATGAAAAACCCTTGCGGGAAAAAACCACAACACAAAGCGACAGAAATCCACTATGAAAGAAATTACAAGAGAGAGGACTTACCTGATTTGAACAATCTCGAATCTTACCCTTGTTACACCCTTTGATAACCTTAGAACCTTTTTAGAAAGCTTTATAATTATTTCTCATATCCTAGAAAGGCCCTCCTGACACCTATTTATAATTTAGGCAACTTCCCTTTCGCACCCTTGCAAAAGGTAACTCAAAAACCCGCAGTCCGCATCAAATTCGGAAACGAATCTACGTAACTTCAACTGGTCGTACAAACTGCTCGACTGGTCGAGAGAACCCCTCGACCAGTCGTGCATAGGCCACGACCGGTCAAGCATCTCGGACCCCGAAATCATGTGCTCACTAGACTTTGAGTCGTGTAGAGCTCGACTAGTCAAGCCGCTTCCTCGACCGGTCGAGCAATACAAAAGTCAAATTTAAGACTTCTAACAACAATTGGCACATTAACCATGGCCATGTGACATCTGTCAAGTCGTTCTCCCAAACCTACCCATAACCTTCTGCACCTACGCATTAATAATGAAATGCCTAATGTTGAAGGAAAAAATCAAACAGAAATATTCTGAAAGTGTAAGTATAAATTCTGCTTGAATTAACCCAACACATGACAACCTTTCATTGATTCATGTTTAGGCCCTGAAGATGGAGCCTAAAAACTCACCATTTTTTATTACGTGGCCACTTAATCTTTGGATCACTTTGTTTTTTTTTTTGGCTAACGTCCTCGTATCCCCGAATGGCTAAAACCAGAGGGTAGATCCTCTAAAGGGTAGATCCTCTAAAAGACTTGGATGAGGTGACCAGCACAAGCACCTCACATGTGGTGATGTCGCAGGCGTATGTAAGATCCGAACGTTCATCAGACACAGGCTCCACAGGAAATGTTTCTTAAAAAAATAATAATAAATAAATAAATAAAACTGATCTTTCTAATCATCCGGTGGGCCACACTTGAACAGAGAAATCAATGATTAAAGGGAGGATAACGGACATTCCATTTTTAACACAAATATCTGGTACACCAGATAATTGGGACGACCCATCTGTAGACTAGAAAACATCAACCGAGAGGCTTACCTGACGAATGTCCTACATCTCACGCACATCTCTCACTTCAACTGTGGGGTGCAGCTGATGCATGGTGTCAGCTGTGACACATGTGCACGAGATGTTCCGCACCGAAAATATCTAGGGTCCACTCATCAGTCCCAGTTACACCCTCCAAATTCAGCTTATGGAATGACACTCTTTCCCAATAATCCGGTGTGGTCCACCGTGTGGATTGGTCCTTTTTTTCCCCAAGCGTTCTTTATTGTGGAGCCTACCTTTTGCAAGGCTCGGATGTTTTGCACAGGAGATGTTCTTTCTTGTGAAGCATTGCATTCAAAACCATGGTCCGGGTTTTGGACCTTTTTACACTGTGAGGCTCATACATTGAGGCTGGAACTACCAGAGCAAGCCCAAAGCGCGAGCCTGAGCCCAAAACATTTTGTTGGGCCCTGGAATGGATTAGAATTCCTATTTACCAAATGAATATTCGTAATAGATATTGATCGAGCGGTCCACGCATGCTTCACGAATTAATCATTTTGAAAAATGAAACCACTGATCTACTAACAAGATTCATGTGTTGCCTAGCCGAGGATTGGATCAGATTTTTAAGATAGAACAGGTACATTTGAAGCCTTGCCCCCAAGACAAGCATGTCCAAACATGATTTGCCTAGTGACTCCAACACATTATACCAGCTAACTAGCTGGTGTCAAAGCTCTATGGGCCTGTGATTGGCTAGCCAACTAGCCAGTGTCAAAGCGTTGTGGGCCCAGGAGGCGGTTTGGCTAGTGACTCCAACACCGGCCAGCTAGCCAATATTAAAGCTTTATGGGCCTAGCATGCGGTTTGGCTAATGACCCCTACACCAGCCAGCTGGCCGGTGTCAAAGCTCTTTGGGCCCAAGACACGGTTTGACCAGTTACCGGGGCCAAAGCTCTGTGAGACAGGATTTAGCTAGCGCCTCCAACACCAGCCGCTAGCTGGTGTTAAAGCTATTGGCTAGAAACTCCAACACCAGCCAGCTAGCTGGTGTCAAAGCATTGTGGGTCCACGACATGGTTTGGCTACTGACCCCAACACCCGTTAGCTAGCCAAGGCAGTTTGGGTAGTGACCCAACACTAGTTTACTAGCCGGTGTCAAGCGCTGTGAGCCCACGACATGATTTAACTACCTTTGACAAGTTAATGTCAAAATTCTATGCCCTACCATGATGTATTTGCTTTCTCCACGCCATCCATTCATTTCGCCGGCTCATTTTAGGGCAAGACCCAAAAAGAAGGACGACCTTACATGAAAACAGTTGACTGAATGTCTACCATTAAAAACTTCTTAAGTTCAATATAATTTTTATTTTCCATCCAACCGATTAAGAAAGCCACACAAACCTAAATGAAAGAAAAACATAAATATCAGTTTAATCTAAAAGTTTTCAACAGAAAGTGTTCTACCCTACAGTATGTTATAAAGAGGCTCACCTGAGATTCGGATCTACTTCATTTTTCGGCTCAGGTCCTGAAATGGCATGGATGAAAACATAAGCATCATGGTGAAGCTCACAAAGCTGTGACACCAGCTAGCTGGCTGATGCTGGGTCACTAGCCAAACCGAGGCAGTATGTCGAAAGGTGATCCAGCCAATTTGCAAGCGATGGAAGGAGGGCTTTGCGAGATATGTGAAAGATCCAAGCCATTAAGGAAGGCTTCATGCCACATGTGAAAGATCCAAGCCATCAACCAGGTAGAGTTAGGCAAGAATGAACCACGCCCAGCTCGAAAATTGATCAGGCCATACATGCCATGCCCAAGTCCGGCCGACTCATTTGCAAGCAATGGAAGGAAGTCTTCGTGCCACACGTGCAACATCCATGCCCTTGCTAACATATCAGACAAACATAAACATCAGGTGGCCCACCACACCGACCAAGTGGATGCTCTCTAACCAATTGTATTCTTCATCCAATTGTGGCCCACCATCAATATTGGGTTGGCACGTGCGACAACCTAAGCCAGTCAGTTGCAAAGGACAAATGTACAGATATAGAAGGCAGGAGAGGCTGGAAGGAAGATAATGGCGCACGTGGGATTCCTCTCCTCTTTCCCTTCTCCTCCCTCTCTTTCGCGTCTCAACCTCACCAAAAACCCCGGTCTCTACAAGCCATTCACGAGTAAGAAACTAGCGCTTACAACTACTTCTCTACTCCTTCGTCTACCATTCCTTTTCTCCTTCTTCTTCATGCTTTTCTCCGTCAACTGTAGTGGCAGCTCTGAGCGACGATCCCATCCGCGAGTGGATTCTCACAGAAGGAAACGCTACGCAGATTACAAGAATCAGCTCCATCGGTGGTGGTTGCATCAATCTCGCCAATCGGTACGACACAGATGCTGGTTCCTTCTTCGTAAAGACAAACAGGTACTATCGGAATTCCTGAAAACTGAACCGCCGGGTCATGTAGATCGGCATAGTCGAATCTGAGATGTAATTCGTACGCTTTGGTAGATTACCATGCGTTTGGATGCAATATTGAATTGAATTGTGATAATTAGGTTCATGATGTCGGAATAAGCGACTGAAATGTGGTAATGTTAACTGCATTTTCTGCTTCTCTTGATCATTAAACTTTGTGTTTGTAGTGTGTATCCAAACATGGGTTATGTATTGAATTGGATTGACTCAAATCACTTTTGACGCGTTTGGATGCACTATTGTATTGGAATTGCTATCATTCGTTCTAAGGAAGTGGAAATAACCAAATTGTAATTTCCTTCCTTCAGCATTCAAATGAGGGTCAATGCTTCAAATTGAAATTGCATTATTTGCAAGTTGAACTTGAAAGGGGCATAACGGCAGTCATTCTGGTTGGTTGAACCGCAATTCAATCCGCTTGTGCATCCAAACGCAGCATAAATATTCTTTTTTACAACTAGGTAGCCTTTTTTAGCCCTAAAATAATATTTAACTCCAGAGGCTTTCCAATCCTACTTGTGTGTGGAGCCCTGCCCATCCACATGTAGGCACACATTCAGACATGGAACCATGTGCAAGATCTGAGCTATCTGTCAGGTGAGACTCGATTATTAGATCTTTTTTCCTTAAAATTCAGGCCAGTTAACTCCTCAGGTGGGCGACAATCTAAAAGGGGGGGGGGGGGGGAAAATTACAAATCAACACTCAAAAAACCATTTCTCTTCTAGCAATTTATCTCTTCTGTTACACTGGCCAAAAAGGTCTCTTCTGTTACACTGGCCAAAAAGACTAAGTGAAATAGCCTAATTTAAATGGTATATCCTACCCGATAAAAAGCCTTGATCTTGCACACATGTGCATTTGCCGGTGTATTGATGGGCAGGTTCTCGCATGTGTGGGCTTAGCAAAGCTCCTTATTGTAAACTGATCCTTTCTACATGTGGAGAGTAGTTTTATGTATGAGAAAAGTTTAGATTCTCTTGCTATTATTGTAACTGAAACAGGAGTATTGGGCCGTCGATGTTTGAGGGAGAGGCTCTTGGTTTAAGTGCAATGTTTGATACCAAGTCAATACGAGTGCCTAAACCTTTTAAGGTGGGGAAAACTCCAATATCTTTTTAATGGTGGAAATAGCTGTATTTTACTAAGCTGATTTCATCTTTGTTTATGCATATATATTCTTAGACACAAAAGCTTAAGTCTATTTGTTTTTTTAAGTCATGTAGGTTGGATCCTTACCACTAGGTGGCTCCTATATCATCATGGAATTTGTTGAATTTGGCTCATCCAGAAGCAGTCAGGTGAATTGTGCTAGACCTGATGAAAACTTGCAACGAAAAATCATGAAGTTTTCCTGATCATTATCTACCAACAGTCCGTACTAGGTAGGAAGCTCGCTGAAATGCATAAAGCTGGGAAATCTGACAGGGGGTTTGGTTTTGATGTTAACAACACGATTGGCAGGTGAAATATTTCAAATGATTTTTTCAACATTTTAGCATGTAGATTGGTAGATACAACTTTGAGAAATGCTATTGATTCAGCTCTTAGTATAGGAGTTTGATGCAGCTCCTCAGTACTCATGGGAAATGTGTGGTAATCTGACAGGCCACCACATAGATGGGCTAATGGCCAAGATCACAGCAATTGGACAAGGCTGACCATCCAGTTGTAAGGAGTTTTCCTGGTAGAATGTGAATCTATGTGTTTGTTTTGCAAGCCACTATCACAGGGCTATCCCAGTCCAATCCATTTTCTTGTGGAATATGGTGTATTGGCACATCAGATCAACAGTCTTGATTGCCATACATGTGTTCGATGTGTACTGTGAGGAGGAAGTTGCATTAGAGCTTCTAGACACTAACTGCATAAAGTGCATTTTTATACAACTAATTGTTTCTTATGAACCATCCATGCTTCATTTATTTATTTTGGCACCCATAATCTTCTCTTGGTTTGTATGGATTCGTTGGGGTATGAAGGCCAAAATAGTTGAAGCTCTATGTTGATAGTTGATACTGTCATAGTATTCATCATTGCTTCTTTTACTCTCAAGCTATAATCTAATGCATTCATATGTGTTCTGCTATAGTACTCCCCAGATAAACACTTGGTCATCAGATTGGGTTGAGTTTTTTGCTGAGCATAGATTGGGTTACCAATTAAAGTTGGCACGGGAAGAATATGGAGATTCCAACATTTATGAGAAAGGTATAGTACAGGAAATGGTAGGTATTTCTCAGATAGCTGTGGTATCATGTTATTCATGCGGACTGAAATGTTTAACCTCTTTAAAACAATTTTTTGTTCAAGGTTGTTGGCTTGTGCAATGATATGAGTTATAGATTGTAAATGCAAATGACTTTCACCTTTCGTCTAAAAGTTATGGACAACCATAAGTGCTTGTTCTATGCTTGAGATTTGTAAGACCACAAGGCACACCCATCTTTACACACAGCAAGCTTGCCAACCTGGCAAGTTTGTGTGACATCTGAGCAGTGCATAAGTTGGCCCTGTATGAAGAAGACCATATGCCAAAGTAAGGATGGTTCAGTCATCAGGTGGGTCACACCTATTAAAATAAGAACAGACTGTTTAAGAAAACTTTGGCATCCACAGTTAACATTCACACCTGCTCGATGTGTGGGTTGGCATAATATTTGTGTGTGGTCATCTCCATGGCAGAGCACTGACTTATACACTTTTTTTTTTTTTTCTGGTCAGTAAGCTGGGATCAGACCTTAGACCTCAATGTTCAAACCACTGTCTACCATTGAGCTATGGTCTTGAACCCAGCTCATGCATTGTTTAGATGTCCCACATGCTTCAGGTTGGCACATGTGCTTCTCATGAATGTGCATGTAGAGAGGGGTACATGTGGGGTTATCAATCCCCCTTATGATTATAAAGCTATAAATTTACTTGCATCCTGAGTTCTACTTCCTGTTATTCACATACACATAAAGCTGGTGTAACTTGTATATTCATGTTTCAGTGTCAAACATTGTCACACATGTCACTGTTAGACACTCTGACCAGCATTCACCGCTGGATGTGGCAACCCAAGAAACTGAAACTGACATGTGCTTACTGTTAATTGAACAGCTTGATATCATTATGCCCAGATTAGCTCATCTCAGTCTAAAATATTGAGAAACATATCCAAATAATACAAGGACACTACAACATACAAACATGAAAAGTAATTCTGAAAACAAGGCAAGATATTCAAGGTTTTATTATGACAACTTCATCAATGTGTCCAACACACCCACCTGTGGCAGTGATTTTTTAAGCAGACTGTTCTTGTTGCATAGATAATAAGTTCCACACATGCTGTGTTTCTTTCCACAGGTGTTTTCTCCTCCCTTTCTGCATGTCTTCTTAGGAAGATTGATTGGTTCTTGCTTTCTGGTCATTCCGTATCTAACAGGTCAGAGACTGATAAAAAACCTCAGATCACTTTTCGAAAATGTTGAAATAGAACCATGCTTGCTACATGGAGACTTGTGGAGTGGGAACGTCAGCTCTGACAAGAACGGAGAGCCCGTTATACTCGACCCAGCTTGTTATTGTAAGTTTCATGTCTTGTAATCCAGATTTCCTGGGTGACTGGGTATTAAGCTGAAGAACCCAACGCTTTATTAGTGCCTGAAGAATATGGCAGTCCACTATTTTGGATCATACTGCAATGAAAATGGTGCTGGCTAGCCATTCACAGTACTGATATCATAATCACACAATTCCTTATCATGGAAAGAATCATTACTGGATGCATATAGCTAGAGCACTTACCCTTTCTTTTTCCTTAGATGGACACAACGAAGCAGAATTTGGAATGTCGTGGTGTGCTGGATTTGGAGGATCATTCTACAATTCCTATTTTGAGGTATCCTTATTTCTGATGTCTAGAAAGTTAAGAATAACTGATATGAGTGCAGGAATATGCATATGCACTCGTATGTATATATGGGATTTGTAGCTTCGATATTGCATATTAGCGAGCTTTATCCTTGACAACACAACTGGGGAACATATTCCAGATTGTTTAATTGATGATTCAACTTTTGCATGAGCCCAAAAAAGGACGAGTGGGTGACTTCCGAACAACCACCGACTCTTAGATGCAACATGCACTGTGATGGTGTGGTTGATGATGCTCTTCTTCAACAATTGATGCATTCCCAATTGATGGGCCACCTCAGCTTTTGCTTGTTGTCTTATGTGGTCATAATAATAATCCGTAGTTAGGGCCTGCTCGGGAAGACCATCTAATTCTCCGGAAAGGATCAGTTGAAACCCCCTAATGGTTTCTGCGAGACCAACATATTTTCCTGGAGAACCAGTAAATACTTCTGCTACGAAGAAGGGTTGTGATAAGAAACGCTCAATTTTTCGTGCTCTTGCTACGGTTAAACGATCCTCTTCAGATAATTCGCCCTCCTTGCTAGTTTCTTTTCTGGTGACTTTTGTTCACCATGGCATGGCATGATAACCATCTCATGTCATGGGTGACTTTCAGTATGGTAAAAGCACCCATTTCTTCATGGAGGGTGGTTTAGAAAATACTGGACCTGGTCCAACAAAAACTCTTGCTTGTTTGGTTGAATCTAGGCTGGCCTTTAGATGATCTGGTTCTTCTTAGTTGTTACCATCTTATATTGTCATGATGTTCCATGCAAAATGATTAAAACATCTTTATGAAGCGAGGTTTTTTAGACCAACGAAGGAGACGAAATCAATAGCAAGATAGTACAATGCAACTGATGAGGATCTCTATTTGTTATTGGAGATAATTCTTTCCTGTTCTGAAAAATTCACATTTGTGATGGAATCTTTTCTTGCGCAGGTGATGCCAAAACAACCAGGCTTTGAGAATAGGAGGGATCTGTATATGCTATACCATTACTTGAATCACTACAATCTGTTTGGTTCGGGATACAGGTCGTCTGCCATGTCTATAATAGATAACTATCTGCGAATGTTAAAAGTTTAAAGGTTCAATGCAGGATTCTGGTTTGTTTTGTACATGTTACATTTAGAAAAGCTTTAGGTTATCCATACATGTTTATGCATGTAAATTTTATGTAGTTTTGTCAGTCAGACAAGGTGCTTTAACAGCATTTGGACTTGCAACTGGGCTTCTGACTGAATTGTTTCTGAATTCTGTCAGAAGTGGGCTGTGGACTGCTGCTTATGTGTATGGGTTGTTTGAACAGGACAAACAATGATTAAATTAACCTTTGCATGGTTGAAGAGATGATCACCAAGAATTGATATTTACACCCAATTCCTCAATACATGCACCCTTATTCTGCTTTTGGCAATACAAAAGTACCAAGCTGTAATTTTGTAGTACCAAAACATGGTGAGAAGAGGGTGGACGTATGAGAAAAGAGAGGCTGTAGATGGTGACTCCCATGGTTTCTCTTTGGTTCCAACATTCATAAATGATGAAGGTTCTTAAGCATATATAGGAAAGTTATCCTCATTTGTAACACACCTGAGAAGGTTTTTAAGTCTATATAAGGAAGTTTTAATGCAATACAAGCCTTCTGTCTTCTAGTCTCTCTAGTGTGTCTTCTCATCTTCCAAGTGGACTTGGGTGGTCAGCTAACTCACTCACGATGAGACTATGGTTGCCACACAGTCCATGCATGGGGAGGCACATAGGCTGTTGACATAATGCTGCTGCCATTGATGATTGACTTTCATGCACCTCAGGGATCATATGACAGTAAAATGACCTAGTCTCAAAAGTAAATAACACTTACAAGTCCCGTTCTATACAAATGGAAATAGCACCTATGTGCTAATGGGTTCCATGGGCAACCAAGTCCCACGAATAGTACTTGCAACAAGTTTCAGTCATTTCTGAGAACAATCAGGCAGGCCAAGCAGTTCTCTGGAATAACTTCCCAGATGTTCAAGTGAAAATTGAGTTACTCTTTGAGAGTACCAAAGTTCTAACATACAATACTACATTTTATGGGAATACCAAGAAAAGCAAAGGTATTGTTACAGATAGCATGTCTGCAGTCCTGCTCCAGATTCCCGGATGAAGATGCATGGAGATGCGCTTTCTTTCTTTTTTTCCTCTTCTTTTTTTCCCCCCCCTTTTTTGCCAGCAAGCTGTCAGGAGCAAAAACCATAGCAATGATCTTTTTGCGGTATACGTGCAAACAGTCGCAACAATTAAATATGGGCTGTGTAGATTAGCTGCTTTCATCCATCATTGATATTGAATGAATCTGACATAGCTTCAACAACGAGTTAGAAGGATGTGCCTGTATTCCTGTGGTGAGGCAGTGGTACAAACCAATCTTCTCAAGCAGGCTTGGTACACTATACATTTGTAATTAAATTATGCAATCTCACAAAATCATCTAAGGTAAGCTCCCCCGGTCTTGACTGCAAGCAATCGTGAGTATGCAATAAGTAAATCAGCATGTCTGTAATATAAGCAAAGAAATTGATAATGTTACCGTAATAGATACTTACTGTAACTGGCAGGCCTGCATTCTCGAGAGCTTTTTCAATCTCAAGAGATGTGCATATATGCTGCAGCGATCTGCGGAGCATCTTGCGCTTCCCATTGAAGGCAGAATTTACCTAAATTAAGTAATGACAAATTGTCAAAAAATAAAAGAAGCTTCTCAAATAACTTAAAGGTGACAACAGGATACAATATATGAAAGTCCCCTTGAAATAGCAAAAGATTTCATCCAGTAGAACAAATCCCAGAAACAGCAAAAGCTTAAACATGTTTTGCAAATTGGTTTTTGTGTATTGAATCATTCACGACTATTATGGGGTTGAATCGTGCCATATTGGCCCTGTATCAGGCTGTATCAGACCAATATAAGCTGATACAGCCTTATCATTCATGGAAAATACCAGTATATATCCGGTGATACAACCGGTGTCGGATGATATGTCAAACCTTGAGCTTACATGATGCACTGCATTTCCGAGTTATACAATGATAACTCAAGTTCAGTAATTACATTTTTTAGTCCATCCAGTGATAAATTGCACAGTAATTGTATATGTGATTCAATTTATTTTTAACATGTTAGGGGAACATGCATCTTGTAAAATTATTTCAATTATCCCAACTGATAACAAATGCAGGTAATCTATCCTACACTCACAATTTTTCAATGTTATGTTGTGGCATCCTCAAATCCACAAATCAGCTGTTCTACCATAATTTGAAATGCCTCCAAAATATCACATGCTAATTTTTGTCTGAGTGCTGCAAGATAATAGCGCGCAAGCTTAGCATAAAAAATGCTTTTTTTCCTGAAAATCTTGATTTTCTTCAAACCCTGTTTGCTAACCCACAGAACATTTCACAATTATTGTAGTTGCCCATTTGGGAAAATTATCAGCGATCTACAATAATAATAATAATAAATACCATATTTAGTGCCTTGAAATCCAACACCAAATTTATAGAAGACTCGTGCAAGTACAGAATGCACAAAACACCTGGCAGAAATGGTATGAACGGTATCGATACACATGTTTGCGTGCATGCGTGCTATATATATATATATATATATATATATATATATATATATATATATATATATATATAAAATGACAAAACAATCTGCATAAAGAATTGAGAATAAGCAGGGATGAGTACCAACCATTGAAAAGAAACTTTTAGCTGAAGCAACTGGTGGATAGTTTGCAGCTTGCTTTAGTTTGAATGTAACCACAGCAGCATCAACCTGCACAGGGACAGACACTAAGATCAATGGTCATTCTCAAAAAACTGAGGACATGCTTCAATTTTCCATTCACTTGAAGCACCCACGATCCGCGCTAAGGGAATGTTTGTTTTTTCAATCACCTCAGTAAAGGAAAGAAAGTGGGTAATGATTGCAATTTGCTTTACTTGTGTGGTGATGTCAAGTACATTTGATCATAATGATGACATGCTTTCATTGTTAGTTTTAACCATGAAATATTGTTGAGATTGGGATTTTATAATGTAAAATTGTAATAATTACAAATGCATTTACCTCTCTCCTATTACATATGCATTTGACCCTCAATTTATTTGTCCTAATACTTGTTTAAACAAACATTGGAAATTAATAAAGATGGCCCACTTACATTACTTTATCATGGAATTCATAAAAACAAACAGACCCTAATATTGGCTTGTTGGATTGGTCGAATCCAGTAAGTAATATGCAAAAGAAAACATTTTCTGCAGATGTGACATTTACTGCCAATTGCAACAATAATGTAACCTATAGAAAAAAAAAGTTTTCCTAATAAAAGGTTATTCATTTTCCTTCAAAAAAAAAAAAAAAAAAAAAAGCTTGAGAATCCTCATTTCCACACTTTCTATGAGGCAGATTTCACTTTTTGACCGTTGACTATTCCACATTTCCTTAGAAATCACATAAACTAAAACAACCTTTTCAGGATTCTTTTCCACAGATTTCTTTATCCATGGTTTTCCTCAAAAATGATGTTTTCCTTTCTAAATCTACTTTTTGTATTCTACCAATCCAAACAAGTATCATCATTTTCCCTAAATTTATCATATCGGAAACTCATCCCCACAGATTTGATGTGTGGGACCCATTAATTATTTCAGAAACTAGCATGTTTTTTTTTTTTTTTTTGAGAGGTAACGATGATTTGATTAAAAAAAAGGATCAGCATGCTGAGAAAGCGAGAAGAGATGTAACTCTGTACATTGTCAATGAAAAGCTGCTGAAAAGTAAATCTGAAAACAAAGCTCTCTAACACAGGTCCTAGGGAACAGGGGTGAGGAAAAATCCATATGAAGGATTCTGTCAATGCACTTTTAGAGAAATCTGGCGTATCTTGGATGGAACGACACTGCATACTATGATTCATGCAACTGCGCTAATAAAGATGAAAAAATTACGTACATTTGGTTGAGGGAAAAAATTTGTCCTTGAGACCTTGAATTTGTATTCAGGATCTGGAAAAGAAAAAACAGAAATGGAATCTTAGTAGTAGAGTGGTCATAAACAATACAATTTGATGTGGTTGACAGATATATCAAGATAGGCAATAATTTCACATTTTTATGCAGTGATAACTAGTAAAAGTCAAAATAGGAGATCTAGAATCACCATCCATAGGGTACAAATCAATAGATCAGAGAACAGCAATGTCTAAGTGTCATCATTCTTCTGTAAGAACCAGTTCTACCATATTGTAACATTAAAGTAAAAGCCTACCCGAGTAGAAGTTCACAAAAATATTTATGGGCCGGTACTCAGATGTCCCCAAAGAAGCATCTACCAACCGTAAAGCAGTCTCATCCTGAAAGTTTTGCCCATTCTAATAGTAAGCAACAAAACCCTTCTGAAATCAATCACAGAATCCTAATGATAGTTAAAGTATTCACAATATAATTGAGGTTTAATGATCTTCATGCACGTATAGCCCACCCGATCTACATGCCAGCACACGTGCTCTTTGGCACATGTATGTGAGGTCCAAGTTGTCCATCAGGCAGGCCTCACAGGGCTGATGCTAATGACCAAAAAATAGATGGGTCCAATCATCAAGTGGCCACATATTATGGAGTAAATTAATGGTTACAAAAACTTCTTTTAACCATCCATTTGTTTTGTACATTGGCTCACCTGATGAGTGGACCAGCCTGGTCTTTGGACAGTGCATCAACAACATGGGGTCCCGATGGGTGGCATGGATGTTTAGCAGGTCAACATGGCACATTTGCTAGAGTATAGATGGGCTGGGTTGTACACGCATGTGGGACTAGCAAACTTATATATAACTAGCATTTAGCATAATTAAAAGTGGAAAGCTGGAAAGGTAGCACTTCACACCTGAAGCAAAAGGACAACTTCAGAAAAAATGTCACCCATCGGAAGAAGAAGCTTGACAACATCTGTGCTTATATTGAAAGGTATATTGGAGACTACCTGCAAGTTTCGAGTAGGTTATTACCAGATGGTTTTTCCATAACATTAAAAAATTAAACTGAAGAAATTAGACGGTTGATTTCTCCTTATTTAATTTCAGAAAGATGCTCTCATCCTCATTGACCATCCACCAGCCTGTTAGTTGGAAGCAGCATTTTATTGTAAATGCTTATTCAGTTTCTTTTAGATTAATTCCTAGATAAGCCAACTCCTTGGCAGATTGTTTGGCTACATTTATATAAATAAATATATTTGTAAGAATGAGTAGCATATCTAGCCTCGTGAAGACAATTCTAAGATCCCATACATATGTTCAAAGCCAACAAACCTGCATATGTGCAAGTCAGAAAAGTACAAGTATACTACCGCCATTTATTTCTGTTGCAGAGCCTTAGTACTGAAAGGCATTGTGGTGCCAAAAAGCTCACAGACAGCATGGGAATGCTTGCAAATGTAATAAGAACAGTGGGTAGGCAATGCAACAGTATAAGGAGCTAAGATAGATGACAGGGTCCTGATGCATCAAACATTAATAGTTTTCCGATGTATCAGTTTGTACATGTAGCAGCTACAGCTTAGGATGCCGAGTGTTGATTTGAGTACAGCTATCCATGAGTTGTGTTCAGATAGGGTACCATATGTGAGGTACCATATCTACATCCGACACCCATAAGTTCTTGTCCAGTCTAGTATCAAGAATGAATTAGGATTCAGAAAGGGGTTTGGGTTCCAAATCAGATCTAACTTTGGTCTAGATTTAAGTACACTTTAGGATCCAGAAACCAGTCCATAACAGAAACATGCCTTTTGTAAGGTTCTCAAATAATAAGCATAATTAAATAACAAATAAAACTAAGAATTAAATATGTGTGACCAACCGGACCACTACTCAAGCCTAACACAACCAATAATCAGGCCCAAAATGTAGATCCAAATCCAAACCAATCAAAATATAGGTTACTTGTATATGGACTAAAAAGAAATTGTGTTTTCTTTGCCTCATTAAGAGCATCGATGGGATAATGAGGCACAAAGTAACCATCTGCAATTTTATTTTTTTTATTTTGAAAGGCAATATTCATCTGTTGAAAGACGCACAGAGTAACCATATCTTTTCAAGAAGTAAACATATTCAAGAGGATAGTGCATAGAGATTACTCACAAAGAAAACAGAGAGGAAATGTCCAGAGTTCTCACTTTTGCATAGTTTGAATCACTTCCCACAGTCTCTCGACTTTCTAACAAGGAGCTCAAATGGGAACGAATGTAACATTTTGTGAAGTCCTCTTGCAAAACCTACAGAGATCACTTTGAGATCTTCAGCACATTTTCAATCAAAGTATTAGCATAGGAATCCAAAGAATGCCGTGGCTCAATCTAGTTACATTTAGTTGTAAGATACTGAAACTCAAGAGCAGTAATCAAGAAAAATAGGGAGTAATCAAGATGGTTGACAAATATTGTGGATAATCTGTAACAATTTAAAGATGATGAATTAGAGAAGAGGTCAATAGCATGCATATAAATTAACACTCATTCCCCATGTTTACTACGAAAAAGGTATCCTAATGAAAAAGGTTCGAGATTGCTTATTAGATAGATTCCATAATGGCTCATCACCTCCCTCTTTTTCAGTAGGCAAACCAGGGTTGAACCAATGATCTCAAGGTGGCGACACAAAAACTTGAGACCATCATTGTCATATAGATCTTATCCCAACTAATTGGGGTTGGCTGCACAAATCCTGTTCCGCCATTCCACTCTATCGAGGACCATATCCTCAGTTAAGCCACTATCTATGAGTGACCAGGTTAGAACCAAGTAATGCAATTCTTGAAGGTTTCATAGCATAAACACCACTGAGGGATTTTCAGACCTAACAAGGTATAAGATCCTGAAAAGACACATACAATTCTCACATAACATTATTTCAGGCACCCTGTTAGTGATTGTAATACAAATCTAGCATGATATCACATCAGTCCCAACAACTGTTGTGACCAAGTGTGCATGAGATACAGTGCCAATAACATGCAGTGATCACTCATAATAACAATTTCAGAAGAAACCAGACTAATGTTTCCAGTAAATTTTCCAATAAAAATGAAATGATTAAAGGTGCATTTGGTTACATCAAATATCATTATTTTTCATGATTAATGCCAAATGTAATGAAATTTCATGATATTTGGTGCAATCAAATGCAACCTAAATCAATTTGACTTCTACTTTGTACATCAAGGAACTCAGCTAAACATAAACACGTCAACATCAAAAAAATAGTTACAATTTTTCACATTGCAACTTCAAACTTTCATTTAATATACAACAATAAGAATTACCATCAGTCGATCTGTACCCTCGAAGCGGTCCCTTACATGCATGGCCATATGTTGATCCTACACAACCCAAGCAAATATTGTATAGTAAGTGCACGTCATGGTGAAAGACAAGTAAATTGGCGATCAATGGACTTCAAAACTAAGTGGAGCAATTCACTAAAAGAACTCGGGGAGAAATTTTTTGCAATAAACATATTTGGTTCCTTCATTTATTATAAAAGGTATTCTTTTCTGTTATTTTTATCTGGTGAAAAGAAGAAAAACCTCAAAAAAGAGCAATGAGCAGCAAATGGTAAAACCAAATAACATGTCCATGGATGCATCAAACTTTAACTCTCTATCTGCCATGGGATTCATCCCCTGTGAACCAAGGTTCATAGTATTGGCCAAAACTGATATATTTCGCCCGGTACATACCAGTTTTGGCAGGACACAATACAACACCCACCCAATACTGATATATACGGAGTGACTCTCCTGTATTCCCTATGCATCAACAAGTCAGGACAACCAACACATACCGAGCTGCCTCTGTACATCTCGTCCCAAACAGACCTATTTCTTTTCTTCTTCTTTTTCCTAGTGCATGTAGGATCCATTGATCAATGATCTAGACCGTTGATCAGATTATAATGGACAGTGACTATAACATACCCCTAAAAAATTGAAAAATATGACTGAATTATATTAAAAACAAAAAGGAAAGAACAATACAAATCAAGAAGGGACACCAAGATGGCGACCCAAGGGTACCCAAGGAAGCACAAATTACAATCCTTCAATTTAGGAACACAAGTGGCCCATTCAATAACCATCTTCCTTGCCCTTAAGGAGATGCTCTCAACCTGCACATGTTGTTAAAACATCTCGCTTTCCTTCTTCCCAAATCGCCCACCATATAGCTAGAAGCACCATTCTCCATAGAGTTGATCTTTCTTTCCCAAGATAGACCCCAATCCATGAGGCCAAAGCACTAACTACCAAATCCAGGGTGACCCACAACACCTGGAAGCGACAAAGAATATCAGCCCAAGATGCTCTAAAGAAAGACTAAAGAGCAATGCAAGAAGAGATGATCCATCAATTCTTTGTCTCACATACACATAAGGTAAATATTTGGAAGCAAAATCCCTCTCTTTCGAAGATTGTCTATGGTCAGACTTTTCATCCTCCCCACCAACCACCCAAAAGCTACAATTTTCAAAGGGACATTAAGATGCCAAAAAGGGCACAAACTCACCTCCTGAAAATGATGCATGCCTCTTGACAAGAGGGAATAGAAAGATTTAATTGATAATGATCCCAACTTATCAGCCAACCACACCATTTTGTCTAAGTTGGAAGTGGTAGGGGCAAAGAGATGTGTTAAAATCCCTTGATATACATTGATACACCATCCTCTAATGGCTCGAGCTTTTAGATCAAGTGGTTGCTTGACATGATATCAGAACAAAAGGTCATGTGTTTGAATCCCAAGAGCAACAAATACGCCTCCGTGATATGTTCTCCCACGGGGAGCCAAGAAAATCAAGTCCAGCCCAGGGACCAAGAAATCAAGCCCAGACTGCTTATGGTATGAGTGTCCCTCCACCCTTGCCTAATATGTTGTGCGAAGCTTCACCCCGCACGTGTGGGGGAGTGTTAAAATCCTTTGATATACATTTATACACCATCCCCTAATGGCTCGAGCTTTTAGAGCAAGTGGTTGTTTGACAAGATGAATACGCTCAAGGACACTAGCAAACTTGCTAACTTCTTTGTCTCGAAGAAAATGCCTGCATGGAGGCTCCCAAACGACTGCCTCCCCAATAGGGGAAAAACAGTCCACCACCATGACATCCCAAACCGGAGCCAACCGATAGATAGCAGGGAATTCATCTTTCAAGAGAGAGGATCCCACCCAAATATCCTCCTAAAATCTAACCTTTTCTCCATTACCTACCGAAAAACCCACACCTTCCAAGAAAGCCTATTCAACGGCTTGGAACCCTTTCCAAAGAGTCGGAGGTCCTATAGATTGATGAGGCTCTAGTCCACCAATCCCCACTTGAGGAACCATATTTGCTCTTGATTACCCTCCTCTAGAGAGCTCCCTCTTCTTCTCTGAACCTCCAAAGCCACTTCCCGAGCAACGTTGTGTTCATGGTCTTTAGGTCTTCAATCCCTGCTCCACCCTCATAAGTTTTACACACTTCCTCCCAACTTGCTAAATGAATCTTCTTTTTCTCTTCTGCCCCTTTCCACAAGAAATGTCGTCTCAAATTTTCAAGTCTGGATAATATCTTAGCCGGACATTTGAAAATCGACATAAAATAAAGGGGAAGATTTGACAGAACCACCTTGATAAGGGTGATGCATCTAGCAAGCGAAAGATACCGCATTCGCCATAAAGCCAACCTCTTTTCAGATCTTTCCACCACCTTGTCCCACAGAGCCCTGAGCCCTAAAATTGCACTAGTCCATTCTTTAGGTGGGCCACACCGTTAGGAAAAACATGCAAAATTTTTTATTACCTGTCAAACTGTTTTATAAACTGTAACCATCCTTACAAGTGAACTAGCCTATTTTTGTACAGCTGCATATTCACATTTGGGCCCATAGCCTATTTTTGTGCAGCTGCATATTCACAGTAGGGCCCACCTGATGGACAGATTGGATCTTGTACCTGTGTGCCATGATGGCACATCTGATCGTGTGCACAGGGAAGCATGTTTCAAACTTGAAAAAGAACTTTAATTCTCTAGCAAAGTGTGATGAATGATACCCATGCACTTAGAAATTGCATACATGGCATACAAGTCATTCAAATTAAGCTTACCAAATCATGCATCTCAATCTAGAAGTGTCTTGAATAAAAAATTACACTCATTTGCTTATATGACTACTGGATTGGTGGACATTTATTGGATGGTTAAAATTGAAAAAAATAAAATCCAATGGTCTTATTTTCACAAACATGTGTCCAAGAATCGGAGGTTTTCGGACTGTGACTTAGCAACAATGGGTTCCACAATTACTAAGTTTAATTTCAGTTAATGCATGCCAGATATACAATTTCTGAGTGCCTGTGCATCAAGCGTAATACTCTGCCAGAGTATCAAATAATCGCCTGCGAGAATTGTTAGCAAGGCTTTAAATTGGTGTACTTGATATTGTATCGTTCACCATTGATACGGCCCTGTATCGCCCCACATCATGCTGTTTCGGGCCAATACAGCAGAATCGCTCAGTGGTAATACCGTTGTATATTGGGTGATATGTACTGGTTTCGGACGATGCTTTAAACCTTAATTGTTGGCGGGTGCAAGTATATAAGAAGTAAATGGCTTTATATATATATATATATATATATAATTCAAGGCAGATGTCCTTATATAGATCATTGTCATTAATACGAAAACCCACTCTATGTTAAAAAATAATAACAATAATAATCTCATTCCAGAATCTTTGACTGTTTCGTATGCAAACACTTGTATTTACAACGTATATGCCATACGATGGTAGTGGGTGACGATGTGATTAGGATTAACCCAATTGTTGGGTGGATGCCTTGGATTCTACAGAGTCTGGGAGATGAAGCATGACTCTATCGGTCAAACCGAACTGCCCAGTCAGAAGTCAGGAGTAAAGCAGGACTATGTCGGTCCGACCGACAGTAAGTTCAGCCCAACCGATGGTGAATTCAGTACGACCGACGGACTTTGACTCCGTTACGTGGTTTTGTGTAAGTCGGGGTATTTAATTCCTTATTCGATTAGGGCTTTGTGAGGACAAGTGTTTTCTCTCATAGGGTAAGGTCCTTACATTGAGAGAGGGTTTTCTACACTTGTAAGGACTTGGGAATGGATTTTTTTTCTCAATGGCTAGGGGTTTTCTTAGGGTTATGCATTGCAATGGGAGATCAGATTGCTTATGTAATCGGAGAAAGGGAGTGGTGTAACTCGAAGGTTTCGATTATAGTGGAGATTTCTGTCGCTTTGTGTCATGGTTTTTCCTGAAAGAGTTTTCAAAATAAAATCATGTATTTGTGATTGCTTGATTGGTTTATTCTATTTTGATTATTCTATCTTCGTTGAACGTGCTTCCGCAAAGTGCAGGATTGACAAGTGGTATTAGATCCGAATTTATAATATCTGGGGTTGATCAGGGGTTTACTATAGGCTTGGAATTACAACACCAGTAAAACAGTAAACACAAGGTATAGCAAACCAAATGCCTGATAAAATAAAAGAGAAAAATCCATAGCCATCAAAAACAACCAACTAAAGTTATAGCTACGAGAGGCCCCAAACCTTTTCAACTGCAATGACTGTTGCACCAGCATTTAGAAGGACGTTAGTCAAAGAACCTGTTCCAGGCCCAATTTCAAGGATAACATCTCCATCTTTAACTTCAGATACACTGGCAAGCTGCTCGTTAATGGAAGAGTTCAACATGTAATGCTGCATTGACACATCATACAGGGCTGTCAGGTCCTAATGTGAAAGGAAAATGCTGTTTTGTTGAGCTAAAACCATTCAATTCCAATTCAAAAAACAGAAACACATATCTAGGATACCAAAAAATAAGAATTCAAACATAGCCAGGCATAATATCTAATAGTGGGTCCTTTAAAATTCACAGCAAATGGAATAAACCAACAAACAAATAATGCAAGAAATATCATTTGATCCACAGTTCCAATTGTAATTTTAGAAAGGAAAAAAAAAAAAAAGAAAAAAGAAAAAAAGATTAGTTTGAATTATAGACTATAAATTAGACAACAAGGATACAGTTCCCAGTCAAGAGAAAAATCACAAACAGCCACCGAATGCGAACTTTCACATACAGCCCTTTTTTCCTGTCAACATCTTGCATGTATAGGACACTTTCCCTTCTTCCCATTTTCCATTTACTCATTTCATTACAGCCATTCCAGTCATGTAACTGTAACATCAGTTAAACCATGCGAGAAAGAAATTATCAACCTCACCAGCTAAGACCGCTTGAGTGACGCTGGGTCCCATATAAAATCAGAGAAGCTTGAAACCCCTGTTTGCAAGTGTTGTTTTGAAAAGATGATATTCAAGTCGATTCGGCGGCAGTTCAATGTCATCTTGTCTAGATTTTTTTTCTTATTTCTTCAAGATTAGGACATCCTTAACTCCAAAAGACGATTTGGTTCATAGCTCGGTAAATGCAAAAATAAATAAAATAAAATAGAGAGAGAGGGAATTTGGAAAAAGGGAAGGAATGGCAACCTGGCCAAGAGACTTTCTTGGAGTGCGGCCTCTGGATTTGAGAACTTTGAGAGTGGCGTGATAATCATCATCGCTTCTACCACCAGCAGCGCAGATGCATCTGCCTTTGGGCAGTTTAAGAGACGGAGCGCGGAGCCGAAATCTCCGAGTCGTCGTTGATGGATGGGATAAAGAAAGAGGGTGGATAGATTGCAAGAGAAAAGGCATTGCTGTTGATTACTAGAAGAAGATAGCAGATTTCATGAACCGGCTTCTTTTCTTCTTCACACGCCTGCTTAAACCGGTTCTGAGGGAAGGAGACTGAAACTGAAAAGTGAAGGAATGGATTAAGGGAGATGAATATCTGTTTGTCATGAACGGTATGGTAGCCCGCGGGATTTTCATTCAATCTCGGGAGTACGGTGGGGGGATTTACACGTGGCTCCTAGGATGATGATACAGCCGCACGTGGGAATTTCAGTTCGAAACATGCACCCTGATTGGTCGAGTCCATATAAGCAATGGACCATCCTCGTCGCCGTTTTTTGGAGATGGTTTTGCCTAGATGGTACGATGATGGATGGTATGCTATACGGCCACGTTAGATAGATGCACGCGTTTCTGGCAATCAACTGTGTAGATGAATTTAAACATTATAAAGAAAAATTTTCAGTGGCTTATATTTCAATCAGAAAATGAGAAAATGGATGGTTCAGATAGTCCGACCATCTTCACTCAAATGAAACATTTCTCAAGAATCTCCTCGATGGGACAACGTTAGCCATTTGATTTGTGGCCATGGTCAGGTAGAAAATTATGATAAAGAGGTTTGCTCAAATACATCCCACCTATTGCAGTAAGTCACGAATATAGTCTTCAAACATAATTCCAATGATCTAAGCCGTTCACAGCACCGGTCTCACTTTACGATGGAAAGTCGATAAATAAAAACTCTCAATTCCATTATTTCAACCCTTTTGATAATCAGTAGGTGTTGTTAAAGAAGTCTGATATCCAATGACCACATTCCCTGCGTATCTTATTACAGTACATCTGGATGTATTCGACAAACCTCTGTTCCAAGGTTGGTTTGCTGGGACAACTTTTGAGACACGGTCACTCAACAGATCATCAATCTAGCACTCTGCATTGCATAACCATGATTTCACTATTAAGAACCGAAAACCTGCACAAACTGTGGAAATATTACTATCACCCGACGGGCCTGTCTGTTCAACCAAGAAGCCCTCAGCCCCTGATGGAATGAAACATTTTCACCTCATGGATTGGTTTCTTTAGACTAAACAACTTTCCTGGATTATTTTTTTTTTCAATTTCTAATACATCAACATCACACCGGGAACCTGCTCCCCGGTCATTCTCTCCTGAGAAGGCGCCATACCCTTGTCGACCTTAGATCTGGAGGCTATTCCATGTACTTTTACAGTAGAATAAATATCCACCAATAATATAATTGTTGAGATTTGTTAATATCAAATTATAAATTTATAATTACCTTTAAAAAAATGAAAAATGAAAATATAAAAGATTAATGACAGGCTGAAAAACCTGTAATCACACTATCCTTGAAGCGTTATTTGCTCATTCTCGAGGTAATTGAGACTGCTGACGGGTTGCAGGCAAATAGGTTCCAGGATATGATGAGCCTATGTGTGGTTCTGCTTTCAATAACCCTGCTTTCAATAACCACAAAGTGAAACTCTGTAAAAACATTTTTATTGGCAAACGAAAGCTAAAAAGAAAATTCACATATGAAAATAGAGAGAAGTAAGATTAGCTCTACTAGCTTAGATGCACTGGTCTGAATCTTTGGACCTGCTGGCCTTGACACACGCTTAAGTTCGTATTGATCCTGCTGACTTGATCAAAGAACACTTGGAGTTTGTTAGTTCAGATGAGAGAATGAATTGATTTGCTTGTGTTGATCAAATGAACCAGCAAAGCTCTATTTATATATGCTAGGATAACTGGACATTTTTTGTCCAGAGTCAGAAACACAATAAATTGTTTTTTTACTATTGGAATGAAACTAGCCATTTTTTATTTTTATTTTTTGCAATTTCTAACTGTTTGAGAGGAACTAACTATTTTTTTTAATAGTTTCTAACCATTTTACATTTGGGAGATTAGTTGCATGCTAGCTGTTTAGACATGGTGGGTAGCTGTTTCTGACTGTTGGGCTAGCCACATGTAGCAATTTATACATGGTCTATTTAATTAATGCATGAGCAGTTACACTGGGACTCTTTAACAACTCCACAGCTCCTATATGAGACAGGAATGTCTCTCTTAGATCTCTTGATTTAGAGCAGATCGTGAACACTTTCATAGCAAAGATGGACTAGAGAAGGCCTGATCGGATGCGAAAATGATCCAGACTGTCAGAACATTAAAACAGTCGTATCTCACAAACCGGAATGAGTTTGTTTTTCGACCTATTATATATGATTTTGTGGTAGGAGAAGCTACTTTAGCCAACCAACCTACTATACCGGGTTTCCCATACCAAATTTGCGAGATTCCATCAGATTGATAGTCGAAAGTTCATTTTATTTGCATTTTTACTATAAATAACAAGTTTTAAGTCGATCATAACTTTTGATCCTTTGAGTTGTAAGAGTCATGCCCAACATGAAAAAGGCTTTAAAAATTAGGAGAATAATGTATTTAGGCCAAATTAGACACTTATTATTTTTGGCCGAAAACCATGAAGTCTAGTAGGAATCATGATCATCTATGAATAGTAAGTTTACTATTTATAGTCAGTCATGTTTTTAAGGAGTTTGAGTTTAAAATTTTTCCATAGATTTGAGTTCACTATTTAAAGGATTGTAATTTCATTTTTTTTTATCATTAATCAATTTATTTCGAATTTATTAGAAATTATTTTTATTTTCATCCCTAATGGATTCAAGGAATCTCTGTGAGGAGTCCCGAGAGCTCCATGGATTCAGAGTAATTATCCCATGAGGAAGATGGTGATCGACCTCATCACGTCCTTCCCTTCGTTAATTGGTATCAGAGCGAGGACTCCCCTTTGGATAATGGCAACTAACAACAGAATGGACCAAAATCATGTAGATGGTGATTTAGGGATTCGTTATCTATTGGAAAGAATTGAAGCTTTCTACCGAGAGAGTTAGTCGACTATGCAAGGGCTGCAAGCAATGTTGAGTCACTCGTGATTATTGTACGACACAACTTTGATTTTCGTAGAGCACTTCCGAAGGTGAATTATAAGGCTACCCTAGATAAGTTGAGCTCCTACGACAAGGACATTGGTGACGACATTGCTCGACAATCGATCCATTGAAACAATCGACTAGATTGTGCTGAAAAAGACTATCAAGGTAAGGCCAAACTCTCCAATTTTAATGACTTATTACGTATAGAAGACTTTATCGATTGATTAGCCAAAGTAGAACGATATTTTGATTATATGGACATGTTAAAACATAAGAAAGTGAAATTGGTAGCGTTCAAATTAAAATCTAATGTTTTGCATGGTGAGAGCAATTACAACTCTCACCTGCCCAACAGAATAAGGCACACATCTGATCATGGCCACGGATGAAATGTCTTCTTTGATCAATATTCATCTTCAGTGATTAGGAGCAAGTATGTTTCAGTAATACCAAAATTGTCGACAAGGGAATCGAATCATCATAGGTTACACCGAAGAATTTCAGCTTGTAACGCCCCAGATTTTTGCCAACCTGGAGTTAGATGTCCTTAGGCAAGGGGTCGATCCTAACCCCTTATGAACCTCTCAAACCTCAAATCCTTTAGAAATTAAACACGTTTAACTAAGTGTTAAACTAGATTAGCTGTGAAATCCGCTTGAATCACTTTAAATACGATCTGCAAGACCCAAAACTTGTAAAATCATCGACGCTAAGTTACCCTGAAATCTAGGATCAATCTCATTACCCAGTTGCTCTCAGGAGCACATTGAAACTCCGTATCGAATTTGGACCGCACGTCGAAAGTCCGATGACCACGAGACTAAGCACTTAGGACTGCCTTACTGGGCTTGACAACCATCTCGGAAATCAAATTCAGATAGTGTTCTGGGGCTATTCGCTTGGGCCCGGAGTGAAGAGTATGAGAAAACGTAGATTTCTTTAAAAATTAAACCTAATTTAAGTAATCCGAGACCTGTCACTTGTGGGCCTGATATAAGCAATCAGACCGTCGGAATCTGACCCAAATACACCCTTGTATCAGAGGAAATTTCATACACATGGCAGTGTACTTGTAATCCTAATCAAGTTCCAGTGACCGTTGAATTGAAACTGGTCTGCCACGTGTGATCTGGGGACCCGACTCGAATGAAAACTTAACTCGACCTAAATCCATAGTCAGGGAGCTTAAGTCCGACCTTTGGCTCAAGGGGGGCTCCGAAAGTGCTCCGATGAGTTGAAACAGATGCACTTTGGACATAACCTAAGTATACTTTGGCCCTGGGGCCATTTCCATCAGTTTTAGGCCTATATAAGGACCTTAAACCCTCTCTTATTTACTCCATACGAATTTGAGAAAATCCTAGGAGAGAGAAGAGAGTAAAGAGAGATAAAGTGAGAGAGAAGTTGGAGGCATTCCTGGGAATCGATCGCTGCTGTTCTCCGTGTCTATCCATCACAACTGTATCGCTTTTCCGGCGATTCTGGTTCAGTTTCGGGTAAGAAATCCTAACCCTAATCAGTTCTAAAGATTCGATTAGTGTAAGTGATGAAATAGCTAACCTATTTCATGCCATAGGTTGTCGTTCTAACCGTTGATAAAGACTTGGTGTTAAACTGAGTCCGTTACTCGCTTCTATGGCATAAGGTGTGGACTTTAAACGTATAGGTTATGGTTTTCAAGGCTTTCAATGTTAGTTAATGATATATTACTGACGTGGATGCTATTACACATATACAAAGTGCTGTCCGTTTCGTTTTTCAGATATACGTTAACTATGTTGACTATACTGTATTCCTCGTATTTGTAGAAAATACCGTTTACGTATGAAATACGGATTTGTGCTTGCCATGATTAATTGTTGTCTAGGTATACTAGATACATGTGTATCAACTTCTGGGTGAACGGATTAGCTTAATACATGTTATATCAACGTACGTTGTGTATGTTATTATGTGTAGCTTAAGTGTTTGTGAAAATGACTGAATGAGTATAGAATTTGCATTCGTGCTCGCTATGACTAACAGTCATGGATATATGATTGTCGTATAGGCGACAACCCTTTGACAAAAGGATTTACCCTAATATGTATGATAACTAATATATAATATGTATGATGGAGGGTGTAGTCTAAGTATTTGTTGAAATGACTACATAAATATGAAATCATGAATTGTGCCTACCGTGGCTATGGGATGCTAGTACATGATGATCATGTATGTGACAACTCCTTGTCGAAAGGATTTGTCCAAGTACATATTAAAAATCGACATATGTCATGTAGGTTGATAAGTGTAGTAGAAGTGTTTGATAACAATGGAGTAAGTACTTAGGAGATAGTGCTTTAGGTAGGTGTTGAGATAGGATTCTCAAATACCTTAAAGATGTATATGATTTCCTCTATGCAAGTTGTTTAGTTTAATCGCTTACTTATGGAATGTATGTATCTGTATTTCCTGCTTATATTGTGCTTTATAAAATGCTTGTTAACATGTTTGAATTACTTTGTTAATTCTGCTTTGACTATTATACATGTTTTCTGGTTAGGGATTGAATGTGATTGGGGCTATGTTATAATCCAGGCAATTGGTAGCCGGCTTTGAGTTCATGGCTGAGATTCCTTTGCCACGTACGACATGTTTGACGAACCTGAGTCGTACTAAAGTTGTCGGCAGTGGTTAGGCCACACAGAGTACTTACGCACTTCATGTCGATCAACTCGATGTACGCTCGTGCTAGTCGAGCTCGTCAAGTAACCCAATTGGCCCTATGTATGTTCACCATGTTTAGACATTACTGCTTAAACCTAAGGTACCAAACTCACCAGTGGAAACTCCGTTAACCTTGGTACCTCGATCCGCTAAGACTCATGAGCCGGACATAGTGGTATGGGACACCGTGGTCGAGCTGTCGGCATACGCTGAGGCGATGAGCCTCCCCGTAGTGACCAGTGAACAACCCAGACTCGTGAGCCGAATACAGTGGTATGGAACACTGTATTCAAGCTGTCGGCCTACACTAATTGGTGACGAGCCCTTTGTAGTGACATCGAGTATACTTTGAGACTACGTTGAGGCGACAAGCCTTCCGTAACAACGAGAGTATAAGCTAGGCCTACCCCATCGCAGCCTGGCTGTGGTCCCTAGTTGGGTCGGTGACGCGCCTTCGAAAATAGACTGCCAGTTGGTAGGGCGTTGGTGGTAGTGACCTAGAACCGCAACTTCGTATGAGATTTACTAGGATTGACGACCCTAGAATGGATCATTGTTTGGGTATTGATATAAGGGAGGCACCTTAGTTTCTCAATCCTGCTGTATGAAAAAGATTAATAAGAACTTGGTAATCATATGCATGCACAGCATTACGCGTGCGTTCAGGGGTTGCAGGTCAAGCACTGAGGCAGTGTTGTCATGCGCGAACGTGAGATGAAGTCTTTGAGGGAGCGTAGGCGAGGGCATGCATCATACATCCATACCATTCTTGCATTAATAACAGTACTTAGGAATGTGTGATTTACTGCTTTATCATTACTGCTTGACTGAATTGATAACATGTTAACCTTTGCTTTATCGTTCCACTGAGTTGATCACTCACTCCCATGTTACGGGACGGTGTTGTACACACCAACCAGACTCTGTTTGAGTTTTAGATGATGGCGATGCTTGCGAAGCGGAGCCGAATTTTTATGATGATGAGGAGGGTTTCTCCTTATACAGCTATCAGGCGGGTCTATGAGATCATCTTCTGATCGACGGGATTACAGGGTTGCTGATTAGATGTCATTACACTTTAGTTTGTTCTTTTGGAACACTCTTGTATATTCATTTTGTCATTTTTTTGGAGTATACATTGATATATGTAACCTGGTAACATGCTCACACTCTGGAGACTTACAACAGTTTATACATGTTATTTATCTATCACAGTCTTCCGCTGACGTAATTTAACTGTATCTGGAGTATGATATACTGTTTTAGCTTAATCTCATTCATCTTTAATGCACTAACACGGACAACATTCAATCATCATTATTTATGTTGCATAAGTGATGCGTTAGAACTCGAGAGTTGAGTTTATGCTCGACCCCCGATTTTCAGGGCGTTACACAGCTATTGGCAACGCGGAATGACTTGCTAGAGACCGAATCGCAAAAGGTAGTATGGTTCATAGGCGGTTTACAATCGACAATTTAGGACCGAGTTTAAATGCACTCGGTAGAGACTGTAGATGAAGCGTTTCAATTGGCATGTAGGGCGAAAACGTAGCTTACGAGAGTCTCTACTCGACCTTATTCTTTGACTCGACTTACCATGACAGGTCCCATACAGGATTTAGCGTTGGCCAAAGGAAATGAACCAGTAGAAGAACGTCCTCAACCTCCTACAACCATAAACCATGACACGAGGAGCTGCCTATTTAGGCCCCAACATACGGCACCAACAACAACTAGTTTGAGTAGGATTCTAAATCCTTATGGTCAACCAAGGTCGAACAATTGTTACTATTATGGCTAACCGAGCCACTTATCAAATAGTTGCCCTCAACGCCCTACAACCCACTTGGCCATTAACAAATAGGGGACTAAAGGTTATGCAGCGGAAGAAGGCCCTAGATTTTGATGAAGATGAATAAGCCGTTAAGGAAGAAGCACGAAGAATAGAAAATCCTTGATCGTGAGGTGATTATTGTATACTTTAAGAAAGGAGGTGCACCTACAGAGATACAATATATTCCGTATGTAGTGTACCGTCAACGGCAATGTCTGTGATGTAATCATAGATAGTGTCAGTAGCGAGAACATCGTCTCGAAAGTGATGGTGGATAAATTGCAGCTACATACGACAAAGCATCATTCCCCTTACTCGATTGGCTAGATAGAAAATGTGAACGAGACCAGGGTAACCGAACAATGCACTGTCTCGTTTTCAATTGGTAGGAATTATAAGAATCAAGTACTTTGTGACGTGGTCAACGTGAAAGCATGTCATATATTATTCGGTTAATCATCGCAATCAGACCATGATGCGACTCACCGAGAATGAGACAATGTTTATGTCTTCGTCAAGGATGGTCGAAATATGATCATTGCCCATATGGCACTAGAGAACCACCTTGAAGCTTCTAAAGTGGAGGGGAGCTCCATCTTGACTATTTGGGATTTTATGAAGGAATCCAAGAAAATTGGCGATGAGTATGACGTGGTGGTAAAGGGCAAAGAATCGAAGCCCTTAAACATTCCTCCAAGTTTAAAGTTATTGCTGAACGAATTCAAAGAAATCCGACCTGGAGAGTTACCCGATAGATTGCCCCTTATACATGACATTCAATATCACATAGATCTCGTCCCTGGGGCTAACTTACCCAACTACCCTCACTATCGGATGAATCCGAAAGAGTATAAGACACTTTAGGGGCAGGTGGAGAAATTGATCTGTAAGGGTCTTGTGAAAGAGAGCATGAGCCCATGTGTCATGCCAACGTTATTAACACCTAAGAAATATGGGAGTTGACGCATGTGTGTCGACAGCCGAGCAATTACAAGATAACCATTAAATATTGGTTCCTAATACCATGATTGGACGACGTGCTCGATATGCTAAAAGGTGCCAATGTGTGATCTAAACTAGATTTGAGGAGCGAGTACTATCAGATTCGTTTTCGGCTCGGTAATAAGTGAAAAACAGCACTCAATACCAAGGAAGGGTTGTATGAGTGGTAGGTCATGCCCTTCGGTCTATCAAACGCACCAAACACTTTTATGCATGTGATTAATCAAGTGATGAAGTCATTCATTGGCCGGTTTGTGGTAGTATATTTTGATGGCATCTTAATACATAGTCATGATAAGACAGAGCACATGGAACATCACAGGCAAGTGCTATAGGTCCTGACAATTAATAAGTTATACCTCAACTTGAGGAAGTGTAGTTTTTTAACGAATAGCTTGTTATTCTTAGGATTTGTTATGACGTCCATGAGCATCCATGTAGATGATGAAAATGTGTGAGCCATCAAGGAATGACTAGTTCCAATGAACATTAATAAAGTGAGGAGTTTCCACGGGTTGGTGACCTTTTATCACTGATTTGTGTGGAATTTCAGCACTATAGTCACACTCATTATAGATTGCATGAAAAAAAAAAAAAGCCCGTTTGAGTGGATTGATGAGGTTAACAAGAGCTTTGTTGAAATCAAGCATCAATTGTCCATAACACCAGTCTTGGTTCTTCCCAGTTTCGATAAGTTGTTTGCGGTTGAGTGTGACGTCTCATATGTCAAAATTGGATGAGTCTTATAATAATAAGGCAGGCCGATAGCCTCCTATAGTGAGAAGTTCAGCGAAGCCCGAAAGAAGTGGTCGACATACGAGCTTGAGCTATATGCAGTGGTTCAAGTGATGTAACATTAGCAACATTATCTAAATCGGAGAGTTTGTTCCTTATACTGACCATCAAGCCTTAAAATTTATTTATAGTCAGACTAACGTGAATCATGTGCATGCTAGATGGGTCGCATTTTTGCAGGAATTCACGTTCATTTTGAAGCATAAGTCAGGAAAGCAGAACAAAGTAGTTGATACACTTAGTCGTCGTGCAACACTACTTGCTACGATAAGCGATGAGGTTGTCGGCTTCGACTATCTCAAGGAGTCGTATGCCGAAGACGAGGATTTCGAGGATGCATGAATAGGGTGCCAAGAGGGTCATCCCAGTGACCTATATATGCAAGACGGTTTCTTCTTCAAGGAGAAGAAACTATGCATCCCCCAAAGTTCTCTAAGGGAGTATATTATTCAAGAGCTACATGAAGGTAGCCTTGGTGGACATCTTGGGTGAGACAAAATGTAGGCTCTTGTTGAGGAGCAGTATTATTTGCCGCAATTGGTACGTAACGTGGATAAAGCAGTGCAGCGCTGTCATATTTGTCAAACCTCTAATGGGCAGTATCAGAATACGGGCCTCTACACTCCGTTAATTGTGCGTGACAGCCCTTGGGAGTACTTATTTATGGACTTCATATTTGGCCTCACACGAACACAACGTGGCATGGTTCAGTGTTCATTGTGGTAGATCGTTTCTCAAAGATGGTGCATTTTATCACATGTAAGAAGACCCTCGATGCAACACACGCAGTGAATCTATTCTTTAAAGAGGTTGTACAACTACATGGGGTTCCCAAGACCATTACATCTGACCGTGAAACGAAATTCATTAGTCACTTATGGCAGACTTTATGGAATCGGTTTAGTATGCAACTTCAGTTCAATAGTGCCTACCACCCATAGACCGATGGGCAAACTAAAGTTGTGAATTGCACGTTGGGAAACCTCTTCTGGTGTATTTCAGGTGACAAATCGAAACAGTGGGATTTGATTTTGTCTCAAGAGAAGTTTGCATTAAATAATATGGTGAACCGTTCGACAAGAAAGTCCCCATTCTAAATTGTTTATGGTTGAGTGCCCCCGCCAGATACTTGACTTGGTCCCTTTACCCAAACTCCCAAGCATGAATGTTACAGCGGAACATATGGAGGACCGAATTGTGGGCATTCATGCAAATGTGCAAGCCAAATTTGATGCATCGAATGACAAGTACAAGGAGCAAGGTGACAAGCATCGTCGGCGAAAGGTGTTCGAGGTGGGCAACCATGTTATGATCCATCTATGCAATGAGAGATTTTCGATGTAACCTACAATAAGTTGAAGAATAAGAAGATTAGACTGGTACCGATCCTCTGAAAGATCAACAACAATGCTTACGTTGTTGATCTTCTAGACAACAAGGAGATCTCGTGTACTTTTAACGTTACGGACCTAACCGAGTATCATGAACCGAAGCTGGATGAGAATTTGATGTCGAGTTCTTTTGAAGTTGGGGGGAGGGGGGGACACTTTCATGGCAAAGATGGACTAGAGAAGGCCTGATTAGATGCGAAAATGATCCAGACCATCAAAACATTAAAACATTCGTATCTCACAAACTAGAATGAGTTTTTTGATATATCATATATGATTTTAGGGTAGGAGAAGCTACTTTAGCCAACCAACTCACTACGTCAGGTTGCCCACGCTGGATTTGCGAGATTCCATTACATCGGTGGTAAAAAAATCCATTTTATTTTTGTTTTTACTATAAATAGTAAGTTTTAACTCCATCATAACGTTTTATCCTTTGAGTTGTAGGAGTCATGCCTAACATGGAAGGGGCTTTAAAAAATTAGGAGAATAACATGGCTAAGCCAAATTGGACCCTTACTATTTTTTGCTGAAAACCATGAAGTCTAGTAAGAATCATGACTGTCTATAAATAGTAAGTTTACTATTTAAAGGATTGTAATTTCGTTTTTTTATCATTAATCAATTTATTTTGTTTTTATTAGAAATTATTTTCATTCCTCGTGGAGCTCTGTGGATTCGGAGTAATTATCCCCTGAGGAAGACGATGATCGACCTCATCATGTCTCCTTGCGCCATCTCTTCCCTATAATACTCCTCAACTTCAAAGCCAACCACCTAACCCATCTCATTTAGCCATTGTCGCACTACGACTCACACATGCCTTACACCAGGAGTGACCCATCTGTTATAAGTGCGTACAAAGTATAAAGTACGCCACTAACGCCTCTACAACCACACATGCCCATGCCCATGCTCTCATATTGAGACCGTGCGTGTGTGTTTCAATGCAAACATACAAGTCTCGGTACACCTCTATCCCACCAAGCAAATACTAAGGTACTCAACACCCTATTTATAAAGTGATTTTTTTCTTCTCTCCTATTGGATATGAGATTATTCCCAAATGTGAAAAAAAAAAAAAAATCACAAATACTAATATATAATGCTCATTTTTTATTTAAAAAATATTTTTTTTAACCAACATCATTTTCCATAAATGATTTATGGTGCTATGTGCATGGAAACCTTCAGATGCACACGGATCATTTTGAAATCTTTAAGGCATGCGCATCGCCTATCTGGGCCATTCAGTAGATCCAGTCCACTCTTCTCCACTAAGCAAAAATTACAGAAAAAATAATGGTCCTGGGTAAGCCTACCTTGGACTAACAAACTTGTCCATCCATTTATATGCCATTGACAGGACGGACTGGGTCATTCTGTCAGTGTGATTTTTATCAAGCCAGCCTATGAAGAGTGAACTAATGGAAGATTCAGATAGGTGATGCACATGCCTACAAATCCATATTCAACTATGTGCATAGGGAGGTTCTCATACACTTAGCTAGCAGGATAGAGGTTCCAAGTTTTTGAAGTTGCACTGTAATGATGTCGCATAGCACCATACACCACTTGCCAATTTCACACATCATGTGGAGTTCTAAGTAACAATAGTACGAAACATTTTGACGTAGTAATGCGCATGACATGCATGCTACCAATTTATTATTATTATTATTATTTTTTATCACATGTCACCTTTCCAATAGCCAAGAAATGGATCTCCCATATTATCTACAGAATTAATTTGGCCAGATGAACTTAACTGTCCAAACAATGGTCTCTGGAACAAGTTTGAAACACATTTGATTCCATTTTCTACTTAAATTATCAAATATCCAGTGATGCTTGCAAAATCAAGAACTGACATCTTAGTCATGCTATAATAGTGCAGTCTTGAGCTGTTCAAAGAGTACCCAAGCGATGATGCCTATCACAGTGTCGCGAATTAAACTTTTGAGAATGGTCTTGATCCAGCCATTAGAACCATAACCAAATGCCCTCTGACCAACAAGATCGCGAAAGCGCAAGTCTCCTTGATCTGACACTAATGCATATATGACTCCATTCATGTGGCCTCTTCCGATGACCCCAACCACGCTCTTGCTTTTATTTACAGCTTTGCTTCTCTTCAGAGACCATGCAAGGTACTGAAAAAACATCACAAATTGCCAATTTCATTTTGTTATACCTAGGAGCTCAACCAAGAAAGAATGCAGTCGAAAGAGGGGAGAGAACATGCAGATTACTTTGTAACTCAAATACAACGAAATCTAAACAACCAACTGCTGTCAGTTACAAGAACGAGTGTGCTTTAGTGGTACTGATACACCAGCATAAGCTACAGCAGTACCGCGCAGGTATGGAGCCTATGTGATGCATGTATAGAATCCAACCCATCCATTATGTGTCAGCATATGTACCCCTCTGAATCCTAAAATCAGGCTGATCCAAGGAATAATTTGGGAGGAAACATCCACCCTTGATTTTTGCAGAGGACCCACCATGCTGTATATATGAAATCCAGGCCATTCAGGTTCTTCAACTGATCTGGATGAAGGGTCAAGCCAAAAATCAGGCTCTTTTAAAATTCATGTGGGTCCCTGTGTAAATCAAGGGTGAGCGTCCCCTCCCATATTATTCCCCATTTTGTGGCTCACCTGAGTATTGAATCAGGCTGATCTTTGGCACCTGTAGGGGAAGGGATGCATATGATGGACAGGTTGGATGGGTTTCATACATCAGGAGGGCCCCGCATCTTCCCGATGTCACTGTAGCTTACAGTGGTACCCATACTACTTGAGTGGGACCCTAAGAGAAAATCTTAAAACTTGTATATTTTATCATCAAGAAAGAAGAGTCTGAATTTGCTAAAACTGCCCAAGTCTTTTGACCTTCACATAAGATTTTTGAAATTTCCTAACACCCTATGTGCCAAAAAAAGGTCATGCACATTTATATTGTTCTGTTACTTGGGAAAAGGAAGAGCTTTACAATCATCAAGGAGATTTGGTGGTAAAAATCAAGCATATCCGATTCCTTTCATGAGAAGTGAGGGGATATTTTGGTTGTTATGTAGTGGTTTACCATACCGTGTCGCGCTCGTGTACAAGAGGCTGCAGCAGTGAGGGATATGAAAAGCTTAGCAACTCGTACAACTGAAATGGGCTTCCCTCCATTTCCTGGTCCTACATCAAAATTAAATGGACAATAACTTTAAGAACACAGGAAAGCTACAGATTCAGAAAGGAGACTAAACTTACCGAACACTCTCACTCTATAACTTGTGTTTCATGAGTGTCAACTACTTTCTCCTATTAAGGAAAATAAGCACAGCAGTTAATAGCAGAAGCGACCATCCGTTTCCTCGCTATGCTTGTTCCAATATAAAAAATCCCTACTTCCTCTTTATCAAGATTATCAATCTGAGAATCAGCAAAGACAGCTGGCTCAAAATTCTCATGGTCCAGATTAATAATGTTCTAATCCTGTGTTCTTTACGGATTCCAGCTTTGTGCCAACAACATTCCATTGTTCTTCCATGTATGCATGTCATTATTTAACAACTGCCTGCAGTTATGTTCCCTGAATGTCACTGACCAAATTGTTCTATCATTTCAAACAGCTGCCATTTTAGGCAGGGACAGTTTGTCATGTGTTTCCAGTAATTGAGAGAGAGAAAGAGAGCCACTGCTTCAGCAAATAAATGGAACTGATAATAGGCAACAAATTCCGAAAATCTTGATGATGGAAAAACTTAAGAGAATTTACCTTCAAATTGCTCCCAGAGGCATCTAATGACGGAGAACTTATGCCTCGAAGAATTGAGAGAACCAAACTTAGTTTCTCACTCCATTTGAGAGAGCTCCAAGCCCTTCCTAGCTGCAACAACAGATTATACCATCTGAAAAGGCAGATAATTTCAACCTCAATGGATCCTAAAGCAATATCGCATGTACCACATGAATAAAAATGTATACAGTTATTTCAATTGGCCGATCCCCCAATACTATTTGAGCTCCAATCTCTTCAGATGATCTCCGAGCAGCACGAAACTGCAAGTCGGAGAGAGTGAAGATAATGTGAAACAATGCATATTTTCTTTAAATTTACCTGCTCATATTATTTAGAAGTAGATTATAGCCAATTATATCTAATCTACTACCTCATCTCCAAAAGGCCGGTTGGAATTGGAAGAGATTTTTGAAGAAAAAACTGCCAGAAGCAACCGTAAAGCAAGAGCAGTTTGGCCCCCTGTCATTGCAGGGCGCGATGAATTACTTCTATATGATGTCAATATAAAAATAATTTATTTTACCCAAGAAACGATTAACATCTTGCATAATATGTTTAACAACAGGGGGGGGGGGGGTGTTGGAAAGATGGCTAATTTTATTTAACTTATCTTCTCTGGTACCTGTTTATTCACATGAATGGGAGGATAAAGTTGTCACATGTGCAGTGACACATTGTAATCCATGTGATCATGAATTACTATCTCAGTAATTTTTTTATCTTATACTTTGCTTGAAAACCACTGCTATGATCTCCTTTAACAGGGATAGAATTCAATAGTACAATTAATCATAGTGAAGTAGAAGCAAATAATCATAAGAACCTATAACACCAAGAAACTAAGGGCGTGTTTGGATTATAGTATTGTAATGTAATGTAACATTCAATGATTACTAACAATTCAATACTTCTGTAATTACATAGAATTTTTTTTTTTTTTAATCAATGAAGATTGTGTTTTGATAGAAATATTGGATGGGAAAACTGTGTATTGTGGCTGGAGCTGGAAAAGCTCTATGGGCCCCACCATGGTATATGCGTTTTATCAACTCCGTTGATCCCTTTTGTGAGCTCATTTTGGGACATGCGCCTAAAAATAGGGTTGGATGTTAAATAACATTACAGTAGACCTTAGGAAGTTTTTGATGGTGGCATTCAGTCACTACTGTTTCCTGTGGTGTGGTCCACCTAAGATTTCAATCTGCCTCATTTTTTGACTTATGCCTTAAAATGAACTCGCATAATGGACAGATAGCATAGATAAAACATGAGGATCATGGTGGGGATCATAGAGCTTTTCCAGCACTGACCTTTTAAATACCATTGACATGATGGCTCGGTAAGTCAAAGTCAAAGCACCTGGTTTTCTAAGATGCTATCCAAATAGCCATAAAAAGCCATTATGACAAAGATACAGTAAAATACATTACTACAATACAAAGATTCCCTAAAAAGTTGATAACACATCCATATTTATCTGAAACCCTTAAATATTAAATGTAAATGTTACCACTCACCCAAATTTATGCTGCGACCGATTGCCCCCCAGAACCTTGCCCCACTCAAAGAGAACATATTCGACCTCAAAAGCGGGAGGCGCTCATCATCATCAGAAACATACATTATCCCAGCTCTGAAAATGAAATCTGCAAAAATTGAAGTTAAGCCGCAAGACAAAAAAACAAACAAAAAGTGTGATCAGCTCTTCATGTATGCATTCCTTTATGAAAAGAACACACTTTCAACAACCATTTCTGCACAACAGTATAGTAACTAGATTATAGTGATAACCAAGGTGATGGAAGAAACAATCTGAGATAAGCTCCCTTCACAACATAATCAATATTTTGGCATGATCTTTACATAATTGTTTTGTTCAAATGCTCACCATGTGTTCAGATCGCAGATTCATTGTCTATTATTAAAACCAATACTCTTCAAAGAGGGTGCCAGAGCAGAGACACCACTTTAATTTAAAATGGAACTACCGTACCCATACCACAGAGGATACAAACAGCTTGAAGTCACCTATCACAGTGCTGAATTATCCTACATTCATTTAATTTTTGACACTAATTCCTCCCATCATGACATGAAACAGAAGTCCGCTACAAAGGTAGGAGCATTCGCTTGCATCATGACCATTGACCGCACCCATGGTACCGCGGCTACCATACATGTAATCATGTACTATTCTCAAGCAGTGTTTTAAATATTGATGATATCAGCCGATATATCCCACAATATATCTTGTATCCTACCCGTGCAATACAAAACGCACAAGTAGTGCCGGTATATCCCACTTATTTGATCCAGTGAGCATTTTCGATTTTCGATCCATGTTTTTCTTGTTAATCACATTAAACTAGTATCGAATGGTTGCAAATCTATAAATCTTCATATTTTTCATGAAAAATCATAGATTTGGAACTTTGATTTCGAGATGATGCAGGACACGAAATTTAAATATGATATGCAAGATTTCAGGCTTAGATCATAATAATTCAGAACAATCACATAATAATTCCACATCCCACACAAAAGCTCAAACATTCAAGTAAAAGAAGAATCTGCACGGATCTAGGCCTACACAGGCTAGGGTTGGATCTGTTAAAATTATAAACCAAACGATGCTCAAAGAGAAATAGAAATCAGCCACACATACATAGTAATCAGTCCCTAGTCCAAGGGATTCCTCAATTTCAATTTAAGGAACCCTAGGGTGAGAAAAGGGGCAAATAAATTAAGGATAATGCAATCTAGGGCTAGGGTTTATGAAAACTGGTAATAAAGAGAAAAAATAAGAAGGAAAACTTAAATCAGCGAACGTCCACGCGTGCGGACAGCGGCAGGGACTGGCGCATGTGCGCACGAGCCTGGCCGCACGTGTGAGTGGAGCCCGTTTCCCAAAACAGATTCATTGGCCTTGGTCGGCCAGGGGAGGTCTCCAAACCCTCCAAGTTTTGTGGCGATCCGACGTACGGTCGAGGCGCAGTGCTCCGTCGAAGTTTCGGCCCTCCTGTAGGGCCAGATTCTGAAAACTGGCTGTAGAAAGACAAACAACTGTAAAACAAGCGGATTTGAAGCGAGGATGGTCATAGAATGAATGAAATAAGATGGAGGGGCGGATTGAGATAAACGTGGCTTCGCACCACAGTAGTTAGCCCTTCGAAAATGGAGGGCTTCGCACCCACTTGAATTTAGCCCTTCGAAAAGGGAGGGCTTCGCACCCACTTGAATTTTTCCACAACTCAGAAACTCAAAGAGCAGAAAAACACACAGGAATTTTTATTTAACTTCAATGAATCAAAAAAACTACAAGGGGTGCCTATTTATAAGAAAACCCTATACCCCAAAACTCGCGCCATGTGCGCAACCTATTACTTGGCGATGAAGTAAACCAAAATAAAAACTAATCAAAGAAATCTAAAGCGTTCATAATGTTCTAAATAACATAAATAAGCAAAACCTAAAACATGAACTTAATCCGACTAGTGGGCCACGATCATGAGATCCCATGATGGGCTTTTCTTGACTATTGGGCCCTTCTTTTGAATCAAAACTTCATCTTATAACTAGGAGGCTCTCCCTGGACGTTATTATCGAGCCAGATTGACGGTGGGGCACTCATCGGTGCGTACGTGCGTAAGGGGCAGCCTGCATGCGCGTGTGCGTGTGATGTCTCCATCAACTCTCCCCAGCTGCAAAGATTTCGCCACTGGCAAAATAAAACTCCTGAACCGCTCCAGAATGTCAGGATCAAATCTCTAAAGCTCCTCCTCAGTGAGCCACGTGTTATCTGAAGCTGAGCGTGACTTCCATTTAACCAGGTACTTCTAAAACCCGTCATCCAACGTTGAAACTATCTCATAGTCCAGGATATCCACTATTTCCTCTCTGGGTGTGTGAAGGCTAGGTATAGGAGGTAGAGGCTGGGAAGGGTGAGCGCGACTTCCATTTAACCAGGTACTTCTGAAACCCGTCGTCCGACGTTGAAACTATCTCATGGTCCAGAATATCCTCTATTTCCTCTCTGAGTGCATGAAGGCTAGGTATAGGAGGTAGAGGCTGGGAAGAAAGGTTGGGAAGAGGTCATGGATCAAGGGATAAATCTGGGGAATCAAGATGAGTGGGCGAAAGACCAGACAAAGTATCAGTGATCCCCTGAAAAGTAACTAGATCATCCACATTGAATGTGGAACTAATTCCCATGGAAGGTGGAAGATCTACCTCATACGCATTGAGACCATTTCATTTGATAATTTTGAAGGGTCCAGCACTACGCGCATGTAACTTGCGAACGGCCCTCGGAGGATACCGATCGGGCCTGATGCGGACCATCACAAAGTCCCCAATATTGAATTCTTTGAAACGTTTATGCTGGTCTGCAGAAAATTTGTAATGTTCATTACTAGTAGTGATCTTTTGCCTGATTTCTTGATGTAATAAATGGATGTGATGCACAAAAGACTCTGCAGACTTTGATGGCCTATGGGACAATGACATAGGGACAAGATCAATAGGCTTCCTAGGCCTATAACTAGTAACGACTTCAAAAGGACTTAGACTTGTGAACCTATTGACAGAACTATTGAATGCAAACTCAGCTATGGGTAGTACGGTGTCACATGTCCCGGTATGCTCCCCCACTAAACATTTGAGCAAACTCTCTAGGCTCCTATTAACCACCTCAGTCTGACCATCGGTCTAAGGGTGGTAAGCAGAAGAAAATTGGAGCCTAATATTCATCATGTGTCATAGTATCTTCCGAAAGTACTCATAAATCGCACGTCACGGTCAAACACTGATTTTTGGTAACTCATACAATTTAACGACCTCACTAAAGAACAAGTTGGCAACATGAGATGCATCGGAGGTCTTAGAACAATGAATGAAGTAGGCCATCTTAGAGAAACGATCCATGACAACAAATATGGAATCATGTTTACGAATAGTCTTGGGAAGTCCAAGCAAGAAGTCCATACTGATGTCTTGCCAAGGGATGAATGGAACTGGCAAAGGAGTATATAATCTTGTATTTTGTTTCTTTTGCTTTGCCAGCTGACAAGTATGACACTGCCCTATAATTTTGGCCACGTCTCACTTGAGACTTGGCCAATGAAACATATCCTCCACTAGGGCAATGGTCTTGTCTCAACCAAAATGACCCGCAACCCCTCCTAAATGTAACTCCCAGACAAGAAAATCGCAGAGGGAAGTACGTGGTATGCACAAGCTGTCACTCCTAAACAAATATTCGTCTAAAATCAAGTACTCACTACTAGCTCCTGACGGACTCTCTAACAACGACGCATACACAGCCCCAAAATCTGGACACTCAGAATACTCATCTTTGATGCGCTTGAGGCCCGTGACTTCAACACTCATGGAATTGAGTAATGTGATTCGACGGCTCAACGTGTCGGCAGGCTTATTCTCTAAACTGGCCTTGTGCTTAAGCACAAAAGTGTACTCTTGAAGGAATTGAACCCACTTAGCATGCCTAGGGTTTAATTTCTTCTGAGAGTTCAGGTGTCTCAAGGCCTCGTGATCTGAGAATAAGATGAATTCTTACGGCAATAGGTAATGACGCCAATGGCGCATTGATTGCACTACCGCATAGAGCTCTGTTATAGGTGGAATATTTCTGCTTCGCCTCATTCAATTTCTCACTAAAAAAGGCAACAGGGTGCCCTTCCTGACTAAGTACTCCTCCTATGCTGACTCATGACGTGTCACAGGCGACTTCCAAAGCTTTTGAAAAATCCAGAAGTCGCGTGACTGGAGCTTCGGTTATCTTGATATTTATCTCCTTGAAGGCCTTCGAAGCTGCCTTTGTCCATTGAAACTCTCCCTTTTTTTATACAATCCGTGATGGGAGCCATAATGGAACTGAAACCTCGAATGAACCGCCAATAGAAGGTAGCTAAGCCGTAAAAGCTGCACACCTCATGAATATTGCGAGGTTCAGGCCAATTGACGATGGCCTTGACCTTCTCGGGATCCGCCAATATTCCCTCAGCTGATACAATAAAACCTAAAAAGATCACACTACTAGACAAAAACGCACACTTCTTTAGGTTGGCGTACAACTTCTCGGCTCTAAGGATCCCACAAACCTGCCTCAAATGGTTGAGGTGTTGCTCCTTAGTTGTGCTATAAATCAAGATATCATCAAAATATAAGACCAGGAACTTTCCCATGAAGGGCCTCAACACTTGGGTCATCACACGCATGAAAGTGCTCAGGGCGTTAGTTAACCCAAAAGGCATAACTAGCCACTCGTATAGCCCATCATTCGTCTTGAAGGCGGTCTTCCACTCATCATCAGGGCGTACACGGATTTGGTGATAACCACTTTTGAAGTCAATTTTTGAGAAGATGCATTGACCATCATATCTAGCATGTCATCAAGACGCAGTATGGGAAACCGATACTCAACCGTGATTTTGTTGATGGCCCATACTATCAACACACATCCTCCATGTGTCATCCTTCTTAGGCGTAAGAAGAGCGGGCACGGCACATGGGCTCATGCTCTCTCGAATAAAACCCTTCTCTAGGAGCTCATCAATCTGCCTCTTCAATTCAGCGTGCTCCTTTGGGTTCATTCTGTAATGCGGGAGGTTTGGTAGAGTCGCCCCAGGAATTAAATCAATGACATGTTGTATATCCCTCATAGGGGGAAGCTCATCCGGTAGATCCTCAGGAAAGACATCACGAAACTCATGCACTACCTGAATGGCATCGGTGGGTAACTCTATACTAGCCTCTGGTACACTCTCTCTAGCCACAAGGGCATATACCATCGAGTCCACCTCTGTTTCTCGCTCAAAGTCTTTGGCATTCAGAATATGGAGCGGTTGGGACTTGGACTTTGACTCCTTCAATTCTTGTGAGCCGCTCACACCACTTTGTGTGGTGGACTCCTTTCCAGTCGTATTCTTGGGTGGCAGAGGATTTAGCTTGACCTTCTTGCCCTCAAATCAGAATGTACATACATTTGAACGACCAAATATGGTGACATCCCTGTCATTAGGGTTGTACACGAGTTAAGCTAGCTCGAAAAGCTCGCTCAACTCAGCTCGAATCAGCTCAGATTGACTCAGCTTGAAAGGCCGACTTGAGGCGAGTCAAGCTTGTTTACAAAAGCTCGAGTTGAGTTCAAGCCGAGTTCGACCATGGTGTATTTCAACTCGACTCGACTCGAAGCTCGAGCTGGACTCGGCTCGAGTAATATATTTTAATAATATATATTATATATATTATATTAATATTAAATATATATATATATAATATATATTTAAGTTTTAAAAAAGAAGTTAAAACTTAAAAGTTTTTACTTTAAAAAACCTTACCCGACCCTACCCGTCCTCATTCCCTCTTTTTCTTTCCCTTACCCTACCGAGGTAAACTTGACTCGACTCGAGGTAAACTAGACTCGACTCAAACCACTAGCTCGACTCAAACTCGACTCGAAAGCTTTAGCAAACAAGCCAAGCTTCAATGTTGAGCTCAAGCTCGAACTCGAGTATAGCATGGATGAGTTAAGCCGAGCTTGGCCCACCTCGACTTGACTTGGCTCGATGTACAACCCTACCTGTCATAGAGCCAAGGTCTGCCCAGAATGATATTACCAACATCCATAGGAACAACATCGCACCACAATGTGTCTTTATATGATCCAAACTGAATAGGAATATGACAACGGTGCGAAATTGGAATGGAAGATTCGTCAACCCAGGAGACTTTAGGGTTGCAGATAGGCTTCCAGCTTTAAGCCCAAATGGCTTACAGTGCTAGTCGATGCCACATTGGCACAACTACCTCTATCTATAATCAACTGGCAACTCTTTTCCCTACATTTTGTATAAGTATAGAAGATTGTGTTGCGGCGCCAGTCATCAGTGCTCTTAGCTTGACCTAAAGCACAACGCACAATTGCGAGGGTCACAGACTCTTGCGTTCCCTCTTCCTCATCACTAGGGGTCTCTACGGGCTCATATTCTTCTTCTTCGTCGTCACTCTCTGGGGAGCACTACTTTTACTTGCCCATCAATGAAGAATACTTTGGTGCCCTCTCTCGTGCCGCACTGGTGAGCAAAATGACCAAACCCCTGACACCTAAAACACTTAGTGGCCCCACTTCCACGTGAACTAGACCCGGCAATCTCTTTACCCTTATCATCCTTGGGTCTGGGCTGAAAATTGTTGGAAGGTTTGTTTTGGTATCCCGTGTTAGGTTTAGCCCCGGAGGGGTTGGCTTTAGCACTAGACTCACAAAAGTCAAACTGCCTTCCCACAGACGCTTTGAGATATTGCTCGACATCTAACACTACTTGGTACCACTGTTCAATAGTGTCTATGTCTTTAGCGAGCAATTCTCTCCTAATGTCAAGACGGAGGCCCGTTTTAAAACGAGCAAGGGTAAGTACTGGGTCCTCATAAACCTCACAGCGAGTCGAATACTCTTCGAACTTCTCAATATAGTCCGCAACACTCATGGAACCCTGTCGAAAAGATTGTCACTCCGCAATCAACCGTAAGCGATAAGAGAAAGGGAGGTACTTCTCTTTAAGTGTTTCTTTCATTTTTCCCCAATGGACTATTGGGAGTTCCCTCGCTCTTTCTTTCTTTCGCTCAACCGTCGCACAAAACCTCTTTGCTTGGCCCACAAGCTTCATCTTGGCGAACCAGACTCGTCGAGCATCCGACATGTCATACCACTCAAAATAATGGTCCATATCTGCCAACCAGTTTAAAAAGGCTTTAAGGCTCAAGTGGCCATCAAATGTATGGGCATCTATTCTAACTCCCTTGAGGAGTTGTGCATCTGGGTCATATTGATCATGATGTCCCTCACGGGGTGGGTGCACAGGTGCGCGCCCATGACCAACTTCTTGGCTGCCCCCATTCCCTGGTCTAACCTCCTGACCACTTGCCTGAGATTGGACATCTTCCCTAATGGTAGGGTTTGTCCCGAGGGAGGCCTCTATTTGGTCAAGGTGCTGATCTATGCGTTGTTCCAAGCACTTACTCAGGGAATCAACCTGCTGGGTTAACTTGGCCACTGCTTCTTGCAGTTGCTCCATATTTAGTGTAAGGTGCAAACCAAAACCGCGACCCGTACGTGTGGGCATACACTTGGTAACTCCACCTAAGAACTTGTTAGGACGACTATATGCAACTAAATAGGACTAAATGATCCTATGAGACTCTATATGAGGGAACTATGGAGAGTTACTAAAATCCAGCAATATAGTTGTCGAAATAGGGGAATAACAGAAAGTTACAACAATGTAAATTGCTAGCTTCCTGCTACCAAAAATTTCAGCAACTAATATTAGGAACTACGGTCTTCTAAACAGCTAGATGTGATAAACTAGATACATGAAGGACTTAACTAAACCCTAAATATATGATGTATTCCCCTACAAGGACCCTAGGCTCTAATACCAAATTTGATGCAAGACATGAAATTTAAATATGATATGTAAGATTTCAGGCTTTAGATCATACTAATTCAGAACAATCACATAATAATTCCACATCCCACACAAAAGCTCAAACATTCAAGTAAAAGAGGAATCTGCACGGGTCCAGGCCTACACAGGTTAGGGTTGGATCTGTTAAAATTATAAACCAAACGATACTCAAAGAGAAATAGAAATCAGCCACACATACATAGTAATTAGTCCCTAGTCCAAGGGATTCCCCAATTTCAATTCAAGGAACCCTAAGGTGAGAAAATGGGCAAATAAATTAGGAATAATGCAATCTAGGGCTACGGTTTATGAAAACCGGTAATAAAAAGAGAAAATAAGAAGGAAAACCTGAATCAGCGAACGTCCACGCGTGCAGACAGTGGAAGGGATGGTGCACGTGCGCACGAGCCTGGTTGCACGTACGAGCGTAGCCCATTTCCCAAAACAGACTCCTTGGCCTTGGTCGGCCAGGAGAGGTCTCCAAAGCCTTCAAGTTTTGTGGCGATCCGACATACAGTCGAGGCGTAGTGCTCCGTCAAAGTTTCAGCCCTCCTGCAGGGCCGGATTCTGGAAACTGGCTGTAGAGAAGAGAATAGTTGCAAAATAAGCGGATTTGAAGTGAGGATGGTGGTGGAATGGATGAAATAAGATGGAGGGGCGGCTTGGGATAAACGTAGCTTCGCACCACGGTAGTTAGCCCTTCGAAAAGGAAGCTTCGCACCCACTTGAATTTAGCCCTTCGAAAAGGGTGGGCTTCGCATCCACTTGAATTTTTCCACAACTCAAAAACTCAAAAAGCAGAAAAACACGCAGGAATTTTTATTCAACTTCAATTAATCAAAAGAACTACAAGGGGTGCCTATTTATAAGAAAACTTTATACCCCAAAACTCGTGCCATGTACGTAACCTATTACTTGGCGATGAAGTAAACCAAAATAAAAACTAATCAAAGAAATCTAAAGCGTTCATGATGTTCTAAATAACATAAGCAAAACTTAAAATATGAACTTAATCCGACTAGTGGGCCACGATCATGAGATCCCATGATGGACTTTTCTTGACTATCGAGTCTTTCTTTTGAATCAAAACTTCGTCTTCTAACTAGGAGGCCCTCCCTAGACGTCGTCATCGAGCCAGATCGGTGGTGGAGCCCTCCTCCGTGCGTACGTGTGTAGGGGGTGCCGTGCGTGCGCGTGTACGCGTGATGTCCCCATCACAAGATTTAGGGGAGATGGTCAAGTTGCGGAAAATTGAGAAAAATCAAAATTTCTCAATTTCTCGCAAATTAGTTGCAATCTTTTTATACAAATACAAAATTAAACATGTAACCTAATCTAGTGATTCTTCTTTTGCTTTTGAATGTGTTGCCTATGTTTCCATACATGTCTTCTTACATTTATAAATTATATGAATAAGACTTTTAAATATACTTGCATCAGTTCAATTGGAAAGCGTATATATTAGGACCCCATACAAAGGAAACCCTTATCATGTGCAATTTTATTTTTGTAATGTTTTGATTTCTAAGTGTGTATTGATGTCTTTTTTAACAATCCCTGAAGTTCCATTGAAAAATTCGACCAATTTCCCAATGTTCCCATGTTTACCAACAATAGCGATACAACCGATACATCCCATGCGATAACTGATATGTATCCGTATCCCAAGGGTGTGATACATTACGCGATAACGATATTTAAAACATTGTTCTCAAGCCTTACAACAATAAGATTCCAAATTTTTCAGAACTTTCCATGTTAGACATGCATGGCATGAATTTTACTAGCTTTTCGGATTCAATGAAAGGAAGGGAAATACCATTTCCAAAGGAAAGGAAACTAAACTAGTGGAGAGGATACTAGCGGAGAGGATAATAGGTTTCTCCTATTTGTTTTCTAGTAAAATTTTCCATCAAAATTGGGGCCCTTTTGCAAATCTTTTGGTTGGAAAAACAAAACTTTCCATGGGAAATTTTACTTGTTCATCACCAGGGAAATTTCTACTATGGAAAATTTCCTTTTATGGTAAGAAAAAAAAAGGTTTCACAAATAGAGACGAGGTAATTAAGTGGGAAGAAACTTCCTTCCATGGATCATGCACTCAGTAACATTTCTCTCTTTTTATTTTTCTACTTTACTTTATGATGTTGATCGACTTTTTGGCATCTAGATATGCTTCTCAATATTTTATGCTTTCCCAAACTAATATTATAGTATGTGGCGCTATGGTGCACCGCTAATGTCACGCCCCGAAATAAGAATACAGAGTGAGCACCCTCAAACCCGAGTTTTGGTTCATGACCCGTACACTAAGTGTACTTAATTCCTTCTTCATACAGTTGTCTGGAAGCACAATTTAATGAATTCTAAGTTCACATCCAAATTTAACATCCATTCATTCACGTTTGTGTTACATTCATATAATTCCAATCATCATATATTCATAACCACATCAACAAGAATCATCTGAGTCCACTCATTTGAAACTTCATTCAACTAAAAAAAAAAAAAAAATCAAATATCGTTCACCATGATCAAATTTACAATCAATGATGAATCATATTTATGTACAAATTATTGCAATAAAGAAATCAAACTCCTAAATAATAAACATATAAATAATTCGTCAATCCAGCATAGCAAGTTCATCTTTTGCCAAATACGACAATTGGTCCCACGATTCATCTGGCAATCGGTCCTCTCTTTTTTTTTAGCACTTGGTTCGGAGTTATTATTTCATTCATCTCTGTATGGTTGTCAATGCGCAACATTAGCTGGCCAAGCTAGTGAGTAAACCCATCATGGTTCATGCACATCATAATTAAAATAGAAATACATGAATGTTATGAGACATATGGATGCATCAAGTGGGTAGATCCGTCTACTTGCTTGAGTTAGATTCCATCAACCAGCATCTCCCCTTTTTGGGTAGGCTTCCACATATTGTGAGCATCCAGGGATAGTCCCCTAGGTCACCCGGTACTGTCAGTACCTACGGGTCATCCAAGGAATGCCCCCAGGTATTCAGTGCAGTTATGCGAGGCATAGTAATGGATGTATGAGAATGACTTGTGCATGGTATTAAAGTTTTCACATATATACAGAACAACATATGGCATTTCAATTCTCAACAAATTCAACAACCATTCAATACAAAGGATAACAATCATCAAAGCAATGAGATAACTATTCTAATTACAACAGAGAGGAAACATGTTAGGATCACTCACCTGGAAAGATGATGAAAAGGAACTTATATATTGTTGGAATAATACGCATGAGCGATCGAGATTAGCTTCACTTATATACACAATTCTATGCAGTTATATGCTATTCGACTCGGTGGATGTTTTCACATGAATTGTTGGGATTTTCTACATGAAATCGCGTCTATTATTATATCGGATCCTAATTTAAGAGTTTCTTGTCTGGAACCAAAACACAACCAAACAATACGTTGACTCAGTGAGTCAACTCAATGAGTCGACTCAATGAGTGGCTATGAATCAAACTACAATTGGCGAGTGAATAAGAATCTAAAGAGTTGAAAGAGGGAAAAACTTATCTATTCGAATACCATGTATGGGCTTGACTCAGTCCTGGAATCAATTTGGATAGTTGGGGCATAGCGAGTCGACCCGATCGTTTACGCCTTCTCTTTTTCCTCTCTTTCTTCTTTCTTATTTTTTTCTGTTTTTCTCTTCGATTTTTATTCTTTTAAGATAGTCGGCAAGGCTTGGATTCGGATCAACTCAGTTAAGTTACTGAGTCAACTCGACATTGCACTTGGTTTTTCTCATCCTCTTTTCTCGATCTCTCATCTCTTTCTGTTTCTCGATTCTTCCCTTTTCTTTTCTTTCTTGATATCTTCTGATGGAAGGTTTTTATAACTTTCAAACTCAGAAACCACAATCAAAACAGGAGAGGTCCTCTCGCATCGATTTCCTGCACGGAAATTTGTTTTCAACACTGGTTTGGGTTGTTACGAATAACATTCATCAAATCTGATCCTATCTTGATTTAAGGGCTCACATTAGGATCGTTTTTGCTACAAAATCGATGGTTCACAGATTCGAAGGGTGACAAATTGTTGGCGAGGAAGATGATGAGATTTAATGGCAGTTTTCAACTCGATGCGTTTCTCTTCATTCTAATTCTTGGGGACGACTCGAATTGGTTGTAGGAAGCTCGAGGAATCAATTTTATTTTATTTTTTGAAGTTTCAAACTCATTTACCTAACAGGTTTGAGAGGAAAAGCTTGCGGCTGTAATACAAGGAAACACCGAAGGAAGGTGTGCCAGGCTCTTTTCGTATTAATTTTAGGCTTCTGAAAGTGTTGGTGGACTATGATCCGTTAGATACATCCAAAACGGAAACGGAAAATAGTTGAAGATGAATACGAATTCGATTCCATCTCATGTGTTGTATAACAGATTTGTTTCCTTCTTTCTCTTATTCTTTTTTTTTTTTTTTTGTGGACCAAAATCCACTCCATTCATTAGTTTTGTCAGATTACGTTGGGCCACGAACCCGAATATGAGATAGATCTGAATCTTAGGTGGGCCACATCATAGCTAGAAAACTGTTCACCATTGAAAATTTTCCTTAAATAATTCAAACATACGGAAAACACCTTCTACACTACTTATCACAATTTTGCCATTTTTATGTCCGAATCTTTCACCTCGGGTAGAGTATGAATGCACCGTCCATTAGGGATAGAATTTTAGTATGACCCGCCAATTTGCATGCTCTATAAACAGACTAAGTTTGGGCCTTGATCTCACAATGATGACTAAGATGCCATTTAATGGGTTCTTTACACACATCTAATGGAAAAGTTAGTCGGTAGATTTGATGTATACCCTACGATCTTCTAAATGATCGGTTTATTTAGGCATTTGGATGGCCTAGTTGGCAGATCAAACTGTGATGGATGATCAATTGATGGTCTAAAATTTAAGTAATTGGATAGTTATGATATTAATCATGTTTACAGGTTATTGTACTGTCGGTTTTGCAAACGGATATGTTGAAAGTGGTTTTTGGATGTGGTCTATGTTAGGATTGTATACCGTTAGATTCAAGTGATTGGTTCACGGGTGTAAAATGCTTAGATCATAGATTTAACGGTAAGTTGAGCATGTTTACAAGTTGCGAAGAAGATAAGTGGATTCAAATTTTAATTTGATGTGTGAACGAGTGGATATGAAGATCTGGTAATTACTTTACTTCGATCGGGTGGTCCAAAATTAAAGTGGATGGTCAGATATGTTTATTTGATAGTGATATGTTACATCATCGGTTAGTTTTAATGTACGGGTAAGAATACTAGGGTATTTGATGGTTCGTCTCATCAAGTAACAGGCAAAAGGTACTCCTTATGGTTTAGATTTAAGCTAAACTACAGATAGGCGATTAAAAATAATGAGTCTACCAGTATACAGTTCAACGAGTGTAATCGTATATTATTACGTATGGGTAAACTTGCACTCAAAATTTCATGTTGTTAGTTTTCGAATCTCGAGGACGAGATTTTATTTTAAAGGGGTAGAATGTAACAACCCGAAATTTTGAGTGGAATTTTACTCATACGTAAGAATATACAATTACACTTGTTCAACTATATACTGGTAGATCCATTATTTTTAACCATCTATCTGTAATTTAGCTTAAATCTGAACCATGGGGAGTACTTTTCAACCGTTAATTGATAGGACGAACCATTAAATGCCCTAATATTCTTACCTGTACATTAAAATTAACTGTTGATATAACATGTCACCATCAAATAAACATATTTGACCATCCACTTTAATTTTGGATCACCCGATTAAAGTAAAGTAACTACCATATCTTTATATCCACTCGTTCACACATCAAATTAAAATTTAAACTGCTTATCTTCTTCGTCACTTATAGATATGCTTAACTTACCGTTAAAACTATTATCCAAGCATTTTACACCCGTGAACCAATCACTTGAATCTAACGGTATACAATCCTAACATAAACCACATCTAAAAACCACTTTCAACGTATCCATTTGCAAAACCGACCGTACAATAACCTGTAAAAATGATTAATATCATAACCATCCAATTACTTAAATTTTAGACCATCAATTGATCATCCATCACAGTCTGATCTGCCAACTAGGCCATCCAAATGCCTAAATAAACCGATTATTTAGAAGATCGTAAGGTATACGTCAAATCTACCGGCTAACTTTTCTATTAGATGTGTGTAAACGTTATTTTGGATCATGAAGTATGAGAAGTGAGAACCCATTAAATGGCATCCTAGTCATCATTGTGAGATCAAGGCCCAAACTTAGTCTATTAATAGAGCAAGCAAATTGCGGGTCATACTGAAATTTTATCCCTAATTGACGGTGCATTCATACTCTACCCGAGGTGAAAGATTCGAACATAAAAATGGTAAAATTGTAATAAGTAGTGTAGAAGGTGTCTTACGTATGTTTGAATTATTTTAGGAAAATTTTCAATGGTGAACAGTTTTCTAGCTATGATGTGGCCCACCTAAGATTTAGATCTATCTCATATTTGGGCCCGTGGCCCAACGTAATTTGACAAAACTTATGAATGGAGTGGATTTTTGTCCACATCGTTGTAGGTCAACAAAAAATAATAATAATAATAATAATAATAAATAAGGAAACAAATCTGTTATACAACGCATGAGACGGAATGGAATGCATATTCATCTCCAACTCTTTTTTGTTTCCGTTTTGGATATCTTCTCGACCTGTGAAACCCTCATAGACTAAATCCAAACCGTCCACTCAACAAATCTCCTTTCCAACCGTTTATCCTAAAATTTTGATCAGCCTCATCTTTATGCTTTTGCCATATCAAGACCCAACAAACCAGCTGAACAGAGTAGATTTCATAACAATCATCATAGCAGACCCCACTTAGTGACCCAACATTATAAGCATTATCCACATTAGGTATCGTCCGTCTCTAGGTTTCATTCCAGCGCCAAACCAACTGGTTAGCTGGCAAGCTTTCTCCACCGATGGATCACCTCTTCCTTATCCTATATCTAACGGATCATAGTCCACCAGCACTTTCAGAAGCCTAGAATTAATACGAAAAGAGCCTGGCTCACCATCCTTCGGTGTTTCGTTGTATTATAGTTGCAAGCTTCTCCTCTTAAACCTGTTAGGTAAACGAGTTTGAAACTCAAAAAAAAAAAAAAAAAAAAAAAAAAAAAAAAAAGAAGAAGAAGAAGAAGAAGAAGAAGAAGAAGAAGAAGAAGAAGAAGATTCCTCAAGCTTCCTACAACTAATCCGAGTCGTCCCCAAGAAGTAGAATGAAGATAAACGCATCGAATCGAAGACTGTCATTAAAGCTCATCAACTTCCTTGCCAACAACCCGTCACCCTTCAAATCGCCAATAACCCGTCACCCTTCGAATCTGTGAACCATCGATTTTGTAGCAAAAACGATCCTAACGTGAGCCCTTAAATCAAGATATAATCAGATCTAATGAAATGTTATTCGTAACAACCCAAACCGGTATTGAAAACACGTTATGAGGGAATTTCCATGCAAGAAACCGATGCGAGAGGACCTCTCCTGTCATGATTGTGGTTTCCGAATTTGAAAGTTATAAAAATCTTCCATCAATAGAGATCAAAAAAAAAAAAAAAGAGGGAAGAATCGAGAAACAGAAAGAGATGAGAGATCGAGAAAAGAGGATGAGGAAAAGGGAAGAATCGAGAAACAAAAATAGATGAGAGATAAAGAAAAGAGGATGAGAAAAACCAAGTGCAATGTCGAGTTGACTCAGTGACTTACTAAGTTGATCTGAATCTAAGCCTTGCCGACTATCTTAAAACAATAAAAATCGAAGAGAAAAGCAGTAAAAAATAAGAAAGAATAAAGAGAGGAAAAAGTCTACGATCGAGTCGACTCAACGAGTCGACCTACTGCCCTAACTATCCAAATTGATTCTAGGACTGAGTCAAGCCCATACATGGTATTCAAATAGATAAGTTTTTACCTCTTTCAACTCTTTAGATTCTTATTCACTCACTAATTGTAGTTTGATTCATAGCCACTCATTGAGTCGACTCATTGAATTGACTCACTAAGTCAACGTATTGTTTGGTTGTGTTTTGAGTCCAGAGGACCAGAAACTCTAAATTAGAATCTGATATAACAATAGACAAGATTTCATGTAGAAAATCCCAGCAATTCATGTGGAAACGTCCACCAAGTCGAATAGCATACTACTGCATAGAATTGTGTATAACTGAAGCTGATCTCGATCGTGCATGCATATTATTCCAACAATACATAAGATCCTTTTTATTATCTTTCCAGGTGAGTGATACCAATATGTTTCCTCTCCGTTGTAATTAGAATAGTCATCTCATTGTTTTGATGATTATTATCCTTTGTATTGAATGATTGTTGAATTTGTTGAGAACTGAAATGTCATATGTTGTTATGTATATATGTGACAAACTTTAATACCATACACAAGTCATTCTCATACATCCATTACTATGCCTTGCATAACTGCACTGAATACCTGGGGGCACTCCCTGGATGACGTGTAGGTACTTACAATACCGGGTGACCTACGGGACCATCCCTGGATGCCCACAATATGTGGAAGCCTACCAAGATGGTGAAAGCCTACCCAAAAAGGAGAGATGCGGGTTAATGGAATCCAATTTAAGCAAGTGGATGGATCTACCCACTTGATGCATCCATGTGTCTCATAACATTCATGCATTTATATTTTAATTATGATATGCATGAACCATGATGGGTTTACTAACTAGCCTAGCCAGCTAACATTGTGGATTGACAACCATACAAAGATGGATGAAACAATAAATTCAAACCAAGTGCCAAAAAAAAAAAAAAAAAAAAAAAAAAAAAAAAAAAAACCAATTGCCAAATGAATTGCGGAACTAGTTGCCGTATTCGGCGAAAGACGAACTTGCTATGCTGTATTAACGAATTATTTATATGTTTATTATTTAAGAGTTTGATTTCTTTATTGCATCTATTTGTACATAAATATGATTCATCATTGATTGTAAATCTGATCATGGTGAACGATATTTGATTTTTTTTTTTTAGTTGAATGAAGTTTCAAATGAGTAGACTCAGATGATTCTTGTTGATGTGGTTTTGAATATATGATGATTGAAATTATTTGAATGTAACACAAACGTGGATGAATAGATGTTAAATTTGGATGTGAACTTAGAATTCATTAAATTGTGCCTCCAGACAACTGTATGAAGAAGGAAGTAAGTACACTCAGTGTACGGATCATGAGTTGAAACTCAGGCCTGAGGGTGCACTCTGTATTCGAACTTTGGGGCGTGACAACCAGTGTATCAAATAGCGTTGGTAGCGTAGCGGTAGCGTACGCTACGTAGCGTCGCGTAGCGAAATCGCTACGTAGCGCTAAAAATAACGTTTTTCCCCTGTAGCATGCACTACAGGGGTCGTAGCGTACGCTACGGATATGTAGCGTGTAGCGCAGGTAGCGTACGCTACCTATGTGGATTTTTTTTTTTGTTTTTTTAGTACAGAAAACAGTGGTGAACTCACACCACAAGCTAAAGTTAAGTAAAAAAAAAAAAAAAAAAAACCTAATTCTCTAGTGCTTCCGATCCCAAACGGCAGCAGCCGACGCAGCTGCTCTCCCTTCCGATTGATTTGAAGGCCATTCGACACTGCTTGGAGGCCATCCGACACTTCTTGGAGGCCATCCGACGCTGCTGCTCTACTTCCGATCGATTTGGAGGCCATCCGACACTGCTTGGAGGCCATCCGACGCTTCTTGGAGGCCATCCGACGCTGCTGCTCTACTTCTGATCGTTTTGGAGGCCATCCGACGCTGCTTGGAGGCCATCCGACGCTGCTGCTCTCCCTTCTGATCGAGTTGGAGACCTAAAATCGTCTCAGAGAGGCCATCCGACGCTACTTCTCTCCCCACCAGGCACAAACCGACCTCATCTCGAGACAAAAACAGGTACGCTCCTTCCTTTTTTTTGAATTTTTTTGATGTACAATGAAAATAACTTGGTATTTTCAATTTTTTCCTCATTTTTTTCCCCTTTTAAAATACTATTTACAGTCGGTTTGTTGTTCTTTATACCCTTTTTTTTTCTGTGGTATGGCCCACGTGGGCCCCACCGAGGTGCGTGAAGGGGTGGGATGTGCACTATTTTCTATGGTGTGGCACACGTGGGGCCCACTGAGGTGCGTGAAGGGGTGGGATGTGCATTATTTTCTATGGTGTGGCCCACGTGGGGCCCGCTGAGGTGCGTGAAGGGGTGGGTTTGCATTATTTTCTATGGTGTGCGTATGAGTGTAAGTGGTGTGCATATATTTATTTTTGTGATTCACTGATTTATCTGTGATGTGTTTTTTTTTTTTTTTTTTGTTTAGTGAACTAAAGAGAGGAATGTTTGAAGAAAAAGAGAGAGAGAGATTTTGCATGGAAATATGTGGCTGATAATCCACTTGGACAATCTCATAGAAATTATGTGCTATGCAAATTTTGCGGTCAAAGATGTACGGGAGGCGTGACTCGCCTAAAGCATCATTTGGCCGGAACCCACAATGGGATAAAGCCGTGCCCAAAAGTGACGGAAGAAGCCAAGGAAGAGTGTAGAAAGGCTTTAAAGGAATATCATGATGGAAAAAATAAAAGAAATGAGGTGTTTCGAAATATTGGGAGAGGGGGATCGACATATCTTTCTAGTTCTGGATCTGCAAGTGATAGCGTTAGTGTGGGTAATGATGCTTTCATTGGCAGCCAACTTGGTAGTGGATCTTCTGGTAATCAACCAATGGCAAGAGCAAGGGGTCCTATGGATCAATTTGTTAGTAGTGAGCAACGTCAATCCACATTGAATTCAAAGTGGAAGAAGGAAGAAAGAAAAGAAGTATGCAGGGTGATTGGAAGATTTTTTTTTTGGGAATGCTTTGTCATTCAACCTGTGTAATAGCCCATACTTTTCAGCAATGTGTGAGGCTATTGGCAAGTTTGGACCGGGATTGAAGCCACCATCCATGCATGAGATGAGAACATGGATACTAAAAGAGGAGGTTGCTAATACTGATAGTTTAATGAAAGCATACAAAGCTTCCTGGAAAACTTATGGATGTTCAATTATGTCTGATGGTTGGACGGATGGAAAGAATAGAAGCATCATTAATTTTTTGATTAATTCTCCGATCGGAACAATGTTTTACAAGTCTATTGATGCTTCAGATTCAATAAAAGATGGGAATTTGTTATTCGAATATCTTGATGAAATTGTGGAAGAAATTGGGGAAGAAAATGTGGTCCAGGTTATCACGAATAACCATTCAAGCTATGTGAGTGCTGGGAAGAAGTTGATGGATAAGAGGAAAAGGATATATTGGACTCCGTGTGCTGCACATTGCATAGATCTGATGTTGGAGGATATTGGAAAAATGAAAATATATTCTGAAACGCTTGAAAAGGCAAGGACAATGTGTGAAGTTTATTTATGGGCATGGAATTGTATTGAGCATGATGAGAAGCTTCACGAATAACCATGAGCTTCTACTACGTGATAAGAACACGCTTTGCAACATCATACCTCACCCTTCGAAGTATTTACAAGCAAAAGAATGGTCTTATAGCCATGTTTGCATCGGAAAAATGGTGCTCTTGTTCTTGGGCTAGAAAACCTGAAGGAATAAAGGTACGGGCTATTATAATGTTTGATCCGAAGTTTTGGCCTCATGTTGCCTTATGTGTTAAGAGCACCATGCCATTGGTAAGCGTTTTAAGAAAGTAGATTCGGAAGAGAGGCCAAGAATGGGGTTCATTTATGAATTGATGGACTCAGCGAAGGAGAAAATTGCATTTAATTGCAATGATGTAAAAAAGAGATATGTTCCAATTTGGAACAAAATAGATGAAAGATGGACTCCTCAGCTTCATCGTCCTCTACATGCAGCCGGGTACTATCTGAATCCTCAAATACGGTACTCAGATAAGTTCTCTACACACCCTGAGATAAAAGGGGTTGTTTGAGTGCATGGATAGGATGATCCCCCGTGAAGAGCATCTTTGATGCGATATTCATTGGATGAATATGACAAGAGAAGAGGGATTTTGGCTCTCGCCTTGCACTCGAAACCATGACAAAGCGTTCCCGTAATTTATAATTTTATATTTTGATATTTTCATTGTTATGTAAATTATATTTTTATAATTGGTAAAAGTATTAATTAATTTATAAATTATAACTAATTTATTGTAGGCTGATTGGTGGGAACGCTTTGGAGATAGAACTCCACAGCTTACGAAGTTTGCAGTACGAGTTTTAAGCCTCACATGCAGTGCTTCTGGCTGTGAGAGAAATTGGAGTACTTTTGAGCAGGTGACTTTTGTACCATTCAATATTCTACACTAGCTAATTTTTATTTAGTAGATTAGTAAGTCTTTGATAATTGACTGACATAGAACATCACATGATTAGATCCACACAAAGAAGAGAAATCGGCTAGAACAACAAAAACTCAACTCTCTAGTATATGTGATGTATAATATGAAACTGAGAGAAAGAAGCATGAAGAGAAGGGCGGCAATGGATCCAATATTGGTGGACCACATTGAATCAAATGATGAATGGATTGCTGAGAAAGAAGGCCCTGTTCTCCCAACTGATCCATCGTGGCTCGAAGATCAAAATATGGCCTTTGATATTAGTGCCATTACAACTATTCCTGAGGTCGATCATCCGGTTAATGACAATGAATGCACCATCAACATCTAATATTTCTGAAGGAGATTGCCCCCCACCTTCCTCAAGGAAAAGGAAGGCAACTACTTTAAGTAAGTGTTTATAGTTATAGACTAAGTTACATGAACATTTTTAACAAAGAAAGTAAAAGACCAATGAATCTCTCTTTTTTTTTTAAATGTGTAGGTGGTCCCATGGGAAGATTTCTTACTCCTATAAGAGAGGAAGGAGATATAGGAACGAGTGTTCATGGTGTGGATGATGTACATGCAGATGTAGATGCTGATGCTGATGATGAAAGGCCTAGACTTGGTGACGAAGTGAATGCGGATGACGACAACGACGATGACCTATTAGATATAGATGACCTTTAGAGTTTAGACACTAGAGTCTAGAGACTAATTATTGAGAATTTGAGATGTTGATTTTGAGGAATGACATTTGTATTGTACTTAATGCTCTTAACTTTGGGATTTTTATTTTGAAGAATGTGACATTTATATATTTTGCTTTTTTATTTATCATATATATATATATATATATATATATATATATATATATATATATATATATATTAAAAAATAGAAGTATTATGTAGCTTACGCTACACGCTACGCTATTTCGCTACACGCTACGGAGGGTTGAACGCTACGCAACACGCTACCGCTATTTAAAACACTGGTGACAACTAAAGGTAGCGGCGTTTGCTTGGCTAGTGGGGAGGAAGATGGTGCTAGCATTGGAAAATCTTTGCAAAAGTAAGATGATTCTTCCGAATGTTTGTCTGCTTTATATGCCAGATGCGGAATCTGTGGACCATCTCTTTATTCATTGTTTGTTCGCAAAAGAAGTGTGGGATAATTTTTTCCAATTATTTGGAGTAGGATGGGTAATGCCGATGTCTATCGATATCTTCCTCTTATCATGGCATGGCGGGGGTAGTGGGAAAATGGGGGTAAAATCTGGAGATTAAGTAGGCTGGCGGGATTTTGGGCCTTGTGGTTAGAAAGGAATGATTGTTCTTTCAGAAATCGCAAGGGGAAAGCTGCAGAGGTGTACAGAAGCGTTAAATGTTGTGTAATGGAATGGGCTCTAGCATTGAAAGGTTGTTGTTCATTTTCCAGATTGCTGGCGGGAGTTGTAAATTGTGGCCTCGGCCTCTTACTAATGATATTGTCGATGTTCAAAAAAAAAAAAACATTGTGTCTTCTTGGTGTGTGTGTGTGTGTGTGTGTGTGTGTGTCTATATATATATATATATATATATATATATATATATATATATATATATATATATATATATATATATATATATATATATATATTATGATATATCTGTACAGATATGTGACCATGTCAATTCTTTTATTCCTCCTGTCCATGTCAGGCATGCATGACAAACATTCAAAAAGGAATTTATCAGATATGCATGTTTAGCCCTACTTGCAAGTTTCACCACTTGACAGTTAACCCAGCAGTATGGCATGCATGACTCAATGGAGTGACAGGTGATGCTGGCAAAAGGTTTCTGCAGCTAAATCCCAGTCCAACATACATCATTAGAGATACAATGGTGGGCAGCTAAGAACACACTGCTTATGGGCCTTAAAATTGAACCTAGTACCTAGGTGATGTTTGACAACAAAGCAATTTGACTCTTACCACCTATATGCTGAGTCTGACTCTACCCATTGAAATTGTTTTAAGATATTTTGGCAACATAACAATATTATGGTGTTATAGAACCTTTGTTCTTACAGCTGTGCATTACCAGTTCCAATCCCATTCAAACAGTCAGCTGACCCCAAATAGTTGGGACCGGGGTATAATGATGATGATCAAATGCATGATAGTCTTATAAAAGAATGGATCTTTCTAATTAAATGATTATAAACTTTTCAATTGAGTGTTAAGAATACAGATGCCTAGGCTAAATTGATGAACATGGTGTTTTCTTTACTGTCTTGTCAGTGTCACAGACCAATTCTGCTTTCGGATGTCTGCATAAAAGCAATTTTTGAGGAATGCCTTGTCACCTTATTATGGATCAGACCACCCTATATGGGCAATGATCCGAAGATCATTCTAACGGTCCTACCTGTCCAACCAATAGACCTGACGCCATTGATTCAACTCATTTTCTATCTATTTTACTGGCGGTTTCTTGGCTATTGATTGGATGGTTAGGATTGTCTGATCAGAATGGATTTCTAGGACAATGGCAATCAAAGGTAGAGGCCAACTATTCCACGGTCCAAATGGCCCAAAGTGGAACCCACCTATCGAATGCATGTGTTCATTCAACCATTCCACCTAGCATTAACCAATCAAGATTTCATGCTGAAACCAATCTAACACTCATTTCCTATAACTGTGTAAGACCTGGATTTTCCGAGTCAGTCCAGAAAAAAACTCATTTGTGCCCCATGGACAAGCAACAGTTGTTTTTGAGCCATGACAGACTATGGCTCTTTATGCGATCACCACCACGTGAGAGAGCAAACAGACTCAAGAGACTATGTAAACTTCACCCACCGGTGCAGGATGCATGGGTCTCAACTTACCGCAACACAGCCAGCTACGTGCAGTAACTTAGTTTATGATTATTCAAATTCTAATCAGATTTCATTTATGATTACATAAGATGAACAACGAATTAAAAAAAGGAATGAGCTTGAATAAATGTAAAAGAGAGGAAAGAACTAATTTAAAAAAAAAAAAAAACGGAGAGAGAGAGGGAGAGAGAGAGAGAGAGAGAGAGAGAGAGAGAGAAGGAATAGTTCGGCTGCCACTAACAGTGTCATAAGCGCCACTGACAGTCTCTTTTAACATGATTTCAGGCCTCTGAATCTTAAAATAGCTATATCTACCAATCCACACATCGATTGCCTTGAAAACGTAATCGTAGGTTGGTCTAATATAGTACTACCTAACCTGCGGTTAGTTTCCAAATCTAAGGTACAGATTTCCAAAAAGAAAGCTGGACAACCATTAATCTTTGTTACATGAGCTCTTCTAATCTAAAAGTTGGATTGGGCTGAAATTTTAATCAGCTTTAGATCTGGTTATGTTCTATTAAGTATCCAATCAAGTTCGGAAATTGAGTTACAAATTTCCAAAAAGTGTCCAATCAGTCCATTTTAGCTTATTTGGAGCGAAAGCGCCACTAACCATGGCATTTTTTGTCAAAATTTTCAATTTCCTAAGCAAGGACAGCTCTAATTCCCTCTTTTCCAAAAATAAAAATAAAAGGAACTTTAAACCTAAAAAGGGTTGGCTGATCAAATATATTTAGAAGGATCTTTCCCATCTCACTGAGCCCCCTTTTTTTGTTTCCTTGATCTAGAAATCAGGTAAAAAGCTGGTGCTTTTGAAAACATGATGCATGCAATGATCATATGATTTGTAAAGAATCCCTTCGCTAGAGCCTTCACTGCAACCTCCTTAGTGGGTGTAGCAGATCCTTTATCATGGTAATGCAGGGGCAATTTTACACCGGGCTCGAGTAGGGTAGCCCGTGGGATGCGGGGACACACTCGGGGTGGGACGGCTTGTGTGAGGCGGTACCCATGTGATTTGGGGCCCACGAGGGGGGTTCAGCCAAGGTCCTAACCCATGAGATGTGGGGCCTATGCTATGAGATGAAGGGATTGATTCATCATACTCTAATAGTTCGAGCTTTTAGAGCAAGTGGTTAATTGTCCTGCATCAAATTGGTATCAGAGCGGGAGGTCTCGTGTTTGAGACTCCTCAACAGGGGTGATTAATGAAGGGGCAATTTCACACCGGGCTCAAGTGGGGTAACCCGTGGGATGCGGAGACACACTCAGGGTAGGGCGGCTCGTGTGAGGTGGTACCCATGTGATTTGGGGCCCACGAGGGGGGTTTGACCGAGGTCCTAACCCATGAGATGTGGGGCCTATGCTATGAGATAAAAGGATTGATTCGCCATACTCTAATAGTTCGAGCTTTTAAAGCAAGTGGTTAATAGTCTTGCATCACATAGAGACCATGAATGCAAGTGTGTCACATTTCCACAAAAATATGTCGTTGAAACTCCTCAATAGAAGTGGCGGCCCCTTTTGTGAAAAGGAGAAGGGAGAAAAAGAAAAGGCTAATAACCTAATTCATGAATTGAAAGGAAAGGAAAATAACTAATTATTAGAAAAAAATAATAATAATAAATGAAACTAACCATTTAGACCTCACCTTAGGACGTCCATCCTCACTAAGCCTTTAATTTTGGCCCTCCTTGTTTCAAAACTTTGATATCTTTGAGTCTACAAGTTCCTTGTCTAGAAATTGGAGAATTCTCTCTATTGGCTCTTGTGGACTCACAGCCAAGAAAGAGAAATTTGTCTAATTTCTAACCATGGAATCCATTGAAAAGTTTTTTTTAAGGTGATGCAGGCCCACAGCCCACTGTAGGGCCCAACTCAATTAGGCCCATCTAGGCCCACTATAGAGCCTGGCAGGATGTAGGCCCATAGCCCATAATAGGCCCAACATGTGCTGATTTTTGGGCTGGTTATTTACGGATTTGGAGGCCTAAATCAATAATTATAATTTACTATTTTTTAGAGACATGGGGAACTGATTTAAAGATGTGATAAGAGTGTAATTGATATGATTAAAGATATGGGCTGGTTTATAGATATAGTTACTTTTCATGTTTACTCTTTTATTAGGCTTTTACTATATTAAGGAAAATTAGATTTGTTTGTAATTAATTGTGATTGATTTTCTTAGTTAGGGGGGTTTCAATTAAAGATTCATTTAAGATCTATAAAAGGGGGTAGTAGTATAAGAGTCAGTCATTCTAATAATTTTCTAAGTGTGGTTCTTTATTAAGTTTTGTAAGAGAAAAATGTTGATATCAATAAAAGTTCTCTCCCTCTCTATTCTATTGTTCTTGTGACTTGTGAGTATATATTTCTTTAATTTTCTATACAATTTAGAAATCGAGATCTCATTGAATCGATAATCGGATTGCAACATTTTGATATCAGAGCGGGTTGTCTTTGGGATTTTTCGACTTTACATCATCTCCTAATGGCATTGAAAGAGGTGACTCAGGAAGAGTTCGCACAACCTAATTAATCCATGCACTCGTAGAACGAGTAGATCGACTCACATATGTGGTAGGCAATCTCACTAATCAAGTAGGGGAGCTCCGACATGGAGGGAATCCGAAGACCGAATTTGGAGCACGTGGACATGTAGGGGAAGGTTCCCACCAAGGTCTTAACCAATAACAAGCTCCCTGGCTTAAGAAGACACAAATGATCGAATCCTTCAACTGTTGGAACGTGACGGAGAGCTTGGAATTGCAGTAGAAATTCCAGAAACAACAAAGAGATCCGCAAAGTTGAAGGAAAAGTTAACATATAAAGTGATTGATACATTAACGTTAGACCTACACGTGAATTCACCAATGGATCAAATGGTAGATCCAATGATAGTAACAGTCACATTGGTAGACATACAAGTGGGTTTCAATACTCAAATTGAAACACTTTTGCAAAAGATGATTGTGGTGCGAAAAATGAAGCTACTAATATTTTAGGACCCACGAAGAACTTTAAAGTTACAACAAACAACTTGGCACCCACAAAAGTACAAGCAAAAAAGACATCATCTACGGTGGACTCCAACAAAGGTTGTGTTGAGTCGATGCTTAGGGTTACACCATTAACTTCTACCAAAGAAGAACACGATTCATTGTCGAGATATTACAAGTCTAAAGGTTGAGATTAGTTTCCAACTTGAGGACAAGTTCTTTCAAAGCCGAAGAGAATTGATGCAGGCCCATGGCCCATCCAAGCCCACTGTAGGGCTAACCCACATAGGCTCATCCAGTGTTTTAAATAGAGATAGTATGTTGCGTAGCACTCAACCCTCTATAACGTGTAGCGTAAATAGCATAGCATGTAGCATAAGCTACACGATAATTCTATTTTTTTTATTTTAAAATATAAAAATATGTATATGATTAATAGTAACAGAAAAGGAAAAGAAATTATAAAATTGCCTAAAAGATGATTCATTTTTTCAAGTATAAGCATGTTCAAAAAGTTATTGATTATCATTTAGCAAAAGCCAATCATATATATAAACCAAATCAAATAATTATCACACCAACAACTTTCTAAGCGAACCACTTTAACTAAGAATGAACCACTTTAATTAATAATGTCAAATTGAAACGACAAGTCACAAGTATGAAAAAAAATAAAAATCTAATTGAAACCACATGTCACAAATATGAAAAGAAATAAAAATCCCACAGGTTAAAAGTATTCAGTAAAATACAAGCCCCAAAATTCCTCAACATTAGATACAAGGAAAACGTAAAATAAATAAATAAATAAAATAAAATAATACATCATAGCATACGCTACACACTATGTAGTTATAGTGTACGCTACGACCCTTGTAGTATGCTACAGGGAATTTACGCTATTTAGTACGCTACCCCTATGCTACGAGCACTATTTGAAACACCGATGACCCATCTAGGCCCGCTGTAGGGCCTGGCAAGACGTAAGTCCATCGTCCATCATAGGCCCAACATGTGCTGATTTTTAGGTTGATCACTTACCAATTTGGGAGCTTAAATTAATGATTATAATTTACTATTTTTAGGAGATACGAGGGACTGACTTAAAGATGTGATGAGGGTATAATTGATATGAGTGAAGATATGGGCTGTTTTAGAGATATAGTTACTTTCTATGTTCGCTTTTTTATTAGGCTTTTATTAAATTAAGGAAAAATAGATTTGTTTGTAACAAAATTATGATTGACTTTCCTAATTGGGGGATTCAATTAAAGATTCATTTAATATCTATAAGAGGGGGTGGTAGTGTAGGAGTTTGTCATTCGAATTATTTTCTAAGTGTGGTTCTTCTTTAAGTTTCATAAGAAAAAAAAGGCTGATATCAATTAAAGTTCTCTCCCCTCCTCTACTCCATTGTTCTTGTGAGTATATATATATATATATATATATATATATATATATATATTATATATATATATATATATATTTTTTAATTTCTTTGCAATTTGGGTATCGAGGTCTTATTGATTCGGTAACCAAATTGCACCGAAAGGTAAGGAAAAGTGCATTATAGACAAAATGCGAAAAGGCGGAAAAAAGTTTTGAAGCAAGGAGAGCCATAATTAAAGGTTTAATGAGGATGGATGCCCTAAGATGAGGTTTGAATTTTTACTTTTTTTCTTTTGTTCCTATATAACAATCAATTAGTTTCCTTTCTTTTCAATATACAAATTACATTATTTGCCTTTTCTTCTTTTTCTTTCCTTCCCTTTCCACAAAAGAAGTTGTCGCTCCCACTGAGGAAGTTGCAGCGGCTTTTTTTTTTTGTGTGTGTGTGGAAAGGGAGACAAACATTATGGTTAAGAATCCGCTGCCTCCACTAAGGAAGTTGTAGCGGAGGCTTTGGCAAAGGGATCATTCACAAATCACACAGTCATTTCATGCATCATTCACAAATCACATAGTCATTTAATGCATCATGTTTTCAAAAGGACTAGCTTTATCTGATTTCTTGATGAGGTGACAATGAAAGGAGACTCGGCGAGACGGAAAAGATCCTTCCCAAGCATATTTGATCAACCAACCCCTTTTTAAGTTAATTTACTCTTCCTCTTGTGCATTATTTTCATTTTTGGGAGGAAAAAAAAAAAAAAAAAAGAATCAGAGTTTTCCTCACCTAAAAAATTTAAGAATTTGACAAAAAATGCCATTATCAGTAGCACTTTTGCCCAAAAAAGGCTAGGACAGATTGAAATTCCGTAATTTAGATTTTGAAATTGACCGGATATTCTATAGAACAAAACCGGATATACATCTAGTTAAAATTTTAGCCCAATCCGACCTCTGGATTGGGAGATCTCATGCAATAAAGATTAAGATTTGTGTGCTCATTTTTGAAAATTTGTGCCTCAAATCTAAAAATAGACTGTAAGTTAGTACCCTATTAGACCAGCCTACCATTAAAGTTGCAGGCCAATCAGACATGTGGATTGAGAGAGATAGCTATTTTAATATCTGGGGCCTGAAATCATGTTAACAGAGACATTCTTCGTGACGATCATGCACCCTATCCAAAAGTGACATGGTTAGTGGTGACTAGACCGTTTCCAAAGCAAAAGTGACACTAACAATGGCATTGAAGGCTAGTTTTTCCTCTCTTTTTCATTTATTGAAGTTTATTCCTGATTTCATTTGTTGTTCATTGTCCATGGTCATAAAATCTAATCTAATTAAAACCTGAATTATTAAAAGGCCAAGTTATTGCAGTAAGTTGAGACCCCAAACATCGCACACACATGGGTGAAGTTTACAAATTCTCTTGAGCCCGTTTGCTCTCTCAAATGGTGGAGATCGCATAAAGAGCCATAGTCAGTCGAATAGATGGCCCAAAAACAAACGGTGATTGTTCGCGGGGCACAAGTGAGTTTTTCTGGACAGACTTGGAAAATCCATGTCCTACACTCTGTTCTCATGCAACTCCTGATTTTTCTTCATAACATCACTTACTGAGAATATAAATTCATCAGTGAGGGATAATCATATAGAACTAGTTGTATCTTATGCGTACAACACTACATTTGTACTGGAAACATGAACAGTCCAATCGTTTCATTTCAGCTATGCTTGACAGGCCATTATGCGAAAAATAACAGCAACCAGAGGATCCCAATTAATTAATCAATACCATGCAAAATGGATGGCCAAGATTGTGCATAGTTTAATAATCAGCTTGAATAATCCATTAGGGGGGCCCAACTAGAAATGTTCGTGATTCTAAAGAATCACTTTAGTCAAGTAATGCTAATGACTTGAGAAATGGACGGTTGTAACAAAAAATGACTGGCATTCAGATGGTTAAGGACATCCATAACGTGTGATTTTCGCATCATAGCCTAACAGGAGTGCACTGGAATGAATCGATGGTTCGGATTGATGGTTGGACTGTCCATGTGTCAATGCCTCTGGAGGCATCCGAGGCCTTGTTGCACACCATCATTCCTCCACATCAATCAATTCAATTCCCTCAAATCCCCAACGAAAAGAAGAAACAGAGAATCGAACAATAACCTTACCTGCTTCGGCAAAGCTCCACAACAACGCTCTCTGGCCTCACCGCCCTCACGACACGCTCGACATCGGCAGCAGATGCTTCCGATATGTGGGAAGTCCCGACCAACCAGATTGCCTCAGGCTCGACAAACGCATTCCTCCAGATAGGGACGGGGCCGAACTGCCGCTTCTCGATCAGGACCAATCTCCCGTTCTCGACCAGATCCAGCAGCTCTGGATGCATCGCAGCGACAGCGGATCGAGTGTCGTCGCCGATCTCAGACCTGTAGTCGAATTCCGGAGGAGGTGACTTTATGGAAACCCTAGAAACTTTTAGGGTTGAGTGCGTTGGTGAATTGGAGGGGGATTTGAGGAAGGAGAAAAGAGGGGAAGGAGACGTAAGGATTTCCATGGGCGAAAGCTAGAGTTTTTTCGTGGATGGTCTGCTTGTCGAGGATAAGAAAACCTACTTCACCGGCTATAGAGCAGAGCGAGATGATAATGTTCGCGCTGGGGAATTCTAACGTGAGCCGTTGGGTTAAGTGCGAGCCCGCTCAGTTTTTGTATGACCGCCGGTTGGGGTGTACAAAACCGAGCTAGCTCGGTTAGCTCGCTCGACTCGAAAAAGCTCGATTCAGCTTGGTTTAAATTTGAATTCGAGACGAGTGGAGCTGATTTTTTTAGCTCAAAGTGGCCCCAGCTCGACTCGACTCGGATTGAACCCAGCTCGAATCAAACTTGGATCCAGTCAGTTCGGTACTCAGTTACTTTGATATTGATGTTGCTCACCAAGTGTTTGATGAAATGACTCAATGAAATATGGCCAATGGCAAGGAAGGTATGTATATGAAAAAATACCCTTTTTTTTTCTTAGTTTTTATGTTGCTTAGATGGTGTTTGATAAAATACTTGTAAAATCATTATTATTGTTTTACATACAGTGGAATTTTGAAGGTGCAATTCAAGTGTTTGTGAAAATGCTGCACAGGCAAACTCGGCTTGAACTGGCCCGAGCGGCTGACCGAACCGAGTCGAGCTGGCCAATCAAGCTCAAGGACCGAGCCGAGTCAAGCCGAATTTGAGCTAAGGTCAGCTAGTGGCCGAGCCGAGCAGAGTCGAGGCCAGCTCGACTCAGTTCAACTCGATGTACACCCCTAATGACCGGACGCATCTAAAGTGCGTCGGTTCTCTCTCTCTCTCTCTCTCTCTCTCTCTCTCTCTCTCTCTCTCTCTCTCTCTCTCTCTCATAATAGCTTTTAAAAAAATAAAAATAAAAATAAAAATAAATAAAATAAAAAGAGGAAATTACCCTCTCTCTCTCTCCTTTTAACTGCTTAAGAAGAAGCAAGCTCACTCTCTCCTCTTAGGGGCCGTTTTACAGCATGAATTCCATGTTAATCAAAATCAAAATAATAACTACCATGAAATTCACGTGAATTAGAGTCTTAAATGGTGTTTGGAACTATGCATATAGATTTCATAAGAATCCAAATTTTTCGTTTGGTACATTTCTCCGTGCATAACATACATTTCACTAAAATTCTTAATAGTGCCCACCATAAGGTTTATGTGAAATCCACCCCGATCACTAAAAATGTCACTCTATATCAATCATAGGGCCCAAAATTCAACTTGGTCTGTGATTTAAGTGCACCATACAATTGGAAATAATATATAAGAGATACCTCGCCCAACTATTTCCCTTTGTATGGCCCACTTGAATCACAAACCGGCTCGTTTTTTGAGCCCTATGACTAAATGGAGTAGCACACCTAATGATCAGAGTGAATTTTACACAAACATTAAGGTGTGGCATACCAATTCTTGAACTGGATTACACACTAATAAAGCAATTAAAATGATGTAAATTGCGCATCCAATCAGTTTCAACTAACTAGTATGTCTGTATGTAAACATAAAGACTACATCACATTTTTTGTCATCCTTTTATGAATCCACACTTGAATTCACCATATTTCTCGATCATCCTTATTATAAAACTTTACTAAGCTGAATATAGGCTTAACCTTTCGCCACATTAGAAACGGATTCTCATTGTTTCTTTATTGATCAATTAAGTAAATGGTGGATCTTACCACCTAACTCAAAAGTCATGCTTTTGTTCTCAAAGAAATTTTTAGGCTGTGTTTATGAAAATTTAACATGGATGTCCTATTGTCCTTTAAAGCCCATGCTTTATATGGATATGTACTTCATTTTCTTAATGCCATAATGGGAACAACCATCTCTAGATGTGATGTTAGCTTTTGTTCAAATTATATATAATTATTTATATAACACATTTGAAAGGTTAGATTCATTACTAGCATTTTTCTTATTTTCATTTCTATATGTTATGTATATATTATCACTCACATGCACATCTTCATGCACATTATTGGAGAATGGGGCTTGATTCAACATTTAAATTCCAAATAACAATATTTTTCCATTTTCAAAAGATATAACTAAAGTATTAAACGTATGAAAAATGTTTTAATGAGATTCGAATGTAAATAACTTTTATTTTTTAAAAGAAAGCTAAAACTTCAATTTTCTATTTTATTGTCATCCCTCGTAACTACGTAGTACCTCAAATCACTAAGGTTGTGTTTGTTAACGCTGAATTTTTACACTTAACGCGGAATGAGGAAAATTTTCCGTGTTTAGTGGTGTTTGTTAATGCATTGTTAACGCGGAAGACGGAAAGCAGTAAGTGGTTTTTCACTGAATTCTTCCGTGATAAGAGTCTGGCTTAATGGTGAACGCGGAATGCACTCAGTGATTTTTCATTAAACAAATTTTTTTTACTTCCAAAAGTACCCCTTTTCAAGTTACTATGAAAATTTCTTGCACAATACAAAATGAACCTTTAACTTGTGAACCTTTTTTATGCCCCACCATGATTTATGTGTTTGATACACACCATCCATCAACTTTTTCAAGTAATTTAAGGTGTGATCCAATAAAAAAAAGTAGTTTCAATGATTAATTGGACCATAAGGTGGGGATTGAACGTCCACCGTTAAAAACTTCTTGAGAGCTAGAGAAGTTTCAGATCAAGCTAATATTTGTGTTTTCACTTCATCCACGTCTACATGACCTCATGAATAGGTTGGATGGTAAAAAAAACATCACAGTGGCCCATGTAACTTTGATTTCTTTGAACCGTTCATGCGACGGATGCAGATTGCATACTGCTCCGAACGGGCAGTTCTATGGGCGGGCTTACCTTGTTATATCTCTACATCTAAACTCTCTATCCCTTTTCTCATATTATTTTAAGGCATCAAAACGAAAATGAGGCAAATCAAACAATCAAATGGACTACGTCTTGCATTTAATGCAACTAGTGTATTTTAATGCAACCAATATTATTATTTGGTGTGGTCCACTTGAGAGTTGGATCTGCCTCATTTTTGTGTTCATGCCTTAAAATAATCTGAGAAATGAGATTCACGGTTTGGATGTACATATACATCACGGTGGGCCCGCCTACAGAATTGTCCATTCCGAGCAAGGGACGGGCGGGGGTAGTACGCAATCCGTGTCCTCGTTAAACATGCCGCCCAGGTGCCATGACGGATGCGGATTTCCTACGAAAGCCTTTCGCAGGAAGTTCGTGCGCTGGAAACCTAGGTGGGGCCCACTGTGATGGTCGTGAGAAATCCATCCCGTCCATACATTTTTTGAGATCATTTTAGTAATTGGGATAAAAAATAAGTGGATCCAATACTCAAGTGAGCTTCGTTAAAGGAAAAGGTACGTAGGGAAATTCCTACCGTTGAAAGCTTTCTAAGGTTGACAGTTATGTTTACATGCCATCCATACCGTTCTTATCATAATTCCTACTGAGATGAACTGAAAACATAAATATTAGAACGATTCAAAACTTCTTTGGCCCCATGAATATTTCAACAGTGGACGTTCAATGCTCACGTTTTTGGCCCACTTTAGTATTAGATCCATCTCATTTTTTACCCCAAGCCTTAAAATGATCTCAAAAACCGTATGGACAGTATAGATTTCTCAAAAAAATCATGGTGGGCCCACTTGGTTTCCAGCGCAGGAGCTTCCTGCAGAAGGCTTTAGCAGGAAATCCCCGTCCCGCCAAGATGGGAACGGATTATCTACTCCCACTGCCACCGGCCAGTGGCTGATGGTCGGTGCTTTGTAGGCCCTACCATGATGTATGTGTTTCATCCATGCCATCCATCTATTTTTTCAAATCATTTCATGGTACGGGATAAAAACGTTAGGTATATCCAAATCTCAATTGGGCCACATTACAGGAAACAGTGTTGAATGAGCGTCCACCATTAAAAACCTTTTGGGGGCCATAAAAGTTTTGGATCAAGCTGATCTTTGTTTTTTCCCTTCATCTGGCCTGTATGACCTAATAAAAAGATTGGATGTCCAATTGTATATGATCATATCAACGGGTTGGATGGAAAATAATTGACAAAGTGGACCCTAAGAAGGTTTCAATGGTGGGCATCCTTAGTACCGCTGTTTCCTGTGGTGTGGTCCACTCGAGCTTTAGATCTGCCTTATTTTTTATGTAGCCATCTAAAATGATATTGAAATATGGATGGACGGTGTGGATAAAACTCATAGATCACAGTGACCCCTCAGTGGCCATTGGAGCCTCTTACTGTCCCGAGCTCGAAGGGTAGTACCTAATCCACCGCTCAAAACTTCTTAGGGGCCGATCAAGCTTATATTTTTGTTTTCACTTCATCTATCTCTATGTTAACTCATGAATAGGTTGGATCTAAAAAATACATCATGGTGGCCCCTATAAATGTTTCAACGATGGGTGTAACTGATCCCTCGGTTTTCTATTGTGGATCCACTTGAACTTTAGATCTTTAGGTCTATCTAATTCTTTTTCTCATGCCATAAAACCGTCTCTACAAATGGTTGGACGGTATGGATACAACACACACATCATGGTGGGGTCCATAGAGCTTGGTGACGTCACTTCAGTAGCGATCTAGCTACTTACCTTATCATTATTTGATACGCGCCCGTCTACGCCAACCCATATATGCGTGGGAAAGCCTTTCGCAGGAAGTTCTTGCGCTGGAAACCTATATAGGGCCCACCCTAACTTTTGTGAGAAATCTACCCCGTCCATCCGTTTTGTGAACTCGTTTTAGAACAATATGCCAGAAAATGAAGAAATTGCCGCCACACTTATACGTGTAGATCATTAATTTTTTTATCTTTTTTTATGAATAGTGATATTTAAATTTTTTATTAAGTACTTTATAGTTTATTCGAATTAAATAGAATAATTTTATTTTCATTTAATAAAAAATAATTTCTTTATAATGTAAAACATTTCCAAACAGAAGATAGGGGCAAATGTGTGAAATTAACATTTTTCAGACATTTTAGATGTTTGTTAACAAACATATTATTTCAAATCCAGTACTTAATTTTCAGACTTCAGCCATAATTACCAAACAAGTTTTTTGACTTCATATTTCAGATTCAGGCTTCAGATTTCAGATTTCAGATTCAGGCTTTAGACTTCAGATTTAACAAACGGGGCCTAAGTCTCTAACTCCTTTAAAAGCCTTTACATAAATTTAGGATATAAGTATTGACCATAAATTAATGCACCATAAATACTCACGTGTATCAATTAAATTAAATTTATTCCAAACAAAAATTTTACTTTTATTTTTATTTTTTTATTATTTTTTATTTGTTTTTGAAGTCATTCTTTATATTCATAGCACTACTACTTAAATGATCTTTCTTATCACAATAGTAACAAGTTCAATCCTTATAGTTTTCATTACTTAACTTTTGAGTCATTGTTTGCTAACTTCTACATATCATTTCTTCCTTTTCTTTGAGTTATTCTCTTGAGATGAATATACGGTATGAGCACTCTTAGGTCGATCTCACTTAATTAAGTTTTATCCCCTTCTTGCACAGTGTGCAATCAGCTTAACGAAGGTCCAATTTTTCTTTTGTGTATTGTAATTGACCTTGAATGCGCTAAAGCTAAATGGAAGTGAAATGAGCATGTAGTAAGCTGCCAAGTCATCAAATATATTTAATTGGAACTCCTTGAGCTTAGAGGTGAAATCGGTAATCTTTATAATGTGCTATTTTATATTCCTTTCGTTGTTATACTTAAAGATCGTGAGTTTACTAATGATTGTTATCATCTCTACCTTATTAGATTTGGTTGACCTTTTTTAGATTTCGGCTGGGAATTTCTTCACATTCTCTTTCTCGAGTATATTTTCACCAAATATCTTTAAAATGGAATATCTAATACTTTTTTAAACTTAGCATATTTACTTTATTTGCACTTTTCATACTTGGTTATCTTGGTAGCCAAGTTTAATTAGTAACTTAGGAGGTTGACCATCTTTTTAAGTTAAGTTTAAATCCATACACCCAAGGTTGATTCATAGAAGCTTTTTTTTTTTTTTTTTTTTTTTTTTGCATATTAAAAAGTAAGTGCCAATAAGAGAAATATTATTCAATTGGGAGGTAACTGATGTAATATTCGTAACCATGATATGGTGTAAAGACTCACATTAGAAAGGAATCACATCATACTTTATTATGATTGAAAAAAAAAAACTTTATCACGCTAGTCCTTTATTTAGTTGACAGGACAATCAACTTGATTATCAACATCAAACTTAAATGTGAGCCTAGTATATCATTATGATTCACTTCTTTATGTTGAGGTTGTAATACATAAGCGGTTCTCACAAGAATATGAGACTTTTTGAATGCCAACAACACAAGCTCAAGTGACCCAACACCTCTATGGTAAAATGGATTACTTGATCTTGTATCATTAATACCATCCACCACACCATGTTTTGCTCCCACAAAATGATGAACTTTTTTTTGGTTGAATACCACCTATTTGGAGACAAATGTCACTTTATTGATCCTTAATGCCCAACGCGTACGTCAATGCCCTTTAATTCTAATAACTGATAGGCATCCTCGATCATGGTCACTTTGGTGGAACGCACGACTATATACCCACCAATTCCTAGAACTTAGAATCCCACCTAATTCATCACCCCTAGTAGATATTCTCAATACTTACGAGTAAAGAGACATGTAACTGGGTCAAGTAGGTCATTATTTTTTAACTGTCTAGGCATTTTGTTAAGCTTAGATGCTTTAGAATTTAAAAATATGCACAATATCCATATTTTGCCCATTGCCTTCTAGGAAGGGTTGTTTAGGTCTAAATTACCAATACATGAATTTCTTGATACACATGATCCGATGAACCTAACAAGACTTTTTATTCGATTGAAAGATGAGATCCCATGTGCTGTAACCAAGAATATATACCCATGCACTGTCCATATTTGTAAAACAATATTTATTTGTTCTCATACATTATATCAACTAGTATCTATAGGATTTAGTATTATGAAGTCATTGTAGGAAGAAGCCTCATATTGACAATCCGTAAATATGCATGCATGGATCGCTCTTGCTATTCATTATCTATATTTATTCCATAGTGGATATTTCCTTCGTAACATACAAAAATATAGATACGTGCGCATCACATAAAGTACATTAAGGATTTTTTTTTTTTTTTAAAAAGAAAGAAAAAAAAAAAGAAAAACGATGTAATTTTCAAATGAAAGAGTAAAGCTATGTTCATATAGCAATGGGCTTAGAGAACATTTTTTATTGGCCCATATTATAGTCATGGTTATAAAGTGAGATGGGCCCCAATATATGCATGGGTCTAATGTCCTAGTTTTGGGCCTCAATGACATTTATATCCATTGAGGACTTAAGAAGCAACAACATTTTGTTATTTATAGGAGTTTCAACAATGCCACAAACTAAAGGTAGGCCATTTGCTGATGATAAATGTATAGCCCACTATACAAATGGCATTGTTTTAATAAGGGTTTAATCATTCAGGGCTGGTGTAGATGTTGAAATCGGTGGTTTTTTTAAAAATAATTTCAAATTTCAATTTTTTGGGATTTTGCCGCCAAAATGATTTTCAAGATTTTTCAAATAAAAAGTGTGGTGTGTGCTTTTGTCTCACATGAGAAATGATAGAAGAAGTTTTTGGGTATATATGTGGATGTGTGTGTGGTATTCTTACTTGGAAGTTTTGAAGAATGAGACGCTCGGTTGCATGTTCCAGTGCTACGCACTGGAACGCATGCACGCATGCGCACGCACGCTCGGGCACGAGCATGGGCGAGGGCGAGGACGTGGGCAGTATGGCTATAGTGGCTGTAGTGGCGTTAATTGGCGCACTTTGCACTTCGAAGGATCTAGTAGGAGCCTAGGTGCAATGGATCTGAGATGAGCCAGGGCTTTATAAGCAGCTGAGAATGGTCGGATCCTTAATCCGAAAAGTTTAGCTATTTTTTAAAACGGCTAGCTGCCTTGAAAGCCATAACTGTCCGAAAATGGACGGGCCTTGATGATCTAATGGTTAAATCTTCCGATCCGATGATAAGAAACGGCTGAAATTAATGATCAACGGTTAGAAATATTTTTCAAATGTTCTGAACCATTGATGGCCCCCTAGCAATGGTCCATGTTCACTCCCCAAGTATAGGGTTGTGATGTAGTAATAAACTCGGTGAGACCGAGGTCGAATCCTAATGGACTGAAACCTGTACATAATCTGAAACTAAATCGAACTAGAACTAGACTAAGATGAAATCTAACTCGAATATAATTGAGAGAATAATGATGAAATATTTATCTAAAATTTAAAGAATTCAGAGGAAGGAAACTAGGGATTAAGAAGATCCACTTGTAGAGATCAGGGAGATCTTTATGCTTGATTCAAGAACTCAACTGGACTTAGAGTCCCATCTTCATCCAGTTGGAGAGTGCAACCATGAATATCAAATCTGAACTTTCTTTGATCTAGTTTTCAAGAGATGAAAGGTATAAGAATCAGAATGGATTCGATCACCAAACCATGCCCAGGAGATAAAGTAAACAACATAATCAAACCAATTGGTAACCAATCAACAAGATATATGAAGGTTAGGAAGGGTTCCGTCATCCAACCATGCCCAGGAGACGATGGTGAACAACAGAACTTCTTGACGTCATAATTAAAATAAGGAAAGGAACATGCTCAAAGCTATTGCAGACTCATTGTAATTTCAGTCACAACAGACCATTAAAAATTGAAAACATTCCCCATAATTAAACTAAAATCAAGATCAGTTCAGTCTAAACAAAAAGCTCAAACAAAAAGTCTCCCCATCACACTACAAGCTTCATCTCTTAGCCCTAGCTAAGAGGTTTAGCCACTCATGGACATGATTAGGCTATCTCTTAAAGAAAAACATTAAAAAGGAAGAAGAAATCGAAGAAGAATAGGGAAGAAGGATGCGGCTGCGTCTCTCTTTCTCTCTCTTCCTTCACGTAGCTCTGCCTGGATTGCTCTCGATCCCCCCACCATGTCTAGTTCTCTTTCTCTCTCTCTCTCTCTTATATAGAAACTAGAAGGACGTGGCTGGAAGTGCATAAGAGGTTACGCACTCCCTGTTGCAGCGGGAGATAAACCGACTTATGTTGATGCTCTCTGGGGCCCATTCTTGAGTTCAGACAGGAGATCCACTCCGTTCACCAGCTTCTCCTCGAAATTTCAGTGAAGACAACCAGTTTTGGTTGCCTGTCGGTGTGGCCCAGGGAAGAATTCATTCTGCCATCCATCCTTCTTTTGATCATGATTAACACGTCCTCGCACGCATGGGAATAGAAGGACACCTAGGCTTGGATAAGAGGGAGCATGGGCTTCTGATGGACAGTTGAAATTGAACTGTTGTTGTCCTATGGGGCCCCATAGAGATCAACCGCAAACCCTATTGCGAAACAGAGCCGATGCAGTGGATCTGTGATGATTGTTGACTATAACGTCTCGAAAAAACCTGTACATAGACCTGAGTACCACCTTAGGCAGAAATCACTCAGGACTAAATCCTTTAGAAATTAGACGAAATTAACTAAGTGCTAAATATTAACTATGAAATTAGCTTGAACCACTTTAAATACGATATGTAAGACCCAAAACAAGTAAAATCATTAGCGCTACTTTACCCTGAAATCTAGGATCAATCTCTTAACCCAGTTACTCTCGACAGCACATTGAAACTTTGTATTGAACCTGGACCGCGTGTCGAAAGTACGATTACCGCGAAACTATATGCTTATGACCGCTTTACTGGGCTTGACAACCATCTTGGGAATCAAATCCAGATAGTATCCAAAAACGGGCAACTTAAGCCCGGAGTAAAGTGTGTGAGAAACACAAATACCTTTAGAAATTGAACTCAGATTTAAGTGATTTGGGTCATTCGATTACGGGCCAAATTTAAGGTTTCAGACCGTCAGAATCCGACCCAAATACACCCTCGGATCAGGGAAATTTCCCAGCACAGGTCCATATACTCGTGGCCCTGATCAAACAACATTGACCGTTGAACTGAAACTGGTCCTCCGCAGTCGATTTGTAAATCCAATCGGACCGAAACCTTAACTCGACCTAGACTAATGTTAGGGAGCTTAAGTCCGACCGCACGCAGAAAAGGGGCCACCAGAAGTGCTCCGTTGGACTGAAACATCCACCTCTTGGCTATAACTCAAGTATACCTTGGCCCTGGGGCCATTCCCATCAGTTCTGGGCTTATAAAAGCCCCTTAAACCCTCTCTCTCATTCCATACAAATTTGCAACCCTAAGAGAGAGAAAGAGAAGAAAAGAGAGAGAAAGTGTGAGCGAAAGCGGGAGATCGTTCCCAGGATTCGATCCTGACACCCCATGTGCTTAACCACCATTCCTATATCATTACACGGGCTATTCCAATTCCATTTTTAAGTAAGAAAACCTAACCCTAATCTGTTTTAGGTTTCAAATAGTGTAAGTGATGAAATAACTAACCTATTTCATGCTATAGGTGGCCGTCGTGCCGTAGACAAAGACTTGACGTACAAACTAAGTTCGATACTTGTTTATCGGTGAAAAGTGCGGACTATAAATATTTAGGTTATGGTTTTCAAGGCTTTCAATGTCGGTAATGATTTATGACTGACTTGATTGCTATCACATGTGCTTAGCTACGACGGTTTCCGTGTATTATGTACATATATAAACTATGTTGATTTTTAATGCATTTCATGGGTTTGTCGAAATGTGTGAATGAGTATGGAATTGTGATTTATGCTTGCCATGTTTAATGACTGAGAATTCATGATTGTTGTACGTATGGTGAACCCTTGTAAAGGGATTTGCTATAATACCTGTTATAACTACCTTACTACATGTATATGGTATGTGTAGCCTAAGTGTTTGATAAAATGTCTGAATGTGAAAATGTGAAAATGCTTGTTTAAATGCATGTAATAAGGGTGTTGAGATAGGATTCTCAATTCCCTTAACTATGGTAATGGTATCCTTTATATAACCTATCCTACTACTATGTGTTATATAAATGAAATGTCTATGTATGATATTATGCGTAATATGTGTTTGTTAAATTGCTCAAGTAAGATTTATATCTGATTTCAGTTGTCACATACTGGTTTGAATTACTAGTTGTGAATACTATTGTTTGGAATATGATTGGGGCTACTATGTAGTCCAGGCAATCGGTAAATGTTTGTGAACGGTGGTTGAACTGCTTAACCACGACAGACACGCCCGATGAATCCAAGTCGTACATTGCTTGTCGGTAGTGGTTAGGCCACGCGGAGTGCTTATACGCTCCATGTCAATCGACTTGACGTATGCTCGTACCAATCGAGCTTGTCAAGCAACTCGGCTGACCCGATGTATGTTCACCATGTATGGACACTACTGTTTTAATCTAATGTACCAACTTACCAGTGCAAAATCCGTTAACCTTGGTACCTCGATCCGCTAAGACTCATGAGCCGGACATGGTGGTATGGGACACCGTGGTCTAGTTGTCGGCCTACATCGGGGTGACGAGCCCACCCATAGTGACCAGTGAGCAACCTAAGCTTGTGAGCCGAATATGGTGGTATGAGACATTGTATTCAAGCTGTCAGCCTACGACTAGGTGACGAGTCATTCGTAGTGATCTCGAGCATACTCTGAGACTGCGCTGAGGCGACGAGCCTTTCCGTAACAACTAGAGTATAAGTTAGGCCTGCATTGAGGTGATGAGCCCTTTGCAGCAACCTAGAACCACAACATCGTATGAGACCAGCTAGGACTGACGACCCTAGAATGGATCATTGTTTGGGAAATGATATAAGGGAAGTACCTTAGCTTCCCAATCCTACTGTATGAAAAGGTCTAATAAGAACTCGGTAATCACGCTCATGCACTGCATTACATGTGCCTTTGGCGTTGGTGTTGAGCACAGAGGAAGGGGTGCATGCTGCGACCATAGGAGGAAGATCACAGAGGGAGTGCAGGTGAGGGCATGCATCATTAATACATATCATGTTTGCATTAACCAGAGTACTTAGGGATGTTTGATTGTATTTCTTTATCATTATTGCTTGATTGAATTGATAACATGTTAACCTTTGTCTTATAGCTCCACTGAGTTGATCACTCACTCTCACATTCTGGGACGGTACTTAAACACCAACCAGACCCTGTTATAGTTGCAGATGATAGCAATGCTTACGAAGCGGGGCCGGACTTTTGTGTTGACGAGGAGGAATTCTCCTACATGCAATTATCAGGCAGGTCTATGTAGACCATGTTCTGATCAACGAGGCTTATAAGGATGCTGACTATATATCATTACACTCGTTATGATTGTATTTTGGAGCACACATGTATATTTATTTTGTACATTTTGGGAGGATACATGTATATATATTTAACCTGGTAACATGATCACACTTCGGAGACTTTTTGCAGTTCATATATCTTATACATTTATTACAATCTTCTGCTTGCGAAATTCACTTGTCTCTGGAGTATGATATGCTATCTTGGTATAAACCCACTCATGTTTAATGCACTAATATGGACAATATTTAATCATCATTATATATGTTGCATAAGTGATATGTTGGAACTCGAGAGTTGGGCTCCTGCTCGACCCCCAATTTTCAGGGCGTTATAGTGACCCACTGAGTGATTACAAGAGGAAAATCCACACCATCCATTAGCTTCAGGACGAAAAACCATCTGAGAAGGGCAAGATTGGTTTGATTTCAGTGTGTCCCGCAAGTCTATCTACTCCGCCATCCATCTTACGTTTAACGGCTAGGAACGTGCGATATCTTGCATGGTGTCAAAAAGACACCTAGGCAAGGGTAATACCCGCCCTATGGACACGATGGACGACTCTGATTGTCCGTTAGGATGATAGGTGGGGCTCGCTACCCAAAAACAGTCACCCTGCATAAAGACGCTGGTGAGTTTTGGATTTATAAAGAAGAGAGTCAATCAGTGGGCGGTGACCGACCTTTTAGGTTCTGGTGCGGTGCGGGAGCACTTACTCTGTACATGTGCATTGCACATGTGGGTCCCCCAGTGATGTATATGAAAGATCCTCTCCATCCATCTGTCTCATCATCTCATTTAAAGGGTCGAGACCAAAATTGAAACATATCCAGATGTCAAGCGGGCCCCACATCGGGTATTAAAGGGCTGATATGTTCATTAGGTCACTTTCATAGGGATCCGGGACTTGAAATTGACCGTGTATGGTTAATTTATGGTCCTCAGGCCATGTATGAAGTTTTAAACTGAATGGATGGTGGGAACCCTGTGATCTCGCATTCTGGACATCTTTCAGGCTACTTGAGCTTCAATTTCTCGATTTTCTTGGATCTCTGGCATGTAAATCCATCAATCTTGGTCCCCTGGGGTCTGTCCCTTACCTTTGGTGTCATCAGAGCGTTAAATCCATGCTTTAAGCACCCTGTTTCAATCCAAGCTCGTAAATACATCTTACATCACAAACACGATTAAATTGAGCTGTTAAACAATACCATGTTCATAAATCCAGGCAATAACTAGGGTCTGGTATGTAATATTTGACCCTCAACAGTCCACTCCTTGGTGCCTATATAAACTGGACCATTCTAGTCGAACTCAAACATCATCAACTCGAACTCAAATCTCTCCCCTCCATCAGATTCTCCAGATGGTTTTTCATTTTAGAATACGGTTAATATACATCCACAGTTTGATTCTGCCAAACGATTTGCTACGTTGAATTGTTCCTAAGTGGACCCATCGTGATTGCTGCACACCGAATCCAGACAGGCTTATCTTATCCTGGAAGCAATTCGCCTGTAACCTATCAGTAATTGATAAGGGGGCAAGTCATGCTTTAAGGACAGCGTATCAGTTTACATGATTCAGCCTAGTGAAATGAAGAAATTGAAATTTATTTTATTTCATTTTTATTTTTCAGTATATCCAACTTATGTTTTCTAACAATCTTAAAGCATGATTATGGATACCGAAAGTGTTGCATCAGTCAAACTGATGTACCAGGATCTGATCCGATTAGACCAGTTCGACGGTTCAAATTTCACTAGGTGGCAGGATAAGCTGAAATTCCTGCTAACTGCTCTAAAGATTTTTTTACATTCTGGACTCGAATCGAATCTCCAGCCTCTACCTGAAGCAACAGATGTCAACACTTCAGAACAGGTCGTTGCAAGAATGAAGCGATAAGAAGACGAATTGCTATATCGTGGCCACATTCTCAAAGCTCTCTCTGATCGCCTGTATGATTTGTACACGGGGACCACATCAGTAAAAGAAATCTAAAGCACGCTAGAATACAATTACAAGGCTGAAGAAGAAGGCACACAGAAATTTCTAATTGTTAGGTATTTCGACTTCACGATGATAGACAATAAGTCACTGCTGGCCCAAATCCATGAATTACAATTAATTGTAAATAAGATAAAGGCTTTAAAAATAAACCTACCTAAATTCTTTTAAGTCAGAGCTATTATCGCCAAATTGCCTATGAGCTGGAAAGACTACAGGAAGAAGCTACTACATAAATCCGAAGAATTCACCCTGGAACAAATCCAAAAGCATCTTCGTATTGAAAATGAATCTCGTAACTAAGACAAGAAGGATGACGCTAATGGTGCATCCTCATCCAAGGTGAATGCAGTAGAAAGACCATCCCAGAACAATAACTATAAGAAAAATGATTCACTTAAACCTAACAAAGATCAAGAGAATTTCAAGAAAACCCAAAAGAAGAAAAATGTCAAACCCAAAGGTTCTTGCTATGTCTACGGCAAGACTGGACATTTCGCCTAAGTTTGTAAGGACCGCAAAAAGCCTAAGAAAGAGGCTAATGAGGTAGAGGATGATATCGTAGCAATGGTCACAAAAGTGAACTTAGTTCAAGAGAAAATCCCCGGTTGGTGGTATGATATAGGTGCCATAATCCATGTATGCAACGATCGATTTACCTTCAAAATCTATGAAGATGTGACCAATGATCAAGAGGTTCAAATGGGAAATGAAGGACGATCGAAAGTCGTAGGCAAAGGAACCGTGAAATTACTCTTTACCTCTGTAAATAAGGTAATACTGACCAACGTACTTCATGTCCTAGATATAAGCAGAAATTTAGTCTCAGGGGATCTCTTAAGCAAACCTGGGATAAAGGTTATGTTTGAATCGGGCAAGCTGATCTTGTCCAAGAATGAGAACTTTGTGGGTAAGGGTTATGCTTGTAATGGGATGATCAAATTTTCTTTGAATGAAAAGAATTCTCCTGCTTACATGATTGAGTCTGTAACGTTGTGGCATGGTAGACTAGCACATATTGGCTACAGTACCATAAAACTTATAGCTGAGAATGGCCTAACATCATACAATAATAATGACAAAGATAAATGTAAAGTATGCATACGGTCTAAAATAACTAAAAAAACCTCTCTATATGAAATATAGAAAGGAAGAAGACCAAACATAGGGTATTTTAGAGTGTGGGGGTGTCTTGCATATTGCAGAACTCCAGAACCTAAAAGAACTAAGTTAGGACCAAGAGCTATCAGGTGCGTCTTTGTAGGATATGCACAAAATAGTAAGGCCTATAGACTTTTACACTTAGACTCCAATGTAATCATAGAGTTTAAGATGTAGAGTTCTTTGATAACTCTTTATTCACGGAGAATAAGAATACTAAGATTCAATCTCCTAATGAAACTATAGAAGAAACATAACAAGAAGTTGTAACACTAAGTAAACCTCGTAGGAGTCAAAGAGCAAGAGTAGAGAAGAGTCTTGATCCTGATCAAATAGACTCTCAGCATCTTTCTTTTCATCTAGTAGAGGGTGATAGAGAGAAAGTCATTAGGAAAATATCTATAGTTTTAACTATAAAAGATGAACCTAAAACCTTTAATGAAGCTATGACTTGAAGAGACTTTACTTTTTGGAAAGAAGCTATGATGAAATGAATTCGATTATATCAAACCAAATATAAGATTTGGTGGATCTACCTCTAGGTTCTAAACTAATAGGGTGTAAGTGGGTTTTTAAGAAAAAATATCACACTGATGGAACAATTCAAACCTTTAAGGCGAGATTAATTGCTAAGGGTTTTCGATAGAAAGAAGAAATCGATTATTTTGACACATATTCACCAGTGGCTAGAATAACATCGATTATGATTTTATTTGTTCTAGTATCTATACATCATCTTCATATCCATCAAATAGATGTGAAGACAACATTCTTAAATGATGACCTCTATGGGGAGGTATACATGGAGCAACCAGAAGGGTTTGTTCTACCAGATAATGAAAGGAAAGTGTGTAGACTTGTTAACTCTCTGTATGGATTAAAATAAGTACCTAAACAGTAGCATGATAAATTTGATTATAAAGTTTTGTTTTATGGTTTTGCACATAACATTGCTGATAAATGCATACACTCAAAAGTATGTAATGATTATATTATAATCATATGCTTGTATATAGATATGTTAATAATCAGTAACAAAATGGAAGGTATGACTGTAACAAATAAGTTTCGCTCTTCGGTTTTCAAAATGAAGGATCTTGGATAGGTGAATATACTATATTAGGTATCAAAGTTAAAAAACATAGTGGGGGTTATGCATTGTGCCAGTCTCATTATATTGAGAAAATACTAAACAAATTTAACCACTTGAAAATCAAAGGCGTAAAAACCCCATTTAATCCAAGTATTAAGTTGAAAGAAAATAGTGGAAGAGCGGTTACACAACTAGAGTATGCTAGTGCTATAGGCAGTCTTATGTATGCGATGCAATACCCAAAACCAGATATAGCATATGCTGTGAGTAAACTAAGTAGGTTTACTAGTAATCCAAGTATGGAATAATGAAAAGATAAAAGTAGAGTTCTAGGTTATCTAAAAGAAACGAAAGAACTGGGGCTATTTTACTCGGAATTTCTAACAGTATTAGAAGGATATACCGATGTAAGTTGGATATCGAGTACAGGGGACAACAAGTCCACTATAGGGTAGATATTCACCTCAAGAGGTGTAGCTATATCTTGGGGATCTAAAAAACAAACTTGCATAGCACACTCAATAATGAAATTTGAGTTGATAGTTTTAGCTGCAACAGGCAAAGAGGATGAGTTGTTAAGGGATCTTTTATTAGAAATCTCATTCTATGCAAAGCCTATACTAGCTGTTTCACTTCATTGCGATAGTGGAGCCACTTTAATGACAACCTACAGTGGTACCTATCATAGAAAGTCCAGACACATAAGTTTGAAACATGATTATATAAGGCAATTGATTCAGGATGGAATCATTGCGATCTCATTTGTGAAGTCAAGTAATAACTTGGTTGATCCCTTTACTAAACCTCTAACAAGAAAGGTAGTAAGGACAACATCTAAAGGGATGTGGTTGAAACTCGTTAATCAAAGTTCCACTAGTGATAAAAACTCAACGCGAACTTAGAAAATTTCTAAAGATTGGGTTCAATGGATAACAACAAATTATTGATAAGTGAAAAGTTTCAGCACTAAATCTAAAAAATCTCATCTAAGATGAAAGTGCTAGCCGTTATAAAAAGAGGGTTGAGTCTTAGAACTCTTAATGAAATCTAGTCAAATAGGACAAGTATTTATGTAACGGAAACACTGGAAAGATTTCACCTATGTGAACATAGAAGTGGTGTCACGTCTTGTCAGAGTTAGAGTTATCTCGGGATCGTTCATGAAACAGGATAAGTACACGGCCATTAAAAGTGCTAAGTGAGTAATACAAAAGAACACATAACGCAGAAGTTATTATGTGTGTAGTATTTGTTTAGATAAGAAACGAAAAGTATTTCGTTTGGAAAATTACCATTCAATAATAACAAAGAAAATAGAAGAACATTCATTATTATAGATTTTATTAATTCTGAGTTTCAATTACATCCTCGTATCTCTATTGATTTTGAAACAAAGTACAAAGAATTAGTGCAAGCTTGAAAGGAGAAGCAGTTCAATGACAATTTTGGCAGTATTTCAGCGTGTTTTGCATCCGTCGTAGCGACAAAGGAGTTATATAGATCCAAAATCCTTACTTCAAACCAACATACAAGAAGTATATTCTTCAAAAGATGAAGTGTGGAGAGAACCCACAAAACTGCATCGCACAACAAAGCTTATGTTGCATAGAAGCGCATAACTCACTCAAGTTGCGTGGGTGAGTGTAACTCATCTTCAGTTGCGCGGGTCTGCACAACTTATTTTGAGTTGCGCGGGTTCGCACAACTCATCTTGAGTTGTGCGGGTCTCTACAACTCATTTTGAGTTGCACGGGTCCACACAACTCATCTTCCCTTCTCTCTCTCTCTCTCTCTCTCTCTCTCTCTCTCTCTCCACTCCTGACACCTCTTTAAAACTTTCGATCCTCCAAATGAAAGGGGGAGGGGGTATTTATAGGCTTCCACACATGTGAACCCTCGAATATTGTGCCATGGGGCCCACTCCGCATTCTCTGGGTCCAATTTCTCAAATATCACAATTATTAATTACGCGGACTCGCGCAACTGTGATAAGTTGTACGTGCAGGTCCACGCAACTCTGCTACTTCCTCGCAACACTATTCATCCACGCTACTATTCATCCCACATAACTATTCATCTGCGCTACTATTCATCCCGCAATACTATTCATCCGCATTTTTCATCCGCGCTACTATTCATCCCACACTATTCATCACAACAGATTTTTCAGAGAGGGATGATAGAGAGAGGGCCGCATAATGGGCAGGGCTGCCTATCTTGGATCCTTTATGCGTAACAAACCAAACTCCTATCGACCCATTTATTTTTGTGTCCTAATAGTATTTTCAATTATATCATCAAAAAATAATTAGTTCAATATTGCGGCAACCAGAAGTTTCGAAATAACTTTAAAATACTTACACTAAAGAAAGATTCAAATCGCAAGATATTTTTCTCTATGCATAATAACTATTTCTCTATCTCTGGCAGATATATTTTTCTATTATTTTTTTTTAAAAAAAATCAATGGCAGATTGTTGAAATCGGTGGTTTTTTTAAAAAATAATTTAAAATTTCAAATTTTCGGGATTTTTCAAATAAAAAGTGTGGTGTGTGCTTTTGTCCAACATAAAAAATGATAGAAGAAGTTTTTGGGTTTATATGTGGATGTGTGTAGTATTCTTAGTTGGAAGTTTTGGAGAATGAGACGCTCGGGTTGCGTGTTCCAATGCGTAGCACTGGAACGCATGTGCACTAGGGCACGGGACGGGCACGGGCAGTGTGGCTGTAGTGGAGCTAGTTGGTGCACTTTGCAAATTAATGATTAACGGTCAAAAACATTTTTCAAACATTCTAAACCATTGATGGACACCTAGCAACGGTCTATTCCCTGATGCCTATATAAATCGGACAATTCCAGTCCAAACATCATCAACTCGAACTCAAATCTCTCCCATCCATCAGATTCTCCAGATAGCTTTTTATTTTAGAATACGATTAATATACAACCACAGTTTGATTCTGCCAGACGATCTGTTGTGTTGAATTTTCCTAAGTGGACCCATCGTGATTGCTGCGCGCCGAATATAGACAAGCTTGTCTTATCCTGAAAGCAATTCGCCAGTAACTCGTCAACAATTGATAAGGGGACGAATCACGCTTTAAGGATAACATATCATTTTACGTGATTTAGCCTAGTGAAACGAAGAAATTGAAGTTTATTTCATTTCATTTTTATTTTTCGGTATATCCAACCTATTTTTTCCAACAGTAGATGATACTGTCCAAAATTAGGTTGGTCCATACATGAACAATAGGATGCAATGTGGCTCATCTAATGGTTGGATCAGCATCAATGTTTGCAAAGAGAATTTAAACTTGGGGGCCACCAGATTGGACCACCTGTCACCACCATTAGCATTCCCCATTCAACTAACAACAATGTTAGCAATGACAACTCTAGTAGTTGCTCTTCCATGGCTAGAAAAGGGCATCACCATACAATACAAATTGTGGCGAGGAAAATAAAATATATATTTCATATATACTTTTATTTGTCTTGTAGCATCAAGGCCATTATAAGGTGGGACCCAAAGTGATCATGCCTAGCATGGCACGTCTAAAATGTGTTGTCCATCTAGAAAGCTTAGATCTCACATACATGACCTGTCATATTGGGATGTATATATGGTTGTGATGTACAGGTTGAATTTATGTAATGCCACGTAAATATGCTGAAGTAAAGAAAAGCATAGTCAAGAGCTTTCAAATATATATATTTTTTTAGTTAGTGGGCTAACCATCATAACAATGGAAAAAAGATAACTCTTTTTCTCATATGCTGGCCATTTGACAGTAGTTATCCATCACCATTATCGTCCAATTGTAATATGGGATGATTATATGATTGAGACTCTGCTCGTGAATTTGGATTGAGACAGGCCCGTGCTAAATTATCGCATAAGCCATCCAGGCCTACGAAAGAAAACACAAGCCCAATAAAAATTTAAAAAATTATTAATCAGGTTCCAGATTTGATTGAAACACCATCAGCACTACCACGATCATTACATGACATCATCGATCTTGCTGGAATTCAGGTGATATGCAAAAACATTAAGGGAGAGAATTTCACATAACCCAACATTGGTCGACCATGAACATAGGTGCTATAGTTGACGATGTCGACAGCTACTGAATCTAAATATGTGACATTGTTCTATTGGATATTGATATTTTCAATAAAAGCCATGGCAAAAATGTCAATTAATTATGATGGATGCACGGTCTCTTGCTTTGATACCATGTTTAATCAATTTTTCCAATATGAACACCGTGTATTGAGCATAAGGGACACTCTTATTTCTCGTTGTTTCTGCGTCGAAGGCAGTTGGAGTGGATGATTGTTGCCTGCTTTTCACTTCATCTCACCCTTCGATTGATGGGATTTAATGCCTTGAGATGATTGATCGAAGAAGGGACTGGGACCCTTAATTTATAGTGTCAATGGGTGGTGGAACCATTGCCATCATCGAATTAGGCCGTATTGATTTCATCCCCATGCCTCTTGTTGCAAGGGAGGATCCCTTGGTTGCTCTGTACCTCTTTAACAAAAGAGAATTCTCGTATTTTGAGATCTAATTAAATATAAATAGTGTGTGCCATATCTTTATGGCTCCACCAGACATTTATTTATTCAATCCAAACGGTCCACACATCTTGGCATGGACGTGCGTGCCATGGATGGCCCATTATAATAATAATCTCCAACATTTATATGCCATATAATCCATTAATAAGGTCATTCCTATATGAATAAAAAAAAATAGAAACATCATGCTGATTTAAAACTTCCATGGGCTCTAATTTTTTAGCTCACATCCTCACATGAGCACTACTGACACTTATAGGGCCAGATGAATCATTTCTAGTTATCAAGTCTTTTTAACCATAGTAGAACTATGGTGCAAATAGGTGGAGTCGAAGCCAGGTTGAGGAGAGTCAAGGATCAGCTGACTAATTTTATTAATGGTTAGGTTTACATTTTGACTGAGCTCCAACTTATTAAATTATGGGTCAGGTCGAGGTAGAGTCCAAGTCAAAACAAGCTAACCTAGTTATTTAAGGGGTTAGGTCGAAGTCCGGCCAAGGCATTCCCATGATGATCCCTAAGTGATCTACATCTCGTATAAGTGTTCATTGGAGTTCTTAAAGACCTAACTCACATAAGCAACTAACCCAGCAATGGCAATCGTTGGGGTGGTCTTATTTTTTATTTACTTTTGTCCACCCGCTTGGTAGATGAGAAATGATGCATACGATGATCCCCATCCATTTCTTTCCTACTAACGTGTGACATGCTAGGCATTCAATCCCATGAACTTACACACATACACACAAACATTTCAATTCTTATTTTATCTTATTGAACTTAGAATAAGTACAGGCGGTTTTTTTTTTTATTTCCAATTCTCCATAGATTTGTAGTAATTAACAACTTTCTTTGGTACGGGTCATGCCTAGGTCTATGTCAAGTCGAGTTTGTAATTTGCCCAAATTGGACCGTTTAAAAATTGGTAACAGGTCCAAGTCTAATTGAATTAATTTTGGGATATCCAAAACCTAACCCATTCAGTAAGCAAGTCAAAACTTTTAGACCTAGACTCCCTAGGGGCCAAAATTTTGATCCAAACACATTTAATTTTTGGGTTGAGTTCAGTGACCCATCAGGTCAACTCAGCTTACTCACACCCTTGGTGGAACACTCTCACTCTCTCCCCTCATAATAATTTTTAAAAAAGAAAAGAAGAAGAAGAAGAAGAAGATAAAGCTAGAGTGCTAGGCTCCTATGTTAGTTTTGCATCATTCAAAAAATTTGATGACTTTTTAAATGTACACATGCTAGTTCAAATCACTTCCCAATTAGAATTGAATATTATAAAAAAGAATTGCCTAATAAAATAATATTAACTCAATTGTTTGGATGGCTTGGTGAGTGTGATTTTAGACATATGCTCCATCAATAATGAGACCATAAGTAGGATGGTCTAGGTAATTGTGCATGATGGGATGTGTCGTATGTGGTCTATATACATATGTAGATAGGAATGTTCAGCTGTTCATTAGTTCTCACGGGTTCTCATAAGGACTTTTTTAGAACTTGTTTTCAGGGATATGAGCTCAAAATTTGAATTGTCCACCTGATGCGGCAACCCATGAAACCTTCAAGGCCCAATTTTTACCTTGATAGAAAACTTTAGTGGGCCATGAAAAAAGGAAATAGTTGCCTCCCTTGATTTGCTTCTCTCTTTCATCATGGCCCACTAAAATTTTCACTACAAGAAATTGGCTTTTTACTAACGAAATAAACATGACTTTCACTAACGAACTATGATTTCGTCGGCAAAAGATTCTCACCACGACCAAATAGTTCCCTCCACCATTTACAACAACAGGTTAGACCCTTTTATCGACGAAATTATGTATCGTTGGTGAAAAATATTTTCTCGACGATTAGTTCGTCGGTAAATGTTATTTTTTCCGACGAACAAAATAGTTCGTCAGCAATTTTTACCGAAGTTGTACAATATCGTTGGTAAATTATCTTTTTACTGACGAAAATATTCATCGGTAAAAGATCTTTTACCGACGAAATAGATACATCGTCGGCAAAAATCGATATTTTGATCTTTGATGTTAGTTAAGTTTTGTGGGCCCCATCATGATGTGTGTCGAACATCAACACCGTGCATTTGATGTGTCCCCTTTAGTTTATGAGATATCTCAAAACTAATCCGTATACAAAACTCAGGTGGGCCATACCATCTAAAACTATGTGAAGACATCCTAAAAAATATAAAGCACTTGGTGGGGCCCACATGAGTTTTGGATGCGGCTGAAACTTGGTCTAACCCCTCATCCAAGTGGGACACACATAATGAGTGGGTTGGATATGTGAATCACATCTAGGCATGCATAATATATGATTATGAATGTTTTAAGGAAACCCATCTCCACTACATTTAGGTGAGTTACTCATTACCCTTAGCATACTGAGTAAATTCTGTCGGGTCCACCGTTATTTATTTATTTTATCCACTCCGTTCATCCATGTTAACAGATAATTTAAGGTCTCTAAAGAACAAAAAGGAAGCATATCCAAAGCTCAAGTGGACCACACCACAGGAAATACTGTGATTGAACCTCTGCCATTGAAAATTTCTTGGAGGCCATAGAAATTTTGGATCAAGCTGATGTTTGTGTTTTCTCTTCATTCATATCTTTTTGATATTATGAACAACATTTAACTGTTTTTGGACAATCTGATTAGTCCAGATTAAAGAGTAAATAACTTCAGATGTTTAAATCAAAATTCACTCAAATTGTTGATTAATCTTTAATGCCTAATATCTTTCTCATATGTAGCATGATCGGGGCGAGTAACTAGTCAAATCGAGGGTATTGATCAATAAAATAGAGTGAATGAACCAGACATGTAAAATGGGCCAATATTTTGGTCAAAATTGTGACCCAACTTATTGACCCTATGAGAACCTAAGAATTAATGTTAGTAAGTTTTGTGGGGCCCATCATGATGTGTGTCAAACATCAACATCGTGCATTTGATGTGTCCCCTTTAGGTTATGAGATATCTCAAAAATAATCCGTATACGAAACTTAGGTGGGCCATACCATCTAAAACTATATGAAGACATACTAAAATATATAAAAGCACTTGGTGGGGCCCACATAAGTTTTGGATGCGGCTGAAACTTGGTCTAACCCCTCATCCAAGTGGGACACACATAATGAATGGGCTAGATATGTGAATTACATCTAGGTGGGCCCAATATATGATTATGAATGAGACAGGTCCAAGGCTTAAGTACTCGAGCATAAAGTGGGGATCGAACGTCCACCATAAAATACTTCTTGGAGAAGTTTCGAATTAAGCTGATATTTGTGTTTTCACTTCATCCACATCTATATGACATTATGAATAGGATGGATGGTAAAAAAAACATCACGATGTCCCTTAGAAAGGTTTCAATGGTGGGTGTCATTATCACTGCAACTTCCTTTGGTGTGGTCCACAGGAGTTATGAACCTGCTTCATTTTTAGGAGCATACCTTAAAATGATCTGAGAAAATTGATGAATAGAGTGGATAAAATAGTTACATCATGGTGGGCCCCACAGAACCCTGCCCGAATATTACTAAATATTACTTTTACCGACAAAATCATATTTGGTCAGCAAAACATTCCCGCCGACAGGCTATTTTTACCGACGTTATACAATATCATTGGTAACCGACGAAAAAAATCGTCGGTAAAGGCGGACAAAATGAACGGTGGACATATTATTTCACTTTGTGTGCTTGATCATAAATGCTGATTTATAATTTTTGTTTTTAATGTAGCTAATAAGTAAATTTAAAAACATATGTATGGAGTGGATGGGGCTGATAGAGCACGGGTGGGCCCAAATATTTTTACAACCTTTTACCGACGAAGGGTGACAAGTATTACCAACGAAAATTTACGTCGGCAATAAACTTATGTTTTAAGCCGAAACGACTTCAGCGCCCATCCATCTCTCTCTCTCTCTCTCTCTCTCTCTCTCTCTCTCTCCTTCTCTCTGAAGCTTGGTTGAGGTATTTCTTTCTCTCTCTCTCTCTCTCAATCTCTCTCAATCTCAATGACGATTTAAGGATTTAGGGATTTTAGGGTGGATTGTCCAAAATCGGAATTTGGATTTGGGGAATTCGGAAACACACGTGTGGATCTCCTCATCGGTAGATGGATATTCGTTGGGCCAGGCATTCTGCATGGTGAACCTCACCTAACAAGCACCAAGGATCTATACTCGTGCGGTCAGGTGCTCAGCTAGCACAGATTTATGGGTTGCAGCAAATATCTGAGCACTTAAAACCCATAAATTCATGTGGGCCACTCGATTGCATGTGGCATTTACCTCAAATCCAAACGGTCCAAATAAAATCCAATGTATGTTGATCATGCGAATATAAATTTGGTTAGATAATAATAGCATCTGATCTTCAATATTATCATTGATATTGACTGTTCATTCATTTCATCTTACTGTCCACCATTGAATTTTAATATACATTTTCTTATAATCAATCAAAGTATCATCTATGCCAATAAAAAAAGGTTCACAGTATTTTTTTTTTCCCACTTAGATGGTTCAGATTTGAGGAAAAATTTACATGTATATAAAGATATATGATGTGTATCTAGGTTACCATGCGCGGTCCGATTTGCTCCATCAAATCCTGCTTGTAAATGCGTTTTCTTTTCTAGAAATGCTAATCTCATTTGCTAGGGTGCAAGTGAATTAGCCTCACTGGAAGATGAGCCACACACATGAAAGATCCATTAGGATATTTAGGATATTTTTATCACTTAAATTCCATGCATCTAAAATCAGGTAAGAATTATCATAAAGCGGACCACATAGAAATAGATAATCCAATCTTATCATCCATTTTTATTAATCATTTATTTGTAGGGTATAAATAAAAATTCATGATCATCACATATGCTTGAAAATTTTCATATCATATAATATATTGGATCTTGTGATGATCGGCTTCGATATTTAAACATGTGCCTCGCACATGGTCTTCATGTGAGGCGATTGCACTTACAATTAGCATTCTTCCTCTCTTAGCTCCGACAAAGAAAACGCCCGCGTAACATTCGTAGGTATAATGAGGCGTGATCTTCGCTGACATGGATGAACGATTTGATTAGATAGGCCTGTTGGGTAGACCCTATTCAAAATTTTGATTCAGCTCGGCTCCAAAATATTTTCTACATTACCTAAATAGATGTAAGGGTGTAAGTGTATCCAATCGACGCTAGGGTCATTGGACCTGAGTGGGTAAATGTTCAAAATTTGGACCATGGTGCAGCTCTAGGCCTAAAAGTTGCTAATTAATAAGTCAAGTCCAGGTCCTCTCAAAATCAACTTGATCCAACCCAGTTTGGACAGTGGTTTTAAATGGGCCTAATTTTGGTTTACACTAAAATGGAACCAAACTAAATCTAGGCCAGATTTAAGAAAAAACAGTAATTGAGCATATTGGTCATTGAACGCTCACCATTAAGAACTTCCTACGATCCACCATAATGTTTATTGACCATCCAACCATTTGATAAGGTCACGTGAACCCGGAAAAAGGAAAATAATAATATTATTAATAATAATCACAAATATCACCTTATTAATAGGCCACAAAAGTTTTAGATCAAGACGATATTTGTTTTTTTCCCTTCATCTAAGCTTGTGTCACCTTATCAATAGCTTGGATGGCAAACAAATATTATGGAAACATTACAGTGGGCCTTAGGAAGCTTTTAGTGGTAGGGAGTTCAATCACCACTATTTCCTGTAGTATGATCCACTCTGAGAAACTATTATACTTTGCAGATTGTGGGAGTTGTATTTGATCTTTTCTCATTATTTCAAGAAACTATTATACTTTCACTTAGTGATGTTTAATATGTATTACATTTTTTTCTTAAATTATTATTGTGACTTGTTAGTTTATAGTTGTGACTTGTGATTGTGATTTGTAAGTTAGATAATTAGTTACCCGTTTGAGGATTTCTATGTGGCCATACATAGGTATGGTGTATTTTTGGAGGCATAGAAATCGCTCAAATTGTTCCATTTTGGACAGTTCAAAGTTAGATGGATAGTATATTTTCATATAATCTATTTAAATGTTTATGCCTAATCCGCGGTCCATCTCCTCGTTTCTCTCTGGATATGTTTCTTCCATTCCATATCCAATGCCAAATATCTTTACATTGCTTTAGATATTTGGCATCAGAATGTAACGTAAGATCAACTTATCTGGAGAGGCATGGGGAGATGCTGCAAGATTTTCAGCGTGGATATTTAAATGAGAATATGAAAGTATTACTATATATCCAACCTTGGATGGGTAACTAATTTATGATTTAATTGTATTAGCTCGAAATTGATGGAGCAGACTCGGATGTTCTTCGGAGCTATCCAGATGTTGAGAGGGGGTCCCTGGAAGGTGGGAACCGCTGTCATGACCATAATGAAGCTGTCCATTTCCTATGGACAGTAATATGGGTGGCCTGGCCATTTGGACAGGCTTGTATATATGTATTAGCTCAGAATTGATGAAGCAGACCAGGATGTGCGTTAGAGCTATCCGGATGTTGAGCGGGGGGTCCCTAGAAGGTGAGAACCACTGTTATGACCATGATGAAGTTGTCCATTTCCTGTGGACAACAATATAGGTGGCCTGGCCATTTGGATAGGCCCGTATTTATGTATTAGCTCGAAATTGATGGAGCAGACCCTAGTATAACCCTAAACCTAAACCTACACTTAAAACTAAAACCTAAAACTAAAGATTATGGTGGAGATAGTGCCCCCGACCGTTGATTCCTTCTTGGGACCCACCATGATGATTATTTGAGATCCAACCTGTTGGTAAGTTCACACAAACTTAGATCGGAAGAAGGGATAACACAAAAATCAGGCAAGGTGATCCAGGGATATGTTTATCCAGGTTGGATGCATCTTATGAATGGATTAGATGGCATATAAAAAGCTTCGATGTATTTCTATTATATCCATGTCGTCCATCTATTTCGTCATATCATTTTAGGGCGTATTACCAAAAATGATGCAGATCTAAAACTCGTGTACCACATCAAAGGAAACATTGGTGATTGAATACCCACCATTAAAAATTCTTAAGATCCACCAGAATGTTTATTTTTCATCATATCTGTTGATAAGGTCACAAAGACCTGGATGAATGGACCACAAAAATATCAGCTCGATCCACTTAAGATTTGGATCTATTATAATTTTGGAATTATGCCCTAAAATAACCTTGTGAAACAAGATGGACAGCCTGGATATAAGAAAATAACATCACGGTGGGCCTTAGAGGGATCCTACGAAGCTGCATCCACCCAATCCAATACTCAAGTAGGCCACACCACATGGACCGATGGGGATGAGGACACCCAACAGTGGAACCTTTGCAGGTCCATTTAAGATATATATATATATATAGATATATATATATATATATATATATATATATAATCCCTAAACCTAAACCTACACCTAATCCTAATCTCAACTCCCTAACCTAAACCTAAACTTGAAAACCCAAACCTAAACCCGATCCTGATCCCGATCCCGAACCCGAGCACAATCCGATCTCTAAACCCTAAGCTAAACCTAAACCTAAACATATTCTCAAATCCCTAAACCTAACCCTACACCTAAACCTAAACCTATAACCCTAACCTTAACCTAAACCTAAACCTAAACCCGAACCCAAACCTGAATTCCTAAACTTAAACCTTGACCGAAACTCAAATCCCTAACCTAAACATAAACTTAAACTCGAAAACCTAAACCTAAACACGATCTCGAACCCGAATTCCTAAACTTAAACCTATTCTCAAATCCCTAACCTAAACCTATAACCTATAACCTAAACCTATAACCTAAACCTAAACCTAAACCTTAACCTAAACCTACACCTAACTCAAATCCCTAAACCTAAACCTATAACCTATAACCTATAACCTACACCTAAACCTAAACCTATAACCTAAACCTAAACCTATAACCTATAACTATAACCTAAACCTAACTCAAATCCCTAAACCTATAACCTAAACCTAAACCTATAACCTACACTTAAACCTAAACCTATAACCTAAACCTAAACCTATTCTCAAATCCCTAAACCTAAACCCGAACACGAACACGAATTCTAAACCTAAACCTTAACCTTAACCTTAACCTAAACATAAACCTAAACTCGAAAACCTAAACCTAAACCCGATCCAGAACCCAAACCCAAATTCCTAAACCTAAACCTATTCTCAAATCCCTAACCTAAACCTAAACCTAAACCTAAACCTAAACCTATAACCTATAACCTAAACATAAATTTATAACCTATAACCTATAACCTATAACTTAAACCTAAACCTTAACCTAAACTTAAACCTATAACTATAACCTAAACCTAAACCTAAACCTATAACCTATAACCTTAACCTAAACCTAAACCTAAATGTATAACCTATAACCTTAACCTAAACCTAAACCTATAACCTAAACCTATAACCTTAACCTAAACCTATAACCTATAACCTAAATCTAAACCTAAACCTATAACCTAAACCTAAACCTAAACCTATAACCTATAACCTAAACTTAAACCTAAACCTATAACCTATAACCTAAACCTAAACCTAAACCTATAACCCTAACCTAATCTTAAACCTATTTTCGTAAACTGACTCTAATCTTTTCATTGTAAAGATGGATAAGAGTTGGATGCGAGATAAGAATAGGTTTGGCCCAGAGTATAAACAAGGGGTTCAAGAGTTTATGGAATTTACGCGAATTCGGACAGATTTAGGCAAGAGGATTAGGTGTTCATGTCAAAAATTCAAGAACATGGTTCATAAGACTTTAGACAAAGTAGAAAATGATTTATTCATAGTTGGGATTGACCAAGGTTACACTTGGTGGATACATCATGGTGAAGAGTTCCACCAAAGAGTTGAAGCCACTGAAGTCCTTGTTGACCCAATTGTACCGGATGACAGGGATGAAGATGTTGACGAAATGCAAGATATCATAGAGGATGTGTTCAGGAGAACAATTATGGATACTGATTTTGCAGTGAAAAGTAGTAACCAAGATATTTCTCCAATGGGTGATATCGAGTCAGAAAAGTTTAGCAAGTTGTTGAGGGATGCGTAGCGTCCACTTTATCCGGGGTGTGAGAACTTCTTCAAGTTGAATTTTCTTACAAAGTTACTTCATTTGAAGACAATAAATTGTTAGAGTAATAAATCGTTTGACATGTTGCTTGACTTGTTGAAAGAAGCATTACCGGACGGCGAGACATTGCCAAGTCTCATTACGAGGCAAAATCCCTGATGCGAGACTTGGGCCTTGGTTACATCCTCGTACATACATGTATAAATGATTGTGTATTGTATTGAAAAAAGCATGAAAATGTTGAAGAGTGTCCAGAATGTAGAGAGTCTAGGTAGAAATATAACGAAGTCAAGCGTAAGAAAATCCCGCAAAAGGTGTTAAGGTACTTTCCATTAAAACCCAGATTACAAAGATTGTTTACATCTCGCAATACGGCTGAAGATATGAGGTGACGTAAGGAGAAACGTGTTCATGATGATAGTACACTAAGGCACCCTGCGGACTTTGAAGCCTGGCAAAATTTTGACAAGCAATATGGCTGGTTTGTAGGGATTCTTGCAATGTTCGATTAGGTCTTGCAAGTGATGGTTTTAATCCATTTGGTAATATGAGTAGCTCGTACAGTATGTCGCCAGTGGTACTTATGCCCTACAATTTACCTCCTTGGTTGTGTATGAAAGAGTCTTTTGTCATGATGTCATTGCTTATTCCTGGACCTAGGTCACTCGGGAGTGACATTGATGTGTATTTGTGACCATTAGTAGATGTTTTAAACGAGTTGTGGAGTCAAGGTGTACAGACGTATGACACATTTGCAGGACAGACATTTCAATTGCACGCAGCGGTCTTGTGGACAATAAATGACTTCCCCACGTATTGAAATTTGTCTGGGTGGAGCACGAAGGAAAAGTTGGCTTGTCCTACATGTAGTATTGAGACTTGTTCATTGTCATTAAAGCATGGTAAAAAAAAATGTGTTATATGGGCCATTGTTGCTTTCTTTCGAGCGATCAAAGTTGGCACAGGAAGACGATGATCTTTGATAGCAAATAAGATCATAGGCTACCACCGAAAGAGCTATTTGGAAAAGATGTGATACAACAACTGAGTAATATTGGAGAAGTTAGATTTGATAAGGCACCACACTTGAAGAAGAGGAAATGTACAGTATTGGAGTATAACTGGGGGAAGAAGAACATTTTTTTTTTGAGTTGCCCTATTTGAGTAATCTGAAATTGTGATACAACTTGGATGTCATACATATTAAGAAGAATATATGTGACAATGTCTTCAAAACATTGATAAACATATAGAAGAAAACAAAAGATAGTTTCAAGGCTCGATTGGATCTACAAGCAATGGGTTTAAGGAAAGAGTTGCACTTGCAACCACATGAAAATTCATATACTATACCAACAGCCTACTACACATTGACAAAACTAGAGAAAAAGCATTTATGTGAATGGTTGAGATCGGCGAAGTTTTCTGATGGGTATGCTTCAAATATCTCTCGGTGCGTAAACATTATAGACTGTAAGGTAACAGGAATGAAAAGTCATGATTGTCACGTCTTTCTAAAATGTCTACTACCAGTTGCGATTCATGGATTCCTGAGCAAGGATATCGGTGTGGCACTGATTGAGTTGGGGATATTCTTTATGGATTTGTGTTCAAAATCGTTGAATGTAGAGGTTATTAAACAACTGGAGAGGGACATTATTATAATCCTTTGCAAACTTGAAAGAATATTTTCACTTATGTTTTTTTATGTCATGGTACACCTAGCGATTCACTTACCACACGAGGCGAAGCTTGCAGGCTCAGTACAATATCGTTGGATGTATCCAATCGAAAGGTGGTAGAACCTATTAAAATTTTTATTCATTCCATGAACTACATATATCCATGTATTCATACGTATAACATAGTAGTTTTGTGCACAGATACCTTCATACACTAAAACAATTTGTGAGGAATAAGGCACGTCCAGAGGGATCCATTACTGAGGCATACATTGATAATGAGTGCCTCACATTTTGCTCTATGTATCTTCGTAGCATAGAGACTAGATTCAATTGAGAAGATCGAAATGCCGACGAAGGGCAGGAGCATGAACAAGGACTCATATCTGTATTCGCACATAACGTCCGTCCTTTAGGATCCTCGACGTTTCAGGATATGGACCTTGGGGATCAAGTAAAGGCGTAGTGGTATGTGTTGCATAATTGTGAAAAATAGAGTCGTATTTAGAGTAAGTCTTCCCTCGATAATTATATCTCTACATATGATGATCTTAATGTTTTTTGTTGATGACGTGTCAATTATGTGTAGCAAACACATCGAGGAAATGAAGTCCCAATACCCGACAAATTATGATCGAATGCATCAGGATCAGTTTCTAGAATGGTTCACAAAATGTATAAGATTTCACCTTGTATCTTACCACACTTAGAATTTTGTTGTATTGCACAATATTTAAACATAAAAAAATTCCTAAACAATTACATTCTGTACGTGATAACAGATGAAGACGTCGCGCACTAGCAACTCTGCGGATGTGTCTAATGCACTCTACTCACTGACGTGTGGCCCTGATAAATGTGTATCTAGATATACAGGTTGTATTGTAAACGAGATTCGGTTCTACACCAAAGAGCGTGAGAAGTATAGGACCATACAAAATAGTGGGGTGGTTGTGAAGGGAACACATGAGGAGGTAAAAATTGACTTTTATGGTGTTTTGACAGATATTATTAAGCTGAGTTATTGTATGAGAAAGTGGGTGTACTTATTTAAATGTAATTGGTGGGACATTGGAAATAAGAAGTTGGGAATACAGACCGACGACTACTTTATGAGCGTAAATTTATCTCGGTGGTGGTTTAATGATGATCCATTTTTCATCGCCAGCCAAGCCGAACAAGTATTTTACCTCGCTGACACCAAGTTAGGCGGCTCTTGGCACGTGGTGTAGAAAATAAAGCCTAGGAATATATTTGACGTTTTCGAACTAAATGTTGAAGATAGCGAGGATGGGAGAAATGAAATGTTTAGGGTTGAATAAGCATATCAAGAAGACATGCCATTTGGGGATAAAGAGACTGATCCAAATGTTGATATTGATGTGGTGTAATTAGACAGAGATGATGTGCCACCTGATCATGTTGATGCCTTAATAATACATGACATTGTTAGAGATGATAGCGGTTTCATTGATGACGACGTTGCAGACGATGAAAAGGAAATACTGATCAGCGATAGTGATGGTGAAGAAGAAATAGTCCTAAGCGATAGTGATATAGACGATAGGGGTATACATCGGGCCGAACCGAGTCGAACTGGGCTCAACCCGGCCCGGCCCGGTCACCAGCCAAACCCAGCCCGAACCCCCGACCCACCCACCATAACATGTCACTTTACCAAACTCGGCCGGTCGGCAATCGGGCGAGTTCGAACGATTCTTAACCTTACAATAAGTTCATGGGTTGGGCGGCGTTCTCACTTCTCTATCTCAAATTGTTAAGGTAAGGATTTAGGATATATATATATATATATATATATGTAAATGGCTGAGTTAGGCCAAGTCGAGTCGGGTTTCGGACCGAGTCTGGCCGAATCGACTGTTCGAACTCACCAGAACTCGATTTCAAGTCAAGAAAATGGCCCGTCTCCGACCGAACTCGATTCGGGTCAATGAGTCACCTTTTTCGGGCCAAGTTGAGCGAGTTAACCGAGCTAGCCCAGTTCGTGTACAGCCCTAATAGATGACGATTATTAAATGTACACATGATTTACAAATCATTTTTCAATTTGAATAATTTAATTATTACATGTATACATGTTTTACAAGTCAAGATTTATTCCTTTAATTGACTTATTTATAATCCACATTTACAGTTGAGTCAATTTCTGATCATGTCATCGTCAAACCGGAGTGTAGCGGAAGCACGCAGCATACTTCATCAGCTGTTGCGGATGGACTTTCCGACCCTATCTTCTTCACACATATTTAATCATGGCACTAGGTGGGAGATCAGGTCATTCGCGCACTGGATCTAAACCTTCCACACGTAATGTGGTGGAGACAGCATTGACGTCGCATGCTACATCACAGGGGTCTGAGCCCTCGGTTGAGCATATACCGGGCACTATATGTAAGTGTAGACATATAATTCTTTTAGTGAATTTTGTTTATGTTTAGACATACATATTTCTTTTGTGACAGTATCGTCGACCAGCCAACGAAGACGTGGACCCACGCGTGGGTTAGTTTTAGAGCGTCTTACGCGTGAGGGTAGGGTGACGGTAGAGTTTCCACAGGACTGTCTTAGACCTGTTGGGGACAATGCCAGATTGTTTACGTCGGAGGTCGGTGTCCTATGCCGATCTCTGATCCCCGCCACCATCCCCCGTTGGGCAGATGTGACAGATGATGTGCGGCAGCTCATCCGTCAGCGCATTCAGGTAAATTTTAGTAAATTATTTTTTTTCTTCTGAAAGTTCATTTACGGTTAAGTTATTTTCTTAATACATTTATTGCCTTAATATATTATTTACGAAACTGTAGGATAAATTTGTCTTAGATTTGAGTGTTCCCTACATTTTCCATGTCATCGACGACATGGTCTGTCACGCCCCAAATCCAAAAATTGGATTCACAGAAATCTCGATCGTCGAATCCAGTGCTGACAGCCTCCGTAGTACCCCATTCTCGGCTCCTAGCGTCCATACGCCAGATTCTGATCCTGGGATCCTACAAGGAGGATTTTTCAACGTTCATTTAACTCATAATAAGCATAACCATAAGTATACCCAAATCACAAAGGCAACATTATCATCATATATCCACTAATATAAACATTTGAATACAATGCTGAAAGTGAAATACATATGTCAAAAAAAAAAATCAAAGCTCCAAATAACCGCTACTCACTTTATGCTCAACGTTGCCGCAACCTAACGCCATCTGCACGTATCTATCGTGCATAAGCTTATAGAAAGCTTAGTGGGTGGTGAAAGTGTGTGCACAAGGTAAGTGCCAAGTAAGTAATATCAGAGTAAGCGAAAAATACTGATAAGCCCATAAATATACAATGTCAGAGTACAATATCAGAAATACTGGTAAAATCATAAATCATACGATATCAGGGTAAGCAGAAATATACTGGTAAGTCCATGAGTGCTATCAGCCGTACCAAGGCTATGCAATGCAAAACATAATAAGACAATAACAGATGCTGAGGATGCAATGCAATATGCAAATTCTGACGAGCTGTGAATACCATCAATCTCATCTAGGCCATATAAGTGCAAAAATATAGTAACCCAAAATGCTAAGTACTACAGATGCAATGTGATATGCGATGCGAATGGAATGACCATGCTGAAATGTGAAGTCGGGATGATAGTACGAAGTATCACAAGCTATGGGGCCCATCACAAGGGACTTCTATCCAAATCAGTCTCATACCTAAATTTGGATAGTCAGACACAATGTGGTAAACTCCTAATCTCAGGTTAGTCGCGCGCCCAACTGAAATCCTAGTCATGCGAAGGTACACGTAACAATAGCTACGCACCACCAGCCTGAGTGGATAGTGAATGAATGAATGAATGGATATGCAATTCCTGCTCAATAAGTCCACACATCAGTACGATTATTCTCTGGGATCATCACCGGGATTTAGTACACTCCAAATGGCACTGCCCCTCTCCCAGCAACACAATCCAAGTGAGCGTAAGAAACCTCACTATTCGCCTGGCCAATAGTCTGCCAATACCTATCCGGCACGTCGATAGCGGATCCATTCGCAAGCTGGTCAAACTCAGCCTAGTATTGCCCCCTACCCTCGGGCAGGTAAGGCCACACCCCCTCCCAACCGACCACGACATAGAGGAAGATGCAGCCTCCTGATATTCGGTACTTGGGCGCTCATGTATTTACTCGGTCTCGACATTGGGACGTCTCCTGGCCACGAAGATTCAGGGATTTTTACCCACGGACATCTATGACGCCCGTATGCTAGAACCAAATATTTTTGGTGTTTCGTCTGGCCATCCACGACATGCATCGGGAGGCTACCGCCCTGATGTCGCTAGGGCGTATATTAATCATAACACAATGCAAGATGCATGAGTCATACAATCCAGTCATGCATCAATCATGCGCATGCCGTGCGCTCATGTGAGATAACCTCCATCTATCATGGAGTCTCATAACAACATGGTCAATAACATATATAATGATCAACCACATCTCATAACAAACATGCAGATGATGCATATGAGCATGTATCATGATGCTATGTTATCACACACTCATAATCTGTATCAATAACTGGCATCGACAATCGACCTCGACAATGTGGACATTTAACCAACATTGCCCCCAAGGAATGGCCCAAATAGAGCCAAACATATCGTGGGCCCATGGCCTCACACAAGGGTCACATACATCAAGTGGGCCGCATCACATGGGCTAGAAATACATCTCAATAGGCCTCATCATATTGGCCTCATATACATCAAGTGGGTCGCATCAACTGGGCTGCATTAAATGATCATATACAATCTCAATCGGCCGTATCCCATGGGCCTCAAATATATCATAATGGGCCTCATCATACGGTCTAATATACCTCATAGTGAGTCGAATACACGGGCTTAATATACATCACCATGAGCCACGACCCATGGTCCTCAAATACATCATAATGGGCTACGACCCATGGGCCTCAATATACATCAAGTGGATCACATTAATAGGTCTCATATACATCAAATGGCCATGTACCTGGGCCTCGAAATATATCAAGAGGGCCACACATCATGGGCCTAATACATACCACAATGGGCCTTGCCCTTAGGCCATGAATACATCACAATGAGCCTCTGACACGGGTCTAATATACATCATGAGGGGCCACATCCTATGGGACTTAATTATATCACAATGTGTCCTATCCCATGGGCCTCGAATACATCATAATGGGCCGCACCACCTGGGCCTCAAATGTGTCACAATGGGCCATAACCCATGGGCCTCGAATGCATCATTATAGGCCACAACTCATGGGCCTCAAATACTAAACAGGTGGGCCCCATATACATTAAGTGGGCCAAATGGGGCAGTCCATGGTTTATCAAAACAAATGAACAGCGTGGTTGAAACATATTCATCATGGTGTGCCCCCCATGCTGGCGTGGTGAATACATACATCATGGCGGGTTTCCACACTACCCTAGACAGATGGACGGCTGGAGAACCACATACATTCAAGTGGGCTCCATGCCCTCAAGCAGAAGGATGGTTGGATATAACAATACATCATGGTGGCCTTAGACCACTCGTCCAGATGGACAATCGAATATAGAGCATGTACGTCAAGGTGGGTCTCACCTGCCATGGACGGAGTGGATATACAACACATCATCAAGGTGGGTCCCAGGAATAGTCTGCCCAATGGCGTATGCTATGATCAATCACTTCTCACATCAGGCATACATATAATGCGTATGATCATGAATTATGGATCTCTACTAAACATGTGTTGTGGTGATGGGCTCTGTTCATAACGAAGATGGGCCTAGGCGATCTACACACTATAAGTATGAACCTATCATTGGACCCTAGGGAGAGTCACAATGCGGACATTTAACCAACAGTGTACTTACAATGTGGACATCAAACCATCATTGCTCCCAAGGCATAGTCCGCCATAAAGGTCAGCACATAAATCACGGTGGGATCACATTACAATGGGCCTCAACCCATGGGCTCCAAATACATCACAATGGGCCTCAGCCCATGGGCCCTATACACATCATAGTGGGTCTCAACCCACGGGCCTTTATACATCACAATGAGTCTCAACCCATGGGCCCCAATACATCACAATGGGCCTCAACCCATGGGCCTTAATACATCGAAATGGGCTTAATCACATGGTCCTCATATATGTCAAGGTGGCCTCAACAACGGGCCTCATACACATGATAGTGGGCCTCAATAACGGGCCCTCATACACATCAAGGTGGGCCTCAACAGATGGCCACAAATGGATCAAGATGGGCCTAATCACATGGGCCTTACATTCATATCAAGGTGGGCTTCAACAACGGCCTCATGGACATGATAGTGGGCCTCAATAACGGGCCCTCATATGCATCAAAGTGGGCCTCAAAAGATGGCCACAAATGGATCAAGATGGGCCTTATGTATATCAGAGTGGGCCTCCACAACGGGCCACAAATACATCACATCAGGCCTAGTCGAGTGGGCCCCTATTAAATGGACCATACCAATGGACCATACAAACAACATACTTCCACCATTATTTGGGATTATTTTGGAGCATTATATAAAATTCATATCCAAAGATCATCTGGACCATACCATGAATGATAATGTCGACAATGATTTCCACCGTTAAATTTCTTTTTCTTTTTTTTTAGTGGGCCCACCATCACATTTAATTTCTGTCCAGTTTGTTCATAAGGTCACAAAGACCTGACCTTAGAGGAAAACAAAAATTATATTGGTCTAAATCTTTTGTAATCCAAAATGGGGTTTCGATGGTAGGCATTCATCACTACTGTTTTTTTTTTTTCTACAGTGTGGTCCGCCTGATATTGGATCTATCTTATTTTTAGTGTCAAGCCTTAAAATGGGCTTCCAAAATGGTTGGAGGGCTTGGATGCAACACACGCATCATGGTGGGTCCCACTATCTAGGTGTGGACAGTGTGGATAAAATACATAAACCATGGTGGTCCACCGTCCACGGCTGTGGACAGTCTGACTTAAACACATACATCACCGTGGGTGTCACCGTTCTCGGCGGTGGACGGTGTGAGTAAACACATACATTACTGTGGGTCCCATGTGCCCATCATAATGCTTATTTGTAATCCAACCCGTTGGTAAGGTCACACAGGTTCAGGTGAAGTAAGAAAACAAATTTCATAATAATCCAAAACTTCTGTGACATCCAGAAAGGTTCAATGGCATATGTTAAATCCTCAGTGTTCACTGTGATGTGGCCCCCCTTGAGTTCCAAATATAGCTGATTTTTAAGGAATCACCGTCCCAGAGGGGAACTACCAAATGCACGGAGAGGATGTGCATCACATGATGTGGTGGGGCCCACGGTGGGGCCACGTTCCCTGCCCACGTCCGTCCTCAGCTGACTGATGACGCCACTGCTGCTGCTGTTTAATTTTTTTTTTGAAAAATGCATTTTTTTCGAGGAATTTCGTATGTGGGGCCCTCATCAGGGAAATCTGCCCCGTCCATTGCACTCTACAACTCAAGATCGACCAAATGAGACCAATATGTAATATGTTATTGGCGTATAGAAACGTCGGGGTGGTTTTCAAGGGCAAATACACTATTTGCTATGCTATGGCTCGCCTGAGAGTCAGATTAACCTCATTTTTCGTCTCAACGCCTAAAATAAGGTAGGAAAGGGGATGGACGGCTTGGATTTGAAACATACATCAAGGTGGGGCCTACATGGACAACCCTTCCAAAATTATTTTTTCTCTTCTACTGCTGCCGTTAGTTCACCCATTGTCAACTCGCCCTTTCACTGTTTTGCAACATCCAGCGTCCCTGGACGCTGGACGGTGGGGTCACATGTATTTAAGGTGGCCCCACCCACAGACATGCTAAGGAGGGGTGGGCCCTACCTAGGTGGGCCACCAAATGGTCGGATGGTATGGATAAGGCATACATCAAGGTGGGGTCCATCTAGGCGACCACATAGCCACATCATCATATAAAATGATAGAGAGAGGAAGAGAGAGAGAGAGAGAGAGAGAGAGAGAGAGAGAGAGAGAAAGAAGCACCCACCTTAATCATGGATTCTTCCTTCCACCGCCAACATGATCTAGAGCTCCAAGGGGACGATTCCAACGGTCAAGATGTTCTTAGGATGGTGGAGATAGGAGGTGGGAAGTGGGCCACATAGGGCTTCTCATGAAGTTTTGCTTGGACGTGGGTTGCTCCCATAGGAGTTTCTTGGAATGAAGAGAGAGGAAATGAGAGAGAGAGAGAGAAGTGGTGAGGTGGAGTGATGGGATGAGAGGGATGGTGAGTGATGTAAGGGGGTACTTTGTTATAAGAGAAGTTAACTTTTGGGGAGGGTAGTTGTACTTGGGTATGGGTGTGAGTGATGGGAGTGATGTGTACTTGATTGATTAGACTGATGTGATGTGTCGTAGAAATTCCCTCGATATTTGCAACATGCGACATTTTCCTCGAACTGAACGCGGGCCCACATCTCATAGCCCGGGTATTGCCTTAGTGCACAAGATATGGCGTTGAAATCGCAGCGACGGCGCGGTCGTAAGGGTACAAGTCTCCGGTCAAGCCGACTCTAAAATACAGGACAAGGCTCATGATCGCTCGTAAACGCTAATAATAGATCGCGGGTCGCCGGAATTCGACCGGGAGGATCGCAAAAGCCTACAGAACGGTACGGGCTAGGATAAGGGTCTCACATGGTCAAGGAACGGTTCAAGGAGTACCGCGAGGAGTTACACCTGCAGTATAAGCAGTGCAGGAGCCACAAGGAGGTCGTACTGTCCGCATCGCCACAGGTGATTACAGACGACTGCGGACACTCTGTGAGAGATTTTCTTCTGAGGCTTTTCAGGTAATATTTATATATTTACAATATCTTAAGGTAACAATTAAATTCACAATTAATAATGATGTATTATGAATAATGTGTTCAGAAGAGGAGTAGAATAAATTCTGTGAATAGGAAAAAGTTGGAAGTGAACTACGTAGCTGGTTCAAAGTCATTTGTACGACATTATCACGACATGATAAGAAAATTTTGGTGATATTAAGTTGATATATTCAAAGTCATTTATATTAACTTTATTGTCCTGTCAATTGCGCAGCGAGATTCTATCACCGGCTAGGAGCCTAGACCAGTAGACCTCTACATAGGGACTCACTGTTGGCAGGCGACGGGATCTTAGGTTCATCTTAAAGCTAACGAGAATTGGGTAAAAATCCTTACATTGTAAAAGTTAATTGCATTGAATTATAATAAGGTTATTCGTTACGAAATTTCATATGTTTTCATCACAGGCGGCGATAGACACCATTTGCAGTCAGCTCGCTCCTAATGGTAGTTAGCGGAGTGAGTCAGATATTTTGAGCGAAGTGCTTGGCACCCATTTTGGATATGTGCGTGGGCTTGGCCATGGTGCCAAGCTCATTGCACCCGCTAGACCTGCCTCCAACCGATCCGTCGCTGGCGAGAACGCCCTATGCCGATCTGATATCGCAGAGAGAGAAAGAGGTTCAGCAGCTACGGGTCATCGTCGATGAGATCAGAGAGCAGCTGGAGAGGCAGAGGGAGAGGACGGGACGTGATGGGAGGAGCATGAGAGGATGATCGACGAGATGCGGGTGGAGCATGAGTGACGGATGCAGGAGATGTTTCAGGCTCTCGCTGCACGCTTAGCCACCGATGCCCCACCACCTCCGCCTTCATCTGATGCCTCACCACCTCCGCCTTCATCTTTGTGATTTTTTAAAATTTTATTTATGATTTATTTTATACGAATGTTAAACTTATATGTATTTGTGCATGGATGAATGTGATGTGGATAAGATTGTTTGTGTATGTATGTCTGTGGTTTGTGTTTGGATGGATGTAGTTTGTGTTTGGATGGATGTGGATGTGAATACGATTAAAATGTATTGTAAAAGGTGTATATTAGGAATTTTTTTCCTGAATTTTTTTTAAAAAAATGACTATTACCGACGAAATATTTCGTTGGTAGGTGGAAAACTTATATCGACGAAATATTTCATAGGTAAAAATTAATACAAAAATTTATACTGACGAAATATGTCGTTGGTAATAGTAGGTTGAAAACTTATACCGACAAAATATTTCATAGGTAAAAGTTTATACCGAGGACATATTTTGTAGGTAAAAGTTTAATCCACAGTTTATACCGATGAAATATTTCATAGGTAAAAGTTTAATCCACAGTTTTTACCTACGAAATATTTCGTAAGTAAAAGTTTAATCCACATTTTTTACCTACGAAATATTTCGTAGGTAAAAGTTTTTACCTATGACATATTTCGTAGGTGAAAGTTTAATCCACAGTTTTTACCTACGAAATATTTCGTAGATAAAAGTTACCGATGAAATATTTTGCTGGTATAAGCTGTGTTTACTGACGAAATATATTGTTTTTTCCTACCAATAGTAACATGTTTTGCCAACGAGTTTTTTTGTTAGTAATTGTTTTATCATTGCCGATGAAGTAATATTTCATCGGGATAAGCCTTTAGCCACGGTCTTATCGCGACGATATTTCCAACGACAGATTTCGTCAGTAATAATAATTACCGATGAAAAAATATGAAATAACGACGAATAAAAGAGCAATTTCCTGTAGTGTTTGGATCAGGGTAAAAGTTGGTCCCGAGGGTTTCATCGGGTATTGCATCAGATAGATGGTTCAAATTTCAAGCTCATATCTCTAAAAATGAGTTCTCAAAAAGTTCTCATGAGAACTCAGGTGAACGGTTCAAATTTTGAGCTCATATCCATGATAATGAGTTCCCAAAAAGTTGTCATGAGAACTCATGAGTATTGATGCGCGCACACACATATACATAAATTTTGATGAGCCTTAGTAAAGAGAGATGCAAATCAAGGGAGGAAACTATTTTCAATTTTCATGGCCCACTAAAGTTTTGGATTAAAGTAAAAATTTGGTCAAGGGTTTCATGAGGTGTTGCTTCATGCTTCAAGTGGACTGTTCAAATTTTGGAGTCACATCATGTATGATGAGTTATTAAACAAGTTCGCACGAGTTCCGTACAAACTACTACGAGCATTCGGATATATATATATATATATATATATATATATATATATATATATATATATATATATATATATATATATGGAAAAGGTACTATGCGCTTGAGCTCACGATAAGCTCCCATGAGGTCGAGCTGTGTGGGCCCCATCGTGATGCGTGTCGACCATCAACACCGTGCATTTGATGGGTCCTCTTTAAATTATGGGATATCCCAAAAATCAGCCGTACACAGAACTTAAGTGGGCCATACCATCTAAAATCATGTGAAGACATGCCAAAAACATATAAAAGCACTTGGTGGGGCCCACCTGAAATTGCATGCCTCTAAAACTTGGTCTGAACCCTCATTCAAGTGGGACACACATAATGAATGGGTTGGATTTGCAAACCACATCTTGGTGGGCCCTCAAAAATGGTTATGAATGTTTTAATGGTGCAAGGCCCCTCCCCACTTCTGTATGTGGTGTGGCCCACACAAGTAACGTATTGACTTGATTTTTGAGACCTAGGCCCACGATGGAATGGTGCATCTGACTGATGGGATAGATGTTCGAAACGCATCACGGTGGGGCCCACACAGCTCGACCTCATGGGATGTTCCCATCAGCTCGAGCGCATAGTACCTTTTCCCATATATATATATGGGAAAAGGTACTATGTGCTCGAGCCCGCGATAAGCTCTCATGAGGTCGAGCTGTGTGGGCCCCACCGTGATGCGTGTCGACCATCAACACCGTGCATTTGATGGGTCCCCTTTAAATTATGGGATATTCCAAAAATCAGCCATATACGGAACTCAGGTGGGCCATACCATCTAAAATCATGTGTGAAGACATGCCAAAAACATATAAAAGCACTTGGTGGGGCCCACCTGAGTTTTGAGTGCTGCTTAAACTTGGTCCGAACCCTCATCCAAGTGGGACACATAATAGATGGGCTGAATTTGCAAACCACATCTCGGTGGGCCCAAAAAATAATTATTAATGTTTTAATGGTGCATGGCCCCTCTCAACTTCTGTATGTGGTGTGGCCCATACAAGTCACTAATTGACTTAATTTTTGAGACCTAGGCCCACGATAGAATGGTGCATCTGACTGATGGGGTAGATGTTCGAAACGCATCACGGTGGGGCCCACACAACTTGTCCTCATGGGACGGACCCATCAGCTCGAGCACATAGTACCTTTTCCCATATATATATATATGTGTGTGTGTGTGTGTGTGTGTGTGTGTGTGTGTGTGTGTGTGTGGGAAAAGGTACTATGCGCTCGAGCGTAAAGCGGTCTCCATGAGGTCGAGCTGGGGTGGGCCTCACCGTGATGCCGTTCAAACATCTACCCCCTCAGTCAGATGCACCATCCCTGGACGGGCCCACACGGCTGAAAATTACCTCAATCCATGACTTTTGTGGGCCACACCACGTACATATGGAGAGGGGCCGTGCACCATCGAAACATTCAAAACCGGTTGTGGGGGCCTTTCGAGAGGTTTCTTTATGATCAAAACCGTCCATCATGTGTGTCCCACTTAAATGTAATTTTAAACCACTTTTCGTGTGGTATTCACATCTCGTGGACCCCACCAAGTAATTTTACATGTTTTTACGTGTATACTTATGTTTTCGGAAGGTATGGCCCACCCGAGTTCCGTGGACGGTCGATTTCAGTAGTGTGGGTCCCACTTGGAGCGGTGCATCTGGTGGACGGTGTGGATCTTCGAAAGGAATCACGGTAGGGCCCACCCCAGCTCGACCTCATGGACGACCGCTTTATGCTCGAGCGCATAGTACCTTTTCCCACATATATATATATATATATATATATATATATATATATATGTGGGAAAAGGTACTATGCGCTCGACCTCACGAGTCCGTCTCATGAGGTCGAGCTATGTGGGCCCCACTGTGATGTGTTTCAAACATCTACCCCATCAGTCAGATGCACCATTCCATCGTGGGCCTAGGTCTCAAAAATCAAGTCAATCCGTGACTTGTGTGGGCCACACCACATACAGAAGTGGAGAGGGGCCACGCACCATTAAAACATTCATAACCATTTTTTGAGGGCCCACCGAGATGTGGTTTGCAAATCCAGCCCATCCATTATGTGTATCCCACTTGAAGGAGGGTTCAGACCAAGTTTTAGGCTCATGCAAAACTCAGGTGGGCCCAACCAAGTGCTTTTATATGTTTTAACGGTGTCTTCACATAATTTTAGATGGTATGGCCCACCTGAGTTTTGTATACGGCTAATTTTTGGGGTATCCCATAATTTAAAGGGGACCCATCAAATGCATGGTGTTGATGGTCGACACGCATCACGGTGGGGCCCACACAGCTTGACCTCATAGGAGCTTATTGTCAACTCAAGCGCATTGTACCTTTTCCTTATATATATATATATATATATATATATATATATATATATATATATATATATATATAGAAAAGGTACAATGCGCTCAAAGTGATTTTAACGCCCCATGAGGTCGAGCTGTGTGGGCCCCACCGTGATGCGTTTCGAACATCTACCCCATTAGTCAGATGCACCATTCCATCGTGGGCCTAGGTCTCAAAAATCAAGTCAATCCGTGAGTTGTGTGGGCCACACCACATACAGAAGTGGGGAGGGGCCTTGCACCATTAAAACATTCATAACCATTTTTTAGGGCCCACCAAGATGTGGTTTGCAAATCCAACCCATTCATTATGTGTGTCCCACTTGAATGACAGTTCAGACCAAGTTTCAGGCGCATGCAAAACTCAGGTGGGCCCCACCAAGTGCTTTTATATGTTTTAACGGTGTCTTCACATAATTTTAGATGGTATGGCTCACCTAAGTTCCGTATAGGCTGATTTTTAGGATATCCCATAATTTAAAGGGTACCCATCAAATGCACGGTGTTGATGGTCGAAACACATCACGGTGGGGCCCACACAGCTCGACCTCACGGGAGCTTATTGTCAGCTAGAGCGCATTGTACCTTCCCCCCCCACACACACACACTAACATATATACACGTGTTAGTGTGTGTGTGAGAGAGAGATAGAAACCTCTGTGCAGGACAAGTGAGCGGGCTCGGTTCGTGTGTGAGAGAGAGATAAAAACCTTTGTGCAGGACAAGTGAGCGGGCTCGGTTTATATGTGCGCCTCACCATAATTTGCACATAGAATCCACTCCGACCATTAAGTGCACGATGGAAATTTATCCATAAAGCTCAAAATATGAGTGAACTTGTGATTTTGGTGGGCCACACAAAGAGAAGCAATGGGAATTGGATGCCTACCCTTGATTTTTATGAGGCAAGTCATTTTTTTTTATTTTTTTTGTTAGCTTTTTAGTACACCCACTGTCAGTACACACTTCACTGTCTACCCTTGATTTTTATGAGGCACGAGGTCATGATGTTTATGTGAAACTTCAACCATTGGTTGTTATGGGTCTAAAAAGTAGGCCCATATCTGATTTATATGGCCATGTGAAGTGAAACAATTTGGATGGTGGGCATCCTCAGTACTCTTTTCACTCATGTGGCCCACTTGAATCCTGGATGCAGCTGATAGTTTAGACCTATGACCAAATGGTTACCACACACCTCATAGTCGGAGTGGATTTCACATACATCTCATGGTGGGGCCCACCCCTGCCGTCCGGATCTTGGTTTCACAGCGAGAGCCGTCTCCTGGGGCGCGACGAATTGTGCACTTAGGAGCTCACAATGCTAGCGTGGCCTGAATTCTTTGTGGGGTCCACCGTGATGTATATGTTTTATCCACACCATCCATCCGTTTTCAGAGATCATTTTAAAAGTTATGAGATCAAAATCGAAGTATATACAAAGATCAAGTGGACCACACCACAGAAAACAGTGGGGATGAACGTCCATCATGGAAACCATCCTAGGGATTATAGTAATGTTTATTTGTCATCCAAACTGTTCATAAGGTCACACATATCTGGATGAAAGAAAAAATAAAATAAAATAAAATCTTAATCCAAAAATTCTGTGGCCCTCAGGATGTTTTCAATGGTAGGCATTCAATTTTCACTCTTTCTCATAGTGTGGTCCACTTGATATTTGGATACACTTCGATTTTCGTTAATATCCTAAAATGAGCTGGAAAAACCGATGAATGGCGTGGATAAAATATATACGTTATGATGGGCCCCACAGAGTCTTCACACCATGGTAAAGTGTGGTGAGCGCCTCATTACAGAATCCAATAATTCAGATAAGGGATCGTCCAGTTGGGGTGGGACCATTATCATGTATTGTTAAAATCCACTCAATCCATTACGTGAGTGACCCGATTTTACACCGGTATGAGGAAAACTAGCTTCATCCATGTTTCAGGTGGACCTCACGATTGAAAACAATGAAGGGCAACACTCATCCTTTAAATTGTTTTCCTTAGAGTGGCCCACCTAAATCACGAATGGAACTAATTTTTAGGCCTTATTCCTAAATTGGGATAAAACATCTGATGTACGGAGTTAAATTTACATACACATCAAGGTGGGGCCCACCTGAGCCGACCAGATATATAGACCGTGAATAGCCTGCTTGAGGTCCGGTGCGTTGGAGACCGTTGCCCTATACATACGGATTTTCAATCTCCTGATGACGGTTGTGATTTGATGAGCAGCCCTCGTGTGAGGGAGGGAAGTGTTAGTAGAGCTGGGCATCGGACTGAGTCAGATCGGATTAGGTCCAACTTGATCCGGTCCGAAATCTACATATGGGCTGGCCCGAACTCGATCTGATCCGGGACCGAATCCGGGATATCTGACTCGAACCGATCGGATCTGATGCACGGTTGGCCTGACCCGAACCAAGTCTGACTCGGTCAGGAAAACCAAGTCGAATCGGGTTGTGTACGATTCAGATCAAATTTTTTAATGGTGAAAATCATTATCCTCGCTGCTACTTTCAGTGTGATCCATTTGAGCTTAAGATATGATTCTTTTTTTCCTTTTTTTTTTTTTCAAATACTTTAAAATGATCACGAAAAATGGATAAACGATATGGATATAATAAATACATAATTGTGGGGCCCATGTAATTTTGATTTCATTTGAGCCGTTCGTACAACTCGGAGCTCGAGGCGCTCTCCGCTTGTCTTTGCACGACACATGTCTACACTGCTGTGTTGATGTGCTGTGCATGAAAGCGCAACTGTGTAGTTGACGGCTGTACATGGAAGATGAAAGCGTAGCGACGTGCATTGCTGTATTGACTTCAGCAAGTTCTGTGGGTCTGATCATAGGGTATGTGTTATATCAAAACCGTCCATCCATTTGGCGAGCTTGTCTTAAGGCTTGAGACGAAAAATAAGAGCTATCATGTGGAACACACTGGAAAAAGCAGTGGGGGATTGAATGTCTACCATTGAAAATCTTTTTGGGGTCACAGAAGTTTTGGATCAATTTGAAATTTGTTTTTCCTCTTAATTCAAGTCTTTGTGACCTTATAAACAAATTGGATGGAAAGTAAATGTTATGGTGGGCACTACGAATTGTTTAATGGTGAAAATCATTATCCATGTTGCTATTTGTGGTGTGGTCTAGATGATCTTTAGATATGATTCATTTTTGGATAATGCTCTATAATGATCTCTAAAAATATATGAACGGTGTAGATATAATAAATACATCACGATGGGGTCCATATAACTTTGATCTTCTTTGAATAAATACATCATTGTCAGTACTCGTCTTCCGTCTTCGCACGACACAACCTACAGTTGCTATATAGATGGGGTTTATCGTACTGAGTAAACTTTGTTGGGGCCCACTATGAATGCATGTGGTTTATCCACGCCATCCATTCATTTTTCCAGATCATTTTAGTGGTTGAACCCAAAATTGATACATATCCAAAGCTCGAGTGGACCATACCACAGGAAAAAGTAGAAGTATTAATAAGAATCACTCCCGATCGGGTCGGATCGGATCAATTCAAATCCATTTGGATCGGATTGGTCCGGACTGACCACGACCCGATCTCGATCTGAAAAACTGTTGGATCTGAATGGCCCTACTCAATCCGCACCGATCCAAGCCGTCAGTTCGGTTCGGAACGGGTCGGATTGGGTCTGATCGGGTCAGGTCCACCGGATTAGGTCAGACATGCCCAACTCTATGTGTTAGAGATCCTAGTGGATGGTACACGTTCAGAGATCTACACCATATGAAGTACCCTTTGAGGCAAATGGACGGTTAGAAGAAAGTCCTCCCAGGTTGTCCAACTACCAAATTCAATGTACATTTGTGACTCAATGATTATACTACCCTGATCTTGAGACATGGCATTTTCACGGCATACCCAACTAGATGAATGGCCCAAATCTTTAGAACATGTGCAGTTGACTTAGACTCAAAGACATGTTCCACCCCCTCACATCAGGGGCCCTCATTGAATCACAACCCTTTGAAAAATGAGACAGATGGTCTACAATCTACACCATTAATCCGTTGATTCTCAATATGGATGGAGTGTATACACAAAAATTGCCAAATCGGAAGATCCTGTCTACCACTAATAGGATCTTTTTGGTTGAATGTGGATCTCTTTTGTATTTCTCTTCCTAGCCGTTATTTTTGGGTCACAAAATCGAAATGTTAAGATGTAGAGGCAGTCTTAAGTAATAATCCATCAATAGCAACACGTGGCAGAATCAATCAGGATCACCCAATATTGTCCCACTTGTAAGAATCAATAGATGTTGACCATTAACCATTTTTCTACACTATTTATGGTGCCTTAATTGTTGTAAATGCCTAGCTTGTACTACTTTCTGTCCATAGATAGTACTGATTGAGACATCACTTTGTCACGTGTAATGTCCTTATTGTATTTCTAAATTTTTATATACCATGTACCATTTATTTTATTCTATTTTGCTAAATATAAAGAATAAAGATGCAATATAGCACACATAAATAATTAAAAATAATTGTAACTTAATAGTATATGTAACATTTATATTGTGTGGGAAATTAAAGACAATTAGTGCCTAATAGCACGTGGCTGACACTTGAATATTGATGATATCATATGCAACACATGAAGGATATTAATTTTGGCTTTCGAATGGAGTTCCTGTGCTGTGCTGGGATGTTAGGTGGAGCTTATCGTTCCATTGTCCATCCATTTTTTTCCGCTCTTTTTAAGATATGTGACAAAAAAAATGAGACAGGTCCAAAACTTAAGTAGGCCATATATATACTGGATCCTTACTCTTGCTTGAGTGGTAAGCTCTCAGGAGTTTCAACACCCGGTCAAGGGTTTAAGTATCCATGGGTGGTGAAATTCCACTAGTGTGAGTGTGTGGGGGTGTGTGTGTGTGTTTTTTATTTTTCACCTTGATGTTTATATGCTATCCAAACCATTTATAAAGTCATTTTCATTGGGATGGAGTGAACACAAAAACTGTACCCTAATGCAAAACTTTTATGGGCATACAAATGTTTCAATGATGGTCATTGAATCCCCACTATTTGCTCTAATGTGGCCCACTTGAGTTTTGGATCCGTCTCATTTTTTAGTCGCATGTTCTAAAATGAACTTGAAAAGTAGATGGACATGGTGGATTTCTCACAAACATCATGGTGGGCCCCATCTAACATCCTAGTGCAGGAATCTCATGTGCAAGGCTTTAACAGGAAATTCAAGTCCGAACCCAAATAATCATAATCATTAGTGTGATTGACGCAGGGATGAACGTGGTGAGGATAATTACCCCGAATCCACGGAGCTTCTCTGGACTCCTCACAGAGACTTCTCGAATCCACGAGGAAAGAAAGCAGAAAAATAGAAATAAATTCTAAGAAATTTAAAATTGATTAATTGATTCCTAAAAACGAGTTCACAACCCTTTAAATAGGGGTACCAAGCAATGGGAAAGAAATCAGAATCAAACTACAACTACAACTCTTAGAAATCGCGACTTAGTATAAATAGTAAACTTACTATTTATAAACGGTCGTGATGTCTACTAGTGCGCAAGGTTTTCGGCCAAAAATAGTAAGTGTCCTATTTGGCTTCACCAAACCGTTCTCCTAATTATTCTAAGCTCTTTTCACGTTGGGCGCAACTCCTAAAGCCCAACGGATGAAGAGTTATAATCAAACTAAAACTTACTATTTATAGTAAAAACAAAATTAAAGCAGGGAAACAAGCTTCGATCCAGGGGTTTTTTGCAATTCCGGGCATTGCAACCTAGCATAGCTGGGTTGGTTGGCTAAAGTAGCTCGTTCTACCCCAAAATCATATCTTTTACATCGGCTAACTCATCCCGGATTGCGAGATATGCCCAATCTAAGGTCCAACGGCCCGGATCACTTCTGTCGTCGACCAGGCCTTTTCTGATCCATCTTGGCCATGAAACTGTCTGCAACCCACTCTACATCAGTCCCCTCCACTTCAAAAGAACTCGTCCTCGAGTTCTCATCCTGCGCTGGTTCATAATACTCGGTCAGGTCCGCGGCGTCGAAAGTCCATGAGATCGCCATGTCATCTAGAAGATCAACAACATAAGTGTTGTCATTGATCTTTCGAATGATTGGGACGAGTCCAATCTTCCTATTTTTTAACTTGTTGTACGTCCCAGTCGGAAATCTCTCCTTACGCAGATGGACCATAACGCGGTCGCCCACCTCGAACACTTTTTGTCACTGGTGCTTGTCCGCTTGTTCCTTGTACTTCTCGTTCGAGACATGTAGCTTGGTCTGCACTTCTGCATGGATGCCCATGATCTTGTCTGCCATATGTTCTGTTGCAATGCTCGTTCCTGGGTGCTTGGGCAGAGGGACCAAGTCAAGCGTGTGGCGAGGCACTCGTCCATAGATAATCTGGAATGGTGATTTCCTTGTCGAGCGGTTCACTATGTTGTTGAATGTAAACTCTGCTTGAGACAAGGCCAAATCCTACTGCTTCAGTTTTTCTCCTGAAATACAGCGAAGAAGGTTTCCTAACGTGCGATTCACAACTTTGGTCTGACCATCAGTCTGTGGGTGGTAAGCACTACTGAATTGAAGTCGTATATCGAATCAAGTTCACAAAGTCCACCAAAAGTGGCTAATGAACTTCGTGTCATGATCAGAAGTAATGGTCTTGGGGACCCCATGTAGCGGTACGACCTCCCTGAAGAATAGATTCGCCATGTGTATTACATTGAGGGTCTTCTTGCATGGGATAAAGTGTGTCATCTTGGAGAAACGATCTACCACCACGAACACCGAATCCATACCGCATTGTGTTCGTGGAAGACCAAGCACGAAGTCCATTAATAAATCCTCCCAAGGATCGTCAGGCACGGGTAACGGGGTGCAGAGGCCTGTATTCTGAGATTGCCCTTTGGAGGTCTGACAAACATGACAACGTTGTACGGCTTTTCCCACATCATGTACTAATTGCGGCTAGTAATACCGCTCTTCCACAAGAGCTCACGTCTTGTCTCACCCAAGGTGTCCACCGATGCCACCTTCATGTAGCTCCTGAATAATCTTCTCCCTCAAAGAACTTTGGGGGATGCACAATCGATTCCCTTTAAAGAGAAAATCGTCCTGTATATGAAGATCATTGGGGTGACCTTCTTGGCACTTCACACAAAAATCTTTGAAGTCCTCATCATCGGTATACAGCTCCTTGAGACAATCAAAGCCGACCACCTTGTTGCTCATCGTAATAAGTAGTGATGCACGGCGGCTAAGTGCATCAGCCACCTTGTTCTGCTACCCTGACTTGTGCTTTAGAACAAACGTGAATTCCTGTAAAAATGCAACCCATCTAGCATGCACACGATTCATGTTAGTCTGACTATTAATAAATTTTAATGCTTGATGGTCAGTGTAAAGAACAAACTCTCTTTGAATCAGATAATGCCGCTAATGTCACAGCGCCTGAACAACTACGTACAACTCAAGCTCATAAGTCGACCAATTCTTTCAGACTTCGTTGAGCTTCTCGCTGTAGAAGGCTACCGGCCTGCCTTCCTGTGATAATACTCCCCCAATTCCGACGTATGAAGTGTCACACTCAACCTCAAACAATTTATCCAAATTAGGAAGCACCAAGACCAGTGTTGTAGACAAACGATGCTTGATCTCATGAAAGCTCTTGTCAGCTTTCTCGGTCCACTGGAACGGTCCTTTTTTCATGCAATCTGTTATAGGTGCGACTATGGTGCTAAAATCTCGCACAAATCGATGATAGAAAGTCTCCAACCCGTGAAAACTCCTCACCTCATGAATGTTTGTGGGGATCGGCCATTCCCTAATAGCTCGCACCTTTTCATCGTCCACACAAATGCCTGTGGACGTTACAACAAATCCTAGAAACAACAGGCTGTCAGTTAAAAAACTACATTTCTTCAAGTTGAGGTACAACTTGTTAATTTGTAGGACCTTCAGCACCTGCCTGAGATGTTTTCTGTGCTTCACCTCATCCTGGCTATATATCAAATGTCATCAAAATAGACTCCCACAAATCGGCCAGTGAACGGTTTTAGAACTTGATTCATCAAACGCATAAAAGTACTTGGTGCGTTCGATAGGCCGAAGGGCATGACCAGCCACTCATACAACCCTTCCTTGGTCTTGAATGCCGTTTTCCACTCATCACCGGGTCGGATACGAATCTGATGGTACCCGCTCCTTAAATCTAGTTTAGAGAACACCTTGGCCCCTTCTAGCATATTGAGCATGTTGTCCAACCGTGGTATTGGGAACCGATATTTGATAGTAATTTTATTGATTGTCCGGCTGTTGACACACATACGCCAGCTTCCATCTTTTTTTTTTGGCGTTAATAATGCGGGTACAACACATGGGCTCATGCTCTCTCTCAAGAGACCCTTATGGATCAATTCCTCCACTTGCCCCTGAAGTATCTCGCACTCCTTCGGACTCATCCGATAATGAGGGCGGTTGGGCAGGCTAGCCCCAGGGACGAGGTCTATGTGATGTTGGATGTCCCTTATGAGGGGCAATCCATCAGGTAAATCCTCAGGCCAGGCTTCTTTGAATTCGTTTAGCAATAGTCTTAAACTTGGAGGGATGTTCGAGGGTTCCTCTCTCTCGCCCTTCACCACTACGGCGTATATCTCGCCAGTTTCCTTGGATTCCTCCATGAAATCTCGAATGGTCAAGAGGGAGCTCCCCTCTACTTTAGAAGCTTTAGGGTGGTTCTCTGGTGCCATAGGGGCAAGGATTATTTTTCGACTATCGTTGACGAATACGTAGATATTGTCTCGTCCCCGATGGGTCGCATCACGGTCTGACTGCCAGAGTTGACTGAGTAGCATGTGGCAAGCTTCCATGTCGACCACGTCACGAAGTATCTGATCCTTATAATTTTTACCAATTGAAAATGAGATAGTGCATTGTTCAGTTACCTTGGTCTCATTCACCTTTTTTATCCAGCCAATTGAGTATGAGGAAGGATGTTTCATCGTTGGTAGCTGCAAATTGTCCATCTTCACTCTTGAGACGATGTTCTCGCTACTACCACTGTCTATGATCACATCACAGACCTTTCAATTGACAGTGCACCGAGTACGAAATATATTATGTCGCTGTAGATGTAATTCCTTTCGTGGGGTATACAGTAATCACCTCACAATTAAAAATTCACCATGATCCTCGCCCGTCATTTCATCTCCACCTGCTATTTCTTCAGTGGTTTATTCATATTCGTCATAGCCATGGTCTTCTTCTGTGGCCTCATCTTCAATGCCCCCTTCGTTTATAGTCAAGTGTGCTGCGAGACGTTGATGACAGGTGTTTGATAAGTGGCCTGGCTAGCCACAGCGGTAACAATTGTTTGACCTTGGCCGAGCATAAGGATTTAAAATCCTACTCGGGCCCACTGTTGTGGGTGCTGCACGTTGAGGTCTGGATGAGCCACTCCCTGTATCACGGTTTGCGGTTGTAGGAAGTTGAGGATGTTCTCCTACTGGATCTTTTCCTCGTGCCAGCACTGGATCCTGCGTGGGACCCGTCATGGGGGGTCGAGTTAAAGGATAGGGATGAGCAGAAACTCTTGCAAGTTGTGTTTCTGCCCTACCCGCCAATTGAACTACTTCATCCACGGTCCCGACTGGGTACATCTGAACTCGGTCCTAAATTGTCGGTCGCAACCCACCTATAAATTGTGCTACCTTCTGTGACTCAGATTTTGACAAATCATTTCGTGTAGCCAATTGCTGGAATTCTTCAGTGTAATCTGTGATAGTTCAGTTTCCTTGTCGGCAATTTTGGTATTGCTGGAATAATATCTGTTCATAATCACTGGGGAGAAATCGTGATCGAAGAAGACATCTCATCTGTGGCCATGATGAGATGGACGCCTTGTTCTGGAGGGCTCGTGAGAGTTGTAATTATTCCCACCATGCAGAAGCACCAGATTTTAACTTAAACGCTACCAATTTTACCATTTTATTATCTGACACGTCCATATAATCAAAATATCTCTCTATTTCGGCTAGCCAATCGAGAAAATCTTCTATACGTAATGTAACACCCTGAAAATCGGGGGTCGAGCATAAACTCAACTCCCGAGTTCTAACGCATCACTTATGCAACAAAATGAATGATGATTGAAAATTGTCTATATTAATGTAGTGAACATGAGTGAGATTAAGCCAAAACAACATATCATACTCCAGAGACAGTTAAATTGTAAGCGGAAGACTGTGATAGATAGAAAAATATATAAACTATAGTAAGTCTCCAGAGTGTGATAATGTTACCAGGTTAACTATTTACAAGTACAATTTCAAAATATATCAAATTGTGTAAGGTCATCTAGTCAATATCCCAGAAAGCCCCGTCGATTAGGACACGGCTCACAAGAACCCGCCTGAAACTGCATAAAGGAGGAATGCTCCTCATCCACATAAAAGTCCGGCTCCGCTTCGTAGCATTGTCATCATCTGAAACTCAAACAAGTCTGGTTAGTGTGTATAACACCGTCCCGTAATGTGGGAGAGTGATCAACTCAGTGGAACAATAAAGCATAGGTTAACATGTTATCAACTCAGTCAAGCAATAATGATAAAGCAGTATAATCAAACACTCCTAACTACTCTTATTAATGCAAGTATGAATGCAGTCATGATGGATGCCCTCACTACACCCTCCCTCGTGCGACACTATCTTACGTTCGTGGCATGCTTTCATCCCTCAGTGCTCCACATCTTCTAGGCACATGCAATACGATGATGAGCATGATTACCGAGTTATTATTAGTCCATTTCAAACAGCAGGATTGAGAAACTAAGTTACCTCCCTTGTATCATTCCCAAACATGATCCATTCTAAGGTCGTCAAACCTAGATAATCTCATACGATAGTGTGGTTCTAAGGCGCTGTAAAGGCTGCTAGGGATGTTACGCACAATGGTTATACCATTCCCCCATCACCTTTTTAACGGTTCATCACTAAATTGATACAGGCCTAGTTCATACTCTATTCACCGTGGCAAAACTCGTCGCCTCACCGCAAATTCAGAGTATGCTTGAGGTCACTACAAAGGGCTGCTAGGGCTGTTACGCGCATTCGTTGCACCATTCCCCTATCACCTTATCAATGCAGGCTGACAGCACGAATATAGTGTCCCATACCACCATAATCGGCTCACGAGTCTGGTTGCTCAACGAACACTGCGGGGAGGCAGTGGCCCCAGCATAGGCCGACAGCACGACCACAGTGTCCCATACCACCATGCCCGGTTCATGAGTCTTAGCGGATCGAGGTACCATGGTTAACGGGATTTCACTGGTAAGTTTGGTACCCTAGGTTCAAACAGTGGCGTCCAAACATGGTGAACATACATTAGACAGATCGGGTTACTTGACGAACCAGACTAGCATGAGCGCACAACCAACTGAACGACATAAAGTGCATAAGTACTTTGCGTGGTCTAACCACTGCCGCCAACCGAAGTACGACTCGGGTTCGTCAGACACATCCTACGTGGCGAAATGAATCTCAACCACGAACTCAAGTCTGTTACCGATTATCTGGACTATAATCATAGTCCCAATCATATTCAATTGCAGAACAGTTAAAGTAGTAATGGATCAAGACTTCAAATCATATAATCAAATATCCAATATTGTCCGCTTAGGACTGCCAGGGCTGTTGCACGGAAACGTTGCACCACTCCCCATCACCCTTCACGGATTATGGAATACAACTTAAACATGTGAAGTAATCAAAGCAGAATTAAACAAACAAGTAATTCAAATATATTAACAAGCATGTTATAAAACACAATGCAAACAGGAAATCCAAACACATACATTTCATGATACAGTAAGCAATTAAACTAAATAACTTACATGAAGGAAATCATACACATCACTAAGGTAGTTGAGAATCCTATCTCAACACCTTTATACATTACAATTTACTAACTACTACTCATCCAGACATTTCAACAAACAATTTATACTACGTACATCAACATACACGACGTATATTGATCACATAGGTATTAGGCCAAATCCTTTCACTAGGGAGTTGCCCCAATTATTACTCGTGTGCACCTACAATGGATAATCATGGCAAGCATGAATCTAAGTTTCATATTCATTTGAAGATTTTCACAAACACTTGGGCTACACAATTTAACATGTCGGCCGTGGCGTGATTTAGGGCAAATCCTTTCGCCAAAGGGGTATCGCCAATACAACAATCAATATATCCATGACAATTAGTCATGGCGAGCACGAATGAGAATTCTATACTTATTCAGCCATTTTCACAAACACTTAGAATACACTATTTCAACATACATAGTGTATATTAACAAAACATGTATTAGGGCGAGCCCTTTCACCAAACAAGTATTTTACACATATATAATATGTTCATACAACAAATAAACATGGCAAACACATTTCTAAAATTTATATGTATACGGTACTTTTTACAAATGCCTAGAATATGTAAAATTCCATATTCTTCATCTTTAATCGAAATAGAAAACAGACAGCACTTTGTACATGTGCAATTGCATGCAGATCATGAATCTATCATTATCTGACATTGAAAGCGTTGAAAACCATAACCTATACACCTAAAGTCCGCACCTTTTGTCGTAGAATCGTAACGGAGATGATAGATTCGCTAAGCTTTCGTATACGGCAGTTTGGCAACCAATAGAACGAAATAGGTTAGCTATTTCATAACCTACAACTATCAAAACCCCCAAATAGGTTAGGGTTAGGGTTTCTTACCTAGAAACGACGCCGGAATCATCGAGAAAGTGATTAGATAGGGGTGGTTGAACACGTATAGCAGCAGGGAAGCATGGTAGGGAGATGCTCCCACTTCTCTCTCACTTTCTCTCTCTCTCTCTCTTCCTAGGGTTTTTCTTAAATTCGTGTAGCTGAATGAAAGAGGGTTTTAAGGTCCTTAAATAGCCTAAAAACTTACCAAATTAGACTTCAGGTCAAGGTATACTTAGGTTATATCCAAAGTTGGTCAGTTCTAGCTCAACGGAGCACTTTTGGCGGCTCTCCTTGAGCTAAAGGTCGGACTTAAGCTCACAGACGATGGATCTAGGTGGAGTTAAGTTTTCGTTTCGGTCAGATTCCCAGATCAAAACGTGGCGGACCAGTTTCAGTTCAATGGTCAGTGAAACTCGATCAGAGATTTCAAGTACACTGACACGTGTATGAAATTTCTCCTGATCCGAAGGTGTAATCTGGCCTGCTTCTGACGGTCAGGTTGCTTAATACTGATCTACAAGCGACAAGTCTCAGATTTCATAAATTTGTATTTTATTTTTAATTAATTTCACATTTCTCACACTCCCCGCTCCGAGCTCAAACAAATAGCGCTGGGACACTATCTGGATTTGATTTCCGAGATGGTTGTCAAGCCCAGCAAGGCGGTCCTAATTCCTTAACTTCGTGTTGATCGGACTTCCGACGTGCGGTCCAGATCTGATACGGAGTTTCAAGATGCTCCCAAGAGCAGCCGGGTAATGAGATTGATCCTAGATTTTAGGGTAACCTAGCATCAATGATTCTACAAGTTTTGGGTCTTACAGATCGTATTTAAAGTGGATCAAGAGGATTTCATGGCTAATCTAGTTTAGCACTTTGTTAACTTTGTCAAATTTCTAAAGGATTTAGTCCTGTAAGATTTCTGTCTAAGGTAGTACTTGGGCCTTTGTAGTTGGCACTTACAGTGATTCAAGTTATCAATACTTACTAAAGCACACCCTAATTATAATAGAAGAAAATCCTAGGGCAGGAGAGGTGGATGTTCTAAATAATCCATAAGGGTATTGGTTAAAAACCCATTTTATTTCTGTGTTTACTAATTACAACAATTTATAGTTTAAGTATTGTTCTTCATCACCTAAACCTTAAGATTAGTGTCTAATGTAAAAGTACTTAGAAAAATTGAAAGAACAATGTGGTGAAGGGTGGGAGTTGTGAAGGAAATGGGTTCAAAAGCGGTTTTAGACTTTGGGATTGAGTTTTGACAGGTTAATAAGGTGTTAGGATTGACCCATTGCTTAAGGACGTCTAATTCTAGATTGGTAAAAATCCGGGATGTTACACGTAATAAACCATTAAAACTAGGAAGTTCAGCCTTACCTCGATAGTCTCTTTCGGCACGATCTAGGTAATCGCCTCCATAGGTTGGTTGTCAGGTAAAACCCTCATTAAGGTCTTCGTTGCTAGAACTTAAATCATCTGGTGTAGCCCTACAGTTTGCCACTGGTAGTGTTCTATGGAAATCGGGGTTGCGTCGTACAGTGACCATGGGTGGTGGAGCCACCATGGGTGATGGAGCAACCATAGGTGGTGGAGCACCGCCTAGGGCTTGGGGCGGAAGTAGCGCATCCGCAAGACGGTCGAGGGTTTCTTGCAGCCCTTGCATGGTCAACTGACTCTTCCGGTGGAAAGCTTCTATTCCCTGGATCACTGTCCACAAGATTTTGATTCATACCTTCGTTGTTTGCCATCAGCCCGAGAGGAATCTTCGCTTTGATACCAATTGACGTAGGGATGAACGTGATGAGGATAATTACCCCGAATCCACGGAGCTTCTCTGGACTCCTCACAGAGACTTATCGAATCCACGAGGAAAGAAAGCAGAAAAATAGAAATAAATTCTAAGAAATTCAAAATTAATTAATTGATTCCTAAAAATGAGTTCACAACCCTTTAAATAGGGGTACCAAGCAATGAGAAAGAAATCAGAATCAAACTACAACTACAACTCCTAGAAATCGCGACTTACTATAAATAGTAAACTTACTATTTATAGACGGTCGTGATGTCTACTAGTGGGCAAGGTTTTCGGCCAAAAATAGTAAGTGTCCTATTTGGCTTCACCAAACATTCTCCTAATTATTCTAAGCTCTTTTCACGTTGGGCGCAACTCCTAAAGCCCAACGGATGAAGAGTTATAATCAAACTAAAACTTACTATTTATAGTAAAAACAAAATTAAAGCAGGGAAACGACTGTCGATCCAGGGGTTTTTCGCAATTCCAGGAGTTGTAACCCGACATAGCTGGGTTGGTTGGCTAAAGTAGCTCGTTCTACCCCAAAATCATATTTTTTACGTTGGCTAACTCATCCCGGATTACGAGATACGCCCGATCTAAGGTCCGACGGTCCGGATCACTTCTGTCGTCGACTGGGCCTTTTCTGATCCATCTTGGCCATGAAACTGTCTGCAACCCATTCTACATCAGTGACATATTTAACATATATAATTCATCTACATATATAGAACTTTTTGTTTCCCCATGTGCTGAATCATAATGGTATTATTTTCACATTTATATACATTTTTAATAAAGACATTTTCTTACTTTATGGGATAACTTTATTATGTTATTTTTTCTCGTGCATAAATGAATTTGACAAACCTTGTAACATAAGCTATTTGTCACATATAGATCATGCATAACACAACTTGCATCCAAATAGCTCATATGTGTCACACATCAATCAAACATCTCAAATCCGAATCAATCATGGCCATGGATGAGGCACAAGTAAAAGGTCAGTAATCACATGATGTTTGTAGAACTAAGAAGAATTAGGCTTCAGAAAATGATAATGGACGGAGCGAGGTTTGCTTGTCAGCATGCGTGGGATTGTTCCAACACATGTGTAGGCAGTGCCTCTACATGCTACCACATGTGCTGGAAAGGTGAACAACATAGCTGTAACACCTACATTTTTTAAAAATAAATTTAAAATTTAAAAATTTAAATTTAATTTTGAGTGAGAGAGAGATCCGCCGATCTCATCTTATTCTTATTCTTATCTATCTTTATCCACTCTCCATCGTATATCATAATCTCCCAACAAACCCTCTCTCTTAAAAAAGGAGCATGTGAGAGAGAATCCTATTAAAACTAAAAAAAAAAAAAATCAAAAAAAGTAACTCATAAAAAAAAATGAAGGAGAAAGTGGGAATAAGGTTTTTAGAATTTGTCTATTCAAGTTAACATAATATTTTTTATTTTATTTTATTTCTATAGTAGTTAATTTGGCATTGACATACATATTATATGGATTTGATCAATTAAACATCCATTTGTAAGTCTAATTCATCCATGTAAAATGATATATTGATGCGCATGACTTTAGGGCTGATGTTCAGAAGGTGAAAATTTTTTCATGATAGATAACAATCAATATGATCTGTACACTTCATGGCTTTTCTAAGACTCAATTATGTAATAATTTTAAGAATTAAATCTATTCGGCACCTCAATGGACTGTACCGATCATAAATTTACTAAGATTCTTCTTTAATATAAGGAAATTGAATTAATACTAGAAGGGTAGTTCTTTGCACAAGCTATAACTTAACATAGATAATTATATGACATAATCTGAAATGTGTAATTAAATCATCACTATTTATTAGATTTTTAAGAATAAAATAAATTAAAATCCTAAATTCCAAACTGATCAGATACATGGCAGATAATGAATCATATATTGATTCATTATATGGAACCATTATATGGTTGAAATCTAACTCGATATGGACCGACTATCAAAATCCGGATATCAGATGATGATGATATCCAAGTTTGTTGATCGATCTAGCTAATTATCTAGTGGGCTGCATCGACCAATTAATGTGATCATTAAGAATTGTAATTAATTAATGTATGAATGATCGGATCAAGATGATCATTGATTGTCCCTTACAATTGATTAAGTAACAATCAATTGTTAGCCTTGATCCATTTACCAAAAGTAATTTGAACCTTAAATTATTAAAGTAAATAAATCCTTGAAAATTCATGTAAATAATCACAAAGTGCATAAAATTTTGAAATTTCAGTGTTAAAATAGATTTTTTTTTTTTTTTTCACAAAGTCAAGGAATTTTGGCATAATATTATAGAATGTTACAAAATGCCGCCTGAACTGTCAGAAAATTCAGCTTTCAGGACTGTTATTGAAAACAACCCAAATCTGCAGAAATTTCAAGGGGCTAATTCTAACAACACATTAATGTTTGAAATATTATTTTCTAATTTATGAATTTATTTAAATGAGACATATTAAATGAATTTAGATCAATCAAAGGTGGGCCCCACCATGTGAACTAGTAAGATTAAAAAATAATAATTTTCATTTATGTGATTTTAAGAAATTCTAATTCAAATCAAAATATTGATTTACGGAATCATCTCTACCACATCAATGTGAGTGATCCCGATGTATTTCTCATCCATTAAGTCAAAATAGATTAATTGTTTGATATGTTGTATACTTACAATGATGTAATTGCCATGTACTCTCATTTGATTTGGATGAACGCGTGATTACTTTATTTATATAGTAATCATGATATAATTTGATTAATGTGTTAGCATAATCAATTATTTGATTTATTGTATTGATGCAACCTATATGCTAAATTACTAATTGGATATGAATTAAATGATACTGATATCATTGGATGATATGAGACTATGTTGATTCAAATACGAAAATTGGAATGATCTATACAACGCATGATTTCACGACGAGATATGCTTGTGCATCTATCACTTGCATGCACAACACGTGTTGAATTCCTGGGGGATGTTTTTGGATGGTATATCTGGTAGAATTGTTACTAGAAGCCTACTGTCTTAGTGAAAGCCTACTCAAAGGAGTAGATGTAGGCCTTACCCATGTCTACCAAATGGTATAAGCCTGCTAGGGGCAAATGTAGGTTGACGGGTTTCCAACTCATGCAAGTGGATGGATTCTCACTTGATGCATTCATGCATTGCATAATATTTGTATTTTTTTGAAATGATATTGTCCATGATTATTGGTATTCTATTCTAATTTGATATGAAGAACCATGTCGGGACTTCTCACTAGGCCTGGCCACTTACCCTATATTGATGTAAAATCATATAAATGTGATTGAAGGTGAGCCGGTGACTGAAGAACATGCATACATGGTCCGTCGGTTTCTTATTCATCAGATGCGGCTGAGTATGAGTAGAACTAAAATCTATGGTAGAACTATTAGCTAAGTGAATTTGTGTAAGCATATTTAATAGTTTGAGTACACTTGGTATACAAGTCATGACATGGATCTCGGGTCTGAAGTATACGCAAAGCACCTGAAATTTGGTTTGTGACAATATCTCTTAGCCATTCATCTATTTTCCATGCCGTGGCCATCTAATGAGTGTGATTTGCATGATTTTTTGGCAAGGGCATCAGAAAAGACGAATAGACTGATTCATGGCTTCGATGTTACCCAAACGCACATGTGCTTCCTATCTAGGCATTGGCCTGGAAAGCAGATTGCCTCTTGCCCATCCATGGATGTAAATTGGTCCAGGCAGGGGCTCTGTGGGGTCCACAATGATTTATAGGTTTTATCCATGTCATTCATCTAATTTTTTTTCAGATCGTTTTAGGATCTGAGCCCAAAAATGAGGTAGATCCAAGGATCAAATAGATTACACTAAAGGAAGTAATAGTGATCAATATTTGAAGTATTGGTATCGCTACAAGTTTCACGGGTTGGAGATATGAAAATAATATCGATATTGTCGATAATCTCACTGATAACCAGAAATGCAAGAAAAAATAGAAAAAATGATAGAATTTTTAATGAAACTTCAGAAAATTGCTAAAATACATATATTTGCATATTTAATAATAAAAATTTACAAAATGAATGTATACACAGTAAGTTTCCATTTAATATGGGTTTAAAAGCATGTGTCATCGTAAGAAACAATCTAACCATCCCATCCATTCCATTTAACCATCCGATCATCCATCCCACCTTCCATCCAAACATCGATTGATATTGTAGAATATCGACGTACAACTCATGGTATTTTGCAAAGAAATTATCAACAATAAAAATGGAAACAAAAGATTGTGGTCTTAATACCACGTATGTTGTGATAATGATAATATTGAGATATTATCGATATTATACCAATGACAAATTGAAAACTGCATATGACAATCGCTCATAAGAAAATTTGAAATAAAAATTTTTTAATGAACAAACTTTTTGTGATATCTTTATGTTAGTGATATTATTTAAATATCGCGGACATACTTATGATACAAGTGTCACATAGAATTTACACAATAAAAAGTATGGGCGATACATTGGTGATCTCAATGCATTAGCAATATAAGCGACACCTATAAGGTATACAATGGAAAATTATATTGGCACTATCGATTCATTGGGGGTACTTAACAATACATTGTTGATACTTGGAATTTCTAATACTACGGATGATATCAGCATTTCTAACGGTGTTATGGTATCGCCAAGCTACACATAATGATAATATGGAAGATATTTCAAACAATGGTGGTGATAATGACATCAACCATTGAAACCTTTTAAAGAGCAACGTGATGTTTATTTGGCATCCAACCTGTGCATAAGGTCACGGAACCTGGATGAAGAGAGAATGCAAATATAAGCTCGATCCAAAACTTCCGTGGTCTCAAAGAGTTTCTAATGGTGGGCGTTTAATCCTCACTTTGTGGTCCACTTAAGCCTTGGATCTGCCTCATTTTTTGAGCCCGTTCGCTAAAATGATGTCTAAAAATGGATGAATGGCGTGGATAGAACCTATAACGGTAGGCCCCACAGATTGCCAGGACTGATTCAGTACAGGCAGCGGCAGGACGCAATCCGCTTCCGTTGACGTATACGTGCTTCCGTAGGCCTACACGTGTTTCCCATGAGAGGCATTAGCAAACCTCTCCATCAAGTGGATGGAAGTCTACCAATGGTTTACACACGGTTCCTAGAACTAAACGGTCCGGATCATCAGATTGTTAGTGTAATCTTTCTGTGAGGGACAGCACACAATACAAAAGATGAAATGTACAATACTTTGCCTGGTGCTACATTTTAAAAAATAGGTGGGGCCCTCCATTAGGTGAACCATACTTCATGAGGTTCAACTGTCTCAACTGCTAGTTGAGCTGGCTTGTCTTATCCTTGAACTTCATTAAATTCAGACCGTTGACTCATTAGATCACATCCAAAGAAGACCATGGAGGACGGCCATCCTACAAGGGGAGATGGTCATCAACAAAAGTAGTTAACGTTCAGCATTCAATTCAGGAAAGTGTAGATGGATAGGATTGTCCGGTATGCGCTATATTTGAAACATAGGCCCTCCATGGTAGGTAGCACTAGATGGATGGCTCGGATTAATGTCTCTTTCAGTGGGCCCAAGAAGCTTTCAATGGTGGACGTTCCCATCTACTCAGTTTTCTCTAGTGTGGCCCTTAAAACTTCCTGATTTTTGAACTTGCATCGTAGGGTGGGTACTACCCCCACCAGGACCTAGCCGCCTGTGAGGGCCTTTGTGGGTCCACCATGATGTATATATTTCATCCATGCCTTCCCTTCATTTTGACATAGATCATTTTATGGCATGAACATCAAAAGGAGCAGATTGAAGCTCAGGTGGACCACACCACAGGAAATAGTAGGGATTGAAAGCTTGCCATTGAAAACATCTTGAAGGGTGCAGAAGTTTTGGATCAAGCTGATATTTATGTTTTTCCTTCATAAATGTCTATGTGACTTTATTAACAGGCTGGATGGCGGATAAACATCTCGGTGGGCCCTAGGAAGTTTTCAACGGTAGGAATTCAACCCCGTTTCTTCCGGTGGTGTGGCCAAGTTGAGCATTCAATCTGCCTCCTTTTTAGGTTCATGCCCCATAATGATCTGTAAATATGGATGGACAGCATGGATAAAACATATACATTACGTTGGGCCCTACAAATCCTCTGACATGTAGGCCCTGGGGTAGTACCAAATCCATGCCCCAAATGGTAAGGTATCAGCTCCTCGCTTATGTGGATCCCCATCCCTGAGTGTGGGGCCCACCGTGATGTATTTATCTTATAGCCACGCCGTACATCCGTTTCTCCAGCTCATTTTAAGGCATGAACCCCAAAACGCAGCAGATCCAAATCTCAGGTGGACCACACTACAAGAAACAGTATTAATTGAACGGCCACCATTAAAAATTTCTTAGGGACCACCGGAATGTTTATTTGATATCCAACCCATCGGTAAGGTCACAAAGATCTAGATAATCGGGCCACATAAATGTTAGTTTGATCCAAAACTTTTGTAGCCCACATGAAGTTTTTAATAGTCAATCACCAATTTTCAAGTGGTAGGTCCACCTGGTATTTGGATCTGCTGCGTTATTAGGTTTGTGTACTAAAAATGAGACCGTAGGTTCCACAGTTCAGGATCCACCAAAGCTGCCTCGTCGACATAGGAAGAACGCGGATCAAGTGGCGCTGCCCACATCACCCCCGGCAAGTGGCCAGGCGGTGGCGTGGTGAGCCCTAGGAAGGGACGCGGATTGCGTCCTACCCCCGCCAGTCTGCAGCTGGGAACCGGTAGAAGCTTTGAGTGGCTACCGTGGTGCATGGATCTTATCCACATCGTCCATTCATTTTTTCGTATCATTTTAGTTTATAAGCCCAAAATTAAAGTATATCTAAGACATATGTAGACTACACAATGGGGATTAAACTCTTACCATTGAAAACTTCTTGGAGGACATAAGTTTTGGATGGAGCTGATATTTGTGTTTTCTCTTCATCCATCTGATTTTCATAACTTTATGAATAGGTTGGATGGCAAATAAACATCACGGTTGGCCCCGGAAAAGTTTCAACGGTGAGAATCATTATCACAGCTGCTTCCTGTGGTGTGGTCCACTTAAACCTTGGATCTGCCTCATTTTTTGAATTATATCTTAAAATGATATGAAAAAATGGATGGACGGTGTGGATAAGAACCATACATGACGGTGGCCACTCAAAGCCCGTCTCTTGAACGGGCAGGAGCTTTGAGTGTGCAACGCGATGTATAGGTTTTATCCCCACCGTCCATCCATTTTTGGTATTATTTTACTATATAAGTTCAAAATTGAGGTACATCCAAAACATATGTGGACTATACAATGGATGGACCGCGTAAGTATAAAACATATACATCAAGGTAGGCCTCGCAGCGTCCAACACATCCTCACATTCCCGCTGTGGGAGGTCTGGGCAACACCACCTAATCCGCGTCCGCATAGTAAGAGCTCGCGCAGCAGGTTGGCGGCCTGGATGTCTCATGGATATTATGCTGGAGCAATGTAGCTTTTTGTTGCACGGACTCCTTACAAAGTGCCGTCGTAATCGCAAATTCGCGTCTATGGAAAGTGGGCCCCGCACGTACGGATAATGTGATATTCATCAAATAGGGAGCGGACTTGGTGTACTTGCCCTGGTAACACCTTAGTAGGTGTTACCCAGACCCTATGGAGCCCATCTTGATGAATGTGTTTCTTATCCAACTGTCCATCCTTTTTTTCATCTCATTTTAGTACTTGATTTCAAAAATTAAAAATATCAAAATCTCAGGTGGACCACACCACTAGAAATTATGGTGACTGACCATTAAAACCTTATTATAGGCTATAAAAGTATTGGATAAATCTGATCTTTGTATTTTCCCTTCACGCAGGTATGTTTGACCTTATAAACAGGTTGGATGACAAATAAATATTAAGGTGGGCTCTAGTTACTTTTTATTAGTAGGCATTCATTCACCACTGACTCCCGTAGTGTGGTCCACCTGAGATTTTCCTCTGCTTGAATTTTGAAACCACGAATTAAAATCATCTGGAAAAACGAATAGACGGCATGGATATATACAAAATTCATCAAGGTGGGCCCCACGGTCAGGGTAACACCCACTGACGTGTTAGCCGGGTAACACCTAATCCGCGCCCATCAAATAAGATTGTGCCTGGAGATTTGAATTGCCAGCTAAGGAGCTATGGCAAGTGGCTACGGTCCAGTCACGAGTGCCTTTTGCATTCAACAATCCACCTTATCAAGGCGTGTAGGGCCCACTGAAAGAGCGGCTGCCTGATGCAGTATTTTAAGGCTGGGCCAATCATTTTCCTTACGAAGTCCCTTTAAGATGGGACAATCCCATCTTTTCAACGCGTGTCCTTTTTTCTATTTTTTTAAATTAAGGGTGGAATTACATGATCCTTCCTCCTCGACAGATCGCTCCCTCTGTAAAACAAGCCTATCCTAAAACGCTGTGTGTGGGCCGCACCGTGATGTAGGGACCAAATCCCTTCCGCCCATAAGGTTAGACCCTTCAAGTTCATCATGGATTCAAGAGATCAACCGGATAAAAAACAAAGGTGGATCTCATAACAGGGAACAGCAGGGATAGGACGCCTGCCGTTAAAACCTTTCAGATTGTACGTGGCCCACTGTGTTTTATTCATTCCATCCAATCCATTCAGAATATGAGAACGTCTTTAAGTGATTCGAATCCCAAAAAATAGGCCATTAAAAAATTCAGGTGGGCCACGCCAGAGATTTAGTCTTGATTTTACGTGGTGTGGCCCAAATAAGTATTGGATCTGTGTGAATTTTTGGATAAACAAATAAAATTATGGGGCTCATATGATGAACGGATTGGATGTCATGAAAAAAAATCACATAAGGTCCCAAACACTACGTTGTAAGATGAGCTTACTCCACATACGTTAGCGGAAGCGGCCTCAGATGGAGAAAGGTAATATCTAGGAACGTTGCACAATCCAGCCAAAGTTCCACAATGGCACGCGTCGTAAATATCCAAAATGTCGTCAGGTGGTCCCCACCACGGAGATTCTCTAGCCGAAAAATCAGGATGGTCCATGCGCTATGTCTGACACAGTTCCGAAAACACATGGACGGCTAAACCAAATTCAATATGTTGGGTTCGCTGTGGCGTGGCCCACTTGATGAATGTACTAATGGACGGCTAAGCCTAATTTGTAGGCCCGGAATACTGTGGAACCTGCCTGATGTACGGGTCGGATGCCATACGTGTGTCCCATCATGGCGTGTAGATGAGTTGGTAAATAAACACGCGTGAGAATAGCAAGTGTATGAATAAAATGTGAAGATCAGATGGAAATGCAGGAGATGGGCCTCATGGTCAACTGAAGCGCAGATCGTCCGCTAACTCAAAAGGAGTTATAATGCGTATGCCACTTGATACGCAGGCACTAAGAAATTACACACGTGTCATATATCAATTCAAACAAAACGGACTAGACTGTGCAGCCCCCTGTAGACTAAGTCACAATCCCAAGATTAGACTGGTTGAATGATCTTAACCTCTGATTCGTAGACACTTGTTCGTTGAATATGACGATGGAAAGTTTTCATTTTTAGCCGTCTAAAAAATGTCAACCAATATAATAATTGGATAATCGAATAAGCTTAATATGTGGTTCATGATACACCTACACTGAGTAACATTATTTGGACGGTTTAATTTGACTATTTATATGGCAAATGTGCAATTTTTAAGTACCTGCGTATCATCCATCACAGTCTACCAGAGTACCAAAGCTTTTCTGGTTTAAAAGATAATCTGAGGGTAAGATCTTTTCAGGGTACTTGTCTATGTCAAGGACATTTTCGTCCGTTGTATCCATCATTAATAGGTTTTATTCATTGGTAGTAAAGCTGTCTTTGGATATCAATTATATTTTACGCGGCTCGCGTCTCTCTCTTTCCACAGCACATGCTGGTTTCCAATTCCGACACGTGGGGCCCATCGTTGGTGGTCGAGATTATCAGTCAGGTGTCGTTCCCGGTGGATGGGCCATCCCTCTAGAATCTGAAAAGACCAGAGTCTCATGGGTTGAATGTGAACAGTTAGGCCCTGTTTGGGCAACAGGATTAGAAGGGATTAGGTGGGATTGGATTCATCTGGTTCCGTGCCAATTCCACTCCATGTTTGGTAAAGCTTGGAATTAGATCGGATGGAATTACACTGGTCCCATGCCGATTTCACTCAATGCTAGCAAGTTGTGTAGGTCCCACCCTGATGTGTGGGCTATATCCACACCGTCCACCCATTTTTTGAGATTATTTTAGAGCATGGGCCAAAAATCAGGTAATTCTAAAGCTCAAGTGGATCCACCATTGAAAGCAATGGGGATTGAATACTTACCGTTGAAAACTTCTTTGGGGCCACATAAGTTTTGGATCTACCTCATTTTTCGGCCCATACCATAAAATGAGGTTACAAAACAGATGAACGGTTTAGATATAATACATATGTGTTATTCTGGTAATTTCAAATGATGGTAGGTATATCCATTCAATGTACCACCATATTACCAACAAAGCAGAGCATTAATATAATCCCATGGAATCAGGGGACAATCCCTGCCATGGGTAATAGTGATGTTTTTTTGAATACAATCCCACTTAATCCCTTCTAATCCAGTTGCCCAAACAGCGCCTTATTGTATTTGTTTACGCCATAGAAAATCAGTAAAATCCGATCCAGACCGTTCACCATATCCAGATCACCCCTTTTAATATGTAGGTGCTCCTGCAATGGTAGATCAAGTGCCAATAAATGGATCCAATTGAAATAGTTTGTGTGAGAAGGTTCAACGGCTACTATCTATGATTCAAAGATCTGTCGCTCAGATGATTAGCCCAACGTTACTTCAACATCACATCGAAGGACCACCCTACCTTTGAGCAAGAGCTGAATGCCAAATTATAAAAAAAAACCTACCTCTTAATGTTAGACAGGCTTTGTTTGAACACTGAGATGTTGGATCGAGTGCTGTAGGGTGTGTGGGTGCGGGTGTGTGTCGTGTGGGGCGGCGGAAAAAAGAAAACGGTCTCAAAACTCACTCTCCACCACATCTGAAGGTTAGTGAATGGCTCAAGAGTGTCGATATATTAAATGGTAGCCTTAAATGGGAGATGCATACAAAACAATAAAAAATCAACATTGCTAGGATGAAAATTAAAACCTACAATAATGTGCCATAACATATCCTACCGAGAGTGACATATTATCTTGGACACCAATTGGGTTGTGAGGAGACGCAGGGATATGTGATTGGTGAGACTGTATATTGTCAGAGATGAGCCTAACCTTTTTTTTTTAAAGGTTATTTTGGTCGATTACATTTTAGGCCCACCTCGGATAGCATACAACGCGTTGAAAATTGGATTTTGAAAAGTATTTAAATTATATAAAATTAAAATAAGAAAGTTAGAAAACTTATCAATTTGTATAAGTCGAGGCGTGACCTGAGTTATTCGGCTTGAAATTGAATTTGCTCTCCTTGGATAATGTCCCAAGTGCAATAAGTTTCCAGAGCAATCAACCTCCAAGATACAATGACTATGACCCGGTCCCAGCGGTGCACTCACTGTACACGGGCTCGAATCACTTGCAATCTTAATCCGAACTAGAAAATACTTAAACTATACTTTTAATGTAAAACAAACTTTTTCTTACTTATTTAAAACAGATGAGAGAGAGTCTAATATTTATAGACTTTGTAAAGACACTCTTTTAAAAATGTTGTAACTATTGGGTATAAACTCAATTGGTGCGACCCTTAGGTTTCAAAAGACACAATTTTTCAAAATAAAAATTGAAAAGATGCAATCTTTTAAACTTAAGTGAAAAGACACATCCATAGGGCACATGTGCACCTATGGCCACTGCCATGGCCCATCCCAACAGATATTTGAAACACTAAATTATTTTAAAATACAACGATCCCCCACATGACATTTCAGGTTAAGATGGAGGAGTTGTGCAATGGTGCCGGTGTCATCATAGACTTGAACCGACATTAGAGTAAGCATGAAAGGTCCACTGGAATCAGGTGACATCATAGTCTTGAACTTGATTCCTTTTGATGTAAATTGCAAGTACATACCACTCACACAACTTTTCCACTACAAGTGATTATTCGGTTTGATATGTTTCAGCCATGCACCATTACTTGGATTTCAAGAGTGCTTTAGAGAATTCGCCTAGATTCTCATAGGAAGCGGCCTCCGCCTCCACTTCCACACCTATATAGGTGAATTTCATCAAGTGTAAGCAACAATTGGGTACACCACCAAATATATGGCTACGAATTCATTAAGAGTTCAAAAACTCATCCTTTTTCATTGCTGCTCGCACTGTATACCATAAAAGGGGCTCATTGATATCAGTGCAATCGTCTACATCATGTCTTGTTGTTTACCCATTGAACCTATCTAATATGATTTCTATTCATATAGGTTGGGTTGCTAACACTGGTAACTCATATATTAGGCTCAACTCCATTCCATTCGATGTATCATTGACTAATCTTTTAGATAGTCATTTGGTCAAAAGATTTATGACCTGTAGGCCTTTTATCCCCACCCGTCATTGATCCATTAGGCTTTCACCTATTACGAAAAATTAATCATTGTTACCTTCTATAAGAATTTGACATGTCTTAGTCTCAATGTAGTTAATCATCCTTTCAGACCAGCCAGGGATCATCATATTGGCAAACTATTACCTCGCCAACTAGCTCCTCAGAAATGAGTCTTTGTTTACGCGAATTCCTTCTTTTACTCCTTAGTTAAGTCTTTGGTTGTCAATTGAAACCTCTTTGACTATTTATATCTTAAGATAAAGCATACCAAACTCATTTCTAACCTCACAGAGTCTTCGCCTATTACGAAAAATTAACCATTATTACCTCCCATAAGAGTTTGGCCATATCTTAGTCCCAATGTAGCTAATCATCCTTTCAGATCAGCTATAGATCATCATATTGACAAGCTATTACCTCACCAACTAGTTACTCAGAAACGAGCCTTTGTTTAGGCAAATTCCTCCTTTTACTCCTTAGTTAAGTCTTTGGCAGTCAGTTGAAATCTCTCTGACTATTCATATCTTAAGACAAAGCATACCAAACTCATTTCGAACCTCATAGAGTCAATAATTACGACTCCATAAAACAACAGATACTGAGCATCACTTTTATTATGATAATTGTCGTATTACCGGCTCTAAATACAACCAACTTTCTTAGTCTTAAATGTACTCTTACCATTCAAGCAACTTCACTAACCCACCATTTAACCAACTGGTGGTAAAGTCAATTCAACTTATTGTATTTGCAGTACAAAGAGGCTGGAGTAATCTGTCATGCATATACATATGACAACTAAAATAGAGTATAACCTTCATGTAATCATATTGCAACATTATCATGTTATCACATGTTCCCTAACACATGAAAGGTTGAATAAATTATCAATTAGTGATTAGAATTCAATACAAATTAATGAAATTTTGGTAGTTGAATATGAAGAAAAAGATCTAAGATCCTAAATAGTTAGGACCTCTCAATCCATGATCAAGCATATTTTGTTCATTAAACATGGCCTCCCAAAGTGTGGAGGTCTACTAATCATAAAACTGCATTTATTTATAAGTAAACTTATTGTTACACACGTGAACATCAAACTTGGCTTCCAATAAGAATAGAGTTCAGATTGAAAATTCCATTGATCGAATAATCATCTATTGAATTTAAACCATTGATCATTTTCTTTATGACCATTCATTTAATGGTCACCAATTAGATAATTAAAACATGTAATCATTTTGATTCCAGACACCTTGTCTCCAAGACCTAAGCTCTAATATCTTACATGTGTCATGTAACATATGTACATGAACTTGTAACATACATCACAAGGTCCTTGACCTCCACATTTTCAGATTTTTATAACTACTGATGTGATGTTCGTCAAATGTTTTCTTCCAAGCGTCTAGTGAGGTATCATAGTTTGATTCAATGCATGCCAGATGTACAATTTATGAGTGTCTATGTACCAAAAGGTATTCACTTGGTGATGTTTCACATTAGAATGAGACAACTATAAGATTCAAACAAATCAACTATTAGCCTGACATAGGATGAATCAAGGGCTACAAGACACATGCAATCAATCTTAACCATTTGTTCTGGGAAGTAAAACAGACTAGTAGAATTGAAGTGTGTGGATGTGCTAGTCCAAAACTTATACTAGTCCACTTGTCAAGGTGTGTACAATACTAATGTTGATTATTTTTTATTTTTTATTTAAAAATAATTGTACACTACAACCTATTTAATAAGAGAACAAGGCAGACATTTTGACTCATGGCATCATAGATAATTTGAATCTAATATGTATGGGATAGATTGATATGTGTCTTGACATAAAGATTATCCTTTTTACATAGGGTTGCTCACGTGATGAACATCCTTGTCTGACTTTCGAACAGTGCCTACTATTCAACCCTACTTGGTAGATGACTAAGATCTCTCACACCACCATGCTAGCATATGTACTCCAAAAAGTCTTCCTAGCATGACTAGATCAGTATGATTTAATGACTACTATATATATATGACCTACTTTATAAAAATGACCAAAACATGTGTTAGGTGACTCCTTGGTGTGCACTCGTGCAATGCATAATGGTGCTTTCCTAACTAATTTTAATCTTCTAATTTATCAACATAATTACTCATTTCATGCATATTCGTAGATCAAAGACAAAATCAAAACATATATAGAACTGAGCAAAATAATGACATGTTCTATACCAACGGAATGGCTAAACCATGCATTCATTTGCCGGCCATCATTACTGTCATTAGTCATCTTCCTAGAATGTACAAGATGGACAGGTAAGATTGTCTAATGGGAAATACATTGTTGACATAAACATCATTGATAATGGGGTACACTTGGAATAATCTTGATTACCAAATGTTGAGTGAGCCCACCTATATAGCTGTGTGATAAGTCACTATCAAAGTATATGATTTTCAAAAGGACCCAATGGACCCATTTCAGGAGGTCGGCTCCCATGAAGAATAGGTCATAAATAGTCCTTGAAAAATGATGCCTAACATTATGCAACCGTCCACTAATCGAATGACTAGCATCATTTGTGGAGATTCAAACTTTTCTAATGACCCACTCAATATGGGATCCACATTCGGAATCGTTCCAATCATCCATACCAATGACCCAATTTGCATACTATGAGTGGACAATAAGAACCAATGGACTGGGTTTCCTACAATGATCCTAACAACAAATGGATCCATTAGAAATTACTAAAATATTCTTGAAACCAACAAAATATCCATTAGAATTTTTGAAGCATCATAATTCCTCAAAACTCCTTTTTGGCAATCTCACTTCTCATGATCGATTGACATCAGATTTCATGCGATCAACGGTCACTTTCCCATCCCCACAAAAACTAGTTGTTTCTCTTCCATTTTCCTTTTTGCATCAGTGCCTTCACCAATCTAGCATTTGTGAGTTCCTGTATGGATTCATTGCGTGAATGACAAGATTCAGGTTCAAGGCTTTGGAAGTGGCATGCACCAGATCCTGATGGGAGAGACTCGATTTTTCAGCAAGGAGAGCGGATAATGGATAGTCGAGGCACATGCATATGATGGAAAAGAAAAAACAGAAAGAGAAAGGCCATTTTGTGAAGTGGAGCATGTTCCATCAATGGTTACAATCAATAAATTAATGGTTTGGATTAGTTAATCATGGGCCACATTTTTAGAATTGAAAACACTGTACAAAGATATGGGCCATGAATTACATAACTTGGAAATTCAATTTTGGATGTTGTATCATCATGGTAAGTAAGACAGGTGTGTCTCAGTGACCAAACATGCAATAATCATCTTCCAATCATTGGCCTAAAGATTGAACAATTAAGAACTAGCAAAATGTCCACAAGAATAGAATGGGTTCAACTAGACCAATGAGAATTTTTGGAGATGATGAAATTACTATAGATAATTTCTGTTATGGCCATCAATGATGGTAATTATCTAAATCAAACCCATCCAAACCTTTTCTCATATAAACTTCATCATGTATTTGCAATTGGAACCATTGTACAACCAACCATTTCCTTGCTAACATGACTTCGAATGGTTGACGAAGAAAATGTAACATCCCGGATTTTCACGGCCAGAGTATGCACTCGTGTCTGAGGAAATCGGGTGTAATTATTGTAAAGTGAGAATGTCTCAAGAACTTGCCCTGAGATTTTCTCCCATCCATATTACATTCATCTATATATTTAATGGAGACCAGCCAAAGAATGAAATTAACTATTTTTCTCATTCCAAAGAAAATAAATAAATCGTCAAAAGCTCTCACAATAGGAGCATAACACAAACTCCATTAATAATAAAATGTAAGTAAAACTAATTCCTATCCTCGATCTTAATCATCGGGTTCTCCCTCGAGTCGGTACTCCTCTGGTTCTTCCATCTGTTCGTCACCTGTATCATCTGTGTGGTTGGGAGAGGGTCAATGCCCTACTCATAGCGAAGGTGATCCTTTACGATTAACAATACTTCAAGAGATTCATAACAGGTAAAGTAGGGGTCTGATACGTCCCGTGCTCCACTGACACGACGGTATCATCATGCACAAACAACCTACGTGAGATGCATGCCTAGCAAAGTGAGTGGGGCTCATCATACTAGTGGTCGTCACAATGTGAAACATAATTCATAGGAAACCCGGCTCGACCCGCATCCCATAACTACGAATATTCGCCGGCATGGCCAACGCTAGCGTGGATTTATGCAAACATCTTAAGGTAACACAACACGCGGTTGGGGGATTTACGTAACACGATGTGTTCATGGAGCGACTAATTGCGACATCCAATCCCGAAAAGTTGATGTAATACGTATACCGATTTACATACATCGATTGTGCACCACGCCAACCAACCCACGGAATTACGTGCCGACCAAGAGGGCCGCTACCCGTAACGCATTACGTCCATGGTAAGATAATCGATTCACTAGTTGTGATACCTCATAACTCATCACTTGCACTTATAAAGAATATAGCTAAATCATGAAGAATATAAACTGAATCATGGAGATTCTGGAATAACAAAACACATGCCCATGCCTTGAAAGATAAACGGCACAAGGCCAATATAATAAAGAGAAGAGTGACAATGGTCAACTCAACAAAAGAAGAGTGGCAGAGCCAACTCAATAATGGATAAGGCAGGGCAAGGCTTGTACCCATGACCTCACATGAATTCAGAGAATCACTGGTACTTGACATCATGTCGAAATCCCAAAAGAGCCAATAAATTGATTAATAGGGAAGTTCCCAGAGAACATATAAACATGAAATACATGATAATTCATATAGTAAAAAAAAAACACAAAAGGCCATAATTGACGGCGAAACATATGGAAGATTTAAATTGATGTATGAAAGGAATACATGTAAAGGCAATGTTAACTTCGTGAAAGCATGTATAAAAGCCAAGATAAAAATAATATGAAGACAAACAAAATACTGAAAGGCATGCGAAGGCATGGTAGATAAATCAACTTAAATTACTGTAAACTTAAAGGATAAAACCCTCACCTTTGATGTCGGATCGCGCTCACTTGTTCTTGTTTTTATGTCAAGGGATTGAATTCTAAAAACAATTCAAAATGTTAGGATTTTTGCTTAGGATTTAGGTTTAGGCTTAGAAGGATAATGATATTAAGCCTTAACCTAGTATGGGGTTATTTATAGATGAGCGTTTTCCCGAAATCTTGATTAGTAATACTAAATTTTACCTGTTGAGTCAGCCCAAATCCGCGAGTTGACTCACTGAGTCACCCTGAGTCGACTCAGTTGGACTCTACCCTTTCTTCCTCTTTCTCTTTTCTTTCCTTCCTTGTTGGACGGCCTCCTTTTCTTCTCTTTTCTTTGCTTCCTCTTTTCTTTTCTTTCCTTTCTTTCTTTCTTTCTTTCTTCTTCTTTCCTTCTTCCTCCGCTGGAAGGCAGCGGGTCTGACGACAACTGGCGGATCTCTCTCTCTCTCTCTCTCTCTCTCTCTCTCTCTCGCTTTCTCGTTTCTTATTCTTTCTTTTCCCTCTCAAGTCGGACGGAGGTAGGTACTTATAGGGATAGGTTTTCTAGATGTTTCTTACGCAGGGTGGTTTCCAACCGAGAGTCGGACTCCCTGATCGCACATCCTATTTCTGCGCTGAGATGATCAGAAGTTGCGTGCGGCCCACAGTGTCCCTTCCGATTATTCTGCCAGCATGGAAGTAGTCGAATCTTAAGATTTTGGCATCTGGATGGTCCGGATCATGGCCACGATCCAAAACTTTGATCATTCAAGGATCTGCGGTGCTTCAAGCTGCGTCTGTTGATTCCGCAATCGCACCTTCTGAGGAAATCACGAGTCTGTGATAGCTGGTGGGCCCACAATCAAAGCAGTCTGGGAAATCCGATCCTTCCATTGGTTTTCCCATGCTGTTTTGATCTTCCAGGTTCTATTACAGATCAGATCGGTGGTGATTCGTGAGATTTCCCAGGTCACCGTCTATCCTGCGCTTGAATGGGTGGAAGTCATCCTCACTGCATATTTGCAACTTTCTCCTTATAGACTTGATTAGGTGGTCTATTTGGGTTTCGATGGACGGTCTAGATCGGACATGGGAATGAAGATGGTGGCCCACCTGAGAGGTCCGCAAGCCCCTGTTCGAGAGCCACGCAGTGGAAAGCCTGCTGGAGATAGCCTTCCTCCTCTCAGCGTGGAAAGCACGGGTCTACCCTGCTTTGACCGAGCCACGGATCCGGTGCACCGCGAGTGGGGTTGTGCTGGGCGTGCATACTGATTAAGGTGGGGCCCATCATAATGTTTTTGAGAAATCTATTCCGTTCGTTCGTTCTTCCATCTAGCTTGAGGGGTCGAACCAAAATTTAAAGCACATCCAAGGATCAAGTGAGCCCCAAAGTGGTGTTTAATGGATGATCTCTATCTGGCCCACTTGTACGATGATCTAATGGTTAAAACTTTAAATATATGGTTGATTTATGATACTTTAGGCTTTATACAAGGTTTCATGCCAAAATAATCGTGGTAATCATGTGCTCTTTGAATTCAAGGGTCTAGATTAGTGGCATTGTCGTAATTATTAGTGATCTAAGGGTTTTGTGGAATCTAACTGTTCCAGGTGGTTTAAGGCACATTTCTAAGTATTTCTTATGAAGGAACTTGTGTTTAAATACTTGTGGATGAAGGATCACACAGGGATTTAGCTCGAAGGGGTGTACATGTACTAATCCCCATGATTGATGGTCGGATGACCCGATTTATAGGTGGAGATAGTTTTCAAGGGTAAGATACGTGTCAGGGCACAGATATAAGGCTAAAATAGTTGGATTGGTAACGTACACCTATATCTCCTGTTGTATTCCCATGGTAACGCTTGAGGATTTTCGACGCCCGAGTATCGAAAAGTTCGGGGCGTTACAGAAAAAGTTCTCTTTCATTTAAGACTTGTAATTGATTTAGGTTATGTAAGAGATGCGAATTTATATGTCATGGCTAGAATAGAATGGTTTTAGTTTTCAGGAAAATATCATCAGAGATGTAGCAACGTTTCATAATTAACTTGTAAAAGTACAAAGTTTCTATGGCTAAGATTATTCAATCTGAAATATTTTTAGCGTACCACCTACCCACGGTGCAGCCCATCGGAACAATAGTCCAGATCATCGAACCATGAGTCATTTTGATCAAAATCAAATGCCAAATGAATATTAGAGCAAGAGAAAATGATTAACTGTAAAAAACAAAAACAGAAATCTTTTGCATGAAAAGAATTAAAGAAAATGTGAATGAATTTTCTCTATCTAACCATCATCTCTCTCCCTTTGATTTTTATTTATTTATTTATTTAATATCCATGAAAATGGACATTGATCTCCTTGTCACATGGATGTTCATATCTCATCCCAACCTCCTATCCACTAAAAAGATGCAATATAATCATTCTAGAAGAAGCAACCGGTGATGAGTTTTTATATCACCATCTACCTTTTTCACATTGGTCGAGATTCATATTTATAAGGATGATTAATGAAACATAAGAAGCATTCCACTAGAATTACCATTAAATAAGCATTTACTAAATTTGTCACAAATAGTTTTCCAATTCGATTTCAAGATTGTTGGAAATTGGATTTTAGAAAACTATTTAAATTATATAAAATTAAAATAAGAAAGTTAGAAAACTTATCAATTTGTATAAGTCGAGGCGTGACGTGAGTCACTTGGCTTGAAATCGAATTTGCTCCCCTTGGACAATGTCCCAAGTGCAACATGTTTCCAAAGCAATCGACCTCCAAGATACAACGACTATGACCCGGTCCCAGCGGTGCACTCACTGTACATGGGCTTGAACCACTTGCAGTCTTAACCCGAACTAGAAAACACTTAAACCATACTTTTAACGTAAAACAAACTTTTTCTTACTTATTTAAAACAGATGAGAGAAAGTCTATTTATAGACTTTGTGAAGACACCCTTAAGGGTGTAGAGACACCTTTTTAAAAAGATTGTGACTATTGGGTTTAAAGCCAATTGGTGTGACCCTTAGGTTTCAAATTACATAACTTTTCAAAACAAAAATTGAAAGGATGTAACCTTTCAGACTTAAGTGAAAAGACACATCCATAGGGCACATGCGTACCTATGGCCACAGCCATGGCCCGTCCCAACGGATATTTTGAACTACTAAATTATTTTAAAATAATTTAAAATACAACACAACCCATTCGATTGCATCTCACCATGTCTCCTGGTTTTGATGAGACAACGAGATGCAATTGATAAGACCATACATTGTCAAAGATAGACCCATAAAAAGTATTTTCATTTTTGATAGTATATTGCATCATCAATTGCATCTTGCCATGTCTCCTCAACACTGTGGTGGGTGGTGAGGTTTACCACCTAATCTAAGTCATATCGTATTGCAGCATGACTTTTAATGTCGCTGGTGCAATATGCCATGACAAACCTTGGAAAAAAAAAAAACAAAATAAAACAAAACTATAATTTTCTCACATGATACTAGGAGCGGGACTCATATCCTATTGCTTGAAAAAGCTTTCTAGGCCTCACCATGATGAATGTGTTTTACCCATGCCATCCATCCGTTATCCAACTCATTTTAGGCAATGAGCCCAAAAATGAGGTAGATCCAAATCTCAAGTGGACCACAATACTATTGTAAACAAGGGTGATTGAACACCCACTATTAAAAACCTTTTATGGGCCCAGTGTAATGTTTACTTGTCATCTAACCTATTGATTAGGTCACACAATTTTAGATAAATGGAAAGTACAAATATCAGCTTGATCCAAAACTTTTATAGCCCTAAGAAATCTTAATTGTGGGTGTCAATCTCACCCTTAGCAACAAGGTGCATGCAAACAATATTTGCATACATGGGGATGTCAATCTTAGCCCTGGGAGGCTAGATTGGCTCCTTTCTTACGTATTATTATTTTTAATAATCATTATTATAATTGTTACATGCGACCCATTACTTAAAGTTGTTTTCATTATGTATAATATATCTTTATTTTAGTTTTTAAGAATATCTTAATAGACGTAATCATTCAGTAATAGGTTATTTCTTGTCTACGAAGGGCTTGTTTGAAATGGAATAATTCATATAAATTAATATGTATTTAACTTTTCACATTAATTACTTAACATAGAGATTTTTGATGGAATGGAGGTTATATGATAGTGACAGCAACACCTTGTGGATAGGCCTTGATTTAAAAAATGAGACAGATTCTTGGGCCCCACTATAATGTATGTCTTTTATCTACGTTGTCCATTCATTTTGCTAGATCATTCTGGTGAACGAACCAAAATATGAGGTTGATCCAAAACTCAAGTGGACTACACCATAGGAAGAGCTTTTTAATGGTTACAATTCAATCTCATTGTTTTTTGTGGTATGATTCACTTGAGGTTTGAATCGGCCTCATTTTTTGTCCCATACCCTAAAATGATTTGAACAAATGAACGAACAACATGAATATAACACATATGTCATGGTGAGGCCCACTGAGTTTTAGCTTAGAATCACGTATTACGTCATTAAAATTGATCTAATTTTGGAGGTGGAACTCCTCCCTTTCAAACACTTGTGAAAGAAAATAAGTATCTCTTTTCAAACCTCTAATCCCCATGCAGTATGGTCTTTCAAATAAGCCCTTATAATTTTTGTGTAGTAAAATGAGCATATTTTTTTCAAAAATTCTCTCTTGAATTTTTTCCCTTTTAATATAATTTTTTCTTTACATATACATTTCTTCAACTTGTATATGTAAAGAAAGCCAAAAAGTGAGTGGTCGTATCCTATGAATACCATGTTTTGAGGCTAGATTATATTGAGAGGCACGAACTATCTCAAACTAAGGTGACCTAGTTAGCATTTGTTCCAACAAGAAAGTTGATCTCCCAATCATTAGTTGAAGTGTAACCTTTTGAATCAAAATATTATGTGCAATGTTCCATTAATACATTGTTGATTTATTATTGTTCAAGTTCTTCCCATAATTGCAAATCAACTAAAAAGGTTTGCTATAGTGGTAAGTTTTCTACCATTTTCTATAATAAAATTAATAGGGGAATCCGTGATTTCATGAACAAAACTAGTGACCCACCCTCAAAGGTGGAGACTAGTACATGTCAATTGAATGAATGTGTAACAATATTTTTCTTCTTAGCAATGAATTTGAGACTTTGAGGCACACATGATTGTGCGATTGGAAAATCTAAATCGTCATATGAACCTTATAGTAGGTGATCCTCATGTTTGAACATGATGTGAAACAACAAGGGTCGATTGTACACATCCAAAGAAAGATAGTATACATTTGGGAGGCCCGAACTATCCAATTTGTGAGTTCTTTGTGCTATGAGTCATGGTTTGGATTCACCAAACCTATAGACACATGCAATGGGTCAAGTATAGTAGACTAGGGAAGATACATGTGAGAAGCGAGTAGAAAGGGTGATATTCTTTGTGGGTTGTGTTTACACCCATTTTTAACATACCCTATGTGGACCAACAAGATGCCTCCACGTGTCAGCACTATGCGCTTAGTGATGACAAAATCGTACTTGCGTGATATCTTTTACCATTTTCCTTCAGCATTACATTTTCATCATAAATGCATTGACAAAAGAATCATACGCATGCCTTTAGAGTAAACAAAGCGGCGAATGGCACGTAACCCTAATTCGCATGGCATGTGACCAAGAAAATGTACATAACACGTCTATTAAAGACCTATCGAGGAAAGGATCCTATCACAATCCGGATATGCTCAATAAGATCGTCTCTCGCTACGATTCTTCCAAAATGGGAGATCTTCCTAGAGACGTTCGGAGCTCTTGTAACGATTACAAAGATTTAAAGATCGGACTAATATTTAAGCGGATAGGCACTAATGGATTAGAGTTTGATCTGGATCCAATGACACTATTTCCACTAGATCCATGAATATTCATGGTCATGGTAGGGGATTACTGAGAATGGTTTATGATCAAATTGGACCCGACGAGATAGAGATTTAAAAATGATTTTTGATATAATCAAATCGTTGTAGCCACACTAGTAAGAGATTTGAAAACGATTTCATATTTATGAAGATCTCTCGTGGAAATAACATATAAAAATGCAGTGGCTGTGAAGGATTTCGAACTAACAATGAAACCCAATGAGGGTATTGTCGCCTCTAGAAGCCATAAAAGGAGAATGCGATGAAGAGCTCCAGGACCCCACGCTAAGCACAATTTATCTTCATAGTCTTTACTTTTACTTTTCTAATTTATCTTAGTATAACATAGCATAGTTTTAGATTAAATCGTACTGTCCGACGCCACCACTACAGTACCATAGGAAGAGTAAATATTCACAACCCTTCGTTGTTGGATCCTGATTAACTGAGTTCCTATTTGAAAGATCAAACATCCTGATCACTTCCTACTGACCAATTGCCTAAATCGCCAGTTCATATGGACGTTTTAAATATTTATCTCATTTTGTTTTATTCTCTAGTTATTTGTTGCTCTGTCGATTGTAATGAGCATCATCTATAAATTTGTCACGCTTTGAAATTCTATGCTCGAGTTGGCTAGGCTTGAACCCGAATTCCAAGATTGTGAGTTACGTTTAAACAAAAAATATATAGCAACCCACATAATTTTTATGCATTTTAAAGGCAAACAGATCAACTAAGAGGGGATAAACTAATATCATTTACATTAAAAAATATATTCCACTAAATTATCATAAAGTCTTACTTACATTAAATTTTAATTAATCTCCAAATAAATAAGAGGAAAAGACTTCAATCTTACCCAACTGGCTCTTCCTACATAAACCTTGCGAAACAATCTATGCGGGTGTGAGCGCGATGACTCGTAGGGTCACGTTATTTCTAAAATTAAAAATTCTATATTAACGCCAATATAATAAAATAAACATGATCAATTACAAGTATTGAATCAATATTTCACATGAAAATAGTAATAATTTGGAATTTATAATAACAAAGTAATATAAGATAACCATTCACAATTTTATTTGTTCAATTTAGGGCAAAATACCCATGCGTGTTGACCTTTTAGGGAATGATCCTCAACAGAGCATCAATGAATAGACTTTTCGGGTATATACTTAGGGTAGAGCACCCGTGTATGCATATCTTTTAGAGAATCACTCAGGGCAAAGCACCCGTGCCGATCCTTTCAGAAATGACCCTGGGTAGAGCACCCATAACAAAATAATGTAATGATCCTTAGGTAGAGCATCTGTAACAAGATAACAGTAGAAATAATTAAATAAATTTACCTTGCAACAAAACCATAATCAAGGATTCAATCCACGATACACAGACAAATAAATAAATTCCATTTTCAACAAGTAACAATAATTAAGTTGATTTGATCTACAATGCATAACAATTAATTAAGCAATACACCAACGTAGGTTTTTGACCGAGAAGATCACCTACCTGTTATGGAAAAATAATATGATGGAAGGATAATAATCTGATGCGATGCTAATTTTTACGTGTATTAACTTAGATTGACTAATTCTGAACTTAACTCGACTTAGGAAGTAAAACTTCATATAAATGCGTCTAACTGCATAAAACAGGCTAATTTTCACACTAATAAGATTAGATCTTCCCTTGATTTAAATATGGAGAATTATATTAATGGAGAAAGGCTTCACAATCTCTAAACTGATCTACGATTACTCAACACATTGATTCACTGAGCTAACTCAGTGAGTCATTGGTGCAATGGTGGAGACAAAGCAACAATACAGTAATGTTATGAATCTAGGTTTTGAATGGATGATAGGAGGGAACTTACATAAGATGTTATAAAAGGATCTCTAAGCCAGCTTGTACTTAACGATCTAAGTTGCACTTAGCAGATTCAGTACGACTTGGTAAACGGCTCAATTCACGCTACCTCCACTCACGATCTCTCTTTAGTTTTTCTCATCCTTTCTTATTCATCTTTTGTTCTCTTTCTTTCACATTCTCTTCTTCTTATTTGTTCTATTTTCACTTAATCTGATCTCTTTGATTCTTCCTTCGATCTTTCTTCTCAAACATCCAGCAAGAGTTGGAGCTGGCGGTAGGACAATGTGACTCAGCGTGTCATAGCTAGGTGTAGCCTCACGATATATATATATATCTCTCTCTCTATCATTGTTTCTTTCTCTGTGTTTAGTTTTATGGGTGTGAATAGGGTTATTAAAAGGGTTTAAGGAGTCGTGTTTGAGCAAGTAGTTCGCGCGAGTTGCAGTTTTAAAGCAATATGTTTTTGACGCTGAGATGATTCAACTTGTAGTTTTGCATGCTAGATAGATTTGGATTGCTGGATGATGAGCAGGTGGCCGAAAGAACATAAGATGCTGCTTCAGATTTGTGAATTACAACATTTAGAGGGATGGGTTCTCTTGGTGAAGATTGAGAAAGAGTTAATAAAAGATTTCATATCAAGGGTTGTTCTTTCATTTCGATGCTATTGGATGGTGAAGATGGGTCCAAGAAAGCTTCAGGATACCTTAGATTAAAGGTTTGAGTTAGAAAGTGTGGTGGGTTCAAGTTTTTAAAGTTATGCCTGTGCTGCACTAAAAACTCAAAGGAGTGTAAAATAGTTTCTTTTGATTTATTAGAAAACAGGGGATGTTGTTGGAGTAATGTGAGCCATTGAATGCTGATGAAGGATTGCAAGATGAATGACTGAGATTTGTACGATGGGCTATACACGGAACGTGGTGTTGTGGAAGGAGTGCTAGGTTTTTTGGTCGTAAGAGACATTGTGTAACGCCCGTGAAAATTTTAAATTTAATAATAATAATAATAATATTTTTAAAAAAAAAATCTTATCTTATCTTTATGTTACTATCTTATCATATTTTATCTCTATCTTATCCTTATCTTACCTCTGTCCCTATCATTCTCCCTTATACACACACACACACACACACACACACACCCCCATAATGCTCCTCGTATCTATTATGAGGCCTGTATCCTAAACTGTACTATTCCATCGAATCCCGTGATCTTTTCTATCAAATTTTGGCAACCTGCGACCGATAATTGATGTTTCCGCGCGACCTTAAGTCATATCCTTTAAATTTGACTCGACTTAATCCGAGACTTGTACTATTGCGACTGTACCATCGCCGCGGCTCCAACGCTGCGTCTTACGCACCGATCCGATACCCTGGCCAGGAGATGTGGGCCTGCACTTATTTCGAAGAAACACTAAACATTTATAATCCCAAGAGAATCTCTACAACAAGTCTCGACAATCAATCACTCAATCAATCAATCAATCACCTTATGTCAAGTACAAGAGCAACCCTAAAGTCAACTCTCTCTCACCCTCTCCCTTACACACCTATACATGTCAAGTACACCATCACCTCACATCGGTCACTCATACCCATTATCTCTCTTACAACCACCATTCTCTCCTTTCTCTTCACATTTTTCCAAGCAACAAAAATCCCAAGCAAAGTAGTGGATGTCCATGGTTTTCTAAGAGAGAAAGTGAGATGTGTGTGGCCCACTTCTCACCCCAAAATTCTTCATCTTAGCCGTTTATTTCTCATCATCCTCCATCAAAGTGAGACATAAGGAGCTCGACTTTCCATCAGACCAAGAAGATCGAACAGTGGGTGCTTCTATAGGCCTAGATTTCTTATTTTTATGATGCGCCAAGTGAGGCCTAACGATTGATGGTATGGATCTCACTTTAGACCCTAAGATGTGGCCGATGGCCCACCTTGATCCTCATGATCATTCCACGATGGGGCCATTCTCCATGGACCCCATCATGATGTTTATATTCCTTGCATGGATAGGGTCATTTAGACCTTCAGGATCTCCACCGTTGATTTTGATCGGTAGGCCCATATGAAATGGGACCCACTTGATGTATGTTGTAAATCATGCAAGGGAGGGCCCATAGTACTGGGGTCCCTCCATCATCACGTCTCTCTCTCTCTCTCTCCTTCCTTTATTTATTTTGTGGCCCACATGATGAGTGTATGTGGTGTCCAAACCGTCCATCAAGTGGACCCCATGGCCATCCAAGCCATGTAGGCCCTACTCTTTGATGATGGGAAAAAAAACACAAATATCAGATTGATCAAGTGAGCCACGTCTATGTGGGACCCACCTTAAATGGACATTCGTAACATCTAGTGTCCCTAGACGTTGGACGTGGTCCAGTGACCCGTGAATTGACAGTGGGGTGTACTAGTAAAAGGAAAAAAAATGCTTTGCCTTAAGGGTTTTGGGTGGGCTGTTCATGTAGGCCTCACCTTGATGTATCAATCCAATCCACATCGTCCACTCCATTCCTCAGCCCATTTTAGGTGTTAAGCCAAAATGTGAGGCCAATTTGACCATCTGGCGGGTCATAGTATAGAAAACAGTGGTTTTCACCGTTAAAAGTCACTCCGACCTTTCTACACACTAAAATATGCCAAATATTGGGCTTGTTTGGCTTGTCTTAAGCCATAGGAGCCAGTGGATGAGGTGGATTCTATTGATGCGAGCCCCACCTGAGAAAAATCGTAAGAAATTGGTTTTCAAAAAAAAAAATCATGCAACAGCGCCTACTGCTGCAGCGTCAGTAGCGCATGACGCTACTGTTGGCATCACCGTGGACGAGGGGCATGACAGGGGTCTCATACGTGGGCCCCATCGTGATGTGTGTTGAGCATCCACGCCGTGCATTGGTGGGCCCCTTAAGGCAGTGGGCCGCCCTCCTAAAATCAGCCATATACATGGCTCAGGTGGCCCACATCATAGGAAACAGTGGTGATTAAACAGCTGCCATTGAACCCTTTTTGGGTATTACAAAAGTTTTGGGTCAATACGAAATTTGTTTTTCCTCTGCCTCTAAGTCTGCGTGACTTTAGCAGCAGATTGGATGGAAGATTTACGTTATGGTGGGCCCCACGTGAGACCCACCAATGATGTATGTGTTTTATTCACACCGTCCACACCTGGACGGTGGGACCCACCATGATGCATGTGTTGCATCCAAACCGTCCAACCATTTTGACAGATGATTTTAAGGCTTAAGATAAAAAAAATAAGACAGATCTACGTATCAAGTGGACCACACTGTACAGTGAGGATTGAACATCTACCATTGAAATCCTCTGGGAGTGCAGAAGTTTTGGATCAGTAGGAAATATGTTTTTCCTCTTAATTCAGGTCTGTGTGACCTTATGATCAGGTTGGATGGGAAATATACGTTATGGTGGGCCTTGGAAATTTTAATAGTGGAAATCAGTATCACCACTTATATTTGGGTGTGGCCCATTTGATATACATGGAACCCATTGGTGTGGCCGTCCGTTGAGGCCCACCTTGATATATATATATATATATATATATATATATATATATATATATATATATATATATATATATATATATAAGGTCCATGTGATTTGGGCCCATCTTGATGTATTTGTGTCCCGCTGTTGAGGCTCACTTTGATATATATGAGGCCCACATGATACGGCCCATTTGATGTACCTAAGGCCCAATGAGATGTACATAAGGCCCATTGTAATGTGATTCCACCATAGTTTATGTGATGATCTTGATGGTGGGTTATGTCTTGGGAGCAATGATGGTTTAACGCCCACATTGTAAGTACAATGTTTGTTAAATATCCGCATTGTAACTCTCCTTTGGGCCCACTGATAGGCTCATACTTGTTATATGTAGGCCATCTAGGCCCATCTTCGTTGTGAGGATAGTTCATCACCTTATAACATGCTTAGTGTAACTCCATGACTCATGCCCATATGCATCATATGTATGCTCGATATGAGTAGTGACTGATCATTGCATATGCTATTGGGCAGATTATTTATGGGACTCATTGATAGGAGTTACCCACATAAGCGCGTGGTACGCGCGGAATTGTTACATGACTGTACGGTGTGACTCATGCATCTCGCATATGTGTAACTTAATCATTACACGCCCTAGCGACATCAGGGCCGTGGTTTCATAGGCGCATCATGGATGGCCGTATTGGATACTGAAAATACTTGGTTCTAGCACTGTGGGCACTTAGGATGTCCTTGGGTGAGAGTCTCAGAACCTTTTTGGTACCAGGAGATGCTCCAATGTCTAGACCGAGTGGATACATGAGCGACCGAGTGCCGAATATCAGTAGGCCGCATCTCCCACTGTGTCATGGTCGGTTGGAAGGGGGGTGTGGCCTTATCCACCCGAGTGAGGGAGCTATAAGCTAGGCTGAGTTTGACTAGCTTACAAATGAGTTAGCTATCGATGAGCCAGGTAGGTATTAGCAGACTACTGGTTAGGCGGATAGTGAGGTCTCTTCCATTCACTGGGCTATGCAGCTAGGGAGGCGGCAGTCAGCGTGGAGTGTACTAGACCGCGGTGATATCCCAGAGAGAAACTGTACTGATATGTATACTTGATGAGGACTGACATGCTTGATTTGCATTTCGCACATGACATTTTGGCTACATAAGCCTCGCATCGTATGGCCTTGGTATGGCCGATAACATTCATGCCTTACATCACATAGCTCTGGTACAACTAATAACATTAATGGACTTATCCGCATTACTCTAATATTATATACTTGACACTTGCCTTGCGCACACACTTACACCACCCTATAAGCTTTTGTAAGCTTATGCATGATTGTTGCGTGCAGGTATCGTTGGACAGTAGAAGCGTTGAGGCAGGAGTGCGCATCTGACTATTTTGGAGCTTTTTGATCACCTTGTATTTCCCTTTCCGCATCGTACTTAAAGTTTTTGATATAGTGGATATGTGGTGATATTGTTTTATGACTTGATTATGCTTGTGGTCATGCTCCATTACAAAAAAAAATTCATACTAAAAATCTTCCTTGTAGGTTCCCAGGATCGGAATCTGGCATATGAGTGCCGGGATCCGAGAATGGGGCACTACGGAGACTGTCGGTGCTGGATTCGGCGATCGAAAATTTTGTGAGCCCGGTTTTTGAGTTTGGGGCGTGACATTTATCAAGTACCCATCACTTAAATAAGTTTTTCTTATATAGAGTGTGTTGTAAGAGGAGTTCCACTCCAACTTAAATACTAACAAAAAGGCACCCTGTGACAAATAAGAAAGGGAGAAAGAGATAGGATTTTAGAGAGCTTATATATGGTAAGTTTATAGTTCATTCTTTTATTATTTTTGGTGCATTTAATGTAATTTGACTCGATCTATGCAATTAACAATGTAGATTGGCCACACGTTCATTATATTGATATGCGGGTAGATATGATGTAAAGATGATGGAAGTCTAAAATTAAATGCGAAGTTTCTTGCTGTAGAGATTGATTGGTGCGCATCTAGTTAAATCAAATTAGATCTATATGGATCATACGATCCTTAAGGCCAAAATATACAAGGGCCCTAACTTCCAAATCAATCTGACCATCGAATGGGCCACACTGATCAGATTTGAAAATGTTTAATAAGGAAAGCTTAGATTTTTACGCAGCTGATTGATATCACTTAGTGTAGAAGGTTGAGATGGGCCATTGGTGTATATGTGATTAGATACACACCATTCATCCAATGTGTAGAGGTAAAATATGCCAAGACCTTAATAATATGAATGATCCAATCATTCGATGAGTCACCCCGATCAATCATTTGCCATTTAATTTCAGAATCTTAAAAAGAAAATCTAAATTTTGATAATTGAATTTAATGAATATATTGTTTCAATTATTTGGTCATTTAGGGTTTGGCTACCTAGAATGTATATCAACGGTGGGCTCCACCGTGTAATATAAAAAGATTAATAACAATATCATTGATATAATTGATATGATCTTTGAATTCAAGCCAACCTAATTACCTTATGGATTCTGCATTACAAGACTCAGGTGAGTTATCCAACGTGTCTCATGATTCATTGGAATTAAAATAAATTATTTGTGATGGTTTGATTGATTAATGTACTGATTGAATGTTTTGTTGCAATATTGTATGATGCAGTAAATTATATGCTAATTTGTGCCAAATTGCATGAAATTATAATTGTATGTTGAATTTATTTATCAAGATAAGTATATATGACAATTATGAAAATGATATATTCATACATTCATACATCATTCATTCATTTGTATAATGCATGGTTGATTCTAAGGAGTTCTTCTTGGAAGAAATGTCGATCCTGGTAGAGCGTTACCAGATGTGGGCTATGCCTAAGCCTACTGAAAGGTGGAAGCCTACCCAACGGGTGGATGTGGGTTGACGATCTCCAACACAAGCAGATGGACGATTATCCCATCTGATGTATTCATACATCATTACATCCATATCATTGTGCATAGTATGTTTCTATTATATTTTAATTTCAATAAGCATGGACAATGCTAGATTTTCTCACTAATCCTGGTCGGTTTACATTTTCATTGATGGAAAAATTGTATAGATGAACAATTAGCTGATGAGTTGGTGCAGGAACAAGAAGTTATGGTTGAACTGGACACACGTGAGATGTAGTTGTATCTATCAGAAGAGGAATTGACAGCGTTTAAACCATTCCTAATTATTTAATTAGAATTTTATTTGTTAGGATGATCTAATTAGTTGTATGATTTTAAGCATTTGATTGATTTTATTTAATTGAATTATTTTAGGTCTGTAGCAAGTATTCATTACTAAGATATATTGACTGATGAATGATGCCTAATTTATGCTTATTGAATGTTTATGGATGTTGAGAATGGACAAATGTTGGTGCTTAAATCATTTTGTGTGAATAATTGTGAATGAACCTAGTTGGAATGTAAAAATAAATATTACTTTTGCCTCTAAATAACTGTATAATGGAATGAAATTAGTACACTTTGTGACGAGTTACGTCTCAATACTCGGGTTTGAGGGTGCACACTGTACTTAAATTTATGGGCGTGACACGTTGTAACCATAAGGAGTTGCGAACCAAATTTGAAATGAAAGTTAGGTGGGGGTCCCTTATGAAGTCTAATGGGAATCAAAGCCATTAATTAGGTTTGCAACATCTCGATACAATGGGAGCTCAAAAGTGAGGTAAATCTGTTGATCAAGTGGGCCATATTAGAGGTTTTGGAGCAAAGGACCGAAATGGATAGAATAATATGGGATTCCGATTTGAATGAACGGTCCAGATTTAGAAGGTGGGCCCCAAATGATGGATGGTTGGAGGTAGATGGGTCTACCTCTCTCTTTACGAAATGAAGAAGAAAGAAGAAGAGACAAAATCGCGGCAGTGTACATGGTGATGTGCTTATGCATGTCACTGAAATTCTTTTATTTATTTATTTTTCAAAAATCATAGTGGCCCCTACAGAGATGTTGTGATAAATTTAATCCATCCATATTAATGCATGGGTCATAAAATGAGGCTGATCCAAAACTTAAGTGGACCACACAATAGAAAATAGTGGGTTTTGGAATACCGACCATTAAAAAAAAGAGTATGTTACAAAATCACTAAAGAATTGATATTATTTTTAGTCTTCTTTTGTTTTAACCTATCCATTTTCGTTCCTTTGAAAACACATTGGCCGTAATTAATGGTGAAATAACAAGACCTTAACACGCAAGGAAAAAAGGATCCTTTAAAAGTACTAACCCATATCCATCAATAAATTGCCTAATCGTTGTTACAACCAATGGCTGAGTCCTAGAATTCAGTCTTAATCGATTTGTCTAAGCTCAGGGGTCACTGACACTCAATCAACATTGAGTCGTGCATGACTCTAGCATGCCTGCATTCCCAATCACATACATAAATCAAATATTGACCCTCATTAACATGTGTGGCCTCATGTTTGATTGAATTGTGAAAACAAGTTGTTAATAAAACTCACTTCAAGCTTAGTATCCTTTAGAAAAACTTGAAGAATTGTTTAAACATAATTTTTTGTTTTTTGTTTTTTATTTTTAGTTTTTAGTTTAGTTTAGTTTAGTTTTATTTTGTTTTTTTTTTAAAAAAATAAATAAATTTAAAAAATGGTAAAAAGGTAATGATGGTTTACTTGGTATTTGTTGATTTTGGCATGGATGGTTTTTCGAAAGAGAGTTATGTTAGTAAGCTCTGTGGGCCCTACCATAATATATGTGTTTCATCCACACCATCCATTTTATTAGATCATTTTAGGGCATGAGAAAGTAAAGAGAGGCAAATCCAACACTTTTATAGCCCATAAGAAGAACTCAATTGTAGGCATTCAATCCCCATTGTTCCTTTTTGTGGTGAGGTCCAGTTGAGTTTTGAATCTACCTCTTCTTTGGGATTTTTCCCTAAAATGAACTGAAAAGAAAAATGGACGGCATGGATATAACATATACATGATCATGGTGGGGCTCATTGATTACAAGGTTGATTTTTGTGTGTATAACACCTACGTCTTCTTATTTACCATCGTATACATGCATTTACGGCTAATCAAATGGCCCTCAAATTTCATATGGTTCATAAGATTGGCTGAAAAAACTCTTTTCTTTGGCAAATAGAATTAAAATTATTTTATTAAAAAATGTCCATTTAAGGTGTGATTGGAAGAGAGAGATCCGTATTACCATTCATTCATTACCATTCATTCATAGAATTGAATAGAAAGTGAACATTTTTAGTGCAAGAATCATTTATACAAGAATTAATTGGAAAAGGGTCTAAGGGAGGCAAAAAAATGATATTAATCCACTATTTAATTATGCAGTATACCATCACTGGTTTTAATCTTATTAATTTATATATAATAATTATACAGGTAATAATGAGGTTATGAGTTCGATTACTTACTTGGTGTGTGTAAAAAAACAGAAAAAAAAAGTTTGGATGTGTAGCCATTTTTTCTGATCGATTTGAGTTGAAACCATATTAAACAGAACTCTTTATTCTCTGATATTTTTAATCTTTAAATTTACTAAATAGATTTTTGACCATTTCTGTTTTGGACGCTGTTTGACTTGTGAGGCTACCACTAGCTAGGTGGCTAGTGGTCGGTGGTCTGTGGGATCCACCGTAATGTATGTGTTTTATCCACACTGTCCATTCATTGTTAAAGATCATTTTAGGGCTTGGTATAAAAAACAAAGCACTTATAAATATCACGTGGATCACACCATGGGAAAACAATAGAGATTGAATGTTCACCATTTAAGACCTCCTAAGGCCGCCCGTAGTGTTTATTTGACATCCAACCTGTTGATTAGGTCATAAGGACCTAGATGAAGGCAAAAAATAAATATCAACTTGATCCAAAACTTTCATGGCCTCTAAGAAGTTTTTACTAGTGGGAGTTCAATCGACACTGTGCGGTCCACTTGAGATTTTGATCTACTTTATTTTTGGGCTCATACCAAAAAATGATCTGAAAATGATGGATTGAATGGATGAAACACGTACATCATAGTGGGGCCCACAGAGCACGACCACTACCCATTGGGTAGTGGCCGGGTGAATCCGTTTACGTTTTCTAAGGATAAAAAAAGAATCCGATACAAACATTTTCCCTCCCATTTTCTTCGCCCACAGTGTTTCGCCGTGGAGATTGAGTTGGTGAGAAAGAGATACTCTTTGGCAAGTCAAGAGTGCACAAGCGAAGTCGCTTAGAATGCTGATCACACATCATGTACCGTGAAAATGGTAGGGTCCCACATTAATGAGTATCACCGTCATCAAGAATCAGGTGGATCCACTCACTTGCCGGCCTACAACATGTATTTTGAGTTTGGGCATCGGTTGTCCATTGATTCTAATGGTATGCCCCGTCTGATGAGCCAACCAGACACTTTATGGCACCACAATTTCTGGTGCTATCACTTTCAGGTGATTAATTCTCAATATCTTGAAAGATCCAAGCTGCCATTCAGGTGGGTCCCACTACATAAATGCCATGCCCCAGAAGATGGAAGCGGATTGGCTGGTGTGCCACACACCAGCGACATAGTTGGTGTGTTGAAGTCACCAAGTTCTGTGGGTCCTATCATGAGGTATGTGTTATATCCAAACCGTCCATCCATTTGGTGAGATCGTCTTAAGGCTTCAACCTAAAATAAGGATAAATCTAAAGATTGAGTGGACCACACTGAAAAAGCAGTGGGGATTGAACGTCTACCATTGAAACCCTTTTGGGGTCACGGAAGTTTTGGTTCAATATCATATTTGTTTTCCCCTCTTCATCTAGGTCTTTGTGACCTTATGAATAGATTGGATGGAAAATAAACGTTGTGGTGGGCCCTATGGATATTTTAAAGGTGAAAATCATTATCTCGTTGCTATTTGTGTTGTGGTACATTTGAGCTTTGGATATGATTCATTTTTGGGCTAATGCCTAAAATGATCTCGATAAATGGATGGACGGTGTGGATATAATAAATACATCATTTTGAAGCTCATGTAACTTTGATCTCCTTTGAACCATTAGTACAACTCAAAGGTCGAGGAGGATCCGCGCCGTCTTGGCACGACAGCTACCCTCACCAGATATATCCTGGTGTGGTACACCAGCCAATCGGCTTCCTAGAAGATTAAGCTTATGACACCCAGATCCATAGCTCAACTGGCAGACCGAGTGGAGATACCTCGTTTCAACACTTGAGGTCTTGGCATTGATCCCTAGTGGGGGTGGTTAACATGGAGTCTGTGTACCAACGTGGGTGTGTACTAACAAGCTAACCCAAAAAAATAAAAATAAAAATAAAAATAATAAAAATTAGGCTTATGACGTGGGCCATGCATGTTGACACAGTCGTGTTGTGGACACTATGCATTATTGCAAGGAGTTCATCAGTACAATAGTCCATGCAAGGAATAGTACCTCTTTGCTTTTATAATATTGGTGAGCTTTTAATTCATTATTTTTATTTTTATTTGTTTATATTATGAGTGTATACTTTATTTTATTAGTGTTATCACTTGTATTATTTCAGTAGTTACAGATTTTATTTTTACAACATTATTTGATGGTTGGTTGATGCTTGAAGTATCATCTGTACCGGTATGGTCCATGATCAATACGGCTGGATGAGGCTGAAACAACCAGATAGGGCAATACAACCCCATATCAGTGGTGAATGATACAATTTACCAAATTCAATTTTTACACCATGGTTAAATGCTTGATATTATGCATTAGTTGATTAACGGTAGCTGTCGATCTTGCCCAACTCAAATCATGTTAAGGCTGGGAATTTAATACCTTGCCTTAGGCTTAGGTCAGGTCATGGGTAAGGCCTCGGGTCTGACTCCTGTGGTTGGATTAGACTTGGGTTGGCCTTCAACTCAATCCAACACGACACACCAGAGCTGCACCTGGTACACATTCCATGCGTGCATGGGAGCGGATTAGGTGCAACTTGGCCTCACTTAACATGGTGCAGCCCTGACCACGGGCCCCACCTTGATATGTGTGTAGTATATCCACGTCATTGGTTCATTTTGCTTGCTCATTTTAGGGCACGATCCCAAAAATAAAACAGATAAAATTCTCAAATAGACCACGTTATAGGAAACAGTGGTGATAAATCGTTAAAAAGTTTTTGCAAGACACAAGTTTTGGAGCTTGTAATAGTTGGTGGAAAACTTACATCACTACACCTTATCATTGATCCGCTATAATTAACTGTCAAAAAGTCATGGTAATCCTTCGGGATCACCAGACTTGAGTGGGCGGAAGTGTGTTGAGGTAGCATAGTTTCACAGGACCCACCATGATGTATGTGATATATCCACACGGTGCATACATATTGTGAGATAATTTTAAAGAATGAGACAAAAAATGAGTAAGATCTAAAGTGAAAATGAACCACACCATACAAAACAATGAAGATTGAATGCTTACCATTGAAAACTTATCGTGGTCCATAAAAGTGTTCGATGAAGCTGATATTTGTGTTTTCCCTTCATCCAACAACTTCAATTAGGATTGTGTGACCTTATGATCATGTTGGATGGAAAATAAACATCCCCATAGTTTGTAGGATGGGTTCAATGGTGGGCGACATTGTCCCACTGCTTTATGTGTGGTGGTCGACGTAAGCTTGGGATATTTCTCATTTTTGGGGTCATGCCCTAAATTGGTATTCCAAAGTGAATAGACAACATGGATATAACACGTATTGAAGAATTTATTATCAATGGGTATCCAAGTGAGTACTTTAATCGGAAGTGGAGCTGTGAGAGTGGTATTGCTAACGGCAAATTTACTTTCAACTACCGTCGTAATAATAATCATTATTCATTTACAACACATTACAGCACGATACAGCTGTATCTGTTAATTTAAACAGTTTATTAATAAGATTCTATTTGGTTTCTCTGATTGTGTGACTCCATTAATGTTAGGTTTTTTTAAAATAAAAAAAATATTTTTTAATTTATAAAAGGAAATTTAAAGAAATGGTTGTGGCTTTTGGTGATTGTTGGTAACCATTCGTATAAATGGAGCATCATTTAAATTCAAAATAGTAGTGGTTAAAAGATGCCATTAATGGTGAAAGGATGCCATTGTTGAAAAGACACCACAGAAGAATATGTCTTTATATGAAAATGATCTTAAAGTATCTCCTGTGACTCTACATAAACTTATCTTTGGGTTAATCTAAAAACAACAATTCCATCAATCCCATTTCTATCTTCTTCTTCTTCATTTTTGGTTTTAAATGTTTTTTTAAAAGCTATAGTTTTCAGGGGCTAAATGAAAACAGTTTTTTAGACAATAAATTACAAACATTTTTCAGGGGATAAATTATAATAGCACAAAAGTCAGGGGTGTATGCTGAAAAAGTGTGCTTGGAGTACGATTTTTTCGATTTTGCAAGCCGAAACCCACATTTCTCTAGTGTTAGAGAAGAGACTTATTGTATCATGGAGGTAGATTTGTTTTAACCTTCTTATAAATTGATTTAATTACCAACAAGGTACGAATATCACCTTAAAAATAAGCGGCATCTTAATGCACCTTAAGCTTAATATTTAAGTGATTGGTGTTTCTATCTTTTCACTTTGACCCTAATAATTAATATATTGGATGGAAAACAAACATTACAACGAGCCTTAGGAAGTTTTTTAGGGTGGGAATTCGACCACCATGGTTTTCTGAAATGTGGTCCACCTAAGATTTGTATCTCTTTACTTTTATGCTCGTGCCCTAAAAGTAGCTAGCAAAACATATGGACAATATGAATATACTTATACATAAATCAAGGTTGGCTCCACATAATCTGTTCCCCACACATGGGCACATGCTGCTCCAGGTGGATGAGTGTATGGAGAGGCTCATTTTTGGGCCATCCAAGATAGGTCCCACCATACAACTTAAATGAAGAATGCCGAATGACGACTATGTTACTCAAATTAGCGGTCACTCAACACTAAAAAGAAGACAAAATCCTCATACATCAAATAACTATTGACACTAACTGGTACATTAACTACTGTTAACATGGGCTGCTGGGGTACAGCTATTTTCTAGCTTTCGCCCAAAGCGTGTGTGGCCCCCTTGCTGGCTGGCCCCTCTTCTCACAACTGGCTGCCACGTACGCACCATTCCATCCGCGAAAACGCCACGGTTTCTCTCTCCCTTAAATACACATTTCCCCACATTCTCTTTCCTCAAATTCCACACTTCCACCCTACTTTTGTAAGTCATTTCCCCTTTTATTTCCACACATGGCAGACTCACCTTCCCACGTGCGACAAGGTGACCAACTACCAACGGCCCCACCTGCTAACATGCGCCATGGAAACCAACAACGTTCCTCCCTCTTTAGTCACACGAGCCAAACTCCATTACTTGAACAACCACCACACCGGGCGGCGGCTACCACTTCCGCCGGTGCCGGCAAACACCCATTATACCGCGGCATTCGCTGCCGCAGTGGCAAGTGGGTGTCGGAGATCCGGGAGCCACGTAAGACTACACGTATCTGGCTCGGCACATTTCCGACGGCTGAGATGGCAGCGGCGGCCTATGACGTGGCTGCGCTGGCCCTCAAGGGCTCCAGTGCAGTTCTCAATTTCCCAGATTCCGTCCATTTGTACCAACTCCCGGCGTCTGCCTCTCCGTCAGATATCCGTGCTGCCGCTGTGGCTGCGGCAGCTGCAAGACTCCCGATGCCGGAAACTGGCAGGGAGCCAATTTTCCGGCAGGTGGGAAATGACGGCACATCTGCTGCTGGTCCTTTTGATTCCGGAACAGAATTCGTGGATGAGGAGGCGCTGTTTAACATGCCGAAGCTGCTGGTGAACATGGCGGAGGGCTTGCTTCTCAGCCCACCGAGGATAAATTCGCCGGAATCGGACGATTCGCCGGAAAATTCAGATGGAGAAAGCCTATGGAGCTATGATTAAAAAGTGCCCAAATAGAAAACCATATATATATATATATCTATATCTATATATCTATATATATGTGTGTGTTTGAGAGAGAGAGAGAGAGAGAGAGAGAGAGAGAGAGAGAGAGAGAGAGAGAGAGAGAGAGAGAGAGAGAGAGAGAGAGTCGCACACAGGCACTGTATGTGAACTTTCACATACAGACATCCCAGCTGTGAAGAAGATGAGTGACACTATAGAGATTAACTTCGCTTAATACCAAGGAATTCCACTTATTAGGTGGGCCACACCTGCTCGTTGATTAAGACCATCGTTGTCATTGATTAAGTGGACCCCCCCTTTTTTTGGCGTTAGGTAATCTTCATGGTGTGGCCCACCTTTTTCACGGCTTGGATGGTCTATTCAAGTGCCACGCTGGCGAAAGTATATGATAATTTAGGTTGTGAGAGAGAGAGAGAGAGAGAGAGAGAGAGAGAGAGATTGGAGACCGAGGCGATAAAAGTACGTAGTCAAAAACTTTAGGGAAGGAGTTGTGGTTTCTACACAAATCCAAAAAAAGGCTAACATGAGCGGGGAATGCTTCTTTTCTAGTCGCTGACGACTTTATCAGCAAAGAGGAGACTGTGCATGTATCGTCAGACTGCTACTCTGGAACGCGCGTGAGAATGAAATTCACCACACGCACTCCAACTTGTCATGCTCTGATTTCTGTCTGTCCCAATGCTTTTTTTGTTTTAACCAATTACAACGCGTGTGTATCTTTTTTCTTACATGCAAGGATGAGGTGCTCATTTTCCATGTATAATACCTTTTTCTATACACATGTATAAATATAATAGAAATGCGCCCTTATTCTCGCACTTTGATTTTTCATCTGCCTATATGCTTCAATCTCTCTCTCTCTCTCTCTCTCTCTCTCTCTCTCTCTACCTACAGGCAAGAAACCACACCCTGCGGAACGTGCTATCTATCCCGCCAACAAACTACTTTTGGTGGGGACAAGGGAATCAGTACCGTGAAAATGGTGGGTCCCACCATGATGATCACTTGGCACAAACACTAGTCGGGGCTGCTCATAAGGTGGGCCATACTAGTTTGACCTAACATACAGGTGTGGCCGACCTAATGAGCGATCCGTCCTGATTTTCAAGTTGGGTGATCTTCATGGTGGGGTCCACATCGAGCTGATTTTCTACAGAAGTGGCTCACAAGTTGTGGTGCCAATTGCTTGGAAGTCAGTTTTCTGCTCTCAATTTCATCATTGACCAGCTGATTTGTTGACAATTTCACCATTCACCTTCCCAGTTGAAAGCTACATCCCAATTTGTAACGGTAAGAAATCTATAATATCTTTGGATTTCAGTCCATTAATTTCTTCAGATGTTAGAGTTAATAAATCTTAATTATGTTGTCCTATTCTTAACTGTACGGAGGAAGTTTCGGAGTAAACGATGATGGTTGGTTAACAGTGTAGATAGGGATTTTTGTTGTGGTAATTATTTTTTTGGGTGATTAGAAATGGGTTTTGGGGATCCTCACCGATGACTAAAACAACTGAAAGATTACAATCGAAGGTACAAAAAGCCTCTTCTATGTTCATCAATGAAAAGGAATATATGAGAGAGAGATTCATTGATGAGACAATTTCTATTACAGATTGAATTGACATTTTTTTACTGCTTAGATGGATGGTCAGTCGCCCACTAAGCTGCTTTCTAGATATGAGTATCGGAGGTACAAAAAACCTCTTCAATGTTCATCAATGAGAAGGAATTTATGAGAGAGAGAGAGAGAGAGAGAGAGAGAGAGAGAGAGAGAGAGAGAGAGTCGTTGATGAGAAAATTTCTATGTTCATCAATGAGAAGGAATATATGAGAGAATTTTTATGTTCATCAATGAGAAGGAATATGAGAGAGAGAAAGAGAGAGAGAGAGAGAGAGAGAGAGAGAGAGAGAGAGAGAGAGAGAGAGAGAGAGAGAGAGAGAGAGAGAGAGAGAGAGAGAGAGAGAGAATCATTGATGAGAAAATTTCTATTACGGATTGAATTGATATTTTTTCCTGCTTAGATGGATAATCAGCCGCCCACAAAGCTGCTTTCTAGATATGAGTTACCTTCCATTGCTGATGCTAAGTCAGGTTATCTTCGACGCGTATTTACTCATCCAAGACAACTTGCACAAGTGATTGAAGATGTCGGTAATGATTTTGATTAGCCCTGATAAGAAGATTATAGAAAACGTGTTATCTGTAGGTGTTTCTCAACACTAGTTTGCTTTCGCTACAACTTGAACTTAAAATGAACTTAATCACAATTCTAGACTGTTCACTCTAAATAAAGTGAGAGCCCCAACTTTAGACTATTACTTGTTGTGTGACGCAACTATCACGTTATAAGTCAAATAGTACACCCAAACAGGCTGATTCTTCCAAAGAGGATGAAAGAAAAAAGACCCAAGTTCATGTTAATGAGTTTCTCTCTTAGTTTTCGAGTTCTTCACAAAATCAAACCCAAAACCCTAAAAAGGTCTCTATAGAAAGAGGAAGAAGAAGAGGATGAAGAGGTAAGGCTTTAACTCCATCCCCTTCTCTCTAATCCAAATATCAAACTTTGGAAATAATCCACAATATTTTAGAGAAACACTATATGGATTTATTTAGTTTTGATTTTATCATTTCTATTTGTTTATTAGGATTTCTCTATTCTCTGAATAGTCTTTTAATGGCAGCAATCATATACTCTCTCTCTCTCTCTCTCTCTCCCTTTTTTTTAATTTTTTTATTTTTATGCTGATGGTTTTGTTGTATATGTTCTTCCTTTTACAATCAACATTACTAATCAAGTTCTCCACCAAATTAAATGAGAAAAAAAAATGGTGTAACAATGCTTTTTATTATCTCCTCCGCACTTGTTCCGCAGATGCCTTTTAATCAATCGTAATTATGTATTAGAGATCATATTTCTTTTTGGCAAGGATTAAAAATAATATTGAAGACCGACAATTATGATATCTAAGGGTGCCTTTGGTTGCAGCAAGTATCATGAAATTTCATGAATAATCAATCTAATTTTGTCCAAAATTTTATGAATTTAGTACAACCAAACACACCCTAATATACGATTATGATCACTAAAATGAGATGAGCTCATTTTTTGGCATCTACCAAACAAGCCCTTATGATTTTATAATAAATAGACATAATCATACGTTTAAACATAAGGAGGACGAAGTGGAACATGGTTCATACATTCTTCATGGACAGAGCCAGCTCGTGCACTTGTGACCTATGGTTAGGTTATTGAAAGCATTGATCTGATGGGTCCTATAGGTGGAAGAGATGGACAAAAAAATTCTTTATTTGGAAGATTCTAACCATTTGATCGGCGGCTAAAAAATAGAAAGTTAAGAAAATGAACGCAGCGGCAGTCCAGAAAAATAAATGGCTAGGATCGTCTGATCTGGAAGATTTTAGGGACATTCACCATTCATGGTGGGGCCTTCAGACCAATGGCTTGGATCACGAAAACTTCCTATAGCCATGGGCTGTCTATGACATTTATCTACTTTCAAATGCATCAAGACCTTCAATTTCTATTTGTTCTGTATATTGTTTGATGGAGGAAGGGAAGTGCACTAACTAGAGTGCACTTGCCTGACCCGTGGAAACACAGCACACATGTGTAACATCAGAGCCATTCATCAATTAATCCCCAGTGAAAAAAACCATGTTTTAAAATTCAGGCAGATACAAATACAATCATCTAGTAGACGAGACATGTGAAAAAGGAAACGAACAGTACTCAGACATTGAGCAATTGTCCTAAGTCGATTTATCAGTCTGGCCAGATTTTTAAGACATGGCATCTACACAGCTGGGATCGCCAGACCAAGGGCTCCAGTAGTGCACACATGCCCCTTCTTCCCACGTGTGAGGTGAGTGCATGTACGAAGTGCACTCCAGCAAGTGCACCTAGCATTTCTCCATTGTTTTCATTTGTTAAAATTAAGACCGGATCCTCTATAACGTTTCTAGAGTAAGCTTATCCCGCAAATCTTGCAGATGGGCCAATTTTAGATTTTAATGGCATCCAAACCGTCTAGAAGGATTGTCCCTCCATGAAAGTGGGACGTCTAGAAGAATAAGCTGATCCAACCATACCATGGGCAAATGTGTGAAACGGAGGTTTTTTGATGGTTTGTCCATTGAATTTTATTATGTTGTCAACCATATTGCTTGTAGGCGATCCAACCCAGGCATGATCAGCTGACCCAGGTGCTGAAATCATTAGGTAGCCCAGGCCCGTAGAAAGCAATGGATAACCACCCAAAAACTTTCAGGTGGTCCACTTGATGGTTGGATTAGTCTGATATCCCAGCTGGCAATACTTTCGATGCCATGAATACACTGCAGTGGGCCCCACCTTCTATAAACATAGTGAAAAATTCTCATTCAAACACGTGCTTACTAGAACTGAAGGTGTATAATATATAAGGCATGTGTAGAATGAGGCTGAAAGTGGATGTATCAAGAGATTGGCTTGTTTTGTTGTTGATGTGATTTCCTCTTCAATCGCCCCTTTTGAGATCCGTCTACGTACGATGTATTAATATAGTGTATGGAGTGTCGGCAAGAAAATAAGAAATTAGAGGCGTCTAGAGCGTGTACAGAAATGCATGAAAGCTACTATACAGTATTGAAAAGGGCCGCTTTTTTGAGAATGATGAAGGCCGAAAGATGAAGAAAGTAAGTGAGGGTTGGTGAGGAAGAATCGAAAATGTAGCCGCAATCCTCAGAAGTTTGAATGAGGAGAGAAAGCTGACTGATGTGAGACAACTATGGCCGACCAAAATGGTCCCCATCTCATCCTTTCATTTCTTCTTCTCCTTGGGCCCACCAGAATTACCTGTTTGGTCACCCGTCTCTCTCTCTCTCTCTCTCTCTCTCTCTCTCGAGCATGCATCTCGTAGTTGGAGTTCGTTTTGCCTCTGTCGCGAGGTAGAATCCGTCGTGTGTCGCCACGAACTGGGCCAACATGATTAGGGATTCGGATAGTTTGATCATGCTTAAATAATGATCCTAACCTTTGATTTTTACGTATGAATATAAGCCATTGAAAATCATCTACATAAAGTGATGATGCCTAATTTTATTATAGTTGTACCTATAGTATATACTCTATAAAATAGACGGTTCTGATCATCGCATTATGTGTATCGTGTTAGTCCCTGAGTGTGGCGATACACACCTAGATTCTCCGTCGCGACGGAGTAAAAACGGACTCCTCGTGGCTCAGAAGTCCCGGCCAACGATTTATCAAAGAGAGCCGCGGATTCCATGTCGAGATCTTACGCGCTAAACATGAACGTACCAGAAGTACATGTTTATTAGATCTGCGACGTTCATTAGATAATATATAATTGGATATGTTCTATACTAAAAATTAGGTCTGTCTACATAACATTTGTGGGGACACATGCTAGTTGAATTTAGTCCGTCGGTTCTCATTTTTCAACCATCCATTTCCTTGTGCATGTATGCATCCATATGATAAATGTACAGACATGATGTTGGAGATGCCAAAAAAATTTCCCATAAATATCATCCTACAACAGTCTCGGGTCCCACCTACACGTGTCATGTTGGCAAGCGTGGTGCGTTTGAGTCCAGCGCTTGAAGACGTCGTGTATAGCATTAGCATTTTCTCTTGTTAAGTGAACACTACCGCCCGTGTGCACTTTGTACGTATTTGATACCCACACGTGTCAACATGTAATACATGTATCAGATCAGATCGGCTCATTATACTGGCCCAAATATGTATATTCCCCATAAATCAAGTCAGAAACTGACCGAATGGATAATGTGTGGTGAAAAAAGAAATGGACGATTGGAAAGATTGAACAAAATCTCCACATCTTTTGTGATCCACCTTAACCATACCAGCCTGATTTCAACATCTATACCGTGGGCCTGCCTGCTGAAAGGCCTGGATCTGGCACGTGTGACAGAGTACAAAGCGAAGGAATGCACTTGGCGTTTCTTAAAAATTGAGTTGCACTCTATCTCATATCCTCAACCGCCCTGTGTGTGTACAGATGTGACCCATGTTTCACTGATCCAGACCATTGAAGTCACGGTCGACGTCCTGGATGAAGATGGGTCATGCCCCAAAAGCATCCCACGTGCGAAGATCCTGACCATCCAATCTTTGGTGTTTGTTTTGTTTTGTTTTTTTTTTTTTTTTCCATTGGATGTGAACCATTCTTGTCAATTGCAGGCCACCAATTGAAGGGTCAGGATAGTCCAGTAGGGCAAACTTTTTGGGCCATATCAGATTGTATCATGTTTTCAAGCAACTAGCAAGGATGCTCGTTTACCACGCTGATGGGTATTTTCGTCATTTTCATGACTGGAAGGTGAGTCAAAAGGTCAAAGATTCTCTTGTCGAGCATGGATGCGGGATGCCCATGGGGCATTCATATTCAAGATCCTTTCCGAGGAATCATCATCATACATCACTATACACCGAGAATAGTTGTATAACTGTCACCACCGTCGATTTGGTCCACATGCCCATTGATCCGAACCATACATCCCATATGTCACTTTGGATTGGGTCGTATCTTACAAATCTAGAAGATTAATCTTTCCTAACCGTCAGATCAGGATCCTGCTTTTAGATCGTCAACCGACATCAGAGGAAATCATCAAGAAAATGACCGTTGATTAGACAGTCGGATAACATGATTGGTGTGATTTTGGGCTGTGGCCAATCGAAGGAGTTGAATGGATGGTCTAGATCAATGAGCTTACGCATCAGACGGACGTTAGAGATGCTTAGAGCACAAGTTCCAATGCACATTTTAACACATCGAGCATCCTTGACTCGTTGTACGTACTTCAATTTCATGCGCTCGTGAGGCCTGCAGAGGGCAAGCGACCGTAGACCCTGCACACCTGCACACAAGCACACGTACCATCGTACCAATATGATTGAACCATGTCAGACCGTGCTTTCCGTTGGGTGGGCCACGCTATTTGGTTTTCCCGCGTAAAATCAGGCCGTTTCACCCAAGGCCATACAATACCACTCTATTTCAACCATGAAACAGCCTTTGTTTGTAGCCAAAAAGATTTAAACAGTGTGGATCACTCGACCCATATATGGTTGGTAAGTGATCTGATCAAAGTGATATTTTAAGAAGGGATTGATCGATTATAAAAAGTGAGATTCACTTTATGTACGATCCAAATCATTGATAGGACCTCATATAGTATAATAAATATGGACCATTCATTTCCTATCAATTGGTTAGATAGCTAAGATTATCACATAGGAGTGGATTTTACGGTAAGATCAAAGGGTGGATCTCACATGTTGGAAAGTTGATGTCAATGATTAAACACTTCTCTATTACAATTAATATGGACCATTTGTTTTTCTAATAATTGATTAGATAATTAAATTACCCCATTAAAGGTGGGATGCATGATCAGTGGCTTTGATTCATTATTAGACTATTTTTTATTTTATTTTTTTAAAATTTGATTTGGACTATTGATTTTGATGATAATTTATTGGATTGTTGTCAATCCTAAAGATTTATTTTTAACACGGGATTAAATGGTATGAAATTGTAATAAATGAAATTATCATCATCATTGCATAATGATTACATGTCTAGAAATATCATGATATTTTGACCATTCAATCGGAGTTTGGGATTAAATTCTTTATTTGGGAAAAATACCTTGTTAAGTAAAACTTGTATTTAGTAGACCATGTAATTGTAATCAATGGACTAGATTTCACAATGATGTTGTTCTCCTAGATGTATATGCAACTCTAATGTCACTTGTAAAGGGTGCATATGGATAAACCGTGTGGATAAAAACATGTGCATCAAAGTTAGGCCATAAACAAAATTCAGTATCTACTGTTGAGATTGGATAATACGATTTTGGATTTAGAGCTATATATGAATCGAGTTAGCTCATTTAATTCGCTTGACTCGAATAAAAAAAGCTCGACTAGACTCGGCTCAAAATCGGGTTCGAGTTGAGTTGAGCTGTTTTTTGAGCTCCGAATTAGACCAAACTTGAATTGAAACTTGACTCGGTTTGAATCGATTCGACTTGGATCAAGTTCACTTAGTATAAATATTTTGTAATATATATATATATATATATATATATATATATATATATATATATTGTTCACTCCCCAAGTACAGGGTTGTCATGTAGTAATAAACTCGGTGAGACCGAAGTCGAATCCCAAGGGACTGGAACCTGTACGTAATCTGAAATTAAGCAGAACTAGAACTAGGCTAAGATGAAATCTAAATCGAATGAATTTAAGGGAATAATGGTGAAATATTTAATCTAAAACTTAAAGAATTCAGAGAAAGGAAACTAGGGATTCAGAGGATCCACTTGTTGAGATAAGTGAGATCTTATGCCTACATCAAGAAATCAACTGGACTTAGAGTCCCATCTTCATCCAGTTGAAGAATGTAACCATGGAAATCAAACTGAACTTACTTGATATAGTTTTCAAAGAGATGAAATGTATATGAATTAGAATGGATTCCATCACCAAACCATGCCCAGGAGACAAAGTACACAACAAAATTAAACTAATTACCAACCAATCAACAATGCATAAAGGTTAGGAAGGGTACTGTCATCCGACCATGCCCAGGAGACGATGGTGAACAACAGGGCTTCCTGACGTCATACACATAAAAAGAAAAAGAACATGCTCAAAGCCATCACAGACCCATTGTAATTTTAGTCACAACAGACCATTAATAACTAAAAACATTCCCTTAATTAAACTAAAATCAACATCAATTCAATGTAAACAAAAGCTCAAGCAAATAGTTCTCCCATCATGCTACAAGCTTCACCTCTTAGCCCTAGCTGAGAGGTTCAGCCCAATATGAATGGGCTGGGTCCTTTAAATAAAAAATAAAATAAAATAAAAGAAAAATAAAGAAAAATAAACTCTACTATCTTTCTCTCTCTTGGCCTCCACGGCTGCCCCCTTCCCAAGATGCCTCCCGTCTCTCTCTCTCTCCATTCTCCTTTTATAACAGCCGGACGTCGGTTAAGCTGAGTCGGTGAAGGAAACTTACGCAGCAGCGTTTTCTTTACACAGTCCAGTTAGCGTGCGCGAGAAGGGATAAGAAAGCTGCGTTTTATGTGATTTTGCAGTGCGAAATCAACATATCTGTTGATTCTGAGACCTTAGCTAGGGTTATGGCCACCTGTTACAGAATGTGGACGGTCCGGATCATGGATTCGGACGTCCCCTTGATCACAGAACGGCCCCACAGCGCCGGTTTTCACGGACGCGCGTAAGCTGCGAAACGGTCTTGCGCTGGTTCTTGGCGGGGCCCACTTCATTTTTCTTTCAAGAAATCTACGCCGTCCATTGGCTGCAGGATGAAAAACCGTTCGGGAAGGCCAAGACCAGGTTGATTTCGGTGTGGCCCACAAGACTTTTCATTCCACCATATATATTTCGTTTAATCACAATCCACATGCAGAAGCTTACATGGGGGCAAAAGGACACCTAGGTATTGGTTTTGGCCGTCTCCGGAGACAAATGAACGGTTCGGATCATCGTACCAGATGATTAGTGGGGCCCACAACGCAAAAACGGACGGACAGCGTCCGTCCACTGTTCCTGGTGTGAAACGGATCGGGTTAGCGCTCACTGACCCGATTTCTCGGTCCTGTGCACGTTGAGTGCACCTGTGCACTGTGCACAGGCACGGCCAATGGGGGCCACTTGAGACATGTATGAGAGATCCATTCCATTCATCTGTTTTAACACCTCCTTTAAAGGGTTGAGACCAAACTTGAAGCATTTTCCAATATTAGGCGGGCCCCAAATCAAGGGTTGATCTAACAATTGGACCACTTCTACAGGGATCTGAGGCTTGAAATTCGACGTGTACGGTCAATTTATGATCTTCAGGCCCTGTATGAAGTCTCGAGCCGAATGGATGGTGGGAACCATATAATCTTACATCCTGGACGTCTTTCGAGCCACTTGAGCTTCAGTTTATCTGTTTTCTCGGATCTCTGGTGGGTAATTTCTTTGATCTTGGTCCCCTGGAGTCAGTCCCTTGCCTTGGTGTCTTTAGATCGTTAAATCCATGCCTTTAGCACAGCACAAACACAGTTAAAGCCGGGCGTTAAACAGTATCATGCCCGTAAATTCAAGTAATAAATGGGGTCTAATATGTAATATTTGACCCTCAACATATATATATATATATATATATATATATATATATACATGGAAATGCTCACCTATGAACCAGTTCATATGTACTACGTACGAACTTTTTTGAGAACCCATCATACATGATGGGAATCCAAAATCTGAACCGTTCATGTGAAGAAGCACCTCATGAAACCCTCCAGGCCCAAGTTTTACGTTGATCTAAAACTTTGATGGGCCATGAAAAATGAAAACAGTTTCCTCCCTTGATTTGCATTTCTCTTTGCTATGGCCCACCAGAATTTTAGATTGGGGTGAAAATTTGTCACATGAGGTTTCATGGGAGTTCGCATCACATGGACCGTTCAGATTAGACACCCATGACACGTGTGCAAAGGTGCGCATGTGCGTAGGTGCGTAGGGGAGCATGACTATATATATATATATATATATATATATATATATATATATATATATATATATATATATATATATATATATATATATATAAAAGCTATAAAACCTAAACTTAAACTCAGCTCGTAGACTCAAACTCAAAACTTGACTAGAAAGACTGAGCTCAAGCTCAGCTCGAACTTGGCTCTAGCTGGCCCGAGCTGTTGACCGAGCTAAGTTGAGCTGCCTAGTCAAGCTCGAGTACTGAGCTGAGTCGAGTTCAAGTTGGGGTAGTGTGCTGGCCGAGCCGAGCCGAGCTAGGCCAAGCTCAACTTTGTTCAACTTGTGTATATCTGTGCCTAGATTAATCCAATCCTTCTGGTTGTTTGCAAACAACGGATAGAATTCCATACAACTTAATTCCACCTAATCCCATATTCCAATTTTCCCCAAGTGATTTGAAAAGACTTGAAACAATCTTCCTCTAAAATGTAGATTTAATTAGCCCAACCAAATAACAAAATCTCGTGACTTCAAAAAGCAAACTCCCAACCCACAAATTTAGTAATTAATGAACTTCTAATTTCATAAAAATATCAATTAATGAACTTTTAAATTCATGAATTGACTAATTTTAAGCATCCAAACAAGCCCGTAACTATTGTCAATGTAGAAATGATCAATATTGTATCAAGGCCAATATAATAAAAAATCTCAGCCAGTGAAGCCTACATCATGCATATGAGTGCCATGTTGGCACATGAGAGAAATTGTGTGGGCTTAAGAAATTATTAAAGAGTGCCACTGGAGCCTAGATCTAAGTCCCATGTTGGCATATGAGTGCCATGTTGGCTTCTGAGTGCCACTGAAGCCTTAGATCTCTTCCATTGTCTCAGTCTTCCCAGGCAGGATTTCTCTTGGGTTTGTATTGGACAAGTCCTTTTAGACATTGTTCTAAATTATAAAAGAAAAGAGCTTTGGATAAGCACCGTACGGCATTTTCATTTCTTTTCCGGGAATGGACCACTAAGCAAAATTATTCTAATAAGAGGATAATCAATGAAGACGATTATAATAACAATTTCCATTATTGGGTGTGGTTGGGCTCACATATTAAAAGCTTCCAAACCCCTTAAAAATGTCATGATAATATAATGGCTCTCAATTGATACACTGCACTCGGTGTGCTAATTTAAATAATAGAGTTGCTAATCCACATGCATGTCAATCCCTGAGCGCGGATGCGCAGCTTCATGTGCTGATACGGAACACGTGTGCAAGATCTGAGCTTTTCATTTAGCTTGAAATAATGTTTAGAAGCGAACGGACATGAAGCCGGGCCATTTGTTTTGTATTCCGTGGTGCACTTGGGGTGTGAAAATAGCTTGAATTTTATGCTAGAAGATCAAAACAGTGTAGCCCATCTGATGGAAAGATCTGATCAATCACACGTGTTCTATATTGGCGTGTTACCTGCTTGTGGATGAGCAGGGCTCCCACACGCGTGTAGAATTAGAAACCTTATGTGAAGAATAGAAAAAGAAAAGAAGAACAGTGATGGGGACAACAAACATGCAAGTGGTAGACAGACATTATCTAATGTTTGGAGAAATGGAGGTTTTACAAAATATAATAATAGTAATGAGTTGATATTTACACCCACAGGTATTGATAAATGCACTCTTTATTTTCTACTTTTTGGTATTACAGTTCTATGATGTTGTAAATGGTTGGTGTATTTTATCAATCAGATGGGTGTCAAAGGCTGCATGCAAGATGACAGCCAAAAGGGCGACAGATGCACTTGAATTTGTTTATGCATAGAGTGAAATAGAAGAAAGACGAGAAAGACTCACTGATCTTTTTAATCTCGGTTCTACGTGTGGCACACGTGTTTAGGGCAATTGGGATTGTTCATCTAGTGGCCCACCGTGCCGAGAGGCCATAGTCCAAAAATCAAGCTAATCTGACAATCTTGTCCATCTGATGAGTTCAAATCTCCCCAATTGAATGGTGACAGCAGTTCATTTTCCAAGCTCTTCGACTTCATCTTTACCGCCCATTTGGAAGGCCACTGATTCAAAGACTAAGATGGTAATAAGATCGTTGTGATGGCCCACTATCCCCGAATCATGCTACAGTTAAGATAGAGATGATGGAGACCTTTCTGTTGAGGTGTTGCTGATGTCATGGGAGAGCCTCTCCATTACGCATCTCTCTCTCACCCTCGTGACTCTCTCTCATGTATGATAGGGATCTCTCCTTAGTTGAGTTTATATAAGGAGGAGCACAAATAGATGAGCATTTCATTCATTATCTTGTAAGGGTATTCTTTGACGTGAGAGTTTTTATTATATATATATATATATATATATATATATATATATATACACACACACACACCGCTAATCTTTTGTTTTTTACTTTGGTCTTTTCACCTTCAGGTATTTTTCTGCCACAAATTGAACAACCGTCTCCAATCAACCTGGTGCATGGTTCGAAAACTTGACCCCTCGATAGAGAAGTGGTATCCATGACAGGGTGATCCAGAAGAAACATTGATATGATAGTTTCTACCTTAGATGGACCATGACCCAAAAATCACCTTAATGGTATAACTAATAACGGTTCCTTGGAGACCTAATGGTTCCAAATACATACGACAACTGAGAAGGCAAGATATTGATTGCAACGATCTTCTAGTCCAATAGTTTTTTTTTCCGTGGCATAGTCTATCCACCGTGTGGCACTTCAGATCTGCATTCTGAATCACTGAACCACGGGCCCCACTTGTACAAAATCAAAACACCTGGTACCATTCATGCTTTTATGAATCTTCAAAAAGTGTCTTGCTTTGTCAGATAATTTGTAGAGGTGGGGCCATGCTTTTTTGTCCGGTTCATTGATCTGATTGGTCTTGTTAGTGGATGTAGGATGCATCTATGGCCATTCTGCATCTCACATACCCCATCTCGTGGGCTACCCCACCTTGTAGTCCACACCAGTAAGGAGACTTGAACATTAGTATTCCGCTCTAATAGCACTTAATACTGGGAATACTGGAAAACACACCAAAAGCTCCAGTGTTGTTGGGGAAGTACCGGAATATTTCTTTGTTTAAGCTCTCAAAGGCAAACCGACTAAAATCTCCCCGTGGGCTACCCTATACCTCATAGGTCCCATAGTAAGACCTATTCATGACTTTTTTGTATCTCACAGACCCCACCTCGCGAGCCACCCCACCCCACCCCAGTGTGGAAATGCACCTGCATCATATTAGGCCAAGATTTCAATTTGCTATCCTAACCATCTCTAGCCCTTAGTTACACAACTTGTGTTACGATGTCATCTTTACTGCCAGCATAGCACTTGTGCAGGAAATCATACCATCCGAATGGTGGATCCCACCATAAAGATCACCTGGCACACAAATTAGGCCGGTCTGTTCATCAGGTGGACCATACCGTAGTAATTAACGAACAACCAACAGTTTAATTCAGCATACAAGCTTGGCCCACCTAGTGAGAGGATCAACCCATTTTTCTGATAAAGGTAATATTTATGTGGCTACCTATGGATATTTCTTGATGGGACTGATTTCCTAAACAGATAGCATGCATGTTAAAGGGAAAGATGTCATGGTTCTGCAAGTTGTTGTACAATTGCCTGTATGCGATCAGTTCTCACTAAGAGGATATGATTTACTCCAGCAGGGCACTAACCATCCAAGTAATGGAAATAAAATAAATGATTAAAAGAAAATTATTAAAGGAGAAAATAAGACCCATACAAGCTTCAACGAATAACAAACAATAAAAAAAGCTTGTCCTTGGTAGACTTTTCAAGTTTCAACAAAAATAATAGATAGGCCTAACCATGGCAACATAGACCTAGCTAGACAAGATCAGGTCAAGCTATCCACGCTAATCTTTTGCCACTGCTGCATAAGGCCTGTGAAATAGATCGGCGGAATGCACTGTAAAACTGTAGCAGAAAGATGAAAAAGATCCATAGAATCATCACTTCAGTAGCGAACTCGCTACTACGCTGTCAGTAGCTAATCCGTCTCCCTTTTAAGTCTTTATTATCTGTCTTCAATTCTTTTTCTTTGAAAAAAAAAGGGTAACTATATAATTTTACTTTCGTAAATGGGTTTGGAGGTTGATTTAGAAAATATGAAAGTTGGAAGAATGTTTTTGGAAAACCAACCTTTCTGAGCAATTTTGGGGTAAAAATCCCTTTAAAATTTTATTAATCTTTTTTAGCACTCTATTGGGAGATAAAGCTCCTTTGGATTAAAAAAAAAAAAAAAAAAAACTTTTGTAGATCATATAGTAAGTTTCCCTGAGGATTTTGAAATACATGCACCTTACATAGTTTTGTTTTTCTCCTCCTTTTTTATAATTTTAAAATGCACATACATATACACGCATTATTACTATTTATATATTTATTATTATTAATTAGAACTTTTGGTTCAGAAATTCAGTCTTTGTGAGTTTTAAATATTTTCTTATTGATAGGAAATTGATCAAAAGAATTATGGAAATGATGTCATAATTAGGTTATCACCATGTGTTGAAATTTAATTTTTGCTCTTAAATTTTTACTAGATGTTGACACTTGACTAACTGGTCGGTGATTATGGGAACATCTGACAGCTTCCTGACGAGATAAGGTCGGAATGGATTTTGGATTTCTGATTATGCCAAGCTCATTTTTTCATCGAACAAAAGAAAATAAATAGATTTTTTTTAAATTTTATTTTTTATGTATCACAATTGGATAAACTACATCCAAGGATTTTTTTTTTTTTTTTTTTTTTTTTTACTTTAATAAATATTTAGATAGTTTCTTATCAAAATTGAAGGAGTGCAGTTCATTCAGAAAATTCCTTCATCTATATCTATCTCTCAGATGTTTAGATTTTTCAAAACTCCAAAGACATGCATGCAAAAAAATAAAATAAAATTGCTATCCCCACTTGGACCAAGCCATCACTTTTACCAAAAGTGGATTGTGATTTTGCATGGCTCCTCAGTAAGCTCTAGTTTGACTAGGGATCTGCTAGTGAGGATTACAGATTGGCCGGGCTGATCGATTGTTCCTTCATCAGGTGGGGTGTCTATAAGACCCTTAGGAGCAGGCCTGGATGGTTTTCTTTGGTGACCTAAGAGAATGTTTTGGCCCCCAAAATAGATGGTTTAGATTCATAGATCAACCCGCATGTGAAGGTTAGTCATTGATGGAAACAACTCATTCATCATGGAGGAATGACAAAGTTGTGAAATTGGCAATACTTACACAAATGCCATAGAAAAACCCCAAGTGGGCTTACTCTCATACATGAACTCAGGTAACGAAATGGGTCTACTTCCACAAATACAAAAGGCCCAAGTGGAATCAATTTATGAAAGGAAATTCAGGTAGTAGCTCAGCAAGTCAGATGCTGATGTTGGGGCCATGACAAAAAGTTTCTGTGTGCCATGGTGCCGCGAGTATTTTGTGGCTTAAATGGGTTTTTGCCTCTTGAGCAACTAAAAAGTTTCTATGTTAGAACAGGCCTTGTTCTTTTGTCTGGGCCTCAAATACTGCCCAGTTCCTACAAACATAAGTAATTAATTGGGTTGGAGATGGGCTTGGGCTTTAATTTGTAAACTTTTAAATACTGATTTGCAGACCCTAAGCTTATTGAGTGGCCAGCAATCAAGACCACCGAAAATGTACAAATCAGGCCCATCACCAGCCTGGGGGAGATTGGCGAAGAGTTCCTTTTGCTGGCCCAGCCCATTTTCAGCCCTTCTCATCTCTATTATGTAAAGTGCGGGTAGCTTTGGAAGGTATTTACATAATTTAGATGTCTTTATGTTTTTTCTTTCCGTAAGAAGTTAGATATCATTTTAATTTTTAATTTTTTTTTTTGGACTCAAATAGACCATCTCTCTCTCTCTCTCTCTCTCTCTCTCAGCTAGGAACGGATAGGGTCTCTGAGGAGTCACCGTGATGTATGTTTTTTATCCACACCGTCCATTCAACCTCCAGCTTGTTCATGAGATCTCGTAAACTAGGATGAAGGAAAAAAACAAATATCAGTTTGATCCAAAAACTTATAACCCCAAAAAAGTTTCCAATTATAGATGTTTAATTCCCACTGAATGGCCCACTTGGGCCTTGGTTTTTCTATTCAATTGAGACATATGGTCACATGTGTAATGAATGGCTTAATATGGATTACGCGTGTGTCAGTATATATGTATGGCTTGCCTTATTGATTGTGCCCATTAGAACTTTTCACTTTTAGTTTCGTGTTTGTGTAGTTACTTAGGTTCTGTCATGTCTTATGAGAAGCATCACCATCAACTGAAACGATGGATATGACTTCTTTTCTAAGGCTATTACAGAGTATATGGCATCTGTAATGATACGTGTTCCCGTGATGATGACAACGTTCATTATACTTCATGATCTCCCATTGCTCATTATATCATTACAATGGTGCTACTTGTTGGCTTACTAGCGGTTGAATTTGGAGCAGTCACATCGGGGTATAAATAGTATGTAGCTTTCATGTGCTGGAATCCTCATTCAAGTCTCATCTTATCCATGCCCGGAGGTTTTGCTGCCTCTCAACCAAAAAAACGATGATAAAAAGGGAAAAAGAAAAAGGCAAGAGGTTAGCTATCATGCAACCCAACCCATGGACAATAACTGTTAGTTTAGAGTACTTTTCAATGATCCAGACCATTCATTAGATGAGCCTCACTATATCAACCCTTTGATCATGTGAACTTTAAAGAAGCCGTTGATATACAAAGGAAAACAGTAAAATCATTAATTGGGTGAAATAGTCATGTCTAATAGTTTTAATTTTAGCCCCAAACCCCATCTACAGTTAGAGCTGTACACGAGCCAAACCGAGTCGAGCTTGGCACAGCTCGGCTCGGCTCGGCTTGGCCAGTAACTAACCCCAGTTCCGCTAGGTCCTCGAGCCTAACTGACCAGCTCGGTTCGGTTCGGTCAGCAGCTTGGGCCAATTTGAGCCTGTGTGACGTTTTCTCAAGCATGTTGAGTGCATTTTCAATTTCTCTAAAATTGTAAAACATTAACAATATTTTACATGTATTATATCAAACACTTGGTGAGCAGCTTCAAAATCAAGATATGAAGCTAGTCTTATAATGTAAAGTGTGTGTGTGTGTGTGTGTGTATTAGTGATTTGTTTCGTATCCATTCCTTCCTCGCCACTAGCCGATCCCGCGGAGAATGTATGCACCTGAAACAACACTTCGTTGAGTAATTTCATTAAACACTTGGTGAGCAACATCAATATCAAAATAACTGAGTCATTGAGCCGATTCGATTCGAGTCAATTCGAATTGAGGTTCTATCCGAGTCGAGTTGAGCTCGAGCAAGTTTAAACTCGGCTCGAAATTTTTTTGAGCTCCAAAAACTAGCTTGATTCGGTCCGAATCCAATTTCAAGCTAAGGCGAGTTAAGCTTTTTCGAGTTGAGTCAAGCAAGCTAAATGAGCTAACTCGACTCATGTACAACTTTATCCACAATAAGGCCCATTATACAGAGTGGTTTGAATAATTGAAAAGACAACCCAAAATGTAAAGACCAAAGCCCAGTGTATCTAATGATAATAAGTCATATCATGTGTGTGAAACATAACTTGCGGAATTGAAAGGACCGTGCAATGCATCAGATATGGGGATTACTACATTAGAACAAAATTTGTACCTGGTAGAGATACCATCTCTGTAGACTGAATGTTAGAATCTTTCGCGCCTTACACCTTTAAAGAAGTGTCGGGAAAGGAATAGAAGCTTTAATGTGTGTAGGCTTGTGGACCTAGCCTTGTTTATATAGTTTAGAGGGTTAGGGAGTTTGAAACTCATCAAAACTCTTTTTTACTTAGGCTCCACATGAATTTGACAATCCTCGTCTAATTAAAACATTGTGTGTGTGACACAGTTGTAGTGCACCACCTCTTAAATGATTTTAGATCAATCACAACTGATTGGGGTCCACTGGTGCCCTGATGACATTATCTAACCCTCAGTGAGATCCATACTATTGATCAATAAGGCTCACTTAATAGAAATTCTTACATTCTTCCACTTGGCCCATATTGATAAATGTTAATGATTAATTTTGAAAACATGTTTTAATTTTGAAGAAAGTATATAAACGGTTAACCAATGTAATTATTGAATAATATGAGCAACGCTTCTACAATATGGTCTATCAAGACTACTAAATCGGATTACGGTAGTCTTCACAATATTTAATTTAGGTAAAGTGAGACTAAGCATGATCACAAATACCACCAGTCTTAGTGACATAGATCAGGAAGTAGGAAGTGTGGTATAAGAATTACATACGTAGTGTGATCACATGTGCCTATCCTTAATAAGTCCAGGAACTTTCGCATGTCTCCAATGAAACATGACTTTAATTCTACTTACTCATTATAAATTACGCATGTATGAAGATAAGCAAAAATTAATTCAATGATAAACCCCCTACAATCCAAATCCAAGCATCTTGAATTAAAGGGTGGATTCACACTATCTCCTCCAAGTGGGTCCCATAATCGGTCCATATGGGGTCCAATAGCTACGCCCTCTCAGAGTTGGAATTGTGGCACACTGCCGTTCTTCCCCTTGTGAGAAAGCTCCAGGTTATCAAGTGGCTTAAACCTTCCACAAGTCGGATAAAAATGAATGTGGATGGTTCGGCTAGGGGCAACCCGGGCATGGCTGGTGGCGGTGGCATTTGTAGAGGTGAGAAATGGGAGTTCATCTTCAGCTTCTAAGCCGGCTACAGGGTGGTGTCCAATACTAGAGCAGAAATCAGGGCCATCCACGACAAGTTACTCCAATGTTTCAGCAGGGGCTTCACTAAATCAATCATTGAATCTGATTCGTTGCTAGTGATCAGCTTCCTGTAACGACCCGTAAATTTTCCTTACAAGGGCTCGAGTATCACCTCGACCAGAAATCACTTAGGATTAAATCCTTTAGAAATTTAACAAAGTTAACTAAGTGCTAAACTATATTAGCCATGAAATCCGTTAGAATCGCTTTAAATACGATCTGCAAGACCCAAAACTTGTAGAATCATTGACGCTAGGTTACCCTAAAGTCTAGGATTAAACTCATTACCCGACTGCTTCTAGGAACAATTGAAACTCCGTATTAGGTCTAGACCGCACATCGGAAGTCCGATTAACACGAAGTTAAGGAACTAGGACTGCCTCGCTGGGCTCGACAACCATCTCAGAAATCAAGTCCAGACAATGTCCCACGACCATTCGATCACGTCCGGAGCGAGGGAGTGTGAAAACCACTCTTTCCTTTACAAAATAAATATCTTGAATAGTGATCTGGCACCATTCGGTTGCGGATCAGTATTAAGCAACCAGACCGTCAGAATCAGACCAAATTACACCCTCGGATCAGGAAAAATTTCAGGAACATTTACATGTACTTGGAATTTCGGATCGTGGCCCACTGACCGTTGAACTGAAAGTGGTCCGCCCCGTGTGATCTGGGAATCCGATTGAGTCAAAAACGTAATCCCACGTAGATCCATGAGTTGTGAACTTAAGTCTGACGTTTGGCTCAAGGAGGGCCGCCAGAAACACTCTTTTGAGCTGGAAAAGCGCCGAATTGCTTATAATAGTCGTACCTCTTGAACCGGAGTCTATTCCGGGGAGGTTTTAGGTTATATAAGGGCCTTAGAATAGCCCTCTCACAGCCATACGAATTTGGGATAAAACCCTAGAGAGAGAGAGAGGAAAAGAGAGAGAAAGCTTAGGAGAAGTGGGAGAATCTTCCTCCTACTGTTGCAAATCACCCCACGGGCTGCATCGCCTCTTTCCAGGCGCTTTCCCGGCGATATCAACTCCGTTTTAAGGTGAGAAACCCTAACCCTAGATCTGATTTGAGGTGTATAGGCTATAGGTTGTGAAATAGCTAACCGATTTCACTCTTTAGGCTAGAAAACTCCCGAATACGGAAGCTCATCCAACCTTGCTGATTCGTTGAGATTCCAAGAGGCAAGGTGAGGACTTTAGGTGTATAGGTTGCGGTTTTCAACGCTTTCAATGTCAGATAATGGTAGATTCATGATCTGCATGCAATTGCACATGTACAAAGTGCTTTCCGTTTTCTGTTTCGATTAGAATTGTAGAATTTGGAATTTCACATACTCTAGGTATTCGTATAAAATACCGTATACGTATTTTTTATGGAAATGTGTTTGACATGTTTAATTGTCGTATGGATATATGATGTATGGATAAAATACTCATTTGGCGAAAGGGTTCGCCTAAATACATGTTTACTAATATACACCATGTATGTAGAAATACGGTATTGTAAGAAGTACCGTATACGTGTATATTTTAGCGATGTGTTTGTTATGATTAATTGTTGTATAAATATATTATGTGCGTATAAATTAATTGCTTGGCGAAAAGAATCGCCGTATTACAAGTTCCCTTGTAAACACTATGTATGTTGAAATTGGGTATCCTAGAAAATACCCTATACGTATAAAATTTGCTGATGAAATTGTCATGATTAGTTGCTGTATGAATATGATGTATACATATAAAATACTAGTTTGGTGAAGGGACAGCCCTAGTGCACTTTCCTCTAACATACGTCATGTATGTTGAAAAAGTGCATTTCAAGTGTTTGTAAAAATTGCTTGTGAATGTAAGTGCTTAAGTGTTAGAACCTTAGGTAGGTACTGAGATGGGATTCTCAACTACCTTAGAGCCACATATGATACCCTCCATGTGGTTATTTACTCCAACCACTCACCTATGAAATATATGTATTTGTATCCCTATTTGTATAGTGCTTTACAACATGCTTTTGAACATGCTTTGTAACTTGTTTATTAATATGCTTTATGACATGCTTTATAACATGATTGCTAGCGTTCCTGAATTACCTTGTTTATCATACTGCACTTCACATGTTATGGTTAGGAATTGATTGAGCTTGGGACTATGTCCATAGTCTAGGCATCCGATATCAGACTTGGTGTGGTTGAGATTCGTTTCGCCACACATGATGTGTTGGCGAACCCCTGTCGTACTTCGGTTGGCGATAGTGGTTGGCCACACAAGGTGCTTCTGCGCTTCATATCGCCCAACTTGTTGTGCGCTCGAGCCAGCCGAACACGTCAAGTAACCCGTGTGTCTTATGTATGTTCACCATGTTTGGTCGCTAATGTTTGAACCTAGGGTACCAAACTTACCAGTGAAAATCCTATTAACCATGGTACTTCGATCCGCTAAGACTCATGAGCCGGGCATGGTGGTATAGGACACCGTGGTCGAGCTGTCGGCCTCGCTGGGGCTACGTGCCTCCCGTAGTGACCAGTGAGCAACTTAACTCGTGAGCCGATTATGGTGGTATGGGACACTATATTCGCGCTGTCGGCCTACATTGATAAGGTGATGGGGGAGTGGTGCAACCTTTGTGCATAACAGCCCTGACAGCCCTTTATAGTGACCGCGAGCATATTCTGAAGTCGCAGTGCGCCTTAAGGTTCGCCGCGATATATAGAGTATGAACTAGGCCTGTTTCTGTATAGTGATGAATCGTTTAAGGGGTGATGGGGAGTGGTGCAACCTTTGTGCGTAATGCCACGACATGTCCTGCTGCAGTGACCTAGAAAACACACCATCGTCTCGATATTAACTAGGATCGACGACCTTAGAATGGATCATGTTTGGGAATGATACAAGGAGGTACCTTAGTTTCCCAACCCTGCGTTTTTTGAAATGGATTAATTAAAAACTCGGTAATCATGCTCATCATGCATCGCATGTGCCTGGAAGATGTGGAGCACTGTGGGATGTAAGCATGCCGCGAACGTGAGATGGTGTCGCATGAGGGAGTATGTCGGTGAGGGCATCCATCATACCTGCATTCATACTTGCATTAATCAGAGTAACTAGGAGTGTTTGATTTACTGCTTTATCATTACTGCTTGACTATATTGATAACATGATAACTTATGCCTTATTGTTCCACTGAGTTAGAAACTCACTCCCACGTTACGGGACGGTGTTGCGCACACCAACCAGACTCTGTCTCAGGTTTAGGCGAGCCGACGACTCTGGAGGCGGAGCCTGATTATGACGAGGACCAGGAGGAGTTCTCGTATATGCAGTTCTCTGGCGGATTCGACTAGGTTACCGGGACCGATGGGTTTTACAGGGATTGTACCTAGTTTATTTTTGACATTTTGATTATAAACAGACATGTATATGGTGACTCAGATGGATTCATACTTTGGAGAATGAAACGTTTATTTTTGTTTCTTTACATACATATATATACAGTTCAGTCTTCCGCTTGCTTTGATACAATTGATCTGGAGTATGAATTACTATTTTGGTCTAATCTCATTCATGTTTATTGCTCTAACACAGACAACATTCAAACATCATTAAATATGTTGCATAAGTGATGCGTTGGAACTCGGGAGTTGAGTTACACTCGACCCCCGATTTTCAGGGCGTTACACTTCCTGTCACGAAAAATCCAACCAGGTTGGAAATGGAATTATTGGCTATCCAGGATTAATGGGTTGTAGAAAAATGGGGAAGTTAAATTCCAGCACACCTTGAGGGAGGGGAATGAGCCGGCAGATAGGTTGGCCAGATTGGGTAGCGGTCGCAATCATCCGTGCTGATCGACGCCACCACTGACCTTCCTAGAGAAGTTAGGGGACTGATTTTTCTTGACAGGGTGGGTCTAAGCACTCTCAAGAGCTAGCCCTCTCTCTCTCTCTCTCCCCCCCCCCCTCTGAGGCATTCTTCAAATTTTCAATCTTATGATAGGTTTCGGCTAGGCCTTTTTATTCCTTCGGAACCCAAATATAAATCAGTTTGTAAAGCCTTCTTAGTAATGAAAAATTTTCAAGGCCTCTGTTTGCTCTGCCCCTTAAAAAAAAAAAAACTTTATACTAGAATTATCAAAAATTTACAAACAAGATCTCTTTAATGTTTATGAAAATAAAGATCTTACTCAACTCCCACTAGCTGAATACATCTGTGAGATCAATAACTCCCATGCATGTCACATGCTCTTGAAATATCGTGATAAGGAGTCCTTTGAATTGAAATTGTAATTAGTTATCAAATGTATTTTCGAGTGGTTTTGAAGGTTCTGATTTTTCTAAGGCAAGTCCAGCTACAGCACCCCAAGTCCAGCTACGGCACCCCAAGACTATCTCTATGGACTCTTTCCATTAAACATAATTTGACTTAGTTAAGGCAGGAACATGATGCATTTGAATTGAAATTGTAACTAGTTATCAAATGTACTCACATTAGTAAGTTCATTTAATTTAAACTATTCAAGAATAAAGCTGAATATCAACAAAGTTACTCATTCAAATGATGGGGACTTCAATTGAATTACCTAGGTTAAGGATGGGTCCAACCAATCAATCCTAGTAAGAATCGGTCACATCATCATCACTCCTCCTATGGAAGGTAGTAATGACATAGTGTTGAGATGTGGATCCACATCTGGGCAGCGTCACTCGACCAGTCGAGTGGGCTACTCGACTGGTTGAGTAGCCCATTCGACCAGTCGAGGGCTGGCTTGACTCAAAGTCCAGTGTGCTATGATTTTTTGGGTCCGTGGTGTTCGACCGGTCGAGGCCCATGCTCGACCAGTCGAGGGTCAGCTCGACCAATTGAGGCTACGCAGATTCTTGCGCGAATTTCACACGGATTGCGTAAATTTGAGGTGATTTTCGCAGAAGTGCGATAGAAAGTTGCCTAAATTATAAATAAGGATTCCTAGGACTTTTCTAGGGTATTCTAAGGTGTATGCAAATGATTTTTTCTATACATCCAAGGGCAAAAGATTAGTATATTGCTTGTAATCTCGTTTTCTTTATAGTGAAAGTTTGCACCCATGGTTTTTTTTTTTTTTTTTTTACCCTTGTTAAGGTTTTTTCATGTATATTTTATCTTGTGGTTAGTTGGAATGTTGTGATTCTATTTTTAGATTATTTTTCTTCCTGTTTATCATTTGTGGGTGAGACTGGAGATTGGATCTCGGTTCACTGTGTGGCGTGCTGTGCAACAACTGGTATCAAAGCTATTGGTTTAGTTCAAGTGGGAGCAATGACGGAAGAATGAAAGACTAGAATTGAGAAGTTTGATGGTTCAAACTTTGTCTTCTGGAAGATGCAGATGGAGGATTATCTGTATCAGAAGGACCTCTAAAAGGAAAAGAGAAGAAACCAGAGAAGATGACAGATGATAAATAATCTTTATTAGACCGGAAGGCTTTACGAACGATCCGACTCTCTTTGTCTAAGAGCGTCGCCTTCAATATATCCAAGGTGAAAACTAAAAAAGAATTAATGCATGCCCTAGCTACGATGTATGAGAAACCCTCAGCGTCCAACAAGGTTCATCTCATGAAACGGTTATTTAACATGAAGATGTCAGATGGTGGGAGCGTGGCTGAACATATAAACGAGTTCAATATAGTCACGAGACAGTTGAAATCCGTTGGCATTATTTTTAGGACGAGGTCAGGGCGTTATTGATCTTGTCTAGTTTGCTAGACAGTTGGGATGGTTTGGTGATTGTCGTGAGCAATTCTTCAGGGTCAACAAAACTGAAATTCGATGATATGGCCGATCTAATTCTCAGCGAAGAATCTAGAAGAAAGACATCGGGAGTTTCAGGAGATTTAGGGAATGCTCTAAACGTTGAAGGAAGAGAAAGATCGCTGAACAAATGAGGCAATAAATACGAACATTCTAAGCTGAGGAAGAAGTCCAAGGGATCGAAAGACAAAGATGGGTGTTGGCATTGCGGGAAGAAGGGGCACATGAAACGTGATTGCAGGGCGCTTAAGAAACGAGAAGGAAGCTCTCAAGGTGGGAAGGATTCAGTAAATCTATCTGAAGAGAGTGACACAGAGGCATTGATCTTGTCTCTTGATGTGAGGAATGAGTCTTGGATAGTGCTTCGTTTCATGCCACTTCGTGTAAGGAAGTTCTGCGTGATTATGCGTCAGGTGACTTCGGGAGAGTCTACCTGGGTGATGATGAGCCGTGTAGTATTGTTGGAAATGGAATGTTCGTATAAGTCAGAAAGACGAAACAGTTTTAAAATTGAAGGATGTCAGAAATGTACCAAGTTTGAAATAGAATTTGATCTCAGAGGGATAGTTGGCCGATACCGGATATGTGACGACATTCACTAGTGATTCCTGGAAGATCACAAAAGGTGCCTTGATGAAAGCTTGAGGCAAGAAGGAAGGTACTTTGTACGTGACTTCATGATCGTATAGTTCACTCGCAGTCGTATCAACTGGAGTGAATGGTTAGTTATGATATCAAAGGTTGGGACATATGAGTGAGAAATGGATGAAATTGCTATTGTCAAAAGGGAAGCTACCAGGGCTAAAGTTTATTGACTTGAAATTCTGCAAGGACTATGTGTATGGCAAGCAGAAGAGGGTAAGTTTCAAGAAAACAGGACGCGCTCTAAAGACACATCTATTGGAGCTTGTACACACTGATGTGTGGGGATCGGCACGGGTATCATCTCTTGGTGGCTCACGTTATTTCGTTTCTTTTATTGATGATGCTAGTAGAAAATTGTGGGTCTATTTCTTAAAGCATAAATCTGATGTATTTGATGTATTTAAGAAGTAGAAAGTTATAGTAGAAAACGAGACAGGTAAAACAGTAAAACGTCTCAGATCAGATAATGGGGAAGAGTACTGTGATAGGAGGTTTGAGGAGTATTGTGCAGCAAATGGAATCAAACATCAGAAAATGATTCTAGGGACACCACCATCCTTGAGAGCGCCAGGAGCATGAGGTTACATGCAGGGTTGCTGAAGACGTTTTGGGCAGATGCTGTGAATATTGCCACATATCTCATCAATAGAAGTCCCTCATCACTATTGGATGGTGGGCTACCAGAAGAAACGTGGATTGAGAAAGAAGTGAATCTTATTTTAAATGTCATCACCATCTCTCTTGAATATTCCGGAGTCTTCCGGAAACTTCCAGACATTTCTGAAAAATTCTAGAATTCTCTAGAATCTTCCAGAAACTTCTAGAGTTTGATGGAGTTTTCTTTACTCTTCTAGAATGTTCTGAATTATGCTAGAACATTCCGGACTATGCTAGAACCTTCCAGATTCTCTTAGAATGTTTCGGAATATAATAGAACTTTATAGGATATTTGGAAGCTTCTAGAACTCTTTAGAGTTATATTGATTCTAGAACCTTGCATAGCTCCCTATAAATATGGGGAGATCCTCATTATGTATACACACAAATACATTAACAAAAGAGTGAGTTCAAGAGTCAAAGCAAGGTGTCCAAGTAGTAAGAGTTCAAAAGAGTTTTTTCTTGTGTGTGAGAGTTGTCATTTAAGAGTGATAGTTTGTTAGTGTTGTAAAGCATACCCTTGTTGTGTACAAGTATTTGTAATAAATAAAATTACATTTACTTGTTGTGTTCAACTCTTCAATCTGGTATCAGAGTAAGGTTTGGTCAGGATCCGTTTTCTAAGGAGATCGTGCACAGTTTGGAGACTGTGAAGTCTGTTGACTTGCTTGGTAAAGGGAGTGATAATCACACCAAGACACGATAGCAGATCTTGTGAACACAACGAGCAGAGTTACGAGGCTTAACAACCACAACTATCAAAGTTGGAGGAGTCGCATTAAGTCCTACCTTGAAGGGCAGGACTTGTGGGAGGTTGTTAATGGGGATGAGATTATCCCACCTCCTAAGGAAAATGCTGAAGCACTCCGAAAGTGGAAGATTAAGGCCGGGAAGGCAATGTACGTGCTCAAGTCAACCATTGAGGATGAGTTGCTCGGGCAAATCAAGGATGACGACACACCCAAGATGGCATTAGACACCTTTGCATCACTGTTTTCAAAAACAAATGATGCTCGACTTCAATATTTAGAGAATGAGTTAATGTCCACCACCCAAGGAGATAAGTCTATATGCGAATACTTTACAAAAGTAAAGGATTTATGCTGAAAAATTTCAGAATTGAATCCTAAAGAAAATATTCATGAGGAAATAATGAGGAGGATCATTATACATGGGTTGAAGCCCGAGTATAATGCCTTTATCACGGCAATACGAGGTTAGCCTACTCAACCTACTCTCATAGAATTGGAGAATTTGTTGACCAATCAAGAAAGTTTATGCAAACAAATGGCTGGAGTGTCGATAAATAAGGAAGAGAAAGCACTTTACTGCAATAATAAAAAAGGCAGACATCGACAACAGAATAGAAAGGGCGAACAAAGTCAGCAGAACTTTGGAAAGTCCAAGAAGAGAGAAGAGCAAGGAAGAAGTCCTTGGACAGGGAGTTCAATCCGACAACAACACTAATAAACGACGATCCTTCGTATCTCAAAGGTATGATATAGAGTGTTTCAATTGCGGCAAGAAAGGTCATTTTGTAAAAAATTGTTGGTTTAAGAAAACATCTGCCGAAGGTAACTTAGTGAGTTCTAGAAATCACCAAGAAGACAATAAAGATGACTGAGACTTTCAGGCATCCTTAGCAAAGTCTGAATCCATCAAAGGAGATTGTTCAGAGAAGGAGATAGATTTTGATGAGCCACTCAAGCAGTCTAACACAGTCACTGACGAAGTAGCTGCTTCCTCAATAGTGACAGAGACTGGTGAAATAGCCCTTGCCACAGTTTTCAATCAAGCAGCTATCAACTACAGTGATGATTGGATCGTTGATTTAGGGTGATCAAATTACATGACAGGTGATAAGAAGAAACTGTCAAGTTTATCCGCCTACAAAGGAGATCGTGTGGTGGTAACAGCTAATAATTCAAGGTCGCCGATAACTCACGTATGTACGACTACTATCACACCTCTATTTAGCCCTAATCAAGTAAAATTGCAAGATGTTTATCACGTGCTAGAGATGAGGAAAAAATTGTTGTCAGTATCACGACTGACATCTTCTGGTAATTATGTGGTATTTGGACCGGAGGATGTTAAGGTGTACCGAAACCTTAAACCGTTAGGTACACCCATCATGGAAGGACGATGCTTGGAGTCAATCTACGTAATGTCAGCTGAATCATCTTATGTAAATAAGACTCAGAAAAATGAGACTGTAGATCTCTGGCATGCACGTTTAGGGCACGTGAGTTATCATAAACTGAAGATAATGATGAAAAAGGCTATGCTCAAAGGTCTTCCCCAGCTGGATGTTCGAGAAGATATAATTTGTGCAGGGTGTTAATATGGCAAAGCACACCAATTGCCATATGAAGAATCAAAGTTTGGAGCTAAAGAACCCTTGGAGCTTGTCCACTCAGACGTGTTTGGACGAGTAAAACAGGCATCGGTTAGTGGCATGCATTACATGGTGACCTTCATTGACGACTTCTCAAGGTACGTTTGAGTTTACTTCATGAAAGAGAAGTCAGAAACTTTATTAAAATTTAAAGAATTTCAGGAGAAGGTCGAAAGTGAGTTCGATAGAAGGATCCGATGCTTGCGAACGGATAATGGCGGAGAGTATACGTCGAAAGAGTTCTCAAATTATCTAAAGGAGTGTAGAATCCGATGACAATTGACTTGTTCGGGCATTCCACAACAAAATGGCGTTGCTGAAAGAAAAAATCGTCACCTTGCAGAGATATGTCGCAGCATGCTACATGCTAAGAATGTTCCCAGCCGATTCTAGGCAGAGTGCATGCAAACGACAGCTCATATGATCAATAGGCTACCACAAACAAAACTAGGTTTTGTCTCACCCTTCGAAAAGCTATGGAACATAAAGCCCAAGGTGAGTTACTTCCGAGTCTTCGGAAGTGTATGCTATATGTTTGTGCCTGATCACTTGCATAACAAGTTCGATAAGAAGGCAATTCGTTGCATCTTTTTGGGCTATAGCAGTGAAAAGAAAGGGTGGAAATGTTGCAATCCTGCAACTGGTCGGTGCTACACATTGAGGAATGTTGTCTTTGATGAAGCCTCATCATGGTGGTCGTCACTGAAGGAGGAGCTGTCAAACTCTCAAGACTTAGAAGATGGGGGAGACAATGGAAGGAGAAGAATCTCCTAGTTCAACTAAGGAGTTGACGCCTACAGTGGGAGATGGTGAGCAAGTGCCTAATCTATCTGGAACACCAGATAACTCTATGAGTCCATGAAAAACTGGAGTACATCAAAGTAGTCCAGAAGAGCTTCGCCCAAGTCAACAGGAGGTTGCGGTAGACAACCCACCACTTAGGAGGTCGACTAGACAGAAAAAGCCTAACCCAAGATACGTGGATGCTGCCTTAGCAGAAGAAGAGACCGTGAAAAAGCCAACGACAATTGAAGAAGCATCCCGAGACATAGAATGACAGAAGGCGATGGAAGAAGAGATTAAGGCATTGAACCAAAATCAGACTTGGAAATTAATTCCAAAACCCAAGGATGTGAAGACCGACAACCAGGTTGTAGACATACTCACGAAAGGACTTAGTAATGCTAAGTTCACCAAATTCAAAAAGTAACTTGGTATAATGACCAAGGTAGAATTGTGAGAGTTGGTGTTGAGGGGGAGTGTTAAATGTCATCACCACCTCTCTTGAATATTCCGGAGTCTTCCGGAAACTTTCAGACATTTTTGAAAAATTCTAGAATTCTCTACAATCTTCCGGAAACTTCTAGAGTTTGATGGAGTTTTCTTTACTCATCTGGAATGTTCCGGATTATGCTAGAATATTCTGGACTATACTAGAATCTTCCGGATTCTCTTAGAATGTTCCGGAATATAATAGAACTTTATAAGATATTTGGAAGCTTCTAGAACTCTTTAGAGTTATATTGATTCTAGAACCTTCCATAGCTCCCTATAAATATGGGGAGAGCCTCATTATGTATACACACAAATACATTAACAAAAGAGTGAGTTCAAGAGTCAAAGCAAGGTGTCCAAGTAGTAAGAGTTCAAAAGAGTTTTTTCTTCTGTGTGAGAGTTGTCATTTAAGAGTGATAGTTTTTTAGTGTTGTAAAGTATACCCTTGTTGTGTACAAGTATTTGTAATAAATAAAATTACATTACTTGTCGTGTTCAACTCTTCAATCTTGTACATCTCAAAGTGTTTGGTTGCACTTCATATGTTTACATTGATGCATAGCACAGAAACAAGCTGGATGCGAAGTCCTGAAAGTTCATGTTTATAGGCTATGGGCAACATAATTTTGGCTACCATTTTTAGGATACAGAAAACTAAAAATTCATCAGAAGTAAAGACGTAGTTTTTAATAAAAAAGTGATGCATAAGGATAGTGTGTAGCAAATTAAGGCCGAGAAGAAAGAATTCGTAGAGTTGGAAGAGTTACCGGACATGGGTGTTACAGTGCCACAGGATGAGCATGCATAGGAGCATTATGAGGTAGAGCCGCAGACACCGGTTGTGAGGTCTACTTGGGAGAGGAGACCTATGGTCTGATACTCACCCTCCTTACATTATCTACTACTGACAGATAATGGTGAACCAGAGTGTTTTGAAGAGGCATTACAGTCAGATACATGGGTTAAGTGGGAACAGGACATGGATGATAAGATGGACTCTCTTGAGTCTAACTCTACATAAGGGTAAGAAAGCTCTTCATAACAAGTGAGTTTACAGACTGAAGGAGGAGCATGATGGTTTGAAACGGTACAAGGCTAGTTGTGAAAGGGTTCCAACAAAAGGCAGGTATCGACTTCATTGAAATATTTTCACCAGTGGTGAAAATGTCTATGATTCGCATGGTCTTGAGTATAGTGGCTACAGAGGATTTACATTTAGAGCAGTTAGATGTAAAGACAACCTTTCTTCATAGGAACCTTGAAGAAGAGATATATATGCATCAGCCGACGGGGATACGTGGCACCAGGAAAAGAGAACAAGGTGTGTGACTGAAGAAGAGTTTATATGACCTGAAGCAGGCCCCGGCAGTGGAACAAGAAGTTCAATAGTTTCATGTCGGGAAACGGTTTTATGAGATGTCATGCAGACCACTGTTGCTATTTGAAGAAGTTTGATACGTCGTACATCATCCTTCTTCTGTACGTTGATGATATGCTTGTGGCTGGATCAAGCATGAAAGATATTTCAGATCTCAAAAGACAACTATCTAGAGAATTTTTCATGAAGGATTTATGAGCTACAAAATAAATCCTAGGCATGAGGATAAAGCGTGATATGGAAAATAAGAAATTAGTTTTGTTACAGGCAGAGTACATAGCCAAGATGCTTGATCGATTCAGTATGGGAGGTACTAAGCTGGTTAACACTCCATTAACCAACCACTTCAAGCTTTCTAAGGAGCAAGGTACAAAGACACAGGAGGAAGGAGACTACATGGCTAAAGTCCCATATGCGTCAGCTATTGGGAGTCTCATGTATGCTATGATGAGCACGAGGCCAACATTGCTCAAGCAGTGAGAGTTGTTCGTAGGTTCATGAACAACCCCTGGAAGGAACATTGGGAAGCTATGAAGTGGATCCTCAGATACTTGGTAGGTACGGTTGATGTAGGGTTGTGTTATGGAAGATTGGAAATCAAGCTACAAGGCTACGTAGATTCATATTTCGCAGGAGATCGATAGTAGAAGAAGCACTACAGGTTATGTCTTTACCCTAGGTAGTTTTGCAGTCGGTTGGATTTCTCAGTTACAGAAGATAGTATCTATCAGTACAACGGAAGCAGAATTTGTTGTAGTTACAGAAGCGTGCAAGGAGATGGTGTGGATGCAAGGTTTCATGAAAGAGTTGGGAAAGAAGCAAGCAGATTGCAAGTTGTATAGTGACAGTCAGATTGCAATACACTTGACTAAGAATTCAACCTTTCATTTAAGGACCAAGCATATTAACATTAGATATCACTTCATACGTTCGTTACTGGAAGACGGATCGATTGCTCTGGAGAAGATCCATATAAGTGAGAATCCTACGGATATACTAATCAAGGCGGTCACATGGGAGAAGCTGAATCTCTGTTCAGCTTTGATTGGTCTTCAGGCTTGAAGACGGGGAAGTGGTGTACTCCGGATGTAGAAGACGAAGAATTATGGCGATGTGTCTCCAAGTGGGAGATTGTTGAGATGTGGAGCCACATCTGGGTAGTGTCACTCGACCAATCGAGTGGGCTGCTCGACCGGTCGAGTGGCTCACTCGACCAGTTGAGGGCTGGCTCGACTTAAAGTCCAGCGTGCTATGATTTTTTGGGTCCGTGGTGCTCAACCAGTCGAGGCTATGCGGATTCTTGCGCGGATTTCACACGGACCGCGTAAATTTGAGGCGGTTTTCGCAGAGGTGCGATAGGAAGTTGCCTAAACTATAAATAGGGGTTCCTAGGGCTTTTCTAAGGTATTCTAAGGTGTATGTAAATGGTTTTTTCTATACATCGCCAAGGATAAAAGGTTAGTATATTTCTTGTAATCTCGTTTTCTTTATAGTGGAAGTTTGCACCCGTATTTTTTTAACCCTTGTTGGGGTTTTTCCACGTATATTATATCTTGTGGTTAGTTGGAATGCTGTGATTCTATTTCTAGATTATTTTTCTTCCTGTTTATCGTTTGTGGGTGAGACCGGAGATTGGATCTCGATTCACTGCGTTGTTGGCGTGCTATGCAATACATAGAAGTGACTCTCCTGAACATGAAGCTAAAAAATGTAAATCCAAGATACTCAACACTTATGGGTGAGATGAGTATCTCGGCCTTACATCACCAACATTGTTTACTCCATATCATTTATGTCCCTGTCAAACGATGAACGTCTGTATTTTCGTCACCGTTCGCATTGAATGTAAATGCATGCAACCACATGTAATCCTTTAACTTGAATCCCAATGTTGCAAGTTTGGATTCGTGAAAATCTTCACTAATTAAGCTCACTATGTGGTTAACACAACTAGATCTAATCTCATGAATTTGGATTTAGGATTGCGATTATAATCTTGCCCTCAATAGATTATATATAAATTAGTTTGATTTGGCTTAGTAAACAACTAAATTGGCCTACAAAAGACGGGGAGAAACAAAGGTGACAGGGAGAAACATAAGGTGAAACAAACAGTTAGGTTTCACTTCTTATCCCAATAATCCATGTCAGATACTAAAGGATGGGTAATATGCTCAAAACTGTGCCTAATCAGAACTATATCCATACGATCTATACAACATCTATGAGCATTCCAAATATGAGCTAAATATTCACAAGATGAACCCTCTAAATCGACAAATTAGATTGATTTAGATGAACATATAGATCTTGTATTAGGGTCCATGTAGATGGATGATCAGGATCTATTACCCAAAGTCCATTAGGGTCATTCTAGATTCCTAATCGTCCATTTAGTAAATGGTCCAGATGGGCTGCCCACACAAGATGGTTCAAATCTAACATATGATGCTTATATATCTTAAACTTTAAATGAGCAATGTCCCAATGACGGGCCTTAATAGGTTTTAACTTAGAAATGATATAGCAAAAGGGCACTTGCCAAATCGTGTGATCGTTAGACGACCACTATCAAAAGTGAACTTGCCCACTAGTGAGCTAGCCTAATAAAGAAATAAAGAAGGGGCCACTGGCTTCATTCATCTTTATTTTTTTAAAACCTAGTGTCGCAGGGATGAACGTGATGAGGATAACTACTCCGAATCCACGGAGCTTCTCTAGACTCCTCACAGAGACTTCTCGAATCCACGAGGAAAGAAAGCAGAAAATAGAAATAAATTCTAAGAAATTCAAAATTGATTAATTGATGACTAAAAATGAGTTCACAACCCTTTAAATAGGGGTACCAAGCAATGAGAAAGAAATCAGAATCAAACTACAACTAAAACTCCTAGAATCCGCGACTTACTATAAATAGTAAACTTAGTATTTATAGACGGTCGTGATGTCTACTAGTGCGCAAGGTTTTCGGCCAAAAATAGTAAGTATCCTATTTGGCTTCACCAAACCGTTCTCCTAATTATTCTAAGCTCTTTTCACGTTGTGTGCAACTCCTAAAGCCCGACGGATGAAGAGTTATAATCAAACTAAAACTTACTATTTATAGTAAAAATGAAATTAAAACAGGGAAACGACCATCGATCCAGGGGTATTTCGCAATTCTGGGTTGCGCAACCCAGCATAGCAAGTTTGGTTGGCTAAAGTAGCTCGTTCTACTCCAAAATCATATATTTTACGTCAGTAACTCATTTTGGATTGCGAGATACGCCCGATCTAAGGTCCAACGGTCCGGATCACTTCTGTCGTCAACCGGGCCTTTTCTGATCCATCTTAGCCATGAAACTGTCTGCGGCTCGCTCTAAATCACCTAGGCCCTCAAGGGGCTATCTACCGAAACAAGGGGCAAAACAGGGGGAAAACAACCTACTGTACAGTTTTCAATGAGAGAGAAAATGGAAAAACTATAACCCCAACTCCCCGTCTCTCCCCAGTCTCCCCAAAAATGATCTGCAACCGGTGGCTGTATCCAAGGATTCCAACCACTTGAATATACATTTGGTGGTCAGAACAATATCGTAAAAGAAACTCGATTCGACGATCCGTAGCCACGATTGTTGGTCTTAAAGTGACCCGTTTCAATGGTGATGGGAGGAAGAAACTACCATTAATGGATCCCAGTGACATTGCCTCATTACCGGAGAAGGCTCTGATGTTTGTCGAACTCCATGATTGTGGGCACACACAGATTTCTAGGGTTTGAAGAAACTACTCTGTCCGAATATCAATGGCTACCATTACTAGCATCAGCCACGGTAGCATCGACAAATGATTCAATATTAGGTGTGCCAAATTGGCGAAAGCTTCATGCCAATCAAGAATTACATGAGTTGCAAATCTATCATGGTAGTTAGCCTTGTAGAGAAAGCTATCCACCACTCACAACTACCAGTTTCAAAAGCCGATTGTAATGGTTGCCACAACCATTGTTAATGAAGGATAGCTATATGCAGAATTCCAATAAGATCACTATACATGTGACACAATTATAACACACCATCCCTTACACAATTTGAAACCAATCACAACTCAGTGGGTCTACTGATACCCGATCACATTATCCAACCCTCAGTGAGATCCAAACTGTTGATCATTAAGACCCACCTAATAGAATTTCTTACGGTGTGTACTGCTCCCACAATCATACATCCGGCGTGTGGATGAAATCATACCATTAATCACACTTCCAGTTTTGAATAAGTATTTGGACGGTCGCACACATAATGTTTAATACGATAAGGTTGAGGCGATGTCCACCACGTCGACATTAAGGTGGACCATCTAACCGACGTATGTGATGTCGTCGTTCCGTTCTCATCACGTGCCATGTTCTGACCGGTTCGTGATAGGTCCTCCTTAGGTCGACCAATCAGAGCAAGTCCCATGAATCCTCTCTTTCTATCACACGGTGTTTCCCATGTTTGCAACACGATTAAGATAGCGAAAATGGCCCACATAAGTATCTTCTCTTCTAAGTCTTACCAAGTCCCCTTACCTTTCAGTGGGCACGCGCAACGCGTTTTTTATAATAACTAAGACGGCTGAGATAAAGCATCATCATGCCGAAAAAGCATGCTACCTATCCATCTGCCCTAAAGACATTGACGCGAATTGCCTGTGACCCCGTTCAAATGAAGTTCCTGCGGTCGGAAGCTATTCGGATCCCAAAGAGATGCCTGTGACAAATCCACTCCGTCCATCAATTTATCATGATCACAATTGGATAAGATTCTAAAAATAAGTTAGATATGAAACTCAGGTGGACCATGCTACATGAAACAACGGGTATTGAAGCCCACCGTTGGGAACTTTATGTTCTTGTGGTCAGAGACTATTTGGGTCCCACAGAGATTCCTGTGAGAAATCCACTCCGTCCATAAGTTTCTCAATATAATAATAGGACAGGAAGCTAGAATTACGAAAGATCCATAACTCATGTAGGCCACACCACATGAAACAACGGGGATTGAATGCTCACCGTTGGGAACTTTAAGGGGCCACAAAAGTTTTGGATAGGATAGATATTTGTGCCTACGGTTTATCCTAGTGGTACTAACCTTAGGAACAGTTTGGATGACATATATAAACATCATGGCCAACTCCCAAGAAAGTTTCAATAGTGGACGTCTCTATAGTCAATGTTTCATGTGTATGGACAACCTGAGTTTTGGACCTCTTTAATTTTTAGACTCCTGTGCTACCGTGACATTTAGAAACTGATGGACGGAGTGGATTTCTCATGGGAATTTCTCTGGTCTCCACGTAGCTTCCGACCTAAAGACACTACGGTTGTTTTTGCGTCACGCAAGTGCAAGACTGGGAAGCGGATTGCGTACTGAGTAAATCAACAGGCAATACGATTTCCATTTGTGGGGGTGGGGCTAGACTCGCTGCGAACATGACCGGGCCCATAAATCAGGCCCGTCCACTCATCCCACCTTATATGAATGGTGTGGATGGCTTACATTTTCCTTGACAAACGATCGGCTTGAACGCTCACATCACACGTGCGACCGAAATTTGCCGCTATGCCCGGAACGAACCGTCATACAATTGCTCGCACATACATCAGTCAAAAGTCAAAGAAACTCCCTCCACAACCGACCAAAAATGCGTTTTTGAATTTATTTCACATCGTATGCTCTGCTTAATCCCATCTTCTTCTTCTTCAGATACATTTGCTGTATAGAGTCATAAATCAGACAGATTCAGACAACCTTCGTTCACACAGCTGGCTCCGTAGACTCGGCCATCAGTTCTCTACGGAGCCTATTCTGCGCACTTCCCCTCATATAACTTCCTTTATATTTCCACTTTGTTTTGGAAAGAACAGTCGCAACTTCCACCATCTCCACACTTCAGCTTCTTTTAACTCTCACTTTTCCTATGCAGTGCTCAAGCTACAGCTCCAATTTTCGACCATATGGCCCACATGAGAACTCCTCACCGTCCTATAGTGGCACCCATCAAGGTATCTCAGATGAGGATACGATCACCACCATCGAGACCAATCCTCCTAAAAGGCGGGCTGGACGGATGAAATTCCGTGAGACACGACATCCCGTCTACAAAGGTGTCCGGCAGAGGAATGGAGGGAAGTGGGTGTGCGAGATGCGGGAACCGTACAAGAAGTCGCGGATATGGCTTGGGACTTTCCCGACAGCTGAGATGGCTGCACGTGCCCATGATGTGGCCGCCATGGCCCTTAGAGGCCGATCAGCTTGTCTCAATTTCGCCGACTCTGCATGGCTTCTTCCTGTTCCCGCTTCTGGCAGTGTTAAAGACATTCAGAAAACTGCGGCTGAGGCTGCCGAAGCATTCCGTCCTTCGCAATCTCCCACCGAAGCATTCGGTCCTTCGAAATCTGTAATCAGTGGAAGGAATGATTCTGCAGACCCGGCGAAGTGTGTAAATCTTTCGCAACCGGAGAATGTGTTCTACATGGACGAGGAGGCCATTTTCGACATGCCAGGATTGCTTGTCAGCATGGCAGAGGGGCTGATGCTTTCTCCACCTCAATGTGTGCCATGGGATGATGGGGAAGCAGATACTGACTTGCCGCTATGGAGCTACTCTATTTGATCCAGAAGGGAGCAGATATTGAGGAAGGGGTGGGTCCCACCCTTTAGAGATGTGATATCCCACTTTGACTTGGGGTTGACTTTTTTTTACTATTTTTGAGGGCCACTAATTTTTGTTGATATTGGCCCAAAAATCTCCATCGAATGTAGCTATATATTAGAATTGTAATACTTTGATTCAACAGAAATGAAGCCTTGGTTCAAAAACCCAAAATCGACTTCCAACCCAGTCCGTTTGACCCGAAGATTCGGCTCAACTCAATTCAATATTTAATAATTAAGTTGTTGAGAATTTTGAATATTAATAGATATTTAATATGAGTATAGAAATTTGAATATAAGGATACGAGGTAGGGCAGGACGTGATGAGGTTGATCACCGTCTTCCTTGGTTGATAAATACCTTGAATTCATAAGGTGCTTTGGTATCCACAATAGAAAATCTCAAGTTCACGAGAAGAAACCAAATTTCTATGAAGTTTTTAATTGATAGATTAAATGAATCAATAAAAATGAGTTTAACACCATTTATATAATCCTAAACAAACCTTAAAAAATAATCAAAGAGTTCTAACCAAATAAGAAAAAATTTCCAAAAAACGTGTAAATTTTCGCTGTTTGTCGACCTGTCAAGTCGATGGGTCGAAACAAGGAAAAAGTATCCGGAGATTTAAATAAGAAATTATGTGATTTTCAACCTATCGACCCATTCTGTCGGCCCATCAAATAGTATTTTGACCTGTTGAATAAACCTGTAAATAGGATTTCGACATGTATAAACTAACAGAAATCAACCAGTAAGCAATCTAGAATTGTAACGACCTGAAAAATTCCGTACATTGGGTCGAGTACCACCTCGACCAGAAATCACATAGGATTAAATCCTTTAGAAATTTAACAAAGTTAACTAAGTACTAAACTCAATTAAATATGAAATCCGTTAGGATCGCTTTAAATACGATCTGCAAGACCCAAACCTTGCAGAATCATTGACGCTAGGTTACCCTAAAGTTTAGAACCAAACTCATTCCCCGTCTGCTTCGGGAGTGAAACGAAACTTCGTAGACAGTCTAGATCGCACCTCGGGATTCCGATTAACCCGAAGTTAAGGAACTAGGACCGCCCACCGGGCTTAACAATCATCTCAAAATCAGCCTTATCCAATATTCCACGGCCATTCGTTTCGAATCGGAGCGTGGTAGTGTGAAAAACACTATTCACAAGCCGAAATAAATATCTCGGAATAGTGATCTCGCATCGTTCGTTGACGTGGCGTCAAGATAAACCCGACCGTCGAATCGAGACCAAATTACACCCTCGGATTAAGAAAAATTTCAAGAACATTTACATGTACTCGAATTTCGATCGTGGCCCACTGACCGTCGAACTGAAAGTGGTCCGCCACGTGCGATCTACGTATCCGAATGAGTCAAAAACGTAATCCCACGTAGATCCGTTGGTGGTGAGCTTAAGTCTGACGTTTGGTTCAAAGAGGCCTACCAGAACTCCCTTTTGAGCCGGAAAAGCGCCGAATATCCTATATAAGCAATACCCCATGAACCTAAGTCTATTCTCGTAATGTTTGAGGCTATAAAAGGGGCTTAGAGCAGCCCCTCTCACAGCCATACGAATTTAGGGAGAAACCCTAGAAGGAGAGAGAGAAAAGAGAGGGAAGAACTTGGAGATCGTTGCCGATCTTCCTCCACTTGCACCGGATTGCTACACGGCCTACACCGCCTTATTCTCGGCGTTCTCCCGGTGTTTTCCGCCTCATTTGAAGGTAAGAAAACCTAACCCTAGGTCCGATTTGTGGTGGAATCGAAGTGGGGTGTATACGACTAACCGATTCCGCTCTTTAGGCTAGAAATCGGCCGTAGACGGAAGATCCATCACCCTTCTTGCCGATTTATTCCGTTTCCAAAGGCAAAGGTGAGGACTTTAAGCTTATAAGTTACGGTTTTCAACGCTTTCAATGTCAGATAATGGTAGATTCATGATCTGCTTGTAATTGCACATGTACAAAGTGCCTTCCGTTTCCTGTTTTGATTAACGGTGTGAAATATGGAATTTCACATATTCTAGGTATACGTATAAATACCGTATATGTATTTTTCTTGGATAAATGTTTGACATGTTTATTTAATGTATGATTATATGCTATATGAATAAAATGCTAGTTTGGCGAAAGGAATCGCTAAAATATATGTTCCTTTGTAAATGTGCCGTATGTTGAAAATACGTATTGAAGAAATACCGTATACGTATTTCTTTTGGAATAATGTTTGTCATATGTATTTAATGTATGATTATACAATACATGATTAAAATACTAGCTTGGCGAAAAGAATCGCCGAAATCTATCTTCCTTTGTAAACACTATGTATGTCGAAATTGGGTATACGTAGAAGTACCCTATACGTATAAAATTCGCCGATGTGTTTGCTATGTTTATTTTTGTATGAATATGTTGTATATGTATAAAATACTAGCTCGTAAATCGGGCAACCCTAGTACACCCTCCTCTAGCATACGTCATGTATGTTGAAGTAGTGTATTCCAAGTGTTGGCGAAATTACTTGCGAGTGTAAGTGTTTAAGTGTTAGAACCTTAGTAAGGTGCTGAGATGGGATTCTCCGCTACCTTAGAGTCATATATGACACTCTCCATGTGGTTGTTCACTCTAACCACTCACCTGAACTCTAGGCATTTGTGTCCCTATGTGTATAGTGCTTTATAACATGCTTCGTAACATGCTTGATAACATGCTTTTACAACATGCCTTATAAAATGCTTTACTTCATGTTTTATAATACATGCTTTGCCCTATGCTTTACTTCATGTTTCACAACCGATCGAGCTTGGGACTATGTTCGTAGTCCAGCATCCCAGACGTACTTGAAGATGTGGTTGGGGTTTCATTCCGCCACGCACGATGTGTTGGTGAACCCGTGTCGTACTTCGGTTGGCGATAGTGGTTGGCCACACGAGGTGCTTCTCGCGCCTCATATCGCCCAACTTGTTGTGCGCTCGAGCTAGCCGAACATGTCGCAAACCGTATGCCTTATGTATGTTCACCATGTTTGGTCGCTAATGCTTGAACCTAGGGTACCAAACTTACCAAAGTGAAAATCCCGTTAACCATGGTACCTCGATCCGTTAAGACTCATGAGCCGGGCATGGTGGTATGGGACACCGTGGTCGAGCCGTCGGCCTACGCCTGGGGCTACGTGCCTCCCGTAGTGACCAAAGGAGCAATTCAACTCGTGAGCCGATTATGGTGGTATGGGACACTATATTCGCGCCGTCGCCTTCGCCACACCGATAAGGTGATGGGGAGTGGTGCGGTCTTTGTGTGCACAAACACTGGCAGCCTTTGTAGAGACCGCGAGCATACTCGAAGTTGCAGCGTGCCTTAGGGTTCGCCGCGATATATAGAGTATGAACTAGGCCTCGTTTCTCGTATAGTTGTATCGTGATGAATCGTTTAAGGGGTGATGGGGGAGTGGTGCAACCTTTGTGCGTAATGCCCCCGGCAAATTCTGCAGTGACCTAGAAAATACACCATCGTCGATATTAACTAGGACTCGACGACCCTAGATTGGATCATGTTTGGATATGATACAAGGGAGGTACCTTAGTTTCCCAACCCCGCTTGTTTGAAATGAATTAATTAAAAACTTCAGTAATCATACTCATCATGCATCGCATGTGCCCGGAAGATGTGGAGCACCGTGGGATGTAAGCATGCGCGAACGTGAGATGGTGTCGCATGAGGGAGGGTGTGGTGAGGGCATCCATCATACCCGCATTCATACTTGCATTAATCGAGTAACTAGGAGTGTTTGATTTACCGCTTTATCATTACCGCTTGACCAGTATTGGTAACATGATAACTTATATCTTACTTGTTCCACGAGTTAGCTACTCACTCCCACGTTACGGGATGTTGCGCACACCAACCGGACTGCCTCGTTTAGGCGATCCTGGCTATTCTGGAGGCGGAGCCGATTACGACGAGGACCAGGAGGAGTTCTCGTATATGCGCCGGCGGCGGCTTCGACTAGGTCACGGGGATCGATGGGATTTACGGTTGTATTTAGTTATTTTGACATTTTGTTTATTACACGTACATGTATATTGTGACTCGAGAAGGATTCATACTCGGATGATGAATCATTTATTTTGTTTCTCTACATATATATATATACGATCGGTCTTCCGCTTGCTTTTTATACAACGGATCTGGAGTATGAATTATCGCTTTGGTATAATCTCATTCATGTTTATTGCGCTAACTCGGACAACATTTAACCATCATCGTGTATGTTGCATAAGTGATGCGTTGGAACTCGGGAGTCGAGTTCATACTCGACCCCCATTTTCGTATGCGTTACAAGTTGGTATCGAGCATGATTTTGATTAAACCGGACTCGAGTTATGTTCCCACTACGTACGCCGACGCATTACACTTAGGAGGGTGCGCAAAATCTAAAGAACAGTCTTGGGTCTCCCGATTTTCGCCGTCGGCGAAGTTCATTGCAAATGGACAGTTTGATCGAGTGCGTACTCGATCCCAACCACATTTATGGATCCCAAATCACTCCTAGACCGTCTATTGACGTGTCCAGGTCACAATCCCCCAAAGGTTAGTCGTTAAAAATCAGGAAAAATCTGATTTGATCAGAAACTTACCGGAACTGACCGTTTTGGGCACCAAACTGAGTCCGTGGGCCCCCACGATAAATCTAACAACAATTTGGACCAAGCCAGGGTGCATTTGGCACCCTGGGAGTCTGGTGAACAAGACCAGACCGCGGCAGCGCGGCTCCGGCCAAGCCCGACCGCGGCGCCACACGCGGCACATGCCGGCGCGACCGCGCCCCCGTTGCTTTCCGGCGTGGTTCCACACGTGGGGTTGGTCGGCTGACCCCCTACCCCATGGCACGTGCCATTTTGGCCTTTGATTGGGTTTTAAGGGGCTGGAGCTCCCTTCTCTCCCATTTCCCCTCTTTTTCAAGCACCCCACCTCCATTTTCGATTTTTCTGAAAAACTATCCTCCAAACCTTCAATCCCTCTATTTTCTTCCATAACTCACACACCACTACCTCCTACAACAGCCCTAGCCTCTCCCTTTCCCCATTTCCTCAAGTTGAAGCTCTCATACTCCTCCTTGGAGCTCAAAAATTGGGTAAACTCCTAACCCATTCTATTTTCTTTGTTTCCTTCTTCATTTTCTACCTCTTGAGCTTCTTCCACACCTATTGGGTTGTTGATTGTGGAAGGTAAAAGAGGTCAGCCCTTTGTTTCCCATTTTGGAAAATTTCCATGGCTCTCCTTGGTGTGGTGGCCACCATTTTCTCCATTTCCTCCATCCTATCTTTCATGGGAAAGAGGAAAACCGCGGCCGATGACGCCGGCCCAAGTAGGCCAGCCCGTTCCCGAAGAAAATCTGATGTTGGGGCCGGCACAAGTACCGTGCGGGAGTTTAGGTCAAAGCGAGACCTGGATCCTGACCACCCCGCCAGGAATGCTTATCCAATAGGCATGGAATATGGGCGCTTCGCGGGCCGCAAGGTAGTGTTTGAAGCTCATGTGGATGAGGGGATGTTTGGCCTACACCCGATGATGGACCACTTGGTGGATATCGGGTGGAATCATATTTTTGAAGGCGAGTCTCCCGCATGTGAGCACACGGTTCGTGCCTTCTACGCTCACATCATAGACGCATCAATAGAGCCTCTTCAGTTTACTGTCTCTGTGAGAGGCATAAGGCGCACCATCACTGTGGACGAAGTGGCTCGAATCACGAAGATCCCGCTTGGTCAAGTACAGCCTAGTGATGACTTCTCTAGGAGTGCGCGGGAAAGGGATCGCCGCACGCGATTTCTCTGTGGTCGCCGGGTTACTTGGAAGCGAGGAAGTTGTATTGCGGCGACAAAGATGTCTGAAGACTTCCATTTGCTCCATCACATCTTCACATACAATGTATACCCACGGTGGGGTAACCGCACTGAATGTACTAGGGTGATGGTGGACTTTCTCGTACAAGATGGGACGCCGGGAAAACATATGCCTGCCCACATTCATCCTATCCCATATAGTTAATGTTGTTCGTTCGCCAGAACGATCTTTCGCTCCCATTTGGCCGACTGATCTGCAGGATGGCTCGTGATGTAGGCTACAGATTGAATATGGAGGATCTTGCACCGGTCCGAATCATAAATGAAGCGACACTTAGGAATATGAAGATCGGCCCCCAACAGCGGCAAGCCCGACTCGACGAGTCTGGAGATGAGTCGGATAGCGCCGGCGAAGAGAGTGTTGACCTCCAGGCTGACAGTGATGAGGAGCGCAGTGATGACATACAGGAAGAAGAACCAGAGGCTCAGGACACAGAGGAGAGTTCACCCCCTGCGGCTCAGGAGCAGGGTGTGGATCGAGATGTATCTGATGCGCGATTTACCCGTTTTGAGGAGAGGCAAGCCGCCCTGCAGCAAGAGGTTGGACAAGTTCGGGCTGAGATTGGACAGGTTCGGGCTGAGCTTGGTCAAGTTCGAACTAAACTTGAAGAGAATGAAGCCTACATGAAGAAGAATTTCAAGAAGATGTCCCGTATGATGAAGGCCATCCTGTGTCAGTGCGCAGATAAGAATGCTCCTCCTCCACCGCCTACTTCGGATGCTTAGTCATCCATATCGTTGTTTGTTGTGTTTGCTTTGGTTACCGCGATAGGCGGTTTGTGTTTTCGTTCTGATGATGTATTAGGTAGTAGAATGTTAGTGTTTGATGTGTGGATGTATTGGCTATAATGTAATTTCAGTCATGATTCATGTAAACTCTGTAGTTCATGTATTATGACAATTTTGAGTTAATGAAAAGCATATAGCCTCTTTTGTTTGATGATGTGTGGAATGCTTAAGTGCTTTATGGAGTGTATTATGTCAGTATCTCACAAATGTCAGTACTGTGTTGTATAGGGCATGCCGCGACACGATACGCGAGCACCGCACATCTCCTTTTGACCGGCTCCATGGACCGTACACCTTCTAGTAGTAGTGGTCCCACGGACCGTGGGTTGGGATCCGATCGCCCCCTCCGGTCCCTACGGCGGGTTGCCACCATACACGCCCTGGTCCGTGAGCGCTCCGCCATCATCGTCGCGCAAGATGACTCCCGTGCTCGCTCCGCCGACCGATAGGTTTGAGTACCGATGATGATGATGCATCGAGCAGATGCAAAGAAGAAGAGATGCAAAGCAGAAGCAGCAGAGATGCAAAGCCGGCCAGCAGTGAAGAGACAGCAGAGCAAGATCGGCTGCTTATGGCCACTATCGCCGAGGCCTTGTCCCGTGGTGGTAGTGCGACTCCACCTACGACTCCCGTTTGTCTGCCGGCACCCCGAGCCTCCCGCTCGGTGTGAGGATGTGCCCTCGCCTCCACCCGTGGTGCCTCCTACGGAGATGTCGGCACGCGCGGGTCTACTCGAGCGGTTTCGGCGCTTGAGGCCTCCTTCGTTCATGGGCACTCATAGGCCCGAGGAGTGCGCAGTTTTGCTTCGACCGCATCTCGAAGATGCTTCGGATCTTTGCATTGCTCGAGGCGAGCGGTGAGAGCGGCCGCCTTCATGTTTGAGAGGGAGGCGAGTTTATGGTGGGGCAAGGTGTGTTGCGGTGCAGCCGCAGCCAGACTACGTATGGACCCGGGAGGCGTTTGAGTTCGGTTGCCATGAGAAATACTACCCGCCGACTTACCGACATGAGCGGGAGGACGAGTTCCGCGCCTCAGGCAGGGAGGCATGACCATTACAGAGTACGAGCACCGCTTCACCGAGTTGGGCCGCTTTGTCCCGACTATACTAGTGGACGAGCAGATGCGGATGCGTCGATTTTCATTGGGCTTGCGACCGGAGATACGGTCGAAGATATGCTGCCTCACCATACCTACATATGCAGCACTGGTTCACATGTCTATGACGGCAGAGCAGATGTGGACCGGTGGCCCGATCACGTAGCACTATGGTTGCGAGGCCACGACAGAGATACAGAGCAGGCCTATCCTAGGCAAGAGGCCTCGTGTTGACTCGCCTCCTAGGATCGCAGCCCCCGGGGCTCAGATGAGGCGCCCTATTGTGACCTGCACGTACTGCGGGAAACAGGGTCATCCTATCGGGAGTTGCTTCGCGCGGATGAAGGACAGTGGTTTCTCTCCGCCACAGATGATGGGCCGTTCTCGCCCACAGGCCATATCAGCTCCACCGCTACAGTACGGCCTCCTCGCACATCCTTCCTTCCGACCTCTCACGTGCGGACTTCGTGCCGCCACGGCCGACCCGGCTCCTCGGCCCGAACCGCCCAGCCAGCGGGCTCGCGTTCATACTCTCGTGGCCGAGGCACCCGAGACGTCGGTTCCGGCTCCGACCTCGCTTTCGAGGGTACGGCTTTTATTCACGACACTCCCGTCTCTTTATTGGTGGACACCGGGTCCACTACTTCTATTATTTCTTGTGGGGCGGTGAAGCGCCTATCTTTGCATACGATTCCCACTAAGGGAATGAGACTCACTACGGCTACGGGACTTGTTCGGATGTCACACGATTGTGCGAGGGTTGCTCGGTAGTCTTGGGTAGCAGCACAGTGCTCGTCGACCTCATTGTTGCTCCGCTGTGGCACTACGACGTTATCCTTGGCATGGATTGGCTCACCAGGATGAGGGCGGAGGTAGATTGCGACACTCGGATCGTGACGGCCTATGGACCTGACGGTACAGCTTTCACGTTCCCTGCGTGCAGTCAGTTGGCCCTGTCGAGTTGATTGTTATGTCTTTGCTTTGCTTGTGCCGACCGATGGTCCGACAAGCAGATAGTACGCCGGTGGTTCGAGACTTCGCAGCGTGTTTGAGACTATCCCGGTTTACCTCCTCGGCGTGAGATTGATTTTACGATAGATCTTACGCCCGGTGCGACGCCCATCTCGTTGCCTACTTATCGTATGCCTCCATGTGAGATGGAGGAACCGCGGACACGTTGATGTACTTGTAGAGAGAGGTTTTATCCGACCTAGTGTGTCTCCTTGGGGAGCACCCGTGTTGTTCGTGAAGAAGAAGGACGGTCGCTACGGCCAGTGTATTGATTACCGTAGGTTGACCAGTCACGGTGAAGAACAAGTATCCTTTGCCCAGATTGACGATCCGTTCGACGCCGAGAGGGGCGAAGTATTTCTCAAAGATTGATCTCCGCCGTTTACCACCGATTGCGTGTGAGAGAGGAGGACGTGCGTAAGACGGCCTTCGACGTGCTTTGGGCACTACGAGTTCTTAGTGATGTCGTTCGGTCGACGAACGCACCCGCCGTGTTCATGGATCCGATGAACCGGGTATTTCGGCCCTTCCTCTACCGATTCGTCATCGTCTTCATCGATGACATCTTGATATACTCCACGAGTGGGAGGAGCACGAGGAGCACTTGCGAGCGGTATTGGAGACACCGAAGAAGAACCAGCTTGTTTGCGCACATGCATACAAGAAGTGCGACTTCCGGGGAGGAAGTCAAGTTCCCGGGACATGTAGTGTCCAAGGATGGGATAGCAGATGGACCTTGCTAAGGTAGTCGCGGTTCAGATTGGCAGCACTGACCTATTACGAGGTGAGGAGTTTCCTTGGCTCCGGCCGGGTACTACGGACGTTTTATTCGGGATTTCTCGAAGATCGCTGTGCCCTTGTCTCACTCGACTCGAAAGGACCCGAAGTTCGCCCGGAATGAGAAGGCGGAGGCGCCTTTTAAGGAGCCGAAGGACAAGTTGACGTCCGCCCCGTGCTAGTATTGCCGCAGCAAGGGGTGAGATACACGGTGTATACCGACGCGTCTCGCGTTGGTTTGGGTTGTGTGTTGATGCGTAAAGATAGGGTGATATCGTATGCCTCGAGACAATTAAGGAAGCACGAGGAGAATTACCCTACACATGACTGACCTCAGAGTTGGCGGCGGTCATCTTTGCATTGAAGCTCGGAGACATTACCTCTATGGTGAGGAGTTCGAGCTTTTCTGCGACCACAAGAGCCTTAAATACATATTCACGCAAAGATTTGAATATGAGACAACCGATGGATGGAGACCTCAAGGACTTCAAGTTCGAGGTTTCCTACCATCCCGGCAAGGCGAACTCTTGTGCAGACGCGTGAGCCGCAAGAAGGCGATTGCATTTGCGGCACCGCCGATGATAGCCGAGTGATATGGTAGAGTTTGTGCGGGACTTCGAGCGAGAGACTCACCGTCGAGGAGCCATTTGAGTGTGTTGCGCACATTCGGGCGCGGCCACTTATCGACGACAGATTGTTGAGGCCCAAGAGGGCGATGCACGGTTGTCCGAGCTTCGAGAGCAAAGCAGGCGACGCCGTGGACTCCGAGTGGAGAGTTGGATCCGATGGGGGTTTACTGCCCGTGGCCGCCTATGTGTTCCAGATGTGCTCGACTTGAGACGCGAGCTTCTCGAGTCTCCCCATAATTCGAAGTTTGCGATGCATCCCGGTAGCACGAAGATGTACCAGGTGATATGAGACGGACGTCGGTGGGACAACATGAAGGCCCACATTGCTTTGAGTTTGTGTCTCGGTGTCCGACGTGCCACCAGTCAAGGCGTAACATCGCCGACCTCCCGGACCGCTTCACCATGCCTATAGCGGAGTGGAAGTGGGACTTCATCTCCATGGACTTCATATCGTGCTTGCCGAAGACGAGGAAGGGGCACGATTCCATTTGGGTGATTGTGGACCGGTTGACCAAATCGGCCCATTTCCTCCCTATCGAGTTACGAACTCGCAGACGAGCCGGCTAGACCGTATATCGTGGAGATCGTCCGTCCGCACGGAGTTCCTTTGGAGATTGTGTCGGACAGAGACACGCGGTTCACATCCATCTTCCGGACTCGTATCCGTGAGGCGATGGGTGTGAAGTTGAAGTTCAAGATCTGCGTTCATCCTCGACCGATGGGCGTACGTGAGCGAGTGAATCGATCTGGAGGATATGTTGCGAGCGTGTGTGTTGGACTTCAAGGACAAGGGACGACCGTCTTCCGTACGCGTAGATTCGCCTACAACAACAGCTTCCAGCGACGATTGGCATGGCGCCATATGAGGCTCTATATGGTCGACCTCAGTAGAGCACCGCACCGTTGGGCGTAGGTTGGAGAGCGTAGCCCGATTGGCCCGAGAGTTGGTGACAGCGACTACGCTGCAGAAGGTAGACATTATCGCGTCGATTACTCACGCGCAGAGCGCATGTGAAAGAGTTACGCCGATACGAGGCGGCGACCGCCGGAGTTCGAGGTTGGTGATCATGTGTTCCTTCTGGGTTTCCCCTATGAAGGAGTCCTTCGGTTTGGGAAGAAGGGGAAGCTCACACCGAGGTTCATCGGTCCATTTCGATATCTTGGATCGAGTGGGTGATGTGGCGTATCGTCTCGCCTTGCCTACACCACTGCTTCGTACATAACGTATTTCATGTATCTATGCCGAAGAAGTACGTTCTCGATCCTTCGCATATCATCGATGGGAGCAGAGCGCTTGAGCGAGGATGCGACGTATGAGTTGCGCCCCGACGCGCATCCTTGACAGAAGGAGCAGTGCTACCGCGTAGCAAGGTCATCCCACTTGTGAAGGTACTTTGGACACATCATTCGAGGAGGAAGCTACCCGGGAGACCGAGGCCGAAGTCGGGAAGAACTACCCTCGATTCTCGAGGAGTACGACAGTATAAATTTCGAGGACGAAATTTTTTTGTTTAAGGGGGTAGATTGTAATGACTGAAAAATTCCAGACATTGGGTCGAGTACCACCTCGACCGAAATCACATAGATTAAATCCTTTAGAAATTTAACAAAGTTAACTAAGTACTAAACTCAATTAAATATGAAATCCGTTAGATCGCTTTAAATACGATCTGCAAGACCCAAACCTTGCAGAATCATTGACGCTAGGTTACCCTAAAGTTTAGAACCAAACTCATTCCCGTCTCGCTCTCTGAGTGAAACGAAACTTCGTATTAGGTCTAGATCGCACCTCGGGATTCCGATTAACCCGAAGTTAAGGAACTAGGACCGCCCACCGGGCTTAACAATCATCTCAAAAATCGCCTTATCCGATATTCCACGGCCATTCGTTTCGAATCGGAGCGTGGTAGTGTGAAAAACACTATTCACAAGCCGAAATAAATATCCGGAATAGTGATCTCGGCATCGTTCGTTGACGCGTCGGATTAAGCAACCCGACCGTCGAATCGGACCAAATTACACCCTGGATTAAGAAAAATTTCAAGAACATTTACATGTACTCGAATTTACGATCGTGGCCCACTGACCGTCGAACTGAAAGTGGTCCGCCACGTGCGATCTACGTATCCGAATGAGTCAAAAACGTAATCCCACGTAGATCCGTTGGTGGTGAGCTTAAGTCTGACGTTTGGTTCAAAGAGGCCTACCAGAACTCCCTTTTGAGTGGAAAAGCGCCGAATATCCTATATAAGCGTGACTCCCATGAACCTAAGTCTATTCTCGTAATGTTTGAGGCTATAAAAGGGGCTTAGAGCAGCCTCTCTCACAAACCATACGAATTTAGGGAGAAACCCTAGAAGGAGAGAGAGAAAAGAGAGGGAAGAACTTGGAGATCGTTGCCGATCTTCCTCCACTTGCACCGGATTGCTACACGGCCTACACCGCCTTATTCTCGGCGTTCTCCCGGTGTTTTCCGCCTCATTTGAAGGTAAGAAAACCTAACCCTAGGTCTGATTTGTGGTGGAATCGAAGTGGGGTGTATACCGACTAACCGATTCCGCTCTTTAAAGTGTAAAATCGGCCGTAGACGGAAGATCCATCACCCTTGCTTGATTTATTCCGTTTCCAAAGGCAAAGGTGAGGACTTTAAGCTTATAAGTTACGGTTTTCAACGCTTTCAATGTCAGATAATGGTAGATTCATGATCTGCTTGCAATTGCATATGTACAAAGTGCCTTCCGTTTCCTGTTTTGATTAACGGTGTGAAATATGGAATTTCACATATTCTAGGTATACGTATAAATACCGTATATGTATTTTTCTTGGATAAATGTTTGACATGTTTATTTAATGTATGATTATATGCTATATGAATAAAATGCTAGTTTGGCGAAAGGAATCGCTAAAATATATGTTCCTTTGTAAATGTGCCGTATGTTGAAAATACGTATTGAAGAAATACCGTATACGTATTTCTTTGGAATAATGTTTGTCATATGTATTTAATGTATGATTATACAATACATGATTAAAATACTAGCTTGGCGAAAAGAATCGCCGAAATCTATCTTCCTTTGTAAACACTATGTATGTCGAAATTGGGTATACGTAGAAGTACCCTATACGTATAAAATTCGCCGATGTGTTTGCTATGTTTATTTGCTGTATGAATATGTTGTATATGTATAAAATACTAGCTCGGTAACGGGGCAACCCTAGTACACCCTCCTCTAGCATACGTCATGTATGTTGAAGTAGTGTATTCCAAGTGTTGGCGAAATTACTTGCGAGTGTAAGTGTTTAAGTGTTAGAACCTTAGTAAGGTGCTGAGATGGGATTCTCCGCTACCTTAGAGTCATATATGACACTCTCCATGTGGTTGTTCACTCTAACCACTCACCTGTGAACTCTAGGCATTTGTGTCCCTATGTGTATAGTGCTTTATAACATGCTTCGTAACATGCTTGATAACATGCTTTACAACATGCCTTATAAAATGCTTTACTTCATGTTTTATAATACATGCTTTGCCCTATGCTTTACTTCATGTTTCACAACTGACTGAGCTTGGGACTATGTTCGTAGTCCAGGCATCCGGTATCAGACTTGAAGATGTGGTTGGGGTTTCATTCCGCCACGCACGATGTGTTGGTGAACCCGTGTCGTACTTCGGTTGGCGATAGTGGTTGGCCACACGAGGTGCTTCTGCGCTCATATATCGCCCAACTTGTTGTGCGCTCGAGCTAGCCGAACATGTCGAGAAACCGTATGCCTTATGTATGTTCACCATGTTTGGTCGCTAATGCTTGAACCTGGGTACCAAACTTACCAGCTGAAAATCCGTTAACCATGGTACCTCGATCCGTTAAGACTCATGAGCCGGGCATGGTGGTATGGGACACCGTGGTCGAGGCCGTCGGCCTACGCCGGGGCTACGTGCCTCCCGTAGTGACCAAAGTGAGCAATTCAACTCGTGAGCCGATTATGGTGGTATGGGACACTATATTCGCGCCGTCGCCTACACCGATAAGGTGATGGGGAGTGGTGCGGTCTTTGTGTGCACACCTGCGCCAGCTTTGTAGTGACCGCGAGCATACTCACGAAGTTGCAGGCAAGTGCCTTAGGGTTCGCCGCGATATATAGAGTATGAACTAGGCTGTTTCGTATAGTTGTATCGTGATGAATCGTTTAAGGGGTGATGGGGAGTGGTGCAACCTTTGTGCGTAATGACCTGGCAGCTCTCTGCAGTGACCTAGAAAACACACCATCGTCGATATTAACTAGGATCGACGACCCTAGATTGGATCATGTTTGGATATGATACAAGGGAGGTACCTTAGTTTCCCAACCCCGTGCTTTTGAAATGAATTAATTAAAAACTTCGGTAATCATACTCATCATGCATCGCATGTGCCCGGAAGATGTGGAGCACTTGTGGGATGTAAGCATGCGCGAACGTGAGATGGTGTCGCATGAGGGAGGGTGTGGTGAGGGCATCCATCATACCTCGCATTCATACTTGCATTAATCGAGTAACTAGGAGTGTTTGATTTATCGCTTTATCATTACCGCTTGACCGTATTGGTAACATGATAACTTATATCTTCTTGTTCCACCGAGTTAGCTACTCACTCCCACGTTACGGGACGGTGTTGCGCACACCAACCGGACTCTGCTCGTGTTTAGGCGATCCGGCTATTCTGGAGGCGAGCCCGACACGACGAGGACCAGGAGGAGTTCTCGTATATGCAGCTTCGGGCCGGCGGCTTCGACTAGGTCACGGACCGATGGGATTTCTGAGATCAGTATTTAGTTATTTTGACATTTTGTTTATTACACGGACATGTATATTGTGACTCGAAGGATTCATACTCCGGATGATGAATCATTTATTTTGTTTCTCTACATATATATATATACGATCGCCTTCCGCTTGCTTTTTATACAACGGATCTGGAGTATGAATTCCGCTTTGGTATAATCTCATTCATGTTTATTGCGCTAACTCAGACAACATTTAACCATCATCGTGTATGTTGCATAAGTGATGCGTTGGAACTCGGGAGTCGAGTTCATACTCGACCCCCGATTTTCAGGGCGTTACAAGAATTTTCGGCGGAATTTTGACCTGTCAAACACAAGAGTCAACTAGTCGAATTATGTTGAATTTTTTTCAATTTCTCCTCGAGCTTGTTTCGATCCATGTGCGTTAAGAACGTGCTTGATCTTTGTCCTACATAGCTTATTGTATCCGTTTAAAAATGAAAATTGACTGAGTGACTCAGTTTGAGGTGACTGAGTCAGAGAGCTCACTCAATAAGTCTAGTTGAGTCGTATCAAGTTGAGCGTCTACGCGAGTTGTAGATGACTTGACTCAAAATCTTGTTAGTCAAGTTGATTTGACCAAGTTTTGGGGCAAGTGTAACACCCTGAAAATCGAAAGTCGAGCATAAACTCAACTCCCGAGTTCCAACGCATCACTTATGCAACAAAATGAATGATGATTGAATGTTGTCTGCATTAATGTAGTGAACATGAGTGAGATTAAGCTAAAACAACATATCATACTCCAGAGACAGTTAAATTGCAAGCGGAAGACTGTGATAGATATATAAAATATATAAACTGTGGTGAGTCTCCAGAGTGTGATAACATTACCAGGTTAAATAATTATAAGTATAGTTCCAAAATATACCAAATGTGTAAGGTCCTCTAGTCAACATCCTTGTAACCCCATCGATCAAGGCACGGCTTACATGAAGCCGCCAGAAAATAACATATACAAGAAAGTGTCCTCATCGTCGCAGAGGTCTGGCTCCGCCTCACAAGCATCGCCATCTGCAATCGGACAAAGTCTAGTGGGTGTTCGTAATACCATCCCGTAACGTGGGAGTGAGTAGCTAACTCAGTGGAACAATAAGGCACAGGTTAACATGTTATCAATATAGTCAAGCAGTAATGATAAAACAGTACAATCAAACACTCCTAACTACTCTTATTATTGCAAGTATGAATGCAGTCATGATGGATGCCCTCACCACACTCTCCCTCGTACGACACCATCTTACGTTCGCGGCATGCTTTCATCCCTCAATGCTTCACCTCTTCCAGGCACATGCAATGCATGATGAGCATGATTACCGAGTTTTTATTAGTCCATTTCAAACAGCAGGATTGAGAAACTAATGTACCTCCCTTATATCATTCCCAAACATGATCCATTCTAGGGTCGTCAGTCCTAGTTAATCTCACACGATGGTGTGTTTTCTAGGTCACTGCAAAGGCTGCCAGGGCTGTTACGCACAAAGGTTACACCACTCCCCCATCACCTCTTTAATGATTCATCACTATACAGAAACAGGCCTAGTTCATACTCTCTACACTGCGGCAAAACTCGTCGCCTCACCGCAAATTCAGAGTATGCTTGAGGTCACTACAAAGGGCTGCTAGGGCTGTTGCTCGCATTCGTTGCACCACTCCCCCATCACCTTATCAATGTAGGCCGACAGCACAAATATAGTGTCCCATACCACTATAATCGACTCATGAGTCTGGTTGCTCACTGGTCACTACGGGGAGGCACGTGGCCCCAGCGTAGGCCGACAGCTCGACCACGGTGTCCCATACCACCATGCCCGGCTCATGAGTCTTAACGGATCGAGGTACCATGGTTAAAAGGATTTCACTGGTAAGTTTGGTACCCTAGGTTCAAGCAGTGGCGTTCAAACATGGTGAACATACGTAAGACAGATCGGGTCGCTTGACGAGCTCGGCTAGTTCGAGCGCACAACAAGTTGAACGATATGAAGCGCACAAGCACTTCGTGTGGCCAACCACTATCGCCAACCGAAGTACGACTCGGGTTCGTCGAACACATCTCACGTGGCAAATGAAACTCAGCCACAAATTCGATCCCGTTACCGACTGCCTGGACTATACAATAACCCCAATCACATTCAATTTCAGATATTTAAAGCAGTAATGGATCAAAATTCAAATCATACAATCAAAGACTGATATTATCCGTTTAGGGCTGCCAGGGCTGTTGCACGCACTCATTGCTCCACTCCCCCATCACCCATGACGGATCATACAACGTAAACATGAATTTAAGCATGCACATTACATAGATAAAATCATACATTCAATTGAGCATGTTATGAAGTACAACATAAGCATGATTTTGTACCTATTCAATTCCTAATCACACAGATATTTAAAGAAATCATACACATAGTTAAAGAAGTTGAGAACCATATCTCAACACCCTTAAACATTACAATTTACTAACTACTACTCATTTAGACATTTCAGCAAACACTTTAAAATACATACATCAATATACATGACATATGTTGATCACATAGGCATTAGGCCAAATCCCTTCACTAGGGAGTTACTCCAATCATAACACGCGTACACCCATGACGGATAGTCATGGAAAGTAGGAATCCAAGTTCCATATTCATTTGAACATTTTCACAAACACCCGGGCTACACATTTTAACATATATAGCGTATAGTGGCCATGGCGTGATTCAGGGCAAATCCTTTCGTCAAAGGGATATCGCCAATACAACAATCATATATCCATGACAATTAGTCATGGGGAGCACGAATGAGAATTTTATACTCATTCAGTCATTTTCACAAACTGTAATATCCCGGATTTTTACTGTTTTGGATTTCCAAAAATTCTAAAAAAATTTCTTTTTAATTAACTTATAATATTGCTTAATGACTATTAGCACTCAATATTAGATTATACTGGGGTGGACCAGTCTAGTTATGATGGGAACAAGTGCGGGCTTCCAAGCCAGATGGCCCGTTTACACTTAACAACAGCCCGTGTGGGCCACCCAGCGACCAAGAAGGGTCGAAAAAATCTAAAACTTTAGAAAATTATAGATCTTACTGGACTTGTGGTCCATCGCGGACTGCGGACCCAGTGGACACCCAGAAGTACCATCTGGTGCTTACCTAGTGCGCCCCACCAATGCCAGATTAAAATCTGGCACTGACAAAAGAAACTGAGACTCCGGGCGTTCCAGCCGTCGGATTCCTTCCAAATTTGTGGTGACGGTTTAATATATTTTTCTACACCCGTCCACCAAATCTGGGACCTGATCGTGGAACGGTGACCGTTGATCGTAAATCAGACCCGTACGACTAAACCCCGCATCCGTTCATTCCCAAATTTTGTAAGGCCCCTCATCGGGCCATGGACCACTTATCCTATAAATTTCATGGCCAGAGGGCCATCAGAAATACTCCAATCACCAAAATAGCCCCCACAGGACCATTTAAGGGTCGGAAACGCTTACTCAGATCATATATCTGTTCATCCGTTCGTCCTCAATTTTTGCATAGGCCCTGGTCGGATCATAAGACACCTACACGCCGAATTTGGTGGCCAGAGGGGTGTTAGGGTCATCCCAACACCAATAGGGAGTCGCATAAGTCTATTTTAGAAAATTGTGGAAGCTTGGGGCCTTTTGCACCAAATCTGGAATTATAAAAAGGGCCTCATTTGGGCACCCCTCTCCCCATACGAATTTTACCCTATAAGAGAGAAAAGGGAGAAGAGAAAGAGGAGAAAGGAGAAGAAAGAGAGAGGGAAGAAGGCATGGTGGACTCTCAATCAAGGTGAGGCCCAAGAGGATCAAACCCACAACCTTCTACACCTTCTCCAAGAAAAAATCGTGCACCACAACTACCAAAATCGTCCATTGATCGTCTAAGTAAGGCTTCTCATCCTTTGTCTTGAAAACCCTTTTGATGAAGGGGGATTTTACATGGATTTCTCATGTACGAAATTTCTTTAGGGATTCCGACCAACCGGCCCTAAATCGACGTTCCTAGGTCATTTTTGAGTCTCCAACGAATCACAAGGTGCAGACTATTGATCTTAGGTGGCTTAACACCATTTATAGTATGGGTCTAATGATTTTGGTTGCTTGGTTGTGGTATTGAAAAATCTAGAGGAATCTAGGAATGGGTGTTTGTTGAAACTACATGGATTTACATGCTTAACTCTTGTTGATGTTGATCTTGTCCCTCACATGTTATTTGGGCTTATGATGACTTCATGTTCTTGTTTGTGATTGTTTTCCACAATGAGTTACTTCATAGTGCATAGTAATCTTGACTCTTGTGTATGGTTGATCCCTTGAAATGTTGGAAGTGCCTAGCTTCCTCTCTAACCCACGGAACACACATACACTTGTTACTACTAATTTATCATGCTTGTTATGTAAATAGACTTATATGGTGGAATGTATGCAACATGACACTGGAATGTTGGTTGATAAGCTTGATGTTGGTATACTATATCTCATCATCAAACCCTTGGATTGTCGGGAACTCGAGGTTAGACGGTAGTCCCATTGGTTGGACTACCCTAAGACTAACCATGCAAGTCGGACGAGTGCGTATGGGCGGCAGCAGTTCGACTGCATGGGTCTAGTACCCGATGTCGTTCATCTCGTGCTCGCCTGACTCGTGCGGTTTAGTCTACTTACTGGCAAATCATGTTTGTTAACCCTGTGTGCTCACATATGTATGGAACCTGAACCACCCTGCAACCATTGTAGCCCGTTGATAATCCACTTGTAACTGGTCCACAGCCTCGTAAGCCGGGCATGGTGGAATGGGACACTGTGTCCAAGCTGTCGGCCTACGCTGGGGTACCGCGCCTCCCCATAGTGACCGCGAGCGATCCCTTCCTTTTGGCACTCCTCATGTGCTTGGAGTCGGGGATGAGGAACCCGACCGGATCACGGATCGCGGTGCCCTGGCCTCGCGCATTGAGGGGTCTCGGCACCGCAACTAGTTGAGGGCATTGATACGTGGGGTGAATCAGTTTCCCAAACCTTCTGAATGAATGGAATTAACTAAGAACTTGGCTAACATATCATTGCATCGCATTAGCTAGGGTGGCGACTCGGCAGTCGAGGTCGCTCTGAGGGAGTGTTGTCATATGCGATCGTAAGATGGAGTCGCTTGAGGGAGAGTTGTGGCGAGGGCATGCATCATTTCATCCATCATGCATGCACATTAATAAGATTAGTTTAATGACTGTGAATGATTGTTTTTCATTAAATCCGTAATATAACTGATGTTTGTGATAACTTGAGACTAATAGTTCACACTAAGTTGATCACTCACTCTCACTCTGGGACGGTGTTTTAAAACACCAACAGGATAAACTCATAGATGCGGTGTGATGCGAATTGTGGTGAGGCGTGCGGGCCTCGAGGAGGACGACGAGCAGACTCAGCTCTACTCTTGTGGACATGATGTTGTTGTGATTTTGTTGAGTAACGCCTTATGCGACTCATTTATTTTCCTTTGGACCTGTATATATTGATCTCTTCATTTCAGCAGACTGGTTGTGGTTGTGTTTCATGCTCCAAGAAATTTCAGGCTGCGCATTTAAACTAGATTAATCATAAAATTATAAAATTGATGATAAGTGACACTCGGGGACTTGGGAGTCGAGTCTATATACGACCCCCGATTTTTCGAAGCGTTACACAAACACTTAGAATACACTATTTCAACATACATAGTATATATTAGCAAAACATGTATTAGGGCGAGCCCTTTCGCCAAACAAGTATTTTATCCATATATAATATATTCATACAGCAAATAATCATGGCAAACATATTTCTAAAATTTATACGTATACAGTACTTTCTAGAATACACTATTTCTACGTACATAATGTATATTAGCAAAATATGTATTAGGGCAAGTCCTTTCACCAAACAAGTATTTTATCCATGTATAATATATTCATACAACAAATAATCATGTCAAACATATTTTCAAAATTTATACGTATACGGTACTTTCTACAAATACCTAGAGTATGTAAAATTTCATATTCTTCACCTTTAATCGAAACAGAAAACAGACAGTACTTTGTACATGTGCAATTGCATGCAGATCATGAATCTATCATTATCTGACATTGAAAGTGTTGAAAATCATAACCTATACACCTAAAGTTTGCACCTTTTGTCGTAGAATCGTAACGAATACGATAGGTTTGCCAAGTTTCCGTATTCGGCAGTTTGGCCACCTAGAGATCGAAATAGGTTAGCTATTTTATAACCTACAACTATCAACACCTCAAATCAGATTAGGGTTAGGGTTTCTTACCTAGAAATGACGCCGAAATTGCTGGGAAAGCGATAAGAACGAAGTGGTGGAGCTAAGGTAGGAGCAGGAAACAGTAACAGGGAGATTCTCCCACTTCTCTCACTCTTTCTCTCTTTTCTCACTTCTCTCTATAGGGTTTTTCTCAAATTCGTATGGCTGTGAGAGAGAGTGTTCTAAGGTCCTTATATAGCCTAAAAACTCTCTGAAATAGACTTGTGGACAAGGTATACTTAGGTTATAACCAAAACGGCTTTATTTCAGCTCAACGGAGGACTTCTGGTGGGCCTCCTTGAGCCAAAGGTCGGACTTAAGCTCACAGACTATGGATCTAGGTTCTATTAAGTTTTCGTTCCAGTAGGGTTCTCAGATCATGCGTGGCGGACCAGTTTTAGTTCAACGGTCAGCGGATCTCGATCGGAGATTCCGAGTACATGGATATGTGTATGAAATTTTTCCTGAACTGAGGATGTATTTGGGTCAGATTCTGACGGTCTGTTTGCCTAATACTGACCCGCAAGCGATAAGTCTCAAATTACTATTCAAGATATTTATTTTGGAAAGAAAACAAGTGTTTTCACACTCTCTCGCTCCGGACTCAAGTGAACAGCCGTGGGACACTGTCTGGATTTAATTTCCGAGATGGTTGTCAAGCCCAGCGTAGCGGTCCTAATTCCTTAACTTCGTGTTAATCAGACTTCCGACGTGCGGTCCAGATCTGATACGGAGTTTCGGGATGCTCCTGAGAGCAGCCGGGTAATGAGATTGATCCTAGATTTTAGGGTAACCTAGCGTCAATGATTCTACAAGTTTTGGGTCTTGCAGATCGTATTTAAAGCGATTCAAACGGATTTCGTAGCTAATCTAGTTTAGCACTTAGTTACTTTGTCTCATTTCTAAAGGATTTAATCCCAAGTGATTTCTGGTTGAGGTGGTACTCAGGCCTTTGTAGTTTGTATATAAGGTGATCCAAGTTATAATACTTAACTAGTTTAAGATAGTGTCTAGGGTGAAAGTACTTAGAAAAATTGAAAGAACAAGGTGGTGAAGGGTGGGATTTGTGAAGGAAATGGGTTTATAAGCGATTTTAGACTGTGGGATTCAGTTCTGACAAGTTAATAAGGTGTTAGCAGTGGCCCATTGCCTAAGGACGTCTAATTTCAGGTTGGCAAAAATCCGGGATGTTACAGCAAGTCATCCAATTTTAAAACCATACATTCTTCATTTAGATGTGAGATTTCAATTTATAATCGGCAAATAAATATGTAAGAAAACAAACCCAACAAGGATCACCATTCAGTTGAAGAAAAGGACTCAATACCAATGGTTAAGATATTTGAATCTTGGTGATTTTAGGACGATGGTCATGTTTACACTCGACCTGACGCAATCTAGATTAGAGAATGAGAAGTTACCATGTATTGGCACACTCGTATGAAAAACATGAGGGAAAAATACTTGTAGTAAGAAGGGCAGCAAAATCCTACCTGTTAAAGACACGTATCTCGCCAAAAGTGTCGAGCACTCTAATCTACTGAACACATGTATCCTGCTAAAAGTGTTAAACACTTTGCGTCGTATGCATGGCCATAACTTAAAAGGCAGTTATCTCTCATATGACATGTGACCAACAGATGCAAGGCATGAACGACTTTTAGTGCGTAGAGAAAGTTTCGCCCAAAAACTTACTGTTGTCGAATTTTTCGTAGCCAACACACGCACGACATGGCCATCCCAAGATTTTGACTCAAAAGAAAACTCTCCTAGAGACCGTCTAAGATATTTTAGAAGTCACAAGAAAGTAGAGCGAATGGTGGAAAGCCATTAAGAAAATATATATTCTCTAAGACAGCATTGATGGGTTTTTTAACTCGTCGTCGACCGGTCATGAGCCCTGCTTGACCGATCGAAGGCTGGTCTCGACTAGTCGTGGGAGTCGAGCCGTGACATGACTCAAAGTCCAGCGAGTTTGGGTTATTTTTCTCCGGGATGCTCGACCGGTCGTGGGAGGTGTTCAACCGGTCGTGGGTGGCGCTTGACCGGTCGTAGGTTCGTCACGACCAGTCGAGGTTACGCAGATTCATTCCGCGATTTTGTGCGGATTTCGTATCGTAAGTCCTTTCGCAACTGGGTTGCGGAAAGGAGTTTCCTAAAACTATAAATAGGAGTTCCTAGGGCTTTCTAGGATACGACAAGAGGGTTTCCTAAAGCTTTACAAGGGATTTGCTAAAGGGTTTAGGGCTATCAAAAGGTGAGAGAGAGAGAGAGAGAAAGAGAGAGAGGAAGCTTTTAGAAGGGAGGTTCTGCTCGTGGAGGTTATCTACTGTGCAATCTATATCTCAGCGCTTCTATGTCCTCGTAATCGGTTAGATCTCTCCGTTTTCTCTATTTTTCTTATTGTTTATCCACTCCTGCGTGAGTGAAGAAAGTTTGTAATGTCCTTCTTCATAGTGGATTGTTGATCTGGATGAGGTCCCGTGGTTTTTACCTCTTTGAGGGTTTTCCACGTAAAAATCTCTTGTGTGGTGTGTGATTGATGCATTGATTGTTTTCATTGCTTTATTATCCATAATTCTGGTTTGTTCTGGAGGGCTAGATCCTAAGGTTTTGTGCAAGGCCCCCAACAAAGTGGTATCAGAGCTAAGTTCATTGAACGGGTAGGATCGGTTTTGAATTATGGAAGGTGGCTCATCAAGGATGATCCGCCTCAATGGTTCTAACTGGACCATATGGAAGGCTAAGATGGAGGACTTGCTTTATTGCAAGGACCTATATTCTCCAATTTTAGGCATATCAGCAAAATCCAAGGATATGATTGATGATGATTGGAAGAAGATGGACCGTAAGGCGGTGGGGTTTGTTAGACAATGGTTGGATGATTCAGTGTTCCACCATGTGTCTACGGAAACCTCAACCGCTAGCCTATGGCTGAAATTACAAGGGTTGTATGAGAGGAAGACAGCCGGTAATAAGATTTTTCTGATAAGGCGACTTGTGAATCTCAAGTTCAACGATGGTGGTTCTATGGCCGAGCACATGAATGAGGTCAGCAATATAGTGAACCAACTCACCTCTATGAAGATGGTCCTGGATGATGAATTGCAGGCTTTACTTTTGTTTAGTTCATTCCCTGACAGTTGAGAAACATTGGTGGTGTCTCTAAGTAACTCCGCGCCAGACAGAAAGATATCCATGGAACAGGTAACCAGTTGTCTCTTCAATGAGGAGACAAGGAGGAAGTCTCGGGGGTCTACTTAGCAAGAGGCCCTTGTGACACAGGAACAAGGGAGAGGAAAGAGCAGGAAGGGCGGGAAAGCCCGAGATAAATCAAGAGGCAAGTCGAGTAACAGGAAAGATGTTGATTGCTAGAATTGTGGCAAGAAGGGCCACTACAAGCATGAATGTTGTGGTAAGAAGAACAATAAGAAAGGAAAAGGGAAGGAAGATGAATCAGATTCTACTGCGGTGACTTCAGATAGCGACATGGTAGTTATTCTTTCAGTAGATTATGATGTATGTCTCACGCCTACGAGTCAGGATACAGACTGGGTGAGAGACTCGAGAGCTTCTTTTCATGCGACTCCACGCAAGGACTTCTTCACAAGCTACAAGTCAAGTGACTATGAGATTGTGAAGATGGAAAATTTTGGCGTATCAAAAATCATGGGAGTCGGTGATATTTGTGTGAAGACCGATGTGGGCTGCACATTGGTTCTCAGGGATGTGAGGCATATCCCAGACCTTCGCCTCAACTTGATGTAGACGGGAAGGTTAGATGATGATGGCTATGAAAGTCCGTTTGCTGGTGGGCGATGGAAGCTCATCAAGGGTTCATTGATCGTGGCCAGAGGGAATAAATGTTGCACCCTTTATAAGGTAAGTGTCAGTATGTGCAAGGGTGGGTTAAACGCAGCAGAAGATTCAACTATTGACATGTGGCACAGGCGTTTAGGCCACATGAGTGAAAAAGGGCTTCAGCTACTAGCAAAGAAGCAACTCCTTCCAAACGTGACAAGTACACCTCTCAAAACCTGTCTTGATTGTTTATTAGAGAAACAGTATAGAGTTTCATTTATTAAAACTGCTTCTCATGTTAATAAAGTGCATGCATTAGATTTGGTTTATTTTGATGTTTGTGGTCCTATGAGGACAAAAACCTTGGGTGGGGCATTGTATTTTGTCACTTTTATAGATGATGCATCTAGGAGAATTTGAGTTTATGCTTTGAAATCCAAAGATGAGGTCTTTGGTGTGTTTAAATTTTTTCATGCTATGGTTGAGAGAGAGACAGGTAGACCATTGAAGTGCATCCGCACTGACAATGGTGGTGAATACATTGGCGATTTTCATGAGTACTGCAAGTCCCTGGGTATACAGCATTAACAGACGATTCCCAAGACCCCCCAACATAATGATGTAGCTGAGCGAATGAATCGCACCATTGTTGAGAGAATCAGATGCATGTTATCCCCTGCGAAGTTGCCCAAGACGTTTTGGAGAGAAGCAATGCACACGGTAGTGTATTTGATAAACAGGTCTTCATCAGCCCCATTAAATGAAGAAGTGCCTGAGAAAGTATGGACTGGATAGGATCCATCGTACAGTCATCTCAGGGTGTTTGGATGCAGGCCATCCATTCACGTACCAAAGGACGAAAGGTCCAAGCTCGATATGAAGATCAGACAGTGTGTGTTCTTAGGGTACAGTGATGAAAAATTCGGTTACAGATTGTGGGATCCGACCGAGAGGAAGCTCGTTAGGAGTAGAGATGTGGTTTTCTTTGAAGATTAGTGTATAAAAGACATTGGTAAGCCAGAGAAGAACCGGCCTAGTTCAGGTGATCTAGAGGACATGGATCCGGTTACTCCTCCCGTGGTGCCTGATGATGGGGGAGTACAGCAAGGTGCAGAGGACGGGAGAGTTCCTTCAGAAGATGGACCAGGGGAGCAGCCCCCACTTGATCCACCTGTTGAGCCACAGGTGAGGAGGTCATCTGGGACGAATGACCATCCAAGAGGTACTCGCCACATGAGTACATTATGCTGACTGATGGGGGAGAGCCAGAAGATTATTCTGAGGCCCTAGCCGACGAGCATAAGGGGGAGTAGTTGAAAGCTATGCAAGAGGAGATGAAATCCTTGCATAGGAACCACACCTATGATATGGTGAAATTGCCTAGGGGCAAGAAAGCTTTGAGCAACAAGTGGGTGTTTAGAAATAAGATTGAGCAGAAGAATTTCCAGACGAGGTTCAAGGCCAGACTTGTGGTGAAAGGTTTTGGTCAGAGGAAAGGCATAGACTTCGAAGAGATATTCTCACCAGTGGTAAAGATGACATCTATACGGGTGTTGCTTGGGTTGACGGCTAACATGGATCTGGAGATAGAGCAGTTAGATGTTAAAACTGTCTTTCTCCATGGTAACCTGGAAGAAGAGATCTACATGCACCAACTAGAGGGGTTCGAAGTCAAAGGCAAAGAGTATATGGTGTGTAGGCTGAGGAAGAGCTTATATGGGCTGAAACAAGCTTCACGGCAATGGTACAAGAAATTTGACTCGTTTATATTAAAATACGGGTATGACAGAATGGAGTCGGACCACTGTGTGTTCATGCGCAAGTTCTCAAATGGTGATTTCTTAGTTCTGCTATTATACGTTGATGACATGCTCATCATGGAAAAAGACATCAAGAAGATCGACAAGCTGAAACAGGAGTTGGGCAAGTCTTTTGCGATGAAAGACTTGGGCCTGGCTAGACAGATCCTAAGAATGAAGATAACCTGTGATAGAAGTAGCAGAAAACTTTGGCTGTCACAAGAGCGGTATATTGAAAAAGTCCTAGAGCAGTTCAATATGAATGCAGCGAAGTCGGTCAGTACTCCACTAGATGGTCACTTCAGATGAGCGACAGGCAGTGTCCCAAGACGAAGGCAGAGGTCGAAGAGATGCAGAAGATACCCCACGCGTCAGCGGTAGGAAGTTTGATGTATGCTATGGTGTGTACACGCCCAAACATAGCATATGCGGTTGGTGTTGTCAGCTGGTATCTTGCCAATCCTGGCAAAGAGCATTGGGCAGCAGTGAAATTGATACTGCGGTATCTAAGAGGCTCATCCAGGTTAAGCTTATGCTATAGTGACGGTAAACCTGTATTAGAGGGCTACACAGATGCAGATATGGCAGGTGACATAGACTCCAGGAAGTCTACATCGGGGTTCATGTTCACATTTGCAAAGGGAGCAGTTTCTTGGTAGAGCAAGCTACGGAAGGTCATAGCATTGTCGACGACAAAGGCCGAGTACATTGCAGTCACAGAGTCATATAAATAGATGCTTTGGATGAAAAGATTCTTACAGGAACTTAGCCTGAAGCAGGAGGAACACGTAGTCTATTGCGATAGTTAGAGTGCTATACACTTGAGGAAGAATTCAAGTCAGCATTCCGAGTCGAAACACATAGAGATTCGGTATCACTGGATCAGGGATACTTTGGAACAGAAGATGTTACAGCTTGAGAAGGTCCACACAGACAATAATGAGTCAGACATAATGATTAAGGCTTTGCTCAAGGGCAAGTTTGAAGTTTGTAGAAACCTTGCTGGCTTGAAGAAGATGCATCCCTCCTGGCTCAAAAAAGGGGAGATTTGATGGGTTTTTTGACTCGCGTCGACCGGTCGTGAACCCTGCTCGACCGGTCGAAGGCTGGTCTCAACTAGTCATGGGAGTCGAGCCGTGACACGACTCAAAGTCCAGTGAGTTTGGGTTATTTTTCTCTGGGGTGCTCGACCGGTCGTGGGAGGTGCTCAACCGGTTGTGGGTGGCGCTCGGCCGGTCGTAGGTTCGTCACGACCAGTCGAGGTTAAGCAGATTCGTTCCACGATTTTGCGCGGATTTCATGTCGCAAGTCCTTTCGCAGCTGGGATGCGGAAGGGAGTTTCCTAAAACTATAAATAGGAGTTCCTAGGGCTTTCTAGGATACGACAAGAGGGTTTCCAAAAGCTTTACAAGGGATTTGCTAAAGGGTTTAGGGCTATCAAAAGGTGAGAGAGAGAGAGAGAGAAAGAGAGAGAGGAAGCTTATAGAAGGGAGGTTCTACTCGTGGAGGTTATCTACTGTGCAATCTATATCTCAGTGCTTCTATGTCCTCGTAATCAGTTAGATCTCTCCATTTTCTCTATTTCTCTTATTTTTTATCTACTCCCGCGTGAGTGAAGAAAGTTTGTAACGTCTTACTTTATAGTGGATTATTGATCTGGACGAGGTCCCGTGGTTTTTACCTATTTGAGGGTTTTCCACGTAAAAATCTCTTGTGTACGGTGTGTGATTGATGCATTGATTGTTTTTATTACTTTATTATCCATAATTCTGGTTTATTCTGGAGGGCTAGATCATAAGGTTTTGTGTAAGGCCCCCAATAGGCATAACACAACAAGAACTCCATATTTGAATTGGATACAATCGCTATGTAATTGGAAGACTCAGTGCAAATAATGAGATCTTACGCACGACTATTGCCTCATGAAATGCTATAAAATTAGCACTTGAAAAAGAGCCTAGGGCCCTTGCCAATACAAATCAATTAATACTCTTTTTAGCACTCCACTGTATATTATCACTTTCATCTTTTATCAATATATATTAGTCTAACTTCTTACCTTAGTTCTCCCTCCTTCTGTTTAGTATTATGCTGTAGCAAATTCGAAGCCAATAGTTCTTAGCTTAGTTTCGCCACTATCCGGTGTAACATTATAATGCGCTAGCAGGTTAGTTTAAATGTCCATGACCTCGTCGTTGGATCCTTAGATTACTCATGAGTTCTTACTTGGTATATCTCTGGTCACATTTCGATGACCTCACACCATGTTCGTCTCATGATTGTCTAATTAATATTTTCTATAGCCATTATCGCAAGCACAAATTGTCATTGGTTATATATTTTACTTATTTTCTTATCCTTTTACCATTGTACTTATTTAATACTCTGATTAATAAAATTAGCAATTCAACATATTTTGAGATCCTCAATCTTTTATTGCTTTATTAAGAAATACAATATAAGTTATCACCATTGAAAGAAAAATGATTCTCTTCGAGGTAAAATGATCTCGACCAGAAAGACTAACCATCCAGTTCCCAAATCCTGATTGATGTAATATTAATCATCGACTAAATAGTAAATAATCTTCATAAATTTAGTTCTAATCTGGCTAATTCGGTGTCTATGGTCACAAGCGTTTAGTTTAATCCATGTCTAACACAACTTCGCACACACAACACTTAATCTACTGTACTCAAAATCAGGTTATTCATTATACATATAATGACATCTATGGATGGTACATCTGCATGTTTGTCCAAGAACCATAGCCCTACTTATGAGAACTGAAAACCCAAGCACATCTTGTATAGATTGTGCAGTATGGCGTTTTTTTATTCCTACGACTGACTATTTTTAACAGCGGCAACTCATTGGCCAGACACCAAACATACAAGCGATCAATCGGTACATGGACCGGCCGTGCATACTCAAAGATCCAATCAGCCTTAAGTGGTCTGCTGGGACCGATTAATAACCAGGTTGGAAGGTTGGATTAAAGGTCCAACAATATAATAACCAAAAAGCAACTTGCATATATATTGGACTTTTTTAAATATACCGAATGTTAAATATGGCCTTTTCCCCCATTTTCTAATGGCCAGATATTTACAAGTGTTATATATATATATATATATAAACACTATTAATATCCCAAGAAATATAGCGGCTGAGATCATGTGACATCATGCCACATCATTCCGAAAAGGCACTGCGTGGACCCATATACAGCATTTGATTTGCTAACTCCACGTTGCATGTAATGCGCACACATTCACACCTAGGGTGCATGTATCTAAATGTAATGCGCACACATTCACACCTAGGGTGCATGTATCTAAATGTAACGTGTGTGTGTGTGAGATCAGAGCATTCCATCAGATGGGGTGCATAGCTGAGATTTTCTGCAATAAAAGTGGGCTATTTCAGTGCTCAGATGGGTGGAAACATGTCAAAAGAAATGAACGGCTAGAAAATGATTTCTTACAGCAAATTTACCTCAACATTGTGGCTCACTTGAAGTGTGAAATTTCTTGATATTGTAATAGTAAGATCTAAGCCTTATTTCCAACCTCATGGAAAGCGGACTGCTTTACACACGTGTGGAAATAGCAAATCTCAGATCATAGACTCCGTTTCCTAGACTCTTCTTGAACTGTCCTATGACTCAGGGCTGTACACGAACTGGGCTAGCCCGGTTAACTCACTCGACTCGGCCTGAAAAAGCTCGACTCGGCCTAACCCGGAACTGAATTCGGGTCGGGACGGGCCATTTTCTTCAGCTCGAAACTGAGTTCAAGCCGAGTTCGGATAGGTCCCAATTTGGCCCGACTCGGCCCAAAACCCTACTCGACCTGGCCCGACTCGGTCGAGTAGTGTGTGTGTGTGTATATATAGATCACTGCCCATCCCCTTCCCTTTATCCTTCTGGGATAGTTCACCACCCATCTTTGAAGTGACTGTGACTCATCCACCTCATAGACGTATAACTTGAACGGCCTAGATTCATCCAAATACAAAAGGGAATTATAATGTCCTGACTAGGTAGATTTTTTGTGGAGTCTATAGTTCAAGTATATAAACCGTTGATCGAGCGCCTTGTAATGAGATGCGGATTACATGTCAAAGCCCTTCTCATGAACTTGCTGTAAGGTCCGAAACTGGCGGCCCGCCCGAATTCGCTTGATTGCTGACCGGGCCGAGTTCGGGCTGAACATGTTGGCCCGGTGACCGGGCCGGGCCGGGTTCAGGTTGGGTTTGGATGGTGATCACGTCGGGCCAGGTTGAGCCCAGTTCGACTCGGATTGACTCGTGTACACCCCCGCCTATGTGAGAGGGAGGGAAGCGGATTGGCTGGTGTACCACACACCACTGACCTTCCTCATGAATTGTCCTATTTAGATGGTTTAAATTGTAGATTAATTGCCATAAATGATCTTAATTCTCCATTTAACAGGATCTCGATGGGAAGAAAAAAAGAATAAGAAAATGAAAATGAAAAAAAGAAAAATAAAAAGACAAAAGGTTAGCTACAATGCATCCTAACCCATCACAATAAGACAAAGGACTATAGTCATTAGGTAAGAGACAGTTCCAATGATCCAAACCATTCATACGATGGACCGCATCGTGGATAGGATTTATGAAAAAAGAAATCTAAATATGAAAATACCAACCCTCTGGTAAGTCGAGTTTTAAGGAAGCTGTACATGTTCAAGGAAAAGAGTCAAATCATCAATGGGATGAAATAGTCGGATCAAATAGTTTTAAATTTAGACCCATCCGATCCACAGTAAGACCCAGTATACCAACGGTTTGAATAATTGAAAGACAACCCAAAATCTATATACTCAAGCCCGACCATATCCGATAGCAATACGTCGTATCACGTGTGCTGCTCCCACAATCATACATACCGTGTGTGGATGAAATTGGACCACTAATCTCGTAAGCCCTAATCTCCCTACCTGGAAATTGCCCCGATCCAATGATCTTAACCGTTTGGACGGCCACACACATATTGTTTGTTACAATAAGGTTGAGGTGATGTCCACCATTCCAAATTAAGGTGGACCATCTAACCAACGTAGGTGGTGTCATCTTGCCATGTTCTGACCGGGTTCGCGATAGGTCCACCGTAAGTGGATTAATTAGAGTAAACCTCATGAACCCCTCTTTATATCACACGGTGTTTCCCATGTATGCAACACAATTAAGATAGGATAATGGCCCACTTAATAAGTGATTTCTCTAGTAAGTCTTACCAAGTCCCCTGTCCAAGTTTTTGGTAATAAATATCAAACGGCTGAGGACAAGTGATGTCATGTTGAAAATGCATTACATGTATTCATCCCCTTCCAGTTAGGGTAGTGGTATTAAGCCTTATTAGATGGGATTGTATTACTAATTGCACTTCCGGATTTGAAATGACATGTTTGGAAGGTGTGTAAGATGGGATTAAAATTAGCTTTATAAATTTTAGAGAATGAGCCTTGTTTTGAAAATGGTCATGAGGAATGCATTTCAAAATAAAGTGTGTTTTCCAAATCCATCCTTACCTGCACTATGTGAATCCTCTGGATCTATATCAGCAAGTTCTATGAGTCCACTATGATGTATGGGATATATCCAGACCATCCACCAATTTTTTGAGATCATTTTAAGGTATGGGCCAAAAAATCAGGTAGATCCAAAGCTCAAATGGATGACACCATAGAAAGCAATAGGGATTGAATGCATACCATTATAAACTAAGGGGCACAACTTTTGGATCAATATGATATTTGTGTTTTTCCTTCATCCAGTTCTGTGTAACCCGGTGAACAGGTTGGATGGAAAATAAAAATCACTAAGAGTCCTAGGAAGGTTTCAATGTTAGGCATCACTATCCCTATTGCCTTTAATTTGGTTCGATCCACGTGTGCTCTAGATCTTCTTCATTTTAAAGCTCATTCCATAAAATGATTTTGCAAAAAGATGAACAATGCAGATATAACACATTCATCGTAGTGGGTCCACAAAACTTGTTGATGCCAACATACTAGGAAGGTTACTTCGGTGGCTTGTGATATTTTTAAACAATGTGTCTATGTGAATGATGGATTTTTTCTGCATTTACATTCAATGCAAACTCAATTTGAAAGCGAATCCTAAGATTTTATTATTATTATTATTATTATTATTATTATTATTTTATTTAATATTTGTATTCCAAACATGACAGGGAAAAGAGTAAACCAAATCCACATACAATACTTTACATGTGCATTTATTGCATTTTTGTAATTCCATCCATCTTAATTCCACCTAATACAATTGTCTAAACAGATATGCACCACCCCAATGGCAGACATTTCAACTACTAAGCTTGGGCTTGTTTGATATGTGTGATCATATGGTAAGGAATTGTATTAGAGGAGATTAACATCATTATTGTACAATGATTGCATGTATATATGGAAATATTATTGTATTCCCCGGTTTGGGATAAAATTCTTGATATGGAAATAACATTAGATTAAGCAAAATCCCATTTAGCCAACAATAAGATTGTAATCAACGAACCAAATTTACAACATATGTCAATCACTTGTGTATAACTAGAATGACACTTGTAAAGGGCATATATGAATGGACCGCATGGATAAAACACATGCATCAATGTGGGGCCCACATGGTGGGTTTCAAAATTCATGAAAATTCTGCATGGGACCACATACAGTTCCATCTCACCTAATCTCAACCCTTTCCATCCTCCTCAAGCATGGGATGGAATTTGCAAAGACCAAATGCAATTCCATCACACCTAATCGCATCTAATGCCATTCGCCCAAAGGTCCACTGAGCCTCAGTGGAGCAAAGCATGCTGACCATTGTAAGGATTCACCGGAACACTTGGACAGTTCAGAAGGTCAATCCTGACGTCTATTACGTTCGGCATGCAGGCGTTGGATGATCCGATTCATCTGGAAGTTGCTTTCTTTGTCATAGACATCCATTTTAAAAGTGATGGATGAGATGGTTAGGATTCTCTACTAGAAGTGATTCTTTAGAACCATTAATAACCCATGATGGTCCAATATTTAGATGGCTCAAATTGTTGATTAGTTGCTATAAATGATCTCTATTGTCATTTAACACGGATCTCAATTTTATTTTATTTTATTTTTTAAAAAAACAAAGGGGGAAAAAAGCAAAAAAGATCGGAGGTTAGCTACAATACATCCCAACGGATCACAATATGACAAAGAAATTATAGTAATTAGATTAGAGTCCTTTTCAATGATCCAAATCATTCATAGATGGGCCTCACCGTGGATGGGAGATAAAATAAAATAAAATCTCAAATTGAAATATACCAACCCCTTGGTCATTCGAGTTTTTTTTTTTTTTTTTTTTAATTTTAAAAAAAAATAAAAATAAAAAAAACCAGTCCTTATGAATTGAGTCAAATCATCAATGGGAGCAAATAGTCCCATCCCCATCCACATTGAGGCCCATTATATAATCCGTTCGAATCATTGAAAGACCACCCAAAATCTAAAGAGTCAAGCCCCAGCAGATCAAATAATAATACGTCATATCCTGTGCACTGCTCCCACAATCACACATACGGCATGTGGATGAAATCGGACCATTAATCATGTAAGCCCTAATCTCCCGGCCGGGAGCAGATTAGGTGTTACGCACCTTGGTGGGTGTTACCTTTACTGTGGGCCCCACCTTTTGATGATTTGTTGTATATCCATGCCGTTCATCCGGTTCTCCTATCGTTTCCAAAATTTAAGCAGATCCAAATCTCAGGTGGACCAAACCACAGGAAACAGTTGTGATTCAGTGCTTCACCATTAAAAATTACAAAGGGCCCATCCTAAGGTTTGTATAATGTTTTATTTTCAATCCAATCTGTTGATAATGTCAAAAATAATTAGATGAAAGGATAGATACAAAGATCAGCTTGATCTAAAAATTTTGTGGCCCACAAAATGTTTTTATTGTTCATTAATCACTGTTTCTAGTGGTGTGGTCCACATGAGATTGTTATCTTGTTAATGTGTGGAATTGAGTCCTAAAATGAGACGCAAAAACAGATGGATGGCGTGAATATACAACAAATACATCAAGGTGGGCCCCACACAGTTAGGGTAACACCTAATCCGCTCCCCTAATCTCCCGGCCTGAAAATTGCCCCGATCCAATGATCTAAACCGTTGGGGCGGTCACACACATATTGTTTGTTATGATAAGGTTGGACGATGTCTACTTTTCCATATTAAGGTGGACCATGTAACTAACGTAAGTGATGCCATCATGCCGGTCTCATTTCCTGCCATGTTCTGACCGGTTGGCGATAGGTCCACCTTAAGTGGACCAATTAGAACAAGTCCCATGAACCCCCTCTTTCAATCACACGGTATTTCCCATGTTTGCAACACGACTAAGATAGCCAGAATGGCCCACTTAAGTGCCTTCTCTATTAAGTCTTGTCTAGTTCCCTTCCTTTTCACGGGCACGCACAACGCGTCTTTGGTAATAAATATCACACGGCTGGTTCTTGTGGTCAGAAGCTATTTGGGTCCCACAGAGATTCCTGTAAGATATCCACTCCGTCCATCAGTTTCTCAATATAATAATAGGCCAGGAAGCTAGAATTAAGACAGATCCATAACTCAAGTTTGCCACGCCACATGAAACAATGGGGATTGATCACTCACCATTGGAAACTTTGTGGGGGCTCTGAAGTTTTGGATGAGGATGATATTTGTGCCTATGGTTTATCCCAATGTTAATAACCTTAGGAACAGTTTGGATGACATATAAACACCATGGCCGGCTCTAAGAAAGTTTTAATAGTAGATGTTTCTATTCTCAATGTTTTCTGTTGTGTGGCCCACCTGAGTCTTAGATCTGACTGTTTTTTGAATCTCTGTCCTATCGTAAGCTTTAGAAAACTGAGAGACGGAGTTGATATCTCACGGGCATTTCTGTGGGCCCACTTATATTCTAAAGGCACCAGTGTAGATTCTTGCATTCTTCCTTCAACTCCATGAGGTTTACCACAGGCGCAATTTGTACCATGCTTGTGGAGTTCTGATACACGTTTGCCTGTACATGTTAGATCCACACTCTCCATCCATTTTTCCAGATCACTTTAGTCCATCATATACAAAATGAGGTAGATCCAAAGCTCAATCGGACAACACCACATGAAACGGTGGGAATTAAATGCAGACTATTGAAAACATTTTAGAGCCCACCGTGATTTTTTTGGTCATCTAACCTGTTCATAAGGTCACACAGACCTGGACCAAATACAAATATCAGCTTGATCGGAGCCTTACGTGGCCTAAAGAATTTTTCAACAGCAAGTGTTCAATTCTCATTCTTTCTTATGGTGTAGGGCACTTGAGATTTTTGGGATCATACTCTGAAATGATTTAGAAAAATGATTAGATGGTGTGGATTTAATATATGCATCAGGTGGGGCCATGATAATTCCAGGCTCAAAATTGTCTGCTTTTGTTCTTTCTTTGCTGTGTCGGACTGCGTGTTGCACAATACAGCAAGCAGTAGACAGCATTGACTTGTGAAGTACCGTAGGCTCCACCGTAATGTATGTGTTAGATCCACACCGTCCATCCATTTTCACAGATCATTCTAGAGGTGAGCCAAATTTTGGTAAAGATCCAATGCTCAAGTGGTCCACACCACAGGAAAAAGTGAGAATTGGATGCTTAGTGTTGAAAACTTCCTACGCTAACCATGTTGTTTATTTGCCATCTAACCTGTTCAAAAGATTACCAAGACGTGATGATAAGAAGCACAAATATCGGCTTGATCCGTGCCCTTTGTGTTCCCAGGAATGCTAGGCCTTCAATCAACAATATTTCTACTGACGTCCACCAATGATAAACGACGTCGACGGCACACTAACCCCTTTTGCCTTTCACACAGACGATCCTTCGCAGATAGAAAAATTGGTCAAAAGTCAAAGAAAAGCCCTCCAGAAACGACCATAACTGCCATTTCGAACTTAATTCACGTCATCTCTTACGTATTACATTATTTTATCCATCAAATGAGACAGACATTTGGTGTAGAGTCATAAATCTACAGACTCAGATAGCCTTCGTTCACGCAGCTAGCTACGTCAACTCGGCCATCCTCCGTGTGTATGCGCACGAAGCGCCTTCTACGCATCTCGCCTCATATAAAATCCTTTGAATTTCCACTTCCGCAACTCCCACGATCGACATACTTCAGCTTCTTTCTACTTTCACTTTCCCTATGCAGGCTTCCAGCTACAGCTCCAATTTCCGACCATATGGCCCACCGGATAACTCATCACCGTCCTGCAGTGGCACCCATCAAGGTATCTCGGATGAGGAGATGATCGCCACCATCGAGACCAGTCCTCCTAAAAAGCGGGCTGGACGGATGAAATTCCGCGAGACAAGACATCCCGTCTATAAGGGTGTTCGACAGAGGAATGGAGGGAAGTGGGTGTGCGAGATGCGGGAACCGTACAAGAAGACGCGGATATGGCTCGGGACTTTTCCGACGGCTGAGATGGCTGCGCGTGCCCATGATGTGGCTGCCATGGCCCTTAGAGGCCGATCGGCCTGTCTCAATTTCGCCGACTCTGTGTGGCTTCTACCCGTTCCCGCTTCTGGCAGTGTTAAAGACATTCAGAAAACTGCTGCTGAGGCTGCCGAAGCATTCCGTCCTTTGAAAGCTGCTGCCGAAGCATTCCATCCTTTGAAATCTGAAATCAATAGAAGGAATGAAGCAGACCCAGCGAAGTGTGTAAATCTTTCCCCGCCGGAGAATGTGTTGTACATGGATGAGGAAGCCATTTTCGACATGCCGGGATTGATTGCCAGCATGGCAGAGGGGATGCTGCTTTCTCCACCTCCATATGTCCCATGGGATGACGTGGAAGCAGGTGCTGACGTGTCGCTATGGAGCTACTCAATTTGATACGGAAGGGAGAAGATATTGAGAGGGAGTGGGGCCCATGCCTTTAAAGATTTAATATCTCACTTTGACTTGGTGTTGACTTTTTTAGTATTTTTTGAGGCCCACTATTTTTTGTTGATATTGGCCCAAAAATCTCTATTTGATAATTAATTAAGTTGTTGAGAATTTTGAATAACAATAGATTTTTAATGTAAGTATAAAAAATTGAATACAAGGATACAAATGAATTGCATGTCTTGTTGTATCCATTTAAAAATGAGTACCGGCCGAATGATGTAGAGCAGGTCGCGGACAGTTTCGTGGCCAAGATTGACCAGAAAAGGCCCGGTCGACGACAAAAGTGATCCGGATCGTCGGACCCTAAATCGGGTGTATCTCACAATCCGGAATGAGTTATCGGGCATAAAATATATGATTTTGGGGTAGACCGAGCCACTTTAGCCAACCAACCCTGCTACGTTGGGTTGCACAACCCGGAATTGCAAAATATCCCTGGATCAACGGTCGTTTCCCTGTTTTAATTTCATTTTTAGTATAAATAGTAAGTTTTAGTTTGATTATAACTCTTCATCCGTCGGGCTTTAAGATTGCGCCCAACGTGAAAAGAGCTTAGAATAATTAGGAGAACAGTTTGGTGAAGCCAAATAGGACACTTACTATTTTTGGCCGAAAACCTTGCACACTAGTAGACATCACGACCATCTATAAATAGTAAGTTTACTGTTTATAGTAAGTTGCGAATGCTAGGAGTTTTAGTTGTAGTTTGCTTCTGATTTCTCTCCCATTGCTTGGTATCCCTATTTAAAGGGTTGTGAACTCATTTTTAGTCATCAATTAATCAATTTTGAATTTCTTAGAATTTATTTCTATTTTCTTGCTTCCTTTCCTCGTAGATTCGAGAAGTCTCTGTGAGGAGTCCAGAGAAGCTCCGTGGATTCGGAGTAGTTATCCTTGAGGAAGACGGTGATCGACCTCATCACGTTCATCCTTGCATCACCGAATGACTCAGTTTGAGTTGGCTGAGTCATGGAGCTGACTCGATGAGTCAAATGACTTGGCTCAAAATCTTATCGAGTCAAGTTGATTAGACCATGTTTCGAGTCAAGTCACCCAATTTTAAAACGATGCAATCTTCATTTGATTATGACTTTCAATTTATGGCATGTAAATAAACGGTTATGAAAGCAAACACAAGCGATATATCATCACTCAGCTGAAGAAAAGGACACAATACCAATGGTTAAGATCTTTTGATCTTGGAGTTTTAGGATGACCGTCCATCTAAGAAAATGATTTGGATTAGCATCCGTTATGGGTGAAATAAAGCTAAACAAAGTATGAGACAAATGAGCCAAGCAGCAAGATTCGGTGACTTTATATATTGCTCAAGGGCCAGAAAATCACCCCGACCTTTAGTGTCGGCTACTTTTTAACTCGCTCTCATTTGCCACTTTGGCTCCTGACCCGACCTTAGGTACCGACCTCAACTTCATGTACTGACCTCGAACTTGGGTACCAACCTTGACCTCATAATAGAAAGAAGAATCATTTCCACATACGGGTGGGATTACCTCTTGAAATTTTCGTCAAAAATCACGCCGATTGAGGTAAAGTCGGATGTATTTTCAAAATTAGAGTCTGACTCCAATACGGGCTACTCCAGCATATCTAATAAATCAACTCAAATACGCAGGCCGCATAAAAAGCCTATAAATACATCATTGTCATGGGTAAAAAGTACATACAACTATCCCAATTCTATTACGCCTACTGTGAGTTCATACACCTGACTTAGGCATTGGAGGGTCCTTGACCTTAACTAGCGCCCACAGTGTCTTCTCTTGTTCTCCATTAAAGTGCAGGTACTCAATGATTCGTAGGAGATGAGGCAAGATCAACCAGATTTGAGCATTAACAACATCCACGACCCACTTATGAGAAATGAAAATCTAAACATATTATGTAAAGATTTGTGCAGCATGTCAATTTTTTATACCTAGCTACCATGGCCTATTTTTAAAGGTGGAAATGAAACATAATCAACTTGAATTTGGGACGACTACTCAAAATCTTAGTGAAACACTTGATTTGTTACTTTATGTCTGCATTTCGTGAAAAAAGACCAATTGAAGTGGATGGTTTATTCAAATAATGAGCTAATTAAGGTTGCACCTAACATACTCCAGCTTTGTAATTTCCACCACCTGTCCAGGATTGAGCCATGGATTTGACAATGGACTTGAAAAGCCACCTACAAACACTTTTTGCCCAATCATTCTAGATAACACTTACATCCTCTGAGACTTACTATGGTTGCGTTCGGGAAGGATGAATCGCTCTTGAAAATAATTGGTGACCAATTAGAATATGGATCATCTACTTGCCTCAAATAGATATTTTTTTCCTTTATGTGATTGGTCCACGTTATCATTGACATTGTCTGCACTATTACACTAAATGCAATGTATAATAATGTGACCCAATCACATTGCAACAAAAAAAAATTTTCAGTCTGTAGCCGGCAGAGGACCCATATTTGTCCAATTAATAACCCGGTTGGAAGGTTGGATTAAAGGCCGGCCTTTTATTCATTTTTTAATAACCACAGGTTTACAAATAGAAAAGGGCACTATTAATATCCCTTATAAAATATTAGCGGCTGATGTCACGTGACATCATGCCACATCATACCAAAAAGGCGTCGCCTGGACCCATTTGGTCCATTGACAGCACTTGATTTGCTAACTCCACAGCGCATGGAAGGTGCACACATTCACACCCATTCACACCTAGGGTGCATGCATCATGCATCAATATGCAACACAAGTGTGTGATCTGAACATTCCATCAGATGAGGCACATGGTTGAGATCTTCTTCAATAAAAAGTGGGCTATTTCACTTCTCAGATGGGTGTCAACATATAATAAATAAATAAATAAATAAATGAACGGCCCATATAAATCGCCAGGAATTCGTCTCTTCCTCTAACGAACACTCAGTCAAAAATCAAAATACCCCTGGACGTTTCCAAAAGACCATAGAAACGCCTTTTAGGAGTTAATAGGGATGCAACTGCTGGCGAGCTACCTCAGATACATTCAATTCAGAATCAAGAACTGAAGAAAGTCAGCCGTCCATCCTTCACCATACAGCTGCCTCCAATACACAGTGACGTAGACTCCGTGTGCGCGCATCACCTTCGGCGAAGAACCGCTTGTTTGATTTCTACTCCCTTTTGAGGCAAGCTCTCTCGAAAGTCTCAAAACCCAATTCAGCTTCCTTGTACACTCACTCCCTTAGGGCCCGTTTGGACGGGCGTCTTAGAGTGGAGTCGGTGATAGTAGGTTGGCTTGCACCAAAAACAATGCAAATTAATGCAGTTCAGTGGATTGTCTCCTGTCCGGTTGGATAGGCCGATCCAGCGACATAATCGTGTGCGCGTTTGGACGGTCAGCAAATCCAACCGTCCAACATGCCGTGTATGTTTGGCCGGGCATGGGATTGCATGCAATCCCATTCAATCCAGCTACATCTGTGTTTGGACGGTCCGCCATAACCAACTGAAGGTCACTGTTAGTGCATGAATATGTGCATTCGACGGGATCGTGTCCTCCACGGGCCACGATATGTTGCGGTCTCATCCAAGCCGTTCATGTGGGTACCGTCCAAACCATTGTCGATGGTCCACGCCGTCCATACGGGCCCCAAGGTGCGGTTCCCGATTCACCCAAGATGGTGCGACCCTTAACGTGGGGGACCACCTTGATGTATGTATTCAAAATCCACACCGTCCATCCGTTTTTTCGGATCATTTTAGGGCCTGATCTCAAAAATCGAAGCATATCCAATTATTGTAAGTCTACCCTACTAAATGAAACAATGGTGATTGACCAATTAAGGTCCACAAAAGTTTTGGATCAAGCCGATATTTGTTTTTACATTCCCTTTATCCAGGATCACGTGACCTTATCAACCGTTTAGATTTCACATAAGCATTACCGAAACATTACGGTGGGGCCTAGAAAGTTTTTAATGGTACCACGTTCAATCAACACCGTTTCCTAGAGTATGGTCCACCTGAGATTTAAATTTTCTTCAATTTTGGGTTCATAGCCTAAAATGATGACGAAAAAAAGATGGACGGAATGGATATACAAAAAATACATCAGTGTGGGCCCCACAGCAGGAGAAGCACCGCACGTAACCCGCTCCCAGCAATCTCAACCATACCTAACCATGGGTCAGGTTAATCCTAACCATGGGTACTGATCCTGACAGAGATCTGGCCCACTTAATTCCATACCATCTAATGTGAGCAGATGGGTGTAATGCCTACAGCAGCAAAATCCAAACACTGACCAGATACTAGCTATTTATCAGCAATCACCCATGTGGGTGTTTCTCCTAAGTTCAGGAAATCAAGCTGTGCTTGCAGAAAATAAGAAAGATCTGTGACATGGCCCACCTAAAAGCAGATGTACGATCTATACTGAATAAAGGGTGTTGGGGTGAATATATTCAGGGAATTGATATCTGCACCCTTTGTTTTTATAGGTACACCCCCTTTTTCCTACTTTTGGTATTACTAGTACTCTAATACTAAAATTAGAAAAAAGATTCATGTCCAAACAGATAGGTGTAAGGTGTTCCTTGTCCTTGTTTTTGCTGCCTGGTAATTTATAGGATGCGGATTGCACGCTGACTCTGTGGCCCTCACTATGATGTATGTGTTTTATTCATTCCGTCTACCCATTTTTTCAGATCATTTTAGGACATGAGACTTAAAATGAGGCAGATCTAAGTTTTAGGTGGGCTATATCATATGAAAGAGTGATGATTGAACTCCCACCGTTAAAAAATTCTCCAGGGCCACAGAAGTTTTGGATTAAGCTGATATTTGTGTTTCCCCTTCATCCACGCCATCCATATATGCCATTGTCCAAACAGATGGACACATTCATGGATGTCCAGCCATTCCATTCATTTCAAACCGATAGAATCAAAACACTTCAGCCAAAATCAAAACACTTTGCCAAAATTAAAACGACATATGTCGACATATATCAATACAACAAAGTATTTCCAAAAACCTGCACACAAGCCTATAATATAGTAAACCATCACATGAAAAACAGTCTACAAAAATCATAAACATAAGTCAAAGAAATAATCAAAATATAAACAATAATATTTAAAATTTAATTATAATAAGCAATGCAAAAATAAGAACCAGAAGCCCCACGAAAATTGCAAGGACTTTCTCGCTATCCGATCGATCAAGATCATCAGTTGATGTCGCCCTCTCCAGCACCTCCTGTGTCGTCTGGGTCGACTGATGGGTAAGCCTAGTCGTGGCGTGCTGCATCTCGAGCTCAGCAGATGCAGCGGCAACCTGTAAACACGGAGACGCTGGCGGTGGTCTGGATGACTCACATGCAGTGCGGTAGTAACTGTCCCAATAGGCTACAGCCTCCTTCCAGCTCTGAAACGCCCGGTGCCTGCCACCACTGTATCCCTCAACTTCAGCACGTGCCTCATCCCAGGTATTATAAATCCCAGGGCGCCGTCCGACGAGGACAACGTAAAACTTTTTTTTCCCCATCTACCATTGGTATGCATAAATCATCACGTTGATATATGAAAGAATGATTTGAAATAAGCAATACTAATCATAAGTTCTGAATTTCAAAATCGTATATACGTACCCTTCCTGCATTATTTGACCTGTCTAATCCAATATAAGTTAATGTGAGTAATGCAAGCATGTGACTACATAGACTGAATTGCGGAAGCATAAGATACTTAGTCAATAAGATAGCAGTAATAGATTGTATACATTACGCATACCATTCCATCACACGAAATAAATATAAAAAAAAAACCCACAAATTCAACCAAGTTAAACATACATGACAAACAATATAAGTTATTACAGGCTCCGTCCAAAAACCAGCAAAACAAACCCATTGAGACCACTATGTCATATAGAAGTAACACCTCCATCACCGAAATGATCACGGAGTTTTTCCTTTAACCACTCCACTCGGCGCTCGGGTCGAAGACTAACAAAGAATGACGCCAACAATTTGTCCTTACTCAGGAGATCACCAACATCGATAAATTCTTTGGTAGTCAGGCCTTTCACCTCCTCGAGAACATCGAGTACAGTCTTAGTACGATTAACCTGTTTGCCGAGCCCAAATTTCATCATTGACTCGGCAACAGTGTTCAGTGAGGCCCCGAGTACATCACATGGACGAGCCGGGCGCGATCGTTTCCTTGTTAGTATCCCTCCACGAGTACCATCTGAATTAGGAGTAGGAGTTGGAGTGCCACGGGACCCGTGATGTCCCGTCGCAGGACTGTCCGATGGTAGTGGAATCGTCCCTGTGGAGTCTGTGACGTAATCCTCTGATAGATCTATCGTATCATCCACATCGTCATCAACAGAATTCCATGCTTCATTTAGGTCTCGTTGCAGACGAGAGGAAGATGCTGACGCAGCCATACTCTTGCTGCCTCGTACGTAGCGGCCCGTGGCTTGGTCGGATCCGCATATCATTGCGAGGTCATCCATCCTGTCGATTCGTTTACCGCAGAGTCTAGCGGCGTTTGGGTGAGACTGCCAGATGAATAAGACAAGTGTAATATTAGGTAAATATTACATAGAGTTGGACCATAGGAAATTCAAAACCAATTGAACGTACCCTGAGATATTGCTCCCAAACTTCATCAGGGGCTGTCACAACCATCCTCTCCGAGTCCCAACCAAAGCCACTCGCTGCCAGCATATCCTTCACTGCAGTATACTCTCGCTTGTAATATCTCACCCGATTGGACACATTTTGCCATGTGACAAATACCCCAATGTGCTTTGCAACTTCGTCGGCCGCAATCTGGTATGCCTCCCGCTTGAATCCGTTATCTGCCTTACGACCTAGTGCGACCTGTTCGAGGAAAGTGTCGAAGAGTATCTGGTCCATAGCACTTGTCCATTTGATCTTTGGCGCTCTAGATGAAGGCTCTGCGAGAGATTTAGTGGTTTTCGCACGTGGTGAACATCGGGTGGCTACAGGCGGTGTCTTCACCAGTGACTGGGTTGGTGTGCATGTTTCGGTAAAGGAGTCTGTTATTTCACCTGAATATGAAGTAGGTATGATTTTTTTGACGCATTGCAACTATAATCAGTAAAACAACAAATATGAAGACAGGCTTATAGAACATAAATCATCAAGTCCTTATAACAATCCAAAAAACCACCAACTGTAACTCGGTGACCATAATTCACTAGTTTTCGACGTTTATATGGGAACCTTAACTATAGCATCACGAACTATTGTACGAAAAGTAAATAAAAAGTATCATCATCTACTCCTACTATTTTGTTGAGCATCTGCCCACATTCTCGCTGCAATGTCATCGCGGATTCGATTCCAAGCATCTTTTTCACGCTGCGTTACTCGAAGTAACCATTGCCGCTCATCGTTGCTTGATAGCTCTTGTGGCGTTGGGATACCCTCCACATCAGCACCAGATATAGTAGCGAAATCATTGTCCTGTAGAGAGTCATTTTGGCCACGTATATAATTGTGTAGGACACAGCAGGCTATCACAATCTCGACTTGTGTTTCGAATTCGTACTGCATAGTGCTCTTCAAGATGGGAAACCTGCCCTTCAATAAACCGAAACATCGCTCGATTGCATTGTGCAATTGTGCATGTCGATAATTAAACAACTCCTTCATGTTCATAGGAGCTCTTCCGGTTCGATATTCTTGTAAGTGATACCGAACGCCCCGGTACGGAGCCATAAATCCAGGTGAATGAGCATATTCAGCGTCGACAACATAATATTTTCCTATACATTTGAATCAGAGGTTATATTAAGTAAAAAACGATGATTGTAGTAATAGTTAACAATTAGATAAGCACTTTCATAACAGATATACAGTACCATTTGACACAAGCAAGGGATCATCAGATCGAGACAATGCATTGTGTAGCACTCTCGCATCCGATGCAGAACCCTCCCAACCGGCCAACACATATGTAAAATTCATATCGAAAGTACACGCTGCCAGTACATTTTGAGAGAGCACCCCCTTCCGGTTACGGAAGCTCGTGTGGTCAACCACCAACACATGCGCTGGAATGTGTGTACCATCAATTGCACCGACGCAATCCTAAATGTGAAGAATCAAGAACCATGAAGCGACCGTACAGAAGGAAAAAAAGAAAAAATACGGACTTACAAAACACACCTATAACAAATATACCTGAAAGTAAGGAGACCAAATTGGATTTGTTTGAATCTCTGACGGTGTCTCTATGCTGGCCGGTTTAACTAAATCAGGGTACATTGATATAATTGCCTGCAGCACACGGTGAAAGTACCGACTGACTGTCTCACCCGATCGGATAAATCTGTGACCTAAGACCCGGTTACGAACATTGTGTCCCAACGTGTGAAGGAAAATAACTAATTGTTCTTCGAGACTAACATTACGCGTATCACGGAGTCGTTTCTTCTCGCGTAGCAGCGCACACAGTTCAAAAAAGGATTCTCGATTCATCCTAAGCTGATCTATACAATCTCGGTCGCTAGCTCGAATAATCGAATTGATGAACCTTGCTCGCTCATCATCCCCATGACGCGCCGGTTGCTTGAACATGTACGTACGACAATATTCCCCAACAGCCTGCACACAAGCTGCCACCGCTTGGAAGACAATTGTCCTATCTGGCGATTCCTCATCTGACGAATCCATCGTCCAGAGATGACCTACACTCTCATGTGTGTATTTCTCATGAATATACATTGCAAACAACAGAGGTACATATCAAAATATTGGACGGAGGTATATATGTATATGAGTAGGACCTTCATGGTCGGCCTCTAACAGTGGCTATAATGGTTACCTGTGAGACCTAATTGAGCTTAGAGCAACCATCAATGACATGCATAGGAAAGTGTCAACAACAGCAGTGCCTACTAGCGTATGTTGTGACACCTTATATCCACTATAGAATTAAAATAATTAGCATTAAGCGACTATAATAGTCAGTTAAGGAACTGGGACTTTGCATGCAAGATCATTTTAAGCCTTCAATAAGACAAATAGAATAGTCAGAAAGTGAATATTGAACAGAAAGAACATTACTTGTGTACCTATAGAGAATATATAAATTGGCCAACTGGGTACAAGTTCATATTAAGTCCCCAATTAATGAGAAGAATGTATGTGGCATTTGGTAAACATTATCATAAATTACAAAAACGTAGCCATTTTGGAGACTTCTCAATAAACATACACTCCTAATTGTTGTAAACTCATATGACCATCAGTTGGTGCACAACTAATTTTAAACAGAATCAGATGATAAAAAATCACAATGATGAGTGATGACAATGATGTCAATGACCATCAATACGTAGATCCAATTGTTCGAGTTTCAACATGAATTACCATTCTCTGTCATTCCATCAGGTGTCTGTCGTGGAAAATGTTGTGCAGGCTTCACCATGGTCAATTTGGTTACTTAGAAGAAATAGCAAAATTTTTAGTTGGAAGGTTTCCTTGAGCAGGTGTATAGTTAAGATCTTCAGTCTTATTGCATTGTGTGCAAAAGCTGATTCTAGAATTAGAGAATTCTCTCCAATCTTCCAATTGCAAGTATATGATTCAGTGTCAATTTAGTGTGTGCTGGAAAGTTCCTCCATATGGCCATTTCATGGTAAATTTTGATGGTTCATCTGCAAGAAATCCTGGATTTTCCGGGGTTGATGTGGTGTGTCACAACAGCGGTGCTGCATTAGCAGAATTTCGGGCCCTACTAGAGTCCATGACTCTTGTTACAATCCACACAAGCCCAGCGATCATTGAAGGTGATTTTACAATGTTATTTCTTGGGCTAGAGCAGATGCATGCCCATGGAGGTTAGCATATCTGGTGGAGGAAGAACTTGAGGATACTTGCTCTACGCTTACTTGGGTTTCCTTCCTTCATGACACAGAAAAAACATCCAGGGTACGGACAGTCCGGGGGGATTTTATCCATGTCCGGATGATCAACTATTCCTCAAAATGCATCAATTCAGTAATACTTCGAGGACTGAAAGTGCCCCCTAAACAACTAATGGAAATATTCCACTTCAAAGCTGCATTATAACAACAGGGTTATCAAATGCAGTAGCATAACTAATAGAGAAATGCATCAGAAAAAGTGGTAAACTAGGAGCACTCCCAAATACTACAGAAGTACACGTGATCATATTCAAATGAAATAGTTTAAAACAGCAAACCTCTTTCCAAAGAAGAGAAGGGGAAAAAAAACTTAGGGCTTGTTTGGATGCCACTTAAAAACGAGTTCATCTTGTTTTAGTTAATTGTAGTATTAGAGATCTTTTTAGTAAGGACTAAAGTAATCCTGATGACCAACAATTTATGTAAAATATGATGACTAATATGCAATTACTAATAACTTAAATGAGATGAACTCATACATGGCACCCAAACAGGGCCTTATCAACTAAAGAAAAAATTTATATGTCATCCTGTAGAGTTAAATGCGGTATTATTATAAGGTTATGCTCACTTGTTTCATTGGGCTATTTAGTTGCTTGAGCATTGCTTACTATTTATTCAATCGAATTTGAGTCTTAAGTTCCTTCAGGCGAGCACACATGTCATCTCAAATCAATGGATACTTATTTTGGACAATTTTTCACCAGGTATTGACTGACGAAACCAAAACCCTCAACCTCAATGTTGAAGAATGTTGAGGAAAAAAAAAAACTCTTCCTAACTAAATTCACAAATATTCTTCGGACACCAGAGTGAATACACTCAGTCAAGTTCTTGAACTGCGTTAGAAATATAATGAGGAAACAGGAAAACTTGCCAAGTTAACTCAAATTGATTTAGTCGAGACTAGTGTCATGTTAAGCAGATGAGTCTTCAAAAGCACTGAATAAATTAGACTGAACACTCGAGAAACTCAATGTAGACAAATTACTAGAAAAACTCAATAGAGAGCCACAGAATTTTTAAAAATCAAGCTACAAGCCTACAACATATGCCTTTAAATCAAAAACTTAGTTGAGTACCCGACCAGGGTTCTAGCTGATTCAAGACTTCAGCTCTCATAGAGTATGAATCAAGTTTCGAGTTTTTAATTCAAACTCATGATTAATCACATGGGTGCTAAAAACAGTTGCCAAAACATTCGAGCTTCTGTTTGGATTAGAACCCAAAACCAGTAATGATGTTAGAGCTATCTTTTTCTCAAGTATTGTTATTGAGGAGATAAAAATAATAATAAATAGATAAATAACAAGATGACCATTCTCACATCAAGGAAAGCTTAAAAACTAAAACCGGTTCCTTGCAAAGCTATGGCAGTCAAGAATCAGAAAGGTAATCTAGCAAGAAATTAATGCCCCATATAAACGACCCAACCCAAGTAATTAGCTGCCATGTGTCAGTTTGATCGACACATTCTAATGATCTTTCCTCCTATAACCCATAAATCACCATGAAAAAACAACTACTCCGGAGACGTAATTTTGCATAACAATGGGGTAAACATAAAACATAAAAATTACACTGAATACCCAAATCAACCAAACAATTAAACTAACCAACATCAGTGAAAGCATCTGAAACTCAAAAAAAAAAAGGCCATAACGGGTAAAGAATCGAGTAATTTACTTTAACAATCAAAGAAGAGTGGGTTGTAAAGAGAAATTATAGGGTCCCAATGCATTAGGATGCCAGTAGTGTATGGATTCACTAGGTGCGCATAAGTGGGGCCCATGGTTTGGCAATCCATACCATTGATCTGATAAGAGTCATCACAGTGTGGAAGATGCTATCCCTTGTATCAGTAGCCTGAAAGAAGATGGTCAAGGAAAACAATACAGGTCCATCGTCCGAAATAAAAAGCCAAATATTGAATGGCCAGGGGCTTGCAATCGCAAATTTTTAGACATCTCCCCATCCACGGTGGAGGCCATCAGGTCAGGTCTGGATCGCCGAACCACGAGGCCATTGTACATTCCTAACTTCATTGCAACAATTGAGATTTCTTCCTATAATGAATAACTAACCAAATTAACCAACGTCCATCAAAATATAACAGCGTAGATTGACCATAGCAAGATTTTGATGAATCGGAAAACTCCACAGAATTACAAAATCACCCAAACATCAAAAAAGAAGAAGAAATCAAAAAGAAAAACAAAAGTAGTCAAAATCAAAAGGGGGAATAAGAAAAAGTATTTTTTTTCCTTTTATTTCATCTCAAAGTAATAATCTAAACTTATTTAATTCTTAATCTATCAAGATCCCAAAAAAAGAAGAAGAAGAAGAAAAATGAACTCCTCAGAATCATCTTTCAATGAAAAATGCATCCAAACTTCAAACAATACAAACCCAAATCACAAAAAGAGGGAAAAAAATCAAGAACCTGGAAAAATCTCAGAATCCCAGCAGGAGAAGTATAAAAATAAAAAAGACCCATTTGATGATATGAAGTCCAGATTCAAGTCTAAAGAAAATGAAAGAAAGGAGGGATGAGAAAGGCACCTTTGGAGTATCAGAAGAACAAGATGAAGAGTAGAAGCTTGCAAGGAGAACTGAGAAATGGGTGCTTTTGATGGTGTGGAGAATAGTGAAACTCCCCAAAGCATCAAACAAAATAAAAACCAAGATGATTTCTCCGAAAACATTACAGTCAGATCAAAGCACAAAACATTGAAATTTGGCACAGGAACCCTACAGCGACAATTCCGTTCCAAACAAGAAAAACAAAAATCAAATCTGCTCAAATCAAGCCAGAAAAAGCTCAAATCCAACCCCATCTGAAGGAACCCCCACCATCTACTCAAAGATTACAATGAACCATTTCCAGAAAAGGCCATAGGAGGAAGAAACAGTACCTGCGCGCAGCAACGGTGGTGGCAGTGATGGACTGATAATCGTATGAAAATACCTGGGATTTATAAGATTGTAGGGTGGAAATGGTCCTTCCCGCCACCGCTCCCGCCATATCCAGCGAGCTTCGATCCCATCCATCAGTCCGTACGAAGGACGGGGATGGGCTCGAGGCAAATCCAGCGGAGAATGGTGGCGAATCCAGGCAAATCCGACGAGAGAGAGAGACAGAGAGGCAAGATATCCCGAGATTTCACGCTGTCCATCACTCAATCCAGCAGGACAATCCGCCCTGCTCATCCCTCTCCCGTCCAAACAGGCTAGCGGACATACTCTGTAGGAGTAAACGCTCCTATCCAACCTACTACCACCGACTCCACTCTAATACGCCCGTCCAAACGGGCCCTTAGTGGAGAGGAGACCTTCAGCAACGTACCACTTGAACTTTCGGGAATGTGGCCCACCTGAGAACTCATTACCGTTGTGCAGTGGCATTAACCGTCAGGCGATCTTAGATGATGAGACAATTGCCACCATTGATCCCAATCCTATAAAATGGCTGGCTGGTTGGATGAAATTCCGTGAGACGCGGCATCTCATGTACAAGGGCGTTGGGCAGAGTAATGGGAAAATGATGTAGAGCGGGTCGCAGAAACTTTCATGGTAAAGATGGACCATAGTAGGCCCGATTAGAGGCGGAAATGATCCGAACTGTCTGAACCGTAAAACCATCGTATCTTGCAAGGGTTTTATGACATATCATATATGATTTTAGGATAGCAGAAGTTACTTTAGCTAACCAACCTTCTACGCTGGGTTGCCAACGTCGGATTTGTGAGATGTCATCGGATGGATGGTCAAAAGTCTTATTTATTTTTATTTTTACTGTAAATAATAAGTTTTAGTTTGAGTATAACTTTTAATCCTTTGAGTTGTAGACGTCGTTTCTGTTGGCTGTATAAGCCATTGTTTTTATTTGCTTCTAGATAACAGATTTTTCTTGGCTTTATAAAGCCTTAGCACAACTCAGAAAATCTGATTGTGTACAAGGAAGAGAGAGAGAAAAGAAGCTAGAAGTTTTTTCAAACTGTTTTTTTTTTTTTTTTTTTTTTTTTTTTTGCTGCTGCACAACTTGCTTTTTACTTGTTGCTGTGTTTCTTGCTATTCACTTGCTTGCTACAACCGGATAAACAAGATGCCCATTTATAGACATTTGAAAGAAAGGTGAAAAGATAAAAATGCTCCTACTAGGAGCTTCCTACATTAAATATTTCTAGAATATACACAAAACTTTTCATCTTCCAAAAGCATCTCCATGGGAAGCATTGATGTGCTTTGGAAGATGAACAGTTACAGTCACAGGCAATTGTTGGGTTTTTGGTTTGCAATTTCAACACTCCCTTTCAAACCAAAACAAGTTTCATTCCAAGCATCGATCTAAGTTTCTTAAATGTATTGCAATGCTTTGGTGAAGATGTCTGCCACTTATTCAGTGGTATGACAGTATTCTAGCTTCACTGATTTCTGCTTCACTTAATCTCTTAGGAAATGATACATTGTATCAATGTGCTTGCTTCTCCCATGCTGCACTGGATTTTTGGCAAGCTCAATTGCCGACTTGTTGTCCACGTATATGATAGTGCATTCTTCCTATGAATGCTTCAGTTTCTTTAGCATATTCCTTAGCCATATCGTCTCACATACAGTAGATGAAGCTGCTACATACTCGGCTTCACATGTGGACAGCGCTACCGTACTCTGCTTCTTTGAGTTTCATGTGAATGTTGTAGATCCAACATAGAAAGCATAGCATGTGGTACTCTTTCTTTCATCTTGGTAACCACCCCAATCACTATCAGAGTATCCATAAAGAATCGCCTCATCGTCGTATGGATAAAAGAGATCGAATTCAATAGTCCCTTTGATATACCTCAGAATTTTTTTCGCAACTAGCCAATATGACTCTTTTGGCATATACTGGCTTAGAAGCCCAACACTATAGACTATATCTGGCCTAGTGATTGTGAGGTACTTTAGACTTTCGATTAGACTCTTAAATAAAGTTAAGTCAACATTTCTTCCTTCACCATCTTTTATGAACTTAAGGCCTGTTACAATAGGTGTATTCACGGCTTTACAGTCGGTCATCCAAAACTTCTCAGAAGTTCTTTTGCGTACTTCTTCTCTATGTGTGTGTGTATGTGTGTGTGTGTATATGCCGCCCACTTGTTGTTTCACTTCGATGCCTAAGAACAAGGACATCAATCCACCATTAGTCATCTCGAACTCTATGAACATAGCCTGCTTGAATTCTTCAAACATCGTTTGGCTGTTTCCAGTGAACAACGGATCATCAACATATAAACAAGCTATAAGCATATCACCATGGGCATTCTTCTTTATTTAGATAGCATGCTCGTACGAACATTTGATGAAACCATTCTCTTGAAGATAACCGTCAATCCTCTCATTCCAAGCACGAGGAGCTTGCTTCAACCCATACAGGTCTTTCTTCAGCCGATACACCTTGTGTTCCTCCCCTTTCATGACAAAGCCTTCAGGCTGGTCAACATAGACTTCTTCTTCAAGTACTCCATTTAATAATACAAATTTCATATCCAGTTGGTAGATCATTCAACTATGATGAGGTATAAGGGAAATAATCATCCTCACAGTGTCAAGGCGAGCAACTGGGGCAAAAACTTTTTCATAGTCTACCCCATATTTTTGTTTGTAGCCTTTTGTTATGAGCTTTGCCTTATATCGTTTGATCTTACCATCGACATTCCGCTTGATTTTATACACCCATTTAAGACCAACGGTCCTCTGGCCTTTAGGGAGTGAGGTCAGCTCCCATGTTCGACTCTTCTCAATGGCATGAATCTCTTCTTCCATAGCCTTTCTCCAACATTCTTCATTCACGGCCTCCTCGAATGTGAGAGGCTTATGGTCCGCATACAGGCAGAGCAAATTCAGTTCCTCAGTATCTGCATAGATCTCATTGAGGCTTCTCATTTTGATAAGAACCAAGGATGAAGAAGAATCGGATGAAAATGTACTTGCTGAATTCTAATTTGATAAAGTACTTTCAGGGGAGATGTAATGTACTCCTTGACTTCTGCGATCTGAAGGGGGTGATGTGGTTGTCTGCTCCTGATTCACAAGCCTCTCTTCTTTATATTCTTCAGCCTCGGCCTAATTTTCTTTGGCCGAATCTTCCTGGTTCCACTTCCAGGCTTCTTCTTCACAGAACACCACATCTCTATTACCACCACCTTATTAGTTAATGGGTTGTAGAGCTTATACGCCTTTAATTCTTCATTGTAGCCAATGAAGATACATTTCTCTCCACGATCATCAAGTTCTTCCTTCTTGCTTCTGGAACTTGAACGTAGGCGACACACTCAAAGATCTTAAGGTGCGCCATGCTTGGCTTGTATCCACTCCATGCTTCTTGTGGTGTCTTGAATCTGACTCTCTTGGTCGGACACCTATTGAGCAGATAAGCAGTACATGTAACTACATCTGCCCAAAAATTCTTTGGCAGACTTTTTTCCTTCAGCATAGTCCTTGTCATGTCGAGGATGGTGCGGTTCTTCCATTTTGTAATTCCATTTTATTGTGGCGTATAAGCTACAGTGTGTTGTTGCTTAATGTCATATTCCTTGCAATATTCTCGAAAAATATTTGAGGTGTACTCCCCATCTCTGTCAGATCTAAGGGTTTTGATTTTAAGACCACTTTTTTTTTCAACATGGGCCTTAAAATTTTTTTAAATAGTAAAAGCAGCAGACTTCTCTTTCATTACATACACCCATAATTTTCTACTGAAATCATCAATAAAGGTAATAAAGTATTTATTAGCTCCAAGAGAGATTGGCTCCATTGGTCCACAGATGTCAGTGTGAACTAACTGCAACAGTTTTCTTATTCTTTAGGATACTCCACTCGGAAAGGACTTCCTTTGATGTTTTTCAAGTGTGCACGCCTCACACACACACACACACACACACATGTTCTGGAGCTTCAATAGCAAGCAAGTCATGCACCCTGCTTGATGAGGACAAAAGTTTCAGGCCACTGAAATTTAGATGGCCAAAACGAAGATGCCACATCCAAGAATCATTTTTTGCTTTTCCATAAAAACACTTCTCGAACATTGTGTTTATATGGAGAGGAAACATAAGATTCTTCACCATCTGGACTTTCGCAATCAAACGTCCATGCATATCTCTTATGGAAAGAGAAGAGTTCTCCATGTGTATGACATACCCTTTTTCGAGGAGTTGTCTGAGACTCAGTATATTATTTTTCATATTAAGCACGTACGTAGTACACATTGGAGATGTAGTTTGGAACACCATTCTTCTAAAAGATTTTAATTTTCCTTTACCTTTCACCAGCATTTTTGACAAGTCATCGAATGTCACATCACCATAAACTCCTTTTGTGAGTTCCTCAAATAGGCTTTTTTTCCTGCACATATGATTGCTTACACCTGTGTCGAGATACCATACATCTGGTCAATCACAGTCTTTCTCTTGTGCAAGGAGCACTATGGAGTCTTCCTGGTCATGACTCGATGCTTCAGCATAGTTGGATCGTTCATCGGGATCCACCGGCTTGCTCCAACAATCCAAGGCATAATGACCAAATTTGTTGTAATTCCGGCATTAAATATTTCTCATATTTCTGCAACCGCGTGCGGATCGGCTTCTACCATTTCCTCTACCATAAAAATTGGTAAAATTTTATTAATTTTATGGATTGCTTGGATTATATCCACGCCCTCTTCCTCTTGCACGATTGTTAGTGCCACGGCTCCCACGATGTGTATGGCCACCTCTTTGTTCATTTAGAGTCAGCTTAGACTCTAAGGCATGTTCAAGTATCGTTCCTGCATTCTTTTGCATTCGTTGCTCATGCACTTGCAACGATCCTATCAACTCTTCAATGGACAGTTTTTTGAAGTCCTTTGATTCTTCGATCGCCACAACCAAATTCTCAAACTTAATTGCGAGAGATCGCATCGCCTTTTCCATGACACGTATGTCTTCAAATTTTTCATCATTTCTTTTTAAATTATTAATAATAACAATTAGACGTGAGAAGTAGTCAGAAATACTTTCACCTTCCTTCATGTGCGCCGCTTTGAACTTGGCTCTTAGTGTTTGAAGGTGAACCCACTTCACTTGATCAACACCCTTGAAGATGGTGCCAAGGGTATCCCAAGCTTGCATGCTTGATGTTGCTTTGGCAATCTTTTCAAAGGTTGATTCATCCAACCCTTGATAGAGAAGGAATAAAGCCTTGTTGTATCTCTTCCTATGATTTTTTAGAGCGATCTTTTCTTCATTGGTGAATGCGGCTTCTTTCTCCATAGTAGGTTTTACATACCCATCGGTGACAATCTCCCATAATTCTTGCAACCCGAACAACACCTTCATTTGGATGCACCAATTTTCATAGTTTTCTTTTAATAACTTAGGAACCTGCCGCTGGATTGTGCTCACCATCTTTACACGAATAAGCTTAATGGGTTAGACAAATTGGCTTTACTAAGCTTCAACAAGACCCAGACAATCTTTTTTTTTTTTTTTTTTTTTTTAAGAAGGGTTGATTTTTATTTGAAAAAGAAGGGAGAGAGGGATGGAATAAAGGATCTGATTTTTTTTTAATGTTTTTTTTTGGTTGAAAAAATAACTGCTAAAATCTGATTTTTTTTCTGAAAAAAAAAATCTGTTTTTGGCTATAAAAAAAAAATGCTGAAAACTTCTTCTAGAAAAAGAACTTGGCTCTGATACCAATTTATTGGCTGTATAAGCTAGAGTTTTTCTTCGCAACATGATAACAGATTTTTCTTGGCTTTACAAGGCCTTAGCACAACTTAGAAAATCTGTTTGTGTACAAGGAAGGAAGAGAGAGAGAAAGGAAACTAGAAGTTTTTTCAAACTGTTTTTTTATTTTTTATTATTATTATTTTTTACTGTTGCACAACTTGCTTTTTACTTGTTGTTGTGTTTCTTGCTATTCACTTGCTTGCTACAACCGGATACACAAGATGCCCATTCATAGGCATTTGAATGAAAGGTGAAAAGATAAAAATGCCCTTACTAGGAGCTTCCTACATTAAATATTTCTAGAATTTACAGAAAGCTTTTCATCTTCCAAAAGCATCTCCATGGGAAGTGTTACTGTGCTTTGGAAGATGAACAGTCACAGGTAATTGCTGGGTTTTGGTTTCCAATTCCAACAGTTTCTAACATGAAAAGAGCTTAGAAAATTAAATGAATAACTTGGTTAGGCCAAATTGGACACTTACTATATTTGGCGAAAAAACATGAAGTCTAGTAGGAAATAGATGTCGTATATAAATAGAAAGTTTACTATTTATAGTAAGTCATGTTTAGGGTGTTTGAGTATAAAACTCCGTCCTAAGTTTAAGTTCCTTATTTAAAGAGTTGTAATTACATTTTTTACAATCAATCAATTTATTTTGAATTTATTAGAAATTATTTCTAATTCTATCCCTCATGAATTCAGTGAAGCTCTATGAGGAGTCAAGAGAGCTCCATGGATTTAGAGTAGATATCCCATGAGGAAGATGCAATCGACCTCATCACGTCCTTCCCTATGTCAGAAAATGGGTGTGAGATGCGGGAGCCACACAAGAATTCACGGATATGGCTTAGCACTTTCCTAAGTGTTGTATGGCTGAGCACGCCCATGGTGTGGCTACCACAACCATTAGAAGCCGGTTGGACTGTCTCAATTTCCTCAACTCCAATGACTGCCATGGCACTTAGAAGCGTGGCTTTTGCCTGTTCCTGCATTTGGCAGTGTTAAGGACATACAGAAGTTTTCGCTGCTGCGAAGGCAACCAAAGCATTTTGGAATTCAAAATAGAAATTGATCATACAAGCAATGATGCAGACACAGCGGAGAGCGTAACGCTTTTTCCACTAGATAATCTGTTATACATGGATGAGGAGGCAATCTTCGAAGATTGTCTGGTGAACAACTCACTACAGATATCCCTGGCCACAGGGTGTGTTATGATTTGACTAATAGACCATATACTGCTATTGAAGGTGTACATGATCAAATACCTAATCCAATGAACAACTTTCAAACATGCTTTTCATGTCTCATGGTAGACAACAAGGCATTATCCAATTACAGCCTGTCACATTGGATATCCCTAATGATTAGGTCACCAAGAAGATAACCTTATGATCAATTGACCAAGTGTAAGACTCGTATCGTAGACCATACTATTCTGTCAGTTTTCGTGATCATTCCGGTTGAATTCCGACAATTCTCGATGTTGCGCACGATCTTAAGCCGAGTCCTGCCTACCGAAGGTGGCTCGATCCGAAACTCATACCTTGGCGACTGCACCGTCGCCGCGGTTCCAACACCGCGACTCGCGCACCGAACCGATACCTAGGTGGGAAGATGCCAGTCAGCGTTCGGTTCAAAGAAACGCCGCACGTTGCGAATCTCGAGGGAATCTCTACGAGATGTCCCATTAATCAAGTCAAGTACACCACTATGCCTCCATGCCACCTCACCCAACAACAAGTACAAGTGGCCTCTCTCCCTTTTTCCACAAGTCAAACCTCTCCCTCCCCTCACCATACCACCTTTTACAATTTTCAAACTAAACTATACCATTTCTTACAACATTTCAAACCCTCCCATGCCACCCCATCTTCCTTACATCATCATCCCATCCATATCTCATTCTCTCCCTCCCTCATTTTCTCAAACCTCTCCAAGCAACAAAAAAATTCCATACGTTCCAAGCTCTCTCTCCCTCTCCAAGTGTGGCCCACTTTCCCCTACTCTCACATCTCCCATCTCAACTGTTGGATCATCATCAACCACCATTAAAAGAGGAGGTTATGAGCTAAGGAGCCTAAGGGAGCAAGGAGGAGGCCAACAAGGTGGGTGATTCACCATCAATCTCAATTTGTAGGGCCACTTGTGTGGGACCCACTTGATGAATGCATTGTAATTGGGAGGGCCCAATAGTGGCGGGGTCCCTTCCCTCTATCACCGTCTCTCTCTCTCTCTCTCTCTCTCTCTCTCTCTCTTTATGAATGATGATGATGATGAAGGATGATGAGGCCCACCATGAATCATATAGTTCATGTGGGACCCATTGGATGAATGGGTTGAATCTACACCATCCAACCCATTAGTGGGCCCAGATGAAAGGAAAAACACAAGTATCACGTGGTCCCAATGGGTGGGCCACGTGAATAAGGGACCCACCATGATGCAGCGTTTATCCATGCCGTCCAGCGTCCCTGGACGCTGGACTAGGCTAGCTAACATGGAGTTGTGTACTGACATGGGCATGTACTTCCATACTTAAAAAAAAAGAGAAAATTACTTTTTGGGTGGGCTGCTCATGCAGGCCCCACCTTGATGTATGTATGTGATCCACACCGTCCAATCTATTCTCCAGCCCATTTTAGGCGTTGAGCCAAAAAATGAGGCCGATCTGATTTTCTAGCAGGCCGTGGGATTGAGAATACTAGTGTTTCCATCAAAACTCGAGAAAAAGTATTGCTGGGGTCGACCAGAAGCTTAGACCCACCTGAACCTTGGTGTGGACCACTAATTTTGTGGGACTCAGTCAATGGACGGGTTGGATCTTGCTGATGGGCCCCACAAAAAAAAAAAGAAAAATAAGAAAAAGGTGGCAGTGCTGCTGCTGCATGGGTGGCGGGCGGACGGGCTGGGCCCTCACGGCCCAGCTGTGGACCTCACCATGATGCGTTTCGAGCATCAACACTGTCCATTGTGGGGTCTCCCTTCTTACAGGAGTCCGTCCCAAAAATCAGCCATATATGGAATTCAGGTGGGCCACACCCTCTAAAATCATAAGAAGACATGCCTAAAAGTATAAAATCATTTGGTTGGGCCTACCTGAGTTTTGCATATGGCTAAAACTTGGTCTGAACCCTCAGCCATGTGGGACACACACATTGGGTGGACTGGATTTGTGAATCACATCTCGGTGGGCCCCACAAAAAATAATAACAATAATAATAATAATAAAACAGCAGCAGCGGACACTGCTACTGCTGACAGAGGACACAGGCCGCGCCTGCGGCTGCGTGCAGTAGAGGCAGACCCACTGCTCCTGTCGTGGGCCCCACCATGATGTATGCGTGTCATCTATGCCGTCCATCTATTTTGTCAGATCATTTTAAGGCATGAGCTCAAAAATGAGGTAGATCCTAATCTCAAGTGGACCACATTACAGGAAAACAATGTTGATTTGGGGGCTCACCGTTTTCACGGTTTGATGGCAAATGAATATCACGGTGGGCCCTGGTCTGCGTGACCATGTGAACAGGTTTGATGGAAAATAAATATCACAGTGGGCCCTGGTCCCGTGACCTTGTGAATAGGTTGGATTTCAAATAAATATTACAGTGGGCCCTTAGGTCTGTGTGACCTCATCAACAGGTGGATGGGAAAATAAATATTTTGGTGGGCCCCTACTCATGTGACCTTATCAACAGATTGGATAGGAAAATATACATTATGGTGGGCTTCACATGAGGCCCACTTCGATGTATATGGGCTCATGTACTTACGCCCATCTTGATGTATTTTTAGACCCATTATTAAGGCCCACTTTGATACATATGGGCCCATGTGTGTAGGCCATCTTGATGTGTTTATGGGCCCATTGTTGGGGCCTACCCTGATATATATTGGCCCACGTTATGAGGCCCATTTGAGGTATTTGTGGCCTATTGTTGAGGCCCACTTTGATATGTATATGGCCTATGTGATTAGGCCCATTTGATTCACACAAAGCTTATGCGATCGGGCTCATTTTAATACATTCTCAGGCCCATGGATGATGGCCCATTGCAATGTACCTAAGGCCCATTGGTGAGGTTCATTAAGGTGGCCCACTTGATGAATATAAGGCCTATGAGATACGGCCCATTTGATGTATTTAGGGCCCAGTGGGATGTACCTAAGGCACATTGCAATGTGTGATTCCACCAAGATTTATTTAATGGTATTTGAAGGGAGCCAAGCCTTGGGGACAACGTTGGTTTGACGTCTACATTGTACAAGTAATGTTGGTTCGATGTCCACATTATAACTCTCCCTAAGGCCACTGATAGGCCCGTATTTGTTTCATGTAGGCCATCTAGGCCCATCTTCATTGAGAGGATAATTTATTGCTTTATAACATGTTTAGCACAGCCCCATGATTCATGATCATACGCATCATATGTATGCTTGAGATGAGGAGTGTCCGATCATAGCATATGCCTTCGGACAGACTGTTTACGGGCTCCCTAATAGGCGGAGTTGCCTTACATAAGCGCGTGCTTCACGCAGGATAGTTGCATGATTGGTAGTGTGGTTCATACATTTGCATCTGTGTGATTGTGATATGCCCTAGCGACATCTGGGCCATAGCCTCTACAGATATATCATGGGTGGTTGGTTGGATACCGAAAAAATCTTGTTCTAAGCAATTGGGGCGCCATAGATGTCCCTAGGTGAGAGTCCCTGAACCCGATGGTACGAGAGGATGACTCCAACGTCGAGACCGAGTGGATATATGAGCGCACGAGGGCCGAATACCATGAGGCCGCGTCTCCCACTATGTCGTGGTCGGTTGGAAAGGAGTGGTGGCCTTACTCACCCGAGAGCAGGAGACATTACTAGGCTGAGTTTGACCAGCTCGGAAATGGGTTTGCTATCGATGTGGCGGATAGGTATTGGCTGACTATTGGCCAGGCGGATAGTGAGGTTTCTTATACTCACTTGAACTGTGTTGCTTGGAGAGAGACAATGCCATTTGGAGTGTACTGAACCCCGATGATTATCCAGACTAAGAACCGTATTGATTTAATGCTCTAGTGAGGAGTTGCATTAGTATGAGGATTGGCATGCTTGACTTACATATTGCATCGCATGGCCTTGGTATGGCCGATAACATTCACATCTTGTACTGCATAGCCTTGGTACAGCTGGTTGCATTTACGTACTCATCAGCATGATTCCGCATTACTCACGGCATTGCATTCTGAGCACGTTCGCACATACTTACACCGCCCTCTAAGCTTTCTATAAGCTTATGCACGATTGATGCGTGTAGGTGACACCAGGACGCAGCTGTAGTTTTGCCGCAGTTGGAGCGTGCTGCCGAGCTTTTGGAGTTTTTGTTATTTGCACTATCTTGTATTTTCCTTTCTACGCACTGTATTCAAAGTTTTTGTTTATAGTGGATTTTGTGATGGTGTTCTTGTGGTTATTGTTCGTGGGTTATGCTTGGTTATGCTCATTACGAATCAAATGGATTATCAGAAATCCTCCTTGTAGCATCCCAGGATCGGAACCTGGTATATGGGTGCCGGGAGCCGAGAATGGGATACTACGGAGGCTGTCGACGCCGAATTCGGCGATCGGGAATCTTGTGAGCCCGGTCTCCTAGTTCGGGGCGTGACAGCAAGCAACTTGGTGATGTAATCTGTAACACCCCGTACTTTACAGTACTTAGGTGTTATCATGGAGATCTAATTTAGTAACATAAACCTAGTTCATTGAACATTTACCTTCGTTAGGCTAAACCTAACCATGCATCTTAGGTTGTAAAGCATTAATCAATGGGGTCACGGCATCTTGTCCCTTAACACGTGGCTTGGTTACACTAATAGGGCTCCCTAGAGATCTTTTACCATCATTAGGTCCACAACATTTCAATGATCGATCTAACGATCGACTTTCCTAAAATCAACTATCAGATTATAAAATCAGCCATAAACCTTTGGAGTAGCGTGTGCACATGGCTTGATATGGAACTATTCAAATCATTTATGACATCGATTAAAGGCAGATCCTACAAGAAAATTTAAATAGATAAATAAACAAAATAAGTATCTAGGAAAACACATATAATAGTGATGCATACAATAAGTACTATAATAATAATAATAATGTAAAATCATGAGATACGTAGTCCTAATAACCTATGGAGCAAGATCCACAGCATAATTAATAGTGCACACATATGAAATTAATAATAAAAATAAAAATGATAATAATAATAATAACGGAAAACATTAAAACTTATTCCAATAATAACAACTAATATCCTAAAATCAAAATATAGGTGGACCCAGTCGTCTGATAAATTCCCAAGACCATTCTAGCCGTTGACGTTAGTTTCGAGCCGATATAACCAATAGATTAGTGGGAAACCACCCTTAGGACTATAGATCAAGTGGTGGGAGCCACCTAGACCTTGGATCTGCCCCATCTTTAGTCTAAGACCCTAACTGGACCCTTGGAACCTAATGGACGGAGTGGATTTTCCCACAAACACCACTTTAGACCCCAACCTTGGCCTGCATGTACACACCAGGCGTGTAACCGCCGTGCATCGAACCAGTGGAAGCGGTCAAACTAGCTTGACCCACGACTTCTCGAAATAGAGAGGTTTCTCTCTCTCTCTCTCTCCCTGCGTTTAGCCAGTGAACGGAGGCCGTCCGCTTATTTCAATTGTGGCCCACCACGAGGAACCATCAAGATGATCCGAACCGTTCATCGTGTCGGGAGTGAAGATTATACCAAACCTTAGGAAATTTTACAGGTAACGGCATCCATATATGGACACGAATTCAGACGCATTCGGACTGAGGAAAACCAAGTGTCCTAAAAATGGAAACTGTTGCTGCTGCCCAACTGGCGGTCCGTATGCGCATGCTTCCTTCAATCCTAGCCGTCCATCTATGGGAAAATCTCAACCCTTCAACCCTAGCTAAGTGGTTTAGGTTTCTCTCTATACCAGAGAACAGAAAACGGCCGGTTTCGGCCCTACCCACTGTTTTGGGGACGGTTTCAACTGGAGTAATCCAAACCATTTATTATCGGCCCAATAGTCCTGGGATGTTAGGGAAAACCATAAATATGGGACAGAACTGAGCAACACATCTTCTCTCGCAGCCGTCCAGGGAAAATAACCGAAAGCTTCCTCCAGCAAACCCACCTGCCACTGCTCGATGAAGCTTTAAAAACCCATGACCGCAAGCTTTTATGAAGCTATTCAGACCATCTAATGCATCGGCTTCTAAGAAAAACACCCTATACTGAGATTTGTCATTAATGGCGGTCTTCTTCTTTACCAAGAAGCAGTCGGTTGCTAGTGGTTTTAGCTTTCTTCGGGCCTCGTCCATGTCTTGTGGGCCATGTCTATTGTAGATGGTAGCCCTGAGACAGACTCTTTTTCAGATCCCAGTCAATAAGTAAAATCGGATGGTGTGTGAGGTTTTTATCGAGTCGAGTTCAATTGACTCGTTGATTGGCCCAACTGCTAAAGCCTTCGCGAGTTGCTGGACCATCTGAGTCCATATCTATCGAGTTGTGGGAGCGAAAAGAGAGAAACAGAAAGGTGAGGAAGAGTAGTGGGAGCCAGTGTGCAACCACTGGTGATGGGTCGGACTTAGGAGCCGGACTCGCTACCAAGATTAGGTGTGGGTTTGGTCTGGTCTAGGCTGGTTGCTGGGCATTCCCAGTGATGGAAGAAGGAAGAAGAAAAGAAAGAGAGAGTGAGAAATGGAGTTGGGTCAAGCTGGGTTCAAGGCCGACTAGAGGGCCACTATTACTGTTGTTGTTGGTGCAGCTGCCGGTGTCGTCAACCGATCCAGACCACTACTGAGTCACTGACTGAGTTGGAACTCAGTCTGGGTCTAGCTGGAACCCCAGGGTAGAGAAAAAGAGAAACCAGAGGGATGGCAGAGAGAGAGAGAGAGGAAAACAAATGAGAGAATGGGAGCCCCATCTCGAGTCGACTCGACTCGACTGAAACCCAAAGGGTTGAGTTGTGCGAGTCGAGCTGGTTCTGATTCAGTCCAGCAGCCTTGCTGGTGAATGGTTTGAAGAAAAAGGAAAGAAAAAGAGAGAAATGAGAGCAAGTAGAAGAAGAAGAAGAAGAAGAAGAAGAGAGAGAGAGAGAGAGAGAGAGAGAGAGAGAGAGAGAGAAGAAGAAGAAGAAGAAGAAAGAGATAGGTGGGTGGTGTGTTGAACCGAGTCAACTCGACTAGAACCGAGTCGACTAGGTGAGCCCACGTTTTTCTGTCCAGATTTAATTTATTTTAATTATCATTGCTATTGTCATTACCATTTTTTTTGGATTATTAAAAATTAGATATGATTGACCATTAGAAAATTATTCATATGAGTATTAGTTTATTCATGTAAAAATCTTCATTATTAAAATATTAATATTTTACCTTGTCATTCTTAAAATATTATTATTAACGATAGGATATGCTATTTATTTTTATTAAAATGACTATTAGTGTCACATTGGCTAAATGTTGAGAATTTGTTAATATTACTAATTATTTTGGAATTATTAGTGATATGATCCATTGTGGGTTGTTGTTAGATAATTTAATATGACAGTAGCCATTGTTAATATTCCTAAAATTAGTAACTAATTTATTTGATTATTTTTATTCATTCATTATTCCCTTTAATAATATCATTAATGGCCGCACAAAGTAGAATTCAAATTCAAATTAGTTAATGGCCGCACAAAGTAGAATTCAAATTCCATAACCTAGAACTAAATCCTAAAATGAAACCCTAAACTCTACATTAAAACCCTAAAGGTCTGGCCTAGACCTAAACTCTAGGATGAAGCTTTAATCCTATATTAAAACCCTAAAAGTAATCTGAACCCTTAGTTATGGTTTTAACCATAGGGAACATATAGAACTTGTATCTAATCATACAAGTTTACAATCCATGATAGGATCCAAGTCTAAGGGCATGCTCTCTTTCTAATAACATTGAAAGGCAAGTCGACAAATAAGGTGATGATTCTTCCCCTTGAGCTTTCCATCTTCTCGTTAGCTTAAGTTATAGTTCTTATTTTAACTTATAATTGATATCTCCCTTTATAGTTACATATGTTAGCTGGTAGAAATTGAACTGCTGTATTACATACTTTATGATTATCCTGCATATTTATTTTATGCCTGTGGACTATTTGTGGATTGTTTATGGAACTTAAACTGGTACATCAGTGGAAAATTCTCACGTATGAATGTACACCCATACTCGAGATGTAACCCAACTGGTTGTGATTGTAATAGACCTTCGTCTCAATGGTTATTGAATGGTGGTTTAAATTGACCATTGATGTGAGCCTACCATCTAGGGTTGTTGTGCCCAATGGTTTTTAAGGATGGTCTTTATCGTATAGTTTTGATATCGACCCTATGTGACATATTTTGATACTCGTCCTATGTGGTTTTGTTTTGGTACTTGCCCTAGATGAGTTCGATATTTTTATACCATGCAACCATGCGATGATAAGCCCTATATACTGTAATATGTTTGGCCACTAGTCAACGGGCTTCCATTAAGCATTCTAAGGTGAGAGAAGCTTATAGGCCGGGGATGGTGGTCATGGGACACTATGCCCGAGCTGTCGGCTTACGTTAGGTGACAAGCCCCCCGTAGTGACCATTGAGTTACTTAAATTGGCTGCATGTAAATGGACTAATAATAACTTGGTTAATCATGCATACATGACATATATATGATGACTTGGATCATTATACCCATGCGATTACGTTGAATGTTGCGCTAATGACCAGTCATTTGATTTATGATAATGACTTGGATCATCATGCCCATGTGATTACGCTGAGTGTTGCACTGATGACTAGTCTTATTCCTGGGTGACGACCCTAATATCTGTCCGGATGTTTTATCCAGGATATAGGCCGTCTGGATGTTTTACCCGAGCCGACGATTGCATTCATACATCCATGCATATAATAAGACTGCATTTACTTTGTTTTAGTTGTCTAGATATTTTATACTATTTCTTACCTAATGCGTCAGTGTGTAATCTTGAGGAAAATTCACACTGAGTTGGTCATTCATCTATCAAATAAATAACAGTACAGGTAGCACAGGTGGCCCAGGTGAAATTCATGTTTATATTGACGAGGAGCAAGCTATATTGACAGGGATGCATGATTGAAATTGCTAAGGGTTGCTACATGATTTCATATCCCAAATTTATTGTAATTTACTTTATTTCACATGTAATATTATTTCATTTTGTAATTGTAAGAATGGGGACATTGGTTTGTATAAGTCATTATGGGCAGCTCTTGTATACTTCAAGTGTAAATAAAATTTTCCTTCAAGTTGATTTGTCCATCCTACGCTCATCTGTTAACTCTGATAATTGAAAAGAAAAATGTTATATATTGAATTTGACCATCCTTTAAGGTTAACACTCGGGTTTTTGGGAAACGAGTCGTATACCTGGGTCCTGAAAAGTCGGGGCGTTACATAATCACCACGGGTATATATCGACATATTTGATTTTAAGTCTGGTTTTATTGTTAGAAAAATATCTGCGTTTAGATTTGGAATTAACCTTTTATATTTTTTATTTTTTACTATTTTGGTGAGCCTTTTGTTTTGCAAATTGAGCTAAAAATCTCCATCATATGCATCAATTGGAATTGCAAATCTTTTCAAAGGTCTGGAATAACTCATTCTACCAATTCATCTTTTTATTATTTTTTGATAAAAAGTAGCAAATGAATTCAAAAAAGAAAACCAACACTGTTAAAACAGACTAATGACCTGATACATCCACATTTACAAGATTTCAAATTAGATTCAAAGAAACAATGCACCTTCTTCATATCCTGACCAAAATAGAGTCACAAGCCCTCTCATGCATGGAGTTGCAACTTGGGCTCCCGTCAACCTAAACTCCACTGATTAGGTCAGATTGTCGAGGTCCTCGGGTGGGGTTTGAATTAAAAAATTAAAAGAGAGGCTAAATTTGAATTCAGGTTGCGTTCAAGTTGAGCAAATTCTGTGTTAGTTAGGTTCGGTAAGGTTCAGTTGGGTTAAGTATGAGTATATAGTATAGACTTTGGGTTAGGTTCAGGTTGGGCACTTTTGGTGGAAATTAGGTTAGGTTTTAATCGTTAAGAGGATCGTTTAGGATTGGGTTGACTCTTAACCCAACCCAATCCAACTTGACTCAATCAACTCGAGTTGCATTCGTACCTTCTCATGCTTGTTTGCAGCACACCATTTTGTGTGTATACCGTTTAATCCACACACTAAGAAAGCCCCATCATGATAGTAGGATACCTAAAAATCAAGCCTACCATGACCATTATATGCACCATATTAAAATTATGACACCAAAATGACTATGAATTTATTCACTTTTATGAGCCTATATAACTCATGTTTCACATACTAATAAGGCCCAAGTGCTAGTGAACCCTTAGAGGGGTATTTTTGACATTTCTCGCATGAAAGAGTGGCTTTTAAGGTAAGTTATGTTAGGGTTAAGAGAGAATTATAACTTTTTTATTATTGTCTTTTTTGAGAGCCTTTAATAGAGAGAGAGAGAGAGCGCGCGCGCTTGTTTTGGATGTAAGTTCTCCATTTCTTATAATCTTATCTAAATAGTAGATTGATCGTCACTTTGTACCGTGGTTTTTTCCCGCGAGGGTTCTCCACATAAAAATTATGTGTTTTTTATGCATTTGCTTCGATTTTTATTTTCTCTTATTTGTTTCAATCCAGATTAAGGTGCTTCTGCAGGGCCGAACCTCCAACAAGTGGTATTAAAGTGAGATTGGTTTGTTAGTTTGGATTTGAGATATGATGTCAAAGGGATCGAATGTGAAGTTCAAAATAAAGAAATTCATAGATAAAAATAATTTTGAACTATATATAGAGATTGAAGATGGTAAACCCCCCAATTCAATAAGGGCTGCAGTATGCACTCCTTGGGAAAGCGCATCATCCGAAATATGTGAAGGAAGAAGATTGGGATGAACTTGATTAAAGAACTATTAGTACAATTTAATTGTGTTTAGCCAATGAAGTCATTTACAATGTCATAGATAAGATGACTATTGTAAATTTATGGGCGAAATTGGAAAGTATTTACATGACAAAATCTCTCACCAATCATTTATTTCTGAAGAGACAGTTTTAGAATATGAAGATGGTAGAAGGACCGAATTTATCTGAGCATATTGACATGTTCAACAAACTAGTTTGTAAATTGATGATTGCTGATGTTAAGATCGAGGAGGAAGATAAAGTCATAATTTTGTTGACATCTCTCCCCAAGTTATTCAAGTATCTAGTTGATGCTCTTTGTTATAATATGGATACTTTAGATATCAAGACCATTATCGCAACCCTTCAATCGAAGCAATTGTGACAACAAAGTAGCGGTGAAGGTACCTCTATGGGCATTGTTTGTTTGGGGGAAGCCATCTGAGCGAGAGAAGGGTAAACTGTGATCTACATCTAAGTCAAGAAGTAAAGAAAAGTTAAACTGTTGAAATCGTCAAAGAGTGAGACATTTAAAAAATGACTGTTAGTTTTCCAAAGTTCGTGAGGATGAGAAGTCAGATAATTCGTTAAAGGAAACTAATTCAATTGAATATGGTAAAGGCTTAGATGGTTATGATGTATTATTGGCTACCAAGACTAGGAATTTTTATCAGGGATGGATCTTGTATATAGGAGCATCATACCATCTGTGTCATCATTAGAGTTGGTTTACCACATATATCGAGTATAATGGAGAGCTAGTTCTTATGGGCAATTATTATAATTGTAAGATGATTAAAATTTGTTCGATTCAGTAACATCTTGTCCCTACCATATATACTTGGGTATTGGATGTCTACAAATGTTACCCTAAATTTGTTTTATTTAATATATATGTATATGTGCCACACGTGCTCATATGTGTGTCTTAACTTGAAAAACCTAAAGGTGTGCTAGCGAGTCTTTAGTGTTTAGAACCCGAACCCACAATATAACACCTAGAGCTGTACACGAGTCGAGTCGAGCCGAGTATCGCCCTACTTGTACTCGGCTCTTAATGCCTGAGTCCTACTCATACTCGGCTCTACTCGGCTAACGAGCATGGACTCCCTGTTCGTACTCTATTCACCTAAGTACGAGTAGAAAATGAGTCGAGTCGAGTCCGAGTATTAAGTGTTCAATTAAAAAAACATTTTCCATCTATCACTTGTCCATTATTTTCTGTGGCGTGGCCCACCTAGTATTTGGATAGGTGTGTTTTGGGGGCACCCCACACTTAGTGTCCGGGTTGGATAGCATACACATAAAATGGTGGGCCCAACATAAGAAAATTTGCGGAAGGACAGGGGCACCGGACACAAAATGGTGGGCCCAACACATAGATTCTGTAATTCATCAAAATCAACTTCGAAAAGCAATAGATTCAAAACAAAATTCTTACCTGATGGACGGATAGGGGCACCGGGCAGGGGTGAGACGAGCTGCAGACAGGGCAAGGCAGAGACGAGCTGCGAACAAGGGCGTCAGGCAAGCCAGGGACGAACTACAGCAGGGACAGGGGCACCGGGCAGGGTAGGGACGAGCTGCGGTCAAGGCAGGGTAGTGACGAGCTGCGAACAGGGGCACCGGACAGGCCATAGGGACGAGCGGGGAGAGAGAGAGAGAGAGAGAGAGAGAGAGAGAGAGAGAGAGAGAGAAGAGGGACGGGTCGGACAGGGGAATGAGAGGAGAGGAGAGAGAGAGAGGGGGGAGGAGAATGGCTGAATGGGTAGGGACGGGCGCTGGGAGGGAGGGAAGGAAAGGGAAGGGTTTATTTTTTCGATTTGGACAGGCGGGCGAAAGTTGAAAGTGACCGAGATTAGGGCTTTAGTTGTATATATATGGCCCTGGTCGAGTACGAGTATAAGTCGAGTACCGAGTCGAGCACCGAGTCGAGTACTACTTTGCTCATACTCTACTCAAACTCAAAACGAGTAGAAAAAAATCACTCGTCCTCGGCTCTAACACCTGACGAGTCGAGTCGAGTCGAGCGAGTACCCGAGCTTAATCTGCTCGTGTACAGCTCTAATAACACCCAATTAGAACATTTAAGGCTTACAACAACCATATAATCATTTTTGGTCAGCCCTAGAACCCTTAGGTTCTACTTAAGCCCCATTTCAAGTTAAATTATTATCATATCAGTCTGATTGACACTCCTGTTGATTCGACCGACTTATGCAAACCAAGAAACCAGAGAAAACAATGTTTAGGAGGTCGAACGAACGATCCATCGGTTCCTGTTGGTCCGATCGACATAAATCATCGGTTCAACTGACAGTGCATGTTTAGTCGTGATAATAAGACTCAAGAACATAACCCTGAGACCCGTTGGGACTATAAAAGCCCCTTCTTTTATTTTTATTTTTTATTCTCAAACTCATTTACTGGCCTGAGAGAGAGAGAGAGAGAGAGAGAGAGAGAGAGAGAGAGAGAGAGAGAGAGAGAATGTGAGAGTGGCCCCCAAACACTTGTCGCCTTAAGGCAATCTCCATAAAGTAGAATTCTTCTGCATCGTCCCCATCGATAGCTTTTCGTATGTGAGCCAGCAGGTCCCATCTCTGATAAGTAAGCAACCCCTTAGGCCCTACATGCATACGCTATTGGTTTTTCTCTAAATTTAAGGATGATTAGGCGAGGAATCTCTCTCGTTTCCTCAAATTTAGGTGTCTTGAATGTCATGTGTCCATGCATGTTAGATATAGGGTTGCTAGTCACGCGCATGTGTTGCATTTGGGCGTAGCATCATCAGATCGTTCCCTGCGGGTGCGGAGTTGTCGATTTGGGTCGGCTCAGTTAGGTAGGTGAGTTAATCCCCAAATTTTAGGTTGCTTAAGGCTTGAAATAGAAATTAACCTAAGGTTAACGTAATTTATATGAAATCGTTTGTAGGCACTAAGCTTTCCCCAAATTCTAGCTGTTCAAAATGCCTAATTCTAGACACTAGTTGGAGAAGGTGAAGATCTATCCTTCAAGATTTTCCTGGTATCTTAGTTCGATAATTTCTTTTGTATATACTTCGTTTTATTGCTTAGAAATTATATGTAATTCTTGAATCATACTTATAGGTATTATTTTGAATAATTTCTTTGCATACGAAGTCTAGCATGTTTCTTTCATGTGACTTATGCTAGCTTCTTCATGCTTACAGGTATTTGTATGGTTTCAATTGCCACCTTTGTGAACTAATTATGTGGTTTTAACTATTGCTTTTATAAATCAACAAAGGTGTACCTTGAACTAGTGGCTTGGCTTATCGAAATTTATTTGAACCTATTAATGGATTCCAATATGAACGTATATATAACTAGATTCTGAGAAGTACATCGGTCGCTTACTTAGCCACTTGTAGAATTTTACAGTGATCAGGTAAAATCAAAGGGTGAGGCTCTTCCTCCGAAGATGGGTTACTTTATGCCTTCCATAAGAAAGGACTTTCATAATACTAGTGAAATCAAACAAAAGAAAAAACTCACAATCGGTCATTAGAACAACTGTAAAAAGGCATCTCTTAAAAGAACTACATGATATTAGATAAATAATAAATCCAATATATAAGCATAAATTTGAATTATAACTAAAAACTATCATTTTAAGATTATCGCTACTTCTAAGATATATATATATATATATATATATATATATATATATATATATATATATATATATATATATATATATATATATATATATTTTGATTGGATTTTGGATTGGATATATTGTTCTGTAGAATTCCTTTATTACTTATAGAGTTCTATTATGTTGAATTCCTCTATTACTTATAGAGTTCTGCTATGTAGCTTATTTTTCTAGATCATTCTTTCATTACTGCAACGGTTACAGCTATCAGTCGACAAGGCTTTTTCTAGATCATTTTTTTTTGTTTGTTACGTTTCTCTTTTGCGATTGTTTTCCTTCTGTCATACAAGCCTTGCTCCTTTCGGTCGCCTTTTATACCTTTGATTGCTCGACCGCATTTCACTCTTCGCTCGTTAGACTTTTGAGTAACTCGACCATATCATTCCCTCGACCATCCACCAACATGTAAAATTAAACTTACATCAGATATGATTTTACAAAAAGTGCTACAAGTATTTTGAAATTATTTTCATCCATCTCTTTTCATACAATGCCACATATCGCTCTCCTATTAGCTTTTCCAAAATAGCCAAAAATATGGTACAACAATGGGACCATTAATCATGTAAGCCCTAATCTCCTCGAGACCATTAGGTGTTACACGGGTGTTACCATTACCATAAAGCTCACCTTGATGATTAATTATATGTATATATATCCACACCATTCATTTGTTTCTCCATGCCACTTTAGGATGTGTTTCTAAAATTTAAGTAGATCTAAATCTAAGGTGGACTGCACCACGGGAAATAGTTATGATTGAGTACCTCACCATTAAAAATTCCAAGTGGCCCATCATAAGGCTTTTGTATTGTTTTATTTTCCATCCAACCTGTTAATAATGTCAAGAATACTTGGATGAAGAGAAACACACAAAGCTTGATCTAAAACTTCTGTGGCCTACAGAATGTTTTTAATGGTCACTCATCACTGTTTCCGGTGGTATGGCCTACCTGAGATTGTTATCTTGTTAAGGTTTGGGATTGAATCCTAAAATGAGATGGAAAAACAGATGGATAGCGTGAATATATAACAAATACATCAAGGTGGGCCCCACACGGTTATGGTAACAGCTAATCCGCTCCCTAATCTCCCGGCCTGGAAATTTCTCTGATCCAATGATCTAAACCGTTGGCGCGGTCACACACATATTGTTTGTTACGATAAGGTTGAGCGATGTCCACCATTCCACGTTAAGGTGGACCATCTAACCAACGTAAGTGATGTCATCGTGCCGGTCTCATCTCGTGCAATGTTCTGACCAGTTGGCGATAGGTCCACACCTTACGTGGACCAATTAGAGCAAATCCCATGAACCCGCTATTCTATCACACTGTATTTCCCATGTTTGCAACACCACTAAGATAGCCGGAATGGCCCACTTAAGTGCCTTCTCTTGTAAGTCTTCCCAAGTCCTCTTCCTTTTCAGTGGGCAAAGGCCCCGTACAACGCGTTTTTAATAATAAATATCAGGCGGCTGAGATCAAATGACGTCATGCCAAAAAGATATTCCCTGTATCCATCTGGGACGCGGATTGCGTCCTACCCCCGCCCGGACGGTAATCCGTCCGGGCAGGGCTCTGTGGAGCCCACCGTGATGTAACTGTTTTATCCCGCCGTCCAACGATTTTTTCAGAAAACTTTAATGTGTAAATTAAAAAATGAGACAGGTCTAAGGATTGAGTGGACCACACCAAAGGAACCTACGCTGATATGACACCCACCGTTGAAACCTTTCTAAGGGCCCACGTGATTTTTTTTTAACCATAAAACCTATTTATAAGGTCATGTAGACGTGGATGAAGTTAAAACACAAATATCAGCTTGATCCGAAACTTCTCTGGCTCGCAAGAAGCTTTTAATGGTGGATGTTCAATCCCCACTTTGTGGTCCACTCAAGCCTTGGACCTGCCTCAATTTTTTGGTTCACGTATTAAAATTTTCTGAAAAAATCGTTGGACGGCTGGATAAAACAGTTACATCACGGTGGGCTCCACAGAGCCCTGCCCGGACGGATTACCGTCCGGGCGGGGGTAGGACGCAATCCGCGTCCATCCATCTGCCCCCAAAGACACGGATAAGTGCTTTACCCCTTCACTTTGGTCAAAAGATATTTCGGCCAACAGAGATGCCTGTGAGAAATCCACTCCGTCCATCAGTTTCTCAATGTAACAATAGGATAGTAATCCTGAAATGTGATAGATCCACGTGAGGCTGCCCCACATGAAACAACGGGGATTGAGCGCCCACCATTGGACACTTCACGGGGGCACAAAAGTTTCAGATGAGGATGATATCTGTCCATCCGGTTTATCCCGGTTGTAATAACCGTAGGAACGGTTTGGATGGTATATAAACATCATGGGCTGCTTCAAAAAATCTCCAACGGTGGACGTTTCCATTCTCAATGTTTCCTGCTGTGTTGTCCAAATGAGATTTAGATCAGCCTGATTTTTGGATTATTATACATACGTGAGCTTTAGAAACTGATGGACGGAGTGGATTTCTTACGGACATCTCTATGAGCCACTTATCTTCCCATGTAAAGGCACCAGCGTTGGTTCCTCCCTTCTTCCGTCCTCCCTGAGTTTTGTGTCACGCGTGACTCGTAACACCCGTGTGCTATATCTGACTCATGTGTGGGTGGAAACGGATTGGCTGATGCACCACACACCAACTATATAGCTGGTCTGGGTACGTGTCGTGCACAGACGAAAGCTCACACTCCTCGAGGTCCGAGTTTTACGAACGGTAAATGGAGATTAAAGTCACGGATGACAAAAAAAAAAAAATTGAATCATATTCAAAGCTCAATTGAACCACATCACAGATAGCAGCGGGATAGTGATTTTCACCGTTAAAATATTCACAGGACCACATAACTTTTATTTACCATCCGTGGTCCACTTTATATTTAGATCAGTCTTATTTTTCATCTCAAGCCTTAAGACGAGCTCGCCAAATGGATGGATAGTTTGGATATAACACATACCTCATAATGGGATCCACAAAATTTGCTGACGTCAATACATCAGCTATATGGTGGTGCGTGGTACATCAGCCAATCCGCTTCCATCATGTTCGTGGACGCAGATTGCATACTACCCTCACCCGTCCCTAGTGCCGAATAGGCAGTTCTGTGGGCGGGCCACCGTGATGTATCAGTACATCCAAACCCTTTATCCCTTTTCTCAGATTATTTTAAGGCATCAAAATAATAATGAGGTAGATCCAACGATCAACTGGACCACACCACTGATGACTCTTACATTTAATACAACTGACATTTAATGCTTTGCGCATTTTAATGTAACCAAGCTTATTATTTGGTGTAGTCCAGTTGAGCATTGGATCTACTTCATTTTTGTGTTCATGCCTTAAAATAATTTAAGAAAAGGGATAGATGGCTTGGATGTACAGATACATCACGGTGGGCCCGCCCACAAAACTGCTTGTTCGGAGCCAGGGACGGGTGGGGGTAGTACGCAATCCACCGCCCATGTTCGTAAGGTATCGTGTCGTGCGAAGACGAGCACTGACGCTCCTCGAGCTCCGAGTTGTACGAACGGTTCAAAGGAGATCAAAGTTATATGGGCCCCACAGTGATGTATTTATTATATCTACACTGTTCATATGTTTTTTTTATTGATCATTATAGAGCATTAACTAAAAAATGAATCATATCCAAAGATCTTCTGGACCACACCACAAATAGGAGCAGAGATAATGATTTTCACGATTAAAAAATTCGTAGGGCCCACCATAACGTTTACTTTCCATCCAATCTTATGGGTCACAAAGACCTTAATTAAGAGGACAAACAAATTACAAATTGATCCAAAACTTCCATGACCCCAAAAAGGGTTTCAATGGTAGACATTCAATCCCCCATTACTTTTTTCAGTGTGGTCCACTTGATAGTTATATCTGTCATATTTTTCGTCTCAAGCCTTAAGATGAGCTCACCAAATGGATGGACGGTTTGGATATAACACATACCCCATGATCAGACCCACAAAACTTGCTGACGTCAATACAGTAGCTATATAGTTGGTGTGAGGTACACCAGCCAATCCGCTTCCGAACATCACCTATCCCAAGAAATCAGTCCCGTCCACTTGTCCCACCTAAACAAACGTATAGCTTGAACGCTCGCACGTGCGCCAAAAGTTTGCCGCTCGAACGTACACCGTCAAACCATTTCTCTAACGAATACGGATCCCCTATTTGCGTTAAGCAGGAAAATTGTGGTTCTCTAACATAATCGTCACTTCCTCGCGGGAAATTGACCGTACTCGCCTCGAAGTTTGGGTAAATTACCTAGAATGTTACAACACTCCATATATTCTTAGAAGGGTCTTCTGATAGCTTTTGGAGTTTGTTTCGAACGAAAATGCCCCTGACCTTGTTTCAGGACTTGTACGGTTTTCCAGGGAAGAAGAAGTTACATTGTATTTAATGCCAAGAAAGTGATGTGTACGGAATCCTTTTTTGTATGCGAGCAAGGACCAAGCTCATGGGGCCCACATTGATGTATGCGTATAATCCATGTCGCTCATCTTTTTTGTCGTATCATTTTAGGGCTAGGGCCCTGATATCAGCCTGATCCAGAGCTTGTGTGGGTCACATAATAGAAAATAATGGCGACAATGGAACCCACTATCGAAATTTTTCATGTTCACTGTGATGTTTGTTAGAAGTGGCACTGCCCAAGTCAGGACTTTTTTAGGCCCAAGCGGAGCAGGCCGACAAAGTGGACAGAATGGATCACCCCATTGTGGGCCTTAAGCTATGGTACCAATGGTTTGGTAGAAAAGGACGTGAACACGTTTAAAACCACGATCCATACAACATGACAACCACGACCCATATAACATGGCAACTATGACCCATGCAAACCACGACCCCAAATGGGCCCACACTGATGTATGTGTATAATCCATTCCACCCATCCTTTTTGTCGTGTCATTTTAGGGCTAGGGCCTAAATATCAGCCCGATCCAGTGCTTTTATGGCCCACAAAATATAAAATAATTGTGACTGTTGAAAGTTTTCAGGCTCACTGTGATGTTTGTTAGAAGTGGACATTGCCCAAGTTAGGACTTTTTGGGCCCACGCCAAGCTGGCCGATAAGGTGGATGGATCGGATCACCCCTTCGTGGGCCTTAAGCTATGGTACTAATGGTTTGGTAGAAAATGAATTGAACACATTGAAAACCACGATCCATATAACATGGCAACTACGACCCATATAACATGGCAACTACGACCCAAACGGGCCACAGTTGTATGGATTGTAGTTGACTTATTATATGGGTCTTAGTTTTCCTATTATATGGGTCTCAGTTGTATGGATCGCAGTTGTCCTGTTATATAGGTCGCAGTTATCCTATTATATGGGTCGTGGTCGCAGTTTTCTTATTATATGGGTCTTAGTTTTCATTTTATATGGGTCTCAGTTGTATGGATCGCAGTTATCCTGTTATATGGGTCGCGGTCACAGTTGTCCTGTTATATGGGTCATGATTGTCATGGGTCGTGATTATCATGTTATATATGGCCCACAATGGGGTGATCTGATCCATCTACCTTGTTGGTCAGCTTGCCGTGGGCCCAAAAAGTCCTGACTTGGGCTGGGCCCACATTGATGCTTGTTAGAAGTGGACAATGCCTAAGTCACCATTATTGATGTTTCAACAGTCACCATTATTTTCAAAAAGTCCTGACTTGGGCCCACATCTGATCCATTGATGTTTCAATAGTCACCATTATTTTCTATTATGTGGGCCACATGAGCACTGGATCAAGCTGATATTTGGCCCCTAGCCCTAAAATGACATGGCAAGAACGATGTGTAGCATGGATTATACACATACATCAATGTATGGCCAAGTCAGGACTTTTTGGGCCCACGACAAGGTGGCCAAGAAGGTAGATGAATCAAATCACCCCATTGTGAGTCATATATAACATGATAACCACGACCCATATAATAGGACAACTGGACCCGAATAACAGGACAATTGCGACCGCGACCCATATAACAGGATAACTGCGACCCATATAACAGGACAACTGCGATCCATACAACCGAAACCTATATAACAAGACAACTGCGAACCAAATAACAGGACAACTGCGACTGCGACCCATGCATATAGCAGGATAACTGCGACCCATATAGCAGGATAACTGCGACACATATAACAGGATAATTGTGACCCGTATAACAGGACAACTGCGATCCATGCAACTGAGATCTATATAACAGGACAACAAAGACCCAAATAACATGACAACTGCAACCGTGACCCATATAATAGGATAACTGCGACCCATATAACAGTACAACTGTGATCCATGCAACTGAGACTCATATAACAGGACAACTAAGACCCAAATAACATGACAACTGCGACCGCAACCCATATAAGAGGATAACTACGACCCATATAACAGGATAATTGCGATCCATACAACTGAGACCCATATAATAGGATAACTAAGACCCATATAACGGGACAACTGCGACTGCAACCCATATAACAGAATAACTGCGACCCATATAACATTACAACTGCGATCCATACAACTGAGACCCATATAACAGGACAACTGTGACCGCAACCTATATAACAGGATAACTGCGACCCATATAACAGGACAACTGCGATCCATACAACTAAGACCCATATAATAGGAAAACTAAGACCCATATAACAGGACAAATATGACCGCGACCTATATAACAGGATAACTATGATCCATATAACAGGACAACTGCGATCCATACAACTGAGACCCATATAACAGGATAATTAAGACCCACATAACATGACAACTACGATCCATACAACTACGGCCCATTTGGGCCGTAGTTACCATGTTATATGGGTCGTGGTTGTCATATTGTATGGATCATGGTTTTCAACGTGTTCAATTCCTTTTCTACCAAACCATTGGTACCATAGCTTAAGGCCCACAAAGGGGTTATCCGATCCATCCACCTTATCGGCCAGTTCGACGTGGGTCCAAAAAGTCCTAACTTAGGTAATGTCTACTTTTAACAAATATCACAACGAGCTTGGAAACTTTCAACAATCATCATTATTTTTTATTTTGTGGGTCATAAAAGCATTGGATCGGGCTGATATTTGAGCCCTAGCCCTAAAATGACACAATAAAAAGGATGAGCGGAATGGATTATACACATACATCAGTGTGGGCCCATTTGGGTCATGGTTTGTATGGATCGTAGTTACCATGTTATATGGGTCGTGGTTGTCATGTTATATGGATCGTGGTTTTGAACGTGTTCACGTCCTTTTCCTCCAAACCATTGGTACCATAGCTTAATGCCTACAATGGGGCGATCCATTCCATCCACCTTGTCGGCCTGATCCGCTTGGGCCTAAAAAAGTCCTGACTTTGGCAGTGTCCACTTCTAACAAACATCACAGTGAGCCTAAAAAGTTTCAACAGTAAGTTCCATTGTCACCATTATTTTCTATTTTGTGACCCACACAAGCTCTGGATCAGGCTAATATCTTGGCCCTACCCCTAAAATGACACTACAAAAAGGATGGGCAGCATGGATTATACACATATATCAATGTGGACCCCACGATCTTGGTCCTTGCCCGCACATAAAAAAGGGTTCCGTACACATCACTTTTTTAACATTAAATACGACGTAACTTCTTCTTTCTCGAAATACCGTACAACTATTGAAACAAGGACAAGGGCATTTTGGTCCAAGTAATTTTTGGAAGCATGTCAGAAAGCCCTTCTAGGAATATATGGAGTGTTACGGCGTTACAGGTAATTTGCACAAACTTCCAGGCGAGTACGGTCAATTTCCCCTTCCTCGCACACGGTCAAAGGCAAAGAAAGTCAGTCCATAACCGACTAAAAATACCTTTTCGAAATTAATTCAAGCTAACTGTTTCCTTTATTGCATCTTCTTCAGATACGTCTGCGGTAGTCATAAATCGAAAGATTAAGACAACCTTCCTTCACACAGCTGGCGAAGCAGACTCGGCCATCTTCTGTGTATGCATACGAAGCATCTCCTGCACTCCTCGCCTCATATAAAATCCTTTCCACTTCCTCCTTTTTTCACAAGAAAAGTTTCAAATCCCATGATCTCGACACTTCAGCTTCTTTCTACTCTCGCTAATTTCCCTATGCAGGCCTCCAGCTACAGCTCCAATTTCCGACCATATGGCCCACTGGAGAACTCATCACCGTCCAGCAGTGGAACCCATCAAGGTATCTCGGATGAGGAGATGATCGCCACCATCGAGACCAGTCCTCCTAAACGGCGGGCAGGACGGATGAAATTCCGTGAGACGCGACATCCCATCTACAAGGGTGTCCGGCAGAGGAATGGAGGGAAGTGGGTGTGCGAGATGCGGGAACCGTACAAGAAGACGCGGATATGGCTTGGGACTTTCCCGACTGCTGAGATGGCTGCGCGTGCCCATGATGTAGCCGCCCTCGCCCTTAGAGGCCGATCCGCCTGTCTCAATTTCGCCGACTCTGTTTGGCTTCTGCCCGTTCCTGGTTCTAGCAGTGTTAAAGACATTCAGAAAACTGCGGCTGAGGCCGCGGAAGCATTCCGTCCTTTGAAATCTGCTGCCAAAGCATTTCATCCTTTGAAATCTGAAATCAATAGAAGGAATGAAGCAGACCCAACGAAGAGTGTAAACATTTCCTCACCGGAGAATGTGTTGTACATGGATGAGGAGGCGATTTTCAACATGCCGGGATTGCTTGCCAGCATGGCAGAGGGGCTGTTGCTTTCTCCACCTCCATTTGTCGCATGGGATGACGTGGAAGCATGTGCTGACGTGTCTCTATGGAGCTATTCAATTTGAGGACACGGATTCCCTGCGAAAGCCTTTCGCAGGAAGTTCCTGCGCTGGGAACTCAGATGGGGCCCACTGTGATGTTTGTGAGAAATCCTCCCCATCCATTAGTTTTGTGAGTTCATTTCAGGACGTGATGCCAAAAATGAACCGTATCTAAATCTCAAGTGGGCCATGCTAAAGGAAAATGAGGTTAGGAAAATTCCTACTGTTGAAACCTACCTGGGTTCGACAGGGAAGTTTACATGCCATCCATACCGTTAATAACTTCATTCCTACTGGGATGAACTGAAATCACAAATATTAGCATTATTCAAAACTTCTTTGGCCCACGAATATTTCAACCGTGGACATTTAATTATCAAGTTTTCGGCCCACTTGTGCTTTGGAAACGGTTCATTTTTGGCATTAAGTCTTAAATTAAACTCAAAAAATGGATGGACGAATAGAATTTCTTACGAACATCACAGTTGGCCTCACCTAGGTTCCCAGCGCAGGAACTTCCTGCGAAAGTCTTTCGCAGGAAATCCGCGTCCTCAATTTGATCCGGAAGGGATCAGACATTGAGAGAGAGGGTGGGGCCCACCCCTTTAAAGATGTAATATCCCACTTTGACTTGGGGTTGACTTTTTTACTATTTTTTAGGGCCACTAGTTTTTGTACATATTGGCCCAAAAATCTCCATCACATGTGGCTATTGGAATTGTAATATTTTGATTCAAAAGGTATGAAACGATCAAATTCCACAATTTTCCTCAATTCAAAAATTCAACTTGACTTTGATGTCCATACATAGTTGACATTAATTTTGGATGACACTCAATTTGTAAATAATAATTAAATAATCGAGAATTTTTATTAAAAAAAATAAAATGAATACGAGGATACAGATAACTTGCATGGCATGTTTGTATCCGTTTAAAAATGAACACTCAACCGGTTACTCGGTTTGACTCGACACCGACTCATCAAGGCTGGCCGAGTAATAACTCAGTCGAGCTCCCTAGCGAGTTTCAATTGGAAATCCTGTCCACTTGGAAGCTTTGTTTATCCGGTTTTAAAGAATACAGGAGGCCAAAAATCAGGTAGATACAAAACTCAAGTGAGCTACCCTACCCAAAACAGCAGGGAATTGTATCGGTTGATATTTATACATATAGCCTAATGCAGAAAGGAAACTGATTGCATCCGACCCGCGGTGTAACCTTTAAGCATATCAACCAGATTTGAGTTTTACAATAATTTATCTCTGTCTATCCATGCCCTTTATTACTTTTCTAATTATAAGATCATGTTAAAGTATGGACCCAAAATTGAAGCAGAACTAATTCTCTAATGGACCACACCAAAAAATAAGCTTAGGTTGCATGCAAAAAGCATTAAATGCAAGTTGCCTTACATGGTCATCTTGTGTGTGTGGTCCACTACAGCATTCTCATCTTGTGTGTGTGGTCCACTGGAGCATTGGATCTGACTCATTTTTGGGCTCATATATATATATATATATATATATATATATATATATATATAATCTTAGAAAGGGAATGGATGGCATGGATAAACAGATACATCATGGTGGCCCCCCGACGGCACTACATTCACTAGTTGCACGCGCATGAAAGGTGCACACGTTCACACGTAGGACACATGCATCAATAAGTAATACAAGAGTGTGATATGAGCTTTCCATTAGACGAGGGATGTGATCATATACAGTTTAGATCTTGTATGATAGAAATGGGCCATTTTACTGCTCAGATGGGCGGCAGCATGCCAAAATACATGAATGGCTAGAAAATGATTTCTTTCAGCCAATTTATCTTGTACGTTGTGGCCCACCTGAAGAGTAAAATTGCCTGATTTTGTAATCAGAAGATCTAGGCATTATTTTCCAACCTAATGGAAAGCACGCGTCCTATACTCGTGTTTTATACTTGCACGTGTATCTGTGCGTATGTGACTGGCTGTACACGCGGGTGGAAATAGCAAACCTCATACAACAGTCTCCGTTTCCTAGATTCTCCCTGAACTGTCCTACGGGCCACAGAAATTAGCACCGACTGAGAATGACGTGGCGATTTGTGTCCCACACTTGAAGCCTAGAAGGAGCATATTAGGTTCGGCCGTTGCCTCACCCAACACGGTAAGGCGCTGACCGTGAATCCCACCTTGATCGTCCAAATCTTAGATGGACCACACCATGGGAAACAGCATCGATTGACCACTGAAACCTTCTCATGGCTCAAAAGTTATGGATTAAGCTGATATTTGTGTTTTCACTTCATTTAAGTTCGTATGATTTTATCTATAGATTGGATGACAAATAAATATTATGGTGGGACGTAAGAAGTTTTAATGTTAGGCATTTAATCACCTCTATTTCCCACCGTGTGGTTCACTTGAGATTTAAATCAGTTTCATTTTTACGTTCGTGCCCTAAAATAAGCGGGCAAAATGGATAGACCGTGTTGATATGCCCCATAGTTAAGGTCGCACCTAATGCTATCCTCACTCGATCTACCATATAACTGGCCACCGAGTCAAAGATAAAAGTTACCCCTGCAGGTTTTCAAAGGACCAAAAAAAGCCTTTAAAGAGTTAATTGGTTATACAACTGTTGGAGAGCTACATCAGATACATTCTTGGGTCTGGCTACTCCGCATTCACTTGCAAGTTGTAACTTTTTGACTGTCGCATTGCGACCAAACTTGAGGCACGAGTTAAAAATATTTTCCCACTTGAATCCGTATAGTTGCGTCTCCGATCGATTGCCGATGACCGTCCATCCCAAATGGAGTCCCCACGGTTAATCGAAGCATTCGATCTCCACACGATTTTAACCAATCGGGGATCCTATAATGGGGTGCCTGCCCTTTGGTGTGGATGAGTCAACAAGCCCCCAAAGGGACCCTGTGGGCCAAAACCCAACCCACTAAGAGAAAATATAATAGAAAAGATGCCCCCTAGCCATTTGGACATAAAATCTGAGATTATAAAAAGCTCATAAATTCACTCCCTCACTTGAAATTGTTATCTTCTTAAGATTTGGGATTGAGCCCTAAAATGAGAAAAATAGCATAAATATACAATAAATATATCAAGGTGGGCCCCACATAGTTAGGGTAACACCTTAGGTGTCCTGGCCTAGAAATTGCCCCGATCCAATGATCTAAACCGTTGGGGTGGTCGCACACATATTGTTTGCTACGATGAGCTAGGTTGAGAGATGCATGTCCACCATTCCATATTAAGGTGGATCATGTAACTAACATAAGTGATCTCATCATGCCGGTCTCATTTCCTGCCATGTTCTGACGGGTTGGCGATAGGTCCACCTTAAGTGGACCAATTAGAGCAAGTCCCATGAACCCCCTCTTTCAATCACACGGTATTTCCCATGTTTGCAACACGTCTAAGATAGCCAGAATGGTCCACTTAAGTGCCTTCTCTAGTAAGTCTTGTCGAGTTCCCTTCCTTTTCAGGGGCACGCACAACGCGTCTTTGGTAATAAATATCACACCGCTGGTTCTTGTGGTCAGAAGCTATTTGGGTCCCACAGAGATTCCTGTGAGATATCCACTCCGTCCATCAGTTTCTCAATATCATAATAGTACAGGAAGCTAGAATTAAGACAGATCCATAACTCATGTAGGCCACGCCACATGAAACAAAAGGGATTGATCACTCACCATTGGACACTTTGTGGGGCTCAGAAGTTTTGGATGCATATGGTTTATCCCAATGGTGATAACCTTAGGAACAGTTTGGATGGCTTATAAACGTCATGGCCGGCTCTAAGAAAGTTTGGATAGTAGATGTTTCTATTCTCAATGTTTCTGGTTATGTGGCCCACCTGAGTTTTAGATCTGCCTGATTTTTGAATTTCTGTCCCATCATAAGATTTAGAAACTGAGAGACGGAGTTGATTTCTCGCGGGCATTTCTGTGAGCCCACTTATCTTCCCACGTAAAGGCACCAGTGTAGATTCTTGCATTCTTCCTTAACTCCATTAGGTTTACGTCTCACGCGTGATTTGTACCAAGCTTGTGCGAGTTCTGATACACGTTTGGCTGTATATGTTAGATCCACACCCTCCATCCATTTTTCTAGATCAGTCCAGTTCATGATATACAAAAATGAGGTAGATCTAAAGCTCAATTGGACTACACCACATGAAACGGTGGGAATTAAATGTGGACCATTGAAAACTTTTTAGGGCCCACAGCTGAGGTTTTTTGTCATCTAACCTGTTCATAAGGTCAAACAGACTTGGACGAGGGAAAACACAAATATCAGCTTGATCAAGCCTTCTGTTGCCAAAAGAAATTTTCACGGCAAGCGTTCAATTCTCATTCTTTCCCATGGTGTAGCGAAGTTGAGGTTTGGATCTGTCTCATTTTTGGGATTAGAAACTGAAATTATTTGAAAAAAATCATTAGATGGTGTGGATTTAACATATACAACATGGTGGGCCCCTGATAATACCACACTCAAAATTGTCTGGTTTTCTTCTTTCTTTGCGGTGTCCGACTGCGTGTTGCACGCAACACAACAAGCAGCGGGCATCATTGACTTGTGAAGTACCGTATGCTCCATCGTAATGTATGTGTTAGATCCACACTGTCCATTCATTTTTACAGATCATTCTAGGTGTGAACCAAAATGGGGAAAGATCCAAAGCTCAAGTGTACCACACCACATGAAAAAGTGGGAATTGGATGCTTAGCGTTAAAAACCTCCTAAGCTCACCATGTTGTTTATTTGCCATCCTATTCATAATATTACACGGACTTGATGACGAGAAGCACAAATATCAGCTTGATCCGTGCCCTTTGTGATCCCAGGAATGCTAGGCCTTCAATCAACAATATTTCTTGTCATATAGTCTATTCGAGCTTTCCATCTATCTCATTTTTTACATCATGCCCTTGAATGATTTGAAAAAAAGGTTGGACAGTGTGGATCTAACGTATAAGCCATGGTGGAGCCCAAAGTAGTTCCACACATCAACTATGCATGAAAAGAAGAAAATCGACAAGTGTCAGCACGCGGAACTTCCATGAGCCCCATCATGATGTTTTTGTTAGATCCACACCGTCCAACCATTTTTTCAGATTATTGTATTGAAGGGACCAGAAAATGAGTCAAATACAAAGCTAAAGTGAAGCACACCATATAAAATACTAGGAATTGTATACCTACGGTCAAGAAAGAGGAGATACGTATATTTACTAAGTATGTATTTCTTTTTCCTCGCAGATAGATAAGTTGATCAAAAGTCAAAGAAAAGCCCTCCAAATAGAAGGAATGAAGCAGACCCAGCAAAGTGCGTAAATCTTTCCCCGCCGGAGAATGTGTTGTACATGGATGAGGAAGCCATTTTCGACATGCCGGGATTGACTGCCAGCATGGCAGAGGGGATGCTGCTTTCTCCACCTCCATATGTCCCATGGGATGACGTGGAAGCAGGTGCTGACGTGTCGCCATAGAGCTACTCAATTTGATCCGGAAGGGAGGAGACAGAGAGAGGGACGCGGATTGCGTCCTACTCCCGCCCGGACGTTAATCCGTCCGGGCAGGGCTCTGTGGGGCCCACCGTGATGTAATTGTTTTATCCAAGCCGTTAATCGCTTTTCCCATATCATTTTAAGATATGATACAAACACTGAGAAAGGTAAAGGGCTTAAGTGGACCACAAGGTGGGGATTTAATGTCCACCATTAAAAACTTCTTGGAACTGGAGAAGTTTCGGATCAAGGTAGTATTTGTTTTTTCACTTCATCCACGTCTACATGACCTTATTAATAGGTTGGAGTATTTGTTTTTTCACTTCATCCACGTCTACATGACCTTATTAATAGGTTGGATGATAAAAAAAACATCACGGTGGCCCTTAGAAAGGTTTCAACAGCGGGTGTCATTATCACTACAGCTTCCTCCTATGTGGTTCACCGGAGCTGTGGACCTGCTTCAATTTTACATATATTCCTTAAAATGATCTGGGAAAAGCGATTAACGGCTTGGATAAAACACTTACATCATGGTGGGCCCCATAGAGCCCTGCCCGGACAGATTACCGTCCGGACAAGGTAGGACGCAATCGGCATCCATTGAGAGAGAGAGAGAGATGGTGGGGCCCACCCATTTAAAGATTTAATATCCCACTTTGACCTGTGGTTGACATTTTTACTATTTTTTGTTGATATTGGTCCAAAAATCTCAATCACATGTAGCTAATTGAATTGTAATATTTTGATTAGAAAGAAATGAAGCAAGAAAATTTTACATTTTTCTATAGTATTTAAAAAAAAAAAAAAAAAACCAAAATTCAACTCAACGTCCAACCCGGTCAATTTAACCTGAAGATTTGATTCAACTCAATTTTATATTTACTAATTAAGTTGTTGAGAATTTTGAACAATAATTGATTTTTAATGTAAGTATTAAAATTTGAATACAATGATGCAAATGAATTGCATGTCTTGTTGTATCCATTTAAAAATGAGAACAGACCGAGTGACTCAGTTTGAGTTAACCGAGTCATAGAGCTGGTTCGATGTAGTGAGTTTATAATGACTTGGCTCAAAATTTTATCGAGTCAAGTTGATCAGACCAAGTTTGGAGTCTAGTCATCTAATTTTAAAACTATGCAATCTTCATTTGATTGTGACTTTCAATTTATGGCCTGTAAATAAACAGTTATGAAAACAAATACAAGGAATCAGCTAAAGAAAAGGAACCAATACCAGTGGCTAAGATCTTTCAATCTTGGAGTTCTAGGATGAACGTCCATCCAAGAAAATGATTTGGATTAGCATCCATGGCCCCACTTATGAGAATTGAAAACCCGAAAATATCATGTAAAGGTTTGTGCAGCATGGTAAATTTCTATTCCTGCTACGATTTATTTTTAAAAGTGGAAACTCATCAACTGCACCCTAAACATACAAGCAGCCAATCAGTGCCTATACTGCATATATACTCAAATATTCTATCAGCCTTAAGTGGTCTCCAGTTGGTGACCAATTAAAATCGGGATCCTCTACTTGCCTTAAATAGAAAAGCCTATTTTTTTCTGCAATGTGATTGGTGATCATCACTAACATTAAATGTCCGCAAGTAAAAGAGTCCATATGGAATTCATTCAATTAATAACCAGCTTGGAAGGTTGGATTAAAGTTTCAACAATAAATGACCACTTATAAAACAAGTTGCATAGGCACTGCCAAGGTGCTAAATATATAATCTTTTTAGTCGGCATAGGAAAATTGGACTTGTTCAAATATTCCGAATGCGAGAAATATGGCCTTTTATTCTTTTTTTTAAAAATAAAAATAAAAATTTAATAGCCACACGTTTACAAGTAGAAAAGGGCATTATTAATATCCCAAGAAAATATTGGCGGCTGATATCATGTGACATCATGCCACATCATACCAAAAAGGCATTGCGTAGACCCATAAGTCCCATTGACATCACTTGATTTGCTAACTCCACAGCGCATGGAAGATGCACAAATTCACACCTAGGGAGCATGCATCAATATGCAACATGAGTGTGTGATCTGACCATTCCATCTGATGAGGCACGTGGTTGAGATCTTCTGCAATAAAAGGTGAGCTATTTCACTACTCATATGGGTGTCAACATATAAAAAAAAAAATGAACGGCCCATATAAATCGCCGAGGAATTCGTCTCTTCCTCTAACGAACACTGAGTCAAAAAACAAAATACCCCTACACGTTTCCAAAAGACCAAAGAACGCCTTTTAGGAGTTAACAGGGATGCAACTGCTGGCGAGCTACTTCAGATACATTCAATGCAGAATCATGAACTGAAGAAAGTCAGCCATCCATCCTTCTTCATACAGCTGCATCCGTATGCGCGTCTCACCTTCGTACAGCTGCCACAGCATTTAGAAGCCGATTGGCCTGTGTCTATTTCATCAACTCCAGTGGCTGCCACAGCAGTTAGAAGATTTCGCTGCTGCTGAGGCTGCCATGGCAATCTGGACTTCAAAATAGAAATTGATCATACGAGCAATGATGCAGACACAGCCGAGATCGGAACGCTTTTGCCACTGAAGAATCTGTTATACATGGATGAGGAGGCAATCTTAGACATGCCGGGATTGTTGCCAACATGGTGGAGATGTTGCTAGTTTCTCTGCCACAATGTGTCCACTGGAAGTGGATTGCCTGTTGACCAACTCATTATAGATATCCTTCATGACATGATTTGGTGTGATTTGATTAGACCATATACGGTTGTGGTTAAATACTTACTACATTGAATAACTTTCAAAGATGCTTTGCATGTCTCATGTTAGACAACAACGCATCCTCTAATTAAATCCGATAACATTGGGTTACTGGATATCCCTAGTGATTAGGTAACTAAGGCCTCATTTGTTAAATCTAAAACTAAAGCCGGAATCTGAAATTTGAATCCTGAATCTAAAATCTAAAGTCAAAAAACTTGTTTAATAATTATGGCTGAAGTATGAAAATTAAGTACTGAATTTAAAACAACTTATTTGTTAACAAAGATCTTAAATGTTTGAAATATGTTAATTTGACACATTTGCCCTTATCTCCCATTTGGAAATGTTTTACATTATAAAGAAATTATTTTTTATTAAATAAAAATAAAATCATTATATTTAATTCAAATAAACTAAAATACTTAATAGAAAACTAAAATATCATTATTCATAATACCCTCAATTCCTCTTAGGGGGAAGATTATTGTCACTATGTGTTGTATAGGGTTGACCACCTGTAGCAACAAAACCTTCAAATAAGGCACACCTTGGTGTTTATATGCTATCCGAGCCATTTATAAGGTCATTACCAATTGCATGAAGTGAAAACACTTAAAATATAGCTTGATACAAAACTTTTATGGCCATAAAATGCTTCAACGGTGCTCACTTAATGTTATCCAAACCATAACATTTATATTCCATCCAATATGTTCATAAGGTCACAAATAACTGTATGAAGAGGAAAAAAAAGTTCATATCGATCCAAAACTTCTGTGACCCCAAAAAGGGATTCAATGATAGACGTTCAATCCCCCGCTGCTTTTTATTTTTAGTTTCAAGCCTTAATACGGGCTCGCCAAATGGATGGACGGTTTGGATATAACACATACCTCATGATGGGACCCACAGAACTTTCTGACATCAATAGAGCAGCTATATAGCTGGTGTGAGGTACACCAGCCAATCTGCATCCTACTTGGATGCGGATTAGCTACTAACAGGTTGAATAGCAAGATTCATTATTGAAGTGACGTCACCAAGTTCTATGGGCCCACTATGATGTATGTGGGCCCAATATGATGTATGTGCTTTATTTACACCGTCCATCTATTTAGAGATTTAATTTTAGGGCATGATTTAAAAAATGAGGCAGTTCCAAATATGTAGTTCACCCCACCACAAAAAATAGTGGGGAGATTGACGCCTACCAGTACTAGTGAAACCTTCCTATGGCTCACCATGATTTTTTTTTATTTTTTTGAAATCCAACCTGTTCACAAGTTAACACAGACATGAAAGAAGGGGAAAAAACAAATATCAGCTTCATTAAAAACTTTCGTTGCCTATTTAAGTTTTTAATGGTGGGCGTCACTCTCCCCACTATTTTCTGTAGTGAGGTCCACTGAAGCTTTGGATTTGGCTTATTCTTTGGATCTTTACCTAAAATTATATTTCCAAATAGATGGAGGGCATGGATACAAAACATACATTATGATGGGCCCATATAACTTGGTGACGTCACTTTAGTGGCCAGTCTCGCTACTCAACCTGTCAGTATCCAATCCGCGTCCGCGACAACAAATGGCAACTCCCCTGCCACCTGTGGTCGGTGCTATGTGGGCCCCACCATGATGTATGTGTTTCATCCATGTCATCCATCTATGTTTCTAGATCATTTTATAGTACAAAACCAAAAATGAGGTATATCCCAATCTCAAGTGGACCACATTACAGGAAAACAGTGTTAAATGAACGTGGACCATTAAAAACTTTTTGGGGGCCATAAAAGTTTTGGATCGAGCTTATCTTTGTTTTTTCCATTCATCTGGGTCTATATGACCTAATCAACAGATTGGATGTCAAATAAATAGTACATTGGGCCTTAGGAGAATTTTAATGGTGGATATCCAATCACTATTGTTCTCCTGTGGTGTGGTCCACCTGAGATTTATATTACTCTCATTTTTGGTATCGAGCCTTAAAATGATATTTTAAAATGGATGAATGGAATGGATGAAACACATACATCATGGTGGGCTCAGAGAAATGCCCCATGTTAAAAGTTGGGATGTGTGCAACACAAAGGAGAAAATCTCTTAGGATAATTTTGGATTTAAAAAATAATAACTAGAGAGCACATTCTCTATTCCCCATTAAGCTAGACTCCCATTATGGAAAAATTTCAACATAAAATTGTGGAGCACTTTCCTTTTTATGCGTTAACCAACACCACTAAACATGGAATTAAAAATTTTCCAAATTCCGTGTTAAGTACAAAAATTCAGCGTTAACAAACAGGCCCTAAGAAGGTAACCTAATGATCAATTGACCAAGCAACTTGGTGACCTAATTGCCATAGGTGTCAACCGATTTGATTACACTATGTGCTATTGTTAGACAAATATCTACCTTTAGAGTTCGAGTTGACCTTTTTTATTTTATTATTATTTTGGTGAGCCTTTTGTTTTACATATTGAGCCAAAAATCTCTATTATATGCATCAATTAATTAGAATTGTATTTTTTTTAAAAGGCCTGGAATAGCTCATTTTACTAGTTGATCTTTTTATTTTTTTATATCTTAATAAAAAGTAACAAATGAATTCAAAAAAGAAAACCAACACAATTGAAACAGACTAACGACCTGATACATTCATATTTACAAGATTCCAAATTAGATTCAAAGAAACAATGCACCTTCTTCATATCCTTACCAAAATAGAGTTGCTGGCCTTCTCATAGAGCTGTAACTTGAGCTCCGGTCAACCTGAACTCGACTGATTAGGTCAGATTGTCAAGGTCCTTAGGTAGGATTTGGGTTTTTAAAAAATGCTAAATTTGAATTCAGGTTGGGTTCAGGTTGAGCAAATTCTATGTTTATGAGGTTAAGTAAGGTTTAACTGGGTTAAGTCGATTATAGAGAATAAACTTTGGATTGGGCTCAGGTTGGGCACTTTGGGTGGAAATTATGTTAGGTTTGGTCCTAATTTAGAGGTTCATTTGGGATTGGATTGACTCTTAACCCAACCCACCTTGACCCAACCAACTCAAGTTGCACTCATATATACCTTCTCATGCCTGTTTGCAGCCCACCATATTTTGTGTGTATATCATTTAATCCGCATACTAAGAAAGGTCCACCATGATAATAGGATACTCCAAAATCAAGCTTGTCTGACCATTATATGCGCCATGTTAAAATTATGACACCAAAATGATAGTAAGATTTATTCACTTTTATGAGCCTATATGACTCGTGTTTCACATGCTAATAAGGCCCAAGTGTTAATAGACCCTTAAAGGAGTATTTTTGACATTTCCCATATTGAAAGGTGGCTTTTAAGGTAAGTTATGTTAGGGTAAAGAGAGTTATAATTTTGTATTATTTTTGGTTTTTTTAGAGCCTTTAAGAGAGAGAGAGAGAGAGAGAGAGAGAGAGAGAGAGAGGGAGGTTGGATGTTAGTTCTCTAATCCCTATAATCTTCTATAAATAGTAGATTGATTGTTACTTTATATTATTGTTTTTTTCCCATAAGTGTTCTCGACATAAAAATTATGTGTTCTCTTTATGTTTGCTTGGATTTTTTATTTTTATTTTTCTTGTATCAGATTGAGGTGCTTCTATAGGGTCAGATCTCCAACAAGTGGTATCAAAGTGAGGTTGATTTGTTAGTTTGGATTTGAAATATGACGTTAAATAGATCGAATGTGAAGTTTGAAATAAAGAAAATCATGGGAAAAAAAACAAGTTTGAACTATAGAGATTGAAGATGGAAGCCCTCCTAATTTATCATGGGCTACAGTATACACTCTTTAGGAAAGTCATCATCCAAAATCTATGAAGGAAGAAGATTGGGATGAACTTGATCAAATGACAATTAGTACAATTCAATTGTGCTTGGTCGATGAAGTCCTTTACAATGTCATAAATGAGACGACTATTGTAGATTTATTGACAAAGTTGGAGAGTATTTACGTTACAAAATCCCTCATCAACCGTCTATTTCTGAAGAGTCAATTTTATAATATGAAAATGATAGAAGGGTCGGATCTATTTGAACATATTAACATGTTCGACAAACTATTTTGCAAGTTGACAACTAATGAGATGAAGATCGGGGAAAAAGATAAAGCCCTAATTTTGTTAACATTTCTCCATAAGTTGTTCAAGTATCTGGTTGATACTCTTTTCCATAATAAGGATACTTTAGATATCAAGACCGTTATCGTAACCCTTCAACCGAAGTAGTTATAATAGCATAGTAGTGGTGAAGGTACCTCTACTTGTGTGTTGTTTGTTTGGAAAAGATTGTCTAAGCGAGAGAAGGGCGTTTTAGATTTAAGTCAAGAGGTAAAGAAAAGTTAACGTGTTGAAATTATCAGAGGATGGGTCATTTAAAAAGGGAATGTCAGTTTCCCAAAGTCCGTAAGATAGGAAGTAAGATGATTGTCGAAGGAAACTAATTCAATTAAATATGGCAAACACTTAGATGGTTATGATGTATTATCAGTAACGAAGAATGAGAATTTCTATTAGGGATGGATCTTGGATATGAGATCATCATACCATATGTGCCCTCATCAGAGTTGGTTTACGACATATAGTGAGTATAATGGAGTATGAGTTCTTATGGGCAATGATTATGCTTGTAAGATAATTAGAATTGGTTCGATTATATAATACCATGTCCCTCCTATGCTCGAGTATTGGATGTCTATGAGTGTTACCCTAGATTTCTTATATTTAATATATATATTTATGCGCCGCACGTTCTCGTATGTGCATCTTAACTTGGAAAACCTTAGGGTGCGCTAGTGAGTCCTTAGTGCTTAGAACCCAAACCTAGGATATAACAACCAAGTAGAACATTTAACGCTTAGACCAGTTGTAGAGCCATTTTCAGTTAGCCCTAAAACCCTTGGGTTATACTTGAGCCCCATTTCAAGTTAAATTGTTGTTATGTCAGTCTGACCAACACCCTTGTTGGTCCGGCTGACCTATACAAACTAAGAAACTAGATCAAAACAATGTTTAGTCAGTCCGAATGAAATGATCCATCAGTTCCTGTCAATCCGATTGACATAAGTCGTTGGTTTAACCGAGAGTGCATGTTTAGTTGCGATAATGAGACCCACGAAACATAAGCTGAGATCTGTTGGGACTATAAAAGCCCCTTCTTCACTACCAAAAAAATGAGCAAAGTTGATGGATGTATAGCGGTTTCCCTAACGGTCGCCGATGGCTAAAAGCCGTCAGAGAAACCCAAATATCCATCTAGATTTAGATATGGATTATTTTTAGGGTCAAGCCCTAAAATGTTCTTTAACGTTTCCTTTGATGGGGTCCACCTGAGATTTAGATATGAATTATTTTTGGGGTCAAGCCCTAAAATATTCTTGAGAAATGGATAGACGACATGGATAAAACACATACATCATGGTGGGCCTATCATACCACCAACCTGATTGTTGTGAATGTTTTAACGGTGAGAATCATTGTCCCACTGCTATTTGTGGTGTGATCCACCGGAACATTTTAAATTATTCATATTTTGTATGAAGATCTAAAATGATCTCTCAAAATTGATGAACGGTGTAGATATGATAAATACATCATTGTAAGGCCCATGCTTTGAACCGTTGCTACAACTCCGAGCTCGAGGAGCGTCAACTCTCTCTCCAAATTGGATTGCGTACTGAGTTACTCGGTAGGCTCCAGTTTGGATGGGTGGATTGGAAGGGATTGGATGGTATTGGGAGGAATTGGAAGTTAAATCCTGGGATTGGCCCGGGTGATCTGATCCCGGGATATAGCAATCCCATGGATCTTAAGACAATCCACTGAAAACACCATCATTACCTTTAAATCCCATCCAATCCATCCTAATCCGTTTAAATTTGCTTGGGAAGTGTTTGGTTCAAGGGATTAGAAGGGATGGAAAGGTTTAATCTTGGGAATGGCCGGGCATGCCAAACGGACTGGATATAGCAATCCCATAGATCTTAAGACAATCCACCGACAACACCATCATTACCTCGAAATCCATGCCATCCACCCTAATACCATTCAATCCTTTCCAATTCACCCGTCCAAACGGGCCCTTATGGTACCGAGTAAACTAGGTTGGGCCAACTTTGAATTCACATGGTTTATCCATGCTGTCCATCCATTTTTCCGGATCATATTAGGGGTTGAGCCCAAAATTGAAGTATATCAAAAATTCAATTAGACCATGTTAGAGGAAATAGTGGAAGTATTGATTTCCACCGTTGACACCTTTCTAAGGCCCCAACAGTTCGTAAGATCACACAGATAAGTATGAAGTAAAAACACAAATATTAGCTTGATCTAAAACTTCTGTGGCCCCAAGAACTTTTCAACGGTAGAATTCATTTTACACTGTTTCCATTAGTGTGGTCCGCTTGAGCTTTGGATATGCTTTATAATTGGGTTAAAGCTGTAAATTTATATGATAAAATGGATGGATTGAGTTGATACAATTCATGAATGGCGGTGGCCCCACAGAGTTTACTTAAGCGTAGAGCTGGGCATCAGACCGAGTCGAATCGGGTTGGGTCCAACTCAACCCTGTTCGTGTTTTGCATGAACTGACCCAAACTCAGACAGATCCAGGACCGAGTCTGGGCCATCTTACCCAATCCGATCCTACCACATGCTTCCCTGGACCGATCCGAGTCCGAGTCGGTCAGGAAAACCGAGTCGGATTGGATTTGGCAAGTTTCGGATCTTTCATTTCCTTCAACGGCGTAGAAATCATTATTATTAGTGTTTTGTATGGTGTGATCTACTTGATTATTAAATTTACTTAAAATTTAGTATCAAACCTCTACAATGATATGAAAAAACTGATGAACGGTGCGGATAAACTAAAAAAATTCAAGATGGACCCACATAATTTACTCAGGAGGATAAAAAGGTAAAGCTATACAGGAAGCGGATTGCGTACTGAGTAACTCAGTACCCTTAGCGTACTAAGTAAACTCCGTGGGGTCCACAATTATTTATTTATTTTATCCACTCCGTTCATCCATGTTAACGGATAAATCTAGGGCTTGAGACAAAAAATTAAGTACATCCAAAGCTCAAGTGGACCACACCACATGAAACAGTTTTATTGAACCTCTACCATTGAAAAATTCTTGGAGGCCACGGAAGTTTTGGATCAAGCTGATGTTTATGTTTTATCTTCATCTATGTCTTTGTGATCATATTAACAGCTTTGATGAAAAATAAACATTACTGTGGGCCCTAGGAAGGTTCAACGGTGGAAATCATTATTCCACACTCTTTCCTGTGGCATGGTCCACTTGAGTTTTGGATTTACTTCAATTTTGGGATCAACGCCTGAAATTATCCCGAAAAATGGATGGACGGTGTGGATAAACCACATACATTCATAGTGGTCCCAACTGAGTTTACTCAGTACGATAAAAGCGTTACTCAGTACGCAATCCGATTTCGTATGTAGCTTCTTAGATAAGTTTTACACCAAATATGTAGCTTCTTGAAGAAGCTTTATAGGTCTGTAGCTAGCACCACAGCTAACCCTTAGCACGTGTCGTGCCAGACAGCACTGACGCTCCTCGATCTCCGAGCTGTGAGAACGGTTCAAAGGAGATCTAAGTTACATCTTACATGGGCCCCACATTAATGTATTTATTATATCTACACAGTTCATCTAATTTTAGAGCATTATCCAAAAAAATGAATCATATCCAAAGATCATCGGGACCCCACCATACATTGCAATAGAGATAATGATTTTCACCATTAAAAATTTTGTAGAGCCTACTATACCGTTTATTTTACATCCAATCTATTTATAAGGTCACAAGTAGCTGAATGAATAGGAAAAATAAATTTAAAGAGGAAAAACAAATTTCATATTAATCCAAAACTTCTGTGACCCTAAAAAGGGTTTCAATGGTAGATGTTCAATCTCCCACTAGTTTTTTGAAGTGTGGTCCAGTTGATGGCTAGATCTGTCTTATTTTTTTATCTCAAGCCTTAAAATGAGCTCGCCAAATGGATGGACGGTTTGGATATAACACTTACCTCGTGATCAGACCCGTTACACCAGCCGATCCGCTTCGTGCACCAACAATTTCAACTTGACAACAGCCTGTAAACAGCTATACGCCGACTATTCTTCACCCGCGACCCTCTCTCTTTCGTACACACCTATACCTCATTTCTCAGATTTATTTCTCTTTAACAGACATCTCCAGAGTGATCGTGTCCTCATGACTCCGTTCGTTTCGAGGCCATGAATAGGTGATCAGAACCATCTCCAGAGTGATCGGAGCTGTTGGACAGATGGCTGTAGTCCATTAATGATGGGCACTCGTAAATATTCCAGCATCTGTGGCATCCAATCTGGATCGTTGCTGTATTCTGGACTCACCATGGGTGTAGACTGCGTATCAAAAGGGTTACAATAATCTTCTGTCTGGAGAAATTTTTTAGAGCATTCCCTATCCACGAGGGTTACCATCGGATCAACAATCGGATCATCTAAGTCCATACAAATGCTGCTGATGGATACATCACAGTACATCTAGCTAGCCTTCTTCTTCTTCCTTCTTCTTCAACAGAAATAGAGAGACAGATATAGAGAGATAGAGAAGATATAACAGAGAGATAGAGAGAAATAGAGATATAGAGTTGAACGGAATTTTTTGGCGCCAAACGAAAAGCCTAGGCGGTGAATGAGCTAAACTTGTAGTTACAGATATATTTACATCCCGGGTCGGGTCGGGTTGGGTCGGTTCGGACCACTTTGGTTCGAGTTTTCAGATCGGTTTTGTCCAGATACACCTTTATCCGAACCTGATCCGAAAAACGATCGGATCTGTAAGGACAGACTCGATTAGGTCTGATCTAGGCCGTCGGTTTTGTTCGGAACGGGTCAGATTCACCGGATCGGGTCAGATCTGCCCACCTCTACTTAAGCGTACTGAATTGGAAGCGGATTGGCCAGTGTCCCACACATCATCTATATATCTGGTGCATTAACATCGACAAGTTCTGTGGATCTAATAATGAGGTATGTGTTATATTCAAACCGTCCATCAATTTTTAGAGCTTGTCTCAAGTCTTGAGACGAAAAATAAAACAGATCTAACCATCAAGTGGACCACATTGCAAAAAGCAATGGGGGATTGAATGTCTACCATTGAAGCCCTTTTAAGGGTCATAGAAGTTTTGGATCAATATGAAATTTGTTTTTCCCTTAGTCTGAGTATTTTTGACCTTTTGAACAGATTGGATGGACAACAAATGTTATGGTGGCCCTACAAATTTTTTAACGGTGAAAATTATTATCCTGTGGTGTGCTCCATTTGATCTTTGGATATGATTATTTTTTGGATAATGCTCTAAAATGATCTCGAAAAATGGGTGAACAGTGTGGATATAATAAATACATCACTGTGGGGCCATGAAACTTTGATCTCCTTTGAACCGTTCGTAAACTCGGAGCTGGAGGAGAGTCAGCGATCGTCTTCGCACGACACGTACCTACACCAGTACGCAACCCGCTTCCTACTGAGTTACTCAGTACGCAACCCGCTTCCCTATCTCTCGACCCTCCTCTCTCTCTCTCTCTCTCTGCAGTCTGCCCCCTAACCTCTATATGTTTACCTCTCTCTCTGTGTTTGATCCAAAGAAGGGAGGGAGCCGAAACGACGCCCTCCCTACACGCGCACGCCCTCTCTCTCTCTCTCTCTCTGAATGTGAGGTATTTTTTTTTTCTCTCTCTCTCTCTCTCTCAATCTCTCTGATTTACGAATTTGGGGGATTTTAGGGTTTACAGATTTGAACGTGGATCCCGAATCGGGGATTTTAGAATTTTGGGGATCTTGAGGATTTTTGAAATTGGGGATTTCAGGTGGTTTTGTTAACTGATTTGGTAGATTTGATGTTTATTTGTTCATATTTGGTTTATTTATAGGGTTTTGATGGCCGATTTGGAGGATTTGATGGCTATTTATTCATGTTTTCTTGATTTTTAGGGTTTTGACTGCCGATTTGGAGGTTTTGGTGTTAACTACAATATTCCCTGGTGGCCCTTTGATGATGGACTAGCCATTGTATCTAGTAGAGATAGGTTTTGGTATATACTTTCCTTTTCACAGAGTAATAGGTCCTTTTTCTTATTCTTTAATGGATGTTCCTCTCTTTTCACCAACAGGAATTTGGTGGCTAGCTTTCCATATACAGAAAAAGATGCATTCTTCTATTTGCATTTTGTATTTCTGGGAATGCCAATTACTTTGCTAAGAAATTATATAAATACATGAATCTAAAATTTCATGCCTTTTTTTTTTTAATTTTTTTATTTAGAGGATTGTAGGATGCTTTAGAGGGAACTACCCCTATTCTGGGAAAGCAAAGAGTAAGTATAACGATCAGGAACTGTGGCTTTTGTCTGTCGAAATTATATAGCTATGTAATTTTTACTCATGGTATCTGAGGAAATTTCTTTATGTTTTGATTCTACATGCAAATAAATTTGAATTCCATGCATTTGCAGACTATGAATAATTCATAAATTGTGGTAGTGAGGCACTACATTGATCAGATCAAACAATGCTGACCATCTGACCATAGATACAACTTGTGTTTAAAAGTGAATGATAAAAAAAAAAAAAAAACAGAGAAACAGTATCTACAATTTGATTTTCATACAAGTGTGACAGTCTTACAATTTGTTTTATGCTTGTAAGTGGGTTTAATCACGCAACAGTTACTTTTTCATCTCTTCTAGAACACCCATCATTAGAAACCTTAATAGGAACTGCTATCAATGGTAGAATTCATTTCCTTACAGGATCTTGAGATGGTTGAGTGATGAAGACGAGAAACTGAAAGCAACCAATAAGCATAATACTCATCTTTTAACATTTCATTATCAAAGCTGAAAGGAGATTACCTTTCTGGCAGTTGCCATGTGACCTTGGTAATATTTTCTAAAGAAATTCCCTTTTTTTTTTTTTTTTCTTCTTATGCAGATCTAGTTTGATTTGGGAATGGATTGAGAAAATACCATCATAGAAGAAGGAAAAAAATGACGGGTTCTGTTATGTGCACACTCAATTTATCATTTCAAACTCTCTTTGATTTGGAACTTGCCGTCAAAGGAGAGATCCTTTTGTAGTTTTAGTTGGATTTAGAAATTGTTTGGAAGGAAAATGGCATTTGTAAGTATTGGGCATTACAGCTGTTGCTGTTTGATTTGGGCAATGGGTGCTGGAGAAGAAAATAGCACTACATCCGTCACTGATATGTAGTGATTTGGGCATTACAGCTGATTTCTTGTTAAATGTTGGCCATTGGTTGGGACTTTTTTAACCATCTGTTTGTAATTATTGAAAGTCTTTTAGTGGCTAGGATCACCTAACGTTGTGGAGGTACGGCTAGAAGAATGGTCCAGATCTCATGCATGGCATCACATGTTTGGAGAAGTATTGCTGGACAACTAACAGAAATACTCTATACACTAGAAAGGCTACATGGAAACTTATCTTTTCTTTCTAGTTTTGTAACTAATCGAAATGCTTGTTAATACCTTTTGAATTGCAGTACTCCAATGGTTTCTTTTATTTATTTATAAAAGGAGAATTGTATTGAAGAAAAAGAGTGCCACGGACGGCTTACATGCACATATTCAGGGTGGGCCGATGACAAAAAGGAGACGGCCCCCCTATTGTGTTGCTATACAAATAAACAAGAAAACGGAAGGTCAGGAAGTCCTAAGGTTGCCCAGGCCCATCTTGTCAAGAAAGAGAAGCCCTCTGATGTTGGGAGGGTGTGTTCCCCAAGAGTGGAAGTTGTGGTCTTGTTGCCATTCGTTACCCAGCCTGGCCAAGTCGTCCGCTACTGAATTAGCCTCTCGAGGGGTATAAGAGATTTCAGCCTGAATCTCATGCACGATGGACCTGATTCTTGCTTTCCAGTACCAGATGGACCAGGCACATTTGCTGCTGGCGAGGGCTTGGACCGCAATTTGAGAGTTGCTAACAACTTGGACTCGGTTGAAACCCAAGAGTGCACAAAGCATAAGACCATCGAGGATAGCTTTAATCTTCGCTCGTGTTAGTGCCAGCTCCATAGCCACGATGGAAGCCAAAAAGGAATGTAGCATTGGTATCCCTGCCGACTCCACTCCCGCCGGAAGACCTCGGGTTCCCTCTGGCTGACCTGTCTACGTTGAGTTTGATCCAGCCAGGGGGAGGCTTGGCCCATTTAACTATCGACACTCGCTGAGGTCTTGGATCTAGGAGCGGGATTTGCATGGAGTTCAGCATAGTGATCATGGAAGGGGGGAGTTTTTTGGGAGTTGGGAGGAGATTACTTGCCCAGTTAATCCAGAATAACGTCCCAGCGATAATCCCATTGGAGTTGATAGCCTTGTTCTCGAATTTGCAGCTATTTCTCTCCTTCCAGAGTTCCCAAAAAATGAATATTGGAATCAGACTTCTGAGAGGAGAGACGTTGCTGTGGAGGTGGGACACGCCCCACCAATGAGCGGCTCGGCCTGCTGCTGAGTGCAAACCAGGGTCAGCCAAACCGCAACGACGATAGAAAAACTCCGAAGTGTTGTTGGCAGCCCAACCAGTAGCAACGATGTGGTCAATGTACTCTGTAGCAGGTTTGTGGGGAGTAGGGCAGCAGCAGCAGCGAGATGCCAAACTCACGCCCTTGGATTGAAGCTTGTCATCCGATGGGATCGCCCTTTGAAAGATTTTCCAGGATAAGAGAGATAATTTTGGCGGAAGTTTGGGGTGCCACACCCAATTGCACCATCTCTGTTTCAAGCCAATTGGCCTGATAGATTGCCAGGCCCGGGCGACTGTCAACTCGCCATCAGGCGCATCAAGCCATATGCGTTTGTCTTCAACGTCTGAAGTGCAGGTACCCTCCATTGAGATGTGATCGATGGCAGACTGGGGAAGAGGAAGGGAGATGTTTGTCCTCCTGATCCAGCCGTGAGGACCAATAAAGTCTTTGACTTTGGGAGAAGTAGCAGTGTTAGGAGAAGAGGCTGCGGCTGAAGGGTGGATTAGTCTCCAGTGGCGCAGAGGGCCCAGGTCCGACCAATCGTCTTCCCAGAATCGAATGTCCCCTTTACCAATAAGCCACCGGGATCCAGAGTGGAGCTTGTGGAAGGTGTTCCTGATGTTCCTCCAAAGAGGAGAGACAAGGGGAGGCGATAGCATTCCTACTAGGGGCAGCAGATCCTTGTCGGGGTTGGTGGCAAAAATCAGCAGCTTACTTGGCCAAATTGACTCCAGCAGCTACCTTTGTCTCTGAAGAGGGCTGTCCAACCAAGCTTCATCCTATAAGCTTTCATGATAGATTTCAGGTTTCTCAGGCCAAGACCTCCTTCAGCTTTTGGGAGGGCAATTCTATCCCATTTCCTCTAGTGGCATTTGTTTTTTGGAGCCCTCCCACCCCTAGAAGAAATCTGCAAGCGTCTTCTCAAGCTCGGCCAGGATATAGCTTGGGACGTCTATGGCTGCCAGAGTATGAATAGGGATGCTGCACAGAATGTGGTTGACGAGAGTTAGACGCCCCGCCTGGGAGAGGATTATGTTCTTCCAGTTGAGAATTCTGGACTGAATTTTATCGAAAAGGGGGTGAAACAGGGCACGTTTGGGCCTCCCTTGGAAGATAGGCATGCCCAGATATTGGAATGGGGCAGACGCTTTCCCAAATCCAAGAATGGAGGCGGCTGTTCTGATTCTACCTTCAGACATACCTGATGAGGGAATGAAAAAGCTTTTGTTAGAGTTGATGCGTTGGCCTAATATGAGCTCGTAGTCTGTCAGAAAATTTCTGATGTTTCTCAACGAGGTTTTGGCTCCATTGGCGAAAAGGATTGTGTCGTCCGCGAAGAGTAGATGCGAAACTGTTGGGCAATTGGGACGAGTTTTGAAGGGCTGGCAGTTCCCATACTCCATCAGATTGTGGAAACCACGGCTAAGAGCTTCGACTGCAAGAATGAAGAGGGCGGGGGAGATGGGGTCACCCTGACGGAGGCCTCTCGAGGATTGGAAGAAACCAGCAGGTTCACCATTTTTTAGGACAGAAAACCAGCAATCCGACCAACATTTTTCGACAGAAGCTATCAAATCACTATGGAAACCAAATTTGGAGAGGACGTCCTTGAGAAATCTCCAGCTAAGCCTATCGTATGCTTTCTCCATGTCCATTTTAAGGAGAATGTTGCTTCCTCTAATTTTTCTGTTTATGTCGCGGAAGATTTCCTGCACAAGGATACAATTTTCTGCAATGGATCTGCCCTGCACAAAAGCACCCTGCTCTAAGGAGACTATCTTGGGAAGAATCTTTCCCAGTCTCGCTGCAATGATTTTGGAGAAAATTTTGTATAAACAGTTACATAAGCTTATAGGTCTAAAGTCCGAGAATTTAGATGGGGCACTTATCTTAGGGATCAGGCAGATGAGAGTGGTGGAAAGGGCCCTGGGGGTGCTAGCTCTGCTGAAGAAAACGTGAGCAGCTTTAAGGAGGTCATAGCAAATGATGTCCCAGCATTCCTGGAAAAAGGCTCCAGAGAAGCCATCTGGGCCTGCTGCGCCGTCTGAAGGAATGGCCTTGACAGCAACATGGAGTTCATCCATGGTCGGCTCCTGAAGGACACACACAGAGACAGACTTGTGATTACCTTAGAGACTAGGCTCCAAATTGCAGTTACTTGCTTTCAACTTACAACTGAAAGGAATATAACTACAATTCGAGACCTATTGTGATGTGTTCAGAAATATATATTTTTAGTGACCCAAACCATGTGTGGAAAAATTGCGTTAGAACAATAGTAGATGGAGATGTGCTTTTCAGTGACATATGGCTTATGTTGCTGCAGGAAACCATGGGATTCTGAAATTAGAGATTCTTTAGTTGGCTCTTTTGTGAAATTGACAGACAGGGATTTTGGTCTTTCTTTGCAACCATTATTTATTAATGTTTTCACATACTAATACCTGTTTTATTCAAGATGTAGCATCATGCACACCTAGTAACTGTAATCTGAGTGCCCCAGATCTTTGTTAATACAAAGCATGTATTGATTTTATTCTCTGATTCTTTATATGTAGGCTGTCCAAAAGGAATGAGTGGGGCCAAATCAGTTTGTGATCTCACTCTATTCTTGATCATTTGGAAATTGTGGATCAAAGAGGCTGTGGGATGGTGCAATGGGAACTTCACTTTGTTGTTAGTGCTTGAAATCATAGAAGATGTGTCCTGTGTTCTACCATACAATTGGCTGCTTCATAGTTGGTTTTCTCCTCCGAATGGGCCTGTGTAGAGGATTTGATTATTCGTCTACACAACTTGATTGGCAACAGGTATTTATTTTTCTTCTTGTTCTAGTCCTGTCATTAGCAGCAGCACTAGTAGCAATAGTAGCACCATTATTAGTGAAATGAAAAATACTTGCCAATTTGGACCTTCCAAATATTGGGCCGCTCCTCCAGATGGATCACAACTCAAGAATCACAAATAAAATGAAAACACAGGTACCAGTGGGTTCCATCACTTCAGGGGCGGAAACCTCTCCTTATAATGCCTATAATAACAAGTGGACGGTTAAACTGGCCTTTGTTTTGTTTTGTTTTTTAGTTTTTTCAAACAAGGCTGCCTTTGCTGAGTACAGCAGGAATCAGGATGCCACTTGTTGTAACCAATCCTGTAACTCCAAGCTCTATGGGGCCCACCTTGGCATGTGTGTTATATCCATGCTGTCCATCAGTTTCACTGGCTCATTTTAGAACATGACTTTAGAAGTCAGGTAGATTCATTCCTCAAGGCCACACCAAGGGTCCCAAACCCACCATTAAAAACTTGTTGGGCTAATAACCTAACCTTGATGATCAAGATGATATTTGTGTCCCTCTTGTGAAGGTTTCAATGATAGGTGTTTTCATCTCTACCGTTTCCTGTGATGCAACCCACTCTGGCGTGCTTTGTATTAAAGCCCAAATGTAGAGGAATTCAGCTTGCTGATACTGTAGAGGAATGCATGATGACCACATCAATGGGAATGATGATGGTTTTGACCTCCAAACCCTTGCTGTCCAATTTCGACTACTTAGGCATAAAGGTTATAATGTCTCATCCAGTAAGTCTCATGCCAATGCTCTAGTCGTTCTTAAGTGCATGTGTTTCTGTTTAATAAATTTAGAAAGAGTTCATTTTATTTGTGTCAGCCATGTGGCTTCACATTTTTGTCCCATGGGGCCCACCTTGATCAGAACGATGATGGCTTCACATTTTATTTTCACAACATTAAACTATTTCAAAGCTTTCTCTATTTCTCTATATCACATTTCTGCCTCTCTAAGGGCAAGGGGACAGCCCAAAGGGATGTTGGTGGAGGTAGTGAGAAGATATTCAATGATAGAGTGGAATGGCGGAACAGTATTGTGTAGCCACAATTAGTTGGATAAGGCTTATTAGATGATGAATGATGATTTGATGCTTGGATTAAACCAGAAGTAGAGGATACACAGGATTCCATGGATTTTGTGGTTTTATTCTTGATTCCATTAATATTGATGTTATTCTTTCATTTTCTATGTTTGGATCTTGTTAGTGGTTGAACTTGGTTGCATTAGTCTTTCTGTTCACATCCATGTTCCAAGTTGAGCTTTCCACGCGTCTAAACAACCTATCTGTTGACATCATTGAGCTTGATATTAAGGTTATCTTGCCTTGACGTTAACCTTTGGGATGTTTGCAGAAATAATCATCTGTTCGGGTTGATATTGAGATATTCCGCATTGGATTGTTAGTTTGGGTTCTTGATATTCATCTTGGTTGATCTGTTTGCTTTTCGTCTCATGGATTCCTACTAATATTGTAATGCACGTGCATTGGATCTGGGACGTTGTAAGGGTGATAAGCCCTGAAATCCAGCTCAATTTACCTAGTGGGCCACACATGTATGAAGAAATGGATGGTTAGAATTGCCACCAACTGGTCTACATTTGATCAACAGTAGTTGTAACAAGATGAATAATCCTGAATGATGAATCCCATGAATCAGCTGTTCTGTGAAGAGATGGCCCAAGTCATGTTTGTGCTGTTGAGTCTGTCACAGTTCAGTTTAGACAAAGGTCATCCCAAGCAGGAAGAGATGTCTTGTAGTGGAGAGGATGCTTATTCTACTAGTAACCTAGCTAGCTGTCTTCAACTTGTACCAGCATTACATGTCCTCTAATAGTCGTATGCTGTTTTTTCTTTTTTCTTTTTGTTGTTTAAAAATGATTGTTTCTGTTTTGCAGGAAGATTTATGGCAGGCTGCATTTCTGGTTGGCACAGAGGTTTGTTTCAATTTTTTGTTCTTCAATCAGTACATCTGCTTTTCAATGTGATATCAAACAGAATGCTTTTGAGGAAGGGGGAGAACTTTATGGGAAGAATGTTTACCTCTTTGGCTGCACAGAATCGTGAGTAGCTTCTCTAATTTTCAGTTATTATTCTTCCTATATCATAGTTCATGTCAATGGACTGAGCAGTAAACTATTCAATTCATTCCAGACATGCTACAACTTAGACTTTACATGGTTTCTAGCTGTTTCCTTAAAAAAACTCTATATAATTTTGTATCTTTTGAGTTTAGATCCATATTTTACACTCTAATTGATACATCATGGCTTTTGTAATGTCTTTTTATCTTCATCATTTGTTGTTTATATTTGGCTTTGGATGGTGGTATTGCAAGAAGCTGATACAAATCATGTGCATTCATATGCTTTATATGAAAATTGAAATATTTCTGGATTACTAGTTTTTCCTATTATTTATTCTTGTTCTTGTTTTTCTGTTTTTGCAGCTCAATTGGTTTTCTTCAAAAATGGTCAAGTGATATGTATCCCTGTCGTCATGGCGGTATGTTCACTCATTGGCATTATCTTTTGTGTTACATCTCTCTAGTTAATATAAGGTGTCTCAAATTGATTGTGAAATTCACATGCTAAATCAAATGATCAAGTTTAAAAATTGATTTGGCTAGATTGTTCGCTTCATGCTCAAGTGCTCAATTGCAACTGAATATTCTGTATTCATTCCTGCGTTACTTGGACCCAAACACGTGCATTGGTGCTGGGCCAGAGTAGTCAGGTGAGACCAAGGTCATACCAAGCAAGAACCACTTGGTTAAAGCATACGGATGTCGAGAAATTTCCCGGATTGGAAGATACTGACCCTTGAATTGTCCTCTTTTCTCACTGAATGTGGATTCTTGTTGTACCTTTTAACTGTCTATGTGCAGGCTATAGTATTGAAGGGTTAGTATCTACAATCCTAGTCTAAGAAATGGGTATATCTTTGGATGTGTGCGTTGATTAGGCAACTAATTTTCGTTATTTTATTAAAACAAATTCATGACAGACGCCGACGGTTTTAGCCGTCGGAGAATGGGCGTCGTACTTGACTGTCGGAAACGCTGACGGCTTTCGCCGTCAAAAACGCCGACGGTTTTAGCCGTCCAAGATGCTGACGGTTTAAATCCGTCGGTGAGAAAATCCGATGCCCCTTTCTTGATGGATCGTCCGACGGCTTTTAGCCGTTGGCGTTGCTCTGTTCTTTTTTCCTCGCTTATTTCTTGGCTTCAGAGAGAGAGAGAGAGAGAGAGAGAGTAGGAGAGAATGTGAGAGTGGCCCCCAAACACTTGCCACCCCTGAGCCAATCTTTGTAGAGTACTTGCATTGTCCCCATCAATAGCTCTTCGTCTGTGAGCTGAAAAGTCCCATCTTTGTAAGCAACCAACCCGTAGGCCCTATGTGCAAACCCTCCTGGTTTTTCTCCAAATTTGAGGATGATTAGGCAAGGAATCTCCATCATTTCCTTGAATTTTGATGTCTTGAACATCATGTGTCCATGCATGTTAGGTTTAGGGGCTGCTAGTCATGTGCATGCACTGCATTTAGGTGTAGCATCGTCAGATTGTTCTCTACGGGTGCCGAGTTGTTGATTTGGATCGGCTCAGCTAGGTAGGTGAGTTAATCCCAAAATTTCAAGTTTCTTAAGGTTTGAAATAAAAATTATTCTGGGGCCGATATAATTTATATGAAATCACTATTAAGTATTGAGATTTCCCCATATTCTAGCCCGTTGAAATGCCTAAGTCTAGGAACACTAGTTGGAGAAGGTGAAGATCTATCATCTATCCATTACGATTTTCTTGGTATCTTAGTTCGATATTTCTTTTGTATTTACTTTTTTCATTGCTTAGAAATTATATGTAATTCTCGAATCATGCTTACATGTATTATTTTGACTAATTTCCTTGAATATGAAGTCTAGCATGTTTCTTTCATGTGACTTGTGCTAGCTTCTTGATATGCTTGGAATCATGGGTATTTGTGTGGTTTCATTTGCTACCTTTGTGAACTAATTATGTGGTTTTAACTATTGTTTTATAAATCGACAAAGGTATATCTTGAACTAGCGGCTCGGATTGTCAAAATTTATTTGAACCTATCGATGGATTCCATCTCTTAATGTTGTGCCCATGGTGGCTTTTCTTGGGAAGAACCCTTTCTTTATCATTTTTTTTTTTTTTTTTGAATTTTTTCGCCTACATGGCTTTATGGGTTGAACCTGTAACCCTCCGAACGTTTCGATACTCGAGCATCAAAAGTTTTCGGGCATTATCATAAGATTCAACGTAATATATACGTGTGTACGATACTAATCCAACTATCCTAGCCTTACATCCTCGCCTTGACACAAATCTAACTGTTGGGAATTACCTCTATTTAATAGATCCAACCATCTGACCGTTGATTTCAAGACAAGACCATCCATCACATGATTTGATGCAAGTACTTTCCCATGAATGACATGACGAATAACTCTCTATCCATAATGATTTAGATATACGTTCTTTTGTAAGAATTTCTTAGAAACATGCCTATAACTGCAACATCGCTCGTGTGCACATGTGTCCCAACTCACACCGTTGATAGACTATACACTACACCCTAGTGCACCTAGAAAACTCACCAAAGTGATTTGTTCTAAATGACCTTGAGACCTCTATCATGTGGACTGTGTCATCGTTGCGGTCGCAATGGTGAAAATTGTGTGTCAATCTGACGCTCCGTTAGTGAGATATGACCCATCGAATGTACGACCCAAATTATGTATCTAGTAACACAAGCAATCTTTATTATGATAGGCCCATTGGACTTGAGCCCATGTGGGCCTAAAGCCCACTTTTAGAACATGAAAATTACCAACAAATAAGACAATTGCTACATGACAAAATAAGAACCTAGTACATATAAGACAAGCACTATAAGACAAAATTGGATTTTATCCCAAAACTCATCATTAGCTCTCTCCCCATGCCTTAGAAACCAATCATGGCTCATGTCCATCTCATCCTATACATGCGTCCAATGCATATTTTGATTTGTGCTACATCACTTCAAATAACCAATTGCAATACTCCACTTCATCATCCACCATGCATCACCTACAATCCATAACCCTTATCCATCCATTAGCTAATGCATGTCTAGATTTCTTCTATCCTAGCCAATGCATGCATAACACCATCCATGTAACGTCTCAGAAAAATCCGTACAAAGACCCGAGCACTACCTCAGACAAAAATTACTCAGGACCAAATCCTTTAGAAATTAGGCGAGAATTAACTAAGTGCTAAACTAGATTATCTATGAAATTAGCACTAACCACTTTAAATAGGAACTACAAGACCCAAAACTAGCAGAACCGTTAACGATATATTACCTAAAAACCTATGATTATTCTCTAAACCCAGTTGCTCTCGGGAGCAACTTGAAACTCCGTATCGGACCTGGACTGCGCGTCGAAAGTTCGATTACCGCGAAGCTATATGATTATGACCGCCTTACTGGGCTTGACACCCATCTCGGAAATCAAATCCAGATAGTATCTAGAAACGCACAACTTAGACCCGGAGCGAAGTGTGTGAGAAACGCGAATACATTTAGAAAATGAACTCAGATTTAAGTGATTTGGGCCGTTCACTTACGGGACAAATTTAAGGATTCAGACCAACAGAATCTGACCCAAATACACCCTCGGATCAGGAAAATTTTCCTACACAAGTCAGTGTACTTGTGGCCCTGATCGAGTGTCGACGATCATTGAATTGAAACTGGTCCACCACGGTCGATCTATAAATCCGATCGGACTAAAAACTTAACCTAACCTAGATCCATTGTCAGGGAACTTTTCCCGGATGGTATGCAGAAAAGGAGCTTCCGGATGTGCCCCGTTGAGCCGAAACAGGTGACTTTTGGCTATAACCCAAGTATACCATGGCCCTGAGGCCATTCCCATCAGTTCTGGGCCTATATAAGGGCCTTTACCTACCCCTCTCTCATTCCATACGAATTTCAAACCCCAGGAGAGAGAAGAGAGAAAAGAGAAGAAAGTGAGGAGAAGAGAGAGTGAGAGAAAGTTCCTGGGATTCGATCCCATCACTCCACGTGCTTAACCACTACTCCTGTATTGCCATGCCGGCGATTCTGATCCTGTTGTTGGGTAAGAAATTCTAACCCTAGTCTGTTTTAGGGATCTATGTAGAGTAAGCGATGAAATAGCTAACTTATTTCATGCTATAGGTTGTCGTTATGCTGTAGACGAAGACTTAACGTATAAACTGAGTTCGTTACGAGTTTACCGGCGAAAGGTGCAGACTATAAACATTTAAGTTATGGTTTTCAAGGTTTTCAATGTCAGTTAATGATTTATGACTGACTTGATTGCTATCACATATACTTAGATACGATGTTTCCAATATATTACACATATATATGACTATGTTGAAATAGATGCACTCCATGTGTTTGTTGAAATGTTTGTATGAGTATGGAATTATGACTTGTGCTTGCCATGATTATTGATTGCAAATACATGATCGTTGTATACGTGGCAACTCCTTTGTGAAAGGATTTACTATAATATGTGTTTTAACTAATTTATTACATTTATGTAATACGTATAGTCTAAGTGCTTGATAAAATGCCTGAATGAGAAAATGCTTGTTTACATGTACGTAATGGGGGTGTTGACATGGGATTCTCGATTCCCTTATCTATGGTTATAATTTCCTTTACGTAACCTAGCTTACTACTATGTACTTTATATATTAAATGCCTATGCATGACAACATGTGTACTATATATTTGTGGAAATGCTTAAATGAGATTTGTATTTCGATTGGTTGTCACATGCTGTCTTTGACTATAATATGTAAATGTTGTTATATGGAGTGTGATTGGACTACGATGTAGTCCAGGCAGTCGGTAATGGTTTATGACTGAGTGACTGAGTAGTTTCGCCACAACAGATATGTTCGATGAATCTGAGTCGTACGATGACTATCGACGATGGTTAGACTACGAGGAGTGCTTACACGTTCCATGTCGATCAGTTCAGCGTACGCTCGTACTAGTCGAGCTTGTCGAGCAACCCGATTAGCCTAATGTATGTTCACCATGTATGGACACTACTGTTTGAATCTAAGGTACCAACTTATTAGTGAAAAGCTCGTTTAACCTTAGTACCGCGATTCGCTAAGACTCATGAGCCGGGCATGGTGGTATGGAATATCGTGGTCGAGTTGTTGGCCTACGCTGGGGCGACGAGCCTCCCTGTAGTGATCAATGAACAAACTAAACTCGTGAACCAAATACGGTGGTATGAGACACTGTATTCGAGCTGTCGGCATACGATAAATTGACGAGCCTTTCCCGTAGTGACCTCGAGTACAAACAAAGGCCTATGAGGATGGTGACGAGCCTCTTCATAGTGACTTGAACTTGTCTATCCACCCCTTCATATTCAGGGGTGATGTTGCCCTATAACTTGCCTATCGTATGTGATAAACTAGGATTGACGACCCTAGATGGATCATCGTTGGGTAAATGATATAAAGAGAGGTACATTGGCTTCCCGAATCTGTTGTATGAATAAGCCTAATTAAAAACTTGGCTAATCACGTACATGCATAGAATTTGCATGTGCCTTTGATGTTGGAGTTGAGCACAGAGGAAGGGGTGCATGTCGCGATCATAAAATGTTGTCGCAAGAGAGAGTGCACGCAAGGGCATGCATCATTATAACACATCATCCTTGCATTAATCAGAGTACTTAGGAATGTTTGCTATATTGCTTTATCATTACTGCTTGACTGAATTGATAACATGTTAACCTTTGCGTATAGCTTCACTGAGTTGATCACTCACTCCCACTCTGGGATGGTGTTTTAAAACATCAACTAGACTCTGCTGTAGTTTCAAGTGATGTCGAGGGATACGAGGCGGAGCTTGACTTTTACGATGATGAGGAGGAGTTCTCCTATTTGTAACTCTCTAGCGTGTCCATGTAGACCGAGAGTTGCGTCACCAGGGCTATAGGGATATGGATTAGAAGACATTACACTTTACACATTTTGTATATTTTGGAACCAAACATGTAATTATTTAACCTGGTGTTATGGTCATACTCTGGGGACTTACAATCACTTATATATATGTTTTATATACTTATTATAGTCTTCCGCTTGCGTAACTTAACTGTCTTTGGAGTATGATATGCTATTTTGGTATAATCCCACTCATACTTAATGCACTAATACGAACAACATTTAATCATCATTATCTATGTTGCATAAGCGATGTGTTGGAACTCGGGAGTTGAGCTTATGCTCAACCCCCGATTTTCAGGGCGTTACAATCCACCTCATCCATCCATTACCCATACCATACATCACATTTCACCTCACTTTTAGCACCAATGAGATCCCATGAACTTGCCACATCATTTTGCTACCTCAACCCCCAATTCCATATATAAGAGTAGAAGCTCTTCTGCACTTATTCTTTTCCTATACTTAGAAAAATTTTGAGATTAAAAGAGATAGTAAGAGAGAGTAGGGCCAAAGTGTGGCCCAGTCGGATCAAATGCTCTGTATGGTTGGAAACTTATAAAAGGCCTGAATGACTTGTTCCCAAACCATACATTGGATCAGATCTTCCAACAGAGAATCTGATCATTAGAGATTTCATTAATATATATTTCATGTGTTACTTGATGAATATGTTGGATCTATTTGATACATAACAATTATCCTCTCATTGACCCACTTGGGTGTGTGATCACTTGTGATTTATGCATTTTATTAGTTCATCAAATTTGGACATCGATGTATATTTTTGTGTGTCTTTTATCTATGGTTTACTAGTATGTGGGCTCCACTTGCTATTGGATCTATTTCATTCCCTTTACACTTTCTGTTTGCTGAAAATTTTCAAAGTACTTAACTGTATTGCATGTGGCCTCTTTGACACCTTGTATTGGGCCCTACACTCTATAGTTAAGGGTTTCACTTTGGGAATCCTTATATAAGTGAGATGGGATGTCCTACCTTTTTGTCAAGAATGATCCCTAAGTGTTTGGAAATTAGGCCCTAAGTTGTGACAGACTCCATTTCTGAAAACTATCTGATTATTTGTGTTTTGTACCAACTTTGGGCCTCTGTTGTGGACCACACGTTGGAGGTTTGAGTAGGCCATCACTTGGAACCTCTAACCTACACTAATGAATAGATAAATAATATTTTAATTGGGTCAAATCAGTCCCCACATGATTAGGGAGTGGATCCCAAAATGTGGTCAGGCATGGTTGTGCAGAAAATCAAACTACCTATGTTTGGCCCTATACCAAATATTACGTGTGCATAACGAGTTGGTCCCAAGTTATAATTTTTTAAGTGCATGTATAGTACAACAAAGGGCACCTGACGACACACTGAAACGTGGTCCCTTGTAATCATAGGATATACTTAAAATTGGGCCAAAACTAATTCTGTACTATATTTCCTGCACAGTTTCTCAAAGTATCCATGTTTGGGCCATCACCGTAAATTGTACTCACCCAACCAATGAGGTCTGCTTTATAATTTGTAAAGCCCATACATAGAGCTACCAGGTGGTTATTCTCTTTCACCATATGTAGGCCCCATGTGATCATGAATCTGACTCTAAAATAGCCTAGAACCAACATTGCACAAAAATCTGTTTGATGTAAAATTTATGTGGGGCCACGTCGGTGGAGTCCATCACCTTTCCAAAGCATTTCATGTAGTATCTAAACTCTGGAAAATAACTTTCAGGTGTTATTGGGCTCAAAACCTTAAGTGGGCCATCTAGTATGGGCCTAACCTTCCATGTGATGAGGCCCAATGAGATGTATGTGAGGCCCTTGTATGAGGCCCACTGTGATGAGGCCCAATATAATGTATGTGAGGCCCTTGTATGAGGCCCATTGTGATATGTATAAGGCCTATGTGGTGAGGTCCATTGCGATGTATATAAGTCCCTTGTGATGAGACCCATTGTAATGTATATGAGGCCTATGGGATGAGGCCCATTGTAATGTATATAAGGCCTATATGATGAGGCCCATTGTGATGTATATGAGGCCTATGGGATGAGGCCCATTATGATGTGATGAGGCCCATGTGATGAGATCCATTGTGATGTATGTGAGGCCCATTGTGATATATGAGACTCTCGTGCAAGACGCAATTATGATGTTGATCCCACCATGATGTATATGATAATGTTTATGATGCCCATCCATTTTTCTAGTTAGTTTAAGGGCTATGGGCTCCATTGTGAGATAGTCTCTATAGCGGGCTGCATTCTAGGAGACAATGGTGGTTAAATGTACACATTGTAAATTCCCTAAGGCCCATTGCTAAGCCCATTCCCCATTGTGTAACGTCCCGAAAAAATCCGTACAAAGACCCGAGTACCACTTCAGGCAGAAATCATTAAGGGTCAAATTATGTAGAAATTAGATGAAAATTAATTAAGTACTAAACTGAATTAATTAGTAGATTAGCTTGAATCATTTTCTATACGAACTGTAAGACCCAAAACCAGTAGAATCGCTAATGCTATATTACCTAAAAACCTAGGATCAGTCTCAAAACCCAGTTGCTCTCAAGAGCACCTTGAAACTCCGTATCGGACCTGGACCGCGCGTTGAAAGTCCGATAACCGTGAAACTATACGGTTATGACCACCTTATTGGGCTTAACAACCATCACGGGAATCGAGCCCGAATAGTATCTAGAAACGTACAACTAGAGCCCTTAGTAAAGTGTGTGAGAAACGCGAATATCTTTAGAAAATGAACTCAGATTTAAGTGAATTGGGTCGTTCGCTTGCAGGCCAAATTTAAGGGTTCGGACCATCAGATTCTGACCCAACTATACCCTTGGATCAGGAAAATTTTCCTACAAATGTCAGTGTACTTGTGGCCTTGATCGAGTGACGATAGCCGTTGAATTGAAACTGGTCCTCAATGGTCGATCCACAAATCCGATTGGATCGAAATCTTAACCTGGCATGGATCCATTGTCAGGGAACTTCTCCAGACCGTAGGCAGGTAATAGACCTTCGAATGTATCCCGTTTGCCTGAAACGAACACCCTTTGGCTATAATCTAAGTATACCATAGCCTTGGGGCCATTGACATTAATTCTGGGCTTATAAATAGCCCTTAAACCACCCAATTTCTATTCCATACGATTTTCTCCAAACCCTAAGAGAGAGAAGAGAGAAAAGGAGAGAAAGGAGTGGAGATTGAATGGAGGTCCTTAGAGTTTGCTGCCGTGGTTCCTTCTTACTATTCCACACGTTGAATCGCCTCTACACCTAGCTACAACATCGAATCCAACTTCGATTTAGGTAAGAAATTCTAACCATAATCTTGTTTTAGGAATCCAATAGAGGAATCAGTGAAATAGCTAACCTATTTGATGATTTAGGTAGCCGTTGTGCTGTAAACGGTAGCGTAGTGTACAAACCGAGTTCGTAACGAGTATATCGATGAAAGGTGCAGACTATAAATGTTTAGGTTATGGTTTTCAAGGCTTTCAATGTCAGCTAATGATTTATGTTTAACTTGTTTGCCACCATATGATCTTAGCTACGATGTATTCGATAAATAATACATGTGTGTGAACTATGTGAATATATAACGCATTCCATGTGTTTGTTGAAATGTTTGAATGAAATTGCTATCATGATTTATGCTTGCTATGGCTATTAACCTAGAATATATAATTGTTATATGTATGACAACTCCTTTGTGAAAGGATTTGCTATAATATATGCTATAACTGATTTAGTGCATATATGGGGTAATATGTAGTCTAAGTGTTTGATAAAATGTCTGAATGAGAAATTGTCCGATGAATTGTATTTATTAAGGGCGTTGAGATAGGATTCTCAACTACCTTATCTAGATGTATAATCTCCTTCATGCAGTCTTAACTTCGACTACGTGATATATGTATAAAATGCATATGTATAATAACATGTTCTATGTGTTTGATAAAATGTCTGAATGAGATATTGTTTGATGAATTGCATTTAATAAGGGTGTTGAGATAGAATTCTCAATTACCTTATCTATATGTATAATTTCCTCCATGCAATCTTAATTTCAACTATACAATTTATGGATGAATTGAAATGTTCATTAATACGTTCAATATGTTGATAAAATGCTCAAATGAGTGATGTACTTGGATTGTTTGTTAAATACCTATATGATTATCACATGTCTCCACATGCTGCATTTGAGTATGATTAGGACTACTACGTAGTCCAGGCAATCGGTAACAATTTCTGTTTGAGTGGCCGAATTAATCTCGCCACATTTGATGCGTTTAGTGAATTCGAGTCGTATGATGATTGTCGATAGTGATTAGGCCACGTGGAGTATTACGCGCTCTATGTCGATTAATTCAGCGTACGATCATATCAGTCAAACTTGTTTAATAAGCCAATTGGCTTATTGTGCATTTATCATGTATAAACGCTACTGTTTGAATCTAAGGTACCCCTTACCAATGTAAAGCTCGTTCAACCATGGTACCACGATCCGCTAAGACTCATGAGCTGGACATGGTGGTATAGGACACCGTGGTCGAGCTGTCGGCCTACGCTGGGGTGACGAGCCTCCTCGTAGTGACCAGTGAGCAACCCAAACTCGTGAGCCGAATACGGTGGTATGAGACACTGTATTCGAGCTGTTGGCCTATGCTAAGGTGACGAGCCTTCCAGTAGTGACCTCGAGTATAAACGAGACCTACCCCGGAGCAGCCTGGCTGCGGTTTCAACGTGGGTTGGGGTGTACCGTTTGATCCAGACCCCCTTCGAAAATAGCGCTCCAGTTGGTAGGGCATTGGTAGAGTAACCTCGAGTATAAAATAGGCCTACGCTAACGTGACGAGCCTCTCCATAGCGACTTGAACTTGCCTATCGTATGTGACAAGCTAGGATTGACGACCCTAGATGGATCATTGTTTGGGTAAATAATATAAAGGGAGGTACCTTAGCTTCCTGAATCTACCGTATGAATAAGTCTAATCAAGAACTCGGCTAACACGACCCTGCACCGCATTGCATGTGCCTTTGGAGTGGGAGTTGAGCACAGTGGGAGTAGCATGTGCGACCGTGAGATGGTGTTGCTGAGGGAGTGCAGGTGAGGGCATGCATCATTATAGCATATCATTCCTGCATTAACAAGAGTACTTAGGATATGAGTGTTATACTGCTTGATTAAATTGATAACATGTTAACCTTTGCTTTATAGTTCCACTGAATTAGTTACTCATTCCCACCTGGGATGGTGTTTTAAAACACTAACTAGACTCCATTGTAAATGTAGGTATTGTTGGCGTCTATGCAGTTGAAATGGATTTCACGGACGAGGAGGAATTCTCCTACGTTCAGCTATCAAGCGGGTATTCGTAGATCTTGTTCTGATTCGACAGGATTATAGGGTTACAGAGATTAGCTGGACATTTACACTTTGATATTTTGTAAATTTTAGATCAACACATGTATGTATTCAGCCTGGTAATATACTCATACTCTAGGGATTGAGAAACACTACTATACATTATATACCTATCTCAGTCTTCCGCTTGCTTAACTTAATTATATGTAGAGTATAATATGTTGTTTTAGTATAATCACACTCATGTTTAATATACTAATATGGACAATATTTAAACATCATTATCTATGTTGCATAAGTGATGCGTTGGAACTCGGGAGTTGAGCTTCTGATCGACCCCCGATTTTCAGGGCTTTACACATTGTAAGTTAGAATTTAAGGCAGGCCGCACTTTAGGAGCAATGATGGTTAAATGTCTACATTGCAAACTCTCTAAAACCTGTTATTAAGCGATTTCTATTTTCCCCTTATTGAGCCCTCATTGAAATAATTCTTTTCACCATACCCTGTAGTATTACTCAAACCTTGGAACCCATCTTGTGGCCATGATATGTAGGCCCGTTGTGATAAGTAGGCCCATTGTGATATGTAGGACCGTTGTGATATATAGGCCCATTGTGATTGTATGAGGCCCATTATGCGAGACCCATTGTGATTGTATGAGACCCGTTGTGATTGTATAAGGCCCATTATGATTGTATGAGGCCCATTGTGCGAGGCTCATTGTGATTGTATGAAGCCTATTGTGATTGTATGAGGCCCATTATGATTGTATGAGGCCCGTTGTGATTGTATGAGGCCCATTGTGACTGGATGAGGCCCATGTGATGTGTGAGGCCCATTGTGATTGTGTGGGGCCGATTATTATTATAATTGATAATCATACATGGTATACACCATGATTCATGCTCATACGCATCATTTGTATACTTATTATGAGATGTGGTTGACCATTACATATGCCATAGGGTAGGTTGTTTATGGGACTCCCTGATAGGCGGAGTCGTCCCCACATGAGCGCACGGTATGCACAGGATTGATGCATGATTGGACTGTGTGACTCATGTATCTTGCATTGTGTGTTGTGATTGTTGTACGCCCTAGCGACATTAGGGCCATAACCTCCACAGGCATATTGTGGATGACAGGTTTGGACATTGAAAATCTTCTCTTTACATAGGGCACGAAGGATGGGTGAAAGTTCCTAAACTTAATGGTACCGGAAGACGCTCCAACGTCGAGACAGAGTGGATACAAGAGCGCACGAGGGCCGAATATCAGGAGGCCGCGTCTCCCACTGTGTCGTGGTTGGTTAGAAGGAAGTGTGGCCTTACCCGCCTGAGGGTAGGGGCCAATTGCTAGGCTGAGTATGACTAGTTCATAAATGGGTCCGCTATCCACATGTTGGATAGATATTGGATGACTATTGGCTAAGCGGATAGTGAGGTCTCTTCCGCTTGCACGGTTGTGTGTCCAGTGTAGGGCGGCAATGTGGTGTATAGTGTATAAGACCCTGGTAATTGTCCAGAGAAGAACTGTACTGATATGTGGATTTAGATGAAGACTGACATGACTTATGATTGCACCTTGCATATGACATTGGCCACGTAGGCCTTGCATCGTATAACCATGGTATGGCTGACAACATTGTACTAAACCCTGGTGATAATCCCAGAGATGTACAGTACTGATATGTGGACTTACCGAGTAGGAGTTGCATATTCAACATTTGACTCATTCATTCATTCTTTCACTATCCACTCGGGCTGGCGATGCGTAACAAAATCATTATGTATACCTTCGTAATAGCTAGGATTTCGGTTGGGGTGTATGACCAACCTGAGATCAAGAGTTTACCACATTGAGTTTAGCTATCCAAATTTAGGTATGGGACTGATTTGGATAAAAGTCCCTTGTGATGAACTCCATAGCTTGCAATACCACGTACTATCATCTCGACTACATACACCAGCCTTATCATTTCTTTTGCATTGCATACTGCATTACATCCTTTGTATATGACATATTGTAACGCCCCGTCACTGTGGTCACATGTGGGCGGACACACTAGACAGACGCTGATGTGGGCGGGGCCTACCGGGCCTCTGCGAGCTACCAGTGGTTGGTAGGCTACTGTGCTGGCAGACTACTGTGCACACAATGTAGGCAGGACCTTGTCCCATATATTCGTGGATTCGTCAGGATTTGTATATTGCATTGCATCTTCAGCATATGACATTTGGTTTATTATGCCCTTGTACTCGAACGATTACATGTTAGCCTTGCCATTGCCTTTCCATCGTATGCCATATAGTAGAAAATGAAATTTGATTATCTTGTTCATGATGATTGGCTATTTTAATGACTCATGGTCGCTTGTTGAGTGACATGCCTATTATTGATGTCATGTTCATAATAACCTATATAGTTATATAACATGCTTGGTTGATAACCTACTCACTTGTGATAAAATGATTGGTTGATAACATAACTATGGTTGTTTTGGATGTCTTTACGGGAGCGCTCTGATAAGACGTATTTTACTCCCGGCACGCAGTGGACTCATGAGTTGTGGTTTGCTCATACGTATGACTTACACTTTTCAGGATGCATACAAGAGTTGTTGGAGTTTGCTATTGTTTCCTTCATTACCGTTGAGCTGGTGCACTATATCATGTATGACATGCCGAACAGGTTCGTCTCTTCGATATGTGTTGATACCATGTACAAAATGTGTAACTGCCTAAATAGATTAATCATTTTGAAAAAAATTCACACTGAAAAATTCTACTTATAGAATCCCAGGATCAGAATCTAGCATATGGGTGTCGGGAGCTGAGAATGGGATATTACAGAGGCTGTCGCCGTTGGATTCGGCGATCGAAAATTTTGTGAGCCCAGTTTCCGAGTTTGGGGCATGACAGTAACCATGTGGAGCCATTAGATTTTCCAAAACCCACGGATCAACAATAATTATGAAAATACCATTAACTTAGACCACTGAATTCTAGATCACGTGGTTCCCACAATCCATTTAATGTGAAAATTTACACAATGCCTATGTATCATAAATTAGCTGTACACGTTGAATTTCAGCCCTTAGATCATTGTATAAGTGACCTGATCGATAAATTAGCCCATTAACCGTTGATTTTGGCACCTATCAAAGGCCAGGGGTAATCGGAGTAGGAGATTTCTCTTCATCTATGTCTATATGATTTTATGAACAGGTTAGATGACAAATAAACATCACTATACGACCTAGAAAGGTTTCATTAGTGGAAATCATAACAACCACTAGTACGATCTACCTGATCTTTGTATATACTTCAATCTTGGGCTCAACGCCTTAAATTACATGGAAAAATGAATGGACGGTGTAGATTTTCCAGAAACATCAGGGTGAAGCCCACCCTGCATTGTGCAAGTGCACAACAGGTGTTCACCAGCCGCGCACTGAACCAGACATCGGGTTAAAACTAGGTTTGACTTGATAAAAACCATTCTTTCACGCAATAGCTGCGGACGACCGTCCGCTAGGTCTATGTTGGGCCCCGACCTTCATCTGTATGGATGATCTGATCTGTCCAACAAATCCGAGTGAAGATTTCGACCAAAACCATGTTATCCATGTGCATCCACGCACGCATTCGAGTTCACATCGATAAGGAATACATATTACGTCGATTAGTGGTGTGGCCCATTTAAAACCCGGATTCATTCCAAATTTGGGCCCATGATCAAGCACTAATGTAGCAACCCGAAGAAGGGAGTGATGCTCTAGAAGGACGACTGAAGTGGACCCCACCGATCCTAGCAAAAAGGAAACGGAAGGTTTTCCGCAACGAGTGCAGACAACGTCTCTTTGGAGACGTTGTGGGCCACCACAACTGGTCGACGTGGAGATCCAAATCATTCACCTTGTTAGCCAGCCAAAATTGACCAAATGTACGTCAGCCCCACATAGTGATGATCACGTGTACGCATGCAAACGAAATCGCAAACTTGTTCTCTTTCCTGGTTACGCAAGCAGCGTCGCGTAAGGAAAATCCCCGATTTTCCTGGTTGCGTAAGAAGGTTACGCTAGGGTCTCTTGGCTTTGGGAAGGCTATAAAAGGTGCCTTTCACCCAACAAGAACGAAAAGAGGAAGAAAGAGGAAAAGAAGGAGAGAGATCTGGTTCATCCAGACCTGTGGCGTTCGACCCCGTAGGGGGGAGAGAGAGAGAGAGAGAGAGAGAGAGAGAGAGAGAGAGAGAGAGAATTGACCAGTCCCCTGCTGGACGTAACAACAAGAAAGGAAAGGAAAAGAGAAAGGAAAGAAAAGAAAGAGAAAGAAACAGAAAGAGAAGGAAAAAGAAAGAAAAGAAAAGAAAAGAAAGGAAAGGAAAAGGAAAAGAGAGAGAACAAGAGAATGTTTGAGTCGAGGTGAGGGTTTTATCCTTTAAGCTTATCTTAATTGAGTTGATACATTTTATCTTGCCTTTTATGTGCCATTTTTCATGCCTTTTTCTTGATCTCATGTTATTATGATTTTCCCGGCCTTTTTTTGGGATGATGACATGATGTTAGTTACAAGTTATCTTTCTGAATTTATGTGGGGCCATGGATACAAGCCTTGCCCTTGCCATATCAAATTTATTGAGTTGGCCCTACTGCTCGTCTCTATATTTGAGTTAGCCATGCCACTCGTTTCTTTATTGAGTTGACCATTGTCATATCAAATTTATTGAGTTGGCCCTACTCTCCTATTTGTTATGTTGGCCATTGTCACTTTTGAGTTGACCATTGTCACTTTTCTTTTTATTATATTGGCCTTGTGTTATCTATCTTTAAGGCTTGGGCATGTGTCTTGATATTCCAGAACCTCCATTATTCAGATCACACTCTCTATCAATGCAAGTGATGTGTTGGAGATATCACAACTAGTAAATTAATATTTATCATTGATGTAATGCATTACAGGTAGTGGTCCTCTTAGTTGGTACGTAATTTCATGGGTTGGTTGGCATGGTGCACAATCGATGTATGTAAATCGTTATACATGTTACATCAACTTCTCAGGGTTGGATGTCGCAAATAGTTACTCCATGAACACATCGTGTTACGTAAGGGCGTGTTTGGCCAGGCGGATTGGAAGGGAATGAATGGTATTAGGGTGGATGATCGACATCACTTTCAAGGTAATGATGACTGCGTCACTGGATTGGCGCAAGATCCATGGGATTGCTATATCCCGGGATTAGATCACTAAGTCTGTTTGGCACGCCCGTCCAATCCCAAGATTGCACCTTTCAATCCCTTCCAATCCGTCGAACCAAACACGTCCAAGGCAAAATTGAATGGGATTAGGGTGGATTGGATGGATTTTAAGGTAATGACGGTGATGTCAGTGGATTGCTGGCAATCTCATGGGATTGTTATATCCCAGGATCAGAATCTCGAGTCTGTTTGGCACGCCCGGCCAATCCCGGGATTTACCTTCCAATCCCTTCCAATCCGCCCAGCCAAACAGGCCCTAAATCTCCCAATCGCATGTTGTGTTGACTTGAGATATTCGCATAAATTCATGTTAACATTGGCCATGCCAGCGAATATCTGTAGTTATGGAATGCGAGTCGAGTCGGATTTCCTATGAATTGTACTCCACATTGTGATGATCACTACGTATGATAAGCCGCACACACTTTGTTAGGCATACATCTCATGTAGGTTGTGTGCGCATACTGATATCTTATGTATTAGTGGAGTACGCGATGTATCAGAACCCTTACATTACTTTTATGAATCTCTTGAATTATTGTTAATCTTAAAGGATAACCATCACTATGAGTAGGGTATTGACCCTCTTCAACTGTACAGATTATGTAGGTGACGTACAAATTGAAGACCTAGAGAACCATCTCCCTATGAATACTGAAAGAATAAGAAGATAGTTTATGATTTAAATTTATACTTCCACTACGAACTCTGATATTGTAATAAGCTCCCATTGAGTGGGCATTTGATTATTCTTTTACTCTAATGAAATAATCAATACAGTCGATTTCATTATGGTGAATGTTACCTTCATGAATGTATCTGGATGTGACCTAAATGAAAAAAATGGTGCGATTTCTAAAGCATCCAATTCATATATTATTAACACCCAGTTTTCTCGGGTATAAGTACAAACTCTGATTGTGAAAATTCGGGATGTTACAGAACCCTTTAGATGGAAGCGATTATTTCGTACATTTGATTTATTTTGTTGTTATCATTCAGGGAAGGGACACTAGCCTAAGGGATTAACGTAAGTTAGTTTGCCCATAAATTTTATTGCTTGTAACTTTGATTGTTCATAAACCAAACTAGTAATGGTTGGGCTAATCACGCACATATGGCATGTGGACTTTACCGGGTAGAGGGCATAAGACACGGAATTTCTAAAGTCACTATGGGCCTACTTCAGTATATTTTTCTAAGTGACTCGAAGTTATTAACACGTGCTATCGTCTACCATGGGTGTCCTTTTTACATGAATTTCACCAGGTCATGGATCTCTATGGGCATACCTGAGTGTATTTTACCGGGTGATCAACTTATTATGTGTGTCCTTTTTACATGAATTTTACTGGGTAGCTACTTAGTGCGGGCATACCTAAGTGTATTTTAATAGCTGTCTAGTTTACTATGGATGTCCTTTTCAACTGGATGTGCATCCCTAGAATGAATGCATTTCATGCATCTATGCATTTAAACATGATAAGTTTGTGTGGATTTATACGCTTAGAGATAACATGCTTAACATTTCTATGCTTAGAGATAACATGCTTAGCACTAATATTCTTAGAGATAATATGCTTAGGATTTATATGCTATAAATAACATGCTTAGGATTTATATGTTAAAGATAATATTCTTATGAATTGTATTTTTAGGAATAGGTATTGCGATAACCCTATATGTGGCTAAAATGTTGTCGTTGAAGCCTTGGGGGTATTTTTTACTATAATGGCAATTGACACCTTCTATTTGATATATGTAGATGCACCATCAATAGCTTCTGATTAGGGACTCCACGAGAGCACACTTGATGAGCCTGGTGAGGAGCTCGGTGATAGAGAGCCCAATAGTGAGCTCAACCAGTAGCCAACCGATCTGTTTCCCTTTGTTAATATCATCTATAAGTTTGGTCGTGTTGTGGTTTGTATAGCTCCCTATGGATGGTAGAAGATGGTACATTTTGACTGTATATTGTGGATGTTCACTCTACTTGTAATGTCTTGAATTTCGAGGGTCGAGCAAAACTCTACTCCCGAGATCCAGCACATCACTTATGCAACATGGATGATGATGTTCAGATTTCGTCCATATTAATGAGTTAAACATGAGTGAGATTATACTAAACAACATATCATACTTCGAATATAATTAAATTAAGCAAGCGGAAGTCTGAAGCATATATATATATATATATATATATATTTAAGTATGTAAGTATTTTACAACCTCCAGAGTATGAGTATGTAACCAGGCTGAATATGTACATGTATTGTTTCAAAATATACAAAATGTAGAAATGTAAGATGTTCAACTAAGCCAAATATCTCAGTGTTTCCCGCGTGTCGGCACGGGGTCTACATAGACCCACTCGAGAGCTGAAAGTAGGAGAACTCGTCCATAAAGTTCTGCTTCGTTGCGTAGACTTTATCAACACCTGCATCTAAACCAGGGTCTAGTTGGTGTTTTAAAACACTGTCTTAGGGTGAGAGTTAGTGATCAACTTAGTGGTACTACTAAGCCAAAGGTTAACATGTTATCAAGTCAATCAAGTAGTAATGATAAAGCAACATAACAATCAGTTCCTAACTACTCTTGTTAATGTAGGAATGAAGTGCAAGTAATGATATATTCCCTCGCATCAAAGCTCCCTCAACAAGTGACACCGACACCAAATTTCACATATGATAACACTGCCTCATGTGCGACTTTCATGCCTTTAAAACACATCCTGACTAATACAGTGCAATGCATGATCATGTTAGCCCAGTAGTTAATTAGGCTTATTCATGAGTAGATTTGGGAAGCTATGGTACCTTCCTTTTTTATCATTGACCCGAACTGAAGGATCCATCTAGGTTCGTCACTCCTAGTTGAGCACATACGATGGGCAAGTTGTAGGGTCATCACTCCCAATGAAAAACAGTCGATAGGCAAATTCAAAGTTTATACTCGCAGTTACTACGAGGTGGCTAATCACCTCGGCGTAGGATGATAGCTCGAACACGGTGTCCCATACCACCATGTATGACTCATAAGTCTAAGTTGCTCACTGGTCACTACGGGGAGGCTGTCACCCCAACGTAGGCCGACAACTTGAACACGGTGTCCCATACCACCATGCCCGACTCATGAGTCTTAGCGGATCGTGGTACCATGGTTAAAGTGGGCCTTTACATTAGTGAGGGGTACCTTAGATTCAAGCAGTAGTGTTCATACATGGTAAACACACAATAGGCCAATCGGTTCGTTAGGCAAGTTCGACTGATACGGCCACACGCTGACTTAGTTGACATAAAGTGCATAAGCACCCCTCGTGGCCTAACCATTGTTGACGATCGTTGTGCGACCCGGATTCGTCGAATTTTTCCAATGTGGCGAGACTAATTCGGCCACCCGAACGGGAACTGTTACTGATTGCTTGGGTTAGGTTGTAGCCTCAATCTTACTCAGATGCAGCAATTAAATACATGTGATAATCAATTCAACATTTAATAAATAATCCGAGTGAAATCCTCATTTGAGCATTTCATCAAACTCCTTGATCATGTTACTAAATACTAACATTTTTATCAATCATTTGCATAGAGGCAAATATGATTTCATGAAAGAAACTATACATATGTATAAGGCAAGAAAGAATCCTATCTTAACACTCGTAATACATACAGGTCATCGATAATTTCTCATTTAGACAATTCGTCAAACACATAGACTACACTTTATCGAATACGTACACTAGATTAGTTACAACACGTATTTTAGCAAATCCTTACACAAAGAGGTCAGCATGCATATGGCAAAGATGAATCATAGATTAGTATTCATGGCAAACACAAATCATGTTTACATGTTCATTCAAACATTTCAACAAACACATGGGATGCATCTTTCGTTCTACATAGTTCATACATGCATATTATATTGAAAACGGCGTATCTAAGACAATATGATAGCAATCAAGTCAGACATAAATCATTAGCTGACATTGAAAGCATTGATAACCATAACCTAAACATTTATAGTCCGCACCTTTCGTCGGAATACTCGATTCGGACTCGGTTCGAATTCTATGTTCCTGAAAACGGAACGTCGTGCCCCTAAAAAATGTAAATGGTGAGCTAGTTTGACAAGTAATCAGCCTGGATATCTATAACAGGATTAGGGTTAGGTTTTCTTACCCAAAATCATATCCGAAACTAAGTGTGTAGCATAACGGGGAGGTGATTCAATGCGTGGAGTAGTGGGGAAAGAATCACAGTAATAATCACTCAAAATCCTTCTTCTCTCTTTCCTCTTTTCTCTCTCTCTCTTTTTTTTTTTCTCTCTCTCCCTTAGGGTTTTTAGAAAATTCGTATATGAGAGAGATGGGGTCGTATAAGGGCTATTTATAAGCCCAGAAGTGATACAAAGTTCAGAAGTGATGCAAATGGCTCTAGGCCCACTATATACATGGGTTATACCCTTTGGGCAACTGTTTTTGACAAACAGGGCTCACAGGGAGGCCCACAACTCACCAACGTCATCGGGTAAGTTCTCTGACAATGGATCTATGCCAGGATATGATTTCAGTGCGGTCGGATAAGCTGATCGATCGTGGAGGACCTGTGTCAGATCGACGGTCATACTTACTCGATCGGGGCCACATTTATACGGATATGTGTAGGGAAATTTCTTAGAAACTGTCGGTCCAAAATCCTCAACTTCACGTGTGAGCGAACGACACAATTCACTTAAATTTTGGTTAATTTTTTAAAGGTATTCGCGTTTCTCACACACTTCACTCAGGGTTCAAGTTATGCGTTTCTGGACACCATCTGGGCTCAATTCCCCCGATGGTTGTCAAGCCCAGTAGGACGGACATAACCCTATAGTTTCGGGGTCATTGAACTCTCGACGTGCGGTCTAGGTCCGATACGGAGTTTCAACGTACTCCCTAGAGCAACAGGCTCTTGGGATTTCTCCTTGGTTTTTAAGAGACGTTGAGTCAGTGGTATTAATGGTTTTAGGTCTTGGCATTTGTGGACATGGTGGTTCGTGCTAAATCCACTGATTGTTTAGTTTAGCACTTAACCAATTTTCGCCTAAATTATGATAGGATACGGTCCTTAGGTATTTTTGCCTGAGGTGGTACTCGGGTCTTTGTACGAATTTTTTCGAGACGTTACAAGTATGCCACATTACACTAATCTTTACTTATCTTTAAATACTCACTGTGTGAATGCATATAACTCTAATTAATAACCATATGAAGGATAACCTGGCTTGCAGGCATGTGAAAAATTGCTCGCGTGCAACCGTTGCATAGTGTGACACTCGGATTTTCATTGCCAAGGCCTTCCATTGGGGTATTACGAGTTCGCATCAAGATGTTTGATGGGGTGGAGCACACTTTACCAGATGTGAGGCATGTTCCGAACTTGAAGAAGAATTTGATCTCTCTAAGAGCTCTAGATGCAATTGGTTGTAAGTTCGTCGGTTATGATAGTGTACTAAAGATTTTAAAGGGAGTTCTTATATTAATGCAGGCACAACATCGTGGTAATCTTTCTTAGTTGATCAGAAATACTATATCTAGTGGAGCTAAAGAATTTGTAGTGAATTCTACATCAGCATGTGTATGACATGCATACCTAGGCCATATTAGCGATCAGGGTATGAAGGTACTTTTCGATCGTAAGTTAATTTCTATTTTTAAAAACTTTGATTTGCATGTATGTGAGCATTGCATATATAAAAAATAATTGAGGTCGCGATTTAAAATGGGAAAACATGTCGGTAAAAGAAGCTTGATTATGTGCATTCTGATGTGTGGGAGATGTCACCCGTTACTTCTGGAGGAGGATCATCTTACTTTATCATATTTATAAATGACTTCTTTTAAAAGATTTAAGTTTATATTTTGAAACATAAATCTGATGTATTTATCACTTTTAAGATGTGGAAAGTAATGGTTGAAAAATAAACATAATGGAAATTGAAAGTTTTGAAGACAGATAACGGTGAAGAATTTACTTCAAGAGAATTTGATCAGTATTATAAAAATGAGGGAATAGTACAACACAACACAGTGGGGCATATGCTAGAGTAGAATTGTGAGGTAGAACGTATGAACCAAACTCTTTTAAAAGAGTCTCAAAGTATGTTGAGAAATTCTGAATTGGGCAAAGAGCTTTAAGTTAAAAGTATTTTTATAACTTGTTATTTGGTGAATAGGTTTCCCTCTATAGTTATTGATTGTAAAGTTCATGAGGAATTATGAATTTGTCAGGAAAGTTGATTACTCGGGTTTGAGTATTTAGCCATCATTCTGCCTGAAAGAATATTAATAGCAGCTCCGTTATTGACCAAAACCTGAGTGGTTGGACAACCTTTCAGGTGAACGGAGATATATAATAGTTTCAAATATTAGGTCATTGTGAGAGACGTCATTTTAATAATTATTTTTTCAGAAGGGGACCCTGGTTCGACCGTCACAGTCGACAACTTTTTGGATTCTTCCTTGGAATCAAATGATCCATGTTATTTGATTATCAGATGGCATAACTCTTCCACATATCCTTTCATTGTTCTTGGTTGAGATGGTTTAGCTTAAAAACTTAATGATAATGTCAATACCATATTACAATCCAATGTGACTGGTGGAAACAAGCCAAACTATATAATTGAATTCAGATATTGCCCCCCTCCCAGGTGTCTCTGAATTCAGTTCATTTACAACTTCATTTTATTCCTTTATTCAGTTTAGAATAATCTGGTTCTAGAGTTCTTGCTTTAGCAAGTAATTCTTTAATTAGAAGATCACTCGATAACTCTTCGTCGCTTAAGTATTTAGACGATCCCCCCATATCTATTTCTCCTTTATCATTCTGGTTATCGACAGAGTCAAACCCCACATGAAGCTTGGTTGTATTGACAGATATCTAATATTTTTCCTCTACCTTCAGTATTGCCAGGCTCGATCGGGTTGGTGGGTATATTTCATCCCATATATCGGCCAAATATATTCTCTTTACTACCTGTTGCCTTTACCAACACCGTTTTAAGGCCAACCCTATTTTAAGTGAGAGTCATCCCTTCTGGTATTAATGGAAATTTTGAATGACTAAGCCTTTTCCATATTCCTTATTGGATAGGCCGGGGTTTAAACATCATTTGCCCTTGGACAGGTCCAAAGTGATCGTTGACATGTTTAACCTTTTGTGGGTAAAAGGTATTTCCTTCCTCATAATTTCGATTGACTGATTATCTCGTTTGATATTTCGGTCAATAAAATCTCTCCTTTGATCGAGTCGTCCTCATACATTTGTCACATAAGCACTGATAATTTGACATTATTGTCTCTGAATGTGCTCCGGTTTGATTAACCGTAGGCTTGGGCCTCGTACTACTCTTACCATCATTTAGCTCCCCAACTTGACCCATTTAATTTTCGAAATCAATCTTCCGTCACGGTTGCACCAACCCTTGAGTATTAATGGTAACTATATTAATCTTGATATTAGATATAAATGGATTAATATCGATCAACATTGCTTCTCTTTCGTTTTAAGGAAGCTTCAACAACCCTTTATCGATGTTGTCTTGAATAATATTCCTAAAATAACACATTTGTTAGTGGAATGAGACTGAGTTCCATGCAATTTACAATAATTAATTTTCTTCAATTCTTCGGCTATTGAAATCTCATGGTTAACAGGAATCTTGTTAAATTTACCGGTTAACATAATATCAAAGATTTTGTTAGCAGGAGAAATATTAAAAATATACGTTTTTCGAACTTTTTGATTAGAGGAAATTGTTACCTCTGTTTTAACTAAAGTCGAGCATGTGAGCCACTTAAACATCGTGATTAGGATCATAATAATATGTCCATGTTAATGAATTCTTTTGTCACATTAACTCTTGACGTAGGGCATCATACCGAGACACCTTCTTGATAAAATCATAAAGATTTGTGTATTCTGTTCCGATAAATTTCTTTCGAAGCTTGAATTTAAGTTATCTTAAGCTAACTAGACTAATTCTGGTTCAATCAATGACTGCCTTGCATCGACTTTTTACTTTCTTAAATCGAACAATATAATTTTCAACCGATTCTCTTGATGACTACTGAATACGAGTAAGATTGGTCATAGAAATTTGTTTCCGTATAAAAAAAACTGAGCATAAAAATTTTCTTTTATATCTTTCCAATTTCGTATGGAATTTGGTAACAAATTTGAATGCCAAGTGAAAGCTACCCTAATGAGTGAATGGTCAAATAGTTATAATTTATAATACTTGTTATTAGCCAACTCTCCACACTATATGGTAAATCAACTTATGTGTTCTACGGTCGATTGACTTATATCACCTGTAAACAATGTAAAATCAGGTTGGTAAATCACCGACAATGGATATTGCTGGTTGATCTAATCAGGATATGCTTATAATAAACGAGGGTGGTAGTTCTGTTGAGAACTTGACATGCTACTTCCTGAATCTGTTGAGCAATTTGGTTATATATTGTTGTGCAACAACGGGTGGTACTTTTGGACCAACCTGATATTGCTCTTCATTAAAAAGGTTAGTTTTTACGCAAAGGTTGCTCCATAGTTACACCTTGATTCCTGTCTTATAGAATTAAATTCATATTATCACATTCAGGATGCTTAAAATCTATCGGTGGCGGTGATTTTCATGTTGGGGGCCTTGCACAAAACCTTAGGATCTAGCCCTCCAGAACAAACCAGAATTATGAATAATAAAGTAATGAAAACAATCAATGCATCAATCACACACCACACAAGAGATTTTTACGTGGAAAACCCTCAAAGAGGTAAAAACCACGGGACCTCGTCCAGATCAACAATTCACTATGAAGTAGAATGTTACAACCATCTTCACTCATGCAAGAGTGGATAAACAATAAGAGAAATAGAGAAAACAGAGAGATCTAACCGATTACAAGGACATAGAAGCGCTGAGATATAGATTGCACAGTAGATAACCTCCACGAGCAGAACCTCCCTTCTATAAGCTTCCTCTTTCTCTCTTTTTCCTTCTCTCTCACCTTTGATAGCCCTAAACCCTTTAGCAAATCCCTTGTAAAGCTTTAGGAAACCCTCTTGTCATACCTAGAAAGCCCTAGGAACTCCTATTTATAGTTTTAGGAAACTCCTTTTGGCATCCCAGTTGCGAAAGGACTCGCGACACAAAATCCCTGCAAAATCGCGGAACGAATCTGCGTAACCTCGACTGGTTGAACCGAGTTCACGACCTTTCGACCGGTCGAGCACCTCGGTCTACTGGTCGAGCACCCTGGAGAAAAATAGTCTACAGTCACTGGATTTTGAATCGTGCCACGATTCGTCTTCCACGATTGGTCGACCACAGCCTTCGACCGGTCGAGCAAGGCTCACGACCGATCGACGACGGGTCAAAAAACCCATCAAATCTCTCCCTTTTTTACCCAGGAGGGATCCACCTTCTTCAAGCCAGCCAGGTTTCTACAAACCTCAAACTTGCTCTTGAGCAAAACCTTGGTCATCATGTCTGACCCATTATCGTCTGTGTGGACCTTCTCAAGTTGTAACACCTTTTGTTCCAAAGTCTCCCTGATCTAGTGATACCGAATCTTTATGTGCTTCGACTTGGAATGCTGACTTGGATTCTTGCTCAAGTGTATAGTACTCTGACTATCGCAATAGACCACGTGCTCCTCCTGCTTCAGGCTAAGTTCCTGTAGGAACCTCTTCATCCAAAGCATCTCTTTACATGCTTCTGTGACTGCAATGTACTCAGCCTCTGTCGTCGACAATGCTATGACCTTCTGTAGCTTACTCTGCCAAGAAACTGCTCTTCCCGCAAACGTGAACATGAACCCTGATGTAGACTTCTTGGAGTCTATATCACCTGCCATATCTGCATCTGTGTAGCCCTCTAACACAGGTTTACCGTCACCATAGCATAGGTGTGGTTCTTATGCAAGGATTTCATCTCCTCTTACATAGCTTTCAACCACTCCCCCTTATGCTTGTCGGCTAGGGCCTCAGAATAATCTTCTATCTCTCCCCCATCAGTCAGCATAATGTACTCATGTGGCGAGTACCTCTTGACTGGACCATCGTCCCTGGATGACCTCCTCACCTGTGGCTCAATAGGTGGATCAAGTGGGGGCTGCTCCCCTGGTCCATCTTCTGAAGGAACTCCCTCATCCTCTGCACCTTGCTGTACTCCCCCGTCATTAGGCACCACGGGAGGAGTAACCGGCTCCATGTCCTCTAGCTCACTTGAACTAGGCTGGTTCTTCTCTAGCTTACCAATGTATTCTATACACTGATCTTCAAAGAAAACCACATCTCTGCTCCTGACGAGCTTCCTCTCGGTCGGATCCCATAACCTGTAACCGAACTTTTCATCATCGTACCCTAAGAACACACACTGCCTGATCTTCATATCGAGCTTGGACCTCTCGTCCTTTGGTATGTGAACGGATGCCCTGCATCCAAACACCATGAGATGACTGTACGATGGTTCATCTTCATTCCACACCTTCTCAGGCACTTCTCCATTCAACGGGGTTGATGGAGACCTGTTTATCAAATACACTGCCATGTGCATTGCTTCTCCCCAGAACGCCTTGGGCAATTTCGCACGGGATAACATGCATCTGATTCTCTCAACAATGGTGCGATTCATTCGCTCCGCTACACCATTATGCTGGGGGGTCTTGGGAACCGTCTGTTCATGCCGTATACCCAGGGACTTGCAGTACTCATAAAAGTTGCTAACGTATTCACCACCATTGTCAGTGTGGATGCACTTCAATGGTCTACCTGTCTCTCTCTCGACCATAGCATGAAACAATTTAAACACACCAAAGACCTCATCCTTGGATTTCAAAGTATAAACCCAAACCCTCCTAGATGTATCATCTATAAAAGTAACAAAATATAATGCCCCACCCAAGGTTTTTGTCCTCATAGGACCACAAACATCAGAATAAATCAAATCTAATGCATACACTTTATTAACATGAGAAGCATATTTAACAAATGAAACTCTATATTATTTCTCTGATAAACAATTAAGACAGGTTTTGAGAGGTGTACCTGTCACGTCTGGAAGGAGCCGCTTCCTCCCTAGTAGCTAAAGCCCCTTTTCACTCATGTGGCCTAGATGCCTGTGCCATATGTCAATAGCTGAATCTTCTGCTGCGTTCAACCCACCCTTGCACATACTGACACTTGCCTTGTAAATGGTGCAACACTTCTTTCCTCTGGCCACGATCAATGAACCTTTGATGAGCTTCCATCGCCCATCAGCAAACCGGCTTTCATAGCCATCATCATCCAGTCTTCCCGTCGACATCAAGTTGAGGCGAAGGTCTGGGATATACCTCACATCCCTGAGAACTAATGTGCAGCCCACATCGGTCTTCACACAAATATCACCGATGCCCATGATTTTTGATACGCCAGAATTTTCCATCTTCACAGTCCCATAATCACCTGACTTGTAGCTTGTGAAGGAGTCCCTGTGTAGAGTTGCATGAAAAGAAGCTCCCGAGTCTATCACCCAGTCGGTGTCCTGACTCGTAGCTGTGAGACATATATCATGATCTGCAGAAAGAATAACTATAACGTCGTCATCTGAAGCGACCCCGGTGGAATCTGATTCATCTTCTTTCCTTTTTTCATTTTTGTCATTTTTCTTACCACGACATTCATGCTTGTATTGGGCCTTCTTGCCACAATTCTAACAATTAATATATTTCCTGTTACTCGACTTGTCTCTTGATATATCTCGGGCCTTCCTGCCCTCCCTGTTCTTTCCTCTTCCTCGTTCCTGTGTCACAAGGGCCTCTTGCTGAGTAGACCCCTAAGACTTCCTCCTTGTCTCCTCATTGAAGAGACAACTGGTTACCTGTTCCATGGATATCTTTCCGTCTGGCGCGGAGTTACTTAGAGACACCACCAATGTCTCCCAACTGTCAGGCAATGAACTAAGCAATAGTAAAGCCTGCAATTCATCATTCAGGACCATCTTCATAGAGGTGAGTTGGTTCACTATATTGCTGACCTCATTCATGTGCTCGACCACAAAACCACCATCCTGGAACTTGAGATTCACAAGTCGCCTTATCAGAAATCTTATTACCGGCTGTCTTCCTCTCATACAACCCTTGTAATTTCAGCCATAGGCTAGTGGCTGAGGTTTCCATAGACACATGGTGGAACACTGAATCATCCAACTATTGTCTAACAAACCCCACCGCCTTTCGGTCCATCTTCTTCCAATCATCATCAGTCATGTCCTTGGATTTTGCTGATATGCCTAAAATTGGAGAATACGGGTCCTTGCAATAAAGCAAGTCTTCCATCTTAGCCTTCCATATGGTCTAGTTAGAACCATTGAGGCTGATTATCCTTGATGAGCCACCTTCCATAATTCAAAAAACCGATCCTACCCGTTCAATGAACTTAGCTCTGATACCACTTTGTTGGGGGCCTCGCACAAAACCTTAGGATCTAGCCCTACAGAACAAACTAGAATTATGGATAATAAAGCAATGAAAACAATCAATGCATCAATCACACACCACACAAGAGATTTTTACTTGGAAAACCCTCAAAGAGTAAAAACCACGGGACCTCGTCCAGATCAGCAATCCACTATGAAGTAGAACGTTACAACCTTCTTCACTCACGCAGGAGTGGATAAACAATAAGAGAAATAGAGAAAACGGAGAGATCTAACCGATTACGAGGACATAGAAGCGCTGAGATATAGATTGCACAGTAGATAACCTCCATGAGCAGAACCTCCCTTCTATAAGCTTCCTCTCTCTCTTTCTCCTTCTCTCTCACCTTTGATAGCCCTAAACCCTTTAGCAAATCCCTTATAAAGCTTTAGGAAACCCTCTTGTCATACCTAGAAAGCCCTAGGAACTCCTATTTATAATTTTAGGAAACTCCCTTCCGCATCCCAGTTGCGAAAGGACTTGTGACACGAAATCCGCGCAAAATCGCGGAACGAATCTGTGTAACCTCGACTGGTCGAACCGAATCCACGACCGGTCGAGCACCTCGGTCGACTGGTCGAGCACCCCGGAGAAAAATAGTCTACAGTCGCTGAACTTTGAGTCGTGCCACAACTCGTCTTCCATGATTGGTCGACAACAGCCTTCGACCGGTCAAGCGAGGCTCACGATCGGTCGACGACGGGTCAAAAAACCCGTCATTTCATACATCCTAAACAGGAACACGTTCAGGATGTCTAAAATCTAACAATATTGGTGAATTTTGCATGTCCTAGACTTGACAAGAGATATGAATATGTAGTATATTTCGATGTAAGGAAAGCATCCGTGGCACTGGCTGAACTGGCGGTACAAGTGCCAAATTCCTAACATAACTAGTATTGACCATTTGCTGAAGTGCAACAGGTGTTATTTCAGCAAATAAAGTCGTCAACTAATTTATGCTCTCGATCTGATCGACCATTCACCTATTAAAGGCTTCAGTTTGAGTTCTTAAGTGTTCACTCTGAACTCGCGACAATTCTGCAATGTGTTGAATTTCTCATTTCATTCCAATCATTTCGGTTGACATAATCTCAATCGGTTCAACCCAAGATGTAGATGGTCTATCTGGATTTTGTGAAGCAGGCATTGGACTAGGTGGTGGATTTTCTTGCTCAGGCACTTATTGAATTTTCAACTCCTTATCATGAGCAAGAGGCTTATTGGCTGCAATAACATTAGCAGTGGTTGTTGAAGCATTATGACCACTCATTAGGCTCATGATTCTGAGATATTATTACATCGATAAGTATATATACTTGTGTGTCAAAATAATTCTTTTTTTGTACAGTTAGTGCAAAATAAAAACTGATGACAACCAAGTAGTTTATCTTGTCCCACAGGGGGTGCCAGAAATGTTGACACTTCAGTTTGTTTTTTGTCACATGTAATATGAGCGGGCGTGCTAGAATCGATAAAGTGACTCGATCTAAAACTATCAACTTCGACCGCAAAGTGTCGAAATAAGCAAATATGTCCAATATGAACATATATGATTAGATTATGAGAAGATTGGTTGCTTATTCAGCCACTTGCATAATTTTATATTGATCAGGTGATAATCAGAGGGTGGGTTCCTCTTCCGAAGATGGATTACTTTATGACTTTCATAAGAAAAGACTTTCATAATACTAATGAAATCAAACAAAAGGAAAAACTCACAATCGATCACGAGGAGCAACTGCAAGAATGCATCTTTTGAAAGAATTACATAATATTAGATAAAGGACGAATCCAATGTATGAGAATAAATTTAGATTACAACTAAGAATTATTACGGTTGGATTATCATTACTCTTAGGATAAGTTGAGATAAAAGATAAATTAATAGATTAGTTGTTTTTTTTTTTTTTTATTAGATTTTAGATTGGATATTTTGCTTTATTGAATTCCTCTATTATGTATAAAGTTCTACTATATAGCTTACTCTTTCATATCATTCTTCTATTACTACAATAGTTACAAGTAGCAGTTAAAAAGCCTTTCTCTAAATCCTTCTTTTTGTTACGTTTCTCTTTTGTGATTATTCTTCTCCTTCTGTCGTACAAGCTTTGCTTCTCTCGGTCACCTTTTATACCTTAAACTATTCAACTGCATTTCTCTCTTCGCTTATTAGATTTTTGAGTAATTCAACCATATCACTCCCTCGACCATCCAATAATGTGTAAAATTAAACTTACGTCAACTAGGATTTCGTAAAAAGTGTTCCAAGTATCTTGAAGACTTTTTCATCCATCTCTTACTTCTCAGACAATGTCGCATGTTGCTCTCTTGTTGGCTTTTACAAAATGGCTAGAAATAGAGTATAACAATGACATGGATGAAATGGGACCATTAATCATGTAAGCCCTAATCTCCGAGAGCATATTAGGTGTTACCCGGTGGGTGTTACCCTCACTGTGGAGCACACCTTGATGATTTTTATTATATCCACACTGCCCATCGGTTTCTCCAGCCCGTTTTAGGATGTGTTTCCAAATTTTAAGCAGATCTTAATCTAAGGTGGACCACGCCACAGGAAATGGCTGTGATTGAGTACCTCACCATTAGAAATTCCAAATGACCCATTGTAAGGTTTGGGTAATGTTTTATTTGCCATCCAACCTGTTGATAACGTCAAGAGTACTTGGATGAAGGCTCAGATACAAAGATCAACTTGATCTAAAACTTTTGTGGCCCACAAAACGTTCTTATAGTCATTCATCACTGTTTCTAGTGGTGTGGTCCACCTGAGATTGTTATCTTCTTAAGGTTTGGGATTGAGTCCTAAAATGAGAAAGAAAAACAGATGGATGGCATGAATATACAACAAATACATCAAGGTAGGCCTCACATGGTTTGGGTAACACCCACTGAGGTGTTACCCAAGTAAAACCTAATCCGCTCCCTAATCTCCCTGCCTGGAAATTGCCCTGATCCAATGATCTAAACCCTTGGGGCGGTCGCACGCATGTTGTTTGTTACGATAAGGTTGAGCGATGTCCACCATTCCACAATAGGGTGGACCATCTAACCAACGTAAGTGATGTCATCGTGCCGGTCTCATCTCGTGCAATGTTCTGACCAGTTGGCGCTAGGTCCACACCTTAGGTGGACCAATTAGAGCAAATCCCATGAACCCCCTTTTCTATCACACGGGATTTCCCATGTTTGCAACACCACTAGAAAGATAGCCAGAATGGCCTAAAGTGCCTTCTCTTGTAACTCTTCCGAAGTCCCCTTCCTTTTCAGAGAGCCACGCACAACGCGTTTTTGGTAATAAATATCAGAAGGCTGAGATGAAGTGACTTCATCCTAAAAAGGCGTTCGCCCCAAAGACACGGACATCTCTGTGAGCCGCAACGTAAGGGCACCAGAGTAGAGACCTGCCTGAAGTGCTTTGCTCCATGAGGTTTGCGTCACGCGTGTGCGAGATGTGATCCACTTGTGGGGGTCGACTCCCTACGAACATGAACTCTCCCAAAAATCAGTCCCGTCCACTTGTCCCGACAAACGTACGGCTTAGACGCTCGCACATGCGCCGAAAGTTTGCCGCTCGAACGTACACCGTCAAACCATTTCTCTGACATAATCGTCGCTTCCTCGCAGATACATGGACAAAGTCAGAGAAAATCTATACAGAACCGACCAAACAAACCTTTTCGAAATTAATTCAAGTTAACTGCTTCCTTTATTGCATCTTCTTCAGATAAGTTTGTCCGACAACCTCGTTCACACAGCTGGCTAAGGAGACTCAGCCATCTTCCGTGTATGCATACGAAGCATCTTCTGCACTCCTCGCCTTATATAAAATCCATTCCACTTCCTCTTTTTTTCACAAGAAAAGTTACAAATCCCATGATCTGGACACTTCACTTCTTTCTACTCTCACAAATTTCCCTATGCAGGCTTCCAGCTACAGCTCCAATTTCCAACCATATGGCCCACTGGAGAACTCATCACCGTCCAGCAGTGGAACCCATCAAGGTATCTCGGATGAGGAGATGATCGCCACCATCGAGACCAGTCCTCCTAAACGGCGGGCAGGACGGATGAAATTCCGTGAGACGCGACATCCCATCTACAAGGGTGTCCGGCAGAGGAATGGAGGGAAGTGGGTGTGCGAGATGCGGGAACCGTACAAGAAGACGCGGATATGGCTTGGGACTTTCCCGACTGCTGAGATGGCTGCACGTGCCCATGATGTAGCCGCCCTCGCCCTTAGAGGCCGATCGGCTTGTCTCAATTTCGCCGACTCTGTTTGGCTTCTGCCCGTTCCTGGTTCTAGCAGTGTTAAAGACATTCAGAAAACTGCGGCTGAGGCCGCGGAAGCATTCCGTCCTTTGAAATCTGCTGCCAAAGCATTTCATCCTTTGAAATCTGAAATCAATAGAAGGAATGAAGCAGACCCAACGAAGAGTGTAAATATTTCCTCACCGGAGAATGTGTTGTACATGGATGAGGAGGCGATTTTCAACATGCCGGGATTGCTTGCCAGCATGGCAGAGGGGCTGCTGCTTTCTCCACCTCCATTTGTCTCATGGGATGACGTGGAAGCAGGTGCTGACGTGTCTCTATGGAGCTACTCAATTTGATACGGAAGGGAGCAGACATTGAGAGAGAGGGGGTGGGACCCACCTCTTTAAAGATGCAATATCCCACTTTGACTTAGGGTTGACTTTTTTTTAAACTATTTTTTAGGGCCACTAATTTTTGTGCATATTGGCCCAAAAATCTCCATCACATGTAGCCATTGGAATTGTAATATTTTGATTCAAATGGTACGAAACCATCCAATTTCACAATTTTCCACAGTTCAAAAATCCAAAAATTCAACTTGACGTCCATACCAACTTGACATTAATTTTGGATGATACAATCAATTAGTAAATAATAATTACAATTCAGATTTTCTGCTTGCCATAAATAGGTATTTCTTGTTTTTCTTTATGTTATGATTGGTCCACATTATCACTAAGGTTGTCAGCACTGCTGCATTGACTGCAGTATATGATGATGTGGCTCAACCATATTGCAATAGATAGATTTTTTTTTTTTCTGTTCATAGAAAGCAGAAGATCTGGATTAAAATAATTAAATTATTGAAATGTTTTATAAAAATTTGAATATAGGATGCAAATTTTTTTTATTTTTTTTTTTCTTTTCAAAAAAAGGGGTCACACACCTATATCTTTGATAACATAAACAGAGGATGTACAGCCAAACTTTCAGGTGGGCTCCACAAAAACAACGGTCTTCACCTATCATATCGCCTGAATAGAAACCACCAAATGGAAAAGAAAGAATACTCCAAACCAACCTCTCCATACTGCTTGCAGACGTACCCTGCTCCACAGATCGGGGAGCATTCAGAAGCACAGGAAAGGAACCATCCCTCCTCCATAGATCAGGGTACATTCAAAATCACTGCTAGCTGCCGAAACCTTACCTTGCCTGCAAAAACAATGACAAGAACTTCTTAGAGTTGAAAGAAATCCCTACATCTCTGAACCCCTTCAGCCTGAGCGTTGTGCCTGCAGGAACAGGATAGCAGACAGACTGCCTGTCACTCCAAAACTCCAACAAGAATATGATAGCAGATAGACCACGAGAAGAGGATAGCAGCCCGTCCGCAACGGCCACCCCAAACTCCACTCGCAATGAAACAGTTGCCTGAGCTACGACTGCCAAACAATCAGAAATCTCCCGAACAAACTACTTAGCACTTGCACGAAACAACTTCCACCGAGCTCTATGAATGTCGCTCCTCCCCAGCAACCGGCCACGCAAATTTTATTTTATTTTCAAAACATGTGGCCAAATCAACCTTCAGCAATTCCAGCTGACAATTCAGACCACAACCAATCTCCCCAACATACAACTAGCAGCAACCTTATTCATCCACACAAGTAGTACCTCAGAACCCGCAGCCAAACAAGTACTATAAACAGGTCTCCGAAATACCCTCTTGCCCTCACAGAATTGTTTTACTGACCCTAATCGCTGGCAGACCAGACCGGTCGTGCACTAACTCCCATCGGGAAGTATGGGGGAGGGCTGCCAGCTCAGATAGAACCATGTCCTGCTGAGAAGTGCTACCAATCTGGGCCAGACTATCCGCCACTCTGTTAGCTTCTCTTGGGATGTACTTGATTAATGTGATTCTGGCTGTGCCCTTGATGATATCAAATCGCCTTTTCCAGTACATAATGTTTCATACGACTTGAGCGTCTTTCGAGAACAGCTCCACTTTCCACTTCCACCCTGTTAAGGCCTCGCTCCATGCATAATTTGAGGCCGGATGCAATCACTTGCATGGTATATTGGTATCAGTTTAAAAATGAACACTACTCAAGCAAGTTATTTGGTTTGACTCGACTGAGTCAGTGAGCTGACTCGACAAGGCTAACCAATTAAGTCATAACTCAATCGAGCTCCCTAACGAGTTTCAAGTGGAAATCTTGTACATTAGTCGAGTTGACTTGGCCAAGTTTCTAGTGAGGTTACCCAGTTTTAAAACTATGAATTCCTCATTTGGTTGTGACATTTTAATTTATGGCCTGCAAATAGACAATTAAGAAAATAAATATGGCAACAATCTGCATTCAGCTGAAGAAAAGGACCTAATACTGGCAGCGATCTTTGGATCTTGGACATTATAGGATAATGATCCATTCAAGAAAGTATATAGATTAGAAAAAGCCCTACTGTGAGAGCTAAAAACCCAAATGAATGATGCAAAGATACCAGTTACTCTTGCCACCGTTTATCTTAAACGGACACATACAAGTGGTCAATCGTACCGCGTGCGTACTCAAAGATCTTATCAATCTTAAGTGGTCCGCAGTTGGGCACTGATCGCAAATTGTCTGTCATGTGGTTGGAAGCTATGTGTGGCGCATGAAGATGACTATTATAAATCTCAGTTTCTAAAGGATACAGGGAGACCAAAAATCTAGATCTAAAACTCAAGTGAGCTATACTACACAAAACAGCAGGGAATGTCGGGTGACAGTAAGGAAGTGGATTGCATCCGACTTGCGGTCTGACCTTTAAGATTTGTAGGAGGGCTCACCATGATTTATCTATTTAGCCTCGTCGTTCATTACTTTTTTAAGATTATGTTAAAGTGATCCAATGCTCTAGTGGACCACACCAATTGGTAAACATAGCTTGGTTACATGCGCAAAACATTAAATGCAAGTTGCCTTACATGTCCAATATAGTATTCAAGAGTCGTCTCTTGTGTGGTCTACTAGAGCATTGGATTTGACTCATTTTTAGGCTCAAGATTAGAAAGTATTCAAGAGTCGTCTCTTGTGTGGTCTACTAGAGCATTGGATTTGACTCATTTTTAGGCTCAAGATTAGAAAGGGGATGGATGGTGCGGATAAACAATTTATACATCACGGTGGCCCAGGACTGCGCTACATTCAGTACTAATTCCACACGTGGAAGGTGCACACGTTCACACGTAGGACACATGCATCAATATTTAATACAAGAGTCTGATCTGAGCTTTCAATTAGATTATATATGCATACAGTTCAGATCTTGTATAATAGAAAATGGGCATGGATAAACAGATACATCATGGTAACGAGTTGGACCCCTACCTCTAATACCTATTGGTAGCCCACGGCTTTGTGTGTACACCATCCAATGGGCACATTAAAAAAAAGCCCATCATGATAATGGGATGTGGCCATACTATAAGCAATTGAGAGACACCGTACCATAAAAGTCCAAATTCATATAAGTGGTCCACATGATAGTTAAAACTGCCTAATTTTCTGTCGCCCAACGTACACGGTGGTCCAGCCTTATTCTACAGCTTGGTTACCGAACACAGACCATGGTGGTTCCACGGCAATGTGTACGATTTAAAAAAAATTAAAAAAATGAAAAGAAATAAAGCTGTAAAAAGTTGCATGGTTGACTATGAAGTCTTTCGTTTGAGTAGGTAATGAACGTAGGTTGCATTTGCCATGTGGCGGGACTCCATTCTTTAATATCTCTCCTGATTTGTTAGTTGTTGCCTACTGATAGGCAGTCAAGAACACATGCATCAATGATCTGCATTCAGCTGAAAAAAGACCCACTGTCGGTGGCCAAGATCTTCCGATCTTGGAGATTTTAGGGTGGTGATCCATCCAGGTGGGATGCAACGGGTCAATGGTTTGGATTAACGGACCAGGGGACCCACTCGTGAGAAGCGAAAACCCAAATGGAAATAGTGCAAAGACATGGGCTTTATGCACCGGACACTTGATTTGCAACACACGTCAATGGGGTACCCGACTCGTGGATACTCAAGATCCGATCCGTTTTCATTGGTCCAGAGTTGGTGCCCATCAGTAATCAGATCCGATTAAACGTCTAACAATACAGACCCGATTAGAAATCAAGTTGTATTAGCTACGACTAAGGTGGATAAATATGGAAACTTTTAAATTACCTTTTATTTATTTATAATCGTTAAGAACTTAAAAAAGCCATGCACCTTTCTAGTATGGATCTAAGTCTGACTCCAAATTAACCCTAATGGATTCGGATCTCTACCTCTTGCATGTTCCCCACATGAGGACACGGCAAGATGGAATTCAAATAATTAGAGGTGGAAAGTGGTCAGATTTGGATCAGATTGTGATTAACGGTTGCGATTCTAAATGTTTAATAGCTTAATTTGACACATTCCTATTGAGGCTTTTGACATATTGGCTAGTTTCTTAAGAACTGGTATAAAAGCTAATTCCATCTCCTATGCAGACATCGGCTGTAGGGTATTATGGAATTTTAAGATTTAAGGGTTTAATAGCCTAATTTGACATGTTCCATCATTCCTAAAGCTTTTATCATATCAATTATAGGTTCTTAACGTTAGCCGTAGCTTGATCTATTTTCCAATAAGGCTAAGGATTTTGAACTGAACCTAACTTGTGACCCGACTATTCGCACATTGCTTATTCAATTTTTGGATATACGTGTGTGGGTGTGCCGGAATAGAAATTGCGGCTTCAATTCAAACCGAACAACTATGACCCCAAGTGAAAAGATAGGCAAACACATAGTGAATAACCGAAATTTGATGGGATCAGTCGCCTATTCAACCATTCGCTTAATGTGTAAACATGATCAGACAATATGTAGAGGGTGGGGTTCGTCTTCTAATGATAAGTTACACTTTTGCCTTTTGTACGAAAGGACTTTTCGATACTGATAAAATGAAATGAGAAAATGATTCTTCCAGTCGATTTTGAAGAGAAGCTACAAAACACATTTCCGAGTGCTTAATTGAATCTAGTGTACAAGGATCCTTACTCTTGCTTTGGTGGTAGACTCAAATTGGTGAAATCTAGTTTCAACACCCGGTCAAGGGTTCGATTATTCATAAGTGGTGAAATCTCACTATGGCATGAGTGAGTGGAGTGTGTGTGCGTGTGTAAGAAAAAAAAAAAAAAAAATCTAATGTACAAGCGTAAACTCAAATTACAACTAAATTTACTAGCCACTTGATTAACCCTACAGATTACACTGTGGACTATAAACAACAACTGAAAAGTAAAAGATTATACTAAGAAATATAATTTACTTAATAAGAAAAGTAAATGATGACACTATGAAATGCAAATGGATTGGTAATTGAAAAGATAATGGAAAGATAAATTCTACTATTTATATCCTTAATCCGGTCATCTGGATCTTTCTCAGATTTTAACGGTTACCACAACCATTCACCACTACTTGAATTTCCATGTTTCTCCTTTTGTTCTCTGTCTTGTAACCGTTTGTTTACGATTGCTTCTTCACCGGCCGCTTAGGCATTGATGTAGCATCGTCTAATATGTTCCAGTTGTTGTTTGTTAAGAAATCTTTTCAAATCTCCAGACACACCAAGTTATAAATTTTGTATAAATCACACGTAATCTATTTTAATTGGCTATTAAGATAAATGACGATAAAGGGGATCAACATCGACCGGATTCACTTAAAATCTATCAAGTCTAAGCCCAAGCCCAAAACGACATTTAATTGTAATCTGGTTGGGTTTGTGCCACGCTATTAAACTCAAGTTTAAGAATGAGTATGGATTTAAAAGCATGCCCCACTTTGCCTGATTTGAAGCTACATAGAAGCATGAATATACATTACGTGTATGTATCTATGCTTCCCTTATATTAGTTGTCCGCCCCCATCCTATGGAAAGGCATTTAAGGCCAAAAACACCATTTTGGTTGAGAGGGCAGTCGATGTCATGTGTTTGAATGGGCTTTGCAAACCCCATCTCATCCTCGGCTCCAACCCAGCTAACCAACTCAGTTAAAAGAGCAGGCTTTAAATATCCTTTTTCAAACTCCCCTTTAGCCTATTTGGGAGAGCCAGGCTAACTAGGATTCAACCCAAGCTTCACCCATTTCATTTAAACATATCATTTATTTCTAATCTGGGTACAGTCAACTATCTTAACCTAACTAAGCAACGACTCAAACCAGTTGACCCGCAGGTACACGTTCCCGTTGAACTTTGAGTTTCGGATTATGGTCCAAACAAGATAGGGCCCACCATTTGGGCGGGCCATGCATGCACGCCTTGCAAGTGTCTGATGCAAATTGCTCACCATAGTCAGCCCCGTGTTTGACATCTTACACTAAAACCACGTCTCATGACTCTCAACCACATAAGCTGGCCACTTGATAGGCGGACCCCATACCACTATGCCGACAGTTCTGACCAACGACACAACTGTCAGACGTGTGGGTGGCCACAAAATAGACGGGTTAGATACTCCGATGGCTATGGTTTTGCATGGTGAGCTCATCCACTGTTGGAGATACGAAATCTCCATCATCACCTCCAATAGTTTGGAAGTGGATTGGCTGGTGTACCACACACCAGCTATATGGCTGGTGTAGATAGGTGTCGTGCGAAGACGAGCGCCGACGTCCCTCGAGCTCCGAGTTGTATGAACAGTTCAAATGAGATCAAAGTTACATGGCCCACAATGATGTATTTATTTTATCCATACCGTTCATCCATTTTTCGAAATCATTTTTTGCCAAAAAAATAGCAGCAAGGATAACGATTTTCACTGTTAAAAAATTCACAGGCCCACCATCATTTTTATTTTCCATCTAATCTGCTAATAAGGTCAAAAATACATCGATGAATAGTAAAAACAAAAATCATATTGATCCAAAACTTCTGTGATCCCCAAAAGGTTTTCAATGGTACACGTTCAATACCTCACTGTTTTTTGCAGTGTGGTCCACTTGATATTTAGATCTGTCTTATTTTTCGGGTCAATCCTTAATATGAGCTCTCCAAATGTATGGACGGTTTGGATACAATGCATACCTCATAATGGGACCCACAGAACTTGCTAATGTCAATACATAGATATATACACTCAGATCCATAGCTCAACTGGCAGACTGAACGTTTCAACCCTTGAGGTCTTGGTGTCGATCCATAGTGGGGGGTGGCTAACCTGGCGTGTGTACTAACACGGGTGTGTACTAACAAGCTAACCCGTACTAACACGGGTGTGTACTAACAAGCTAACCCTAACCAGCCCCCACCCCCCCCCCCCCAAACAAAAAAAAAAAAAAAAAAAAAAAAACACAACTGGTGTGATACAACAGCCATGCATACGGTCAAAATAAAACAGTAGTTTTGATGCGACGTTGTGATTGTAAATAGACGAATCATGAGTTCTCGTACGAGTCGGTGGATGTTAGACTTGACTTCGATAATAAGAGTCGGCCACCGTCTGGTTAAGATGAATGGCCAAGCTTCAAAGGTCGGGCCACGTAGACTCTTCACTCTAATTTCAAACGGGGAGTGGATTCAGTCAAGTCGGGGGCTGACCGAACTGACAGTGGGGCCCACCTTCATGTATGTGGTGCATATCCACGCCGTCCACCCGTTCTTCCCCCTCATTTTAGGAGGTTGGCCAAAAACTGAAGCTGATCTCTGAATATCTGGTGGACCACACCACAAGAAATAATGGTGATGGAACTCCTACCATTAAATACTTCCTCGGGCTCACTATAATATTTATTCGTCATCCAACCTTTTGATAAGGTCAAACAGACCTGGATGAAGGGAAAACACAGGATCCCAAACTTTTTTGGTCCACAGGAAGTTTCTAATGGCCAATCACCATTGTTTCCTATGGCGTGGTCCACCTGAAATTGGATCCACTTCAGTTTCGGGCAAAAGTTATAAAATGAGCTGAAAAAACAGATGGACGGCGTGGATATGAAACACATACATCAAGGTGGGCCCCACGCCGGCTCCCACTTTAAACTATATCTCCCTCTAGTCAAAGCAAAGTGGGGCTACTGACGTGACCTTTCAGGAAGGCTTTGTAGCTTTTGCCTGTTATGTCACAACCCCAAGCGCGTTCGGTTTTTAAACGGGGGAGTTATTTGATACTCTGGCTATGAATGAGGCTTGATACGCAGGCACTTAGAATGGTATATGTGGAAAATATTAACTTAAATTAAACCGACTAAATTATGGAAACATCTGTGTTGAAGCTACAATCTAAAAATTAGATTGGTTGAATAATCCTAAGCTTCAATTTGTGGACACTTATTTACTGAAATAATCCTAAGCTTGAATAGCTTGTATTCTGTATGTGTAAGTTATCGGTAATGTTTTGCCGGCTTTCATCCATTTCACTCTGCCAGAATATCAAAGTATTTCACTTTAAAAATAGCTGTGATCACGGGGCATCATTTTAGAAAGATACTTCGTGTGGGACCACCTACCAGGGATGAAATGGACCTGGACAATGGCTAGTGGTCGGTGCTCGATGGGCCCATCATAATTTGCATGTTTCATCCCTGTATGTTTATTTTTAAGGACCATATATTTTATGGCATGAGGCCAAAAATAAGGTAGATCCAAGTTTATCTCTTTTGAAAAAATATAAAACCTTAAAAAAAAAAAAGAAAAGTGAATCTCGTTTAGTCGACAGTTTTACTGTATGTGCCCAAAAATGAAATAGATCCAATTCTTATCCCTTAAAAATTATTTATACGGTGTAAGCCCAAAACTGAGGTACATCCAAATCTCAAGTGGATTACATCACAAGAAACACGGTTGGTTGAACGCTCACCGTAAAAAAATCTTGGGGCCACATAAGTTTTGGATCAAATTGATACTTGTTTTTCAATTCATCCAAATCTGCTAATTAGAGGGATCCCCAGTGGATTGTTAGCTGTGGGGGTCACTGTGAAGTACGTTCCTTACATCCACACCGTCCATGCATTTTGAAACCTCATTTTAGGGCATGATCCAAAAAATAAAGCAAATCCAAATCTTAGACAGACCATTCTAAATGAAACAGTAGTGATTGAATCTCCACCTATAAAAACTTCATGGGGGCTACCAATATATTTACTTTCCATCCAACCTATTGGTAAGATCACAAAGACTTGGATGAATAGATACACAAATATAAGCTTGATATAAAAAAAGCTCCCGTGACTCAAGAGAAGTTTTTAATGGACAATTATCACTGTTTCCATGTATTAATTATTCCACTTAGATTTGGATCTGCTATAGTTTTGAGATCATGACCTAAAATGAATTTTCGAACCAGACTGACTATATGGATATAAAACACATACATCAGTGGGCCCCATGTGTCGGGGATCCTACCCACCACGGTGGATAGAGGATCCATCGAAGCTGCTCCTCAAGTTGGAGGTTTTTTTTTTTTTTTTTTTTTGGAGGTTGAATAAACATTACGGTGGGCCTTAGGAGGATTGTAATGGTGGACATTCAATCACTACTGTTTTCCCATGGTGTGGTCCACCTGAGATTTAGATTTGCCTCATTTTTTGTATCAAGCCTTGAAATGATCCAGAAAAAATGGATGGATGGTGTGAATAAAACACATACATCATGATGAGGCCCACAGAGCACCGACCACTAGCCACTTGACTAGTGGCGGTGTCACTAGCCAAACCGCATCCGAAGAAACGTCCCAATATTAACTTGGTTGAGCGATTACAACCATTAAAAACTTTATGTAACCTTTGGCAGAGAGAGAGGGAGGCGTGTTTTGATGGAAGGGTATTTGGGAGTTTTCTTTGAGCATAGCATTGTCTTTTTAAAAATATAATATTGATGGTGTCACACACTAAGCATTTTTTAAAACCAACATTTAAAATTTTAGACAGGCTTTAAGAAATAACTTAAAAGTAAATTATTATTTTTTGTAATTAAATCAAAATTAATATAAACGTTTGTATGACATTGCCTCTAAATAAAATTATCCAATTATCCGGTCATGTTGCCACGGTAGTTTAAAATCCTAATTCTAGGTTATTACAAGAAACTTAAAGTCTAATTGTGAACACCCTCTCTTCTAGTTTGGATTATTGCAAGTACCTCCCCCATTAGTTTGGAGATTTGTTGTGGATTCCCTGCATTGTCTATTAAACTATTATCTTAATTAGTTGAAGATTTGTGAGCCCATTATAATAAGTATATCTTATCCAACCCATTTAACATGGTCACTCAACCATGAAAGTAGAAAACCCCAAAAATCAGAGTAATCCAACCATCATATTGCCACAACGTAGATTTGAAAGTTTTTGGGTGGGTGTGGCCCACCGAATCATTGGATTATCATGATTTTTCTAGAGTCCAATATTTATGGTGGAGGGACCCTTGTGGATGGATCAAATACCATTTATGCATAAAGGTGGGCCCCACAGGCCGGCAAAACAATCTCCCCTTTAGTCTGAATTATTGGAAGTGCCTCCCCACATGTTCTATTAGCATGGTTTATCTTTGAAAACTTACCATTTTACCCTCCCCTAAAGGTTATTAGCTGTAAACATGTAAACCTCCGATTGTTCCTATATTTAATCCAACCCGTTCGATGCAGTCACATGTCATCCAACCCGTTCAATGTGGTCACTACATGAAAATTGGAAATCCCAAAAATCAGGTTGATCCAACGATGAGGTGATCCACCATGTAAATTTGGAGGTTTTGGAGTAGCTGTGGCCCACCCAATGATTGGATTAAACTGTACTTCTTGGCATACAATGTTTACAGGCGAGAGATCCTGCTAGACAGGTTGGATATTATTTATACATGATGGGTTCCCCGTGTAGGCAAAACGAAACTCCTGTGATGAGGGTAATTTTGTCATTTGCTGGTAGAACGTACCTTTGGATCAAACAATTTAGACGTATCAAAGGAAGTTCTACACCTAATCAAGTACATAGAAAATGGACGGTATGGATCAAAGGTGGAGTGATGAATATGAACGGTCCATTTTTCATTTCTCCAACCAACTATTGTTGTCCAGTCATCATAACCATCTAACCCGCTGCCAAATCGAAGGATCGGAAAAGAGAGCGCCAGTATTTGGAAGGTTAGCATCCTCCAACCATCATGAGTTTTTCTTAGTGGCCGTGAACATACGGAAGAGAATATAACGATTGTGTTGTATGCGTGGTCATGTGATTCATGAGTCCATCGATAACATCACTGGACAGCCACAAAAGCTTTCCAACCGTCACAACATATGATTGGACAGCCATGAAAGCTTTTCCTTTAATGTTGTCGGTCATAGTAAATGATTCTGAACTTAAACGTGGCTCACATGGTCAATTCAAGGGTTCAAAATTATCCAACATCATATCAAATAAAAATAAATAGCAGAGAAAGAAAAATTCGAGCAAACACAAAAACACATGATTAAACCCATGAAAAATGTATTCAGAAAGAAATTGAGGGACAAAGTAACGATCAATCTACTATAATTAGAAAAAGTTTAAAAGAGATGGAATAACTTACAGTAAAAATCCTAACTTTTCCTTCAAAATCCTTTGGTTTTCAAGTTTTCTCACATTGTAAATCTTAATTGCAATTAGAAAATGATGGTTCCCTGTGTAGGCAAAATGAAACTCCTATAATGAGGGTAATTTTATCATTTGCTGGTAGAACAGACCTTTGGTTCAAACAGTTTAGACATATCAAAGGAAGTTTTACACCTAATCAACTACATAGAAAATGGACGGTATGGATCAAAAGTCGAGTGATGAATATGAACAGTGCATTTTTCGTTTCTCCAACGAACTATTGTTGTCAAGTGACCATAACCATCTAACCTGCTGCCAAATCGAAGGATTGGAAAAGAGAGCGCCAGTATTTGGAAGGTTAGCATCCTCCAACCATCATGAGTTTTTCTTAGTGGTCCGTGAACGTACGGGAGAGAACATAACGATTGTGTTGTATGCGTGTCATGTGATTCATGAGTCCATTGATAACATCTTGGGACAACCACAAAAGCTTTTACCTAATGTGGTCAAGTTCCAACCGTCGCAACATATTGGATAGCCGTGAAAGCTTTTCCTTTAATGTGGTCAAGTTCCAATAGTCACAGTAAATGATTCTGAACTTAAACGTGGCTCACATGGTCAATCCAAGGGTTCAAATTTAGTGGGCGTGGAAGCAACCTCAGATCAAATAAAAAAAAATAATAGGGAAAGAAAAATTCAAACAAACACAGAAAACACGTGAATAAACTCATGAAAAATGTATTCAGAAAGAAATCGGGGGACAAAGTAATGATCAATCTACTATAATTAGAAAAAGTTTAAAAGAGTTGGAATAACTTATGGTAGAAATCCTAACTTTTCCTTCAAAATCCTTTGGTTTTCAAGTTTTCTCACATTGTAAATCTTAATTGCAATTAGAAAATGATGGTTCCCTGTGTAGGCAAAACAAAACTCCTATAATGAGGGTAATTTTGTCATTCGCTGGTAGAACGGACCTAGGTTCAAACAATTTAGACATATCAAAGGAAGTTTTACACCTAATCAACTACATAGAAAATGGACGGTATGGATCAAAAGTCGAGTGATGAATATGAACAGTCCATTTTTCATTTCTCCAACGAACTATTGTTGTCAAGTGACCATAACCATCTAACCCGCCGCCAAATTGAAGGATTGGAAAAGAGAGTGTAACATCCCGGATTTTTGCCAACCTGAAATTAGACGTCTTTAGGCAATGGGTCGATCCTAACACCTTATTAACTTGTCAGAACTCAATCCCAAAGTCTAAAACCACTTTTCAACCTATTTCCTTCACAAATCCCACCTTTCACCACCTTGTTCTTTCAATTTTTCTAAGTACTTTCACCCTAGACATTGTCTTAAACTAGCTAAGTATTATAACTTGAATCACTTTATATACAAACTACAAAGGCCCAGGTACCACCTCAGACAAAAATTACTTAAGACTAAATCCTTTAGAAATTAGGCGAGAATTAGCCAGTGTTAAACTAGAGTACCTGTGAAATTAGCACCAATCACTTTAAATACGATCTGCAAGATCCAAAACTTGTAGAATCATTGACGCTACATTACCCTAAAATTTAGGATCAATCTCATTACCCGGCTGCTCTCGGGAGCTTCTCGAAACTCCGTATCAGATCTGGACCGCACATCAAAAGTTCGATTAACACGAAGTTAAGGAATTAGGACCGCCTTGCTGGGCTTGACAACTATCTCGGAAATCAAATCCAGATAGTGTCTCAGCGCTATTCGCTTGAGCTCGGAGCGGGGAGTGTGAGAAATGTGAAAATAATTCTAAATTAAATTCAAAATAAATAAATCTGAGACGTTTCGCTTGCGGGTCAGTATTAAGCAACCAGACCGTCAGAATCAGGCCAAATTATACCCTCAGATCAGAGATATTTCCCCAAATATATCTATGTACTCGAAATCTCTGATCGAGATCCACTGACCGTTGAATTGAAACTGGTCCACCACGCGTGATTTAGGAATCCGATTGAAATGCAAACTTAATTCCACCTAGATCCAGAGTCTGTGAGCTTAAGTCCAACCTTTGGCTCAAGGAGGGCCGCAAGAAGTCCTCCGTTGAGCTGAAACTGACTCACTTTGGTTATAACCTAAGTATACCTTGACCTTAAGTCTGTTTTGGTATGATTTTAAGCTATATAAGGACCTTAAAACCCTCTCTCATTCAGCCATACAAATTTGAGAAAAACTTTAGGAGAGAGGAGAGAAAAGAGAGAGAAAGTGTGTGAGAAGTGGGAGAACCTCCCTGCCATTCTCCCCTACCATTCTACAAGCTCAACCACACCATTCTTATCGCTTTCCTGGTGATTCCGGCTCTTTTCCTAGGTAAGAAAACCTAACCCTAACCTGTTTTAGAGTTCTAGGTAGTGTGTCTCGTGGAATAGCTAACCTATTCCCTATTGTAGGTTGCTAAATCACCATAGACAAAGGCGTTGGGTTCAAACTGTTTTCGGTTCAAGCTTACCGACAAAAGGTGCAGACTTTAGGTGTATAGGTTATGGTTTTCAATGCTTTTAATGTCAGATAATGATAGATTCATGATCTGCATGCAATTGCACATGTACAAAGTGTTGTTTGTTTTCCGTTTTGGTTAAATATGAAGAATATGAGATTTTGTGTATTATAGGTATTTGTAGAAAATACCGTATCTGTATAAATTTCGCTGATATGATTGCCATGAGTAATTGCTGCGTATATATACTAGTTATGGATGTATGGCCTGTTTGGTGAAAGGATTCGCCCTAATACACTTTTTGGCCAACATAACTTATGTAGGCTAATGTGTGTAGTCTAAGTGTTTGTTGAAATGACTAAATAATTATGGATTTATGATTTATGCCTGTCATATGTACTGAATGTAAGAACATGATTAATGTGTATGCGACAACTCCTTGCTATGAGGATTTGTCCTACTATATGTTGAAATCAACATACGTCATGTATGTTGGAGTGGTGTAGTTTAAGTGTTTGATAAAATGTCTGTGTGAGAAATTGGGTGACGAACTAAATTAATAGTGGTGTTGAGATAGGATTCTCAACTACCTTAGAAACGTATATGATTTCCTCCATGTTGGTTATTTTAGTTAATCGCTTACTATGAAATAGATGTGTTTGTATATCTTGTTTATATTGTGCTTGTAACATACTTTATGACATGTTTGCTAACATGCTTAAATTACTTTATTTATTCTTCTTTACTCTACATGCTTCTGAATAAAGGATTGATTGTGTTTGGGGCTATGATTATAGTCCAGGCAATTGGAAATGAAAATGAATGCGTGGCTGAGATTCATTCGCCACGTGAGATGTGTTCGACGAACCTGAGTCGTACTTCGATTGGCGATAGTGGCTGGCCACACGAAGTGCTTATGCGCTTCATATTGTTCAACTTGTTCTGCGCTCAAGCTAGCTAAGCTCGTCAAGCAGCCCGATCTGTCTTATGTGTGTTCACCATGTTTGAACGCCTCTGCTTGAACCTAGGGTACCAAACTTACCAGTGAAATTCCGTAACCATGGTACCTCGATCCGCTAGACTCATGAGACGGGCATGGTGGTATGGGACACCGTGGTCAAGCTGTCGACCTACGCTGGGGCCATGTGCCTCCCGTAGTATCCATTGAGCAACCAGACTCGTGAGCCGATTATGGTGGTATGAGACACTATATTCGAACTGTCGGCCTACACTGATTGGTGACGAGCCCTTTGTAGTGACCTCGAGCATACTTTAAATTTGCGGTGAGGCGATGATTTTTGCCACGGTGTATAGAGTATGAACTAGGCCTGTATCAATTTAGTGACGAACCGTTAAAAAGGTTATGGGGGAGTGGTATAACGATTGCATGTAACAGCCCTGACAGCCTTTGCAGTTCCCTAGAACCACACTATCGTATGAGATTATCTAGGTTTGACGACCCTAGAATAGATCATGTTTGGGAATGATACAAGGAAGGTATCTTAATTTCCCAATACTGCTGTATGAAAAGGACTAATAACAACTCGGTAATTATGCTCATCATCGCACTGCATGTGCCTGGAAAATGTGGAGCACTGAGGAATGAACGCATGCCGCGGACGTAAGATGGTGTCGTACAAGAGAGTATGTCGGTGAGGGCATGCATCATGACAGCATTTCATACTTGCATTAACAAGAGTACTTAGGATTGTTGATTGTATTGCTTTATCATTACTGCTTGACTGTTTTGATAACATGTTAATCTATGCTTTATTGTTCTACTGAGTTGATCACTCACTCCCACGTTACGGGACGGTGTTGTACACACCAACCAAACTTATTTGAGTTTCAGATGATGGCGATGCTGTGAAGTGGAGCCGGACTTTTATGAGGATGAGGAGGATTCCTTCTTTATACAGTTTCAGACAGGTTCCTGTGAGTCGTGTCCTGATCGATGGGGCTTTCTGGGATATTGACTAGGTGACCTTACATAACTTGGTATAATTTAAAATTATACTTGTAATGAATTAACCTGGTAACATTATCACACGCATCACTTATGCAACACAAATAATGATGATTATGATGAGAGCATTGAAACATGAATGGGATTATACAAAAACAGCATATCATTGAAACTCGGGAGCTGAGCTTTGCTCGACCCCCAATTTTCAGGGCGTTACAAGATGGTATCAGAGCATGATTTGGATTAAACCAGACCTGGGTTATGGTCACACGACGCACTCTAATGCACTCTGACTTAGGAGGGAGCGACGGAACGTAGAAACTAACTCAGAATTTTTCAAATTCGTCAAACGACGAAACCGACCGAAATCAACCGCTGAGATTGGGCCCGTACGCACCCATGATCATGCGAAATGATCCCGAATCACTTCTAGGCCGTCATTCGACGGGTTTGAGTCGTTCCCTAGAAATGAATGTCCTTAGGTTGTGGGTTAACCACAACACCTTACACTTAATCTTAAAGTCTAAAATCTCTTTTTATCCAATTCCTTCAAATCTCACCCTCCACCACTGTATTCTTCATTTCTTTTAAGCACATTCATAATACACACCATTCCTAGGGTATAAATGATGAAGAACAATACCGAAACTAAAACTTACCATAAATAGAAAATAAATAGATAAATTGGGTTTTGACCCTTAACCTTTTAAAATCTAACCAAATAAATTGGTTAGTTGGATAGATTAGCTCCTCCTACCCCAAAATCATATGCTACACGTCACATAAACTCATTTCGGTTTGTAAATTGGCCTCGAAAATGTCTCAAATGGATTCAGGGGCCACACTATGAAATTCGGGAGGACTCACAGTGGACCTGGGGTGCCATTGGCACCTTGGGAGGGTGGTGAACATCGCCCTACCGCGGAGGCACCGCGGCTAGTCCGGTGGACCGCGGCGGAACCGCGGTCGACAGCGGTCAGGTTGGGCCGGGCTGGTCGGGCCGGTGCTGGTCAGGGTCGGCCCCTTGTTACATGCGGTGCCCACCAAATTTCGTGGGGACCCCCATTTTTGCTCCGTTTTTCCCCCTTCCTCTCAAAGCACCTCCAAGCTCTCATTTCTCTTTAAACTTGCTGTCCTCTTTCTCAAATCTGCCTTCCAATCATTCGATCTATCATTTTCGGCTACAACCCACCTATATCCATCATTCACAGCCATCCTTACCTCCCTACCCTCTCCATTCACTCTCATTTGGGCTCTTACATGCTCCATTTGGAGCTCAAAAACGTGTAAGCTCCCTAACCCATCCTACCTTTCCATTTTTCATCTTCAATCACTGTCTTTTGGGCCTTCACAATCCCTATTGAGGTTCAAACTCGTGGAGAACCAAAAAAAACTCTAGCCCCATTTCCCCTTATCCTCATTTTCCATGGCTCTATCCGAGCTTGTACGGCCATTTTCTTGGGGGCCTAATCATCCACATTGTTGTCTTGTAGTTGCATGGGTTACCGTCTTTGGATGTTTTTATTTTCATGTTGATGGGTGTAGTAGGTGGTAGAATGCTTTAGATGTTTGAGGACGTTTAGGGCCCGTTCGGCCAAATTGCATTAGGTGAGTTTAAAGTGGATAGAATTGTAAAGGTAACAATAAATATATGTGTAAGGTATGGTCCCTAGATTGGGTGTATCCCATGGTTTCCAATACTATGTTTGGAATGTATGCAGTTAAACGTAAATCCCATATTTCCCTTTCAAATTACACTTAGAAATTCATTATCCTAGGATTTGGAAATCCCATCTCACACTTTTTCAACACAAGACTCATTTTTCAAAGCCTATAAAATTAATTTTTATCCCACCCACCCTCCTACCAACCATGCCACTCCCAATCCCGAGGAGGGATTAGCAATACAGTCCCATTTAATACAACTTAAGACCACGGACCAAATAGTGTTGAAGTGATAAAGTCCCTTGATATACATTAACCCACCACACTCTGACAGTTTAAGCTTTTAGAGTAAATGGTTGTTTGACAAATAGGCCCTTGGAGTTTTGGACCTAGAGCGGTGCTCCTAGATTTCGACAGGCCTGACCGTGTAGAAAATCCAACAAATTTATAATGTGAACCTTAGGACCCTCTTAGTTGGAATGAGCATATATGAAATGCTCGAGCGTCAAGTACAGACAACTCAGTTCCAATTAGACAACTTTGACCCTAAGTGATAAAATCCTTCCTGTATTAGAAATGATGTGAAATCATCTAGCGTATGAGCATAGACTTTGGACTACACCTATGAATTTCCACTACTCCTAAATTAAGACTAGACTATCGGTTACATTAGAGAATGTCAGAGACCGATAGATGTAGCTAGGTCAAATCAACACACCTCTTTGATCTGGGTGGCGCAGCGAAAGTGTGGTGGACCCTTGCCCCACTGGCCCAGGATCGAATGGAGTTGATCCAGACTATACGTAAAGACAGGTCACTAAATAGGATGAGCTACCCTATCTCGGACATAGAATGAGATGAGGATTTTCTTAGACCAAGACCTAAAGGGCAACCCGAGAAATAGGACATTTGAACCTTTCTGTGATGGGCATTCCCTAAGTTTTTAGAGTGATCGAACTACTGTTGAGGGTCAAATATTGCATATAAGACCCTAGTTATTGTCTAGATTTACGACATAGTACTGTTTAATAGCTCCATTTAATTGTGTTCGTGATGCAAGGTGTATTTACGAGCTTGGACTGCAAAAGGGTGCTAAAAGCATAGATTTAATGCTCTGAAGACACCAAGGCAAGGGACAGACTCCAGGGGACCAAGATCGACGGATTTACACGCCAGAGATCCGAGAAAATCGAGAAACTAACACTCAAGTGGCTCGAAAGATGTCCAGAATGCAAGATCATAGGGTTCCCACTATCCGTTCATGTCGAAACTTCATACATGGTCTGAGGGCCATAAATTAACCGTACAATTCGAATTTCATCCGTTCGATCCCTGTGGAAGTGACCCAACGGACAGATCAGCCCATAAACCATTGATTTTGGGCCCACCTGCTATTTGGATATGCTTAAAAATTAGTCTTAACGGGTTAAATGAGCTGACAATATGGATGGACGGAGCAGATTTCTTACATACATCAAGTGGGACCCATATGTATACTGAGTGTACATAAGGTACACGTGCACCAGTCGTGCACCATTACAGAGCTGACGACTTCTTCTTCTCCAATTCAAAAACGCAACAGCGTTTACGCTGTCGTCCGCTGGTTTTTCTCAGTGGACCCCACACATCATCCTTTCAGTTGATCTGGACCGTCCATACTCTCCAAAGAGGGGGTATTACCCTCGTGTAGGTGTATCTTTGCCACCATACAAGCTAGTACAAGATCCTAGTCGTTAAACGCAGGCTGGAGGGTGAAATAAAAAATCCCATGGGCCACACTCAACCCAATCCAAAATCGTCCATATTTACATGGTTTTTTGAGCTGAATCCAATGGACGGTGTGGATTTTTCAAACAACAATGTTCATGGGCCCCACCAATGTTATAGTGCATGGGTGCACAAGCTCTGTTTCGCAAATAGAGCTGCGGTCAGGTGCAGGTGGGCTACCATCGTTAATTAAGGACTTGATCCAGTCCATTTATCGTGTAGAGGGATTCAATATGTTCAGAACCATGCTGTCCCTTTTTAGCCATATAAGCATACATGTCCGTTACAGTGATCACCGACAGCTGGAATGTGAGACAGAGAGTAGAGTTTGTTTTCTTTTATTTTATTTTTATTTTTATTTTTATTTTGTTTTGTTTAAGGGATCCAGCCCATTCATGTTGGGCTGAACCTCTTAGCTAGGGCTAAGAGGTGAAGTTTGTAGCATGATGGGAAAACTATTTGCTTGAGCTTTTTGTTCACCCTGGATTGATGTTGATTTTAGTTTAATTAAGGAAATATTTTTAGTTATTAATGGTCTGTTGTGACTAAAATTACAATAGGTCTGTGATGGTTTTGAGCATGTTCTTTTCCTTTTTATGATATGACGTCAGGAAGCCCTGTTGTTCACCATCGTCTCCTGGGCATGGTTGAATGACGGTACCCTTCTTAACCTTCATAACATGTTGATTGGTTGGTAATTAGTTTAATTCTGTTGTTTATTTTGTCTCCTGGGCATGGTTTGGTGATGGAATCCATTCTAATTCATATACCCTTCATCTCTTGAAAACTATATCAAAGAAAGTTCAGTCTTAATTCCTATGGTTACACCTTCAATTGGATGAAGATGGATTCTAAGTCCAGTTGAGTTTCTGATACAGGCATAAGATCTCCCTGATCTCTATAAGTGGATCCTCTAAATCCTTAGTTTCCTTCCTCTGAATTCTTTAAGTTTTAGATAATTATTCCAACACTATTCCTCAATTTACAGTCGATTTAGATTTCATCTTAGTCTAGTTCTAGTTCTATTTAGTTTCAGAATACGTGCAGGTTTCAGTCCCTGTGGATTCGACCTTGGTCTCACCGAGTTTATTACTACATCACAACCCTATACTTGGGGAGTGAACAACTACGGAGTTACTGAAATATACAACTGCGAAGCATTCGCGGCTTGACCCAATTCTCAATCCTGGGCGACTACCAATGGACTCACTGCTTGGCCGAGCAGAAGACCAGGAGCCACCAGGACTAGGAAGGGATACGATGAGCTTTCTACCCTGGCCAGGTAGATGATCAATGTATCGGAATCAAGCCCACTATAACCATCTCTCCGTGTTGGTCAAACATTGAAAACAGCTATCTTACTCTAACTAGTTGAGAATCGAAATCAAGACTCCAAATAGGAAAAGAAATCCATTGTAGCAAACCATCAGGGTATGAGAAATGGATAAAGAAATAAGTTTTAAGGGGGGTAGACTAAAATGAACCAAGATAGTATATACCCTACCACGCGTAGAAACTCGAAATTAATAAAACTTAAGCAAAAGAAATAAGTAAATCTTTCCTTATTACCCTTAAGCAATTTCGGGGATGAAATTTTATTTTAAGGGGGGTAGATTGTAACATCCCAGATTTTTGCCAACCTGGAATTAGACGTCCTTAGGCAATGGGTCGATCCTAACACCTTATTAACTTGTCAGAACTCAATCCCAAAGTCTAAAACCGCTTTTCAACCCATTTCCTTCACAAATCTCACCCTTCACCACCTTGTTCTTTCAATTTTTCTAAGTACTTTCACCCTAGACACTGTCTTAAACTAGCTAAGTATTATAACTTGGATCACTTTATATACAAACAACAAAGGCCCAGGTACCACCTCAGACAGAAATTACTCAGGACTAAATCCTTTAGAAATTAGGTGAGAATTAGCTAGTGTTAAACTAGAGTACCTGTGAAATTAGCACCAATCACTTTAAATACGATCTGCAAGACCCAAAACTTGTAAAATATTCATTGACGCTACATTACCCTAAAATCTAGGATCAATCTCATTACCCGGCTGCTCTCGGGAGCATCTCAAAACTCCGTATCAGATCTGGACCGCACGTCGGAAGTTCGATTAACACGAAGTTAAGGAATTAGGACCACCTTGCTAGGCTTGACAACCATCTCGAAAATCAAATCTAGATAGTGTCCCAGTGCTATTCGCTTGAGCTCGGAGCGGGGAGTGTGAGAAATGTGAAAATAATTCTAAATTAAATTCAAAATAAATAAATCTGAGACATTTCGCTTGCAGGTCAGTATTAAGCAACCAGACCATCAAATCAGGCCAAATTACACCCTCGAATCAGGGATATTTATCCAAACATATCTATGTACTCGAAATCTCCGATCGAGATCCACTGACCGTTGAACTGAAACTGGTCCGCCACGCATGATCTGGGAATCCGACTGAAATGAAAACTTAACTCCACCTAGATCCAGAGTCTGTGAGCTTAAGTCCAACCTTTAGCTTAAGGGGGGCCGCCAGAAGTCCTCCGTTGAGCTGAAACTGACTCACTTTGGTTATAATCTAAGTATACCTTGACCTTAAGTCTATTTTGGTGTGATTTTAGGCTATATAAGGACCTTAAAACCTTCTCTCATTCAGCTATACGAATTTGAGAAAAACCCTAGGAGAGATGAGAGAAAAGAGAGAGAAAGTGTGTGAGAAGTGGGAGAACCTCCCTGCTATTCTCCCCTGCCATTCTACAAGCTTAACCACACAATTCTTATCACTTTTTCAGCGATTCCGGCTCCGTTCCTAGGTAAGAAAACCTAACCCTAACCTGTTTTAGAGTTCTAGGTAGTGTGTCTTGTGGAATAGCTAACCTATTCCTTGTTGTAGGTTGCCAAATCGCCGTAGACAAAGGCGTTGGGTTCAAACTGGTTTCGGTTCAAGCTTACTGATAAAAGGTGCGGACTTTAGGTGTATAGGTTATGGTTTTCAACGCTTTCAATGTCAAATAATGATAGATTCATGATCTGCATACAATTGCACATGTACAAAGTGCTGTCTGTTTTCCGTTTCGGTTAAATACGAAGAATATGAGATTTTGTGTATTCTAGGTATTTGTAGAAAATACCATTTCCATATAAATTTCGCTGATATGTTTGTCATGAGTAATTGCCACGTATATATGCTAGTTATGGATGTATGACCTGTTTGGCGAAAGGATTCGCCCTAATACACTTTTTGGCCAACATAGCTTATGTAGGCTAATGTGTGTAGTCTAAGTGTTTGTTGAAATGACTAAATAAATATGGATTTATGATTTATGCCTGTCATATGTACTAAATGTAAGAACATGATTGATGTGTATGCGACAACTCCTTACTATAAGGATTTGTCCTATTATATGTTGAAATCAACATACGTCATGTATGTTGGAGTGGTGTAGTTTAAGTGTTTGATAAAATGCCTGTGTTTGAAATTGGGTGACGAACTAAATTTAATAGTGGTGTTGAGATAGGATTCTCAACTACCTTAGAAACGTATATGATTTTCTCCATGTTGGTTGTTTCAGTTAATCGCTTATTATGAAATAGATGTGTTTGTATATCTTGTTTATATTGTGCTTGTAACATGCTTTATGACATGTTTGTTAACATGTTTGAATTATTTTGTTTATTCTGCTTTACTCTACATGCTTCTGAATAAAGGATTAATTGTGTTTGGGGCTATGATTATAGTCCAGGCAATCGAAAACGAAAATGAATGCGTGGCTAAGATTCATTCGCCACGTGAGATGTGTTCGACGAACCTGAGTCGTACTTCGGTTGGCGATAGTGGCTGGCCACACGAAGTGTTTATGCGCTTCATATCGTTCAACTTGTTGTGTGCTCGAGCTAGCCGAGCTCGTCAAGCAGCCCGATCTGTCTTATGTATGTTCACCATGTTTGGACGCCTCTGCTTGAACCTAGGGTACCAAACTTACCAGTGAAATCCTGTAACCATGGTACCTCGATCCGCTAAGACTCATGAGCCGGGCATGGTGGTATGGGACACCGTGGTCGAGCTGTCGACCTACGCTGGGGCCATGTGCCTCCCGTAGTGTCCATTGAGCAACCAGACTCGTGAGCCGATTATGGTGGTATGGGACACTATATTAGAACTGTCGGCCTACACTGATTGGTGACGAGCCCTTTGTAGTGACCTCGAGCATACTCTGAATTTGTGGTGAGGCGACGATTTTTACCGTGGTGTACAGAGTATGAACTAGGCCTATATCAATTTAGTGATGAACCGTTAAAAAGGTTATGGGGGAGTGGTGTAACGATTGCGTGTAGCATGTAATGTACCGACAAATTTGCGGTGCTTCCTAGAACCACACTATCGTATGAGATTATCTAGGTTTGACGACCCTAGAATGGATCATGTTTGGGAATGATACAAGGGAGGTACCTTAGTTTCCCAATACTGTGTATGAAAAGGACTAATAACAACTCGGTAATTATGCTCATCATCGCACTGCATGTGCCTGGAAGATGTGGAGCACTGAGGAATGAATGCATGCCGCGGACGTAAGATGGTGTCGCACGATGGAGTATGTCGGTGAGGGCATGCATCATGACAGCATTTCATACTTGCATTAACAAGAGTACTTAGGATTGTTGATTGTACTGCTTCATCATTACTGCTTGACTGTTTTGATAACATGTTAACCTATGCTTTATTATTCTACTGAGTTGATCACTCACTCCCACGTTACGGGACGGTATTGTACACACCAACCAGACTTGTTTGAGTTTCAGATGATGGCGATGCTGCGAAGCGGAGCCGAATTTTTATGAAGATGAGGAGGATTCATCCTTTATACAGTTTCAGGCAGGTTCCCGTGAGCCGTGTCCTGATCGATAGGGCTTTCTGAGATATTGACTAGATGACCTTACACAACTTGGTATAATTTGAAATTGTACTTGTAATGAATTAACCTGGTAACATTATCACACTCTGGAGACTCACCACAGTTTATATATTTTACATATCTATCATAGTCTTCCGCTTATAAATTTAACTGTCTCTGGAGTATGACATGCTATTTTGGTATAATCTCATTCATGTTTCAATGCTCTCATCATAATCAACATTATCTGTGTTGCATAAGTGATGTGTTGGAACTCGGGAGCTAAGCTTTGCTCGACCCTCGATTTTCAGGGCATTACAGAGAGCGCCAGTATTTGGAAGGCAGGGGACGACGTGAGATCGAGCACTGTCTTCCTCAACAGGATAACTATTCTGAATCCACGGAACTTCTCTGGACTCCTCACAGAGACTTCTTGAATCCACGAGGAAAGAAAGCAGAAAATATAAATAAATTCTAATAAATTCAAAATTGATTAAGGAATGAATAAAAACAAGTTCACAACCCTTTAAATAGGGGAACCAAGCAATGGGAAAGAAATCAGAATCAAACTACAACTAAAACTCCTAGAATCCGCGACTTATTATAAATAGTAAACTTACTATTTATAGACGATCGTGATGTCTACTAGTGCGCAAGGTTTTTGGCCAAAAATAGTAAGTGTCCTATTTGGCTTCACCAAACCGTTCTCCTAATTATTCTAAGCTCTTTTCACGTTGGGCGCAACTCCTAAAGCCCAACGGATGAAGAGTTATAATCAAACTAAAACTTACTATTTATAGTAAAAACAAAATTAAAGCAGGGAAACGACCGTTGATCCAGGGGTTTTTTGCAATTCTGAGCATCGCAACCCTGCTTTATAGGGTTAGTTGGCTAAAGTAGCTCATTCTACCCCAAATTCATATATTTTACGTCTGGTAACTCATTCCGGATTGCGAGATACGCCCGATCTAAGGTCCGACGGTCCGGATCACTTCTGTCGTCGACCGAGCCTTTTCTAATCCATCTTGGCCATGAAACTGTCCGTGACCCGTTCTATGTCGGTTAGCATACTTCAACCATCATGGGTTTTCCTTAGTGGCCCGTGAACATACGGGAGAGAACATAACGATTGTGTTGTATGCGTGTCATGTGATTCATGAATCCATTGATAACATCACTGGACGACCACAAAAGCTTTTACCTAATGTGGTCAACTTTCAACCGTCACAACATATGATTGGATAGCCGTGAAAGCTTTTCCTTTAATGTGGTCAAGTTCTAATGGTCATAGTAAATGATTCTGAACTTAAACGTGGCTCACATGGTCAATCCAAGGGCTCAAAATTATTGGGCGCGGAAGCAACCTCAGATAAAAAAATTAATAATAATAATAACAAGGAAAGAAAAATCCAAGCAAACACAGAAAACACGTGAATAAACTCATGAAAAATCAATTCAGAAAGAAATCGGGGGACAAAGTAACGATCAATCTACTATAATTAGAAAAAGTTTAAAAGATATGGAATAACTTACGGTAGAAATCCTAACTTTTCCTTCAAAATCCTTTGGTTTTCAAGTTTTCTCACGTTGTAAATCTTAATTGCAATTAGAAAATGATGGTTCCTGGTGTAGGCAAAACAAAACTCCCATAATGAGGGTAATTTTGTCATTTACTGGTATAACGGACCTTTGGTTCAAACAATTTAGACATATCAAAGGAAATTTTGCACCTAATCAACTACATAGAAAATGGACGATATGGATCAAAAGTTGAGTGATGAATATGAACAGTCCATTTTTCATTTCTCCAACGAACTATTGTTGTCAAGTGACCATAACCATCTAACCCGCTGCCAAATCATAGGATCGTAAAAGAGAGCGCCAGTATTTGGAAGGTTAGCATCCTCCAACCATCATGAGTTTTCCTTAGTGGCCCGTGAACGCACAGGAGAGAACATAATGATTGTGTTGTATGCGTGTCATGTGATTCATGAGTCCATTGATAACTTCACTGGACAGCCACAAAAGCTTATTCCTTAATGTGGTCAAGTTCTAACCGTCACAACATATGATTGGACAGCCGTGAAAGCTTTTCCTTTAATGTGGTCAAGTTCCAATGGTCACAATAAATGATTCTGTAAAAGTGGCTCACGTGGTCAATCCAAGGATTCAAACTTATTGAGTGTGGAAGCAACTTCAAATAAAAAATAAAAAATAAAAAACAACATTAAAGAAAGAAACATTCAAGAAAACATAGAGAATACATGATTTTTTTTATGAAAAACTCATGTAGGAAAAAACCGTGGCACAAAGTGATGATTGATCCACTATAATTAGAAGAAGGATACAAGAGATGGAATAACTTACCGTAGAACCTTCAAAACCCTTTGACTCTTAAGCTTTCTAATATTCTAAACTTTAATTGCGATTAAAATGCTATTTATATACTTACGTGCAAAATTAGAAAATAAAACTGGCACTTACGCATTCTATGGGCCAAAGCGTGAGACCTTCGTTCAGATCGAACCAAACCGACTCACACACATCCAATCAAATTGAAAATGTGTGAAAGTGTACAACGTGCAACTGGAGAATCCACTCCTAATTTGGTCAAAACCACCGTGACACCAGTCAAACCAAAAACAAGACTTCTCTGGATCAAGATTAAATTCACTCAATCAACAATACTTACATTGAATAACTATCGGTGTTTCTCTTAGTAAGTAATGGTTTCCTCATTTAGGTGGGACATGGATTGCCTGCAACCCCCCGTGCAGGGGATTCCTGAAATCGCAAGTGGACCCCACCATATGGAAATAGTGAGGATAGATATGTCTATCATTGAAACCTTTCATCCCAACCGAGCTTGATCCAAAACTTGTGGTCTCAAGTAAGGTTTCAAGGGTGGGCATTCAATCCCAATTGTTTCTTGTGTTGTGGAACACCTGAGTTTTGATCTCCTTTCTAATTGTGTAGTTGGCATTATGAGTGGATTTAGCAAGGGAATTTTCACATCTTGTGCTAACAAATGACTGCATTGGATTTCACACACTTGTGAGCACACATGCGTTAGTCAAGCAGATGGTCATGGCATAGTTGCCAAGGAAATTGTCTTCTCCTGTTGGATACATCGGCCTAGACATTCCCCTTATGTTCCTTCACCATATTCATTTCTTCATTCATCATCATCTAAGCCTTATCCCAATCAACTTGCCTACATGAATCATATTAATTCTACCATTCTATACCATGGATGGCTAGACCTTTAGTTAAATAATAAGTCATTAAAGTCTTTTTTTCTTAAATTACTTTTTCCTTGCCTTTTTAAAGCCTTCAACTAATACTAATTCACTCGTAACTAGTGTGGTTCTTTATCCCTGGTTGCACATGACCAAACTATCTAAGGCTACTTTTTCATCATCTTATTACACATTGGTTTCTCACTGATGGTTCTAGTTCTAGCTATCTTTGTCATCACGCAGCTCATCTATCTCAATGTCTTCATTTCAACTATACTCATCTCATAAACCTGCTGTTCTTCAACTGCCAAACATTCTATAACAAAAAGCATGCTTGGTCTTATATCTATATTTTCTTCATATTCATTTAATACAGAAGAAAAAAAAAAAAAAAAAAGGTCACAGAAGCTTTTTTTCTCCAGCAGCTGGTTACATAGATACAGACTGAGCATTGGTATGTAAAACTAGGCATTTTGTGTGTCGACCCTATTCAACTCACATGAAAATCCTTCAATTTCCACTTCTTTTGAGTCACAGAGTTACAGATTTCCAGCCCTGTGACCAAGCAGCATGAATTGAGGAATCTCAGACAAGAAGAGTTCGCCACTGTGGCAACCAATCCTCCTGGACGTGGGTCGCGACTGATGAATTCAAATCACCCATTCTACAAACCATTTACTGAATGAGCCAAGAATTCTAGCTAGAACCTGCCCACAACACATTACCCTATCGCCAATCCAATTAAAATTTCTCAAGCCCAAGCCTGACTGGACCCGAGCGAGTTAATTCTAATTACGACAGGCTCAACCAATCTGACACAACCGGGCACGATCATACCCCAAGGACGGAATATGACTTACACACATCATGTATCTATACTTACCATTTATTAAGTTTGTTTCGGATTTTGGACCAGGCCGGGTCAGCTGGCCCAGCCCATTGATAAACTACATAGACGGGTAGAGTTGGATAGGGATCAACAAAGCCCAACGCATTAATTTCCTGACACTGTCTGACCCAAAGCAAGACCCACTATCCATTAGGTTGGCTCAAACCCACCTCAGAAACACATTGACCTAGCTAGTTAGCCCACTGGTTGACTTGATGTAGAGCGGGTCGTGAATAATTTCATGGCCAAGATGGACTAAAGAAGGCATGATCAGAGGCGAAAGTGATCTAGATCTTCAGAACCTCAAAACAGACATATCTCGTGAACCGGAATTAGTTGTTCAACATACCATATATGATTTTTGGGTAGGATAAGCTACTTTAGCCAACCAACCTGCTACACCGGGTTGCCCACCCCAAATTTGTGAGATTTTATCAGATGGACGGTAGAAATTCCATTTTATTTCCATTTTTACTATTTATAGTAAGTTCTAGCTCAATAATAACTTTTGATCCATTGAGTTCTAGGAATTGTGTCTAACATGAAAAGTGCTTAGAAAATTAGGAGAACAAAGTGGTTAAGCCATATAGGACACTTACTATTTTTGGACGAAAGGCATTAAGTCTAGTAGAAATCATGCCCATCAATAAGTAATAAGTTGACTATTTATAGTAAGTAATCATTTTAGGGAGTTTGAGCTCTAGTTTGATTCCAAAACTTCTTCCTAAGGTTCCTGTCATTATTTAAGAGATTGTAAACTCGTTTTTTATTATCAACTAATTTATTTATATTTTCTATTGCTCCTTGTGAATTCATGGCATCCCTGTGAGGAGTCTAAAAAAGCTCCATAGATTTGGAGTAATTATCCATTGAGGAAGACGGTGCTCGACCTCATCATGTCCCCCCCTACTAGACCCATTACGGTCCCTACAGTGTGACAAATATTGCCGAGATTTTGAAAATCTTGTGATAATGTTCAAAAAATACAAGAAATGATATTATAACAAGATTTTCAAAATATGGGCAGAATTTAAAATTTCACAGCGTAATTTTAAATATAAGTATATATTTAAGAATTTTTAATTATGGGTTTTGTTGACCTCCCAACTTGGCAAGGTTAGCAAAGTCCCAAAGCTCTTGATTCATACATGGGAGGAACAATCATCAATTTGAACCATCCATTGTTTCATGCAAATTAGGGACAATCCATGGTGTAAAAACCATGCCAATTGAATGATCCTAAGCATTCGATCAAAATTTTGAAAAATGAACCGTTAAGATTAAGTGGAGAAACAAAATGGGTCCAATCATCATCTTGAACCATTTATCCCATAGATCTCACCTTGTAGTGTCTATAATTCCAGAGTTACAGTCCGTTTGCTTACAATTAATGGTACTATTTGAATGAACGGCCTGATTGATGACTGGACATTTCATGTGTTATTCAAAAGCTTTGGGAAATTTGATAACTTCCTATGAAGGCAGAAAAGTTAGCAAAACCTTTAAATTACTTATTAATTATAATAAAATATTTTAAATATTTTATTTTCAGTGAAAAATATCTAAAATTTTGATAATGATCTCCTCAGAAATTTTCTGGCTGAGATGGAGATTTATCACTCTGACACCTACCTCCACGTGGGGAACAACTTCCACTGGGATGGCGTGGAGCAGGTGCTGTGGTGTCGCTATGGAGCTACTCAACTTGATTCGGAATCTTGCTTGAGTGCTAGTGCGAAAATGGTGATTGGGTGGGGCCCACCCTTTTAAGTATAGATTCTGAGAACATTGAATTATGGTTGACTGTTTCTGATTATCTGTTGATGTTGCCCGATCCTCTACAACTGTCGTAGAACAAGCTTGTTCTACAACGATGTGTGGGGTCCACTGTGATGTAGGGACCACACCCAATCCCGTTTCAAGTTCTTCCTGTATACCAAAATTCAGCTTGATCCAGAACATAGATGGCCCACATCACAGGGATGAGTTGGGATAGGGATGCCCACCATTAAAATCTTCTAAATTGAGCATGGGCCACCGAGTTTTTTATTACATCTAATCCGTTCATAAGATGGGCCCCACCATCATCAGCAGGGCACTCCAAATTAGAGTCACTCCTAAGTTTTGGGATTGGCTTATTTTTGGGTTTTAAGGATGATGTGATGCCGTGCACATATATGCACATGATGGACGGATTAGATGCCATGCGCGTGTCAAGGCAGGCCTCAGAGTCTAGACGCACGTATAGAGTATCCGGCCTGTTTTAATCATGAGTATTTCACACGAGCAAAACATCTAAGACAATTTGGTGGGCCACACTGTTGGGCTTCAATTTGGACAGATGGCCACAGGTATAGTGATGATGGTGTATATGTGAGTATGTATATGTTAGGTGTGTTAGAGTTGTACCGGAGCCGACGCGAATTGAACCAATTATCTAGTAACCTCAAGCGCTGAAATAGCTGGATTATTAGGATGATTTGTTGGAAATTGGCGTAACTAGTCAACTACCAATTGATAAGAAAGTTCGCAATATGTGAATGGGAGGATTAGTCTTTTGGATGAATTTCTTTTGCCTTGAAAATAAAAACTTTTATTACAATAATAATGATAGCCTTATTGCATTCACTAACAAAATAAACATTTAAAGAAAAAATAAGGTGAAGTACCAATTTCATTAAACTAATTTGGAATGCAGTACAATTAATAAAAAAGTAAGTGAAGCAGGATGGTTAATGGTCCTCTGAACCTAGATGGTCGTGAGTAGAGTCGGGCATCGAGTTGAGTCGGACCAAGTTAGGGCTGACCCGACTCGACCCGATTTTGAAATAGAATTGACCTGAACTTGACCCGACTTGGTATTGAGTCCAACATGCTTGACTTGATACGAGTCCAAGTTTGGCCTGGACTAATTTGGACTGAGTCCAACCCGATCACAAGCACCGAGTTAAGTTGAGTTGGCACCAAGTTGGGTCGGGTGCAGTGGGTATCCGCGGGCTGAAATCACAACTGAGAAGCTAGGTGCACCTGCTGTAATTGCACTCTTTCCATTAGCTCCACGACGTCTCATATCTGAAACGTCAAATCTGAGATATTTTTTATGTGTCAGTCGGGTTTCGGATCGAGTCAAGTTCGTACCAAGTTGGATTTCGAGTCGAGTTGAGTTACTGGGTTACCTGAACTCAACTCAGTTTGAGTTCGGATTGGACGAAGTCTACTCAGTTCAAATCGACTCACTCAGTTTGGGTCGAGTCAGGTTTGAACGAGTTAGACAAGTCAAGTTTATTGAGTAGAGTTGTCCCATTCCCAGCTCTAGTCGTGAGACAATTAATCTTATAAACTCGAATGGTCGTAATTTAGCCAACAGGCTTTGGCCTAGAGAATTACTAAGTAATGAGTTAGAGATTTAGGATCCAACAATGAGGTCGCGCTATTCACACCCCAAGTATAGGGTTGCGATGTAGTAATAAATTCGGTAAGACCGAGGTCGAATCCACGGGGACTGAACTTTATACGTATTTTGAAAGTAACCAAAACTAGAACTAAAATAAGATGAAATCTAAATCAAGTGAATATATATGAGAGAATAATGGTAAAATAGGAAACTAAAATTTGTAGAAATCAAAGGTGACAAACGAGGGTGCCAAGGATCCACTTGTAAAGATCAGGGAAATATATGTTTGATTCATGAACTCAACTGGACTTTGAGTTTCATCTTCATCCAGTTGGAAGATATAACCATGAAAATCAAATTTGAACTTCTTTTGATCTAGTTTTCAAGAGATAAGATGGATGTAAATTATAATAAATTTTATCACAAAACCATGCCCATGAGACAAAGTAAACAATAGAATTAAACCAATCCACGGCCAATCTGAAAGTATGAACGTTAGGAAGGATTCCATCATTCAACCATGTCCAAGGGGCGATGGTAAACAACAAGGCTTCTTAACTGCATAATCATAATAAGGGAAAGGAAACACTCAAAGTCATCGCATATCTATTGTAATTTCAGTCACAACAAACCATTAAAAACTGAAATCAATCATAAATTCAGGCCATAGAAATCACCCATCACGCTACAAGCTTCACCTCTTAGCCCTAGCTAAAAGGTTTAGCCGGATATGATTAGGATAGTTCTCTTAAATAGAAATATAACAAAAATAATAATAATAATAATAATAACTCTAACTATCTCTCATGTGCCGGCGTCCCCAAGATAGGATGATCTCCCCACTTCTTTCTCTCTCCTTTTTATAACAATGCCGTCCATAGGTCGGCTAGTGAAATCCATACGCAGCAAGAGGCGATGGAATAGCCGTTTACAGCAGTCGGTCTCTGTTTTGCGCAGCGAAAGTATGACGAGTGCGTGTTTTTTGATGTTAAATTAGCTCATTAATCCCCTGTTTTAGAAGCAATTTGGCCCCAAACCCTAACTGCATTGGATCCATCTCTTGAGCGTCTCTGATCACCGTGAGTTGACCCCTGACCCACTAAATCGGTGGTCCGATCAAGCTAATTGCGCACAGCTTTGCAACCGCGTAGTAGCGTATTTAACGCGGCGAAACCGCCTCCTCTAGTTTCCGCTCTTTCTTGCGGTCTTCTTGGGCAAGGTCGGTCCCTCCATTACTTCGTTTTGAGTGGTCCAGATCAGCAAGATTTGCTGAGATGAAATTCCGGAAGATGATCCAAATCGGCAGGGAACGCTGATGAAATTCTGAGCGCTGCTTCAGATCAGCCTTGTGCGGGACTCGATTGGGTCGAATGGAACACTGTATCCCGATGTCCCATAGTTGTAAAGTAGTGGGTTTCCGGGACTTGGGTGAGATTTGTGTCCAATGAACGGTCTAGATCTGTCCAATTTGTAATGCTGATGGGCCACATCGCCTCAAAACTGGGCGTTGTCAGTTGTAACGTAGTAAACAGGGCCTCTTTCGGCCGACGATTGCATGTGAAACCACTTACCGTCTCTCCTGAGATTACTTGGATTGGGACGGATTCGTTCGGGATACCTGATGGACGGTGTCGATCGAAGAGATGGTCCATGATGGTGGGCCCACATTGTCCGCACGGAGGACATGCGTCCCGGTGCGCAGCTGCAGAAAACGGAATTTCCGTTTTTGAAGAAGATACGGGTCAAAGTCGGTTTGACCCAACTTTGGGTCAAGTGCACCTCCAGTGCACGTGTGCTGTGCACACTCATCCATGTAAGTGGGTCCCACCGTGATATTTAGAGAAATCTAATCCATCCATCCATTTTTCCAGCTAATCTAAGGGGTCGAGCCTAAGTTTGAAGAATATCCAGAGATCAAGTGGGCCCAAAATTGACGATTTATGAGCTAATCTGTCTGTTGGGCCACTTCCATAGGGATCCAAGAGTTGAAATTCGACGTGCACGGTTAATTTAGGGTCCTCAGGCCAGATATAAAGTTTTGAGCTGAAACCCTGTGATCTTGCATTCTTGACGATTTTCAAGCCCATTTGACGTGAGGGGCGTGATTTTCTCGGATCTCTGGCATGTAAATCCTTCGATCTCCGTCCCCTGGGATCCGTCCCTTGCCTTAGTGACTTCTGAGCGTTAAATTCATGCCTTTAGTGTTCTTTTCAGTCCAAGCTCGTAAATTCACCTTGCAACACAAACACAATTAAAATAATATGTTAAACAGTATCATGTTTGTAAAACCATACAATAACTGGGGTCTAATATGCATTATTTGACCCTCAACACGCACATGAAACTATTCTAATTCCGACTTGCTACAACAATGCACTGGACAAAAGAGGAGAGGCTAACTGAGCTATACTAATTAATCCAAACTTGTTGAACTAAAGCGTTGGATAAGAGTAGAGGCTAAATTAGGCTTAAATATGCTAAAATAGGTGTCCACATTGGACGAATGATTTGATAGCCAATGTTAAGCAAAATAAGAGGTTTGTTGTGTTTGGATTAGCAAGGGCCCGGAGCTCTTATTCTTTGTTGCTTTTATAGATTTTGGGTTAAGCGGCGGCTATGCGTATGGTCCTTTAATTTTTGGGATTGATAGTTTGATATGTTAGCGGCTTTAACTTGTTACACTTCTATCTTGAGAAGAGCCCAACCAACCATTACATTGTCATGTACTTGTGTTTCTTTTTTTAGACAACTTTCTCTTCTAAGTGCACTGCTTAAGAGTTTAAGGCTGTGTGGCCAATTAAATCTAGCCATGTATCTTGTATATCATCGCCTTAACTTTAAGCCTAGTTACACGAGCAATCTAGGTGATTTACGTGTATGTAACTTGTATCTTTTGGCCATGTGTTACTGGAAAAATGACTGCCTCTAGGGTTTTGGTTGTGTGTTTGTCTTTGGATGCTCTGAAATTCTTGGTGTGACACACGCTTCTAACAAATGTATCCTTTGGATCCTTACGATCTTCCTCTTCTTACACTCTTTTGGTTTTCAACAAGTGGGTTGACATGTTACGACATCTTATATACTTGAGCTGGTCATGACAAGTTGGGTGTAAATACACACAACAAGAAATGATAAGCAAAAATATCTATGGTTTAAACATTCCTAAACATAAACATAATGTTTATATCATCTTGCAACATAGGCGCATTTACGCCTGAATGCGTTTCGAGCTATTGCTTAATTTTGGGTGGATGTGATGTGGATTCATAATAGTGCGTTTGAGAGACTTTGAGTCATCATTAGCTGAGAAAGGCCTAAAGTCTATGGTCGACTAAACCCATAAAATCACATTAGGTTTGAGAATCAAAGATTCTTCAACTTAAGATGACTCCTGGATAAGGTATGCGACGGGGTCTTGTTGGTATGAACTTTGATAATAGTGAATGAAGGAGTTAGGCATCATCAATTACTCTCGCACGTTTATGTGCGGTCTCTACTTTATGAGATTTAGGATTTAAAAATAATAATAATAATAATAATAATTGGAGTTCTAAAAAACCTTATATTACTAAACTAGTTTGGTTACTAATGATATTAGAAACCAGCTAGTGAGCTCCTACTCTCCCAAAGCACCACTAAAGTGATCGCAGTGGCTCAACTAAGGTGGATTTGGAAGAGATAGTCGCTATAAAGAAACGGAATAAGAGGAAAGCAAATACACCATGCAAACATATATATATATATATATATATATATATAGAGAGAGAGAGAGAGAGAGAGAGAGAGAGAGTAATCTAAGAAGATTGCAATATCTCAACCTAGGGTGAGTTCAAGGAAATAGTAACTATTAGTAAGAGATAAGCCGATGCACTATGTAAATGATCAAAGAAATAAAAAAAAATTAAGCAAGACTTGACTTCTGATACATTAGGATCTGAATGCTCGGTAAGGTGTAGAGCATACAATTGAAAACTACTTAAACTATAAGCAATGGGTGTATGATAAGGGAAATAGGCAAAGAATTGATAGAAAAGAAATAAGAAGAACGACTGGATTGCCACCTGTGCACATGAAGATGTAAGAGAAAGAAATGAGAGTTAAGACACACCTCAAAGGAGAAGATGATTGTGGATCTTGGATCCTGACCCTACTCCGTAGATTTTGAACAGTGAAGATGACTTAGATGCTAATATGAACTAGATGGGAAGGTTTGAATGGAGGGGCAGGGCAAACTCTTAACTCCACTTTCAATGCCACACTTCTCTCAAGTCTTTCAAGTCTCTCACGTATAGCAAGTGCTAAGTGTTGTGTAAAGTTTCTAGTGCCTCAAATATATATTGTGTGTGTATAGTCCCCTGAAATGAGAGAGGTGAGCCTCTATTTACAGAGGTTGGCCTAATAATCTTGTAATTTTTAGTAAATTGGGAGGGAAAACAAGTCATGTGGCATGATTTGAACAGTTAAAGGGCATGTGGCAGCATGGATTTGTTTTGATAGATGCAGGTAAAACATGTAATTTTACCCCTCGGGGAGGAGGAAATAGTTGGTTTATCTTAGAGCGGCAATCGAATTGCCACTGAGCGGCGTTTTGCTTGACTGTTGTCCAAAAAAAATCTTAGAAGAAATCTTAGGATTGTCTAGACCTCTGCCTATTGCAATCCCATGACATGCTATTGTCCATTATAAATGACGGGAGATGATGGTTGTGGATTTGGCGCTGGGTTAGTTGGACTAATTAACTAAGGGGTTCAAGCTCACCAGTCATTTTTATTTTTATTTTCCCTAGCTGCTAACAGGTTCAAGCCCATAAGTCATTTTTTTCCTATGTACGATAGGTGATATCTATAGCCAACCATTGAGATAAACTGTAGGCACAAATATCATCTTCATCCAAAACTTCCGTGGCCCTAACAAAGTTTTCCATGGTAGTCATTCAATCCTTTTTGTTTCGTGTGATGTGGTCCACTTAAATATTGGACCTACCTGATCTCTTTTTATTTCTACCCCATTGTGAGCTTGAAAAGCTGATGAACGGAGTGGATTTATCAAGGGCATCTCTGGGCCGCGCATAACTTCCGACCACATGAGCTTCCCGTAGGGTGGAAGGCAGAGGCATTTTGCGTACACAATGTTTCGTACGCAATGGAGAGCGGATTAGGTGAGACCCCGGCCTCACCCAACCCGGTGAGGCCCTTACCGTGGGGTTAACGAGGGGCCACCTTAATGTATTATTATGTATCCACGCCGTCCATCCGTTTTTAGAGGTCATTTTAGGGTATTATCCCAAAAATTAAACGGATTCAATTACCAGGTGGACTATACCATAAGAAACAGTGGTGATTGACCATTAATTGGCCACAAAAGTTTTGGATCAACCTGATATTTGTTGTTTCCCTTCATTCATGCTTACGTGACATTATCAACAGATTGGATGGTAAAGAAAAACTACTTAAATATTAATGTGCACCCTAAGAAGTTTTTAATGGCCAGATGGTCAATCACCAGTGTTTCTTATGGTATGGTCCGCCTGATAATCGGATCTGCTTCATTTTTGGTATAACACCCTAGAATGATCCGAAAAAAACGAATGGACAGCGTGGATACATAATACATGCATCAAGGTGGGGCCCACGGTAAAGGCCGCACCATCTTGGGTGAGGCCTGGGTCTCACGTAATCCGCTCTCTCTCTCTCTCTCTGCAATGAGGCCCATGATTCGGGTGGTCTGCTGTGTCTGGGAAGGAGTCGTCGCTAGTCTAATGAAAGAGATGGTGAGTGATATGATACTCAGGGCAGTTCCAACCATCAAATCAATCACCATTAAATGGACGGTCTTAATTCAAAGTGTGAAATCAATGTTTGACATGTTAAAATCTCACTTCGGGGGTAATTTGAACGGTCAGATCTTTGTCCCACGGAGGGACTTTTAAAATGAAAAATCAAATATACCAAATAAACTGGTCAAATGGTCCAATAGTTTTGCATGTCGGCTCATCCACGGTGATACCCACCAATGCACAGTTTACATAATCTGTGCTGCACATTTAAACCCTATCCGATTATCCTAACCATCCATCTGGAGGAAGTCTAGTGAGGATTGAGAGCGGATTAGCAGTTACCTGGGTAACAGCTTAGGGGGTGTTACCCTAACCGTGTGGGCCCACCTTCATATATTTTTTGTATATCTACACTGTCTATATGTTTTTCCATCTCATTTTAGGAAAGATCCCAAACATTAAGAAGATCCAAGTTTCAGGTGGACCATACCACTAGAAAAAGTGATGAATGACCATTAAAAACTTTTTGTGGGCCACAAAAGTTTTGAATCAAGATTATACTTGTATTTTTCCCTTCATCCAGATATTCTTGACATTATCAATAGGTTGCATTTCCAATAAACGTTAAGAAAACCTTACGATGTGCCCTTTGGACTTTTTAATGGTAAAGCATTCAATAACCACTGTTTTCTGTGGTGTGGTGCACCTGATATTCATATCTGCAGAATTTTTGGGACTCCGTCCTAAATTGTTCTGGAGGACGAAGTGGATATTCAAAACATCATCAAGGTGGGTCCCACAATACGGGTAATTAACTCCCATTAAGCTGTCACCGGCGGACTCCGTTCATCCATTTATCCATTTGAAAAACATTTTTAATTTATAAGCTCAAAATTGAGATAGATCGAATGCTCAAGTGGACCACACCACAGGAAATAGGAAGGATTGAATGCATACGGCTGAAAACCTCTTAGAGGCCACAAAAGTTTTGGATCAAGTTAAAATTTATGCTTTCCCTTCATCCATCTCCATGTGACCTTATCAACAAGTTGAATGACAAATTAACATCATCGTGGGCCCTACGTGTTGGGGTCCTTGCACAAAACCTTAGGATCTAGCCTCCCAAAAACACCGAATTATGGGATAATAAAGCAATGAAATAAATCAAAGCACAAACCACATGACACAAGAGATTTTTACGTGGAAAACCCTAAAAAAGGTAAAAACCATAGGACCTAGTCTAAATCAACAATCCACTATGAAGTAGAATGTTACAAACTTCTTCACTCACGCAGAAGTGGATAAACAATAAGAGAATAAAAGAAAAACGAAGAGATCTCATCGATTACAAGGACGTAGAAGCGCTGAGACTTGACTCCCTTCCACAAGCTTCCTCGCTCTCTTTTCTCTATCTCTCTCTTACCTTTGATAACCCTAAACCTTTCAGCAAACCCTTGCAAAGTTTTAGGAAACCCTCTTGCATTACCTAGAAAGGCCCTAAGCACCCATATTTATAGATTTGGAAACCCCCTTTCGCACTTCTTGCGAAACCGCCTCCAATTTTCGCAATCCGCACAAGATCCGGACTCAAATCTACGTAAACTCGATTAGTCGATCAAAGTCATCGACTGGTCGAGCACAGTTTACTCGACTGCTCGAGCACTATTCACTGAGCTCACTAGACTTTGAGTCGAGTGACCCTCAACTGGTCGAGTACTGTTCACTCAACCGGTCGAGTAGTCCACTCGACTGGTTGAGCACGGCGGTGATTCCACTGTTTGTGGTATCCGAACAGCACCACATCTCCTCTGACCTGAGGAGAAAAATCCCATCAAATCTCCCCCTTTCCGACTCAGGAGGAATTCACCATCTAAGAACTTGCGCGTGAACACACAATGGTCTGACTCCGTGCCGTCATTCTCATGCTTCAACATAAACGAGTCGAACTTCTTGTACCATTACCGTGGAGCTTGTTTTAGCCCATACAAGCTCTTCCTCAGCCTACGCACTATACGCTCTTTTCCCTTGACTTCGATGTACTCAGCCTCTGTCATCGACAACGCTACGACCTTTTGTAGCTTACTCTGCCAAGAGACTACTCCCCTTGCAAACGTGAACATGAACTTCAATGTAGACTTCTTGGAGTCTATGTCATGTGCCATATCTGTATCTGTGTAGCCCTCTAGCACAGGTTTTCCATCACCATAGCATAGGCTCAACCTAGATGAGCCTCTTAGATACCGCAGTATCCACTTCACCATATCATAGGTGTGGTTCTTTTGCAAAGATCTCATCTCCTCTTGCATGGCTGTCAACCACCCCTTCTTATGCTTGTCGGCTAGGGCCTCAGAATAATCTTTTGACTCTCCCCCATCAATCAGCATATTGTACTCATGGGCGAGTATCTCTTGGACGGCTTTCTGTCCCTAGATGACTTCCTCACCTGTAACTCAACAGGTGGATCAAGTGGGGGCTGCTCCCCTGGTCCATCTTCTAAAGGAACTCCCTCGTCCTCTGCACTTTGTTGTACTCCCCCGTCATTAGACACCACGAAAGAAATAACCGGATCCATGTCCTCTAACTCACCTGAACTAGGTTGGTTCTTCTCTAGCTTACCAATGTCTTCTATATACTGATCTTCAAAGAAAACCACATCTCTGCTCCTAACGAGCTTCTTTTCGGTTAGATCCCACAATCTGTAACCGAACTTTTCATCACCGTACCTCAAGAACACACACTATCTAATCTTCATATCGAGCTTGGACCTCTCATCCTTTGGTATGTGAACGGATGCCCTGCATCCAAACACCCTAAGATAATTGTATGATGGATCCTGTCCAGTCCACACCTTCTTAGGTACTTCTCCATTCAACGGAGATGATGAAGACCTGTTTATCAGATACACTGCCGTGTGCATTGCTTCTCCACAGAACGTCTTGGGTAACTTCGCATGGGATAACATGCATCTGATTCTCTCTATAATGGTGCGATTCATTTGCTCAGCTACACCATTATGTTGGGGGGTCCTGGGAACCGTCTGTTCATGCTGTATACTCAGGGACTTACAATACTCATGAAAGTCGCCAATGTATTCACCACCATTGTCAGTGTGGATGCACTTCAATGATCTATCTGTCTCTCTCTCAACAATAGCATGAAATAATTTAAATACACCAAAGACCTCGTCCTTGGATTTCAAAGCATAAGCCCAAACCTTCTTAGATGCATCATCCATAAAAGTGACAAAATACAATGCCCCACCCAAGTTTTTGTCCTCATAGGACCACAAACATCAGAATAAACCAAATCTAATGTATGCACTTTATTAACATGAGAAGTAGATTTAATAAATGAAACTCTATGTTGTTTTCCTAATAAACAATCAATACAAGTTTTGAGAGGCATACCTGTCATGTCTAGAAGGAGTCACTTCCTCGCTAGTAGCTGAAGCCATTTTTCACTCATGTGGCTTAGACGCTTGTGCCACATGTCAATAGCTGAATCTTCCATTGCGTTCAACCCACCCTTGCACACACTGACACTTGCCTTGTAAAGGATGCAATACTTCTTTCCTCTAACTGTGATCAACGAACCCTTGATGAGCTTTTAGCGCCCACCAGCAAACCGGCTTTCATAGCTATCATCATCTAACCTTTCCGTTGACATCAAGTAGAGGCGAAGGTCTGGAATGTGCCTCACATCCCTGAGAACCAATGCGCAGCTCACAGTGGTCTTCACACAAATATCACCGACCCCTATGATCTTCGATATGCTAGAATTTCTCATCTTCACGGTCCCGTAATCACCTGACTTGTAGCTTGTGAAGAAATCTCTGCGTGGAGTCGCATGAAATGAGGCTCCCGAGTCAATCACTCAGTCGGTGTCCTATCTCGTAAACGTGAGACAAACATCATGATTCGCAGAAAAAATAACTACAACGTCGTCATCTGAAGCGACTGCAGTGGAATCTGATTCATCTTCCTTCTCCTTTCCTTTTTATTTCTTGTCGTTCTTATTCTTACGACATGCATGCTTATAGTGGTCCTTCTTACCATAATTCCAGTATTCAACATCCTTCCTAGTACTTGACTTGTCTCTTGATTTATCTCGGGCCTTCCCGTCCTTCCTGTTCTTTCCTCTCCCCCGTTCTTGTGTCACAAGAGCCTCTTGCTGAGTAGACCCCTTAGACTTCCTCATTATCTCCTCATTGAAAAGACAACCGGTTACCTGTTTCATGGATACCTTTCCGTCTGGCACGGAGTTACTTAGAGATACCACCAATATCTCCCAACTGTCAGGTAATGAACTAAGTAATAGCAAAGCCTGTAATTCATCATCCAGGACCATCTTCATAGTGGAGAGCTGGTTCAATATATTACTGAACTCATCCATGTGCTCGGCCACGGAATCACCATCTTTGAACTTGAGATTCACAAGTCGTCGTATCAAGAAAATCTTATTGCAAGCTGTCTTCCTCTCATACAGCCCTTGTAATTTCAGTCATAGGTTAGTAGCTGATGTCTCCGTAGACATATGGTGGAATACGGAATCATCCAGCCATTGTCTAATAAACCCTACCGCCTTCCGGTCCAACTTCTTCCGATCATCATTAAACATATCCTTAGATTTTGCTAATATACATAAAATTAAATAATATAAGTCCTTGCAATAAAGCAAGTCCTCCATCTTAGCCTTCCATATGGTCTAGTTAGAACCATTGAGGCTGATCATCCTTGATGAGTCACCTTCCATAATTCAGAACCGATCTCACTTCGTTCAATAAACTTGGCTTTGATAGCACTTTGTTGGGAGGCCTTACACAAAACCTTAAGATCTAGCCTCCCAAAAACACCAGAATTATGGGATAATAAAGTAATGAAATAAATCAAAGCACAAACCACATGACACAAGAGATTTTTATGTGGAAAACCCTCAAAGAGTTAAAAACTACGGGACCTAGTTCAGATCAACAATCCACTATGAAGTAGAATATTAGAACCTTCTTCACTCACGCAGGAGTGAATAAAAAATAAGAGAATAAAAGAAAAACGGAGAGATCTCACTGATTACGAGGACGTAGAAGCGCTGAAACGTTGACTCCATTCCACAAGCTTCCTCTCTCTCTTTTCTCTATCTCTCTCTCACCTTTGATAACCCTAAATCCTTTAGCAAACCCTTGCAAAGCTTTAGGAAACCCTCTTGTATTACCTAGAAAGGTCCTAAGCACCCATATTTATAGATTTGGAAACCCCCTTTCGCACCTCTCGCGAAACCATCTCCAATTTCCGTAGTCCACACAAGATCCGGACTCAAATCTGCATAAACTCAACTAGTCAAGCAGAGTCTTCGACTGGTCGAGCACTGTTCATTGAGCTCGCTGGACTTTAAGTCGAGTGACCCTTGACTGGTCGAGCACTGTTCACTCGACCGGTCGAGCAGTCCACTCGACTGGTCGAGTAGCGTGGTGATTCCACTGTTTGTGGCATCCGAACCGCACCACATCTCCTCTGACCTGAGGAGGAAAACTCCATCACTACGAAGGTTTCAACGGTGGAGTCATCGTGACCATTGTTTCATGTGATGTGGTCCACGGTGATTTATCTTAAAAGGGAGCCATATCGAAGGCATGGATAGAAGACATATATCATAATAGCCACACATAGCATCTTACATGACCATCCGTTGCTAGCTAGGACGGGGAGAGGATTGCGTACTGAGTAACTCATATGCGGGTCCACGGTGATTTATGTATTTTGTGGTGCATCTATTAATTTTAGGGCTTAAGCTTAAAAATGAAGCATATCTCAAGTAAACCACACCACACGAAACAATGTGAATTGAATGTCTACGGTTAAAATTTTCTTGGGGTCACATGAGCTTTGGATCAAGCCCTGTTGGGTTGGGTACGAAAACAGATTGGCTACTCCCCCAGCCACAGCTCCATGGCTGGTGGTTGGTGCTCTGTGGGCCCCACCATGATGTATGTGTTTCATCCATTTTTACATATCATTTTATGGCCTGATCCCAAAAATGAGAGGGATATAAATCTCAGGTGGACCACACCACATGAAAACAATAGTGATTGGATATCCACCATTAAAATCCTCCTAAGGCCCACTATACTGTTTATTTGACCTCCAATCTGTTGATTAGGTCATACAGGCACAGATGAAGAGAAAAAGCAAAGATCAGCTTGGTCTAAAACTTTTATGGCCCCTAAAATATTTTTATTAGTCGACTCTCATTCAACATTGTTTCTTGTAATGTGGTCCACTTGAGATTTGGATATACCTCATTTTTTGGACTCATACTGTAAAATGATTTGTAAAAATATATGGACAGCACAGATGAAACACAGACATCATGGTGGGGCCCACATAACACCGACCATCAGCCATTGGCTGGTGTCAGTAGCCAATCCGTTTCCGTTGTTGGGTACTACCCCGCTGTCCCGGGCGCGTATTAGGTGTTACCCATACGGTAAGGCTCACCTTGATGATATGTTACATATCCATTCGGTCCATCCGTTTTTTCAGCCCATTTTAGGAGTATGTCCCAAACATTAAGCATATCCAAGTCTAAGGTTAACCACACCACAAGAAACAGTGATGATTGAACACTTACCATAAAAAATATCCCAAGGCTCATTGTAAGTAGATCCGTAATGTTTATTTCTCATCCAACCCGTTGGTAAGGTCAAATAGAACCGGATAAAATGGAAAATACAAAGATTATCTTGATTAAAAAAAAAATTTGTAGCCTACAAAAAGCTTTTAATAATCATTCACTACTTTTTACAGTTGTGTGGTGTGGTCCACCAGAGATTTGGATCTTCTTAATTTTTGGAATAACGTACTTAAATGAGCTGGATCGACAGCGTGGATATGAAACAAATTTACTAAGGTGGACCCCACACAGTAAGGGTAACACCCACCAAGGTATTACACCGGTAACAGCTAATCCGCTCAGCCTGTCTGAGGGGTTACCGTAATGTACGGGTTCTATCCACACCGTTTATCCATTTTACCATATCACTTTAGGATAAAAACCCAAAAGTGAAGTAGATCTAAGCCTCAAATGAACCACACCACAGTAAGCAGCCGTGATAATGACACTTACCATTGAAACCTTCCTAAGAACCATCGTGACGGTTAATTTCCATCCAACCTGTTCATAATATCACTTGCACCTAGATGAAGGAAAAACACAAATATAAGCTTGATAATTAAAAGTTCCATGACCCCCAAAAAGTTTTCAATGGTGAGTATTTAAATCCCACTGTGTGGTCACATGAGTTTTCGATACCCTAAAATAATATGGCAATATGGATGAACGGTGTAGATAAAAACCATAAATCACGGTGGCCCCTCAAAGCCCCTGTCCGTTCCTAGGAAGGGACATGCACGGGTAGTAACGAATCTGCTTCAGGTAAAACACCTAATCACTGTGGGTCCCACCTTATATCTACTCCCATCCACCAGTTGATCCTTCTTATATGTTCACCATTCGATGAGGCATAGTTGTGGGCCCCACACAAACTCATGGTTTCTATCCCCCTCCCTTTTGTTTGCATTGGTGTGGCTTATCTCAGCCGTAGATTAAACTTATTTTTGTGACCGGAATAGATTTTTTTAAATAAAATAATAACGAACTTGGTGGACACAAAGAGCTTGGTGCTGTGGATGCCAATGCATGTAACCAAGTGTTATAAAATACTTTAGTAGAATGACCTCTGACGTGGCCCAATGATAGCTTGCTTTATGTGTCCGTTTCAAAGATTTTTCTTAGTAAAATAACAATTTTGACTTTTTTTAATTTTGCCCTTTTCATTCTGATTCTCATCGGGACACGTCATGGATTATAAAATCCGTGTAACCACTATTTATATGCAATTTGTGACTATATCTAATGTAGCCTGATTATAAAAGGATTCCATGGATTACAGGAGAAATCATTATTTCACATTTTAAAATTTGCTATTTGTTCCTTAGCCCTTAGGGCTTGCTTGGGAGCTTTTGATGGAATGGTGCATCTGAGTGATGGGTAGACGTTCGAAGCGCATCACGGTGGGGCCCAGACCTCATGGGTTAAATTAGATGTTCGAAAAAGGCATCACGGTGGGTGATGCCCACACAACTCGACCTCATGGGTGCGTTAAATTAGCTCAATCGAGTGCATTCTAAAACCTTTACATGCCATATATATATATATATATATATATATATATATATATATATATATATATGGAAAAATGGTTAGGTATTAATGGTGCGCGACCCTCACGAGTTCGTCACGGGTGACTTGATGAGATCAAATGGAATGGTACATCCGTGGGATGTTCGAAATGCCCCACCCTGATCACGCGACTTTTATGCAAACATCTACCTTTTCCATCGGGCTATATATACCATTCCATATATGGACATAGGTCCCAAAAATCAAGTCAATCCGTGACTTGTGTGGGCCACACCACATACAGAAGTGGAGAGGGGTCGTGCACCATTAAAACATTCATAACTATTTTTTAGGGCCTACCGAGATGTGGTTTGCATCCATTATGTGTGTCCCATTTGGATGAGGGTTCGGACCAAGTTTCAGGTGCATACAAAACTCAGGTGGGCCCCACCAAGTGCTTTTATATGTTTTAACGGTGTCTTCACATAATTTTAGATGGTATGGCCCACCTGAGTTCTGTATACGACTGATTTTTGAGATATCCTATAATTTAAAGGGGACCCATCAAATGCACGGTGTTGATGGTCGACACGCATTACGGTGGGGCCCACACAACTCGACCTCACAGGAGCTTATCGTCAGCTGGAGTGCATTGTACCCCCCCCCCCACACATATGGGAAAAGGTACTATGCGCTCGAGCGTAAAGCGGTCGTCCGTGAGGTCGAGCTGGGTGGGCTCCACCGTGATGCCTTTCGAAAATCAACACCGTCCACCAGATGCACCATTCCATGGTGAGCCTGGACGGCCCAAAATCAAGTCAATTCGTGACTTTAGTAGGCCACACCACATGCAGAAGTGCAGAGGGGCCGTACACCATTAAAACATTCATAACCATTTTTGAGGGCCCACCGAGATGTTTTTTGCAAATCCAGCCCATCCATTATGTGTGTCCCACTTGAATGAGGGTTCTGACCAAGTTTCAGTGCATGAAAAACTCATGTGGGTCCCACCAGTGCTTTTATATGTTTTTAGCATATATACTTATGATTTTAGATGGTGTAGCCCACCTGAGTCACGGATTGACCTGATTTTGGGCCATCCAGGCCCACTATGGAATGGTGCATCTGGTGGACGGTGTTGATTTTCGAAAGGCATCACAAGTGGGCCCACCCAAATTAACCTCACGAACTACCGCTTTATGCTCGAGCGCATAGTACCTTTTCCATCTATATATATATATATATATATATATATATATATATATATATATATATGTATATATATATATATATGCTTCTTAAATATATCCAATTCCATTTACCTGCAAATACATAAAGCTAAACTAATAATTTTATTTTATTTAAATTCAAATCTCTAAATATAACGAATGTTATATTTTAAATTATTTTAAAATAATTTAATATTTTAAAATATATGTTGAAATGGTCCAAGTGTGCATGTATCCTACCACTGTTTCTTTTCACCACTGAAATGTTTGCAAGGTGCCAAACTTCTCCGGTAGTAATGAAACTTGTTGGATTATGTCGTTTTTCATCGCTTATTCGTACAGTACAAGTACAGTCGAACATGACGTACGCAAGTTGTGCGCCACCTTCGTGTATGATAATTGTAGGTGCTGCGTGTAACGGTCGTGGATTATTTCGAGTCATTGTACAGCTGTAGGAAGCAGGAAGACCATGATGTCTCCACGTAAGATGCATGGAACACGCGTTTCCGCGGGGCGAGTAATGTAAAACGTGTATAATAACAGCTGGATTTGCTGTCGCTATCTCACAAAAGTACTATTGTACTATTCGTTACGTCACTGTCAATTACTCGGACGCGTATTGCCTGACAGGACAGACTCAGTCCAGCAAGTGGATTTGAGGAGCCCACCGTCATGGAATCGGATTGGCTATATCTGCGTACGATCACATGTACGTGCTATATCCAAACCTTTTATCCATTTATTTTTCCCGCTACTCTTACGCCTGTTTAATTTTCCATTAACAGAGGTAATTTCCGGTAAATGGGTAATAATTATTTACCTCCGGTTTTACCGGTTAAATTTTTCAGGTGACATGGCTGCCACCTTTCATTTATATCCCTCTTCACCTATCTCATGGGAAAAAGGTTAAATCGTGAGGCCACCTTGATGTTTTGTGTATTATCCACACCGTCCATCCCTTTAGCCAAATCATTTTAGGGCATGAGCTAAAAAAAGAGGCAAATTCAAAGATCAAGTAGACCACACAGCCGTAAACAATGGGAATTGAACTCCTACCATTGAAAGCATCTTGAAGACCCCATAAGTTTTGGATCAAACTGATATTTTTGTTTCCACTTTATTGATGACTGTGTGACCTTATTAATGGGTTGAATGACAAATAAACATCACTATGAGGCCTAGGGGGAACAACTTTCAACCATTGACATTTTAATGATCATTGTTTCCTAAGGTGTGGTCCACTTGAGATTTTGATTTTACTCATTTTTGGGCTCATGCCTTAAAATGTATTTTTTAAAAGGATGGATGGTTTGGATAACTCATATATATCATGGTGAGGCCCACATATTTAAATCAGTAATAACAACGTTTGTAAGGCTCGATTTTCAAAACGTAATTAAAGCGACTTTCAAACAGGTGTAAGTAAGTAATAAAAAGGTAATTCCGTGTATTTACCAGTGTAAATAGAAAATCAAACAAGCCCTTAAGGCTTGAGATGAAAAATAAGACAGATTTAACTAGCAAGTGCACCACACCGAAAAAAGCAGCGGGGGGATTGAACGTCTATCGTTGAAATCTTTTTTGGGGTCATATAAGTTTTGGATCAATATAGAAAAGAAAAAAAAAAATTTCCTCTTCATATAGGTCTTTGTGACTTTATGAATAGAGATTGGATAGAAAAAAACATTATGCTATGCCCTACAAATTGTTTAACGGTGAAAATCATTATCTTCACTATTATCTGTGGTGTGGTTCAGATGATTTTTGAATAAGATTTATTTTTTAGATAATGCTCTAAAATGATCTCTAAAAATAGATGAATAGTATAGATATAATAAATACATCACTTGGGGCCATGTAACTTAGATCTATGTTGAACTTTGAACGGTTCCTACAACTCGGAGCTCGAGGAGCGTCCGTGCTTGTCTTGCACCACACGTACCTACAGCAGTTATATAACTGGTGTGTGGTACACCAGCCAATCTGCTTCACACCGTGATGGACGAATTTTATCCAAGCCATCCATCCCCTTTTACATGTTAAACACCAGCTATATAGTTGGTGTATTGAGGTCAGCAAGTTTTGTGGGTCCCATCATGAGGTATGTGTTATATCGAAGTCGCTCATCCATTTGGTAAGCTTGAGGTAAAGCTTGAGATGAAAAATAAGACCAATTTAACGATCAAGTAGACTACACTACAAAAATCAATAGGAAATTGAACATCTACCATTGAAACCCTTTTGTGGTCACAGAAGTTCCAGGTCTTTTTGACCTTATGAACAGATTGGATGAAAAATAAACCTTATGTTGGGCCCTATGATTATTTTCCTTGCTGCTCTTTGTGGTTGAGCTTTGGATATGATTCATTTTTTGGATTATGTTCTAAAGTTGTCTCGAAAAATTGATGAGCAGTGTGGATATAATAAATACATTATTTTAGGGGCCATATAACTTTGATCTCCTTTGAACCGTCCATACAACTTAGAGCATGACACGTCTCTACACCAGCTATATATATAGCTGGTGTGTGGTACACCAACCAATTAGCTTCCCACTTTAGGGCCTATTTGGCCGGGCGTATCCCATGGGATTAAGAGGGATGGGATGGATTTTAAGGTAATGATAGTGGTGCCAGTGGATTGGTTTAAGATCCATGGGATTGCTATATCATGGGACAAGTTCACTGGGTTTGTTTGGCATGCCCGGCATATCCCAGGATTTTACCTTCCAATCCGTCCAACCAAGGGATGGGATCAATTTTAAGGTAATGATGCTGATGCCGGCGGATTGTTTTAAGATCCATGGGATTGCTTATATCTCGGGACAAGTTCACCGGGTTTGTTTGGCTCATCATGCATATATATCCTGGGATATCATGATCTCATCCTCCTAATACCATGGGATCGGTCTGGCCAAACAGGCCCTTATGGCATGAGCCCAAAAATGAGATATCAAGTGGATCACATCACAAGAAGAGACGGTGATATTGACACCACGGTGTAAATGTTCCTGCACCTATGGTGCTGTTTATTTTACATCTAATATATCCGTAAAATCAAGTAGATTACAAATATCAGCTTGTTCTAAACATGCGTGGCTCATAGGAAATTTTTAATGATGGGACTTCAATCCTCACTGCATGGTCCACTTGAGCCTTGGATCTGCATTATTTTTTAGCTCTTACTTTAAAATGACCTAGCAAGATGGATGGATGGTATTGATAAAACAAATACATTACAGTGGGACCCAAAGAGCCCCCATCCAAGGAAGCGGATTGGTTGGTGTACCACAAACCAGCGACCTAGCTAGTGTTGACGTTAGCAAGTTCTGTGGTCGGAACACGAGGTATGTGTTATATCCAAATCACTCATCTGTAAAACTCTCAAGGCTTCGGCCAAAAAATAAAAAAATATACAAAAATCAAGTGGATCACACGGCAAAAGCAAGGGGGGTTTGAAAGTCTATCATTGAAATCCTTTTAAGGGTCAGTGAAGGTTTTTTCCGCTTCATTCATGTCTTTGTGACCTTGCGAATAGATTGGAGGGAAATAAACGTTATGTTTGGCCCTACAAATGTTTTAACGGTGAAAATCATTATCCCACTGTAATTTGTGGTGTGGTCTATTTGAGATTTAGATATAATTTACTTTTTGGCTCATGCTATAAAATGATTTCTAAAAATAGATGAACGGTGTGGATATAATAAATACATTATTTTGGAGCCCATGTAAGTTTGATCTCCTTTGAACGGTTGGTCCAACTCGGAATGAGGAGCGTAAGTGCTCGTCTTCGCACGACACGTACCACACCAGCTATATCGATGGTGTGTGGTACACCAGCCAATCCGTTTCCCCTGCCCCAAGGGGCATGATGCAATCCATTTCTAATTAATCGCCGATCTTTTCTCGTCATCTGGGCAATCGGGCTGTTGAACCTGTTTTGTTTACCGCTCCACGTTATACCGATAGACCCTGAACATCAACTAAGGGCCTGTTTGGCCGGGCAGATTGGAAGGGATTGGAAGTTAAATCCTGGGATTGGCCCAGCGTGGCAAACAGACTGGGTTATTTGATCCTGGGATATAGCAATCCATGGATATTAAGACAATCCACTGACAACACCATCATTACATTTAAATCCCATCCAGTCCACCCTAATTCGTTCAAATTTACTTGAGACATGTTTGGTTGGAGGGATTGGGAAGGATGGGAAGATTTAATCCCGGGACTGGCCGGGCATGCCAAATAGACACGATATAGCAATCCCATGGATCTTAAGACAATCCACTGACAACACCATCATTACCTTGAAATCCATGTCATCCATCCTAATACCATTCAATCCCTTCCAATCCACCCAGCCAAACGGCCCCTTACTGACCACCTCGCACTCAGAAACTTCAGTATTCTCGGACTCTTGGATTCGTCAGTGACCCTCCACTAACTACCTCGGTGTTGAAAAAGATCTATCGTCCCACACCATGATGTACGTGTTTTATCCACACAATCCATCCATTTTCTAACTCATTTTAGAATACGAGTAAAGAATAAGTCATATCCAAATATACCGTCAGCTACACCTCATGAAACATTGGTGATTAAATGCACCGGTAGGAGCTTTTTGGAGCCATAGAAGTTTTGGATCAAGCTAATATTTATGTTTTACCTTCAGCCGTGTTTGTGTAACCTAATCAATTGGGCCTTACAAAATTTTTAATGGTATGCGTTCAATCACCGCTGTTTCCTATGGCGTAGTCCTCTATATTTGGATTTACCTTATTTTTAGGCTTACGCTCAAAATTAAGCTTGCAAAATGAATGAATAGTATGAATAAAACACACATAATGGAGGGGTTGACATAGCACCGATGGTATACTATGTCGGTATTAGATGAGTCACTAACCAAGTCTATAATTCTTTGACTTTGTGTCGCCATTCAATCTGATGATCTTTTTATTCTATATTGCTAGTCTAAAATTAATTAATTGGTCATGAAAAGTTAAACTGATGTATCGAACATGTGAGAATTTCTAATCCTAGCGAGTTTTGTGCCATGGCCTACCAAGTGGTGGTCCACTTTATGGACAGTCCGGAAAAATAACTGAAATGCATAGATCAACGGATAGTAGGGTGTCCACCATTGTGCAATTGATGGTATCCTTTACTTTCTGGCTATATTTTCGAAAAGGAAAACCAAACCATGGGCCTCTGTTTTAATCATGTTTGGTAGCCAATGCTAAGATCGTTGGGAGAGTTTAGTTGGTGCAACTCATGAATAGAGTGACCAAAACATGTAAGAACTCGATGTAGAGTGCGCCGCGGACACTTGCAAAGATGGTCCAATTGGAGGCAGAAGTAATCTAGACTGTCAAAACCTTAAAATACTTGTAGCTTGCAAACTGAAATGAGTTTTTCAACTTATCATATATGATTTTGGATAGGAGAAGCTACTTAAGCCAACCAACCCACCAGGTTGGGTTGCCCGTGCTGGATTTGTGAGATTCCATTAGATTGACAGTCAAAAATTTATTTTATTTTCACTTTTACTACAAATAGTAAGTTTTAATTGGATCATAACTTTTAATCCTTCGAGTTTTAGGAGACTACCCAACGTGAAAAGGGGTTAGAAAAATTAGGAGAATAACATGGTTAGGCCAAATTAGACACTATTTTTAGCCGAAAACCATGAAGTCTAGTACGAATGATGATCGCCTATAAATAATAAGTTTATTATTTATATTAAGTCACGTTTTTATGGAGCTAATTTGAGTCTAAAACCCTATCTTAATTTTGAAATCATTATTTAAAGGATTTTAATTTCCTTTTTATCATCAATTAATTTATTTTTGAATTTATTAGAAATTATTTCTATTTTATCTCTTGTGGATTCGAAGAAACTCTCTAAGGAATCTAGAGAGCACTGTGGATTTGGAGTAGTTATCCCTAAGAAGACGGTGATCGACCTCATCATGTCTTTCCCAGTGTCAGAATGCAACTTGTGTCTCACACACCACGCTACTTATGAGTGTGCATGGTTGAATATTATATTTTCTCCAAGATTCGCTACAAAGCTCTTATGGTAAGTTTAACCTACAATATGTGTGGGGCCCACCATGATGTGTGCATGACATCCATTTCTCCATCATGTATGCCCCATTTCTCATTGGTGTCCAAATTTCATGCTTATACAAAATTTCGGCAAGTCATGATGCAAGGAAAAGTTAAGAAAGAGGAAACCCATCATTAATTTCCGTGGTCTACCATGTTTTTTTTATGCCATCAATGATTGTAGAGACTGTAGGCATCATTTTACATGGTGTGGCCACCTGAGATTTGGATCAGCCTAATTTATGGATGGAATTGAGAACACAAGGATGAGAACATGATGGATAAATTAAATGCCATGGACACATCATGGTGGACCTTACACATTGTTGTAGGTTAAGCTTAACCTACCCACATGCCCCATTCAAATACTCGTATATGTAATATGCATCTCTTCTTTATATAAGGCAAGGAATTGATTGCATTTTTATCCGTACCCTTAGATTTAGGAGAGCTGCGGCTTTTAAGTTTTACTGAAGGTTAAATGAAAATTTTAATATACATTAGTATCATTTTAAAAACACGTGTTTATAAATGAAGAGCTTGGGATTAATTAGCTAGTCAATGGACGGTTGATTTTATCCACCCCGGTGTGTCCTATCTCTCTTTGCAATTGCATGTAAAATGAATAGTAAGTTTATCCAACAAGGGTTATGTAGGGCTCAATATAATGATTATGTAAAATTCATTCAGACATCCATTGTGCCGCCTCATCTTATAAGATAATAACCTAAACAAGAGTTGGATCTAAAATTCAATGGCCCATAAAAAAGGAAAATGTATGAATTGGTCTCCTACTAATGGAATCAAAATTCAATGGCCCATAAAAAAGGAAAAAGTATGAAATGGTCTCCTACCAATGGAATCTTCCATGTCTTTCCGTGCATGTAGCCGCATCTTCTGTTTCTCTTGTCTCCCTGCATATGTGCTAATTCCCTTAGTTCATAGGTATGGGAAAGATAACCCTTCCTAATTGGTTCGCCTCTATCTCATGCCGTCAAACCACCATTTACTCTAAAAGCTTAAGTTGCTGAACATGTGGCTACTTAGTGAAAGAATAATATATTAGTAAGGTACATTTGTTGCTCTTAACATAGGACCTTCTGCTCTAATACCCCGTTAAACTATCATTTACTCTGAGCTTTTAGAGTAAATGGTTGTTTGACACATGCATGGACCGTAGATAAGAATCAGGCCACATGTGTGCCTTAAATCATTTAGTTGGTACGAAGGGTTCAAAGGATATCAAAGTTATATGGGCCCATAATGATATATTTATTATATCTACACTGTCCATCTATTTTTAGAGATCATTTTAGAGCATAATCCAAAAAATAAATCATATCCAAAGATTATCTGGACCACACATCAAATAACAGCGGAGGTAATGACTTTCACTGTTAATTTATTCATAGGGCCCACCATAACGTTTATTTTTCATCTAAACTATTCATAAGGTCACAAAGACCCGAATGAAGAGGATAACAAATTTTATATTGATCCAAAACTTCTATAACCCCAAAAAAGGTTTCAATGGTAGACGTTCAATCCCCCACTACTTTTTTTTAGTGTGGTACACTAGATAGTTATATCTGTCTTATTTTTCATCTCAAGCCTTAAGACTAGCTCGCCAAATGAATGAAGTGTACGGTTTGAATATAACACATACCTCATTATTAGACCTACCAAACTTGCTGACGTCATTACAGCAGCTATACACTGGTGTGAGCTACACCAGCCAATCCGCTTCCCCGTTTTCTCCCGCAGAGAGAAACCATATGACACCCCTTGGAAGATACACGGACAGCATACTATGACTTCTTACTGCAAGTGGGGTCACTGATCAGTGATCCAGACCATTGGTGCAGTGGGTCAGACCTTAGAAGAACCGTTATCAAAGTTTGTCTAAGATTCGAGAACCTGTTGGCTAATTATCTCCCTTGAGTTGACTGTGGATCGTATATTTATTGGCTACTAATTGATGGTTGGATTATTTAGGCTTGTTTTGGCATCCCTAATAATAAGAGTTTAGGCAAATTATCCCCTTTTAGTTGAACGTGGACCGTATATTTTGAGTGGATCCACGGTGGGGCCAAACTATTCTGAACCATTGAAACCAAGGTCCCACGTGGCAGAAAATGGAAACACGAGTATACTCACATACCCTCGAGTTGAGGATCATTCAATTATGTATTGTGCAATGCTTTGGCCTGTGAGTTCTATAGCTATGGTCTTCGCTTTGAAATGATGGTACACAATGTAGATGGACCCCCCCCAAAAAAAAAAAAAAAAATCCCCTGCTTGAAAGATTCAGTCCATTGAATACTTGGTCTTTTTCCGGTGGATGTGAAACATTGCTTTATTAACTATCTTTTTAATAGATACCAAATTGGAAGGATAAGATTCTTCCATTTAAGATTTGTTGTTGCATGGGCTAGCTAGAATCGTTTCGGTCGTATCAACGGTTGGGATTGCCTAATACAACCTACAAACTGAAAACCCAAGTAGGGGCTACTCATTCCCTGGCAACACACGTGTTGCAAAGGAAGACATTTATATCACAGCCCGTGAATAAAAGTGAAAATACTAAATAAAATGACTGAAATGCTTAAGTCTTTTTAAGTAAATAAGTATAATAAATAATTAACCAAATTTATTTATCTTAAATAAATAACTTAATTACTAAGCTCAATAAATAAATAAATATTACTTTCTTACTGCATCCAAACGAGCCCTTAATGCCCACCATGAAAAACTAAGTCCACGATGGTGATTATTTGTCATCTAGCTTAGGTGAACGAATCCAAAACTTTTGTGGCTGGGAAGTTTTTAACAATGGAAGTTCAATCACCGCTATTTCTTATACTGGGTCCACTTAAGATTTATATCTAGATCAGTTAATGGTTGATGCCCAAAAATGAGCTAAGTAGATAAAATACATATATCATGATTAATGCAAGGAAGGAGTAAGCATTTCAAGTACCGTCTACCTCCAGGACAACCACTTTGAATCCATGGAATTTCTTTCAACATCTTACAGAGATTCCTCAGATACTAAAACTTAATAAATAGTAAAAACAAAAATAAAATAGATTTTCAACCATCGATCTGATGAAATCTTGTAAATTTGGTGTGAGCAACCCGGTGTAGCAGGGTTGGTTGGCTAAAGTAGCTTCTCCTACCCAAAATCATATATGATATGTTGAATAATTCATTTCGATATGCCAGATATCCATGTTTTAAGGTTATGATGATTCAGATCACTTCTATCTCCAATCAAGCATTCTCTAGTAGGGGTGTACACGGGTCGATTCGGTTTAGTTCTGGGTGAAATCGGAATCAAACAGTTCCTAACGATTTTAAGATTTTCGGAACCAGAATCGGACTGTTAGCACCTTAGAACCGAACTATAACTGGACCGTGAAAACAGGTACGATTCTGAATTGGTTCCACGGTTCTGGACTTTTTAAAATCCAGGCCAATTAGTATGAGATGCATTTATATCAACCGTCCATCCACAGACTGCATCACAAGAAACAATGGAGGTAATGTCTCCTATGGTTGAAACCTTCCTAAAGCTCAACATGATGAAAATATTTCATCCACACCATACATAAAGAGGACCCCAACACCTAAGACAGTTAAAGTGCTGAGGGATTAGAAACTAACCCCAAACTCTACAGCATAGACAAACAGACTAACATAATAACAATTGATACAATACAAAAAGAAGCCACAACCTATTTGAGGTCTTCCACAACCAATTCCATCGTAACAGCAACTGATACGATTTCATTTCCATTACTGGTTTGCTATTACTTTTGCCTACGATTGCTAATTCTATAAACATTTGGGACCCACAAGGTTAGAAGCAAGAAGTTTTGTTTGACTGGGTTTTGAAGTCATAATTTATACATTGAGAGTTAGCCAACTGCACTTTCAAAGGATGGCAAATTGATTGGATTGGTTTCCAAGAGAGTATAAAGGAGAAAATAAAATTTTTTTACGGTGTAGCCAGTCTTTGACCCACATGATGGATTGTTTAGATAAATGAGTAGACCATTTGTTTTTTTAGTATGATTAATGTTGACCTCCTTCATTTGCCTAGTCAATAAGGATCATTCAACAAAAGTCATTTTTTAAAAAAGGAATGGCCAACCAGGTGATGGAACTAGTTGATCGATGGTCTAGATTAATGGTTCGGATCCACAATTCGAGTCCATGATTCGGATCCATAGTTTGGATCATGATTCGGTTCATGGGTCCAGTTCGGTTCTTCACATGCCCACTGAACCAGAACGGATTCATGGGTCCATGATTCGGATTCACGGTGCCCCTAAACTAGAACATAATCGTATCCAATGGTCGTTTGATTTTTGGAACTGGAGCCAAACCGGTGTAGTTTAGAACCTGACCAAAGCGAACCATTTGATTGGTTCCGATCCGGCTCCAGGGTCTACCGGTTCGATGTGCACAATCTGCTCTACAACAATGATGGCCCCACTGGCACTGTCAGTACCCAATCCGCATCCGTTCCTAACACGTATCAGGCAATTCTTCGGGCGGGACCCGTGTAAGTCGGCCTCTCGTACATCGAATGCGGCCGTTAACTATCAACCATCCTTATCATAAGAACCTTTGCCCATGTTTCCTATTCTTGGTTCTGGAACATTCACCATGGGCCCACCATAGGAATATCGTGGATCCCTCACACGGATTTCACCCCGTCCTGCGGCCGTTGTATCTCCGGAAATCCTTTACATCTCACGCGTGCGAACCGTGGTAAAACCACCGAGGAATTCGCGTGGTTTCCAAGAACCACGACCGGCTACTTAGAACTAGGTGTTTGCTGGAACACATTCAGACTACTGAAATATGATACGTCAGGACTTTAATATTTCAATCTGTGGTAACCTTTCAATATTCCAAACCGTTTATACGGTGGATATCAACTTAGATAGTCGATAGCTAAAAATAAAATATCTTAAATTAAAATATTTTAACCATTTAAGCATTTAACTCTTTTTATTTGAATATAAACGGTCCATTAACCTTTCATTCCAATCAGAGATATTTTTGCTGATAAACCCCATCCATGATGAGACCCATCATATAAATGGCTAGGATTATTGAAAAGGACCAATCCAACGTCCAAAGGCCCAACCCATCCCATTACAATACATCGGTGTACCACACACCACCGATGTGACTTGTGTGTTGACGTCACCAAGTTCTGTGGGTATCATCATAAGGTATGACTTATATCCAAACCGTCCGTCCACTTGGTAAGATTGTCGTAAGACTTGAGCCTAAAAATAAAACAGATTCAAAACTCAAGTGGACCACACTGTAAAAATCAGTGCAGGATTGAACGCCTGCCATTGAAACCCTTCCGGGGTTCACAGAAATTTTGGATCAGTATGATATTTGGTTTTTATCTTCATCCAGCTCTTTTTGACCTTATGAACAGATTGGATGGAAAGTAAACGTTAGGATGAGCCCTACGAATGTTTTAACGGTAAAATCATTGTTCCTGCTGCTATGTGTGGTGTGGTCAACTTGAGCCTTGGAAATTACTTATTTTTAGGAATCAAGAACTAAAATAATATCCCCAAATGGATGAATGGTGTAGATATGATAAATACATCATCATGGAGCCCATGTAACTTTGATCTCCTTTGAACCGTTGTAGCATCAGCACTCGTATTCGAGCGACACGTACCCAGACCAGATAGATTGCCGATGTTTGGTACCTAGAAATAACACGACAAGAAGGTCCAAATTAGCTTTTGGATATGCCAATAGATTCAGTGGACGTTGAAGAGGAAACGAAACAGAGACGCGGATTTCCTGCGAAAGACTTTCGCAGGAAGTTCCTGCACTGGGATGAAGGTGGGGTCCACCGTGATGTATATGAGAAATCCAACCCGTCCATTCATTTTTCGAGCTCATTTTAGACGTGAGACCAAAAATTAGGAGGATCCAAATCTCAACTGGGCCATAAAAGATAAACAGCGGGGAAAAGAATTCCTACCGTTGAAACCTTTCTAGGCTCCGCGTTGATGTTTATATGCCATCCAAACCGTTTATAAGGTCATTTTTACTAGGATGAAGTGAAAAAACCGAAAACTTAGACCGATACAAAACTTTTGTTGCCATATAAATATTTCAACGGTGAAAACTAAATCCACACTTTTTCATCCCTTGTGGCCCATTTGAGTTTTAGATCCATCCTATTTTTCTCACATGTCCTAAAATAACATAGAAAAACGGATGGACGGGTTGGATTTCCCACAAACATCACAACGGGCCCCACCCGGAATCCTTGCGCAGGAACTTCCTGCGAAAGCCTTTCGTAGGAAATCCGCATCCGGAAAAAGATAGCGGAACCGAAGAACACGTCAGCAAAAGTAGGCCCAATGTTGAAAATCATACCATAACACCACCGAACGGCCAGCTGGTGCCAAATCATCATCTGATTTCCACCGTTGGACCCCAGCCTGGCATACCGTTAGATTCCGTGTGTGCGCGTACAAAACGAAAACACGTGGCCCCAACTCCCACTCATTCCTCATATAAAAGCACTTCCATTTCACTTGTTGCAATTCAAAACGCCTATTTCCTTCACTCCTATTCTCTCTCTCTCTCTCTCTCTCTCTCTCTCTCATGGATACCTTCATCGACCGCTCAGATTTCACCACCAGTGGCCCACATGACAGTTCCTCCCAATCATACACCACTACCCGTCGGGCAGCGTCGGACGAGGAAATATACACCACGGTCGCATCGACCGGACCGAAGAGGCGGGCCGGCCGTACCAAGTTCCGCGAGACACGCCACCCGGTCTACAAGGGCGTGAGGCGCCGGAACTCCGGCAAGTGGGTTTGCGAGGTGCGAGAGCCGAACAAGAAGTCGCGGATATGGCTTGGAACGTTTCCGACACCGGAGATGGCTGCACGGGCTCATGACGTGGCTGCCATGGCTCTCAGAGGCCGCTCCGCCTGCCTCAACTTCGCCGACTCTGCATGGCTCCTGCCCGTGCCGGCATCTACCAATGCAAGAGACATACAGAAGGCTGCTGCAGAAGCTGCGGAAGCTTTCCGTCCTCCATCGCACTCCGAAGCAGTTACTGGCAGCAGCGACTACGCAAGGCCGGAGAATGTGACTGTTCCGCCGGAAGTGGATGTGTTTTACATGGATGAGGAGGCTGGCACGCCGGGGCTGATTGCCAACATGGCGGAGGGATTGCTGCTTTCTCCACCTCCTTATGAGGGAAGTGGGTCCCAGTGGGATGATGATATGGAAGATGATGCTGACGTGTCACTGTGGAGCTACTCTATTTGAGTGTTGCAGGATGTGAGGTACTGTTATACAGTTGACGTGCCGCGTTTTTTGTGTTGGTACGGACGGAGAGTCTCCATCCGATATGTAGATAGTAGATTGTAGCGGACTTACAGTTATTACAGTTGGCAGTTGCAATTATTAGATTTTAGTGAATGATGGGGTTAGACCCCCAATGTATGAAAGAGAAAATAGAGTGTTTTCCGTTAGTTTCTTAAAGTGGAGGCCCACTGTTTCCTTCTTCTTTTGCTTCTGTTGTTATCTTAGGCCCTGTTTGGGCAACTGGATTAGAAGGGATTAGGTGGGATTGCATTCAAAAAAACATCACTATTACCCATGGCAGGGATTGTCCCCTGATTCCATGGGATTAGATTAATGTCTCCATTTTTGGTATTACGGTAATACGAAGTTGAATGATATACCCACCATCATTTGAAATTACAGTAATAACATATGTGTATTATATCTAAACCGTTCATTTGTTTTGTAACCTCATTTTATGGTATGGGCCAAAAATGAGGTAGATCCAAAACTTATGTGGCCCCAAAGAAGTTTTCAACGGTAAGTATTCAATCCCCATTACTTTCAAATAAACGTGGTGAGTCCACTTGAGCTTTAGAATTACGATTTTTGGCCCATACTCTAAAATAATCTCAAAAAATGGGTGGATCCACTGTGGATATAGCCCACACATCGAGTGGGACCTACACAACTTGCTAAAATTGAGTGAAATTGATGGAGACCCAATGTAATTCCATCCATGGTCTAATTCCAAGCTTTGCCAAACATGGAGTGGAATTGGCACGGAACCAGATGAATCCAATCCCACCTAATCCCTTCTAATCCTGTTGCCCAAACAGGGCCTTAGGGGGAAGCGGATTGGCTGGTGTACCACACACCAGCTATATGGCTGCTGAGTCCGGATCCTCTGTTTGCCAAAACCACGACTTTCCCGCTTTTTCCTACCTTTGTTGTATTGTGATTGGTCCGTCTTGCTGTAGGTCCGTCTCAGTCAGCGACGCAAATTCAATGCATTCTACAATCACACAGTCTAATTACATTTCAACAACCACAATTTTTCTGCTCGACGCAAACAGAGGATCCGCATTCATGGCTGCTATATGCTCGTGTCGTGTGAGGACGAGCACTGACGCTCCTCGAGCTCGAGTTGTACTAATGGTTCAAGAGAGATCAAAGTTACATGCCCCATAGTGATGTATTTATTATATTTATACCGTTTATCTATTTTTAGAGATCATTTTAGAGTATTATCCAAACAATGAATCATATTAAAAAATTATTTGGACTACACCACAAATAGCAACAGAGATACTGATTTTCACCGTTAAACAATTGATAGGACCCAACGTAGCATTTATTTTCTATCCAACCTGTTCATAAGGTCACAACAACCTTAATGAATTAAGAGAATAAACAAATTTCATATTAATCCAGAACTTTTGTAACCCACGGAGCTTGCCGACGTCAATACAGCAGCTATATAGCTAATGTAACGCACACCAGCCAATCCACTTCCAATCTTAGGTATGCCAAGCCTTACTCACACGTGCCATAGTGGCATACGTGTAGGAAATCTGGTTCTTTTATCAGGTGGGGGCACACTGGTTAAATAGGCTGTTTCACTCATCAGGTGGGCCGCAGGATCCAAAACAAAGGAACAGCTGAGACTTTTTTGTACCCCTCCCAGCCGTCCATTTTCACACTGGCCCATCTGAGTGAAGTTGCATGACTTTTAAGCCATTAGATTTAAGCGGTCAAGAAATGATCTTGCGCACGCGTTCTATATTGACACGTGCGTTTGCATGTTGACCGACATAGATCACGCACGTGTGGGTTTATCAAATTTGTAGATAAGATATATGAATAGTCTCTTCAACGTGCATAAATTGTTTGGATGCTTTGCGAAAGGATAGTAGGATTGTATCAACCGTCCGATGGATGACCCTCAATAGATAGAGGGCAACTGCCGACGAAGAAAAAGATGTTTTGTCGTCCCTCTGGTCGGCAACCAGTCAAATGAGGAAAGTCCGATAGTCATACAGCTATGATTGTGTGACTGTCGTGGCCTTTTTTTATAACATTAGACAATCCGAAGTGGGGACCACCAAACGTACTGGAGTAAGAGGACACGTTTTTTTTTTTTAAAAAAAAATCAAATTTATGTTTTGAAAGAAAAATTAAAACAAAACTGAAGCGTCTTGGCTGTTGTACCACACACCACCGACCCGGCTGGTGTGGGTACGTGTCGTGCCAAGACGACCGCTAACGCTCCTCGAACTCTGAGTTATACTGACGGTTAAAAGGAGATCAATGGAAAGCGGATTGGCTGGTGTAGCACACACCAGCTATATAGCTGATGTGTTCACGTCAGCAGGTTCTGTGTGTGCCATCATGAAGTATGTGTTATATCCAAACCGTCCATCCATTTTTCGAGCTCGTCGTAAAGTTTGAGACGAAAAATAAGACAGATCTAACGATCAAGTGGACCACAATGCAAAAAGCAATGGAGGATTGAACATATACCATTAAAACCCTTTTGGGGTTCACAGAAGTTTTATGTGAAATTTGTTTTTCCTCTTCATCCAGGTCTTTTTTGACTTTATGAAAAGATTGGATGGAAAATAAATTTTACAATTGGCCTTGGAAATTTTTAACGGTGAAAATCATTATCTCTGCCGCTATTTATGGTGTGGTCCAATTGATCTTTGGATATGATTCATTTTCTGTAGAGCACTTTAAAATGATTTCGAAAATGGGATGAACGGTGTGTATATAATAAATACATCATTGTGGTGCCCACGTAACCTTGATCTCCTTGAGCAGTTCGTACAACCCGAGCTCGAGGAGCATCAGCGCTCGTCTTTGCATCGACACGTACCTAGACAGCGATATAGTGTGTGGTACACCAGCCAATGCTTGCAGATCAAAGTTACATGGGCCCGTAATGAAGTATTTATTATATCCACACTGTTCATCAATTTGGCTTATCATTTTAGGGCATGAGCCCAAAAATAAGTCATATCAAAAGCTTTAGTGAACCACACCGAAAATAACAGTGGGACAATGATTATCACCCATAAAATAGGTAGGACTCACTGTAACATCTATTTTTATACAATCATATCATAAGTTTACGTAGAATTTAACATCTATTTTTTATACAATCATATCATAAGTTTACATAGACATGGATGAGTAGCTAAAACAAATATCATATCCATCTAAAACTTCTATGACCCCAAAAGAGTTTCAACGGTAGATGTTGAATCCCATTGCTTTTTGTAGTATGGTCCACTTGATCTTTGGATCTGTCTTATTTTTCGATTTAAGCCTTATGATGAGCTCACTAAAGGATGGACAGATGGGACCCATAAGATTTGGTAACGTCAACTAGAGTTGGGCACAAACAGACCCAATTCGAACCAAACCGAAGGCCTGGATCAGTGCGGTTCGAGTTAGATCAGTCAGATTCAACCATTCATCTGGAGTGATTCCAATGAATATTTATCACATATATTTATCTTATAAACAGGTTGGATGACAAATAAAGATCACTGGGGCTTATAAATTTTTCAATGCTAGAAATTAATACTTCTACCTTTTCCTGTGGTATGGTCTATTTGAGCTTTGGATATGCATAAATTTTGGATTCAACCACTAAAATGATCTGGAAAAGCGAATGGATGACGTGGATAAACCACATGCATTCATGGTGGGCCCCAACAGAGTTTATTCGGTACGATAAGTGCCCACTGATGCAATGCAATTTCATGCACAGCACATCAATACAACTGGTGTAGATAAGTGTCGTGCAAAGACGAGCGGAGACGCACCTCGAGCTCCGAGTTGTACGAACGGCTCAAATGAGATCAAAATTGCATGGGCCCCACAATGATGTATTTATTATATCCATATCATTTATCCATTTTTCGTGATCATTTTAGAGCATTTGAAAAAAAAAATGAATCATATCTAAAGCTCAAATGGACCATATCGAAAATAGCATCGAGGATAATGATTTTCACCGTTAAAAAATTTGTAGGGCCCACCATAACGTTTATTTTTCATCTAATCTGTTAATAAGGTTAAAAATACATGGATGAAGAGGAAAAACAAATTTCATATTGATCTGAAACTTTCGTGATCTTCAAAAGGGTTTCAATGGTACATGTTCAATCCCCCATTGTTTTTTGCAGTGTGGTCCAACTAATCTTTAGATCTATCTTATTTTTCGGCTCAAGCCTTAAGACAAACTCTACAAATGGATGGACGGTTTGGATATAATATATACCTCATAGTTTGACCCACTGACCCAACTGGATCTGAACCGTACCTAACCCAATCCGACTCGATTTCCCTGACCGATTCCGACTCGGTTCGGGTCAGGCCAATCGTGCATCGGATCGGTTTAAGTCAAATGTCCTGAACTCAGTTCCGGATTGGATCAAGTTCGAGTCAAACCATGTAGATTTCGGACCGAGTCGAGTTGGACCCAATCCAATCTGACTCGGTCCGATGCCCAGCTCTAACGTCAATACACCAGCTAGGTTAATTGTGTGTGTTACACCAGCCAATCCACTTCCAAAAGAAAAGAGGTATAATTAAATGAACTGGAGATCCGCCCACAAGAAACATAAATGAGAATTGATCACAAAAACACCAACCAGTTGTATGGGTTATTTGGTCTGTGGGATTAAATGGTATGGAATTGTATTAGATGGGATTAACATCATTATTGCACAATATTGATTGCATTTATGAAAATATATCATGGTATTTTGGCCATCTAATCCTTATGTTTGGGATAAAATTCTTGGCAGGGAAAATAAACTGGATTAAGCAAAAATTCGTTTGGTGGACCATGGAATTGTAATCAATGAACTAAATTCTCAACAGATGTCGGTCACTTGTACACATATATAATTAGAATATCACGAATAAAAGGGCGTATATGGATGGACGGCATGATTAAAACACATGCATCAATGTGGAACCCACATGTGTACTGAATTTCAAATTAAAAAAAAAAAAAAAAAAAAAAAAAAAAAAAAAACCTACATGGACCAAATGCAATTTCATCCCTTCTCGTCCTCCCCAAACATCAGATGAAATTTGCACGGGACCAAATGCAATTCCATCCTCCCTAATCTCATCTAATACCACGCACAAATGCCATGGATTTTTTCAAATCCGCTTTATCATTGAAAATAATGTATGCTAAGCACAAATTGTTGGGTTTTTCTAAAATAAAAACACAACTAAAAAAATTATTAGTTTTTTTTTTCAAAATAAATATTTTAAAAAAAATAAAAGATATAGCTTTTAGTGATTCTTGGTTGATTGTGAATCATGGTAACTATTGATAAATGAAGTAAATTTTGAATTTAAAATTTCGTTGGAGAGTTGCTATAGATAAAAAGATACCGCGGAGAAATGAAAATTGATTTAATGAAAAGAGACTATAAGTGTCACTTGTTGGTTTATAAAAAATTATCTTTAGGTTCTTTAAAAAAAAAATAATCATCTCTAGTAATCTCTAGAATTAGCCTTAATTAGCTTTAATTGTGAAAACAGGTCACGGTTCCTTATTCACCTCAACAAAATAAGGTCGCGGAATGTAAAAATATGTATTTTATAGACATAGTAAACTCTATATTAAACAATACAATAACAGGTTCAAGGTTTTGAGAAGAAATCATATTAAATGCTTGTCACATCTTGAATAATATACTCATTCTAAGATCCCTAAAATTCCATACAAACTATTGAGGAAGAAGACTAAAGTTTTCATACTTCATACTGTAAGAAGCTATAGACCCGAAGTAGACTTATTGACCCTAAAAGACCCAAGATAAAGTTAAAATCTCATAAATGCATTTTCTTATGATATGCATATACAATAAGATTTATAGATTTGTAGTTGCAAATTCTAATAATACTATCTAAGTAAATATAATTATAGAATTTTAAAACGTCAAGTTCTATGAAAACTTGTTTTCTTCTATATAACTAGAAATGAATCAAAATCTCAAAATTCTACTACCAATAGTAGCATTCAGGTATCTGAATACACCACTAATTCTTATAAAGAGAATATAAAAGCTAGAATGATTAAGAGGATCAAAACAAATACATCTTTTGAACTCGACTTCCACATTCTGCCAAAAATATATATATAGCAAAAAAAAATTATGTTAATATATAATATTAAAAATGATCTTCTAACTCTAAATAATGTCCTTAAATCTTAGGATGTTTTCCTTTTGGAAAGAAGTTCTAAACAATGAGATGGATTTTATAATGTAAAATGAAAAATGAAAACTAGCAAATTTGCTTCTAAGATCAAAATTAATAAGCTATAAATGAATATTAAAAAGTAAATTAATATCATATGGGACCATAAAAATGTCTAAAGAAAAACTAGTTGCTAAAGAATTTAGACAATGAATTGTTGACTTTTTTGACACTTATGCTCCAATGACCAAGATATCGATTATTAGAGTTTTAGTTGCTTTAGCATCCATCTATAAATTAAAAATTCATCAAATAAATATAAAAATAAGTTTTCTAAATGGTGACCTCGATGAAAATGAATATATGGAGAAACCAGGCGGTTTCATAATTTCTAGGCAAGAAAATAAAATGTACAAATTGATCAAATCACTCTATGGATAAATGTGTATTCAAAATTCTCTAGTAATAAAAGAGTAATAATATATATACATATCGATGATATGTTAATCTTTCACACATGTTTAGAAGTAATAAATAACATTAAAAGATTCTTATCGTCGAATTTTGACACAAAGAATAACAGTGAAGTTAATGTGATTGTAAGTAAAGCTAATAAGAAACGCGAATAGTATAATTCTTTATCAACCATGTTATATTGAAAAAAAATATATCTTAAAAAGATTATTCATTATTATGAGAACCTTGTTTATGCTCGTTTTAATTCTAACTTCAAGTTAATAAGAAAAAAAAAAAAAAAAAAAAGCTATAGTATACTTAGAGTATTCTGAGGTGATTGGTAGTCTTATATTTCTCATAATATTTACTTAATTTAATATTATTTTTGCAATAGACAAATTAAGCAGGTTTATAAGTAATTCAAATTTAAATCATTGAAATATTGCTCCAGTGGATTGTTGGATTCCAATTGTAGGCTGGCCAACGCAATTGATAATTGTCAACGGGTATCAATTCATATCAAATATATGCTCCCCAAACGACTCGTTAGATAGTTAAAGAAAACAATTGATTATAGCTTGTACTTTTATAGTCACCCTAGTGTATTTGAAGAGTATAGCAATTAAGTTAAATCACGGACTCTGATGTAGCCAAGTAGACTTGAATATTTCATTCTACTATAGAATATGAATTTATATATAACGTTAGTAATCAATAATAAAGAAGCAGAATGATTGTGAAGCCTGTTATTATAAATATCATTATTGGCAATGCTTTTGTCACATGTCTCTATATACTCTGACAATGAAGCAATACCATCAAAAGCATATAACACGATTTATAATTAGAAATCTAAATACATTAGTCTAAGACAATTTCGTGCATCAATACTTGGTAGTGGTGTTATGACAATTCAATATATACGGTCCATCTAGAAATTAGGAGACCCATTCACCAAGGGACTGGCAAAGAATGTTCATTAGTAAACTAATTTTATAGGCACAGAATGCGGAAAATCCAAACTCAATTAACAAGTTCAATGGGCAAAGTACATCATAAGAAGTGACTATAACAACATTGTACATTTTCTCATCCACCTCATTCTTTATATATATATATATATATATATATATATATATATATATATATATATATATATATATATATATATGCATTTCAAGTGTACTATTATTACAAGGACATTCATAAAGACTTACTTGCATCAGAATTGGAAGTAGAGCCCCTTCTCGATGTTCAAGAATTTTAGCTACTCTCATGAACTCATGAATCTAAGATTAAGCGCAAGGTTATTGATGTGCTACTGATTTTACAACAAATGAAAATTATAAGTGTGTGTTACACATTTGATTGTTTCACATAAAATACTTAACTCAAACTACAAGCACTATGCGTGTGATATATTCGATTCTTTCACATAAAATATATAATTCAAGACTACGATTACTAAGGATTCTGATGTAATGACACATTTTCCTATACACATCTTCCTACATACCTAACCTATGTATTTTAAAAAATAGCGCCATTTTGTTGGATTTTTCTTAAATATACTAAAAAAACTTTAATTTTTTTTTTTGAATTTTTCAAATATAAAAACTGAAAAGAAAATTAAAACATATAATTCATGACTTTCGATGATTCTTGGTGAATCCTTTAATTATGAATCATGGTGATTTTTGATGAACGAATAGATTTTTAAATTCAAGATCTTGGTGAAGAATTGTCATTAATGAAGAAACACCATAGAAATATACCTCCATGAAGAAACCACGTACGTTTTCATGAAAATGACTCTAAGTGTCCCTTATTGGTCTATACAAACCCATCTGTGTCATATTCCAAAAAAATAACCATATCTAGCAATCTCTCGTCTCCATCTTTTTTCACCACTATTATTTTGAGTTATTTTGAAAATTTGTAAAAAATTTATGGGATAAACTGTTAAAAAAAGTTAGGGGTATAATCTATAAAAGTATATTCAAGGTACGGTTTTTCAATTTTGTTAGTCAAAACCCATATTTCTCCAGTTTGGGAAAGAAGACTCGTTATATCTTTAAGTGTGTTATTCCATTTTTATTATCCATTTGTGAAAGTTGAGATGTGTATGAAAGAGGAGAATACAAAGAAAAACACACTTAAAGATAATCTATAGTCAGTCATAAACAAGGAAAAACATTCGTTAATATTGACCACAAGTTATATTAGCGTGTGACTAGTTACAAGGGATCAGTTCTCAATGATTTTTTTGTCCAAATAGCCCCATACTGTGACGTGGTCATGATAGGAGTTGGTCTTTTCCAAACTTAAGATTTTCTTACCTTGAAACCATTTTTTTATTTCTTGGAGGACAAAAATACCCAATTTGCTACAGTTGCCCCTTATACGGCAAGCACTTATCTCAAAAGGAAAAGGTTTTTTTAAAAGGGGACATAGGTCCCCTTAAAAATAAAACTTCAACCTACTTCTTAGTCGATCTGATCCGTTCATTTTAATCAAACAGTCATGGACCTAAATGAAGGTTTTTTCAGTTTTCTATTTGAAGTTCTCTATTTCTCATCACAACTACACTAACATTATTCATTATTTCTGAATTATTTTCTCTTTGGTCCACATGTGATAAGTTGTCCTTAAACTTGAGACGATGACATAAAATTAAAATCCCTTACACGTGGATGAGTTGGATTTGCTTGACGACAACCTAGTGGGCTCACATAAGATATGTATGGGTTCAAAATGTGGAGTCCTTGCTCACAAGGGTCGTTTGGTCATTTCTTTCTTCCTTGGTCTTGTTTATGGGAGGGGAGGATGGTGTTTTTTGTTCCCTTCTTTTTTCCTTCTTCATTCATCCTTCATTAGTTTCATTTATAGTTTTTTTTATTTTTTTTTGGATTTTTTTTATGTGATACGAATGATGTAAGTTTGTAGAAGGGAAGAGGGTGCGGAAAAATACTGTAATAGATGAATTTTTATAATGGAAAGATGTTGTAATGGATGAATTTTGTACTAGAAAAATGTTATAATGCATGAATTTTGCAATTGAATAATGTTGTAATTGATGAATGTGATAAACGTTAGAATAGATTAATGTTATAATGGATGACTGTTAGATGGTGGATCATCGATATTCACTGTGAACCGTTGATATTAAGAGTGGACCACTGATATTCAATGTGGACCACTAATATTAAGAGTGGACCGTTGATATTTATTGTGGACCGCTGGTATTTTTCCCGTAGATCGCAGATATTCACCATGGATCGTCAATCCCACGAAAATGGCTATAACTCATTATATGTCTTATGTGGGTGATATTATACTTGTTAGAAAGATAATTTGATGAAATTTCAAATGACTTTAGAATCATATCATTTGAACACCATTTGATTGCCCAAAATTCATCATTCGCCAATGATCAGGTCCAAATGAGGGTGAGTTATTTGATACTCTAGTAGAGAATGATGCTCACACTTGGAAACGCTCACACTTGGAAACTTTACTCATGGCATACATTAACTCAAACAACACTACTAAAATTGTGTCCCACTGCCGGAAGGTCAGGGTCCCAAAATCAGATTGGTTTAGCAATCCTAACCTCTTATTCTTGGACACTTGTTCATTAAAATAGTACAATTGGATCTTTTCAATTTTTAACCATCCAATTAACACCCCCCAATCAGATAGTTAGAAAATCAAATCTTTGGTTCCCGATGAATCTAAAATGGGATCCATGATTTGAATTAGCTGTATGCCACAGCTCAGCTATGTAATTTCTAAGTGCATGTGTATCATCCGTCACATTCTGCCAGAGTTTCAAAGATTTTCCATGCAAAATAAAATAATTTAAACACTAATTAAAAACGGTTCTCCCACTATATTTACATCATTTTTCATAATTACATGAGGAAAATCAAGGTGGAGAATTGTGTCCAAGCAGAAAGGTATTGCTAGTGAAACAAAAGACGCTTCCTAACAGACTTGGGCAAATTTGGACTTGAACGGGTCACCCTCTTCTTGCTCTTTCTCATGGGGGCTTCGCCGCTATTCTCAGAATTCTTCGCTGCATCTTCTTCATTCGTTGCCTGAACCAGCACTTTGGTCGATCGGTAAAACTCAGTAATGCTTAGCTGAATGCCACTCGATTTTGGAGATCCTGACCTGTCTCCATTTCCAGCTTTGTTTCTTGATTTCTTTCCTTTTGATTTTGATTCCTTCAATTCCTATAGCATTTTCACATATAGAACTAAGAACTTACCGAGAACAGTCCCAATTAGGGAACTTAAATAGTGCCATGCAGATATCAGTATAGTACTTGAAAAGTTAGAGTGGTAAATCAGTTGCTTACGACATCTAAGGCCCTGTTTGATAGGCACCTAAAAATGAGTTCATCCCCATTTAGTTAATAGTAATTATGTAATAGAGATCAAGATCTCTAATACATAATTACTGTTAACTAAAGTAAGACATGTCAACTCCTAGAAACTACTCAGGATGCCTATAAATCTCTAAACAACAGTCAGTCTTGCCACCACAAATAAGATGCAGCAAGAAATGTAATTTTAGTACATAATAACCATATGCTTTCGATGTCGCACATCGTGATGAAATCTCACATTTAATCTCTTAAACAAATTATAATGTCATCGTTCCAAACTCCAAAGATATGTATAGTTTCCTCTAGCTTGAGTCCATAAAAATTGTGAGAAATGGCATGTGGTCCAGACCATATTGACCTGATGGATCCCACCATGGCTGGGGGTGCTCAAAAAATCTCCCAGATGTGACAATGCTACCTTGGCCCACAACCACACAGAGTAGTCATGAAAATATAAAGCAATGGTCTATGGTCAACAGAAAAATGGCCAACAATTGGATGGACAGGATCTTATATGGGAGGTTTCTAGTCATGGTCCTCACAGTGGGGACCATCATATCAATCGCCTGGATCACTAAATAACGGTCCCACTTGCATGGACTGCCGGTCTGACAACACTGTAAGCTTGTACCAAGGACAATATAACAAACTGGAAGTATCCCAGCCTTGTTCACAGTCAGCCTATCACCAACAGAGAGCATATGACTTACCTTCTCCAGCAAAAATCTGTCTACTTCTTTGGGAAATGCAGCCTGCACCAGCTCCATATTTTCGTCGGTCAACAGGAACCAGCATCCATCATCAACAAGAATCTCTGGGACATCTGGCTCATCTAATACATCAGCAGACTCCATCACTCCCAAGGGCTCACTCTGGTGGGAATCGGACTCTTCATTTGGGATTGTATAGGTAACATTACCCATACTAGGAATAGCTCTCTTCCATTTTACCAAGTAAAATTGGTGACCATATCTTATTTTCACTCGCTGAATTGAATGAAACTCATATTGATCACAGAGCAACAGACCATCCTTGGGTTTGGAAGCCATCTCTCTTAAGAAAATGGTGGACAGCATTGGAAGCATCCTTTGCCTTATATATGATGGTTCCCAGTGCTGGTGATATGCTAAGAAGTCAACAAGAGCTTCAATTCTGGGGCTTCCCCAAAAAAGAGGCAGGCCATCATTTTCTGCAGAATGTGATGATGATGGTTTAGCATTTGGTGGCAACACAGCCAAGAAAATTGGTGCAACCATCTTATAAACTTCAAACATATTCAAAAAGGAATTCCATCACTTTTTTATTTACGAAATGACAAAATTTGGAAGTATTTTTTTGTATGCAGACAGATTACTAGCATCGTAAATAACCAAACCCTTTGAAAAAAGAAATACAGGATTGCTAAATACACAATATCAGATGGTTTTGCTTCGAAACGAAGAGCTCATTTGGCACCCTTTAAAGGAAAACATGTGGTGTTAGACAACTGCTTACCAGTGGTTATTACAGCCAGTGTTCAAAATATCGGTATAGTGTTACATATCGCTTCCTTGGGATATAGATACATATCGGTTATCGCACAGGATATATCGTTTGTATCAGGTAATTTATCACACTTTTTGGGAAACATGGGGAAACATTGGGAAAATGGTTGAATTTTTCAATGAAACTTCAGGGATTGTTAAAAAAGAACTTAATACACATTTTTAAATCATAACATCTCAAAACAGATGTGCACATAATAGGTTATGTGTTGTCTGACTGAACTAATGCAATTATATTCAAATTGAATGCATAACATTTAGAGTGTATGGGATGATCATTTCATAAAACACTCTTAAATACTTCGAAATTAGTCTCAATTGACAACTGGTTGAAGGGAAATTTCATATATATACATATATATATATATATATATATATAAAATTAAAAATGATATTTATTTTCCAAAAATTGAAAAGGACTTGACAAATCAATAGATCAACTCTCATACATGCCTGATTTCATGTTTGAAGTGCAATATTGCAAGCAATTTGGGAGAAATTGGGGAAAATTTCCCAAATTAGACCACCTACACTCAAATTTCGAAATTAGAGTGTATGTGATGATTATTTCTTCAAATACTCTAAAATACTTCGAAATTAGTTTCAATCGACAGCTGGTTGAAGGAAATTTTCGAAAAAAAAAAAAAAAAAACATTGAGAACATGAAAAACCAATGGATATCAAAATCAAAGCTCCAACTTCATGATTTTCATGCAAAACATGAAGAACCAATGGATTTGTAACCATTTGATACTAATTTAACTTAATTTCAACAAAAAATGGAAATTAAAAATGCTCACTAGATCGAACATGGGGGATAATATCAGCACTACCTGTGTGTTTCGTATCGCACAAGTGGGATACAAGATATATCATGGGATATATCGGCCGATATTGTCGATATTTAAAACATTGATTACAGCCACATAAGCATTTTGTCCAAAATCTAACCAAAATATCATGACAAGGATCTCTATCAAAAAGGCTTCAAAATTACCAAGAAAATGGAATGAAGATTAGCAAGGCAAGAAACAAAACATTAACATGGCTGTTATAACAACAGCCCATCAGTTGTCTAACAACACATTTTGTCCTTGAGGGCTCCAAACAGCCCAGATGACTGGAATGTACCGAATGGTCTTGCCATTTTAATCACCCCCCACGTCTTTAAGCATGAAATGGGTGTTTAACATAAAAGCATTCCCAATTTTAACAAAGGAATTGAGAGATCTTAATTTTTTAAGAGCAAAATGAATAACAACTTTGCATTTTATGAAAAGCAAATAATCATGCAAATTACCAGACCATGTCAATATATGTTCTTTAATAATAGGACAGTTTGTCTGTTTAGTAATAGGGCTGTCAATGGGGGCAGGGCCTGGGTACTTCTCAGCCTGGATTTTGAACTGTTTCAGGCTGGGCCGTCAGGCCGGGCCTATTCAAAATTCTGATTTTTCAGGCCCAAGCCCGGCCCATTGACACCTCTATTTAGCAAAGTGAGGAATTATATGATCCTCAACCCTAGGATATCCATAGTACCCTCAGGTTTTCAGTAAGCAAAAGAGGGTACCATGGTTCAGTCATCTAGATTGTTCGTTTGATGCAATTTGCACACCATGGCCCAGATAGGAAGATCCAGGCCACCAATCTTGGGTATGAATGGAGTATTACACAAAATGATTGAACCCTTTCAAAGGTAAAGTCAAATTTGAACTGCTGCCATATTTCTCTCCTTAACCATCCACAAATTGAAAGGTCAGAATTATTCTCATACAAACTGAAAACCCAAGTAAATTGTGCATACCCTCAGGTCAAGTATCCTATAATTCCTTTAATGAATACCATCGGGGAATTCCCATCACATCGAATTGCTGTTTTGAATCAGAAACATACCACTGAAACTCCAGTGGTTCTCGCTTAAATACATTTCAATGATCTCATCATTTGGAAAATTCTGTTCAGCTGCAATCTTTTTGCAAATCTTAATTTGCCAATTTTCATGTCTCTTAAGTTGTTTGCTTCTTCGGTCCTGCCACTCAATGCCAATGAACTCTTCTGGTTAAGCAAATGGATAAGAAACTGGATACAGCCACAACTGGTTGACATGTCACTTATTTCCATAATGACTGAGAAGTGAACAAAAGCAGTTCAATAAAAACTTGAATTATATATGAAGTCTCGGAAAGCTCACATACACCTCGATATGTGCCAACCCAGCACGTGCTGGACACAAAATACATGCATCAGGTTGGCCCCACCATTTAATAGTCTAATAGATGACCTGGCCCCAAGATCAAGCCATTCCAACAGGCAGTCAGGCCACGTGTATATTGAATGGACCATGATAATTTTTCCTCAACCGTCCATTGTTTTTTTAAATGTGGTCTACCTCATGAGTTGACTGGCCTGATTTGGCCACAACATCAACATGGACGGGCCCACCTGATGCATGTATGGATTTGCAAATGCGGCCATTATATTGGCATGTGTGCAGAGGTGAATGTGGCTCAGAAAAGCTCTTATGGAACAGCAAAACTGAACTAAAGATGTACCTTGTCACAGATGAAGCACTCACATTTGAACCCCGCTGGCTTTTGCATGCACTTTTTATAACCGTAAACATTGCAATGCGTGCAAGCATCCTTGAGATGAGCTCTCTTACTGCCTGGATGTCCACAATGTGAACAGTGAGGAGATCTGGTCTTTGCTGACTCATCACCAGTGGCTATATTGCAATCCACTACAGCTTTGGGACTACCCCGAAGCAACAGAAAATCCCCTTTCCCTACTTCACATAACCTGTGCAGGTATAAAATTTCTGACGCCTTAGCAGTTAAATGAAATTAAGCTGACAACTATTCTCAGCCACAGAGCATGAGACTCTCTTTTAAAGAGGAATTATATGATCCCCAACACAATGATACACATTGCATCCCAAGGGCTTGAATGTGTACATGGCAATCCAGACCACTGCACTGATCTGATGGGTGCAAATATTCATTCACCATCCACCATAATCTTCCAGATAAGAAGATGCTAGCCATGCAATCTTGGATTCTTGAGCATTTTCTCCATCGAATGTGGATAGTTGCTGTGTTCTGTTTTTAATTGTCTATGTGCATCACTGATCAAAGATTTAGGAATGTCCCTTCGGAGATCCTTGAAATAGATAGATAACTACAGGCTTGAGATGATATAATTCCTCTCTTACACAATGGATACTGCCACATCTAGCCATCCAAAAACAAACCTATTCAAAATCTCATCCTCAGGGAATAACTGGACAAAGCGAAGAGCAGTATCAACCCCAATCCCTGGCACTCCTTGCAAATCATGGTCATTCCCGACCAAAAGAGAAATGGCTACCAACTGTTTCCGCTTCAAACCAAGACCAGCTTCAATTTCTGACATGTGGTAGCACTCAAATGGTTCCTGCATAAAATGTGATCGTCATGCTTGCAAGGCAGGTGAAAAACCCAATTGAATAGCAATTCAATCAGTACTCTTTTTTTTTTTTTTTTTCTTTTTTTGAAAGCTCAATTCAATTAGTACACAACCATCAGGATGAAAAAGGGGGCAAAGGTGAATTCCTCTACAAATATTGAAAATTTGGAGAAGGATTTAGGCTCTAAACTAAAGCAAGGAAGCTTCACAATCATAACAATATCAAAAGAGGCCAAATCTCTGTCATAACTTCAGATAATGCAGTAGCAGGCAAGACTCTGTGATCGACAATTTTCAATATTATTACGTTCCTACCTTTCAAATATATATATATATATATACAGAGAGAGAGAGAGAGAGAGGAATGCTCACCTGCGCACCTTCTTACATGCGCACCTTTGCACATGTGTCATGGACACAGAATCTGAACAGTCCATGTGATGCGGCACCCCTTGAAACCTTTTGGGCCCAACTTTCAGCCTGATACAAAACTCTGGTGGGCCATGGAAAAAGGAAACAGTTTCCTCCCTTGATTTGCATTTCTCTTTGCTATGGCCCACACTAGAGTTTTGAATCCGGTTGAAAGTTGGGCCCATAGGGTTTCAAGGGGTGCCGCATCCCGTGGACCGTTCAGATTCTGTGCCCATGACACATGTGCAAAGGACACAGGTGCGCACGTGAGGTGTGCAGGTGAGCATTCCTCCCTTTTATTCTTTTAATTCATTCATTCCTTGTATAGGGACACACTTATCATCCTCATCATTTGCTTTGCAGTATCTCTTGCAGTTACTGCATTGTAGTATATAATTGAGCTTTTCTTCTTAATCATCTTTTTTTTTTTTTTTTTGGTCTTTTGCAAGATGTTATATTATTGACATTAATCACGAATGAGAAAACATATTTTTAGAAGAGACAAGAAAATATTTTTGATGATATCTGACAAAGAAGGGTTCCATGCAGCAACAAAAGCTAACTCTTGAGAGACAACATCTCTACACAAATCTTAGAAGGGCTCCTATCATCTTCTTCACTGTTTTACCTTTTGCAAAAAGGTTTGTTCTGATGCTGAAAATTCTTTCCTTTGTAACCTCTTCCTCATCCATTTTCTATCTCCAGTCAGTCCATTTCTTCTCATGGTCACATGCATGGCATACCCAAGGGAAGGAGGAAAAACACAGAACTGATCACAACCCAATTTTATATGTGCTTTGTGTGTGTGTGTGTGTGTGTGTGTGTGTGTGTGTGTGAATTCGTGTACGCTGCATGGGTGTCTAAGTGAGGGCAGGTGGGAGATTTGGGTGGATGTGTCTAATTCAAGGTATTCAAAATCGGTTACGTAACGGCCGTAATGGTAACGGTCATAACCATGGTGTGTCGTAAAGGCCGTTACGTAAAGGTAACGGTGGCAACCGTTACATGTTATAGGGTCGTAACGGCCGTGACAGCCGTTATGGAAAAAAATGACTCGTAATTGCCGTTAACGGCATGTTACGTCCCCTATAAAGGCCATAACAACCCCGTAATTGTCCGTTATGGGGCAAATACAGGCTTTCCATACTTTTTAATCAACATTACGGGGCAAAGACATGTTTTTCGTTATTTTATTTTTTTAATAAAAAAAGAGATCGTAACGGCCGTTACGGGTGGCCGTTACAGCCACCGCTACCATTACAGAACACCTTAGTCATAACCGTACGGTCATTACAGGAAAAAAACAGGCCGTAACGGTCCTTTAACAGCTTTTTCAAAAAAAAAAAAAAAAAAATCGTAACGGCCGATATGGGGGCCATAATGGCCTGTATTACAACAGTAACGGTGGTGGCCATTACGGCCACCATTACCGTTATGGAACACCTTGGTCTAATCTTATATTGATCATGTAAATCCGAGATTTCCCTGATGGAGGTCCATGGTTTAAAATAGTGATTTCAGTCCCCAACTCAGCCAAGACCACAACCACGTATACACTCCATTTTCCAAAAAAGTTTACATGTTTGACACAGGTGTTGGACGCATGATGCAGGGAAGAGCATGAAAAAATAAGAGAAAGATCACCGTCTTCGTCAAGTGATTAAAATCCACAACGAGAGTTCTTGAGCCCACAAGAAAAGAAAGAAAGAAATTTTGGGTATTTTATTGTATAATGTGTGTATGATATCTCGATTACACCACTAATAAAGAAAACCCAAAACCTAATTTGAAATTATCCAAAATAGCAAAACTCTTCTAAAGCCTAATTTCCTAAACCGTTTAGAAGTTACCCTAAATAGCAAAACTCTTCTAAAGCCTAATTTGCCAAAAACAGAAACGTCCAGATAAACCTTACAGAAGCATTCTTAGCATTATTACAAGCAATTTCTAAACAAGACATAAATCCTAAAACTCTAAAAATAAGAAGATAGGACAAAAATAGAAACTACTAAAAATAGCATTTTTTTTTCTTCTAAAATCGCAATTTTGAACCAGAAGTGTGAGTTTTCCAGTGAAACGAAGGTGTGCGACCTGCTATGCAAGTCGGTTGACCCAAAACCATTATTACATAAAGATCGATAGGTTGTGCATTTTGTGACGATGCCTAGATCAAAATTACGGCTCTTTTACGGTTAAAAGTTCGAATGCCAGTTTTGCCATATCCGGAATGAATTTCTCTGAACCGGACATGCCTAGGACCTAGTTTCGTCATGCCCTACTAGGACTGGGTCCAGTTCTAACGAATTACTCCCATTTTCGTTTGGGCTTCTTTTAATCCAGCAGTGCTAAGAATACATCTGTGGCATGTCCTACATCAATGCATGTTGACGCTTCTATGAGGAAGAACCTTAAATATCATTTTTGTTCTTGTATTTTCTTAGTGCTTACTCTTCTGACAATTCTTAGTAGCTGCGACAAGGCTATGATAACGACAATGATGATGACTTCTACTGTCTATCTAGTTATGTAGGTACATATTTGCTAACCCTTATCATTGTTGTCATGTGTGGTTGCATATGCGAATATGTGATCACATATGCCATTTTTTCAAAAGGATGATATAATGTGATGGCATACTTTTTGGTGTGATAAATATGTGACTATATATGTGAGTATGCAATGGCATACTCCATATGCGATTGCATGTAGGTCCCTACGGTAAAAAATATAAAATAAAATAAATAAATAAGACCGTTGAATCCATGTATCCAAACATCATATATGTGTATAGTAGCCTATGTTAGTATGTTTATTTTAGTCAATAAGTTGAAACTTATTTTTTTATAAATTGTAAATTGTATTTGTAAATTAAGTTGTAACTTGTAACTTACAATTTGTTAAAGTTATCAATTTATCATTTATGAATAAAATTTCTATATTCAAAGTTTTTAATAAGTAATTCTCTCTTAACGTAACTTGTTGATTGTTTTGTTAAATTTTATGCAAATATAATATAAGTAATTAAATATATAACTTAACTTATTGATGGTCTAATAGTCTCAAACACTCAAACTACAATGAAATACGTAAAAGAACCCAATTCAATCACTTGTCATAATTAGGCATAGTTTTTCCTAATTTTTTAGATTTTTTTTTAAACTCTAAAAATAATATGATCCATTTAACCTATCTAGTAATTTTGCTAACTTACATATTGCCTCATCTCTTATATCCAACCAACCTTGGGACACCATACTACCTTCTCCCCTAAACTTCCAAGGCGTTCACATACACCTACTACTCTATTAGGGAAGTCCATCACCAAATCAGCAAATGGAACCTTGAAAGGAGTCTCCCAACCTCTTTTGTTCAATATTTTTCCTAGTGCCAACCTATTTTGTTCTTTCCTCTCCTTAGGTTCGCATTTGCAAATCCAATATTTTGTTCTAATCTATGGCAAGTCAAATATATTATTTGGGTGCTCAAATATAGATCTGAATCACTATGCAACTAATCTAATTGCAAACCAAATCATTTGCATTCTTGTGTTTGTAAATCTCTTATCCCTTTAATCATACCACCTTTGCTTTTGTTCATACATAGTCTAAAAGGAATGAAAAAGAAACTGTATCATTCATCAATTCATAGTAGCTTTGATGTTGTTTCCCATACAAACATAGGGAGGCCAACTAGGTGGTGAATGTGCTAGCTAGTTAAGAGGGTAGTGATGAATATCTAGATGGAGTGGAACAGGTATTCAATGACAGTAACGGTGGCCTTAACCAATACGATACGGGCCATAACAGCCGTTATAGACAATTAAAAAAAAAAAAAAAAAACTGTATCGGCCCCATAACGGGCTGTTATGGGCCATTTTTTCCATAACGGTCGTTATGGCCCCATAACGCATAACAGTTCCCACCATTATCTGTTATGTAACCGTTTTTAATACCTTGGAGTGGAAGCTTTCCAAGATTAGGCTATTTCATGCAGTCCGGCACCATTATTAACATATCATTCAAGCTTTTTTATATGGCATTTTAGGACTATAGATAATTTGTTATTACTTGTTTCTTACTGTCCAACAGTGCATTAAAAGTTGGAGAACTCAAGGGATAGTGAAGCAAAATAAAAAACAGATCAAATCCAACATGTAGAAGCAAAATGAATCTTCTGAAATACCAATACTTACCTTGGAGTTGGATCGTAGGCATTTTATCACACATTTGGCCCCATACAGGAAAGCATCACTATCGGCTGTGATGCAAGCATCCACATGACCTTCACTATTTAACTGTGCGCAAAGTGCTTCTGCCTCACACCTTGCTCTTAAAATCGGCATCCCCAAGAGTTCAAGCAGCTCCTATCATTTGTAGACACCATTGTGTAATTAGGCCAACTTCCAACCATATTGCAGAGAAAATGAACAAGAAAAATAGTTATCTGGCCCCACATACAACCAATTCAAATTCTTTCCTATGAGAAATAATAACTAATAAACCCTCTCCACAGAAGTTAAAGAAACATTGGTGACCCAAACACTACAATCTCGTCAGAAAAAAAAAAAAAAACAATGTGGACCCATAATGTCAGCATGCCTAAGGGCAGGGATATACAAAGGACTGGAAACCCATTGGATTGAGAAACTGTCTCAATTCACGTGTGTTCATACCAGCCGGTTTATGATCGGGGCAATGTGGTTGATGGGTGGACATCAAATGACAGCCACTCATACCATCTTACATACCATGATGAATAGGTATCGAAAGAGATGGAATATTTGAAATTTCTATTATCAATAAGAAACAGTGAGGTGATTTGCAGGATGATTTTTTCTATCAGCACTTGTGCAAGGATGCATTGAAAGACAGTTTGCCACAAGCATGCCAACACAGCATAGCTATGCAAATCCAGGCCATTCAGCAAGTAGGCCCCGCCATTAACATACCCAAGCCGAAAATTCAGACCAGTATACTCATCAGGTTTATATTGAACGTACACATGCGAGCAGCATGGCCCACCAGATGAGTGAACCAAACTGAATTGAGCTGGTTAGAACCACCAGATGAGTGGACCAACTTGCAGCACATGCATGGAAAATCTAATTATACAGAATCAATACCAATCCCACGGTGCAGCACAGGAACGTTTCAGCTGTCGAACGGAATGCAATTCAAATGTCCATGTTGGGATCCAGAATACTTACTACGCACTCCTGAATGCATCTCGTAAAGGCTCGATTCCTTTCAATAGGAACTCCCTCCTCGGCCACAGGCAGACCAGAGAGGTCAATGCCCGTGGCCTGCAGAAACCGCGCGATCCTGGCCTGCGCCTTCAACCGCGACGGGACCCCATCCAGGACAAACACCGGAAACACCCCAAGCTGAAACAATCATTTTCCATTTTCTTTTAAAAACAACATGTCCAAGAAATCAAAACAAACAGAGAGAGATAGAGAGAGAGAGAGAGAGAGAGAGAGAGAGAGAGAGAGAGAGAGAGAGAGACCTTGGAGAAGAGATTGATAGTTCTGAAGAAGGCGATTCTAAGATGGGGATTTCTGGCAGTTCCTCTCTTCTTGATAGCGGTTTCATGTTGGACGGTCCAGAAAGAGAGATCGACGGCCACTTTCTTATCTCTCAGGAAATCAAAATCCTCTGTTCGGGCGTAGGGTTTTAGCAAATCCCAGAAATGTCCTCCCACCCCCATCCAGGTTTTCTAAATATCTTTACATGAATATATCTAAATAGGTATTTGCTAGCGTACGCCGAGAGGAACACTCAAGCCATTTCCTTGCATCTTTCTTACCAGTAGTTAAGGAGGAAGAAGAAGATCGTTTTTGTTTTTCTCCCCTATTTTCCTTCTCTGTGTTTTTCTCTCTGATTCTAACAGCGTGTGCAGTTTTTTGGGGGGCGCGGCTTCGGTGGATGCCCGGATCCACCGAGGTGGGTGGGACCCCTGACTGTGGGGCCCACCGTGATGTATCTGACTACATCCACGCCGTCCATCCGTATTAAAAGCTCATTTCAGGGCATGATCCAACTAATGAAGCAGATCCAAATCTCAGATGGACCATAGTGCAGGAAACAGTGATAATTGACCATTAAAAGCTTCTCGCGGGCAACGAAAGCTTTGAATTAAGATGATATTTATGTGGTTTCTTCGTCTAGGTCTTTGTGACCTTATCAACAGGTTGGATGGCAAATTAACATTCTGGTGGAATCCATGAAGTTTTTAATGGTGGGGATTTAATAAGACTATTTCCTGTGGTGTGGTCCACCAAGAATTGGATCGGCTTCATTTTTAAATTGAACCATAAAATGTTCTTTGAAAATGTTTGGACGGTGTGGATTTAAGTCACATACATCACTTTGCGCCCCACAGTCAGTGATGCCGGGGATCCACCCAAGCCGCACCCCTTTTTGTCGGAGGCGGAGGTACCGTAAGTTCCGAGAAAATTACCACTGTAGACTCTACCTTTTATCCAGCGTCTTTTATGAAAAATACAAAAATTATCTTCCCAAATTAGACCTTGTAGTACGGATAGAGCATTTGAGGACGAAAATACCCCTGCTTACGCTACCTACAGCTACGGTTAGGCCTACGGAAACGAATAGTCACTTTTAAAAGAGGGTATTTTCGTCCTCAAATATTCAGTCCGTACGTGCAAGGTCTAAGTTGAGAAGGTAAGTTTTGGATTCTTTATAAAAGATGCTGGAGAAAAGGTGGGGTCTACAGTAGTAATTTTTTCGTAAGTTCCTGTAGCATGAAGCTGTGTGGAGCCCACAGACATGCCGGTGACAAATCCACTCCGTCCATCAGTTTTTAGAGACGACGATATGAGAGGATTATAAAAATTAGGTTGAGATAAAAAATTCACGCAGGCCATGCCATATGAAACAGCAGGGATTGAATGCTCACCACTGGAAACTTTTTAGCACCACAGAAGTTTTGCATCAGGATAATATTTGTGCCTAAATTTTATTAGTGATAATAACCTTATAAACGGTTTGGATGGCATATAAGCATCGTGGTTGGCTCAGGAACATTTCAATGGTGAATGTTTCCATTTCTACTGTTTCTACTGTTTCTTTTGGTGTATCCCACGTGGGTGATGGATCCATGACTGTGAGGCTCATATTCATGTATTTGTCCGCGCCATCCATCCATTCGGACAGCTCATTTTAAGGCATGAACCCAAAAATAAAGCAAAACAAAATCTTAGGTGGACCACAATACAGAAAACAGTGGCGACTGAATGCTTCCTTAGACTACAAAAGATCCCTTCATTGGGGTTTTTATGACCTTATCAAAAGGTTGGATGGAAAATAAACAGTATAATAGACTCTCAGAAAATTTTAATAACCGGTATTTAATCACCACTATTTCCTGTGGTGTGGTCCATCTAAGATTTGGATCTGCTCCCAAAAAAATAATTAACACCTGCCTTAAAGTGACTTGGCAAAACAGATGGACAGTGTGGATATAAGACAATACATCAAGGTGAGCCCTATAGTCAGGGAACCACTCACCTGCGATCAGATGAAGCCGCGTCCAACCCAACGGGGGTTATGTTAATCTTTGCACGGCCAAAATTGGCCCGAGGTCAAAGGTGAGGCTAGGATGAAATAGTCAAGAACGCCCATCTCACCTAGAGGAATCTTTGAACCATCTCCACATACAGCCTTTTCACTGGTCCATAGTTTGGCAAGGAAATTCATAGACCCGAATTTCAGGTAATTTAGGTTGGAAATGGCCTGTAACAAAGAGTTATAAGGATCATACGACATGATGTAAATCACAAGTGATTTAAGGGTCTTTTGGATGCCAAATAACTTTTTTTAAGTTGTAACTTAACAGATGAAAATCACTTTCCCATGTAAGTCATTTACTTGCTATGTGTTCGGATGTAAGTGGTTAACAATTTAAACATTGCTTCTTCTTCTTTTTAAAGGGGGAGATTAACTTTTAAAGTGTTTACAGCTAAGAAAGTGAGTATTCACGGCAAACAGAGGTTAGAGTAGAAAGCTATTCTAAAATCTTCAAATTACATTAAAAAAAAAAATCTTGACAGAAGATGTGCTATTGGGTTGAATCCATTTAGATACATTTTTGAGTGAATACTTAGGTTGAACCAATTATCATCTTGTTCATAAAAATGGGCCCACAGGTTTCGAATATCTATAATGTGGAGCAACAATTTCACATAAACAAAAAGAAAGATAACTAACAAGTGTCAATGGATGAGAGATTAATCAATACGCACAAACAAGTACCACTGGCTCATTAAATGCCAAATACATTCAATTTTTATATCATATGCATCATATTATCTTCTTCTTAGCTTCCAAAATCAAGCTGATTTAAAATTTTAAGTGGGTCATATCATAGGAACATACATGATGGGTGGTTTAGATTACTGTGTCCATCACAATGGAACTCATAAAATTTCTAAGAAAGCATCCATCAACTAATTTGTTTGAAGCCTTAAGGGCTTGTTTGGCCGGGCAGATTGGATGGGATTGGAAGATAAATCCCGGGATTGGCCAGGCGTGCCAAACAAACACGAGATCGTGATACTGGGATATAGCAATCCCATGGATCTTAAGACAATCCACTGACATCACCATCATTACCTTTAAATCCCATCCAATCCACTTTAATCCCTTCAAAATTGCCTGGGACGTGTTTGGTTCGAGGGATTGAAAGGGATTGGAAGGTTTAATCCCGGGATTGGCCGGGCGTGCGAATATAGCAATCCCATAGATCTTGCACCAATCCATTGACGCAGATATCATTACCTTGAAATCCATGCAATCCACTCTAATACCATCCAATCTGCCCGGCCAAACAAGCCCTAAGAGGGCATCACATAGCATATAATGGACGAATCAGAACTCGTGTACATTATCATGGACACCAAATCTGTGTGCATGTCTAGCGACCATTGCACACTGCTTGAGTATCAGAAAGAAGAAAAGAGAACTTTAATACTTTTGGAAAGTGTGTTGGATGATACGTTAGGGCTATGCCCTAGAAAACCAATATTGGTTACTCCTTGACTTTAATTGTATACATGGATTACTTATTTATTTGTTGGCTTATTTAATGTTTATGAACATGTTTATCAATATTGCAAGTTCATGAGGTTTACCTCTATGTCATTAGGCACTCTTGAGATTGGACACAATATCCCTTAAGGCCCATTTGGCCGGGCAGATTGGAAGGGATTGGAAGTTAAATCCCAGGAAGTTAAATTCCGGGATTAGCCGGGCGTGCCAAACAGACTGGGTGATCTGATCCCGAGATATAGCAATCCCATGGATCTTAAGACAATCCACTAACAACACCATCATTACCTTTAAATCCCATCCAATCCACCCTAATCCGTTCAAATTTGCTTGAGACATGTTTGGCTCAAGGGATGGGAAGGTTTAATCCCGGGATTGGCCGGGCATGCCAAACAGACTCGATATAGCAATCCCAGGATATAGCAATCCCATGGATCTTAAGACAATCCACTAACAACACCATCATTGCCTTGAAATCCATGCCATCCACCCTAATACTATTCAATCCCTTCCAATCCACCCATCCAAACGGGCCCTTAGGTGAGAGTTGTGGTCCATAGATCTCAGTACCTTGGTTACGACTATATAGGTTCTAGAACAAACCTATGGTATTCATATGATTGGTCATTTTATTTGAGGGGACCAACTTAGTGTCAAGATCAACATTCTCCACCATCAAGCTCAACTTATTGTCATGTGCCTTTGCCTTATGTCGTCGTGCTTTTCTCATTTTATGAGGTTAGTGCGTAGTCGTTGAAAGTGAGTATGGTTGGCTAATTTCATCAGGGTTGTCAAAATATCTATGATTCAACATGGGGATCCAATTAGTCTACTCGGGGCATTAGTATTGGGTTGATCTCATGATTTAAACAATCCATTAAATATTTTAATAGATAAGAAACACTTTTATAGTTTATGATAGTTAATCGTAGGTTTTCACCAACTAACTTTGAGTTTTAACTATTAATTTATTTTAAACTATACTTAATGGGCATCCAATAGCTAAGATCTTTTAATTTCACTTATCAGAGTGGAATGGAAATGCCCAAGGATGATAACCACAGTTAGTTGAGGGATTTGGATGGTTGGGGTATATGAACGAGCAAATTAGACAAATTTCCTTCACAATATGGTACACAAAAGTCACCATCCCCAGTGCACCTTGTGAAATCCTAACATCTCCTTTGATATAAATATATATATATATATATATATATATATATATATATATATATATATATATATATTCAAGAGAGATACATGATTCAAAAAATGATAGCCCCAAAAACCCCTTAGACATCCACTAAAGAGAGTTGGAGAGTGAAAATAGAGAAAGAATGTGGAACATCCCCACCTCTTATACATTACACATACGCACGCCCCCGACATGAGATTAATTACTTCCTAAACAACTTCAGTTAGACTTGGCCTCTAATGAAGGATCTAACGCAATACTTTAACTTCCTACACGTCAGATAAATTGGAGAAAAACTTTTTATTTTAAGAAATTAACAACAATAAAATGAGTGAATTTTTATACATACAAGTATGCATTTATAAATATATATTTTCTGAAACATAACATAATTAATATTTTGTAATTCTGAAACATGACATGATCATGGACATAGATCTATTTGGGACATTAAAATATGAATTTTTAAAACTTAAATTCGATTATGTTTTATTGAAAAATCAAACATAATGTAACAAACACTTAGAAATTACACATATGACATACAAGTAGCAAATTAAACCGTCTGAACTATAATAAACAATGTACATGCATCATGATTGATAAAGTAAGCATATTTGAGTATTAGACTATCGTATTAGTGGACATTTATTGGATGATTAGAAGTGAAAAAAATTCAACAGTCTTATTTCTACAAATAAGTGGCCACGAATTAAATGTTAGAAATGTTTTATCTTGTATCCCAAAGCATCATGAGTCCATTGTTATGGCCATGTGAAATCCATTTTATCCATCAATTTCGTCATCTTATGTTAAAGTGAGAGCCCAGAAATGAGGCAAATCTATATCCAAGTGGGCCGCACCGTTAAAAACAAAGTGTGATGGAAACACCTACCATTTAAACCTTCCCTGGGTTACAATTGGGTGGATTCCCACACCACTAAGCTCTGTGGAGCCCATCATAATGTATGTGTTATATCCACTTTGTTCATCTTTTTTGTCATCTCATTTTAGGGTATGAGCCCAAACATGAGGCAGATCCAAAGCTCAAGTGGACCACACTACAAGAAACAATGGAGATTGAACACCCATCACTCAAAACTTCTTGGGCATTATAAAAGTTTTGGATGAAGTTGGTATTTATGTTTTCCATTTGTCTGAGTTAGAGTCACCTTCATAATGGGCCCTAATAGAGTTTCAATAGTGGGCATTATTATCTCTATTGTTTCATGTGGTGTGACCCATTTGAGATCTGGATCTGCCTCATGTTTCGACTCATGCCCTAAAATTAGCTTGCAAAAGAGATGAGCGACGTAGATATAACACATTCATCACGATGGGCTCTATAGAGCTTTAAGACTACAAGACAACCAGGTGTAAGTAATTCACATCCTCTTATTCAATGGTTTCTCTGCAAAAATGAAGAAGCATCAACTAAAATATGCACATTTTACCTAAATTGGACGATGGGCAGGGAGATAAGAGAGTGTAATATCCTAAATATTCTTCTTCTTTTTTTCGATTTTATTTTTTGAATTTTGATGGCTAACCTTGATTTTCTTCGACCTTATGATAGTTAGGTTTTATTTTGAGATTTTTATTTTTATTTTAGGATTTATTTTCACGTATATCCTAAATGAACAACTTTAATAAATTTTAGTGTATAAACTTATCTTTTACTGATTTGACCTTTTGAGATGACTTAGTAACCTTAAACCTTATAATCGATCGGTTCATATCATATAGTCGGCCGCCCTATCATGGTAAACCAACCCATAGAGCATTGTATTTGTCCATATACTTGATCATCCGATGAAGTAAATCGATAACTTTACTCCTTGACTTCATATAAACCTTTCTTATCGTTGAAATCTCAGTTCAATGACTACGATATAAGATATTCCTCACTCTAGTAACCTACGTACATTTTAAAGCATACACACTTTAAACCATACACTTGACCATCCGAGCACTAGATCATCTATAATAATCTTTTTATTCATTTTAACCATTTGTACATCACTTACACAAAATGTACCCTATACATCATCTTCTACATTCATAAAAACACATATCCAACCTCTCATATCTCCACCATATCATTCTACATAAATCTAGCCATGCACCATAAATTATAAATGGTTTACATGCCTCCTTACATCTTTTCAATCATCAATTGATCCACAATTCTTAACGTTCCTTAGTTAACCCACATCGTCGGCCACCTAATCATCAATTCGCTTCACATTTACAAATTCTTAATATCATTCATTTACACCATAATCATATTTATTAATAAAGGAGTCCAAATCACAAGATTAGATACTCTACTTGTAGCCCTCTAAAATATATACATTCAGGAATCTTCGTCTAACCATTCATCAAGCACACACACTACAGCAGGACCTATCACTGGTGGAGACCTTTTTCACCTAAAAATGAGTCCTTGTGTGTAGAGGACTCCCAAAAGAGAGAGAGTTTGAGTGTGAGAAGGGTTTTCTTACATTCTATTGATCAATGTGATGTAATACTTGTATCCCATTGGTTAGAGTGAGTCATAAGTTCCTATTGGCAGGATAGATTTTGAGAGCAACTAATATAAGAGGAAAAATAGTGAGACTTATGAAGTTATTAAAGCCCAAAAATTAAAACGTGTGGAGAGGAAAGAAAAGAAAAAGGAAAATAAGAACAAAGAAAAGGGGGATATTCTCCATTAGGTGGGTGACTCAATCAATGCATGACTTTCCTTCATACTTTCGTTTTTGGTTTATTTTCTAGTTTTAATTTTAGTTTCTTTTCTTTCTTTTTATTTAAATTTAATAAATCAAGAATTTATGTAACGAATCGTTTATGCACCTTTCTCTTTCTTTAATTATGTTATCTAATTTTAAATTTTCATTTTGAATAGAGAGATCATAGCTCTTTGACCTTGGGAATAAGCCTTTGGCCTTGAGATTAGTCATAGGTTTAGCCATTTTACTTTGGGTTTGACCCTTTTACCCCTAGTGTTTGCTTTTTTGTCTTAGAGTTGGTCATTTTTCCTTTGAGTTAATTCATTTTCTTTTGTAGGTTTAGTTATAGATTTATGTTAATCCTTTTGCAAATGTAGGATTCACAAAAAGTATTTTTCTTACAACATTGTATTCTTTTCTTGAATTGTAAATTTTCAAAAAAAATATATATACATAAATCCATTTTTATTTCAATTGATGTTTTTCTTTATTATTATTATTATTTAATTCAAGAACTTCTTTCATCTCCTTATTTTAATTCCAATTATAGGATGATATTTAATTAATTATATTTTTAAAAAAGCTATAATTTTATTTTATAAGACTAAATCAGGGTTCTACATAATCTCCTCAAAATTTGAAGTTATCTAATCATTTTGTGTTAAGATATGATCATAATAATACAAAAATTAAAATTTCTAGATATAAATAAAAACTTCAGTTCAGAGATTTTTTTTTATGATATTTTAGACAATTATAGAAAACAACCCAACCTTATAAAATTATAAAGACTAAATTCTTATAGCACTAAATTTTTGCAATATGTGTAAAAATATACATTATAGTAATTTTTTTTAATACTTATACAAAAATTTTAAAATTTTATATTCTTTATTTATTTAAATTAATTAATATTTTTCAAAATTTTAAAGAACACCAGTTTTATACAACTACGTTTTATACGATAGCATGATAGATTGTTCATTAGAAAACATAATTATTTAAGAGGAATTGTATATAGATTTTAATTAAATATTTATTCATGATTATCGCCGAACTACGAACTACTTACTTTTATTGAGTATTAAATCTTTATAACAATTTAAAATCATGTATTTTAAGAGTTTGAATAAAGTATGTGAAAGGTATGTTAAGGGTGTATTGTTTAGTATGTGTGCAGTTTTGTGAGAAGATTCATGTATTGTTTATATATATTTGGAATAAGTATTTTGAGATAATATTTATGACATGTATTGTGTCAATATAATCAAACATAAGGCCACACGTGTGATCGAGGGCATGTGTTCAAATTTCGTGTGTAATTATAATGTTCGAGCGTGCCAGAATTTATTCAACTTAATGTTTGATAGAACCATTGATACCCTGTGTTGAGTCAAACTAATTAAAGACTGGGCGTAGGATCCAGTTGTAATTAACAAGCAGCCGATTTGTGAAAAGGTAAGGGTTAGCCCTTCCGAATGAATTATCTTTGCCTTGTGTTAATAGACTTAAGGACTTGTGTCTTTCAATGTGATTTGGTACCATAATTCAACAGTAACAATAAAGAAAGAAAATATCAAATTTCTATTAATGATATTGGCAATATTGACACTCATGGTCAACTTAGAGAACAACGATCCATTTGGTTGCCCAATCATGGAGTGAGGTTCGTAGCAGGAGGGTCATGATGTGTGGGATGGTTGCTTGTTCGTTCCTTGATTAGAAACAAGGCCTCGTGGCGAGACAATCGATGAAGGGTGGATCTTTGACAATCTATTCGTTGCTCGGTCGAAACCGAGTTCCATGACAAGATGGCCGACTAAGTGACGGTCTGTTTATAGTTTTGGTGGGAACCAAGCACATAATAAGACGGTCATGATTTGACTATCTATTCATTGTTTGGTATGGACCAAACTTCGTGGTAAGATGTCTGATGGAATCACCTAGTACGTAGCAAGAATGTCTCACAACCTTCCGTTCAAAATTAAACAATCTTCCATGGCATCCAATTGGATGTTGTGGATGAAGGGTGGAGAGATAAACTAAGCATTAAAAACTAACTAGGGCCCCATGCTATGAGCAGCGATGGAGGCTAAACTAGAATAAAATAAAAAGATAAATGTCCATGGTAGACGGATAGACAAAACTAGGTTTGATTGTGATGGCATAAGGCCGGAAGCTCTTCATCATACTCTTCTTTTATAAGCTTTTAGGAGGTGGTGGCCTTATGTATTCTTTAACATTATGAAGGATTTAGATGTTTGGTAGTGCAAATCTCTTTGATTTTCCCACATATGTGTAACCCATCACGTACGGCTATGTATATGAGAGAGAGACTTGCTTATTCAGATTGTGTATTGGCTGGAGTCCTTTGTCATCAGACTCCCGCATAGGAAGGTTGTGAGACCCGTATCCTAGCTCGTACCGTTCCGTAAGATTCCGCGGTCCTCCCAGTCGAATTTCGACGACCCGTGATGTATAGATAGCAGTTGCACGAGATCCTAAGTCATATCCCGTATTATAGAGTCAATTTGACCCGAGACTTGTACCTTAGCGACCGCGCTGTCACCGCGATTCTGACGCCGCATATTACGCGTTGAGGCAATACCCGAGCCAAGAGATGTGGGCCCACGTTCAGTTTGAGGAGAAAAGCCTCGCAGTTACAAAATCCAAGAAAGAGCTTTCAAATCAATCCCATCAATCACATCTCATATCAAGTACACATCACCTCACACCCCATCCCCAAGCAACCGCAAAGTCAACTTTCTCTTACAACCAAGTACACCCATCACTCACCCATCACTCACCCCATCCATCACCCATCCCTCTCTCTTACAACCTCTCTCTCTCTCTCATCTCTCTCATTTTTCCTAAGCAACCCAACGTCCAAACACTTTTCATGGGAGAGAAATAGTGTGGCTTACCTTCCTACCACCCAATCCCACCATCCAAAGTCCATCTCAATCGTTAAAATCCACCCCTTGGAGCTTTAGATCGTGTTAGCGGAAGAAGGAAGAGAAGATCTATGGTGGGTAATCCTTATTTTTACCTTTTTTTGTGTGGTTTAAGGGCCCACACATGGTGGGACCCATCTTGATGTATGCAATGTATAGGGAGGGCCCATAGTGGCGGGGTCCCTCCCCTCTCACGTTCGTCTCTCTCTCTCTCTCTCTCTCTCTCTCTCTCTCTCTCTCTCCTGATGCTATGCGGCCCACCTGATGCATGTGGTGTATCCACGCCATCCATCATGGTGGAGCCCACTTGATGTATGTGGCGCATCTGCACCATCCAGCAACTTGGACGGTGGGTCCCCACCATGGCGTGTGTGTTTCATCCATCACCATGGAGCCCACCAAGGTCTATGTGATATCGAAGCCGTCCAGATGGTGGGACCCATCTGCTGACTGACGTCGGCAAGTTCTGTGGGTCCCACGTGATGTATATGTTATGTCCAAGCCGTCTATTTGCCGGGCCTAGCGTCCAACAGCTACATGTGACGTCGGCAAGCTGTGGAGCCCACCTTGAAGTATGTGTTTTATACACACCGTCCAGCGTCCAGGATCTGGACGCTGGACCAACTTTTAAAAAAATAATAAAATATAATTTTATATTATATAGTATCATATATTATACATTATGGTGGGCCCTACATGGGACCCACCCATGGAGGAGTGGAAGTTGATTGGCCGATGTATCTCACACCAGTTTATAGCTGTTGTATTGCAACAACGGGTCCTGTGGACCCCACTCATGATATATGCATTCATCCATGCTGTAGAGCAGCTGTGGGACCCACGCACGTGCGGACTCCACATGCATGTGTTTATCAATGTCGTCCATCTATTTTGCATCCACCGTCCAGATGGCTGGACGGTGGTGCATACCGTGATGTATGTGTTTTATTCCACCATCCAAATGGCTGGACGGTGGACACCACCATGATGTATTGTTTCATCCACGTCATCCGAATACGTGGGACCACCCTGGCATATGGGTTTCATCCCCACTATCCGTCCACTTGCTGGGATGTGGACCCCATCCATGTGGGACTCCCTAATGTATGTCTTTCCTATATTGTCCATGGGTTGGGACATGGGGCCCATATGATGTATATCCATACTGTCCATCCCTGATAAATGGGACCCACCTGGTGAGAATCGGATTGGCTAGTGCGTCTCCCAGCAGCATTCAGCTACAGTGATTAACGACAACAAGTTTTGTGGGACCCACCTTACACGTGTGAAGGTGGGGACCACCTTGACATTTGTGTTATATCCAAACCATCCATCAATTTGGCGAGCTGGTCTTAAGGCTTGAGACAAAATGAGGCAGATCTATTTATCAGTGGACCACACTGCAAAAAATAGTGGAGATTGAACGTCTACCATTGAAACCCTTTTTGGGTCACAGAGGCTTTTGAATCAATATGATATTTGTTTACCCTCTTAATCCAGGTCTTTGTGACCTTATGCTCAGATTGGATGGAGAATAAACTTTATGGTGGGCCCTGTCATTTGTTTAACCGTGAAAATCATTATCACCACTGCCATTTGTGGTATGGTCCAGATGATCTTTTGATATGATTCATTTTTGGGTTTAGATCTCTAGATAAACGAATGGTATAAATGTATGGGGTCCATTAGTGCAGCCCATTGATGTGACCCACTTGATGTATATGGGGCCCATTGGTGCGGCCCATTGATGCGGCCCACTTGATGTGTGGGGCCCATGGTGTGGCCCATTGATGCCGCCCACTTGATGTATGGGGCCCATGGTGTGGCCCATTGATGCGGCCCACTTGATGATGAGGCCCATTGGTGCGGCTCTTGGATACGACTCACATAATGTATATTTGAGGCCCATATATGAGGCCTAATGTGATGTATTTATGACTCATGTGCTAAGGCCCATGTGATGCGGCCCATAGTGATGTGTATTAGGCCCGTATGAGCGGCCCATAGTGATGTATATTAGGCCCATGTGAGCGGCCCATAGTGATGTGTATTGGGCCCATGTGAGCGGCCTATAGTGATATGTGTTAGGCCCATATGATGTGACCCATAGTGATGAGTGTTAGGCCCATGTGATGTGGCCCATAGTGATATGTGTTAGGCCCATATGATGTGGCCCGTAGTGATGAGTGTTAGGCCCATGTGATGTGGCCCATAGTGATGTGTATTAAGCCCATGTAAGCGGCCCATAGTGATATGTGTTAGGCCCATATGATGTGGCTCATAGTGACGATTGTTAGGCCCATATGATGCAGCCCATAGTGATGTATATTAGGCCCATATGAGCAGCCCATAGTGATGTGTATTAGGCCCATGTGAGCGGCTCATAGTGATATGTGTTTGGCCCATATGATGTGGCCCATAGTGGTGAGTATTAGGCCCATGTGATGCTGCCCATAGTGATATGTGTTAGGCTCATATGATGTGGCCCATAGTGATGAGTGTTAGGCCCATGTGATGTCACCCATAGTGATGTGTGTTAGGCCCATGTGAGCGGCCCATAGTGGCGTGTATTAGGCACATGTGATGCGGCCCATTGTGAAGTGTGTTAGGCCCATGTGAGCGGCCCATGTGATGCGGCCCATAGTGATGTGTGTTAGGCCCATGTGATGCGGCCCATAGTGATGTGTGTTAGGCCCATGTGATACGGCCCATAGTGATGTGTATTATGCCCATGTGAGTGGCCCATAGTGATATGTATTAGGCCCATGTGAGCGGTTCATAGTGATGTATTTTAGGCCCATGTTGTGAGGCCCGTATCCTAGTCCGTACTGTTCCATAGGCTTCCGCGGTCCTCCCGGTCGAATTCCGGCAACTCACGATCTGTAATTGGTAGTTGCGCATAACCCTGCGTCATATCTCGTATTTCAAAGTCGGCTCGACCCGAGACTTGTACGCTACGACCGCACCGTCGCTGCGGTTCGACACAGCGTATTACGAGCCGAGACGATACCCGGGCCAGAAGATGTGGGCCCGTGTTTAGTTCGAAGAAAATACCACGCGTTACAAATCGCAAGAGAATGTCATATCAATCACATCAAATGTCACATCAATCCATTAATCAAAGTCAAGTACAAGTAACCCATACCCTAGCCTTACCTCTCTCTTACACAAGTACCCTAAAGTCAACAAGTACCTTACCTCTCATGTCACTCTACCATCCCTCTCTCCAATCACTTCTCTCCCATCACCTCTCTCTCTCTCTCTCATTCTCTCTCTCACTCTCCCAAGCAACCATAGGAGGTGGACGTCCAAGCTCTCCATGAGAAAGAGCTTGGTGTGGCCCACCTTCCTACCATTCAATCCCACCCTCCATGATCAATGTCAACCGTTGAAGTCCATACATTGGAGCTCTAGAGGCTATAGGCGGAAGAAGGTGGGTGCTTCATAGGCCTAGATTTAATGCTTTGATAATAGGCTAAGTGAGGCCTACCGATTAATGGTATGGATCTCACTTTGGATCTTAGGTGTGGCCGATGGCCCACATTGATCCTCATGATCATTCCATGATGGGGCCATTTTTCATGAACCCCATCATGATGTTTATTTCCCTCACATGAATAGGGTCATCTAGACCTTGCATTTTGGTGGAGAAAGGATCTCCACCGTTGATTTTGATCGGTGGGCCCACATGTAATGGGACCCACTTGATATATGTTATGATGTATGAAAGGGAGGGCCCATAGTGTCGGGTCTCTCTCTCTCTTTCATATTTTTAGTGTGATGATGTGGTCGTGTGGCCCACCCGGATGGACCCCACCTTAATGTGTGTCTTATTTACACCATCTATCCATTTGGTGGCCCACCTGTAGCACGTCTGTAGGTGGGGCCCACCTTATATATATGTGTTACCCAAATCGTTCAGCATCCAGGGACACTGGACGTGGCTAAATAGTGAAGTGTGAACTGACGGTGAGGTGTACCGTCCAACAACCAAAAACGGATATCAACTTGATTCTAAACTTGGGGTGGGCTGCTGATGTAGGCTCCACCTTAATGTATAAATTAAATCCACGCCGTTCATCCAATTTTCCAGCTCATTTTAGGCGTTGAACCGAAAAAACAAAGTTAATCCGAATCCCAAGTGGGTCATACCACAAATGTTAAGGGGTTGGGTTACCCACGCCATTTCTTACTTTTTGCATGGGAGGTTTGGAGTGAGTTTTCACTCATGGGACCCATATTGATGTTTTTCTTAGATCCACACCATACGTCCATTTTCTGGCACATTTTAGCCGTGGAGCCCAAAAATCTACTTGATCCAACCATCATGTGGACCACACCACAACCGATGGTGGTAGTGGGAGCACCCCCTCACGTCAACCATGCGGACATGGGGTGGGGGCATCCCAACCATGGACCCCACCTTGATGTATTTGTTTAATCTATGTTGTCCACCACCTTCCCCATGTAGTTTTAGGCTATGAGTCGAAAAATGAGATAAATCTTAGTTCTTAGTGGACCGCACCGAGGGAAACAAAGTCCCACTGTCGGAACTTTCTAATACCTACTATTGTGTGTATAAGTGGTGGACCTATCCATCATTAGACTCCTTTAGTCCATAGAGAGCTGGTCGATATAATAGATGGAATGAATTATCCACTAGTGGGCCCCACCTAGTAAAATAAAATAAAAATAAATGAAGAAAGAGAAAAAGAAGAAGAAGAAGAAAAAAAGGTAAGTCCCTGGGCGTTATTGTCCAGTGACGGTGAGGGTGGAAGCCTTACTGGGCTGCCACCACACGTGGGCCCACCATGATGAATTTGTTTAATCCACACCATCCACCATCTTCTCCTTATAACTTTAGGCTATGTGCTAAAATTTGAGGCAAATATGAGTCTCAAGTGGGCCGTACTAAGGGTATTAATGCTTATATGTTGAAACACTCTAGGGCCCTCTGTGGAGTCTATTGTCATCCAAACCAGTGCTAGTCAGAGTCTATTTCACTTCATTCAAGGTAGCCAAGATAGTGAACGGATTAGATTATTCACTTGGGGCGTCCCACCATGGACTGTATTGTGAGGCCCAAGATGGTGTATGTGTTGTATATTCACGCTGCCTGGCCATTTCCAGTTAATGCAGGGTCGTGGGCCCCATTGAGAGGCAATCCCAAATCCCAAGTGGACCATACTATAAATAGTGGTGATTGAGCGTCCATCATAGGGCCGACTTGAGAGGCCTACCATAATGTGTTATATACATGTTGTTCATTCATTCTGAGGGACATGGGCTACCTTATGCTGGCCCACCATGATGTATGTGTTGCACGCTTAATGCCCACCATGTTGGGGGTTGCCTTGTGAGGCCCACCTTGATATATATGTTATACACGTGTGTCCATCCATTTTTCCCTGATAGTATAAGGGTCGTGGGCCCCATTGTTAGTAGATTCCAATCCCAAATGGGCCACACCTTGGGAGCAATGGTGGTTAAATGTCCACATTGTAAGAGCAATGATAGTTAAATATCCACATTGCAATCCTCCCTAGGGCCCGCTGTAGGTCCATTCTCATCTCCATTAGTGGGCTAGCCCAAATCGTTGGGCCCCCACTGTTATTAGTATGACCCATCTCACTTTAATGGGCTAACCCAAATTGTCGGGCTCCCAGTATTGATGGTACTCCCACCATGCCTTGTAGGATTGTCCAAACCTTGAAGACCACCTTGATGGATGTGTTATATACATACAGTCCATCCATATCCAGACTGCGGGACTACCTTGTGCGACCCGCCATATTGTGTGTACTGTTCGCCCATTTTCTAGGCTTTGGGCTGCCCACCTTGACATCGTGTCTTGTAGAATTGTCTAAGTCATCAAGCCCATCTTGTGCTATTTAAGCCCCTTAGGAAGTCTAGTTTACTACGTGATGGAGCGGGTGAGGAAGCTCATTCCTTGTTCTTATGCCCATTCTTGATATAAGGAGGACATCTAGGCCCATCCTTATGAGGAGAGTACAACATTACCGCGGAATATGCATAGTATAACTTTATAATACTTATGCATCATATGTATTGTCGAGCTACCCCAAAACATTGGGCCCCATTGATACTGATGCTTTCTACCATACCCTATAGAACTACCCCAAGCTTTGGATCCCTCCTTGTGATTTGTATCAGGCCTTCCATAGTAAATGTGATCCACCTAGATGAATGAGTTTGCTCAAGTTTAGTGACCTAAACCGAGGCCCGCCTTGTATTCATATTGGGCCCCACGTGAAAGGAAAGCTCACTTGTTGTATACCCGCTTGACTCACCCCCGTGTGATGTGCCCTACCTTTGAATCGATTGCTAGGACTTCGTGTTATGTATGTATCAACCATACCGTCCATCTACCTTCTTAGGACGAGTGTGAAGCTCATCGTTGACATTAATACATCATCATTATTCCCCTTGCCATAGGTGGAAAATATGTGTTACCAGGTTGGGTATATTCACTATATAGGCCGATTCCGATTGTCGAGGCCGATTCCGAGCGTCGATTTCGATTGTTGAGGCCAATTTTGATTATCGAGGCCAATTTCGATTGCCAAGGCCGATTGTCAAGACCTATATGATGTATACGCAACCCGTGTTTAAGGCCTAATGTGATGAATATGAGGTCTATGTGATGAGGCCCATTGTGATGCATTTGAGAGCCAGGCGATGAAGTCCGTTGTGATGTATATTAGGCTCATGTGAGAGGCCTATCGTGATGTGTATTAAGCTCTTGAGTGAGGCCTATGTGTTATATATTAGGTCCTTGTGTGAGGCCATGGGTCCACTATAAGTTAGGCTCTATGTGGGTCATTCCTTGGGGGTAATATTGGTTAAATGTTCACATTGTCGAGGTCGACTGTTGATGTCGGTTATTAATAACGATTATGAGTATGTGACAACATAGCATCATGATACATGCCCATATGCATCATCTGCATGTTTTTTATGAGCTGTGGTTAACCATTGCATATGTCATTGGGCAGGTTGTTATAAGATTCCCTGATAGGCAGAGGTTATCTCACATGAGCGCACAGTATACACAGGATTGTTGCATGACTGGATTGTATGACTCATGCATCTTGCATTGTGTGTTGTGACTACTGTACGCCCTAGTGATATCAGGGTCATAGCCTCCATAAGCATATCGTGGATAGCCAGATGAGATACTGAAAATATTTTATTCTAGTATACGGGCGTTATAGATGTCCCTGGGTAAAAATCTCTAAACCTTTGTGGCCAGGAGACGCCCCAACGTCGTGACCGAGTGAATATATATGAGTGCATGAGGGCCGAATACCAGGAGGCCGTGTCTCTCACTGTGTTGTGGTTGGTTGGGAGGGGGTATGGCCTTACCCACCGGAGAGTAGGGGGTATTGCTAGGCTGAGTTTGACCAGCTCGTGAATGGATCCACTATCGACGTGCTGGGTAGATATTGGCTAACTACTGGCCAGGCGGATGGTGAGGTTTCTTCCACTTGGATGATCGCGTGTCAGTGGACAGCGATTTACATGTAGAGTATACTAGACCCCGTTGATGATCCCAGAGAGGAACCGTACTGATATATGGATTTATTGAGCAGGAGTTATATATTCATTCATTCATTCATTCACTATCCACTCAGGTTCGTAGTGCATAACTATTTGCTAGGTGTACCTTCGTAATGGCCAGTATTACAGCTGGGGCGCGTGACTAACCTGAGATCAAGAGTTTACCATATTGAGTATGACTATCTAAATTTAGGTATGAAACTGGTTTGGATAGAATTCCCTTGTGATAGACCTTATAGCCTGCGATATTACGTATTATCATCCCGACTTCACTCCAGCTTGGTCATTTCATTCGCACCGCATATTGCATTGCATCCGCTGCATTTAACATTTTGGGTTGCCATATTTCTACATTTATATGGCCTAGATACGGCTGACGGTATTCGTGGACTCATCAGGATTTGCATATTACTTTGCATCCTCAGTATATGATATTGGTTGCTTACATTTTTTGCATTGCATAGCCTTGGTATGGCTGATAGCATTCATGGATTTACCAGTATGTTTCTATTTACTCTGATATTGTATGACTTATGGGATTATCAGTATTTTTGCTTACTCCGATATCTATGTGCTTAGCACTTACCTTGAGCACACACTTTCACCACCATCTAAGCTTTCTATAAGTTTATGCATGATAGATGCGTGCAGGTGACGCCTAGACGCAATTGTAGCTGAGTAGGAGCAGGAGTATGCGGTCGTGCTTTTGTGAAGTTTTTATTATATGCATGAATTTTTCCTTTCAGCATTGTACTTGAATGTTTATATTAGTGGATATGTGATGATGATGTTGTTCTTGTGATTTACGTATACTTGTGGTTATGCTTCTTACGAGATAAATGGACGTTGGAAAATCCTTCTTGTAGGATCCCAGGATTGGAATCTGACGTATGGGCGCTGGGAATCGAGAATGGGGTACTACGGAGGCTATCAGCACCGGATTCGGCGATTGAAAATTTTGTGAGCCCGGTTTTCGAGTTTAGGGCGTGACACATGTGATGCGGCCCGATGTGTTGTATATGAGGCCCATATGATGAGGCCCAATGTGATATAAAAGACCCTTATGTAAGGACTATTATGATTGTATGTGGCCCATTGTGATGTAATTGTGGCCCTTGATGAGGCCCGATGTGAGGTATTTATGGCTCAGTATGATGTATATTAGGCCCTTGTGTGAGGCCATGGGCCCATTATATGTTTGGCTCTATGAGGGTCACTCCTTGGGAGCAATGTTGGTTAAATGTCCACACTGATGGGTAATGACGGTTAAATGTCCACATTGTGACTTTCCCTTAGGCCCTTTGTTAAGCTGATTGTCGATGATGATTATCGAGGTTGATTATTGGTGTCGGTTATCGATATCGATTATGAGTATGTGATAGCATAGCATCATGATACTGCTTATACGCATCATCTGTATGCTTGTTATGAGATGTGATTGACCATTGCATATGTCATAGGGCAGATTGTTCATGGGGCTCCCTAATAGGTGAAGTTGCCCCACATGAGCGCACAGCATGCACAAGATTGATGCATGATTGGACTGTGTGACTCATGTATCTCGCATTTGAATGACATGACCACCATACGCCCTAATGACATCAAGGTCGTAGCCTCTACAGGCATATCGTGGATGGACAGATGGGACACTGGAAATCTGTTCTACATGGGGTGTTATAGATATCCCTAGGTGAAATTTTCTAAACCTTCTTGGTTCCAGAGGTTGCTCCAACATTTAAACCGAGTGGACGCATGAGTGCATGAGGGTCGTATACCGTTAGGCAGCGTCTCCCACTATGTCATGGTCGGTTGGAAGGAGATACGGCCTTACCTACCCGAGATGAGAGGGCAAAGCTAGGTTGAGTTTGACCAGCTCGAGGAATGAGTCCACCATCGACAAGTCAGGCTCGATATTGGCAGGCGGATAATGAGGTCTCTTCCACTCACCTTGTTGTGTGCGATGGGGCGGCAATCTGGTTTGGAGTATACTAGACTCTAGTGATTTCTCAGATAGGAACCGTACTGATATGTAGACTTATTGAGTAGGAGTTGCATACTCATTCATTCATTCACTATCCACTCAGGCTAGTAGTGCGGAACTAATTGTTGTGTACCTTCGTAATGATAATGATTTCAGTTGGGACGCGCGATTAACCTGAGATCAGGAGTCTATTACATTGAGTTTGGCTATCCAAATTTAGGTATGGGACTGGTTTGGATAAAAGTTCCTTGTGATGGACCCCATAGCCTGCAATACTATGCACTATCATCCCGACTTCACTCCAGCTTTATCATTTCATTCGCACCGCATATTGCATTGCATCCGTAGCATTTAGCACTTTGGGTTGCCATGTTTCTGCATTGATATGGTCGTTAGCATTCATGCCTTGCATCGCATAGCCTTGGTACGGCTAATGACACTCATGGACTTACCAGTATATTTTCGCTTTCTTTGATTCGTATGAGTCATGATCTTGTCAGTATTTCCGCTTACTTTGATATCGTATGATTCATTATTTTGTTAGTATTTTCGCTTACTCTGATATCGTATGATTTATGATCTTGTCAGTATTTCCGCCTATTACGATATGTATGATTTATGGCATTGTATTGCATGCTTGACACTTACCTTGTGCACACACTTTCACCGCCTTCTAAGCTTTCTATAAGCTTATGCACTATAGATGTATGCAGGTGGCGTTAGGTCACAGCAGCGTTGAGCTTGGAGTGTACAATGGACTTTTGGAGCTTTGATTTTTGACATATGTATTTCCCTTTTCAGCACTGTATTCAAATGTTTATATTAGCGGATATGTGATGATGATGTTGCCTTTGTGATTTGGGTAAACTTATGGTTATGCTTCTTATGAGACAAATATACGTTGGAAAATCCTCCTTGTAGGATCTCAGGATCGGAATCTGACATATGGACACTGAGAGCCGAGAATAGGGTAATACGGAGGTTGTCAGTAACGGATTCGGCAATCGAAAATTTTGTGAGCTCGATTTCCGGGTTTGGGGCGTGTCAAAGGTTGTTGGAGTTTTTTCGTAACTTAGCTTTAGTATTCGTAAAGAGTTACTTTTAACAGAATTTTAGTATTTAATACTAGATAGAGATATGCTTTGATAGAATCTTCGCATTTAATGCTAAGAAAAATACTTGCTTTAATGATACTTTTGCTTTTGCAGAGAATACTTTTGATAGAACTCTTGTATTTAATTCTCTCTTTCATGTGCATGTCTCTTATTCCTACTCTTTAAGTTGATCTACACAACACATGGCATGACAACCATATGACATCTCCTAAACTATTTAATCTGGGCACATTAGGCCAGATGTAAACAATATTGTTGGTACATGAGTAGAATTTTGTCCATTATTTAGCCTGTGGTATTGACACGTAACAGCATCTCATTGGTCCACGTAAGTATGCCAAAAATGGATATAAACAACATACTTGCATATTAAATTGCTTATAAAATTGTAACAATTATATGGGTGCACTATCTTAGGTTATTCCTAAAAGCATATAGGTGTTGTCATGGGTATTATCCTTAAAATACATAATCAAGTTAGACTATGGTGATCCTTAGGTAAAAGATCATAGAATTCAATAGTATGTTTGTAGTCTTTAATGCGAGTATAGGTATGTGTGTGTGCGCGCATATGAGGGTGCTTGTTGCCACATATTGTGAGTAGAGGAGAAGCAATAGTTTAACCAATTAAAGTATAAAGGTAACCCTCATGTAAGGTGGGTGGGGAATTAATGTAATGCTTTTGCCACTCACTGCAAGTACGGTGTTGTATTGAGATGAATGGTCACTTGATTTATTTATTTATATTGTATGCATTACATTAGTGACATCTTTAAATTAAAAGTATGTTGAATTCATGTTCTGTACTTTTCGTTTTCGATTATGAATTGTGTATAACATTATCTTCAAACTCATGTAAGCTTATCCTATTGAGCGTGTGTGAGGGTTTATAAGCTCACTCCATTTTCAGTACTATTTCATATTCAAATTTGGAGTATTATGCACATGAAAGTTATTATTAGTTTATTTTCTTATTGTTATAGGATTAGTTTAAATTCTAGCAAGTACTTGATATAATCCAGTATTTCATTTCATAATTAATATTTTGGTGTAGTGATGAGATTGAATATTAATATTTGTAAGTATTTGAATTATTTATGTGATGGTGATGGTGTATTTTTTTTTTTTTTAACTGGGTGAATGCATATTTAATTTAAATGGATAAATATAGTGTTTAGAATATATTTGTTGAATGTATATTATGCTCTCAAGATTTAGGTCTTTAGTCATACTTGGGTACCAAATTTAGAGAGAGAGAGAGAGAGAGAGAGAGAGAGAGAGAGAGAGAGAGAGAGAGAGAGAGAGAGAGATATTGATACTACAACTCTTCTTTATAGCCAAGATTTTTAAAATATAACCATTGAAGTAATGGGTCTTATAAGCCAATTACAACTAAGTGAGATATCTTCCTTTTTAAAAATTTTTTTAATGAAGTTTTTTACCGGTAACTCACTCATACATGAAATTTTCAACCATAATGTTACTTGTAGGTGAATTACTTGTAAATCTTTTACAAATAACGTAACTTACAAGCATGCAAATTACCTCTTAAGATAGAAATTGCCAGTGACCAAGGTTTACGGGACGGGATGTGAATTTCTTGTGACCACTGACATGGTACAATGAAAAAACTCATGTGGGAGCCAATGGTGGACCTACGTTAAAAAGTAAAGATTCCTTTAATTGTGGCTCCACCTCCAACAGGTACAAACATATGATACTTTTTCATTAAGCCATCTCAATGGATTATAAGAGAATACCCTATGGCCTATAAGTGGGAGTTACAAGCACTATACATTGTAAGCAGGAGTTACAAAAAATCACATATTCTAATAACTTAGTAATTCAAATTACATTGTCGACTTCACAAGGCTTAGTGTAATGTACTAAGAACTAATATTTAAGATTATTAGATCATCTAATAGTCAGAATGTGGACATTTATTGGATAGTTAAAAATGAAAGATATTCAATGACTATATTTTGACAAATAAGTGTCTATAATCAGAGGTTAAGATTATCGAAGCAATCTGGTTTTGGGACTAATTTGTCAATATAGTTGTAACTACGGTACGCTGTGTACAATTTAATGGGTGCCTGCGTATCGACCCTCAGACGTTGACAGAGTATCAAACAAGAGAATCTTTAATAATCTGATAGTGTGTGTTGAATGAACATAAGCACTTAGAAATCGCATTTCTTGGTGCATTTTTGATGAAGTAAAATTACACTTTTATTTAATTATTTGACTATTAGGTTGGTCGTCGTCTATTGGACGGTTAAAATGAAATATCTGATGGTCCTCTTAGATGACTTGATTTGAGTTCATGAGCCACTTGAACAATTTCTGAGTGCCTGCGTATCAAGCATCATGCTTTGCTGGAGTAGCAAATAACTCCCTATTTTTCTTTTGGCGTTTCACCTTCAGTGCTGCTGAGGCTCACAACATGTGCAGCTCTGTTGGGGCCCTCATGTACAGATGGTTACATGATCCAAACCATCCATCTTCAGTGCTTTTTCTGTAGACAGGGCCATGCTTTAATTATCAGTGTGAGAGGATAATCCTGTCCGTTGAGCTAAAAGTTTTATTGTAAATATATATAGTTAGAATTATCCATTCAGTGTGAGTCGTGGAGTATGGGTCGTCCACAATCATGCCCCGGAAAATGGATAGTTCTGATCATCTGTCAGTTTCTTAATGTGGCCATGAAAAGATGAGGAATTTAAATTGAGCTCTTTCTTATTGTTTCTTGACCAACTCATTATGCATGGGCAGCGAGGCCGATGACTGGCCCGGATCATGCACATGCTTGTCATTGGCACATGTGCAGCGAAGGTGCTTTCTGGGTAAAAGTGGGCCTACTAGATAACATTTAGACCCACACATGCAGGTGGGGCTCGATCATCATCCGGTCAGGGCTTTATTAATATCATAACATAGGCCAGGCCCAATTTATTATCGAGCCTCAAAACTCATTTGAAGCCCAGACCACACCCCTGCAAATGGGACACCAGGCCCACTTTCTCCACTAGAAGTCAATAGCTGGGTTGAAGATGGGCCTAACGTAACTAAAAGGCCTCAGCTCAAGCCCGTCCTTAATCCTAGGCCCAATTAATTTTAAAGGGATGAACCCAACTCACGTTAAAATTTCGATGCTTCTCTTTCATCATGCGACCGTTTAGATTTTGGAATCTCATAAAGTATGATGAGTTCTCAAAAAATTCGCACGAGTTTCATGCCAACTGTTACACCGCCGAGCATTATATATACACACACACATGGGAAAATGCTCTATACGGTCGAGCTCATGGGAAATCCCCATGAGGTCTAGCTGTGTAGGACCCACCATGATGTATGTCGAACATCAACACCGTGCATTTGATGGGTCCCCTTAATTTAAATTATGGGATATATAAAAATTAGCCGTATACCGAACTCAGGTGGGTCATACCATCTAAAATCATGTGAACACATGCCTAAACATATAAAAACACTTGGTGGGGCCCACCTGAAATTTGGATGCGTTTGAAACTTGGTCTGACCCCTCATCCAATTGGGACACACATAATGGATGGACTGGATTTGTGAACTACATCTCGGTGGACCCAAAAAATGATTATGAATGTTTTAATGGAGGGTAACCCCTTTCAACTTTTGTATGTGGTGTGGCCCACACAAGTCACTGATTGACTTTGTTTTTAAGTCCTAGGCCCACTATGGAATGTTGCATCTGACTGATGAGGTAGATTTTCGACATATATCATGGTGGGGCCCACACAGCTCGACCTCATGGGGTGTTCCCATCGGTCTTCTTCTGCAAACCATCCCGCAGGCTACTTGGTGGTCAAGAGGAAATCGGATTGCGTACTCAGTAAACTCTATTAGGCCCACTATGAAAGGATGTGGTCTATCCACACCATCCATCCATTTTTCAAGCGCATTTTAATGGTTGAGACAAAATGAAATCATTTCCGATGCTCAAGTGGACTATAGAACAGGAAACATTGGGAATAATAATTTCCACCGTTGAAACCTTTCTAGGGTCTACAGTGATGTTTATTTGTCATCCGGCCTGTTCATAAGATCACACAGATACGGATGAAAGAAAAACACAAATATCGTATTGATCCAAAACTTGTGGACCCCAAGAAAAATTTCAACGGTTGACATTCAATTCACACTGTTTCCTGTGGTGTGGCCCACTTGAACTTTGGATACACTTCATTTTTGGGCTTAAGCCTTAAAATTATCTGTTAAAATGGATGTAAGGAGTGGATGAAATATATAAATCACGGCGGGCCCCACAGAGTTTACTCAATACGCAATTCGTTCCCGCAGGCGTAGATGGGCTATTGACGGGTTGAGAAGTGACGTCATCAAATTTTGTGCCCCGCCATGATATATATATATTTTGTATCCAAGCCGTCCATCCATCTGAAGAGATCTTTTTAGGGTAATATCCAAAGAATGAGTCACATCCAAAGCTCCAGTGGACCCCACCACAGAAAACAGTGGGGAGAGTGACGCCTGGATAGGGCCAGCTCCACCGGAGAAATAAGACCGAGGTTCTGAGACCGAAGTTGGGCTGAGGCCCAGCCCAAAAACTGAAGAAATCCTTATTTTTATTGTGAATGTTCAAAATCCATCTGTTGATCTAGTGGACCACACATTTACAAAGAAGTTAACATTGTAGAGGAATGAAACCAACAGTCTACATGCAACATACATGTTTTGCCTAAGCTTGGAATTTGGGGTGTCAATGGGCCGGGCTCGGGCCTGAAAATCAGAATTTTTAATAGGCCAGCCCGATGGACAGGCCTGAGACCTACTCCAGGCCCGGCCCATTGACAGCCCTACTTGAAATGACATTCGTGTACTATAGAACACGTATGAATATGGCTGTTAACTGTTGCGGGTCCGGTTCTAGCTCTTGAAGACCCGTACCTGCATCCAATTGGGTTCGGGTACCATCAGGTCCATGGATGTTTCGAGTTGGTTTTGGGAAAAACAAATGGATGGATTATATAACCCAAACGTGCCACTTTGACACGTGTATGATGTATAAAAGGGACTCAACATGTGTGTGGCTTAGAAAACCTCATTTTCTTGCTATAGCTATCAATATATATTAAATATAGAGAATTGTAATATTAAAATCTAACTGATAATCCTGAACTTGAGTACATCCATCACAACCTGACTTTAACCGGGTCCATCACTTGGATGCAACCCAAGGAGGGACATGATGAGGAACTTGACTACATCCATCAGAACCTGACTTTAACCAGGTCCATCACATGGATGCACACTACAAGAAAACTGGCCTTTACCGGCGGTCAAAACCGCCGGCAAAGGCTAAGAAAACCGCCAGCAAAGCCTTTGCCTGCGGTTATCTAACAGCCGGTAAAGCCTCAGTCGGTAAAGGCTTTACCGCGCCAGACTCTTTATCGACACCAGTCTTTGAACGCCGCTAAATCATCAGTTTTTGTTGCAAAATTAGTCAAAAGCTACAGATAAAATCCGTAGCTAAATATGACTGGCCCCACAGTACAACCGTAGCCATTGGTACCGTAGCCACGGTAGATGCATAGCCTGCTGAAAATCAGTTTTACATCAGCTGATACCGCAGTGTTGAATCCATATCAGCTTACCCCAATAAGATACAGGGAAACTCTTAGTTATTCTAGGTATATGATAGGCAATAAATAAAATTCATGGAAGCCTTCCTAGGCATATACTGTAAAGAAATTGCTTCCTATTTCAGTTTTTAACTAACATATTACAGGCAGACAATGCTTATAGTGAAATAAATCAAACCTTAATTGAACAGTTTCTGTGAATTAAAGTACAAAACATATAACAAATATTAGCACATGGTTACATATCAAAATATTTGAAACAAATCTTTATACACTCAATCACCTACAAATAAGTTTTGTAAATTTTAAAGCCAAAGAATTCAACAATGTAATGGAAGTTCCTAATTGAAATATAAATTGATCTATCAAAAAAGAAAAGCAAGAAACTGAATGTAGTTCAAAAGAACCCTTGTACGAAAAGAAAAATGCAATATTACCTTCTATTGACCAATGATACACTGATGTTTGTGTGACCAACTCTCAACATCTTTGGCATAATCCACTTCCAAAACACAACCTGTGAATATAACAATATAGCATGAAAACTAATTGAGAAATGAAACAACCTATGAAACGAATAGAAAGGTGAGCTAATAAAGTTTAAAGTGGATGACATTATCACCTGCTCAGCGTCTGATGTGATTTCATTTTTGCCTTCGTCTCAATGTTGAATATTTGTAGGTGGTCCTAAATAGTTCCCTAAAGTTGAGCTTCTAACAGAATGTCACAGTTCACTCGTCATATATGAGATGCAACAAAGAAGATGCTCACCACCACAAGCAAAAAGAATGTCATAGTACTAAAACTTGGTGGGTCAACTCAACCATGTTGAGTCGACTTCGGTTCAAAGAGATTCCAAGCCGGTTTCACGTAAATTCATTGCCGAAAATGACATGACTCAGATCATGACTTGATGAGTTGTGTCAATTCGGCTAAAAAACTCAACCGACTCTATCCACATCAACTTGTACAAGGACCATAATCCACAAAATAAGTGAACAGTGAATTAACTAAACAAATTCATGAATCTGCTACCATTATAAAATCACAACTGCATGATGTCAAGAAGCATGAATTTCACCTGTCCAGCAAGTTTAAAACTGTGTCCGCATGTATTCCATTCCAATATATAAATTTGGTAAATGGCACTGGAACAAGAAAATGTCAAGATTCAATCAAGAAAGAGACCACACTCTCAAGAGAAATTTGAGTTGCTGATAATTCCCATAGCAACAAATTAAACAACACTACGATCATTTGAAAAAGACGATACATGATCATTTAGGCATGAGCCGAAAAATGTCAAAAACCGAAAACAAGGAAAGCTAGTTATAGTTGGGAAATCTTAAAGAGAGGACCATGAAAATTTTCTCAAATGAGAAGTATTATAGGAAACAGTTCACAGGACACACCCTAGAAGGATAAAAGTAAAAAAAAAAAATGGCAAGGAGAAAAACACAAAAGCTAGGAAGAAAAACTATTAGCACTCACACACTGCGGCATGAAGACGAATCAAACCCAGGAGGCAAATTTCCACTTGGAACCGGCTCCATCTGCAAAAAATATAAATGCAGAAAAGAAATAGAAAAAAAAAAAAAAACCCTAGAGAGACTATGAATTTGGTATGGGGGACTCGAATATGGAAAGACAAACCTATAAATACTAACATCAAAATTCTAGTGGAAAACCTACCATGTCTATCCAACAAAGAAAAATAAACAAGGAGCAGCCCGCAGTTTCTAAATGCTAAGTAAATTCCTAGCATTTCAATAGCAAAAGGAAACGAACCAAAATTGCAACTTGCTATGAGAAACTAATGAAAACAAACAAAAAACAACAATAAGGCCACTGAATCCTAGCTTTTTTTACCATAAGATGCCTTAAAATGTAACCGAAAGGAAAACAAACACAATCTAATAATTCTCAGGCAATATCCGACCAAAACTTAGATATAACCAACTCTGCATGATCCTGCAATCCCATTTAGATAACATAATGTACCATCATTGACGAGGCAAAGAAGAAAGCAGTATGTCTAGAACACTTTTACCATAAACCGTCACATCATATTAGCACTAATTATGCCTTTCTGGGTGTGATCAAGCCCATCTCAAAAGACGTTTTTGAACACATGAACTAATAAGAAACAACATCGCATCAGCCACATATCACACATTTTGGTTTTTTTTTTTTTTTTTAAAGAGTAAATTGTTTGCACATTACAATTTCTTTCTAAGTGCCCGTGGATCAAAAAATTTATCCCTGTAAATGGTAAATCTTCCATGGAAGAGGAATGGCTGTCGGAGAGGTGAAATGATAATTTCACATACCTCATCTTTCAAGTATCAGACACATATCCAAAAGATCTGACAATGGCTGGAAGTAGCTGCAAGTAGGACTTGAAAAAGTAGCTAGTCCTTTAAAGTTATCAGAACGAATGAAAGCAGTAAACACAGCTCCAATACTTTCAAAAACTTTAGAAAGGGAGTTAAATTGATGATAAAACTACCGTGAGTTGAGATTTTGGTTTTACAAAATAAATAGTTTTTGAAAATTTTGTTTCCCACCAAAGTTAATTTGAAAAACATAGAAAAAGTTTTTTTTTTTTTTTTTTTTTTGTTTAATCCCGGGTTGAGAAAAAATTTTATTTACTAGTCTTTGAGTATGAAATATTCTTAGTTGGAGAAATGGAGAGAGAGAGAGAGAGAGAGAGAGAGAGAGAGAGAGAGAGAGAGAGCATTGGTAGGCACTGGAGCACATGCGTGTTTGAGCTTGAGTGAGGGTGTGGCAGCGTGGCTGTAGTAGCGTTGGTTGGGGTGCTTTGCACTTCACACATAAACATTTTACAAACGTTCTGGACCATTACCTTCTAGGTCCAAAATTATCCAAGTCCAACTGATTCAATCTAATTTGATCTCTCTAAACTATTTTCTCTTTTAATATTTACTCATTTGATCACTCAACAAATTTACCTGAGATCCAAAGTGCATTAATCAAGTCCTTGTGTAGGTCTTTTCGTGATTGCTACACGCATGACCTTAACAAAGGCATGTCTTATCATAGACGCAATTCACATGTAACCCACCAATGATCTCAATTCTACAGGAGAATAGGGGGGAATTAATCTTTTAAGACTATATATTACATACGTAATTCAACCTGGTGTTAATGTTTTTAAAATTTATCTTTTGGTTTCTAATATTCTGTGTAATATTTTTCCAACACACCTCAACAAAATGAGGTGGTCGAAAGATCAAATAAAGCGATTGTGGAAATGATAAGAAGTATGTTAAAAGGAAAATGTGTGTTTAATTCTTTTTGGATAAAAGCCTAGCCAACCCTATAAATGTTGAATATGTATTTTATGAAGTGCGCTTAAAGTCAAAGAAAATGAAATATCTCCCATCTCCATATGTTTGGTTCTATTATATATGAATATGCCCTAGCAAAAAGCTTGAAAAAGCTCAACGATAAAGGAGTCAAGTGTATCTTCATTGACCTTTGTAAGAAGGCATACATAATCTACAATATAATTACAATTAAAATATCCATTAGTGGAGATGTAAAGTTCAATGAATCCAAAAATTAGAATTGAATCAAGAAAGAGAAGCAACAATTTCAAATACATGCACTAATTTTGAAGATGAAGTTGTTGATCAGGGTGATTAGATAGCCACTCTAATGTCAGCATTATCATCCAAATCATCTCCAGCTTTAGTACCTCCATCTACTAGTCTCACTTAAAGAAATCCTCTTCTTACATCTTGGTCACCCACAAATTTGAGAGATTATAAAATTATTCATGATAATGATATTAATGATAATGGTGATTTTATTAACTATGTGTTGTATTAATCTCATATTGTGGTCCTCCCAAGTTTAAGGAACCAATTAAAGAAGAAAAGTAGGTAAAGGTCATGGACAAAAAAATTTGAATCAGAATATTGTGGTCCTCCCAAGTTCGAAGAACCAATTAAAGAAGAAAAGTGGGTAAAGGCCATGGACGAAAAAATTGAATCCATTTTGAAAAATGACACATAGGAGTTAATTTAATTTCCAGAGTGGCATAACAATTTGAGTGAAATTTGTTTATAAAACCAAGTATAAGGCAAATAAGTCCATTGATTGGCACAAAGCAAGACTAGTGTTTCAAGGCTATAAACGAAAACCTAGTATTTAATTTCATTATGTATTTTCTCTCATTGTTCAAATTAAATTAATTTAATTAATAATTGCTTCAGTGACACAAAATCAATGAAAATTCATTAAATGGATGTCAAATCAGCCTTCTTAAAAGGCATTCTCGAAGAACTTTATATTAAGAAATCCGATAGTTATATATAAAAAAATGAAAAAACTATTTAGTGTACTGATTAAAAAAGGCACTTTTATTTAAGCTCCAAGAGCATAATACACTCGCGCTAACTCATATTCACCATGGTAGGTTTCACAAATATCTAATGAATTAATATCACAACCCCAGAAAAGGAATAGACAATCAGGATTTGGTAATTCTCCAGACAGTGACACACCCAAATGAACAATCTGCAACAGATCAAACAGACCAAAAATGCCAACTTTTGCAAAAAGACCCCAATTCCATCAATTAAAATAGTAAACCAGGAAAAGGGGTGAAAATCCATTTCCACACTCTTTTCCGCCAAGGTCATCGATCCCATGGTTGTAGTGAAAAATTACAAAGAACCCACATCCAGATCCATGAATAAACCCATCTAGAAAAGGGGAAAACATGAGAATGGAACGAGAAAGGGAGATCAAAGTACTCAAGAACCACATCATTCAAGTGCATTTACCATTAAGAAAAAAAAATCGAGCTAACAAAAAAAGACCGATTTACCATAGCCATGCTTTTGTCATGCATTGGTACTATTTAGATAACAAAGCAGCTATGGCATGAACTACAAGCAGCAACTACAAGTGAAGAAAAAGTGAAGTCTATGTTGTTTTTCACTTGGGGACTCTATAACCCTACATTCTAAAAAATGGTATCCAGCTTTGAAGGAAAGCAAATTAATACATACATATAGACAGACAGACATAAATGTAAAGAGGCAAAATCAGTTACCTTCACAACAAGCAGGGGATAAGTCACAACAGTAGCCCCAAGTTTAACAACAGCTCCAAGAAAAAAATACCTGATTGAAGAAGCACCATAGAACGTGAAAACACCAAAATGAATGTAAAAGCATTGCAACGGCAACAACAATAGATGCAAAACACGAGGTCATTGGTCTACCTCCAATGCAGTCACTCCTTTTGTGGCTTCCACTGTGACAATCTTAAACATCTGATATCAGCCATTGAACTTGGACCCATTGATGATTTAATTTTCTTCTGTGAATTTGATGGCCATGATCTCCCAGTTGGATTTCCTTACATATATGCCTAGTGTGGATAATTCACCACCCTTCAAAAATGGTGGTAAACTACAACCTTAGTCTTGTCAAATGATAAAGGAAAATGGAAGAGAGATGTTTACAACCCTGTGCCTTTCTTGCAAACACCCCATCTTTCTATTTATTGATAGTAGAGTAGTGCACTATAGGTACTGTAATAGTACCAAAACTAGAAGAAAATGGTGTGTGCATCAAAAAGATGGGTGTAAATGACACTTACCTAAGAAAATGGTATCTATGCATGAAAAGGGTCTGAAATATTTCTACTGAAATATGATTGGAAGTACCGAACGACTCTTGCATATGGAGTGCCTGGAATATATAGTGGAAAGGAGATGAGTCCTTTCATGAAAGTGAGGATATATATATATATATATATATATATATATATATATATATATATATATATATATATATATATATAAAACAAGAAAGACTCAATAAATGCAAACCCAACTACATCACCCACATTGGAAGCAAAAAAAAAAAAAAAGCTGCATCGACCTCAAACAACCACAACACCTACTGACTTGACAAAGGGAAGACCCAGTAGCCAACGTAGAGATTCACCATAGCAGCGAGATCTTGAAACAGAGCCACTAATTTTAAGATTAGAAGTTCCTAATCCTTCAATCAATGGCCTACAAGTAAACAGTTAAGGAAAAAAAATACAGTAACAAGGAAGAGAATTTATAAAAATACAGGCTTCCTTGAATTAGAATCCCATTAAAAAAATTAGAATTTATAAATATTATCTAAATCCAGATGAAAGAACCACAAGGAAGAGAATTTATCATACATCAAGTGAGAAAAGAATGATAATTGAAACCCAAAATGTACCTAAGCCAAGTTGCTTTGGAAAGTGCCATTGTCTAAGCCTTATCCATGATCTCAATGAGCAACTATACTTGGGAGATCATGGACATTGAGAATAGCCACCAAACAAGCACAAAAGTGACAAACCAAGAGAACAATTTGCATTCAGTCAAGGAGCCCAATGACCAAAAACCATGATGTTGTCATGAGTTTCAATGCAGGATATCTGAGCCATGCAAAAAGAATGCGCTTAGTCTTTTCCCAAACATTAACTGAAATTACGTATAAGAGATTTTGATATTCAATACATCATTGTTGACTGATAATCCAGATTACCGGTAATGATTGTATTCTTGTAGAATTACAGAAATGGCAATAGATATATCAAATTATTAAGCTCAAACATTTGCTGGATTATGATCAAACCACAGAAGAGTCAAGGCAAAGAAGCCTTAACGTCTGACCTGATTCAACAGTTAAGGTAAATGCCAAATTAGAAAAAGGTGGCAACAAAAGTGAGATACAGGCAAAGAAAAATAATGATTCAAGATAAAATGGCATCATCCAAGCAAAATGCACTAATACATGCTTCAAAAAGATAACAGAAAGTAGAAATATGGGAAACTTTAGACACTCACTATATCTTTTTTTTTTTTTTTGGAAAGATTCAATTCCTAATGTCTTTAAGCAGTTGTATTTGCAGGAAATGAATAACTGTGTCAAGGAAGAAAATTGATTCGGTGATTTCACAATGTCCAAGAGCAATGTAATTAACTGGATCATAAGTGTCACCATTTGAATAAATCACTAGACTTCTAATTCCAAATCCACTAAACTTCTAATTCTAAAAAGAATGAAAATCAAACACCCATTTGAAAATTTCATCAAGAAATCGAAAAAGAAAAAGAAAAAAAAAAAAAAGCAAAATAGAACCCAAAACAGAGAATTCCCCAACCTTGGAATCTCATACCCTTTCAGCTTCCACCGCAGTCTCTGAATCAGAAGAAATATAGCAAGCAATAACCAATTCCTAATGTCTTTAAGCAGTTGTATTTGTAGGAAATGAATAACTGTGTCAAGGAAGAAAATTTAAAAGCAGGTTAACCATAACATTAATCCACAATCAATTTAACAATCTTGGTCTTCTAAAACTGGAATATCAAACATCAACCCTTAATTCTCAAACAATTCCAAAAAACATATATATACATATAAATTGAAAAAAGAAAAAGTTCAGAAAAAGAAGTGGAAAAATACAAACTCAATCGAATTGTCTTTAAACATTTAGTGCTTTGGGTCTCCTAAAATTTTGAAATTAAGTTACATCGCCTATTTTCTCTCTTCCCTTTCTTTTGGTTTTGATGCTACATAACCTATTTTGTTTCTTCCTTTTCTTAGTTTTGACATTGCATTTTTTGTTCTCTCTCTCCTAAATAACTCTACCATATTGTTGGCAGAAATAACAGATTGCTCCTTTACACTTTGCATCTTTTGATACTAATAACAACAAAGTTATCTCCATTAGCTGAAATCATGGTAAATAACTTTTCGCAGTCAAACATGTTTAACAGTCAAGATTGCAACAGAAATAAATGCAAAAGCATCGCAAAGAAGGCTGTTATTTATATAAAGAAAATTAAAAATTAAAAATTATATATATATATATATATATATATATATATATATATATATATATATATATAAAGCAGGATTGTTTTTGTATCAATTTATTTACACTCCATAGGGAAACAATTGAAACCCAAGTTAAGAAAAACATGTACCTACTCTCATCAGTAAAGTAAATGAGACAAAAAAGCAAGTTACAGATATTAAGAAATGAAATATAATTAAATAGCATAATTATAGAAAATCATTGCATGAGTTTATATCCGTTTCATTGCTATGATAGAAGTAAGTTTTGCTCACACATTTGAGATTACACTCCATTTGGAGTCCATATATGGCTGCAGATAGAGTACAAGTAATTCGGGGACTTCCTCTTCTTTGCAAGGACTCGCCAGAATATGTCTCTAAAACTGTGAATGTTCGTGGACAACTCCTCATAGCTGGTAATCTTGAATAGCCAGTAACTGATTATTCAATTTTTAGCGTGTTTTACTTCAATAAGATGTTGTGTGTTGCCTATGGGAACATGTTACTATTGCATTTTGATGTAGCTACGATAAACCCATCCCAAGAAACAACTTCTAAGGAAAGAAGCATGCTCACCATCTCCTTGTAGCCAACATAGAGGAAGGCATGTTGGGCATTCCTGAAATCAAACAGAGAACATTAATACTCACAATATATATTATGGGGGTTTGCTAATTCTACACAAGGGCACATATGGAAATATGAAACACAGGTGTGAGATAGCTTTCCATAAGATTGGAAATAATGCTTATACCTTCTGCCTAAAAAATCAGACAATTTCACTCTTTAGGTGGGTCACAACATACAAAGTAAATTGATGATTGAACTTGTTTTTCCTCTAGACATTCATTTGTTTTGATATGTCTTGGCCAACCTGAGGTGTAGGATTGCTTGATTTAATCCAGAAGATCTAAACAACGTATCTCACTGATGCTAGCCAACTGTTCAAACAAACACGAGAGACAAGTAAATGATACTTCTCATAGCAAACATAGACAGGTGGCTCTTTGAAAATAAGTGACAATGATCCAGTTTAACTAAGACATGGATTGGGTGGTGAGGAGCTCACCACGACGTTGGTGATGAAATGACGTGGCTAGTTTGTGGATGTAAAACATGAGTTTTAACCAGGGCCTCACCGACAAAAAACCAATCACAAACTATATTTTTAACTATGTTTAAACCATGCTCGGGCATACTACATGTATGAATCACCATCACTGTAGATCAAGATCTTGTTTACGAATGCGACAAAGTGATTTGTTAGGGAATGGCAATAGGTCAGGCCCAAAAACACCGAGCGCTTCAAAAAAAAAAAAAACCCTACCAATTGCCACACTCGTATGAGAGCAACAAGCTATTGCTAGAATACATCCATATACATCATAGTGACGGGGCAAGAGCCAATGCCTCTCGCCTTAAAAAGGAGCTTCTCTAATTTCTCAATTCACATAATGTGAGGATATTATGTATGATGCCCGGTCAATCAATCCATGTCTTTGTAGAAAATGATGCCTGACATCCTCCTCACCACTCACTTTTTTCTGCCTGGCCCAAGTTCCCATCGAGAAACCATTGTAAATTAAGCTTCCCACAACCCGTCGGGGAAGGAGACCAAGTAGGTGGCAACCTTTCCCACTGTCCTTGGCAATCACTGCATGCCAATCACAAAGGATCAATACTATGTTATACCTTCCCAAAAAATGATGAAGAATGCACATTAGACAATGAACACAAAATACAGAGTTCATGTTCTAAATAAAATGCTGAGTAAATGTGAACACAAAATATATACTTCAGTAAGCATGAAAGATTGGATATCAATATATATTAGACAATGAACACAAAATACGAGCTAAAGATGTTGAGTAGCCATAAATGTGAGGATTACCTTATGTATAGCTTTTGTCATTCCCAATTGATGAACATAGGGAACCACTCACTTTGGCTTGGTTGCTTATGTACGATTAACACAGTGATTTGCTAGTGATATACACTTGTGGCCCCTGCTAATTGGCATAAAATTAAAGCAGTTTTCAAGCAATCTATTTATGTACACATGGCATGCATAAATGAGATCTGAGCCATAATCACTTTGTATCTTTATATGTCTCATGCCTGCAATAAACAAATGGTTCACATGATAGATTTTACTCTTATATGATCCTAGCTGTCAATCGGAGGACTTCTTCCTGTTGTATGAGGAACTTTGGTTGGATATTTTCTCTAATAATTTTTTTGAAAGATATTTTGTCTAATATATATATATTTTGAAAGATATTTTCTCTAATAATTATTTGTATATCTCAAAAATCCTTCAATTGTGGCTAAGGTCACCTGATTGTTTTTCCCAGTTATGGCTCATCCATGACACGATCCAGCAGAACTCTATATCTCATACATGTATGTGGCGTATATAGATATAGAGGGCTGGTAACTATCTTAGATATAGTTTAAAACCAGATCCTTTCCTATTATTTTGTGATAAATTTTTATTTATAAGTCCTAATAAATGAAACATTGGGCAGCCTTTCTCTCAGAGCTTCATACATTTTATTCTGTGACTGTATGTACCACTTGCTTGTTAGTTTAGCTTACTAGCTTACCTAGGTTTTCAAGCACGTCCATAAGTGTTCAAAGCAACAACATGCTAACCTAGCATGCAGCCATCTTTCCCACCGTCATGTCGTATGTATGGGAAATTTGAGCCATTCAAGTGGTGGGCCCATCCATGAAGATCTTCTGGCACCTAATAGTAATCTCGTTCACTCATCAGGCGAGCCACACCAGGACTTTAACATGTAACTGTGTCCCACTCATCCATTCTTGTTTGAGGCTGGAAACAGGGGGTGATCTGGCTCGTGATTCGAGGAATAAATTTAGTCAGATGTTCATTTTCCTTGTATAGTAGCTGGTTGTTGTGCCAATTAACTAACGGAACAATTTATTTGCAAATGGTCAAGAGTTAAAAGGAAAAAAGGAATGGAATATGAGAGCCCATAAACGACATCTGAATTTCTTTCTTAAAAGCAGCTGACTTACTTATATTAATATATTAAAGAGATTGAAACATGCTAAAGAGCCCACAGCCCCTGCTGCCGCTATTAACAAAAGCAAAAATTCCAACTATGTCCTAAACAGGAATTCTTATCAATGATAAAAAAAATAATAATAAATAAAAATAAAAATAAAATGAATCAATCTAAAATCTTACTTGTGGAAAGAGCAAAATGAGAATTTTTGTGATCTGTTTCCTGTTTTTCACCGAGCAGTGCAACTGCAGTTTGACAAGCTTAAGTGTAAGTGAAACCATACCAAAACAAACATAAGAATCATGGGACTCCATCAGTTCAAGGTCATTATGAACTGATGCATTTTCAACACTCCAATACATAAAGTGGGGGGCAAAGTTCAAACCTACTTACCAACCAAATAATAGTAACAATAATGATGATAGTAATTTCTACTGAGTTAACTCCATATTCTAATTTACAAATCGAAACCGAGAACACAGGGCGTAACATAACCAATAACCAAAATAACATGGAAGAAAACCAGGTTGACAAATGCCATCACTTTTGTGCAATAAAAACTTCATCAAGCTAGGCTCTTAACATGTCAGGTTCAGGTCGAGATGCTTGGTGTCCCAGATTCTGTTTTCCACTTATTTTAGGCAATGGTCCCACATACAACTGAAGAATAAAAATTTCAGGTGAACCACATCATAGGAAACAGTGATTATTGGCCATTAAAATAAGCTGGAGAAACAGATGAATGACATAAATATACAATTAATACATATAGGTGGGTCCTATGGTTAGGGTCTCACCACATCGGTGGTGCTGGGGTCACATACAAGTCACTCTCCATAACATGGCCCACTTCAACTGCATCTGTAGACCACATTAATACCCTCTCTGTAAACAAGCTGAAACCACATCCTCTAATAAACCAATCATGGCCCCACATCCATCTGCACAATTAAGAAAAGGAGAAATACTTTGATACTCTTGCAGAGTGTGAGAGATGATACGCAAGCACTTAGAAATTTCATACATGGGATACCAGTAATTCAAATTTAACTGTCCAAAATATGTCTTCCCAATTTGGATGTATCATAAACTAAAGTTTATGATTCTTTTTTTTAATTATCCACTATCAGATTGGTGGACATTTATTGGACGGTTAAAATGAAAAATATCCAATGGTCGAGTGAGTGCATGCATCTGAGGTTAGAGTTGTTCCATCAATCTAATTTTCGGAATTTAGTTAATGTATGCCACATGTACAATTTCTACGTGCATGTGTATCAAGTATCCCACGCTGTCTGAGTATCATGTAACTGCAAGAGCCTGCTAACAAACAATACCATGTTTGGCAAGCCACTTTGCAATTCACCCAGATTAGGAAAATAGAAGAGAACAAAATCCAGATCATCATAGCAAAGAAACAACATTTGAATTTGAAATACTATGCCAACTCTAACATATAAATTGAAAACTTGTTAGAACAGAGACATTTCATCAAACACATGTTGTGCACACCTTAAACATTCACAATACAATAAACCATAAAAGTGATTTTTAGGAAAGCCCTAATCCTTTTCCCATTACGAGTCTAGAAATCCTAATTCCAATATTGTATCCTCGATAATCAGTAGGATTTGACTGATCTAAAAATAAAAACCTAAATATCTATTTGAGAGAAATGAGTACCGGCCTGGGGACGAGATGAAGAGGCGAAGTGGGTCACGCCGGCGCACTGTAGATCTGGAGATGATGAAAGTGAGAGAGAGAGAGAGAGAGAGAGAGAGAGAGAGAGAGAGAGAGAGAGAGAGAGAAAACCCAATCACTTTCATTGGGAGAAAATCATTCAGAAGATATCATTCAATTTAAACCCAATCACTTTCATTGGGAGAAAACCTCATCCTAAAACCCTAATTTCCAGCAGAAGCATGGGAAAAGAGCGTGAATCAGACCAAAAGCCCTAAACCTAGGAGGGAGAGAGAGAGAGGGAGGGAAGGGAATAGAATTCGCGGAGGGGTTTAGATCTCAGCACTGTTTGCGGTGAGTAAAAGGACCCGGATATGGCCGGACACCGGTGCTCGATCGTGCGGGATGGACAAGCGGTACACAACAACTGCGGTCTTCGGTTTGTCTTTGGAGGATGGAAGATAGAGAGAGAGAGAGAGAGTCGGCGATGGGTTTGAGAGTGGAGAGGGAGAGACGAGAGAGAGAGAGAGAGAGAGAGAGAGAGAGAGAGAGAGAGAGAGAGAGGCGAACAGAGACGAGAGGTGTAGAGAGAGAGGTCGAACGGAGACGGAGAGGTGCAGAGAGAGAGATGAAGAGGGAGAGCGCACAAGAGGGTGAGGGAGGGAGAGCGAGAGGGAGAGGCAGAGAGATATCGAGTGGCGGAAATGAGATTAGGGCTGCGGAATTTTGTTTAATAGGGCCCTTTGCTAGCGGCCGTTAGAACTGGCTGCGGGCAAAGGTTAGCCTGATCGGTCGGCTATGCCTGTTTTTCTTGTAGTGGCAACCCAAAGAGGGACATGATGAGGCCGATCACCGTCTTCCTCATTGATTAACTAATCTGAATCCACGGAGCTCTCTGTCAGAAAGCTTCCTCCAAGAATCCATGAGGGATAAAAATAAAAATAATTTCTAATAAGTTTGAAAAAAAAAAAGATTGATAATAAAAAATTAAATTACAATCCTTTAAATAGTGAACTCAAACTCAGAAGGGAGATTTAGACTCAAACACCCTAAAATCATGCCTTTACCATAAATAGTAAACTTATTATTTATAGACTTTCACCAATCCTACTAAACTTCATGGTTTTCGGCCAAAAATATTAAGTGTCCAATTTGGCCTAGCCACATTGTTCTCCTAATATTTTAAAGCCCTTTTCATGTTCGGGTTGACTCCTACAGTTCAATTAAACTTTTAACTGTCAAATTAACTAAATTTATTATTTATAGTAGAAATAAAAATAAAATGAACTTTTAATGGAATCTTGCAAATCTGGCATGACAACCCAGCATAGCAGAGTTGGTTGGCTAAAGTCGCTTTTCCTACCCTGAAATCATATATGACATGTTGAAAAACTCATTCTGATTTGTGAGATACGACTGTTTTAAGGTTCTGACATCCAGATCATTTCCGCCTCAGGGCTTTCTCTAGTCTATCTTTGCCATGTAAGCGTCCGCGGCTCTATATCAAAACCTGACCAGGCCCAATTTTTAACTGGGTTGGAAAAGTGAGAGCCGAACTTAACCAGATTTCTTTACGGTCCAGAAGATGAGGATCTGGACCCATTAAAATCGGGCCAGGTACACTGGGTACCCTTGGGTCCCGGCACCCATTGACAGCCTTAGCCCTACATATGAAGTGTAAGGCTGGTTTGAGTTCATATCAGGCCCTAAACCCAATGGCCAGTGATCATGGACAGGATCAGCCAAGATGCATGATCTTTGAACCATGGTCCATCCACTTCGATGCCCTCTAGATGGACCATTCTGATCATACAACCGTTCCCATGTGGTCCACTTCGAAGTATGTTGATCTTAACCATCCAATTTTTAAAAAAATGGATAATTGAAAACGATATAACCATCAATTGTTGCAAATTTTGTGGTATGAGCCATCTCCATGCAAGCACACCAGATGGACGGCGTGGATTCCAGTTCCATGCACTTAAACATCAAATATTTTCCATCTAACGGACCAAAGGCTCTGATCCGGCTACTTGCAATAAATTCTTGCAGATGGTAGTCCATGTGCATGACCCCATTCCTTCAAAACCAGATTTCAAACTATTCACGGGCCTGTTTGGATGATATGATTTGAATTTGAAAAATCAGATTTTTTTTTGGACGTCTGGTTTACACAAAATCTTGACCGTCAAATTGAAAACATATCAAAAGTGTGGGTCCCAATCCACTAGAAACAGTATATGGACAGTAGTGAGGACTCCCTACACTCAATAGAAAGGACGACTAATTAAGAGGCTATGGCAAACGGTCTACGTTTAACGGGCAAAGGTACATATATGGCGCGCAGCAACTGACATTGTAATATGACTGATCAAAGAACATGCACTGGACTGAAGTGCACGGCTGGCAATTGGCCAGGTGAGCCCCAGGCTCTTTTGCTCTGGCCCACGTGTTCTGAGCTTGGTTACAGCTGGGTATAACACTCAAGCTTTTATAGGTCGATGATTATGTTTAATATGTAAATCTATTCTGTCCATCAAGTAATAAACCTTATTTTAAGTATGCGCGTGTGTCCATAGGGGGTGAAATTCCCAAACGTGTAGGGAGTGAGTGTGTGCGTGTGTGGGGGTGTGTGTGTGCGTGTGTAAAAAAAAAAAAAAAAACCTTATTTTAAGTATTCATAAAAAATAAAATTTTAATATATATATCAGCTCGATATAAAACTTTCATAAACCATACTAATAGGAACAACGCCAAGTTGATCTTAAAACATCTAAATTCACACCATGCAGCTACTTGATATTTGGATCGGCCTGGTTAGTTACAGTTACACCTTATTAAAAACAAACCTATGGTTGGTATCCGTCTTTATTATTCATGATGATGTGCCTTATTTTTAGCTGTGGATCTCAAGAATAGAACCTGACAGAAGATTGCATGCATCATTAATTGTGGCCCCGACTGGGATCTTAAGTTACTTACGATAAGCTCTTTTTTTTTTTTTTTTTTTTTTTTTATTTTATATGTACACGCACCATGCATGCGGTGGTGACATTTCACCACCTATGGGTTAGGAAATGCAAGACCTTGTGTTGAAACTCCTCAAAGTCTACCGCTCGGGCAAGAACTAGAACCCTTAAGATAAGCTACTTATGCTTTAAGTAGCTTATCTTGGTTTCTACTTATTAAACTGAAGTGAGTAAAGTGTTAAGTAAAAAAATTATTTATAATTGGTCTTAAACCAAACTTACTCATCTCAAATAGTTACTATTTGATAAGTAGAAAAAGTAACTTATTTGTTGGTATCCTGATAGGGCCTTATTAACTCACTCCAGCTTACTTTAACAAGCTTGTACTTGTAGTCAAGAGCCATGTGGGTGGAATTATCATGAGATTACATTATCTTGGCTTACACATTTTGCCTATAAATCATGATAATCCATAACTTAGGCGGGCCACATAATAGAAAATAATAAAAGTGAAATATGTACCATTATTTTTTGTGTAGGATTCATTGTAGTGTTGATTGTAATGTTGATATGCCATCTAATCTATTCATCTTATGTGCCTGGTTAAGGTGAAAACATTATTAAAAAAATACCAGTATTCCAAAACTTAGGTGGGTCATGTCAAGTGAATTTATAAGTTTTAGGTGTAATGTTTTTGGAGGGCAATTTTATTTTATTTTTTGAATCAAGGCCAAAAAGAGGTAGTGTACTTGATGAACGGCATGGATTTCATGCACGGAAGTCATTTCTTCCGATTTAGAGAGAAAGTAAACCACTGCGTACCTACTGAGTAATCGTGCATGTGCATGTACATAGGAGCAAGTGTATCCAAGAACTGCCGTACTTCAGTTGAATAATCATGCTTGCATGTGAGGGTTGCACGTGCACATGCAAACGTGCGAAAACTAGTATCTTCAATGTGTAAAGCCATTCTCTCTTCTTTTTCAAATGCAGCTTTTCCATGTGCCGTGGCTGCCGAAAAACGTGATATGGGATACTTCCCAACGTGGCCTGGACTCGGGTCCTTATGAAATAAAGGATGTGGCCCCGTCGGGTCCTTTTAAATATGTGAAATTATCAGGTACTGCCCTCAGTACCGTAAGTTTACCATACTATCGTAGATTGTACGTCTGAAAGTTCAACAGTCTCAATCGAATCAGATGAGAGCTACAGTTCTGTAGCTGGCAGAGTTAATTGGCTGGACAGATTTTAATCCTTTCAAATTTTGGATTGCTGAAGTAGTGGTGGAAGAATCTAGGCCATTCATCTAGTGTGTCTTACATGTTGATGGCTCTTGTATAAAAATAGGGTCCAGTGGGCCGGGCAAGGAGCGGACCTTGTATCTTGAGCCTTGGCCCTAGCCATATTGGGCTAAAAGGGTCTTGGCTCTGTAGGGCCAGGCCGTCCCTATAAAGGAAGGAGTGAAAATGTTCTAATGACTCAAACGGTGGAGTATAAGAATTTATATATATATATATATATATATATATATATATATATATATATATATATATATATATATATATATATATATATATGGTATTTGATAATATTTATGCCTCAAGTAGCTTATTTTGGTTTCTACTTACTAAGTTGAAGTGATTAACTTAAAAAAAAAAAAAAAAAAAAAAAAAAGAAGCTACTTATATGATCTTAAATCAAACTAACTTAACTCAAATAAGTTACTTATCTACGGTTGTAAGTAGAAAAGTAAAAAAAGTAACTTATTTGATGGTATTTAGGAGGCGTTTGGATCAAGTTACTTGAGATAAGTTATTTATGCCTTTAAGTAGCTTATCTTGATTTCTACTTACTAAGCTAAAGGGATTAAGTAACTTGAAAGTAAAAAAAAGTTATAATTAGTCTTAAACCAAACTTACTTATCCGGAATAATTAAGTTACTTATCTATTCGTAAAAGGGTCCTTAGTGTCCATGGTACTTCATTAGTTATGCCAGTTAATGTTATGGCTTGAGCATTGCAATCAGGCATGTCCAAAACTTTAGTGGGCCGCATCAAAGGAAAAAGTAGCAACAAGAACAATCACCATTGGAACCTTCTTAGGACCCACTATAACGTTTCGATGCCGTCAAAATCAATTGTAAGATGAATCCTAGGATAAAACTAAAAGCACACATTATTATGGTTGATAACATCGGTGGGCCTTAAATATCTTTCAATGGTGGGCATCCCCATTCCACTTTTTGGTGTGGTGTGGCCCACTTGAAATTTGCATCTGCCTAATTTTTGGGATCACGTCCTAAAATGAGCTGGCACAACTGATGTACGGAGTAGATTTGAAGTAGACTGTGGTCAGCCCCCACAGATCGAGCTCAGTAATGTATAGCTCCTGACTACATTCTTATGTGGACAGACCTGTAGCTTTTTCTCCAAAATCAAGCCCCATGAGATCTGATAGTATCTACATGATCTTGAATTGTTTATCTGAATCATTCATCTAAAGCTAATAGACCCAGAATAGGCTGGAGTCATCTCTCCATGGTAACGTGCCAGGTAAGATTTCAACTGGATTGTTCATTTAGTGTCCTATGATGGATGACACATGTTTCAAAAAGATCTTACCAATCAACCAATTCCAGACATCAGTTTCTTCACTTTCGCACCATAAATCCTGGTCTGATGAACTGTCTTGATTGTCCTTATTGATAAGCCACAATGCCACATCTACTACAGTGGGAAAGCTCCTAAACTGAAAGTCAAGCCTAATTGTCAAATAGCTGCTTGGTGTGTTGGGATGCCTTACACAAACCTTTGGATCTAGCCTCCCGAAACAAACCAGAATTATGGATAATAAAGCAATGAAATAAATCAAAGCATCAATCACACAACACACAAGAGATTTTTACGTGGAAAACCCTCAAAGAGGTAAAAACCACGGGACCTCGTCCAGATCAACAATCCACTATGAAGTAGAACGTTACAATCTTCTTCACTCACGCAGGAGTGGATAAACAATAAGAGAAATAGAGAAAACGAAGAGATCTAACCGATTATGAGGACATAGAAGCGTTGAGATATAAATTGCAAAGTAGAAAAACCTCCACGAGCAGAACCTCCCTTCTATAAGCTTCCTCTCTCTCTTTCTCCCTCTCTCTCACCTTTGATAGCCCTCTTGTATTTTTCTCATCAACTCAACATACGTAGAAAAATCCTAGGGACCCTTTTTTATAGTTTTAGGAAACTCCTTTCCGTATCCTAGTTGCGAAAGGACTTGCGCATCCTAGTTGCGAAAGGACTTGCGCATCCCAGTTGCGAAAGGACAACGGGTCAAAAAAACTCATCAAATCTCTCCCTTTTTGACCCAGGAGGGATTCACCTTCTTTAAGCCAGCCAGGTTTCTACAAACCTCAAACTTGCCCTTAAGCAAGGCCTTAGTCATCATATCTGACCCATTATCATCCGTGTAGACCTTCTCAAGCTGTAACACCTTCTATTCCAAAGTATCCCTGATCCAGTGATACCGAATCTCTATGTGCTTTGACTTGGAATGCTGACTTGGATTCTTGCTCAAGTGTATAGCACTCTGACTATCGTAATAGACCACGTGCTCCTCCTGCTTCAGGCTAAGTTCCTGTAGGAACCTCTTCATCAAAAGCATATCTTTACATGCCTCTGTGACTGCAATGTACTCGGCTTCTGTAGTTGACAATGCTACGACCTTCTGTAGCTTGCTCTGCCAAGAAACCGCTCCCCCTGCAAACGTTAACATGAACCCCGATGTAGACTTCTTGGAGTCTATGTCACCTGCCATATCTGCATCTGTGTAGCCCTCTAACACAGGTTTACCGTCATCATAGCATAGGCTCAACCTGGATGAGCCTATTAGATACCGCAGTATCCATTTCACCGCTGCCCAATGCTTTTTACCGGGATTGACAAGATACCGGCTAACAACACCAACCACATATGATATGTCTGGGCGTGTACACACCATAGCATACATCAAACTTCCTACAGCTGACGCGTAGGGTATCTTCTGCATCTCATTCACCTCTGCCTTCATCTTGGGACACTACCCGTCGCTCAATCTGAAGTGACCATCCAGTGGAGTACTGACCGGCTTCGCTGCATTCATATTGAACCGCTCTAGGACTTTCTCAATATATCGCTCTTGTGACAGCAAAAGCTTCCTACTGCTTCTGTCACGGGTTATCTCCATTCCTAGGATCTGTCTAGCCGGGCCGAAGTCTTTCATCTCAAAAGACTTGCCCAACTCCTGTTTCAGCCTGTCGATCTTCTTGATGTCTTTTCCCATGATGAGCGTGTCATCAACGTATAATAGCAGAACTAAGAAATCACCATCTGAGAACTTGCGCGTGAACACACAGTGGTCCGACTCCGTTCTGTCATACCCATGTTTCAACATAAACGAGTCGAACTTCTTGTACCATTGCCGTGGTGGCTTGTTTCAGCCCATACAAGCTCTTCCTCAGCCTACACACCATATGCTCCTTGCCCTTGACTTCGAACCCCTCTGGTTGGTGCATGTAGATCTCTTCTTCCAGGTAACCATGGAGAAAGATAGTTTTAATATCTAACTGCTCTATCTCCAGATCCATACTAGCCGCCAACCCAAGCAACACCTGTATGGATGTCATCTTCACCACTAGTGAGAATATCTCTTCGAAGTTTATACCTTTCCTTTGACCAAACCCTTTCACCACAAGTCTAGCCTTGAACCTCGTCTGTGAATTCTTCTTCTCAACCTTCTTTCTGAACACCCACTTGTTGCTCAAAGCTTTCTTGCCCTTAGGCAATTTCACCATATCATAGGTGTGGTTCTTATGCAAGAATTTCATCTCCTCTTGCATAGCTTTTAACCACTCCCCCTTATGCTCGTCGGCTAAGGCCTCAGAATAATCTTCTGGCTCTCCCCCATCGGTTAACATAATGTACTCATGTGGCGAGTACCTCTTGGACGGCTGTCTATCCTTAGATGACCTCCTCACCTGTGGCTCAACAGGTGGATCAAGTGGGGGCTGTTCCCCTGGTCCATCTTCTGAAGGAACTCTCTCGTCCTCTGCACCTTACTGTACTCCCCCGTCATCAGGCACCACGGGAGGAGTAATCGGATCCATGTCCTCTAGCTCACCTGAATTAGGCTGATTCTTCTCTAGCTTACCAATGTCTTCTATACACTGATCTTCAAAGAAAACCACATCTCTGCTCCTGACGAGCTTTTTCTCGGTCGGATCCCATAACCTGTAATCGAATTTTTCATCACCGTACCCTAAGAACACACATTGCCTGATCTTTATATCGAGCTTGGACCTCTCGTCCTTTAGTACGTGAACGAATGCCCTGCATCCAAATACCTTGAGATGACTGTACGATGGATCATGTGCAGTCCACACCTTCTCAGGTACTTCTCCATTCAATGGGGCTGATGGAGACCTGTTTATCAAATACACCGCTGTACGCATTGCTTCTACCCAGAACGTCTTGGGCAATTTCGCATGGGATAACATGCATCTGATTCTCTCAACAATGGTGTGATTCATTCGCTCAGCTACACCATTATACTGGGGGGTCTTGGGAACCGTCTGTTCATGCCATATACCCAGGGACTTGCAGTACTCATGAAAGTCACCAATGTATTCACCACCATTGTCAGTGCGGATGCACTTCAGTGATCTACCTGTCTCTCTCTCGACCATAACATGAAACAATTTAAACACACCAAAGACCTCGTCCTTGGATTTCAAAGTATAAACCCAAACCCTCTTAGATGCATCATCTATAAAAGTGACAAAATACAATGCCCCACCCAAGGTTTTTGTCCTCATAGGACCACAAACATCAGAATAAACCAAATCTAATGCATACACTTTATTAACATGAGAAGCAGTTTTAATAAATGAAACTCTATGCTATTTCCCTGATAAACAATCAAGATAGGTTTTGAGAGGTATACCTGTCACGTCTGGAAGGAGCCGCTTCCTCGCTAGTAGCTGAAGTCCTTTTTCACTCATGTGGCCTAGACGCCTATGCCACATGCCAATAGCTGAATCTTTCGCTGTGTTCAACCCACCCTTGCACATACTGACACTTGCCTTGTACAGGGTGCAACACTTCTTTCCTCTAGCCATGATCAACGAACCCTTGATGAGCTTCCATCGCCCACCAGCAAACCGGCTTTCATAGCCATCATCATCCAGCCTTCCCGTCGACATCAAGTTGAGGTGAAGGTCTGGGATATGCCTCACATCCCTGAGAACCAATGTGCAGGCCACATCGGTCTTCACACAAATATCACCAACTCCCACGATTTTTGATACGCCAGAATTTCCCATCTTCATAGTCCCATAGTCACCTGACTTGTAGCTTGTGAAGAAGTCCCTGCGTGGAGTCACATAAAAAGAAGCTCCCGAGTCAACCACCCAGTCGGTGTCTTGACTCGTAGCCGTGAGACATACATCGTGATCTGCTGAAAGAATAACTACCATGTCACCATCTGAAGCGACCGCAGTGAAATCTGATTCATCTTCCTTCCCTTTTCTTTTCTTGTCATTTTTCTTACCATGACATTCATGCTTGTAGTGGCCCTTCTTGCCACAATTTCAGCATTCGACATCTTTTCTGTTACTCGACTTGCCTCTTGATTTATCTCGGGCCTTCCTGCCCTTCCTGTTCTTTCCTCTCCCCCGTTCCTACGTCACAAGAGCCTCTTGCTGAGTAGACCCCTGAGACTTCCTCCTTGTCTCCTCATTAAAGAAACAACTGGTTACCTGTTCCATGGATATCTTTCCGTCTGGCGCGGAGTTACTTAGAGACACCACCAATGTCTCCCAACTGTCAGGCAATGAACTAAGCAATAGTAACGCCTGCAATTCATTATCTAGGACCATCTTCATAGAGGTGAGTTGGTTCACTATATTGCTGACCTCATTCATGTGCTTGGCCACAGAACCACCATCCTTGAACTTGATATTCATAAGTCGCCTTATTAGAAATATCTTATTACCGGCTGTCTTCCTCTCATACAACCCTTGTAATTTTAGCCATAGGCTTGCGGTTGAGGTTTTCGTAGACACATGGTGGAACATAGAATCATCCAACCATTGTCTAATAAAACCCCACCGCCTTTCGGTCCGTCTTCTTCCAATCATCATCAGTTATATCCTTGGATTTTGCTGATATGCCTAAGATTGGAGAATATAGGTCCTTGCAATAAAGTAAGTCCTCCATCTTAGCCTTCCATATGGTCCAGTTAGAACCATTGAGGCTGATCATCCTTGAGCCACCTTCCATAATTCAAAATCGATCCTACCCGTTCAATGAACTTAGCTCTGATACCACTTTGTTGGGATGCCTTGCACAAACCTTTGGATCTAGCCTCCTGAAACAAACCAGAATTATGGATAATAAAGCAATGAAATAAATCAAAGTATCAATCGCACAACACACAAGAGATTTTTACGTGGAAAACCCTTAAAGAGGTAAAAACCACGGGACCTCATCCAGATCAACAATCCACTATGAAGTAAAATGTTACAATCTTCTTCACTCACGCAGGAGTGGATAAACAATAAGAGAAATAGAGAAAATGAAGAGATCTAACCGATTATGAGGACATAGAAGCGCTGAGATATAAATTGCAAAGTAGAAAAACCTCCACGAGCGTTAACCTCCCTTCTATAAGCTTCCTCTCTCTCTTTCTCCCTCTCTCTCACCTTTGATAGCCCTCTTGTATTTTTCTCATCAACTCAACATACGTAGAAAAATCCTAGGGACCCTTTTTTTATAGTTTTAGGAAACTCCTTTCGGCATCCTAGTTGCGAAAGGACTTGCGCATCCTAGTTGCGAAAGGACTTGCGCATCCCAGTTGTGAAAGGACAACGGGTCAAAAAAAAACCCATCATGGTGGACATTTATTGGATGGTAAAAAATGATAAATATCAGTGGACTAGATTCAACAGACAATTGTCCATTAATTAGATATTAGGATCATTAAGTCAATCTAAAATTTACCTATCTAATGTGGGTCCCATGACCTGGCCTGGTTTAAACGAGTTAATGCCTTACACATGTATAATTTCAAAAGTGTTTAATCAGTATCAACCATAGTAAGAAATAACTCCCATTTAACATCCGCTTCACTTCCTTATTCTCGTCTGACAAATAACTTCTCTCTTGATACTTATTTCATATGCCATGTCTACTAGCAATTATAATTAACAAATAAAGGTTTATATATTATTATTTGTGGTATAAAAAATAAAAATCTCTATTACTCAAGGTATGTCATAACAGTAATGGTAACCTTAATGGCCACCACTATTTCTTTACCATATGTGCCATGACGGCTATTATGATCACTACAAAAAAAAGGGTTTTTAGTGACGAAACTTTTAGCGACGAAACACATTTTCGTCACTAAAAGTGACTTTTAGCGACGAAACACATTTTCGTCGCTAAAAGTGCACTTTTAGTGATGAAACTTTTAGCGACGAAAATTTTCGTAGCTAAAAATCATGCATTAGACTTTTAGCGACGAAAACTTTCATCGCTAAATGCTCCAAACATTTTTCAATCATTTTCTTAAACTTTTAGCGGCGAAAATATTCGTCGCTAAAAATACAAAAATAAACTGTCTTTTAGCGACGAAAATTTTCGTCGCCAAAAGTCTCTTTTTTTAAAAAAAATATTCCAGCTTAAAAACCGTACAAAATTCCTGATATACACCTGTTAACAATATATTCCATCATATTCATCCTGATATACACATATCATCATATTCACATTCACATCCATCTAAACCCAAACTATATAAACTTTTAGCGGCGAAAATGTTCATCGCTAAAAAACACTATATAAAACTTTTAGCAGCGAAACTTTTCGCTGCTAAAAATTTTAAACTTTTAGCGTTAAAACTGAAAAACAAAAATATTTGTGTTTAGTAGCGAAAATTTTCGCCGCTAAAAGTCTTGTACTGTACAAGACTTTTAGTAGCGAAAATTTTCGCTACTAAAAATAAACTACCATATCTTTTAGCAACGAAAATTTTCGTCGCCAAAGGTCTCTTTTTTTAAAAAAATATTCCAGCTCAAAAACCGTACAAAATTTCTGATATACACCTGTTAACAATATATTCCATCATATTCATCCTGATATACACATTTCATCATATTCACATTCACATCCATCTAAACCCAAACTACATAAACTTTTAGCGGCGAAAATATTCGTCGCTAAAAAACACTATATAAAACTTTTAGCAGCGAAACTTTTCGCTGCTAAAAATTTTAAACTTTTAGTGTTAAAACTGAAAAAAAAATAATATTTATGTTTTTAGCAGCGAAAATTTTCGCTACTAAAACTAAACTAACATATTTTTTAGCGACGAAAAGTTTCATCGCCAAAAGTCTCTTTTTAAAAAAAAGTATTCCAGCTCAAAAACCGTACAAAATTCCTGATATAAACCTGTTAACAATATATTTCATCATATTCATCCTAATATACAGATTTCATCATATTCACATTCACATCCATCTAAACCCAAACTACATAAACTTTTAGCGGCGAAAATGTTCGTCGCTAAAAAACACTATATAAAACTTTTAGTATTAGAAAAAATCTGTGAGCAACGAAAATTTTCACTGCTAAAAATAAACTCACATATCTTTTAGCGACGAAAATTTTCATTGCCAAAAGTTTCTTTTTAAAAAAAAATATTCTAGCTCAAAATCTGTACAAAATTCCCGATATACACCTATTAACAATATATTCCATCATATTCATCCTGATATACACATTTCATCATATTCACATTCACATCCATCTAAACCCAAACTACATAAACGTTACATTCATCCAAACACAAATAATCTTATCTGCATCACATTCATTCACGCATAAATACATATAAACTTAACATAAGCAAATAAACAAAAAATCACAAAGATGAAGGCGGAGGTGGTGGGGCATCGGTGGGTAAGTGTGCAGCGAAAGCCTGAAATATCTTCATCATTTGTCGCGCATGCTCCACCCGCAACTTCTCCATCCTCCTCTCCTGCTCCTCCCTCTGCCTCACCAACTCCTCCTCCATCCTCCTCTGCCTCGCCAGCTGATCCTCTATCCTCCTCTCCTGCTCCCCCCTCTGCCTCTCCTGCTCCTCCCTCTGCCTCGCCAGCTCCTCCAGGTTTAAGTTTAGGTTCAGGTTATAAATATAGGTTTTGGAATTTGAGAATAGGTTTAGGGTTTAGGGTTTAGGGTTTAGGAAATCGGGTTTGGGTTCGGGATCGGGTTTAGGTTTGGGTTTCAAGTTTAAGCTTGGGTTAAGGTTAGGGAGTTGAGATTAGGATTAGGTGTAGGTTTAGGTTTAGGGATTTGAGAATACATTTAGGTTTTAGGTTTAAGTTTAGGTTTTAGGTTCTAGGTTAAGGTTAGGTTATAGGTTATAAGTTTAGGTTATAGGTAATAGGTTTAAGTTACAGGTTTAGGTTACAAGTTATAAGTTTAGGTTATAGGTTATAAGTTTAGGTTATAGGTTATAGGTTTAGGTTACAGGTTTAGGTTTAGGTTTTAGGTTTAGGTTAAGGTTATAAGTTAAGGTTATAGGTTTAGGTTTGGTTTAGGTTTAAGTTATAGGTTATAGCTTTGGGAATTGAGAATAGGTTAAGGTTTAGGTTTAGGAAACTGGGTTCGGGATCGGGTTTAGGTTTGGGTTTTCAATTTTAGGTTTAGGTTTAGGTTAGGGAGTTGAGATTAGGATTTGGTGTAGGTTTAGGTTTATGGATTTGAGAATACATTTAGGTTTTAGGTTTAGGTTTTAACTTATAGGTTTAGGTTATAGGTTTTGGTTTAGGTTTTAGGTTTAGGTTATAGGTTAAGGTTTAGGTTATAGGTTATAGCTTTGGGAATTGAGAATAGGTTATGGTTTTGGTTTAACAAACCGGGTTCGGGTTTGGGATCGGGTTGAGGTTTGGGTTTTCAAGTTCGAGTTTAGGTTTAGGTTAGGGAGTTGAGATTATGATTTGGTGTAGGTTTAGGTTTAGGGATTTGAAAATTGGTTAAGGTTAAGGTTTAGGAAATCGGGTTCGGGTTACTGGATCGGGTTTAGGCTTGGATTTTCATGTTTAGGTTTAGGTTTAGGTCGAGGAGTTGAGATTGGGATTTGGTGTAGGTTTAGGTTTAGGGATTTGAGAGTAGGTTAAGGTTAAGGTTTAGTTTAGGTTTAGGAAATCGGGTTCGGGTTTAGGCTTGGGTTTTCAAGTTTAGGTTTAGGTTTAGGTTAGGGAGTTGAGACCGGGATTAGGTGTAGGTTTAGGTTTAGGGATTTAAGAATAGGTTAAGGTTTAGGTATAGGGTATAGGTTTTAACTTATAGGTTTAGGTTTTGGTTTTAGGTTTAGGTTAAGGCTATAAGTTTAGGTTATAGGTTGTAGTTATAGGTTAAGGTTTAGGTTATAGGTTTTTGTTTAGGTTAAGGTTATAGGTTTTGGTTTAGGTTATAGGTTTAGGTTTAGGTTTTAGTTTATAGGTTTAGGTTATAGGTTTAGGTTTTGGTTTTAGGTTTAGGTTAAGGTTATAAGTTTAGGTTAAGGTTTAAGCTTCTGTTTTTGGTTTAGGTTAAGGTTTGGGTTTTGGTTTATGTTAAGGTTATAGGTTTAGGTTAGGTTTAGGTTTAGGTTATAGGTTTAGGTTATATAGGTTATAGCTTCGGGAATGAGAATAGGTTAAGGTTTAGGTTTAGAAATCGAGTTTGGGTTCGGGATCGGGTTTAGGCTTGGGTTTTCATGTTTAGGTTGAGGTTTAGGTTAGGGAGTTGAGATTGGGATTTGGTGTAGGTTTAGGTTTAGGGATTTGAGAATAGGTTAAGGTTTAGGTTTAGAAAATCGGGTTCGAGTTCGGATCGGGTTTTGAAGTTTAGGTTTAGGTTTAGGTTGGGGAGTTGAGATTGAGATTGTGATTAGGTTTAGGTTTAGGGATTTGAGAATACATTTAGGTTTTAGGTTTAGCTTTAGGTTTTAGCTTATAGGTTTAGGTTTTTGTTTTAGGTTTAGGTTATAAGTTTAGTTATAGGTTATAGGTTAAGGTTTAGGTTATAGGTTTTTGTTTAGGTTAAGGTTATAGGTTTTGGTTTAGGTTATAGGTTTAGGTTTAGGTTTTAGTTTATAAGTTTAGATTATAGGTTTAGGTTTTGGTTTTAGGTTTGGGTTAAGGTTACAAGTTGAGGTTAAGGCTTGAGGTTCTGAGTTTTGGTTTAGGTTAAGGTTATAGGTTTTGGTTTAGGTTAAGGTTTAGGTTTTGGGTTTATGTTAAGGTTATAGGTTTATTAGGCTTAGGTTTAGGTTATAGGTTATAGGTTATAGGTTATAGCTTTGGGAATTGAGAATAGGTTAAGGTTTAGGTTTAGGAAATCGGGTTCGGGTTTGAAGTTCGAGATCGGGTTTAGGCTTGGGTTTTCATGTTTAGGATTAGGTTTAGGTTAGGGAGTTGAGATTGGGATTTGGTGTAGGTTTAGGTTTAGGGATTTGAGAATAAGTTAAGGTTTAGGTTTAGGAAATCGGGTTCGGGTTCGTGGATCGGGTTTAGAAGTTTAGGTTTAGGTTTAGGTTGGGAGTTGAGATTGAGGATTGGGATTAGGTTGGGGTTTAGGGATTTAAGAATACATTTAGGTTTAGGTTTTAGCTTATAGGTTTAGGTTATAGGTTTAGATTTTGGTTTTAGGTTTAGGTTAAGGTTATAGGTTTATGTTATAGGTTAAGGTTATAGGTTTAGGTTCGGTTTAGGTTTAGGTTATAGGTTATAGCTTTGGGAATTGAGAATAGGTTAAGGTTTAGGTTTAGAAACCGCGGTTCGGGTTCGGGATCGAGTTTAGGTTTGGGTTTTCAAGTTTAGGTTTAGGTTTAGGTTAGGGAGTTGAGATTAGGATTTGGTGTAAGTTTAGATTTAGGGATTTGAGAATACATTTAGGTTTTAAGTTTTGGTTTTGGTTTTAGCTTATAGGTTTAGGTTATAGGTTTTGGTTTTGGTTTTAGGTTTAGGTTTAGGTTAAGGTTATAGGTTTAGGTTATAGGTTATAGCTTTGGGAATTGAGAATAGGTTAAGGTTTAGGTTTAGGAAACCGGGTTCGGTGTTCGGGATCGGGTTTAGGTTTGGGTTTTCAAGTTCGGGTTTAGGTTTAGGTTAGGGAGTTGAGATTAGGATTTGGTGTAAGTTTAGGTTTAGGGATTTAAGAATAGTTTAAGGTTTAGGTTTTAGAAATCGGGTTCGGGTTCTGGATTGGGTTTAGGCTTGAGTTTTCATGTTTAGGTTTAGGTTTAGGTTAGGGAGTTGAGATTGGGATTTGGTGTAGGTTTAGGTTTAGGGATTTGAGAATAGGTTAAGGTTTAGGTTTAGGTTAGGGAGTTGAGATTGGGATTTGGTGTAGGTTTAGGGATTTGAGAATAGGTTAAGATTTAGGTTTAGGTTAGGGAGTTGAGATTGGGATTTGGCGTAGGTTTAGGTTTAGGGATTGTTGAATAAGTTAAGGTTTAGGTATAGTTTAGGAAATCGGGTTCGAGTTCGGGATCGGGTTTAGGCTTGGGTTTTCAAGTTTAGGTTTAGGTTTAGGTTAGGGAGTTGAGATTAGGATTAGGTGTAGGTTTAGGTTTAGGGATTTGAGAATAGGTTAAGGTTTAGGTTTAGGTTTTGTTTAGGTTAAGGTTATATGTTTTAGTTTAGGTTATAGGTTAAGGTTTAGGTTTAGGTTTAAGTTTTAGTTTATAGGTTTAGATTATAGGTTTAGGTTTTGGTTTTAGGTTTAAGTTAAGGTTATAAGTTTAGGTTAAGGTTTAGGTTTTGGTTTAGGTTATAAGTTTTGGTTTAGGTTAAGGTTATAGGTTTTTATTTAGGTTATAGGTTAAGGTTATAGGTTATAGGTTATAGGTTTTGGTTATAGGTTTTGGTTTAGGTTAAGGTTATAGGTTTTGGTTTAGGTTATAGGTTTAGGTTTAGGTTTTAGTTTATAGGTTTAGGTTATAGGTTTAGGTTTAGAGATTTGAGAATAAGTTAAGGTTTAGGTTTAAGAAATCGGGTTCGGGTTCTGGGATCGGGTTTAGGCTTGGGTTTTCATGTTTAGGTTTAGGTTTAGGTTAGAAGTTGAGATTGGGATTAGGTGTAGGTTTAGGTTAAGGAATTTGAGAATACATCTAGGTTTTAGGTTTAGGTTTATGTTTAGGTTTTAGCTTATAGGTTTAGGTTATAAGTTTAGGTTATAAGTTATAGGTTATAGGTTATAGGCTAAGGTTTAGGTTATAGGTTTTGGTTTAGGTTAAGGTTATAGGTTATGATTTAGGTTTAGGTTTAGGTTTTAGTTTATAAGTTTAGGTTATAGGTTTAGGTTTTGATTTTAGGTTTTGGTTAAGGTTATAAGTTTAGGTTATAGGTTATAGGTTTGGGGTTATAGGTTTAGGTTAAGGGTGTGGTACCTGCAAATACAAATATAAACACAGCCTGTCCAAATGGCCAGGCCCTTCCAATGCTATCCATAGGAAATGAACAGCTTCATCATGGTCATAACAGTGGTTCCCACTTTCCAGGGACCCCCACTCATCCGGATAGCTCCGACGCACATCTGGGTTTGCTCCATTAATTTCGAACAAATACAAAAACACGGCCTGTCCAAATGGTCAGGCCCCTCCAATGCTGTCTATAAGAAATGGACAGCCTCATCATGGTCATAATAGCGGTTCCCACCTTTCAGGGACCCCCGCTCAACATCCGGATAGCTCCGACGCACATCCGGATTTGCTCCATCAATTTCGAGCAAATACAGATATAAACACAGCCTGTCCATTTGGACAGGCCACTCCAATGTTGTCCATAGGAAATGGATAGCTTCATCATAGTCATAACAGCGGTTCCCACATTCCAGGGACTCCCGCTCAACATCCGGATAGCTCCGACGCACATCCGGGTTTGCTCATTTAAATAAAATAGATTATCAAGATCATTTAAATAAAATCAGGTCCAATCAACAATCTGACCTGAAGGATTTTGTTAGCATTGTTGACGGCACCTCGAATCTTATTTTAGGGCCTAGAAATTTAAAATTAGATACAAAAATTAGAAAACCCAAAGAAATTTAAGAAAGATAGTCAAAGTCCATGTGAATGAGCACAAGTATGCACCTACATATGAATTCTGAAAAGTTATTGCATATCACAAAATAATAATAATAATAATAATAAATAAATCCTTGCGTTTGGATATTCAACAAAATGGGTTAAAATGAATTCATTTGCTTAATTCATGAAAACCTTGCGTTTGGATATTCAACAAAATGGGTTAAAATGAATTCATTTGCTTAACTCATGGAAACCTTGCTTAATTCTCTGTGCTTCTCATTTCCATCAGATAAAATGTTTGAAGCTAACCCAATGAGTTGTTAGGAATTCAGATAAATGCCACTTTGACAATGGCATTCATGGTAACTGTCATATTACTCATTTCAACAAGTCATCTTCACCAAGAGTATGATTAATCCATCTAAGACCTTTGCATTTTAGAGTTCTTTAGATGGGATCTAATGTTTCACACTATACATCCAGGTTTCTACATGATTTTCATCACATAAAAAACCAAAAACCTACAGAAGTCATCTTCAAACCACAGATACAGAAAGGTAGAAGAGAGTAAAAACTCAGAGAACACCTACTCATTGAAAGGCAAAAATCCAAAAACCTATTTTCAGATGTCAAAAATACCAAGAATAAAATAAAATAAAACACCGACTACTACACTACATTTTTATTTTAAAACCCTCAAATCTTATGATACATGAATTCCCACCTATTCCTAATAAAACAACAATTCTTGGAACATCTAAAATCCCTAAAATTCTAAAATCCCCAAATCCCTAATTTATTTATTTATTTTAGGTGGAAAGTCAAAACTCGTGACTTAAAAATGACATTCTGCAGCATCAAAATCTAGCCCGCATAAGTTACAACACTCATTGTTCCTCTTCACAGTTCCAACATTCATGCCAAGATGACTGTGAAGGTCACATTGTCGGGTATCAGTCCTTCCCCTAGCATCCGTTGGAAGAGCCTGACTGCCTCAGCTCCACATCCATGGATTGGTAAGCCTTGTATCACTGAACCATGAGAAATCATATCTCTATTCGGCATTGTCTCAAACAACTGCAATGCTCTCTCCATGTTACCACATTTTGCATTCATGTCTATAAGAGCTGCAGTGACGTGAGCCTGTTTGAGATCAATTGCACCTCGGGTGATAAAGGAATCAACACGAGGTAATGGGTTCAAGTATCCATTGTGGGAAAATCCTACTATGGTGTGAGTGGATGTTTGTGTGAGTGAGGTGTGACAAAGCATATAAAATAAAGATAAATTGTATATAAAATGAGGTGTGACAAATACTTTAAATGACCAATAAAAAAATCGATATAGATGGAAGATACGGACCTTACAAGCTCCCGGAGAAATTCTTCCTTGTGGCTATATAGACTGTGAACTATCAAGTCCAAAAGGTGGCTGACCTGCATAATTAAGAAACCATGAGAACAATCAATTAGATATAAACAAAGGCAATGGAAGAGGGGGGAAATCCAAATACTTCTAATGACACAAATTAACAAACAATCTTTCAAAGAGAAATGAAATAAAATCAGCTAAAAGGCCCATCAACTAATAGCCATAAACCATCACACAAAATTCTTGAAATAAATAATAAAAAAACAAAGATCTATCATAAAGCCAGTTCGCAGAAACAAAAATAAAATAAAATAAAATAAGAAAACAAAAGGAAATCCTTCTACAATAGCAACAACAATGACGGTGATAATGACCACATAAAGCAGTGCTTTAAAAGCAGGACCGGGATTCAGCCCATTTTTATGGGCAGTTCAGTCCAACATGGATCCTGCATGCATGCTTGTCAATCCAAACTATCTAAATCATGGGTCCCACCAGGTGAGGTTAACACAAAAAAGTATGATTAAGTTAGATTCATCCAATTTGTGTGATTTCTAGAACATGCCCCCATCTAGAGTGGGCCTGATTTTGAATGGTCTGGATATACATATTCCAACAATTTTATGATTTCAACTTCAAATTTCTTTTTGTGCATGGTATAATAATTGGAAAAGAATCCCGGTAAATACATGCCATCTAGAGTGGGCCTGTAAATACCTCTCCCATCACTTTCGCCAGCTAGCTCATGCTCTAGTACATGATTTGAAAAATGAGGCAGATCCAAAACTCAAGTGGGACACACTACATGAAACATTGAGAATGAATGGAAATACCCACCATTGAAAACTTCCAGGGTGCTTACCATGATGTTTGTATGCCATCCAAACAAGGGCTCTTTCATTACCCGTCCCTTCCTATTTCTTCCTCCAACAACTCTTTGATATGCGCCGGTTTGATTGGTCTTACCAAAATTTCATGGTATTTGTTGGCACCAAAAACAACCTTAAAAAAATATGAAATTATGAGAAGAGCAATGTCTCTGTTGTTGAGAGAGCTGAATCAGAAACCAGTAAGATTAGAGCTGGCCCGAAAAGCCATTTTGTTATCAAGCTTAAGCACTTCTGCTCAGTCCTTTTGTGCACGCCAGTACATCAAAACTCATCCCAACAGTTGACTGACAGAAAGAAAGGCCAGGATTGACTAAAATGCCGTTTGGATTAAAATTTCCAGTACTGTGATTGAGCATAAGAAAGCACATTGGGCATATAGGCGCACTCAACCCCAAAATCCCAATTTTTCAAGATCCCTTTTACCCAAACAGATACTTGTATGTATCTACTCACAGCAGTCGTCAAATTGAAATAGATAGTCTATTCCTCACATTTAAAATGAATATGCATTACAATTATTACGGGGCTACTATCCTTTCATAATCATATACATGAAATCCTTCTTATATACTACAAAAAAGATTTGAAATACTGCATCAGATAGGCCTAAAACACAAAGAGGACGAACAACATTGATAGATTTCAAGAAATTGGCACAAAATCCAAAATACACCACTTACAAGCAGAGCTAAACTCAGACAATGCAAATCCCCAACTAGGGATTCGACAATACACATCCCTAATTAGGGATTTGTTATACAAATCTCTAATTAGGGATTCGACAATGCATATCCCTAATCAGGTATTCTAAATTACAGAAGGCCCTAAAATCCCCAAATCCCTAAATGAGGGTCCACATCGAATCAGGAATCCACAAGGAAGAGAAATCAAGGAAGAGAAATTCTAACATTTGGAGGTGATGACAATGGTGGTGGTGGGGCTTGATCTCGTTGAGAGGGAGGTGGCTGTCTGATTTCTTGAATGTAGTGGGCCAGGTTGATGAATGGCTGCAAAAGACGAGAGAGCCGCCATCGTCATGAGAGAGAGAGAGAGAGAGGGAGAGGGAGAGGGAGAGGGAGGGGGCGTGGGTGAGGAAGGGAAGAGGATAGATAGAAGGGGGAATTATTTCCTACTCTGGCTGCGTATGACGCTTGATACGCAAGCACTTAGAAATGGTACACATGGAAGATCTTAACTTAGATCAAAACGGTTAATTGTGTAAATGAGTGTATCTAAGTTAAATCCAAACATACGTATTGATTATAAAATCCTAACCACTGATGTGTAGATACTTGTTTGATAAATTAAGGTCAATGGATGTTTTTATTTCTAACCGTCCAATATCAGTCTATTAATCTGAGAGTCAAATAACCAAAACATTCTTAATTTTTTTTTAGCAACGCATCTAGCTGAAACCCATAATTTTGACTGTTTATTTAACTTAATCATGTGCCAAGTGTTTAGTTTATAAGTAATTTATATGTGTCTGCATATCATCCATCACACTCTGCCGGAGTATCAAATATTTTCTCTGAGAAAAACTTTGATACTCTGGTAGAGGTTCGTGGATGATGCACATGCAGTTAGAAATTGCTTTAAATTACGCATGTGGCATAAAATTAAGTCAAAATAAACCATCCAAATTATTAGTCAGTTTAGATGTATAAAAAATGAAAAATAGATTTATGCTTATTTTATTGTCTGAATATCAGATTAGACAACATTTATTCGATGGTCAGAAATGAAAAAATAAAATAAAATCTGATGGTCCTACTTGGGCCAACAAGCGTGTTCAGGAATTAGATGCTAGAATTGGTCAACTGATCTGCTTTTGTTAAGGTTACTTCCATAGTTTAGTCCACCTTAGGGCCTCTTTGATTTTTGAGCTCAACTGGAATTACCATGTAAATGGGTAATAATTCTTTATGTATGTAATTACCACATCTTTCCCACTGTGGAGGTGACTACTTACTTTTTTTAACAAAAAATTTATAAAATCAATGTGGGGCCATCATAATGTATGTGACTTATCTACGCCGCTCATTTGTTATGCCAGCTGAATTTAAGGCATTAGCAAACAAAAATAAGGTAGATCCAAAGCTCAAGTGGACCACACCACAGGAAAAGATAGTCAACAGTGGACAAATTAAGGCCACTGTTTTCGTTCGTGTGGGCTATTTGAGTGTTGGATCTACCCCATTTTTCGGCTCATGCCCCAAAATGTTCTAATAATATAGATGGATGGTGCGGATATATCATATACATTACAATGGGGTCCACATATTTAAGTTAACACTTTTGTATCAATTTTCGAGGTGGAATTACTCTCACATTTTCAAAAAAAATAATAATTACTTATTTATCAGGATTTACCTGTATTGTGGAAAATCAAACATGCCCTTGGTATCAAGTCTTTACATTTGCATTAATGGAAATTAACATTATTATTGGATAATGATTATATGTCTAGAAATACTATGGTATTTTAACATTTTCGTTTCATGTTTGGGATTAGAATTGAAAACACCACATCACCGAGTTTGGTGAGGGACATAATTTAAGGTACCACCATAGACATGTATGGTTCATCTCAGGTGTTGGGCCATGACCCAATTCTCTTCAGCATAAACAACTAATTGTCTTAAATGTAGCACATGTATAGTGATTAGAATTTTTGGTCTAGTGGGCCATAAATGCCCTAATTGCCTGATATGTGTAATTTTTTTACTTAAGATTTTCTTAAGGACTGACTTGACCTGATGATCTTTATAAAATCTCATTCTATGCAAATGGGGCTTTGGTGGATCCTTGACTATGGGGCGTGGTGGGCCCCATAGTCAGGGATCCACCTAATCCGTGTCCATTCTCTGTGCATCTTTTTCTTTGAAAAATTGATGTTAGTAAGTTTTGTGGGCCCCATCATGATGCGTGTTGAACATCAACACCATAGATTTGATGTGTCCCCTTTAGGTTCTGAGATATCTCAAAAATCATCGGTAAACGAAACTCAAGTGGGCCATACCATTTAAAACTATGTGAAGACATCCAAAAAAATATAAAAGCACTTGGTGGGGCCCACATGAGTTTTGGATGGGGCTAAAAAAATATGATTATGAATGCTAAAAAAAAGCTCGAGTGGACCACACCACAGGAAATAATGTGATTGAACATTTACCATTGAAAAATTCTTGGAAGCCATGGAAGTTTTGGATCAAGCTGATGTTTGTGTTTTCTCTTCATTCGTATCTTTTTGATATTATGAACAGGTTGAATGATAAATAAACATTACTGTGGGCCCAATGAAGGTATCAATGGTGGAAATCATTATTCCTCACTGTTTTGTGTGGCATGATCCACTTGAGTTATGGATTTACCAAAATTTTGGGATCAACCCACACCGTTCATCCATTTTTCGAGATCATTTTAGAGAATTATCTAAAAAATGAATCATATCCAAAGATTAATCATATCCACTTGATTAATCCACACCACAAATAAGTTTTTAATGGTAGGCGTTTAATCCCCACTGTTTTCTGTGGTGGGGTCCACTCGAAGTTTGAATCTGCCTCATACTTTGGCTCATGATCTAAAAGTATCTGGTAAAATGGATGGACAGAGTGGATAAAACACACGCATTCATGGTGGGTCCCACAGTTTACTAAGTGCGCTAAGCATATTGAGTTACTCAATACGCAATCGGTACGCAAGGGGAATGGATTGGCTACCCCAGACGCTAGCCAATGGCTAGTGGTCAGTGCTCTGTGGGCCCCACCATGCTGTATGTGTTTCATCCATGCCATCCATTTATTTTTTAAAGATCATCTTACGGCATGAGACAAATAATGAGGTACATCCCAACCTGAAATGGACCACATTACAAGAAACAGTGTTGAATGAGTGTCAACCATTAAAAATATTTTGGGAGCCAAATTAGGATTGGCTACTCCCCCCACCACCAGCCCCATGGCTGATGGTCGGTGCTCTATGGGCCCACCATGATGTATGTGTGTTTATCCATTTTTACTGATCATTTTAAGGCTTGATTCCCATAATGAGAGGGATATAAATCTCAGGTGGACCACACCATATGAAAACAATAGTGATTGGATATTCACCATTAAAATCCCCCTAAGGCCCACTGTATTGTTTATTTGGCATCCAATCTGTTGATTAGGTCATACAGGCCCTGATTAAGGGAAAAAACAAAAACCAGCTTGATCCAAAACTTCTTAACTTCAAAATGTTTTTAATGATCAACGCTCATTCAACACTGTTTCCTGTAATGTGGTCCATTTAAGATTAGGATATAACTCATTTTTGTTCACATACCGTCAAGTGATTTATAAAAATAGATGGACAGCATGGATGAAACACATACATCATGGTGGGGCCCACAAAGCACTAACCATAAGCCATTGGCTGGTGTTAGGGGGAGTAGCCAATCCAACTTTTATGGCCCATTAATGGTCAATCACCACTGTTTCTCATGGTATAGTCCACTTGTTGAGGGTCAAATATTACATATTAGACCCCATTTATTGCCTGAATTTACGAGCATGATACTGTTTAATGGTCCGATTTAATCTCGTTTGTGATACAGGGTGTAATTACGAGCTGGGACTGAGAAAGGGTGCTTAAAGCTGGGATTTAATGCTCTGATGACACCAAGGCAAGGAACGGACTCCAGGGGACTAAGATCAACACCGGAGATCCAAGAAAGCTGAGGAACTGAAGATCAAGTAGCCTGAAAGTCAGCCAGAATGCAAGATCACAGGGTTCTCACCATCCATTCGGCTCGAAACCTCATACAGGGCCTGAGGACCATAAATGAGCCGTACACATCAAAATTCAGGCCTCAGATCCCTGCAGAAGTGGTCCGACGACTAGATCAGCCCGTTAAATCTCTGATTTGGAGCCACCTGATATTCAGATACACTTTAAACTTGAGCTCGACCCCTTAAAAGAGATAGAAAAGTGGATGGATGGAGTAGATCCCTATGGATCATCAAGATGGGGCCCACTTTGCGTGGCCAGAGCATACAGAAACCATGCACGGGCGGTGCACTGAACCAACCAACCCAGTCAAAGTTGGTTTGACCGACTCTCTTAAACAAAGAATGGAAATCTCTGTTTCCATGTACGCAGGGCCGTCCGTTGGGAGGATGCATGGCCCACCTTCGTCATCTGGACGGCTGATCCAAGCCATCCAATGCACTCAGAAGGAAAAACCGACCGTACCGGGGGCTATTTTCCTGAATTTCTCTGATGTTACATCTACACGAAGGCTTCAACGCATAATGGATGGCGGAGCAGAGAGATCGGTGGGTCACACCAAAACTTGTCCAAAACCAGTCATATCTGAACGGTTTTTCGTTGGAAATCTAATGGTCGGCATGGATTTCTCCATCACTGTCAATCTGCGGCCCATAAATCATCACGGAGCGAATTTAGAAATTATGTTTCGCAATCAGACGTTGCGGTCCATTCTAGTGGGTCACCATGGTCGGTGATACGGATAATCTGAACCGTCAATAAGGCCTGAAATGGCCTCATAAACACGTCCTAAGTGGCGAAAGTTTAAGATACATCAGAGATTGGTGTTCGATCTTCCAAACACAGAACGGACGGTAAATTTAAAGATCTAGTGGACCACACTGAAATCAATATAAAACTGATTTTTCCTGACTAGTGTTTTGAGAAAAACCCAATGGACGGTATGGATTTCCCGCTCACCGCTGATCCTGGGCCCCACAATCATTTCAGCGTAAGCTCTGTTACGCGTGGCCTGTTACAGCACGTCCGAAGACCAGATTTTGCGGACAGTTTTGCAGTCATGATGAGGATCGGTCCGACGATCTGGACCGTCCAAAATACTCACAAGGTGGGACCGACCATAGCTAAGACAACTGTACGTCTTAGATCTCGCATGTGCAGCCGTGGTTTTGATTCAAAAATAAATTGGTGATGCATTCGCTGTTGCTGCGTATCACTCTGTGGAAGCAGCTGTCCGTCTCTCTCCATGATAAAACGACTGACTTATCAGCTCTATAAAAGGAAACAGAGGGAGGCTGGGTGAAATATCCTGGGAGTTTGGACCGGACGTGAAGAGGAGGAGGAAGAGAGAGAGAGAGAGAGACAGGAGCAAAAGGACGGGTTTTAATTTCCTTTCTTCTTTTTCTTCTTTCTTTTCTCTATTTTATTATGAGATCTAGCCCATTCATGTGTGGCTAAACCTCTTAGCTAGGGCTAAGAGGTGAAGCTTGTAGCGTGATGGGAGGACCTGTTGATTGTGCCTTTTGTGTAAGACTGAATTCATGTTGATGTTAGTGTGATTTTAAAGGAATGTTTTTAGTCTTTAATGGTCTATTGTGACTGAAATTACACTGGGTCTGCGATGGCTTTAAGCATGTTTTTTTCCTCTTTATGTTTATAACGTCAGGAAGTCCTATTGTTCACCATCGTCTCCTGGGCATGGTTGGATGTCGGTACCCTTCCTAGCCTTCATACATTGTTGATTGGTTGGTAATTAGTTTAATTCTGTTGTTTGCTTTGTCTGCTGGGCATGGTTTGGTGATGGAATCCATTCTAATTCATATACCTTTCATCTTCTGAACATTATATCAAATAAGTTCAGTCTAATTTCCATGATTCTTGAAGCAGGCATAAGATCTCCCTGATCTCTACAAGTGGATCCTCTGAATCCCTAGTTCCCTTTCTCTGAATTTTTTGAAGTTTTAGATTAAATATTTCACCATTAATTTTCAAATTACACTCAATTTAGATTTCATCTCATACTAGTTCTAGTTCTAGTTATTTTCAAATAACGTACAAGTTTCGGTCCCTGTGGATTCGACCTCGGTCTCACCGAGTTTTATTACTACATCACAACCTTATACTTGGAGAGTGAACAAGTTTTTGGCGCCGTTGCCTGGGATTGACGGCTACGATTTTCTGAAATTAATTGGATTTAGAGTTAGTCTAAGATTAGGATTTTACTAATTTTAATTTTTGATTTTGCTTTCTATTTGATTCATAGAACTAACCTATTTCCTATTCTGTAGGTTGTTAAGATAAAACTTCTAATTTGGTAAACTCTTTCTGATTTTCTAGATTCTCTAACTCTTTAGATTTGGTTTGCTTTAGGAACTTCGTCTATTTTAGAAACTAACTTATTTTGTTTTGTTTTGCAGGTCGTTAGCTTAGAGCTCCAATTTGGTAATTTCTTTCCAAACCTCTCTTTCTTTCTAGATTCATATTCTCTTTCTTAGGATTAGGTTTAGGATTTGATTGAGGGCAACGAGTGTTTCATGCCCAAGTGGGCCCGTGATGACACTCGACGTCTCTTGACTAAAGGAGGATTAGTTGAGGGGTTGACACCATCGCAGACTAGACACCGCTCGAATTCCCCGAGTTAATTGAGGTTATGGCTGCAAATCAACCTCAAGCACTACCTCAACATATGGATGAGGAAGTACATGATGAGAATGAGGTGCATCAAGCACCCCCGCCTCGTACTTTACGGGATTATTTACAACCGACGGGGGTGAGTACGCCCTCATGTATGATTTTTCCTGAAAACACAGGACAGATGGCCATCAAGCCAGGAGTTATCCAACTCCTTCCTAAATTCCATGGGCTTGAATCAGAAAATCCATACTTACATTTGAAAGAGTTCGATAAGATTATAGCCACCTTATACTTTCCCAATGTATCCAAGGATACAATCAGGCTGAAACTCTTTCCTTTTTCCTTGAAAGAGAAGGCTAAGACGTGGTTACATTCACTGCGTCCTAGATCTATTGGCACATGGAATGATATGCAGAGGGAATTCATAAAGAAATTTTTCCCACACCATAAAACGATTACCCTCAGAAAAGCAATCATGAACTTCGTCCAAAAGGAAGATGAAACATTCTACCAATGTTGGGGAAAGGTTCAAGGATCTTGTCAGTTCATGCCCACAACACGGTTTTGAAATGTGGCGCATTACAAATTTTTTCTATGATAGACTGACATCTTCTATGCGTCAACTGGTCTAGACAATGTGTAATGCAGAATTCATGAATAAAGAGGTCGATGAGGTATGTGATTACCTCGATAGACTTGCCGAAAATGCACAATCATGGGACCATTACCCAAAATCAAACACCACGTCTAGGCCAACTCAATCTAAGGAGAAAGGTGGAGTATATCTCCTGAAAGAAGAGGATGATGTAAATTTTAAAGTGACTAATCTCATGCGAAGAGTCGAGGCCATGGAAGGAAAGAAGGATAAGGTTAATGAAATTGTTTACGACATCTGTGATTGCAACATTCGCACAACTGAAAATTGTCCTACTATATCTGCTTTTCGAGGAGTGTTGAATGAACAAGCTAATACCGTAAATAACTATCAAAGACCTTTCAATGGATCTACCTCTAATACATACAATCCTGGTTGGAGAAATCATCCAAATTTTAGTTGGAGGAATGGACAAACTACTACCCCTCAAAGTTTCTTCAATCAAAATCCAAATCAGGGGAAACCTCAACAAGAATCGGTTCAAAATTCCATACAAGAGCTGGCTCAGGCAATGCGTGGACTTGCAGACTTGATGCAAAAAATGGATTCACCACTACCAGAAAACAGGGCATTGCCGACGGACTTGGGGTGGCTTTTGCTACGGCTAAAATCCGTCGGTAATGTCAAAGGCTAAAATCCGTCGGTGTAACCCAATAAGCCGTCGGCGTTCCACAGGTTTTGAATGGCGGACGTACAACCATCCAGAGTTTTCTAATTTTGTGGTCCACAAAAAAATTATTTCGCACTCATTTTTTGGGATCAATCCTAAAATAATGTGGAGAAATGGATTGACGGCGTGGATGAAACATATCCATCTTGGTGGGGCCCATAGAGCCCTCCCCTTTCCAAAGCTATGGTTACCGTTTTTTGTTCAAAATAAAAATGTGAGTTTTGTATAGAATGCAAAATAGTGGTGACTTGTTCATGAAAATAGTGGAATTGATATAGAGTTATCCATATCATTGAAATAATCCTTCTAGTTGTAAATATTTAATATTTATAATTTTATTATATAATACAATCTTAACCATCCAGAAAATGGTCCCTCTTGCATGTACTTGCTAATAGAATGTTTGTTATAAATAGTGGTAAACGCGCACGCTTTGAATTGAAAATTTTATATTACTTCATAAGTGAATTCTAAAATTACGAGCGCCGTTTCCCCCTTTTCCCATTTTCATTCTTCCTCCTTCGAGCGGCGTGTTCTTCATTCGAGCGGCGTCGTCGAGCCGGCGCGTCTCTTCTTCCTTCGAGCGGCGTCTTCTTCCATCAATCTTCCATTGTTGCGATAGGGTGTTGTCAGTTCGTGTTGAACGTGCAAGTGGCGAAATTCCAATTCCACCGCCATACTCAATCGAAGGCCCGAGGTACCAGACATTTTGAGACATTTTGTATCATGTGTTGGGATTCAATCTTCCAATTTTCGTCTGTGCTGAGAGGTCATTTGGCCCTATTTTGGTGTTTGGATGGTCTGAAGGGTTGGTTTGGATTGGGTCGGGTGTTTTTGGGATGCGGGTTTTGGGGTTTTCAGTTTCGGGTTAGGGTTCGGGCTAAGGCTTCGGTTCCTGGTTAGGGTCCAAGCCAAGGTTTTGGCTCCGGGTTGGGATTCATATACAGATCGACATTTGGTTGAATGGCATATCATTTCATGCATATGCTGTTTGTTTGTGTAGCTTGTAGTTTTGTATTCAAGCAAAATCAATGCCTGCACCCATATTTCCCATGGAGAAAAAGAATTACTCAGGTTGTGTAAGCCTCTGGTGATATGCAATTTCATGGGTTCCATCCCAAAGATATATACCACATACATGCATGTTCATTTATTCATTATGAATGCATGCATTGACACATGCTTTTTGGTGATGTAGAAGATTAATTTATTTGATGTTCCTTCACAAAAATTCTGATATTTACCTCTTTATACTTGATATCGACAGGTCCCCCCTCATAATGCATCCACCTCCTTTTCTCATTGTTGGTATTAGAAATGTCAGGCACGTAAATGTCTTTGTGCTACTTCCCTACTATTTAGGGCTACCCTGTTTAGTAGATGCCTAAACATGAGTTCATCACATTTTAGTTAATTGTGTTTATGTATTAGAGGTCATATTGCTTTTTGGGTGAGGCCTTGTTTAGCAAACACCTAAAAAATGAGTTCATCTCATTTTCAAATTTCACCGACAAGAATTATGTATTGGAGATAATGATTGTTGTTAACTAAAATGAGAGCAACACATTTTATATTAGAGGTCAATACCTATAATACATAATTACTGTCAGTGTCAGCTAAATTGAGAAGAATTCATGTTTAGGTGTCTACCAAACAGGGTCTTTAGGATTAAAATAATCATGATAACCAACAACAAGATCTCTAATGTGTAATTATTGTTTAACTAAAATGAGATGATCCCATTTTTAGGCATCTACCAAACGGGCCTTTAACGTGTTCCAGAAATGATACTTGAAATACCAAATGGGTGTTGAGGCGGGGGTTTCACCTTTTTTTTAATTTTTTCATTTCCTTATCTTGCGAACACAACACACAATCATGATTTTTGAATGGAGGACTTTACTCCACAATTGAAATGGCCGTAATGGCTGTTTATGGGATTGAATGTTGGGCTTTCATTCTATGTTGTGAAGTGTCAAGTTCTCTTTACTATTTGTATCTATCGTTTAACTATAACATTTGTTGTTTGTATCTATCATTTAACTATAACATTTGCAAGAAAATACTCATCTTTGATTCTGAACTTTACACATAAACCGTGAACCAGATGTTTGTATCTATCATTTAACTATAACATTTGCAAGAAAATACTCATCTTTGATTCAACGATTCATTATTCTCAACTCTGGGTGTTGCAATAGCAAGTGCAAGGAAGACCAATGATAGATTTCCAAAGCAAAAAATTGTTGTTGCTGGTGCTGGAAGGTTTGATACTGCACCAATGTTTTTTTATTGGAATTATGTTGAGAACTTGCAAGTCTTGATAGAGAAACCTTTATGGCTACATATTCCTTTTCTACTGTTCTTTCTGATAAGCAACAACTTCATCAAAAGGGTCCTTGACCAGAGGATATGTATGGTATCCTAGAATCTTCAGTTTGCACATTGGGGCCAATTTTTGGGTGATCCAAACCAATGACCTGATGGGCCTCAGTGGATGGACCACGTATTTAAAATCTCGTTGATGGGACGATCCCAACTCAATCAATTAGTGGCCTGCAAATGGACAATTATGAAAGAAGTACATGTACAAGTGCACATTTATTTGAAGATTAGATGCTTTGGATATTCCAATTTGGGATCTTTTGGGTTTGACATCTACTGTGGTTCCAACAGATAGTTGTCTGTAGTGTGCTGCTCACCACTGGCCCCACTTGTACAAACTCAAACAACAAGGATACTAAGAAATATGAATATCCTTGGGTCGAGATCACAATCCCTCTTATTTAAATAAAAGAAAGATATGAGAATGAAATGCCCGAACATGCATTTATTGTAAAGGTATAATAATCGAATAGGAAGGTCTGGACCTTGTATTATTATTATTTATTTATTTAATAATTTTTATGCACTGCACTTCAGAGTTGGCAAAAGCTGGTGGCTAGTCTGGACATAAATAGGATGAAGGGTGGTATAGTAGTTGGGTATTGATTTGTCTGTCCTTGTGAACATTCTTAACTACTACAATATGCACGTAAGTGTTCTTATAGTGAAAGTGCAAAAAAATAAATAATAAAATTTTTTAAAAGGTAATATTTAAAAAAAAAAAAAAAAAAAAAAGAAGAAGAAGAAAAAAAAGTAAAGTAAAGAAGTAAAATTCTCTGCAATCTTTAGATAGTCTTATTAGTAGCCTGTTTGTTTGCTTTTAATGCTTCAATCAGGTTAGTGTAAAACAAGCACCCCAAAAATCAGGTGGATCCAACTATCAAGTGGGGTACGCAATAGAAAACAACAACCAACCACCCTAAAAGCACTACATTCATATAGGGGACATTTAATGGTTGAATTGAGTTGATTTTTGAGCTTCATGGTGGGCTAACCTACTGCAGTTGTGCCTTAGAAAACTAATAGTATTAGACCTAAATTAATAAGCAATATGCATTTATCTTTTTAATTAATCTTTTTGCAACATGTTTATAAGTGTTTAAGAGTATAACCTCTGATGCTCTTGGTTTTCTCTTTAAAGATGAATGGAGGAATGTTCTATAGGAGTTATTTTTTAACCACTTGTATTATTATTATTATTATTTTTAAATGTTTTTCTAAATGATTTTTGGATTCTTAATGCAAGTAGTAAAAGCTTTCACAATTCGTCTGCAACTTCATCGTTAGAGGCTTAGAGATGCCCTTTCTATGACTTGATATTGGTTTTTCTTTTTGCAATTTATCATTTTTAACTATTTTTGGCTTTATCAACCTATTCAAGGTTTCAGAGTATTACATCCTATTTTTGTTTAAGGCCTTTTGTTTTAAGGTGTCTAAGATGTAGTGGTTTTCTTTCTTCTTCTTTTTATTTTTCCAGGGGTTGTCGGTTGGATTGCTTAGGCAAGCTACATACACAATAACATAACTTGGGTCATTTAGGTGAAGCTCTTACACATGAAGTACAAATATGTTAGACTGTGTATGATGTTTTTGAGATAAATATGTTTTCTAGTACTTATTTATAGTTATGCTTAAAAAACTGTTGAAATAATTGATTGTGTTTCACTATAACCCATTTCTTCTTAGATGTTCCGTCATGATACAATTACAATTAGTATTTATGCCACCTAGTGGTTTACAATGTATCCCCCCCGTTTAGGAATTTATATTAAACAAGTATATTCATTTGACTGAAAATGCTTGTTCTTTATGGATTCCTAAATTGTCCAATTTTGGACAGTTCAGTACCATACCATGTACTTAGGTTGTCATCATTTTCAGTTTACATGTAGTTGGAAATTTGGTAGTGTCTCCCTATATTTTCTCCGGATATGTGGTTCTTTACTAATTAGTTTCCTCTATCCATGTGTAATGGATTACATGTGGCAACTAGTTAGTATTGAATTTTACATATATCTGGAGAATATGGGGAGGTGCTGCTGAAATTTCGACTTCATTATGTAAACGTATGAGGACAAGATATGGTATGTTACCGAATGGGATAGAGACAATTAGCACTGTAGATAGAGACAATTAGCTCATCTAAGTAGAAGCAAGTATGATCAGAATTTATTGATATGCACAAAAAGATAGGGAGAGTGCAAACTTCTTTTCTAACTTGAGAAGATAACAGAAATATGTATTCTTTTAAATGCTCTTATGACTAGTATTTATTCTATGATTGTATTTCCTTTAGCTCACAAAAAGAAATCATCCCTAATTCTTTTCTTTTTAGCAAAGTGGTCAACTTATTTCAAATATTAACGATGCATTCTGACAATGCAATGGATTATGTGGTGCATTAAATGCTTCCATAGAATGCTAAATGCCTCTTTAATCAAATCAACCATGTATTTGTGATGTTTTGATATAGATGGAATTGAAAGATGGTGCTTGTTTTGTTTCAGGAATATAATCCTATTTGTTAGAAGTCCTCTTCTCTTGCTGCAGATAAGAACTTGCTTCATCAGGTATAATTTGTATTAATTCAACTCGTAACTCCTCGGGAATCAGCTCATGTAGTAAGATTTTACTGAAGGCATGACGGTTCCCCCGAGGTTAAGTTGCAAGTTGTTACATAAAGTTGGTTGGATATCTTTTATTTTTATAAATGTTGTCAATAGTTAGTTGGATGATGAATTAGGTGTATAAACATGTGCCTACCTACAATCTTGCTTAATTTATATTTATATTTCTTCATTTATATTCTTTTGTATTAATTCAACTTGTAACTCCTCGAAACCATTCAGTAAGATATTACGGTGCATGACTCGCTCCCAGTAGGTTAAGTTGCAAGTTGTTACATAAAGTTGGTTGGATATCTTTTATTTTTATAAATGTTGTCAATAGTTAGTTGGATGATGAATTAGGTGTATAAACGTGTGCCTACCTACGGTGGTATCCAATGGACTCTAGGGAGTGGATTACTCTACATTACCCTAACCCACAATTTATAGATGGTATGATGAGCTTTGTGAAGTTCGTAAAAGAACATCTTCCTGGTAGAGAAACCATTCATTGTCCATGTACCAGATGCAGATGTTTACGTTTACCCTGCACAATTGATGATGTGGTGATAGATCTGATTAAATATGGATTTAATCCAACATATAGGGTGTGGAACATGCACGGTGAGCCTGAATCACCTAAGTGTACCGAACATACTTCTCACCAGTATGATAGTGTGGCAGACATAAATAACATTGTGAATGCAATTGTTGAAGACCTCGGTTGTAATAACCTGGACCAAGTTATTCAAGATGAATCCACTGTAGCCCCTGAAGCTGAAGACATTGTTGGAGATGCTTCAACCAATGAGTTTGAAGCAAATGTACGAGATGCAATGACTGAGCTCTATCCTGGTTGTCAAAAATTCACCGTGCTAACTTTCATTGTACAACTTTTTAAATTAAAGGTGAACCATGGATGGAGTGAACAAAGCTTTACGGATCTTCTTCAACTACTCCAGAATATCTTGCCATCCGGTAATAAGACCCCAACTAATACCTACCAAGCGAAGAAGATCATTACAAAGTTGGGTCTTGATTACCAAAGATTCATGCATGTCCAAATGACTGCATGTTATATTGGAGAGAGCATGAGACGAAGATGAGTTGTCCAAACTATGGTACTTCTAGGTACAAGATCCATGTTGATTCCAAGTTGAAACGAGCTAAAGTACCTGCTAAGGTGCTAAGGCATTTTCCATTAACACTAAGGCTACAAAGAATGTACAGTGTGCCATGGGTGGCAAAGGAGATGACTTGGCACTCAACCGGAAAAATGCAGAGTGGAAAGATGGGGCATCCGGTGGACTCCAGCACATGGAAGTTTCTTGACAACAAGTATAAGGATTTTTCAACAGTCTCGCAATGTTCGATTGGGTCTAGCTACAGATGGGTTTAACCCCTTTGGCACTTTCAAAGACGTCATACAGTTCTGGCATGTTATGTGTGTGACGTATAACCTTCCACCAAAGTTATGTATGAAACCGCAATTTACTATGCTCACTTTGCTCATTGAGGGACCACGACAGCTCGGGAAGGATATTGATGTTTATTTGGAGCCATTGATTGCTGAGTTACAAGACTTGTGGCGGAAAGGGATCACGACATTCGACGCATACCATGGAAACATGTTCAACATGCGTGCCATCTTCTTGTGGACAATTCATGACTTTCCCGCATATGGTAATGTTTCAGTTGTAGAACTAAGGTAAGTATGGTTGTCCTGCATGTGGTCCCCACACGATTTCTTGTGATTACACCATGGAAAGAAACACGTTTATATGGGTCACAGACGGTGGTTGCCTTTAAATGATAAGGCCAGAAAAGATACAAGTGCAGGCACCTTCAATAAAAAGGTGGAGTTGCGACCACAACCAATTCGTCTGACTGGGATTGAGGTGGAAAACATCATTTCGAAACTAAATGTGCAGTGGGGCAAGATCGGAAAGAGGAAACAAAGTGGTACAAAAGGAGGACAGGAAGAAAATGATGATGCAGAATCAACATGCTTCTTGAAGCGATCCATATTATACGATCTGGAGTACTGGAAGGACATTCCCGTACGTCATAACCTTGATGTTATGCACATTGAGAAGAATGTATGTGAAATCCTTATTGCATTGATGTTGAACACAACGGGCAAAACCAAGGATGACGCTAACGCACGTAGAGACTTGAAGCGGCTAGGAATTAAGAAGCGTTTATGGCTAGAACATACTGATGGCAAGGTGATCCAAAAACGAGGTCCTTTCTTCCTTCGAAAAGAAGAAAAAAAACTTTTCATCCAGACTTTACGTGAGCTTCGTGTTCCGATTGGTTTTAGTGGGAATTGGAAGAACATCGTAAAGGAAGATAGTGTCGATTTAAAGGGAATGAAGTCTCATGATTACCACGTATTGATGCAACATCTGCTTCCAATTTTGATCCAACATGCATTCAGGGATAGTAAGCCTATCGCGCACTATAATTAGAAGCTTTAGTACATTTTTCAATGCCCTATGCTCGCGAACCATAGATATTGAAATGTTAATGGCTCTCGAGAAGGGCATAGGCTAGACTTTATGTGAGCTCAGATTACATGTCCTCCTTCAATTTTTGTTGTGATGATGCATCTGCCTATCCACTTGGCTTACGAGGCTCGCGTATGTGGTCCTCGTCTACTATCGATGGATGTATCCATTTGAAAGGTATGATATGATTTTAATCTGAATAAATCGATCCAACATCTGCAATTACATTTTCTAATGTGTCGTTAACTCTTTTAGGTTCATGAAGACGTTTAAGGCGTACGTCCGCAATATAACACGACTGAAGGTTGTATAGCGAACGATACATTCAAGAGGAGACACTTATATACTGCAACCAAAGATAGAGGAAAAATAACACAAGCCTCTTGGAGAAACTGGAAAAGCGGTTAGACGGATCAATTTCATTCATGCCGAAGTTGCAAGATATTGTCGACGACTTCGATGTTGATGTGGTTGGCCCGGCCCCTGGTCAAAGTGTCATTTTAGAAGGTATTGAGTACGAACAGGCTCGCACTGGGTACTAAAGAGTCATCCTAACTATGAGACATGGCAAGGGTACGAACTGGACTTAGCTTGTATGTATGTCTTCTTCATTTATTTTTTTTAAATTTCAAATTTGATTCAACAGCCTTGTAACAACATTTATGAAAAAAATTGTCAATTTTGTAACAACCTTCTTAACTTGTAGGAAATATGCAAATTTCTTAAAGCATCGCAATGTAGTTGCTGGGACCAGGACTAAGGTGGCGAGTGATGATGAGTTCATACCTTGGTTGAAGAAACAACTAGACTTGAATGAATCAAGTAATGAAGTCTTCGAGAGATATAGTTAGGGGACCAAAGGCTTTTGCGATGCGAAGACAATAAGTATTGTATCAATGGTTTCCTCTTCGTCACCAAGGAATACGAAGAGAATAAAATGAACCAGAACAGTGGGGTTAGCACAGAGAGTATGACCACCTTCCGATCTAGTGCTAAGGATAAGAATCCAGTGGATGAATCCGTACCTTATTATGGAGTCCTCCGCAAAATCATCCAACCGGAGTACCGAGAAGGGTACAAGCCGAGTCCTACTAAAGTGTGATTGGGTGAAGGTGATGCACCAAGGTGTTTCTTTCGATGCGGTAGGGAATTTGAGACTAGTGAATTTGTCTAATCTTCTCGGCTCAGACCAAATGGGTGATGAGCCATTTATTCTTGCGGAGCATGCCGTGCAGGTTTTCTATTCTAGAGATCCAAAAAATCCTGATTGGCATGTGGTCTTGGAGGTTCCAAGAAAGATTTTCGTTGAAGATGAGACAAGCCTTTTATCAAAAACACGGTTGTAACTGAGGTCAAGTAGGACCTGATCTCACCGAAGTAGACATGGGTGGCGAGTTGTTATTCAATGACATTGAAGATATTTGTGTGGTTGTTGAAAAGAAAAAGAAAAGAAAGAGAGCGGGGAAAAAACCGATTTGTTGGTTATATTATGCATGTAACGAAACGATTTTGATTTATGCCATTTTTTATTTTTCCATTATCATATTAATGTGATAGAAAAAATTTACGAATTAATTTACTTGTCTCTTTATTATACTTGGTACTTTGCTATTTAGATAGAAATTTTTATAGTAATTACGTTACAAATTAGATCTTGAAGATGGATCTAGAGGCAGAGCCGCTCGGGGATGCATCCCATAAAGATACTAGGGGTAATAACATAGCTCTCGTTAGCTGTTTAGATTTAAAATTTCTTTTAAAATGATCTTTCACTTAGAGACTGTGTCATTTGGCGCAGAGCCGCTAGGTGATGCAGCCCTTGAAGATGCAGCCCCTGAAGATGCTAGAGGTAATAAGTTAGCCTTCCGTAATTGTTTAGATTTAAAATTTCTTTTCTAGTGGCGATGATGAAACACGTGTGTAGCTATTTTTCTTTTTATGCCAGGGGTAATAACATAGCTCTCGTTAGCTGTTTAGATTTAACATTTCTTTTAAAATGATCTTTCACTCAGAGGCAGAGTCATTCGGCGCAGAGCCGCTAGGGGATGCAGCTCCTGAAGATGCAGCCCCTGAAGATGCTAGAGGTAATAAGATAACCTTCCTGAATTGTCTAGATTTAAAATATCTTTTATATTGGCGATGATGAAACATGTGTAGCTATTTTTCTTTTTATGCAGGCAGGTCGTCATCTTCATCGTCTAGGAAGAGAGGTCCTACGCGAGGTTCAGAATTACATGAGAAGACTTCATTGAAAAGGGTCATTGGGATTAATGAATTTGGACAACCAAATATAGGGGATGCAAATCATATCGCATTCAATTCAAGCATTGGTGTTCTCACCCGTGCACACATTCCGATCACCTACACAGACTTTCGGTTGGTGCCTCCACAGTACATTCAGAGGGTCAGTGATATCCTGACATGTAGTTATGAATTTCAGGATAACCAAGAAGCGTGGCCACAATACGTTCGTGATCGCTGTAAGGCTGCTTGGAGAAATTTCAAGAACAATTTGCATACAAAGTATATTAAGGACAAGGATTCTGCAGTTGTGAAATCGTATCCCGCTCCTATTGGTGTCCCTATTGAAGATTGGATGAGCTTCGTGGATTATTGCAATACTGATAAATTCAAGGAATCAAGTGTAAGAAATGCATCCAATCGGGCCAAACAAGTTGGCCCTTCTACACTTGGTCGGCGTAAGCATGGCTGCCACACGTCATGAGATGGTACATGTCTTAAAATAACATAGCTCTACTTTATTTATGATGATTATTTCAATTTATTAGTTGTTTAATTCTATTATTTATGTGTTTTTGCATGGATGTTATGGGGAAAAGGCAATTGAGAGGAATCTTACTACTGATGCCGAGGTTGGTAGGGCTGAGGTGTACATCCGAGCGCATACAACTAAGGATAACAAAGTGCAGTTTCCAGAAACCTTTGTAAGTGCAACCCTCGTACATCCTTTCATTATCCATGTGAATTTTAAATGCTTCTTTCCCGCACTATAATTTTTCTTTTGGATGTTGTCATAGGAAAAAATAAAATTGATTCAAAGTAGTAATCCCAGCATCTCGGATGACCAAGTGTAGATGATGCCCTTACACAGGTATATATGCATGTCCTTCAAATACTTGAGTTTATTTAGACTTATGCATTCTTTGATAAATCTAATTGCAATTCTGTTTACAGTCAATTGGGAGTGATAGTAGAGGGCGCATGCGGGGGATAGGTGGAAATGTAGGCAAGATTACATTGAAGAAGACAATGCCTATTGTACATAAGCTCGATGCAGTGTCGCGGGAACGAGATAAGTTGGTAGATGAATTAGATGAAATGAAGAAAAGCCTGGGAGATCTCCGCCAGGAGTTTCATTGCTTTGTAGATAAGCAAGGGGAACAAAGGGATGTGGCTCCACCGACAATTCCTCCATTTAAATCTAGTCATGCATCGTCGGTATGTATGCGTTTCTCTAATACTAATTTAAGCTTATGATTATATGCACCTCCATTTAAAAATACTAATGACATGTTATATGTGAACATGTAGCCTGATTTGGTAAATCTTGGCAAGAGATGCGATCTCTGTGATTGGAAGAAACGGGTAATTGCTCGTGGTGAGGTGCATGCAGTGGATCCAAAAACCCATGTCCATGGAGCAGAATTGGGCGATGGAAATTTTAGTGTCGTCCTGATGGAGATTATAGCTCCGCAATCAGAGCTATGGAAGGAAGATGGTTATCATGATACGCTTGGAGAGGTCGGTGTAGGAGGATTTGTCGTCTGGCCTAAGCAATTTGTAACCATCTATCCATGATGTTTATGCATATTAGACATTACCTCCCCTGTCTTGTGCGGGGTGCTCTTGCCATAGACTATGTTGGCATAGGGGCAATTTTGTTGTGCTCCCTAGGGGTTTTATTTGTTGTTTTTGTATTTCGCCTTCCGGTAGAAGGGGCGCCTCTTTGGGTGGCGAGTGCAAATAGAGTTATATGATAGGAGTGGTCCTCTTCCTTTTTGTAGGGACCCTCCTGAATGGCTGTAAATTTTTGTTTTTAAACTATATAGTAACATAGACGGATGCATGCATATTATGGAATCGAATGAATTTAACACTCACTTCAGATTACACCCACGTATGTTGAATGGAATGGATTTAACACCCACATTTATACATTGATATATTTGGTTGGCATTTCAATTTTCAACCTCCATTTGAGGAATTGAAAGATTTGTAATAATTTTCACTTCTTTAAGTGTAATTTGCACTTGAGAGAGAGAGAGAGAGAGAGAGAGAGAGAGAGAGAGAGAGAGAGAAGGGAGTTTTCATCATCCATGGCAAATGCAGTAGAAATGCGCCACCCACCAAGAGTGTACAAAAATTTCACCTCAAACAGAGTACCATCTGCTGTAAGTTACTTCAAGGGTAAATGGTTTTACTTTGGCTATCTTAAAATCATTTAAATAGTAAGATGCTTGATGCCAGAGGTACTCTTATTTGCAGGATCTGGTTTTGAGTGTTGCAAGATCATCTGCTTGCTAGCTACTTGGTGGTTCTCACCCCAAAGGTACTCTTACATTTTTTTGATGCCTCGATTGCTAGGTACACATTTGAGACTGATCTAGTTTCCGTTGTTACTGGTTGGTGTAGGTGTAGGTGTAGGTGTCACTTCAGGGGGAGTTAACCAGATAAGTTTATATTTTTCTTTTTGGTTGCATTTGAGTGTCTAATTACCTGCTTGCCTTCTTTTCTTTTCTTCTTTCTTTCTTTCTTTTAATTGTAATTCTCTTTGACTGTTTTAGATCAATAAGGGATGTCCCCGTATTCAAGGAACAGTTTCAACATGACAATGACGGTAAGCTTAACTCTAAATATCACCTTTATAATCAGAATTTGTGCTCTTTATTGTCTGTAATCTAATTGCTATTTTTTTTTATATAATTGACACCTTTTATCTCGGAATATGATCTATAATGTACGAGTGTCGGAGCCAAGGATTTCGGAGTCCGAACTCATTCTTTTGAAAAATAGAAAAATGGGTTTATCAGTAAATATGGATTTTCTTGTTAAGAAGAAAATGGAAGATGGATTGAAAAAACATAAAAGAGATTTTTTTGGCTGTCTCTCTTCATCACTAGAGTAATTCTAACCTTAGAGTATTGAAATCCTTGTCATGCTATTTGGGTTCTCTTTTTGCAGGTGCAAGCTGGTCTTTCTGCACTCGAAGATGCAATGGAGGCAGGATATGAAGATTTCAAAGTAATCAACCCAATTTCTCAAAATCTACAATTTTTTAATCGTAAGATTGATGTCAGCAGAATGTTTTCCTTCAAACAAGAGGTAGGCTAATCCCATATGCTTGTAAAAGGCAGCCCAACATACATTGCATCTTCCAATGAGCTGCTCCATTGCATCTAGGTCCAAACTCATTGGTTATTGCCTTTTATGTTTTTATACAGGTTTTTATGCAATGTGCATGACTTGTGAATGATAACAGCTGCACCAGTCAAACCATTATCACTTTTTTGTTTTTCTGCAATTGTTTTAAGTTAGAAACTGAAATTGAACGTTTTGGTTTCATGCATGTCATGGGTTCCTACAGTGCCCTATATATGAGCCATATGTTGTATGAGGACCGAGACATTTTTTCAACAAATTTCTAAGTTTCTTCTTCCAAAGGTTGGAATATCTTAGAAGAGAGATACTCAGCTTTCCAGTGGTATGATGCTCTGGAAGACATTGAAAGCCTTTCAATAGTCCCTTCTTTTGATATTTTTGCTTATAACGTGGAGTTGTCAGAGGGATTTTGCATATGAAATCTAATACGTTCAGTATTCATCAGTCTCTTCTTAATTTGGATTATGCACAGAGGTTTGAGAACGGTAGTTTGGTGGTAAGTCTTTGCTTTATTTATTTTTTTTTTTTAAAGATTTTTTTTTTTTTTTTGTGGAATTTGGGTTTGTAGGATGCTGATTATGCAGATGAGATGAATGGTTGGAGTTTTGTCTGGCTCTGTTGAATTATGCTTTTGATTATTAAATTCTGATGGTCTTGTTTGAAGCTTGTGACTGTAAAAGGTAGATGGACTTTGAATTCTCCATGTTTGTTCATCTTCACTTCCTTCCGGAAAGTGGGTTTAAGTCCTGCTTCTCCACATTCTACTGCAACCGAAGCACCTACAATGAAAAGCAGAATTCATACATGTTTTTGAATCTCTGAATTAAAAATCCCATGCTATTGAAGGTTGAATGAAGTATAAACCTGAGATGAAGTGGCTTGTCTTTGAGAACTCCTGATGAAAACATGCGTCGCAGTAAACAGTTCCAACAACCATTGCAGATTGAAGCTTCTTCTCATGCTTATTAGCTGAAACATGGATGAAGAAGCTCAAGGCAAATATCAGTAGCGAGGATTCTCATTCCTCCCATTCTCTCAACTCTATATGAAAAGAATGCTTGATGGGTAAGGCTTTTTATTCATTCAAATGTGGTGTCACATTCAGCTCTTTTTTACAGTTGGTTGTTTTTATTCTGTGTATGTCACATGAACTTATTTCAAGGATAAATACTTCAATACTCTGGCAGAGTGTGATGGATGATACACAGGCACTTAGGAATGAATTACTTAAAGATTGTATATGTGGTATTGTAATTTAAATTAAACTGTCTAAATTATGTATACCAGTTTAGATGTATGATGAATAGAAAAAATTAGTCTTATTTGATCATTTGATTATTAGATTGGTGGACACTCAATGGACAGTTAAAAATGAAAAATATCCAATGATTTTATTTTAAGAAAAAAGTGTCCATGAATCAATACTTGGGATTATTCAACCAATTTGATTTTTGGACTATAAACCTAGCAACGGTAGGTCTTGCAATTTAGCCAGGTTTTTATTTGTTTATTTAACTATCAGATTGTTGGATGAAAAATATCTGATGGTATATTTTAAGAAACAAGTGTCCACAATTCAGAGGTTAGGATTGTTCAACCAATTTGTTATTATTATTATTATTTTTTTTTCTGGACTACAACTTAGCAACTGTAAGTCTCACAATTTATCAGGTTTTGGTGAGCCCTCAATGGATGGTTAAAATTGAAAAATATCTAATCATCTTATTTCAAGAAAGAAGTGTCCAGTGTGCACCAATCGAGAGTTAGGATTGTTCAACCAATGTGATTTTTGGATCAGAATCCTAGCAACCGTAGGTTCCACAATTTAGCAAGATGAGTAAATAAATCCTCTTTTTTATCAAGTAAACCGAGGTAGATAAATCCAAGATTCCTGACTGACTTGCTTAAAAATCCAAACCAGTAGAGTTTACAAGGGGCAATAAAATGTAGGAATTTTACCACACATGCACAGACAACCAAACAAAAGAGTAGAAAAGAGAAAACCAAAGAGACTTTTCTCTTGCAGGGAGTGTTGTATTATTATTACTTTTTTTAAAAAAAATTATTGTTTATGTTGCTTTCTTGATAGAAAATGCCAAAAAGGGCGATGGGTCCCGCTTGTTCACGAGCTGAGTTTTAATCCATGAACTTGATGGCCAGAAACATCCAGATTGGAAGGATAATATTCACTAGAATCTCTAACCTCCTAGGCCTTTTTTTCTCTCAAAATAATTTCCTTTGGCACATGTCGGTTTGGTTTGCTGTTTTATTTGGGTTTTGTGATTTTGGTTGTGGAGGTTAACGGCAATTTTAATTTGGCAAACAAAAATTGGATCCCTTTAAGATATTTACATGCTGTTTGGATGCACTGCTAAATCGCAGATAAGGGTGACTTCAGATCTAACAATGCACGGTTGCATGGAGAAAGGAACCCATATTAAGTGGGATTCCATTTCTCTGGCTTTTCCTTGCCAAATCACTGGTAAGATGTACCCTTGAAGACATGACTTGCTTACATACTGTAATATTAATTGTAAGGACATGGAAGACATTACTTGCAAAAACATTAGCTCACTTTGTGAATGTGCCATTTGTCATTGCAGATGCAACAACGTTAACACAGGCAAGTTCATGTCTCATTTTCTCATTAGCTTCGTACATCTACAAAATCACTCTTTCAACTGTTTGTTGGCATTCTAATTTTTGTAGGATCGCATTTTATATGGTTTGACTCATTGTTGCGAACTCAGCTGGTTGACTTGGGACTCGCCCAAATCAACTCAGAACAGCCATATTCTGAGTTAAACTTCCATTTGCATTGACTTGGTATCACTTGGTGGGCTCATGTCAACAGAACTCACCTGTCATTTGGTTTTCTACTTGAATATCCAAGGCTAAGGCACAAGACGCGTTGCATGACTTGCCCCAGGTATTTTAGTGACTAGGCCTGGTTATTTGGTGACTTGGCCACATTCCGCTCTCTCTCTCTCTCTCTCTCTCTCTCTCTCTCTGCTAGTGCATTCTTATGGGACCTTTGTGAAACATGACACGTTTATATCTCTCATCTTCCATTTGAGGCATTTTGTGTCAGAATCAGTAAGAGTTTGAGTTCACTTTCTAGAAATGATGCTCATCTCCCATGGCGACTTTCTGGGTCTCGGCTCAAGACTAATCGATGAAGTACTTTTTGGGAACGACGTCTTCTATATCAAGCATTCCAAGAATGTTAAACTTTTTGTTAAATAGGAAAAGTTGAAATCCAGGATGTAAACCTTAATAGGCTGCTGCTACTCATTAACTGCACACATGGCAAGGAAACAAATAGAAATAAGCTCTTACTTTTATAGAAAAAGCTACGTTTTAATTAGAGATTGTTTTAATATATAAGCTCTTTGCGTTCTGAGAGTAGTTTGGGTAAAAGTACTCATGCTAAAGGTGAATGATGTAGATAATGGCAGTGAATGAAAATTTATTCTTTTATGGTTTCTTTGTTGGCTTCCTTATGTATGGTGCATGTGAGATATGTGGATGATATTTTCAAATTATAGCACGACGATATTGATGTGTTGGCTTCCAAATGCATTCTCTCGATCTGAATAGTTGAATGTGGACTGCATTTCTAGATTTAAAGCCAAGGACTTCAAGAAAACCTCCACTCAAGCAGCATAAAAAACAGACTTAAATGATGTGGCATATGTCCAATCCAAATATTTGGAATTTGGATGATATATTTGATTTTGATTTCTTCCTTTTCTATTATGTAGACTTACCTTCTCAAATAGGTTGGTTCATTCAAAGCTTTTGAGAAATGGGTATATCTAGTTTCGAATGTGTGCATTGATTAATGCACATCCATAACTAGATATACCAATTTCTCCAAAGCCCTAATGAACCAACTTATTTGAGAAGAAAAAGTCTACACAATAGAAAAGGAAGAAATCAAAATCAAATATATCATCTAAATTCTTAATTATTATTATTATTATTATATTTTTAAATTAATGAGAATCGCCGACGATTTTTAATCGTCAAAACGCCGATGGTTTTAGCCTCGAGAACACCGGCGGATTTTAGCCACGACAACGCCGATGGGTTTTAATGTGAGAACACCGACGAATTTCACCGCCGATAACACCGACGGGTTTTAGCACGAGAACACCAACGGATTTCACCGCCGACAACGCCGATGGGTTTTAGCCGTCAAACACCGACGGTTTTATCCGTCGGCGAGCAACGCCGACGCACCCTTTGCCGACGGACCTTGCGACGGCTAAAACCCGTCGGTGAAGGTCATTGCCGACGGTTTTTAGCCGTCAGCGTTGCCCTTTTTTTTGGTAGTGCACGCATGACGGTTATAGAAAAGGGGATGCTTCCTGCACAACCGCTCCCCAATCTTAAACCGCAATACGAGATAAATGATCCCAGCTCTTCAAATCAAATGGAGCACCCTAAATCCATCACCACTCTTAGGAGTGGGAAGATCATTGATAAAATCCTTCCGGTTAGGCCCGAAAAGCCTTAAGAACTAGAAGAGGACAATAATGATGAATCTAGTGATGTCCCACAAAAATTAGAACGGGAACTTCTAGAGAAGCCGGTTGCTCCGTTCCCCCAACGGTTAGTTGCACCAAAACGTCTTTCTAACTCTCAGGATATTCTGGAGGTGTTGAAACAAGTGAAAGTCAACATTCCTCTACTTGATGTCGTAAAACAAGTTCCTTCATATGCAAAATTTCTGAAAGACCTATGCACGACCAAAAGACGGCAAAGTATTCAAAAGAAGATTTTCTTAACTGAGAAAGTGAGTGCCATCCTGAAGCAAGACTGCCGCAGAAATTTAAGGATCCCGGTAGCCAACCATATCATGTGTAATCGGGAACCATCAAATTGATCTGCACTTCTTGACTTAGGAGCTAGCGTCAATCTGATTCCCTACTCGGTATACAAACAGTTAGGGTTGGGTGAGTTAAAACCCACCCTAACCACACTATAACTTGCCGATCGAACTGTTCGTGTACCAAAAGGGATTATTGAGGATGTGTTAGTCCAAGTCGATAGATTTTACTACCCTGTAGATTTTATCATCCTGGACACCAAACCCATCAATAACATGAGCACTCAGATTCCCGTCATTCTTGGTCGCCCATTCCTTGCCACATCAAATGCAATCATCAATTGCAGGAATGGTGTCATGACTATGTCGTTTGAAAATTTGACATTGGAGTCAAACATTTTTTTAATAACGGCAGCAACTCAGAGGATGATGACGATATCTACGATATTAACATGATTGATACTTTCGTGGAAGATAGGACACCCCTTACCTTATCCTCTGATCCTCTAGAGACGTGCTTGGCCTACTCCCATGAGTTTGATGATGATATGATTAGGGAGACGTGTGCCTTGCTTGATACTACACCGGTACTTGAAGTTAACCGGTGGAGGCCACAATTTGAAGAATTGCCACAACCGATGTAGTGCCTCTACCGCCTAACCTCAAGGCACCGAAGCTTGACCTAAAACCTTTGCCCTCCGATTTGAAATATCCCTATTTAGGTCAAGATGAGACATACCCTATGGTGATCTCTGCTCACCCGGAGAAAGAACAGAGAGTATGCTCATATCTACTCTCATTGAGCATAAAGGAGCCCTAGGATGGACGATAGCGGACCTCAGGGAATCGATCCCTCGATTTGTACTCACCACATATATCTTGAGAAAATGCGAAGACCGCTCTGCAACCACAACGTAGACTAAATCCAAATATGAAGGAAGTGGTTAAGGTGAGGTTTTAAACTATTGGATGTGGGTATCATATACCCTATATCTGATAGTCAATGGGTGAGTCCAACTCAGGTGGTTCCTAAGAAGTCCAGAATCACCATCGTAGCCAATGCTAATAATGAACTCGTGCCAACTAGAGTCACTACTGGTTGGAGAATGTGCATTGACTACAGAAAGTTGAATACCGTCACAAGGAAGAATCACTTTCCTTTACCCTTCATTGATCAAATCTTAGAAAGGCTAGCTGGTCATTCCTATTACTGTTTCCTTGATGAGTATTCGGGCTACAATCAGATTGAAATTGCCCCTGAGGACTAGGAAAAGACCACATTTACATGTCCCTACGGCACCTTTGCTTACCGAAGGATGCCATTTGGACTATGTAATGCCCCTGCCACCTTTCAGCGATGTATGCTGAGTATCTTTTCTGATATGGTAGGGCAATATCTAGAGGTCTTCATGGACGATTTCTTTGTCTATGGTTCATCTTTCAGCGAGTGCTTGGAAAGTCTTAAATGTGTGCTGAAAAGATGTGAAGAAAAGAACTTGGTACTTAATTGGGAGAAGTGTCATTTCATGGTTCATAAGGGGATTGTCCTTGAACATATCATCTCGTCCAAGGAAATTGAGGTAGATAAGGTAAAAATTGATCTTATCTCTAACCTGCTTCCACCCAAGAACATCAGGGACGTGCGATCCTTCTTAGGACACGCAGGATTTTACAGGCGATTCATAAAAGACTTTAGTCTCCTCTCTCGTCCTTTATGTAATCTTCTTCAAAAGGATGTTCCATATGAGTAGACTGAGCAATACCAGGAAGCTTTCAACAAGCTTAAAGGCATGTTAACCACTGCACCCATCATGCACCGACCTGACTGGAGCCTTCCTTTTGAGCTTATGTGCGACGCTTCTGATTATGCTCTTGGAGCGGTTTTAGGCCAGAGAAAAGATAAGAGGCCTTACGTCATCCATTATGCGAGTAGGACTTTAAATCCTACCTTAAGTGAACTACTCGACTACAGAAAAAGAACTTTTAGCCGTAGTGTTCACCTTGGACAAATTTAGGTCCTACCTGATCGGATCCAAGATCATTATCTATACAGATCATGCGGCACTGAAGTATCTTCTTTCTAAGAATGATTCTAAGCCCCGCTTGATACGATGGATCCTTCTACTCCAATAATTTGATTTGGAAATTAAAGATAAAAAGGGAGTAGAGAACGTAGTGGCCGATCACCTTTCTCACCTTAATACCTCTGATTCCCTTGAGGCGACCCATATCAATGACATGTTCCCTGATGAACAACTGTTCAGAGTCTCCCATTCACCTTGGTTCGCTGATATTGCTAATTATCTTGCTACAGGTTCCATACCGACACATTGATCACAAAGATAAGAAGAAATTTTCACCGAGTGCGCAACTTCTTCTGGGATGATCCATACTTATTTAAATATTGCCCAGACCAAATCTTGAGGAGATGTGTGCCAGACGATGAGCATCAGAGTGTCATCTCCTTCTGTCACGCACAGGCTTGTGGTGGTCACTTTTCTGCAAAAAAGACCACGGCCAAGATTCTGCAGTGTGGCTTCTATTGGCCCACTATGTTCAGGGACACTCATGAGTTTTGCAAAGCTTGTGAGCGTTGTCAAAAATTGGGAGCATTATCCCGTCGAAATATGATGTCCTTAAATCCCATTCTTATCATAGAGGCATTTGATTGCTGGGGCATCAATTTCATGGGGCCATTCCCCCAATCTTTTGGAAATTTATATATTTTGCTTGCCGTGGACTATGTCACTAAATGGGTTGAAGCGATTCCATGTCGAACTAATGACCATCGCATGGTCATTAAATTCTTAAAAGAAAACATCCTTTCCCGATTCGGAACGCCTTGAGCCATCATTAGTAACGGGGGCTCACACTTTTGTAATAGACCATTCGAGAGTTTAATGAAGAAATACGGTATCTCTCATAAGGTGAGCACCCCATACCACCCACAGACATGTGGGCAAGCTGAGATTTCCAATAGGGAGAGCAAACACATTTTGGAGAAAACGGTTAACCCTGACCGTAAGGATTGGTCAATCCGATTGACCGATGCCTTATGGGTGTACCGTACTGCTTTTAAAACCCCTATTGGAATGTCTCCCTTTAGACTTGTCTATGGGAAAGCTTGTCACTTGCCTGTGGAGTTGGAACATAAAGCGTACTGGGCAATCAAAAATCTGAATTTCAATTTGGACAACGCTGGCTCACTACGCAAACTTCAATTAAATGAACTTGAAGAAATCCGGAACGACGCGTACGAGAACTCGAGAATTTACAAGGACAGGATGAAGGCGTTTCATGACCAACATATTCTACGAAAATCATTCACGCCAGGTCAGAAAGTCCTTTTGTATAATTCTTGATTACATCTCTTTCCGGGTAAGCTTCGATCTCGTTGGACCGGCCCTTACATTGTTGTTACTGCATATCCTCATGGAGCCGTCGAGATAAGAGACCCTGACAATGGCAAGGAGTTTAAAGTAAATGGACATCGCTTAAAGCCATTTGTCGAGAAATTTGATTCAGAGGACATGTCCATACCTCTGACTGATCCTGTTTACAAGGAATGATCTCTTAGTCTAATGGAGGTATAGGTAGGTTTCCTGTTTACATAGGACTAGGGTAGTTGCCTTGGTCTGGCTGAAGACGTTAAACTTAGCGCTCCTGGGAGGCAACCCAGCTTTTTAACTTATTTCACTTTCCTAGCTAGTTCAATGTTTGTGGGTAACATTACTGCAAACCCTCACGAGACTACAACTCGTCCACTAGGGGCAACCTAGGGGTTTAAAGGCTTGTTGCATATGCTAAATGCAATCAAGAGCACCTGCGAAAGTGGTATAGGTAGGAGTTTATTTTTGTTATTTGTGTTTTATTTGTGTTGGTTTCTCATTGCGCTGACTTACTCTCCAGCTGATATTTTTGGAAAAGTCTCTCGATTCGTCATCCAGGTACTATCTTCCCATCACTTCTCTTTTACTTTCATTGTCCCATGTGCATGGCATGCTTATATCTTTTTACATTGAGGACAATGTGGATTTTTGGTTGGGGGTGGGGATTAGGTGACCTAATCAGCATTTTCTTGGTATTAAGCAAAATTCGTGAAAATTTTTAAATTTTTCTGAAAATTTTTAAATTTTTCTGAAATTTCTTGTGAATTCGAAGTGATTTTGACAGCCATCTTGGATTTAGAATTACAAGATAAGTGATGTTGGCAATTTATGACTCTTGGATTCCGTATTTGTTAGATTTCACAGTTAAGTTCGAACTATTATCCTTGATTAGAGGTTTTAAACATTGATTGATTCATGATTTCACAGGACACATCTTGCTTGCACATTAAGGTTCAGTTCGATATTAAAGGATTAACTTGGTGACCACTAAGCTTGAAAGGAACAAACCTGAGAAATTGAAAAGATTGGGCGAATGGCCTTCACCATAGGTTTGCTCCCTACAGGTGGGAATTTAATTCCCCAAGAATGAGTCGGAAAGGGTTGGGTGAACAAACTTCACCATAGGTTTGCTCCCTATAGGTGAGGATTTGATTCCTTTCTTTGGCACTACTGTTTATGGAAAAATCAAAAGCTGGAAGAATGAAAAGATGATCTGTGAAGCAAGTTCTGGTTTAGGTTGTCCTGAATGCTCTTTTGATCATCAATGTTATCTTAGAAATAGACGACTGAATCTCTTAATGATGGTAAGCCGAGATTCCACTATACACCCATGGAACTTGATGTTTAGAAAATTTTCTAATTTATGGATTAATGCTTAGGACTTGATTATGAGGTTTTGTCATGTACTTGAGTCCAGAAGAAAGAATGCCCAATATTCATGAGTCTTAGATATCTCGTGTCTGGATTGTTTTTCTAAATCACTCGAGTTCTTAGAAATTGTTCGGTAATTCTTAATTTATTTTTCGCATACTTTGCTCGGGACTAGCAAAATGCTGGTTGGGGGTTGTGTTGAGGGTCAAATATTGCATATTAGACCCCATTTATTGCCTGGATTTACGAGCATGATGCTGTTTAATGGTCCGATTTAATCTCGTTTGTGATACGGTGTAATTACGAGCTGGGACTGAGAAAGGGTGCTTAAAGCTGGGATTTAATGCTCTGATAACACCAAGGCAAGGGACGGACTCCAGGGGACTAAGATCAACACCAGAGATCCAAGAAAGCTGAGGAACTGAAGATCAAGTAGCCTGAAAGTCAGCCAGAATGCAAGATCACAGGGTTCTCACCATCCATTCGGCTCGAAACCTCATACATGGCCTGAGGACCATAAATGAGTGTACACATCAAAATTCAGGCCTCAGATCCCTGTAGAAGTGGTCCGACGACTAGATCAGCCCGTTAAATCTCTGATTTGGAGCCACCTGATATTCAGATACACTTCAAACTCGAGCTCGACCCCTTAAAAGAGATAGAAAAGTGGATGGATGGAGTAGATCCCTATGGATCATCAAGATGGGGCCCACTTTACGTGGCCAGAGCATACAGAAACCATGCACGGGCGGTGCACTGAACCAACCAACCCAGTCAAAGTCGGTTTGACCGACTCTTTTAAACAGAGAATGGAAATCTCTGTTTCCACGTACGCAGGGCCGTCCGCTGGGAGGATGCATGGCCCACCTTCGTCATCTGGACGGCTGATCCAAGCCATCCAATGCACTCAGAAGGAAAAATCGACCGTACCGGGGGCTGTTTTCCTGAATTTCTCCAATGTTACATCTACACGAAGGCTTCAACGCATAATGGATGGCGGAGCAGAGAGATCGGTGGGTCACACCAAAACTTGTCCAAAACCAGTCATATCTGAACGGTTTTTCGTTGGAAATCTAATGGTCGGCATGGATTTCTCCATCACTGTCAATCTGGGGCCCACAAATCATCACGGAGCGAATTTGGAAATTTTGTTTCGCAATCAGACGTTGTGGTCCATTCTAGTGGGTCACCATGGTCGGTGATACGGATAATCTGAACCGTCAATAAGGCCTGAAATGGCCTCATAAACATGTCCTAGGAGGCAAAAGTTTAAGATACATCAGAAATTGGTGTTCGATCTTCCAAACACAGAACGGACAGTAAATTTAAAGATCTGGTGGACCACACCAAAATCAATACAAAACTGATTTTTCCTGACTGGTGTTTTGAAAAAACCCAATGGACGGTATGGATTTCCCACTCACCGCTGATCTTGGGCCCCACAATCATTTCAGCGTAAGCTCTGTTACGCGTGGCCTGTTACAGCACGTCCGAAGACCAGATTTCGTGGACAGTTTTGCAGTCATGATGAGGATCAGTCCGATGATCTGGACCGTCCAAAATACTCACAAGGTGGGACCGACCATAGCTAAGACAACTGTACGTCTTAGATCTCACATGTGCAACCGTGGTTTTGATTCAAAAACAAATTGGTGATGCATTCGGCATTGCTTTGCGTATCACTGCTGTGAAGCAAGCGGTTGTCCGTCTCTCTCCATGCTAAAACGACTGACTTATCAGCTCTATAAAAGGAAACAGAGGGAGGCTGGGTGAAATATCCTGGGAGTTTGGACCGGACGTGAAGAGGAGGAAGAGAGAGAGAGAGAGAGAGAGAGAGAGAGAGAGAGACAGGAGCAAAAGGACGGGTTTTAATTTCCTTTCTTCTTTTTCTTCTTTCTTTTCTCTATTTTATTATGAGATCTAGCCCATTCATGTGTGGCTAAACCTCTTAGCTAGGGCTAAGAGGTGAAGCTTGTAGCGTGATGGGAGGACCTGTTGATTGTGCCTTTTGTGTAAGACTGAATTCATGTTGATGTTAGTGTGATTTTAAAGGAATATTTTTAGTCTTTAATGGTCTTTGTGACTGAAATTACAATGGGTCTGCGATGGCTTTAAGCATGTTTTTTTCCTCTTTATGTTTATGACGTCGAAGCCCATTGTTGTTCACCATCGTCTCCCAGGCATGGTTGGATGTCGGTACCTTTCTAGCCCTTCATACATTGTTGATTGGTTGGTAATTAGTTTAATTCTATTGTTTGCTTTGTCTCACGGGCATGGTTTGGTGATGGAATCCATTCTAATTCATATACCTTTCATCTTCGAACATTATATCAAATAAGTTCAGTCTAATTTCCATGATTCTTAAAGCAGGCATAAGATCTCCCTGATCTCTACAAGTGGATCCTCTGAATCCCTAGTTCCCTTTCTCTGAATTTTCTGAAGTTTTAGATTAAATATTTCACCATCATTTTTCAAATTACACTCAATTTAGATTTCATCTCATACTAGTTCTAGTTCTAGTTATTTTCAGATAACGTACAGGTTTCAGTCCCTGTGGATTCGACCTCGGTCTCACCGAGTTTTATTACTACATCATAACCCTATACTTGGAGAGTGAACACCACTTAATAATTGGATGCAATACATTTTGTACGCAGTGGCCTGAAATGATTGTAAAAACTGATGGACGGTGTTTATCCCCACCTAGAGATGGACGGTCTACTAAGACCCTCCATGGGGCCCACCGAAATGTACTTATTTTATCTAAGCCGTCCATCCATTTTTAAGGCTAATTTTAGTACATGAGCCCAAAAATGAGACAAATCAAAGGCTCAAAGTGGACCACACTGTAGGAAACAGTGGATATCAAGTCCCTATCATTTATATTTGGTGTGGTCCACTTGGGCCTTCCATATTGTTCATTTTCGGCATAGTAACTTATTATCGGAACTTAAAATGAATAGACAGATTAGATAGACCACATACATCACAGTGAGCCCCACGAGCTCATGACAGGACCGTCCGTACGGTTTCCCCAAATACGAGCGGGGAAACTTTTCAGTTTCATTTTCATTCTCCCTCTCTCGCTCGCCCTATCACTCGCTCCCTCACCCTTCCTCGCCCTCCATCGCCCTCTCTCTCTCTCTCCATCGCCCTCCCTCGCCCTCTCTCTCTCTCTCTCTCTCTCCCTCTCTCTCTCTCTCTCCTCCCTCCCTCTCTCTCAACCTCTCTGCCACTCTCTGGAGGATTTCTTCCCCAAATCTGACGACGCATCTTTTCGGCGAGCATAATCTTTCCGACGAGCATCCCCTAAGTCAACCTCTCGACGTTGTTGGTATCTCTCTCTCTCAAACGTTGAATGTTCAAGCCATAATATAAAGATTTTCATTTTTTTTGTTATTTATTTCCTCATCTGTAGATCTGGATATTATTATTTTTTCATATATTTTGGATTTTTTTTTCTGTTTGGGATTGGTTTATAGGTGGATGCCCTAAATCTCTTGGTGAATGGTATTATATGCCAAATCCATTTTTAATCCTTGGTTTTTGTTGCTATATCTGTTTCAATTATTTTTGTTTGATTGGTAAGGCAATGGAAAATACATTGTGGACATGCACACCCCCTGTTTGATGGTTGGTGTATGAGAGAGAAATGCGGGGACGAAGAAGGAGAGAGGGAAATCACCCATCTAAGCGGTCTATTTAAGCAGTCCATGCTGAAGCAACTGATTGTAGCTTTGGTGAAGGCACTGAACTCTAATCCCACCTCAATGATTGTAAAAAAGATTGTTGGATTGGTAAGCATTTTCCGACCTGAAGGAATAGAGAATCCTGATGTCTATTTATCTGAAAGGGCATTTTTCTCATCATTTATGCTTCTTTAAAATTGATTCTTAGTTACCATTGTATGTATTTCATTTTTAATCGCACTGTCAATGTCCACCAATTCAATGGTCAAATAATCAAAATAATCTTCTTCTTTTTTCTGGTTAATGATACATCTGGACTGGAATATATTATTTGGATAGTTTAATCTGAATTTCTTGGATGGCAGGTATTCAATTTTAACATAAACTAAATCCACTAAATTCTTGTGAGGTTCTTTCTCTTCTTTGTGTGTTGTTGGGTTATGTTAACAGGGCTGCTTTCGCTTTCGCTTGCAAGTTATAACCAACTTGCTGCTTATTGTTCACTCCCCAAGTATAGGGTTGTGATGTAGTAGTAAACTCGGTAAGACCGAGGCCGAATCCCAAGGGACTGTAACTTGTACGTTATCTGAAACTAAGTAGAAATAGAACTAGAATGAGATGAAATCTAAATCGATTATAATTTTAAGAATAATGATGAAATATTAATCTAAAACTTAGGAAAAATCAGAGAAGGGAAACTAGGGATTCAGAGGATCCACTTGTAGAGATCAGGGAGATCTTATGCCTGTATTACAAATCAGGAAAATTAACTGAACTGCCGTTGATATAGGTTTGAAAAGATGAACGGTATATGAATTAGAATGGATTCCATCACCAAACCATGCCCAGGAGACAAAGCAAACAACAGAATGAAACTAATTACTAACCAATCAATGTATGAAGGTTAGGAAGGGTACCGACATCCAACCATGCCCAGGAGACGATGGTGAACAACAGGGCTTCCTGACGTCATAAACATAAAGGAGGAAAAGAACATGTTCAAAGCCATTGCAGACCCATTGTAATTTCAGTCACAACAGACCATTAAAGACTGAAAACATTCCCTTAATTAAAAACCCAAATCAACATCAAATTCAGTCTGAACAAAAGGCACAAGCAAAGAGGCCTCCCATCACGCTACAAGCTTCACCTCTTGGCCCTAGCCAAGAGATTTAGCCCATAAACATGATTAGGCTAATCTTTTAAAAATAAAATAAACAAAAGAAAAAAATAAATAAATAAAAAAACAACTCTACTCTTTCTCTCCTCTGTGCTCCACGTCTCCAACCCAAACCTCCACGGCTGCTGTTTCTCTCTCTCTCTTATATAAGCTTTCCGTTGGTGGGCTAGAGTTCTCCTGCAGCTCCTCCGCAACAGAACCGGACTCTAGGATACGCACCTTCCTGCGTAAGGAAATAGGCTTTTCTATGCAGCAACCGACAAAACCGAGATCTGGGAATACCGTCCGGAATCCGATCCAGACAGACCTCTTGAAAGTGGTCGGTGGGGATATGGACGAAGTTTGGACGGTCCAGATGGACGGACCGATCCTCACCAAGCTTCTCAAACGGACCGCAAATGACGTCCGAAGTTACAAACAGAGGCTCTTCTTCTCTCATTGTGATGTCAGTGGGACCCATGAAGGGGATATTTTGAGAAATCCAATCCGTCCATTGTCTTCAGGACACAAAACCAGTCGATAATGGTCAGTTTATATTGAGTTCGGTGTGGTCCACAGAGTTTTGTATTTAACCGTCCATCTTCCGTTTGGATGGTATATCCTCGCGATTGGTTGCATAGGATCAAAATATCAGCGTGGTCATGGTCGTGGTTATCTACTGAATCAAATGATCGATTCAGATTGATCATAAGGACCATTATGGTGGCCCACTAAGATCGTTTGTTCAGTTGCTGGCGGACTTCATGCGAGCAGATGAGTCTCGCGCTGTGGTTGGTGAACCTATGATTGATCCCATATGCGAAATCCAGTCCGCCCATTCAATTTCTCATGAAAAACCGGTAGGACATGATCGGTTTTGGATCGGTTTCTTCGTGGCCCACGAGGTTTTTCATTGCACCGTTGGTTTTCCGCTTGAACAGTTGAAAGACGATCTCCGTTTTCTTCCGGTATTCCGTCACCTAGGCGATAGTTAGGACCCCCCTCTGGAGTGAATGAACGGTCCCGATCACTATTTTGGATGATGGGTGAGGCCCACAACGCAAAAACGGACGGACAGCGTCCGTCCGTTGCTCTTGGCGTGAAACGGGTCGGGTCAGCAACGCTGACCGACCTGCTCTGTTTCGGTGAACAGCGAGTGCACCGTCGCTGTGCACTCCACTGATGTAAGTCAGGCCCCACCTTGATGCATATGTGAAATCCGTTCCGTCCATCCATTTTTGTACCTCATTTATGACGTTGAGTCCAACATTGAAGCATATCCAGAGATTAGGTGGGCCCAGAATCATGATTCTGAAGGCTAATCTGTCCTTTAGGCCGCTTCTAGGGAGATCCGACGGATGAAATTTGACGTGTACGGTTAATATAGGGCGTTCAGGCCACGTATGAAGTCTCATATCCATCGGATGGCGGGAACCCTGTGATCTTGAATCTTGGACCAATTTTGGGCCCCTTGAGCTTCAGTTTCTTGATTTTTCTCAGGTCTCTGGCATATAAATTTGTCGATCTGGGTCCCCTAGGAGTCCGTCCCTTGCCTTAGTGATGTCGGAGTGCTAAATCTCAGCTTTAAGCACTCATTTTCAGTCTCAGTTTGTCATCACATCCTGCATTACAAACACGATTAAATCGGACCATTAATCAGTACTATATTCGTAAATCCAAGCAGTAACTAGGGTCTAATATACAATATTTGACCCTCAACACAACCCCCAACCAGCATTTTGCTAGTCCCGAGCAAAATATGCGAAAATTAAGTTGAGAATTACGAGATAATTCTTGTGAAGCCGAGTGATATTTTGAAAAACAATCCAGATATAAGAAATCTTAAAATTCATGAATGGTGATTATCAATTTCTCCTGGCCTCTCATGCATGGCGAAGTTCATAATCAAGTTCAGATATTAATTCATAAACTAGAATAATTTCAAACATTGAGTTCCATGGGTGTATAGTGAAATCTCGGCTTACCAACATTAAGAGATTCAATTCTTTATTTCAGGATTTCATTGGTAATCAACAAGAGAATTCATGATAACCAAAACTTGCCTCACAGATCATTCTTTTATTTTTCTAGTTTTTTTTTTTTTTTTTTTTAAATAAGATGGGAATTAAATTTTCACTTATAGGGAGCAAACCTATGGTGAAAACTAGTCGCCCAACTCTTTCTAACTGTTAATCATGGAAAATCGAATCTTCATCTATAGGGAGCAAACCTATGATGACGATTATGCGACTTACTCTTTCAATTCTTCTTTATAAACTGATGCTGAAATTTTTGTTTTTCAGACTGGTTCCTTTCAGGCTTAGTGATTACCAAATTAACCCTGAAATCTTAATGTGTAAGCGAGATGTGACATGGGAGAGCATGACTCAATCAATGTTTACAACTTCTAATCATGGATTAATAAGTCAAACTTAACTGTGAAATCTAACGAGCAACTGAATCCAAGAGTAGTAAATTGAGTAGTAAATTGCCAACATAACTTATCTTGTAATTCTAAATCCAAGATGTCCATCAAAATCACTTCGAATGCACAAGAATTTCCAGAAAAAATTTAAAAATTTTCACAATTTTTGCTCAAGACCAAGAACACACTGATTAGGTTACCTAATCTCCCACCCCCAACCTAAAATCTACATTGTCCTCAATGTAAAAGATATGAGCATGGAATGCAGACGGGACAACGAAAGTAGAAGAGAAGTGATGGGAAGATAGACTGAATGATGAATCGTGAGAGGCTTTCCAAGAGATCTCAACATGAGAGCGGGTGAGCACGAGAGAAAAGCAACACAAAAAAATAACAAGAAATAAAATCCTACCTATACCACTTTCGCAGGTGCTCTCGATTGCATTTAGCACATGCAACAAGCCTTTAAACCCCTAGGTGCCCTAGTGGACGAGTTGTAGTCTCGTGAGGGTTTGCGTAATGTTACCCACAAACATTGAACTATCTAGGAAAATGAAATAAATGGAAAAGAAAAGTGGGTTGCCTCCCGGGAGCGCTAAGTTTAACGTCTTGACTTGGACAACTACAAAGAACTACCCTAGTCCTAAGAAAGCGATAAACCTACCTATACCTCCATCGGACTAAGAGATCGATCTGGTAGACGGGATCAGTCGAGGCATGGACATGTCCTCTCGAATCAAATTTTTCGACAAATGGCTTTAAGCGATGTCCATTTACTTTAAACTCCTTGCCATTGTCGGATCTCTTATCTCGACAAACCCATGAGGATATGCAGTAACAACAATGTAAGGGCCGGTCCAACGAGATCGAAGCTTACCCGAGGAAGAGATGTAATCGAGAATTATACAAAAGGACTTTCGGCTTTGGCGTGAATGATTTTCGTAGAATATGTTGGTCATGAAACGCCTTCATCCTGTCCTTGTAAATTCTCGAGTTCTCGTATGCGTCGTTACGGATTTCTTCAAGTTCATTCAACTGAAGTTTGCGTAGTGAGCCAGCGTTGTTCAGATTGAAATTTAGATTTTTGATCGCCCAGTAGGCTCTATGTTCCAACTCCATAGGTAAGTGGCAAGCTTTCCCATAGACGAGTCTAAAGGGAGATATTCCAATAGGGGTTTTAAAAGCAGTACGGTAAGCCCATAAGGCATCGGTCAATCGAATTGACCAATCCTTACGGTCAGGGTTAACCGTTTTTTCCAAAATGTGTTTGATCTCCCTATTAGAGATCTCAGCTTGCCCACTTGTCTGTGGGTGGTATGGGGTGCTCACCTTATGAGAGATACCATATTTCTTCATTAAGCTCTCGAATGGCCTATTACAAAAGTGTGAGCCCCCATCACTAATAATGGCTCGAGGGGTTCCAAATCGGGAAAGGATGTTTTCTTTTAAGAATTTAATGACCGTGCGATGGTCATTATTCCGACACGGAATCGCTTCGACCCATTTAGTGACATAGTCTACAGCAAGCAAAATATATAAATTCCCAAAAGATTGGGGGAATGGTCCCATGAAATCAATGCCCCAAAGAATCAAATGCCTCTATGATAAGAATGGGATTCAAGGGCATCATATTTCGATGGGACAATGCTCCCAATTTCTGACAACGCTCACAAGCTTTGCAAAACTCATGAGTGTCCCTGAACATAGTAGGCCAATAGAAGCCACACTGCGAGATCTTAGCCGTGGTCTTTTTTTGCGAAAAAGTGACCACCACAAGCTGTGAGTGACAAAAGGAGATGACACTCGATGCTCATCGTCGGCACACATCTCCTCAAGATTTGGTCAGGCAATATTTAAACACGTATGGATCATCCCGGAAGAATTTACGCACCTCGGTGAAAAATTTCTTCTTATCTTCTGTGATCAATGTGTCGGTATGGAACCCGTAGCAAGATAATTAGCAATATCGGCGAACCAGGTGAATGGGAGACTCGAGCAGTTGTTCATCCGGGAACATGTCATTGATATGGGTCGCCTCAAGGGAATCGAGGTATTAAGGCGAGAAAGGTGATCGGCCACTACGTTCTCTACTCCCTTTTATCTTTAATTTCCAAATCAAATTCTTGGAGTAGAAGGATCCATCGTATCGGTGGGGCTTAGAATCATTCTTAGAAAGAAGATACTTCAGTGCCGCATGATCTGTATAGATAATTATCTTGGATCCAATCAGGTAGGACCTAAATTTATCCAAGGCGAACACTACGGCTAAGAGTTCTTTTTCCGTAGTCGAGTAGTTCACTTGGGCAGGATTTAAAGTCCTACTCGCGTAATGGATGACGTAGGGCCTCTTATCTTTTCTCTGGCCTAGAACCGCTCCAAGAGCATAATCGGGCGTCGCACATAAGCTCAAAAGGAAGGCTCCAGTCGGGTGGCTGCATGATAGGTGCAGTGGTTAACATGCCTTTAAGCTTGGTGAAAGCTTCCTGGCATTGCTCAGACCACTCGTATGGAACATCCTTTTGAAGAAGATTACATAAAGGACGAGAGAGGAGACTAAAGTCCTTTATGAATCGCCTGTAAAATCCTGCGTGTCCTAAGAAGGATCGCACGTCCCTGATGTTCTTAGGTGGAGGTAGATTAGAGATAAGATCGATTTTTGCCTTATCTACCTCAATTCCCTTGGACGAGATGATATGTCCAAGGACAATCCCCTTATGAACCATGAAATGGCACTTCTCCCAATTAAGTACCAAGTTCTTTTCTTCACATCTTCTCAGCACACATTTAAGACTTTCCAGGCACTTGCTGAAAGATGAGCCATAGACAAAGAAATCGTCCATGAAGACCTCTAGATATTGCCCCACCATATCAGAAAAGATACTCAACATACATCGCTGAAAGGTGGCAGGGGCATTACATAGTCCAAATGGCATCCTTCGGTAAGCAAAGGTGCCGTAGGGACATGTAAATGTGGTCTTTTCCTGGTCCTCAGGGCGATTTCAATCGATTGGCTTAGAATACCGTCAAGGAAACAATAATAGGAATGACCAGCTAGCCTTTCCAAGATTTGATCGATGAAGGGCAGAGGAAAGTGATCCTTCCTTGTGACGGTATTCAATTTTCTGTAGTCAATGCACATTCTCCAACCAGTAGTGACTCTGGTTGGCACGAGTTCATTATTAGCATTGGCTACGATGGTGATTCCGGACTTCTTGGAACCACACCGAGTTGGACTCACCCATTGACTATCGGATATAGGGTATATGATACCTACATCCAATAGTTTAAGAACCTCGGCCTTAACCACTTCCTTCATGTTTGGATTTAGTCTACGTTGTGGTTGCTTAGAGCGGTCTTTGCATTTTCCTCAAGATATATGTGGTGAGTACAAATCGAGGGATCGATTCCTTTGAGGTCCGCTATCGTCCATCCAGGGCTCTTTTATGTTCAATGAGAGTAGATATGAGCATACTCTCCTGTTCTTTCTCCAGTGGGCGAGAGATCACCACTGGGTATGTCTCATCTTGACCTAAATAGGCATATTTCAAATCAGAGGGCAAAGGTTTTAGGTCAAGCTTCGGTGCCTTGAGGTTAGACGGTAGAAGCACTACATCAGTTCGTGGTAATTCTTCAAATTGTGGCCTCCACCTTAACTTCAAGTAGCAGGTGCAATATCAAGCAAGGCACACATCTCCCCAATCATATCATCATCAAACTCATGGGAGTGGGCCAAGCACGTCTCTAGAGGATCAGAGGATAAGGTAAGGGGTGTCCTGTCTTCCACGAAAGTATCGATCATGTTAATGTCGTGGACATCGTCATCATCCTCTGCGTTCTTCTTAGTTATTGAAAAAGATGTTCGACTCCAATGTCAATTTCCAAAGACATAGTCATGACACCATTCACGCAATTGATGATTGCATTCGATGTGGCAAGGAATGGGCGACCAAGAATGACGGGAATCGAGTACTCATGTTGTTGATGAGTTCGGTGTCCAAGATGATAAAATCTACGGGGTAGTAAAATCTATCGACTTGGACTAACACATCCTCAATAATCCCTCTTGGTACACGAACGATTCGATCGGCAAGTTGTAGTGTGGTTAGGGTAGGTTTTAACTCACCCAATCCTAGCTGTTTGTATACCGAGTAGGGGATTAGATTGGCCTTCGCTCCCAAGTCAAGAAGTGCGTGATCAATTCGATGGTTCCCGATTACACATGATATGGTTGGGCTACTAGGGATCCTTGAATTTACGCGGCACATCTTGCTTGAGGATGGCACTCACTTTCTCGGTCGAAGATCTTCTTTTGAATGCTTTGCCATCTTTTGGTCGTACATAGGTCTTTCGAAATTTTGCATATGAAGGAATCTGTTTTACGACATCAAGTAGAGGAATGTTGACTTTCACTTGTTTCAACACCTCCGAATATCACGAGAGTTAGAAAGACGTTTTGGTGCAACCAACCGTTGGGGAATGGAGCAACGGCTTCTCTAGAAGTTCGGTTCCAATTTTGTGGGACATCACTAGATTCATCATTATTGTCTTCTTCTTGGTTCTTGAGGCTTTTCGGGCCTAACCGCTAGGAAGGGTTTTATCAATGATCTTCCCACTCCTAAGAGTGGTGATGGATTTAAGCGTGTCCCATTTGATTTGAAGAAGCTGGGATCATTTATCTCGTGTGCGGTTTAGGATTGGGGAGCGGTTGTGCGAAGCATCCCCTTTTCTATAACCGTCATACGTGAATCTATTTTACGCATAAAGTCGAGAGTCCACGCACTTGCTGAGTTAGCTCTTGTATGGGATTTTGAACCGGTTCTTCTTGAGGTTTCCCCCATTTGGATTTTGATTGAAGAAACTTTGAGGGGTAGCAGGTTGTCCATTCCTCCAACTAAAATTTGGATGATTTCTCCAACCAGATTGTATGTATTGGAGGTAGATCCATTGAAAGGTCTTTGATAGTTATTTACGGCATTGGCTTGCTCATTCAACACTCCTCGAAAGCGAATATGGTAGGACAATTTTTAGTTGTGTGAATGTTGCAATCACGGATGCCATGAAACAATTTCATTAACCTTCTCCTTCTTTCCTTCCATGGCCTCGACTCTTCGAGTGAGATTAGTCACTTTAAAATTTACATCGTCCTCTTCTTTCAGGAGATATACTCTACCTTTCTCCTTAGATTGAGTTGGCTTAGGCGTGGTGTTTGATTTTGGGTAATGGTCCCATGATTGTGCATTCTCGGCAAGTCTATCGAGGTAATCCCATACCTCATCGACCTCTTTATTCATGAATTCACCATTACACATTGTCTCGACCAGTTGGCGCATGGAAGATGTCAGTCCATCATAGAAAAAATTTGTAATGCACCACATTTCAAAACCGTGTTGTGGGCATGAACTGACAAGATCCTTGAACCTTTCCCAACATTGGTAGAATGTTTCATCTTCCTTTTGGGCGAAGTTCATGATTGCCTTTCTGAGGGTAATTGTTTTATGGTGTGGGAAAAATTTCTTTATGAATTCCCTCTGCAAATCATTCCATGTGCCAATGGATCTAGGACGCAGTGAATGTAACCACGTCTTAGCCTTCTCTTTCAGGATAAAAGGAAAGAGTTTCAGCCTGATTGTATCCTCGGATACATTGGAAAAGTATAAGGTGGCTATGATCTCATCGAACTCTTTCAAATGTAAGTATGGACTTTCTGATTCAAGCCCATGGAATTTAGGAAGGAGTTGGATAACTCCCGGCTTGATGTCCATATGTCCTGTGTTTTCAGGAAAAATCATGCATGAGGGCGTGCTCACCCCCGCCGGTTGTAAATAATCTCGTAAGGTACAAGGCGGGGTGCTTGAAGCACCTCATTCTCATCATGTACTTCCTCATCCATCTGTTGAGGTAGTGCTTGAGGTTGATTGATTTTCAGTCATAACCTCAATTAACTCAGGGGAATTCGAGCGATGTCTAATCTGCGATGGACAGTCAACCCCTCAACTAACCCTCCTTCAGTCAAGAGACGTCGAGTGTCGTCACGGGCCCACTTGGGCATGAAACACTCGCAGCCCTCAGTTAAATTCTAAACCTAATCCTAAGAAAGAAAATGAAAATCTAGAAAGAAAGAGAGGGTTGGGAGGAAGTTACCAAATTGGAGTCCCTAAGCTAAAGACACAAAAATAAAACAAAATAAGTTAGTTTAAAATAGAAGAAATTTCTAGAAGCAAATCAAATCTAAAGAGTTAGGAAATCTAGCAAATCGAAAAGAGTTTACCAAATTAGAAGTTCTATCTTAACAACCTACAGAATAAGAAATATGTTAGTTCTATGAAAAATAGAAAACAAAATTAAAATTTTAAAATTAGTAAAATCCAAATCTTAAACTAACTCTAAAACTAATTAATTTCAGAAATTCGTAGCCGTCAGTCCCCGGCAACGGCGCCAAAAACTTGTTCACTCCCCAAGTATAGGGTTGTGATGTAGTAATAAACTTCGGTAAGACCAGAGTCGAATCCCAAGGACCAACTTGTACGTTATCTCAAACTAAGTAGAAATAGAACTAGAATGAGATGAAATCTAAATCGATTATAATTTTAAGAATAATGATGAAATATTAATCTAAAACTTAGGAAAAATCAGAGAAGGGAAACTAGGGATTCAGAGGATCCACTTGTAGAGATCAGGGAGATCTTATGCCTGTATTACAAATCAGGAAAATTAACTGAACTGCCGTTGATATAGGTTTGAAAAGATGAACGGTATATGAATTAGAATGGATTCCATCACCAAACCATGCCCGGAGACAAAGCAAACAACGAGAATGAAACTAATTACTAACCAATCAATGTATGAAGGTTAGGAAGGGTGCCGACATCCAACCATGCCCAGGAGACGATGGTGAACAACAGGGCTTCTGACGTCATCATAAACATAAAGGAGGAAAAGAACATGTTCAAAGCCATTGCAGACCCATTGTAATTTCAGTCACAACAGACCATTAAAGACTGAAAACATTCCCTTAATTAAAAACCCAAATCAACATCAAATTCAGTCTGAACAAAAGGCACAAGCAAAGAGGCCTCCCATCACGCTACAAGCTTCACCTCTTGGCCCTAGCCAAGAGATTTAGCCCATAAACATGATTAGGCTAATCTTTTAAAAATAAAATAAACAAAAGAAAAAAATAAATAAATAAAAAAACAACTCTACTCTTTCTCTCCTCTGTGCTCCACGTCTCCAACCCAAACCTCCACGGCTGCTGTTTCTCTCTCTCTCTTATATAAGCTTTCCGTTGGTGGGCTAGAGTTCTCTGCAGCTCCTCCGCAACAGAACCGGACTCTAGGATACGCACCTTCCTGCGTAAGGAAATAGGCTTTTCTATGCAGCAACCGACAAAACCGAGATCTGGGAATACCGTCCGGAATCCGATCCAGACAGACCTCTTGAAAGTGGTCGGTGGGGATATGGATGAAGTTTGGACGGTCCAGATGGACGGACCGATCCTCACCAAGCTTCTCAAACGGACCGCAGCGTCCGTAAGTTACAAACAGAGGCTCTTCTTCTCTCCGCTGTGATGTCAGTGGGACCCATGAAGGGGGTATTTTGAGAAATCCAATCCGTCCATTGTCTTCAGGACACAAAACCAGTCGATAATGGTCAGTTTATATTGAGTTCGGTGTGGTCCACAGAGTTTTGTATTTAACCGTCCATCTTCCGTTTGGATGGTATATCCTCGCGATTGGTTGCATAGGATCAAAATATCAGCGTGGTCATGGTCGTGGTTATCTACTGAATCAAATGATCGATTCAGATTGATCATAAGGACCATTATGGTGGCCCACTAAGATCGTTTGTTCAGTTGCTGGCGGACTTCATGCGAGCAGATGAGTCTCGCGCTGTGGTTGGTGAACCTATGATTGATCCCATATGCGAAATCCAGTCCGCCCATTCAATTTCTCATGAAAAACCGGTAGGATATGATCGGTTTTGGATCGGTTTCTTCGTGGCCCACGAGGTTTTTCATTGCACCGTTGGTTTTCCGCTTGAACAGTTGAAAGACGATCTCCGTTTTCTTCCGGTATTCCGTCACCTAGGCGATAGTTAGGACCCCCCTCTGGAGTGAATGAACGGTCCCGATCACTATTTTGGATGATGGGTGAGGCCCACAACGCAAAAACGGACGGACAGCGTCCGTCCGTTGCTCTTGGCGTGAAACGGTCGGGTCGAACGCCGACCGACACCTGCTGTTCGGTGAACGGCGAGTGCACCGTCGCTGTGCACTCCACTGATGTAAGTCAGGCCCCACCTTGATGCATATGTGAAATCCGTTCCGTCCATCCATTTTTGTACCTCATTTATGACGTTGAGTCCAACATTGAAGCATATCCAGAGATTAGGTGGGCCCAGAATCATGATTCTGAAGGCTAATCTGTCCGTTAGGCCGCTTCTAGGGAGATCGGACGGATGAAATTTGACGTGTACGGTTAATATAGGGCGTTCAGGCCACGTATGAAGTCTCATATCCATCGGATGGCGGGAACCCTGTGATCTTGAATCTTGGACCAATTTTGGGCCCCTTGAGCTTCAGTTTCTTGATTTTTCTCAGGTCTCTGGCATATAAATTTGTCGATCTGGGTCCCCTAGGAGTCCGTCCCCTGCCTTAGTGATGTCGGAGTGCTAAATCTCAGCTTTAAGCACTCATTTTCAGTCTCAGTTTGTCATCACATCCTGCATTACAAACACGATTAAATCGGACCATTAATCAGTACTATATTCGCAAATCCAAGCAGTAACTAGCGTCTAATATGCAACATTTGACCCTCAACACTTATCATTTGATTCATTTCTGCCTTTAAATATCCTCCTTAATCCTGGCCCCTTGAACCTAGCAGCAGCCCTAGAGAAGAAGAAAAGGAACACATGAGTTTCTACGAAACACCATGAATCTAATATCCAGAACTCTCAAGAAGCACCAGATGCCGCCGTTTACAGCTCATGGTATTGACAGTAGCAACACAGTACATAGCAGTTCATACAAGTTATAGACTACTCAATAACAAATTAATCAGTCCAACAACTTGCAAAAAAAAAAAAAAAAAAAAAAAAAAAAAAAAAAAAAGGCAAAAAAAAAAGAAGAAAATTTTGGATGAACCAGTCTTTGGAATTCTGTTAAAACTTAAAACTAAAAACTCTGTTGGGTAGTGGACATCTATGGTCCAAACATGGAAAGGCTTCAAGTATTCAGCTATAAAACACCAAACTATGGGCTTATAGAACATTGGTAACTATATAATTCATGAATAATATGCTACAGGTTAAAAAAATATTTACCCTTATAGCACAATGCAAAGCACGCATAAAGCACATTAACCTAAAACAGTAGAGAAACCTATTGAAGACAAAATATGCAGCCAAGAGCACATTCACAATGGCAGACCAATGAACCATGGTTAGAAAACTCAGCAAGCTGACCAAAACAAAACCAATTTAACTTAAACAATATAGAGAAAACTGACTTATTGGTTATTTGATTAAAAGCTCATGATCATTCTGAACATACTCTTTAGTAGATTTTCATTTCTTTTACAACTAACATATGTTCACATGGCTGCATGCTGCATTCAAGTCCTCTATTGTTTTTAAGCTCACGATCATTTTCAACACAATTATTTTTAAGCTCTCGATCATTTTCAACACAATCCTTTCCAATTTTTCTTTTTCTAACACCTACATATACCCATGCAACTACACACAATCTGAGTGTTGTCTATTGGGTTAGCAAGATGGTGCAAAGGAACCTGTTCCAGAATAGCATGCGCCTTCACCAAGATTATACTAATTTCAACCCTGTTAACATAACCCAACAACACACAAAAAAGAGAAAGAACCTTCAATGTATGGTGGACTATACCATGAGAAACGTTGGATTTAATATTGCTCGAGTCATTAGGGTATAACCCATGTATGGAGGATTAAATCTAGACCTGACTTTCTTTTCTTTAAAAAAGGGAAATAAATTATGTCATTAATGATAAAAAATAGTTCGAGTAGGATTTTTTTTTTTTGAAAGGTAACACTACCAAGGATTGAACCCCGATCACTTATACACTACACCGTCTCTACCTGCTCATCCAACGAGTGTGGGGCATTCAAGCAGGAATTGCTAGCCCTTCTAAATAAATCAAACACAACCTTACGGTCTAGATCTACCTTGTAAATTAATCCTATTACATGTACATAAATATTCTGTAAAAAATAAACTATCTAGAATAGAAGTAGATATTAGAAACCTATTTTCATGCTATATCTGTGAAGAGTATTCCATAACAATGTTTCTACAACCATATGGGTCTATAGGCCATATGTTCTGTATGAAACCTTCCAAAACTATCAATTGTCTACTGTAGGAAGACTCTTGTTGTATAAACTTTTTGAAGTTTGCTTTAGCAGCTTCTAGAAATAGAATCTGGAAGGATTTTCTTACCATTAATTAAACTGTAGGTGCTGTGAACACCAAAAGTAGATTCTAGTTCCTTTAATTTGCTATAAATAGAAACCGGATGCTGTAGATTACCCGCTCATGTGTAAAATTGAAAGTCTGCTTGTCCAAAGTAGTACATGTTGTAGGAAAGGCATATGATTGACCCTGTGGACCCCATAAGTCAATTGGCCTATTGGAGGAACCATTCAAATGGATTTTGTATATGTGTGGCCCATGGTTTGGTGATCCATGCCATTGAACAAGTGTCTCTCATCATCAATGAACTATATATGCCCAAAAAATCTTCTTGGTCAGACAACACTAATCATTTGTTTATTTGCATACAAATACATGGGTAAGTGTGCTAAAATACCACATTTAAGGGCAAAGGGCCAAAGATTACTGGAAGGCTAGCATCCTCCAATTTGGAAGATTTTGGGGGCATGGTCCATCTTTGATGGGGTCGTGGTATTAATGGCTTGGATAAGCCAGCCTGGCAAACATCATGCCTGATAGTGAAGTTCCATGTTAGTCACTAACAGAGAAGGAACTTGGAATCTGAAATGCAATTACCATTTTTTTCTTGGAAGGGAAGGAATATTACAGAATGACTACAATACAAAAAAAAAAAATAAAAAAATGCAATTACCATTTTTTTTCTTGAAGTTCCATGTGGTACCTTGTTACATGCTCAAAAAAAAAAAAAAAAAAAAAAAAAAAAAAAAAAGAAGAAGAAGAAGAAGAAGAAGAAGAAGAAAAGAATGCAGGTTTCAATTAAATATGACTTTGTGCAGTCTTTGAATGTTGAAACTTACAGGGTTTCACTTGGGATCAATTGGATTGTATTGCCTTGCATTTCTGTTTCTCCCAATTGCACGAGGATCAATTCTTCTCCACCTCATAGATGTCCCTTTTGAGCATGTAACAAGGTACCACATTTGGTTGGGACATGTCACAATGGGGATCTTCACATTGCCAATATGGTTAGGAGATTTTCAGTAGGTGGGCCACATTGTTTAAAACATATGGCCTAAAAAATCAGGTTGTTTTACTCCTAGGTATGCCACAATATGGTAATCATAGGACTCAAGAAAATGGTTGGTAATAAAAATCCTAGGAAGAAAATGAAAATCAAAGAAATGATGATCTTGTCATGGAAATACAAGAACTTACAATCACATATTATGTTTTTCCTCTCCCAAAATGGCTTTGTGGCAAATGCAGATTGTTTCTCTTGTAAAGTTTTCCTTTTGCCTGCCAACAGATGTTATCATGTATTTATTTCCAAGTGGATAAAATAAAAATTTGATGTCCTGGTTTGTGTCCTTTATATGTGGACATACTAGTGCATCTTTCCCACATGGTAGTGAAGCAACCATTTATGGAAAAATTGAAATCCCTCATAATTTGAAAAAAATAAATAAATGTTGGCCAAAAAAGATTGAAAATTAAATAATTTTGACATTCTTGTGTCGTTTGTACTATTTAGGTACCAATTCTCTTGGAGGCTTATATTGGGGGTTTTGCCCAAATGTACCTTTGGTTCACATTTTACTTTAAGTCATCCAATTTTTATTTTATTTTTTTGAATAAGAATTTTAGGCTGAAGGTCAGTTTGATAGATATCTACATTAGTATTTTAATTGCTTGAGATCTAATTAGGAGATTTGCCTTCCATCCAGGTGGGCCATAACTCTATAAGTCACATTGGAGAATCTCTATCGATATTATGATCTTTTATATATATATATATATATGAAAACAAACTTGCATCAATCCTGTAATAGATTGTTACCTGACGGATCAGTATGGAGCCATTAAGGCATATATAGAGGTCATAATTGTTATAGGGCCAACACGGGTTAGTGTTTTTTGTAATGTCAACCATTATGATCCCGTAACGAATGGTGTGGATTCCAACGCTATTCACCTTGAAAGGTGTGGATTCCAACACCATTCACCTTGAAAATTAAATATTTTCCCGCTAAACAAACCAATGGCTTTGATTCAACAACTAGCAATAAATTCTTGCAGATGGTGGTCCATGAACTTGACCCCAACAAGGTGACCCCATTCACCTTGAAATTTAAAGGGCCTGTTTGGATGATAGGATTTGAATTTGAAAAATAAGATGTTTTGGACATATGGTTTACACAAAATTTCCACCGTCAAATTGTAAACATATCAAAAGTGTGGGCCCCAATCCACTAGAAACATTATATGCACAGTAGTGGACAATCCTTACTGTCAATAGAAGGACGCCTAATTAAGCAGCTACGCCAAACGGTCTACATTTAACGGGCAAAAGTACGTATATGGCACGCTGCAACTGACATATATACTAATATGACTGATCGAAGAACATGCACTGGACCAAAGTGCACGGCTGGCAATTGGTCAGGTGAGCCCTAGACCTCTTATGCTCTGACTCACATGCTCTTAGCTTGGCTATAGGATGGAAGTCGTCTAAAAACTAGAGGTCCATTTGTTTATGCAGCTGGGTAAAACACTCAGGCTCTATGGAGAGCCGATTATGTTTAATATGTAAATAAACCTTATTTGATATATATATATATATATATATATATATATATATATATATATATATATATATATATATATAAACTGCTTGATATAAAAAACTCTAATGGTCCATATCAATGGGAACAATGCCAAGTTACTCATGAAACTTCTAAATTCACATGATGTAGCCTGCTAGATCTTTAAATCAAGCTGGATTTTGTATTTCTACATGGTACATGATTAATGGGTTTGATAAAAGATGCACACTTTAATGGCCCACAAACAAACCTATGGGTGATATCTCATCCTTGTTGTTCCTGAGTGTACCTCATTCAACATGACTGGCCCCACAAGCTTGGGTGATCCGTCGATAGTCATTGAATGGCTCCAGCGTACCTTCCTCTGCTGCGTACCTGTCCGAGTTACTTTAACAACATGAGAGCTACGTGGGGGTAGAGCTGGTCATTGGTGCGAGTCGGATCGAATTCGGTCCAACCCGATCAGATCCGAAATCGCAACTGCTTGACTCGAACTCATTCCGATCCAGGGATCGAGTACAGGTCACCTGAATCGGACAGATTCGAAATTTGAATGGGTTGATCCGAGTCCGATTCCGACCCGTTGATAAAACTAAATCGGATCTGCGAACCAAACCTTAATCATATTTTTGTATTAAATGGCTAAAATCATACCTCAAAATGAATGAACGGCTTAGATAAAACATATACATCAAGGTGGCCCTACATAACTATGAGAAAAGTGAAGCTGGACGTTTACGTGCAGTGCACGGCACTTGCTTCTTTTCACGCACGTCGCGGACGTGACGTTACGAGCTGTATCAAGGTTAGTGGTTAACAAGCCATATGAGTCTGACGGTGGGGTATGTGTTATATCCAAACCGTCCATTCATTTGGCGAGCTCGTCTTAGGGCTTGAGACTTAAAATAAGACAGATCTAATACCATGTGGACCACATAAATTGTTTAACGGTGAAAATCATTCTCTGCTTCTATTTGTGGTGTGGTCCAGATGATCTTTGGATATTATTAATTTTTTGGAAAATGATCTGTAATAGTCTCTAAAAAAATACGACCGATGTAGATATAATAAATACATCACTGTGGGGCCCATTTAACTTTGATGTCCTTTGAATCGTTCGTACCACTCGGAGCTCAAGGAGCATCCGTGCTCGTCTTGACGAGACAACCTACTGGCTACAGCTAAGCTATCTTGTGTATGGTATATCACTAGACTAACATGTTATTGTACACCTAAATTTTATTGGACCCAACCTTGAATGCATGCTATTTATCCACGCCGTCCATTCGTTTTTGCATATCATTTTAGTGGTTGAACCCAAAATTGATGCATATCCAAAGCTCAAGCGGACCATCACTACGCCAAATTGTCGAATTTGCGACGTATTTTTACGACGGACTTAGTCCGTCGCTAAAATCTCTTGGTTTAACAACGGATTTACTCCGTCGCTAACGGAAAAAGTCCACTAATCCCGTGTTTCTCGAAAATCTGTAGGCTGAACGTCACTGAATTTAGCGACGGACCAAAGCCGTCGGTAAAATCTGATTTACGACGGCTTTTAGTCCGTCGCCTATTACCGTCGCAAAATCAAATTTTGCGATGGAAATAAACCGCTGCAAATTCCTGCCCAAAATACCAAGCTGCGCGCTTTTATGTTGCCTTTGCGACGGATCATGGTCCGTCGTAAAAGGCCTTAACATTACTTTTTTTAATTTTTTTCAGGAAAATGGTGGAAAATTAAGTTTTTTTGTACTCTAATAATTGTTTTTTAATAGAATTTCAGTGGTTTAATTGTACATATTTGTATCTAAGATTATTTTTTAACAATTGATTGAATGCAAAAAGAAAATTTATTTGTTTTTATATCAAATGAGTGAAATTTTTATTTTTATTTTTTAATTTAAAATTAATATTTAAATAATTTGTAATATCACATGAAAAGGAATATTGAGAAGTTTAAAAATTTTAACAATGTTTGAGAAAAAAATTAGATTTTGAAAAAAATAAAAATAGTGATTTAATAAAAATCTATTTTGTAGGAATAAAAAGAAATTTGAATAAAGTTGATAAATTTGAAAAAAAAAAAAAAAAAAAAGGCATTTGATTTTGAGAAAAAATAATATCCTGAAAAAGAAAATTAAAAATATTTTTTTAAATGTGAAAACTTTCACAATGTGGGCCCCACCATAATATTTTATAAAAACACTGAGATTTTGAAAAAAAATATAACATTTTAAAAATGAAAATTGAAAAGTTGAAAACAAAATGATGCTTTTAAAGAAAAAAAAATCGGCATTTTCTAATTTTTGGATTTTTTTTTTTATTTGGGAAATTTTTTGAGATTTTGAAAAAAAAAATTCAGAATTTGTATTTTAATTTTTTTGAAATATTTTATAATAAAAATGATATTTTGTTAAAATTTTTCAAAGAAAAATTATGAGTAAAAAAATATACATTTTGAAAAAAAAATGTTATTTTTAAATAGAAATTGAAATTTATCTGTGAAGTAAAAAATATTTGTTAATAAATTATTAGGTAAAAAAAATTCAGAATTTGTATTTTAATTTTTTTGAAATATTTTATAATAAAAATGATATTTTGTTAAAAGTTTTCAAAGAAAAATTATGAGTAAAAAAATATACATTTTGAAAAAAAAATGTTATTTTTAAATAGAAATTGAAATTTATCTGTGAAGTAAAAAATATTTGTTAATAAATTATTAGGTAAAAAAAAATAATCAGAATTTGTATTTTAATTTTTTTGAAATATTTTATAATAAAAATGATATTTTGTTAAAAGTTTTCGAAGAAAAATTATGAGTAAAAAAATATACATTTTGAAAAAAAAATGTTATTTTTAAATAGAAATTGAAATTTATCTGTGAAGTAAAAAATATTTGTTAATAAATTATTAGGTACATCCACTAATTGAACCTTTAAACGTTTAAATCAAATTTCACTCAAATTGTTGATCAATCTTGTATTCCCAATATCTTCCTCATATGTAGCTTGATTGAGGCGAGTAACTTGTCAAATTGTGGGTATTGATTAGTAAAGTAGAGTGAATGGACTGAACATGTAAAATGGGCCAATTTTTCTGGTCAAAATTATGACCCAACTTATTAACATCGTGAGAACCTAAGAATTGATGTTAGAAAGTTTTGTGGACCCCATCATGATGTGTGTCGAACATTAACACCATGCATTTGATGTGTCCCCTTTAGGTTATGAAACATCTCAAAAATCATCCGTATACGAAACTCAGGTGGGTAATACCATCTAAAACCATGTGAAAATATTCTAAAAAATATAAAAGCACTTGGTGGGGCTCACATGAGTTTTGGATGCGGCTGAAACTTGGTCTGACCCCTCATCCAAGTGGGACACACATAATGAGTGGGTTGGATATGTGAATCACATTTAGGCAGGCCCAATATATGATTATAAATGTTTCAAGGAAACCCCTCTCTACTATATTTATGTGAGTTACTCATTACCCTTACCAGAGTAAACTCTGTGGGGTCCACCGTTATTTATTTATTTTATCCACTCCATTCATCCATGTTAATAGATAATTTGAGGTCTAAAGAACAAAAAGGAAACATATCTAAAGCTCAAGTAGACCAAACCACGGGAAATAGTGTGATTGAACCTCTACCATTGAAAAATTCTTAGAGGCCATAGAAGTTTTGGATCAAGCTGACGTCTGTGTTTTATCTTCATTCATATATTTTTGATATTATGAACAGGTTGGATGGCAAATAAACATTACTGTGGGCCCAAGGAAGGTATCAACGTGGAAATCATTACTCTACACTGTTCCATGTGGCATGGTCCACTTGAGTTTTGGATTTACTGAAAATTTGGAATCAATCCACATTGTTCATCCATTGTTCGAGATCATTTTAGAGAATTATCCAAAAAATGAATCATATTCAAAGATTAAATGGACCATGCTACAAATAAGGGAACGGATTGACTACTCCCCTTGGCACCTGCCAATGGCTGGTGGTCGGTGCTCTGTGGGCCCCACCATGATGTATGTGTTTCATCCATACCGTCCATCTATTTTTAAAGATCATCTTATGGCATGAGATAAAAAATGAGGCATATCTCAATCTGAAATGGACCATATTATAGGAAACTGTGTTGAATGAGCGTCAACCATTGAAAACATTTCGGGGGCCATAAAAGTTTTGGATCCAGATGATTTTTGTTTTCCCCTTCATGTACGCTTATATGACCTAATAAACAGATTGGATGTCAAATAAACAGTACAGTGGGTCTTAGGAGGATTTTAATGATGGATATCCAATCACTATTGTTTTCATGTGGTGTGGTCCACCTGAGATTTATATACCGCTCATTTTTAGAATAAATTCCTAAAATAATATTAAAAAATGGATGAACATAATGGATGAAATACATACATTATGGTGGGGCCCACAGAGCACCGACCACCAGCCAAGGGGCTGGTGCTGGGCAGACTAGCTACTGAAGTGACGTCAGCAAACTCCGTTGGCCCCACCATGATGTACATTTTGTATCCACACCTTCCATTCATTTGGAGAGATCATTTTAAGGCACTATCCAAAGAACGAGTTAAATCCAAAGATTGTGTGGTCCACCCAAGATTTAAATCCAAAGCTCCAGTGGCCCCACGTACGTCCAACCAATAGTGTTTTCTGATTGTGTGGTCCACCCAAGATTTATTTCAATCTAGTTTTTGGGAATCATATACAAAATGATGTCGTGAAATGGATGGACGGCGTGGATGAAAAAAATCTATCATGGTGGGGCCCATAGAGCGATGCCAGATCCAAACGTCAACATACCATTTTGAATCCATGGTTTTGCACTGTGAGTCTTATATTTTATGTAAAATAGTGGTGACTCGTCCATAACAATAGTGGCTATGATACAGAGTTATCTAAACCATCCAAATAATCAGTCTAGGTGCAAATAGTAAATATTTATAATTTTATTATGTAAAAAAATCTTAACCATGCAGAAAATGGTCCCATGCATGTGCGACCATTAATAGAGCTTGTGTTATAAATTATGGTAAACTCACAATATATGGATTTGAAAATTTTATCTTATTTAAAATAAAAAAAAAAAAAAAAAAAAAACATTCCACGCCCGCTCGTCTTCTCCCTCTCTTCCACTTTTCCCTCATCTTCCATCGAGAAATCCTCCTCGGGCTGCTGGATCGTCATCATCCATCGACCATCACCCTTAAATGGAAGGCCCTGCATTCCGTTTCACCTCCACTGAGGTACAACAGATTTCTCTAATCCATCTCTTCCTTTTCTTCTCCTTACTATCCTTACCAAATCTCTTGCATGCATTTCCATCAAAATGGTGGAATGTTCATTCATCTTTTTTTTTTTTTTCCTTTTCATTCACTCTCAATCTCTCTCTCCCAGCGCCATGATTGGAAACCCCTAGATTCAGAACCCCCATGATTGGAAACCCCCCTATTTTTTTGGGTTTTGGGTTTATGTGTAATTGTTATGGGAATTGATATTTTCAGCCCCTTTGTTTTGATAGATACACCCCCTTTTTGAACTCATTGTGATTGTAATGTTTTTGTCGTACATCCAAATAATAATACTGATCCAAAACTCAGATAAGACATGAACAGGAGCAATGTAAAATCACGCCCAATACCTATATATTCACATGGTTTGGCCTCATTCTGGTGGGGTTCTCCTGATGAATGGGGTTTGATGGCCTATACACTATGAGTTGGACCCCACATTCTAAAAAACTCAGTCCCCCACATTGTTCGAAAAAAATTGCTGGGTTGACTTGAAACTTCGCCATGTAAACTGGGCTGGGTCAACTCAACGGGTTTTCACCCATCCATGACAAAAATAACTCGTGAGTATGACTTCTCAACGGGTTAGATCATACCCTCTCACTTGCATGGGATCTAAAATGTGCACCTTCGGAAGAGGGAAAATGTCATATGGAGCCCGTTTGGATACCACCAAATAAGTTATTGTTTCTACTCATGGCAGTAGAGATTTTGATCTGCTTAATTTTTATGATTGTCTCTTAAAATGAGCTGAAAAAATTGATGGACAACATGGATATATACCAATGGCCCCCAAAATGAAGCAGATACAAATCTATAGGTGACTACACCATAAAGGGCCTTAGGAGGTTTTTTATGGTGGTAGTACAATTACCACTATTTCCTATGGCGTAGTCCACTTAAAATTTTGATTTTTATAACACATACATTAAGGTGAGCCCCACAGTCCGGGAAACACCCACTATGGTGTTACGCAGGTAACACCCCGTTCTCGCGTTGAATGGGTCGGCACCACATTTATTGTGTAAGTGGTATACATTTACATCAGGCTGCATCTGTGGATGAACCATTATCACACTGGTAAGATGATAACAGCCGTCTAATTTCTCCTGTTGATGGCCACCAACTGGACGGCAAGGATCATCGGGTCAATGTAATTCTTTTGGTTATGCTCATTCACAATGGGACCTATACCATTTGGTGGCCCTATGTGGGGTGGACCATTTGAATGAACAATGGATGAAATTAAATACAGGTCCGAATAATCTATGCTTAGAAATTGTTGGTAGTAAATATTATCCTATTTCCTAACCATCCATGGATGAAAACCCAAAATGCAATTTTCTTAAATAAAGGTGTCAAAATATGATTCAAATATTAAAAATAGGTGTCAAAATATAATTCAAATGTTAAAACACAGGGACTAAATGTTGTTTCCCATGATCATGTCTACTTTCATGTATGGAACTAAATAGATTACACCCATCTATTAGAAAAGAATATCCTCATCACCATGCTTAACAAAAAGAGAGGATAAACCTGTTACACTTGTATTGAGCATTTTCTTTTTGTTACTACTGGTGAAAGGAGGATTCAATGTTATTTGATGTCACACTCTGAGTTTTATTTATCTGTTTATGTATGGAGAACAGGTGGTGCTAGCATCTGGTGAGACTAGTTGCAGGAAAACAACTCAGGTTACCAGTTCTTTTGCTTTGATTCTACATTTAGAAATGAGTTGTATTTTGAATCATATTCATTTAGATTACAAATTTTGATGTGATTGTATATAGATTAAGACAATCAGTTACCCATTTAAGGGTTTTTATGTGGCCAGGCATAGATACAGTGTGCTCCTTGGTGCATAAAAATCCTTAAATTGTCCCTGTTTGGACAATTCAAGACCGGATAGAATGTAATGCTTTCATTTTAGCAATTCAAATGCACTTGCCTTTTCTATGCATCATCTCTCTTTTTCTCTCTGGATATATTTCTTGCATTTATTTTCATTGTCAAATATCCTCGGATGAGTGACTGATCAATACAAGATCAATATATCTGGAGAGATATGGGGAGATGCTGCCGGAATTTTGGTGTAGGCATTTAAATTTGAAAATGAAAGCGTTACAATCTATTCGGCCTTGGATGAGTGACTGATTTAGTCAGTTAGATAGACATACTCATTCGTAATCTGACTTAAACACATCATGTACGCATGTCACGCCCCGAATTCGGAGACCAGGCTCACAAGATTCCCGATCGCTGAATCCGGCGCCGACAGCCTCCGTAGTACCCCATTCTCAGCTCCCGGCACCCATATACCAGGTTCCGATCCTGGGATGCTACAAGGAGGGTTTCTAATATCAATTTGATTCGTAATGAGCATAACCACAAGCATAACCCACGAACAATAACCACAAGAACACCATCACAAAATCCACTATGAATAAAACTTTGAGTACAATGCATATAAAGAAAATACAAGATAGTGGTAATATCAAAACTCCAAAAGCTCAGCGGCACGCTCCAACAACGACGAGACTACAACATGGTGCGTCACGGCGTCACCGCACGCATCAATCGTGCATGCTTATGAAAGCTTAGAGGGCGGTGTAAGTGTGTGCGAACGTGCTCGAAATGTCATGCCGAGTAATGCAAAATCATGCCGATGAGTACGTAAATGCAACCACCACCAAGGCTATGCGGTCTGACAAGATGTGAATGCTTTATCGGCCATACCAAGGCCATGCGATGTAATATGTAAGTCAAGCATGTCAATCCTCATACCAATGCAACTCCTCACTAGAGCATCAAATCAAGTACGGTTCTCGGTCCGGATAATCACCGGGTTCGGTACACTCCAAATGGCACTTGTCTCTCTCAAGCGAAGACAGTCAAGTGAGCGTAAGAAACCTCACTATCCGCCTAGCCAATGGTCAGCCAATACCTATCCGGCACGTCGATAGCGAACCCATTTCCGAGCTGGTCAAACTCAGCCTAGTAATGCCCTCTGCTCTCGGGCGAGTAAGGCCACCACTCCTTTCCAACCGACAACGACACAGTGGGAGACGTGGCCTCATGGTATTCGGCCCTCGTGCGCTCGTATATCCACTCGGTCTCGACGTTGGAGTCATCCTATGGTACCATCGGGTTCAGGGACTCTCACCCAGGGACATCTATGGTGCCCCAATTGCTTGGAACAAGATTTTTCGGTATCCAACCAGCCACCCATGATATATCTGTGGAGGCTATGGCCCTGATGTCGCTAGGGCATATCTCAATCATACAGATGCAAGTGCATGAATCATACTGCCAGACATGCATAAATCCTGTGCATACCGTGTGCTCATATAGGGCAACTCCGCATATCGGGGAGCCCGTAATCAGTCTGCCCGAAGGCACATGCTATGATCAGACACTCTTCATCCCAAGCATACATATGATGCGTATGTTCATGAATCATGGGGCTGTGCTAAACATGTTATAAAGCAATAAACTATCCTCTCAAGGAAGATGGTCCTAGATGGCCTACATGAAACAGATACGGGCCTATCAGTGGCCTTAGGGAGAGTTATAATGTGGACATCTAACCAACATTACTCGTACAATGTGGACATCAAACCAACATTGTCCCCAAGGCTCGGCTCACCTCAAATACCATTAAATAAATCCTGGTGGAATCACACATTGCAATGTGCCTTAGGTACATCCCACTGGGCCCTAAATACATCAAATGGGCCGTATCTCATAGGCCTTATATTCATCGAGTGGGCCACCTCAATGACTCTCACCAATGGGCCCTAGGTACATTGCAATGGGTCATCACCCATGGGCCTGAGAATGCATTAAAATGAGCCCGATCACATAAGCTTTATGTGAATCAAATGGGCCTAATCACATAGGCCATATACATATCAAAGTGGGCCTCAACAATGGGCCACAAATACATCAAACGGGCCTCATAACATGGGCCTATACATAACATGGTAGGTCCCAACAACGGGCCCATAAACACATCAAGATGGCCTATATACATGGGCCCATATATATACCAAAGTGAGTCTCAACGTTGGGCCTAAAAAAATGCATCAAGATGGGCCTAAATATACGGGCCCATACGCATCCAAGTGGGCCTCATGTGAAGCCTACCATAATGTTTATTTTACTATCCAATCCGTTGATAAGGCCACATGAATAGGGGCCCGCCAAAACGTTTATTTTCAATCCAACCTTTTCATAAGGTCTCATGGGCCTAGGGCCCACTGCAATGTTTATTTACCCCCAAACTGTTCATACGGTCATGTGGACCAAGGGTAGGGCCCACTGGGATGTTTATTTGACGTCCAAGCTATTCATAAGATCACGTGGGCCAGACCCACTGTAATGTTTGCTTGCCACCCAACCAGTTCATAAGGTCATACGTGACCTGGGCCCACAGTAAGGGAGCCCACTGCAATGTTTATTCGCCAACCAACCTGTTGAGTGGGTCACGCGGCCAGGGCCCACCACAATGTTTATTTGCCAACAGACCTGTTGATAAGGTCATATTATCAGGGGTCCCACCGTGAGGTGTTTCACAAATCCAGCCCATACATTATGTGTGTCCCACCTGTCTGAGGGTCCAGACCAAGTTTCAGCCCCATCAAAAATTCAGGTAGGCCCCACCAAATATTTTTATATTGTTTAGGCATGTCTTCACATGATTTAGATGGTGTGGCCCACCTGAGTTCCATTTGCGGCTGATTTTTGGGTGGTCCGTGGCCAGGGGGGAGGCCCACCTAATGCACGGTGCTGATGCACAAAACGCATCACGGTGGGGGCCCACTCATCACAAGTGGGCAATTACTGGGGTCTGATATGCAATATTTTTATCATGTATATAAAATAGGGCAATTACTGGGGTCTGATATGCAATATTTGACACTCATCACAAGTGGGCAAGCCGTGCTGCAAGTGGGCAATTACTGGGGTCTGATATGCAATATTTGACACTCATCACAAGTGGGCAATTACTGGGGTCTGATATGCAATTTTGTTGTGCAGGTTTTTAACATAGGAACTTCTACTCTGGTAACATCTTTCTAACTTCTCCTTTACTTTCGGTTGATTTCTTCTAGGATTAGACTCAGAGTAAGGTTCTACCATGGAATCGTGAGTACATGCATATGCTGAGTTGGATAGGTTTTATTGGGAAATGCCTGAAGGTTGTGGAATTCAACATATACCTCAAGATTTCTCTCCATCGAGAACAGACATTGAGAACCGACTAGAACGTTATGTTCCATCGGTTAATAGGGCAGTATACGATCGTAATTATGGGAATGAGGATTATTATCAACCATCATATTCTCCCATGTATGATCAGTATGACTATAACCAGTGGAACCATCAAAACTGGGAAGATGAACCAACAACATATTGTAATAATTATTCTCTTGGATCCCATACCTTTGAGCTCCAACCAGAAACGATCCAAGAGGATTCATGTTTTAATCCAGAACAATTCAACCAGCATGTTGCGAAATTAATGAAATCATTAGAAGCACTCAATTCGCGCATTGAAAGGATAGAGGAAGCTCGCACATCCCAACTATAATCCAATCCAAAAATACAATGTGAGGAAGGTGATCCTCACTCGCTTTTAACGAAATCTGGAATTTGGAATGAGGAGTTGGATTCCATTAATGAGCATACGGTTCAATTCCCCGATGAGTCGATCTCAATGACTGTTCAAAAGAATGATGGAGATACTTGGGTGTCTTTCAAATACAGTGATGATGACACACTTTTCTTACATGACACACAGGATCTCAATGATGAGGTAGAGGTTAGTTTATTCGAACCTCAACCAAATTTAGAATGTGAGGAAAGCGATCCCATCCCAAGTGCGCACTGCACAGAATTAGACAATGATGTGTATTGGGATGATGATCATGGATGTTCAGCCCCAATTCCCTTGGAATCAATCTCATGTTTGGTCCAAGTCAATGATCAAGACGTACACGAAGTGGTCGGTCATAATGAGTCACTCCCCTCACCTAACATGTCTGATTTTAAGGTAGAGGACGGGCCCCTTACAACCGACCCTTCCAACTCTTGTGAAACGTATTTGGACTACTCCTTTGAATTACATGATGATATGATTCGGGAGATGAACGAGCTACTCGATATGACTCTTGAATTTGAAACCACCCAGTTGAGGCCACCATCTGAACTGTTGAATAATGACGATTCATCGCCTCTTCTGAGTAGTATCAATGAACAAAGTCCACACATCAATGCTACGTATACTGATCCTCAATCTGTCTGTGCAGGGCTGGAGCAAGAGAGCACACCTCCGTTTACTTTAAAAAACGATGGATTCCTTGGGCAGATCATCATAAGCTCTAATGTGGAAAATGAGTCACTCTCAGCTGAATGTCCCACCTCTTTGGATGATTGCTTGGCACACTTTGCAGATTCAAACGATCCCATGATAAGAGACATAGTGAATGCCTTGCAAAACAATATCTCGGTAGTCATCACTGACCGAGAGGACCCTTACTCTGAAGCCCCTCCTTCCACAAATCCTGACTATTTACCATTAAGGGAGGAGGAGCTAACAATTGAACCGAAGTCTGCTACTTCGGAATGTGTTGAGACTACGTCACTTTCTGAGAATTTTTCTGACTTTCATCTATGTGTAGTCTCTGATTCACCATGGGATACTAACTTTAAAATTTCTTCTGTCGCAGGTGAATCATATATACTCTGGATACCTCAGGCGAATCAACGACAAATTTTTGATGAGGTACATAAGTTTCTCTGGAATATCATGCTCCAGGGCATCCAAGCCTATTGCAAAAAGGGCTTTTAGATTATCCTGTTAAGAAACCTACTGAGAAATTTATCACGATACTGGCCGGAAGAGGAACCTTGCAGCATGACTGAGTAGTTTTTCCCTGCTTTCTTAGGACTAGAGTAGTTTCCTTTATGTTGTTTTAGGATAGACAGTAAACTTAGCGCTCCTGGGAGGCAACCCAGCCTTTTGCTTTATGGTATTGCTTTTTATTTCATTCCTTTTCATTTTTTTAGTTAGTTAGTTCAATGTTTGTGGGTACCATTACTGCAAACCCTCACGAGACTACAACTCGTCCACTAGGGGTAACCTAAGGGTTTAAAGGCTTGTTGCATACGCTAAATGCAATCGAGAACACCTGCGAAAGTGGTATAGGTAGGATCTTCTTTTGTTTTTTTTTTTCTTTTTGTTATTTTTGCTTCGGTTGATTTCTCTCGTGTGCTAACTTGCTTTCATGTTGATATTTTTGAGCAAGCATCTTGATTCTCCGTCCAGGTACTATCTTTCCATCACTCCTCTTTTACTCTCGTTGTCTCATGTGCATTGCATGTTTATTTCTTTTACATTGAGGATAATGTAGATTTTAGGTTGGGGGTGGGAGATTAGGTTACCTAATCAGTCTTTTCTTGGTCTTGAGCAAAATTTGTGAAAATTTTAAAAAAATTTTCTGGAATTTCTATTGAATTCAAAGTGATTTTGAAGGATAGTTGTGATTTTAACATTATAAGATACGTGATAGGTAACTTATGACTCTTGGATTCGGCCATCTGCTTGATTTCACGGTTAATTTTGAATTCTTAATCCATGATTAGATGTTGTAAACATTGATTGAGCCATGATTTCACATATCACATCTCGCTTACACATTAAGTGTTGGTTCGATAACTGAATGATTAACTTGGTAAAAAGAAGAATTAAAAGGCTAAGTCACATAATCTTCACCATAGGTTTGCTCCCTATAGGTGTGGATTTGATTCTCCATAGTTGACATATAAAAATAAAAAAATAAAAAAATAAAAAAATAAAAAAAGTTAAGCGACAAGTTTTCGCCATAGGTTTGCTCCCTATAGGTGAGAATTTGATTCCTCTCATTTGTGTTACTGCTCATAAAGAAAATCAAAAGCACGAATTACTAATGATATCATGAAATTGACAATTGGATCTCTTACTGATTGTAAGTCGAGATTATACTTTACACTCGTGGAACTCAATGTTTATGAATGTTCGAATTGATGGATTAACATTTTGAACTTGATTATGAAGTTTACTATAAGCTTGATTCCAAGAGAAAAATTTCACACACCAATCATGAATCTTAGAATTTTCACATCTCAGCTATCTGTTCACAAGTCACTTGAGTTTACAGGAATTGTCTTTTATTTCTGAGATTATTTTTCGCATGTTTTGCTCGGGACTAGCAAAATGCTGGTTGGGGGTTGTGATGAGTGTCAAATATTGTATATCAGACCCCAGTAATTGCCCTATTTTATATACATGATAAGGCCTAATATCGGATTTTAATTATATTTTTTACAGGAGGAAATTAGGAGCGTGTATTGAAAAATAATGTTAAAAGCATGGATTTGACGCTCCGAAATTACCAGAGCACGGGATGGACTTCAGAAAACTAATAATGAAAATTTTACACGCTTGGGATTTGAGGAAAGCAAGCCAAAGGGTCCCGAAAGGGGTCCAGAATGCTAGATCACAGGTTTCCCGCTATCCGATCAATTCAAAACTTCATACATGTGATGGGGGCCATAAATTAACCGTACATATTAAATTTCACACATTGGATCATTACGGAAGTGCCCCAACTGACAAATCAGCCCACAAACCGTTGATTCTGGGCCCACCTACAATCTGGAACTGCCTCAAATTTGGTTTTGGCGGTTGAAATAATATGAAGAAAAGGATGGACGGTGCAGATTTTGCATGAACATTACGTTGGGTCCCATATGTGGTGAGTGTACACCATGCACAAGTGGGCAAGCCGTGCACCGGACGACTGAGACGGTCAGCGCTTGCGCTGACCGACTCCGTCTCTTTCAAAACTCAAAAAGCGGCAGCGTCTTCCACGTCCGACCGACTGGATCGAGTTGTGGGTCCCACTCGTTGTCCAAATGGACAATCCAAGCCGTCCATCTGCTTCCTGGGGCGGACATACCCCACGCCTAGGTGGAAGTTTAGTCCCATGCATGTGTACGGACGTGGATTGATGAAAATCGCAGGATGGACGGCGGAACGAAAGATTAAGTGGGCCGCACTGATTTCACTCAAAACTGACCCTTCCTGGACGGTTTCTCGACGTGAATCTCATGAACGGAGTAGATTTCTCAAAGCCGTTGTGAAGTGGGACCCACAATCACGACAGCGCCGGTTTTGCGTCCGCGAAACGCACGGACGCTGCCGTTTTTGTGAATTATTGTGGGCCCCACTCGTCAACCTTCCGGCCGATCTGATCCGTCCATCGTGTAGAGGGCCATGAATACTACAAAACCATGTTAACATTCTTCTCCCATGCGTACACACGTGCGTGATACAGAGGCCACAAAAGGGCTACCCGGCTACGTTCAAATCTGATCTTTTTGAGATTTCTTCTGTGGGCCGCGCCAATGGACTTTCAAAACTACCCATTCTTGACTGAAATTTCGTCCTGAATCCAATGGACGGGGTGGATTTTCCAGAAAACACCTCTATGGGGCCCACCGATCACGGTTGCGAAAGTTTGTACTCCGAGTTCGTCTACGACTCTGCCACCGATTCCAGCCATCCAGCAGCTATAAAAGGGAAGTTTTGGACGTGGGGAAGGCATTCATATCCAGGGAATTCGAGATCCAGAGCCAGGGAGAGAAGAAAGAGAAGAAAGAGAAGGAAGAAGAGAGAGATTGTTCGGTTTGGTGTTTTATTTTATGAATTTTATTTAATATTTTTTATGGATTTTATGGGTCACTAATCTCTCAGCTAGGGCTGAGATGAAGCCCCCAATTTGATTAGCTCTTATATTGGTTGATTTACTTTGAATATTAATTAATTTGTCTCTTTCTCTAAGTGGGCTTTATGGGTTTAAATTCCATACTTCTCCATCTATGAACTTGATCAAAGTATATATATGGATGTTGTTTGGATGCTTATTACAGGTGCTTGGGTCTGATCAAGAACAGGTTTCCTATAGAGGAAGAAACAGGGTGCTTTAATGAATATACATCCCATGTACCCGACCAAGGACATGGGATATGTTGTTCATGGCATTGCTTAAAGGAATTAGACAGTCTGTATGCCCGATTTAGGACACAGATTGTGCTTTCTCTATTTAAGTGGTATCAATCTATATTAAGGTGAATCAATAAACAAAACAAGGGTTAGGATAGTTAGGGGTGGATTCGAAAGTCCTAGTGCTTTCTCTCTGATTAAATTTTCTTCCCTGTTCTTAATTGTTTTTCCTAAAATTGTGCTTAGTAGTTTAGTTCATTATTCATTCCATTCTTTGCCGGATTAGTTAAGGAGAATCATAGATTTGAGTTGTGACGACCAGTCCTCGTGGGAACGATCTCGTAATACGTACCGTATCTACATCTGATTCGTATACTTGCGAGTTTAAAAATCATTTAAATCGTGTTGGTTTAAATAAAACATCACCCACAGCTGGAGCCGTGAGGCCCATGCCACTGTCACTTGATGGGCCGTGTTGTCGAGCAAAGCCCAAATGCCACAAGCTTTTCTTTCCCATTCCTTTTTTTTTTTGTTTTGGGGCCCACCGAGATGTGATTCACAATCCAGCCCATCCATTATGTGTGTCCCAATTGTTTGGCCGTCCAGACTGAATTTCAGCTGCATCCAAACTCCAAGTGGGTCCCACCAAGTACTTTTATATGTTCTGACATGTCTTTACATGGTTTTAGAGGGTATGGCCCACCACCTGGTGATCGGATCATCTTAAAACTTCGACTTAACGCCTAAAATGATCTGAAGATCAGAATGGACGGTGTGGATCAGTCTCATACATCAGGGTGGGCCCTACATGAGCAGCCCACTCCAAAAGTAACTTCTTCTTTTTTTTGCATGTAAACGTCCTTCATGTCCAGCGTCTCTGGACGCTAGACGGTATACACAGAACTCACGGTGGGTCCCACATACACAAACTTCATGGTGGGTCTCACATGCACGTGGCCCACCATGCATATTTATATACTATAATAATATAATATATTACATTACATTACTATATACATATATATATATATATATGTATACATATGAATGGTGGGTTTCTCCTGAAATGCGGTGGACCACACCGTCTGATGGATGGAGTGGATGTAACATAATTTGGTGGGGCCCACAACATTCAAGGGGAAAAGAAGGAAAGAAAGAGATAGAGAAAGAGTTAAGAGACAAAAGACGGTGATGGTGGGGCCCCGCCACTATGGGCCCCACATGATACAATTCATACATCAAAAACGGGTCCCACCAACAAGTGGCCCTAAGAAAAGAAATTTAACGGTGGATCACCCACCTCGTTGGCCTCCTCCTTGCTCCCTTAGCTTGAAAACTCCTCACCTACGGTTCTTATGGACGCCAATCGGGTTTTAACGGTGCGGATGATGATCGGACGGTTGAGATGGAAGTTGAGGAGGTGGGCCACACTTAGAAGTTTTTGGGAGATTGGGTTGCTTAGAGAGGCTTGGACGTGTGAGAGAGAGGGAATGAGAGAATGAGAGAGAGAAAGAAATAAATTAAAGGAAGAAGGGATGGAGGGAGTGGTGTGATGATGTCATGGGTAAGGGTGGCTTTGAAAAATGGGAGAGAGAGTTGACTTTGAGTAAAGGAGGCATGGGTTGCTTGTACTTAGGTATGGAAGTACATTTATGGTTGATTGATGGGACATCTCGTAGAGATTCCCTCGAGATTTGCAACGTGCGGCGTTTCTTTGAACCGAACACTGACTGATATCTTCCCACCTAGGTATCGGTTTGGTGCGTGAGTCGCGGCATTGGAACCGCGGTGACGGCACGATCGCTAGGATACAAGTTTCAGATCGAGCCGCCTTTGGTAGGCAGGACTCGACTTAAGATTGCGCGCAACGTCGGATATGAGTCGAGGATTGCTGGAATTCGACCGGTAGGATCGCGGAAGCCTACGAAACGATACGGACTAGGGTACGGGTCTTACAACTCTTCCCTCCAAATAAAAATTTCGTCCTCGAAATTTACACAATCATCGCAGCTAGTCATAACTCATAATAGAAGAGGAAACAAGGCATCGTCATATAAAATCGAAGACAGTATACAAGATACAGTATAAGATCAATCATCAAAGAGATGGGGATAGCGCTCCCGAATCTCAGCCTCACGCTCCCAAGATGCCTCATCAGCAGAATGGTGACCCCACTGAACCTTCACTAGGGGTATGACCTTGGTCCAGAGGACCTGCTCCTTCCGATCAAGGATACGAACTGACTGCTCAATGTAAGAAGCGTCCTCACGAACCTCTAACGGCTGCCAATCAATAACAGGAACGATGTCTGACCCACACTTCCTTAACATAAAGACGTGAAAACATTGTGGACGCCAGACAACTGAGGTGGCAAGGCAAGCCGATAGGCCACAGCGCCAATGCGCTTAGTGATCTCGAAAGGTCCTATGAATCTCGGGGCAAGCTTGCCCTTCGCTCCGAATCGAACCACGCCCTTCATGGGTGAGACCTTGAGATACACATGGTCCCCTACATCAAACTCCAAGGGACGACGCCGGCGATCAGCAAAACTCTTCTGCCGGCTCTGAGCTGTGCGCATCCTCTGCCTGATGATATCAATAGCCTCTGAAGTCTCCTGCACAAGCTCGGGACCTAGGAGACGCCGCTCTCCAACCTCGGTCCAACAACTCAGAGATCTGCACAGTTTGTCATACAATGCCTCAAAAGGAGCCATGCCAATGGTCGCCTGATAGCTGTTGTTGTATGCGAACTCAGCCAATCGCAAATGCTCATCCCAGCTACCACCGAAGTCAATCGCGCAGGCCCGAAGCATATCCTGAAGGATTTGGTTGACCCTCTCGGTCTGGCCATCGGTCTGCGGATGATACGCGGTACTGAGCTGCAAATCAGTCCCCATCGCTCTCTGGAAGCTCCCCCAAAATTGAGACGTAAATCTCGAATCTCGGTCAGAAACGATCGAGACTGGAACGCCATGCAGTCTCACAACCTCCTCGATAAATAACCTCGCAAGCCGATCCATAGACCAAGTCGCACGCATCGCAAGAAAATGTGCCGACTTCGTCAGACGATCCACAACAACCTAAATGACGTCATGACCGCGCTGAGTCCTCAGCAAGCCCATAATGAAATCTGTCGACACGTGCTCCCACTTCCACATCGGGACACTCAACGGCTGCAATAGACCAGGAGGTCTCTGATGATCGGCCTTGACACGCTGACATGTGTCACACTCGGCCACAAAACTGGCAATCTGGCGCTTCATCCCCGCCCAGAAATACTGTCTCCTCATATCACGATACATCTTCGTCGAGCCCTGGTGGATAGAAAACCGCGATCGATGTGCCTCAGTCATAAGATCCCTGCGCAACTCTGGAATATCCGGGACACATAATCGGCCTCTGAAGCGAAGTCGGCCATCAGCACCCATCTGCCAATCTGTCTGACTCTCAGATGCCGTCTCTGCTCGGTAATCCTGTAACGACTCATCTGTCTGCTGAGCCTCGATCACCCTTGCGACAAGAGAGGGTTGAATCAACAGGCTCGATAGCTGAACGATAGAAGACTGCAGACCAAAATCGAAGTCGTACTCTGCGATATCCTCAAGCATCCTCCACTCCTGAATCATCAAGTGTGCCACCAGTCCTCGTGGCTGACGGCTGAGGGCATCCGCCACCACGTTTGCCTTGCCTGGGTGGTACTGGAGGTCAAAATCATAGTCTTTCAGAAGCTCCATCCAGTATCTCTGTCTCATGTTCAGCTCGGACTGAGAGAATAGATACTTCAAGCTCTTGTGGTCAGAGAAGAGCTCGAACCTGACTTCATAAAGATAGTGTCTCCACACCTTCAGTACGAAGACGACTGCTGCCAGCTCCAGATCATGTGTGGGGTAGTTCAGCTCATGGACCTTGAGCTGACGAGACTCGAAGGCTACAGGCCTGCCATGCTGCATTAGGACAGCACTCAATCCAATACGCGAAGCATCAGTAAATACAACGAATCCATCACTCCCAGAGGGAAGAGTGAGGATAGGAGCGGACGTCAGACGGTCCTTCAACTTCACGAATGTCCGCTCACATGCGTTAGTCCAAACAAAATCTGCGCCCTTCCGAGTCAACCTAGTCATCGGGGCAGCAATACGGGAGAAGCCCTCAATAAAATGTCGATAATATCCCGCTAAACTAAGGAAACTGCGGATCTCGGACGCGGTCGTGGGCTGGTTCCACTGACGCACTGCCTCAACCTTCGAGGGGTCCACTGCGACACCCTCCCTCGTCACCACGTGACCGAGGAACTTCACCTCCTCCCGCGAACTCGCACTTCTCCGGCCTTCGCATACACGGTGGGGCACGGAGGGTCTGCAAAGCGATCTCCAAATGCTGCATATGATCCTCACGGATCCTCGAATAAATCAGAATGTCGTCGATGAAGACCACAACAAACTGATCGAGATATGGACGGAAGACTTCGTTCATCAACTGCATGAAGACCGCGGGTGCATTGGTCAGTCCGAAGGACATGACCTGAAACTCAAAATGACCATAATGAGTCCTGAAAGTTGTCTTCGGGATGTCCTCCTCTCGGACACGAATCTGATGATAACCGGAACGTAGGTCAATCTTCGAGAAGAACTGTGCACCCTGCAGCTGATCAAATAAATCGTCTATCCTCAAGAGTGGGTACTTATTCTTAATCGTGACCCGGTTGAGCTCACGGTAGGCGACGCAGAGCCTCAACGAGCCATCCTTCTTCCTGACGAAGAGTATCGGTGCTCCCCAAGGTGAACTGCTCGGACGAATAAATCCAAGCTCTCGCAACTCGTCCAACTGCCGCTGCAACTCATGCAGCTCCATCGGTGCCATACGGTACGGGGCCTTCGAGATAGGCGCGGTACTAGGCACAAGATCAATCCCGAACTCAATATGGCGTCGAGGCGGCAGTCCCGGAATCTCCTGAAACACGTCGGGGAAATCACAGATAATCGGAATATGATCGATACAATCGACAATGGGCTCCACAACGGCGCAGGACATCAAGCATGATAACGACTCTCCTCGGGGCTCGGCAACAAACTGAAACTGCGGTAAGCCGGGTATGCAGAACGTGACTATCCTCGCGGAACAGTCCATAATGGCGTGGTACTCGGCAAGCCAATCTATGCCCAAGATAACGTCGAAATCTGTCATCGGCAGCACAAATAAGTCAGCAGGTAAGAATATATCACCGACCAGAACAGGGCAAGACGGACAGAAACGGGCCAACACTGTAGTCTTCCCCAATGGCATCGATACGGTCAATCCCTCGCTAGTAGACTGGGTCAGCAATCCAGTCGATCGGCAAAAACCCTCAGACATGAATGAGTACGATGCGCCGGAATCAAATAGTACTCGTGCGATGCATGAAGAGACAGGAAGTATACCCTCTATAACTCCTCTGGAAGTCTGGGGGTCCTGCTGAGCTGCATAGAACCTAGCCTGAGCTGGCTGGGGAGGTGCCTGTCCCCTCTGAGGTCCCTGGTGCTGCTGCTGTTGCCTCGGCGGCTGCCTATCTTCTTGTCTCTCGCTTCGGCCGCGGTCTCGGAGGGCCGGTCTTTGGTCTTCTTCTTGAGGGGGCCTCGGTGGTGGAATCTGCTGTGGTCGCGGCTGTCCTGGAGACTGCTGTGGCCCTCTAGACTGCTGCAAATGAGGACGGGGGCACTCAGATATGCAATGTCCAGAACCGTCACATCCAAAACACGTCCCTGGAAACAGCTGCTGGGGTGGCGCAGAAAGTGCCGCTGACGCTGCTGGTGCTGCTGGTGTCACTGGTACTGCTGGTACTCTAGCAGGTGGATGACCCCTATACCTCTGTGGTCGTCGATGCTTTTGAGAGCTACTGGACTGGGCTGGCCTCTTCCGGCCTCTCTTCTGATCTCGACCGCTCTGAGAGTCAGTCCACTCAGTCTCGTAGATCTGGGCCCTTCGTACCACCGCCTGAAAGGTTGGGAGCTCGTGCCCAATAACACGGCCTCGAAGACCGAAACGTAAGCCGCTCTCGAAACGGCGGGCCTTCCGCCCCTCATCATCAACCATATATGGCACAAACCATGACAGCGCCACGAAGCGAGCTGCGTACTGTGCCACAGACATGTCTCCCTGTACTAGAGTATCGAACTCTTGTGCCCTCTGACGATGAATGTGGTCGGGGAAGTACTGCTCCTCGAATCGGCTGATGAAATCCTCACATGTCCAAACATGATCAGGTCCTGCGACACGGGTAACAGAGGTCCACTAGTGCTCTGCCTCACCCTGGAAAAGGAATGTGGCCAATCGGACTCGCTGCTCGGTCGTACATGACATAATATCAAAAATCTTCTCCACATCGGAGCGCCATCTCTCAGCTGCTGACGGATCTGGCTCGCCCTGAAATCGTGGAGGATCCATCCATCCGAACTCGCGAAGAAGGGCACTCGCGCACTCTGCTCCCGCTCGAGCTGCAAACAACCGGGTGCCCGCCCCCGCCCCGAGCGCGGCCGATCACACTGCACGCAACATCTGTTGTAATCGCGAGGCGCTCACGAGCACGGTCGGATCCGCACCGGTATCGTGGAGGAACGTCATCCTCAGGAAAGAGAGCAGGGATCTCTGGCGGTGGAACGGGAGGCGCGGGTGGTAAAGCCAGAGCCTCAGGTGGTGGATCGGGGCGCGCTCGGGTCGCTCTCCTAGGTGGCATGTCCTATGGAAAAGATAAGGTGCCAATAAATTTCGAGAATCGCGCGTTTGGGAAGTCAATCGGAAGGTTTCACACTTGGAACCTAACCGCCTTGAACTCATAGCAAACATGTGATGCCGTTCTCGGTTATTCCCAAGTTATGCTCTGATACCAACTTCTGTCACGCCCCGAATTCGGAGACCAGGCTCACAAGATTCCCGATTGCCGAATCCGGCGCCGACAGCCTCCGTAGTACCCCATTCTCGGCTCCCGGCACCCATATACAAGGTTCCGATCCTGGGATGCTACAAGGAGGGTTTCTAATATCAATTTGATTCGTAATGAGCATAACCACAAGCATAACCCACGAACAATAACCACAAGAACACCATCACAAAATCCACTATGAATAAAAACTTTGAGTACAATGCGTATAAAGGGAAATACAAGATAGTGGTAATATCAAAACTCCAAAAGCTCGGCGGCACGCTCCAACTGCGGCGAGACTACAGCTGCGTCCTGGCGTCACCTGCACGCATCAATCGTGCATAAGCTTATAGAAAGCTTAGAGGGCGGTGTAAGTGTGTGCGAACGTGCTCAGAATGTCATGCGGAGTAATGCAAAATCATGCTGATGAGTACGTAAATGCAACCAGCCGTACCAAGGCTATGCAGTACAAGATGTGAATGCTATCGGCCATACCAAGGCCATGCGATGTAATATGTAAGTCAAGCATGTCAATCCTCATACCAATGCAACTCCTCACTAGAGTATCAAATCAGTACGGTTCTCAGTCTGGATAATCACCGGGGTTCAGTACACTCCAAATGGCACTGTCTCTCTCCAAGCAGCACAGTCCAAGTGAGCGTAAGAAACCTCACTATCCCCCTAGCCAATGGTCAACCAATACCTATCCGGCACGTCGATAGCGAACCCATTTTCGAGCTGGTCAAACTCAGCCTAGTAATGCCCCCTGCTCTCGGGCGAGTAAGGCCACCACTCCTTTCCAACCGACCACGACACAGTGGGAGATGCGGCCTCATGGTATTCGGCCCTCGTGCGCTCGTATATCCACTCGGTCTCGACGTTGGAGTCATCCTATGGTACCATCGGGTTCAGGGACTCTCACCCAGGGACATCTATGGCGCCCCAATTGCTTGGAACAAGATTTTTCGGTATCCAACCAGCCACCCACGATATATCTGTGGAGGCTATGGCCCTGATGTCGCTAGGGCATATCTCAATCATACAGATGCAAGTGCATGAATCATACTGCCAGACATGCATCAATCCTGTGCATACCGTGCGCTCATGTAGGGCAACTCCGCATATCGGGGAGCCCGTAATCAGTCTGCCCGAAGGCACATGCTATGATCAGACACTCCTCATCCCAAGCATACATATGATGCGTATGTTCATGAATCATGGGGCTGTGCTAAACATGTTATAAAGCAATAAACTATCCTCTCAAGGAAGATGGTCCTAGATGGCCTACATGAAACAGATACGGGCCTATCAGTGGCCTTAGGGAGAGTTATAATGTAGACATCTAACCAACATTACTCGTATAATGTGGACATCAAACCAACATTGTCCCCAAGGCTCGGCTCACCTCAAATACCATTAAATAAATCCTGGTGGAATCACACATTACAATGTGCCTTAGGTACATCCCACTGGGACCTAAATACATCAAATGGGCCGTATCTCATAGGCCTTATATTCATCGAGTGGGCCACCTCAATGACTCTCACCAATGGGCCCTAGGTACATTGCAATGGGTCATCACCCATGGGCCTGAGAATGCATTAAAATGAGCCCGATCACATAAGCTTTATGTGAATCAAATGGGCCTAATCACATAGGCCATATACATATCAAAGTGGGCCTTAACAATGGGCCACAAATACATTAAACGGGCCTCATAACATGGGCCTATACATAACATGGTAGGTCCCAACAACGGGCCCATAAACACATTAAGATGGCCTATATACATGGGCCCATATATATACCAAAGTGAGTCTCAACGTTGGGCCTAAAAAAATGCATCAAGATGGGCCTAAATATATGAGCCCATACGCATCCAAGTGGGCCTCATGTGAAGCCTACCATAATGTTTATTTTACTATCCAATCCGTTGATAAGGCCACATGAATAGGGGCCCGCCAAAATGTTTATTTTCAATCCAACCTTTTCATAAGGTCTCATGGGCCTAGGGCCCACTGCAATGTTTATTTACCCCCAAACTGTTCATACGGTCATGTGGACCAAGGGTAGGGCCCACTGGGATGTTTATTTGACGTCCAAGCTATTCATAAGATCACGTGGGCCAGACCCACTGTAATGTTTGCTTGCCACCCAACCAGTTCATAAGGTCATACGTGACCGGGCCCACAGTAAGGGAGCCCACTCGCAATGTTTATTCGCCAACCAACCTGTTGAGTGGGTCACGCGGCCGTGGGCCCACCACAATGTTTATTTGCCAACGCACTGCTGATAAGGTCATATTATCGTGGGTCCCACCGCGAGGTGTTTCACAAATCCAGCCCATACATTGTGTGTCCCACCTGTCTGAGGGTCCAGACCAAGTTTTAGCCCCATCAAAAATTCAGGTAGGCCCCACCAAATGTTTTTATGTGGTTTAGGCATGTCTTCACATGATTTAGATGGTGTGGCCCACCTGAGTTCTGTTCGCGGCTGATTTTTGGGTGGTCCGTGGCCAGGGGGAGGCCCACCCAATGCACGGTGCTGATGCTCAAAACGCATCACGGTGGGGGCCCACAGCTGGATCTGCGAGGCCCAGCCACCCATCCGCCAGCGGCCAGCGTTGTTAGAGCAGCAGCGCTGCTGCTGCTTTTCCATTCCTTTTTTTTGTTTTGGGGCCCACCGAGATGTGATTCATAATCCAGCCCATCCATTATGTGTGTCCCAATTGTTTGGCCGTCCAGACCGAATTTCAGCTGCATCCAAACTCCAGGTGGGTCCCACCAAGTACTTTTATATGTTCTGACATGTCTTTACATGGTTTTAGAGGGTATGGCCCACCTGGTGATCGGATCATCTTGAAACTTCGACTCAACGCCTAAAATGATCTGAAGATCAGAATGGACGGTGTGGATCAGTCTCATACATCAGGGTGGGGCCTGCATGAGCAGCCCACTCCAAAAGTAACTTCTTCTTTTTTTTTTGCATGTAAACGTCCTTCACGTCCAGCGTCTCTGGACGTTGGACTGTATACACAGAACTCACGGTGGGTCCCACATACACAGACCTCATGGTGGGTCTCACATGTACGTGGCCCACCATGCATATTTATATACTATAATAATATAATATATTGCATTACATTACTATATACATATATATATATATGTATACATATGAATGGTGGGTTTCTCCTGAAATGCGGTGGACCACACCGTCTGATGGATGGAGTGGATGTAACATAATTTGGTGGGGCCCACAACATTCAAGGGGAAAAGAAGGAAAGAAAGAGATAGAGAAAGAGTTAAGAGACAAAAGACGGTGATGGTGGGGCCCCGCCACTATGGGCCCCACATGATACAATTCATACATAAAAAACGGGTCCCACCAACAAGTGGCCCTAAGAAAAGAAATTTAACGGTGGATCACCCACCTTGTTGGCCTCCTCCTTGCTCCCTTGGCTTGAAAACTCCTCACCTACGGTTCTTATGGACGTCGATCGGGTTTTAACGGTGCGGATGATGATCGGACGGTTGAGATGGAAGTTGAGGAGGTGGGCCACACTTAGAAGTTTTTGGGAGATTGGGTTGCTTAGAGAGGCTTGGACGTGTGAGAGAGAGGGAATGAGAGAATGAGAGAGAGAAAGAAATAAATTAAAGGAAGAAGGGATGGAGGGAGTGGTGTGATGATGTCATGGGTAAGGGTGGCTTTGAAAAATGGGAGAGAGAGTTGACTTTGAGTAAAGGAGGCATGGGTTGCTTATACTTAGGTATGGAAGTACATTTATGGTTGATTGATGGGACATCTCGTAGAGATTCCCTCGAGATTCACAACGTGCGGCGTTTCTTCGAACCGAACGCTGACTGACATCTTCCCACCTAGGTATCGGTTTGGTGCGCGAGTCGCGGCGTTGGAACCGCGGCGACGGCGCGATCGCTAGGATACAAGTTTCGGATCGAGCCGCCTTCGGTAGGCAGGACTCGGCTTAAGATTGCGCGCAACGTCGGATATGAGTCGAGGATTGCCGGAATTCGACCGGTAGGATCGCGGAAGCCTACGAAACGATACGGACTAGGGTACGGGTCTTACAATGCGTTACCAGAGATGGCTTCCATGACACCATGCAAGAACTGGATGAGGGCAGGAAGGTTAACTGTTGAATACATGGAAGGTGTTGCAACGTTTCTAAAGTACGTGAAACAAAATTCAAATGGGGAAGACTGGCACAGCTGTCCTTGTGCCAAGTGTTGTAATATACGTGGTAAGAAGACATTAGAAACCATTTCCGAACACTTGGTTTTTAATGGCATAGATCAAATGTACACGACGTGGTTTCTCCATGGGAAACAACGTCTTGAAGCAGGTGCGAGTATATCTGTCGATAATCGTAATGAAGATGTGTTGCCCAGAATGGTCGATTTAGTGAATGATGCTTTCAGTCATTTTCAACCCATTGAGTTAGATGCATGTATGGATGAGGTTAACAATGAAGATGATATTGAGCCTCATGATGACTTAGGCGATGAGGCTCGGTATAGGAAGTTAATGGAGGATGCAAAACAACCCCTATATCCATCGTGTAAACTGGAGCATACAAAGTTGTCTGTGATAGTGGAGTTGCTGAGTATGAAGGCTAGGTTTCATTGGTCAAACAATAGCTTTACAGAGTTGTTAAACTTACTCAAGAAAATTTTGCCCAACGAGAACTCTTTGCCAGATAGTACTTATAATACAAAGAGGCTGATCAGTTCATTAGGTATGAACTATGAGACAATACATGCATGCCCTAATGATTGTATTTTGTATTGGAAGGACCATGTTGATAAGCAGTGTTGTCCAAAATGTGGATCAAGCAGATGGAAATTTAAAAGTGTTGTAAGGTCAACCGCCCCACGTGTACCTCATAAGGTGCTGAGGTACTTCCAATTAACGCCGAGGTTAAAAAGACTCAACACTATACCAGAGATTACAGAGAATATGATATGGCATTCAAAGTCGGCTCAAGATGATATTTGCATGCGTCATCCAGTGGATTCGTCTATGTGAAAGATTGTAGATGAAAAGTATACTAATTTTGCTGTGGAGCCACGTAACGTTCGTTTGGGACTTGCAACGAATGGATTCAATCCTTTTGGGAATATGAGCAATTCATATAGTTGCTGGCCGGTTATGATTGTTATGTATAATCTCCCGCCTCATTTATGCATGCGGAAGGAGTTTACCATGTTAACACTTTTGATCCCCAGAAAAAAAGGTCCAGGACATGACATTGACGTTTACTTGCAACCGTTGATTGCAGAGTTGCTTGAATTGTGGGAAGGATCTGTGACATGACTCGCACAGTAAGAATATGTTCAAAATGAGCGCAATTTTACTATAGGCAATACATGATTTTCCAGCTTGTATGCATAATGATTTAAATCACAATCCGGTTGCACAGGTTTTTCATTCATTCTCTTCACTTTGACATACTTAGCTTTCTGAACATTTTTTGTTACTAATATACATGCATTACTAATAATGGCTGATTATCATTTAGGTTTGTGGTCTTGATAAAAGAGGACATGTAAGAGGGTTGGGTCATATTCCAAAAACTACCATTATTTCTTCAACCCCTTACATTAATGAAATTAGAGAAGGAAAATGCGAAATTGTTGAGGTTAAAGCATCGATGATTGTATTAAAAGAGCAACTGGAAAACAAGTTGGAAAGCAAGTTCAACGAGTGCAAGAACATGATATTGAACATTGGAGAACGTTTGGTTGAAGTTCAGTATCAAATAAATACTCTAGTTCAACCTATGCAATGCTCTCCTGGCACTGCTGGTTCTCAGGTATTTTAACAATTAAAGAATAATGTATAGTTACTATTTTATCCATGAAAATAATAAAAATTATTTCTTATAGGGGTTTTATCGATCTGGCGATACCTCAAGTCATCGTGATGAATCAACTCCACCTCCACCTCCACTTCCACGGGTGGAACAAATCTGTCATTTGACAGATATTTGTAGTCGAGTTGTTACACGTGGGCGTCTGATTAGAGATAATGCAGGCATCCCTCCAGATTGCATCAAAGTTATATTGGATGTTGTTGAAGTTCATAGCGCGAATGTGTTTGGTGACATTGAGAAGACGTTAGCAGATTGCGACGTGGGCGATGTTCTCGTTTGGCTTAGAGTGCTGACGAAAACATAGATATTAAAGGAGTTTACTTGAAACTTTTCCCAAGTCAAGAACATATTTTTGTAATTTGGTCAGGACATATGGATTGTGTTTGAGGTTATTTTGGATATTATTTGACTAAATCTTTATCTTGAATTATTTAGTAATTTTGCTTGTCTAATCTAGTGATTTGTTTCAGCTTTTCATCTTCTTATGCGTGACAGAAGGTACACATATTTCTATTATGTTTTGTTTTGATTTTTTCTTTGCTTATGCGTAAAATGTTCTGATTTAAATATTAAGAACTACGTAGTGGCTTGATCCCAATCTTCCAACATTGGGTACGTAGGGCACTGCTCATACTAGACCGTGATCGGTCAAATGACCACAAATTTTTTTATTTTTTTTCCCTTTCTTGTAGTGTGGATGCATTTTCATCAGGACTACTTGGCAATAAGAGTGAGGTGGATGTAAGTTCTCGAAACCTTTAATTAATCTTGAATCATTTATATCTTTATCGCTTTATTTATATGCTGTCATCAGGGTCAACTTGTAACTCCTCAGAACTCATTTTGCCGTAAGACATTACGGTGCATGACGGTTCCTAGCAGGTTAAGTTGCAAATTATTATTAAGAGTTGGTTGGATATAATTTATTTTTTGTAAATGTTGTTAATAGTTGTATGGATGATGAATGTATTTGTGAATGTAAATAAAAATAAAAAACTTATGATATATATATATATATGTGTGTGTGTGTGTGTGTGTGTGTTATCAATGGAGGATGCCTTGTTTAGGGGGACATGAAATTTTGTAGCTTATGGTATGGTGCCCCAACATTGGTTGTATATTACTAGCATGTAGTAGATAATACTAGGATCAATAGTAAACATTTTGTTTTGAGTGGAAGACCGAGTAAAAGAACTTGGAAGAGGCACTTTTTATGCCTTTCAACTTCAAACTGGATACCTTTTGGATAAACCAAACATCCATTCTTCAATTAGACCATAGGTCATCGGGTCTTTTCTTACTACCTCCATCCACGTCTTTTTGGGCCTTCCCCTTGCCCAACAATTTGTTCCCTAAAGCGTGGTTGGTCTTACAGCTATTCTATAAAACTTCCCTTTTAGTTTGAATGGTACTCGGCGATCATTTAAAACTCCCAAGGCACATCCTATAGCAATTTTTGCCATCCTGCTGGCTTGAAACACTCTTGACGGTAGCAATGTGAAATGGCACCATGCTGCCGTGGATTGGCAAAAGGACAACCTCATTCTTTTGGTCGATCTGTATCATTAATTCCCTCGACTGTGGGATATCATTGACATTCTTATAGACAATGAGATCGCTTGAAGCTTTTGCAGAACCACGACCATCTCCAGCTGTAGAACCGCCCATTATCTGACCTTAGAGTCGCTTTCGACAAGAATGCCTCAGCTCCATTGGATTCAGCTTTGACCTTTGGACGCTCTTCTTCCTCCTCCCTCTTCCTCATTGAATGAGTATGCAACATCCTTAACTAATTTGGAGCTGATTGAAGTCACAACTTCTGCAGCTTTTTCATTGACAATAATGGTGTTTGCAAGCAACAACGAGAACATCTTAGTCTTTGGATTGTTGGTTTCTGATTACAAGTTCTGGAACCCAAGAGATACATTAAACCATTCCAGGCTTCAACAGCCGATCATTCCTGGCATTTAAACTCAATCCCGACTCACGGAACTCGAGACCGATTCCCGTTCCTGCTAACTTTGTAAGATGAGAGGCAAATTCAGGAGCATCCCTCTCTACCACCGAGACTGTTGCTTGGTAAACAGCACTGAACTTATTCCCAGCCTTCAATGCACCTATCGCTACCTCATGGGCCTTGAGGAGAACCTCGTATGCCTTACTCTGCGTTGCATTTGCATCAATGAGAAATGTTCTGGCAATGTCGGATCTAGAACAACTGAAATCTGCCATTGAAGCTATGTCGGATCTAGAACAACTAAAATTCACAACAAACCAAACAAAAAAATGCATAGATAACCACAAATTTCAGAGAAGGTATGTCTCTTCTTTCCTTTCTCTCCTATTTCACGAACAGAATGTAGTTCATCTACAAATTACAGTTTTTTTAAGGACTTAGAACTTAAAAAAATATGAAAACTACTAGTTGAAAAGAAGAAAAAATAACATTTTCATTATATATATATATATAGGGAAATGGTACTATACGGTTGAGTGCATACAAGGCTATTTTGAGGTCGAGTCGTGTCTCCTTGTCAGCCGTAGGATAACATATTTGAAAATACACGGGGAAGATATTTGTGCGGTAACATAGGCGGGAAGCTGAAAATCAGGGAAACCGGCTACAAGCAATTGAGATTTGTTAATTAAGTACCCCACTCCTACTAAGTGTTACCTTATCACGTGGGGGCTTACTTTTATGAATTTTTTATATATCCGTGCCGATCATCCACTTTTTCAGCTCACTTTAGAAAGCTATACCAAAACCTAAGCACATCCAAATCTCTTATGTACCACACCACAGGAAAATGTGGCGAATGACCATTAAAAAATTTTTATGACAAGAAAGTATGGGATCAATCTGATATTTGTATTTTCCCTTCATCCATTTCTGGTTGACCTTTATCAATAGCTGGATGGTAAATAAACATTATGGATATGCTTTCGGTGGGTCCTGGTAAGCTTTTAATGGTGGGTGTTCAATCACCACTTTTCCTGGATCTTTACTCTTGCTCGGGTGGTAGACTCTAAGGAGTTTCAACACCCGGTCAAGGGTTCGAGTATCCATAAGTGGTGAAATTCCACTAGCGTGAGTGTGTGGGGTGTGTAAAAAAAAATAAGAAAAAAATCACCACTTTTCCTGCAGTGTATTCTACTTGACATTTGGATCTATTTAAATTTTGGTACAACATTCTAAAATAGACTGAAAAAAAGATGGACAGTGTGGATATACAACATATAATCAAAGTGAGTCCCATGGTATGGGTAACATGTGTAATCCGGTAACACGTAATAGGGTGCCCTATGGCTCATGCGGATTGCATGGTGTGCACAAGACCTTAGTGGTACTTGGATGTTATCAAGTTTTGTGAACCCACTATGATGCATGTGTTATATCCATACCATTCATGCATTTCACAAGATCATTTTAGTGCATAAGTGAAAAAATTGAGGTAGATTGATATCTAAGTGAACTAACACCAAAGAAAGGGTCAGGGACAATGATGCCCACCTTAAAACCTTCAAAGAGACCAACAAATGATGGTTATTTGCCATCTAACTTGTTCCTAAGGTCACAAAGACTTGGATGAAAGGACAAAACAAATATGAACTTGATCTAAGACTTCTATGGCTCCCAAGAAGTCCTCAATATTAAGCGTTCAATCCCTTGCTTTCTATGTTGTGGATCGCTTGAGCACTGTATCCCCCTCATTATTGGGCTTATGCCCTGAAATGATCTCACAAAATGAATATACCATGTGGATATAACACTTATCATAGTGAGGCACACATAACTTACATTAGGCAATTCATTTTTTATGCCCACATCTTGTTGTCCATATTGCCTGCGGTAAGTTAAGTGGTCCACTGTGATATTTGTGAGAAATCCACTCTGTCCAACCTTTTTGTCAGGTCATGTTAAGCCATGAGCCCAAATATAATCAGATCTAAAACTCAAGTGGGATGTGTGATAAGAAAAAATAGGTAGGGAAATGCTTACCGTTGAAACTATTCTAGTGTCTACCGTGATGCTTATATGCCATCCATACCATTCACAAGTTCATTCCTAATGGGATGAACTGAAAACTCAAAAATATCAACCTCATCCAAAGCTTCTGTAGCCCCGCGAAATGTTGAGCGGTGGAGGTTCAATCCTCACTTATTCTGTCATGTGGTCAATTTGATTTCCATTAATTAGACAACTAAGAATGCTAGGTCAGTGTTATTTTTGTACATGATAAATTAAAAATGAGACCCACAATTTGGTTGGTCTAGATAAATGTAAATCAGTGTAACATATGCAAAGAGGAAGACTGAACATTGAAAGTCTATACAGTGGGGAACTAACATTGAAAGTCTACAGGAGTTTACAGTACATGTGCAAACGGCAACCTCATTAGAGCTCTTCAAGTGGGACCCGCATATTATTTATGTAAAATCCACTCCAACTATCAGGTGAATCACCTCAACTTAAGCCTCTCGCCTAAAAATCAACTTCATCCGTGATTCAGATGGACTACATAGTTGGAAAGTGTATATAACCACGCTTTGTTTCTATGCTTGCAGCCCACCTGAATCAAAGATGGACATGAGTTTTGGAACCAAGCATAAGATTTATGTGGAATCTAATGGTTGGAGTAAATTTCATATAATTATTATGGTGGGCCCATAAAAATCAAGCGTGGATGTTTATGCCAACATTTTTCTGTTTGTGTGACCCATTTGAATCAAAACACATCCTGATCATTTGGAAAAGGGCGTAACATGGGATTATGCATATGATGGTTAGATTAGATCTCACACGCAAAACTTCAAAAAAATATAATAAAAAATTATACATCCCGTAATTTCTGCAGCTTCTTCTTGGAAGCCGATTGTTACCAAGTTCTGTTAATCCACAATTGTACTATATTTTTGAGTTTTCAATGCTAGGCAATCAATTCTCATTGCTTCCTATTGATGAGCTTTGGACCTACTTCATTTTTGTGATCATAGCCTAGGAACTTAGATGCTGGCAAAGGTAAAGAGGATGATAGAGTCGTATACGACTCTTTTCAATTGGTTACAGCCGGTTTTGCTAGTTTAGGAACTTGATTACACCGCGGGCATTTACATCGTATATTTTCAAATATGTTATCCAATGGTTAACGAGGAGACACAACTCGACCTCACAATAGCCTTGCATACGCTCGACCGTATATTACCATTTCCCATATATATATATATATATATATATATATATATATATATATATATATATATATATATAAACCCATGATCCAAACTTCAATTCCTGGTTTCCAAATTCCTGTTATACAATCATCATCTGAGCCTTTCTTCCATCGATTTAGGGTTGGCTTTAAATGGTAGATTGGCAAAAAGAAATTATGATTGGCTGCCAACTAGACATTCACCTTCCTCTTTACCAAGGTCTTGGAACCGGAAATGGCAAAGGGTCACATTGATACTGACTCACATGCTAAATAGAATTCCAAACTACACAATTAAGACCGCCAACAAGCTACTCGCATATTGCAGCAACATTTTAAAACAGCAAAAATGCCCCTATTCCCAGTGGAGGTAAACTCCACACTATTGATGGGGCTGACAGGTACAATCTGACACTGTTGATGGGGTTGAAACCTGTTTTGTACTTTTGTTGTAATGAAATTTCAACTAATGAATCTGGCATTTAACAAGATACGTGAGCCAAAATACTATTTTCTAAATTCATTAAAAAAAATTTATAAAAAAATATCTTTCTAATTTCTCCCCACTACCTCTGGAAAGTCTCAACCTGCTCCTTTTTCTTCAATCCATCTTCTCCTGCACATGATAGAGATGACCTATTTTCTTTCCCTTTCCTGCACATCATAGAAATGGTACAAACGTTATAAAGGAAAAGTGATTTAATATTATAAATAGTGGTGATCCAAATATAAGTTACACTACACCAAATCTTTTGATGTCATTGTGAGCAAGCATGTCCTGACCTGCAGATGCTAAAACATCACATGGGTTGAATCCCAAGCTACCTAGAATGTTTGGGGAAAAGCAAATCCCTAACCGACAGCACAATTGGGTTTTTTTTTTTTCAAATATAAAAAACTCAAATTCCTAACCAGTTAATCCCCAAATCTTGGAAGCCTTGACCAGCATCAGCCCATAACAGAGAGAAATGGCAGAAAAAAAAGATCTAAACAGATTCCAAAATTAATAACAATAACAAAAAAGAAAGGAAGAACAGAAAAAAATAAAATAAAATACTAGTGACCTATTTACAATTTCTCCTTTCTTTGTAGCCTCAAGAAAAATACATATTGGGATTAGACCATAGATCTAAAACTCACCGACTCGACTTGAAACTCAGCTGAGTCAGCTAGACTGTACACATTTCCTGATCCAGGGACCAGCATGCCAACATGACAACTGTACACATCCATACGTGGGTGTATGTGATTCATGTGAAAAATGTGTGAGATCTGATCTTTCTATCAGGTGAACAAAACCTATTCAGATTTAATTTATGGCATAAAATTCAGGCCATCTCACTCTTCAGGTGGGCCACAACATATAACCAAAAGAGTAGCTAGAAAAAAATTTCTACCGTCAATTTACTCTGTAGGTTGTGGCCCACCCGAAAAGCAAAAGCCTGATTTTTTAGGCAGACGATCTAAGCATTATTTTCAAAATTATGGAAAGCATAGATCTCATGCACATACTTGTTTAATATCAGCACTTGTGCCTGCCTGTGGACGTGTATGGCAGTATGGCTCCACACGTGTGGAATTAGCAAGCCTCATCTTTGCATATATATATATATATATATATATATATATATATATACATGTTCTTTGAGTGCTATGTTTAGATTGAAAATGATTATAACCTCCAATATAGTTACTCCACAATCATGCTTGTCTCAAATCCGAAGCATAAGTAAGTCCCACGATTGGAAAAGGTCAATTTTTTATGCTTTTAGTCCATTCAAATTGTTAAAATGGCATTTCCAACTGTTCAGAAGGTCATTCACAATGGGTTGAATGTAACCACTTAATTTTTTTTTTCTTTCCATAATCTAAAATTTCTATAGCCCCTGACAATTTGTGCATTCAATATGCACTTTTACATTCCATGTGGCCCACTGAGCTTTGTATTCATATCATTTTTTGGTCTAAGCCGTAAAATCACATGAGGGAAATAGTGGATGGCTTGGATTTTTCTCCAACAAATTGTCGGGCTCCATGATCACCATGACCATCTCCCATTGTGAATGACCTTGGGTCAGATATGTGGCAAGACATCAGTTATTATCAAATCTTGGTAGGACCCACTTCCTTTGTCCACATCTAAAGATCTTTTCAAACTATATTGTGCTCTCCCAATGAATGCTATGAAGTTAAGAAATGCTCTTACCTTAACCTCTAATGGGTAGGATGAATTCTAAAATTTTATTTTGTTAATTGGTTTCAGTTGATTAAACTATTCACTTTCCATGGATTTGAGCTGGTTATTTGAAATATATGAAGGGTTGACTAAACTAGTCTTTTCTTGGATTGAATTTGATTGTTTGTAATATATGTAGGAAGGGCTCAAAAGAAGGTTGAACAAGAGCAGATACCAAGTAGCCAATACAAGGCAATGCATAGCCAACAGTTGAAGTTTCAGGTAATTTCTTTTGTATGGGTCCTAGTTTAGTAGGGAGAAGTCTTTAGTTAGGAGGGTTGAAGTGAATTTTTGTTCCAGTGGGCCACTTGGGTCATTTCCTCTTTTATTGAATTGAATTGTTACCAATTTTGTGAATAGGATCCTCATCAAACAATAGTGTGAATTATTTTTTGAATGACTATCAGGTGCAAGATTTTAAAAAATTTTATTAATAATTATTCGGTATATATATTTTTTTACAGATATTTTAGCAACGGACCAAATCCGTCGCTACGCTCTGAACATTGAAAATAACGACGGATTTGAGGTCCGTCCCTTACTCATATTAGCGACGAACCTTATCCGTCGCTAATTTCTGACCGTTAAAATTGACGGATTTGAGATCCGTCGCTTACTAATATTAGCAACGGACCTTATCCGTCGCTAATATTTTTAGTGACGACTAATTTTTTGAATTTCAATGACGGATTTTTTATTTTTTACGACAGATTTTATCTGTCGCTATTATGCGACGGACCTTATCCGTCGCAGATTAAACGACGGATTTTATCCTTCGTAAAACCAAAAAGACCCACTAAACAGCGACGGACTAAGTCCGTCGTTTATTTGGTTTTACGACGAATTTAGTCCGTCGCAAATCAGCAATTTTGGCGTAGTGCATACCATGGGAAAAAAATAGAAAAATCAATAAGAACTACTCCGGATCGGGTAGGATCGGATCTATTCGGGACCATTCGGGTCGGGTCTGGTCGAATCAGGGCCAATCCGAACTCGTCCCAAAATATTTCGGATCTGGATGGGGCTACCCGATCAGCACCGAAACAGACCGTCGATTTTGTTCTGGTCGGGTAGGATCGGGTCGGATCCACCGAATCGGGTCTGGTCGGGTCGGATCCACCGGATCGGGCCCGTTTTGCCTAGCTCTACGTGGGGGACACGGATTTCCTGCGAAAGCCTTTCGCAGGAAGTTCCTGCGCAAGGATGCTGGGTGGGGCCCACTACAATGTATGTGAGAAATCCATTCCGTCCATCCATTTTGAGATCTCATTTTAGGGTGTGTGACAAAAAATGAGGCAGATAAAAAACTCAAGTGGGTCACACGAGAGGGAAAATTAGGGAAAGAAATTTCTACCGTTGAAATCTTTCGAGGCTCCACCTTGATGTTTATATATTATCTAAACCGTTTATAAGGTCATTTTCAATGGGATGAAGTGAAAAAACCAAAAATATAGACTGATACAATAATTTTTTGGGCATAAGAATACTTCAACGGTGCTCACTGAATGATCATTGTTTCCTCTCGTGTGTACCATTTTAGTTCTATATACAATTTTTTATCTTAAATCCTTAAATGAACTCGAAAAACGGATGGACAGATTGGATTTATCAAAAACATGTCGGTGGGCCCCACCCAGCATCCTTTCGCAGGAACTTCCTGCGAAAGGCTTTCGCAAGAAATCCGCGTGGATATAACTTTCAGGAAACGGATTGGCTACTCCCCCTGACACGGCCAATGGCTGGTGGTCGGTGCTCTGTGGGTCCCACTATGATGTATGTGTTTCATCCATGCCATCCATCTATTTTTATAGATCATTTTAGAGAATGAGACTAAAAATGAGATATATCCTAATCTCAAATGTACCACATTACATGAAACAATGTTGAATGAGTGTTGACCATTCAAAACATTTTGGGGCCCATAGAGGTTTTGTATCAAGTTGATTGTTGTTTTCTCCTTTAATCTGAGCCTGTATGACTCAATCAACAAATTGGATGTCAAATAAACAGTACAGTGGGCCTTAGGAGGATTTTAATGGTGGATATCTAATCACTATTCTTTTCATGTGGTGTGGTCCACTTGAGATTTATATCCCCCTCATTTTTTGGATCATGCCCTAAAATGATCAGTAAAAATGGATGAACACACATACATTATGGTGGGACCCATAGAACACCGACCACCAGCCACCGAGCTAGTGGCAGGGGGAGTAGCCAATCCGTTTCCTAACTTTCATTACGTACGTAGACAATCCACAAAACTTGGGTAGGGACATAGAAAATGACTGAAGTGAAACATGTATTATTATGTTTACATAGAGTCTACCGTAATGTTTATATTACTCAAGGTATGTCATAACAGTAATGGTAACCTTAATGGCCACCACTATTTCTTTACTATATGTGCCATGACGGCTATTATGATCTTATGATCTTTTATATATATATATATATATATATATATATATATATATATGAAAACAAACTTGTATCAATCCTATAATAAATTATTACCTGACGGATTATTATGGGGCATTAAGGCCTATATAGAGGTCATCATTGTTATAGGGCTAACACCGGTTATTTTTTTTGTAATGACCATTATGATCCGGCCATAACATATGATGGTGTGGATTCCAACGCTATTCACCTTGAAAGGTGTGTATTCCAACACTAATCACCTTGAAAATTAAATATTTTCCCTCTAAACAAACCAATGGCTTTGATTCGACAACTAGCAAAAAATTCTTGCAGATGGTGGTCCATGTACTTGACCCCACCAAGGTGACCCCATTCACCTTGAAAATTAAAGGGCCTGTTTGGATGATAGGATTTGAATTTGAAAAATAAGATGTTTTGGACATATGGTTTACATAAAATTTCCACCGTTGAAGTGTAAACATATCAAAAGTGTGGGCCCCAATCCACTAGAAACATTATATGCACAGTAGTGGACAATCCTTACTGTAAATAGAAGGACGACTAATTAAGCAGCTACGCCAAACGGTCTACATTTAACGGGCAAAAGTACGTATATGGCGCGCTGCAACTGACATGGTAATATGACTGATCAAAGAACATGCACTGGACCAAAGTGCACGGCTGGCAATTGGTCAGGTGAGCCCCAGACCTCTTATGCTCTGGCTCACATGTTCTTAGCTTGGCTATAGGATGGAATTCGTCTAAAAACTAGAGGTCCACTTGTTTATGCAGCTGGGTAAAACAATCAGGCTCTATGGAGAACCGATTATGTTTAATATGTAAATAAATCTTATTTGATGCATTTGTAAAAAAATAATAAAAATAAAAATTCTGCTTGATAAAAAAAACTCTGATGGGCCATATCAATAGGAACAATGCCAAGTTACTCCTAAAACTTCTAAATTCACATGATGTAGCCTGCTAGATCTTTAAATCAAAGCTGGTTTTTGTATTTCTACATCGTACATGATTAATGGATTTGATAAAAGATGCACACTATAATGGCCCACAAACAAACCTATGGCTGATATCTCATCCTTGTTGTTCCTCATAGTGTACCTCATTCTACATGATTGGCCACAAGCTTGGGTGATCCGTCGATAGTCATTGAATGGCTCCAGCGTACCTTCCTCTGCTGCGTACCTATCTGAGTTACTTTTACAACGTGAGAGCTACGTGGGTATAACTTTCAGGAAATGGGCCTCACTATAATGTATGTGCTTCATCCATGCCGTCCATCTATTTTTATAGATCATTTTACAGTATTAGACTAAAAATGAGATATATCCTAATCTCAAATGGACCACATTACATGAAACAGTGTTGAATGAGCGTCGACCATTAAAAACTTTTTGGGGCCTATAGAAGTTTTGGATCAAGCTGATTTTTGTTTTTTCTCTTAATCTGATCCTGTATGACCTAATCAACAAATTGGATTCAAATAAACAGTACAGTGGGCCTTAGGAGAATTTTAATGGTGGATATCCAATCACTATTAATTGTTTTCATGTGGTGTGGTCCACTTGAGATTTATATCCCTCTCATTTTTTGATCAAGCCCTAAAATGAACGGTAAAAATGAATGAACACACATACATCATGGTGAGGCCTATAGAGCACCCACCACCAGCCACAGGGCTGGTGGCTGGTGGCAGGGCAATCCGTTTCTTAACTTTCATTAGGTACGTAGACAATCCACAAAACTTGGGTAGGGACATAGAAAATGACTGAAGTGAAACATGTATTATTATTTTTTTATAGATCTACTGTAATGTTTATATGAAATCTAATCCATTCATCTAATATGACTTGCGAAGATGAAATCGATCTATATTAAAAAGATAATAGTATTCCAAAATTCAGGTGAGTCACGCCAAGTGATTTTATAGGTTTTAAATATAATATTTTTAGAGCACATCAACTTTACTAGAATCAAGGCCAAAACAAGATGGGCAGCATAAATTCCATGCACGTAAATCATTTCTTTGAAGGGACAGAAAATAAATCCCAGAGCATCAGAGGAGGATTAGGTAGTCAGTCCCACAATACCCTCAGCGATGTGGTGACGTGGTGAAATATGATTGGTGGAGTGTACTCTTGTCAAAGATGGGTGCAGGCCTTTTTAAAGGTTTTTGGCCGTTTATGTTTTACGACCAAACCAATCACATCGACTGTATTACCACACCACAGCTACTGGCGAAGGTGGTGGAGACCTGACAACCTGACGCCACTGCTGAAGGTGGTGAGGACCTGACTACCTGATCTGCGTCCTCGGCAGTCTCAGTACTCGTACATGTGCATGTGGATTCAAGAGCTGTCGTACTTCAGTTGACTTATCGTGCGGGTTGGAATGAGTGCATGTGGGGGGTGCACGTGCACATGCAAACGTGCCAAAACTTATAGTCTCTTCAATGTGGAATGCCATTCTCTTCTTTTCCAAAACGCAGCTTTTGCATGTGGCGTGGCTGGCCAAAAACGTGATATGGGATACTTCCAAACGCGGCTTGAGTGATTAGGACTCGGATTCCGTAGTGACCCTTCCACTACCAAGCCTGGTACTGGTTGAAGCTACATGGTCCCATCATGATCTATATGTTTTCTCTACCATTTATTTTTCTAGCTCATTGTAGGGCATCATGGAAAAACCAAATCTCAAGTGGACCACACCACATGATATAGTGGTGATTGAATACTTACCATGGAAAACTTCTTCTAAGCTATATAAGTTTTGGATCAAGTTGATTTTTATATTTTCCTTTATCTAAGTCTTCGTAAGATTACGAACATGTTTGGATGACATATAAACATCACAAAGGACCCTAGAAAGGTTTCAACGCAAGGTGTTCAATCTCCACTGCTTCCTGTGGTGTGGTCTACTTGAGCTTTTAATGCTTTTAGGCTCATTTCCTAAATTTAATTGGCAACATAAATGGACAGCCTAAATAAAACAGATACATCATGGTGGGTCCATTGAGGTTTTCTAGTACTGACCAATACTGAGCTCGGCACTGGAGGGGTCACTACCGAATACGAGTCCGAGTCAGGTGGGCCCGTACGAAATAAAGGATGTGAACCCTTTGGGTCCTTTTAAATATGTGAAATTACCATGCACTGCCTCAGTACCGTAAGTTTACCATACTACCGTAGATTGCACGTGCGATGACCAGGCTTTGAAAGTTCAACAGTCGCAATCGAATCGGATGAGAGCTACAGTTCTGTACCTGGTAGAGTTAATTCGCTGGACAGATTTTAAGCCTCTCACATTTTGAATTGCTGAATTACAAGTGTACTTGAAGAATCTGGGCCATTCATCTAGTGGGTCTTGCATGTTTATGATCAACACATATCACAGTGGGGCCCACACAGCTCGACCTCATGGGAGGTTCCTACGAGGAAGTTCCCATACCATATATATACACACACCATATGCACACCGTATGTGTACTCAAATCCTAGTATGTGTTAAAACAAAGTCTGTCTACTACCGAGCAATGGAGTCAAACCCAATCAGAATTATTGCTAGGATGAGCCACTACAAAGGATTCTTATTCTTGCTCCGGTGGTAGACTCTAAGGAGTTTTAACACTCCAGTCAAGGGTTCGAGTATCCATAGGTGGTGAAACCAGCGTGAGTGTGTGTGGAAGAGTCCTACTACAGAATGAAGCTAAAAAAAATGTTTTAAAAAAAATAAAAATCTATTTGATAACATTAGTGGGCCTCAAATATCTTTTAATGGCGGGCATTCCCATCCCACCTTTTGGCCTAATTTTTCGGATCATGTCTTGCAGACCTGCTGCAGCTTTTTTTACAAAATCAGGTCATCACCCACCTGGCCCACGTAAACAATGGCCCACTTTTACTGCGTGATTCACATAAACAATTTCAGCATTTCTTAAATGACATAATATGGAACATTCAAGCATGAATGGATGAGTCCGTGGGATCTTACAGTATCTACCTGATCTTGAATTTGGATGGATGAGCGGGTGGGATTTTACACTAGGCAGGCTGTCAATCTGGACTGTTCATTTACTGGGTCTTATGATGGATGGCACATGTTTTGAAAAAAAAAAAAAAAAAAAAACTGACTAATCAGACAAAATCCAAACATCAGTCTTTTCACTTCTGCACAAGAAATCCTGGCCTCCTTTTGTTTTGTGTCAGCGCTTTCATGATGACACCTAATTAGGAGGGCACCGGTTCCATCTACAGTAACAGCAACCACATGAATTATCCTCACATATACTATAGAGGGAAAGCTCTTAAACTGAAAATTACAGCCTAATTGTCAAATAGCTGCTTGGTGGGGCATTTAATGGATGGTTGAAAATGATAAATATCAATGGACCAAATTCAACAACCAAATGCCCATTAATTAAAAGTTAGGTTCATTAAATCAATCTAAAATTTGAATGACCTATCCAATGTGTGATCCCCTGACTTGGACTGGTTTAATTGAGTTAATGTGTCCCATGCACAATTTCAAAAATGTTTTTGAGTATCAACCTTTTTATGAAATAACTTCCATTTTACAACCTCTCCACCTCTCTACTCTGAAAATTGAAATCAAAGTAGGTGATAAGCTAAATGGAAGACATGAGAATAAAGGTATCATTTCAAAAATTTTGCCAAAACAAGATATGTCCTATTCGTAAGATGGAACCCTAGTTGATAGGGTCTTCAACCCATTAGAAGTACCTTAGTGAATGAATATGGGACAGATATTTGAATGTAGGAACTACTGGATCACCCCAAGGACGCCTTCGGCATCTAGGGGTCACAGGCCGACCATAGACCCTGTTCAATAAGTGAAACAGTGAAATGCATTAACTGTCCACTTTCCGATTGGGCAGTAAGAATCAGAAAAGGGCAATCACTCGCTGATAACTTTCCCCTTGTCCTGCATTGCACACACAATGCCCCACGGTAATAATTAATAATAGCTTTGATATATTCTTTTACAATCAAGATTTTTGTCATCTACCTACCAAAATTAGCAAGGGCTTTTACAATCAAGATTTTTGTCATCTACCTACCAAAATTAGCAAGGGCCTGTATGCAATTGTTTGTGGAAGAAAAAAAAATGTCTCTACCGCTCAAGGTGTACAATAACAGTAATGGTACCCACAACAGCCACCATCATTATCATTACAATATGAGCTATAATAGCCGTTGTGTTGTTACTGTCTCTAAAAAAAACATATATCAGTACTCCCATAATGAACCATTAGGGCCTGTTTGGGAGCGTGGATTTGGAACCCCCTGGATTCAGAACCCTCAGGATTAGAAACCCCCTGAATTTGCAATCCTCCCGATGTGTTTGGCACCATGGAGTGTGAATCAATTTTAATCCAAAAGTACCTATCCATAGTATATTTACATGTGTATGAATTTAATTAGTAAATCAATTTTAATATCTCTAATTAGTGAGACATGTAATTTTTGATACAATAGTTGTGATAAGCCAACTGAAATATATAAAAATGATGAAATCTCAAGTCTTAGATGGCCACAAGCACAAGATCATGTCTGAGTGACTAACCAAGGATTTTTAATCATTGATTTATGTAGACTATGTTTGGACGGTGCTGGACAATGTTTGGATGGTGTTGATTTACATGGACAATGTTTGGACAGTGCTGATTATCATTAGTGGGCCATGTGCCCAATAAAATAATAATGTATAGTGACACACATGTTACACTTGCAATTATTGAAATGATTTTAGGTGTAATCCAAGCTCTCACCGTGGATTACAATCCCAAGACAACCAGGGATTTGAAAACCCCTCCAATCCCCCTATAATCCACGGTGCCAAACGACCCCTTACATAACACAACACAAGGCCCTAAGAGCCGTCACAGGACAGTACGTACAGATCATTAATGCATAATGGTTAGTGGCAATACGGTTCTATACTGAGCGTTGTGGCACACCCTGCTATTATTCCAATCAAGTATCATACTTCTCTTGCAAAATAAACAAGGTATTGCATATTACTGCTTGGACATGAATCATTGCCACTTCTCTCCTTTTTGGTTTTCTTTTCCCAGTATATTCACCCAAGTTTTTGAGTTGACACAACTTGTCACACCTAGGACTCACTTTGGGTTCTTACATTTTTAAATTGTGGTCTATAAGTATTAGACGCTATGTGTTTCAACTCTGAGGTCATGGGTTAGAAACCCATGTGATGTGAGTGAGAGTGTGTACGTATTTGACCATTCAACAAAAACGCGGTCCGTAGGATATTAGATTAGTGAGAAATAGTAAGAACCCGGAAGCATCGAAAACTGGGTTCAATCATGTATAATATCTATTTAGATCTTTAGATAAAGGCCCAATGACCTCTCGGACACAGCATCACTTTTACATTATATTCTAGAGAAATATTGGCATTTAAGTATGTACGGGAATTTTCACATGCAATGGTTTCCTCCCACAAATTCTTCACATGTAAACATCCAAGTTATGGAAAAGGTGTAGGAAGTGGTCTTGGACGTTAATATTATAATTAGCAGACATCTGTTGGTCTGACTCAATAAGTGGGTCCCATTTTCGTGCAGGTGATATTTATGGTATAGCCACCTTTTCCATGGTTTGAATGCTCTCTACGATTACACGCCTGTAAGAAATAATTAACATGTCACCTTACATGTGAATATCCATGGCATTAATTAAAACTCCATTCATGTATTTATTTCATGTACAACGACAGGAGAATATAGAATAATTAATGGTGCAAAAATTTCCAATGCAATTGAATTTTGCAGTAGTGAAAACTATGCTTTATCGAAGGGCATGGGAAATGATTTTAAACCAACTTAGATTATTTACAACCGTCTCCAACTTCCACCTGCACCTTGGGGTCCACCTACAATGTGCAGGTGGAATTCAAACCATGAATCGGTCACTCCTCTTCATGTTCACCATATCCAAAGATTGATCTTGATACAAAACATACACGCAGGATGAAAGACATTGAGAAATATACAACCATGTGTGGCCCACCTATGTTTTTAATGGCCTTAATTTTGTTATGTCCCTTCATCTTGGTGGGATTTTTCCAATAAATGGTTTAGATGGCGTTTACGTAGCATAGTGGACCCCACATTTTATTTGGAGGTTTCTACGTTTGGTGTCACCCTCCCAATGTCCCACATAGCTCCCTTTCGTGGGGCATTCCTGAGTCATGAGTCAATCTGGGTTTTGGGGTATAGGCCTAAGATGGCGAGGCCCATCTATTGGAAGGTTTGGATAACACTCATACAGTACAGTGGACCATGCTCGATTATCCACGTGCATTGCACAATATCAGCCCTACAAGTTTATTTAGCCAGTTTGCAGCTCAGGATCACAGCCATGTGCCGCTGCATTGGGCCCACGTCTTGTGATTGGAACCGTTCATATTCTAGGCATTATCCTAGAAAGGACATAGTAAGAAACTTGTACTGATTGGATGACCCAGAGCATGTATGTATTGGTAATAACGATTGATGGGAATAAAAGATTCAATGGCTCATATTAAACTGCACGAAAATTGATGGTCAGGATCATCCTTATCTCAAGAAGGATGAACGGTTCCGGCAGTTGGATCATCAATTTACATGGGCCGTCAATACATTAGGGTGATGAGAAGTGATTAGATGGAGCTGGTTCAACCTCAATAAGGTAGAGCGCCCAATCAAAGAGCGGGAACTGGCTCTACAAAAGTACTTTCAAATAGATATAATACCGTATAGAAAAAATTAGCACTGTAGATGAGTCCGTCCCGCTTGAGTACTTATTACACTAAAGTTGGTTTTTAGATGATGGAGGTAGGTTTTTTGGTGAAAATATCTTATTTATTATAGTAAAGCAACTAGAAATAGCAGGAATATTTTTATCTTTCTAATTAATACGATTAGAGTTCTAGTTCAATGATTTAGGTTTTTTTGGGGTCAGAATAAAAAAACGTGGGTAGTAAGTGGGTCTATACTAAAAAGTTACACGAAAGAAGCAGCGTATTCTAGACCCATCTCTCCACCGTACAGTACAGTCCACATAGAATAGATACGTATTGATCTGGGCCGTCCTTCTAGTGAATTGTATCTTAGATTGCTCATGTTTCAAAAATCACAGTAATTAGATAATTCCGTCTGTCATATTTCTCTAATTTTCTTTTATGGATGTTTGGCCATTGACTATTTTCATATAACACCGGCGCTTTAGAAGATATCTTTCAGATGGGTACGATAATTATCTATTTATTTATTTGAAATACAATTCATTCAAAGGACAACTAGATGGATGGATCTGATTGATTCATTACCCTGCCATATGCATTATAGAGAGTTGTCTCTACAATATTATTATGCTCTATCGGCTCTATCGCGTGAACTCACCTTTTGAAAATAAAAAATCTGAGTCGCACGTGTACAAACATGCTCGTTTTCAGCATGTACAAGTGGGCCCATTATTAAAGAATCAAAACCATTTATGATGGCCCTAGTGTGTGGACGACTCATGATACACCAAATATCTTCCACTTTAAAAGAAAAAATCATAAATCTTCATTCATCAATAAAGCAATTAAGAAAGAAAATCTACTTTCAACTCAAAATAGCCAAAGATTTTACTGCTAAGATAATGTAATATGGAGATTCTAAGATAATGGCATTGTACAAGGAAGATACGCACAATATACATGGGTTTCCAGTTCGTGAGAATGGCCCATGATTCACTTATCCCGACGACCGTCGGTCTGTTGGGCCCACATAAATGGACACTGCCTAAGAAATTTCCTGAATAGAATCCTGTTCATGCAAACACATTCCAAACGAAAAATACACAAAGCTACACATTCAACTTATATATATATATATATATATATATATATATATATATATATATATATATATATATATATATATATATATATATATAGGGAAAGAAAGAAAGGTTCAAGATCATGACGGCATCATTTTTTTGTAATGGAGAGAATAAACCAATGGCATGGTTTAAACCAAAGGTCTAAATCACTGAATCAGCCCCAATGTAAAAGCTTAAATAGTGGTACGTCTATAACCTTCCTCATTCTGTTACAATTATCCAAATTAATCAGTGTCTCGATCAACAGATATTATCAAATGGATGGTCAAAAGCATAATAGTTACTGGTCTAAAATGATGGGAAAAATCAGGGACACCGATTTTCTGCAAGCCATTGACAGGAAGTTCCTGCGCATCATTGCTGGTTGGGGCCCACTGAGATGTTTGTGAGAAATCCACCCTGTTCATCAGTTTTGAGAGATTATTTAAGGACCTTCGACCAAAAATTAGGTATATACAACACTCAAGTGGGCCACATGAGAGAAAACAGTGGGCATTCAATGAGCACTGTTGAAGCATTATTATGACCATAAAAGTTTCCTATCAGGCTATATTTTTGGAGTTTTCACTTCATCCCATTGGGAATGACCCTATAAACGGTTTGGATGGAATCGGATTGCGTATTAAGTTACTTGGTATGCTCTTATCATACTGAGTAAACTCGGTTGAGCCCACCTGAAAATAAGTGGTTTATCCACACTGTCCATACGTTTTTTCAGCTCATTTAAGGGCTTGATCCCAAAGTTGAAGCATATCCAACTCTCAAGTGGATCATAAGACAGGAAACAGTGGTAATAATGATTTCCACCGTTGAAACCTTCCTAGGCCCTACAGTGTTGTCTATTTGTCATCCAAGCTGTTAATAATATCACAAAGACATGGATGAAGGGAAAAAAAACAAATATAAGCTTAATACAACAATTTTGCAATGGTACAAGTTCAATTCACACTGTTTTATGTGGTGTGGTGCATTTGAGCTTTGGATATCCTTCAATTTTGGACCCATCTAATAAAATTATCTAATAAAATAGATGGACGGAGTGGATAAAAAACATAAGTCATGGTGAACCCCACAGAATTTATGAGTTACTCAGTAGGCAATCCGCTTCCGGTTTGGATAGCATATAAACATCAAGGTGGAGCTCAGGAAGGTTTTAACGGTAAGAATTTCTTTCCCTAATTTCCCTCTCATGTGACCTACTTGAGTTTTTTATCCACCTCATTTTTTGTCTCACTTACTAAAATGAGCCCGCAAAATGGATGGATGGAATGGATTTCTCACATACATTTCAGTGGGCCCCACCAGCATCCTTGCGCAGGAACTTTATGGGGAAGGCTTTGGCAGGAAATCTGCATCCCAAAATCAGATGCTTACGAATTATATCATGGACGGCTATGTTTTAAACATCACAGCAGTTAGATAATTCTGTCCTTTGATGAATTTTTGGCCATCAACTATTTTCATATAATACCAGTGCTTCAAAGGACATCTTTCAGATGGGTAGGATAATTATATATTTGTTTATTGGAAATACTATTCATCCAAAGTAGGGGCAGCTAGATGGACGGACCTGATTGATTCATTATCCCACCACTTACATTATAGAGAGTTGTTCTACCATATTCCCATCAATTGGCTTCACCACATGATTTCACCATTTGAGGGGGAAAAAACAACTTGCACATGTACATACATACTTTCAGTATATGTACAAGTGGGGCCCATTCTTTAATAATCAAATCCATTTATAATAGCCCAAAAAATCATTTATGATGGCCCGAGTGTGTGGACGTCTCATACACCAAATATCAAAAAAAAAAAAAAAAAACCCTAAACAATTAAGAAAGAAAATTCACTTGCAAATGGAAATAGCCAAAGAATTTACGGCTAACATCTAATATGGAGATTCTAAATTAATGCATTGTACAAGGAGGATATGCATGGGTTTCCAGTTCGTAAGAATGGATCCATGGTTCACTTATCTCGACCATCAGTTTGTTGGGCCCCTGTAAATGGACCCTCCCCAGGAAATTTCCTCAACAGGTTCATCTTATAACTTCTCAATTTGTAGCCTGCAAACACATTCCAAACGAGAAATACACAAAGTACACGTTCAACTTTCTTTCTTTTTCAAAAAGAGAGAGAAATTAAAAAAGTCCAAGATCATCTGCCATCATTTTTCCAACATGAGACAACTTTGGTGGGTGGTCCATTCTCAGTGGAGATATAATAAACTAATGGCCTAGATTAAACTAAAGGTCAAAATCATTGAACCGGCCCCAAATATAAAAGCTTAAATACCGGTGCTGATAACCTTCTTTGTTCTGACATGAAATTAACCTCTTTTCCAAGAGATTAGATCCTGTTACTATTCATCGCCTGTTTTAAATACACCGGTGACTCATCTCCTCATACGTTGCACTGGTATTCAGGGACAGATTGTCTAAATTAGTGCTCGGATCATCAGATATTAATAAATAGATGGTTAAAAAGCACAATAGTAAGTAGTATAAAATCCATGGCCGGACAAAATCAGATTGTTACATTTACCTTGTCAGCGGAGTTTCGGGTTATGCTCCTCTAGCCACTTGGAGTCTAGAATGTTTTAAAGTGAGAAAACTGTAGGTACTATGCCTACTGTTGATAGTTACCATCATTTTTTAAATGAGAAAACTATAATCCAACACCTATAGTTATGGTTATTTACTTATTATTTTTCTAATTATACTTATATTTTATGAATTTGATAATATTTTTTATGCATTTAGTGAAGTATTTAGTAAATAAAAATAAAAATTATTTAAATAACTGCTATATTATTTTAATTACAACCTTAATGACCTTACTCAATTTTCCCTTTGTACAGAGCCTCCCCTCTATCTTTGTGGGGCCTACCATGTGGTATGTTTGATATCCAATGCATCCATCATTTTATAATGCTCGTGTCCACCATACATCTAGAGATCAGTCTATAGAAAACTTAGATGGGCCGGACTACTAGGAACAATGTAAAATTACCTGCGTAACCTCTAGGTTTTAAATCATGCATGGTTTTTTCGTTTTTTAAATATATTTTTCCATCATCATCGTGAGTCACACCTGTAAACCAGTTTGATGAAATATAGACACCTCCATATACGAATTTTTTATAGGCATCCAAGATGCATGTTAATAACAATGTTATGGGAAATATTCAAATAATAATAAATCAAATAAATATAGAACGTCACACCTATTCAAACAATCGCAAAATCCATAGGTGCAACAAGTTCACAGTGCACTATTTTTACTGTACAATCATCCAACATATGGTTTGAACAGCTTGCATAGGCCACTCGAAACCCACTAATATCACCACCACTCCTTTGCACCGACAAGAAGAAGCAAGGAAAAATATATTTTGAAGAGGTCAATGAAAAATAGTTTTTTAATTTCCTCTTTTTAATATTATAATAATCATCCACTTATTTCAAAATAATAAAGGGCATAAGGAATAGCTATTGTGCATAAATGATGATGATGACTCATCATTAATCTTATTTAATGAAACGTGTTTGGACGGTAAAAAAAATTAGTGTATTAAGTTTTGGACTAAATTTCTTTAGAACGTATTTCTTTGGACTAAAAAAATAATAAAGGTTGATCACTCACTCCCACTCTGGGACGGTATTTTAAAACACCAATTAGACTCTGTTATAGTTGCAGACGATGCTGCGGCTTACGATTTTGAGCCGGACTTTTACGATGATGAAGAGGAGTTCTCCTACATGCAGTTATCAGGCGAGTATATGTAGACCACGTACTGATCGATAGGGATTACTAGGATGCTGACTAGATGCCATTACACCTGTCATTTTGTATTTTGGAACACACATATATATTCATTTTGTCCATTTTAGAATTATACATGTAACTATTCAACCTAGTGACATGTTCATACTCTGAGGACATAAAACCATTTATATGCCTTACATATGTATCACAATCTCCGCTTGCGTAAATTAATTGTCTCTGGAGTATAATATATTGATTTAGTATAATCTCATACATGTTTAATGTATACGGACAACATTTTATCATCATTATCTATGTTGCATAAGTGATACATTAGTACTCGAGAGTTGGGCTCCTGCTCGACCCCCGATTTTCAGGGTGTTACAGGCATGGTCCCAAAAATAAAGTAGATACAAATTTCAGATGGACCACACAACAACAAACAATGATTATCGACCATTAAAAACCTCTGTGAGCCACAAAAGTTTTGGATAAGCTGATATTTGTGTTTTTCCTTTTCATCAAGTTCTGTGTACCCTTGTAGATGGTCCATAAACATTATGGTGGCCCTAGTAAGTTTTTAATATGGTTGGCACTTAGTGACCATTGTTTTATGTTGCGTGATCCTTTTGAAATTTTTATCCACCTCATTTTTTAGACCCATGTCCTAAAATAAATTGGAAAAATAGATGAACAACATGGATAGACAATGCATACATTGAGTTGTGCCATACAGTGGGGGTCTTACCCACGTCGATGGTTCCATTGTTGCAACATAGTTGTGCTCCTCACACATACAACACTATGGGCTTTCGAGGCTCACAACTATTGAAATTTGGTTTTTTTTTTTTTTTAATAAAAAAAATATTCAAAAAATTTTGGAATTTTCGTTTTGCAGCCAAAATGATTTTGAAAAAATTTCAAATGAAAAGTGCAATTTGTGCTTTTGTCCCACATCAGAAATGAGAAAAGAAAACTTGTGATTTATATGTGGAGATATGTATAGTATTCTTACTTAGAGTTTTAGAGGTTGAGACGCTCAGGTTGCGTGTTACGCATTGGAATGCATGCACACCCGGGCTGGTGCACGGTCACGGACGTAGGCGATTTGGTTGTAGTGGCGCTAATTGGTGCACTTTACACTTTGCAGAGTGGTCGTTCCCTCACGAACCGTCGCAAGACGGTGCGATCACAATGCAAATAGTCTAATATGAGCATATGTTCGAGGGGTCTAAAATGAGTTGGGGTTTTATAGGCTACTGAGAATGGTTAGATTATTAATCTGAAATGGTCAATCATTTTTTTAGAATGGCTAGCAGCCTCGAAAGCCACAACAGTCTAAAAATGGACGGCTGTGATGATCCAATGATCAGATCTTTTGATCCGACGACCAGAAACTACTCAAATTAATGATCAATAATCAGAAATATTTTTCAAACGTTCTGAACCATTGATGGCCACCTAACAACGGTCCACTCCCTGGCGCCTATATAAACTAGACCATTTCAATCCAAATCTCAATTAACTTCAACAGATCTCTCCCTATCCATTAGATCCTCCAAAAAACATCTCCATCATAGAATACAGCAAACACATCCATTGTTTAAGTCTGCCAGAAGATGAGCCGCGTTGAATTGTTCTTAAGTGGATCCTTCATGATTGATGCATGTAGGATATAAATAGGCTTGTCTTATCCTGAAAGCAATTCGCCTATAACCCATCAGTAATCGATAAGGAGACGAATCACGCTATTAAGGACAACGTAAAATTTACGTGATTCAAAACAAAAAATATTTTATTTTATTTTATTTTATTTTTATTCTCACTATTTCTAACATATTTTCCAATGGGAGCTGCCTGAAAAGCCCCATGGGCCTACATGATACATGTGTTTTATCCATGTCGGTTATGTATTTTGCCAACTCGTATCTTAAAAGTTAGCCCAAAATTAAGTCACATCCAAAGCTCAAGTATACCAAACCGCATGAATCAATGGGGATTGAATGCCTACCCTTGAAAACTAATTGGGAGCCCACGTAATATTTATTTTTCCATCTAACTTTCTCGTAAAGTCCCTTGATGAAGGGAAAACACAAATATCAGTTTGATCAAAAACCCTTGATGAAGGCATAAAAAGTTTTAAATGATAGGCGTTCAATTCTCCTTTTTAGTGTAGTGTAGTTCACTTGAGCTTTGGATTCGTCTTATTTTTGTGTTCATGCCTTAAAGTTAGCTAGAAAAAATGGATAAACGACACGTGTTTCACATGTAGAATCTGGTGGCCCACAGAGCTTTTCCCTTAGCTATCGGACACAGATTAGCTAATAAACACGACATTAGCGAGTGAGCTTCTGAAGTGACGTCACCATGCTCTTTGGGCCCACTATGATATATGTAGGGGTGCACACGGGTCGGTTCGGTCCGGTTTTAGGGTGGGTTCTCTGAATATTGGAACCGGAACCGGACCGTTAGCATCCTAGAACCGAACCGGAACTGGACCGTGAAAAACGGTTCGGTCCCGGATCGAATCCACGGTTCTGGGCTTTTAAAAATTCAGCCCAATTAGTTGATTTGAAAAAAAAAAAAAAAAAAAAGATGAAATAGAAGAAAAAGAATAATCTGCTCCAATCATAACAAAAAGGTCAACCCAAGGTGCAAGAGAAAGGGTCACCACATGCACCACCCTGGAATGCGGACCAATGTCACATTTCTCTTAGTAACTGTCTATTTTCAGGCCACAACAGAAAAAAAAGGCTAGGATCTTCCAGCTTGGGAGATTTCAACAAACTTCAGCAAGCAACATATTAAATGTCTTCCCAGTTCCCACAATCCATAGATATGGAAAAAAAAAAAAAAAAAAAAAAAAAAAAAAAAAAAAAAGAATGTCTTGTATGCCCTGCAAACACACCCAAAAAGGAAATAATCCGCCATCATATGACAAACCCGCCTTGATTGTTGAGTTCTTCAACATTATGATGATGCTAGAACTAATAATGTAGATTGTAGAACCCTTCTGAAGATCTGTCAGCTTCTTTTATGCCCTGCAATCACACCCAAAAAATAAGATAGGGACTATGTCCATAACAGTGGGATATTCAACTTTTAGAAATAAATGGTCATGAATGTACTTGGATGCACAAGTGAAGTGTGAATGATGAAATTATAGAAGTTAATGTTGTTTCACAACCATAAATAACATTTAGCTTCTTGTATGCCCTGCAATCAAACTAACATTACTACAACTTAAAAGTAAACGTAATTGCAATTTGGATTCCAGAAACTCAATATGAATGGTATATAACTGAATTTTGAATGGCATATAACTGAATTTTGAAGACTACTTCCTCATGAATACTAGCAAACATTGCTAACTTTTTTTCCATTTCCTCATGATTTAGACAAAGCATTTGCAATTCAAGTCACATGGGTACCCAAAAGCAAACAGAGAAAATTACAATTTGGTTGTTTGCTTTTTAATAAGAAGTCACTTGGGGATTTTTTAATTTTTTTTTAATACAAAAATGGAGCCCAGCCATGTGTGGCCCATTTAACAAAAAGATCCCTCAAGTTGCACAAATGACTTAACACCAACGGTGAGAATCTCTAGTAAGATTGACCATTCGCAATTAAGAAGCAACAAAGAAGATTACTTACTCTTCTCCACATACAAACGACTGAATTGTATCCATTCACCTACTCATGCTCCTTAGATTTGAAGAGCTTGAAGGTCTGTGCAGCTGGGTTTTGTTAAGCGTATTGAATGAAATTTCAGATTCTGCAGTTGTATTGGTAGTATGATATTGTTCCAAAACATTGTTCTGTCTGAACATGGAAACACGCTCCAATTATTTAAACTAAGCTTCTTGATTTCCATAAGGTTCCTGTCAGTTGGAAGCTGTTTGCCACATGAATGGTTAAGATTACATTGTTGCTTGCCACATGGGTGCAACATGTCCACTCGTGAGCAATGTTTTGAAAGTTGAGTTGGATCACAAAATAGCAAGAGGATTGAAAATGTAAATCACAAATTATAAAACCATAAGATTTTTATACAACTTAAAACATACAAGACCCAGTTTATTTAACTTCCTGTAATCCTGTTAGATTGAACCGGTCCCACAACATTAATAAAGATAATTTCAGAGCCCAAATCAAAGATTCAGAGTGAAATGGTAAAGAAGTCATTGTAAAGAGAGATTTGTGATCAATCATTTCTAAACAAGACAACAACTGACTAGATATTCAGGATTAGATAAATTGAAGCATACCTTTTTTTAACGCTATTTATGATCGGAGAGAGGCGGGATAGGGATGGCTAGACGTGGTGTTTTTGAGCTATTTACCCTGTAAAGAGAAGATTACCACTGTAAATGTAAGAAAATGGGGGAGAAATTCGAGATGGATTAGAGATTTCAAGCTAGGGTTTTGAAGGGGGGAGAAATTCAGAAAACCTAGAAAGAAAATGGCGTCTTAGAAAGAGAGAGAGAGAGAGAGAGAGAGAGAGAGAGAGAGAGAGAGTCGCAATGATTGGGACGGCGAGAGAGAGGGATTTCCGGTGATTGGGAATTGGGACGGACGGACGAGAGAGAGAGAGAGAGAGAGAGAGAGAGAGCTCAAATGGAAGACGCGCGCACGCACGAGTGCCGTGTACGAGACCGGGACGAAGAGAGAGAGAGAGAGAGAGAGAGAGAGAGAGAGAGAGAGAGAGTGACGCCGGGTGAGAGAGAGCGGCGAGGCGAGCCGGGGAGTGCGGCGAGAGAGAGAGAGAGAGAGAGGGCAGGGGTAGGAAGTGCGGCGCAAGAAAGAGGGCAGAGCGTGGACTTATGCATGTTAAGGTTTTTTTTTTTTGGTTTTAAATACGGATCCACGGTTCCTGTCACGGATCGGTTCTACGGTTCGGATCAACGGTTCGGTTAACGGTTCAGATCGGTTCTGCAGGACTCTAAACCGGAACCGAACCATTCCTAACGGTTCTCTGAATATTGGAACCAGAACCGGACCGTTAGCACCTGAAACCGGACCGATCCAACGGTTCCGGTCCGGTTACACGGTTCCAACAGTTAAATGTGCACCCTTAGATATATGTGTTGTATCCATACCATCCATCCATTTGGAGAGATCATTTTATGGCATGGTCCAAAGAATGAGGTAGATCCAAGGTGCAGATTAGGTATTACCCCCGCCTGTTCCGAGCTCCGAACAGACGAGGCTCCGAGGGTCACTGAGGGGCCAAAATGATTTATAAGTTTTATCCACACCGTCCATAAATTTTTACATATCATTTTAGATCATGAAACCAAAAATAAATAAGATCCAAGGCTCAAATGGACCACAAAGTGGGGATTAAATTATTACCGTTGAAAACTTCTTGGGGCCATAGGAGATTTGGATCGGGATGATATTTGTTTTTTCACTTCATCTAGTTTTATATGACCATATAAACAGGTTGGATGGCAAATAAACAACACGGTGGATGAACCCTACAAAAGTTTCAATGTTGGCCATCCTTAGCACCTCCTCTTCATGTGGTGTGGTCCACTTGAGACTTGGATCTGCCTTATTCTTGGTCCTCGTAATGTGAAATGATATGAAAAACTGGATGGACAGTGTCGATAAAATTAATTAATCACGGTGGCCCATCAGTAGCCCTTGGAGCCTCCGCCTGGCCGGAGCTCGGAACAGGCGGGGGTGGTACCTAATCCGCGCGCGTAGATCCAAAGTTCAAGTGGACCCCACCAGAGAAAACATTGGGACAGTAACCCACCCTTGAAACCTTCCCGGGGCTTACCATGATGTTTATGTGAGATCCAACCCGTTAATAAGTTACCAAAGAAATGAAATAAGGGAAAACACAAATATCAGCTTGATCGAAAACTTCCGTGGCCCAAGGAAGTTTTTAATGGTAGACGATTCAATCCTCACTGTTTTCTATGGTGGGTTCTACTTGACATTTTTATTTGCCTAATTACTTCCATCATGCACTAAAATAATCTCTCCAAATGTATGGACGGCGTGGATACAATACATACTTCATGGTGGGCCCACATAACTTGGTGACGTGACTTCCCTAGCGAGACTTGTACTGTCGAGTTCAGTAGCTAATCTGCGTCCTCAGCTGTCAGGATGGTGCAGGGTCACCGGCCAGTCCGCGTCAGGGTTCACAAAGTCGGATTGCGTGCTGAGTTTTTTTCTTTTTAAAAAAAAAAAAAAAAAAAAAAAAACAAGCACACACACACCCAATAGTGGAACTTCACCACTTATAGATACTCGAACCCTCAGTCTGCCACCCGAGCAAGAGTAACGATTCGATTGCGTGCTGAGTTACTTAGAAGGCTCTGAGTTAGAAGGTTCTCATTGTACTGAGTAAACTCTGTTGGCGTACGTGGTTTATCCATGCCGTCCATCCTCTTTTCGAGCTCATTTAGAGGTTGAGCCCAAAATTTAAGCATACTCAAAGATCGAGTAGACCATACCGTGAGAAACAGTTGGAATAATGATTTCCACTGTTGAAACTTTTTAGGGCCTACGGTGGTGTTTATTTCTCATCCAACTTGTTCATAAGATCTCACGGACATGTATAAAGGGAAAATACAAATACAAGCTTGATACAAAACTTCCGTGGCCCCCAAGAAATTTTCAATGGTAGACATTCAATTCACAATGTTCCCTATGGTGTGGTCCACTTGATGTTTGGATATACTTCATTTTTAGAATAAAGCCCTAAAATTATCTGGTAAAATGGATGGACGGAGTGGATAAAATACATAAATCACTATGGACCCCACATAGTTTACTGTATGTACGGTAGTTGCAAAAAAATGAAGTATACTGAGTTACTGAGCACGCAATCCGCTTCCCGGGCTCACAGAGATTTCTGTTGTACGGGTTCTCTACAACTGAAATTCGCGTCCCTCGCGGATCCACTGTCGCTTTCCCGATGGACGAAAAACGCTACTGTACACTCTGGATACCCGTACTCCAAATGAAACTGTTCAAAGAGAGGCCCCACTACGAGTATAAATATACAAATAAATAAAATAAAATAAAATAAAAATTGAAAGGATGATCCTAACATCGGAGTTGGACGATTCAGATGGAGGAGTTTCCATGGACGTGGACATTTGCAGTGCACGTTAGTATGGATTTCCATATTCCTCCAGCGTACCAATAACTTCTCAACTTTTAAATCTGAGCCAACGGCACATCCTATACGATTTGTAAGTTAGACAACGACGGTTCGTGTCGGATGTGCTTTTTCACTGTATTTCAGATCAGAATCAGACATAAGAATGGAAACGCGATTCGCGCGTGGAGCAAATGAAAAGACGAATATCACCAGAAATGCAGTCGCCGTTAACCACACGAATGGATATGCTCGTACGAGCAATATTTCAAATCGGCACGCTGTAGATAGTCCTTCGACGATTTATGTTGCCAGATCCTCGAGCCCAGTCGTGTGCTTGGGTTTTTTTTGGTACGCTCAGGGTCCGTGGTCAACGATCCAAGCCATTGGTATTTTGCACCACACCGTGGCTGAATTATGCTGTAAAAATATTCCAGATAGCAATTTTTTGCCTCGAAATAGACGGTTACGAAGATATCCAAGGACCGGTCACTTTTGAAAAGGGCTCAGCTCAGCCGCAGGATCTCGCAATCTTAGATAAAATTTTCTTTTTAAAAAATAAAAATAAAAATTGCCGTCCAGTTGGAATAGGCTTCTATTTCTACTGTTTGTAATAGACAACATTATTAAGTAATAGTATAGACAACAACCGTATGGGGGGAAGGTGGTGTAAATGATGTCCTCCGTCGGAGCTTGGAAAAGCTCTGTGGCCCAATCATGATGTATATGTTTTATCTATATAGTCTATCTATTTTTCAGCTCACTTTAGGGCAAATGAGACATTCAAAGCTCAAGTGGACTATCCACATCGGAGGTGGGGCTCACACAACAGATGGTTCACATGAAAGGTGAGCCCTATGTGATGGATAATTCTTTATTGACACGGGCCAACCTAATAGATGATCCACATCAAAAGTTGGCCCATAATGATAAATAGCTCACATCCAAAGTAAATTGGTATATGATGGACAATCCACTTCAAATACGAGGCGTACATATGATGACGGTCTACGTTACAAGCACTGGACATTGAAGATGGGCCTCACATGATGGATGGCATATATTGAGTTGGCCTTACATGATGGACGATCCACATCAAAGGTCAAGCCATAATGATGAATGACCCACATCCAAGGAGAGCCTTGCATGATAAGCAACCCACATTAAAGGTGAGGCCCACATGTTGGATAGTCCACATCGAAGGTGGGCTCCACGTGATGGGAAATTAATAATGATGGGCCCCACATGATGGATGATCAATATCAAGGTGGTCCTCACATGACTATCGATCCACGTCAAAGGTCGACCCTAATGATGAGTGACCTATATTGAAGGTAGGCCCCCCATGATGGGCGGATCGCATTAAAGGTGGAGTCCACATGATGGGCAGTGGATATTGAAGGTGGACCCCACATAATAGATTGTCAACATCAAAGGTGGGCCCAACATAATAAACAGTGTACCCCTAATGATAAATGACTCACATCCAAGGTGGGCCTTGTATGATGGAAGGCCCACATCAAAGGTGGGGCCCACAAAATGAATGGCTCACTTCAAAGGTTGGCCCCACATGATGGATGGTGGATATGAGAGGGACCGAACAAACTTAAGGTATAATTACTTACAATGTTAGAAACAAAACATGCATTTTTACTTTTTGTCTATAACATATATTTATCTCTTGAATGAGTAGAAACTAAATTAAGTTACTTATAACATAAGGGCGTGTTTGGACAGGCCCATCCCATGGGATTGGATTGTATCAGGGTGGATGGCAAGTAATGATGGCTGTGTCAGTGGATTGTTGGCAATCCCATGGGATTGCTATATCCAGGGAATTCATCACCGAGTATGTTTAGCTTGCCTGGCCAATCCCAGGATTACGTCAGCCAATCCCGAGATTGCTCCGTCTAACCAAACATGTCCCAAGCAAAATAGATAGGATTAAGAGGCATTGGGTGGATTTCAAGGTTATGATGGTAATGTCAGTAGATTGTTGGCAATCCCATGGGATTGCTATATCCAACTTCTGCTTTGGCACGCCCGGCCAAATCCCGGGATTGCTCCTTCCAATCCATCCTAATACAACCTAATCCCATCCACCCTGCCCGGCCAAACAGTCCTTAAGTAACTTATCTCAAGTAACTTATGATTCAAATGCCTCCTAAAAGCCCATTTGGATATTCTATCAAATATGTTACTTTTTCTATTTAACTGCCGTAGATAAGTAACTTATTTGAGATAAGTTTGTTTGGTTTATGATCAATTATAAGTAGCTTTTATATTTAAAAATATTTAGTCACTTCAATTTAATATGTAAAAAATCAAGATAAGCTAAAATACCTTATCTTAAGTAACTTACTATCCAAACACTTTTTAAGTGACAGAATAGCAAGTTATACTTTACCATGCCAGAGTATCAAAATGACCTAGGAAATGAAATTTATGGCCCATTTGGATAGTAAGTTGCTTAAGTTACTTATATCATAATTAACTTGTTTTAGTTTCTACTTATTAAGAAGATAAAATAGATTTGGTAAAGAATCTACTTATCAATTTCTTCTTTCTTTCATCTTCTCTCTTTATCAACTTATGAAAAGTAAAAAAGTTTAAGAAATAAATAAATAAATAAATAAAATTTGAAGTGATTAAGTACTTTTAAGTAAAAAAAGTTATTCGTAACTAATCTTAAGCTATACTTATTTGAAATAAGTTACTTATCCACTCATGTAAGTAAAAAAAGTAACTTATTTGGCAGAATCCAAATGGTCCTTACAGTTACCGCATTACCTTGGCGAAAAGAAGAAAAAGTGAGGGAAAAGGCACGCATGCATGAAAAAAAAAACAGGGCATATAAATGTAAGTTTAACTTATTTCTATGAATTTATATGTAAAGGTGCATGTTATCAGACCAGTCAGCTCAGACCTCTTTTTATACATTTATTCCAACTATTTTCGACGAGGAAAACGCTTTGTACCTGGCCTTGGTGATTACCCGTGTTACTTTCGGACGCGGATTAGCTACTGACCGTTTGAGTAGTGAGACTAGCTACTGAAGTGACGTCACCAAGTTCTGTGGGCCCCACCATGATGTATGTGTTGTATCCAGGCCGTCCATCCATTAGGAAAGATACTTTTAAGGCATGAGCCAAAGAATAAAGAATGAAGCAGATTCAATGTTCAAATGGACCCACCACAGAAAATAGTGGGGACAGTGACGTCTACCGTTGAAACCTTTCTAAGGCCCACCATGATGTTTATTTTGAGATCCAACCTGTTTATAAGTTAACAGAGACATGGAATAAGGTATAAAACATATATCAGATTAATCGAAAACATCCGTGGCTCAAAGAAGTTTTTAATGGTAGGCATTCAATCCCTACTGTTTTTTTGTGGTGGGGTTCACTTGAGCTTTTGATCTACCTAATTCTTTTATTCATACCCTAAAATGATCTCTCCAAATGGAAGGATCGGCACAGATACAACACATACATCATGGTGGGGCCTGCAGAAGTTGGTGACGTCGCTTCCTTAACAATACTCGATACTGCCGAGTTCAGTAGCTGATCCGCGTCCGTCCATATGGTACATCACACTTGTTTGGCCTTGATCCTAAATCCTCTAAATTCATGTGGTATTACCAACTTGAGTATCGAGATTCCTTGGATTTTGAGTATTTATTTCAACCTGATGAGACACGTCAGATGAATGGATCAGATGGCATAGAAACACCAGGGTGGGCCCCCCACAAACTAACGGTGGACCTACCGTCCAAACTATTTCCTATGGTTTCTCCACTTGACTGTTGGATCATTATAAATTTTGGCTTCTGTGGTGAATATGACGCATCGTAACTGTTAAAAAGGGTTGATCTGATGAGAGTTCCACCCACGTGGCACCTGATCAGTCAGTGAAAGTAACGTAGGGCGAATGGTTCATTTCATAAATGGGGTAATACTCCTCTGTTAGTTTTGCTTCATTTAGAAAACGGTGGTGACTCGTCAACCGTAGAGATGGCATACTTGCAAGTCCATCTGGACTGTCCACATCACTGCCCAACTGTAGATAGATTGACAGAAATATTATCAATCATCTTATTTTACCTCCTAATTTGGAACACTCCCTATTTCACCTTTAAAGATAAATTTACCTCCATTCGCTTCTAATTACACCCAATTCAAAGGTGCCAAACAGGCCTCATGGGAGTGAGGATTTGGAACCTCCAGGATTAGAAACCCCCTAAATTTGCAATCCTCCTGGTGTGTTTGGCAGCCTTGACTGTGAATCAACCTTAATTCAAAAGTAACTATCCATGTATACTTACATAGGTTTGAATTTAATTACTAAAATCAACTTTAATATCTCTAATAAGTGAGATATATACTTTTTGTCACAATAGTTGCGATAAACCGGCTGAAATATATACTTTGCACGGAGATGGTGAAATTCAAGTCTCGGATGCGCACAAGCACAAGATCATGTCCGATTGACTAACCAATGATTTTTAAATGTTGATTTACATGGATAATGTTTGAACTGTGCTGGACAATATTTGGACGGTGATGATTTACATGGACAATGTTTGGATGGTGCTGATCATCATTAGTGGGTCATGTGCCCAATAAAATGATAGTGTACAGTGACACACATGTTACACCTGCCGAAATGATTTTGGGTTACAAAAGCTTTATATCGGGTTGACATTTATGTTTTTTCTTCGTTACAGTGAGCTTGAGGAAGTTTTTTATGGGCAATCACTTTTTCCTGTGGTGTGATCCACCTGAGATTTGGATCTACCTTACTTTTGGGCTCATGCCTTAAAATATAATCCCACAGAATGGATGGACGGCATGGCCGACACAGCTTTTCCACTATCAAATGGTGGAGATGTCGGTGCTGTGTGCGAGATATTGCTCCATGGTCCATCACAATAGCCCAAAAAACCAAAAGTCGTGCATCACGAAACAGTGGGCCCCACCTGTACGGAATTAAAATGGAGCCCTGGAAATTATATTATATGATCTTCCGCTGGAAGATTTGCAGCAACGTACACCCTTTTCAGTTTGCATATCCGAAGTCAGTGGTTCTGTAATCCAGACCATTGTCCATTGGATATTGGACCTCACCATCGGTCGGACCATTCCTTAATCATCTCCTGAACGCGGAAATCCTACTCTTTCAAATTATGGCATGCAAATAGATAGTGAAGAAGATAAATGCATCAACGGTCGGCATCCAACTGATTTAAGGTCCATCATCAATCGGAAGGACCAATAGCCCAACGGTGTGGATCACAGAACGATGGACTACAGCCATTAAAAAAAATTGAAAACCAAGTATAATTGGCACATCCTCAGGTGGGGAACGATATAATTCCTCAATTTCAATTGTTTCCACTTTGAAATAATTAGCACAGTAGACTCTTTCCTTGTATGCCTTTTTTTTTTTCTCAAACATCCGAAAACTTATATTATAAAAGTAGATTTTTAGGGTACAGAAATAAGATTTTGGACAAAAATACTCCTGATTTTTATTATAAAGCCGCTGAAAAAAGTAGGAGTATTTTCGTTTTTATTGATTCGTCACTACAGGTAAAGGTCTAGTTTAGTATGATAAGTTTTGCTCAGATCAAATAAAAAAAGGTGGGTGGTACGTAAGGTCTATAGTAAAAAATTACCCTTTCCACTTGGAGCTATGTATACTCTGGCAGAGCACTAAGCTTGATATGTAGGCACCCAGAACTTGTACGCGTGGCATACACACTCAAATTTAATAAAATAAATTGCGAAAGAAATTAAAAATTAGCACTATAGACTCCTTCCTTCTATGCTTTTTTTTTAAAGCACCCAAAAACTTTTGCTACAAAATTAAATTTTTAGGATACGGAAATAGGTTTTTGGACAAAAATACCTCTAGTTTTAGGGTAAAGTAGCTGAAAAAAGTAGAAGTATTTTAATCTTTATGAGTTCGTCCATACGAGTAAAGGTCTATTTTGAATAGGTAGGTTTTGTTCAGGTCGAGTAAAAAAAGGTAGGTGGTACGTTGGATCTATACTAAAAAATTACCAATTGCAAAACGGGTTCTTGTGTCGTATAAACCCAACATACTACCTACCTTTTTTTATTGGACCCGAAAAAAACCTTAAGCACTAAAGTAAACCTTTATTCATAAAGACGAACTCAGAAAGACGAAAATATCCCTACTTTTTTCAACTGCTTTATCCTAACATGCAGGAATATTCTCGTAAAAAATCTAACGTTTGTATCCTAAAAATGGCGTTCGGTGAAATAAGTTTTTGGGTGGTGAAAAAAAAAAAAATGCCTTGTACGGACTCATCTACTGTGTTAATTTTTTCATTGCGAAACATGTTTTTGGTAATTCATGAACACTTGTATATAGAAATAGGACCATGGAAGTTTTTCATTCATAACCGTCCAATCAACTTCGACCAATCCAATGGTTAGATAGTCAAGTAATCTAAATTATTAATACATGATGTATTCATAATTTGGACAGTTTAATTTGAAATTATTAAAGTATCCCTACTCTAATACTTTTGCAATTTCAATGTGCATGCGTATCATCCATCACACTGCCAGAGTATCAGAGTAAGGATACTTTAGTAATTTCAGCAACGCCAAAGGTTTCTCGTCTTTTAACCCGAGCGTGGGGGTGCAGACAGGAGAGCACGGATATCGCGACTCGCAATCAATGGAACATCGGATCCACCTCATGGACTGAATCTAAATGGGGCCCACTAGATGTGAAAAGCAGGAGACAATAGTACGGAACGAGTAGCAGGTGGCCACGTGGGTGTGGCCTTAAAGGGCGGGAGGAAGACGACAAGTTCAAAATTTTGAATTTACCGTAAAAGCCGGAGACATGCGGATGGCACGAGTAACAGATGGCCACGCATGCTCTGCTCCAAAACCTCTCAAATTCAAATAATTTTTGCAATTATAGTTTTTCCGTATCAACCCTTGTTTTTTCTCCAATTTGTTTTTTCTCCAATTTCTCATTTCTCTGTAATTTCTCTGCGTAGAGTTTGATAGCTGTTTTTATGTTATTGCTCGTAGTCAAAAGAAGTGCCGGGGTTAATTGCTCACTTGTCGTTGCTGACAACCGGTCTGGTTTGGGTCCGGTCTTAGATTATGGGCTAGATCTGCAGGTTCGGTACCTATCAAGTGCACTTTGGGAGTTTGGAGCATGGTTTTGGTAGAGCTGAGGTTGGGTGCAGTTCGAATAAGGGCTCACCAAGAGAAAGATTAGTTTACAACATGTGATACTTTGACATGTGAGCTTTTCTACTCTTATGTCAGTGGTTTACCAAACCTCTCCACATTGCGTAATTAAATAATATATAGTTAATATACTCACTAGAGTAAGCTTGACCCATTCACACGAATTTTTAATGGGGTTCAAGTTGGTAGACCAGTCTGGGCTACTTTTTAACCACAGGTTAAAGGCATGGGTCAAAACAGCCCAATTGTTAGACGTAGGGAGCAGATAAGGTGTTACGCTTACCGTGTGGGGCCCACCTTGATGAGTTTGTTGTATATCCATGCCGTCCATTCGTTTTAACAGATCATTTTAGGTTGTGATCCAAAAGATTATTTAGATAAAATCTCTGGTAGACCACACCATTGGAAAAAGTGATGAATAATCATTAAAAGATTTTTGTGGGCCACAAAAGCTTTGGATCAGTCCGATGTATGTATTTTCCTTCCATCCAGATCTGGTTGACCTTATAAACGGGTTGGATGGAAAATAAGAATTATGGTGGCCCCTAGAAAGTTTTTAATGGTGGGTATTTAATCACCACTGTTTCCTGTGGTGTGGTCCACCTGATATTTGGATCTAGCTAGATTTTGGGATTAAGAGCTAAAATGGGTTGGGAAAAAGGATGGACGGCACAGATACACAAAAAATCATCAAGGTGGCCCCACAGTAAGGGTACTAAGGTGTTGCGGGGTAACACCTAATCTACTTAGGTCGGGTCCATCATCCACGTCATTGTCACTAAATCGTTAAGTCCTTTTTATTTTACTCTTTCAATTTCACCATCCAAAATATGGATGGATCACTTGTATTACTTTTTCAGTTTTACTGTTTCCCTTTTACCAATTTGAATTTTTATAGTTCTATACTCCCAGTGTAGATTAACTTGTAACATTAATGTAGATTCAGAAATTGATACTTTGATTTATATAACATTATAAATAAATATAATAATACACTGTGAGACTATAGTAATAATAATATTCATCATCACATATACAAATTACAATATCAATTCCTATATAAAAATATATTATAAATAGCTGAGCTATCTGCAATCCTTTTTTATTGTTTTTGCACAATATAAATGGGCTTTCAGTTCCAGCCAGTTACGCCCACTATTGAATTGTAGGCCATCATTCCGTTTCATACAATCATTGATGCACCATTTCCTTAGAAATATTAAAGATTGATAAACATTGATTGTTTTAATGATGTAGCAAACAACGAACCAAAAAGTTAGAATTTGCCGTGCTGAGGAAATTTCTGCAGCATGGCCGTCCAAAGTCGGAAGCCATGGACAATGGCCAAGATTGCCATACTTGAGAGCCCATTAATTAATTAGGGGGCATTTGGCACATGGGTTTAAATGGGATTAGGTGAGAATGTGTTTTAAAATTCCATGGATCATCCAACGTCCTGGTTACGACTCACATGATATATGGGTTGTGAAATCCCTTATAGGAATCAGCACCAATACAAGGGGATTCTACTATCCTATTTTGGGTTTCGTGTGGTTAGTGGTCGGTGCTATGTGGACTTTTCTACTCTCCTTGGGTGTGAGTATTTAACTTTAAGGGCCCGTTTGGCCAAGTAAATTGGTATTAGAGTGGATTGCATGGATTTTAAGGTAATGATAGCTGCGCTAGTGGATTGGTGCAAGATCTATGGGATTGCTATATCTCGGGATTATTATATCTGATCTGTTTGGCACGCTCGGCCAATTATGGGATTAAACCTTCCAATCCCTTTCAATCCCTCAAACCAAACACCTCCCAAGCAATTTTGAAGGGATTAGGGTGGATTGGATGAGATTTAAAGGTAATGATGGTGATGTCAGTGGATTGTCTTAGGGATGCACATTTAACCGGTAGAACCGTGGAACCGGACTGGAACAGACCAAACGGTCCGGTTTGGTCTGGTTCTAGAGTGCACTGATTTCGATTCCAGTTTCAAAAATCAAAGAACCAGTTACATCGGTTCGGTTCTCGGTTTGGGGGTATGTAGAACCGAACCGAACCATGAACCGATCCGTAGAACCAAACCGTGGATCCGATCTGTAGAACCGAACCGTGGAACCAAACCTGGAACCGAACTTGGAACCGAATCAAGAACCCTTTGTTGTTTCCATATTTGACTCATGATTTATGGTTTATAATGCACAATTTAATTATTTTCATAAATGTATTTTTGTACACCTTATATAATATCTAAACCATTCATTAAATGGACCACAAAATGGATGGACATGGGCTTGCAATTGGGCTGGATTATAAAAAGCTCAGAACCGTGGAACCGATCCGGAACCAAATCGATTTTAACAGTTCGGTTCCGGTTCGGTTCTAGGGTGCCAACGGTCCGGTTCCGGTTCCAAATATCCTAGAACCATTGGGAACGGTTCGGTTCCGATTTCACCCCCAGAACCGGACCAAACCGACCCATGTGCACTCCTAGATTGTCTTAAGATCTAACGAATTGCTATATCCCAGGATCAGGATCTTGTGTTGGTTTGGCACACCTGGCCATTCAGGATCTATCTTCCAATCCCTTCTAATCTCATCCAATCTGCGTGGCCAAACATGCCCTGGTTGTACGTTGGCAAGACCTAATAATCCAACCGGTGCATATCTTCAACTAAGATCCATCCATGGTGGGCCCCATCGATCAGAGAAATTGGACCACCCATTTATTAGGGTGGCCCGCCGGGATTACAGAGGAGTCCCATCGTGTTTAATTTTCTTGTTTTGATCTCTTTCGCAATAGTTCCACCAGCCCCCACGCAATAAAGCCCCGAGTCCCGACATTCCGCTGGTGGGACCCACTTTCCTTGTCAATGGGGCCAAATAATTTGCTACTCCAGCAGAGTACAGTACTATATTTACCAAAATCTCGCGGTAAATCGAGAAAGCAGCCCCGTATATTTTCTTCACCAGTCGCTCGCTCTCTCTCTCTCTCTCAGAGAGACAGTCAACTGTCTCCGCGACATGCCTTCGCCCCAGTCCAAAACCCGGGATCTCATCTCACCTATCCGACGTGGCATTTCCCCTTACAAACCCCTCTCAATATTCAAATCACTACAAGAAGCTACCACCCGTCCACCTACTCTGTTTTCTTCCCATGGATTCTCTCTTCCTCTTGCCTGGAGATCTTCCCCTCTCGTCCTCTCTCAAGAAGCTGCCTCTCTCCTTCATTCCCATCATTTCCGCTCCCTCTCTCCATAAATCTCATTTCACCCTCCTCTTTCATCTCAATATCTAGAATCTCTCTCTCTCTCTCTCTCTCTCTCTCTCTCTCTCTCTCTCTCTCATAACTCCTACGTTTCCTTCACGATCTATGCGGCTTCTGGAATTTCTTCTCTTTTCTCTGCACTTGTAGTAGGGATCTGCAAAGCAGCTCAGTTTCTCAGGGTTCTGATTTTGTATTAATGGCGTTTGTAAGCTCTGCGGCTCTTCTCCGCAGGTATTATTTTACCTTAAATGCTAGCTGAGTTCTCTGCGTATATCAGTTTTGCCAGCTATACCACGTCTCTGCAGACGGTTTTATTGTCTTTTCGTCTCTTTTCCCTTTCATCGTCGACTTTGGTGTTTCACGGATTCCAGATCTTTAAAGATCTCATAAAGCGAAGAGAATCACTGTGGAGTTCTTCCTTTTGGTTTCCATTTTTTTCACCGGATCTTGATATCTCAAGCCATGGCTTCGTCCCATGGAGCGAGACCTGTACTGCTGAAGGATTTTCTGCGCGACGATCCGCATTCATCCGACGACGACGATTTCCTCTCTTTTCCGAGGCGATCCGATACGACCGTTAGAAAGCTTCTGGAAATCGATCTCAGTGCTGGAGATCTGAACAACGTGAGGCGATTGCGCAGGAGCCGATCGAAGGCGGCGGCTTCTACGGCGATATCTGCATTCCAAAAGGCGTCTGAAGCTGTTATAAACGCCGTCAAGTTGCTTCCGTTTTCCTCCGTTAAGTCTCCGTCGTCGTCCCGCCCGATACAGAAGCTGAGAAGAAGCTTCTGGAAGTATAACGAGAGAGAAGTGCGGGAAATCAGAGGTAGGGTTAGAGTCCGAGACATCGTACGGTGGAGATCCTTCGGTGATGAAGAAGGGAAGAACAAGAACAAGAACAAGAAACCGTTGGATTTCGCCTTCCCTTCTTCCACCAACACCATAACCACCACCACCAGCAGCCGCAGCAGCTGGTCGGAGAGCGATTTCACGTCCGATTTCGTACGATCTTCTAGCGGCAGTTCGGTATATTCGGCCGAAAACGAGAGGTATGATGGTAAAAAGCACTCGGCGGAGAAAAGCCGCTGCCCAAAGCGAGGCGGTGTCGGTGAGGATTCGATGGAGACAGCTACCTGCTACGGAGAACGTAAGGTGCGTTTTCTTCATATCTTAGTTTAATCCTTCACTTATTTGTGTTTTTGGACTTTTTGAGAGGCGTATACGTGCAAATGTATGGCGTATATCTCTTTGTCTGCTGGTTAGGGGATATGATAGCTTTGTTTAAGCTCTCAGATTCCCACCGCACTGTACATTCCCGTAGTTTTTTATTGTTAGAATTTATTTTTTTAAACTTGTAGGCTAGGTGTTTGTACTTATTTGCATGTTAAAAAATGCTGATTTGTAGTCTCAATGTTTTAGAAATCAGGTTGACTGCAACCGTAACCTGCGGCTATTTTACTTCGTTTGACCTAATAAATGATAGGTGTAGATTTCTATGTTGATGGGTCACCTCCATCCAACCACCATACAGATTGCATGCGTGTATATCAATCCGAACCTCCAAAAGTGGGCCACATCCAATTGATGTTGATCAAATGGACGGTCAAAAATGGTCCAACTTCAGTAGCCGATATCTGATCGATGAGATCGTCTAGTAGCTGTGATTTTCTGTCTATGGACCACCCACGATCGGATATTGCAACCTGCTCGATTTATGGACTGGGGCATCCAAAGGCCTACTTTGGGCTATGACACGTGAGCATGGGTGTCTACGTGTGGGGTGCGTATATATGGAGAGCAGCGAGCAGAGCTTTTCAGATCATTCCGTTTGAAGAAAGTGAGCCAGTAACAAACAGTTCACGACTTGAACCCCATTCCATTTCTAGGAAGAAAAGCTTTGGCTGTCTGACAGATTGTGATGCTTCGTACAGTCAGCTCTGAAACAAAAATTGAACTGTCCAAACTGTGGGCCCCATTTCAGATGGGTAATTAATGAAAAATTACCCTGATAGGTTCGCATCTAATGGACGGCTAGGATGAGAAATAGTCAACGGTCTGAATTCTACAACGAAAATGTCCAAAATCCGTTTGCCGTCCACGCATCGGGAAGATCCCACCGACAGATGGTCACACGTAAAGAAAACTCATCACAGATCTCACTTTCCATACTGGATGAGTTAGAAGAGACGCTCAAGCAAAGCAGCTTCTAACTTACTTTCATATGGACGGTGAGGATCACTCTTCTTAGAGATTTTTCCATGTGGACCATACACGGTGGGCCCTCCCAGAAGGTCCGAATCACCATTTGGTTAGGCAAAGAGGCTAACCACTATGCTAGTAAAGAAACCCATTGAAAAATAGTAGGGGAGGTTTGGGTGAACCACCCCCTTTATTCTTCTGCCTGCCACCATCTTGGTCGGTTGGTGAGGGTTTTTGGTTGGGGTTTATTTAAAGGCTATCTGATTCCCATTTCCACCGTTCTACTTCAAGGAAATTGCGAATTTTGTTCTTCGTCTTGTCGTGATTTGATCTCCCTTTCCATCTTTACCAAACTATCCATGTGTCCTATCCACTGTGATCAAACTACCCCTAGTGTGAAATGCCCCATGCCCGCTCTTTTCTACCAGCCATTGAAGCTCTTCTTAATCTTATGGGATTAGAATGGATTGTTGAGCTCTGTCTGGATATTTTGGTAATTTTGTAGTTCTGCTTCTCCATGGATTTTATTATTATTATTTTTTTTTTCTGGTTTTCATTTTCATGTAGAATTTGACATGTAAACATGGAATTTTGCAGGGAGCGGAGGGCGAAGGAGGATCAGGAAGCCCGTACGAGGAGAAGGAACAGCTGAGCCCTGTTTCCGTGTTGGATTTCCCATGTGAAGATGAGGAGACCCCCTCCTCGTCCTCGTCCTCGTCCTCGTCCTTCCAGCAGAGCTTGGCGAACATGGAGAGTATGTTCTTTGTTCCATTTATTATTATTATTATTTTGGGTCATTCCTTGTGTGTTCACGATCTCGTTGGATCGGTTGTGGGACAACTGCTTACGGCTCGTTAGTGAATGCCATAAGCCATTCACCATAGAAAAGGTTAAAGAGGCCAACCCCGGCACATGTGCTTCTATAAGCATGTGAGAACTGAGATATATGCCATCCAACAGGTGGGTCCCGCGATACAACTGGACGGGGATAAAAGGATGGCATAATCTCTCGGGTGTGTACGACCTGATTAATGAAATCGTTGATTTTTTGGCAACTGGCATTTACATGTGGAGTGTGGGTGCCGCGACACGTTTTGTTTTTTGTCGTTTTCTTGTAAGTAAATGGCCATCGCAGTGAAACTATCTGACGACGATGATGTTTTGCTGGTATAGGGACAAAGCAGCAGCTTCTGCAGAAGATTCGACGCTTCGAGTGCCTCGCTGAACTAGACCCAGTCGATCTAGAGAAAAGGATGGCTCAATCCGAGCTGGAAGACGACGACGATGACGATGAAGAAGTAGAAGAAGAAGACAAATTGATGGATCTGCTCAAGCATTTCAAAGCAAGCTACGGAGAAAGCCAAAAAACGAATATTGACAGGTTTCTGATAGATTTCTTTCGGGAAGGATTGTCGATGCAAGAAAGAGAGGATGATGAGGTTGAGAAGGAACTCTTGAGGGCTGCAAGCAATTGGATGAATGGGCTCGGGGAGATCATCTGGGGGGTGCAGGATACCAGGGAGGAGCACCTTAAGGAAATGGAGAGAGGCGGGAGGTGGAGGAAGTTCGACGAGGGAAAAGAGGAGCTGGTGGTGGAGCTGGAGGTTGGGGTCTTATCTTCTTTGGTGGAAGAGTTGATGCTTGATCTTCTCTCTTGATATATCTACGTGCGGGATTAACAGAAATACCCTTGAAGATGGCCTCCTTTGTGAGGTGGCACACTGTCATATTAGTGAAAATTCCGGGTGGTTTTCGTCATTAGGTAAAGCATGGCCAAATTGAGACCCAAACCACCTTGAATTTCGAAGAGAAAATGATTCATAGTATCGGGAACTTTAGAAATATTTAGGGGTACTTTCGTCATCTGAATGTGGGGACAATATGATCACCACTTGTAAGAGCATGGGAACTAACAAGTAGCGTGCCCTCCCACACGGGTGCTATGGCTAGGCAGAAGGCAGCGACTCGTGCCACTACCAAGAACATGTGTATAAATATTATAATAAGCTTTTATTTATTTATTTATTCTCCAACTTGGGAACATGGATTGATAAATACCGGAGCACCTGCCTGTAATTGGAGCGATTCCCACCCTTGGATCGGGGGCCAGCAAATGGACACTCGACAAAGTTCGGATGGCTGCAGTAGGGAAATCTGGGAGATGTATGGACATGCTTTACCCGCGTGTTCGGTCAAATCGATCGTATTGATCTTCCAGGTGTAATCGTACTCTTTGCTGGGAGATTTATAGGCATGTTTGGATAGCTGTAATGGGCAATTCTTGGAGACATACGTCCATGGTCTACCCGTGCGTCCGGTCAAATCTATTGTCTGGATCTTTCAGGTGCAATCGTACTCTTTGCTGTACTACCGTAATAGGACAATTTGGACGGATTGGAAACGGATTGGCTACTGCTCTGTGGGCTCCATCATGACGTATATGTTTCATCCATTCCGTTCATCCATTTTTACAGATCATTTTAGGGCCTGATCCCAAAAAGTAGAGAGGGATATAAATCTTAGGTGGACCACACCACAGGAAAACAATAGCGATTGGATATCCACCATTAAAATCCTACCAAGGCCCAGCGTACTGTTTATTTGACATCCAATCTTTTGATTAGGTCATCCAGGCCCAGATGAAGGGAAAAAACAAAGATCAGCTTGATCCAAAACTTTTATGGCCCCCAAAAGGTTTTAATGGTCAACTTTCATTTAACACTGTTTCATGTAATGTGGTCCACTTGAGATTGGGATATACCTCATTTTTGGTCTCATAGAATAAAATGATATGAAAAAATGGATGGACGGCATGGATGAAACACATACATCATATTGGATCCCACGGAGCACCGACCACCAGCCAGGGGAGTAGCCGATCCGTTTCCAATTTGGACCGTCTGGTAAGATAACATGTGAAATCTGCAAAGATGGACGATCTCATCTATCTAATTCTTCTCCTGAATCTGGACGGTTAAACACTTTAACCGCTCATTTCAAAGCTGCAAATTGGATGGTGAAGATTGTCTGTATAGACAATGGCGGACGAAATGGACGGACGCTCATGCATGCCACGTGTAGCGTGGATGAGACACCACACTTCATGTGGTAAATACGTGTAGGGAGACAATAGGATGGAGCAGGTAAGACACGAGTACTGTAGGGCAATCTTCCTAGAGTATACGTAGCGGGCCAAGTCATGGACGGTTTATGGTCAAAGAAATAAATTAGACAATCCTAGGCGTTAACTTTCTTCACCATCTCTCGCTTGAGCGTCGACCGTTGCAATTTTGTTTTCTACGGCTGCCTTTGAGGCCGCTAATGACGGCTAGGATCACCTAGTATATGTATATTTGAACCACTTCTCAATCACGAGGCCAACCAAACCAAATGAACGTTTCAAATTAATGAATGAACTTATGGCATCCACGGTATTAAATGGGAGAGCGGATTAGGTGAGACCCTTGCCTCACCCAAGACGGTAGGGTTGGTGGGGCCCACTTTGATGTATGTTGTTTGGAAAAAATCTACAGGTCCATAGGCCAGCTTATGGAATGAAACAACTCTGCTGAACCAACTCGGGCTCACTGGGCGCCAAGCCTAGTGAAGCCTCCGCGTCCATAGACAAAGTAACCTCCAAGGAGAGTGATGCAACTTTAAGGACATTCAAAAAGCCCACCTACAAGCCCTTTCAAGTGGCTATATGTTACCGACCTAACCCATAGGTCAGCCATAGATCGCCCACAAGTCAATTACGGATCGATAATAGATCGACCACAGTTCGGTCATAGATCGACAATGCTCCCAACTGGCTTACAGATACTGAGGGCTGATTTGTTGATCAGGTCAAGACCCGCCTTAGATTCTGACCTAAGACCGACCTAAAGATTCAGGGAATCCCCTAAAGTCCTAAAAAATCTCTCTTATCTTTAAAGGATAATATCGAATCTCGATAATCTCAGGAACCGATCATCTCGCGGAAATCCCATATTACAGCCAAGATATTAGGAAAGAACCCTCTTGAAATAGTATTCTGGTTCTCCTATAAATATAGAGGTACGTTCCGCCATCCAAGGTATGTTTACTAAGAAACCCTAATATTTGACTGGTATCTCTTTTCTGGAGATCCTACCCTATTCGCAAGACCTCGATCCTGACTTAGGCATCGGAGAGTCCCCCGTACTAACCAGGGCCTCCTTTGTCCCTCTTTTACACTTGTGCAGATCCAAGAAAGGTCTATACAAAGGATCTGCCGGAAAACTGCATCAACAGTTTGACACCTTCTATGGGAATCGACGTTTTTAAGTCATCCCAGCGATACCAGTGAACCACTTAAATTCAACAATGGTCAAGGAAAAGAAGAAAGCTCAATCCCCTCCAGTGGCAATTCCAATTACGACTCTGCCCACGCCAGAACGTGCCCCGCGATCTGTGTAACGACCCGAACAACAGGAGAGCTGTTAGGGCTCCCCGCATCATCAAGCCACTTCAGGTTCAAGTAGATGCGGTCAGCATAATTATGGAAGGAATGGCCAACGGAACACCCTTGAAAGGGAGGTTAGAGACATCGGGGCTGACCTGGGTTACATGAAACAAATACTGGAGCAGATGCAACCTCAGCAAGTGCAGAGGTCCGATTAGAGGGAAGGATAATCGAGCGACGTCCGCCCATATACGAACCCCCCTCAGCCTTCCACCGCGCAGGCCACCCCGCAACCGAGCCAACAACACGTTCCTGTTGAACCTGTCCCATCCCATGTCTCTGGGACTAGCCCATTGCATGCTTCTGACCTACGTCATGAGATAGATCGGAGAAGGCACAACCAACCCCCGATTGAAGCCACCGCTGATAGCAAGGAACCATGAAGGGTCGAACTCCAAAATCTACAGAAGCAAATCGTAGACATGAAGCAAACCTATCAAGCCAGTACAACCACGGCAGAAGAAACTAAATCTCGGTTCATAGTCGACATAATACGGGCATGGTTACCGGATAGGTTTCGACTGTCCCAGATCATGCTCTACATAGGGAATACCAACCCGACAAAGCACATGGAGTCCTTCCGGACCTATATGGAACTTCATGACGCTTCTGATGTAGTCATGTGCTAAGCCTTCTCGCTAACTTTAACCGACGCTGCTCGGCTCTGGTTCAAACAATTAAAGCCGAAGTCCATCAGCTCATTCTTCTAACTCAGTGAGGCCTTCATCACGAATTTCATCGAAGGAAAAAATAGGCTTAAAGCACTAGCCCACCTTATGAACATAGTTCAGAAAGATGGCGAACTCTTAAAAGATTATATCAAACGCTTCAACCTAGAAGCATTGCAAGTTCTGAAGCACTCGGATGAGACCGCGCTGAACACTATCATGAGCGGGCTGAGAAATAAGTCATTCCTCTTTTCTCTAGACAAGAATCCTCCTACTACGTTGACCGAGTTTTTGAACCAGTCACAAAAATACGCGAATGCCGAGTCCCAGATCTTACGGGATGCTGTCCAAAGAAAAAATCCCCCAGCCAAAGAGCAGGCGAAGAAAGAGCCCGATTTGACCAACACGAGTGAAAAGTGAAAAGATGATTGATCTCAAGATGACCGTAGGTTGAACAAACGACCTGATAGTAAGTTCACTACTTATACCCCGCTTAACAAATCCCATGAGCAGGTCCTGATGGAGATAAAAGATGAACGCTTCGTCCACTGGCCGAACAAGTTACGAAGTAATCCCAATCGAAGAAGCAAGAGCAAATATTGCTATTTTCATCGAGACCACGAGTATAACACGAGCGATTGCTATAATCTTAAGTAGGAAATTGAAAGACTCATCCGAGAGGGCCATCTCAGAGAACATGGGGACCAGGGAGGAAATTGAATCACGACTGCTGAGGAACGACCAATCGATAACCAGCCAACTGGGGAGATCCGCACGATTGTTGGGGGCCACAAAGGTGGAGGCGATTCGAACAACTCCCGAAAGATGCATGTGAGAAGCATTAGTCGCCCCGAGGGAGAAATTATGATCCTCGTTCGACACTCGAAAGAAAGAAAACTGGAAAAGTACAATGTAATATTTACCGAGGAAGACACCCGAGGTGTCCACCATCCTCACGATGACGCCTTAGTAATTTCTGTAACCATAGCCAATCGAAAAGTATTTCAGGTCCTCGTCGACACAAGGTCGTTTGCGAACGTGCTTTTCGTTCAAGCCTTCTACAAGATGGGTATAGGTTGATCCTCACTCCGGTTAGTGAAAACTCCCTTAATCGGATTCTCAGGCGGACAGATCATGCCCAAAGGAGTCATCCAGCTCCAAAATCAAACCACTGTGATGGTCAACTTCCTTGTCGTCGACCAATCATCCGTCTACAATGCTATTCTTGGACGACCATCACTGTATCTCCTCCTAGCAATAGTGATTGCTTGCCTCCAAGTGCAGAGGTTCGTAAGTAATATCCTATGAATACAGGGTCGATCCCACAGGATGTGAAATGCAAGAAGAAGAAAATCAAATGCAAAACAAACTAAGTAATAAAAACTAAACTGATGATTTGATTTTGGAAGTTTTGAATGGATGTAATTCAATTGAATTAAAACAACACCCAAGCTTCAAAGTTCCACACATAGGTTAATGTTCTAAAATCATGATGACTTGGATAACACGACTAGGATCCTATTACTATGGTCGGCCTAATCAAAAAATAAAATAATTTAAACATTTTAAATAAATGATATAAAAGAATAGAAAATCATGGATTTGTACCATTGATATATATTCTCAAGCACCGATGATTTTAAGAATTCATATCTATAAGATAATGAATATCAAAGAGATGTAATAGGTTGAGAACCTCTCTTATCTAGGAAATCTAATTGATTCAGGGTAAGCCTATCCATCAATGTGGATCTCATATGATAGAAACGTATGGATCTAACATGAGGATAAAAAACTAAACCTAAACAACTGATAACAAGCATTCACCATTCTTCTCATCATTAAAACAGTCAATCATCATAACTATGAAAATATTAAACCAATGTGCTTTCCTTCTAGCTTGGGCTAGAGGGAACTTAGAAAAACATAATTAAATTGTAAAATAGAAAAGCAATAAGAAATAAATAAATGCAAATAAAAAAAATCTAAAAGAAAAAAAAAAAATTTATAAAACTTTAATAAAATTGAAAACTTTCTAAAAACCCTAAATCGTACTCTTGAATGCTTTGAATAATACTTAGGAATGCCCTGGGAAGCCCTATTTAAAAGTGGAAAACTCCAACTTTCACACATAGTTAGAAAACTCTAAAAACCGCCTCAAATTTACACAATTTGCTAAAATAGACTTCACTCTACGCAGTTTCCCAAAATAGACTTCAGAGTTTTAGAATACGCTTTTTAAGGATGATTTCAGGATTTATTTTCTTCACTTTAAATCTTCGATTCTCTTCATTCCTCACTTAGTTTTCTTAGATTTTTGCTATGTAAATTCTTCAATCTTGGTCTCCTAAGATCCATCCTTGCCTTGGTGATTCTTGAGCATCAAATTCATGCTTTTAACACCCTTTTCAATCCAAGCTCTTACATTCACCTTGCAACAAAAACATGAGTAAAATAGAACATTAAGCTGATTCATGTTCATAAAATCAAGATATAAATAGGGAAAATTATGCAATATTTGAGTCTCAACAAGTAGTATCGGCCTATCACCTCTCCATGATATTCTCAACTGAACAGGGCGTGAGAATTTTCAAGGGCAACCAACATAACGCTCGACGATGCTACGCAATGGCCCTGAGAGCTTCATCCGAGGTAATAATGATCGAATCCCTGGATCCACACAAGGAATCTCATGAACGAGGTCAACTCATAAAAGACCTTGTTCTGATCCCACTGAACGAGTCCAACCCATCTAGGACCGTACAGGTTGGGTCATCTTTGACTCCACCATTGAGAGATAAGCTGGTAGCCCAACTACGACGATATGTTGATGTTTTCGTATGGTCCCATGAGGACATGCCGGGTATTGACCGGCCATTACCACGCATCGACTGAACATCGACCCGACCTACAGGCTGATTCGACAGAAGTGATGTGCTCTCGGCCCAAAAAGATATGCTGTGATCAAAGAAGAGGTCAGCAAGCTCCTCAGAGCCGAGTTCATCGAAGAAGTCTATTACCTAGACTGGGTGACCAACATCGTATTGGTCAAGAAAGCTAATGGGAAGTGGCGAGTCTGTATAGACTATACAAACCTTAAAAAAGCCTGCCCTAAAGACAACTTTTCACTTTCCAAGATCGATCAGTTGGTCAACAGTACCGTGAGACATGAACTACTTAGTTTTATAGTTACATATTCGAGGTATAATCAAATTATAATGCACCTAGGAGATAAATCTAAAACTACCATTGTCACTGACAAAGGGCTTTATTGTTATTGCGTGATGCCATTTAGTTTGAAGAATGCAAGAGCGATGTATCAGAGAATGGTCAATAAGATGTTCGCCTGCCAAATAAGGCGAATAATGGACGTTTACATCGATGACATACTTGTCAAGAGCATCAAAGCTACAAATCATGTGGCTGACCTCGAGGAAATGTTCCTCATCCTTCATAAGTACCGAATGAAACTGAATCCAAGCAAGTACGCTTTGGGCGTGAGCTCAGGAAAGTTACTCGATTTTCTGGTTAGTCAGCGAGGGATTGAGGCAAATCCCGAGAAAATTAAGGCTCTACTCGATATGCAGTTTCCTAAGACGATCAAAGATATAAAGAGGCTAACTGGAAGAATAGTCATACTCAACCACTTCGTGTCTTGATCTACAGATAAATGTCTCTCCTTCTTCAAATAATTGAAAGGGAGACAAATAGTCAACTGGACCAAAGAATGTGAGGCAGACTTTCTTCAACTCAAAACGTACCTAGGATCGCCGGCCTTGCTCTCCAAGCCCAAACCAGGAGAGTTACTGCTGCTGTATCTAGTCGTGTTTGACGCAGCAATCATCTAGGCGCTAATTCGGGAGCACGAGGGAAAATAATTCCTGGTTTACTATGTCAGTAATGCCCTTGTCCCTGCAGAAATAAGATATCCGACCTTGGAAAAAATGGCCCTAGCTTTGGTTACTTTTTCCCGATGCCTGCGACCATATTTTCAAGCCCGTTCAATCATTGTTCTGACTGATCAGCCATTATGACAAGTCTTACAAAAACCTAAGGCTTCGGGTCACCTAACTAAATGGGTGATCGAACTAAGTGAGTTCGACATCAGATATTAGCCACAAGCTGCAATCAAAGGTTAGGCGGTGGCCGACTTCATCGTCGAGGTCACGCAATCATCCGAGCAAGATCCGATTGACATCCGACCTAACCCCGACTTACCCAGATTGGGGCTCATTCCAGAGAGTTTGGTAGACAGCAAGTCCCTAAATCGTCCAACTCCCAAGTTACTCCCGACCCACCCAGGTGGACGCTTTACGTTGATGGCTCCTCCAACTCTAAGGCAAGTGGGGCAGGGGTAGTCTTAGAAACTCCTAACCATACATGCATGTAATATGCCTTGACATTTGAATTCCAAGCCTCCAACAATATAGTGGAATAAGAGACTTTGCTCGTCGGACTAAAACTGGCAGCAAACATGGGAGCTCAACATCTCGACGTCTTCAGCAACTCACAATTGGTCGTCAATCAAATAGCTGACATTTACCAAGCAAAAAAAAAAAAAAACATCAGAAGGCCTACCTCCGGAAAGATAGAATTGATTGGTAGTTTTCAACATTACAGCGTCGTCTTGATCCCACAAGCTGAGAATTCTAAAGCCGATATGTTAGTGAAGCTCGCTATGGCAGATGAGGATGAAATCCCAAGATCTATCCACATTGAATTCTTAGCCAAACCGAGCGTCGACGAAGCAGACATCCCAACCATTTTTCCAATTAGCTCGAAACCAATGTGGATGGACCTAATCATCCATAACCTCAAAATCAACGAATTACTTGGGAACCGAACAGAAGCGCGACGAATGAAGATTAAAACCACCCGGTATACCATGCTCAATGACATACTCTACAAGAAAGAGTTTTACCTTCCTTACTTGAGGTGCATCCAACAAGAAGAAGCTGAATACATCTTGAAAGAGATCCACGAAGGAATCTACGGGAACCACTCTGAAGGGCGATCGTTAGCTCATAAGGTCATTCGGAAGGGTTACTATTGGCTGATAATTCAGCACGATGTACGGAAGCTCGCCCAGAGATGTGACAAATGTCAAAGGTTTGCAAAGATCCCTTTGCAGCCACCGAAAGAACTCACCCCTATGGTTGGCCCTTGACTATTTGCTCAGTGGGGGATCGACATTATTGGACCATTTTTCATAGGAAAAGGTCAGACCAAGTTTACCATTGTGGCTGTAGATTACTTCACCAAATGGGCAGAGGCAGAACCATAGGCAAAGATAACCAAACAAAAGATCATATATTTTGTTTGGAAGAATATCGTATGTCGATCCGGGATACCTCAGACTATCGTCTCCGACAACGGGAAGCAGTTCGACAATAAACAGTACCAGGAGATGTGCAAAAACCTCGAAATTTGCATCGTTTACTCATCACCACAACATCCGTAAGAAAATGGCAAGTCGAGGCAATCAACAAGATAGCCAAACATCACCTCCGAACCAAGCTCGAAAATGCCAAAGGAGCTTGGGTCGAGGAACTTCCCAAAGTCATATGGGCTTACCGAACTACTGCCCGAATAGCTACCGAAGAAACCCCATTCTCCCTAGTGTATGGAGTAGAGGCGGTCATTCCCATAGAGATTGGACTACCTACGGTCTGAACAAGCTCGTTTGACGAACAGGCCAATAATGAGCTTATGTCCCTCGGTCTCGACCTTCTAGAAGAGCGAAGGAAGCAAGCTCAACTTCGAACCATTGTCTGTTAGCAATAAGTGTCGCGATTTTATAATGCTCAGGTCAAGGTCAGAAGGTTCTGAGTTGGGGATCTGGTTCTCTGAAAGATATTCCAGAACATCAAAGAAGCAGGAACGAGGACCTTAGGCCCGAACTGGGAAGGGCCCTACGTGATTTCGAGCATCATCTGACCTGGTACATATCGACTAGAAGATCTGACTGGCCAACTATTCCATCATCCATAGAATGCTAAGCATCTGAAGATCTACTACCCTTAAATTGGTTGGTATGGCCTTTGTTATGTTGCAATTTGTGTTGGAATAAAAAGTTCATTTACATGATCAATGTCTGACTTAGATCAGATCTACAGATGATCTCTGCCCGACCTATGTCCTAGTTATGTCCAAGCTATATCACTTGTATAAATTTTTATGAGAAATAGTAGCCGACATATGTTATGTAGCTCGTCCTATAGCGGAAAAAAGTTGGAAACAGATCTCCGAAAGGAGACATTTTTATTGATAAGACCCATAAATGGTGTGACTACATCAGCTTTAAATTGACTATAATTCTAAGTTTGTACATCCGACTATAAGCAGAGTTTTTTTTAAAAAAAAGAGATAGTGCTTGGTGTGTTTGAAGTGCTTGAAGCACGGGCGCTTAGCGTGCTTGAAGTGGCTAAAGCCAAAAAAGGGAGCAGGATGAAGGAAATTCTGCTCTACAAAATTAACTTCAAGACTCGGGCACTCTTCGGAAGTGTCACGGAAGCCATTTCAGGAGTCGCCCCCGGAGCCGCTTCATCGCCCGACCCATCAGAGCCCGATTCTGACTAGTTAAAAGCAGAGAGGTCGAGCTCAAGGAAGGTCTCCCTCATCGCCTTCACACACTCGGTATAGCCTTGACGAAAGAGATTATTCCTCTCATCCTGGAATGCCTGGGATGACCAAAATTCCTTCACAGCGTCCCTTCGTGCAATAGTGAGGGTGACTTTGGTATCCATCTTCAGCCTCTCCAACTTAGTGCCCGTATCAATGAGATGAGCATGAAATTCATCATGCAACACCTTGGCCTCCTGCAGCCGCACAACCATCTCAACCTTCTCGGCAGAAGACGCTTCGAGAGCCATCTTCGCAACTCTTAACTCGGCTTCAACAGTTGAAGTCTGAGCCTCAGCTTCTACCACCACTCGGTTATGCACCTAAGCAAGCTCAGCATGCGCCTTCAGCACACACGGGGCGAACTGCAAAAGAAAAAGGAGATTAGGATTAAAAAAACTAGTATTTGATGGAGTTCTTACCCCGAGAAGGGTCATCGTCACTCGTACAAGGGTCAAATGCATGGGAGAATTGAACAAGCCGACAAACTCCTCCTCGACACTATGATGATCTGCCCATGGGAGGATCCCCTCCACAGTCTGACGAAGGCTCCCTCACCCCTCCTTAGCCTCCTCTCCTCCCGAGGATTGAACCCCTATGGGAGGTTTCGAAGCCTCTTGGGCCTCGGGAGGAGCTACCTCCATGCCCTCATCCATGACCTCTATGATGGTCGGGCAAGAAGGGTCGGCCTTCCCCTTATTTTTTGAGGAGGTCTTCTGTTTCTTCCTCCTTGACGCGGGTGAATCATCTTGAGGAGGCACACGGACTTTAGAGGGGGGCTAGATGAGGAGCTGAGCTTCAGGCATTCCTGTATCAATATATGGAACAATGTGTCAGTATGTCAGAAGCAATTCCCAACAAACTTCAAAGTTTGAAAGTTCAACTGGAGGTCATACCTATCAGGGCTGTGTCTAAGCCTGATTGGAGGAGTCGCTCTGGTTGGAGAAGCACTCTCCAAGACCTTCTCTCCCAACTTAGGGCCCGCAAGTCCTGGTCTGAGCTACCGATCCCTGTCGAGCAACGGCAGGTGTTTGGGAATAGCTGTGGAAGAAGGCATGTAAACAAGATCAAATGACAGTAAAGGCCGACCAACAGAAGTTAAAACGACTACTACACTGACCTAGTTCGAAGAAAGCTTGAGGAATAAGGGGCTGAGTCGATCTTAGCTCGGCCATCTCCCAGCATCCAGAGGCCCAGAACCATTTATCAATCTAATGCTTATTGGAGGATGGTGGGTCGGTTATTAAAGCCACGCCAGTATTCCGTCATTTAGAAAAATAGTACCAACCAGGCTGAAGGGTGTTCGCTTATACCTGATATAAGTGGAGGAACTCATCCACTGATAGCAGCCCATAAGACCGCACAGCCGAACCAGTCCATCCACCTGTTTGGAGTCATCTGGCCTGGGGCTAGGCCAAGGCGAGCTAACAGACGCCTGGCTATCCCCTGAATGGGAGTCATAGCCCGCATTGAAGCGTGACCTAGAAGATCGCCACTGCCTCTTCTGGAGGTCGGTTCGAAAGTTCGTCCGATGAAGGGAGTCGAAGAATTACAGACTCGGGAACATGATATCCAAGCCTGATCTAGGCCAACTCATCCTCGGACATAGTCAAAGGCACTGGTCCCCTAGGGTCCTCTTCACCCTCAGGATCTCCTGGTTTGCCCTCATTGGGTAGGTTCCGCACCTTAGCGACCTGTTCAGTTGTTGGAGATGCATTCATTACTTGAGCTCCAGGTGCTGTCCCACGTTTGGGAGACAGATTCAGTGCCCTAGTAGCGGGTGTCGACCTCTGCACTGGAGACCGTTCCAATGCTCTCCTCGACGACGAGTATCGGAAAGTGGCATCCGCCATCACCACCAGCGGCGAAGGTGGGTTCGACATTACCCTAAGGTGACTACTCGCCCCACTTTTACCGCCGAAGACCCCCTCCTGTGAGCTCAAGGAGCTAGACGTGGCAATTTTTAACAAAAAAATGAAAGGAGGAGGGAGAAAGGAGGCTCATCAGAACAAGGGATAGAAGGATTTTAGCCGAATTGCAGTGAGAATAGTCGTCGAAAATTGCAGAAAGAAATCGGAAGACAAAATGGGGAAGAAGATGAAATGCAAATGGGAAAGACCTAAGGGTTAGGGCTTCCCTTATATAGTTGTGCCACGAGTCAGCTTTTTAAAGTGCCCATCAATTCTACGTCGTATGACGCCTCTTCAGCTACCCCGATTCGACATGTAATGCAACCCCATGCGCCACTCGATCTCAATATCGGGTACGACGCCATGCGTCACCTCCTCGTTGATGTAACACCCCACATCTTTGATACACGGGTGTTACCATTAGAACTGAGATTAGTTTAATCATGAATCTAATTAGCCTAAACAAAGACAGTATGAATAACCTTCAATCGACTATCTACTCGTCCAACCCCTCGTTAATACCTGGATGAATCATCGTAACCTTTTAGGGACAAAACAGGCCATTACTTAGCAACTTCAATTCCTAGATCGCCATCATCAAACCCAGAACATTCTATAAATTGGTCCAACGACCAATCTCTCTAAGTTGACCATTTGATTATAGACTGCTCGAGAAACAAAGGTGCCTAGGGTCGGACAGATGATCCACATTGACGATCCTAAGTGGACCCTATAAATAAGTGGACGGGTGTCCAGGAGTACTCTTATGAAGTATGATGTACAAACGACGTCATTAGGAGTGTTCAATACACAAAGTGGTTGGGCTCGAACACACCAATGACTCTGAGACCCCCTTGTGACCGTTGATACTCAAAAATAGAGCGATCCGACCCTCAGATCGGTAGAAAACCACAAATAAACACTCCGATCATGACTTATGGGCCACCCGAGCGTTAGATCGTGCTGATCATTGGTTCGACACCTCAAATAAGATTCCCTAGGAGAATGAACAGTGTGGATTGCACGATTTCATCATGATGGTGCCCACACTAAAGTGCACGTACACCATTGACAACGTGCACACAGTGCAGCAGACCATCAAGTCGGTCAAACGGACGCTAAACCGATGAATTTTTATTTTTTTAAAAAAAGGGAAATTCCTCCCGTTTTCCCACTGCAGCGAGTTTGAATGGACAATGCCATTTTGGATGAGATGTGGCCCACCTTTGGCCATCATCTACGTAATTTAGACTGTCCATCAGGTAAGGAGGCCCCAGACGACCAGGCCCATGGCGACTGATCGGACCCATGCAAACGTGCATGCGCTTGGGCAGGAGCCAAACAAGGGCATACATTGGTGTTCCTCTAAAGAGAGAGGGTTGGACGGTTGCCACGTTGGCAATTCAAGGCAAAAGTCTATTTTCAATCCCAGTCATTCATTGAGGACACTTCTCAATGCTCCTTTCAATGTTAGGAATGGGCAAGCACCCGTCTGCATAGCAGAAAGGCGCGGGAGACATTTTCACTTCGGGAAACTTCAGTTGGCGCGATCCAGACCTCCCACCAGGCTCAGTAGATCAATCTCGGTCGTCCCCTTTGGGGCAACAATGGCTCTATTGGAGAGAGATTCTCGTCTCATGAGAAAATCATGAAGGGCAGAAAATCTTGTGAGATGTAGACAAACGGCGATGATTAGTGAAAAAAGTGGGCCCTATGATGATCAATGGCCCCATCTGACCCATTCAAATGGATCAGATTACGTTGATAGACCGCAAACAAAAATCCACCATTTTCGGCCATGTCATCTTCCCCTTTAGATCGAGATACCCATCAAGATGGCATGGACCCCATGACAGATGGAAAGTTACTTTTTCGGTGGGCCATAGTAGTAGAAACCCATTCCTAGTGATGGATGGATCCCATGCATCCAGAAACCAGAGGAAAATGCGTGAGTTCAGCCACCAAATCACGACTGTTGGATGGTCCGTTCGAGCACGCTTCACGGCTATAAAAGGAGAACGTCCGCCTCGAGATTTCCACTAGATAATCAGAGAGGAAATAGGAGAGGCAAAGGAGAAACGGTTTGAGCATAGTGAGCTCGGTGCCGCACTACACCAAGTCAACCGATCAGTTCAGACAAAGTTGGGTCAGTGCAGACCGGAGATATCACGCTAAGGAAAGAGAGAGATAAAGGGAAGAGAAAGAGAGAGAACAGGAGAAAATAGAGGGAGAGAGTGGTTCATTCAGAAGCTGAACTGGTGTCGTACTACACTGAGTCAACTCGTCCAACTCGGATTGAGTTGGGTCATTGTGGGCCAGCGATGGTTGTGAGGAAAGGAAAGATCGTAACAAGGCCTTTCAAACACTGCACTGAGTCGACCCTGGGAATCCAAATCGAGTCAGGACAGAACTCGCTGTCCATGCGAGTGGGGTCTGCCGAGTTGACTCACCTATCTTCCCATGAAAGTTAACTTGCATGGTGTTGTTCGGGTCCAACTTTGGAACCCAGCACTGACTCTCACTGTTGTTCAACAGGACCTGAGTTGGATTCGTCCAGTGACTCAGGGAGCGGGCTGGCCTAATTACGGCTGGTATATTCGACACCGAGATCTCTCGTCCCTTCAAGCGACAGACAAGTATGCGTCGCGAACTTCAGGTAGTGTAGTGACGCCCGGATCGCCACCAGGTCGGAGTTGTTCCAAGGTGTTAAGTCAATCTGTTTCCTCCTAAAGGATTTAACTCGGTAGCCTTCTAGCCAAACCTTAAACCAGCAACAACCATGGGTCCTCTAGAACGGACTGTCGCATGATGGCTGGAACTCAGTCTCACCGACAAGTCTCGACTGAGTCGGCTAGACAATACTAATGCAAGGCCAATGAACCATAACCCGGTGGGCGTATTAGTATATGGATAAACTTCCACCAGTCTAGAATGGGTCATCTCAGCAACCTAATGCTTGTTAGATGACTACATGTACCCCAACGAGTTAACTCATTTCCAGCACCCTTGTGGACTCGGTAACTCACCGAGTTCCTATTTGTTTCAGGAATATACTCAATTAATTGATCAACCACGTGAACGCTGCAGATCGAAGCCCAACATGTGAGCCACCCCTCAGGTAAGCATCTCCAACCAAGTTTAGATCAACTGAGTCAATTTAGTAGTTAACTCTCTTTGCTCAAGCCATTTCTAGATGAGTCTGGATCATCTTGTTGCCAATACCCCAACTCTTTTCCTCCTTTGCTGTATAGTGATCGGTCCATCTCAGCCAGCAATGCATTACACGATCACACGGTCTAATCAGATTGCAACAACTACAATTTTGCTGTTTGATGCGATCGGAGGATCCGTATTCCTTCCAGGTATAAGAGGCCTAAGGGCTCCCTAAAGATATTGTGTCAGTAAATCTCTAAGGGAGCTAATTTATCCTAATAGGGCTAAACCGTTGCACCTCCAAGTTAGCTTACCAAGGCAAACAAGTGGGCGTTACGAGGATCTTAGTCTGTAGGAAGACGGTCGACCAGTAAGATGATGACTTTACCCCTTAAGCTTTCCATCTCCAAGTTAGTCCAAGAATAGTTTCCATTTAAATTACGATTACTAGCTTAGAACTTTGATCGCTTGCATTAAAATACCAAATCATGTTAGATGGCTTACATTGATCCATGAATGATAATTTGTAAACCATGATCATGAGAATTAAACACTAAACTCTACATGTTAGATTCCCATTATAATTGGCAACTCGTAAATTATGGTCATATGCGATGATCGTTAAAACCTACATTTTGGATTTCGTTTTAACTAATAATTTATGCTTTGATTTCATGATCTTTAATGATAGTTCAAATTTTAGTAACAAAACATAACTGGTATGTTGTATTCATACACCTCCACATATCATTGAATTGTTTACAAGACGCTCATGGAATCAAAATCTCTACATCGAATAGGAGAATCTCCACCTATGTATGAGAGTCCATACTTAGGGTGTAACATGACAGGTTATGTTAAGAATAGACCCTCAACTTCGAGGTTATTTTGGTGGTGAATTATCAATGGGGTTTACCATCCATAGGATGTTCTCGCCTACCATCTCGATTTAGTATGTATGACGTACATCCTATTACCGCACCGATTTACCTTTAACCCAAGATTTGGCATTTGTCCTTGCGGCTTCTATGGTTCATTCCCATTCAACCATGCGGTGGTAAATTTTCCCTGTATCGTATTTGATTGGCCACTTATTGATGGGTTATATTAAACATCCTAAGGTGGTAGACTCATGGGCTGGGGATGGTGGTCATGGGACACGATGTCCGAGCCGTCAGCCTACGCTGGGTGATAAACCCCCCGTAGTGACCTTTGAGCTTCAATAAATTGGTTGTTACAAATGGAATAATAACGGTTGGGCTAATCATGCATTTATAGCATACAGGTGAATACGGACGGCTAATTCTGGATGTTGTAGCACGTGCCCTTAGTCATGGTATCGTTTCGCTAGCTCTCAGACCATCGACTATCGACCCATTTTCTGTGAGTTTGGTACTATGCATGTACTATGTACTTTCGTTGGTGACCGGCCACATGCATGGGTTTTGCTCAAAAGCCAACTGGATGAGCATCTCCAGTTGATGTGCACTCATACATCCATGTATTAATTAAGACTACATTTTTGTATTGTTTTGTATGCATTGTTATGCTTTTAAACTATACTTTCCTTAGGCAGCGATGTGTAATCTTGAGGGGACTTCACACTGAGTTAGCCACTCATCCATCGAATATTCAACCGTACAGAGGATGTAGGTTTAGACGGGGACGACTACGGTGTAGGTCCCGAGGTCATGGCAGCAAGATCGGAGGAGGGATACTACGATGAAGAGCCTCACTAGGAGGCAGCGGAATACTATGGACTCAATTAGTAGTTGCAGTATTTCTTTTCTGGTTTATTTTGGCACATTTAAAACTTATGAATTTTGTATTTAAGGTCCCCAACTGAGTGGACCAGAATCTTGATATTTGGTTACGTGATATTATCTACTTTTGGTTTATGCTATCACACTCTGATTTTGAAATGTTGTCAATTATCTAATTAATTAACAGTCGAGTTTTTAGGAAATGAGTTTTACACTCGGGTTCTAAAAATCAGGGCGTGACAATTGATCCGCCACTGAAACGACGGCTTAACAGCCCACGTAACCTTAGGTAACGAGCCGACACGTCATGATCTCTAGCTGGTATGCTTTGGCTTCCGCGCTTGCCATCATACCTGGCATTTATGACAAATCGTCTTGACCTAGTCCACAAATCCCGATCTACTCCCGACCAACTTGCTTTCCGAACCTCCATGAGTCGCTCCGAAAAGAAAGGGGGGCTCACTGTTGGGGAAAAATCTACAAGTCCATAGACTGGCTTATGTAATGGACCAAATCTACTAAACTAGCTCGGGCTCATTGAGCGTCGAGCCTAGTGAGGCCTCCACGTCCAAAGACAAAGTAACCTCCAAGGAGGGTGATGCAACTTTAAGGACATTCAAATAGCCCACCTACGAGCCCTTTCTAGTGGCTATATGTTACCGACATAACCCATAGGTCAGCCATAGATCGGCCACAAGTCAATTACAAATCGACCATAGATCGGCCATAGTTCGATCATAGATCGACAATGCTCCCAACGTCGGCTTTCTTATCTTTAGATAGTGAGAGGGGAACGAAAGAATCCTCTTGAAATGATCTAATTCTCCTATAAATATAGAGGTACCTTCGTCAAGACCCACCTTATTCGGGTTCTCTTTTACGACCCCTAAGACCGACCTAAAGATTCAGGGATCCCCTAACGTCCTAAAAGATCTTTCTTATCTTTAAAGGATAATATCGGATCTCGATGATCTCAAGAACCAATCATCGCACGGAAATCCCAGATTACAGCGAAGATATCAGGAAAGAATCCTCTTGAAATGGTATTCTAATTCTCCTATAAATATAGAGGTACCTTCCATCATCCAAGGTACGTTTACTGAGAAACCCTAATATTCGACTGGTATCTCTTTTCTGGAGATCCTACCCTATTCGCAAGACCTCGATCCTAACTTAGGCATCGGAGAGTCCCCTCAGTACTAGCAGTGAAAACCGGCACGTAAAACGTAGTGCGGCGTAGGTTTTTTTGAGGTGGCACCATATGGTCGAGGACGAGATCGAGTGCAGTCGAGGCCTCTTTTGTCCCTCTTTTACACTTGCGTAGGTTCAAAAAAGGTCTATACAAAGGATTGCCGGAAAACTGCATCGACATATGTATTATATATCTATGTCGTTCATCCATTTTTTTTTCATATCATTTTAGGGCATTATTCGAAAAATGAAGCAGATCCAATTATCAGGTGGATGATATCATGTGAAAGAGTGGTGATTGACTATTAATGGGCCACAAAAGTTTTAGAAGAAGCTGATATTTACTTTTTCCCTTCATCCAGGCTTATGTGACCCTATTAACATATTGAATGGTAAATAAAGACTAGCCTAAACATTAAGGTACACCTTAAGAAAATTTTAATGGTATGACGGTTAATCACCACCGTTTCTTATGATATGGTCCACCTGATCATTTGGTCTCCTTCATTTTTAGAATAATGCTCTAAAACGATCTGAAAAAAACATATGAACGGCATGGATACATAGGTATAGGCCCCACGGTAGCCCCATGGAAAGGGATGCACTTGCACTGTCTTGCATGAGCCCGGGGTCTTCATTTAATCTGCTCTCATAAATTGGCTCTGTCATATTCTGATTCCACCGGCTTTGCCATACATCTCGCTCTCTTTAGTTGCTAAAGAGTTGAAAGGATCTATGGCAGGCCGGATCGCATATAATGTTTATAGGTTAAGCTTAATCTACAATGCGACTTGTGGGGCCACCGTGATGTCCACATAACATCCAAACCGTTCATCATATGCAGCAGTTGAATTTCTACTTGGTACGGAAACATCAGTCTGATCTGATCAGATACTCATTTCGACCACACCATATTAAAGTATGCTCATACCTTTCAAATCATGTGCTTTGACTCACCTGAATTTTAGAATGGCTTGATTTTTATGGGGTCCATTTATCCTGATTGGGGTGCATCTTACGAATGGATTGGATGTTGTTAAGGTCAAAATCTGGACCGCCCTCCACTCCTCAGATGGACCCTGGTCCTGCACGAAAAGGTGAGCAAAGGAGACCCGAGCTTGGCCGGGGGACCCTTCAATGCCTAAGTCAAGGCAAGGGAATTGGGGTCTAAGTAGAATTGTAGAGGGAGAGCGTCAGATCTTGCGTACCTGTAGCAATAGGGTCCTCATGTATTTATACTTGACTGTAAGATGGTCTAGATCCGTCAATCACGGCACGATCTGCTCAATCAAGGAAATTTTCGGATCATGGAGATATTGCACGCAATCCAAGAATCCATGCACCACATTACGCGTATCGTGCATATCTCTGAGCGAAGTAATCGGCCACGTTCACTTATGGCAATTTCTAAGTTTGGATTGAGAAATGCCCGCCTCAGAAGGCGAAGTCGGCTCGGACCTTTAAGAAAGTAGATGTTACTAATCGGAGTGGTTGTAGTCCATTGTTGGATATCGTTTGCTCTCATAATTTAAGTAGAGCTGCTAGTTATCCGTCCGATTGGATCAACATGGCATCAGGCATTGGATTCACAAGGGACTCGGATCTTCCCATAATAGAAGCCCTCTACTCTTTGAGGTCTGCCAAGGACTCGGAGAGTAGATGCATGGAAGATCGAACGCTTCATCTGCTGGTTCTCCAGAACATGTCAGAGTTATTACGTTTTGAAACTTCACTCTTAGGATTTCCCGCTCACAGGTCTATGCACGATAGACGCGTGGTGACGGTTACGATTTTGAATTGATGTTCGCTTATGAGCTGTTGCCACGCATGCCCGGAGTAGTGCACTGGATGGAACCTTTCATCATTCGAGCGTCGCTTCACTTATCCGTAATACGTTGATTGATGTCAAAAACCTCCTACCCGACAGAGCTCGAGCCAATGGTGTGTTGCCACATCAGCTCCTAGGCCGGCTCCCGATTATTTGACTGCAGCCATCATTGCTGGTCATTAATGTGAGGATTCGGTAGGGTCTATAAAAACCCTCCTTCGAAGATTTTGATTCACTTTTGCATTGTGTTTAAGTTGATATCGAAGGAGGCAATTTCCGGCGAAGGCGATTTCCGCTCACTCCGGATTTTTCGTTAGGCGATTCCGATCGATTGAGTAATTCCGGTAAAAGCGATTCCCAGTGACCGTCCGGTGAGTCTCCTCGCATTCCTCTACATTTCTTTTTCTTTACTTAAGATGTCGTCCGACCTCGAAACCGTGCGGGACTATGGTGATGACTCCGAGTCGGGGAGTTTCGGCAATGGGAGAGGGGCTTCTGAAGGCCCCTTAGAAGTTGTACCCTTGTACCCTCCGCCCCGAAAGTAGAAGGAGAGTGGGGCTCGGACTCGTAGAGCTGGTGGAAAGAAATCTGCTCAGGCCCCCCGGACCATGACCACCGAAGCCGCTGAAATGCTAAAGAGCGGGCGGGCCTTGGAGGTAGTCCCTGGAGGCTCCGTACTATCGAAGTCACAAATAGAATGTATCCGTACGGAGTTTCATATCTCAGACTCTGTTCGGATAAGGGCCCATGGGCCCCTCGATACCGCTGGCGCGCCTGTTGAGGGAGAAGTCGTTATTTTTCTCTACGCGCTGCAATGTGGGTTTGACTTCCTTTGCCCCCCTTCGTCTGAGCCATGATAGCCCTCCTCAGATTGGCCCCTGGGCAATTGACCCCTAACGTTTGGAGGGTGCTTATTTCTGCCTTCATCATCTGGCGACAAGTCGGAAATTCAGAGCTAACCCCAGAGGAGTTGATGAGTTTATACTTGGTCAAGCACGACAACAATGAGCCATGGTACTACTTTGCGACCCGAGGTAGCAAGGGTCGGGGCTAGTTATGAATCTTTCATCCTCTAAGAAGGACTGGAAGAACAAATGGTTCTGCGCTGCAGGCGAATGGGAGGCGCTTGTGGCTGAAGTTAAGACACTGACGACTCGAGTTCCAACACAATTTTCAAAAATAGGTCGGACCAGTTAATTTTCTTTGTCTTTATAGTTTCCTCCCATTATGTCGGTCGAACTGAACTTTTTGTTCTTTATCTTAGTAGACTTCCAAAGAGGCACGCCCATCCTCGACTCGGACCAAAAGAACCGAATTGCAAAGGCAAAGGCGCGATCGGGGGAGCTTCGTTCCTGGTCGAATCTGATTACTGCCACCTACCTTCATTGGTTTGGGCTGTGCAGGTCTCAACCTCTCTCGGCATCTCTCGGTAAGTCTTTCTTCTGTTCATTTTGGTGAGATCGGACTGATCCGTTAAGTTGCTAATTCCTTGTTCTTCCAAACATGGCCGAAGCATCTGGTTCTCAGAAGAGGAAGGTCGCTCCGATAGCGGAAGAACTGTTGAGTGATGAGCTCCTGACAAAGACCACCGTTCGGAGGAAGAGAGCTACTCCTCGCGAAGAGGGCCCCTCAGGCCTGGGTGTTGTGGCTACAACTCTAATTACGGCTGTGGCTACGACTCCAACTATGGTCGCGGCTACGAATCCAACTATGACCGAGGCTACGACAACTCTGGTTACGGCACCTGCTGAGGTTTCAGTCCCAGCAACCACCGTTCCAACCCCCGCAACCATAACTCCTTCCGTTCCGTCCGCAATTGTTCCTCCCATAGGGGAAGCTCAACCATCGACTCTCCCTTGCATAGTTATCCCTTCATCATCCAAGTGGGAGGAAGCCGTTCGGATGGCTGACGCCATAATTACTCCTCTCGAAGTTGAAGGCGATCTCGGAGCTGAAGCTCAGGCTTCAGCTGGTAGTAGGACCAGGGCCGCAAAGGAGGGAGGCTCGTCGCATGTGGGGACGAGTGGCACGAGATACGAGTCGGCCTTCCATATGTCTTGTTTGGCTCACTGGGCAGCCAAACATTCTCCTAAAGAAGAGATTGCTAATCTGCTTTCCAAGTCAGATAACTCTTTCTAAGCGATCTGGTGACGGTCTTTTACAAGGTATTCCTTCTCTTCGTATCTTTTAATCTTCATTTTTTGTACATACCTTCTTATTTCCTTGCCTTTGTTTTTATTTAGTCCGTTCTGAGGCTCCTCCTGGCCTGGGAGAGAGTACAAGAGCGTTGGAAAATAGACACCGAAGTGGAGACACTCCGTTCTGAGGTGGAAGTCTTGCGGAATGAGGCGACTCTCTTCCGTTTGGAGCAGGGCGAGTTGCATTAGCAAATTGAAGATGGGAAAGCCAGGGAGGTTCAGCTACAAGAGGTCGTGACTGATCTCGAAGCTAGGGAGCTGAGACTATAAGGGGTCATAGAGGACTTTAAAGCTCAATGCGATGCCGCAACTACCGAGTTGACTCAAGCCAGGGCTCAAGCGGACTCGCTGGCTCAAGAGAATGCTCGTCTAGGTGAAGCCCTTGATCAAGCTAAAGTCGAGGCCGCAGAGGAGCAGACTCGAGCTATCGCCCAGGCGAGGGAAACTCAAAGGGCCGAGGACGAAGCTTCTCTTGCCGAGGCAGTGGCTGCAGCTATAAAGGCTTTTAAGACTTCCAAGGAAACAGACGATGAGGCCACTAAGTTTTACAACCTCGGCTATGATGATTGCATCGGAGCGGTCCAGGACATGTATCCAGACCTTAACCTTGACTTCCTGTTGTTCAAAGAGGCTAGAGAGACACCTGCTGATGACATCCGCCGGATCAAGCCCCCGACGCCCAAGCTCCTCCTCTGACTACGTAGCTCGAATTACCCTTTTTTTGGAATAGTTGGAACTTTTTCTTTCTGATTGCTCTTTGACTTTCTGGTGAAGGTGTATGAATGATGATTATACATGTGTCAATCTGTAGTTAACTTTTGGATGTTGGTTGTCAATTGTTGGTTGCTGTTTTTCGCCAAGGGATGGCTGTGCCGACCCTTTAGTCAGTCAGCTTCTTCCAATGCTTCCTCGTAAAGTTGAGACCTTCATAGCCCGTTTATTAAGTCCGGACCCCTGAGGGGTTGGCCCATCCCATAATTGACGAGAACCTTCCACTTCACCCGTTAGTCCGTGGACCGACTCTTATGTTGCGAGAGTCGGGTCATTTTTTTTGCTTTACCCTTGACTTAGAGGGGATGTCATGTAGAGTTTTTTGTGGGATAATGCACTAACTCATTCTTTAAGGGATTAGTTCATTGAGTCCGCCCCTGCATGTGAGAGTTTTTTGTGGGATAATGCACTAACCCATTCTTTAAGGGATTAGTTCATTGAGTCCGCCCCTGCATGTGAGAGGCACTTTTGCTTAGTAGATAATTCGTTCGTGTAGATGCAAAGAAGCGAATTTTATTAAGAGCCTTAAAGGCTTGTTACTTGGAGGTGTACATTTCATTGAGGGCCTAAAAGGCCTGTTGCCCAGAGACGTATATTTATTGAGAGCCCAAGGCTAGTCCATCATGGGTAATAAACTTTCAGATGTTCGACATTCCAAGGGTGGGGAAGCTGACGACTCTCGAGGTCTTCCAAGTGGTAGGAGTCTGGCTTAGTTGATCGGGCGACCAGATAAGGCCCTTCCCAATTCGGTCCGAGTGTCCCATCCCCCAGCTCAGTGGTATTCTGAAATACCCGATGAAGGACTAAGTCCCCTAATGGGAACCGCCTGGTCTTGACCTTTGAATTGTAGAATCGTGCCACTTATTGATGCCGAGCGGCGAATAGGAGCCTCGAGATGTCCCTAACCTCTTTAAGCAAATCCAGGTTGACTGCAATCTGCTCAGAATTCTGACTTTCTTGGTAGCTCTCGACTCGAACGGTAGGGAAACCGATTTCAACTGGCACCATTGCTACCGAGCCATAGGAGAGTGAAAACGGAGTCTCTTCTGTTGAGGATTGAGTTGTGGTCCTGTAGGCCCAGAGGACGAACGGAAGTTATTCGGCCTAGCTGCCTTTCGTCTTCTCCAACTTTGTCTTAAGATGGTATTTGATGACTTTGTTGACTGCCTCTACTTGTCCGTTCGACTGGGGATGTCGAGGAGAAGAGTATGCATTCGTGATACCGAGTTCTCAACACATGCTTCGAAATTTGTCATTGTCGAACTGCCAACCATTGTCTGACACGATGGTGCGCGAAATTCCGAAACGGCAGACAATATTTTTTCAGACAAAGTCAATCACCTTTTGCTCAGTGATTTTGGCGACAGGCTCGGCCTCTGCCCATTTGGTGAAGTAGTCGACGACAACAATAGCGAACTTGACTTGTCCTTTTCCTGTGGGTAGAGGACCGATAATGTCGATTCCCCACTGAGCGAACGGCCAGGGACCGCTTATGAGGGTCATTTCTTCAGCGAGCTGCCTTGGCACGGCTGCGAAGCGCTGGCATTTATCGTATTTCCGAACGTAGTCCTTAGTTTCCTCCCGGATAGTCGGCCAGAAGTACCCTTTTTTAAGTATCTTCAGGGCCAAGGCTCGACTGCCGGAATGATTTTCGCAGATTCCTTTATGAATCTCCCGTATGACATATTTTATCTCATCGGCTCGGAGACACCTAAGATAAGGCTAGAAATGTTCCTTCTTGTACAAGATACCATTTAGGACGGCATATTAGGCTGCTCAGACTCTTAGCCGCCTGACTTCTAGCCTGTCTGAAGGGACCTCGCCTGACGTGAGATAATTAAAGATCGGGTCGATCTAGCTCAGACTTGGTTGAATTAGATTGACTTCTTTCTCCTCTTTATTGATGTTTGGCAGCTCTATGAATTTAATGGGGATAATTCGCAGGATCTTCCCTTACGCGGCTGAGGCAACCCGTGCTAGGACGTCGGCCCATAAATTTTTCGCTTCAAAATTTGATGGATAGTGCAATTCCAAAACCTTTCGATCAATTTTCTTGCCTCGTCGAGATAAGCAATCATTCTTGTTTCCTTAACCTCGTACTCGGCAGAGAAGTGATTTACTACTAACTGAGAATCGCACGAACCTGAAGGGATTGGACACCCAGACTTGCTGTCAATCTGAGTCCGGCCAACAAAGCTTCATACTCCGCCTCATTGTTTGAGGCTTTGAACCCCAGTCTGATTGCATATTGAATCGTTGTAGAGTCCGGTGCGACCAGGACGATCTCGGCCCCGGCCCCTTTGACATTGGACGACCCGTCCACATAAAGAACCCATTCTAGGTCCAATACCATTTTTTGATTGCTCGAAGGAGCGGGCGGACTTGCTTCAACTTCAGTATTAATTTCTCCGGTGCTTGGGGTAGTGAATTTGGTGAAGAAATCGACTACGGCTTGGCCTTTGATTGTCGTTTTCGGACGAAACTGAATGTCGAACTCACCAAGTTCGATGGCCTACTTTGTTATCCATCCCAACACCTCGGGCCTTTGAAGTATTTGTTTGAGAGGGGAATCTGTTAACATAATCACGGAATGAGCTTGAAAGTATGGGCGAAGCCTCCGAGCTGAAACAACGAGACTGTGTGCTAACTTCTCCTGGGGCGAGTACCTTGTTTCTGCTGGTACCACGGCCTTGCTCATGTAATAAACGGGGTGCTATTTACCTCCAACTTCCCTAATCAGGGCCGAGCTGATGGCCAACGTTGAGACCGCGAGGTAGAGGAATTGGGGCTCACCTTCTTCAGATTTAGACAGTAGAGGGGGTGAACCCAGGTACCGTTTCAGTTGCTGGAAGGATTGTTCGCACTCCGATATCCACTCCGCCTTCTTATGACCTTCCAACTGTTGGAAGAATAGGAGGCATTTATCCGTTGCTCTAGATATAAAACGTACGAGTGCTGCAACTCGCCCCGTAAGGCATTGTATTTCTTTGACAGTCCGAGGCGAACTCATGTCGAGGAGTGCTTTGATCTTGTCGGAGTTCGCCTCGATTCCTCTCTGACTGACTTAAAAACAAGGAATTTTCCTAAGCCGACTTCGAAAGCGCACTTCGTCCGATTCAGCTTCATCTGGTATTCTTGGAGGATGGTGAACGTTTCTCCGAGATCCGTCAGGTGATCGGATGCTTTGATACTTTTCACTAACATGTCGTCAATATATACTTTCATAGTGCGTCCAATCTGTTTAGAGAACATCTGATTCACTAGCCTCTGGTGCGTGGCCCCAGCATTTTTTAGGCCAAATGGCATGACCCAGTAATAGTAGAGTCCCTTGTTTGTGACAAAGGTAGTCTTCTGTCTGTCTGGGGGTGCATCATAATTTGATTATATCCAGACTATGCGTCCAGGGAAAAAAGCAATTCGTGGCGCACCTTTCCACCAGCTGGTTGATCCAAGGCAACGGGAAACTATCTTTCGGACAAGCTTTGTTTAGATCTGAGTAATCCACGCAGACCCGTCACTTCTCATTGATTTTCTTTACAAGGACCATATTTGTTATCCAATCAGGATAATGCACTTCTTCTATGAATCCTGCGTCGAGTAGAACGGAGACCTCGTTGGCAATTGTTTTGTATCGCTCAGCATCGAATGGGCTTCTCTTCTACTTGACAGGTTTGTGATCTGGATCCACATTCAGTCTATGGACCATGACTTCCGGAGAAATTTCGGGCATGTTTAGGTGGGACCATGTAAAAACATCCTTATGTTACATGGAAATGTTAGAACTTCAAGCCGTTGTTCAGGATTCAGTGATGTCCCGAGCTGAACAATTCTGCTCGGATCGGCTTCATCGAGCGGCACTTTCTCCAGGTCTTCCACGGATGAGCCTTTTACAGGTCCTTTGGGGTCTAAAACGTTGATAGTGAGTGCCTACTTAACCGACTCCTTCTTTACTGCCACTGTATAATATTTCCAAGCCTCTCACTGATCGCCTCGAAGGTAGCCTATCCCACCCTCAGCGGAGAATTTCATCATCAGGTGATAGGTGAAGACGACTGCTCTCATTGCGTTAAGAGAGGATCAACCCAGGATGACATTATGTACAGACGGTACATTGACCACTAGAAAGTCCACCATAAGTGTGACTTGATGTTGTCCTTCCCCCGCAGTCACGGGGAGGGAGATGGCTCCTTCGGAGATCACTCTTTCTCCGGCAAAGCCATGTAGGGGGTCTTCACAGGTTTGAGATGAGACCGCGGAATCTCCATTCTCGTAAAGGCTTCGGAATAAATTACTTCGGCTGAGCTCCCGGTGTCGATTAAGATGCGGTATACTTTTTGGTTCGCTGTGGTCATTGTAACAACTAGAGCATCATCGTATAGGTGCTAGATTCCATGCGCGTTTTCTTCTGTGAAGGTCAGAGTGCACTGGTTGACTCGAAGTTCCTTACTGGGCCGATCGGTTAAATGGACGTAGTGTTCCAGTTCAGACTTCCGGGAGTGAGCCTTACGCGCCCTATTTGAATCTCCTCCTCCAGACGAGCCCCCGAAGATGGTACGAATTTTGGCAGGCTCCTCTATGGTGTTGTTTGGCCGCTCTCGCTCTCTTTCTCCTTTCCGAACAGCTTTTCTATCCTTGGTGTATTGACTCCGGTGTCCCTTCCGGATAAGGGCTTCGATTTCATCTTTGAGATCTACACAGTCAGTCGTATTGTGGTCGTGGTCTCGATGGAAGCGGCAATACTTACACTTGTCTCGATGATCCGGGTCGGCCCTCATGCAGACAGGCCAATTCAGCAACTTTTTTCCTCGAATATCTAAGAGAATCTACTCAGTTGATGTATTCAGGGGGGTGTAGGAGCGTAATTTTCCCTCTAGTCTCCTACTCAAACGACGATCGCAAGGAGCGTGGTCATTAGTTCCTTTGTTTGACGGCTAAGATTCCTCGTTCCTAGATCTCTTTCCTTTGCCATTTGTCTCTGTCACTTAGACACTTTTACGGGCATTGGAGAACTCCTCTGCGTTGGTGTACTTCTGTGCTCTGGTCACAAGTTCAGTCAGTGTTTTTGGCGGGTTCTTTCCAGTGGAGAAGGTGAATCTCCCTTCTTTCAGACCGCTGAACACAGCCGTGAGCGCCATTTTGTCATCATAATCTTTCAACAGTAATGCTTCCTCGTTGAAGCGAGCGATGTAATCTTTCAACGACTCCTTCGACCCTTGTTTGATGGCAAGCAAGTGAGTGTCGGGCTTTCGACTTCTCTTACCACTTCGAACTGGGTAAGGAATAGTTGGCTCAACTCTACGAAGGAACTGATGGAGTTTGGTTTGAGTTGCCGGTACCAACTCCGAGCAGATCCTGTAAGCGTGATCGAGAACCCCCGGCACATCATACCGTCCGTCGCCGTCTAGATCTGCATCTAGGAGCAGTAGGCTTCCACGTGCTCGGACGGGTCCCCAGATCCTAAATAGTGGATGACGGGAGGTATCCGGAACCTCTGAGACATCACCTCATCCATGATTTCCGAGCTGAAGGGAGGTTCGGTCTCTTCCATCATTGCCTGAACGGCAGCAAGAACCGACGTCTGTTATTGCTTCTTTTCCAGAGCTAAGAATTTGTCGTTGAGCTCCTCGAACTGCTTCTCCCACGGGCCTTTATTTTCTGCTACGATTTCTTGGGTGTTCTCTATCTCCGGAGTTCTTCTTCCCCTCCTCCGTTCTAGCCGATGGCGAAGATCCATCGGCGTCAGGACTGATGTGACCGAAACATTGGTCGGAGCTCGTGCTGCAGTGTTTCGAACCGAGGCTCGGACATGGGTCGGGAGAGGATGTTGACTTGACATCGGTGCCTGAGGGTGTTAGGGCGCTTCGGGCCTCACACTCCTCGGCGTGGAGTGAGCTTCCATGACCGGACCGACTGGTTTGGAAACAGAATTTTTCCGATTTGAGTGCAATCGCGGCTCTTGTTGTTGCTTCATCCTGTTCACTTCGTCATGTAAGGCTTGTATCTCACCCTGCATAGCGCGATACTTACTCCCCCGATTGTGAGAACGTTGGGAGGGCCCAGGAGCTGATTCTGCGTGAAGTAGCGAGGAGGAGCGAGTTTGCTAGTTCAGTTCTGGTTCCGCAACCACCGCTTTCTTCTTTCCTCTAGCCATTATGCTAGAGAATAGAAACCTGACTTTTTGTATCAGATTCCCACAAACAGCGCCAAAAATGTTGAGGTCAAAATCTGGACCGCCCTCTACTCCTCGGATGGACCCTGGTCCTGCACAAAAAGGTGAGCAAAGGAGACCCGGACTTGGCCGAGGGACCCTCCGATGCCTAAGTCAGGGCAAGGGAATCGGGGTCTAAGTAGAATTGTAGAGGGAGAGCGTCAGATTTTGCATACCTGTAGTAATGGGGTCCTCATGTATTTATACTTGACTGTAGGATGGTCTAGATCCGTTAATCACGGCACGATCTGCTCAATCAGGGAGATTTTTGGATCATGGAGATATTACACGTAATCCAAGGATCCATGCACCACATTACGCGTATCGTGCGTATCTGCGAACAAAATAATTGGCCACATTTACTTATGGCAGTTTCTAAGTTTGGATTGAGAAATGCTCGCCTCGGAAGGCGGAGTCGGCTCGGACCTTTAGGAAAGTAGATGTTACTAATCGGAGTGGTTGTAGTCCATTGTTGGAGATCGTTTGCTCTCATAATTTAAGTAAAGCTGCTAGTTATCCATCCTATCGGATCAACATGGCATCAGGCCTCGGATTCACAAGGGACTCGGATCTTCCCATAATAGATGCCATATTAGAAAACATGGTAAGTCCCACACAGAATCTAGAAGGTTTTAAGGTGTTGTCTAACATCCCAACTCTTCCCCATGGCATGTCCCACCAGAGCTTTGGATCGGCCTGATTTTTAAGGGCTTAGGTTAACATGAGGGAGAACACTGATTGGACGGATTAGATTAGTTGTCATCTACATGTAATGTTGGACCCACATGTTGGGTTGCAGGTTAAAGTTTAACTAGTAAAGTCGATATGGATTGCCTGCGATTCTATTGCTCAGTAGTAGACTCACACGAGTAAAATTGGGCATTGAGTCGAGTCGGATGGAGTTAGGGCTGACCTAACTCAATTCGGTTTTGAACTAGGCCGGACTCCAACTTGACCTAACCCGGTACCGAGTCCAGCATGCCTAACCCAATCCCAGTCCGGATCCAACCTTGACTAATCCGGACCGAGTCCGACCTAGTCACGAGTACCAACGGGTATTCACGGGCTGAAATCACCACTCAAAACTTAGCTCTCCATTAGCCATATGGTATCTCAAATATGAAAGGTCATATTTAAGTTTATATATATATATATATATATATATATATATATATATATATATATATATATTATATATATATATATATATATATATAGCGGAACGCTCACCTGCGAGACTACGTACAAACTTATTTGAGAACTCATCGCACATAATGAGTCTCTAAAATCTGAATGGTCCACATGAAGCAGAACCTCATGAAACCCACTAGTATCAATTTTTACTTTGAACTAAGACTTCAGTGGGCCATGAAAAATGCAAACTGTTTCTTCCCTTGATTTGCATTTCTCTTTGCTATAGCCCACCAAAATCTTAGATTAGGGTGAAAATTCACCCCCTAGGGTTTCATGGGATTCTATGTCTTATGGACCATTCGGATTCAACACCCATGACACGTGTGCAAAGGTGTGTAGGTGCGTAGGTGAGCATGCCTCTCTCTCTCCTCTCCTCTCTCTCTCTCTCTCTCTCTCTCTCTCTCTCTCTCTCTATATATATATATATATATATATATATATATGAGTCGAATTTCGGATACAGTCAAGTCAGTACCGAGTTGGATTTTGAGTCGAGTCTAGTCAAGTTACCAAATGACTCGAACTCACTCGACTCAACTCAAGTTCGGATTAGACAAAGTCAACTCGATTCGAATAGACTCACCCCACACAGTTCAGATCGACTCCTATATGAACGAGTCGGACGAGTCGACTTTGCCGATTCGAGTCGTCCCATGCCTAGCTCTACACATGAGTTTCAACATGGGGTTATTAGTTGGAGCACCCATTATTACGTGAGTGTGATTAAAAGTAAAAAATAAAAATTAGACCCCAAGTCGGTATAACCCTTATGGGCACTGGCTAGGGCCTTAAGTGGTCACTAGTATGAGCTTTATCCACACCATTTGTGTTTTTGATCAAACAAAAAAAAAAAAAGGCAGATGCAAGGCTCAAGTAAATTACACAACCACATGAGATAGTAGTGATAATAACGCCCACCAAAAAAAAACGTTACATGGACTTCATTAAAGGAACATACAAATATCAGCTTGATCCAAAAATACGGCGGCAAGAGAGCATTAGGTGTTTAGTCCCTATTGTATGATTCAATTTACCCACCAAACAAATGTATATAAAACCTATCAACAACATTAAAAAACTTATGTTAGATAAGTAGGGAAAGTAGGCCAATCGACGAGAAATGGACCACTGTCCCTTTTTAAGGTCATCACTACTTTTCTTTTCTTTTAAATCTTTAGGTTGGGAAATTTCCTGTTTTCTTTCATATTTTTATATTAGGCAAAAAAAATCTTATTTAAATATTTTCTTATTTAGTCATTTTCTTAATTACAATACTTTATAATTTAGATAGTTTCTTATTTTCTCATATATATTATCTAGCTAGGAATTCTATCTTTAGATTTCATTGTTGTTATTATAGATTGTAAGATGATATCGATTAGGTCCTTACTCTTGCTCGGGTGGTAAACTCTCAGGAGTTTCAACACCCGGTCAAGGGTTTGAGTACCCATAGGTGGTGAAATTCCACTAGCGTGAGTGTGTGGGGGTGTGTGTGCGTGTGTAAAAAATAAAAAACAAAAAAAAAAAAAAAAAAAGGGCAATCGACTCAACTTCAAACACCTATTACATGGGACACACTATCAATTGCTCACTTTCTAGAGAAGCGATTTCGTAAGTGATGCTAACCATCAATGTATTTCTTGCAGTATGGACAGTTATAACAATCATCATCAAAATTAAACGGCCGTGATCATCCAACCAGCTCAACTATTTCATCTTAACCTGAAGACACGTATGGAAAGACTGGACGGTCCAGATCGATGACCCATATCCAAATCAACTAGTTGCATCGGAAAACTTCCATAGCGAGTAGTTCCTTTCCAAGAAGTAGATATCCAGCAATGCACTGTAATCATCTAGCTATTTCAACACGTGTCAAGGTAGATCACCATGCATGCAGACACCAAGGGACATTTACAGACGAAAACCTGACATTTACCACTTTACCTTCTCTCTCTCTCTCTCTCTCTCTCTCTCTCACGTTCCCTACTCAGGGAAGAAGAAAAACAGCTGACATGGAGGAAGGCGCAGCTCCTTTGATGCAATCGCATGGCCCACCAGAAAACAGTGGGCCCAAAGGGCCATGGTGTGGAGTCTTTGTAAAGAGCATCGTTTATGCGGGCCTCGACGCCATTGTCACGTCCTTCTCACTCATTTCTTCCATCTCTGCCGGTCATCTCTCTTCTGGTGAGGTTATTTTCGTAATTTTCAAAATCATTGAAAGCTTCTATAGGAAATGGCATTGCGATGTGCTCATCTTCCCTATTTTGATACTTGGCTGTGTTGAGGCGGTGCGTCACTGATCGTGATGAAACGTCATATGCACGTCTCCGGTTAAAAGACATCTGTTGAGTGCGTTACATACGTGAGGGTGCAGCCTATTTCCTCTTTATCTTTGGCACATACTCTCTCTTATAGTATAGTAATGTAAGGAGAACACTCCGAAAGAAAATACCATCTTGGAAATTTCTTGGTGAGAGATTTTTGTGTGTGCTGGAAGAGTGGAAAAAAAGTGAGCCTTGTATTTTTTATTTATCTCATTTTGGTGAAGATTAAAGCTCGGTGTTGCTACTCATGGACATAAATATATTGTCGAACTACTTAAATCTCTACACATTTTGTCTTTTGTTTATATTTTGAATTTTGGCTTTGTTGCGCAGCACGCCAACAATACAGAGAACCAAGACCCAATCTCCGGTCTCACCCACAAACGATAAACAAGAAGAAATATAAACTAGAAGAAAAATTAAAGCATTCCAAACAAACCACAAGACAAGATATACGTGGAAAAATCCCAAACAAGAGTAAAAAACCACGGGTGCAAACTTCCACTATGAAGAAAACAAGATTACAAGCAATATACTAACCTTTTTCCTTTGATGTATAGAGAAAACCCTTTGCCCACACTTTAAAATAACTCTCATTGACTCATCTTAACCCTAGAATAGCCCTAAGGACCCTTTTTTATAGTTTAGGCAACTTCGCTTTCCCACCTCTGCGAAAACAGATTCAAAAATTCGCAGTCCGTGCAAAATTTGGAAACGAATCTGCGTAATCTCGACTGGTCGAGCAGGCTGCTCGACCGGTCGAGCAGACCCTCGATTGGTCGAGCAAGAGCCTCGACCGGTTGAGCACCGCGAACCCAAAAATCATAGCTCGCTGGACTTTCAGTCGAACCGGCCCTCGACCAGTCGAGTGGGCCCCTTGACCAGTCGAGCAGCCCACTGACTGGTCGAGTAACGCTACTCAGATGTGACTGCACATCTCAACAATCTCCCACTTTGAGACACATCGCCATAAACCTTCGTCTTTTGCATCCGTAGTGCACCACCTCCCCGTCTTCAATCCTGAAGACCAATCAAAGCTGAACAGAGCTTCAGCTTCTCCCGTGTAACCACCTTGGTCAGCATATCCGCAAGATTCTCACTTGTACGAATCTTCTCTAGAGCAATCGATCCATCTTCCAGTAACGGACGTATGATGATATCTGATGTCAATATGCTTGGTCCTTGAATGAAAGGCTGAATTCTTAGCCAAGTGTATTGCACTCTGATTGTGTCACGCCCCAAACACGGAAACCGGGCTCACAAAATTTCCGATCGCCGAATCCGGCGCCGACAACCTCCGTAGTACCACATTCTCGGCTCCTAGCGCCCATACGCCAAATTCCGATCCTGGGATCCTACAAGGAGGATTTTCAGTATGAAATTTTTTTTGTAATGGAGCATAACCACAAGCATAACCAAGTCACAAAATAACAACACCACATATCCACTATAACAAAAACTTTTAAGTACAATGCGGGAAGGGAAATACAGTATAGTCAAAAGGCTCCAAAATGATCTGATCCACACTCCTGCCTCAGCGCTGCTGCTGTCCAACGGTCGTGCATAAGCTTACAAAAGCTTAGAGGGTGGTGTAAATGTGTGTACAAGGCACACGCCAAGTGTACAATATCAGAGTAATACGGAAATATGCGGTAAGTCCATGAATACAACCAGAGCTATGTAATGTAAGGCATGAATGATATCGACCATACCAAGGCCATGCGATGCGAAACATGAATGCAATCGGCCATACCGACGCAATGCAAGGCCTACGTAGCCGAATGCCATATGCGAGATGCAATACAAGCATGTCAGTCCTCATCATGTACACATATCAGTACAGTTCCTCTCTGGATATCACCGGGGCCTAATACACCTCACACTGACTGCCTCCTCCCTAGCTGCACAGTCAAGCAAGTGGAAGAGACCACACTATCCGCGACCGGTGAGTACGCCAATACTGCCCGGCTCGTCGATAGCGGACACATTTGCGAGTGGTCAAACTCAGCCTAGCTTATAGCCCCCTCACTCAGGCGGATAAGGCCACACCCCTTTCCAACCGACCACGACACAGTGGGAGACGCGGCCTACTGGTATTCGGCACTCGGGCGCTCGTGTATCCACTCGGTCTAGACGTTGGAGCATCTCCTGGTACCAAAAAGGTTCTGGGACTTTCACCCAAGGACATCCTAAGTGCCCACAGTGCTAGAACAAAGTATTTCCGGTATCCGATACGGCCATCCACGATGTGCCTGTGGAGCCACGGCCCTGATGTCGCTAGGGCGTGCAGTGATCAAGTCACACATATGCGAGATGCATGATTCACACCGTACAATCATGCAGCAATCTCACGCGTACCACGCGATCATGTGGGGCACTCCGTCTCATAAGGAGTCCCGTAAATGTCTCAGCCCAACGGCTTATGCTATGATCAAACATTTCTCATATCAAGCATACATATGATGCGTATGCGTATGAATCATGGAAGTGCACTAAGCATGTTATAAAGTGGTGGACTATCAACAAGTATGGGCCTACTAATGGGCCCTAGGGAGAGTTATAATGCGGACATTAAACCGACATTATTCTTACAATGTGGACGTCAAACCAGCATTACTCCCAAGGCACGGTCCGTCATAAACATCATTACACGAACCATGGGGAATCACACATTGCAATGGACCTATACACATCTCATTGGGCCTCGACCCAAAGTCCTCAAATACATCAAATGGGCTGCCTCATATGGGCCTTTCATAAATCAAGTGGGCCGCATCAATGGGCCTTAAGTACATTGCAATGGGCCATGTCCCATGGGCCTTTGAAAACATCACAATGGGCCTTGTAACATGGTTCTCATATATATCAAAGTTGGACTTAACAACGGGCCACGAATACCTCGAATGGGCCTAATCACATGGGCTTTATGTACATCAAAGTGGGCCTAAAAAACGGCTATAAATACACACCTAGGTGGGCCTAATCACATGGGCCTTACATGTATACCAAGGTGGGCCACACCAAAATACAAGTGGTAATGATGATTTCCACTATTAAAATCCCTAAGGCCCACTAACAGATATATATTGTATAATATAATATATAATACATACAATATAATATATATACATAAAATATATATATTTATATATATATACACACACACACACACCACACACACGCACGCACACAACACACATTCACACACTCATGCACACACGTGCATACTCACACACGCATGCACACACGTGCACACATTCACACATACTCACACACCCGCGCACACACCTCATGCACTCACACACGCACGCACCCAGCACCGAGGGCCCCACCGTCCGCTGGACGGTGGAGTGAAACATGCATTTGGTGGGCTCCACCGTCCGTGGACGGTATGGCATAAAACACATACATCCTTGGGTCCCAAGTGGGGCCCACCAGAATGGCTTATTTTCCATCCAATCCGTTCATAAGGTCTCACAGACCTGGAAGAAGAGGAAAAACAAATTTCAGTTTGATCCGGAACTTCCGTGGCCCATAAAAGGGTTTCAATGGTAGAGTTCAATCACCGCTGTTTGCTTGTGATGTGGGCCGCCTGAGATCTGGATCTGACTGATTTTTGGAGGGGACCCACCTCAGGGGGTGGTCCACCTCATGGACGGCGTGGATACAAAATATACATCATAGTGGGGCCCACATGAGGGGCCGTGGGGCCCTGCACGGACGCCCGTCCGCTGAAGCAAAAACGCAGCCACTTGCTGCTGCGTCAGTGGCAGCAGGCGCTGACATATATTTTTTTTAATTTTTTTTTTGAAACCCTTATTCCTAAGGTTTTTCACACGTGGGGTCCGCAATAAGGAAATCCGACCCTGCCATCGGATTCCATGGTCCATAGCCAATCCATCAAGCCCAATATCGGGCATTTTTCGGTGTACAGAAATGTCAAGGAAGTTTTAAACGGTGAAAATCGTCGTTTGCTATGCTATGGCCCGCCTGAGGGTCAGATTAACCTCATATCTTGGCTCAACGCCTAAAATGGTCTGGGAAAAATGGTGGACGGCTTGGATTGAATACATTCATCAAGGTGGGGCCTACATGAGCACCCACTTCCAAGGCTTGAAAATTCAAGCCAACATTTGTGTTTTCCTTCCCACGTCCAGCGTCCAGGGACGCTGGACGGCTGGACTGAACACATACATTCAAGGTGGGCCCGGTTTAGGTGGGCCACCACCTGGAGGATGGTGTGGGTCAGCACATATAAGGTAGGCCCCACTTATAAATGGCTTAGATAAAACCATGCCTCATGGTGGGGTCCATCCAAGTGGGCCACACAATCACACCAACATCACATGAAAGAAGAATAAAAGGAAAGAGAGGGAGAGAGAGAAAGAGAAAGTGGGACACACGTGGGATGGAGGGACCCCGATACTATGGGCCCTCCCTTGCATCTAGTCATACATCAAAAGATAATCATAGTGAGCCATTGACCGTATCTTAGGGTCCTAAGTGAGATCCATACCATTGATCGGTAGGCCTCACTTGGCCCATCTAAGAAAGCATGAAAACTACCCTATCAAAGCACCCACCGTCCGATCTTCTTGGTCCGTTGGAAAGCCGACCTCCTTGTGCTTCACTTTGATGGTGGGAGATGAGGATTCAAGGGCTAAGATGGAAGATTTTGGGATGGAAAGTGGGCCACACTACTCACTTCTCTTTTTCTCTCCTTAGAAAAATGTGGACGTGTGAGGCTTATGGGTTGCTTGGAATTGGTGTGAGAAAAGAGAAAGAGAGAGAGAGAGGGAGATAAGGAGAGGTGATGGGTGTGATGGGGAGTGATGTGAGGTGAGGGATGGGTGAAGTGAGAGGTGGTTTGACTTTGGTGAGAAAAAGCATGGGTTGCTTTACTTGTGGAGAAAGGTGATGTGTACTTGACATTGATTGATTGATGTGATTGATTTGATTGATTGGATTGATTTGACATGTTGTAGAGATTCTCTCGGGATCGTAAAAGCGCGGCGTTTCTTCGAAATATATGTCGGCTCACATCTTCTAGTCAGGGTATAGGATCAGTGCGTGAGTCGCGGCGTTAGAACCGCGGCGATGGTGCGGTCGCAATGATACAGGTCTCGGATTAAGTCGACATGAATTTAAGGAAAACGACATAAAGTCGTGCGCAACGTCGGTTATCAGCCGCGGATTGTCGGACTTCGACGGAAAGGATCGCTGTAGTCTTCGGAACAGTACGGACTAGGATACAGGTCTTACAGATTGTCATTGTATAGCTTACAATCTGTTTGCTTCTTACCCAACTCTTCCATGAAACCTTACATCCACACCATCTCCTTGCACGCTTCTGTAGCTGCAACATATTCTGCTTCCGTTGTACTAATAAATACTATCTTCTATAACTGAAAGACCCAACTGACTGCAGCACTACCTAGAGTAAAGATATAATATGTAGTGCATCTTCTGCTGTCGATATCTCCTGCCAAATCTGAATCTACATAGCCTTGTAGCTTGATTTCTGATCCACCATAGCACAACCCTATATCCACAATACCTACCAGGTATCTGAGGATCCACTTCACAACTTCTCAATGTTCCTTCCCGGGGTTGTTCATGAACCTGCTAATAACTCTCACTGCTTGAGCAATGTCTGGCCTCGTGCTCACCATAGCATACATGAACTCCCAATAGCTGACGCATATGGGACTTTAGCCATGTAGTCTCGTTCCTCCTACGTCTTTGCACCTTGCTCCTTAGACAGCTTGAAGTGGTTGGCCAATGGAGTGCTAACCAGCACCTCCCATATTGAATCGATCAAGTACCTTGGCTATATACTCTGCCTGTAACAAAACCAGTTTCTTGTTTTCCCTACCATGCTTTATCCTTATGCCTAGGATTTATTTTGCAGCTCCTAAATCCTTCATGGCAAATTCTCTAGACAGTCTTTTGAGTCTGAGTTGTCCTTCATGCTTGAACTGGCCACAAACATATCATCAATGTACAGAAGAAGATGATGTACGACATATCAAACTTCTTCAAATAGCAACGGTGGTCTGCATGACATCTCCTAAAACCGTTTCCCGACATGAAACTGTCGAACTTCTTGTACCACTGCCTCGAGGCCTGCTTCAGGCCATATAGACTCTTCTTCAATCTATACACCTTGTTCTCCTTTCCTACTGTCACGTATTCTGTCGGCTGATGCATATATATATATATATATATATATCTTCTTCAAGGTCCTCATAAAGAAAGGCTGTCTTAACATCTAGCTGCTGTAGATGCAATTCCTCTGTACCAACTATACTCAAGACCATACGAATCGTAGACATTTTCACTACCGGTGAAAATATTTCAGTGAAATCGATACCTGCCTTTTGTTGAAATACTTTCACAACCAATCTGGCCATGTACCGTTTCGAACATCGTGCTCCTCCTTCAGTCTGTAAACCCACTTGTTATGAAGAGTTTTCTTACCCTTGGGTAGAGTGACTAGCTCCCATGTACGATTAGACTCAAGAGAGTCCATCTCATCATCCATGGCCTGCTCCCACTTAACCCGTGTATCTGACTGTAATTCCTCTTCAAAACACTCTGGTTCACCATTATCTGTCAGCAGTAGATAATGTAAGGAGGGTGAGTATCAGACCGTGGGTCTCCTCTCCCGAGTAGACCTCCTTACAACCGGTGTCTGTGACTCTGCCTCATAATGCTCCTATGCATGATCATCCTGTAGCGCTGTAACACCCGTGTTCGGTAACTCCTCCAACTCTATGAATTCTTTCTCCTCGGCCTTATTTTCCTGCACACTGTCCTTGTGCATCACTTTTTCATTGAAGACTACATCTTTGCTTATGATTTTCCTATTTTTTGTATTCCAAAACCCGTAGCCAAAATCATGTTGCCCGTAGCCTATAAACGTGCACCTCTTGTACTTCGCATCTAGCTTGTTTTTGTGCTCTACATCAATGTAAACATATGAAGTGCAACCGAACACTTTGAGATGTGGAAGGTTCACTTCTTTCCCAGTCCACGTTTCTTCTTGTAGCCCACCATCCAATGGTGCTAAGAGACTTCTATTGATAAGATATGCGGTAGTATTCACAGCATCTGCCCAAAACATCTTGGGCAACTCTGCATGTAGCCTCATGCTCCTGGCGTGCTCAAGGATGGTCCTGTTAATGCTCTCGACCACACCGTTCTGCTGCGATGTCCCTGGAATCATTTTCTAATGTTTGATTCCATTTGCTGCACAATACTCCTCAAATTTCTTATCACAGTACTCTCCCCCATTATCAAATCTGAGACATTTTACTATTTTACCTGTCTCGTTTTCTACCATTACTTTCCACTTCTTAAATACATCAAATAAATCAGATTTATGCTTTAAGAAATAAACTCATAGTTTTCTAATGGCATCATCAATAAAGGAAACAAGATAACGTGAGCCACCAAGAGATGATACCTATGCCGGTCCCCACACATCAGTGTGTACAAGCTTCAACAGATGCGTCTTTGGAGCGCATCCTGTCTTCTTGAAACTTACCCTCTTCTGCTTGCCATACACGTAGTCCTCGCAAAATTTTAAGTCAATAGACTTCAGCCCTAGTAGCTTCCCTTTTGACAATAGCACTTTCATCCCCTTCTCACTCATATGTCCTAACCTCTAATGTCATAACTGCCCATTCACTCCAGTTGATGCGACTGCGAGTGAACTATACGATCCTGAAGTTACGTACAAAGTATTTTCCTTCTTGCCTTGAGATATCACCAAAGCACCTTTTGTGATCATCTAGGAATCACTAGTGAATGTGGTCACATATCCGGTATCGATCAACTGCTTCACTGAGATCAAATTCGATCCGTTTCAAACTTAGTACATGTCTAACATCCTTCAATTTTAAAGTCGTTCCATCTTTCTGATTTATATGAACGTCTCCCTTTCCAACAATACTGCATGGCTCATCATCACCCAAGTAGACTCTCCTGAAGTCACTTGACACATAATCACGCAGAACTTCCTTACACGAAGTGGCATGAAACGAAACACCCGATTCTATGACCCAAGACTCATTTCTCGCATCATGAGACAAGATCAACGCCTCTATGTCACTCTCTTCAAACAGATTCATTGAATCCTTCCCGCCTTGAGAGATTCTTTCTTGTTTCTTAAGCACCCTACAATCACATTTCATGTGCCCCTTCTTCCCGCAATGCGACACCCATCTTTGTCTTTCGGTCCCTTGGACTTCTTCCTCGACTTAGAACGTCTGTGTTTATTGTCTCCTCTGTTCAGCGATCTTCCTCTTCCTTCAATGTTTAGAGCATTCCCTGAATCCCCTAAAACTCTTGATGCCTTTCTTCTAAATTCTTCGCTAAGAATTAGACGGTCACATTATCAAATTTTAGCTTTGTCAACCCTGAAGAATTATTTACAACAATCACCAAACCATCCCAACTGTCTGGCAAACTGGACAAGATCAATAATGCCCTGACCTCGTCCTAAAAAATAATGCCAACAGATTCCAACTGGCTCGTGACTATATTGAACTCGTTTAGATGTTCAGCCACGCTCCCACCATCTGACATCTTCATGTTGAATAGTTGTTTCATGAGATGAACCTTGTTGGACGCTCAAGGTTTTTCATACATCGTCGCTAGGGTTCCATTAATTCTTTTGTAGTTTTCACCTTAGATATATTGAAGGTGACGCTCTTAGACAAAGAGAGTCAGATCGTTCCTAAAGCCTTCCGATCCAATAAAAACCATTCATCATCTATCATCTTCTCTGATTTCTTCTCTTTTCCTCTTAGAGGAATATAGAGGTCCTTCTAATACAGATAATCCTCCATCTGCATCTTCCAGAAGGCAAAGTTTGAACCATCAAACTTCTCAATTCTAGTCTTCCCTTATTCCGTCATCGCTCTCAATAGAACTAAACCAATAGCTTTGATACCAGTTATTGCGCAGCACGCCAACATGTAGTGAACTGAGATTCAACTTCCAGTCTCACCCACAAATGATAAACAAGAAGAAATATAAACTATAAGATGAATCAAAGCATTCCAAACAAACCACAAGACAATATATATGTGGAAAAACCTCAAACAATGGTAAAAAACCACGGGTGCAAACTTTCACTATGAAGAAAACAAGATTACAAGCAATATACTAACCTTTTCCCTTTAATGTATAGAGAAAACACTTTGCCTACACTTTAAAATAACTCCCATTGACTCATCTTAACCCTAGAATAGCCCTAAAGACCCCTATTTATAGTTTAGGCAACTTCCCTTTCAAACCTCTACGAGAACCGACTCAAAAATCCGCAGTTCGTGCAAAATCCTGAAACGAATCTGCGTAACCTCAACTGGTCGAACATGCTGCTCGACCAGTCAAGCAGACCCTCGACTGGTCAAGCAAGAGGCTCGACCGATAGAGCGAACCCTCGACCGATCGAGTAAGAGCCTCGACCGGTCGAGCACTGTGGACCCAAGAAATCATAGCTCGTTGGACTTTCAGTCGATCCAGCCCTCGACCGGGTCGAGTGAGCCCCTCAACCGGTCGACCATCCCACTCGATTGGTCGAGTGGAGCTGCCCAGATGTGACTCCACATCTCAACAGGCTTTTGGGTTTGGCTCTTTTCTTTATGGTTACGCATCGGTTGCTTCAATTTTATGCGAATGTTTTTCGACATAATTGCTATTATAGCCAAAGGTTGAGAAGCCTTTTAATTCAAGATTGATGTTGGCATTTGTGTTGCAATTGTGTTTTTGATGGTGGGAACAAATTCTACCAAACTCAAGGTGCTGAAATTCGACAGATCCAATTACTCGTTGTGGAAACCGAAAATAAACATGGTGTTGGTGAAGGGAAGATATGAAATTGTGATGAAAAAAAAAAAAAAGCCACACAAAGAGATGAATGATGAGATATTTGAAGAGAAAAATCAGTTAGTTATAGTAGATCTTTTTCTTGCATTGGATGATTCGATTTTGTTTAACATGTCTAATCAAGCTATTACTAAAGATTTGTGGGACAAATTATTAAACCTGTACGAAGAGAAATCATTGTAAAATGAGATTCTTCTGACGACAGTTGTACAATTTAAATATGAAAGAATAGTCTTCTTTATAAGAATACATGAATGAGTTTAATATACTGATTAACAAACTGACAATGGTCAATGTGAAAATTTATGACGATGAAAAGTTGCACTTTTGTTTTGGTCGATGCTAATTCATTAGATCATTTGATTAATAATACCATCCATGGTCTAAATCTCAATATAGAGTCAATCATGTCTACGTTGTTTGCCAAAGAGTCCTACAAAAAACACACAAGGGATCTTCTGGTAGTACTATATTGGCCAAAAGAATATCTATTGAGAAAGGTACTAATAGGAGAGATCAAACGAGATTCAGGTCAAAATGGGACAAAATGAAAAAGTGTTTGAATTATAGAAAGAATTATCACTTATGCAAATATTATAAACTCATAAAAGCGAGTCAAGAAAACTCTAATCCTAATTCGTTAGTGTTTAGGCCATATAAATAAGGACTAAAAGTACTTGATTAAAATTTACTTCTCGGTTTAAAATATATTAATTTATATTTTTATGAGAATTATATATTTAAAAAGCTCAATAAAACTCATTTACCTTCTTCCACTGCTAAAAGTAAGGATGTTTTAAATCTAATTCATTCTTACACTTGTAAGGCTCCTATTGAATTCTTATGAGGTTTAGAGTATTTTTTTTCTTTTATTAACAATTTTTCTAAAAATGTATGAATTACCTATTGAAAAAGAATAATGATACTTTTACTTGTTTTGTCAAGTTTGAAGCATTAGTTGAAAATTAGAAGAAAAAATTAAGTCATTAAAAAATTAATAATAAAAAAGAGCACCTCGAAAGAATTCAAGGATTTTTACAATAATCATGACATTGAAAAGTACTACACGGCCCATGGTACTCCACAACAGAACGAAATTGTTAAATATATAAACCATATGCTTATGGATCATACTAGGATCATTTTGAGTTTCACAAGGCTCGAAATGTCTTTTTAGGTGAAATCCATTAACACGCCTTATTACTTAATTAATTGTTCTCTTATGATTGCACTAGATTGCAAAATCTTTGAAGAGGTAAATTTGAAGAATTTGTTAATTAGAGCTCGTTTAAGAGTTTATATTTGGAATGAGTTAAAATCCAAATCACAATTACAATGGAAACGATATGAATTAGAATCCTCAATTGTGTTTGGTAGTTTATAATTGAAATGTATTCGAATCCAAAAATTATATTTGAATGCAAATAATTAGACTGCATTAAAACTCTTTAATATATTCACAGGAACCTGAAAATAATTAACTTAATCAGCTCTAATATCCCAAATTAGTGTACATCTTGTAATTGCATGGAATAGTTTACCACGACGCATGTGAAAGCTTGGCGAAGCTATAGAATTATGGCTAAGTCCTAGAGGGGGTGATTAGGACCAATTTAAAATTCTACAATTAACAACTAATTGCCTACTTAAATAATTTATAAATTTAAACAATTAAGGAAAAAAAAAAACACTAAGGCTTCCAGATAAAGTGAATCCAATCACATAGACTATAAAATTTATAACAATTAAGCAACTAGTCTACAAGAGATAGTGAGCTTGTGTGTGCTTACAACTTAAGTGCCTAGCATACAATCCAATTCAAGCATTCATATGATTTAACTAACAAAAAATATAAGCATGAATAGAATTATGTTTAAATGACAATCACAAACACAAGCATGTATGGTGGTTCGGTTTCCCTACTCCACTCACGGCGGATGCACTCTCTTCGAGTGTACTATTATTCACTATCTTAGGAGTTTTCAATAGGTTCACCCTAAACTCTTACAAGCATACACTCCCGCCAGAGGCCTACATAAGGATTTGCAAACGTACACTCCCACCAGAGGCCTATATAAGGACTTATCAAACGTACACTCCTATCGGAGGACGACACAAGGACTTACACATGTACTCACCCCTATTGGTGGCAATATGGTCCTACACAAGAACCTATGCGAGTTTGGGTCACAAACTCTATACTCAATCCTACACAAGGAAAGAGTATGAATGGACTCTACAATTGACACTTACTTGATGGATTATGGCACTTTTGTAGTGCATTCTTGAGATGTTTAATCGATGCTCTCCCATGCTTCAATTAGCTTCTCTTATGCTCCATCAATCTTTGATGCGGATGCTTCAACTTCTTCAATTGACTACCTTGCATACGATGCTCCAATGAGGCTACCAAGGTAATAGGAGAGGTTTGGTTGATCTCCTACAAGTAAATGCTTAATTGATTTCCAAATGGGGATTCACCTATATGGGCATTCTAGAGGTTTGAGAGACAATGAGTTTTTCTATTAGCTTGGTGTCTATCCTTTAAAGAATGTAAGGAAACAAGATCATCTTCATAAGGAGCTTGAAATGCTCATGAGAATAATTAAATACACGCGAGATGACTTAGATCCCTTTGGGTGAGAGCCTAGAAGTGTTGGTAAATATTGTGACACACTAAGACTTCTAACTCACTCAAAAATCATTACACAACAAAGATCTGATTGCAAAATATATAGGGAAAAAGCTCCAACGAATCTCTAACGGCTAGGCTCAATCAATCGACCGAAGGTCGTCAATCGATTGAGCTCCACTGAAATAGTCCAATGAACTCACTGGATGTATTTGGCGATGTTCGATCAATCGAGATCGATCAAGGAAGTGCTCAATCGATCGAACTCACTGAAGAGTTGGCTTGATTGTGCAGTTTGTTTTCCAGTAACTTGGGACCTCTATAGTCAATCTAAGCATGTTTTAAATAGGCTCCTAAGATTATGCGATGATCAAATGAAGGTTTACCAATTAAGATTAGGATCATGTAGAGGTTAGGTTATTTTGGTTCTAAAGTTAAGGTCACCAAGGCACCTTAATTTACCTGTTCTTCACTTCGTTGATGCTTCAAGTCTTCATGTATCTCCAGTCTTTCAACTTCCAATGGCTCAACCGACTCAATGACACAGAGATACACATTTTGACAAAACAGATGCACAAATAAATGCACTAACACATGTGATATTTGACAAAATGATTGTAATAAGCTCATTTAAATATACATTTTCGCCAAAAATGAGGGAATTTCAAACCTCAGGTGGGTTAGAAATGTAAGGATTACAAACAAGTAACTCATCAACTTTTTTAAACAGTCCATTTAAATGCTAACATTTGAATAGTTTAGATCATTCTATTAGTATGATTTTAGTGATACAACCAATAATTGGATCGTTTTAGGTTATCATCAACATGTCACATGTATAATAGATTATTAGCGTAGCAACACCTTTATTACTCATGTGACTTTCCTGTCTTTAAAAGTGGAGCCAAAAAAGGCATTTCACACCAATTACATTTAAATCACAGCAAAGCAAAGTGATTTTAAAACATGAAAAGTAACTTTTTACTTACCATCGATTTCATTTACCTCCGATTACACATCACGAAATGCACCAAAAAGATGCATTTATGCCCAATTACCTCCAAATGCACCCAAACACACGGTGTCAAACGATACTTTATTCGTTCCTTCACACTTTTGGTGGACACTTGTATGTGCATTCTCAAAGAACAAAGGACTAAACTAGATAAGATGTTCAAAATGCATATTTTTCTTAACTATATAGATGGAATAAAAATGTACAAATTGTGGGACCCTATTGCCGACAAATTGGTGATTAGCCGAGATATCATTTTAATGAAGATAACATTTCAAACAATAATTATTCGATTTGTTTGATTTGTTTTATAACTTTATATATGTAGATTAGCTTTTGATAAATGATAATTAATAACTCGTTTGAACATGCTTATACTTGAAAACATGAATCATTTGTTAGGATTTTTTTAATATTTTTTTACTTTTTTCTTGCCATTTATCATATTTTTTCTATTTTTAAATTAAAAAATAGAAGTACCGTGTAGTTTATGCTATGCACTACATAGGGCTGAACGCTACGCAACACGTTACTGCTATTTAAAACACTACTACACACTATGTAGCTTATGCCTCACGCTTCAAAGGGGTGAATGCGATGCTACAGGCTATTCACTATTTGAAACACTGGTTACACGAGGCAGTTGGTGATTTTTTTTAGCCGTCTATTTCTTTTGTTTATATGTGGCCCAGTAGATGAGGGGACCATATTACTTTTTGTCCCCTGAGAACCTACATGGTGGGCTCACCTGCTGAGTGGCCTGGATCCGGGAGCGCCTGTGGCAGAGAGTGCAATAGCAAGGGCAATTAACCAGTATCGTTTGGTGTAATATTCGCCAGTTACAATATTTTACTTATAACTATCCATTTGATGGCCATAAATTGGATGACTAGGATTGCTTGATATGTGTGATTTTCTAACTATGTTCTATCCACATGTCCTGTGGTTTGGATGGGCGGGATAGCCTTACATGTGGGCCAGACTCATTCATCCTTGCCAGTGGAAGCTTGTTCCACAGTGTGGGCCACATGCATATTGGTAAAGCTCAATCTATGTATTGCATTGCAATTTTCAAGTTTCTTCTCTAAAAAACCCCTCCCAATTACATTTCAAATTCTCAATCCTACTTATCATTTTTGTTGCTCCTCTACCAGGGAATGGAGACAAGGTTGTTTAGCTTGGTGGAAAACCCTTGGGAAAAGAAAATTGAATTCCCCTAATGTGATAGTTTCTTCTGTTTGGAAAACAATAAAAGAATGGGAAATAGATTCCTTTTTTCTAGGTTTTCCTAAAAAAGAGAAACCATGGGACCTATTTGGATAAGTGGAATTGAAAAGGAAAACTTTCAGATTTGTGGAATTCAGAAAGTATATTTGAAAAGGAAAACCTCATATTCAAGGAAATCCATGAATAATGAAATTCGTGGAAAAGAATCCTAAAGTAACTTTCATGAAAAAGTGAAAATCTATGAAAGGTCATTAGTCAAAAAGTGAGAAATGTCTCTCTTAAAACATGGTAAACAAGATTATTAGGTTTTTGAAAGGAAAGTAAAAGTATCCTTTTCAAGGAAAATTATGGAAGAAAAAAAAAATTACTTTCTACAAGTTACTTTATTAGTGCAATTGGTAGACAATGCCACATCCGTAGAAGACTTTTTTCTCTTCAGGATTTACTTTTTGTATTCTACCAATCTAAGCATGCCCTAGAAGGACCTATTATACGTAGATGTCACACTTCTGAGTGACTGTTGACCATTTAATATTTTCATGAAAACCAACACCTCAAGCCATCCATAGTTTTCTACTTCCCAAGGATTTTGTAGGGTTTTTTTTTTTTCCCCCATATCCATGCTTTCGATTCTCCTTAGTCAGGCACAAGCAGGTCAGACGAGAATTATAAATATCTTACTATTACAAACATGATGTTTGGATTGCAGTTGATATTTTAGTACTAGGCTTTGCGAATTTGGTGGCTGATGGGATATCAATGGGCTTTGGGGACTTCTTGTCAAGTGACACTGAGAGGGACATGGCCTCACAAGAGAGGGCGGCAACAGAGCGGGAAGTCATGAAAGATGCCCGACCACAGCAAATGGAGGTGCTAGAAACGTACAAAGCACTCGGAATGGATCCTGAGGATGTTAGAACTGTAAGTTAGCTCATTTTCTTGCTTCCTGTTTCATATTCCTTACTAGGTTTTCATTTCCATTTTGTCACTAAACAAAGAACCCGGCAATAAAGAATCAAACTAGTTAACGATGCTAGTGTAATGATTCCAACAGCTTGATCTTTGAACTGGTTTGCAAACATTACCAATACAATCCTAACAGTTTGATCCATTGGTTGGGAACATTCGATGAGTTTGTTTATGGCCCACGGCCCATCCAGGTCGTGGCCCCTTGGGTGGACAGTATTCATATAGGCATGCACCAACTGCTAATAGAGATGGTTTCATTTTCAAACATCCTGTGAATAGCTTGACTTTGTGATGTGTGAATGAAGGTCGTGAGCATCTTTTCAAAATACAAAGACATAATGATCCATGAGAAGATGGCGTTGCAGAAAGGAATGCTACCGCCCAACCAAATGGATAAGCCATGGAAGAGTGGCGTCACCACCTTCGCGGCCTTTCTCTTCTTCGGGAGCATCCCTCTCCTCTCATTCATCATCCTCATCCCCTTCACACACAGTAAGACTGTCAAATTCACAGGTGCTTGTGTGCTGTCCACCATGGCCCTCACCCTCTTGGGGCTGGCAAAGGCCAAGATTGCTGGACAGAACTACGTGCTCTCTGTAATAGTCACCCTCTCCAATGGGGCTGTTGCTGCCACCTCAGCTTACTTCATAGGGTGGGCACTAAGGAATGTAGCTGGTATCCAGGACCGAAACTAAACACCCAGTGGGAAGTTCTCTTGGCTTTTTAAGTAGGCTTCTAAGGTGGATTTTGTTGTATCGTTCCCCACACCTTGTCCATGACACAGAACTCTATGGAATCTTATTTATTTTCTTTGCTTAAGCTCATGTCGTTTACCACAATTTACCACATTTGCGTTGCCACATTTTAGTCTGTACAAACAAGAACAGGTTTACATGTTGGGGTGGGGAAACCATAGCTCACACTGATCGGACTATTATAGCCTGGGTAAAATTCAAAAATGCCAGAAGTCAGAATTCAACGGGTAATTTCAGACACTTACTTCATCAGATCAGTGTGATTTTTTCGCCATGCTCTACCATTATCCCCACTATTTGGACGGTTTGGATTGACGTGCTTGTATGACATCTTGGGTGCAGATTGTACAATGTCTAACCATTCCAATCATATGATTCCATCAACCACAGAGTACTCTGACCCAAATGAATTTTTCAAAAAGAGCCCATAAAAAAGCATTTCAAGATCATTGCAAGAGTAAAAATTAAGAGTTTAATAAACAAAGGGACACATGCCTCACCAGAGTGGCCAACATGATCGCATGAATTTGATACAATCCACCATCTGTGCATTGGAAAATGAACGCCACTACTGGACCTTCTTGGTGAGGGTTGAAGTCCTAAACTCGGCATCTTCTTTGATGAAGCTCCACCAGAGATAGGTAAGGGGTATGGTGGTGGCATGCCATAAAGCATGGGCATCAATATATCCTTCATAAGGAGGGAAATCATACACCTCCAGAAGCATGCCAAGTCCACCTCCCAAGACAACTACCCATAGCTTGAAGCCTGAAGGGTGACGAGTTAGACCAGCCCAGAATGCCCACAAGAGAAGCTGAGCAATGCCCATGACAACACACACTTTCATGTTCAAACCTGCCAATTGCGCAAGTAGCACATTAGTACAACATGTCCCTAAAATATGAATGCATATGGACCATCACCACCTCAATGTAGCATGCTAATGGCTCGTCTTTGCTGTAATGGAATGGATAAAAAGTGCCCCTCCAAAATAAGGAACTATATGATCCTCCACCTGCTAAGAGTATTCTCCAGCCCTTAGTTTCTCACAGTTCAGTGATCTAGATCACTGTTTCAATCAGGCCCCCCCTGTGGATGGAGTGTGCCTAAAAAATCTCCCAAGTTGAAAGGTCTTGGCCATCCAATAATGGGCCCTTTTTTCACCATTTCTCTTCTGTATCTGTTTGCAGCCATGCCAATGGAAGGGTCATGACTGTCCCACGAGAGATTATTGATGCATGGCCCATCCACAGTAGATCCAATGGATCAATGAGATCAATGATGTGAAACATCAACACATGAGCCCAATACCAATATAATTCCTCTTTGGCAATTACTAATAGTAAGCATAGAACTGCTTCCTGAGTGGTGTTAGTCAAAGGGGCTCATAGACCCAGCCCGGGAATCTTCTGACACTGATGGCTTACAAGAAGTACACCCCCGGAAGATTCATAGTCTGCTGTTAGAGCATGTCTAAAAAATTATTTAAGTTACAGGTGGGAGATGAGGACTCACCATAGTCAAGCTGGTAGCAGTTGAGATATAAGATATGCGTCGTCACAAATGCTATAAGCGGGGCAGCAACCATGACTCTGGCAGCTTCATCCCTCACATTGAAAGTTCGCAGTATCGCCACAATAAGAGTATAGCCGAGCAAAGCCACAGCTGATGAATAATCTAACTTCTCTGTTAAATCAACATCTCTGTAGAGCATTCAGTAAGATATCACCATCTTGAAAGAACAGGAAGAAACGATTCCTAATCAACACCTACCAACATGCAGCATGCAATCTTTGGGCTAAAGATGAGATCCTCAATGATATTCTAGAGAAACTGCTTGTTAACGGTATTGATAGTATATGGAGTCAAATATTAGAGAAAATCGATTGTAGACTCACCGACTGTGGAAAACAGCACTCCAAAACCAGGAATTCATTGATAGAAGCCCATAGATATGCCACAAGCCAGTGTATTCATAGTACGTCTTCCTGGTCTGAGGTCTTAGAGGCAACTTATAATACAAAAGGACAAAAAAGGACAGCCACCCATGGAATTGCATTGCAAGGTTTAGCACAGAGAGTGCAACAGAAACAGGTTCCTGCATACACAGTACCATTACTACAATTGCACATCAGGTAAATGGAATTTGATTTTAAAACTACAGATATGTAAGTCTCTCCGCACTGCTGATCTCACTTGTACACCTGCCTACAGGCATGTGGAAGATCCAACAGATAGGCCCCATGTAGAAGCCTTGGCCACAAGTTGGCACAGTTCAACACCAAGCAGGCCAGGAATTTGTAAAACATCAACCATGAGCCTTTTTCTGAACCATCCATTTTTTGTACATGTAGAGGCACCTGATGAGTGGCCCAGCCTGGGGTGCACAGAAATGCCCAACAGAACAGTTCGGTCTCACATAGGTGCACGTGAGCCTGCAGATACCTATGCAGTAGGAAGTGCAGGTAAGAATAGCAAATCTATGCAAGTTGACGTGGATTTTCAACCAAAGATCTAATTGTAAAAAGGGTAACTAAGAACCAATATTCAAAGATTCTCAACACCAACCTGATGAAGAACTCTAAGTCTGTATAAAAATTGCATGAGTCGAGCACAGACTCAATAGAGTTTACGAAAACCAATGGTACGAGTTGGTAATTGCAGCCTAGAAAATATGAAAACCAGATGTAGGAGTTGGTAATTGCAGCCTAGCCAATCTGAGAATACTCAATGGAGAGCTCAAGTCAATTAGTGAGTTTCCAGATATTGGTCAAATCATCGTCACGTCATCTTCACCACTACCACCACCATCATGCCAACTATCCAGGTCACTTTCATGATTGCTTGGCAAAAGTTTTCAAATTGTGATCAAGCACTCCAAGGGTAGAAACATCCAACCATCAAAATTAAAGATTTGGACCACTTCTGAGGGTCCATGTTGATGGGATGGAAGATCATCGGTCCTGATGTGCATTTTGGACCAGATCAATGGTCATTTTAGTTTTTATAGTTCTCAATTCCTTTAGTAGGTTCATCACTTTTTTGGCAGGCCACTTTTCAGATATCAAAGTGTCAGAATTATATGAAATTGGTCCATATCATTGGTCGCTTTAAAATCTCCCCCCTGCCCTTCCAATAATAACAAAAAAGAAAAGAAAAAGAGAAAAGAATGAATGAATGAAAATTAAAGCCTATATTGTGAGCTTCCAAACGAGCCCCAGACCATGACAGAATGCCTAAATGTTAGTGATGGGATTCAGCAATATTTTGTTCTTCTTTTGAACAATAAAATAGAGGATTAGGGTTAGAAACGATGAATGATTAGGGTTTCTTTTGCTTTAAGAAAGAGTATACAAACACATACTCTTTTATGAATAGTTTGCAATGGTCATATGTAAAAAAGTTCAATTTTTTTATTTTTTTCCAGAGAAGCATGTATTGCTCTCTCCTTTGTCAATGGGTTTCTCATCCTGTTGCATCAGTTGCAGGGATTTTCACGTGATATATGGGGGGAGATCTTATCTCTTTTTGGGGTCCTCTGGTCAATGCTACAATCTATGAGAGAGATTATGGAAGCTTGGGATGGAGGCAAAAAAGGTGGTGAAAGAATTTTGGAGGTTTGGTAGATGGTTATCGTGGCAGTCGTGTGAACTGAGCAAAAATAATCTGACCTTTTGATGAGGACATTACATCACGCAAGCCATTACGTACATATTAGAGGAGGCAAACCCCAATCTCCCTATGGCTAGGTGAGTACCTGTTCGGGTCTAGAAGAGGAGCTGAAGACCCCACATAGCATGTACAAGCATCATCGAAGACCTGCATTGGGAAGATGCTTGTGGGTTGCATGGAGGATGAGCTTGGATGAGTTTTGGACGACTTTTGACCGTTGGATGGCATGATCAGACCATGGGATGTTGCTTCATTTTCATGGCCCGCCTTGATCATGGACGTCGTCGGGACCGATCGGGAACTTAGGATGGTTTAGATTATTTTATGCTTTAGTACTTTTGCTAGTTAGTTGATTTATGAGATTATATTTTTAATTTTTCTTTTAGTATGGAGTATATTGAAATAAGTGTTCAGTAGAGGGTAAAAAGCAAACCATGTTTTGCTTAAGCTGCGTTTTTATAAAAATTCAACTATGGAACTATATAAGGCCTTGGATGTCTACCCCTAGGGCCAATGATGCTTTGAATGAAATTTGAGATTTATCTCTTGATGTTCTTATGAATTGAGTCTTTTTAATGGTGTGAAGTCATCCCTTTGATGTGAATCCAAAAGGAAGCTACCTTGGAGTGAATCCAAGACTATCCCTTATCTTCTCTCTCAAATGTATCTTCTCAACTTCCATCTCTTTTCTTTCTTTTTTTCTTTTTTTTACTTTCAGAACTCCCAAATCCTAGCATCCAAAACCACAAATCCATCAACCCAAACCTTTCTAACCTCAAAACCCACCCAACTACGTGTGGATTCATCCATCCATACAACCGTACGGTCAGCCGTACAACCGCATGTGTGTGGCCCATCTAGCATATGGTTTTATTCCCTTTTGCCTTTTCTCATCCCATCAATGTTTCCTCACAAAACCATAACCTTAACTCATAGTTTCTCCTCCTTTTTATAAAATCCCATTTTCTTCCATAAACCCTAACCCCTCTCAAACCCAAAATTCCATCAATTCCCTTTTGATGTAAGTGATTACCCTTGATTGATAGCCTATTTCTATGTTAATTTGGGGGTTTCTTAATCTCATTGGGACCGATTGCTTTAGTATGTTAATAGTTCTTATTATCAGCATGTATTAGCCTAGGATCTAACATATTATCTACTTGTTTACTGTTTTGGATTGATATGAGATTGATGAAATTTATGATTTATTGCTCATATAATATGGAAATTTGATTTTATCATCACCTTAGGATAGAAAACTTCATCCTACATCACCTTTTTCTCAACAAGAGTCATCCTAATTTTGTCTTAGGGTCAAATGCGGATATCTAATTGGGGGAATGTATTTTAAGTCGGGGATGTGTTTTAAGAATTTATAAAAGGGTTTTGTTGGGCTTTTCGTCTTTGTATTCGGTATAACGCCTTGTCGTCATCTTTATCAAGTTAATAAAATCTCATGGTATCCTTCAAAAATAAAAGATTTTCACATGCATCGTGTTTCCATCTTGTATCTTCAATTGAGGAGTTAATCTTCATACAAAACGACACATAATTATTAGATTGATTGCAGTTAGCTTTGATCTTCAATCCTAGTTGTGTCAATGCATCTCAACATGCATGACTAGATCTCTATGCTCAAGCATGAGGGTCTCCACTGTGCAAGAAGTGGACCATAGCCTACTAACAATGAGGGCCAGCTTGGATAGTGGGAAAAGAAAAGAAAAGAAAATTGTAAATGATTATTCAATGATAACGTTTCCAGATTTCCATAAGCATTATTGAAACATGGATTTCATTTTTGGTAGTCTTGTTTGGATGGCAAGTGGAAATTTCATAAAGCTCCAATAATGATAAGCCCATATCTTATGTATGAGAATTTGAGTATGATGTTTGGCCAATGATTGCTATTTGAAATCCATGTTTCCTTTGCCATCCAAACATAGTGAAACATCCATCATGGAAAGATGCATCCATTCTCTTTTCCTTTCTTTTCTTTTCCCACTATCCCAAAAGACCCTAAATGAGTACATACACGAAGCATCTGCCAAACCATACAGAAATATGCAATACACATTTCATTACTTGTCTAAAATTAGAGGAGCCACCATTCCTCGAAGGATTGAAGGCTATTGTGGGATCACCACAGCCAACAAAATTCAAATAGTTGACTTAAAAAAGGAATATGGTGATGATGAATATGTGTGTTATGTAAAGGAGAAATGAGGAAATGGTGGATCATCTCCCTTTCTAACGTTGTCGCGGGCCAGTCTGCTGGTCCAATTTTGGGGTGTGGTAGGCATATTTGGAAGATGCTCCCCTATGCTATTGTCTAGCGGGTCTAATGGATTTGGAGAGACAGGAATGCAAGAATAGTTGAAGACAAGTCTGCATCTTTGGCTTCCTTTATTTTGTCCATTGTGCGAATAGCTGAGTTAGTTGCTCCATTCATAATAGGGGTTGAATCATATCGAATCGCATTGTATCATAAATCATAAGATTATTGTAATACCATGTTAAAGGATTCTCATCTTTCCTTCTTATTTTTATCTTTCAAAAAGTTTTCCTTAAAAAACATACGAGGATCGTTTAATAATTTATGCTCTTGTCACCTTTCATGAATGTAGAATCACATTGGAAAAGCAGCATTTGATTATGGAGATCAACAAAAAAAGATATTTTGAGTTCTAACCATCATTCCACAACACACGTATAAGTCAACATCATCATAACCATCTATAAAAACATTCCGATACGTCATTACATCAATTGGTGCTTCGATTAGTTAAGAAATAAAAAATCATTTAAGAAAAAAAAAAACTCTATAATTTAACATTGAAGAGAACATATATATCGTTTAATCTCTTATAAAGAACAAAATTAAATACTTTACCTTTTCTAAATGATTTTTTAAAAAGATTTTTTTCTAAATGATTCTTAAAGCCCCCGCCAATTTAAAAACATAAAATGAAAGCCAAGTGAAGTTTAAAATAGAAGAAAACAAGTATAACTTGAATCATAAATCGGGATTTGAATCATAAATTGTCGAATTCAAATCATAAAATCATGGGATTCATATAAATAGGGATTCCAAGGTGGGATTCATATCGTTTTGCTTAAGATTCAACTCAAATCGTAAATCGCAATCATAGGATTTTGACAACATTGCTCCTAATACATCTGATTGGTCAACCAACATGGGATTGAGCTGAGGGTTGGGTTGACGACTGATGGGCATCGTCGAGGAGATTGGGTAGGAATTGGTGGGGCTGAGGGAGGTGGATGAACGGGCTCTTGTCTAGTTGGTCGGGTAGCCTGGAACCTAAAAGATGGAGCGCTTTCCTCACTTTGATATTGATAGGGGAAATCTTCAGCATAGGAATGCTCGGCGCAGTTGGGTTGGGCAAATGAGAATGAAGGGCCCCGGGTGGTGGAGGTGGAAATGCAGCCGCAGTAGGTTGCGAGACGGGTGGGACTGGTGGGGGTTGTAGGACTACTGGTGGTGTGCTAGGGTGGGCTCCTGGCATTCCCTATATTCTCAAAGAACTCTGGTGTCTCTCTGAGAAGGGACAGGGAGGCAGTGGTTTTTGTGGAATTTGGCCTCTGGTGGGTGCTGGCCATGGTGTGTCATAACAGCCATTATAGGGCTGTAAAGGCCGTTACATTAAGGTAACGGTGGCAACCGTTTACATGTTACAGGGTCATAACAGCTGTAACGGAAAAATAACCAGTAAGGGCTTTTACAATCACCCGTAACAGCCCATTGCGTCCCTTGTAAAGGCCCATTACAAGGCCGACATAGGTTTTTCAGGTTTTTTATGAGAGAGCGGGAGAGAGAGAGAGAGAGAGAGAGTAAGACCGTTATTAGGCCCGTAACGGCCATTGCAACCCGTATTGTAAAGGTAACGGTGGTGGCCATTACGGAAACCATTACCGTTATGGAATACCTTGGGGTTGGCTATCTTTTTTATTTTTGGTTTTTTGTGTGGATGTTTTTTTGTTTCCCTATTTTTGGTGTTGTGAAGTTACGATAATAGGATGACCTTCCAGTGTTGGTTCTATTGCCTTTGCTTAGAAATCATCTCCTCAAAAAATATGCATTCATAAAACATAGGCAGGAAAGCCACAAAGGAGCCCATATCATTGTCTATAAAATCATCCAAGTGCACACAAAAAATGACACGTGTCTCATAGGCTGCACAATATCCAACATATATACAATTAAAACCTAAAACTAATGCATTCCTCTCATGCAAAAAGCGTAAGCTTGACCAAAAGTTCAACTTGCTGAAGAAACACTATTATCAATGAGCTGAAAGCAGTAATGTGACCCCACGATGACTAGAAGATCTAGACGAAAAGGCAACAGCATTAGTAATTCACCCTTAGATCAAGGACCAAAGATATTATCAAATATATGCATATCACTAAGGTTTAATTAGGATACCTAAGGACTCACGGATTACAAGCGCCACCATTCCTTATCACTACTTGTCATTCTTTAGCTGGGTGGCAACGGTTGCATCTAATTCTCTATGAGTTGGTTTCGTTACTAAGATTTTAAGAAAAGTATCCAGTAATATGATTGGCGAAAGAAGGATCCATGAAGTTGACACCAAAAAGCTAGGCATATGCGGATGATGATGATGATGATGATGATGATGAACCTTCCATAAATATAATTTAAAAATGTCAAACCTGAATGCCAAAGACACGCTTGAAGGGCCATTTTCCGTGATACTTAACAGGCCCATGGCCAAGTTTTTCTCTTTCTTTTTCTCTTTCTAGCATGCAATGATAGCGGCAGTCACTCCTGCAGTCCCATTGCTTCCACTGCAGGTAAAGGGGTTCCTGCATGTACCATGGACTGTTGCCAACAACACCGTTGGATGAAAATCTACAGTGTTGAAAACAGATACCTCCGACGCATCCACTCTGTTCACATTGTTCTACACATGTCCTGGCATCTCAAGAAATGTCACATTAAAGAACAGAAAACAAGGAACGGTATCTCATTTTCATATCACACATATTCAGATTACATTTTTGAACTTGATGACAATTAATCAAATTTCAGGTTTAGACAGCCAACTAAATGAACTTTCATTCTGTAGTCCATATTTTGTGGTCATTGGCTGAATAAAAGATCATAGAAGAAGAAATATAAAGCACAAATAAATTAATGGACAATAGATTTAGCACCTTTATGGAATGGATTAACAGCCATTAACAAAGTTTTCAATTGGAAGGGGAAAGAAGCAAAAAGATGGTTGACTTCTCTTATGAGGGGAATGTCTCATTATAGAATATAGCTGTTTATTTGTGTGCCTTTGTGTAAGTAGACTATTTGTTGACAAAAAACAACACTTAGCGAGATCATGTAGAATATCAAAATTCGGCCATCTTATCCAACATGCTGGAACAGCATTTGGTCCTTGTCCAACTTAGATAACATGAAAATTTCAGATATGGTGGACAGAGAAAGTAAATGCAAAAAAGGAAGGTGTCTTGTGAAACCACCCCAATCCCCATCATATGTATATGGTGAACGAAGACTCGAAGTTGTCCACTAGTCAGCCCGTCTCTCATTTCAAAATTCCATTTACACGCCGCTAATCAGATAATGCCAGTCAGCATGACTTTTGAATGGAACCCATCTGTGGGGCCCAATGAGTGCACAGTTCCAATCACTGGACACACAATACATGATAGTGGAGATTCAAGGCAGTGGAAATTGGGCAGGACAAAATTTGCAATGTCCTCACAAGACACAATTAGGATTTGTGGGTGGAGAATAGGGGACAGTTAGGTTTTGCTATGATGATCAAAGAAAGGAAAAAGAAGAAAAAAGAAGAAGCGGGGGGGGGGGGACGGATATAGTGGAGAAAGTAGAAGATTAAGGGGAAAAATCCTTGATGCCAGATCAAACTTTCTCTAATACACACTTTGAAGCAATCGGAAGTACCAAATTGCAACAATGGTTGTGTATGGGATGGACCTCCCTACTAGTGTGAAATTAATGATCTTCGACTCCCCTTTTTAGTCTAACTAATGCATGACAATTAACCACTTGCTCTAAAAGCTCAAATTGATAGAGCATGGCAAATTAATCCCTTTATCTCATAGCCCAGGCCCCAAATCCATGGGTTCCGCCTCACACGAGTCACCTGCCTCACACGGCCCCCAAATCCATGGGTTATGTGGGCCACTCACCCCGAGTGTGCCCCTGCATCCCACAGGCCAACCCACTCGAGCCCGGTGTGAAAATGCCCCTGCATTACTAACCCTCCTGCTTATCTTGATTCCTTTTCGTTTTTGCTTGTAATTTGTCATGAGGAATTCTCTTCATCCCTATATATATATATATATATATATATATATATATATATATATATATATATATATATATATATATATATATATATATATATATATATATAAAAGATCTTGAACTCCTTTCTTGTCTTCTACCAAAGAGCCATAAAGTATAAATGCTATATAAAAAATAAAAATAAACAAAAATGTTACTCCTAGTGGCATAATGAGTCACACATTCAACTAAAGAGCCCTATATAGGCTTTCACAAAACATAATCCTAATGAAGGGTGAGAAGACCAACATATCCCCCTCTTATGGTTAATTAACAAGGAAGCTTAAGTAGGGATAATTTGGTCATTCCCCATTATTTAAATCAAATTATAATAAAAAACTAAAAATAACTCTTGAAGGATGAAATTAGAAATGAATGCATTTGAGGAAATTCAGGAGTGGCACCAATAGGTTAAAAATGAGGGAAAGCAGGAGTCGATGGTATGGTCATGTGCAAGGGAGACCAAGAACTACACAGGTTTTTTTTTTTTGGGTTAGCTTGTTAGTACACACCCATGTCAGTACACACACTCCATGTTAGCCACCCCCACTAGGGATCGATACCAAGAACTACACAAGTTAGGAGTGTGTTTGTATAAGTTGAAGGCTCTAAAAGGGCAAGGGGAAGGCCCAAAAAGACGAGGGTGGAGGTAGTAACTAGTAAGTAAAGTCTTGATGACCTATGGTCTAACTGAAGTTATGACCCTTGATAGAGTGGAATGGTGGAAAAGGGTTCATGTAGACCCCAATTAGTTGGGATAAGGCTTAGATGATGATGATGGTAATGAAAACAACTCCTGATACTCCACACCAAGGTATTCCATAACAATACCAGTGACCATAACAACTAACGATGTTACTATTACAATAAAATTCATAATGGCCATAACAGATTTTACTTCCACTTTCAGCCCCGTAACAGACCATTATGGGGCCATTACGGGCATTACGAAACCGTTACAAGGCCATTACGGGTCTTTTTTTCTACAACGGCCATTACGACCATTATGACCCCGTAACATGCAATTGTTACCATTACGTGAACCATTTTGGAATACCTTGCTCTACACATGTGATCATGGCCCACAAATGTGATCATGTGGAGCCCAGCTTTGACCTCTTTCAGTACGGATGAGGACATCCGACCATTCAGAGTGTACCAGAGGAGGAGATCAATCCAGCCTTCACTTTGGCTTGATGACTTGTACATGGGCCCAAGTGGGCCACACTGAGGCTTTGAAGACCCCACATACATGATTGGGCATCTTCGAAGATCCTACACTAGAAAGATGCATGTGGGCTTCTTAATTGACCGTTGGATCGCGAGGATACAACGACCAAACCGTTGGATCGTGTGGATCCTTTGATTGAACGATTGGATCATTGTGATCCTTGATCACTTTGATCATGAGCATTTGGAATATCATATTTTATATTTTTTTGTTGATTATTCATAGCTTAGGATTAGTAGATTTATGTTTTATTGCATTAAAGGACATTTTAAATATTATGGGTTTTTTTTTAAGAAATCTTTCCTGAGAGCATTTTTTTTGTATAAAAATAAAAAAATAAAAATAAAAAAGAGACTTTTCTGAGACTATAAAGGGAGGGACATCCAGCCCTAGCCATAAGAAATTGAATCAAAACTCTCTTTTGCTTAGAAGAAAGCATCCCTCTCATGTGAAGTGACTTTCTCTTGTGAAAAGAGATGATTTTGGTGTGATTCCAAGTGTGATATACCCATTAATCTCCTTATTCTCCATCATTCTCTACAAATCAAGGTACTTTCTTCTACTTCTCTCTTCTCCATTTCTCTCAATCCCTCTCTCGTCTCTCTACTTCTTCCTTTTTCCTTTTATTGTTACAAAAACCCATTCCCATTACACACAAACCACCAAAACCTAGCCCCATACCCAAACAGTACGACCGTTTACGGTCACCTCTCTCTCTCTCTCTCTCTCTCTCTCTCTCTCTCTCTCTCTCTCTCTCTCTCTCTCTCTCTCCCTTTTGTTCCTTGCTCTTTTCCCTTTGAATCCCTAACCTAAATCCCCAAATCCCCAAACCTTATTTCCCCAAATCTGAAAACCTAAACCTATTTCCCAAATTTCCTAACCCTAGGATTGCACCAAATCTGCCCGTTGAATTATAACTTTGCCTATGCTAATGTGGGAGCTCCAATCTCTCATTGGGCCTTAAATTTTCATGCGTATATGATTCATGCTTGTGTGGGACTTGTGCTTTGTATATAAATCTGAATTTATTGCTTCTTTGATGCTCTTTTAAGCATAGTTGGATAGCATATTATCATATTTGAATTACTTGACCAATCTCCGCATCCAAGTAGTTAAATCACACGTCCTGCATAAAATTTATAGAGCTTAGGATTTTGGCACAGGTATACATAGGGTAGCATGTTCATCACATCTAGGGTCTTGTTAGTGCATTCATTGCGTATAGAGTCTAGGGTAACATATTGTGGTGTCTAGGTTAGCCATTTTTCCTTTGTCATAACATAGTACTTAAGAGTCTTAAGTTTTGGGCCCTTTAGTTTGTCCCTTGTCTATGTTTACCCGTTCTAGGCGAGGTTTTGGTCTTCACCCTACCACCACAAGCCAAGAACAGATTCTCGAAATTCTTAATGCCATATCTAGATGACCAAAGGCCCTTGAGGCTCAACGTAAAACCACCAACAATCATATAACTCAATTGGAGACTTCCCTACAAGCAAACCCCGACAATGGGGAAGATGGTCAATCCCAAGTGGGAGGTGCAGAGGAAGCTCATGTTGGAGGACGTGGAAGAGGTTGTGGCCGAGGTGTTGGCCATAATGGGGTGCATACCCAGTCACCCTGTGGAGAGTATCTAGACCACCACTATCCTGATGATCATGTGATGAAAAGTGTCACGATCGAGGCCCCCTAGCTTTGATGGTCATCTGGGCCCAAAGGCTTTCCTCGATTGACTTGCGGACATGGACTACTACTTTGAGTAGTATGAGATGTTTGATCGTCGTCATGTGAGGTTTGTCAAGATGAAGTTGGTGGGTCAGGTAAAATTGTTTTGAACCAATCTTGAGAGCAAGTTAGAAAGGTCTAGACAAAACCCTATCGTAAATTGAATCGAGATTAAGGAAACGCTGAAGGAAAAATATCTTCCTCTTTCATATTGCCAAAAATTAGTGGATCATTGGTAATCCCTTCGCCAGGGCCTGTGAAGGATTACATTACCAAATTTGAAGAGTACATGATGAGATGTAATGTCGAGGAGGACCAATGGTGACTTTTTCGCATTTTAGGATGGGCCTCTGATCCAATAGTTAGCGCGAGCTGCTCTCTCGCAATGTTGGCACCCTTGAGCATGCTTATCAGTTGGTGCAAGAACTTGAGCAGTAGTTAAGACCACAATTTGGGAGACGGCTTGACTCTCATGAGTCCAATGTTAAGACTACTCCCCAGGGAGCTAAGTCTAACTTTGGGAGTCAACCCAAACGCTTTGCTGGCACTCAAAATAACCCAAAGGACTTCAAATGTAAAAGAGTCGTCAATGCCAGCTCGCAAGGAGGCGAACCCAGGCGGTGCTACAACTGCCAAGGATATATCAATTTCGCTTACGAGGGTCTGTGACCTAAGGCCCTCGTAATTGAAGAGCATGAGGAAGATGAAGATGGCCAGGGTGACTGTAAAGAAGAAGAATATCACCCTGTAATTGGTGCTAGTGATGAAGAAGAAGAGATCGTACCACTTGCAGTTGTCAGGTACACCTTAGCTTAGACTAAGGGAATTGATGATTGGCGCAGGAATACCATTTTGTATACTTACGCCAAGTGTGGTGAGAAAAACTGCAAAGTGATCGTCAATAGTGGCAATTGTACAAATGCAGTCACCAAGAGCACCAACTCTCGTTTGGGCCTAAAACCTAGTCCTCACCTTCAGCTAGAGTTATACACGAGCTGAGCCGAACCGAGTTTGACCCAAGTTTGGTTTGGCTTGTTTATGTGACATTCCTTGTTCGAGCTTTACACAAGCCGAGCTTCAAGCCTGTCCCTACTGTTTTGAGCTTGGTTTGGTTTGGTCCAAATATGTAAGCCGAGCCAAATTGAGCCAAGTTCGAACAAGGGTTACTATAATTGTATGCATTGCATCAACAAGGATACAAATGGATGCAAGACTAAGTTTTTACTTTGTGATACAAGATCATGCTTCTCTTTGGGTTTATTATATTAACCATGTGGATCAACCAAGACCTTAGTGAATTCCATATGGTGCCTTTGGGATGACATGCATCCAAGGCATTGGTACTATTCAAGGTATGTGGAGGTGAAGCATGCCTAATGATTAAGAAGCCAATAATTCTTTTGTAAGGTTTTTTTTTTTTTAGAGATAACTGTAAGGTTTTTGTAAGCTAAAATGAACTAAACTGTGAATTTTGAAATTTTAGCAACTGTAAACTCTTAAAACAATTCTAGCAGGAACTGATATAACCTTTTTTCTCCATAACAATAATCATTGTCCAGACCATTTAAATAGTTGGCAAATGCTCCTCTTCAATGCTATCATAGATTAAAGGCAACCCATGGTATTCATTTCCAAGATGTAACCCCACAACCAAGAAAATTAGCAACAGGCCACATCAGCTTTCATCGAAATGATAATTAATCATCAAAGATGGGTAACAAGCTACATAACAAACCACTATAACAAAGCTATGGACATTCTCATGCCAACATATCATTGTATCTATCCATGAAGGAATGGCCATTACATGGTAGAGATAGTAGAATCAGAGAATAAGTACTCGTGACAATCCCACATACAAGAAATGGTATGTCAGCCAACTTCTATCATAACTCAACCTAACCACAGCCCAGCCAGTATAGCATGAGTTGAAATGATCCGCGGGGGGGGGGACTGCAACGAAAAAGAGAAATCTTTTTTTTAAGATAACGAAGATTTTATTATTTAAAATAAAATTAAAAATTAAAAAAACAAACAACAAGAAACAAGAAAACAGAGGCACTGAGAGGGCAGCCCAATTACATCCCAAGAGAGAGATTACAGTGTTGGGAAACTACACAAGAGAAATAGATTACATAAGCGCTTTTGTATACCATGCCGTAATGCGTTATGGTTCCCACCATTACCGTTACATAATAGCCGATACATAACTGTTTTTTAATACCTTGCCTATAATACATAACGCCTGGTAGAGAGAAGGTAGATTGAGCTTGTCCATCTGGTAGCCCTTACAGTAAGTAGACTGGTGTTCAATCAAAAAACCAACCAGCCAATCCTAGCCATTTGATGATTCTGATCAGTGCACCACAATTAGATTGTACAAGACAGAGGTGGTGGTTTTGGGCGGGGGGGGATCTGTGGGTTGTAGTGGGGAAGAAATTACAGCAGGGCTGCTTGGTGTGGTTTCTGAACTGTGGATCATCAAGATATGGCTCACTGGATGGACAGTCCCAATCCACCATCCCTGGACCACTTGTACAGTGAGGAGGTTGGCTGGCCGTATGGGAGTTCCTACAAAACAGGGGTATATTATCTCTCCAAACGAGGCATAGACTTTACAAGAAGCTTGACGATTTTCAATCTATCTTTGCATCCAGCTGAATATAAACAGAGTTTTGCCAGGCATTTATGCGAGGTCAAAGATTGTCTTATTAGATCTTCAATTCGTATCCGGCCGAACATAGAGTTTGTCTATGCATGGCCAAAGATTGTGGCTTTAGATCTTCAATTTGAATCGGTCAATCTATGCACTTTGATTAGTTGTAGTTGAATTCACTTGTCCCTTTAACAATGCAAATCCACCATTGATTGAAAACATCGAAACAATAAAAATAAATATGCCATGAAGGGGGGGGGGGGGGTAACGAATGAATACCACAAAAGTGCCTGACTAGGGAAAACCTCACCTAGTCGTGCGATGAATGGTCGGTTACCGACTGGAATGGCAGTTTGGGGATAAAGGAAGTCGAGAAAGGGCCCCACATCCGGAGTTGACCAATCATCATTCAATTAGGTGAAGGTCTCCTAGGCGGGGACGGCTTGGATTAGCAATCCTCAGCATACAATTATATCAGAAACAATCTAGTCAATACGAATCGAACTACAGTAATTAAAAAGCATCATTAAAACAGGGGGGAAACCCTAATTGGAAAGAAAAAAAAAGTTACAGATTAATAGAGCCTACTTGTAATGCGGATCGGCGTCACCGGCGCTGGCATAGAGAACTACAAAGAGACCCGCGAATGCCGCGAGAAAAACAGCCAAACGCTCCATTTTCCGATCGGCCATCTAATTAGAAACTTAAAAAAACAAAGAAGAAACTCTCTCCACCTAACAAAGAGATAGAAGAGATCTCTCTGACCATATCAGCAGCAGATCTCAGTAAAAAATCCATTAAATAACCGTATTCTAATACTCTGTCCCATCGTATAAAAACAATCTATCCCAGCTGTGGTTGTATCTCTTGATCGAAGACTGGATATTCAGAGAGAGTGAGAGAGAGAGATTTCTGAAAACCTAAAGAAGATGATATTGAGAAAATGGGCTTTTTGGAGATTCGGAGCTTCGACGGGACTTGGATTTAGGGAGGACGATGCGTGGGGTTCTCAGGGCATTTCTCTGGCTAGCCAAGTACGGTTTGACACGTGGCAAGTGTCCCATATGGGATTAGGATTTATACGAATCTCGACCCGAGGCTCTTGTACACGGGTTTTCAGCATGTGCAAGTGAGGCCGATGGTTTATGGTAATCAATGCCGTTGATCTGCTATACCGCAGCTTTGATGGAGTTTTGATGGCCTCGATTAGTCACTCACCAGCTGCCGATTCGGTAGTGACCCCTACAATACCGAAATCTCGGTACTGGTCGGATGCAAATTTCTGATAAGGCTTTTTACTTTTTCTTTTTTTATTCTTTTTTATTTTTTTTTGTGGCGAGAAACGCGCTACAACCGCCACACAAGCATGGAAACAGTGTGAGCCAAGATTTTCTAGAAAGCCTTGGAAGAATTTCTTTAGCGGGAAACTTAAGTGGCCCCACTGTCATTTTTGTAAGAAATCCAACCGGTTCATCCGTTTTTCAAGCTCATTTTAAAATAAGGGCATTTTTCGCCGGGCGAATCCCATGGGATTAGGAGGGATGGGATGGATTTTAAGGTAATGATGGTGATGTCAGTGGATTGGTTTAATATCCATGGGATTGCTATATCTCGGAACAAGCTCAATGGTCTGTTTGGCACGCCCGGTATATCCCGTGATTTTACCTTTCAATCCATCCAACTAAGGGATGGGATGAATTTAAAGGTAATGATGGTGATGTAGTGGATTGTTTTAAGATCCATGGGATTGCTTACATCCCGTACAAGTTCACTAGGTCTGTTTGGCTCGTAACGCATATCCCGGGATACTGCGATCCCATCCCTCCTAATACCATGCGATCGGTCTAGCCAAACAGGCCCTAAGGGCCCGTTTGGACGGGTGGATTAGAAGGGATTGACTGGTATTAAGGTGGATGGCATGGATTTCTAGGTAATGATGGTGTTGTCAGTGGATTGTCTTGAGATGCATGGGATTGTTATATCCCTGTATTGCTATACCCAGTCCGTTTGGCACGCCCAGCCAATCCGGGGATTCAACCTTCCCATCCCTTCCAATCCCACCAACCAAACATGTCTCAGGCAAATTTCAACGGATTAGGGTGGATTGGATGGGATTTAAACATAATGATGGTGTTGTCAGTGGATTGTCTGAAGATCCATGGGATTGCAATCAGATCACCGACTGTGTTTGGCAAGCCCGGCCATTCCCGGGATTTAACTTCCAATCCCTTCCATTACCATCCAATCCCTTCCAATACGACCGGCCAAACGGGCCCTAAGAGATCATACTTAAGTGGACCACACACAAGAGGAAAAAATGAAGAAAGAAATCCCTACCATTAAAACTCTCTCTGGCTCTACCTTGATGTTTATTTGACATCCAAACCAGTTATGATGTCATTCCCACTGGGATAAACTAAATCTTTTGTGGCGTATAAATGTTTCAACAGTGGTTCTTCAATCCCTATCATTTCCTTTTGCCTACCCCACTTGAGTCATCGATCCATCTCAAAAAAAATTTTGTCACATGTTTTGAAATGAGCTCGCCTAACGTGCGAATGGGATTGATTTCTCAAAATATTATGGAGGGACCCATCTAAATTCCCCTACACAGGTACTTTCAAAAACCGCTTACGCAGGAAATCCATGTGTTTATCATGGGACCATTAATTTGTTTTAGCTCTTTTAAAATTATGACCTAAAAAATGAGACCGATCCAATCCTCAAGTGGATTGGACCACACCACAAAAAATAATGGTGATGGAATAATCACTATTAACGAAATTTTGTGAGTGTTCCACTTGAAATTAAGATCTAATATATTTTTGGATTAGTGCTCTAAAATGATCTGGCACGCTGAATCCACAGCATGGATAAAACACATACGGCATGTTGGGCCACAACAAAATCCAGTCCCGCTTCATCAAGGGACACGACTTAGTGTGCATGAAATCCGTACCGTTCATCACTAGCATCCATTTGTTTACCTTGATCCAGAAAATAAGGCACGTGAGTTATACCATAGAATTATAGCTAAAAAATCTAAATATTCGTGATGGTCCAACCTAAGTTTTGGAATAGTGTTAACCTTTTATTATTTCAGATTGTGATGAAGCACATTAAAAATTAATGGATTGTGTTGCGGGTAAAAATGGTCTAACCACCCAAAGGCTCCTAAACAATCATCCCGGATCGTTTTAGGGAGAGGATAGACTTTACACTCCCGAGCCTAGTCCTCAGTACCGTGTATTTCCGAGTTTCGACCAAGCTTATTTGTCCGAGCTTCGACCAAGCTTATCTGTATACCTCCAAGAGTTGTTCAGATGTATACGATCAAAAGATGACCAGAAGACTGATCGGCTCGGCGAGATCAAAGGGACGGTCTATCAAGAACGGTAAGTATTACAGAGGAGATGGGTCCACCCCCTATGATCGAAGCCTAGATAGATCGAGGAACATGAAGAGTCGACCAGTGACGATCAGTGTGGAAACTCATTCTAAGTCGATCATGGAGATCTGCCCGACCAATCGATGGCTTGGCTCAGCTCGACTTCAGCCTGAGTGATCGAAGGTTCAGCTCAGGTCGGTCTCGACCACCCGTTGCATGATTCTAGGGCAAACTACGTCAACACTTATCACTTACATGAATCTTGCGCAACGGTTGAGAAATCTACACAAAGATTGTGCTTAAGATCGCAAACCATCTCCAATTATAAATAAGGGGCTCATCTATATAAAAAAGGTACACAGAATCTTTTACCCAAAACCCATCAATACTACAAGACCCAAATTCCTAGCCTAACTTTAGCACCGGAGGGTCCCCTGCTCTAGCCAGGGTCTCTTTTATCTTCTTTCTGTGCAGGTACTCGAAGGTCTAACAAGGGCGGACCAGATTTTTACATCAAAGATTGAATGGTATAGAAATGAATTTATCCAACACAAAACTAATAATGGCACCATTCCAACTTTTCCCTAAGGTGTGGCCTACCTAAGATTTGGATGGTCATGGTTTTCGTGTTACAAGAAGAAGATGAGGCACTGTACGTGATGGATGGGTGGATCTGATGAAAGTTCCACTTACATGGTCTGCAGTGCGCGAAGTACTCCCACCAGTCCAATCGTCCAAATGTCAACTTCCAATCTGATGGATGGCCCAGATCTTCAAATGATGCGATGTCTGCCCCTGCTTTTTAACATGCGCTCCGCCCATCCTTCACATGAGGTTCCTTGATTGAATCACGACCCATTGAGTAAACATCAAATAAATCCTAAAATCTCAATAGGCAGCCAACAAAAGGACTCGCCTCACGATAAAAAATTGGGCCCACATGCGAGAGTGGAATAGGTGCAACCGTGTCCTCCAGCCCTGCGCTCGCCTAAGATGATGCTGCCCTTACTATGGGTGCCGCCTCGATGTATGTATTGTATATCCACTGTGTCATCTTGGCTCAGCCGCACCACTTCGGGTGCTAGCCATCCAAGAAGCGAGCCGTGACCGGTTGGAGCAGTAGCGAGCTGTGTCATAAACTCCACAACACCCTATCTAGAATAACATATGGGCCATGATAACACTAAAGAGACTGTTGTCTATTTTCCTCCTTTCCAAGGCAATGAACATCTCAAAGTGCACAAGGGAGTGAGAGACTCCCCCCATAAAGTAGGGGAGTGAGAGCTTGGAGAGTTCGGGAGACAGGGGAGCCATCATGTGATATTTATCAACAGGTCGGATAGCCTTAAGAGGTGTTTAACTGTGGAGTGTTCAATCACCATTGTTTCCTTAGATTATGGTCCATCTAAGATTTGGATCTACTAAAATGACATGGAAAAATGGATTGAAATTGTGGGTATGGAATACATGCATCAATGTCTACGGCAAAGCTCGCACCATCTTGGTGATAGAATTTGACAAAGACTGAATTTTTATTAAGAGTAATTATTCCTTTATACAGAGAATACAATGCTAAAAATAGCAAAACCCAAGAATAAAATATACATCCAGATATCCTAAATATCCTAAATATAGTCTAAATATACAGTCGGATATCCTAAATATATTCGAACCATATATACACTATGATAGATATTATTCTTGCCTTGTTGGCCTTGATGGTAGGCTCTGATTTTGTCTTTCTTTGGCTAGTGTATATATGGTTCGAATATATTTAGGATATCTGACTATATATTTAGAATATATTTAGTATATTTGGCTGTATATTTCATTCTTGGGTTTTGCTATTTTTAACATTGTATTCTCTGTATAAATGAATAATTACTCTTAATAAAAATTCAATCTTTGTCAAATTTTATCACAAAATTAGAGCCTACCATCAAAGCAAGAATAATATCTATCACTAACACTTGGGTGAGGCTAAGGCCGGCTGCACCTAATCCACTACCCCACGTGCACACTACAACAAAACAAACTGTGATTGTGGGATTTTTTGGTGCATCAAGGCCCATCCAACGAATGGTGGGGACCTCCAAAGCATGGGCTACAAACTGAACGTTACATTCTCTCCGTCCAACATGGCACGATGTGGTCCTTCGATGGGCGTGAATCCGACGTGTCCCGGTAGTTGGCACAAAAGACATTCGGCAACTCTACCTAAGTGGGTCATACACGTACCCATTGTTCGCTTCTTAACTGTCCATTTTTGGGGCATTTGTGGCCCACCTACTGCCACTTCCCTAGGACAACCTCACGTGCTCTATGTGATAAATGGGTTGTGCCGGTGCTAGGACTTGATTAATTGTAGCCCGCAGCACCAATGTGGTGTTGTGTGCTGTTGGAAAGCTCTGTGGGCCCACCATGACCTATGTGTTTTGTTCAGGTTGCTGTTCATTTTTCCATATCATTTTATAATATGATTCTGAAAATGAGACAGATCCAAAACTCAAGTATACCACACCATGAGAAAGACTAGTGATTGAACGCCTACCATTTAAAGCATCCTAGAGCCCACTGTAATGTTTCTCTATCATCTAATGTTTGAATAAAGGAAAAAACGTTGTGGAAAATATTTTTATTAAAAAGTATCTTTAAATAAAAAATATATAAATACACATAAAATGTTTGTTAAAATTTGATTTTTTGGTGTTGTAGGAATGGTACCATATAAAAAAGAAGAGAAGAAAATCTTAGATTTATAAGGTGTTGAGTACCCTACTATTTGCTCGATGAATTCCTGTCATACCAAGACTTATATGTTAACACACAGCCATGGTTTCAGTCTTGGTCTTAGGGCGTGGGCATGTGAGGCAGCGTGGTTGTATAAGTGTTAGTGGTGCACTTTACACTTCGTACACGTGTATCATATCGCAGATGGGTCGCTCCCTTCCGACTTTACACAAATTGGTGCGACGGTGGTTATAGGTCAGGTGACTGGAGTGTTGTGGGTCAGAGGTCTAAGAGAGACTTGTCTGTCTTATATAGGGGCTTGTAACTGCTTATGCAGTAATAAACTAGACTATGTAGAAACTGCTGCATGTGGCTAGCCCATGCCAACAATAAAAAACGGCTATTCATTGAGTCTAAATGACTAGCATGCAATTGGTTTTTCCCATGCAAAATGGTCAGAAATTGCTAGATAACTGCCAGTTTCTCACCAACACTTAAAAACGGTCTTTTAAAGTTATAACCTTGGACCACAACGTTTAGCCTATATAAACAAAGCTCAGGTGGTTCATTGGTCGACCATCACCAACCACTCTCTCATACGAATTAACTAGTAACAACTTAGTGTTCTCTAATCAGCCAGCAAGGTTCAATATGAACCTTAGCCATTTGTTAATAAGTCCTCAAGAAGCATATTAGTATACTTGTCTAAGCTAGTAATTTCTTTTCTGACTTTCTTTCTAATTTGAGATTTTTTTTTCTTTAAGGTTTTTTTATCTTCCAACAAAGTATGTACACATAGTACCATTAGTGGTTTCTTCGTATTTACTAAACATAGAACCACATACAGGCTGGCATATTTTAAAAGTTATTTGATTGCAACCTATCAACAATCTCAATTATTTTGAGATTAAGACTAATTGTACTCTAAGGATAGCGTGATCAGAAGTACTTTAACTTGTCCTTAATATTTTTATTTCTTTTATTATTTAACAAAAATTATAAATATATAATTTAAGAATATCAAGTTTATAACAAAAAATACAAATGAAAACTTAATTCAAAACTTCCATAGCCTTTAATAACGTTTTAATAACAGGTATTCAATGACAACTGCTTTCTATGCTGTGGTTCACCTAAAATCCCATATGCCCTTTTTGGCTGAGGCCCTGAAAAGAGCTAGAAAATTGATGGACAGTGTGGATAAAATCATATGTATCGTGGCAGTGCCTAAGAGCTCTTCGAGTAACACATAATACCAATGTAGGTGCTGCGTGCTACACTAGGCTATCCAAGTCACCGGCGTGACGAGAAACGTTAACGGCACCGTTGAAATCCAGAAGTGCGATAGCCTCGCACGTGGAAGTAAAACCCACGTGTGTGTGGAATTAAACGCGTGTAAGATGGGACCGCTCCTCATCCCATTCTCAGATTCCAAGACATGCAATGAAGAAGCGGATTTCGCATTGGCTAACTAAGCACGCTACGCAAACTCTGTGGGGCCACATTGATCATATCTTTTATCCATCCATTTTATTAGATAATTTTAATTTTAGTATATAAGCATAAAACCGAAGTATTTCCAAAGCTCAATTGGACCACACTACATGAAATACCGTGAATTGAATGTCCACCGTTGAAAATTTTTTGGGAACCATAGAAGTTATGGATCAAGCTGGTATTTATGTTTTCCATTTATCAATGCCATTTGATGTTATGAACAGGTTAGATGACAAATAAGCATCACATTAGGCCTTAGGAACATTTCAACGGTGGAAATCATTATTTCCACTGTTTCCTGTGGTGTGGTCCACTTGATATCTGTATATGCTTTATTTTCAGGTTAATACCTTAAAATGATTTGGAAAAACGAATGGACAACCTGAATAAGACGCACACATCCGTGGTACCCTCAGAGAGTTTATTCAGTACGCAATCTGCTTCCACGTTAAAGCCAGGCAAGTGCAATCGTTACGTGGCACACTTATATGATGAATCTGAACCACTGGCTTGTTTCGTACAGGTGTGGCCCATTTGATAGCCCCTATAACTAGGGGTGTACGTGAACCGAGCTAGCTCAGTTAGCTCGCTCGACTCAACTCGAAAAAGCTCGATTCAACTCAGTTTGAAGCTGAGTTCAACCCGAGTTGAGCTGATTTTTTGAGCTCGAAAATGAGTTCGAGCAGGCCCAGCTTGACTCGACTCGGATCGAATCTAGCTTGAATCGAACCAGTTGGGTGACTCAATTACTTTACCATTGATGTTGCTCACCAACTGTTTGATAAAATGACTCAATGAAATATGACTGTTTTGCGCGTTCTCTTGATCTGTTTGAGGAGCAATGATGATCACATCTAAGAGTTATGAACCGTTTATGTGCTGTTGTTGTTTGACAGTAGTAGGAAGGTTGGAAGATTTTGAATAGAGCTGATGGAGTTGGTGGAAATAAGGGCAAGTTTTGGAATGTTGGGATCTTTTCTTTGCAGAGTCTTTGGTTTCTCTGAAGTATTTGTTGATGTTCTCCCATTTTTTCTTTTATCTTTTTGCATTTCTTCAATAAAATATCTATAAAGCCATTGCCCCTGTTTATAAAGTAGTGAGATTTTAAAGCTGCAATTCAAGTGTTTGTGGAAATACCTTAATGGCAAACTCAGCTTAATCTTGGCTTAAACTCAGCTTGAGTTAGCCTGAGCTACTGGCCGAACCGAGTCAAGTTGGCCAATCAAGCTCTAGAACTTGGCATTCGATCTAAGGTCAGCCAGTGTTCAAGCTAAGCCCAGTCCAGCTGAGGCTAGCTCGACTCGATGTACGCCCCTATAACAGACTTTTGGGATTATTATATGATGAACGGCACATGCAAAACACATGTTTGCCTACTTTCATGCTCGAGATACGACTGCATTTCGACGTGCAATAAAGGAAAGCCAACCACATACGGCCTGTCGCCTAGTAACGTAACACGTGTCACATTGTAGAATATCTGAGATCACTTATCCTCGTAAACAGGCAGATCTACTCATTAGGGCCCACATATGCTCTTTGAGCCATACCATTGACCGTCCATTTACTTCAACGGTGACCGGTCTTTCTTTTGCACGGCTGATCCTGATAGTGAGGCCCATCGTTTGGATGGCTTGGATGTGCTACCCAACACGCCACGTGGCAGATCAGATGTGATTGCGAGTAGCATTGTAATTATACTCGCAGAGACTTAGCGGGGCTTGGAGGGAGACGCATGATAGGAGACAAAATAACGAGATGCTAGGCTCAGATGCCCTTTATCCTATCCGCATGTCTCCGTAAAAAGGCGAGTCGCATTATTGTTTGTTTTTTGGTTTTATAAGATTGGATGTCACTTCAAGGCTTCAAGCGTGATGTTTTATGATTCTCCACCCAAAACCATGGGAGCCTGCAGTTCCCAATCTTCATTCATTTCATGGGAAATGATAAGATGCAAATGCCTTTATCATATATTATACACCCTCTCTTGCACATTACATGTTGCTGGAGCAATGGTGGATCAGGACCGTTCAGTTAGTGTCCCTGACTTGGATTGTCCTGTAGCTCATAAATTATATAATTTTGATTAGCCTACTCACCCCCATTGGTAGATTTAATTAAAAACAAGAATAGATACTTGTTGATATTCAAATAGTTCAAGTACAAAGAGTGGCCGGATGGGTCTGTAGGCACCAGGCACTTGTTGACATTTACTTCTTGATAGCAAAAAGGTGCAAGGGGCGGTTTGGATGGGAAGAGGATTGGCTGGTGTACCTCACACTAGCTATATAGCTGCTATATTGCCGTCAGCAAGTTTTGTGGGTGTGATCGTGAGGTACGTGTTATATTCAAACCGTCCATCCATTTGACAAGCTCATCTTAAAGCTTAAGACGAAAAATAAGAATGAAAAATAAAACAGATCTAACTATAAAGTGGACCAGTGAAAAAAGCAGTGGGGATTGAATGTCTACCATTGAAACCCTTTTTGTCTACCATTGAAACCCTTTTTGGGGTCACAGAAGTTTTGGATAAATATGGAAAAAAAAAAAAAAAAATTTCCTCTTCATTCAGGTCTTTGTGACCTAATGAACAGATTGGATGGAAACTAAACGTTATAGTGGGCCCTACGAGGTTTTTAATGGTGAAAATTATTATCTCCACAGCTATTTGTGGTGTGGTCTATATGATCTTTGGATATGATTCATTTTTTGGATAATGCTCTAAAATGATCTCTAAAAATAGATGAACGGTGTAGATATAATAAATACATTACTGTGGGGCCCATGTAACTTTGATCTCCTTTGAACCATTCGTACAACTCAGAGCTCAAGGTGCGTCAGTGCTCGTCTTCTCATGACACGTACCTACAGCAGGAGGTACACCAGCCAATCTGCTTCCGTTTGGATGGGAGTAGATGAAATTAAATGGGGGAGTAAATGGAGGCAAATGACGCTTAGAGAGAGAATGCGGAAGCAAAAGACGTGAAATGCCTGTTTTTAAGCTCCCTTAGGAGAGTTGCACCTAGGGTTGTTCACGAGTCGAGCTAGGTTGAAAAACTTGCTCGACTCGGCTCGAGTCAACTCGGATTGACTCGGCTTGAATGGCCAATTGGGCAAAGTCAAGCTAATTATTTGAAGCTCGAGTTGAGTTCTAGCTGAGTTCGACCACGGGCCATTTCAACTCGACTCGAACTCGAACTCGACTCGACTCGACTCGAAGCTCAAACTCGAGCTCAACTTGGCTCGATTAATAAATATATTAAATATTATATATATATATATATTAATATAAGTTTTAAGTAATAAAAAAAACAAACAAATGAACAAACCCTAAAGTTTTTACCTGACTGCACGCACCCCCTTTCCCTTTCCTTTTCCCTTTCTTCTCTTTCTCTACCCGCTGCCAGCCGCACGCTCGCCTGGACCACCACCACCAGTTTTCATTTCAGCTCCACAATAGTATGATTTTAATCTCTTGAGATCTACTTCTTGGGTGAGAAACCTAAGAAATTCGAGATGGATTCTTCTCAGATTTGTTAGAGCTTCAAGGAAATCCAATGATCTGATTGGCTAGAGCTCTTTACTTGAATTTCTGATCTGTGTTCTGCTCTGTTTCTTTTTTAGTACTTGAATTTTTGCTGGTCGAAGAAGATCAAGAATAGATTGGTTCTTACAGGTTTCCTTATCCGATTCGAAGCTTTATTTAGTTCTTTCATCGGGTTTTGCTTTGATTCTCCTAATATTTTTGAATTTTTTATCAATGGAGGAGGATCAAGAACAGAATCCATTACTCTCTCACCCAACAAGCTCGAGCTCGACTCGAGGTAAACTCGACTCGACTCGAACCACTAGGTCGACTCAACAGCTTTAGCAAACAAGCCAAGCTTCAATGTTGAGCTCGAGGTCGAGCTCGAGTACAACATGGACAAGCCAAGCCGAGCTTGGCCCACCTCAACTCGACTCGACTCAATGCCCACCTCTAGTTGCACCGTAAACAAAGGTGCCGCTGAGCACATGTTTACCATACATATGTTGCACACGATACTTTGAAACAAATCAATTATTAGCCATGTCACTAAATTCACAACAATAGAATGATCTAAATCATTCAAAGGTTAGTCAAATAAATGTACGATTAAAACATGTTGGTAAGTTGCTTATTTGTAATTCTTACAGTTAGTAGCCGGCCTAAAGCTTGTAAACCTCATTTTTTTAATTAAAATATATATTTTAATGGACTTGTTATATCACGTATGTATACCGATTTAGGATATTAAAGCTGATTTGGAATATCACATAGGTTCACGTGAATATATTAAAAAATTCCAATGCACTCTCATTCCCTCCATTTACTCTCATGGAAACGTAATATTTAGATTTTAAATACATCTAGTTTACTCTCATCCAAACATAATTGACTAAGCCATTTACTCTTAATTTATTTACCTCAAATGAGCCCCAAGTACACACGCACACAATATATATATATATATATATATATATATATATATGGAAAAAGGTACTATGCGCTCGAGCTGATGGGAACGTCCCACGAGGTCGAGCTATGTGGGCCCCGCCATGATGTGTTTCGAACATCTACCCCATCAGTCAGATGTACCATTCCATCGTGGGCCTAGGTCTCAAAAATCAAGACAATCCGTGACTTGTGTGGGCCACACCACATACAGAAGTGGAGCGGGGTCGTGCACCATTAAAACATTCATGGGACTTTTTTGGGCCCACTGAGATGTGGTTTGCAAATCTAGCCCATCCATTATGTGTGTCCCACTTGGATGAGGGTTTAGACCAAGTTTCAGCAGCATTCAAAACTCATGTGGGCCCCACCAAGTGCTTTTATATGTTTTTGGCATGTCTTCACATGATTTTAGATGGTATGGCCCACCTGAGTTCCGTATACGGCTGATTTTTGGGATATCCCATAATTTAAAGGGGACCCATCAAATGCACGGTGTTGATGGTCAACACACATCACGGTGGGGCCCACACAACTCGACCTCATGGGAGCTTATCGTGAGCTCGAGCGCATAGTAACTAAACCCTATATATATATATATATATATATATATATATATATATATATATATATATATATATATATATATTGTGTGTGTGTGTGTATTATGTGTTGATGCTTGAATTGGTCGACCCTTTTTCGCGTCCTGTGAGCCTCTCGAACACCTGCAAAGGAGTAAAGAGTAATAAGACACCGAAGATGTCGATTATGGTCGGGGACCCTTCGATGCCTAAGTCAGGCTTATGAGCTCACAATGGGTGTAGTCAAATAAAGATAGATATGCATACCTTTTCTTCATGACAGGGAGTGTATTTATAAGCTTTTTAGGTTGTTTGTGTATCTGGATAGATTTGTTAGATATGCTAAAGGGACCCGTATTGTAGTGTGAATCTGTTCTCATTTCTCCGATTATCCCTTAATTAGTGTGATCCTTAGCTGAGATCTTGTTAGCTAGGCAGTCTCGCCCATATACGGTGCGGGATTCTCTTTGGATATTTCTATTCTAAGGTCGAGGTCGGTACCCAAGGTTAAGGTCGATATCCGAAGTCGAGTTCGGTACCTGAAATCGAAGTTGATATCTGAGGTCGAAGTCGGTACCTGAGGTCAAGTTAGGGGCCAAAGTGATAACTGAGGCTGAGGTAGAAAGTAGCCAACACTGAAGGTCGGTGTGATTTTATGACCCTCACGCAATATATAAAGTCGTTGAGTCTCGCTGCTCAGCTCATCTGTCTTATACATCTGTTTAGCTCCATTTTACCTATAACAAGTTCTTTAACTCAACTCATCTCTTCCAGCTTTGTTCAGGGGGTTTATTTTAATGGTCACTTTGCCACGTGTCTCGTCTATTCAGTTTAATTTTACCTATATATATATATGTGGAAAAAAGGTACTATGCGCTCGACCTCACGAGTCCGTCCCATGAGGTCGAGCTGTGTGGGCCCCACTGTGATGCGTTTTGAATATCTACCCCATCAGTTAGATGCACCATTCCATTGCGCGCCTAGGTCTCAAAAATCAAGTCAATCCGTGACTTGTGTGGGCCACACCACATACAGAAGTGGGGAGGGGCTGTGCACCATTAAAACATTCATAACCATTTTTAAGGGCCCACCGAGATGTGATTTGCAAATCCAGCCCATCCATTATGTGTGTCCCACTTGAATGAGGGTTCAGACCAAGTTTCAGGTGCATGCAAAACTCAGGTGGGCCCCACCAAGTGCTTTTATATGTTTTAACGGTGTCTTCACATAATTTTAGATGGTATGGCCACACGAGTTCCATATACGGCTGATTTTTGGGATATCCCATAATTTAAAGGGGACCCATCAAATGCACGGTGTTAACGGTCAACACGCATCACGGTGGGGCCCACACAACTCGACCTCACGGGAGCTTATCGTGAGCTCGACGCATAGTACCTAAGCCCTATATATATATATATATATATATATATATATATATATATATATATATATATATATGGGCAGGCCGAGTTGAAAGCTAGCTTGGACTGAGCTTGAATTTTTTTTGATCAATAAAATAGCTTGACTTGGCTTGAACCCAATTTCGCGCGGAATTGAGTCGAGCTTTTTTGAACCAAGCCAAGCGAGCTAACAAAGCTAAGTAAGTTTGTGTCTAGCTCTACTTGCACTGTGGATTGATCATGCTCCACATGTGCGCGCATCTATATCACTAATATATGTAATGCTACTATTAATGGCCAATTTTACCCACACAAACTTTTGGGCATCCAATAGACACTCAAGGGCCTTAACACCATCTGCCCCATGATATGATTAGGCTGAGTTCCGTGATAGGATTTCTTAGTCGAAATAGACTTTTTACCATATTTATGTTTACGAACGTGTAAAACACACACTCTCTCCCTCATGGAGAGAAGAAAAGATTGCGTGCGCCAAGTTACAAACATGAGTTGAGCGCATATAGAACTTAGTAGGATTTTATCATCTCTTACCATTTATATATGATGGGCGGGAATCTCGCATAACTTTAAATGTGAAATCTTGAAGAGTTAGTTTTGAGATGCATGTTAAGATTCTAGCCCATCATATGGTCTGCATCGATGATCCTGAAGGTTGTCCCCACGATCTGTGATAAAGAACCATCTAGTTCAATTCAGGTTGGTCGTGACTGTACCAACAAATCCTATACTTAAAAATCTTTTGCCAGATTAACACGCTCATTTTGGCCCTGATGAGTAGAATTGCTTGATTTTTGGGTAGGCTCATCTTCTCCGCTACTCAAACTTCACACACCACACGCTTATGATATTGGCGCATGTGAAAATATACGAACATGTTCATAATGAAAGGCCACTATAGAGGTGGGCATCGAGTCGAGTCGGACCGAGTTGGGGCTGATCCAACTCGATTGGGTTTTGAAATAAGCCTGACCTGAACTCAACTCGGTACAGAGTCTAGCATCCTTGGCGCAATCCGAGTCCAGGTTTGGCCTGGACTAATCTAGACCAAGTCCAACCCGATCACAAGTATCAAGTTGGGTCGAGTTAGCATCGAGTTGGGTTGGGTGCAATGGGTATCCACTGGCTTAAATCACAACTCAAAACTTAGGTGCACTTGTGACTTGATCTTAAACGTGTATGTGTGTGTGTCTGTGTGTGTGTCTGTGTGTGTGTGTGTGTGTGTGTGTAGGGAAAAGGTACTATGCGCTTGAGCTCACAATAAGCTCCCATGAGGTCGAGCTGTGTGGGCCCCACCGTGATGCGTGTCGACCATCAACACCATACATTTGATGGGTCCCCTTTAAATTATGGGATATCCCAAAAATCAGCCGTATACGGAACTCTGGTGGGCCATACCATCTAAAATCATGTGAAGACATGCCAAAAACATATAAAAGCACTTGGTGGGGTCGACATGAAATTTGCATGCGTCTAAAACTTAGTCTGAACCCTCATCCAAGTGGGACACACATAATGGATGGGCTGGATTTTCAAACCACATCTCGGTGGGCCCACAGAACGTCCCATGAATGTTTTAATGGTGCACGATCCCTCTCAACTTCTGTATATGGTGTGGCCCACACAAGTAACATATTGACTTGATTTTTGAGACCTAGGCCCACGATGGAATAGTGTATCTGACTGATGGGGTAGATGTTCGAAACGCATCACGGTGGGGCCCACACAGCTCAACCTCATGGGACGTTCCCATCAGCTCAAGCCCATAGTACCTTTTCCCATATATATATATATATGTGTGTGTGTGTATATATATATATATATATATATATATATATATATATATATATATATATATATGGTTCTATGCGTTCGACCTCATGGGAACTTCCCATGAGGTTGAGTTGTGTGGAGCCCACCGCAATGTGTGTTGAACATCTACCCCATTAGTCAGATGCACCATTCCATGTTAGGCTTGGGGCTTAAAAATCAAGTCAATTTGTGACTTGTATGGGCCACACCACATACAAAAGTTGAGAGGGGTTACCCTCCATTAAAACATTCATAATCATTTGTCGAGCCCACCGAGATGTGATTCACAAATCCAGCCCATCCATTATGTGTGTCCCACTTGGATGAGGGGTCAAACCAAGTTTTAGATGCATCCAAATTTTAAGTGGGCCCCACCAAGTGCTTTTATATGTTTTAGCATGTCTTCACATGATTTTAGATGGTATGGCCCACCAGAGTTCCGTATACAGCTGGTTTTTGAGATATCCCATAATTTAAAGGGGACCCATCAAATGCACGGTTTTGATGGTCGACATGCATCACGGTGGGTCCCACACAGCTCAACCTCATGGGAAGTGCCCATGAGCTCGACCCATAAAACCTTTTCCATCCACACACACATGTGTGTGTGTGGGAAATGATACTGTAAAGTCCCATGAGGTCAGCTATGTGGGCCCACCATTGTAACGCCCTGGAAATCGGGGGTCGCGTATATACTCAACTCCCGAGTTTTCGAGATCACTTATGACCGATTTTTCATTAATATGCGTTTAATCTGGTTAATTGCGTAAATCTGGAATTTTCTGGAACATGAAGAATCACCACACAAGTCTACTGAAATGAAAGAGACCGAAAGAAATACCTACATATACGTATATACATGTTCAAAAGAGTAAAAGGGGGCACATGGTGCCACCTAACAAAATCGCAAAAGAATAATATGTCAAAAAAGAATAGGACTGAGCCCACAGCTCAGAGATCCGATCCCGCCTCTCCAGCTGGCGGGAAACCATCCATCATCTGGAAGTAGGACAGCTCGTCCTCCTACTTGAAAGTAGTATCGCCATGTTCCATCTGCTCTGCATTCCCTGCATCTATGAGAGAGTCTTGTTGGTGTTTTAAAACACTGTCCCAAAGTGGAAGTGAGTGATCAACTCAGTATGAACTATTAATCTCAAGTTATAACAGTCATCAATTATAGTATGATCTTAATGAAAAACAGCCAATCATCAGCACCTAGTAACTCTTATTAAAATGCATGCATGCGGGATGATATGATGCATGCCCTCACCACAACGCTCCCTCAAGCGACTCCATCTAACGATCGTGTATGACCGCACTTCCTCAGAGCGACCTCGACTGCCGAGTCGCCACCCTAACTAATACGATGCAATGCGATCGTGTTAGCCAAGTTATTAGTTAAGTTCATTCATCCAGTAGGTTAGGGATTCTGACTCACCCTACGTATCACTGCCTTAAGCTGGTTACGAGGCCAAGACCCCATCAACGCGTGAGGCTGAGTCCCCGCCGTTCGTGATCCCGTCAGGTTTCTCATTCCCGACTCTAAGCACATGAGGAGTGCCCAAAGGAAGGGATCGATCGCGATCACTACGGGGAGGCGTGGTACCCCAGCGTGAGCCGACAACTCGGATACAGTCTCCCATTCCACCATGTCCAGCTCACGAGACTATGGACCCGTTGCAGTCTAAGTATCAATGGGCCACAATGGTTGTAAGGTGTTCCAGGTTCCATACATAGGTGAGCAAACAGGGTTGACAGATGAGGTTGGTCAGACAGTAGGCTAGACCGCACTAGTCAGGCGAGCGTGAGATGAAAGACCTCGGGCACAAGGGACCCATGTAGTCAAACTACAGCCACCCAAACACTCTCGCCCAATCCACGGGTCTAGCCCTAGCGTAGTCCTACCGATGGGACTACCGTCTCTCGTCACATTCTTGACCAACCCAAGAGGGTGAAAAGGGATCTACAAACATGCCTACTACTCATGTTATCAACTAGCACATCAATATCATATTCTCATGCATTTCAACCATACAAACGAATACTTCTACCAAGCAAGCAAATATTATCACGAAAACAAGGTGATGTGAGTGTGTGGGTTGTGTGAGGAAGTTAAATACTTCCTCCATCTTGAGAAATCATGAGTACAAGTGTAAATAATCATACACACAATGAAGTACCATATATGAGGGAAAAGAATCAACTAAACATGAGCATATTATCATCCATGCGTAACATCATGTAAAAGGCAAGATCTACATCAAATTTGAGAGCTAAGCATGCACATCCAAACAATTCCAACAAACATATAATCCCTAGGGTTTTTCTAGAATTTCAAATATAACATCCAAGCATTCAAAATCATTAAACCTACACTAAAATTGGTGCTAGGCCACCTAAGATCAATAGTCCGCACCTATGGATCGTTGGAGATAGAGAAAACGTCCTAGGAGAGAGGGCTTTGAAGTCGATTGGCCGGAATCTCTAAAAGAAGCCCTTGCATGTGAGAAATCTGAGTCAATCCTTCTTAATACATGGATATCCAAGAAGAATGGGTGAAGGATCTTATCTAGACGACCCACGGACAATCGTTGAGGTTTTGGTGAAGTTTTCTCCTTAAGGAGAGGTATGAAGTTGCAAGGGTTGATCCCTTTGGGCCCCACCTTGATTGAGGGTCCACTCTAGCTCCCTTCACTCACACTTTCTTCTCCTTTACTCTCTTGCTCTCCCCTTTTGCTCTTGGTAGTTGTGGTAAATGAGAGAGAGTTATGAGAGCTAGGGTTTTTGTTTCCTAGACTTGGGCCCTTTGGCCCCAAGCTTCCTCAAATTCCCAAAATAGCTATATGGAACTCCATATTGGTGTTGGGATGGCCCTAACACCCCTCTGGCCACCAAATTTGGCATGTAGGAGCCTTATGGCCCGACTAGGGTCCATGCAAAAATTGAGGATGAACGGATGGACGGATATATGATCTGAGTAAGCGTTTCCGACCCTTAAATGGCCCTGGGAGGCCCATTCTGATTGATGGGGCATCTCTGATAGCCCTCTGGCCATGAAATTTATAGGGTAGGTGCTCAATGGCCTGATGAGGGGCCACACAAAATTTGGAAACGATCGGATGTGGGATTTGGTCGTATGAGTTTGATTTGCGATCAACGGTCACCGATCCACGATCAGGTCCCAGATTTGGTGGACGGGTGTAGAAAAATATATCAAACCTTCACCGCAAAATTGGAAGAAATCTGACGGCTGGAACGCCTAGTATCTTGGTTCCATTTGTAAGTGCCAAATTCCAATTCTGGCATTGGTGGGGTGCATTCGGCTAGTGCCAGATCCCAGTTCTGGGTGTCCACTGGGTCCGTAGTCTGCGATGGACCACAAGCCTAGTGAGATCAATGATTTCCTGTACTTTCGAATTTTTCTGACCCTCCTCGTTCATTAGGTGGCCCACACAGGCTGTTGTTAAGTGTAACCAGCCATTAGGCTTGGCAAGCCACACCAGGTCATATCATTACTAGACTAGTCCACCCCGGAATAAACTAACATTGAGTGCTAATGGTCATTAAGTGATATTATAAGTTAATTAATAAAAAAATTTTAAGGATTTTTGAAAATCCAAAACAGTGAAAATCCGGGATGTTACAACCGTGATGTGTGTCAAACATCAATATCATGCACTTGATGGATCCCCTTTAAGTTGCCATATATCCCAAAAATCAGCTGGATCTCAGGTGGGACATATCATCTGAAACCATATGAAGACATGCTTAAAACATATATAAGTACTTGGTGGGGCCTACTTGAGTTTTGGATGCGGCTGAAACTTGGTCTGACCCCTCATCCAAGTTGGACACACACAATGGATGAGCTAGATTTGTGAACCCCATCTCGGTGGCCCAATGAATGATTATGCATGTTTTAATGGGAGGGTAACCCCTCTCAATTGTTGTATGTGGTGTGACCTACCTAAGTCATGGATTGAATTAATTTTTAAGCCCATGGCCCACCATGGAACGGTGCATCTCACTGATGGGGTAGATGTTTGACACACATCACGATGAGGCCCACACAGCTCGACCTCATGGGAAGTTCACATGAGGCCGACCTCATAGTACCATTTCCATATATATATATATATATATATATATATATATATATATATATATATATATGGTAAGAAACCCTCAAAATCGATAAGAACAGCAGCAAGAAATTGATCAGGGTCCACTTAAATGAGAAATTTAGTACCGTGGACCCCACCTTTTATCCAACTGTTTTTACGAAACAATACAAACTTAGGCCTTGTTTGTTAAATCTGAAGTCTAAAGCCTGAATCTAAAATCTGAAGCCTGAATTTAAAATCTGAAGTCAAAAAACTTGTTTGGTAACTATGGCTGAAGTTTGAAAATTAAGTACTGAATTTGAAACAATCTGTTTGTTAACAAACATCTGAAATGTCTGAAATATGTTATTTTGACACATTTGCTCCTATCTATCTCCTGTTTGGAAATGCTTTACATTATAAAGAAATTATTTTTTATTAAATGAAAATAAAATTATTCTATTTAATTCAAATAAACTATAAAGTACTTAATAGAAAATTAAAATATCACATGGCATAAAAATGCTATTGACCTAGACCCCTAAATTTCAGATCACATGGTTCCCACAATCCGTCTCATGTGAGATTTTATACAGGCATAATGATCATAAATTAACCATACACGTCGAATTTCAGCCCTTAGATCGTAGTAAATTAGCTACTTGACCTTTACATCTATTCGTACACTTATTAGATCAAGATTATGACCTATCCATCTTGTTCACACCATATGAATATACTTAACTCACCATTAGAATTATAATCTGAGAAACTTAGACATGTTAAAAAGTCACTCGAATCTAACGATATATCGGTCCTACCCCTAATCACTTCATAAACCCGCTTTATGTCCATCCATTTACAAAACTGATAGTACAATCACCTGGATACATGACTAAAATACCAACAATCAAGTCTTTCTAGTTTTAGCATGTCATATGACCGTCCATCGTGGTTGGATCCGCCAAACGGGCCACGTGAATATCATGATAAACCGATCATCATTAAGAGCTTAGAGTATAAGCCCAAACTACCTGAAAATTTGTCAAATAAATATGCACAAATATTATTTTGAATTACCGAGTGAGGTAGTCCATTTAAAAAGGTACGTGGGTCATCTATAGTCGATCAAGGCCGAAACTGGACCGATGGAAAGAGTATGAAAAATGAGGAATGTTCAACAAATTTCAAGACATTCGGACGGCGCACCTTAAAATAACAGACATCGGAAGCTACTTGAGAAGTTGATGACAAAGTTGTAAATACCCATTACTATTATATGCCACCGTTGACACTCGATTGAACTTCGTGGCCCACCCGATCAATATACCTGATCCATTTCCGAACCTATGTCCTAACATGTTGTGACAATCACTTCAAATAATCTAGTGAACTCCACGAAAATATTCAAGTTTACATTACTTCCCTGTTTTCACGCGTCACACGAATAGTTATTCGTTACGTAAAAGAAGTTTTAATGTCACGGGTCATGTATTGGCGGATCCTTTGGCCCACCTGAAGATCGGATCTACTTCAAATTTGGGACCATGGGTTAGCATAGGGTGTTGAAGATGGTGAATAGAGTGGATCTTTCGGAAGATCATCATAAGTGGACCCCACCTATTTTTAACAACAATATAAAAAAGAAACTCGTCCGCATGCGGTAACAGAGGACGTGAAATTGGAAGTGACATCCATCGTTGAAACCTTTCTAAGGACCACTATGATGTTTTTTTTACCATCCAATCTATTCATTAGGTCATGTACACATGGATGAAGTGAAAACACAAATATCAGCTTGATCTGAAACTTCTCCAGCTCTCAAGAGGTTTTTAACAGTGGACGTTCAATCCCCACCTTATGGTCCAATTAATCATTGGACCTGCTTCCTTTATTGGATCACACCTTAAATTATCTGAAAAAGTTGATGGACGGTGTGAATCAAATGCATAAATCATGGTGGGGCATAAAGAAGTTTCACAAAGGTTGATTTTGTATTGCGCAAATAATTTAAAAGAAAAAATTTCTGTAGTCACTTGAAAGGGGTACTTATGGAAACGAAAAATTTTTGTTTAATGAAAAATCACGGAGCTCATTCCGCGTTCACCATTAAGCCAAACTCCTATCACGGAAAGTCAGTGAAAAACCACTTATTAGTGCTTTCCGTCTTCCTCATTAAGAACGCATTAACAAACACCACTGAACACGAAAAATTTTCCCCATTCCGTGTTAAGTGCAAAAATTCAGCATTAACAAACATGACCTTAGTTTTTGAACTTAGACCTGCTCATATGGACAGTGAATTTGAGGACGAAAATACCCCTCCCTTCCTTTCGAAGACAAGAGCTGACGCTCCTCCAACTGAGAGTTGCACGAACGGCTCAAAAGAGATCAAAGTTACATGGCCCCACAGCTATGTATTTATTATATCCACAACGTTCATCCACATTTCGAGATCATTTTGGAGCATTATCCAAAAAAAAAAAAAAAAAATCATATCCAAAGATCAACTGGACCACACCACAGAGCTGCGGGAAAATTGATTTTCACTGTTAAAAATTTTGTAGGGCCCGCCATAACATTTATTTTCCATCCAATCGATTCATAAGGTCACAAAGGCCTGAATGAAGAGGAAAAACAAATTTCATAATGATCTAAACTTCTGTAACCCCTAAAAGGGTTTCAATGGTAGACATTCAATTCTCCACTGCCTTTTACAGTGTGGTCCACTTGATAGTTAGATCGATCTTATTTTTCGTCTTAAGCCTTAATATGAGCTCGCCAAATAGATGGACGGTTTGGATATAACACAAACCTCATGATGGGACCCATAAAAGCAAAAAAAAAAAAAAAAAAAAGATTGCCGCGGCACTACCGTCTGGGAGATTTTATTTTTATTTTTATTTATTTACAAGGAGAACTTTTTATCCCTTGCATTTTTTTCTAATACATAATTATGTAAATATATATATAAAAATATTTTTCTATCTTTTAATTCATTTCTTTGCCTATTTATTTAACAAGTATATCTCCTAAACTAGAACGATTTACTTAACGTACCACATATGATTTTAGGGTAGGAGAAGCTAATTTAGCCCGCTCAATTTCCAGTTTGGCGCACTCAATTTCCAGTTTGCACCGCTCAATTTCGAGTTTGTGCCGCTCAAATTTGAGTTTGGCACGCTCAATTTCCAGTTTGTCCCGCTCAATTTCGAGTTTGGCCCACTCAATTTCAAGTTTGGCCCACTTCACGGTCATTCCTGGCAATTCCATGTTGATTCACCATATATGATTTTGGGGTAGGAGAAGCTACTTTAGCCAACCAAACAGGTTATTTTCCACTGTTTTTCATCAAGTCGATGGTCGAAAATCCATTTCATTCACTTCACGGTCAATTTCAATCAGTTCGCGGTCAACTCAATTCATTTCACCGTCAATTCCCTTCACTTCACGATGAATTTCATGCATTTCACGATCAATTCCCTTCACTTCACGGTCAATCTCATGCATTTCACAATTAATTCCCTTCACTTCATGGTCAATTTCATGCATTTCATGGTCAATTCCGGCGATTCCCCTTCACTTTACGGTCAATTCCCTTCACTTAACGGTCAATTCCATGCATTTCACGGCCAATTACGGCGATTCCCCTTCACTTCACGGTCATTTCCATGCATTTCACTGTCAATTCCCTTCACTTCACGGTCAATTCCATGCATTTCACGGTCAATTCGCTTTACTTCACGGTCATTACCATGCATTTCACGGTCAATTCCGACAATTTCGTTTCATTTCACAGTCATTTCCATGCATTTCATATAAATGTGTTAGAGAAAAATGTAGGTAGAATAAAATTCTTTATATACTTATATATACAAATTTATATAAAAATGTGTTAGAGAAAAATGTAGGTAGAATAAAATTCTCCATGTTAAAAAAAAAAAAGTTGCATAGGGATACGGTTATAGCTACGGTTATAATCCGTAGCCATAGATCGGGGGTGGAATCGCTGAATTTGCGATTGATCGCCGATCGGGACAATGACTTGCGGTGGAATCGTGGGCGTTGCGATTGATCGCCGAATTATGGTTATCTATGGCTACGGATTATAACCGTAGCTATAGCCGTAGCCAGACTGTGCGGGCGACAATGGCACGACAGTCTTTTTTTTTTGTGTTGCTTTTGTGGGTCCCATCATGAGGTCTGTGTTATATCCAAACCGTCCATCTATTTGGCGAACTCATATTAAGGCTTGAGATGAAAAATAAGATAGATCTAACTATCAAGTGGACCACACTGTAAAAGGCAGTGGGGAATTGAACGTCTACCATTGAAACCCTTTTAGGGGTTACAGAAGTTTTGGATCATAATGAAATTTGTTTTTCCTCTTCATCTAGGTCTTTCTGACCATATGAATGAACTTAGACGGGGAGGATTTCTCACAAACATCACAGTGGGCCCCCTAAAGGTTTCTAATGGTTGACGCTCATTCAACACCTTTTCCTGTAATGTGGTACACTTGAGATTTGGATATACCTCATTTTTCGTATCATATCATAAAATGATGTGGAAAAATATATGGACGGCATAGATGAAAAGCATACATCATGGTGGGGCCCACAGGCCACCGACCATCCGCCATTGGCTGGTGGCAGGGGGAGTACCCAATCCGTTTACGTGAAAGGAGGGGTATTTTCGTCCTCAAATTCGCTGTCCGTACAAGCAGGTCTAAGTTCCCAAACAAATTTTGTATTGTTACGTAAAAACAGCGGGATAAAAGGTGGGGTCCACAGTCCCAAATTTCTCCACCTAAATACAAATATCGTACAAGTTTGTGGTGTAAATGGAATGTGGAACTGGGTAAGAGCGTCCACCCCAGACCAAATTTCTAGAATGAAGATGTTAGGATTGATTCGATGATGTTATCGATTTGATTTTGCTCATTGAATTCTTACCATCAATCATTGTCCTTTCTAACAGTCCATTTGATGGACGCTAATTGAACGGCTAGGATTGAGACTTAATTTGATTTTCCTCATTGAATTCTTACCATAAATCATTGTCCGTTCTAGCAGTCCATTTGATGGATGCTAATTGAACAGTTTGGATTGAGAATCCGTCTGATTTTGCTCATTGAATTCTTACCATCAATCATTGTCCTTTCTAACCGTCCATTTGATGGATGCTAATTGAACGGTGAGGATTGAGACTCAATCTAATTTTGCTCATTGAATTCTTACCATCAATCATTGTCCTTTCTAACAGTCCATTTGATGGACGCTAATTGAACGGTTAGGATTGAGACTTAATTTGATTTTCCTCATTGAATTCTTACCATCAATCATTGTCCTTTCTAGCCGTCCATTTGATGGATGCTAATTGAACAGTTAGGATTGAGAATCAATCTGATTTTGCCCATTGAATTCTTACCATTAATCATCATCCTTTTTAATCATCCATTTGAAGGACGCTAATTGAACAGTTAGGATTAAGAATCAATCTGATTTTGCTCATTGAATTCTTACCATCAATCATTATCGTTTCTAACCATCCATTTGATGGATGCTAATTGAACGGTTAGGATTGAGAATCAATCTGATTTTGCTCATGGAATTCTTACCATCAATCATTGTCCTGTTTAACCGTCCATTTGATGGACGCTAATTGAAAAGTTAGGATTAAGAATCAATCTGATTTTGCTCATTGAATTCTTTCCATCAATCATTGTTCTTTCTAACCATCCATCCGGTGGATGCTAATTGAACAGTTAGGATTGATAATCAATCTGATTTTGCTCATGGAATTCTTACCATCAATCATTGTCCTTTATAACTGTCCATCTGATGGACGCTAACTGAATGGTTAGGATTGAGAATCAATCTGATTTTGCTCATTGAATTCCGACCATCAATCATTGTCCTCTCTAACTGTCAGATGGACACTAAGGGCCGATTTGGATGCAGCTACATAAGCAATTTTTTTAACTGATAAGAAATTAAGTTACTCATTTAAGATAATTAAATTTAGTTAAATATTATTTATCAGTTACTTTTTTACTGAAAAGCTTATCAGCATTTCAGTATTTTTTGTTTGCTTTTTTACTTTCTCAGCAAGTGAACAGGTCAAAAAAGGTGTAGATGGCGCTACCTCTATCGGCTTTACCCTGTCATCCCCCATGAGTATTCAGAGGATCCTCCACCCGAGGATTTTCACAGTATGCTCGGGCGTTCTGGAATGATGAGTAGGGCCCGTATTTGGATAATCTAGATCGTTGGATTGTTACATCGAACTGTCTCAAAACTCTCTCCACCCTTTGAACGAATTCTTTCGTGTGATCAGGGATGATAGCTGTATTTTTTCTTAACCGTCTATTATTATGTTCGAAATCAAACGGTTAAGATTTCCCTATTAAGATTTCTTTGCGTTGAATATTGTATCCTAGTCATTATGCAACATTCCAATGGTCTGGATTACTGAACCATGTAGCCCACTTGTCGCAACTTAGGGCTCGAGTATATCATTGGGTCGAGGATCAGTATATTTCTGGCTCGATCACATCATGTATGTGTGGTGTAGTTGAGAGGAGGGGACCAATTATTTCGTCGTCCCATGGACTACCAAACCGAACGCAGAGGTAGCCACGTGGTGCAAGGACTGTGAGCCCCACCGTGTTGTGTGAGCCCCACCGTGTTGTGTGTGTTTTATCTAGGCCGTCCATCTGTTTTTCCCATATCATTTTAGGACATGATATCAAATTCGAAGCACATCCAAATCATGAGTGGACCACACCATTGGAAACAATGGGGATTGAATGCCTATCATTGAAAGCTTCTTTGAGCCATAGAACTTTTGGAACAAGCCTATATTTATTTTTTACCTACATGCAGTGGACCCTAAGAAGGTTTCAACGGTGGACATTATCATTCCTGCTGTTCCTATGGTGTGGGTCTGAAATGAGCTTGCAAAATGAATGGCGGTGTGGATAAAACATATATCACGGTGGGCCCCACAGGCCATACAAATGGTATTAGGTTCACCATGTAATCTGCTTCTTACCTAACCTGGCCTAAAATTTAAACCAATGGATGAAAGATGTGACAAAACTAGCCCGGTACGTTGAGCCGAGCTGAGTCAAGGTGAGCCAAGCTTGGCTTGAGTCATCTGTGTTTTTCTCGAGCTTGCCCTTGAGCTTACATTGGAGCTTAGTTTGACTAGTCGTTCTCTCTTCGTGCTTTCAACTCAACTCTTAAACTTTTCAATTTGTTGTTCAAATATTCAAAAATCTAAATCTTAATTTTAAAATTTGAAATTTTCTTACGGCCAAACAATTACATTAAAAAAACAAAATCAAAAGAGAAACACTCAAGCAGGAGGTGAAATGTGTTTGTAAGGGAAAATTAAAAAAGGAACAAGTAAAATAAGGCAGTTAGGATTTTATATATATAGAGTAATGGTCTCCTGCGCACCGTACCGCAGGAGAACTTCTGCGCACCAAATTACCACCGGTCATGCCAACTTAAACAAGTGTGTTGTAAGTGAGCCTCACAATAATGTTTTCCTGTGATCCATTCCGACAAATCAGTCCATGATATCAATTGAACCGTAGGGTGAAAAAAATATGGTTGATTTGTGATTTACTAGGTCACAAAATAGAAAATAGTAAGAGAGGAAAAGCCTACCTTTGAATTTTTACAGGGCTCACCATGATGTTTATGTGAAATCCATTCCATCCATTAATTGCCTCGTAGAGGTTAATTCATGGAGACCAAACATTAAACCCGTACCTGATTTATGTTGATTACACCAAGTGAAGTAATTTTAATAGTGGGTGTTCCTTAAACGGGTTCCACTCATATGGCCCACTAGAATTATAGATGTGGCTGATGTTGGATCAATACCCCTAAATTATCATATAGACCCATTATGGTTGGAGTGGATTTTACATACATTTCAAGGTGGGCCTACCTCCAGTTGACCCAGGGACGTTGTCCTAGGTTGTGGATTAGATGCCGTGACCGCCATCAGCCACCTAACAGCTGGTTGGTGCTAGTTGGCCCAACAATGATGTATGTGTTTAATCCAAGCCGTCCATCTATTTTTCCAACTAAATGTATGACATTTCCCAAAAAAATTGAGCCAGATCCAAATATCAAGTGGACCATGCCACAAGAAAGATTGTTGGAAAGCCCACCATTAAAAATTCTTTGGGCCAAAGTAAGCTTTGGGTCAAGCTAATATTTGTGTTTTTCCTTCATCCAAGTCTCTATGACCTAATCAATAGGTTGGATGGCAAATAAACTATACCTAAATTTTTTTAATGATGAGCGTTTAATCCGTTTAATCACCATTATTTTCACGTGGTGTGGCTCACTTTAAATTTGGATCTTATGCATTTTTGGGATCATACCATAAATTGAGCTAGAAAAATGGATGGACAGCTTGGATTAAATATATACATCATCGTTTGGCCCACTAGCACCAACAACATGCAATCCATGTCTCTGACTCGTCCCAACCACTACTGAGTCGGCTAGGGGTTGGCCCACCTTGATGTTTATTTGACCAAAGCTCGAGCTAACCAAACTTAGAATTGAGCTTTGAACTGAGCTTGGTTAAACTGGGACATGAATCTTGGCTTGCCTTGAGTCATCATTCAAGCCGAGTCAAACCTCGAGCAAAGCTGAGTGAGGAGCTCAGCTTGTGTACAACTCTATAAAAAAAGCCAATGTAACAACCTTTCTAGCATCCGATACATGCGCATACTTATCAATCTAGTCCGTCCAAACTCCAATCATCGATTCACCTCTGAGATGAGCCATGTGTAAAAGCCACGAAAATTTCCAATCTACCAATCAGCTGCTAGCTTTTGGACGGTCAACAATAGCTAACAGTAACCATCCAAAAAGACGGTCCAAAAATCTAATGGAAATGCTCATTTAATTGTAAAATCTTTGGGCCGTGGGCCTGTGGCCCACCCAAGGATCACGGCGTTGGTCCTTGTGCATCATGAAATGGACCTCCCATCAAAGACGTTGGAGGTGACTACACACAAGTTTCGGTGTATAATTTATGCACAGAAACCATTCCGTCTCCTTCCCAACAGGGACATTGCCAACGCCCTCTCCCTTCACATACATAGATTTGATTTGATTTTATTAATATGCTATTACCCAGCATACTTATCTACTTATTGGCTCATAAGTACGTTGTTTACCAAACATACTAATATACTTAATAAGTAGAAACCAAGATATCTGATAAGAAGCATAATAGGATGCTTATGCATGCCCGCCATAGGTATGCTAGACCAGCTGCATGTTGCAACAATTCAGTTAATTCTTGGCAAATAAACACTGATGTCCACGGCGTCAACAAACTCACTTTGCCTACAAAAATCAGATTACGGCATAAACCCGACTAGGGCGGGCCCCACACTCTTGACGCCAACCAACATTTACATGCCATAGCAAAAATGTTATCTCAACCAGTAGGTTGAACTTTTGTTCATGAATAGCTTGGATTGGCACCAATCTGTATCAAATTCTCGGCAAGCATGCTTCTGTCCTTAATTTAAAAATAAATAAATAAAGGGAAAAAAAGTAACATAATCACTTAGATAAGGATATGGCCTACCAGCACGACTGAAAGAAGTTTGGATGCGGGGCAGGCCCTCCTGGAATGCATCGGTTGTGACCAATCTAATAATGGTTTTTTATTATTAGAATTGTCTGATCAACATACAGATGCCCAACAGAAGAAAGTTCAGGAATTAGGAAAAAAAAACACTATTTACATGATTAATTTAACATTTTCCGCCATTTTCTAGATGGAGATCGGTCATCAACTACACATGCAGCATACATGCCTGTCAATTCAGATCATCCAAATCACAGGCCCCATTCCGGATTACACATCCACCCAAATCACATCTATTGGGTACTAATTGACGGTGGCGGCAATCAAATGGAAGGGTAACAGGGCAATGGTCTATTATCAAATGATTCAGCTTGTCCAGTAAGCGCAACGGATGGGCACGACTCAGAAAGTCTGGATTGATGTGCATGGGTGCATGCCATGTGCGAGGTAGACAATTCGCCAACATATAAGAAACATGGAAAATGTGGACTGGTCAAGCTGAACCATACAGTTTTCTAGTGTTATGATAAAACCAAGAAGACAATTCCAAGGCAATTGACTGCTTTCACATCATGCCTTTGTAATGTGGTTAGCCGATTGTTCCTGTCGTTCATGGTGAGGGGAAGTTTCACCTTCTATGTCTATTGCTCTCATGCTGCCTGTCAAAGATGACGATGAATCGCATCTATCTTGCCACTTCCCCTTGCTGTTGTCATACTCATCTTCATCATCCATGAAGGACCCCTTCTGTAGGAGTTCCTTCACCTTCCAGAATTCATCGTAATGGGCCCTCCTAAGGTCCTTAAAGTTCAATCTGTCTCTATCAGCGTCAAAATCTGGAGGACAATCAAGAGAGAAAAACCAAGCAAGTTACCGTTATGATTTTCTTGGTCTTTCTTGAATCTGAAATTAACATGTCATTAGATTTCTTATAAATCAGAGAGTAGCTCATTCAGAAAGATACAACAGACAGTTCAATGGGAGGAATCATATAATATTGCCCAAGGTAATGCACGTCATATCTGAGTTTTCAGTTTTGTACAAATGGGGCTCCTAGTTTTGTGATGATCTAGACCATTGGCCAGTTGGGACCCACCATGGATGCACCCACATCCCAAAAATATCCTGGATAGGGAGATCCTAGGCTTTCAATTTATGGCCTGAAAATTGATGGTTAAGAAAAGAAACACAGTAACATTCTCAAGATTGGTGGCCAGGATCTTCTAATCTAGAACTAGTTTGGGAGCATGGTCCATCCAGGGTCAGCTACATCAGAACAATGGTCTGGATGACTGAAACATGGTGTCACTAGGTACAACTGAAAACTACTGGTGCATGACTTTGGTCCAGATTAACCAATAGTTTGCACAAGCAAAGAAGTACACAATCAATCATGGATGCTCTTCACGAAAGAAATACATGCTATCCACCGTTCAAATTTCTATCAGAAATTTCATAGCCAAGTGCAGGGTGGGATTTCTCATTGAAAGAATTACAAGAGTACAACACAATCTATTCACAAAATTTTTTATTTGTTTTTTAAAAAAGTGCATACAGGAAATTACAGGTGTGCACATTCCAAGTAGACTGCCTAAACAGTGTCAGTAACCCACACAGACATGCAAAGATGGGTATTTTGAATGGCTAGGTATGAAAGACTCTGAAATCAGAAGCATTGTGCCATTTGACGGGTCTCGTTTCTCCTTTCCTCTAAAGAGTTGAACCTGTGCTAGCAGTTGTGGCTAGGCTGTGTTCAGCTACACAGAACACAGGGCAAATGGACAAAAGCACACATGCCATTGGAACAGTTATTTGCATGGCTGATCATTGATAGAGGGGCACCATACTCCAATTTTTACTAGCTTTCAGAGCAGAAGGTAGCAGTTGTTGCCCTCAGACTTGTCAGGAGAATCTGTTCGTTTAGAACACGTGGTTTACATGGATGCTAAGGGTCAAACAGGGAGAGATGTCTCTTGTAATCTTATAAATTTAGATTTAACATTTTTCTGGGGGGAAAGCCATGGAAATGGAATCAATTTCAACACCCATTTTTTGTTTATGCGAACAGAGGAAAACATCACATCTGAGGAAATTGATTCCATTTCCATGGTTTTCCAGAGTTTTCTACCAATCCAAACAGCCCCAAGAGTTAGAAACTCGATAAGAAGTTGAATAATTCATTCTACTCACGAGGGTTTTGAGTTGTGCATAAATGAGAATTTTCAATTCCGTGTGAAGCAAAGCATGGATTGACTGATCGAAGGATGAGAATTTTCAATTCCGTGTGAACCAAAGAGTCAGATCCATAGATTTTTCACCACTGGAAGATACAAGATAGGTTAGATTCAAGGTTTTTAATAGAGAGAATAGAGCTCAATTTGTTATTTTGTTTGTTTCTTCTTCTTCTTTTTCCTTTCTTTTTTCCTTTCTTTTTCCAATGAAACTTTTGTTGTAGACAGTGGGAAATGAAACCCTTCCCATTTATCACTCCCCAAGAAAAAAATTTGATTCCTAGGACGGTACAGATATTTAAGGTTGCAGATCTGAGTAGCAGAAATCCACAATGCAATGAACAAGAAAAGGTAACTGAGATCTAACAAACAAAGAGCGGTGCTTAGATCCTCTCTCCATCCTCTCATCTATTTAAGCAGTGCTTGCTCCATGAGCGATCTTAATATGGTAAAAGGCAGGTTCCACCTTTTCACATTTAGTACAAGTGCAGTTTCTTTCTGCGAATGAAAAAAGAAGGATTTTTAGTCATGACCTAGTATTATTTGTTGAGGTTTGCTAATCACACCTGTGTATAAGGCAACCCCTCTACATGTCATCACATGCACCAATAATGCTCATGTGTGCAAAAGCTGTCCATCAGGTGGATTCCACCCTGTAGATGCCCTAGCTCAAAAGTCCTGCCTGTCCATCACTGATCAGCAGGGTCACAGTTTCTTACATAAAAGGATGGATGGATGGAGCTTGGCTGAGTTTCTCAGCACTCCATTTATTTCTAACATTTTTTTTTTTTTTTTGGGCCAGGGCGTTGACATGGTGGGACCCACCTGATGAATATCTTGAGTCTTGCACCAGTGTACCACATAGGCCCATGTGGTCAAATGCAGATGGACTGCCTCACATACATGTCTAGGATCAGCAAACCTTGATATATGGCATGTCATAGCACAATCAACTACATTTTCAGATGAACATGGACCTTAACAGTACAGCAGCAATAATGGATGAACTCTGTAGGAAGCATAAAATTTAGAGATTGAGAATATCAGCCACAGAGCGAATTGCAGATTAAGCAAACCATGATATCATCAGATGCATCAAGCACGGTTATAAGCATGTAGGTCAAATATGACAATTAGGTGAAGCTAACAACCTTCATCATCTTGCTCCATTGCATCTGCCTCATCTTCAGATGCCCAACCCTCGCTCTTCGGGGGACAAATAACACTTGATGACGCTACATCATTCAAAGCACTTCGAATTGCGTCTGCATGTTCAGCATTTCCCATGCAGTTATCAAAATTTCGTATTGGTGATATCGAACCTACAAAAATCATTGTATCCAGTTAACACGGTTTGTGACCATTCCATATATTTTCATGACAAAAATATGGTTATATAGGCAGTAATACATGGCTGCATTAATTTACCATCTCCATCAGTCATGCGGTGGTATGGTGTTTTAGGCTCGGTGATTTTCTGCCTTACAGGTTTATTAGCTTCAATTTCATTCAAGTTAGCCTCATTCCATCTCACATGGCCCCTGATACTCAACAATTATGAGAAGATAGGATAATCGTTGTGATAAAAAAAAAATACAATAGGTCATAAAAAAGAGGAATTGAGAGGTACTAATGCAAAATGACATGATGTGTCCTGATGCACGCATTACATATGAGTGGGCATATGGTTTGATGATCCAGATCATTGCTCTCATGGGCTCCATGATGGATGGTGGATTTCCAAAAAAAAAAAAAACTTCCATACTGGAAGAGCCCAACCCTTTGCTCAGGGGACTACAAATAGATGGATAAGAAGAAGGGAAAAAAATGCAGCAGTGGCCTTGGAAATGACAGAAGATTGGAGGCAAGGAATTTCCTATCTGGAAGATTTTTGGGGCACCCCCATCCTCAGTTGAGCCATTAGATCAATGGTCTGGATCATGGAACCATTTCCACCACTTCTACATAATGGGTGCATCAGGAAAGTTCCACATCCTAATGCACCAGACTGTCCAGACCAGATAATTAATCCATAACAAAATCCAATATAAGGCCAAAATTCCATCAAGAAACAGCCAAAATAGAGACCCAAAGCAAACAAAATCATATAAATAGCAAAATTTTGGTGTAATAACCAAACTAAGGCTCTGTGTGACTGAATCATTTTATAAGCACAAGTACCGAGGTCAGTAAAATAGCTATGGAGAAAGGAAATGGCCATTAATCATGGCTGACTTCACCTTAAATTCCTACCACCATTGCTGACCCACCGGCGTCCTGAATGACATAATTGGATTCTGGTGGTTTTCCGTGACTGGTGGTGGTTGGAATTTGCAATTACATGGTAGGTTTAGAGAGGTGAAAAAGGTTCTTCTGCTAGCACACGCCCTGGGTGCCAAATTTGAGACTTTTGGTGCAATCATTATACACTTTTAAGCACATCAATCAACCATCCAAATCAACAATAGGACCCACTTGAAATGTTTTTGGTGCATTAGGACACCATTTACTTCCTGATGCACAAAGGACCCTGTGGTCCCCATGGTTTCGAGACCAGAACTGTTGATCGGATGTGCCCCATTGTTCATGGAGATGTCTTAAAAACTAATACATCCTATTGGATGAGTAGGACTTGATCATGTGGTGGCCCATTGAGTAGATTGGATTGATTTTTATTTTTTATTTTTAATTTTTTTTTCCGGTTCATGTTCAATGTCGGAAACAAGGGACCAATGGTCTGGATAATTGAACCATGGGCCTCAACTGGATGAGTGATTTCAATCATGTGATGGCACCTTTTGGTGGAGCGGTTATGATCATCTGCTAGCACCCTTTGGATGAGTGGTTTTGATCATTTGCTGTTGCTCTTAGGATGCACGTTCCAATCATCTGTTAGCAGTAATAGCTTTACCATGTAGCGTGTAGCTTACGCTACGTAGCGTAGCTTAGCCTTAACGCTGCATAGCTCATGAAAATAGCTCTTCAGTCGCGTGTAGCCTACACTACATGATAATTTGCATGTGCTACACGCTACATACCTCACATTACAAATTATTTTCATTACAACATTAAAATCAATAATATTTTCAATGATTTGTTACATTTTCTATTTTCATTATTTAATTCTTTGAGTAAAAATAATATAAGTAATGGTATTAAATCAGTTTTGTTGCCCTTTCTTTAACTTTATACTTAATGATTATCCTTTCCTATTACTTTAAATTGCATTTGGTTGCACAAAATATCATGAAAATTTGTTAAATTTCATTATTAATCAGTCTAATTTGGTGAATATCATGGAATTAGTGCAACCAAGAACAACCATGATTAAAAATCTATAAGTAGCATGTAGTTTACACTACACGCTATGCAGCATATGCCTCACGCTTCAGAGGGATGAACGCTACACTACACGCTATTCGCTATTTAAAATAACGGTTAGCATCTATAGTATGTAAGTTCAGATATTTTGGTGGCTCCCTAGAAAATGATCACTGTTGGCAAGCTTGTCTTTCGTGAGAAGGGCAAAACTTTCTTATGAAACATTAATGGCTGCAATTTAACCGTGTTATGCTATTCTGTCACAGAACACGACGGAATGCTACATCAAGGGTGTTAATAGAAATAGGGTTAATAGGGTGTTATTTAAAAATACACATAAGGGGTTATTTCCAAATACAATAAAAATGGAGGGGACTACAAGCAAGAAATCTATAATAAATTATGGCCGCATCTCAAAGATTTTTAAACTTCCCAAAAAGTGGAATTGAGTTACGCATGTTTGTCATGATACAACATGATGTCTACGTTGGGCTTGGCAGGCCCGCCTGAGTCCAGCCCACTTAAGGCCAGGTCTTGATTGGTGTTTAGGCCTGTGGGTTTGGCTTGGGCCTAGACTTTTGAGCAAAGTAGTCAATCAGGCCAGTCTCTCGCCCAGCATACTTGAGCCCTACTGTATTAGGATATCAATATTTTATTAGCACTAATAGGATATTATTAGATAGTAGGATACAAAATTATTGCCTCTTAGTAAATTTCTTTATATATATAATATCATACATGATACATATACATACCTGCTCTTAAATTATTATTTTTAGCTATCCAACTAATTTAACATGAAAATATAGCTAATTTTAAATTTATTGCATACATTAGATACTTAGACACCACTCCCTGAAACTCACATCGACTCAAATGTTCCAATGAACCAGTGAATCACTTCCAATTAAGGGTCCATTTGGTCGACATAATATGACGAAAATGGACATATGTTTGGTAGTGCAACTACTTATCCAAATAAGAATGTGAGGATAATGCAAAGCATTAAAAACTGGATACTTTCTCAAATCATTATGTGCGAGCGATAAGCGCAATTGTTCCTTTGTGCTCAATCCATATTTAATTCAACAATATTTGTTCCTTTGTGCTCAATCCATACTTAATTCAACAATTTGGATGGTTTAGATTGTCTTAAAAGCATCACAGCTTGACAAATTTTTAAGTGCGCATGCATTAACCACCATAATAAACTGCCCGGCTCAAGTTCGTAACTCCTTTCCTTTTTTAAAAAGTCAGAAACAATGAGGCTAAGGTAGGCATGTTGAGTGAGGGTTGCCCACTGCCTACATGGGGAATGACATATTTGCATAAGATCCAAACCATTCATCAAGTGTGCCACAACCAGTGTTTGAAATATCAGTATCGCTACAAGCTCCACTGGTTGGGGATACATAAACAATATCGATATTGCCGATAATCGGAAATGCGGGGAAGCAATGGGAAAATGGTGGAATTTTTTAGTGAAACTTCGAGAGATGCTAAAATACACATATTTAAGAATAAAAAATCTGCAAAAAGAATGCTTACATAGCAAGTTTCCATTTAATGGGGGCTTAAAAGCATGTTTTGTCGTAAGAAACCAGTCCAACCATCCCATCCAACCATCCAACCTTCCATCCAAACATCCATCGGATATTTCAGAATATCAATAACTAGTGTTGTCATATGCGATCGCATAAGTGCACATGCATCAACAGATCCCATATGACATCAATCAGCATGCATATGCGATAATATGAGATTGCATAAATGATGTATGCAATTGCATATTTGCCCAACAGTTAGAAATCTAACCGTTGGCACTTTAATTTTTTTTTATTTTTTGCAAAATTTCCACTTTTTTCTTATAAAACGGCACTCAAATCCCCTCCATTTGCAACATTGAATCATTCCAAATACTCTCTTACTCTCTTTTACTCCTTAATCCTTATAATCTCTCTCTTACATCCCTACTTTCAAGTTCCAACTTCCAAGTCTAAATCCTAATGATGCAGGACATGGAAAATTAAATATGACATGTAAGATTTCAGGCTTAGATCCTACCAATTCAGAAACAATCACACAAATTCCACATCCCACATGAAAATCCAAACATTCAATTAAGAAGGGGAACCTATGCGGGTCCAAGCCGACACAGGCTAGGGCTGGACCAATAAAAATTATAAGCCAAACGATGTCAAAGAGAAATAAAATTGCATAAAAATCAGTTCCTAATCCAAGGGATTCCCTAATCTCAATTCAAGGAACCCTAGGGTGAGTAAAAGGGTAAATCAGTGAGGGATAATGTAACATAGGTATAGGATTATGCAATTAGGTATAAAAAAAAGGGGGAAAATAGAAAAAACCTGAACCTGAGATGATCCTGGCGTGTGGACAGCAGGCCAGGTGCGGGCGCACGTGTGCTTGAGGCTGGCCGTACGTGTGAGGGGGGGAGAGAATCCTGAAAAGGATTCCTAGGCTTTGGTCGGCCAGGCCTGGGCTGCAAAACCCCCGATTTTGACGTCGATTCGAGCTCTGATCTGGGCGTGGTGCTCTGTCGAAGTTTCAGCCCCCTCTGCGGGCCGAAATCTAAGAACCTGCTGTAATGAAAGGAAACTAATGCAACCAAGGACGAACGTGAAGTATGAATGGTGGTGGAAGATAGAAGAAAAGAGATGATGGAGTATGGGGATGAGTCGGGGTTGATGTGGCTTCGCACCACGGTAGTTAGCCCATAGAAAAGGGAGGGCTTCGCACCCACTTTGAATTCTTCTACAACTCACGAAGAGAGCAGAAAAATAAAGTAGGAATTTTTTTATTAAACTTCAATCTATAAAAGAACTACAAGGGGTGCCTATTTATAGGGAAAACCCTATACCCCCAAAACTCGCAACATGTGCGCAACCTATTACTTGGTGATAAAGTAAACTAAAATAAAAACCAAACATAGAAATTTAAAGCGTTCACAATGTTCTAAATAATAACAATAAGTAAAACCTAAAAAATGAAATCAATTCGACAAGTGGGCCACGATCATGAAATCCCATGATGGGCTTTTCTTGACTATCGGGCCCACTTTTCTGAACCAAAACTTGTCTTCTAACTAGAAGGCCTTCCCTGGACGTCGTCATCGAGCTAAATCGATGATGGGATCCTCCTTCTGTGTACGTACGTGCGTAGGGGTGGTGGTGTACGGCCGTGCGTGTGCACGATGTCCTCATCAACTCTCCCTGGCTGCGAAGATTTCGTCATTGGCGAAATAAAACTCCTGAACCGCTCTAGGATGTCAGGATCAAGTCGTTGGAGCTCCTCCTCAATGAGCCATGTGCTGTCTGAAGTTGGACGTGACTTCCATTTAACGATGTACTTCTGAAACCCGTCATCCGACGTGGAAATTATCTCATGGTCCAGGATATCCTTTATTTCCTCTCTTGGGGTGTGAAGGCTAGGTATGGGAGGTAGAGGCTGGGATGAAAAGTCGGGAAGAAGCTATGGATCAAAGGGTAAGTCTGGGGAATCAGGATGGGTGGGTGAAGGGCCGGACAAAGTATCAGTGGGTCCCTGAAAAGCAACTAGATCCTCCACATTGAATGTAGAACTAATTCCCATAGAGGGTGGAAAATCTGCCTCATACGCATTGAGACCATTTCACTTTATAATTTTGAAGGGCCAGCGCTACGCGCGTGTAACTTACGAACGGCCCCTGGAAGGTAACGCTCGGACCTGATGCGGACCATCACAGTCCCCAATATCGAACTCTTTGAAACGTCTATGTTGGTCTGCAGAAAATTTGTATTGCTCATTACTAGTAGTGATCTTTTGCCTGATTTCTTGATGCAATGAATGTATGTGATGCACAAAAGACTCTGCAGACTCTGAGATCCTATGGGATAATGACATGGGGATAAGATCAATAGGCTTCGTAGGCTTGTAACCAGTAACGACTTCAAAAGGACTTATAGACCTGTGGACCTATTGACAGAACTATTGTATGCAAACTCGACTATGGGTAGTACGGCGTCCCACGTCCTGGTATGCTCCCCCACTAAACATCGAAGTAAACTCCGTAGGCTCCTATTAACCACCTCAGTCTGGCCATCGGTCTGAGGGTGGTAGGCAGAAGAAAATTGGAGCCTAGTATTCATCATGTGTCATAGTGTCTTCCAAAAGTAACTCATGAATCTCACGTCACGGTCAGACACTATGGTTTTTGGTAACCCATGCAGTTTGACGACCTCACTAAAGAACAACTTGGCAACATGAGAGGCGTCAGAGGTCTTAGAACAAGGAATGAAGTGAGCCATTTTAGAGAAACGGTTCACGACAACAAATATGGAGTCATGCTTTCGAATAGTCTTGGAAAGTCCAAGCACGAAGTCCATATTGATGTCTTGCCAAGGGATGAATGGGACTGACAAAGGTGTATATAATCCTGTATTCTGTTTCCTCTGCTTTGCCAGTTGACAAGTACGACATTGACATATAATTTTGGCCACGTCCCGCTTGAGACTTGGCCAATGAAATCTATCTTCCACTAGGGCAATGGTCTTGTCACGACCGAAATGACCCGCGACCTCCCTTGAATGTAACTCCCAGACAAGAAAATCGCGAAGGGAGGTGCGTGGTATTCACAAGCGGTCACTCCTAAACAAATATCCGTCCAAAATCAAATACTCACTCTTAGCTCCTGATGGACTCTCTAATAAAGACGTATACACAACCCCAAAATCTGGACACTCAGAATACTCTTCTTTGATGTGCTCAAGGCCCGTAACTTCAACGCTCATGGAGTTGAGTAATGCGACTCGACGACTTAACGTGTCGGCAGGCTTATTCTCTACACCGGTCTTGTGCTTAAGCACAAAAGTGTACTCTTGAAGGAATTGAATCCACTTAACGTGCCTGGGGCTTAATTTCTTCTGAGAGTTCAAGTATCTTAAGGCCTCGTGATCTGAGAACAAGACGAATTCTTGCGGTAATAGGTAATGTCGCCAATGGCATAGTGATTGCACTACCGCATAGAATTCCTTGTCATAGGTGGAATATCTTTGCTTCGCTTCGTTCAGTTTCTCACTAAAAAAGGCGACAGGGTGCCCTTCCTGGCTAAGTACTCCTCCTGACGCGTCACATGTGACTTCAAAAGCTTTTGAAAAATCTAGAAGTTGCGTGACTGGAGCTTTGGTCATCTTGACCTTTATCTCCTTGAAGGCCTTCGAGGCGGCCTTTGTCCATTGAAACTCTCCCTTTTTTTGCAGTCCGTGATGGGAGCCACAATGGAACTGAAGCCTCGAATGAACTGCCTATAAAAAGTGGCTAAGCCATGAAAGTTGCGCACCTTATGAATATTACAGGGTTCAGGCCAATTAACGATGGCCTTGACCTTCTCGGGATCCGCCGATACGCCCTTAACTGACACAATAAAACCTAAGAAGATCACACTACTAGACAAGAACGCGCACTTCTTTAGGTTGGCGTACAACTTCTCGGCCCTAAGGATCCCACAAACCCGCCTCAAATGGTTGAGGTGTTGCTCCTTAGTCATGCTATAAATCAAGATATCATCAAAGTATACGACTAGGAACTTCCCCATGAAGGGTCTCAACACTTGGGTCATCACACGCATGAAAGTGCTTGGGGCATTAGTTAACCCAAAAGACATAACTAGGCACTCATATAGCCCATCCTTCGTCTTGAAGGCCGTCTTCCACTCATCGCCAGGGCGTATACGGATTTGGTGATACCCACTTTTGAGGTCAATTTTTGAGAAGATAGTAGCATTGGCCATCATATCTAGCATGTTATCAAGACGCCGTATGGGAAACCGATACTTGATTGTGATTTTGTTGATGGCCCTACTATCAACAAACATCCTCCATGTGCCATCCTTCTTAGGTGTAAGAAGGGCAGGCATGGCACACAGACTCATGCTCTCTCGAATAAAACCCTTCTCTAGGAGTTCATCAATCTACCTCTTCAACTTAGCGTGCTCCTTCGGGTTCATTCTATAATGCGGGAGGTTTGGTAGGGTTGCCCCAGGGATTAAATCAATGGCATGCTGTATATCCCTCATAGGGGGAAACTCATTCGGTAAATCATCAGGAAAGACATCACGAAACTCATGTACTACTTGAATGGCCTCGGTGGGTAACTCTACGCTAGTCTTTGGTATACTCTCCCTAGCTATAAGGACGTATATCATCGACTCTGCCTCCGTTTCACGCTCAAAGTCTTTGGCATTCAAAATATGGAGCGGTTTGGACTTGGACTTCGACTTCTTCACTTCTTTTGGGCCACTCACACTACTCTGTGTGGTGAACTTTTCCAGTTGTATTCTTGGGTGGTAGAGAATTTAACTTGACCTTCTTGCCCTCAAACCAGAATGTACACACATTTGAATGACCAAATATGGTAACATCCCTGTCATAGAGCCATGGCCTACCCAGAATGATATGGCCCACATCCATCGGAACAACATCACACCAAATTGTCTTTATAAAATCCGAACTGAATAGGGACAAGACAGCAGTGCAAGACTGGAATGGATGTCTCATCAACCCAGGAGACTCTATAGGGCTGAGGATGAGCTTCCAGCTTCAAGCCCAAACGACTCACAGTGCTAGTCGATGCCACATTGGCACAACTACCACTATCCACGATTATCTTACAGTTTTTTTCCCCGCATTTTGCATAAGTGTAGAAGATCGTGTTGCGGCGCCAGTCATCAGTGTTCTTGGCTTGAGCCAGGGCGCAACGCACAATTGCGAGGGTCACAGACTCTTGTGCTCCCTCTTCCTCATCACTAGGGGTTCCAACTGGCTCATATTCCTCCTCACTAGCACTCTCTGGGGGCACTACTACTTGCCCATCAATAAGGAGTACTTTGGTGCCCTCTCTCGTGCCGCACTGGTGAGCAAAATGACCAAATCTCTGACACCTAAAACACCTAGTGGCCCCACTTTCACGTGAACTAGACTCGACAATCTCTTTACCCTTATCATCCTTAGGTCTGGGCTGAACATTAGGGGAAGGTTTGTTTTGGAATCCCGTGTTAGGTCTAGCCTCAGAGGGGTTGGCCTTAGCACCGGATTCGCGAAAGTCAAACCGCCTTCCCACAGATGCTTTAAGGTATTGCTCGACATCTAACACTACTTGGTACAACTGTTCAATAGTGTCTATGTCTTTGGCGAGCAATTCTCTCCTAATGTCAGGACGGAGGCCCATTTTAAAACGAGCAAGGGTGAGTACGGGGTCCTCATCGACCTCACAGCGGGTCAAGTACTCTTCGAATTTCTCAATATAGTCAGCAACACTTATGGAACCCTGTCGAAGAGACTGTCACTCCTCAATCAACCGCAGGCGATAAGAGAAAGGGAGGTACTTCTCTTTAAGTGTTTCTTTCATTTCGCCCCAATGGACTATTGGGAGTTCCCTCGCTCTTTCTTTCTTTCGCTCAACCGTCGCCCAAAACCTCTTTTGCTTGACCCACAAGCTTTATCTTGGCGAATCGGACTCGTCGAGCATCTGACATATCATACCACTCAAAATAGTGGTCCATATCTGCCAACTAATCTAAAAAGGCTTTAGGGTCTAAGTGGTCATCAAAAGTAGGGGCATCTACTCTAACTCCCTTGAGGAGTTGCGCATTTGGGTCATATTGGTCATGATGTCCCTCAAGGGGTGGGTGCACAGGTGCGCACCCATGACCAACTCCTTGGCCGCCTTCATTCCTTGGTCTAATCTCCTGACCACCTGCTTGAGAATAGGCATCTTCCCCAATGGTAGGGTTTGCCCTAAGGGAGGCCTCTATTTGAGTAACGCGATCATCAAATTGGTTAAGGCGTTGATCTATGCATTGTTCCAAGCGCTTAGACATAGACTCAAACTGCTGGGTTAACTTGGCCATTGATTCTTGTAGTTGCTCCATGTTTAGAGTAGGGTGCAAACCAAAACCGCGACCCATACGTGTGGGCATACATAGGCTAACTCAACCTAAGGACCTGCTGTGGCAACTATATGCATCTAAAAAAAACTAAATGACCCTATGAGACTCTATATGAAGGCGATTACACACCGTTACTAAAATTCAGCTATATATGATGGACTGAATGCATGACAGACTCAAATAAACTAAACCCTAAATATGTGGTGAATTCCCCTACAAGAACCCTAGGCTCTGATACCAAATTTGATGCAGGACATGGAAAATTAAATATGACATGCAAGATTTCAGGCTTAGATCCTACTAATTCAGAAACAATCACACAAATTCCACATCCCACATGAAAATCCAAACATTCAATTAAGGGGAATCTATGCGGGTCCAAGCCGACACAGGCTAGGGCTGGACCAATAAAAATTATAAGCCAAACGATGTCAAAAGGGAAATAAAATCAACCACTTATGCATAAAAATCAGTCCCTAATCTAAGGGATTCCCTAATCTCAATTTAAGAAACCCTAGGATGAGTAAAAGGGCAAATCAGTGAGGGATAATGTAATATAGGTATAGGGTTATGCAATTAGGTATAAAAAAAAAAAAAAAAAAATCGAAAAAACCTATACCCGAGATGATCCCGGCGTGTAGACAGCGGGCCAGGTGCGGGCGGACGTGCGCCTGAGGCTGGCCGTACGTGTGAGGGGGGAGAGAATCCTGAAAAGGATTCCTAGGCCTTGGTCGGCCAGGCTTGGGCTGCAAAACCCCCGATTTTGACGTCGATTCGAGATCTGATCTGGGCGTGGTGCTCCGTCGAAGTTTCAGCCCCGGGCCGAAATCTGAGAACCTGCTGTAATGAAAGGAAATTGATGCAACCAAGAACGAACGTGAAGTATGAATGGTGGTGGAAGATAGAAGAAAAGAGATGATGGAGGATGGGGATGAGTCGGGGTCGATGTGGCTTCGCACCACGGTAGTTAGCCCTTCGAAAAGGGAGGGCTTCGCACCCACTTTGAATTCTTCCACAACTCACGAAGAGAGCAGAAAAATAAAGTAGGATTTTTTTTTATTAAACTTCAATCCATAAAAGAACTACAAGGGGTGCCTATTTATAGGGAAAACCCTATACCTCAAAAACTCGCACCATGTGCGCAGCCTATTACTTGGCGATAAAGTAAACTAAAATAAAAACCAAACACAGAAATCTAAAGCGTTCACAATGTTCTAAATAATAACAATAAGTAAAACCTAAAAAATGAAATCAATTCGACGAGTGGGCCAGGATCATGAGATCCCATGATGGGCTTTTCTTGACTATCGGGCCCACTTTTCTGAACCAAAACTTGTCTTCTAGCTAGGAGGCCCTCCTTAGACGTCGTCATCGAGCCAGATCGATGATGAGATCCTCCTTCTGCGTACGTACGTGCGTATGGTTAGTGGTGTACGGCCGTGCGTGTGCAAGATGTCCTCATCACCTAATCGCTACAAATCCTCTACAAAGATCAATCAAGAATAGAAGTTTACAGAGATCAAATCAAAGATTCAATATTCAAGAATAAGCACTCTCATTCTACATTTCTCTCTCTACATTCACTCTCATTCTATTTCTCTTACATTACATTCTTCCTCTCTACACTCACTCTCTTCAACACAATCATTCTCTAGATTCTAGAATCTAGATATATACATTCTTCTCTCTCTCTCTCTCTCTCTCTCTCTCTCTCTCTCTCTCTCTCTCTCTCACACACACACACACACACACACATATTTAACATTCTATTTCTCTAATCTCCCATTCTCTCTCTTACATTCTTTCCCTACATAATTTCTTCTCTTTTTTTTTTTTTTTTTTTTTTATATACATTTTTTTTAATTCCCTTATTTTTCAATTTTTCAAAATTTAAAAAAATATGCGGTCGCGTATGCGATTTGTCAACATTGTCAATCGTCAACAACTGGAAAGGAAACGAAAGATTTTAGTCTCAATATCGCCCATATTGCGATACCGATAATATCGTGATATCGTCGAAAATTTGAATACTATATACAACCATGCACCTATAAAAAAAAATTGAAATGATTTTTTATTTTTATTTTTAATAAACAGATTTTTGGTAATATTAATACATTGGTGGTATTATCAAAATATCATTGATACATTGCCGATACAAGCAACACTAAAAATTTACATAGACAAAAATAATGGCGATATCGATAAATTGGTAATGCAGGGGCATTTTCACATTGGGCTCGAGTGGGGTCGCTTGTGGGATGCAGGGGTACACTCGGGGTGGGTGTGGCCCGCGGAGGAGGTCTCGTGTTCGAGACTCCTCACCAGGGGTGATTAATGCGCATTTCACACCGGGCTCGAGTGGGGTAGCCTGTGGGATGCGGGGACACACTCGGGGTGGGCGGCCCATGTGATTTGGAGCTCACGAAGGGGATTCGGCCAAGGTCTTAAAAACCCATGAGATGTGGAGCCTGGGCTATGAGATAAAGGGATTAATTCGCCATACTCTAACAGTTCGAGCTTTTAGAGCAAGTGGTTAATTGTCTGGCATGAAATTGGTATCAGAGCGGGAGGTCTCGGGTTCGAGATTCCTCACCGGGGGTGATTAATGCAGGGGCATTTTCACACTAGGCTCGAGTGGGGTCGCTTGTGGGATGCGGGGGCACACTCGGGGTGGGTGCGGCCCGCGGAGGAGGTCTCGTGTTTGAGACTCCTCACCGGGGGTGATTATTGTGCATTTCACACCGGGCTCTAGTGGGGTAGCCCGTGGGATGCGAGAACACACTCGGGGTGGGCGGCCCATGTGATTTGGGGCCCACGGAGGGGGTTCGGCAAAGATCTTAAAAACCCATGAGATGTGGAGCCTGGGCTATGAGATAAAGGGATTAATTCACCATACTCTAACAGTTCGAGCTTTTAAAGCAAGTGGTTAATTGTTCGGCATGAAATTGGTATCAGAGCAGGAGGTCTCGGGTTCGAGACTACTCACCGGGGGTGATTAATGCAGGAGCATTTTCACACTGGGCTCGAGTGGGGTCGCTTGTGGGATGCAGGGGCACACTCGGGGTGGGTGCGGCCCGCGGAGGAAGTCTCATGTTCGAGACTCCTCACCAGGGGTGATTAATGCGCATTTCACACCGGGCTCGAGTGGGGTAGCCCGTGGGATGCGGGGACACACTCGGGGTGGGCGGCCCATGTGATTTGGGGCCCACGAAGGGGGTTCGGCGAAGGTCTTAAAAACCCATGAGATGTGGAGCTTGGGCTATGAGATAAAGGGATTAATTCGTCATACTCTAACAGTTCGAGCTTTTAGAGCAAGTGGTTAATTGTCCGGCATCAATTGGTGATACAAGACACCTGGAATTTACACAGTTGAAAATATTAGTGATATCGATACAGCGGCGATACTTAGTGATACATCGCCAATATCTGAAATTTTTGAGTCTACAGTGTTATCGATATCGATGAGCTGGAGATACAGATAATATTGGGGATACTCCAAACAATGGTCACAACATATTTGGCCCCGATCCAAAAATCAGATGGATCCAAAATTCATGTAGGCCAAACCATAGGAAATAGTTTAAAATCCTTCATAAAACATCTACATTGAGATAGCGGGGCCCACCTTAATTCTTGAATGGCCTATTTTTTTGGTAGTCCCTTCATCCTGGTAGGGATCATAAAATGAATGGACCGGATGACATACAAGTACTTCCATGGCACTAAACACAACTAATGTTAGGCGTCCCAATGCTAACTGTTTCACATGGTGTGGGCCACCTTAATTTTTTATGGTCTTGATTATTGGGATTCATGGTTAAAACGAGGCGCGCTCCTAATGGACGGTGTGGTTTAAATGCAAGTTTCTTCCTGACACGTGACAATGCAACTCATCCTAAAACCCCTCTTGTCGAAATAGCTAGATTCCGCAAATTACTCGGAATCAAGCTATGCTGATAACTCCTCATTTAAAGTGGCAAAAAACATATGGAAAAAGTGATATCGAGATAATTTAATTATTTGCATTGTCAACTAGCGAGCCAAATGCAAAATAGTATATGTGGAAAGCATTATACCCATGTGCATAACACTATGATGCACACCAACCGGACCCTAAGGAGGCGTTTGGATCGTAAGTTACTTAAGATAAACTACTTATGCCTCAAGTAGCTTATCTTGATTTCAACTTATTAACCTGAAGTGATTAAGTAAATTTAAATAAAAAAGTTACTTATATCGATCATAAACCAAATTTACTTATCTCAAATAAGTTACTTATCTACTGCTGTAAGTAGAAAAAGTGACTTATTTGGTGGTATCCAAACGGGCCCTAAATGATTCAATTGCTACACAACCATTAAAAGGAATTAATCGTAAAGTAAAATCATCCAATTGAATTAAACCATGATTATGAGTCTATGACCATTTAATGACTCAAATCATATTCCACAACCATTTGAATATTGTAGAAAACCAAAATTAAAAGTGAACACAACTAAACAATTTATGACCAAACCATCTATCCATCAAAACATCCAAACACGACGAATAAGTTATTCAGATATCACAAATCCTAGTTAGGCAATAAGAATAAGTGCAAACTATTCTGATCATATCCATGATCTGTCCAAAAGCAGCTAAAGAAGCTATGCTTAACAGGCATACAGTATGGTGACTGTAACAGTCGCAATAAAATTTATATAAAAAAAAATTGCAAAAGGATTTGGACTCGGAGCAAAATCAGTAGAATTATAGAAAAAAAAAAAGATCTTTTTTTTTTTTTTTTTCAGTAAATGGCATGACTTACCTCATATTTTGAATAAATGCCTCCTTAAATGACTGAAACACCCTTAGTAATTGTCAAATAGACCTGCTATGACAAAGAAAACAAAAATGAGAGAACTTCTCAACAATTTCTTAGAATACATCGAAATACTCCAATTGGACCAAGACAGTCGAAGCACTCTCATATATTACAAAAAACCTGCAACAGATATTCCAGACAATATATTGGACAGTGGATCTATTATCTTCAACTATACTGGATCAAACTACGAATGACTGGAAATAATGGAGCCCTAGGGTGCATTTGGATACCCTATCGAATTAAATTGCCATCATTTGTCTAATAAAGTGCAAATAACCAAATAGCTATTTCCTCATCATTCCTTACGAGGTTTAGGCTTCAAATTGTCATTATGTTACTTTCAAGTTGGACCTGAAAGACTTCCAAAAAAATTTGGACCTGAAAGGAACGCAAGCAATTTAAGGATTACTTCCACATTTTGAATGCTAGGAAACATCATCAACTTGGCATTTCCTCCTGTTTAAAAAACTGAATGTGTTCAATGCGCTTGCGCGTAGAGCAGAAAAAATGCCCAAGGATACAGGCAATGAAAACACAGCTGGACCACATCCTCTTTGCTTGTTTTTCTTAATAAATTACCATTATAGATCAAAACGAAAGCCAAAAATAATAAGGGTGCATTTTCTTTTTTGACAAACCACCACAATTAGAAATCCATGCTTAATGGACAGCATCTGCTCCTCGTTGCATCGTGGGTGGTGAATGTTGTTTGGCTTTGAATCCAGAAAAGGTGCTTTGCACTGCAAATCACTATACCTACCTTTCCGATGCTAACAATACGAATTGCAAAGCATCCATATCACTAGTGGAAAGAGGCAAAGATCCAAATGGACCCAAAGGAAACTAGTGGAACAAGAAAAGCCAAAAACCCAGCACCAAATGCAACAATATCATGATTTCAGGGAAAAAAAATCATGATTTATAGAAAGCATTTCTTACAAAAAACTTCAAACCTGTAAACTTAGTACGCATGAGGAAAAACAATGATTTTTTTTAATACAATACTGAAATATTATTGAGAAAAAAACCAAAAAAAGAATAAAAGAAAAAGGAAGAACAAGAAAAAAATAGTCATCCAAAAGTTGCACTTCAACCAAGGATAAAGTGGACTTAAATCTGAATTTCTATTTCTACAAATACTCCTAGAAACACAAAAACTCGACATCATTTCCAGCTGGGTTAGGTTGATCATAGAGTCTTCAGACTTTACTGGGTGTATAATGACTAACGAAATATTTAACAGTCGTAAATAGTTAAATTATGTAAAATGAGGAATGTTCACATTGACGTCTTAACAGACCATTAAGTTACCATCTATTGAGCATATACATCAAAGCGCCACACGTATACAAAAATTCAAGCCATGGAAGAAGTAGGCCCCAACTTGAAGATAATTGGTAGCAAAAATCAGGCAGATCCATTCATCAGGTGGGTCACAATGTAGAAAACAATGGATGGACAATTGATTTACTCAATTTACACGTGGCCACCTGATGAATGGATCGGTTGTCATCTGCATCCACTGATTTTCAATGTGGGGCTATCTATTCAGCGGCTTGGATGTCATATAAGCATGCCATTTTGGTTGTATGCACTCAACGGAGGATACCATAGTGGTCCGCTGGGATGGAGTTAGGCATTTCTAAATCAAAATACTTCAACAAGTAGGCAAGCAACATGTTGATGATTTGGTGGTTTAGCTACTTGCATCAGTTAGTGATCAATGCATCTACAAAATTATCTGATATTATCAATATCAAAATGGTATTGATACAATATTATGGGTGTGTAACATAAAAATGCATTGTATCGACTACAATGGTCAATATATACTAATATATCGTGACATTATCGATATCATTATCACTATATATCGGCAAAGCAACACTCTATAAGATTACACAGTATCAATTGATACTTGTGAAATATCACAAGTATTGAGTGATATCAGTATATATACTGCTAAAAAATCAACAAAAATTCAAAAGTTAAAAAGTTCCATTTTAGCTCAGATTTTTTGGGGAAATTCATTCCTACGTGTGTTTTGGCAACTCCACCTGAGTTGTTTTGCACTGAAACACAATTTTGGCGTAGAAACTGCGATTTGAGAGCAAAATCAAGTAGAAAAAAAACACCCTAATATGTGAATTTATTTATTTTTATTTCAGTTGTTTTAGTTCATTTTTCCAACAGATTAGGGAGAAAACAAGTACAAATTGACATATACATGAGTTTCATGAATTGCTACGTAATTGAGGCAACAAATTTCGGATTTGAAGGTGGAAAATGGAAGATATTGGGGGAATTCAAATTCTTGCATTTTCGCCCTTTATAATTGCAATTTGTGTGGAAAATATACATTTATGAACATGTAGTTCTCATGTTATAGGAGATAATAAAAAGGCAATGAGGAGGCTATCGCATGGAGCCTATAGATGTTGGCAATGAGCGGAGGTGCTCCACTTCTGTGCTGCATTTTATGGCTATGGGATGCACCACTCCAATGGCTATGACACTCATTTGCAGTCATCCAACTATGGATATGGTCAGAACTATGCTTACGGATCATGGTTTTAAATATCGTCCGACATGACTTGGTATTGCCCAAGTCATATGAACGAAATGGGACCAAGTCAGACCAAGTCAAGGCAAGCCGTACCAGTTTCGATCCCAAGTGAGTTGCATTATGAAATTGGTACTTAAAATCTGTGCTATAGATCAGAACAAAGATATGCTTATGGGAAGAGGTATCCAGGACATGCATATAGGTGGGGAAGGTGACCAGCCAGTCAGCCACAAGCACAACTGGTGCTAGTGAGGGTGATGGTTACTGCTCACAATCAATCGATAGGTAAACAATTGAGTTTGGTGAAAATAAGTAGCTGAGAGATATGTCAGGCTCGGTATAATCAGCTCATGAGCTACATACAGTACTGCAATTATGTGGAGTAGCATTACAGCTGCCCAATTGAGAAAGGGACGACAACTTGGAGCCACCTCATAACTTCATGTGGATATGAGTCTTAGTTGTTTGTCCAACAATGAATAGCTGTCCCATAAACAATGGAAAACTATTATGCATAGTTTTTATAATGTTTTGAGTAAAAAGTGGGTAATCATGACTTTTAACATCCCAGAAATTTCATTGATAAATTCCGTCATTTTCCAGAAGTTTTTCTAATGTTCTCCTCAAACTGCAATACATGCAATATTTCTTGATGTTTCTCCCAATTTTTTGTATCGCAAGGGTGCAATACATGGTATGGTATCAACACATAAAATATTGTCATCCGTGACTATGGTCCTAGGTTTGAACCTCTGCATCAACCCAAGTGACCTGGTTCAAGCCTCCATGAATGACACAACTGATTCAATGAGTTTCTTCCACGTCAAGCTTAAGGGTGAGTTTCCCAATAACTCGGGTTGAGATCTTGTCAAGTCAAGTTGTCTCGGCCAAGTTTTGAGTTGAGTCTCAGTTTTACGGCTATGTTTTGAACATCCAATACCCAATGCGAAAAACCAATTCAAGACAGAATCATCTACAAAAACGGGTGAAAGCTGCTACATGGATGCCCATATATACATATATATATATACACACACACACACACACCTACTCTCTTGCACACACATTCGCACACGTGTCATGGGCACAAAATCTAAACGGTCCATGTGATGCAGCACCCCTTGAAACCCCACGGGCCCAACTTTCAGCTTGATCCAAAACTCTGGTGGGCCATGGCAAAGAGAGATGCAAATCAAGGGAGGAAATTGTTTCCTTTTTCCATGGCCCACTAGGGTTTTGGATCGGGCTAAAAGTTGGGCCCATGGGGTTTCAAGGGGTGCCGCATCATGTGGACTGTTTAGATTTTGTGCCTAGGACACGTGTGCAAAGGTGTGCAGGTGAGCATTTATATAGAGGCATGCTCACCTGCGCATCTTTGCACACGCGTCATGGGCCGAAAATCCGAACTGTCCATGTGATGCGGCACCCCATGAAACCCCCGAGTACCAATTTTCACCCAGATCCAAAACTCTGGTGGGCCATAGCAAAGAGATGCAAATCGAGGGAGGAAACTGATTTCTTTTTCCATGGCCCACCAAAATTTTGGATCAGGGTAAAAGTTGGGCCCTGTGAGTTTCGTGGGGTGCTGCATCACGTGGACCGTTCAGATTTTAGTCTCACATCATGTGTGATGAGTTCTCATGAGAACTTGTGAGAACTGGTGCGCAGCTGAGCATTGGGCTATATATATATATATATATATATAATGATTTATTTGATGAATATCATTGCTTGTCTCTCCCAAATCATTTTTTCCCCTTAAGCAGTCCTATATAAATTGATTCCTCTCCACTAAATTTATCCACCTACTCAAATTCTATCAATGGATGATGACCAATCTCTTTCTTTTAATTGCCATCAAAAAAAAAAATTTAATGATTTTTTTAAAAAAAATTATTAAATACCACAGCATTTTGCTAACAACTGGCAGAACAATAGAATTTGCTAAGTTCTACCCTCACATTGTGATTTAACTAACAAGTTGGACCAAAATCTAAAATAAGATCAAAACATTGGCTTATTTCTGAAAATTTATTGCAAGAAAGCGGTGCATCCAAACAGAACAAGCGCCTCTTTTTTATTCCTGTCCAAAAGGTAAGTCTGCACATCTCTCTCTCTCTCTCTCTCTCTCTCTCTCTCTCTCTCTCTCTGTGAATGGGGAGTTATCTGACGTGTGTAACCCATGACTTAGTACTAATCCAGTCCATTCATCTGTTGTATAACCCACCATGCATTGACCATAGAAGGAACTCCTAGCAATGCTTTCTCAGCATCCAAAAACCTTCTAGATTCTACAGCACTAAATTCCAGGTTGCCAGACATGACTCACAAAATCCAATCCTTAGGTAATTTGGTTCCTGGAAACGGATCCATTAATAACTTTTTAACTCCCAGCTGCCAAACGACACCTAAATGAATTATCAAGAATTACATTTCCATACACGTCGCCCGAATGTCAAGATCCGCACTGTTCATCTATTGTAAACTACCATAGAAATGCCATGCAAATAATAATAATAATAATAATCCATTGACTGGATGTTTTTTGCCCATGAATGTTGATTGTAGATTGGACATTTTCCCAGCGGATCATTTGTAATCCTCAAGACTCCTCCAATCAGTGGCTAAGATCACCTGATTTCGAGGCACACCCTATATCCACAATGGGGACAAATAGACGAAAGGTTCAGATCATGAACATCAGCACATGCGTATTGATTGATAGGATACTGAATCCTTGATTACTGATTTATATTGCATTTGGCTCATGGCCACTGGAGGATTGAAGAAAAATAATTTTTCACTCTGGGGCCTTGTTTTCCTCGTGTTGTGTTGGAAAGAAAGAGCTCCATCCTATCCATCACAAAGGTACCATTTCAAATCACGGATTATGGGCGTGTTTGGTTGCATTGAATGTCATGAAATTTTGCACTAAATAGACTGATTAATCATGAAATTTCATGATATCTGCTGCAACCAAACGCACCTGGCATCTCAGATAATTCTCAGAAATAGCAATTATTTGACAATTCCGGAATCCAACTCTGACAAACCAAAATCAAAATCAATAAACAACATTCACCAAACCCCTTTCCACAAAATATCAATCGATCTGCAAACGAGAAAATAACAACTCAACTAAAATTAAGACATTTCCAAATCGAGAAACGAAACACATCCAGATTCGCGTTTCAAAAAGAAAAAAATGGGGAAAATGCAAAAGAGAGGGTTAAAAAACAGTCGAAATCGAGATTAAGGTACCTTGAGAGAAAAAGGGGTCGAGAAATCGGGAGACTTTGGGAGATTTCAGGGACGAGAAATGGATGTGTAAAGGTTTTTGTCTCGCCTGCGAATCCGACGAACAGAAAAAGGATAAGAAGACCTTTTTCGGACTACCCAAACTGCCCCTGAGTCTGATATTAATATCAGGTATACCCCATACGCGGACAGTGTTCGTGGCCTGGACCCGTTCTGAATCGGAATTAGGCCCCAAATGAGGGAACTGAGATTATACGGAAACGGATTGGCTACTCCCCCCGCCACTAGCCCGGTGGCTGATGGTCGGTGCTCTGTGGGACCCACTATGATGTATGCGTTTCATCCATTTTTAAAGATCATTTTAGATTTTATGCCAAAAATGAGAGGGATATAAATCTCAGTTTGACCACACCACACGAGAACAATAGTGATTGGATATCCACCATTAAAATCCTCCTAATGCCCACTGTACTGTTTATTTGACATCCAATCTGTTGATTAAGTCATAAAGACCTAGATGAAGGGAAAAAACAAATATCAGCTTGATCCAAAACTTTTATGGCCCCCAAAAAGTTTTTAATGGTTGACATTCATTCAACACTATTTCCTGTAATGTGGTACAGCTGAGATTGAGATATACCTAATTTTTAGTCTCATACCTTAAAATGATCTAGAAAAATAGATGGACGGCATGGATGAAACACATACAGTGGAGGGGTTTGTGAGAAATCTATCCCTTCCATTTATTTTGCCATATCATAGTTATAAAATGAGACAATCCAAAACTCAAGTAGGGTGTAAGACAGGAAAAAGTGGGTAAGCTATAACCTAATGTTAAAACCTCGTTGGTCCACCTTGATGTTTACATGCCGATTGAGACCGTTCATAAGGTCATATCTATCGGAATGAACTGCCAGCACAAAAATATTTAGCCTGATCCAAAGTGATGTTTACATGCCGGTCAAACCGTTCCTAAAGTCATTTCTATTTGGATAAACTGAAAACAAAAAAAATATTAATTTGATCCAAAACTTATATGGCCCACATCGATATTCAATCTCATTATTTAATACCGTTCAAACCATTTATAAAATTGCTTGCGGCAAGTAGTAGATCCGGGGTTGTTGGTTATATCAACCTAATCCGATTGCCTTCGTCTGCTGAGAAGCTAGGTGGGCCATCATGAAGTTTGTGAAAAATCAATCTTATTGATCTGTTTTTTTCTCCGGATCCTGTCAGGAAACCACCCAAAAATAAAGCATATTCAAAACTCAAGTTGTAGCACTACAAGACATAATAAGATTGAACATCCACCATTGAAATACTCGTGGGGCATAGAAGTTTTGTATTAATCTAATATTTTTGTGTTTTTAATTTATTCCAATAGAAAATTGTTGCAATGTGAGTGGGTCACATCATCACTAACTACATTTAATGTACCAGACAACATCAACATAAATAAGAACATGGACCAATCACATTCCAACAAGCAGGAAATCCTTGTTCAAGATAAGCAGAGGATCCGGATTCTCCTTACAGGCACTTTGCCCTAGAAAATATCACAGTAACAAAGGATAAGGTACCGCCCTAACCATGGGGCCCACCTTGATGTATATATAATATATCCAGGCCGTCCATTCATTTTTCAGATCATTTTATAGTATGAGCCCAATAATGAAGCAGATCCAAATGTCAAGTGGACCACACCAGATGAAAACGTGGTGAGTGACCATTAAAAACTTCTTAAGGGCTATAAAAGTTTTGGATCAAGTTAATATTTGTTTTTATCCTTTATTCAAGCTTGTACGACATTACCAACAGGTTGGATAGAAAATAAAAAATACGATTGGGCATTAAGGTGGTCCTCAGGGAGTTTTTAAGAGTGGGCATTCCATTGCTGCTGTTTCATGTGCTTGACCTGAGAACTAGATACGCTTCATTTTCAGCTCACACCATGGCTAATGAAATAAATGCCTCAAGATGGCCTCACGTTTGGTGAGGCTCTGCTCCTGAGAAAAAGCTTTGTAGAGTCTACAATTGACATAGGGATGAATGTGATAAGGTGGATCACTGTCTCCCTCGAGAATAAATTGTATAAAATTCATAATTTGTGCACTTTTCACGTTAAGCGAAACTCTTAAAGCCGAAGAGATGAAGAATTATATCAAACTAAAACTTACTATTTATAGTAAAAACGGAATTAAAATATGAAAATGACCATCAACACGATGGTATTTTGCAAATCTCCTGGGTTGGGTGGCTAAAGTAGCTCGTTCAACCCCAAAATCATATATTTTACATTTGATAACTCATTTCGGATTGCGAGATACGGCTGATTTAAGGTCTGACATTTCGAATCACTTTTGTTATCGACCATGCCTTTTCTGATCCATCTTGGCCATGAAACTGTCCGCGACCCACTCTACATCAACAATGCTGCAGATGTAACATTGACACCATGCATCATTTGCACCAGCTCTGTTAAAGGAACAAAAAAATCAGGCCTGATCCAAAGCTCCAATAGGCCACAACACTATGGTGAGGTAGGGATGCCCACCGTTGAAAGCTTCCTACACCCACCGTGATGCTTGTATGCCATCCAATCCCTTGTAAGTTGTCCCACCAGGATGAATGGAAAACTAAATATCAGCCTGATTCAATACTTCCGTGGGATGCGAAGGTTTCAGTGACTGGTATCCTTATTCCTATTCTATTTTTTCCTGTGGTGTGGCCCACTTGAATTTTAAATTATGGTGGGTTTTTAACTTGGCTCAACTGTTCCAAGCTATTCAAGGGCTCAACAGAGCTCTTAATTTGTTGCATGGGCTCCGTACAAACCATTTGAGGAAATTTACTTCCATCACACGACTTTTTTTACTCTTTTTTTTAAAAATTTATTTATTTAAACACACACTCCCACACACCTACGTGAAGCCTTGACCAAGTGTTGAAACTCCCAAGAGTCTACCACTGGAGCAATAGTGAGGACCCACGACTTGTTTTACCTAGTTTGCTAATCAACCTGATATGGTTGCATATCGAGAGGCAACCTCTACATCACCAGGACCGTTCAACCAGTTGGACCCTGATATGGTTGTATATCGAGAGGCAACCTTTACATCATCAGGACCGTTCAACCAGTTGGACCCAATGTCAATTTACCATTTTGAAAAAAATTGCACCTACAGGACCATTGAAACAGTAACAAATGGAATGGAAAACACATTGTTTTATTGATTAGGATTGCTTGATCAAGTTGTTTTGACTGTGGCCCCATGAAATTTTGTATGATTAGGATTAATTGATCATTATTGTTTTGATTGTGGCCATTGATTTTTGTATGATTAGGATCGTTTCCACTAATGTAAATGGCAGAAGAAGATTCATATAGCTTATCCTGGTATAACACTTAGATGACGATGACGATGATTCACATTCCATTCTAATTATGCTTTTTTGAAGATAGCTTCGACAAGAGTTTAACCCTGATGAGAATTTTTATTTGTATAGGCACATCGCATACTCATATATGAGAGAAATGATTACAAGATTGAGATGATCATCAGTGGGGCCCATGGCCCACACCATATGTTGGACTAAAGTTTGAGCCCGTTGACACATCAATAGGACCTAGACATATGTCAGAAAATTAATGGTGACAAAAAAGATGAGGAATGGCCTTTATTCAGTGCAGACATGTGGCCCATCTGATGAGCAGACCTTCATTTTTCACCAGGTTCAACATGTTAGCATCCCTATAGATAGTGTTCTATTCAATTAGAACATGTGTCGTCACGTGTAATGAATGACCTAATTTTGATTATACGTGGGATTATATATGTACGAGGTATGCTAGAATCATATTCAACACAAAGGCATCAATATAGATAGATTAAGACTTGATTTGTAAAGATCAATTGTCTATTCAACCACCGATTGAAAAGGTGATCATACGAGTGAAGGGGAGGGTTAGTCCTTCATATGGATTCTTTTTTCCTTGAAGAAAATAACTTTTGCCATGGTGATGATCGCTTGGTTGCATTAACCAACAAAAGGAATATAAAGAAAGAAAACAAGAAAATGAAGGCTACATGCTGATTTTATTAATCTAGATGTAGATGTAATATAATCGACATATAAAAATAAAAAGAAAGTAGAATAAATTACCAACTATAATTCAAGCTTGTGAAATGGTCGTGGACTTAATTGTCTTCCAACCCTGGATGGTCATGAGAAACCTAAATGGTCATGGTGTTGGTCAGTAGGATATGACCAGAGAATCACTAAGAAAGGACTTGGGAATTTGGAGGATTTGACAACAAGGTGGTGTATATGTAACATATATTAAATCAACTTACTACATCAATGCATTGGACAAAAGTGGAAACTAAACTAAACTAACTTAATCAATCTAGACTTGTTGTAACACAGTGCTAGACATAAGTGGAGAGGTTTAAACTAAGCTTATTTAAGATGTGTCCATAAGGAATGAAATACAGGTAACATTGAGTTGAAAGGAGTTGTGTTTATTTAAATTGACATGAGGCCTGGAGCTCTCCATTCTATATTGCTTTTAGAGATTTGGAGAGGTGGTGGTTGTGCATAAAAGTTTCCTAATTTTCGGGTTTGGTCTTTTGATTGGTTAACAACCTTAACGTGATTGGCTTCTATTTGAATTTAGAATTCTCCAAGCACTATGCTACCATAATTAATAGTATTTCTGTCTATGGATGGCTTCTTGCTCTTAATACCTAGCTTCACAATCTTTAGGAGCGTTACATATGCTCTGCAGGCGTCCTATATGAGTATCCCTTATGCCCACTTGTCATGTGTCATAAGGAGGGCGACTAGCTTTAAGGTTTCAGTCATGTGTACGTTCCTGAGTGTCTAGCCATGTGTCTCTCAAAGATAGTTTTTTGGAATTCTCACGATCTTCTTTTCTTTCACCACTAATCTTCTTTCTTTACTTTTGTATAAGTGTGTTGATATGTGATGGCATCCCACTCATTTGTTCTGGTTGCATCATGTCAAGTGTAAACAATTAATGCCCCACCACATCTCTTTGTGTTCACAGAGTGTAAAGAGATGTTACGTCATTAGGTCTTCTTGTATTTGCAAGTAACACATTGAGACACTTAGTTCATTTTTATTGTCATGCACACCTTTTCTATGGTCGATATCTCGGTCGTTTTAGTTTATTTTTGCACAAATTTCCATAAAATAGGGACACATTTCTTTAAATAACAGCCATTGATAACACTCTTGTTTTCTTGACTGTTCAGGTCTTGCAATAAGTAGGCGTCTCTATGTAATTTCCTTTTTTATTTTACAATGAATGGTCATTTCCAAGTTGGCAATCATTTTTCATACTTATGGCTCTTAGTACCAATAGGGAGTATGGTTTTCCATACTAGTGTGCCTTCACCGAACAACTTTTCTTTCACTTTCTTGTTGTATGCCTTTGCTACCTTGACTTTGTGAACTTTATGAACTTTTAACGCATCCAAAGCCTACATCCTGACTTAAAATAGTTCTTCCAATTTGATCATCATCGATTCAGTAAATTCTTGTGGGTGAACTGATGCTGAAAAACTACTTAGAGAGATGATACATTCACCTCCATGGGTAGAACAACATCATGCTCGTATGTCAAGATAAACAGAGTTATCCCAGTATTGGTCCTCTAGCACGTTCAATAAGCCCACAAAACCTTTGACAGAGTCTAACTCCAAGAATGGGATTATCATTTGTCATGCGTTTAGCATATTTTATAGGATTTTGTTGGTCGACTTAACCTGGTTGTTAGCCTGAGCATAACATGAAGTAGAATTAAGAAACTTGAATTTTTAAGCATCAGCAAATGCTTTTACCTAGCTACCTGAAAATGTTGCCCCCTTATCGACCATAGTGGTCTTTGAAATTTTAAACTTATGAACGATATATTCCTCTATAAAGTCGATTACTTCTACCTGAACCACCCCACTCATCGGTTTAGCTTTGACCCACTTGATAAAATAATTATTGCGGCATTTATGAAGCTATGTTGGTCAGACAACGGTGGTAATATCTTATCAATCAGGTTTCTAGCCCAACCAAAAAAATATCATGGTTTAACAATAGGGTGAAGTTTTACAATTGGTACATGTTGGAGTGATCCATCCTTTTAGCAGGCTTGATATCCCTCTGCATATATTTCATGTAATCTTTTAATATTGTCGGCCAGTAATAGCCATGTCAGTGGATGATCCACCACATTTTTTGTTCTGCTTGGTGAGTTTTGCAAATGCCTTAATAAACCTCTCCCATTAGAATCATTGCCTCATCTGTTCTTAAATATTTCAACATGAGAATATACATTTGGTAAAGATTGCCATCAAGGAGAGATAATGTAGGGCTACCATTCAAATAAATTGGTCAATCTTATTACTCGACCTAATTAGATGACAGATGATTTTGGACCACCAATCATCTTAAGGGACTTCAAGAGAAGCCAATGAGAGTGATATCTTCAGAACCGTGAGTAATCTCTTAGTCATTCCTTTTGATAGTTGAAGCGCTATTGTTATTTGTGTTATTTCATTTGAATTGGCATTGTGGTCTCAAGAATATATTTTAGGACTACATTAAAATTTGATATTAACTGGACTGCCATTCTGTAATAAGTCATTAATGCCCAACTTGAACATTTATACAATCTGACTAGCTGGTTAATCATCAATTGAAAATCCCTAATAATTTTGACAATTCTTGCTTCAAGTTCCATCAACATTTTGAATCCAATTATCAAAGCTTCATATTTTTCTTGACTATTTATACACTCGAAATCTAATCAAAATGCATACTCTTTCCTTTTCTCTTTTAGGGAAATTATAATGATACATGTTTCCAACAATCGATCAGTTCACTTATCATCATCCTTAAATGGGTGGTCGGCCAAAAAATTTTCCAAGACCTAATCTTTAATAGCCCCTTGTGGTATATATTTGAAACAAAATTTAGAGAGCGTAATGATCAATTTTTCGATCCTTTCCCTAAGGATGGGTTGTGTCGTGTCAGTATGTATTTTTTGAGGTCGGTCGATGTGATGACATTACCATCCTGGTTAGCAAGTAATGCCTAAGTTTGGTCACAACAAAATATAGAGATATTCATAACTTTTTGATAAGGGAATATCGTTGCTCGGTCTCGTGAAGAGTCTTGGAGAGGTAGTAGACTGCCCACTCTTTGCGTTCGTCATTCTCTTGAGCAAGTAACACTCCAATTGATTCTTCGGTTGTTGAAATATATAGTTAGAATGGTCAATCCTTCTGTGGGGGTATAAGCATCGACAACCTTATCAAGTATTTCTTGATTTATTCAAAGGATACTTAATGTTCCTGATGGAGTTTTTTCCCCAGGCTTGACCAGTCATGAGCTTCACTCGACCGGTCGAGGGCTGGTGCACGATCAGTTGTGGATTGGCTTGACTCGTTTTCCAGCGAGTTGTGGTTTTGGATTTCCGAGGTGCTTGACCAGTCGTGGGATGTGCTCGACCAATTGAGGGTGCCGCTCAACTGGTTGAGGACTCTGCATGACCAGTCGAGGTTATGCAAATTTGATTCCATCTTTGTGCGGGATGCGAAAATCTGAGGTAGTTTCGCAAGAGGTGCGAAAGGGAGTTTCCTAAACTATAAATAGAGGCACCTAGGGCTTTCTTCGTAATGCAAAAGGGTTTTATAAAGCTTTGCAAGGGTTTACTAAAGGGTTTAGGGCTATCAAAGTGTGAGAGAGAGAGAGAAAGAGAGAGAGGAAGCTTGTGGAAGGGAGGTTATGCTTGTAGAGGTGATCTACTCTGCACTCGACATCTCAGCACTTCTACGTCCTCGTGATCGGTGAGATCTCTCCATTTTTCTTTCATTCTCTTATTGTTTATCCACTCCTACGTGAGTGAAGAAGGTTGTAACGTTCTACTTTATAGTGGATTGTTGATCTGGATGAGGTCCTGTGGTTTTTACCTCTTTGAAGGTTTTTCACGTAAAAATCTTTTGTGTCATATGGTTTGTGCTTTGATTTATTTCATTGCTTTATTATCCCATAATTCTAGTTTGTTTTGAGAGTCTAGATCCTAAGGTTTTGTGCAAGGCCCCTAAAAAAGTGGTATCAAAGCTAAGTTCATTGAACGGAGTGGGATCGGTTCTGAATTATGGAAGGTGGCTCATTAAGGATGATCAACCTCAATGGTTCTAACTGGACCATATGGAAGGCTAAGATGGAGGACTTACTTTATTGCAAAGACTTGTATTCTCCAATTCAAGGCATATCAGCAAAATCAAAGGATATGACAGATAATGATTGAAATAAATTGGACCGGAAGGTGGTGGGGTTTATTAGACAATGGTTGGACGATTCCGTATTCTACCATGTGTCTATGGAGACCTCAGCCGCTAGCCTATGGCTGAAATTATAAGGGCTGTATGAGAGGAAGACAACCGACATTTATATTTTCTTGATACGACAACTTGTGAATCTCAAGTTTAAAGATGGTGGTTCTGTGGCCGAGCACATGAATGAGGTTGCAATATATTAAACCAGCTCTCCACTATGAAGATGGTCTTGGATGATGATGAATTATAGGCTTTGCTATTACTTAGCTCATTGCCTGATAGTTGAGACATATTGGTGGTGTCTCTAAGTAACTCCGCGCCAGACGGAAAGGTGTCCATGGAACAGGTAACTAGCTGTCTCTTCAATGAGGAGACAAGGAGGAAGTTTCAAGGGTCTACTCAGCAAAAGGCTCTTGTGACACAAGAACGGGGGAGAGAAAAGAACAGGAAGGGTGGGAAGGCTCGAGATAAATCAAGAGGCAAGTCAAGTACCAGGAAGGATGTTGAATGTTGAAATTGTGGTAAAAAGGGCCACTATAAGCATGAATGTCGTAAGAATAAGAACGACAAGAAAGGAAAAGGAAAGGAGAAGGAAGATGAATCAGATTCCACTGTCGTCGCTTCAGATGGCGACGTTATAGTTATTCTTTTAACAGATCATGGTGTTTGTCTCACGGCTACGAGTCAGGACACCAACTGGGTGATTGACTCGGGAGCCTCTTTTCATACAACTCCACACAGGGACTTCTTCACAAGCTAAAAGTTAGGTGACAATGAGATCGTGAAGATGTGAAATTCTGGTGTATCGAAGATCGTAGGGGTCGGTGATATTTGTGTGAAGACCGATGTGGGCTACACATTGGTTCTCAGGGATGTGAGGCACATTCCAGACCTTCTCCTCAACTTAATGTCGACGAGAATGTTGGATGATGATGGCTATGAAAGCCGGTTTGCTAGTGGCGCTGGAAGCTCATCAAGAGTTCATTGATCGTAGCCAGAGAAAAGAAGTGTTGTACCCTTTATAAGGCAAGTGTCAATGTGTGCAAGGGTGGGTTGAACACAGCGGAAGATTCAGCTATTGACATGTGATACAGGCATCTAGGCCACATGAGTGAAAAAGGGCTTTAGGTACTGGCGATGAAGCAGCTCCTTCCAAACATGATAGGTATACCCCTCAAAACCTGTATTGATTATTTATCAGGAAAATAACATAGAGTTTCATTTGTTAAATCTACTTCTCATGTTGACAAAGTGCATGCATTAGATTTGGTTTATTCTGATGTTTGTGGTCCTATGAGGACAAAAATCTTGAGTGGGGCATTGTATTTTGTCACTTTTATAGATGATGCATGTATGAGAGTTTGGGTTTATGCTTTAAAATCTAAGGACAAGGTCTTTAGTGTGTTTAAATTGTTTCATGCTATGGTCGAGAGAGAGACAGAAAGATCATTGAAGTGTATCCGCATTAACAATAGGGGTGAATACATTAACGACTTTTATGAGTATTGTAAGTCCCTAGGTATACGGCATGAACAGACAGTTTCCAAGACCCCTATGTATAATGGTGTAGCTGAGCGAATGAATCACATTATTGTAGAGAGAATCAGATGCATGTTATCCTATGCAAAATTGTCCAAGACATTCTTAGGAGAAGTAATGTACACAACAATGTATCTGATAAACAGGTCTCCATTAACCTCGTTGAATGGAGAATTGCCTGAGAAGGTATAGACTGGACAGGATCCATCGTACGGTTATCTTAGGGTGTTTGGATGCAGGGCATTCGTTTACATACTAAAGGACGAGAGGCCCAAGCTCGATATGAAGATTAGGCAGTGTGTGTTCTTGGGGTATGGTGATGAAAAGTTCGGTTACAGATTGTGGGATCCGACCGAGAAGAAGCCCGTCAGGAGCAGAGATGTGGTATTCTTTGAAGATCAGTGTATATAAGACATTGGTAAGCCAGAGAAGAACCAACCTAGTTCAGGTGAGCTAGAGGACATGGATCCTATTACTCCTCTCATAGTGCCTGATGACGAGGGAGTACTGCAAGGTGTAGAGGACGAGGGAATTCTTACAGAAGATGGACCAGGGGAGCAGCCCCCACTTGATCCACCTGTTGAGCCACAGGTGAGGAGGTCACCTAGGGACAGACAACCGTCCAAGAGGTACTTGCTGCATGAGTACATTATGCTGACTTATGGGGGAGAGCCAGAAGATTATTTTGAGGCCCTAGCCGACGAATATAAGGAGGAGTGGTTAAAAATTATGCAAGAGGAGATGAAATCCTTGCTTAAGAACCACACCTATGATATGGTGAAATTGCCTAAGGGCAAGAAAGATTTGAGCAACAAGTGGATGTTCAGAAAGAAGGTTGAGCAGAAGAATTCACAGACGAGGTTCAAGGCCAGACTTGTGGTGAAAGGGTTTGATCAGAGGAAAGACATAGACTTCGAGGAGATATTCTCACTAGTGGTGAAAATGACATCCATACGAGTATTGCTTGGGTTGGCGGCTAACATGGATATGGAGATAGAGCAGTTAGATGTTAAAATTATCTTCCTCTATAGTGACTTGGAAGAAGAGGTCTACATGCACCAACCAGAGGGATTCGAAGTCAAGGACGAAGGCATTTGGTGTGTAGGCTGAGGAAGAGCTTGTATAGGCTGAAACAACCTCCACGGCAATGGTACAAGAAGTTTGACTCGTTTATGTTGAAGCATGGGTATGACAGAACGGAGTCAGACCACTGTGTGTTCACGCGCAAGTTCTCAGATGGTGATTTCTTAGTTCTGCTGTTATACGTTGATGACATCCTCATCATGGGAAAATACATCAAGTAGATCGACAGTCTGAAACAGGAGTTGGGCAAGTCATTCACGATGAAAGACTTGGTCCGACCTAAACAGATCTTAGGAATGGAGATAACCTGTGACAGGAGCAGTAGGAAGCTTTGGCTGTCACAAGAGCAGTATATTGAGAAAATCCTAGAGCGGTTCAACATGAATGCAGCGAAGTCGGTCAGTACTCTATTGGATGGTTACTTCAGATTGAGCGGCAGACAATGTCTCAAGATGAAGGCAGAGGTGGAAGAGATGCAGAAAATACCCTACACGTCAGCTGTAGAAAGTTTAATGTATGTTATGGTCTGTACACGCCCAGACATAGCATATGCAGTTGGTGTTGTCAGCCGATATCTTGTCAATCCTGGCAAAGAGCATTGGGCAGCGGTGAAATGGATACTGCAGTATCTAAGAGGCTCATCCAGGTTGGGCCTATGCTATGGTGACTAAAAACCTATGTTAGAGGGCTACATAGATGCAGATATGGTAGGTGACATAGACTCTAGGAAGTCTACATTGAGGTTCATGTTCACATTTGCAGGGGGAGCGGTTTCTTGGCAGAGCAAGCTACAGAAGGTCGTAGCATCGTCGACGACAGAGGCCGAGTACATTGCAGTCACATAGGCCTGTAAAGAGATGCTTTGGATGAAGAGGTTCCTACAGGAACTTAGCCTAAAGCAGGAGCAACACATGGTTTATTGCGATAGTCAGAGTGTTATACACTTGAGCAAGAATCCAAGTCAGCATTCTAAGTTGAAGCACATAAAGATTCGGTATCATTGGATCAGGGATACTTTGGAACAGAAGGTGTTACAGCTTGAGAAAGTCTACAAGGACAATAATGGGTCAGACCAAGGCATTGCTCAAGGGAAAATTTGAGGTTTGTAGAAACTGGGCTGGCTTGAAGATGACGAATTTCTCCTGTGTCAAAAAGGGAGAGATTTGATGGGGTTTTTTTCCCTAGGCTCGACCGGTCATGAGCTTCACTCGACCGGTCGAGGGCTGGTGCACGACCAGTCGTGGACTGGCTCGACTTGTTTTCCTGTGAGTTGTGGTTTTGGATTTCCGAGGTGTTCGACCAGTCGTGGGATGTGCTTGACCGGTCGAGGGTGCCGCTCGACTGGTCGAGGACTCTGCACGACTAGTCGAGGTTACGCAGATTTGATTCCGTCTTTGTGCGGGATGCGGAAATCTAAGGCGGTTTCACAAGAGGTGCGAAAGGGAGTTTCCTAAACTATAAATAGGAGGTACCTAGGGCTTTCTAGGTAATGCAAGAGGGTTTCATAAAGCTTTACAAGGGTTTGCTAGGGTTTAGCTTCAAGGGTTTAGAGAGAGAGAGTATCAGAGTGAGAGAGAGAGAGAGAGAGAGAGAAAGAGAGAGAGGAAGCTTGTGGAAGGGAGGTTATGCTCGTCGAGGTGCTTACTGTGCACTCGACATCTCAGCTCTTCTACGTCCTTGTGATCGATGAGATCTCTCAATTTTTCTTTCATTCTCTTATTGTTTATCCACTCCTGCGTGAGTGAAGAAAGTTGTAACGTTCTACTTCATAATGGATTGTTGATCTGGACAAAGTCCCATGGTTTTTACCTCTTTGAGGGTTTTCTACGTAAAAATCTCTTCTGTCATGTGGTTTGTGCTTTGATTTATTTCATTGCTTTATTATCCCATAATTCTGGTTTGTTTTGGGAGGCTAGATTCTAAGGTTTTATGCAAGGCCCACAACAGTTCCTTTGGCCATCTAAATTCTTTTCTTGTTTTCAATTTGACCAGTGGAGAAATAGTGCTAATTTTACTAGCCAATTGTGAGATGAAATGGCAAAAGAAGTTAATTTGGTCGATAAATTTCTAAAGTTCTTTTTGATTATTTGGTAGTTGTGCTTTAAGGGTGGCCCCGACTTTATTTTCATTGATTTCAATTCCTTACTAGTGAACTAGGAAACCTAAGAAATTTTCAACTGAAACTCTAAAAATGTACTTGAGAGGATTTGCCTTTAACTTATGTAACCTCATACATTCAAATGATATCTTTATGTCATATAATCACCAAAATCTACTGACTTGACCACCACGTCATTGATATAGATCTCCATAAACTTTCCAATCATGTCATAGAACATAATGTTCATAGAAAGGCATAACTACCCAACAATAGGTATTTATCGCCATCGGTCAACGAAATGTTATCTTATGGACATTTTCTATGACGATATAGATTTGGGTATACTCTGAATGGCCGTCCATGAAGGACATGATTTTATACCCAACCTCCCCTATCTACTAGCCGATCTATAATCGGCATTGGATATTTAACCTTTGTTGTTGTTAGATTTAGATTTCTAAAGTTAATACTAGCCTATAACTTCCCGTTTTTCTTTATCACAGGCATTATATTAGAAATCCAATTAGTGTAATGTATTGGTTGAATAAAGCTAGCTTTGAGCAATCAAGTTCTTTTCTTCTTCTTCTTCTTCTTCTTCTTCTTTAAAAAAAAAAAAAAAAAAACTTTCATAGTAACTTATGGGGTCATTCATCACGCTGGTTGTTGTTCACAACCCCAAGTGTAGGGCTGCAATGTAGTAATAATCTCGGTGAGACCAAGGTCGAATCCACGGGGACTGAACTTATGTGTCTTCTGAATTTAACTAGAGCTAGAACTAGATGAAGAACTAAAGTAGAAATCTGAATTTAAAGGAGTAATTAGAATAAGGTTTAAATTATCAATTAAAAAGGAACTAGGGTGCCAAGGATCCACTTGTAGCTTCCCAGGATGCTACCTTACTTGATTCAGGAAATCCAATTGGAATTGGAGTCCTATCCTATCCAATTGGAAAAGAGAGATAATTGAATCTCTGAACTCCTCATGAACCTAGTCTTAATGGATAAGAGTTGTGAGGATTGAAAGTGATTCCATCACCTAACCATGTCTAGGAAATAATGGCAAACAGCAGGATATACCAATCTCACAACCAATCATAAGAGAATTATGAAGATTAGGAAGAATTCCATCACCCTATCATGCCTAAGGGACGATGGTCAATAACGAGACTTACTAATTTCATAATCTCAAATTAGGAAAAGAAGATATTCAGAGCTATCGCAGATCTTTTGTAATTTGTCATAACAAACCATTAAAAACTAAAAATATTCCTTATAATCAAACTAGAATTCAATGAGGTTCAACATAACATGAATCAAAACAAAGCAAACATCTCAATCACGCTACAAGCTTCACCTCTTAGTTCGAGTTAAGAGGTTTAGCCAACCATAAACATGATTAAAATAAAGTCTCTCAAACAATGCATAAAAACCAACTAAGGATGAAGAAGAAAGCTCTTGGACGGCAGCTCCACCCTTTTGCTCTACTCCTTGAACCCTAGAAGATGCCTAGGAACGTCCTAGGGACCCTTATTTATAATTGTGAATCCCCCTCTTACGCACCGATTTGGACTTTTCGCAAACCGCCTCAAATTATGCAATCTGCATCGACCCTGCGTTACAACTCAACACGATTTTAGTATCACCGAAGTTGGTTTGGTAGCACCAAAATTGTATCTGAAATTGTATATGCAGAGTACTTAGGTAGCACCAAAATAGCAGTAGGCAGTATTGAAATGGTAGTAGGTAGCACCGAAATGACAGTAGGTAGCACTGAAATTGTAGTAGGTAGTACCGAATTAAGCTTAGGTAATACCAAATTAAGTTGTTTTCTTACTGGACTGTTTTATGCACTTTCGGTGGTACTGAAGTTGGCTTAGGTACCAAACTGTCCTGTTTTTCTGTTGTTTAACTTGTGCTTTTGCCAATCTTTTTTCTATCCTTCGTACTTAGTTTCCTAGGATCTTTAGCATAAGAATTCTCCATTTTTGGTCTGCTAAAATCCAACCTTTGCCTTGGTGATTCTTGAGCATTAAATCCATGCTTTTAGCATTCTTTTCAATCCAAGCTCTCAAATTCACCTTGTAACACAAACATGTATAAAATATAACTTTAAGTAGTATCATGTTCATAAAACCAAGATATAAATGGGAGAAAATATGCAATATTTGAGTCTCAACAGTTGTTTAAACGGCTTAAATCCCACCTTTATTGGAAGACGGTGTTCAACTAATTCCCTATGAAGGCTCAAACTCTCGTGGTAATCACAGACAAAGCAATCGAAAATTTCTTTTACTAGCATGATGATCTCCATTTGACCATATGGTTCTAACACCACACTGATATAAGTCAGCCGTGGATCCTATTTTGTGCCAAGGTTCACCTCTAATAAGGGATCTTAAATATTGGTCATAACATCATCCATCTTTGCTAGAGCACACTTAATATCGTCAAATGCTAGCTATTTCATTTTTTGTGACCTCATCCTTCTCGAGGAGACATTCTACTAAGTTAATATGACATCCATTACGGTAATTTTTTTTTAATCATTTATGAGGTAGTCGTGGTTTCAACTTCTTTTATGTTCTTAATTTTGTTATCAATTATAGTTTTTTTCAACGATATAGTTCCTAGACAACCGATATGTGATGGTTGCATTCGGCTGGCTTGGTCATTCTTCAAACAAGGTGGAAGTGTTCCTTATTGAGGAGTTAAAACTTGTTAAGGCGGTAATCCTTATTGGGTGTTTGTATCTATCTTGCCCGGTAAAACGTAGGGGATTTACGTCTCCCTCATAAAGATATGCCTTAGTTATATTTGAGTCGGTTAGGAAAGGTCAGTTATTGGCACAAACGGTTTTGACCTTGTTCCTATTACACATTATTAAGAATTAGTGGAGAGAAGAGGGTATACATTAATTGAAATGAATCCAATCGCGATCGAGGATAGTATTATAAGTAGGTGTAGAGTCAATGACGAAAAAAACTGCCACAACTTTACAATTTATTAGGAGTTCGACAAGTAGAATACCTTGAGCCGTGGTAATGCCCTTAAAAACTAGCCACCGTAACTTCGGTTGGGATTAGATTATGGGATGGTCTCCTGAGCTTATGAACCATAGCTATAGGCATGATGTTAACGACACACCATTATTAACCAAAATTCTAGTTATCAGAGAATCATCCATGTGGTCAAGACATATAGCCATTTGAGGTGTTGTGTTATTAAGTGAGAAGGTCTTATAATGATCAACCTTTTCTCCCTGTTTTATTGCGATGGTTGGTCTGCTCTATACTCTTGCCCAATTATAGTAGACAACAACCTGCTGATTCAGGACCTTCTTCCACATCCCCTGACATTTGATTTTACTATTCTAGCTTTGCTTGTAAAATTAATAAGAGGATAAGGACCATGTTATGACCTGAAATGGCCAAGCTATATGTCCTAGGGGGGGGGGGGGTGAATAGGACTATGCCAAATTTAAATAAAAGATACAAATGGAATAAAGAATAAGAATTTAAATCACTAAACTTGAATTGCAAAGATAAAGAATGGAAAGTAATCAAAAATTGTTCTAAGGACAACCTTACACCAAAAACCAAAGTTTGCGATAACCCCTACAAATATAAAACAGAAGCTCAAACCAATAAAGTAATAAAAGGCGATAAATTACAGAAATATAAATCTAACTATTACAACATTCACCACTGAGCTTGAAATGAAATGATTACAACATTCACATCCACACTGAATAATTAAAGATATGAAATGAAAATCAAACAACCACAAAACACAAGGGATTATAGTGGTTCGCCTGTGTGTACACCAACTGTTCAACAACAGCCATACAGCTACTCCACTCCTAATATCCTCATACAGGGGATATTAGCGTTCACTAACAAAAATAGGTTTTCCCAGGTTCACCTAAAAACCTTCACAATTGTGTCTTTATCTGTGGGCTTACCCAATTAAAAAACCCCACTTCTAAGCCCGCTCTCTCGGATAAGCAATACAATGAGATTTTTCTAGCAAATCTCAAAAGAAAACCAAACAGAATTTACAACAAATGTAAAATATCTGATTATCTCCTTCGTTGTAGGCGTTAGAGTAGAGATTTGAATGTCCAAGATCAATGTCCAATACTCACTTTATAATGGTTCTAAATTCTAATAGATTTTAAATTAAAAACAATGGGCTAGCTTTAATTGATTTTGATTACAAAAGAAGGAAAACAACAATTCTTCTTTTTATATAAGATTGGAATGCTAGAAACAAAATCAATCAAATAAAGCTAAAGAAAGAGAATATTAAATAAGCACACTTAGCTTTGATGGAGCACAGAACTATCTCTTAAGTAGAATTAGATTAGCTAAATTGATTTAAATTCTTCGAGATTCGTGCTCATTTATGGTAGTGAAAATCACGTCTTTGACTTTACAAGCTCTTCGATTGGTCATAGAACCAAGTATATTTGAAAATTCGGGCAATAAGATTTGACCGTTTTACGACCGGGTCAAAGGTCTCCTTCGTGTCGTAGGTCTCCTTCGAAACTCGTAGGATCCGAATTTCGTAACTTTGAGTTATGGATTACGATTAGTCTTAGATGGATGGTCTTGTCCTTCGACTAGTCGAACCATAGCTACTAGGCATGAAATATCCGAATTTTATAACAAACTTACACCGAGGAATTTCTTAGACAATTGGTCGCAAAAGACTAGTCGAACAAAGTCTAGACTAGTCTTAGAACTAGCCAAACTCATGTAAATCAAACATATGACTTATGTATTCAAATGGCCATTTGAGGTCAACCTGTGTTATTAAGTGAAAAACCTTATAATGACATTCAAACTTTTCTCAAGTGACCTTTGAAAGTAGTAAACCTTGAAGTCTTGTTGTAGCTAATCCTTGAAAGTATCTTGATTTCTTTACGATCGAACTTGTAAGCTTCTTGACATCTTGCAATATCTTGACTTGAAAGCAATACTTGTCAATCACAGTTGAACTTGAGTAGAACTTTCTTCTTTACATTTGTGAGCATTGCTTGTTCATCAAGGTTGATCTTAAGTGGGGCTTTGTTTGATCTTGAGTAGAGCTTCACATAGCAAGTTATATACCAGTGTCTTTGGCACCACAAATTTGAGAAAAGAAATGGATATAAACTATAACACTTACATGACCCACCGTGAATAAGGCTAGTATGGTCAAAATTAGGGGTGCACAACGAACCAGTAGAACCGTGGAACTGGACCGGAACCGATCCAATGGTCCGGTTTGGTCCGGTTCTAGACTGCACCGGTTTCGGTTCTAAAAATCCAAGAACCATTGGATACGGTTCGGTTCCAGTTTAGGGGCTTGTAGAACCGATCCGAACCGTTGATCCGAAACATGGACCCGAACCATGGATTCGAACTGTGGACCCGAACTTGTGATTAAAAAAAAAAAAAACCCTATATGTGAGAGATGGGGTTATGTTTTTGGAAATGGGCCTGGATGAAGGGCCTGTGGTCTGTTTCGTTTAAAGGTCTGATAGAGTGAGGTTTTAACCACTATACAAGCGTAAACAAAGACAATAAGTAGGCCTAGTAAAGGAGAGTGAGATCAAGTAGAAATAGATAATGGGCTGGGTTTTTAGGCGTTGTCTTTAGGCTAAATGGGCTTGCATGAATATATGTCCATTTTGTAAAGTTTTTGGGCTGGATTTTACAAAGCTCGAAACCGTGGAACTGATCAGGAACCTAACCGGTTTTCACGGTCCGGTTCTAGGCTGCTAATGGTCTGGTTCCGGTTCCGAAAATCCTAGAACCGTTAGGTACAGTTTGGTTCCGGTTTCACCCCAGAACCAGACCGAACCGACCCGTGTGCACCCCTAGTTAAAATCCCTTAAACTCTTAACATTTATATACTATAAATACAAATGCAATGCTTGTGGAGATAATTGATCACCTGCACCTCAATTTTTTTATTTTTTATTATTTTTTTTTTTGTGGCTTTAGAATTTTCGTTCTAGCTTTCCCCTCAAAACTATAGAATGCTTGAGATGGGTTGCAGTTGAAATTAATCAAAATTCAGTTGTAGGAGAGCATGGTGGGGACTTTTAATAAGACTAATGGTTATTAAATGTGCTCTATGTTTTTTTTTTTTTTTTTTTTTTTAAATTTAAATCTTTGGTTTTTATGTAAATGAACCTTGATAGTAACTTTCACTGACCTGGCCAGCTCACCCTTTTATTGATGAAAAACAAATAGATATGGTTGAGGTTGAGCCGTTTGTGTAAGAGCCTGAAGTTGCAATTGAGCCAGTTCACCTGGCCCCATCTTACTAAGAAATACTTGATACATTAGATTTATTATTGCTTTACTCATGTAATTTCTAGAAACATGATATTTATTCATTTTTTGTTTGATGATGGTGGACATGAATTTGTAATTCTATGATTTTATTATTGGTCATTTCATTAGAATAAGGCTTCAAATGGGTGGGTAATTCGATGATTTTAGACGGTTGGTAATGAATGGAACTTAAATTGATATCATTTACATGTGATTATATAGGGAGAGAGGGAGGAATGCTCGGCTGCGTGCACCTAAGAACTTTTTGAGAACTCAATTACAGTGACATGAGCTCAAAATCTAAACTGTCCATGAAACGCCCCATGAAATCCCTAGGGCCCAACTTTTATCTTGATCCAAAACTTTGGTGGGACATGAAGAAAGAGAGGCAAATCAAGGGAGGAAACTATTTCTTTTTTCCATGGCCCACCAGAGTTTTAGATTAGGGTAAAAGTTGAGCCTTAAGGGTTCTAATGGGTGCTGAATCAGGTGGACAGTTCAGATTTTGGGCTAATATTCTTGAAAGTGGTGTGCAGCAGAGCATTCCTTCCTATATATTATTATTGATTTATGTTGTAAAATTTTCAATTTTAGTATTGAAAAAGTAAGCTGTCCTTGTCTGCATCAGAAAAGATGCAGTAATTACTTATATAAATAATAGTTACCCATGTAAAAAGTAATTATAGTTGAGCCGAAAAAACCAAATAGGCCTTTACCTGCCAGTCGGGCCGTGGAAACTCGGGACTGAGATCCACGCTCGGCATCCAAAACAAAAAAACAAAGGGTATGACTATAAACCCCTTGAGTAGCCACTGAGAAAGCAACCGGAGCAAATGGTAAAATAAAAAAGTATGGATCTATACCCTTTGACCAGGTACTGAGAAAACGACTGTAGATCGTTTTCACTCACGTTGAATGGCCTTGATAAAGCGGCCTGCATCAACTACCATCCAGGCTCACGTTCTCACCGTTGGGTGGCACTCAATCAGAGATCCTGGCCATTCATTAGGTATCATTATCCGAAAGTACCACATAGGTCAAATAATCTTAACCATCCCATTTAATGTTCCGTGAATAGATAAGCAATAGACAATGGTCTGCATGTGACATTCAAAAGCCCATTATCCAACGGTTGGAATTGTCCAGTTAGTGCAGTAAATGGTACAGTGACCCACCATTGCCACAGCTATACCAGCACCGGATCCTCTGCAACACGGACGCGGATTTCCAGGGAAAGCCTTTGGCGGGAAGTTCCTGCGCAAGGATTGTGGGTGGGACCACTGTGATGTTTGTGAGAAGTCCAATCCGTACATCTGTTTTCAGATCTCATTTTAGGACATTTGATGAAAAATAAGGAGGATCCAAAACTCAAATGGGCAACATGAGAGGAAACCGTGGGGATTTATTGACCACCATTGAGATATTTATATGGCCACAAAAATTTTGTATTGGTCTAAGTTTTTGTTGTTTTCACTTAATTTCATCGAAAATGACCTTATAAACAGTTTGGATGGCATATAAACATTAAGGTGGAGCCTAGGAAGGTTTTAACGGTAGGAATTCCTTTCCCCACTGTTTCATCTTGTATGGCCCATTTGAGTATTGGATACTCCTCATTTTTGGTCTCTGTCTTGAAATGAGCTCAAAAAATGGATGAGCAGATCGGATTTCTCCCAAACATCACGGTGGTGGCCCCGCCTTGCATGGCAAAGGCTTTAGCAGTAAATCCGCGTCCGTAACACCTGCTTTTCTAGGAAACTCATTGACCACTGACCCTGCCATTAGCCAATGGTTAGCGGTCGGTGCTTTGTGGGCCCACCATGATGTATATCTTTCATCCATTCTGTCCACGCATTCATCCATATCATTTTATGGTATAAGTCCAAAAACGAGGTTGATCCAAATCTCAAGTGGACTGCACGGTGTTGATTGAACGCTCACCATTAAAAACTTCTTGAGGCCACGAAATTTTTAGATCAAGAATATATATATATATATATATATATATATATATATATATATATATATATATATATATATATATATTTCCCTTCATCCAAGTCTGTATGACCTAATCAATGAGTTAGATGTCAAATAATCATTACAGTGGAGCCTAGCAGGTTTTTAATGGTGGACATTCAATCACTATTGTTTTCCCATGGTGTGGTCCAACTGAGATTTATATCTAGCTCATTTTTTGGTATTAGGCGTAAAATTATCTTTCAAAATGGATAGACGGGGTGGATAAAGCACATACATCATGGCGGTCCAAATAGCACTGAAAACTAGCCACCTGGCTGGTGGCAGCGTCACTAGCCAAACCGCGTCCGTTTTATATTTACATTGTAAATTAGGAACATGTACGAATGGACAATAGGTTCATCCATGCCTGATAAGGATGCAAAACTGGGTTATGTGTAAAGTAGAGGTATGCGCATGGCTCTACATATTCCGGTTCCACCAGCTTTTGTTATAGTATTTTACTAAAAAGCCAAAAGGGCGAGGGCTGTGTGTATCCCATCTAGCACCATGTGTGAGTAGGATGGCATGCATACACGTGGATCGTCTGTGTCTAAGGCAGAGGAGATTCCGGTGCCAATTTGTTGTTATTGGTCCATGTCACCTTAATACGTAGGAATTTTAGATTTGTAAATTTATAATTATGGATATTTAGAATTTTAAAAAATTATATAAAAAAATTGAAACAAAATAAAAAATGTGAATAATAAAAAATTTAGAAAACTTATTTGATTAAAAGTCCAACCAATATCACAATGCACTAAAAACAATAGACAATCAACCTCTGAATATTGTTTTATAATACCAGATGTCCACAGTCAGGCTAGACAATTTATAACCTCCAAAATATTATTGAATATTGTTTTATAATTCCAGATGTCCGCATATTGTTTTATAATACCCGGTGTCCACAGCCCTAGCCCGAGTACACTGGCGTAGATTAGGACGACTGGCATATCCCTAAAAAACAAAATTCACATGTTCTTCTATGCAAAATTATTTTCTTATAAACTCAAGATTTTCTCCTTGCATATTCAGTATGGGACTGAACTTATACCACCGTAGAACAAAAATGCTTTTGTTGCTTTTTAAAAAATTTAAAGGAAAATTTCAATCCAAATAAAAATTTTCTTTAACTACCAAGATACAACAACATAAGTTGATGTCAACTGAGAGAAATTTTAAATTTTAAAAAGAGAAATACATATAAGTATTTCCTCACGTGTTTCCCCACTGATATACATGGAATTTCTCTCTATACATGGAAAACTTTTGAGGCATAGTTGTCCTGTGGGTCCCACCATGATGTACATGTTACATCTATACCATCTACTCATTTTGTCAAATCGATCTTGGGCATGAGCCCAAAAACCAGGTAAATCCAGAGCTGAAGTGGACCACCCCAGAGAGAGCGAGTGCTACATGTTCTGCAGAGATGGAGCATCCTACGCAACGGACCAGGGCCAGACAAACCTACTCCCTCCAAGTTACCCTGAACCTAACGTGACTTCTCTCTGGTCATTCTACAACTAATTGAGAGAAAGGCATTTTAGGATTTAAATAATTGGCGGAAGAAGGAATTGAACGCTAACGTTGAAACCTTACTAAATATAGCATGACATTTATTTGCCATCCAACCTGCTCATCTGATCACACACATGATGAAGGGAGAATACAATTATGATCCGAGCCTTTTGTGGCCCTAAGAAGTTTTTTACGGCACGCCGTTTTGTGTGCTGTGGTCCACTTTGGTTTCAACAGTAGACATTCAATCCCCACTGCTTTCTTTAATGTGGTCCACTTGAGCTTTGGATCTTCCTTGTTCTCGAGTTCATATCCTAGGCCAAATTTGACAAAATAGATTAGCAGTGTGGATCTAACACATATATCATGAGGGCCCACAGAATATCCATGCATTGAAAGATTTCCTCAATGTATATAGAGAGATATTCGGTGTATACCACTGAGCAAAGAGAGTGTGGATCGTCTTTGTTGAATGCACAAGGAAACTCAGTGCCGTCGCTTCTCATTGGTCCACATCATTGCCAATGACTCTAGCTATCAAGATAGGCCGGATTTCTCTCCCTCAAATACCCGACTTTTAACCTATGGAACTTCTCATATGGAACTTCTCTGGCTCCACGATGATTTATGTTTAAATCCATACCGTCCATCAATTCTTACAGATCATTCTACAACATAAACCCAAAAATAGGCACATCCAAAGCTCCAACTAGCCCACAATGAAGAAAGCAATGGGGATTGAACGACTACCGTTCAAACCTTCCTATAGTCCACTGCTAGGTTTATCAGCCATCTAACCTCTTCATAAGGTCACACAGACCTAGATGAAGGGAAAACACAAATATCAGCTTGATCAAAGCCTTACGGGCCCAAGAAGTTTTCAACATTGGGCATCAAATTACCACTGTTTCTATAGTGTGGCCCATGTAGCCCTTAGATCTATCTCGTTTTTTTGTCTCATTCCTTAAAATGGTATGGAAAAATGGATGGACAGTGTGGATCTGATACATACATCATGATGGGGCCTACGGAAGTTCCACATGTCAACTCTTCTAGTTTTCTCTCCACCTGGAATTTGCTCCACCATGGCAACGGATTGGGTTAGACCCGGCCTCGCTCAAGAGGTTGCGGCCCTTACCGTGGTGCCCACTTTGATGCCGGTATTCTATATTCACCCTGTCCATCTGTTTTTCTAGATCAATTTAGGACATGATCCCAAATATTAAGAAGATCCAATTATCAGGTGGACCATGCCTCATGAAACAGTGGTGGTCGAGCACCCTATTATTAAAATTTTCTTAGGGAGTACCTTAATGTTTCTGTAGTTTTTATTTGCCATCTAATCTATTGATAAGTTCACACAATCATGAATGAAGGATAAAACAGATATCAGCTTCATCCAAAACTTTTGTACATAGCTCATTAATATTGGTCAATTGCCGCTGTCCTGATATGCTTCGTTTTTTAAATAATGCTATAAAATGATATAGAAAAATGGATGGATCGGGTGGATACAAAATACGCACATCAAGGTGGGTCCACGGTAAAGGCTGCAACGTCTTGGGTGAGGCTACCTGGGGGTCTCACCTAATCCACTCTCCTGCCCCACACAGCATGCAACAGAATTATTTATTAACTTTTGAGATTTACATGGCCCCCGGATGATGTAATTCTTAAATGTACATATCTATCCTTTTTTTTCCCATATCATTCCAGATACAAGACCAAAACGTACCAATGGAGATCTAAAACTAAAGTGGACCATGCCACTGAAAACAGTAGGAACTAATGCTATTGTTGTAAGAACTCTATGTGGTGGGCCTTACTGATCAACGATCTGGATTGTATTTTAGTTGGACTATTTGATTGAGTTAATCAGTGGACCCCACTTAAGGTGATACGCTACGCAATCTAATTTCAACTCCCCATTATTTGGGTATAATGCTACTTGAGCTTTGACGCAAGGCTTATTTGGGTTGAACTAGGACTCTAGAATTATGGAGCGTGGGTGAGAGAGTTTATCTATGGGTTTCAAACTCTCTCTCCACGTCCTCTATAAAGAGAGCTCGGGTCCCGATCCTACCGGAACTTAATCCCAAGGGACTGTTAACACTAACCAAATCTAGAATAGGCTAAGATGAAATCTAACCAATTATGATTTGAAATTGAAATCCCATCTACCGATTTGCGAGAAGGGTGTGAAGGAGAGAAGATCTTAGCTTTATCTTCTCTCGGCATTCTATATTTAGAAGATAGTCCGGTATTTATTATCGAAATTTCTCGATTAGGTAAGCCATTTGCCCCTTGATCACCATGTCCCTTGCACAGACAGATCCGTGGGCCTATTCCGCATATAGTTTTAGTCCCACAGTTGGTATCAGAGCCATCTGTGCATAGGTATGGATGATCGAATTCAGCTATTAAAGATTCAATTCGATTATTAGGGTTTTTCAAATTGGAACCCATATCAGCAATCAGCAGATTCGAAATTAGAATCCCATATCTGCTATTAGGGATTTTGATATTCGAATCCCACATCTATAGATTGGGGATTTTGAACCCTTAATTAATTTTGGGAATTTAAAATCTAGAAACCCCAAATCCAGACCGTAATTAGGGTTTCCAAAATCACAAATCTATATTGGGGATTTTCGAATCCCTGAATTCAAATACAGATTAATTAGGGATTTCAGAATCTAGATCCCCAAATACAGTTTGGGAAATTTCGGATCAGGTTCCCAAAATTCTTCACGTTAGGGTTTTCCATACCCTCACCTGTGTCTTCAATGGAGGTAGCCGTGGATACCGCCGGATTTATGCATCATCTTTGACTCTAGCACATCCAAGGTTCCAATCTTCATTCATGGTCGGCTGAATCCTTTTATCCACCACATTCCATCCATGGCTGAGCGAGGGCAGATCTCTTTCAAACACTCACGATGCTCCATTGAACACCAGTTGCATTCTTCTTTGGCCGCGGTGGCCATCGTCGTGACTGGAGATTCTTCCCATCGGTCTGGTGATGGATGCCGGTCGTCCGATCCCGAGTATGGCTAGCAGCGGCGACTGCTTCGAAAAGCCATGAGGATAGGGCGAGTAGCAACGCAGCTATTAGACGCAGGGATTTATGCTACCCGTTTTTTGAGTGACGGGTTTACAGACCCGATTAAATGTTAGTCGGGTCTGCAATACAGGACCCAAACCGGATCGTTTTCTTGGTTACAGACTATTGATTGGTGGGCCCTGATATCTTTCTAGGCCCATTAATCCAAGTGTCTGGTTCACTCAATAACATTCATGAATCAGTTTTATTTTGGTCTGAACCACCTACGTGTTCAATCATGAGTATTTAGTCTACCACATTCAGGAGGTTATGAGCTGTCTATTTTGAAATGGGTTGTTTAATCATGAACAACCATACATGAATCTGCCCATCAGATTATATAGCCCATATATCATTAGAATGACAGTTGCATAATTTAGTTTCGCTCATTTGCACTAGTACAGATCAAATAATAGTGTTGATTCAGCCCTATAATTGGCCCATCACCTATCTTTGAGTATTGATATGGACAGTTGGAATATAAAGTGTAAAACCTATTTATATGTTTCACTTTAAGGATTTCCAAAAGGTCAGAATCAACTAAATAATGGACCACATCGGATTAATTAAGATATAATCCATAGAGAGGCAGGATTATAAATCGCAATCCTAAAGTCTATACTAGTAATGTTGGATTCGGTTGTGTTAGCCACCATAGTGACCTCAATCAATGAAAATATTATAAGTACAACTTGTAACATTGGGATAAGCGCATTGTATACAGTTGCGTTCACGTTTTCATGCGTACGGTAATGAAAACATAGATGATTATCGTATGGCAGTCACGTGAACGGGTGGAGTAAATGGTGTAGGTAATGTAAATTTGAAAGACTCATCTCACCCACAGGTGTTGAGTGTCTCAGATTTACACCACTGACATCACTTAGCTTCATGTTCAGGAGGATCACTAGCATGTTATTATTGCCTCCCACAGGAGGAATGATGATGATGTAACAGATTCTCACCAGGATGAGATGGTTGGGCCCATCGTTATCTTGGATGATTCAGTTGATGCCTCCCTTAACAACTGAATTAATTCATGTAGCCTGATATTTTGTTTACATTCACGAAATTAATTTGTGAAATTATCAACTAATGTGAGTATATTGTGTCTCTTCTATTTTCAGTCTCAATTCCAACTAATACACATCAAGTCCCTGCCCTTAATGGATCTAATTACGCTCAATGGAAGAACGCCATTGAAGTTGTACTGGGCTGTCTTCAATTAGATCTTTCCCTAATAACACCGTAACATGAGAAATCTCCGATGATGCCATGAATGCCGAATATAATCGATGGGTTGCATGGTTTAGATCAAATGATACATGCTTGAAAGTAATTAAGTATTCGATTTTTGAATCCATGAAGGGCGCTATGCCTAATATAGACAATGCCAAAACTTTCCTAACTGAAATGGGAAAACGGTTCAAGAAATCTGATAAGTCTGAGGTGGGCATTCTTCTGAATAAATTGACTCGCTCGTCCTACGATGGAAAAGGCAACATCCGTGAATACATTGTAGAGCAGATCGAAGTTGTTTCTAAGATCCGTGCTCTAGGGCTTATACTCACTGATGATCAACTAGTTCATTTGATCATGAATAACCTACCTCCCCTCTTCTAACTTTCCTTGAACTATAACACTCAAGGACATGTGGACATTGGATGAACTTATCACTCAAGTGTGTCCAAGAAGAAGACAGGATCAGGTGGTGGTTAAAGTTCAAAATGTTAATATGGTGACCTCCAAGTTAATCATGGGCATGGGCAAGGGAATAAAGGTAAGAAGAAGAGGAAACAAGGTTCTAATAATGGATTCTCTTCCTCCATCCGGAAACCATGAGAATCAATCTAGAAAATGGATCTAAACGAAAATCAAGGTTAAGGGCAAACCATGCTTCTTTTAAATAAGGCGGGTCATTTCAAGAAAGACTTCAATGTTTTAAGAATTGGCTCATAAAGAAAGGTAATCATTCTTTTCTTGTCTGCTTTGAATCTTATCTAATCGATGTGTCAAATCATTCCTGGTGGATAGATTTAGAACTACTATTCACATATGCACTACTATGCGAGAATTACTACAGCCATGGAATGCACCAAGCGATGCGGGCGCTCGATATCGTGGCAATGGTGTCAAGGTAGACGAATGGAGGCAATAGGAGTCTATCCAGAGCTTCAAGTTAAAGTCTGGTCAATTTTTGGATTTAGTAGATACATTAACAAGAATCTAAAATCGCACCTAGTTTCACTTTCTGTTTCGACAAGTTGGGATATTCATTTCATTTTGGAAATAAAAGTTTTGGTATTTACTTTAATTCGATTAAAGTTGGAACCGCTCTATAGTAAATTGAACTTATACCATGTTAGACTTGATTGCCTCTCACGTCTATAATATTAATACCCCTGCATGGAAATAAAGTGGGATCCAAGCAAAAACTAGATTATGAGAATTCCTCCATGTTGTGGCACAGAGAGACGGCTATGCCATATATCTCGTGAGAGATTAGACAGAAGCTTGTGCGAGAAGGAATTTTACATTCTCGACAATGGTGAACCAGATTTCTCACGACTACAAAGTATGCATTGATTGTATAAAAGGGAAATAGACTAGAACAAGAAAGAAAGGTGCAACTATGAGTGTAGGTCTATTGGAGGTTATACATACAGACATCTGTGGACCATTCCCTATAGCCTCATGGGGTGGCCATAAATATTTTATTACCTTTATAGATGACTATTCTCGATGTTGTTCAAGGCCTATACCTTATCCGTGAGAAATCGGATGCCCTGGATGCTTTTAAAATCTATAAGGCCGAAGTTGAAAATCAACTCGATAAAAGATTAAAGTTGTCGATCTCGATCGTGGTGAATACTATGACCTCATGATATGACGAATCAGGACGCAATCCAGGGCCATTCGCTAGATACCTGCAGGATTGTGGCATTGTCGCTCAATACACTATGCCTGGCACTCCAGAGCAAAATGGAGTGGCTGAAAGACGCAATCACACACTTATGGATATGGTGCGAAGCATGGTCTGGCACCGACATCGCTGAATCTCTGTGGGTGATGCGATCAAAACCGCAGCTTCATATACTAAATCACATTATCATTCCCAATTCAAAGCGGTTAACAAAACTCCTTTTGAGTTGTGGAATGGGAGAAAACCAAGTCTCCGATATCTATATGTTTGGGGTTGTCTCAAGAGGCCAAGGTTTATAACCCGCATGAAAAGAAGCTTGATCCTAGAACCATGTAAGTTGTTTCTTCATCTGGATATCCGGGATCAAAAGCTATCGATTCTCATCCCAATCTTCCTTCCACTCTATTAGGATTGTTGAGATGGGAATGCCGATTTATTGAGGACACTCTAAAAATTCAAGTGGGAGCACGAACATAAGAAATTTTGTATTTGAGGAACATAGGACTGTGACTCCAGTCATAGTCAATCCAGATCACATGCACATTAATGATGCAGTTGATTCTGCAGTCACTGCAAAATACCACGTGGAACCTCACATACAAACCACTGATGAGGAAAATCATGATCAGACCCTGCAAGCTGAACCATTAAGAAGATCTGAAAGAGAGAGAAGGCCTGTAAATCGAGATGATTACATCGTATACTTACAGGAGCACGACTTTGACATAGGGGTGGACAAGGATCCTGAATCCTTTACACAAGTCAAACAAAGTGCTAATCCTTCTCGTTGGTTTGATCCTCTTGATGAAAGATGAGTTGAAATCCATGTAGGACAATAAAGTATGGGATCTTGTAGAATTACCTCTTCCCGGAATAAGGTTCCGATTGGTAGTCAAATGGATATTTAAAACCAAAAGGAACTCCAAAGGTAATGTCGAAAGGTATAAAGCCCGACTTGTTGCCAAGGGTTTTAACCAACGTGAGGGTGACTTTAAGGAGACTTTCTCCAAGTTATGAAAGACTCATTCAGATTATAATGGCTCTTGTAGCTCATATGGATTTAGAGTTACATCGATGGATGTAAAGACCGCATTTCTTAATGGGGATCTAAATGAGAATGTATATCATGTTGGTACTCAAGGTTTTGTAGCTACATGTCAGAACATTTGGTTTGCAAACTTAAGAAGTCCATCTATGGGTTGAAACAGCATCACGACAAAGGTACCTTAAGTTTTATGAAGTAATTTTCTCATATGGCTTTGTAGAAAACACTCGCAGATGAATGCATCTACATTAAAACCAAGAATGGGAGTAAGTTCGTTATGATGATTTTGTATGTTGATGACATTCTGTAACTAGCCTATGATATCGTGATGTTGAGCGACACCAAGAAATTCTTATCTTAAAAGTTTGAAATGAAAGACCTTGGTGAAGTTTCTTACGTCATCTAACATTGAGATTCGTCGTGATGTTAACACTTGAATGCTCAAAAATCACAGAGGGCCTACATTAGTAGAGTACTCTAATCGAAAGGTATGGCATGCAAAATTGTGCTCTAAAAAAGTCGCCCATTGTAAAGGGCGACAAATTTGGTTTATTTCGGTGTCCAAAGAATGATTTGGAAAAGAATCGAATGAAAAATTTTCGTACGCATCGGAGGAGTAGGGAGCATCATGTATGCTCAAGTTTGTACTGCTGATGATATTGCCTTTGTCACCGGAATGTTGGGAAGATATCTATCTAATCCAGGACTCGCAACATTGGATAGCCGCAAAGAAAGTGTTACTGGTACATCTTCAGAGAACAAAAGACTTCTGACTCACATACGTAAGATCCGATCGCTTGGAGTTGATCGGATATTCAGATGCACTTCGAAGTCATAAGTTGACACCAAGAAGTCTACTTCGGGATACATCTTCATGATGGTGGGAGGAGCAGTGTCGTGGAAAAGCGTGAAACAATCTACTTACCATGCAATCATCCACTATGAAAGTTAGAATTATTGCCTCCAAACCATGATGCATCAAATCGAGCACTATGGTTACAGAGTTTTTTCTCGTTTCATGGCACCGAGTATATCCCAAACCATTGAGAATATTTTGTGATAATTCAACTCGCTATCTCCTTCTTTTTAGTAACAACAAGCATTCGCATTTAATCAAGGAAAATATCGACATCAAGTACCTTGTTGTAAAAGAAAGGGTTCGAATCATCAAGTGTCCAGTAGAATTCATCAAAGCACTAAGCGATGATTGTAGATCCGCTCACTAAAGGGCTCCCTATCACGCCATTTCAGAGCATGTAACATCCATGGAGTTATTGATCCCACGGATGTTTTCAATTAGTGGGAGTTGAGCGTATTTTGATTTTCACAGACACTTAGAGAGCTCGTTTTATACAGTTTATTTGGATGATTTTGATATAAAGATTTATTTCTGCTTCTCTATATATATGCGCAAAATTTTGAGTAAGTAGAACTACAGACGTGTCTCGTTGGAGACATGTAAAAGCTTCAGGACCTCTTAAGGATAGGCACATATCATCACATTAAAATATGTAAGCCTTATACCACATTTCCTAGTTCGTGATCTATGTCGTTAAGATTGAAAGTACTTGTGATCGCGCTCAGTCTCACTTCGCCTAAATTAAATGTTGTGACGACTACCGCGTTTCGATATGGCGACAAGTCTTGATGGACCAGATTGAATAGCATTACTCATAATGTCCAACTATTTCATTGGTTAACCATTCAGATGTTTTCTTAATATCAAAACTTGTTTTTAAAATTTTATGACAATCATTGACGTTGCTCAATGAGGCCTAAGTGGGAGAATGTCAGAACTCTATGTGGTGGGCCTTACTGATCAACGATCTGGATTGTATTTTAGTTGGACTATTTGATTGAGTTAATCAGTGGACCCCACTTAAGGTGATACGCTACGGACGCAATTGCGCAAAGACTCACGTTCTTCCGCATTTGGGTAGAATGCTATAGCCTTACGCAAGGCAATTTAAGTCGAACTAGGACTCAGTAATGTGGAGCGTGGGAGAGAGAGTTTTGATGGGTTTCAAACTCTCTCTCCACAGTCTCTATAAAAGAAAGCTGGGTCCCCGATCCTACACCACGGCAGAAATTTGAGTCCCATCTACTGATTTGCAGAAAGGGTGTGAAGGAGAGGAAGATCTTAACTTTATCTTCTCTGGCATTCTATATAGAAGATCTGGTATTCTATTCTCAGAAATGGCATCTCAGTTAGGTAAGCCATCCGCCCCTTGATCACCATGTCCCTTGCACAGACAGATCCGTGGGCCTATTCCGCATATAGTTTTAGTCCCACACTCTCCTGCCCCACACAGCATGCAACAGAATTATTTATTAACTTTTGAGATTTACATGGCCCCCGGATGATGTAATTCTTAAATGTACATATCTATCCTTTTTTTTTTTTTTTTCCATATCATTCCAGATACAAGACCAAAACGTACCAATGGAGATCTAAAACTAAAGTGGACCATGCCACTGAAAACCAGTAGGAATTAATGCTACTGTTGAAAATTTCTCGGGACCATAGGAGGTTCTTATATATCAAGCTGATATTTGTATTTTAACTTCATTACGCATGTGGAAAATAAGTGGCTACATGAAAGTTTTAACGATAGCTTGTTTAATTCCCACTATTTCTGTGGTGTGATCCACTTGAGCTTTGAGTGTACCTTATTTTCATGCTCATGCTCTAGAATTATATGAAAAAAGATGGATACTCATATCTAACACAAAAATTATGGTGGGACTGGGAAAAGTTCCACACTTTAAAACTTGTATTTTGTAGCTAGCAATCTATTTGAGAGAGAAATCTGGCGAATCTTGTTGTCCAGTGTCATCAGATATTGGATCAATGAGATGCAACAGCACTGGAATTACCTACACCTTCTTCGACGTAGACTATCAGCACTCTTGAGCAAATACATGTATTTTTCTTTTTAAAAATTTAAAATTTCTCAATTTACAACAGTGGCCTGTGAAGTAGACCAAGCAGAATCTAGCGTATACATGAGCTGTCTTGTACGCCCATGTGTGCCCAGCAAAGGGTGCATATATCGATGATGACAGGATATTTTTCTACATTTCATTTTATCTATCACACTCCAATATTAAATGTCTAGCCATTTAACTTTTTTACTATTTTAATGGTTCAAAGCAGTTAACCGACCATAAGAATTGGACAAATTATTTTATTTAATTTTAGTTTTTTTTTTTTTGCCTTTGGAATTTTCCATTTGTCTTCCCCTCAAAAGTATCACAATGCATGCTTGAAACGTGTCGCAGGGAACTTAGCCTACATTGGGTTGTAGATGATCATCGATCAGTCCATTTCTAGGTCATTTATTTTATTTTATATTTTGGTTTCCGTTCCGAGCTTTCCTCTTGTCTTCCCCCGGAAGAGTATCACATGCTTGAAATGGGTCGCAGGTTAACCCATCCGGTGTAGACCTGCGACCCATTTCCTCTAAACCATTTTTTATTTTATTTGCAATCCTAACCTTTTTGTCTTTCCCCTGGAAAGTATCACCATTTTTTATTTTATTTGCAATCCTAACCTTTTTGTCTTTACCCTGGAAAGTATTACAATGCTTGAAATGGGTCTTAAGAGAAGTTAATCGAAAACGTACGGTTGTAGATGATCAGTTCATTTCTAAACCGTTGATTTAAATGTTTAGGACCATCAGATCAATGTGATCTTTTGTTTATGTCTCATTGACTATTGGACCAGCAGATTTGACGTTCTGGATCTCCATCACCTATACCAATTGTATGGTAAATAATGTGGAGGTACAGTAACTCATGTGCCCTTATATGTATTGAAGTAAAAGATTTAAAAGAAATAACAAATAAAATACAAGAGTAGCCCATATGCTCTAAAGTACGAAACGTTATAACATGCTCTAACACACTGTACACGTGAAACTCATGTTTCTGACCCTACGCGGAAGCTTTCCGCAGGAACTTCCTGCCACCGGATGCTAGGTGGGGCCCACATTGATGTTTGTTCGAAATCCATTCCGTCCATCCAATTTTCCAGATAAATTTAAGACAGTCCGTAAAATGAGGCATATGTAAAAATCTAAGTGGTCCACACCACAGGAAAAAGTGAGTAGGGAAATGCCTACCTTTGAAACCTCCCTGGGTTTTTGATGATGTTTATATGCAATCCATACTGTTGATATGATCATTCCTATGGGATGAACTGAAAACACAAAAATATTATCCTAATCCGAAAGAAGTGGCCCCAGGAATGCTTCAACGGTGGAAGTTAAATCCTCACTGTTTTATGTTCGTGAGGCCGCCCGCTTAAGTTTTGGATATGTCTCATTTTTTGCCATATCCAAGGATCTAACAAAACTGATGGATAGGGTGGATTTCTCACAAGCAACACGATGGGCCCACCTAGCATTCCCTCGCATGAAATTCCTGGGAAAGGTTTTGAAGTGTGGATGTTGGCTGCCTAAGAAACCACACCATACGTTTTGATCCTAGCCGTCCCTGTAAGTAGCCTGCAAAGATGATCCGGGAGTGACATAGGGATGAACGTGATGAGGTCGAGCACCGTCTTCCTCAACGATAACTACTCCGAATCGATCTAGAGAGCTTCTTTGGACTCCTCACAAGGACTTCTCGAATCCATGAGGAAAAAAAAACAAGAAAAATAGAAACAAATTCAGTAAAATTCGTAATTTAATTGATGATTGAAATAAACAACTCTACCACCCTTTAAATAGGGATACCAAGCCTTGGAAGAAGTTTCAGAATTAAACTACAACTAAAACTCCCTAAAATTCGTAATTTACTATAAATAGTAAATTTACTATTTATAGTAAGTGTCCTATGTGGCTTAACCACATTATTCTCCTACATTTTCTACACACTTTTTATGTTGGACACAGCTCTTAAATCCCAATGGATGAAGAGTTAAAATCAAACCAAAACTTATTAAAAATAGTGAAAACAGAAATAAAAATGGAATTTGATCGTCGATCTGATGGAATCTCGAAAATTCGGCATGGGCTGCCAGGTTAGTTAGCTAAAGTAGCTCGTCCTACCCTAAAATCATATATAGTACGTTGAGTAACTCATTCCGGTTTGCGAGATATGTTTGTTTTAAAGTTCTGACGGTCTTAATGACTTCTGCCTCCGATCGGGCCTGCTCTGATCCGTCTTGGACATGAAAGTATCCGCGACCTGCTCTACATCAGTTCCCTCCACTTCAAAGGAACTTGTTCTTGAGTTCTCTTCCTACTTCGATTCTTGATAGTCAGGTGCGCCGTAACAATACCCGAATCCAAAGTTATGATCAATTTATGGTCCACCTTCTTTTAGTACAAAAATGCTAGGAATATTGTATCTATGATATGTTTTATATCTTACCCTCCACTTGAAAAAAAAAAAAAAACAACGTGTCATCGAGTTAATCAAGGGACTTACCTAATGATTCTCAACTAACTTCTAACGCCGATGTTTATTAGCCATTTTTTTAATTTGCCATTAAGCTCTTGAGTTGACATAATACATACACTCATGCTCTCCTTGACTTGGCTAGTATGGATCAGTTCCTTTACTTAGGCTTGCAAAATCTCACATTTTTCCTGATAATGTGGGTAATTAGGTAGACTTGCCCCTGAGACAAGATCAATGTGCTTTTCTATATTTCGTATGCGAGGCAATATATTAGGGAGTTCATCGAGTGCAATCGCTTTGAACTCCGGGCAATTAGGCAGACTTAATTCTGAGACAAGATTAATGTGATTTTGTACGTCTCGTATGAGAGGTAATTTATTAGGGAGTTCATCGAGCACAATCTCCTTGAATTCCCCCAGCATTTGTTTCAAATACTCTGGGATGTTCACAGGCTCCATATATTTTTTTTTTCAACTATTCTATCTACATCTCCATCTTTCCTCAGATTGTTTAACAAAATCATGCTTGCTTATGAGAGATTGTCCCAGCACTTTAGAATTCTTGGGTTAGTTTTCCATTCTCATAGGGACAAGACCAATATTTCTACCACTTTTAATAAATATAAATACATTATCTCGACCTCTATATGTAACATCAATATTATTTTGCTATGGTCAACCAAGTAACATATAACAAGCTTCCATGTCGACTATGTCATAAAATACTTGATCCTTATAATTTTTACCAATTGAAAATGAGACAGTGCATTGTTCGGTTACCTCTGTTTTGTTGACCTTCTTAATCCATCTATTTGTATATGGAGATGAATGCCTTTCTATTTTTCAGTTGCAGCTTTTCCACCATTGTTTTCGACATGAGATTCTCACTACTCCTGACATCGATGATCACATTATAAAACTTTTTGATTTACAGTGCACCTTGTTTGAAAGATGTTGTGCCGTTCTAAATCTATCTATACATTTGACATGTACAACGGATTCTTCACAATTAAAGTGGTAGCCTGCGATTCACCATCATTGGGTGGTGCTCTATGGAAATCGGTGTTATGTTGTACAGCGACCACGGGCGGTTGATCATCACCTTGGGCTTGGGGCGAAATTAGCGCATCTGCAATACGGTTGATGGTTGCCTACATCTCTTGTATGGTCTACTGACTCTCCCGGTGAAAAATTTTCATTCTTTTCGAAAGATAACAAATCCCTGGATCACCGTCTACAAGATTTTGGTCCATACCTTCGTTGTTTGCCATCATCACGATGAGAGTCCTCGCTTTGATACCAATTGACGCAGGGATGAACGTGATGAGGTCAAGCACCGTCTTCCTCAAAGATAAATACTCTGAATCCACAGAGCTTCTCTAGACCCCTCACAGAGACTTCTCAAATCCATGAGGAAAAAAGTAAGAAAAATAGAAATAAATTATATAAAATTTGTAATTTGACTGATGATTGAAATAAACAAGTCTACAACCCTTTAAATAGGGATACCAAGCCTTGGAATAAGTTTCAGAATTAAACTACAACTAAAACTCCATAAAATTCATAACTTACTATAAATAGTAAATTTGTTATTTATAGTAAGTGTCCTATGTGGCTTAACCACGTTATTCTCCTAATTTTTCTAAACACTTTTCATGTTGTACACAACTCCTAAAGCCCAATGGATGAAGAGTTACAATCAAACCAAAACTTACTAAAAATAGTAAAAATGGAAATAAACATAGAATTCGACTATCGATCTGATGGAATCTCACAAATTCGGCATGGGAAACCCCTCTAGGTTAGCTAAAGTAGCTCGTTCTACCCCAAAATCATAGATGGTACGTCGAGTAACTCATTCCCGTTTGCGATATATGCTTGTTTTAAGGTTTTGACGGTCTTGATGACTTCTGCCTACGATCAAGCCTTCTCTGATCCATCTTGGACATGAAAGTGTCCGCGATCCGCTCTATATCAGCGAGAACTATAGGATATAAATAAATAAATAAATAATATTTGTGTATCTTATTTATGACCATTGTACAAGAAGTTAATAGAGGGTGACATGTGGCATTAACTGTACTAGAAAAATGAAGGGATACAAAGATTTACAAGATCTTTGTATCATTTTTTGTGGAATTATAGCTGGTAGTTTTATACGTCATTGGATGGTCGACGGAGGAATGTGACTGAGTTATCTAAAAGTTGAATAAGTAAAAAGAGAAATACAGTCGAGCAATTCAAAACACATAAGGTAACCAAGACGCATAGAAATTGGTTTACAGAAGAAGAACAATCACAAAAGGAAAACATAACAAAAGAAGTATTTAGATAAAAGTTTTTTTACTACTGTAACCATTGCGGTAATGGAAGAAGTATTTGAAATAACAAATTACAATAAAACTTTATAAATAGTAGAGGAATTCAATAGAACAAACTACCCTATAGTCTTATGCCAATCAACCAAACAAATTTATCAATTTACTTTATCTCGTCCTATCCTAGGAGTAGCGATAATCCACTAATACTAATTCTTAGGTATAGTCTTTTTGTTGTAATCTAAACTTATGCTTATACACTGGATTTGTCTTATATTTAATGTTATGCGGTTCTTTTAAAAGATGCATTCTTATATAGTTGCTACTAGTGGCTGATTGTGAGTTTTTTATTTTATGTAATTGTGCAGGTGCTCTAAAAAAATCCTTTTCTTTAGAAGGCACAAAGCAACTCATTTTAAAAGGAAGAACCCCACCTTTTAATTATCGCGTGATTATTATAAATTTTTGCAAGTATCCAAGTATCTGAGTAAGCAATAGATCTTCTCAAAATACGATTATATATATATATATATATATATATATATATATATATATATATATATATATATATATATATATATATATATATATATGGGAAATGGTACTATAAGGTCGAGTGCATATAACCATAACATACGATTGAGTCGTGTCTTAGTGTGGGCCGTTGGATGATAAACATTCAAAATGCGCGGAAAGATGAGACAACCTCTCGGGGAAGCTTAATGTGATAGGAAGTTAGTTAGGGCCCACCATCATGTTGTGACCACACCATCCATTTGTTTTTTAATTTCACATTAGGGCACGAGACAAAAAGTGGGGTAGATCCAAAAATCACGTAAGCTTCACGACAGGAAATAGTGAGGAATGGATGTCCGCTGGTGAACATTGTTGGGTTACAGAAGTTTTGGATTGAGCTAATATTTTTGTATTTTCAGTTCATCCTAGTAAGAATGACCCTGTGAACAGTATAGATGGCATATAAGAATAATGATAGACCTTAGGAAGGTTTCAATAGTAAGCATTTAACTACTCACATTTTCTTGTTGTGTGGCCCAGTTGAATTATATATATCTCATTATTTTTCCCACATCCTAACATGACCAGAAAAAAATGAATGAACGTGGTGGATTTCTCATGAACATCATAATGGGCCCACCTATCCGTGTAGATAAAAATTCATTCCCACACAATCCAGACAACAGTGTCATGTGGTGGGAGAGTGTATTAGGTGCACAAGTCACTTTAAGACATTGCCCTTATTTTAGGCCCACATTGACGTATGAATTTTATATCCACTCCACCCATTTGTCTTTATAGATCATTCTAAGATATGATTTAGAACTTGAAGCAGATCCAATTCTCTGGTGGACCAAACCATAGTAAAAGGTTGTGATTGACAATTAATGGGCCACTTATATTTTGGATGAAGCTGATATATTTTTTAATTTTACTTAATTTAGGTTTATGTAACGTATCAACAAGTTAGATAATAAGCATGATGTAAACGTTACAATGGGCCATGGGAAGTTTTTAATGGTAGAGTATTTAATCAATACTATTTCTGATAGTATGGTTCACCTTAGAATTGGATCTTCTTTATTTTTAGAATCAGGACCTAAAATTGTCTTCCAAAATAGATGGACGGTGTGGGTACTCAATATGTAAATCAAGTTGGGCCCCATGATGAGGGACGCACTCTCGTAGGTTAGGTGGAGGCCGCACCTAATATATATGCTCCCTTCCACTTGGGAAGTGGAAAGGTTGGTGTGCCACACGCCACTGACTGTGTTGTCGTTGCTAAGTTCTGTGGCCCCACCATGATATAAGTATTATATCCACACCGTCCATTCATTTGGAAAAATCTTTTTAGGGCATTAGCACAAAAATTAAGTAGATCCAAAGCTAAAGTGGACCATAACATATCTTGGGGCCACAAAAGTTTTGGATTAAGATGATATTTGTTTGGTCCTTTCATCTAGTTCTTTGTGACGTTATCGACAGGTTGGATGTAAAATAAACATTATGATGGGCTGTAGAAAGGTTTTAACAGTGGGCATCATTGTCCCCACTTTATGTGTCATGGTCCACTTAAGGTTTGGATCTGCCCAAGTTTTACATTAAAGCCTTAAAATGATATCTTAAAATGGATAGACAGTATGGATATAACACATATATCATGGAGGACCACACATAATTGGTGACGGCAGCGTACCCCAAGATTGTATAACTCCGATTTATCCGATTTTGCCATTTTTTTCAGGATGGCATCTCCACTGTATATTTTGAAAATTTATCATCCAACGGCTCACACTAAGACACGACTTGACCGTATGTTATGGTTCTATGCGTTTAACCTTATAGTACCATTTCCCTATATATATATATATATATATATATATATATAGAGAGAGAGAGAGAGAGAGAGAGAGAGAGAGAGAGAGAGAGAGAGAGAGAGAGAGAGAGAGAGAGAGAGAGAGGCATGCTCACCTACACACCTACGCATGTGTGCACCTTTGCACATGTGTCATGGGTGTCAAATCCAAACGGTCCATAAGATGCGGAATCCCATGAAACCTTGGGGGTGAATTTTCACCCTGATCTAAGATTCTGGTGGGCCATAGCAAAGAGAAATTCAAATCAAGGGAAGAAACTGTTTGCTTTTTTCATGGCCCACCAAGTTTTGGATCAAAGTAAAAATTGCATGGAGGTTTCATGAGGTTCACTTCATGTGGACTGCTCAGATTCTTGTGACTCATCAGATATGATGAGTTCTCAAAAAAGTTCGTATATAGTATGTATGAACTAGTTTGCAGGTGAGCATTTATATATATATATATATATATATATATATATATATATATATATATATGAGTCATGCTCACCTGCGCACCTATACACGTGCGGACCTTTGCACACGTGTCATGGGCGTCTAATTCGAGCAGTCCATGTGATGTGGAATCCCATGAAACCCCAATGGATAAATTTTCACCCTTATCTAAATTTCTGGTGGGCCATAACAAAGAGAGATATGCAAATCAAGGGAGAAAACTGTTTTCATTTTTCATGGCCCACCAGAGTTTCGGATCAAAGTTAAAATTGAGCCTGGAGTGTCTCCCGAGGTGCTGCTTCTTGTGGACTGTTCAAATTTTGGGGTCAAATCAAATATGATGGGTTCTTTAAAAAGTTCATACGAGTTCATATATATATATATATATATATATATATATATATATATATATATATATATATATATATATATATATACAAACACACATTACACGTGACACGAAAGTGCCAACAAAATCAGGGAGAACTTAATTGTACAACCAATACGGCTGTCCTATAGGCCAAGCACGTGCATTGTCATTGTTTTAATTGTTATCCTTACATGCACCCTTCTACACTCACGTGCTGGACATCAAGCCTATGTACCAGGTGAGTCCATCCATGCATATCATCCAATTAAGCAATTAGATCGGTTTTCTATCGGGTTAGCCAAATATACCAAAACAGTGAATAGGACGTCCATCAATATTGTACATTATCGCTTGCCTGACTGTTGATGTGGCTCATCACACTGATGTCAAATAATCTCTCTCTCTCTCTCTCTCTCTCTCGTTTAATTAAACTCTAAAATCAAAGCCGCACGCCTAGTTTGAAAGAAAGATATAAAAGATATGTTATCTTAATACCACAAGTACCACCACCACACCCTCTATAAGTAGTAGTGTGATTGTGTGAAGAACCGCATTCTGCACAACCCAAGAATTCCTTCCTTTCTTCACTGCATCTCTCTTTCTCCTCTTCTTTCTTTCTTTCTTTTCACCCAAATAACTTGTTCTCACCAATGGCTGGATGGGTGTTAACGTTAGTACTCACATTCTCCTTCTTTGCATGCATCACACTCAAAATATTTTTCGGATTTTTAGAAGAGATGAGGAAGAGAAAGAGTCTTCCACCAGGCGCTATGCCGCTTCCTGTAGTAGGCAACTTGCACCAAATCGGCCTTGGGGAGATAGAGCCCCAGCTAAAGAAGCTCCATGACAAGTATGGCTCCATGATAACCGTCTACCAAGGCCCTGAGCGCCATGTCTTCATTGCCGGACATGACGTTGCTCACCAGACACTCGTCTAAAATGGCCTTGCTTTCGGCCACCGTCTCCCAGCCACCCGTAGAACTTCCGCTCTTTGGGGGAGATGCATCAGAGCCTTTCATCGGCTTCACTGATTGTGGCCCTCTCTGGAATCTCTTCCGCCGCAATCTTGCATCCGAGATTCTCAGCCCCACCAGTCTTGGCTCCTTCACCAATGACCACGACGAAATCCTCAAGAAACTGATTCATAAGCTCAAGAACGAAGCTGATAAGGCTGCAGATGTCGTCCAGCCTCTGGAGACCTTTCGACATGTATTGTTTTCCCTTGCCTTGTCCATGTGCTTCGGAGAGAAGCTGGTTGACGAGGCTGTAGCTGAACGATTGGAAGGAGAAATTTCCTACTGTACAACCCATCTATGGCCCACGGACCTTTTGAAGGCCACGAGGCTGTAGCTCCCAAGAATAAGCCCCAGCTGTACGGACAGCCTTTTCACATGTCGAAAATACCACTGCTTTTTCAGAAACGGGAGTTCTGAAAGCGGGGGTTTCCTTAGGCTACTTATTATAACCATAGCCATAATCGTAGCCCTTGCTTTATCAATATGTCCTTCCATATGTATCGAAGGTCTTCCAATGTGATCGAAGGAGGTCAAGAACTGTCCAGCAAGTTTGCCTCAAAAATCCTGCAATTTGCGATATGTAACGAAGGTATTTTTTTCCTATGGCTACGGATTACAACCGTAGCCATAACGGTAGTGCCATGGCAGTCTATGCTTTTATTTTTATTTTTACATGGAGAACTTTATTCTACCTACATTTTTCTCTAATACATATTTATATAAATATGTATATATAAGCATATAAAAAAAATTATTTCTCTCTCTCTCTCTCTCTCTCTCTCTTTTTCATTTCTTTCTTTACTCATTTAATAAGAATATCTTCTAAACCAAAATTAGTTACTGGACGTACCATATATGATTTTGGAGTAGGAGAAGCTACTTTAGCCAACCGACCTGGTCATTTTCATAGATTCCATTAGGTCAATGGTTGAAAATCCATTTCATTCACTTCGCGGTCAATTTCATTCATTTCGCGGTTAATTTCAAATAGTTCTGTAACACCCCGGATTTTTGCCAACCTGGAATTAGACGTCCTTAGGCAATGGGTCGATCCTAACACTTTATTAACTTGTCAGAACTGAATTCCACAGTCTAAAATCGCTCCTTAACCCATTTCCTTCACAAATCCCACCCTTCACTACCTTGTTCTTTCAATTTTTCAAAGCACTTTCGCCCTAGACACTATCTTAAACTAGCTAAGTAGTATAACTTGGATCACTTTAGATACAAACTACAAAGGACTTAATACTACCTTAGACGGAAATCACTTAGGATTAAATCCTTTAGAAATTTGACAAAGTTAACTAAGTGCTAAACTAGATTAGCTACGAAATCCATTTGAATCACTTTAAATACGATCTGCAAGACCCAAAACTTGTAAAATCATTGACGCTAGGTTACCCTGAAATCTAGGATCAATCTCATTACCCGGCTGCTCTCGGGAGCATCTCGAAACTCCGTATCGGATCTGGACCGCACGTCGGGAGTCCGAATAATACGAAGTTAAGGAATTAGGACCGCCTCGCTGGGCTTGACAACCATCTCGGAAATCAAATCCAGATAGTGTCCCACGGCTGTTCGCTTGAGTCCGGAGCGAGAGAGTGTGAAAACACTTTTTTCTTTCCAAAATAAATATCTTGAATAGTAATCTGAGACTCTATATGGATCGTTTTAAGCAACCAGATCAGTGAAATCGACCAAATTACACTCTCGGATCAGGAAAAATTTCATAAACATTTACATGTACTCGGAATCTCCGATCGAGATCCACTAACCGTTGAACTGAAACTGGTCCGCCACGCGTGATCTGTAAATCCGACTGAAATGAAAACTTAATAGAACGTAGATCCGGTGTCGGTGAGCTTAAGTCCAACCTTTGGCTCAAGGAGGCCCGCCAGAAGTCCTTCGTTGAGCTGAAAAAGTTCCGCTTTGGTTATAACCTAGGTGAACCTTGTCTAGAAGTCTATTTTGGTGAAGTTTTAGACTATATAAGGACCTTAAACCCTCTCCCATTTCAGCCATACAATTTGGATTTGAGAGAGGGAAAAGAGAGAGAAAGTGTGGGAGATGTGGGAGGAACTCCTCAATGTTCCTCGCTATTCGGGTCCACCGCCTGATTCTTATCGCTTTCCTAGTGATTCCGACGCCGTTTCTAGGTAAGAAACCCTAACCCTAACCTGTTTTAGGGTTGTATAGGTTGTAGGTTATGAAATAGCTAACCTGTTTCGTTCTCTAGGTTGCCAAACTCCCGTATACGGAAGCTTAGCGAACCTATCGACTTCGTTATGATTCTACGACATAAGGTGAGGACTTTAGGTGTATAGGTTACGATTTTCAATGCTTTCAATGTCAGATAATGGTAGATTCATGATCTGCATGCAATTGCACATGTACAAAGTGCTTTCCGTTTTCTGTTTCGATTAAAATTGTAGAATTTGGAATTTCACATACTCTAGGTATTCGTATAAAATACCGTATACGTATTTTTTATGAAAATATATTTGACATGTTTATTTGTTGTATGGATATATGATGTATGGATAAAATACTTATTTGGCGAAAGGGTTCGCCTAAATACATGTTTACTAATATACACCATGTATGTAGAAATACAGTATTGTAAGAAACCAGTATACTGTATATATTTTAGCGATGTGTTTGTCATGATTAATTGTTGTATAAATATATTATGTGCGTATAAATTAATTTCTTGGCGAAAATAATTGCTGTAATACATGTACGCTTGTAAATACTACGTATGTTGAAATTGTGTATTCTAGAAATATCGTATACGTGTAAATTTTGGAAACGCAATTGTTATGATTATTTGCTGTATGATTACGATATATGCGGATAAAATGCTAGCTTAGCGAAAGAATAGCCCTAATACATGTTTTACTAATATACGTCATGTATGTTGAAATAGCATACTCCAAGTGTTTGTGTAAATGCTTGTGAGAGTGAATGTTTGGATGTTTGCAGCCAGAGGTCTGCGAGATGGAATTCTCGACTACCTTAGAGACATGTAGGATTTCTCCATGTGGTTGTTTACTACAACCACTCACATATGATGTATATGTATTTGTATTCCTATCTCAGATAGTGCTCTATTACATGCTTTATAACATGCTTTATATCATGCTTTATAACATGCTTTATGACATGCCTCCTAGCATGTTTGTGTTACTTTGTTTATCATGCTTAACTCCACATGCTATTGATGAGAATCTGTTTGAGTTTGGGACTATGTCTATAGTCCAAACATTCGCCTTGAGATTGTGGCTAAGATTCATGTCGCCACAATGGATGTGTCCGACGAACCCGAGTCGTACTTCCTTGGCGATAGTGGTTGGCCACACGGAGTGCTCTTGCGCACTTCACATCGCCCAACTTGTTGTGCGCTCGAGCTAGTCGTCTCAAAACCCGATATGTTGAATGTGTATTCACCATGTCCGGTCATTACCGCTTGAACCTAGGGTACCAAACTTACGAGAATCCCATTAACCATGGTACCTCGATCCGCTAAGACTCATGAGCCGGACATGGCGGTATGGGACACCGTGGCCGAGCTATCGGCCTATGCTAGGGCCATGTGCCTCCCCGTAGTGACCATTGAGCAACCCAAACTCGTGAGCCAAATACGGTAGTATGGGACACTGTATTCGAGCTGTCGATACTTACGGCGAGAGCCGAGTACGGTGAGACCCCGTACTCGTCTTCCGACGGCGACGAGTCCTCTGTAGTATCTTCTCTGAGTATACTCCAAGGTCTTGATTTTCCGAGTCTTGTCCAAAGCTTCGAGTATGAGTTGAGCCGACATGAGACTGTATTCGAGCACGGCTTGATTGAGCCGAGTACGGTGAGACTTTGAGCCGACGGTCAAATGAGCCGCATACGGTGAGATCCATTTCCGTGCTTTGACGGGTGACGAGCCCTTTGTGATGCCTTCGCTACGCCTTTCAAACCATAATATCGTATGAGATTAACTAGATCGAAGACCCTAGAATGGATCATGTTTGGGAATGATACAGGAGGTACCTTAGTTTCCCAATGGCTGTTGTTTGAAATGAACTAATAATTACTTTCAAATCATGCTCATCATCGCACCTATGTGCCTGGTAGATGTGGAGCACTGAGGGATGGACGCATTCGCGAACGTAAGATGATGTCGCATGAGGGTGGTTTGGCAAGGGCATACATCATGTCATTTCATACTTGCATTAAATAAGAGTAGTTAAAATTGTTTGATTGTACTGCTTTATCATTACTGCTTGACTGAATTGATAACATGTTAACCTATGCTTTATTGTTCCACTGAGTTGATCACTCACTCCCACGATACGGGACGGTGTTCGAACACCCATAGACTTTGTCCGATTAGATGGCGACGCTACTTAAAAAAGCCGGACTTCTAAACGAAATGCTTCCTCGTATATTTTTTTTATTTTGAGAGCCGTGCCTTGATTGTCGGGGCTACAGGGATGTTGACTAGATCACACTACACAACTTGGTATAATTTAAAATCATACTTGTAATTATTTAACTATAACTTTATCACACTCCGGAGACCCACCACAGTTTATATATTTTATCTATCTATCACAGTCTTCCGCTTGCAAATTTAACTTTTCTAGAGTATGATATCTTCTCGCTTAATCTCACTCATGTTCATTGCACTAATACCGATCACATTCAATCATCATTCATTTTGTTGCATAAGTGAAGCGTTGGAACTCGGGAGTTGAGTTTATGCTCGACCCCCGATTTTCAGGGCGTTACAAGTTCGTGGTCAATTTCATTAACTTCACGGTCAATTTCATTCACTTTGTGGCCAATTTCAATCATTTCACGGGCAATTCCCTTCACTTCACGGTCAATTTCATTCACTTTGTGGCCAATTTCAATCATTTCACGGCCAATTCCCTTCACTTCACAGTCAATTCCATGCATTTCACGGTCAATCCCGGCGATTCCCCTTCACTTCACGATCAATTCCCTGCATTTCACGGTCAATTCCCTTCATTTCACGGTCAATTCCCTTTAGTTCACGGTCAATTCTATGCATTTCACGGTCAATTCAAGCGATTCCCCTTCACTTCACGGTCAATTTAATTCATTTCACGGTCAATTTCCTTCACTTCACGGTCAATTCCCTTCATTTCACGGTCAATTCCATACATTTCACGGTCAATTCCAGCGATTTTCCTTCACTTCACGATCAATTCAATTCATTTCACGGTCAATTCCCTTCACTTCACGGTCAATTTCATGCATTTCATGGTCAATACCGGCGATTCCCCTTCACTTCACGATCAATTCAATTCACTTCACGATCAATTCCCTTCACTTCACGATCAATTCCATGCATTTCACGGTCAATTCCCTTCACTTCACGATCAATTTCATGCATTTCATGGTCAATACCGGCGATTCCCCTTCACTTCACGGTCAATTCAATTCACTTCACGATCAATTCCCTTCACTTCACGATCAATTCCATGCATTTCATGGTCAATTCCCTTCACTTTACGGTCAATTCTCTTCATTTCACGGTCAATTCTGGCGATTCCCCTTCACTTCACGGTCAATTTCATGCATTTCACGGTCAATTTCGGCAATTCCCCTTCACTTCACGGTCAACTCAATTCATTTCATGGTCAATTCGCTTCACTTCACGGTCAATATTCCATGCATTTAACGGCCAATTTCCTTCACTTCATGGTCAATTCAATGCATTTCACGGTCAATTCCAAGCATTTCACGATCAATTCCAGCGATTCCCCTTCACTTCACGGTCAATTCAATTCATTTCACGTTCAATTCCCTTCACTTCACGGTCAATTCTGTGCATTTCACTGTCAATTCCCTTCACTTCACAGTTAATTCCATGCATTTCACTCCATTCACTCCCTTACACTCAAATACACATCCGAACTCATCTCTGTCATCCCTATGGAGATTTAATGAAGAAAATGGGTGAAAAGAAGGAATAGGGATGTCAGAGATGAATTCGGACATATATTTGAGTGTAAGGGAGTGAATGGAGTGAAATTAATAAAGCACTGGCATTTTCAACTTTTGAAAAGCTGTTTGGGAGTGGATGCGTCGCAAAGAAAGAAGGAAATGGAGTGAATGAAGTGCAGTGGACACATCGTGCTATAAATACACGCGTTTCTTCGATATATCGAGATCGAAGGTCACTTGATATATCGAAGGGAGTCTAACGGTCGAGACAAAAGGTTTAATAGTTTTTCGAGGTATTTGCAATCGAGTAAACTTCGAGTGATATCGAACTGTACTTCGATATATCGAAGGTCACTTGATATCATCAAAAATTCGTTTTAAATAAATACAAGGTCTCTGGACAGTTTTAGGTCTTTTTTTGATATATCAAATAGCATTCGATATATCGAAGAATATCATATCGAAGAGGTTTCGATATATCGTAAAATGCAGTGAATGGTTTAGTACGATAACATCGAATAGACTTCGATGTTATCGATAACTTAATCTCGATATCGTCGAGTAGTTTTCGATAACATCGAAGAACACTTGATAATTTTACCTTTGACATCATCAATAAATTCAAGGTCTTTGTAATCGAGTAAACTTCGAGTGATATCGAACTGTCCTTTGATATATCGAAGGTCACTCGATATCATCGAAAATTCGTTTTAAATGAACAAAAACTCTCTGGATAGTTTTGGGTCTTTTTCGATATATCGAATTCCATTCGAAATATTGAAGAATAACATATCAAAGCGGATTTAATATATCGAAAAATTTAGTGAATTTTTCATGTATAAATTACCGGACAAAATTGATTTAGTTATGATAACATTCCTTATCTAATGAAGAGACTCACTCACGATAACATCGAGTAATTTTCAACGACATCGAAGAGCCCTTCAAAATTGTAGGTTTTGTTTTGAAGAAGTTCAAGGTCCATGTAATCGACTGACATTCGATGATATTGAATTCAAGGTCCATGTAATCGATTGAAATTCTGGACAGTTTTTTCACTTATAAGATCATATCGAATTTCGTAAAATGCATGGAAATGACTGTGAAGTGATGGGATTTGACCGTGAAAGGCATGGAATTGACCGTGAAATGCATGGAAATGACCATGAAGTAAAGGGAATTGACTGTGAAATGCATGGAAATGACTGTGAAGTGAAGGGAATTGACCGTGAAGTGAAGAGATTTGACCGTGAAAGGCATGAAATTGACTGTGAAGTAAAGGGAATTGACCATGAAATGCATGGAAATGACCGTGAAGTGAAGGGGATTGACCGTGAAATGATGAATAGAAATGACCGTGAAGTGAAGGGGAATCGCCGGAATTGATCGTAAAATGCATGGAATTGACTGCGTGAAATGAAGGGAATTGACCATGAAATGCACTGAATTGAGCGTGAAGTGAAGGGAAATGACTGTGAAATGCATGAATTGATCGTGAAGTGAAGGGAATTGACCATGAAATGCATGGAATTGACCGTGAAGTGAAGGAAATTGACCGTGAAGTGAAGGGGGAATTGACTGTGAAATATATGGAATTGACCGTGAAGTGAAGGGGATTGACCGTGAAATGAAGGGAATTGATCGTGAAATGTATGCAATTGATCGTGAAGTAAAGGGGAATCGCCAAAATTGACTGTAAAATGAATGGAAATGAATATGAAGTGAAGGGAATTGATCGTGAAATGCATGGAAATGACCGTGAAGTGAAGGAAATTGACCGTGACATGCATTGAATTGACCGTGAAGTGAAAGAAATTGACCATGAAATGCATGGAATTGACCGTGAAGTAAAACGAATTGACCGTGAAATGCATGGAATTGACCATGAAGGGAATTGATTGTGAAATGCATGGAATTGACCGTGAAGTGAAGTAAATTGACCGTGAAGTGAAGGGAATTGACCGTGAAATGAATTGAATTAACCATGAAGTGAAGGGGAATCGTCAAAATTCACCATGAAATGCATGGAATTGACCGTGAAATGCAATACCGTGAAATGAAGTGAAGGAATTGACCATGAAATGCATGAAATATACTGAAGAGAATTGATCATGAAATGCATGGAATTGACCGTGAAGGGAATTGACCGTGAAGTGATTAAAATTGACCGTGAAGTGAATGAAATTGACCACGAAGTTAATGAAATTGACCGCAAATTGATTGAAATTGACCGCAAATTGATTGAAATTGACCGCAACGTGAATGAAAAGGATTTTCGACCATCGACCTGATAGAATCTTGAAAAATAACCAGGTTGGTTGGCTAAAGTTGCTTATTGCTTATCCTACCCCAAAATCATATATCGTACGTCAAGTAACTAATTTTGGTTTATAAGATATTCTTGGTAAATGAATAAAGAAAGAAATGAAAAAAAAAAAGAGAGAAATTTTTTGGATCATTATGAAATTTGTTTTTCCTCTTCATCCATGTCTTTGTGACCTTATGAATAGATTGGATGGAAAATAAATGTTATGGTAGGCCCTACAAAATTTTTAACGGTGAAAATCAATTTTCCCACTAGCTGCTCTTTGTGGTGTGGTCTAGTTCATCTTTGAATATGATTTTTTTTTGGATAATGGTCTGAAATGATCTTGAAATATGGATGAACGCTGCGGATATAATAAATACATAACTGTGGGGCCATGTACCTTTGATCTCCTTTGAACCGTTGGTACAACTCGGAGTTCGAGTAGCGTTAGCGCTCGTCTTCAAGCACCAGCCGATCCGCTTCTGGGAAGGAAAAAGCAGGGGCATTTTCGACACTGAGGCTTATTCTTGGGAGCTAAAATAAGTGGGCTTAAAAAGGGGAATGGGCCATAAATGGGTCGTACAGTTGGAAATTTCTCAATCGAAAGCAATACGGCTAAGTAATCAGAATTTGAATAGGCTCATGGTCTTCCATATATTCCCAAAATTCGGCAAGTATCTCTTCCCAACGGTGGAATGTGATGCTAGCAATCCGTACAAGGCTGGTCACCAACCTCATCCCCATGGTACAAACCAGAGCACATAAAATGGAGGAAAACAAGAAAGATGGCATCTTGTCTTATGCAGATTCACTACTTGCATTGGAGCTTCTAGGAGGTGGGAAACTCAAGGAGTCAGAAATCACCACACTCTGCTATGAATTTCTCACAGCTGTCGGTGTTTCTACCGTAGTGTCGTCATTGCAATGAGCGATGGCCAACCTGGTCAAATACCCAGATGTACAAGCCAAGTTGTATGAGGAGATAGAGAGTGTCACCCAGAAAAATGGAGGGGTTATCAATGAGGAGGACTTGAAGAAAATGCCTTATCTCAAGGAAGTTATCTTGGAGACTCTTCGTAGGCATCCACCGGTACATACATTGCTTCCACATGGGGTTTCGAAGGATAAAAGCTTGGAAGGATATACCATACCCAAAAATACTTACGTGAATTTCATGCTGGTAAGTATGGGTTTGGATGGAAAGGTCTGGCAAGATCCATTGGAGTTCAAGCCGGAGAGGTTCTTGGGAGGTAGGGAAAGTGTCGATCTTACTGGAAGGAGGGAGATCAAGATGATCCCATTTGGTGCAGGAAGGAGAGTCTGCCCAGGGATGGGACTTGGAATGTTTCATTTGGAATACATGGTGGCCCATCTGATCAAGGAGTTTGAGTGGAAGGCCGTGGTAGGAGATGAAGTGGACGTAGCTGAGAGTATGGAGATGGACATAGACTACGTCATGAAGAAACCCTTGCAAGCTTATATAGTGACAAGAAAGTGAGGGTGAAGTAAGCTATAAGCATATGTTGTTGGCAGCATCGTTTTTTCGTTAACTCCCTTCTTTTTCATGACTTACTGAAATACTCTATTTCCATTATTTTTATTTATTTTAGAAAGGGTGTAATGGTTTTCATTTGTTTAAAAATAACAATTCAGTGAGGATAATCTGTGCTCTAGGCCCAGGCAAATTCTGACCCATCTCTATTTTAATATACTGTGCGATACACAACACAACTTTTGATATGTGGAATTTCTTTGGCCCCACCAAGATTTATTTGTTATATCCATGCTATCCATTAATTTTTTTAAGATCATTTTAGAGCACGAGCTCAAAAATGAGGCATATCTAAAGCTATGGTTGAAACGTTCTTAAGGTCCACCATAAGATTTATTTGCCATCTAACCTCTTCATGAAGTCACACGGACTTGGATGAAAGGAAAAGTTAAAAAAACCAACAACAAATATAAGCTTAATTAGAGCTTTTCGTGATCTCAAAAAGTTTTAAGCAGTAGGCATTCAATTTCCCTTGTTTCCTATAATATAGCCCACTTAAGCCTTAGATCGATGTCCCCTTTTTTGGCTCATGCTCTAAATTGATATGGAAATTTGGATGGACTGTTTTTCCACATATCAACAATTCCAGTTTTTTCACGAAGGGAATGTGCACCACACAGCAAGCAACAGTGAACTTTGTGTAGGCCCTTAAAAAGCTGCCATGACTTTACAACTACTTATTAGGAGTTCGACAGGTAGAATACCTTGAGCCGTCGTATTTCCCTTAAAAAACTAACCACCATAACTTCGGTTGGGATTAGATCATGGGCTGGTCTCCTAAGCTTATGAACTATAGCTATAGGCATGACGTGTTAACGACGATACCATTATTAACCAAAATTCTAGTGACCAGACAATAAACCATGTGGGTCAAGACATATAGCCGTTTGAGGCGTTGTGTCATATCAAGTGAGAAGGTTTTAAAGATAACCACATCTCCATGTTCTATTGCTATAGTTGGTCTCGCTCTATACCCTCGCCCGATTATCGTGAACAACTACTTGCTGATTCGTGACCTTCCACGTCCCCTGTCATGTGATTTGGCTATTATAGCTTTGCTCGTAAAATTAATAAGAGAGTAAGGACCATGTTACGACCCACCATGAACAACATTAGGGTCCCAAACCATACCGTGCCATTCCCATTCTTTTCCATATGGGTTCTAGAGATTAGTTATCTTCCATGAAGTCTTCCTATGCATCCTTTATTGGGGGTGGAAACCCAAATAAGTTGTCGTCAGCAAGGGAAGCATCGGGGCTGAAGTCCTCTTCTCCAAGGCCTCTCTCAATGGGTGGGTTTTCTAGGTCTGCTGAGGTCGAGCTGGACGGGGCGTCGTTATCATGAAATTTTGTATGTTCCTTCGCTCAAAACCCGAGACGTTCTGCTATCATTCACGCCTTCCTCTGGATAATGTGATAAGCTATCTTGAAGGCTCTGGTTGCGGCTCATTGTCTCTTTAGGTGGTGCTTCTGCATCCTGTTCAGCCCATGAGGTTGTTGTGAAAATCTTTGGTGGACGATAACGGTCCGGCGATCTCGTCGAGGCTCTATTGGTTTGACCATTCTAAGCCATATGTTTTTTTTCGTTGCATAGTTATATCTACTTGGAATGCACTCCTTAGGGCTTGACGAGGTTGTTACGAGATCATATGATTGTAACTTCCTGAAACTGCACTCTGAAATGGGTGAACCATCCTCGTTATTTCCCAAGGTACGGCCTAATGATGGTGAGCTCGTGGGGACCATTCTATCTCATAAGGTGGTCTGTGTGACTGGTGCTAGGGCTGTGTCACATCATTTGGCCATGCTATTCTGTTTAGCCTCTCTAAGACTAGAATGTATTGAAGAGGCACTCTGCAGGTTAGCCGAAGATGGTCATCGATTGCCATTGTGAATTTGCCTAGAGCATCTGTCGCATGGTGTCTACTCTAGAGGAGGACTCGTTCCTGAGGTCTCTGCCTTATCAATCTGTTGAGATCGATGCCCTCCTAAAGTTAAACTTCGAAATTTTCTTCCCAGTTTGAAGTATTGTTCTCATTATTTTGTTAGCAAGTCATCCTAGTGTTTTAAGGACTGCCAAGACAACACTGGCGTTAGTAGTTTCTGGGAATGGATCTTTATCGATCCTCATAACATTCTTTTTCTCTAGGAACCTCAAGAGGCCTAACCAGTCCCACACTAAATTCAGGATCCACTAATGGGTGTTGTTCATTCAACTCTACCATCACGAATTCACAAATGGGAATAAGATCAGGGACACTCTATACAATAGGTTTGAATATCGAGGGACAAAATACTCAAATGTATTGGGGGTGTACTTGCTCCTTGCTTGCAAAAAATGTGTACACCTCACTTTCTCTCTCTCTCTCTCTCTCTCTCTCTCTCTCTCTCTCTCTCTCTCTCTATATATATATATATATATATATATATATATATATATATATAGTGGTACCTGAGAATATGGACTCTGTCCGCAAAAGAGTATAAATGCAAGAACATCTTCGTCATCTTTAAATTGTATATGGAGGGAGTAATCCACGTACTGCCTCAACGCACACAACCTTCATTCTCCAATCAAATTCATCTAGTGTTGTATTTGTCATTTGATGCATTTTATCTAAGAGCTCTTGTATGTAATTTCATCCATCATAACAACATATTTTACGTCCCCAGTACGGGAAACTTCCCTTTTCGTTTACATCATTCCCATCATAATAGCATATGATGAGCCAACGAACCATAATCTTCTAATAAAGTTTAACCTACAATAAAAAAATGGACGGCGTATTATTATGTTTATAATATAAAGGGTACATGTTAGTGTTGGGATGCCTTGCACAAACCTTAGGATCTAGCCTCCCGAAACGAACCAGAATTATGGATAATAAAGCAATGAAATAAATCAAAGCATCAATCACACACCACACAAGAGATTTTTACGTGGAAAACCCTCAAAGAGGTAAAAACCACGGGACCTCGTCCACGTCAACAATCCACTATGAAGTAGAATGTTACAATCTTCTTCACTCACGCAGGAGTGGATAAACAATAAGAGAAATAGAGAAAACGAAGAGATCTAAACGATTATGAGGACATAGAAGCGCTGAGATATAAATTGCAAAGTAGAAAAACCTCCACGAGCAGAACCTCCCTTCTATAAGCTTCCTCTCTCTCTTTCTCCCTCTCTCTCACCTTTGATAGCCCTCTTGTATTTTTCTCATCAACACAACATACGTAGAAAAATCCTAGGGACCCTTTTTTATAGTTTTAGGAAACTCCTTTCCGCATCCTAGTTGCGAAAGAACTTGCGCATCCCAGTTGCGAAAGGACAACGGGTCAAAAAAAATCCATCAGTTAGGTCTAAATTGGCATGTGTTAAGGGTATAAGTTGCCAAATGTAAAGGGTCGGGATTGTCATCCACAAAGAGTCTAGGTTATCAAATGTGAAGCGTCGAGGTTGTCATACAATCTAGGTTGTCACATGTGAAGGGTCGTTGTCATTCAACAAGGGTCGGGTCTAGGGTGTTACATGTGAAAGGTTGAGGTTGTCATCCTATAAGGGTAAATGTTGCCAATTTTCTCAGTTATCAACCTCAACCTCCACACCTGCCAATCTTAACCCTTATAGATTGATTGTCAACCTTGACCCTTAATGGATGATAACCTTAATTGACCCTTAATGGATGACAACCTCGACCCTTCACATTGACAATCAAGACTTACCACACGATAACCTTGAACCTTAACATATGTCAAGCTAAGCCATTAATACATGACATCCTTTACCTGAAACACATCTTCAATAACGACTAAATATATATTTTACTATGATGGCAAGTACATCAGATGACTGAAGGATAAGGACCACTTCGCCCAAAAATATAATGCACGATCGTGATGGTGGATGTGGTTGACGATGCTTTAAAGAAGAGAAGTTTTCGGATGAATGTTAAAGAATGCCAGATACACGTTGGAGAGAAATGCTGGAGAAAAATGCTGAAGGGAGAGTGGTGGTGGTTTCACGACCGTCAGTTTCCCAAGGAGGAAAAAGGGCCTCTGCAGATAATGCAAAATGCAAGTGTTAGCCATATCTAAGGGTGTCTATACACCATCTGTGGGGCCCACCATCGCCTATATGTAGAACCCACTCTATCTATTATCCCAAAATTTCATTAAAGGCTATGGTTGGAAGAATAATCAACATCCGCCACTCATATAGCCCACATCACAAGAAAACATATCGTATTGAACGGACACCAATATAAGTTATCAGGTTTTGTGGGGCCACGCATATATCATGTCAGTGTGTGGTTATCATCTTCCCATATAAATAGATAGCTACAAAGAAAATAAAAAGATTGAATCTACCTTCCAGTGGGCCCCATAAAAAGTCCCATCTATAGCAATGCCTTGGGATTGGATGCTATGTAGCTTCTTCTTTACTCAAAATCCACATACTGACACTGGATCCAAAGGAGGGACAATTTCATCCCATTATTATAAATAAAATTAAAAAAAAAAAAAAAGAGTCAAGAGGCTACCGCGGGCACATTTTAAAATATTTTCCTAGTAAGGAATTCGACCGTATTACAAGGCTAGTATGGTCAAAATCCCTTAAACTCTTAACATTTATATACTATAAATGCAAATACAATGCTTATGGAGATAATTGATCACCTACACCTCATTTTTTTTTTTTTTTTTTTAACTTTCTGTGGCTTTAGAATTTTCGTTCTGACTTTCCCCTCAAAACTATCGGAATGCTTGAGATGGGTCGCAATTGAAATTAATCAACATTCAGTTGTAGGTGAGCGTAGTGGGAACTTTAATAAAACTAATGGCTATATTAAATGAGCTCTATGTTTCCTTTAATATCTTTGATTTTTATGTGAACGAACCTTAGTAGGAATTTTCATTGTGTTAGCCAGTTCACCCTTTTATTGGAGAAAAACAAATAGACATGGTTAAGGTTGACCCGTTTGCATAAGAGCATGAAGTGCGCTGAGCCCGTGAACAACTCACATGACACCGTCAACAACTTACATGACACATGTCCCCATCTTACTAAAGAAGAACTTGCTGCATTGGATTGATTATTACTTTGCTCGTTTAATTTCTAGAAACATGATATTTCTTCATTTTTGGTTTAAATATTGTGGACATGAATTTGTAATTTAATGATTTTATCATTGGTCATTTCGTTAGAATAAAGCTTCAACTGGATGGGTTGTTAGATGATTTTAGATGATTGGTAATGAATAAAACTTAGATTGATATCATTTATATGTGATTGTTACTGGTGATTATATATATATATATATATATATATATATATATATATATATATATATATATATATATATATATATATAGCTGAATGCTCAACTGTGCACCAGTTAGCATGGAACTTGTGCAAACTTGTTTGAGAACTCATCATACGATATGTGAATCCAAAATCTGAATGGTCCACGTGAAGCAACACCTTATGAAACCCCTCGACCCAATTTTTACTTTGATCCAAAACTTTGGTGGGCCATGAAAAATGAAAATAGTTTCCTCCCTTGATTTTCATTTCTCTTTACTATGGCCCACCAGAATTTTAGATCAGGGTGAAAATATTTGTCCCTCAGGATTTCATGGGATTCCGCATCACATGAACCGTTTGGATCAAATGCCCATGACACGTGTGCAAAGGTGCTCAGGTGAGCATAACTATATGTATATGTATATGTATTATTAGTTCGGAAACTCGGGACTGAAATACACGCTTGCAATTCAAATAAAAAGGGTATGAATATAGATCCTTTGAGAAACCACGAGAAAGCAATCTTAACCAATTAGTAAAATAAAAGGTATGGGATCTAGGCCCTTTGACCAGGTACTGGGAAAACGACTCGTGATCATTTTCACTCACGTTGAATGGCCTTGGTAAAGCGGCCCCAATCAACTACCATCCAGGCTCACGTTCTCACCGTTGGGTGTTATGCATGTGAGAGATTCTAGCCGTTCACTAGGTATCATTATCCGAAAGAATCACACAAGTCAAATATTCTCAACCGTCCCATTAATGTTCCGCGAATGGATAAACAATAGATAATGGTCCGCATGTGACATTCAATAGCCCATCATCCAACGGTTGGAATTTTCCAGTTACTGCAGTATGGTACAGTGACCCTCCATTGCCACAGCTATACCAGCACCGGATCCTCTACAACACCTGTTTTACCAAGCGTCTAAAACAGCTAAGCTCTGTGGGCACACCATGTTGCATGTGTGAACTACTCCAGCCAACAGGTGTGCCGGAGTGGGCCACACCACGAGAAAATATAGAAATGGCATCCCAACCATAGGTTCGTGCGTGTAGCCACCACGTACGGTGCATACCTTTCATCCAACGGAGTCATCAGGTGTGACTCGGTACGATGAAGGGAAGAAAGTTGATGTTTTATATTTACATTGTACATTAGGAATATATACTAATAGACAATAGGTTCATCCATGCCTAATAAGGATGCAAAACCGGGTCATGTGTAGAAGTACGCCCATGGCTCTACGTATTCAGCTTTTGTTACAGTATTTTACTAAAAAGACAAAAGGATGAGGATAGCGTGTTTCCCATTAACCACCATGTGAGTGGGATAGTATGCATACACGTGGATGTCTGTGTGGAAGGCAGAGGAGATTTCGGTGCCGATTTGTTATTAGTGGTCCATGTCACCTTAACATGTGTAGGAATTTTGGATTTGTAAATTTGTAATTATAGAAATTTAAAATTAAAAAAAAAAAAAAAAAAAAAAAAACAAAATTAGAAATTTAAATAAGGAAAAATTTAGAAAATTTATTTGATTCAAGGCGTAATGAATGCCACTAGGCTTGAAATTGATTTGTCCTCATTTAAACGGTAACATTAATGCGATAAAAATACTGGACAATCAACCTCCAGAATACTATCGAATGTTATCTCATCATATAGGTGCAATCTATGTACAAAGATCTGAACCGTCATTGTATGTCTAACACGAAGATTGAACAAGATGAACAAAAAGAAACCGTTAAAGAAATTTGAAGTAAGAAGGAGAGTCAAAAGATTGAATTGATTGTGATATTCAAAACTAGAGAAATTCCTTATATAGACTTTAAAGGTTACCTTGAATGTATTAGTGTGAACCATTGCTAATAGTCATGACTATTAGGTTTTTTGATAAAGAAAACTTATCATTTTTCGAATCCGTTTGAAATTTCAAAATAAATAATCATTTTGGTCAATCATTGCAAAACGGAATTTCAAAAGGCAACCAAAAAAAAAAACCTTTTGGCTTCCAAATATACTCGTGCGTGAGGGGCACACGCACGCCAAGCTATGCCCACGACTCCAGCCCAGCGTGCGCATATGTGGTTCATGGCATGAATTGGGGTTGTTGGCATAACCCTCCAAACAACTAAATTCACGTGCCCTTGAAAGGGGCCTAAGCCCCGCCCGTGCAAATTCATCTTCTTATAAACCAAAGTTTTTTTCCTTGCCTATTCCATGTGAGACTAAACCCACACGCTATAAGATAAAATGCCTTTGCTGCTTTTTTAAAATTTTAGAGAGAATTTTCAATCCAAATAAAAGTTTTTTAATCTCCAAAATGCAACAACATAAGTTGAGGTTTGAGAGAAATTTAAAGTTTTAAAAGAGAAATACATCTACGTATTTCCTCGGGTGTTTCCTCACTGCTGTACACGGAATTTCTCTCTATAAACAGGACAACTTCGAAGTGTAAATGTCCTGCGGGCGCCCCCACCATGACGTACGTATTACATCTACACCATCTAGCCATTTTTACAGATTGATCTAGGGCATGAGCCTGAAAACTAAGCAGATCCAGAGCTCAAGTGGATCACACCAGAGAGAGCGAGTGCCACCTCTTCCGTGGAGATGGATCAATATATCTGACGCAACGGACCAGGCCACACAAACCCTACTCCCTCCAAATTATCCCGAACCTAATGTGACTTCTCTCTACTCGTTCCACGATAATTGAGAGAGGCATTTTAGGATTTAAATGATAGGTGGAAGAACCTAGTAGTGGGAATTAAACGCTACCATTGAAATCTTACTAAGCTCATCATGACATTTATTTGCCATCCAACCTGCTCATTTGGTCACACACACGTGATGAAGGGAGAACACAAATATGATCCGAGCCTTCCGCGGCCTAAGAAGTTTTTAACAGTAGGCGTGGTCCACTTGGGTTTCACTAGTAGACATTCAATCCCCACTGCTTTCTTTAGTATGGTCCTTACTCTCACCCGGGTGGTAGACTCTCAGGAGTTTCAACTCCCGGTCAAGGGTTTAAGTACCCATAGGTGGTGAAATTACACCAGCGTGAGTGTGTAGGGTGTGTGCGTGTGTAAATAATTAATAATAATAAAAGATCTTCCTTGTTCTTGAGCTATACTAGACCAAATTTGGAAAAATGGATGGGCAATGTGGATCTAATACATATATCATGGTGGGCCCATGGAATATTCATGCCTTGAAAGATTTTCTTTACGCATATAGAGAGATATTTAGTGTAAACCATTAAGCATGATGGAAAACACAAATATCAGCTTGATCAAAGCCTTTTATCTGCCTCATTTTTTGTTTCATTCCTTAAAATGGTATGAAAAAATGGATGGATGGTGTGGATCTGATACATACATCATGATGGGGCCCATGAGAGTTCCACGTGTCAATACTTTCGGTTTTCTTCTCTCAACCTGGAATGTGCTGCACCATGGGAGTGGATTGGGTGAGACTCGGCCTCACCCAAGAGGGTGCAGCCCTTACCGTGGTGCCCACCTTCCCCATCCATCTGTTTTTCTAAATCATTTTACGACATGATCCCAAATATTAAGAAAATCCAATTATCGGTGGACCATATGTCATGAAACAGTGGTGATTGAACACCCTATCATTAAAAATTTCTTAGAGAGTGTACCTTAATGTATCCATAGTTTTTATTTGCCATCCAGTCTGTTGATAAGTTCGCATAATCCTTAATGAAGGGGAAAAGCAAATATCAGCTTGATCTAAAACTTTTGTGGCTCGTTAATGGTCAATCGCTACTGTTTCCCATGGTATGGTCCACTTGATCATTGGATGGGTGGGCCCACCATAAAGGTTGCGCCTTCTTGGGTGAGGCCGGGGTCTCACCTAATCCGGCCCCTTGCTCAGAATTCTTGATGTTTAAAATTTAGTGGGCCCTACAATGATGTATTTCTTAAATCCATATGTCTATCCATTTTTTTCCGATCATTCTAGGATAGGAGCCCAATCAATAGGGGTGTAGACGAACCGAGCTAGATCGGTTAGCTCGCTCGACTCGACTTGAAAAAGATCGATTCAACTCGGTTCGAAGTTGAGTTCAAGCTGAGACGAGCTGATTTTTTGAGCTCGAAAATGAGTTAAAGCCGAGTACGAGCAGGCCCCAGCTCGGCTCGACTCAACCCGGATTGAATCCAGCTCGAATCGAACTCGGACTAAACCAGTTTGGTGACTCGGTTACTTTGTCATTAATGTTGCTCACCAAATGTTTGATAAAATGACTCAACGAAGTGTGGCTGGTAGCAAGGAAGGTAGGTACATGAAACAAATACCCTTTTTTTTTTTCTTGGTTTTTCTTGGTTTTTATGTCGCTTAGAAGGTGTTTGATAAAATGCTTGTAAAACCATTGCTTCTATTTCACATACAGAGGGATTTTAAAGGTGCAGTCCAGGTGTTTGTGGAAATGCCTCGATGGCGAGCTCAACTCGATCTTGGCTCGAACTTGGCCCGAGCTGCTGACCAAACCGAGCTAGCCAGTCAGGGTCGAGGACCGAGCCAAGCCGAGTTCGAGCTGAGGTCAGCTAGTGGCCTAGCCGAGTCGAGCCGAGGTCAGCTCGATTTGGTTTGACTCGATGTACACCCCTACCAATCAATGAAGATCCAAAACTAAAGTAGATTACACCACTTGAAACAGTAGGAATTGATGCTACTGTTGAAAATTTCTTGGAGCCACATAAGGCTCTTATCAAGCTGTTATTTGTATGTTTGGTCTTATAAATAGGTGGGATAGAAAATAAGCTTCACAGTTGGCCTTAGAAAAGTTTCAACTCACTACTTTTAATGTGGTGTGATCCACTCGAGCTTTGAGTGTACCTTATTTTTGGGCTCATGCTCTAAAATTATCTAGAAAAAATTGATGAAGACTATAGATCTATCGCAAAAATTAAGGTGGGACCCTAAAAAGTTTCACACGTTAGAAGTTGTGTTGCGGTTAATCTTGTTAGCTAGAGTCATCTGAAATGACATGGACAAATGAGAATCAACGGAACTAGAATTGCCTATGTCCAGACAATCCGCAGTACTCTTGAGCAAATACATGTGTTTCTCTTTTTTAATTTTAAAATTTTCTCAACTTACATCAGACGCCTATGATGTTGACCAAGAATAATGTATGTGGCACCTGAACTGGATATCCCTTCAACACAGACGATCCACGCTCCAATACTAACATGGGAGAGCGATACAACATGATCCATGCCGGCAGAATCTGGCGTATACATGAGCTGTCTTGTACACCCATGTGTACCTAGTAAAAATTCCATAGATCGATTACAGGATATTTTTCTACATTTCATTTTGTCTATCACACTCCAATACTTAATGTCAAGCCGTTTAACTTTTATTTATTTATTTATTTTTATTTTTAATGGTTCAAAGCAGTCAACCCACCATAAGTATTGGACGAATTATTTTATTTTAGTTTGCCTTCGGAATTTTCCCTTTTGTCTTCCCCTCAAAGGTATCACAATGCTTGAAATGCGTCCTTGTCCTACATTTGGTTGTAGATGATCATTCCATTTTAAATCACTTATTTTATTTAATTTTTTGGTTTGCTTTACGAGCTTTCTTTTTTTGTCTTCCCCCCTCAAGAGTATCACAATGCTTGAAATGTGTAGGAGGGGAACTTAACCAACATACGGTTGTCAGTCCATTTCTAAACCATTTTTATTTTATGATTTGCAATCCGAATTCTCCTTTTTGTATTCCCCTGGAAATTGTCACAATGCTTGAAATGGGTTTTAAGAGAAGTTAACCTATGTCCGGTTGTAGATGATCAGTTCATTTCTAAACCGTTGATTTAAATGTTTAGGACCATCAGATCAATGTGATCTTTTGTTTATGTCTCATTTACTATTGGACCAGCAAACTAGACGTTCTGGATCTCCATCACCTATACCAATTGTATGGAAATTAATGTGGAGGTACAGTAAATCCTGTGCCTTTGTATGTATTGAAGTAAAAGATTTAAAAGAAATACCAAATAAAATACAAGAGTAGCCCCCATATGCTCTAAAGTACGAAACGTTATAACATGCTCTAACACTGTACACGTGAAACTCATGTTTCTGACCATACGCGGAAGCCTTCCGCAGGAACTTCCTGCCACCGGATGCTAGGTGGGAATGCTAGGTGGGGCCCACATTGATGTTTGTTCGAAATCCATCCCGTCCATCCATTTTTCCAGATAAATTTAAGACTGTCCGGAAAATGGGGCATATCTAAAAATCTAAGTGGTCCACACCACAGGAAAAGGTGAGTAGGGAAATGCCTACCTTTGAAACCTCCCTGGGTTTATGATGATGTTTATATGCAATCCGAAAGAAGTGGCCACAGGAATGCTTCAACGGTGGAAGTTCAATCCTCACTGTTTTCTGTTCGTGAGGCCCACTTGAGTTTGGATATGCCTCATTTTTGGGCCATCTCCCAAAGATCTAGCCAAACGGATGGACAGGGTGGATTTCTTACTAGCATCATGGTAGGCCCACCTAGCATCCCGTTGCATGAAGTTCCTTAGAAAAGTTTCGGAGGCAATCCATTCTTTCTCCCAACCATACGCGTGAAACTCTTAGTATTCCGACCCCAATCATACCTCCGAATTTCCACATCATGGACGGCGGCCGTATAAGAATCCACACCACCCGTTTGGATGGTCCTACTTGTCCCTGTAAATGGCCTGCAAACAGATGGTCTGGGAGAACTACATTATAAAAATAAATAAATAAATAAAATTAATGTACCCTATTTCTGACTATCCTGCAAGAAGCTAACAGAGGATGACAAGTGGCATTGCATCATAAATAGGAAGGGATTTGTCATATATTTAATGTCTCGCAATTCTTTCAAGAGACTCGTTCTTACAGGTTGACCATTGAGTTTTTCCTTTTGTTCTTAGAGGTTCACTATTGAGTTTTTCCTTTTGTCTAATTGCACGAGTATTCTAAAAATCCTTTCTATTGGAAGGTATAAAGCAATCCATTTTCCAAGAAAAAACCTCACCTTTGATTATCACCTGATTGTTATAAATTTTGCAACTTAAGTAATCGATCTTCTCAAAATATGGTCATATATATTTATATTGAATGAATCTGCGTATTACGAAGGTTGGGGTCAAAGTTGATCAGTTTAGATCAAGCTGTTTTATCGATTCTCACAGGCCCATCACATTACTCATGACAGAAAACAAACTGATTGCCAACAAAAACAGGGAGAGAATTAAACAGGAAGAGTTTAATTCTCTCTCTCTCTCTCTCTCTCTCTCTCTCTCTCTCTCAATTAAACTCCAAAATCAAAGCCGCGTGCCTAATTTGAAAGAAAGGTATGAAAGAAATATATGTTATCTTAATACCACAAATACCACCACCAACCTCTATAAGTAGTAGTAGAGAGAACCACATTCAGCACAACCCAAGAATCCCTTCCTTTCTTTCTTCGGTGCATCTCTCGCTCTCTCTCTCCTCTTCTTCCTTTCTTTCTTCGGTGCATCTCTCTCTCTCCTCTTCTTTCTTTCTTTCTTTTCACCAAATACTTTCTTTTCACCAAATAACATGTTCTTACCAATGGCTGGATGGGTGTTAGTACTAACATTCTCCTTCTTTGCATACATCACAGTCAAAATATTTTTCGGATTTTTAGAAGAGATAAGGAAGAGAAAGAGTCTTCCACCAGGCCCTATGCCGCTTCCTGTAGTAGGCAACTTGCACCAAATCGGCCTTGGGGAGATAGAGCCCCAGCTAAAGAAGCTCCATGACAAGTATGGCTCCATGATAACCATCTACCAGGGCCCTGAGCGCCATGTCTTCATTGCCGGACATGACGTTGCCCACCAGACACTCATCCAAAATGGCATTGCTTTCGGCCACCGTCTCCCAGCCGCCCCAGAGAACTTCCGCCTCTTTGGGGGAGATGCATCAGAGCCTTTCATCGGCTTCACTGATTGTGGCCCTCTCTGGAATCTCTTCCGCCGCAATCTTGCATCCGAGATTCTCAGCCCCACCAGTCTTGGCTCCTTCGCCAATGACCGCGACGAAATCCTCAAGAAACTGATCCATAAGCTCAAGAACGAAGCTGATAAGGCTGAAGATGTCGTCCAGCCTCTGGAGACCTTTCGACATGTATTGTTTTCCCTTGCCTTGTTCATGTGCTTCGGAGAGAAGCTGGATGACGAGGCTGTAGCTGAACAATTGGAAGCAATACGGCTAAGTCATCAGAATTTGAGTAGGTTCATGGTCTTCCATATATTCCCAAAATTCGGCAAGTATATCTTCCCCAAACAGTGGAAGGAGATGCTAGCAATCCGTAGAAGGCTGGTCACCAACCTCATCCCCATTGTACAATCCAGAGCCCATAAAATGGAGGAAAACAAGAAAGATGGCATCTTTTCTTATGCAGATTCACTACTTGCATTGGAGCTTCCAGGAGGTGCGAAACTCAAGGAGTCGGAAGTCACCACACTCTGCTATGAATTTCTCACTGCCGGTGTTTCTACCGTAGTGTCATCATTGCAATGGGCGATGGCGAACTTGGTGAAATACCCAGATGTACAAGCCAAGCTGTATAAGGAGATTGAGAGAGTCACCCAGAAAAATGGAGGGGTTATCAATGAGCAGGACTTGAAGAAAATGCCTTATCTCAAGGCAGTTATCTTGGAGACTCTTCGTAGGCATCCACCCATACATACATTGCTTCCATATAGGGTTTCGGAGGATATAATCTTGGAAGGCTATAACATACCCAAAAATACTTATGTGAATTTCGTGCTGGTAAGTATGGGTTTGGATGGAAAGGTCTGGCAAGATCCATTGGAGTTCAAGCCAGAGAGGTTCTTGGGAGGTAGGGAAAGTGTCGATCTTACTGGAACGAGGGAGATAAAGATGATACCATTTGGTGCCGGAAGGAGAGTCTGCCCAGGGATGGGACTTGGAATGTTTCATCTGGAATACATGGTGGCCCACCTGATCAAGGAGTTTGAATGGAACGCCGTGGCAGGAGATGAAGTGGACATGGCTGAGAGTATGGAGATGGACATAGACTACGTAATGAAGAAACCCTTGCAAGCTTGTATAGTGCCAAGAAAATGACGGTGAAGTAAGCTATAAGCATCTGTTGTTGGCAGGATCGTTTGTTCCATTCACTCCTTTTTCATGACCTACTGAAAAATGGGGCCACTATTTACATTATTTTTATTTATTTTAGAAAGGGTGTAATGGTTTTCATTTGTTTAAAAATAACTATTCAGTGCGGATAGAAATTCTGACCGTCACTTCTGTTGGTCATCTTAACGCCGATGACACCAGCTCACAATATGCACTGATTTTCTCTCTTTTTAATATACTGTGTACTACACAACACAACTTTTGATATGGGGAACTTCTTTGTCCCCACTATGATTTATTTGTTAGATCTATATTATCAATTAATTTTTTTAAGATCATTTCAGAGCATGAGCCCAAAAATGAGGCAAATTTAAAGCTACTGTTGAAACGTTCCTAAGGTCCACCATGAGATTTATTTGCCATCTAACCTCTTCCTGAGGTCACACTTCGATGAAAGGAGGGAAAAAACAAAAAATAAACAACAACAACAACAACAACAACAAATATAAGCTTAATTAGAGCCCTTTGTGGTCTCAAAAAGTTTTAAACAGTAGGCATTCAATTTCCCCCGTTTCCTATAATATAACCCACTTACGCCTTAGATCTGTCCCCTTTTTTGTTCTCATGCTCTAAATTGATATGGAAAATTGGATGGATGGTTTTACCACATATCAACAATTCCAGTTTTTCTCCGAGGGAATGTGCACCACACAGCAAGCAACAAGGAACTTTGTGTAAGCCCTTAAAAAAGCTGCCATGACTTTACAACTTATTAGGAATTCGATAGGTAGAATACCTTGAGCCGTGGTAATGCCCTTAAAAAACTAGCAACCGTAACTTCGGTTGGGATTAGATCATGGGCTGGTCTCCTAAGCTTACAAACCATAGCTATAGGCATGATGTTAACGACGATACCATTATTAACCAAAATTCTAGTGACTAGACAATCAACCATGTGTGTCAAGACATATCCGTTTGAGGTGTTGTGTCATCAGTGAGAAGGTTTTAATGATAACATTCTCAACCTTATCTCCTTGTTCTATTGCGATGGTTGGTCTCATTCTATACCCTCGCCCGATTATAGCAAACAACGACTTGTTAATTCGTGACCTTCCGCATCCCCTATCATGTGATTTGGCTATTATAGCTTTGCTTGTAAAATTAATAAGACAGTAAGGACCATGTTACGACCCACCATGAACAACATTAGGGTCCCAAACCATACCATGGCATTCCCATTCTTTTCCATGGGTTCTAGCGATTAGTTTTCTTTCATAAGTCTTTCTAAGCATCCTTTATTGGGGGTGGACACTCAAATAACTGGTCGTCGGCAAGCGAAGCACCGGGGCTGAAGTCCTCTACTCCAAGGCCTCCCTCAATGGGTGGGTGGGTTTTCTAGGTCTGCTGAGGTCGAGCTAGACAGGGTGTCGTCATCATGAAATTTTGTATGTTCCTTGGCTTGAAACTAGAGATGTTCTGCTATCAGTCACGCCTTCTTCTGGATAATGTGATAAGCTATCGTGAAGGCTCTGGTTGCAGCTCGTTGTCTCTTTAGGTGGTGCTTCTGCGTCCTAGTCAGCCCATGAGATTGCTGTGAAAATATTCGGCGGACGATAATGGTCTAGTGATCTTGTCGAGGCTCTATTGGTTTGACCATTCTAAGCCATATGGTTTTTTGTTGGATAGTCATATCTACTTGGAATGCATCTCGTTAGGGCTTGATGAGATCATATGATTGTAACTTCCTGAAACTGCACTCTGAAATGGGTGAACCATCCTCGTTATCTCCCAGGGTGCAGCCTAATGATGGTGGCTTGTGGGGACCATTTTGTCTCATAAGATGGTCCCTGTGACTCGTGCTAGGGTTGTGTCACATCGCTTGGCCATGCTATTCTGTCGAGCCTCTCGTAAAACTAGATTGTAGTGAAGAGGCACTCTGCAGGTTAGCCGAAGATAGTCATCGATTGCCATTGTGAATTTGCTTAGAGCATCTGTCACATAGTGTGCACTCTAAAGGAAGACTCATTCTTGAGGTCTCCGCCTTATTAGTCTGTTGAGATCAATGCCCCCCCTAAAGTCTTAAGAGTATAACTCCGAAACTCGTTGGGCGGTTTCTCTGTAAGCTTTGCAGACATTTTCTTCTTAGTTTGAAGTATTGTTCTCGTTATTTTGTCATAAAGTCATCCTAGTGTTTTAAGGGCTGCCAAGACAACACTGGCGTCAGTAGTTTTTGGGAATGGATCTTTATCGATCCTCATAACCTTCTTTTCTCTAGGAACCTCAGCAGGTATAACCAGACCCACACTAAATTCAGGATCCACTAATGAGTGTTGTTCACTCAACTCTACTATCACGAATTCATGAATGGGAATAGGATCATGGACACTCTATGCAATAGGTTGAATATTGAGGGACAAAATACTCGAATGTATTGGGGGTGTGCTCCTTGCTTGCAGAAAAGGTGTACGCGTCACTTTCTCTATATACGGTGTTATCTGAGAAGATGAACTCTATCTACAAAAGAGCATAAATGCAAGAACATCTTCGTCATCTTTGATTGTATATGGAGGGAGTAATCCACGTACTGCCTCACCATACACAACCTTCATTCTCAAATCAAATTCATCCGGAGTTGTATTCGTAATTTGATGCATTTTATCTAAGAGCTCTTGTATGTAATATCATCCATCACAACAACATATTTTAAGTCCCCACCCATGTACGAGAAACTTACCTTTTCGTATACAATAGCATATGATGGGCCAACGTCACTACGCCAAAATCGCAAATTTGTGACTGACCAGATCTGTCACAAAACAAAATTTCTGCGAATAAAAAGAAGCATCATATTCAGTTTTTTTTTTTTTTTTTTTTTTTTTTTTTTTTTTTTTGAATTTGTTACACCTGATAGTCATAAAAAAAAATAAATTAAATTCACATGATTGTTTAATAAGAATCCCATTCATAAAATTGAAAAGATTGGGTTGATTATGAAACGAGACTAAATATCATTTTGGGTGTGTTTGGATGATCAATTGGCCTGAATAGCAAACTGAACTATATATATTCAGTAAATAGACAAAATTGGGTTAGCTACTAATGAAATAAGATAATGTAAAGAATATCATCTGCAATGAAAACTAAACAAATGATCATCATAATTATGTCCCATCAATTAAAATACAAATCCAGGAGATACTTTTATTCTCGATATTTGTACAAACATCCAAATGAAACATAACACAATTACAACAAAAGAGAGATGGTAAAGATGATAGAATTATAAGTTGCTTCCATTGATGTTGCATCGTGAATGCTAGCATGATAGTCTTGAACATTGAGAGATTGCATTAGTTTTATATAAACACATGATAAGTGATAAATGCAATCCCAGGATTTGAGTCGTTTACTTTGCTTTTTGCCATAAATTCCTTGAAGTTATCATTCATAAACTCCCTCAAGTTCAAAGAATATGCTCGAATCTAGTAGCTATACTTACCAGCCCCATATCATCATGATCGTGCTTTTCAGCTTCTTAATGCTGTGATTAGAAGTCCAAATCACAGGACCAAAGCAAACATCCCGTTGGTAAACATCCATGAAGGTATGAATTCTATCGAATTTCGAATTTCTCGTTTGGGTATGCGAAACTCATCCACAGGTCCCTATATAGCAGCAAATCCATGAATTAATGATAAGGTTGAATTGATGAAAAGAGTAAATGCTTACATCTCATAATAATATACTGACACAAAAGATACATTTCAATAAGATAATTGATCGAAGGATCAGATTTTTCTAATGTTGGCTTCATTGAAAATCTCAAATGATGGTGGAAAACAACAATAAAAACCTAACGAAGCCGTTTGATTTGTTTTATTGTTATTCTATTCAATTTTGACCACAAAGGATCTCTAAATAAGACGATTGATTTCTCTTGTTTTCCATTAATTTGTGACAGTGCTGATTTAGCTGAATTTGAAAATTAAAAGTTATCCAAATGCCATGAATGGTAGAAAATAGTCATCAATATATTTGAAAGAATTGGTTTATGGGTCTTCTTGAAAGACATCATAAAACATGAAGCCCGCCAAAATAGGCATTAAAATCCTTACTTTGATAGCCTGTTGCATGAAGAGCATCGCGATAAGAAGACCAAACAGTTCGTCGGCTATGCGGGTAAACCGTAAACCTTGTTACAAGGAACACATGCAATGTATTATTAATCTATTCTAAACAGTATCATCATCTAGTCTTCTTGAACAACATTCATCATTTGGCATCACTGGAGATGTCCCAGAATGATAACCTAAGCAACTCAACTAGTCACACGTTGACAAATAAGGACAGATTGGCTTGTTTTCCTTTCGCCTGTCCAATCAGTGATGGGAGATCAACTAGGTCAGAGGATTGGCCCTATAGAAAAGGGGGTTTTTCACCAACAAGTGCTCGAGTTAGACATCATGGACAGGACTTATAATCTCACTAATGTCATAAACTGGGTTAGAAGGGTTTCCAGTGATTCATGGAAGCTAGCTCATCTATGTATGAAATTCATCTACTCTTTGATAGGCTAAACATCCCATTTGGAGAAACACTGGTAGAGAGGAGAACATAATGACTGATGTTTTAGCTAAAGAAGGGACTGTTGGGCTTTCTGTATGTATTGGGAAACCATTCCCTCTTAGGTGTTCAAGATTGTAAAATAATGTAGAAGTAACACCATATCAATTAGAAGAACTGAGCATGAAGCTTACCTGCCATCTTTGTGAATCTTATTCTTCTTCTGGGAAGAAATAATCCCACATCATTCTATACAATGTTTCAGTTAAATGTATCTTCAATGGCTAAATCTCAACATAAGGTATGAAAAGAAGAAGAAGATGCCATTAATTAATGTAAGCAACAGTTAATTCATTGAATGTGTTCAACAAATTCCAAATAAGATTCACGGAGCAAACCACATTATTTTACCAACTGTAACTACTCAATAAATGACACAACATAGTATTATTCTCACAGCACATAAAAGGAAAAAAGGATCCATTGAAAGCTTCCTTGGATGCCAAAACAGATTGGGCATTCTGATCCTTACTAATATGTTGCAAGTAATGATTTTCAGGACTTTTGCATAAAAATGCTTGTGAAACAAGAACACTGTTCAGGAGAAGTGAATAGAAGCAGGACATTCATTGTTTCTTGGTCTCTCAACAAAATTGAAAATTGATCTCGAAGGTTCTGCAAATCAATCTCATTGAACTAGTGACCCAAGGTCTTATCTGATAATAGCATCAACTGCTTTCAAGATATCAATGAATGCTTTCTTTAGATGAGCTCAAGGTCTCATGTAGTGTGTGTGAGAGTGTGTGTGTGTGTGTGTGTGTGTGTGTGTGTGTGTGTGTTAGATAGACAGCTCCAATACATATATACATACAGTAGACTGAGGTTTGCTAGCCTCACATGCTAGCAAATGTGCTGACCTGAAAAAGGAAAGAATAGTAAGATAGCAACACATGCAAAGATCTATGGGCAACAAATTGCGACACACCAAAGAGAGACCGTAATGCCAAGTGAAAGGTCCAAACTGCTCTACTTAAAGACTATTTCCAGTAACCTTAAGAAAGGGTATTGCCGACCTTTTCCTTAATTCAAGAAGACAAAATGAAAGCAATTAATTAACATTAGCTTTTCCCCCACATGTGGCACTTGTGGAACCCAAATGTGTGACCATGTGATCAAGTGGATCCACGTGGGGTTGGGGCTTTGCTTGCACTACTGGACACTATGATGTGGCTGACTGCTGACATATACATGAACATTATTGACAGCCTATTGTCCATCTCTTTCGTACATGTATGGCCTACTTGATAGTTAAACAGCCCGAGTTTTTTGGCCAACGATCTAAACAGTAGGTCCCACCTGATGTAGAGATGTCTTACACAAGTGCAGGTGGACACGTCTGGCTGCATTTAGAGGTTGCATTTGGAAGGAAGTGGAGGCTAGCAAACCTCACAGTAAATTATGAGTGTAGCGCGTACAAGAGTCTGTTTGAATGTCCAACCTCATCATTTGTATTTAAAAATGAGACGGTTTTTACTCAAACAGGCCTTCCCATATTATGCATCTCTTACACAGTCAAACCCCAGGTGCTAATTGATTCTACTTTGCATAGATCTTATAATGATTCTTTCTGCCTTAATGTTATAGCTTCTCCACTGGCAGCGTTATGTTCTAAATACTTACTAATTCAGGCAATAAACTCTAGGATAATATGTACAGATGCATGCTTGTCTTCAACATAACCATAATTAAAACATAGATTAATTGGAAGCAAGAAAATGGGTGACCTGGAAAAGCTCAAGAGGAGAGTTGCCATCCTATGGAGCTCCTTTCTTAGCATCTACCTGAAGCATAAATTTTCTGCAACCATACATATAGGCCTTATGGTTGTGCTAGACGATTGCATACTATATTTTAAGATATCTACTTCATTACTTGCAATTAGAATCTAGAACCCAGAATCCTGATTTGCATTTAAAAAAAAAAAATAAATTAAGGCAGGAATATTATTAATCAAACAAAAACAGAAACAACAAAGGAGGATACCTCCTGGAAAACTGAAAGAGAAAAGAACAAAAAGAAACAAAATACAAATACAAAGCCAAACCCAGGCAGCCCTACTCTGACAAAAGTGAATACAATTATGGGGACCGCCATGATTATGTCTTTTATCCATGACTTCCTAACCATTTTTTTTTTCCAAATCAGTTGAGGTCTTGATCTAAAAAATGAAGCAGATCTAAATCTCAGGTGAACCACACCACAGGAAATTTAAATAAAAAAAATAATAATAATAGCATTGAATATCCAACATTAAAAACCTCCTGAGGTCCACTGTAATGCTTATTTGAGATCCGACCTATTTGACACCCCTATTTTGGACAATCCACCCTAAAATCCCCAAATCCCTAAATCTCCATTGAGATCGAGAGAGATTAAGAGAGAGTGAGAGAGAAATACCTCAACCGAGCTTCAGAGAGAGAGAGAGAGAGAGAGAGAGAGAGGGCGTGCGTGGGTAGAGCTTCGGCAACAAGAACGTGGGTGGAGAGAGAGAGAGGAGGCAGAGATCCAGAGGAAGAGAGAGGAGGGGATTAGGGCGAGAGAGCGGTCTGGAGAGACCGGAGTGGGTACGAGAGAGACGGAGAGGAGAGCAGCTGGGGCATTTCTAACTTTGTGAATGCTCACCTGCGCACGTGCGTACTTTTGCACACGTGTTATAGGCGTCTAAAACGAACAGTCCATGTGATGTGGTATAGGGGTGCACATCCAACCTGAAACCGACCAAACGTTCCGGTTTGGTCCACTTCTAAAGTGCACCGGTTCCTGTTCCAAAAATTAAAGAATTGTTTAGTTCAGTTTAGTTCCGATCAGTGTGTATATATAACCGAACCGAACCGAACCGTGATCCGAACCATGGGTCCGATCCATGGAACCGAACTTGGAACCAAACCGTGGAACCGAACCTGGAACCGTGAGTTTACAATATATTTTAGTTGTGTATTTGACTTATGATTTATGGTTTACAATACACCCTTTGCTTATTTTCATAAATGTATTTTTTCATACCATATACAATATCTAAACCATTCATCAAGTGGATCACAACACGAATGGACATGGGCTAAATTATAAAATAGAACATGCAATTGGGCCGGATTATAAAAAGCCCATAACCGTGGAACCGATCCGAAACCGAACATGTTTTCACGGTCCGGTTCCGGTTCGGTTCTAGGGTGCTAACGGTCCGATTTCGGTTCCAAAAATCCTGGAACCATAAGGAACAGTTTGGTTCCGATTTCACCCCAGAATCGAACCGAACCATGTGCACTCGTAATGTGGTATCCCATGAAACCTCTGCTCACCAATTTTCACCCTAATCTAAAACTCTAGTAGACCACTTGCAAAGAGATGCAAATTGAGGAAGGAAACTGCTTTCTTTTTCCATGGCCTACCAAAGTTTTGGATCAAACTAAAAGCTGGCCCCAAGGATTTCATGGGGTGCTGCATCATGTGGACCATTCAAATTTTGGACTCACATCACGTATACATATGATGAGTCATCGAAAAGTTAGCACAAGTTGCATGCGAATAAGTGGGCAGATGAGCATTTGGCCATCGACCCTAAGTACATAGAGCGTACTGAGTAAACTTTGTGGGGCCAACGTGAATGTTTGGGGTTTATCCACTTCATCCATCCCTTTTACCACATAATTTCAGATCATGAGCCTAAACATGAGGCAGATCCAAAGTTTGAGTGGACCCCACGACAAAAAACAGTGGGGATTGAATGCCTACCATTAAAAACTTCTTTGGGTAGTAGAAGTTTTGGATCACTATCCCACTCTTTTCTATAGTGTGTCCACTTGAACTTTAGATCTGCCCCATCGGCCAGATGTACCATTCCATGGTGAGCAAATGGGCTTAAAAATAAAGTCAATCCAAGACTTGGGTGGGCCACACCATATATTATAGTTAACAGGGGTTACCCTCCTATTAAAACATTCATAATCATACATTGGGCCCACGTAGATGTGATTCATAGATCCAGCCCATTCATTATGTGTGTACCACTTAGATGAGGGGTCAAACTTAGTTTCTGCTGCAACCAAAACTCATGTGGGCCCCACCAAGTGCTTTTATATGTTTTAGGATGTCTTCGCATAGTTTTAGATACTATGGCTCACCTGAGTTTCATATACTGTTTTTTTTTTTTGGATATCTTAAAAGGGGACACATCAAATGCACGGTGTTGATGTTCTACATACATTATGATGGGGTCCACTATGATGTTTATTTTAGATCTAATTTGTTCTTAAGTTAACAAATACATGGATGAAAGGAAAACGCAAATATTAGCTTGATCGAAAACTTATGTGGCACATAAGAAATTTTTAATTGTAGGTGTTCCATTTAAAAATCTGATCCATTTACTTTATTATACTAATCAAGGGCTTCGATTTGACTAGTTACTCGCCCCGATCAGGCTTCAGATGAGAAAGATATTGGGCAGGCAAGATTAATCAACAATATGATGGGCCATAACTTGCGATCCAACGACCAGATTTGAGAGAAATATAATCTAAACATCTGAAGTTATATTTACTCTTTAATTTGGACCGATCAGATTGTCAAAAATCAGTTTAGATCTAGACAGACTGATCATGCCCATTTACAGAGTGTTTTAGATGGATCTAATTCGTTTCAGGTCATATTGAGCTGATTTTTATTCTTTATCATAATTAGCACATTTCGAACATATCTGACCATTCAAATCAACCTTAGGATAACCTGATCATAGAATTTGATCAATCTCATCATATAAGATAATCTTGCAATTACACTTCATTATATTTGGGCTATCATTTTTTCACAAGTGAATGTTTCTATAAACGGATAGAGGTTCAATTAGTGGATGTCCTTGGTAATTTAGTAAAAGATCTTAATTTTTTTCATAGATAAATATCAATTTCTTTTTAAAAATCTCATTTTTTTTTCAAAATATCCATTTTTTTAATCTTAATTTTTTTTTTCAAAACTTTTAACAAAATCTCATTTTTGTCATCAAACTTTTCATTTTTTTTTTCAAAATATAAATTTTGAATTTTTATTTTCAAAATCTTAAAACTTTCCCAAAATCTAATTTTTTTCAAACTTACCGAAAATTTTAAGATGCCAAATTTTTTTTCTTTTCAAAAGCACCATTTTGTTTTCAACTTCTCAAAATTTTTTTCTTTTCAAAATGTTATTTTTTTTTTCAAAATATCATTGTTTTTTTAAATCACCTTTTTTTTAATGTCAAATTTTCTTGAACATTTTCAATTTCTTTTTTCAAATTCATAATTTTTATGAACTTCTCAATTTTCCTTTTCAAAATATCAGTTTTTTGTCAAAATCTTGATTTTTTTATCATTTTTTATCTTCAAATTTTCAATTCTTTCGAGCTTTTCCATTTTCTTTTAAAAAATAATTTTTTCTGAACTTCTCAATTCTTATTGAACTTATCAAAATTTTTTTTTTCAAAACACAAAATCTCAATTTATTTTTCAAAATATCATTTTTTTATATCTATTTTTTTTTTCAAAATTATTCAATTTTCTTATTTGTTTTTTTTTTTAATCTTGATTTTTTATTAAATCATAGTTTTTTTCAAAATCTCAATTTTTCTTAAATATTGTTAATTACTTTTTTTTTAAAAAAAATTTCTCTATGATTTTTTTTTATCATAAAAATTTTAGACCTCTCAATTTTGTTTTTTAAAATGTCAATTATATGTCAAAATATCGATTCTTTTCGATCATAAATTTTTTCGAACTTCATTCCCAAAAATACGAAGGACGTATAATGGAATTGTGTGATATTGCAAAGCATTTAAATATCAGTTTTAAAGAAAATAATAATAATAATAATAATAATAATAATAGTTTCCACTTAATGGTATAAAAACAAATCAAAATTGTTGCATTCAATTAATTGATACAAAAATAATTTAGATACAAATAAATACAATTAAAGCATTTAAATTCTATTAAAAAAGACTTCTTAGACTCCAATAAAACAATTTACCACCATATTCTATAAAGAAACAAAATCCATTGCTAGGGGCAGTACTATATGACGACTAAAATCAGTTGCAAAATCTTAATTTGTGACGGACCAAAATTTGTTGCAAAATCTTAGTTTGCCATAGACCATATCCGTCGCAAATCTCATTTTAGATACTTATATTGGTCCGTCGCTAAATCCCGCACTTTTTACCACCTGAAGCGGACATTTTCCATTAGTGACGGACTATGTCCATCGTTAAACCAAGTGTCTTTTGCGACTGACCAAATCCGTCGCAAATTCAAAATTTTGAAACAAAAAAAAATGAGTTAACCTACACTAAAAAATGGACGGCGTACTATTATATTTATAACATAAAGGGTACATGTTAGGTCTAAATTGACATGTGTTAAGGGCATAAGTTGTCAAATGTAAAGGATCAGGATTGTCACCACTAAGAGTCTAGGTTACCAAATGTAAAGGGTTGAAGTTGTCATCTAATAAAGGTCTAGGTTGTCACATGTGAAGGGTCGTTGTCATCCAATAAGGTTCGGTTATAGGTTGTTACATGTGAAGGATCGATGTTGTCATCTTATAAGGTTAAATGTTGCCAACTTTTTTAGTTCTCAACCTTAACCCTTCACACCTGCCAATCTCAACCCTTACAGATCGATTGTCAACCTTGACCCTTAATGGATGATAAACTTGACCCTTAATAGATGACAACATTGACCCTTCACATTTGACAATCAAGACTTACCAGATGATAACCTTGACCCTTAACACATGCCAAACTAGACCATTAATAATGACCACCTCTACCTGAAACATATCACAACCTACGCCCTTAAAACATGACAACATCGACAATGCCAAGATTTAAGGATTATTTATCTTCAATAACGACTAAATCTATATTTTACTATGATGGTAAGTACATCGGAGGACTGAAGGATAAGGATTACTTCGCCAAAAAATATAATGCACGATCTTGATGGTAGATGTGGTTGACGATGCTTCAAAGAAGAATTTCAGGATGAATGATGGAGAATAACGGATAGACGTTAGAGAGAAATGTTGGAGAAAAACGCTGGAGGGAGAGTACATGGTGGTGGGTTCCACGACTGTTAGTTTCCCAAGGAGGAAAAAGGGCCTCTCCAGATAGTGCAAAAGGCAAGTGTTAGCCATATCTAAGGGTGTATGTACACCATCTGTGGGGCCCACCTTCACCTATATGTGGAACCCACTCCATCTATTATCCTCAAAATTTCATTGAAGGCCTTGGTTGGAAAAGTAATCAACAAACGTCACTCGTATGACCCACATAACAAGAAAATACATTGTATTGAACGAACATCGTTATAAGTTATTAGATTCTGTGGGGCCACACATATATCATTTAAGCGTGAAGTTATCATCTTCCCATATAAATAGAACGTTACAAAGAAAACGAAAAGATTGGATCTACCTTCCAATGGGCCTGATAAAAAATCTCATGTACATCAATGTAGGGGTGTACACGAACCAAGCTAGCTCGGTTGGCTCGCTCGACTCGACTTGGATCGAAGCTGAGTTCGGACCGAGTCGAGCTGATTTTTTGAGCTGAAAAATGAATTCGAGCTGAGTTCGAGCTTGCCCCAGCTCGACTCGACTAGGCTCGACTCGGTGCAGTGTATATATACCCTTTAAAAATTAAAAACCTAGCTCCCATCCCATTCTTAGCCGCTCGTTCCCCTTTTAAAAAAAACCCCCCTCTCAGGCACTCGTTCCCTTTTAAAAAGCCCTAACCCGCACGACCATTACCCTTCTTCCCTCTCTCTCTCTCTCCCAAGTCTCAGCCACTCAGCTTGCCATTTTGCCTTACTGTTCTTCTTCTCTCACTCTCTTAGGCGCTCGATTGCCCTGTCCAGTGACCTTTCTGGTGGCCACAATGACCGTCCGGCAGTCCACGCCTACCCCGCCTCGTCCACATACGCCTTCACGATGCCCCCTGCCCCCGCCACGGCTCGTCCACCATACTGCCGGTGCCCTTGCCCCTGCAGTAGCTCGTCTCTGCCCTGCCCGGTGCCCCTGCTGGTAAATAGCTGGTTATGCATGTGTTTTTTTATCTTTGTATTCATGTGTTTACAATTTAGGAGTTTCAATTTATATAGGGATTAGAATGTGTTGATGCATCTAAATGTCAATAGCAACTTTGGGCATACATTTTGTGATACCCGTAATCCATTTTTCTTGAAGTACTTGTGCTACCTTTTCTGATACTCGTAATCCATGTTTGTTTTATAGAGCTATGTGCACCACGAATTGAGTCTATGTTGTGGTAAGGTGGTCTTGTATCTAAATGGTGTTGTGAGTCCATGGCTGCCAAGTTTTCTAGCTACTACATTTGCGAAGTTAACTAGCTTGATTGTTTTGTTAATGACATCAAGTTCATATTAATGGCAAATTTTCTTCATTCTGTATTCAAGATTTTTTCTCCAGTTCGAATCACCCAGCTTGAACTCGGCTCGAAAGCTCAAAAGCTCGAACTCGGCTCGAACTGGTCCGATTGCTGACTAAGCCGAGCTAAGCTGGACATGCTGGCTCGGTCACCGAGCCGAGTTCAAGTTGGGTGCGCCTGGTGACCGAACCGAGCCAAGCTGAGCCCAGCTCGACTCGGTTCGGCTCGATGTACACCCCTACATCAATGCCTTGGGATTGGATGCTATATAGCTTCTTCTTTACTCAAAATCTATACCGACACTAGATCCAAAACAGTACAATATCATCATAAAATTTTGTAAAAAGCGTCAAAGGGGTACCGCGGGCATATTTTAAAAGATTTTCCTCATAAGGAATTCGATCGTATTACAAGGCTAGTACGGTCAAAATCCCTTAAACTCTTAACACTTATATACTATAAATACAAATGCAATGCTTATGGAGATAATTAATCACCTACACCTCATTTTCCTTATTTTATTTTATTTTATTTTATTATTAACTTTCTTTTAATGGCTTTAGAAATTTCATTCTAGCTTTCCCCTCAAAACTATTGGAATGCTTGAGTGTTGCATAGCACGCCAATAACGCAGTGAACCGAGATCCAATCTCCGATCTTACCCACAAACGATAAACAAGAAGAAATATAAACTAGAAGAAGAATCAAAGCATTCCAAACAAACCACAAGACAAGATATACGTGGAAAAACCCCAACAAGGGTAAAAAACCACGGATGCAAACTTTCACTATGAAGTAAAAAAATATTACAAGGCAATATACTAACCTCTTCCCTTGAAAGTACAAAGAAAACCCTTTGCCCACACCTTGAAATAATTCTCATAATACCTAGAAAAGCCTTAGGGACCCCTATTTATAGTTTAGGCAACTTCCCTTTCGCACCTTTGCGAAAACCGACTCAAAAATCCACAGTCCGCATCAAATCCAGAAACGAATCTGCGTAACCTCGACTGGTCAAGCATGGGCCTCGACCGGTCGAGTATCGTGAAACCAAAAAGCTGAAGTTCATTGGACTTTGAGTCGAGCCAGTCCACGACTGGTCGAGTGGGCCACTCGACCGGTCGAGCGGCCGTCCAGATGTGGCTCCACATCTCAACAATCTCTCACTTGGATACACATTGCCATAAACCTTCGTCTTCTTCATTCGAAGTATACCACCTCCCCGTCGTCAAGCCTGAAGACCAATGAAAGCTGGACAGAGCTTCAGTTTCTCCCGTGTGACCGCCTTGGTCAGCATATCTACAGGATTCTCACTTATATGGATCTTCTCTAGAGCAATCGATCCATCTTCCAGTAACGAACATATGAAGTGATATCTGATGTCAATATACTTGGTTCTTAAATGAATGACTGAATTCTTAGCCAAGTGTATTGCACTCTGACTGTCACTGTATAGCTTGTAATCTGCTTGCTTCTTACCCAACTCTCTCATGAAACCTTGTATCCACACCATCTCCTTGTACGCTTCTATAACTACAACATATTTTACTTCTGTCGTACTGATAGATACCATCTTCTGTAACTAAGAGACCCAACTGACTGCAGCACTACCCAGAGTAAAGACATAACCTATAGTGCTTCTTCTGCTGTCGATATCTCCTGCCAAATCTGAATCTACGTAGCCTTGTAGCTTGATTTTCAATCCACTATAGAATAACCCTATATCCACAGTACCTGCCAGGTATCTGAGGATCCACTTCACAGCTTTCCAATGTTCCTTCCTGGGGTTGTTCATGAACCTGCTAACAACTCCCACTGTTTGAGCAATGTCTAGCCTCGTGCTCACTATAGCATACATGAGACTCCCAATAGCTGACGCGTATGGGCATTTAGCCATGTAGTTCCGCTTCTCCTGCGTCTTTGCACCTTGCTCCTTAGAAAGCTTGAAGTGGTTGACTAATGGAATGCTAGCTGGCTTAGTACCTCCCATATTAAATCGATCAAGTACCTTGCCTATGTACTCTGCCTATGATAAAACCAGTTTCTTGTTTTCCTTGTCACACTTTATCCTCATGCCTAGGATTTGTTTTGCAGCTCCTAAATCCTTCATGGCAAATTCTCTAGACAATTGTCTTTTGAGATCTAAGATGTCCTTCATGTTTAAACTGGCCACAAACATATCATCAACATACAGAAGAAGGATGATGTACGACATATCAAACTTCTTCAAATAGCAATAGTGGTCTGCATGACATATTCTAAAACCATTTTCCGATATGAAACTATCGAACTTCTTGTACCACTGCCTTTGGGCATGCTTTAGGCCATATAGACTCTTCTTCAGTCCACATACCTTATTCTCCTTTCATGGTGCCACGTATCTTATCGGCTGTGCATATATATCTCTTCTTCAAGGTTCCCATGAAGAAAGGTTGTCTTAACATCTAGCTGCTCTAGATGTAAGCCCTCTGTAGCCACTATACTCAAGACCATGGGAATCGTAAACATTTTCACTACCCGTGAAAATATTTTAGTGACATCGATAACTGCCTTTTGTTGAAACCTTTTCACAACCAATCTAGTCTTGTACCATTTTGAACCATCATGCTTCTCCTTCAGTCTGTAAACCCACTTGTTATGAAGAGCTTTCTTACCCTTGGGTAGAGTGACTAGATCCCATGTACGATTAGACTCAAGAGAGTCCATCTCATCATCCATGACCTGCTCCCACTTAACCCGTTTATCTGACTGTAATGTCTCTTCAAAACACTCTGGTTCACCATTATCTATCAGCAGTAGATAATGTAAGGAGGGTGAGTATCGGACCGTGGGTCTCCTCTCCCGAGTAGACCTCCTCACAACCGGTATCTGTGTCTCTGCCTCATAATGCTCATGTGCATGATCATCCTATGGCGTTGTAATACCCATGTCTGGTAACTCTTCCAACTCTATGAATTCTTTCTCCTCTGCCTTATTTTCCTGCACATTGTCCTTATGCATCACTTTTTCATTAAAGACTGTGTCCTTGCTTCTGATGATTTTCTAGTTTTCTGCATCCCAAAACCTGTAGCCAAAATCATGTTGCCCGTAGCCTATAAACGTGCACCTCCTGGACTTCACATCCAGTTTGTTTCTGTGCTCTGCATCAATGTGAACGTATGAAGTGCAACCGAACACTCTGAGATGTATAAGGTTCACTTCTTTCTCACTCCTCGTTTCTTCTGGTAGCCCACCATCCAATGGTGCTGAGGGACTTCTATTGATGAGATATGCGACAATATTCACAGCATTTGCCCAAAAAGCCTTAGGTAACCCTGCATGTAACCTCATGCTCCTTGCGCACTCAATGATGGTCCTGTTAATGCGCTCAGCCACACCGTTCTGCTGCGGTGTCCCTGGAATCATTTTTTGATGTTTGATTCCATTTGCTGCACAATACTCCTCAAATTTCTTATCACGGTACTCTCCCCCATTATCAGATCTGAGACATTTTACTGTTTTACCTATCTCATTTTCTACCATTACTTTCCACTTCTTAAATACATCAAATACATTAGATTTGTGCTTTAAGAAATAAATCCACAGTTTTCTACTATCATTATTAATAAAGGAAATAAAATAATGTGAACCACTAAGAGATGATACCTGTGCTGGTCCCCACACATCAGTGCGTACAAGCTCCAACATATACGTCTTTGGAGCGTGTCCTGTCTTCTTGAAGCTTACCCTCTTCTGCTTTCCATACACACAGTCCTCACAGAATTCCAAGTCAATAGACTTCAGCCCTGGTAGCTTGCCTTTTGACAATAGCACTTTCATCCTCTTCTCACTCATATGTCCCAACATCTGATGCCATAACTGCCCATTCACTTCAGTTGATGGGACTGCAAGTGAACTATACGATCCTGAAGTCACGTACAAAGTACCTTTCTTTTTACCTTGATATATCACCAAAGCACCTTTTGTGATCTTCCAGGAATCACTAGTGAAGGTCGTCACATATCCGGTATCGGTCAACTGCCCCACTGAGATCAAGTTCCATTTTAAACTCGGTACATGTCTGACATCCTTCAATTTTAAAGTTATTCCGTCTTTCAGATTTATATGAACGTCTTTCTTTCCAACAATACTTCACGACTCATCATCACGCAGGTAGACTCTCCCGAAGTCACCTGATACATAATTACGCAAAACTTTCTTATATGAAGTAGCATGAAACGAAGCACCTGAGTTTATAACCTAAGACTCATTCATCGCATCAAGAAACAAGATCAACGCTTCTGTGTCACTCTCCTCAGATAGATTCACTAAATCCTTCCCGCCTTGAGAGCTTCCTTCTTGTTTCTTGAGTGCATTCCAATCACGTTTCATATGTCCCTTCTTCCCGCAATGTCAACACCCATCTTTGTCTTTCGGTCCCTTGGACTTCTTCCTCAACTTAGAACATCTGTGTTTATTACCTCCTTTGTTCAGCGATTTTCCTCTTCCTTAAATGTTTAGAGCATTCCCTGAATCTCCTGAAACTCCTGATGCCTTTCTTCTAGATTCTTCGCTGAGAATTAGACCAGCCACATTATCAAATTTTAACTTTGTCGACCCTGAAGAATTACTCACAGCAATCACCAAACCATCCTAACTGTCTGGCCAACTGGACAAGATCAATAACACCCTGACCTCATCCTAAAAAATAATGCTAATGGATTTCAACTGACTCGTGACTATATTGAACTCATTTAGATGTTCAGCCACGCTCCCACCATCTGATATCTTCATGTTGAATAACTGTTTCATAAGATGAACCTTGTTGGATGCTGAAGGTTTTTCATACATGGTGGCTAGGGCTTCTATTAATTCTTTTGTGGTTTTCATCTTGGATATATTGAAGGCACGCTCTTAGACAAAGAGAGTCAGATCGTTCCTAAAGCCTTCCGATCCAATAAAAACCATGCATCATTTGTTATTTTCTTTGATTTCTTCTCTTTTCCTCTTAAAAGAATATAGAGGTCCTTCTGATACAGATAATCCTCCATCTGCATCTTCTAGAAGGCAAATTTTGAACCATTAAACTTCTCAATTCTAGTTTTCCCTTCTTCCGTCATCGCTCCTAATAGAACTAAACCAATAGCTCTGATACCAGTTGTTGCGCAGCACGCCAACAACGTAGTAAACCGAGATCCAATCTCTGGTCTCACCCACAAATGATAAACAAGAAGAAATATAAACTAGAAGAAGAATCAAAGCATTCTAAACAAACCACAAGACAAGATATACGTGGAAAAACCCCAACAAGGGAAAAAAAACCACGAATGTAAACTTCCACTATGAAGTAAACAAATATTACAAGGAAATATACTAACCTCTTCTCTTGAAAGTACAGAGAAAACCTTTCCCCACACCTTGGAATAACTTTCATAATACCTAGAAAAGCCCTAGGGACCCCTATTTATAGTTTAGGCAACTTCCCTTTCGCACCCTTGCGAAAACCGACTCAAAAATCCGCAGTTCGCATCAAATCTGGAAACGAATCAGCATAACCTCGACTGGTCGAGCAGGTTGCTCGACTAGTTGAGCGGACCCTCAACTGGTCGAGCATGGGCCTCAATCGGTCGAGTACCGTGGAACCAAAAAACCGATGCTCGCTAGACTTTGAGTCGAGCCAGTCCACGACTGGTTGAGTGGGCCACTCGACCGGTCGAGCAGGGCACTCGACTGGTAGAGCGGCCATCCAGATGTGGCTCCACATCTTAACATTGAGATGGGTCATAGTTAAAATTAATCAACATTCGGTTGTAGGTGAGCGTGGTGGGAACTTTTAATAAGACTAATGACTATTAAATGAGCTTTATATTTCTTTAGTAGGAATTTTCACTGAGTTAGCCAGTTCACCCTTTTATTGGAGAAAAACAAATAGACATGGTTGAGGTTGAAGCAGTGAACGACTCACATGACACATGTCCCCATCTTACTGAAGAAGAACTTGCGACATTGGATTGATTATTACTTTACTCATTTAATTTCTAGAAACATAATGTTTATTCATTTTTTGTTTAATTATGGTGGATATGAATTTGTAATTCTATGATTTTATCATTGATCATTTCATTAAAATAAAGCTTCAAATGGGTGGGTCATTAAACGATTTTAGATGATTGGTAATGAATGAAACTTAGATTAATATCATTTATATGTGATTGTTACTTGTGATTATATATATATATATATTATTGATTTATGTTGTAAAATTTTCAATTTTAGTGTTAAAAAGGTAAGTTGTCATTGTCTGCATCAGAGAAGATGCATTAATTACTTAAATAAATAATTATTACCCATTTAGAAAGTAATTATAGTGGAGCCAAAAAATTAAATAGACCTTCATGCCACAGAAACTCGAGACTGAAATCCATGCTCGGAGTTCAAATAAAAAGGTATGAATATAGACCCTTTGAGCAGCTACTAAGAAAGCAACCTGAGCCAATTAGTAAAATAAAAAGGTATGGATCTAGACCTTGATAGGATTTTTGTCCCGTGCTCGACCGGTCGTGAGCCTCACTCAACCGGTCGAGGGTTGGTGCACGACCAGTCGTGGAAGTCGAGTCGTGACTCGACTCAAAGTCCAACGATGTTGGACTATTTTTCTCCAGGGTGCTCGACCGATCGAAGAAGGTGCTTGACCGATCGTGGACTCAACACGACCAGTCGTAGTTAAGCAGATTCGTTCTGCGATTTTACGCAGATTTCGTGTCGCAAGTCCTTTCGCAACTAGGATGCGGAAAGCAGTTTCCTAAAACTTTAAATAGGAGGTACCTAGGGCTTTCTAGGTATGACAAGAGGGTTTTCTAAAGCTTTACAAGGGATTTGCTAAAGGGTTTAGGGCTATCAAAGGTGAGAGAGAGAGGAAGCTTATAGAAGGGAGATTATGCTCGTGGAGGTTATCTATTGCACAATCTATATCTCAGTGCTTCTATGTCCTCGTAATCGGTGAGATCTCTCCATTTTCTTTGTTGTTTATCTACTCCTGCGTGAGTGAAGAAGGTTGTAATGATTTACTTCATAGTGGATTATTGATCTGGACGAGGTTCCGTGGTTTTTTACCTCTTTGAGGATTTTCCACGTAAAAATCTCTTGTGTGGTGTGTGGTTTATGCTTTGATTTATTTCATTGCTTTATTATCCATAATTTTGGTTTATTTCGGGAGGCTAGATCTTAAGGTTTTGTACAAGGCCCCCAACAAAGTGGTATCAGAGTTAAGTTCATTGAACGGGTAGGATCGGTTTTTTGAATTATGGAAGGTGGCTCATCAAGGATGATCAACCTCAATGGTTCTAACTGGACCATATGGAAGGCTAAGATGGAGGACTTACTTTATTGCAAAGACCTATATTCTCCAATTTTAGGTATATCAACAAAATCTAAGGATATGTCTGATGATGATTGGAAGAAGATGGACTGAAAGGCGGTGGGGTTTATTAGACAATGGTTGGATGATTCTGTGTTCCACTATGTATTTATAGAGACCTCAGCCACTAGCCTATGACTGAAATTAGAAGGGCTGTATGAGAGGAAGACAGCCGGTAATAAAATTTTTCTGAGAAAGCGACTTGTGAATCTCAAGTTGAAGGATGGTGGTTCTGTGGCCGAGCACATGAATGAGGTTAGTAATATAATGAACCAACTCTCCTCTATGAAAATGGTACTGGATGATGAATTACAGGCTTTACTTTTGCTTAGTTCATTGCCTGACAGTTGGGAGACATTGGTGGTGTCCCTAAGTAACTCCACGCCAGACGAAAAGATTTTCATGGAACAGGTAACCAGTTGTCTCTTCAATGAGGAGACAAGAAAGAAGTCTCAGACACTACAAGAAAAATGGGCAAAGGCTATGGACTAGATCCGTAGCAAAAAGGCTTTTTCTACGGATCTAGTCCGTATCACGTTCGTCGCAATTGGTGGGGTAGCTAAAGGTCTAGCTACGGACAATATCCGTAGCAATAGATACAATTAGCTACGGATCTTTTCCGTAGCAATAGAGACCATTAGCTACGGATAATATCCGTAGCAATATACAACAATAGCTACGGATTATATCCGTAGCAATAGATACAAATAGCTACGGATTATATCCGCAGCAATAGATACCAATATCTACGGTATTTGCAGCACTACATACGGAGATCTACGGATATAATCTGTAGCTATAGATACCGATAGCTATGGATATAATCCATAGCAATAGATACCAATAGCTACGGCGAAATGCTGTAGCTTTGCTACGGATTATATTTCGTAGCTATTTTCCCTGTTTCCCTGGTTTCATTGCAAGAACCTGCTATGATTGATAACTCATCTAAGCTTAATGCAATCAGAGAAAAAAAATGATGCATTTATTACAATAGCAATCAAATCTACAATGCATCCTACATTCACATTTCTAAATAAACAATACTTCACTTTGCTCAACCTATCAAAAGAATTATAACTAAGGTGTGGCCTCATGCATTAAATAATGCTCGCGCTTTTACAGAATTTTTTTTCTTCAGACGGTCAAGTTCAGCAAACACAGAAAGATAGAGCTTCTTCTTTCCTTGAAACTGCATATGTAACTTCTGTAGACTTCGACACAAGATCACTTTCAAGTTTTAAAACCCTTCCCTTGAGAAAATGAATTTAATCATCCACTGACTTCTTTAGTTTGTCAGCCTATATAAAACAACAATTGTAGACACAATCAAACAAGCACGCCTTTGTACACATCTCAAAAGGAAGAAAGACCAAAAAAAAAAAAAAAAGAGCTGGAAAAAAAACAATTATTGAAATCGGGTTCGGGTTCGGGATTGGGTTTAGGTTTGCGTTTTCAAGTTTAGGTTTAGGTTTAGGTTAGGGAGTTGAGATTAGGATTAGGTGTAGGTTTAGGTTTAGGGATTTGAGAATACATTTAGGTTAAGGTTTAGGGAATTGAGAATAGTTTAAGGTTTAGGTTTAGGAAATCGGGTTCGGGTTCAAGATCGGGTTTAGGATTGAGTTTTCAAGTTTAGGTTTAGGTTTAGGTTAGAGTTGAGATTAGGATTAGGTGTAGGTTTAGGTTTAGGGATTTGAGAATACATTTAGGTTAAGGTTTATGGAATTGAGAATAGGTTAAGGTTTAGGTTTAGGAAATCGGATTCGGTTCGGGATCGGGTTTTGGCTTGGGTTTTCAAGTTTAGATTTAGGTTTAGGTTAGGGAGTTGAGATTAGGATTAGGTGTAGGTTTAGGTTTAGGGATTTGAGAAAACATTTAGGTTAAGGTTTAGGTTATAGGTTTTGGTTTAGGTTAAGGTTATAGGTTTTGGTTTAGGTTTAGGTTTAAGTTTTAGGTTTAGGTTATAGATTTAGGGAATTGAGAATAGTTTAAGGTTTAGGTTTAGGAAATCGGGTTTAGGTTTGGGATTAGGTTTAGGTTTGGGTTTTCAAGTTTAGGTTTAGGTTTAGGTTAGGGAGTTGAGATTAGGATTAGGTGTAGGTTTAGGTTTAGGGATTTGAGAATACATTTAGGTTAAGGTTTAGGGAATTGAGAATAAGTTAAGGTTTAAGTTTAGGAAATCGTATTCGGGTTCGGATCGGGTTTAGGTTTGGGTTTTCAAGTTTAGGTTTAGGTTTAGGTTAGGGAGTTGAGATTACGATTAGGTGTAGGTTTAGGTTTAGGGATTTGAGAATACATTTAGGTTAAGGTTTAGGGAATTGAGAATAGGTTAAGGTTTAGGTTTAGGAAATCGGGTTCGGGTTCGGGTTCGGGATCGGGTTTAGGTTTGAGTTTTCAAGTTTAAGTTTAGGTTTAGGTTAGGGAGTTGAGATTAGGATTAGGTGTAGGTTTAGGTTTAGGGATTTGAGAATACATTTAGGTTAAGGTTTAGGGAATTGAGAATAGGTTAAGGTTTAGGTTTAGGAAATCGGGTTCGGATTCAAGATCGGGTTTAGGTTTGGGTTTTCAAGTTTAGGTTTAGGTTTAGGTTAGAGAGTTGAGATTAGGATTAGGTGTAGGTTTAGGTTTAAGGATTTGAGAATACATTTAGGTTAAAGTTTAGGGAATTGAGAATAGGTTAAGGTTTAGGTTTAGGAAATCGGATTCGGGTTCGGGATCGGGTTTAGGTTTGGGTTTTCAAGTTTAGGTTTAGGTTTAGGTTAGGGAGTTGAGATTAGATTAGGTGTAGGTTTAGGTTTAGGGATTTGAGAATACATTTAGGTTAAGGTTTAGGTTATAGGTTTTGGTTTAGGTTAAGGTTATGGGTTTTGGTTTAGGTTTAGGTTTAAGTTTTAGGTTTAGGTTATAGATTTAGGGAATTTAGAATAGTTTAAGGTTTAGGTTTAGGAAATCGGGTTCGGGTTCGGGATCGGGTTTAGGTTTGGGTTTTCAAGTTTAGGTTTAGGTTTAGGTTAGGGAGTTAAGATTAGGATTAGGTGTAGGTTTAGGTTTAGGGATTTGAGAATACATTTAGGTTAAGGTTTAGGGAATTGAGAATAGGTTAAGGTTTAGGTTTAGGAAATCGGATTCGGGTTCGGATCGGGTTTAGGTTTAGGTTTTCAAGTTTAGGTTTAGGTTTAGGTTAGGGAGTTGAGATTATGATTAGGTGTAGGTTTAGGTTTAGGGATTTGAGAATACATTTAGGTTAAGGTTTAGGGAATTGAGAATAGGTTAAGGTTTAGGTTTAGGAAATCGGGTTCGGGCTCGAGATCGGGTTTAGGTTTGGGTTTTCAAGTTTAGGTTTAGGTTTAGGTTAGAGAGTTGAGATTAGGATTAGGTATAGGTTTAGGTTTAGGGATTTGAGAATACATTTAGGTTAAGGTTTAGGTTAATTTTGAGAATAGGTTAAGGTTTAGGTTTAGGAAATCGGATTTTAAGGGTTCGGGTTCGGGTTTAGGGTTTAGGTTTGGGTTTTGAAGTTTAGGTTTAGGTTTTGGTTAGGGAGTTGAGATTACGATTAGGTGTAGGTTTAGGTTTAGTGATTTGAGAATACATTTAGGTTAAGGTTTAGGGAATTGAGAATAGGTTAAGGTTTAGGTTTAGGAAATCGGGTTCGGGTTCAAATCGGGTTTAGGTTTGGGTTTTCAAGTTTAGGTTTAGGTTTAGGTTGGAGAGTTGAGATTAGGATTAGGTGTAGGTTTAGGTTTAGGGATTTGAGAATACATTTAGGTTAAGGTTTAGGTTTAATAGGTTAAGGTTTAGGTTTAGGAAATCCTGGGTTCGGGTTCGGGTTTCGGGTTTAAGCTATAGGTTTTGGTTTTGGTTTAGGTTATAGGTTTAAGGATTTGAGAATACATTTAGGTTCGGGTTTAGGTTATAGGTTTTGGTTTTCTGGTTTAGGTTATAGGTTTTGGTTTAGGTTTATTTATGTTATAGGTTTAGGTTAAGGTTTTGGTTTAGGTTATAGGTTTTGGGATTTGAGAATGGGTTCGGGTTTAGGTTATAGGTTTTGGTTTTGGTTTAAGTTATAGGTCTTGGGATTTGAGATGGGTTAAGGGTTTAGGCTATAGGTTTTTTAGGTTTTTGAGTTTAGGTTATAGGTTTAGGTTAAGGTTTAGGTTTAGGTTATAGGTTTTTTTCAAGATTTAAGTTTAGGCTATAGGTTTTGGTGGTTTTGGTCTTGGTTAGAATAGGTTTAGGTTATAGGATTTGAGAATGAGGTTCGGGTTTAGATTATAGGTTTTGGTTTTAGTTTAGGTTATAGGTTTTAGTTTAGGTTATAGGTTACGATTAGGTATAGGTTTAGGTTAGGTTTCAAGGTTTACGTTATAGGTTTTAGGTTTAGAATTTGGGAATGAGTTTGTTTGGTTTTCAGGTTATAGGTTTTTTAGGTTTTGGTTTAGATTAGTTATAGGTTATATGATTTGAGAACATTTAGGTTAAGGTTTAGGGTTTAGGTTATAGGTTTTGGTTTTCGGGTTCGAAGATCGGGTTTAGGTTTGGGTATAGGTTTAGGTTTAGGTTTGAGATTAGGATTAGGTAGGGGATTATAGAATAGGTTAAGGTTTATGTTTAGGTTATAGGTTTTTTTGGGATTTGAGAATGGGTTCGGGTTTAGGTTATAGGTTTTGGTTTTGGTTTAGGTTAAAGGTTTTGGTTTATGGTTTATTAAGGTTATAGGTTTTTTTGTTTAAGGTTTCGGTTTAGGTTATAGGTTTTGGGATTTGAGAAAAATAGGTTCGGGTTTAGGTTATTTTGGTTTTGGTTTAGTTATAGGTTTAGGTTTAGGTTATAGGTTATAGGTTTGATTTAGGTTAAGGTTTCGGTTTTGGTCTAGTTATAGGTTTAGGGGATTTGAGAATAGGTTTGGGTTTAGGTTATAGGTTTTGGTTTTGGTTTAAGTTATAGGTTTTGGTTTTGGTTATAGGTTATAGGTTTAGGTTAAGGTTTCATTTATGTTATAGGTTTTGGGATTTGAGAATGGGTTTGGGTTTAGGTTATAGGTTTTGGTTTTGGTTTAAGTTATAGGTTATAGGATTTGAGAATGGGTTCGGGTTTAGGTTATAGGTTTTTTTGTTTTGGTTTTAGTTTTAAGTTTATAGGTTATAGGTTATAGGTTTAGGTTAAGGTTTAGGTTATAGGTTTTGATTTAGGTTTTTAGGCTATAAGTTTTGGTTTTGGTTTAGGATATAGGTTATAGGGATTTAGGTTATAGGATTTGAGAATGGGTTTCGGGTTTAGATTTGATAGGTTTTGGTTTTAGGTTTTGGTTTAAGTTATAGGTTTTGGTTTAGGTTATAGGTTATAGGTTTAGGTTAAGGTTTCGGTTTAGGTTATAGGTTTTGGGATTTGAGAATGGTTTGGGTTTGGGTTTAGGTTATAGGTTTTGGTTTTTATAGGTTTTGTTTTGGTTTTAGGTTATAGGTTTAGGTTAAGGTTTCGGTTATATAGCTATAGGTTTGAGAATGGGTTCGAGAATAGGTTAAGGTTTAGGTTTAGGAAATAGGGTTCGGGTTTAGAATTTGGGTTTTCTAAGTTTTGGTTTTGGTTTAGGTTTAGGTTAGGAGTTAAGATTAGGATTAGGTGTAGGTTTAGGTTTAGGTTTTGAGAATAGGTTAGGTTGTAGGTTAAAGTTTAGGTTTTGGTTGAGTTTAGGTTATAGGTTTAGGTTAAGGTTTAGGTTGTAGTTATAGGTTTTGGGATGTGAGAATAGGTTTAGGTTATAGGTTATAGGGGTGTGGTCCCTTATAAATACGATAAGCTATATAAACACGGCTTTAGTCCAAATGGCCGGGTTTAGCCCTTCCAATCTTTAGTCTTATAGGAAATGGATAGGTTCATCATGGTCGAATAGGTTAGGTTCCCACCTTCCAGGGGTTATAGCTCATCCAGGATAGCTCCGGTTTTGGGATGTGACACATCAGGTCTACTCCATTAATTTCGAGCAAATATATAAACATGGCCTTTCCAAATGGCCAGGCCCTTCCAATGCCGTCCATAGGAAATGGACAACTTCATCATGGTCAGCGGTTCCCACCTTCCAGGGACCCCCGCTCATCCGGATAGCTTCGACGCACATGTGGGTCTGCTCCACTAATTTCGAGCAAATACATAAACACGGCCTGTCCAAATGGTCAGGCCCTTTCAATGCTGTCCATAGGAAATGGACAGCTTCATCATGGTCATAACAATGAATTCCACCTTCCAGGGACCCAGCTCTTCCCCGATAGCTCCGACACACATCCAGTGTCTGCTCTCTATCAATTTTGAGCAAATACATAAATATGGCCTGTCCAAATGGCCAGACCACTTCAATCATGTGCATTCTTGACAAGAGACGTACCAGATGCTTGAATTTAGGAAAAAGGATTTTACCCGAACCTCTTGCAGGAGTTCTTCAAGTTCCACTGTTATCTACGAGAAGGATGCTTGTGATTTGATGTTTAGAAGAAACCTAACTCCACCCAAAATTGTAATAATTTTGTTAGTACTTGGATTAGTATGTGAAACCTGGAGCTGAAATCCTTCAAAACAAAACACAACTAGCCGTGACTAAGATGCAATTGTAAGCAACATCATAAGTTAATAGAGTTTGGCTGGTAATGAGTTAATGTGACTAGAGTCTAGACAAACATAAACAATGAGCCAAACAAGGAAATTACAATAAGAAACAAGAAATAAAATAGGTGAAAGATTACCTCAAAGTTGGGAAAGAAACCAGGATAGAGACCAGTCCAACAGGAGGATGCTCAGGCGCTATGGTGAAGTATTGAGGTACTGAAGTTGGGTTCTGAGCCTGTCAATAGAAAAACTGTCACTTAAAACTAGCTTTTATGTGAGATAACATGAATTAACAAATAGACTTACAGAATGACATTGAACATCAACAAGGTTCAATATCTGCTTGTTGGAAAGAAGGCCCAAAACTAGTTAGAGATCAATCAATATCTACAAAGGTAACATGTGCAGTAGCAAAGTATCTATCAATGATGAGAACCCTGTAAAGAGATGAGATTGATTGGTATTCTAATTAGTTTCACAAGCTTTTAATTAGATCTATTGATAAACTAATTTGAGAAATGTTCTAGCAAATGTGAACTCATCTAAGCTAATACAATTAATGCTGATAGGAATAGTACCTAAAATGCAATCAGGAAAAAAAATGATGCATTCATTACAAATAGCAATCAAATCATAAAATGCATCCCACATTCACATTTCTAAATAAACAATACTTCACTTTACTCAACTTATCATAAGAATTATAAAAAAGGAACATGTTCGAACTTTAGCTTCAACTCCATCTCCAAATACTTCCTACGAAGTTCTTCCATATCCCATTGCCAATCCTAAAGAGTCCCATTCATAAATGCTTTTAGGCCAATACAAAATAAAATGTTTCTTTCCAGTACACAAGAAAAGAAAAGAAAAGAAAATATTTATATCAGCAAATTCAACACCATGAAGTTTTTACACTCAAAATGATGAAACCAAATTCCATCAGGACAATTGAAACTCAACTGACAAAAATCCCAAATCAAGAACTCCATTTCCAATCTCAACTCAAACTATGACAGGCATCTTCTTTGTAATCACACAGAGCAGTTTTTTTTTTTTTTTTTTTTTTTCTTAACACCCATTTCTTCCAAACTTCAGATCAATCTCCTATGTTTTCTTGGACTACTATACATGGGTCTCAATCTGTCAAGTCATTTCTTCTGATAAAAGTCGAAGAATGACGGGTTAGGAGCTGTGGACTATACAATCCACAAGTTCTCATTTCTTTTTGGGGAGAGTCATGAAATTTTTCGGTATGAACTATTATCAACTAACGAGCCCTCTATTGGAAATCGATATCAGGCTAGATGGGTAAGCACACTTGACATTGATCAATTTAACATTGATCGATCTGCAATGCACATCTATTAGACAGGATGGATGTTTTGTCCCCAAAACAATTCAAAGCTCCGCTTTCATGCGACCATACAGTTCATGACAGTCAGGAGGAATGTTGCAGCCGAAGCCCATCTAAACAATGCCTTGAAGGTCACCATCCCATACATTTGGTATTTGAGCCATGGCAGAAAACTGGGAGTTGGTTGCTTTCAGCATGTTTCTTGAATTCTCGATACTGCAGATCCCCATTTCTGATTGAATGGCCCCTTGGATTGGTGCGTTCAAATCGTTAAAACATTACTTGTTGCGATTAAAATTTTTCACTGCTGCCGATTAAAGTTTGAATATATGCTTGAACTTGCACCATAAACACAAGTCAAGCCAAACAGTCCCTTGGCTTCCACATGCCACATTTCTATATCATCAATCCCGTTCTAAAATATTGTTTTTGACAGATTAGAGGAGAATTGAATGCAATGCAGATGAATAAAGAAGGGCATATATGCAATGCAGACATATACAATGCAGACAATTGCAATGCAATCCTAATAGTTTCAAATCCTAATTTTATGCATGGTTAAGTAGATTAAATCAGGGACTGCAAATTTAACAAAGTATAGTTATAGAGAACAACAAAATGACTAGACATAAAGACAATTAAAAATGGTGAAAACTACAATTTAGTACATCCATGTCACTATGAAACTTACTTTCCAAAAAAAAAAAAAAATGCAATTAATATGAGACAAGTTTTCTTCAAAAACTTTACCACACAATACATGCTTCAAATAATTTGCAGAGAAGAAAAGCATTCTCAAATAAGTAAAGTGGCAGTGAAAATATATATTTACCACAACATGACATCCCTAGCCTTGAGAGAATTTACAAGAACACCATCATAGCTGCAAAACACACATAAAGTAAGTTATATATTGGAAACAAAATTATTGATTTTAGTAACCAAATGTTTCTCATAGATTTTTTTCCAAGTCGAGATGAGCAGATATTCAGAAACCATTCAAACTAGAAATGCACAACCTGCCTTACCCAAAAGAGAAGGCTCTTAGCTATTCTTGCTTCTCCTAAAAAATTCCCCAAAAATTAATGTCTAGTAGTACAAGATATACTAAAAGAGTATAACTAGCTTACTTTAACCAATCTATAGCGATCTTTGATTTGTTACTGATTGCTAGAATAGTGGCGGAACATAATCCTATGTTTCTCTAAACGACAAAATGAGTGGACCATCTTCAAGTGAATAAACCTACACAACAAAGGAACCAAAACCCACATGACGATAAAGAAAAGACACCTTCCAAGTTAGAATCTGATCAGATTGACCAGTGTATGCCTTTGAAGATGAATGACACGATGTTAGCCTTGTATTGTTTTATATGTTTATGTTATTAGATCATCAGATTAGACTCACATCAGGTGTTCTATGACTAATTCTTTCAAAGGATTGACAGAATCCTGCACAAACATCCTAGCAGTTATCTCGCTCTTTCTTTCATGACCCATGACAGGTTAGGAATCACATGATATCCAAAACTTTGGCAATGGTTAAGTTCCACAATCATTCAAATAGGCATTGTTAAAATTCCTAGAACAAGCAATGTCTTACAAAGGCTATGAAGTTCTGATATCAAATCTACAGAACATTCCCAAGTTCAGCAAGTAATGTTCCTAAACAAATACACGTGCATGCGTGTGTAAATCGAATGCCATGTCACAAGTACCTGAATTGAGTACCCAATCTCCTGCAACGGAACTGCAATGCCGGTCATCAGTAACTGTGCAACATCAATTTTTTTTAAAACAAAACCGAGATTCCATTCAAATCAACAAGAAAGATACAGAGGAATCCTCATTCGGGCGCTCCCAGGCTGACAAAAAGAATACCCGAAGCCGCCTATCATGTGACTGTATAAGGAACTAGAAAAGAAAAAGAAAGGGATTATCATTCCCTTAGCGCACTAATGCCCAATTCGTCAAGAAAATAGAGGCCCCTAATCCTCCTTTAGGGTCGAAACCAGGCGGTTCTCCCATATTCAAGATAGTGTCATCAACACCACGTAAAACTGCTTCTGATGACTTCCTAAACTCCGACGGCGAGAAAAATGATTATGATTGGTAATGTTATAGCATCTCATCTACTTATTAAGGAATGCTGAAAAACATTGATGATAAGGATTATTTGGGTGCACCACCAAGTTGTGGGTGGCAGGGCTTCCAAAGTGCAATCAGTACATCTGGTACTTGGGAAGAACCCATTAATCATGTTAGCATTTCCCACCCTTTCCTTCCCCAATCACAACTGAGGTGTCATTCTTATCTTATAATTTGGCAGCGGCATCTTATCGGCCTGGGAATCAGATCGCCTAGATTTCCCCTAACATTAAGAGTTCTCAAGCGAGTTTTTGTTGTAAAAGTTGAGTTGCAAACTGTAACGCACATTATTAGAAAAAAAAAAAAACACTGTAGAATCAAACAAAACTACTTGCAAAGGATTGGAGATGCACGTGCATTCCATGTACAGCACTTCTACCACCAAAAGTTTCAGAAAATTCATATATTGTGTAGCATCAATTGACAGATCGGCGACCACCTAGAAAGAAAAATCCAAAAACAAGCAAAGGATCAAAATTACCACACAACGGAAAGAAATACCAATCTTTTTTTTATCAATCTAACCACCAAAAACAAATAAATTTTTTTAAGGCATTCACTACACAGAAATTTAAATAAATAAATAAAACAAGAACCCATTCTACAACCATCACATATCTATACCAATCTTCTTCTTTTTTTTTTTTTCTTTTTCTTTCAAGATCTTTTCATTACCTAAACCCCTCCAATCTATACGAATCTTTCTTCTTTTTTTTTTTTTTCTTTTTTTTGGTGAGATATTCAAATTCTATCAATCTAACCATGAAAAAAAAAACCAAGTAAAATTATTTTTTTGGAAGGCATTTAAAACATTAAAAAAAAAAAACCCACCGCATTCTACCAACATACAACTATATTTAATCTTTAAAGAACATCAGAGAACATGAATAATCTACAAAAACAAACCATGGGTTTTGCAACAAATTTCAAAAATAGAGAGAGAGAGAGAGAGAGAGACTAACCGTTCTTCTTCTTTTCCTCCTTCTCCTTCTCCTTCTCCTACTTGCGGCGAAAGGGGGTTTTGAAAACCCTAACGAGCGAGAGAGAGAGAGAGAGAGAGAGAGGGGGGTTGGGAAACAGAGAGGGGAATGCGGCCAACAGACAGGGAGAGGGTGAGGGAGAGCGGGAGATCGAGAGAGGGCGATGGAAAGAGAGAGGCTTAGTGTGAGAGAGAAATGAAGAGGAGGGTTTTGGGATGTCTGCTGCGCGCGGGAGAAAATGGCAGACAGATTCCGCATTTCATTTGGGAGGGGGCGTGACGGACGACCTTTTATCTGATGGGTTTTTGGACCGTGGGCCCACCATGATGTATTTTATTTATCCACTCCGTCTATTAATTTTAAATTATTATTTTAAGCGTTGATGTAAAAAACGAGTCATATCCAAGCTGTAAGAAGACCACACAAAATATTAACAATAGAAATTTAATTTATATTATTTCTTATGGTGTGGTCCAATTAGATCTTTAATCAACATAATTTTTAGGTCTATCTACTGAAATAATATATCAAAATTTATGGACGGCTTAGATCAAACAAATATATTCCAATGGGGCCCATGGAGCCCCTTAAGCACCATCAATATCTAATAAGGTTATGGTAAGAAGGTAGGTTTTAGCTACAGATAAATTAGGTTGTAGCTACAGATTAAATCTATAGCAACTATAGCTAAGGTTTATATCCGTAGCAAAAAGTTAATGTGGTCTGTATCCTTTGCCCCTTTTTTTGGTAGTGAGGGATCTGCTCAGCAAGAGGTCTTTGTGACACAAGAACGGGGGAGAGGAAAGAACAGGAAGGGCGGGAAGGCCAGAGATAAATCAAGAGGCAAGTCGAGTAATAGAAAGGATGTTGATTGCTGGAATTGTGGCAAGAAGGGCCACTATAAGCATGAATGTCGTGGTAAGAAGAACGACAAGAAAGGAAAAGGGAAGGAAAATGAATTAGATTCCACTATAGTCGCTTCAGATGGCGACGTTATAGTTATTCTCTCTGCAGATCATGATGTATGTCTCACTACTACGAGTTAGGACACCGACTGGGTGATAGACTTGAGAGCTTTTTTTCATGCGACTCCATGCAGGGACTTCTTCACAAGCAATAAGTCAGGTGACTATAGGATTGTGAAGATGAGAAATTCTAGCGTATCGAAAATTGTGAGAGTAGATGATATTTGTGTGAAGATTGATGTGGGCTACACATTGGTTCTCAGGGATGTGAGGAATATCACAGACCTTCGCCTCAACTTGATGTCGATGGGAAGGTTGGATGATGATGGCTATGAAAGCCGATTTGCTGGTGGGCGATGGAAGCTCATCAAGGGTTCATTAATTGTGGCCAGAGGAAAGAAGTGTTGTACTCTTTACAAGGCAAGTGTTAGTATGTGCAAGGGTGGGTTGAATGCGGCGGAAGATTCAGCTATTGACATTTGGCACAGGCGTCTAAGCCACATAAGTGAAAAAGGGCTTCAGCTACTAGTGAGGAAGCGACTCCTTCCAGACGTGACAGGTACACCTCTCAAAACCTATCTTGATTGTTTATCAGGGAAACAGCAAAGAGTTTCATTCGTTAAAACTGCTTCTCATGTTAACAAAGTACATGCATTAGATTTGGTTTATTCTGATGTTTGTGGTCCTATGAGGACAAAAACCTTGGGTGGGGCATTGTATTTTGTTACTTTTATAGATGATGCATCTAGGAGGGTTTGAGTTTATGTTTTGAAATTCAAGGACGAGGTCTTTGGTGTGTTTAAATTATTTCATGCTATGGTCGAGAGAGAGACAAGTAAATCATTGAAGTGCATCCGCACTGACAATAGTGGTGAATACATTGGCGACTTTCACGAGTATTGTAAGTCCCTAGGTATACGACATGAATAGACGGTTCCCAAGACCCCCCAGCATAATGGCGCAGTTGAGCAAATGAATCACACCATTGTTGAGAGAATCAGATGCATATTATCCCATGCGAAATTGCCCAAGACGTTCTGGGGAGAAGCAATGCACACAGCGGTATATTTGATAAACAGGTCTCCATCAGCCCCGTTGAATGGAGAAGTACCTGAGAAGGTGTGGACTGGACAAGATCCATCGTATAATCATCTCAGGGTGTTTGGATGCAGGGCATCCGTTCACGTACCAAAGGAAGAGAGGTTCAAGCTCGATATGAAGATCAGGCAGTGTATGTTCTTAGGGTACGGTGATGAAAAGTTCGGATACAGATTGTAGGATCCGACCAAGAAGAAGCATGTCAGGAGCAGAGATGTGGTTTTTTTTGAAGATCAGTGTATAGAAGACATTGGTAAGCCAGAGAAGAATCAGCCTAGCTCAACTGAGCTAGAGGATATGGATCTTATTATTCCTCCCATAGTGCCTGATGACGGGGGAGTACAGCAAGGTGCAGTGGACGAGGGAGTTCCTTCATAAAATGGACCAGGGGAGCTGCCCCCACTTGATCCACTTGTTGAGCCACAGGTGAGGAGGTCATCTAGGGACAGACAACAGTCCAAGAGATACTCGCCACATGAGTACATTATGCTAACTAATGGGGGAGAGCGAGAAGACTATTCTGAGGCTCTAGCCGACAGGCATAAGGAGGAGTGGTTGAAAGCTATGCAAAAGAAAATGGAATCCTTGCATAAGAACCACACTTATAATATGGTGAAACTGCCTAAGGGCAAGAAAGCTCTGAGCAACAAGTAGGTGTTCAGAAAGAAGGTTGAGTAGAAGAATTCACAGACGAGGTTCAAGGCCAGACTTGTAGTGAAAGACTTTGGTCAGAGGAAAGGCATAGACTTCGAAGAGATATTCTCACCAGTGTTGAAGATGACATCCATACGGGTATTGCTTGGGTTGGCGGCTAGCATGGATCTGGAGATAGAGCAGTTAGATGTTAAAACTGCCTTTCTCCATGGTGACCTAGAAGAAGAGATCTACATGCACCCAACCAGAGGGGTTCGAAGTCAAGGGCAAATAACATATGGTGTGTAAGCTGAGGAAGAGTTCGTTTGGTTGAAACAAGCTCCACGGCAATGGTACAAGAAGTTCGATTCATTCATGTTACAGCATGGGTATGACAAAACGGAGTCGGACCACTGTGTAACAACCCGAAATTTTGGATTCGAGTTTACCTGTAAGTAAGAATGTACGATTACACTTTTACACTTGTTCATCTGTACACTTATAGATTCATTAATATTTATGTAGTTTAACTTGAATCTCAACTATAGAAAATAATTTTCACCCCTAGATTACGTCAACCGACTATTGATTAGTAGGATAAACCCCTGAATACCCTAGTATTCTCACCCGTTCATCAAACCGACCGTTAAATTAACTATTTACCACTAGATGAGGATATCTAACCGACCACTTTGAATTTGGACCACTCGATCAAAGTAAAGTAACTACTAGAACTTCATATCCACTCGTATACACGTCAAATTAACATTTTTATCCGTTCACCTTAATTGTCAATTATGAAGATGCTTAATTTACCGTCAAAATCATGATCTACGTATTTTTTGCGGGGGACACCTGAACCAATAACTTGAATCTAACGGTATACATTTCTAACATATATCGCATCCAAAAACTACTTTATACATATCCATTTACAAAAATAACCGTACAATAACCCATAAATATGATTAACATTTTAACCATCTAATTATTTAAAATTTAGACCATCAATTGATCATCCATCACGAGACAGATCAATGGGCCATCTAAATATTTAAATGAACCATTCATTAGGTAGATCATAAGGTATACATCAAAACTACTGGTTAATGTTTACATAGGATGTTGATAGACATTGTTTTGAGTTATAAATAGACGTAAGCCGTTAAATAGGCATCTTGGTCATTCCTGAGAGATCAAAGCCCAAACTTGGTCTGTTTGTAGAGCACGCAAAATGGTAATCTTTGGTAAAGTTTCACTCTAAATAAACGGTTTGAATAGAAAATATTTAAGTTTGAAAATATTTAGAAATATGATATAAGACTCATCCGTCTCCACGTACAGCTACAACGTTTTAAGACACCTAGCAAACCACGTTTCTTCAAAACTACACTATTTATCGTCCACCTAGTCCAATATCAATCCATCCTTCACTGTCCACCATCTATTAAGCCAACATATGCATGATCTGGGCCATTCACCTACTAGCCAAGAAGTCGTCAACAATCCATATTAAATCTTGAGAATTTCTTGTCCTATCATATAGATCACCGGAATATTATATTTGTCTCATCCTTCAGCCCATAACGTAACATGATCTAATGAAGTGGATGGGCGGAGTAGATTTCTCATAAGCAACATGATGGACCACACATATCAATGGAAATTAAAATTGTAACAACTCCAATTTGTGCGTTCCTTAAATTTTGAAATTTGAAATTTTAGTTTTTTTTTTTTTAAAGAGATCAAACCGGTTGCAACCTCCCTTATCGTTATCTTATCCATGTTATCCGAGCAACTCTCCTTTCTTTACAAGGATGGACATTTCTCGCCGATCAAAAAGAGGAGAAAAAAATAAAAATAAGATAAAAGATAAAATGATAGAAATTAGTGGAAGAACGGCTTGCATATGTTACTTTTAATATGTTATTATGCTTTGGGTTTATGTGATGGACGATGTAGATCTACCATGGGTGCAATGCATGTGCACATATATCAATATGTACACATATGCACAATGCACCTTGGAACACTTTACGCATGTAAAAAGAATTAAAAGGAAACACGTAAGTTCTCTTTGTCTATTTTACTTGAATTACATATTAGAGTTATTTTGCATATACGGCCCGATCAATTCCGTCCATTAGGTTCCAAGGACCAAAATATGGAAAACCTCTAAAAATTAAACTTAATTAATATTTTGGTAGGCCATAATATGTAAAATAGAATTCATTAGGCACTCACCGTTGGAATATCCATCGGGGCCACAGGGAGTTCCGATGGAGATACCAATGATTTTGACCATTAAAATATAATTGGGTGGACCAATGAACAAATTGGATCTTACATAGAAAGTTAGGAGGGTTTGAAATAAGAAATGCATATGTTTTAATAGTGGAAGAATGGTCAGTGTTGATTCATGATAGTATGATCCATCAGAATAACGAATGTACCTCATTTTTCTACCAATGTCCTAAAACTATGTTAGTAAAGTGGTGAATGGAATAGATCTTATACACACATATTATATACGGGTCATCATGACAAAAGTGTAACAATATAGAGTGGGTGTAAAAACACTCCAGCGTGCAAAAGTGAAGTTGTGCTATTTACGTTACTGGAATTAGTCCGGATTTATGGGCCTTATATGCGGGGCTTTCTTGATGTATGTATCAAATCCGTACCGTCTAATAATCTTGTCATTAATTAAAAGTCTTGGGGTTGAAAATTTTATTCGAAAGAAAACTCATGTGGATCACATCGCCTTAAACTGTGAAAATTAAATGGGCACCTTCGAATATTCTTGTGGGCCACAAAAGTATTATTTCGAGTAGATTTTCTAAGCTCGTCCTTTATGAGGAGATTACCCATCTCATTCATGGTTTAGATTTTCATGGGACCTATCAAAAAAATTAAATAAATAAATAAGTACAAAAAATAAAGTTTGATTGTCAGCGTTGAAACCAAGTGCGGCTTTTAACGTTAGAAACTATATTGGGTTATCAGATTGTGGACTCACAGTGATGTATACATTATATCCAATCCATCCATTTGATCTGGAATGTTATTATGGGTTAAGAGTGTAAATTTAGGACATATCTAAAATGTGTGTGACCCATACAGAAAGAAAATAATAGTAGTTGTACAATTATTATTTACGTTATTACAGGTCCCACATATTTCAGATTAGATTGAAAATTTTTCTCAAAGGTCAATATAGCAATGGTAACCATATAATCAATCCAAATCCCTGTAAGTAGGACCTACATAAAAAATGTATGTTAGATATATATATATATATATATATATATATATATATATATATATATATATATATATATAAAAATATAACGTAACTCCACCTTCTGATGCACAGTAAAACTTATATAAGTTGCATGCATGTTTATGACAAAATATACATAGGCTAAATTATGTATCATTATGACATGCTATTAGAAGATCCAAGCCATCCATGTGGTGGTTCATTTTATAAGATATCTAGTGTGTCTTTTGGACCAAGATAGATAAGATGAACTCTATCTATTACGTATGTTACTTGAGTATCACTCCCATGTAAGACCTTGATCAGTAATCAAAACAAATCAAATACTTTATGAGTTTAATATATATTTTTTTAATATTATGGTATACTGCATATGGATTATTTATAGGTAATTTCTGATCCACTTCATCGGATTCCTCTCTAAATCATCAGGTGAGTAATCCCAACATGTTTCCTCTCCATATGATTAAAATAATTTGTTGTTGTGAATGACTTGATTAAATTGTTTATAAACTGATTTGTGCTGAGATATTCTTGGATTATGAACATGTGAAAGGTCTCTCATAAGGAGAGATGTATTTGACTGTTGATATGATTACTGCTGCATCAAACATTTATGCATGGCATTATTAATACTCTTGTGCGATTACCTAGGGGACAACCCATTGTACCCACTAGAAGCCCACTATATGTGGAAGCCTGCCCAATCGGTGGGATGCGGGCCTTGCCCATGCCTACCAACGGTAGAAGCCTGCCAAGTGCAGATGCGGGTTGTCGATATCCAACTCAAGCAAGTGGACGGTTTCTATTTATACCCACTTGATGCATTATCAGTATCATTCATAGCATACGCTTTAATTATTTGCATTGTATTTCTGATTTTTATGCTTGTTTATATTATTTTAATTGTACTGTGCACGAACCATGATGGGTTCACTCACTGGGCCTGGCCAGCTGACGGTTTATTGATGGAAAAACCGTACAGATGGAATTGAAGCAGATAGAACGACTCAAGAGCAAGAATATGAAGCCAAACCAGTGGATGATCCACGGGATCGTGGCCGTATTTAATCGAAGACGAGCTTACGTCGTTGGACCAATAGAATAATTAAACAGACATTTGTTTTTCCTATTATTATTTTATTTCTGCTTTAGAATGACTTTAAATTTAAATTTTGTTATATTTTTTGTTGAATGAAATTTCAAATGAGTGGATTCGATGATTCCTGTTTAGATGATTCCTGATGTGGTTTTGAATATATGATGATGGAAATTATAGGAAGATAATACAAACATGAATGAATGGATGCTAAAATTGGATGTGAACTTAGGATTTATTAAATTGTGCCTCTAAATAATTGTACGGAGAATGAATTAAGTACACTCGATGTACGTGTCATGGGCCGAAACTCGGGTCTGAGGGTGCACACTCTGTATCCGAATTTCGGGGCGTGACACACTGTGTGTTCATGCGCAAGTTCTCAGATGGTGATTTCTTAGTTCTGCTATTATACGTTGATGACATGCTCATCATGGGAAAAGACATCAAGAAGATCGACAGGCTGAAACAGGAATTGGGCAAGTCTTTTGCGATGAAAGACTTAGGCCCGGCTAGACAAATCTTAGGAATGGAGATAACCTGTGACAGAAGCAGCAGGAAGCTTTGGCTGTCACAAGAGCGGTATATTGAGAAAGTCTTAGAGCGTTTCAATATGAATGTAGCGAAGCCGGTTAGTACTCCACTGGATGGTTACTTCAGACTGAGCAATAAGCAGTGTCCTAAGACGAAGGTAGAGGTGGAAGAGATGTAGAAGATACCCTACGTGTCAGCTGTAGGAAGTTTAATGTATGCTATGGTGTGTACACGCCCAGACATAGCATATGCGGTTGGTGTTGTCAGTCGGTATCTTGCCAATCCTAGCAAAGAGCATTGGACAATGGTGAAATGGATACTGTGGTATCTAAGAGCCTCATCCAGGTTGAGCCTATGCTATGGTGATGGTAAACTTGTGTTAGAGGGCTATATAGATGCAAATATAGTATGCGACATAGACTCCAGGAAGTCTACCTCGGGGTTCATGTTCACGTTTGCAAGGGGAGCAGTTTCTTGGCAGAGCAAGCTACAGAAGATCGTAGCATTGTCGACGACAGAGGCCAAGTACATTGCAGTCACAGAGGCATGTAAAGATATGTTTTGGATAAAAAGGTTCCTACAGGAACTTAACCTGAAGCAGGAGGAGCACGTGGTCTATTGTGATAGTCAGAATGCTATACACTTGAGCAAGAATCTAAGTCAGCATTCAAGTCCAAGCACATAGAGATTCGTTATCACTGGATTAGGGATACTTTAGAACATAATGTGTTACAGCTTGAGAAGGTTCACACGGATGATAATGGGTCAGACATGATGACCAAGGCTTTGCTCAAGGGCAAGTTTGAGGTTTATAGAAACCAGGCTGGCTTGAAGAAGGTGAATCTCCCCTGGGACAAAAAGGGAGAGATTTGATGGGATTTTTGTCCTGTGCTCGACCGGTCGTGAGCCTCGCTCGACCGATTGAGGGCTGGTGCATGACCAGTCGTGGAAGTTGAGTCGTGACTCGACTCAAAGTCCAGCGACGTTGGACTATTTTTCTTCGGGGTGCTCTACTGATCGAAGGAGGTGCTCGACCGGCCGTGAGTGTGCTCGACCGGTCGTGGACTCGACACGACCAGTCGTAGTTACGCAAATTCGTTCCCCGATTTTGCGCGGATTTCGTGTCGCAAGTCCTTTCGCAACTGGGATACAGAAAGGAGTTTCCTAAAACTTTAAATAGGAGGTACCTAGGGCTTTCTAGGTATGACAAGAGAGTTTCCTAAAGCTTTACAAGGGATTTGCTAAAGGGTTTAGGGCTATCAAAGGTGAGAGAGAGAGAGAGAAAGGAAAGGAGAGAGTGGAAGCTTATAGAAGGGAGATTATGCTCGTGGAGGTTATCTACTGCGCAAACTATATCTCAGTGCTTCTATGTCCTCGTAATCGGTGAGGTCTCTCTGTTTTATTTGCTTCTCTTATTGTTTATCCACTCCTGCGTGAGTGAAGAAGGTTGTAACGATTTACTTCATAGTGGATTGTTGATCTGGACGAGGTCCTGTGGTTTTTTATCTCTTTGAGAGTTTTTCACGTAAAAATCTCTTGTGTGGTTTATGCTTTAATTTATTTCATTGCTTTATTATCTATAATTCTGGTTTGTTTCAGGAGGTTAGATCCTAAGGTTTTGTGCAAGGCCCCCAACAGACCCTTTGATTAGATACTGAGAAAAGGACTTGAGATCATTTTCACTCACATTGAATGGCCTTCGTAAAGCAGCCCGCGTCAATTACCATCCAGGGTCACGTTCTCACCGTTGGGTGGCATACATGCTAGGGATCCGAATTGTTCATTAGGTAGCATTATCCAAAAGAATCATACAGGTCAAATAATCTTAATCATCCCATTTAATGTTCCGTGAATAGATAAACAATAGACAATCGTCCGCATGTGACATTCAAAAGTCCATCTGGAATTGTCCAGTTAGTGGAGTAAATGGTACAGTGACCCACCATTGCCATTTGCACTGGATCCTCTACAACACCTGTTTTACCAAGCGTCTAAAACGGCCAAGCTCAATGGGCACTCCATGTTGCATGTGTGAACTACTCTGGGCAACAGGTATGCTCCTCAACAATAGACCCTGGCACCAGAAATTAGCGAGATCCACAACTGATGTGGGCCACACCACAAGAAAAATACAGAAATGGCATGCCAACCATAGGTTCGGGCGTGTAGCCACCATGGTGCATACCTTTCATCAAACCGAGTCATCAGGTGTGACTCAGTACGATAAAGGGAAGACAACTGATCTTTTATATTTACATTGTATATTAGGACTATAACCTAATTGACAGTGTTTATCCATGCATAATAAGCATGCAAAACCGGGTCGTGTGAAGTAGAGGTATGCATGGCACTACATATTCCGGTTCCACCCGCTTTTGTTACAGTATTTTACTAAAAAGACAAAAGGATGAGGATTGTGTGTATCCCATTCATCACCATGTGAGCAGGATCACATGCATATGCGCACGGATTGACTGTGTGGAAGGCAGAGGAGATTCCGGTGCCGTTTGTTATTATTGGTCCATGTCACCTTGACATATTTAGGAATTTTGGATTTGTAAATTTGTAATTATAAAAATTCAGAATTAAAAAAAATAGAAAAAGAAATTGAAACAAAATTAAAAATTTAAATAAGGAAGAATTAAAAAAACTTATTTGATTCAACGCACAACGAATGACATTTGGCTTTTTTTTTTTTTTCAAACTCAATTGCTGATCTATTCACATATATATCACCAAAATTTACAATTTGGACATCCCAAGAGTAAAAAGACCTGGGGGGAGCCTATCATAACTAAGAGCAGAGGGGAGGCAAGGAGACCCATGAGGACAACATCCAAACAAGGAGGGCTGAACAGCCGCGAAGACAACCTAGGACCGCGGAGAAGCTCAAAACGAGCTACAAAACGAAACGAAGCACCAGTTAAACTGCTCTAATCGCACCCAACCCCACCTTATCTAGAAAGAGAAGACCTCTGACTTGGGAAGGGAGGTCTGCAACACAACCTACCAATGAAGACTCTTGGCTGACACTACCTAGGTGGGCCATGGCATTGGCCGGACCATTCCCCTCCCTGAAAATGTGTGAAAACACCAGAATGACACTTGGCTTGAAATTGATTTACGCTCATTTGAACAATGACTGTAATGCGATAAGAACATTGGACAATCAACCTCTGGAATACTCTCAAATGTTGGCGCACTCTATCTATGAAAATCCGCTGAACCGTCACTGTATGTCTAACCCGAAGACTGAACCAAATGAAACCGTTAAAGAAATTTGAAGTGAGAAAGAGGGTTGAAAGATTGAATTGACTGTGATTTTCCAAACCAGAGAAGTCTCTTATATAGACTTCAAAGGTTGCCTCAAATGGGTCTGTATGCACCCTTGCCAATAGTCATGACTGTTGGATTTTTTTAAAAAGAAAACTTTTCATTTTCTTATTATGTTTGAAAATTTAAAACGAATTACCATTTTGGTCAACCGTTGCAAAACAAAATTTCAAAAGGCAACAAAAAAATTTTAGGCTTGCAAATATACCCGCGCATGAAGGCGCACACATAACGCAAAATGCCAAGCTATGCCCACGACCCTAGCCCAGCGCGCACGTGTGTGTGGTTCATGGCATAGATTAGGGTTATTGGCATAGCCCTCCCAAACAATCAAATTCACATGCCCTCTGAAAGGGGACTAAGCCCTATACAAAATCATCTTCTTATAAACCAAAGTTTTTCTCATTGCCTATTCGATGTGGGACTAAACCCACACCACTATAAGACAAAATGCCTTTGTTGTTTTTTGAAAAATTTGAAGGAATTTCAATTAAAAAAAAAAAAAAAACACCAAAATACAACAACATAAGCCAATGTCAGCGGAGAGAAAATTTAAAATGTTAAAAGAGAAGTACATATATGCATTTCCTCATGTGTTTCCTCGGTGGTATACATGGAATTTCTCTCTATACATAGGAAAACTTTGAGGCATAAATGTCATGTGGGCCCCACCATGATGTACATATTACATCTACTCCATCTAGCCATTTTTCCATATTGATCTAGGGCATGAGCCTGAAAATTAGGCAGATCCAAAGCTCAAGTGGACCACACCAGAGAGAGCGAATGCCACCTCTTCTGTGGAGATGGAGCATTTGACACAACGGACCAGGGCCACACAAACCTATTCCCTCCAAATTATCCCGAACCTAATGTAACTTCTCCGTGGTCTTCTACAATAATTGGGAGAGAGGCATTTTAGGATTTAAATATTAGGTGGAAGAACCTTTTCTTGTATTTTTTATTTTATTACACACGCACACACCCCACACACTCACGCCAGTGGAATTCCACCACCTATGGATACTCGAACCCTTGACCGAGTGTTGAAACTCCCGAGAGTCTACCACCCGAGCAAGAGTAAGGATCCTATTAGGCAGAAGAACCTAGTAAGGAACAAGTAGTGGGAATTAACTCTACCACTGAAACCTTGCTAAGCTCACCATGACATTTATTTAACATCCAACCTGCTCATCTGGTCACACACGTGATGATGGGAGAACACAAATATGATCTGAGCCTTCTGTGGCCCTAAGAAGTTTTTAACGGTCGGCGTATAGTTACCACTGTTTTTTGTGGTGTGGTCCACTTGGGTTTCAACCGTAGACATTTAATCCCCATTGCTTTCTTTAGTATGGTCCACTTGAGCTTTAGATCTTCCTTGTTTGGGTCCTTACTCTTGCTCGGGTGGTAGACTCTCAGGAGTTTCAACTCCCGATCAAGGGTTCGAGTACCCATAGGTGGTGAAATTCCACCAGCGTGAGTGTGTGGGGTGTGTGTGCATGTGTAAAAAAAAAAAAAGATCTTCCTTGTTCTTAAGCTCATATACTAGACCAAATTTGGCAAAATGGATGGGCAGTGTGGATCTAATACATATATCATGGTGGGCCCACGGATTATCCATGCCTTGAAAGATTTTCTTTATGCATATAGAGAGATATTTGGTGTAAACCATTAAGCAAAGAGCGCAATTTGTCTATGTTGAATGCATAGGAAAATTAAACCGTCGCTTCTCATTGGTCCACATCATTACGGATGACTCTAGATAACAGGATATGCTGGATTTCTCTCTCAAATAGATTGGAGACTAATGACTATTAAATGAGCTCCATATTTCTTTAGTAGGAATTTTCACTAAGTTAGCTAGTTCACCCTTTTATTGGAGAAAAACAAATAGACATGGTTGAGGTTGAGGCAGTGAACAACTCACATGACACGTGTCCCCAGCTTACTGAGGAAGAACTTGCTGCATTGGATTGATTATTACTTTACTCATTTAATTTCTAGAAACATGATGTTTATTCATTTTTTGTTTAATTATGGTGGACATGAATGTGTAATTCTATGATTTTATCATTGGTCGTTTCATTAGAATAACGCTTCAAATGGGTGGGTTATTAGATGATCGATTTTAGATGATTAGTAATGAATGAAACTTAGATTGATATCATTTATACATGATTATATATATATATATATATATGGAAAAGGTACTATGTGCTCGAGCGTAAAGCGGTCATCCGTACGGTCGAGCTGATGGGGGCCCCACCGTGATGCCGTTCAAAAATCTACTCCCTCAGTCAGATGCACCATTCCATAGGGGACCCACACGGCTGAAAATCAAGTCAATCCGTGACTTTTGTGGGCCACACCATGTACAGAAGTTGAGAGGGGCCGTGTACTATTGAAACATTCAAAACCATTTGTGGGGACCTTTCGAGACGTTTTTTGATGATCAACACCATCCATCATGTGTGTCCCAACGGCTGTAATTTTAAACCAAGTTTCAGGTGGTATCCACAACTCAGGTGGGGCCCACCAAGTGCTTTTACATGTTTTTACGTGTATACTTATGTGTTCCGATGGTATGGCCCACCTGAGTTACGTGGACAGCTGCTTTTGGGCCGTGTGGACCCACCCTGGGCTCGTGCATCTGGTGGATGGTGTGGATCTTCGAACGGCATCACAGTGGGGCCCACACAGCTTGACCTCACGAATGACCACTTTAGGCTGGAGTGCATAGTACCTTTTCCCATATATATATATATATATATATATATATATATATATATATATATATATATATATAGTTGTAAAATTTTCAATTTTGGTCTTAAAAAGTTAAGTCGTCATTGTCTGCATCAGAGAAGATGCATTAATTACTTAAATAAATAATTATTACCCATTTAGAAAGTAACTATAGTGGAGTCGAAAAATTAAATAGACATTCACGCCTGGAAACTCGGGACTGAGATCCACGCTCGGAATTCAAATAAAAAGGTATGGATTTAGACCCTTTGACTAGATACTCATATTGAATGGCCTTAGTAAAGCGGCCCGCATCAACTACCATCCAGGGTCACATTCTCACAGTTGGGTGGCATGCATGCCAGAGATCCTAGCTGTTCATTAGGTAGCATTATCCGAAAGAATCACACAGGTCAAATAATCTCAACCATCCCATTTAATGTTCCGCGAATAGATAGCAATAGACAATCGTCCGCATGTGACATTCAAAAGTCCATCTGGAATTTTCCAGTTAGTGCAGTAAATGGTGCAGTGACCCACCATTGCCATTTGCACCGGATCCTCTGCAACACCTGTTTTACCAAGCGTCTAAAACAGCCAAGCTCTGTGGGCACTCCATGTTATATGTGTGAACTACTTCGGCCAACAGGTATGCTCCTCAACAATGGACCCTGGCGCCAGAAATCAGCGAGATCCACCACTGATGTGGGCCACACCACAAGAAAAATGCAGAGATGGCATGCCAACCATAGGTTCGGGCGCGTAGCCACCATGGTGCATACCTTTCATCCAACCGAGTCATCAGGTGTGACTCAGTACGATAAAGGGAAGACAGCTGATCTTTTATATTTATATTGTATATTAGGACTATAACCTAATTGAGAGAGTGTTTATCCATGCATAATAAGCATGCAAAACTGGGTCGTGTAAAGTAGAGGTATGCATACACTCAGATGCATAGGTCAACTGGTAGACTGAGTGGAGATATCTTGTTTCAACACTTGAGGTCTTGGTGTCGATCCCTAGTGGGGGTGGCTAACATGGAGTGTGTACTGACATGGTTGTGTACTAACATGCTAACAAAAAAGAAAAAGAAAAAAGGTAGAGGTATGCATGCATGGCTCTACATGTTCCGGTTCCAACAGCTTTTGTTACAGTATTTTACTATAAAAAGACAAAAGGATGAGGATTGTGTGTATCCCATTCATCACCATGTGAGCAGGATCGCATGCACGCGCTCACGGATTGACTGTGTCGAAGGCAGAAGAGTTTCTGGTGCCGTTTGTTATTATTGGTCCATGTCACCTTGACATATTTAGGAATTTTGGATTTGTGTATTTGTAATTATGGAAATTCAGAATGAAAAAAAAAAAAAGAAAATTGAAACAAAATTAAAAATTTGAATAAAGAAGAATTTAGAAAACTTATTTAATTCAACACATAACGAATGACACTTGGTTTTTTTTTTTTCCAAACTCAACTACTGATCTATTCATATATATATATATCACCAAAATTTACAATTCGAACTTCCCAAGAGTAAAAAGACATGGGGGGAGCCTATCGTAACTAATTAAGAGCAGAGGGGAGGCAAGGAGACCCATGAGGACAACATCCAAACAAGGAGGGTTGAACAGCCACGAAGACAACCCAGGACCGCGGAGAAGTTCAAAACGGGCTGCGAAACGAAACGAATCACCAGTTAAACTGCTCTAATTGCACCCAACCCCACCTTGTCTAGAAAGAGAAGACCTCTGACTTGGGAAGGGAGGTCTGCAACACAGCATACCAACGAAGACTCTTGGCTGGCACTACCCAGGTGGGCCATGGCATCGGCCGGACCATTCCCCTCCCTAAAATTGTGTGAAAACACCAGAATGACACTTGGCTTGAAATTGATATACGCTCATTTGAACGATGACCGTAATGCGAGAAGAACATTGGACAATCAACCTCCGGAATACCCTCAAATGTTGGCGCACTCTATGTACGAAGATCTGCTGAACCGTCACTGTATGTCTAACCCAAAGACTGAACCAAATGAAACCGTTAAAGAAATTTGAAGTGAGAAAGAGGGCTGAAAGATTGAATTGATTGTGATTTTCCAAACCGGAGAAGTCCTTTATATAGGCTTCAAAGGTTGCCTCAAATGGGTCTGTACGCACCGTTGCCAATAGTAATGACTGTTGGGTTTTTGGAAAAACAAAACTTTTCATTTTCTTATTATGTTCGAAAATTTAAAACAAATTACCATTTTGGTCAATCATTGTAAAAAAAAATTTCAAAAGGCAACAAAAAATAAATAAATTTAGGCTTGCAAAATATACTTGCGCATGAGGGCCCACACACACCGTAAAACGGCAAGCTATGCCCACGACCCTAGCCCAGCGCGCGCGTGTGTGTGGTTCATGACATAGATTAGGGTTGTTGGCATAGTCCTCCGAAACAATCAAATTCACATGCCCCTGAAAGGGGCCTAAGCCCTATGCAAAATCATCTTCTTATAAACCAAAGCTTTTCTCATTGCCTATTCGATGTGGGACTAAACCCACACCATTATAAGACAAAATGCCTTTGTTGTTTTTTGAAAATTTTGGAAGGAATTTCAATCCAAAAAAAAACACCAAAATACAACAACATAAGCCGATGTTAAGAAAATTTAAAATGTTAAAAGAGAAATACATATATGTATTTCCTCACGTGTTTCCTCGGTGGTATACATGGAATTTCTCTCTATACATAGGAAAACTTTGAGGCATAAATGTCATGTGGGCCCCACCAAGATGTACGTATTACATCTACTCCATCTAGCCATTTTTCCAAATTGATGAGCCTGAAAATTAGGCAGATCCAAAGCTCAAGTGGACCACACCAGAGAGAGCGAGTGCCACCTCTTCTGTGGAGATGGAGCATCTGACACAACGGACCAGGACCACACAAGCCTATTCCCTCCAAATTATCCCGAACCTAATGTAACTTCTCTGTGGTCGTTCTACGATAATTGGGAGAAAGGCATTTTAGGATTTAAATATTAGGCGGAAGAACCTAGTAAGGAACAAGTAGTGGGAATTAACTCTACCATTGAAACCTTGCTAAGCTCACCATGACATTTATTTAACATCCAACCTGCTCATCTGGTCACACACGTGATGATGGGAGAACACAGATATGATCAGAGCCTTCTGTGGCGCTAAGAAGTTTTTAATGGTAGGCGTACAGTTACCACTGTTTTTTTGTGGTGTGGTCCACTTGGGTTTCAACAGTAGACATTCAATCCCCATTGCTTTCTTTAGTATGGTCCACTTGAGCTTTAGATCTTCCTTGTTCTTAAGCTCATATACTAGACCAAATTTGGCAAAATGGATGGGCAGTGTGGATCTAATACATTCATGGTGGGCCCACGGAATATCCATGCCTTGAAAGATTTTCTTTATGCATATAGAGAGATATTTGGTGTAAACCAAGCAAAGAGCGCAAATTTTCTATGTTGAATGCACAGAAAAATTAAACCGCCGCTTCTCACTGGTCCACATCATCATGGATGACTCCGGATAACAGGATATGCTGGATTTCTCTCTCAAATAGATTGCGTGCTACATAACCCAACTTTTAACCTATGAAACTTCTCTAGCCCCACAATGATTTATGTTTTGGATCTATACTATCCTTCAATTCTTACAATCATTCTAGAGCATGAGCCCAAAAATGAGGCACATCCAAAGCTCAAGTAGCCCACACTGAATAAAGTAGTGGGGATTGACGACTATAGTTGAAACCTTCCTACAGTCCACTATGAGATTTATTAGCTATCTAACCTTTTTATAAGGTCACATAGACCCGGATGAAGGGAAAACACAAATATATATCAGCTTGATCAAAGCCTTATGTGGCCCCAAGAAGTTTTCAACAGTAAGCATCTAATTATCACTATTTCTATAGTGTGGCCCCATGTAAGCCTTATATCTACCTCCTTTTTTGTCTCATTCCTTAAAATGGTATGGAAAAATGGATGGACAGTGTGGATATGATACATGCATCATGATGGGGCTCACGGAAATTCCACATGTCAACACTTTTGGTTTTCTTCCCTCAACCAAAAATGTGCTGTACCACAATAGCTGATTGGGTGATACCGGGCCTCACCCAAGAGGGTGCGGCCTGTACCATGGTGCCCACCTTCCCTATCCATCTGTTTTTCAAAATCATTTTAGGACATGATCCCAAATATTAAGAAGATCCAATTATGACCATACGTCATGAAAAAGTGGTGATTGAACACCCTATCATTAAAATTTTCTTAGGGAGTACCTTAATATTTCTTTAGTTTTTATTTACTGTTCAATTTGTTGATAAGTTCACACAATCCTTAATAAAGGGAAAAAAGACAAATATCAGCTTGATCCAAAACTTTTGTGGCTCATTAATGGTCAATCACTACTGTTTCCTATGGTACGGTCCACCTGATCATTGGATCTCCTTCATTTTTTGAATAATGCCCTAAAATGATCTAGAAAATGGATGGACGGGTGGATATAGAATACACACATCAAGTTTGGCCCACGACAAAGGTTGTACCTTCTTGGGTGAGGTCATGGTCTCACCTAATCCGCTCCCATGCCGCACACAGCATGCAATGAAATTTCTTGACGGTTAAAACTTAGTGGGCCCTGCGATGATGTATTTATTAAATACACATGTCTATCCATTTATCTGATCATTCTAGGATACAAATCCAAAAAAAAAAAAATGAAGATCCAAAACTAAAGTGGACTACACCACTTAAAACAATACGAATTGATGCTACCGATTGAAAATTTCTTGGAGCCACATAAGGCTCTCATCAAGATGGTATTTCTATTTTAACTTCTTCCAGGCGTGTGTGGTCTTATGAAGAGGTCGGATGGAAAATAAGCCTGACGTTTGGCCCTAGAAAGGTTTCAACCTATAACTTTTTATGTGGTGGGATCCTCTTGAGCTTTTAGTATACCTTATTGTTGGGCTCTTGCTCTAAAATTATCTAGAAAAAATTGACAGAGAGTAAATATTCTAGCACAAATATTATGATGGGGACTTAAAAAAGTTTCACACTTTGAAAGTTGTGTGATGGCATATCTTGTTAGGAGTCATTGGAAATGATGTGTACCAATGAGAAGTGATGGCACTACAATTGCCTATGCCTTCAGGCAATCGTAGTACAAAACAATGTACTTATACCGGCGGCCAAAACCGCCGTGAAAAGCTCTTTAAACTATTTAGCGGCGCTAGTCAAGCGCCGCGGACGAATATGTCGCTTAATGTTCTAGCGGCGCTCAGATGAATTTAGTGGCGCTTGTACGAGTGCCGCCCAATTTTATAGTTTTAGCGGCGCGCTTTCGCTCGAATTTGTAGTAGAAGCGCCGCCAAAGGTCATTGTGTAAATTTAAAAGAGCCCAATAATTTTTTTATATTATTATATATAATTCTATTGAAACCTGAACTTTTTTAATATTTGAAACAAAAAATGTTGCAATATCATGAAAACTGAATGTTACACAAAATTTATATTACTATATAATAAAAAATATATATAATATTTATTACAATAAATTAAAAATGGTCTTGAATTATAAATAAACAAACAAATCCTCTATATGGTATACTCCTAGGCTGAAGTGCTTGTAAGCCCAAATTTAGGCGCAATTGATTAAAATCCTGCACACATGGCAAAAAAAAAGAAAAGAAGAAGTCAATCCTTTGATCCTTCGTACTTAAAAAGTCAAAAACTATCAAGTGATAGAAATGCCCTGAATCCAAGTGATAGAAGTGTAGAAGTGTAGTTGAACTTAATTGCAAAATGTCAACCAGATGACAGACACAAGCTGAAGTCTGTTGCATACATAAGAAGGAATGCGTACGTGCACTATTGGATTAATGCTCTCATTCCTCTCTGTGACAAAGAAAACATCTACAACATACTATGTCAGAAACATAACAGAAACTTCGGGTTTGTGTTCCTGGAGCTTAGAGAAAGTTTAAGGATTTATTCTAGAAATTTATTGGGCCAGTAACTGTTGAAGGGGCCTATACAAATATTGTTTCTTGAGTAACCAATAGCCATTCAGAGCCACCTCTAAAAGTAGAATTTGACCATTTCTGTTTTATTTGATTACCTACTGCAATTCAGTTTGGTAGCACATCCACACACCTGTAATCTGTAGTCAGTAGAATATCATTGCATGAGTTTATCTCCATTTCATTGCTATGATAGAAGTAAGTTTTGCTCACACATTTGAGATTAAACTCCATTTGGAGTTCATATATGGCTGTAGATAGAGTACAAGCAATTCGGGGACTTCCTCTTCTTTGCAAGGACTTGCTAGAATATGTTTCTAAAATTCTGGATGTTCGTGGACAACTCCTCATAGCTGGTAATCTTGAATAGATGGTAATCTGATTATTCAATTTTTAGTGTGTTTTACTTCAATAAGATGCTGTGTGTTCCCTATGGGAACATGTTACTATTGCATTTTGATGTAGCTACGATAAACCCATCCCAAGAAACAACTTCTAAGGAAAGAAGCATGCTCACCATCTCCTTGTAGCCAGCATAGAGGAAGGCATGTTGGGCATTCCTGAAATCAAACAGAGAACATTAATACTCACAATATATATTATAGGGGTTTGCTAATTCTACACAAGGACACATATGGAAATATGAAACACAGGTGTGAGATAGGTTTCCATAAGATTGGAAATAATACTTATACCTTCTGCCTAAAAAATCAGACAATTTCACTCTTTAGGTGGGTCACAACATACAAAGTAAATTGATGATTGAACTTGTTTTTCCTCTAGACATTCATTTGTTTTGATATGTCTTGGCCAACCTGAGGTGTAGGAGTGCTTGATTTAATCCAGAAGATCTAAACAATGTATCTCACTGATGCTAGCCAATCTGTCAAACAGACACGAGAGACAAGTAAATGATACTTCTCATAGCAAACATAGACAGTGGCTCTTTGAAAACAAGTAACAATGATCCAGCTTTAACTAAGACATGGATTGGGTGGTGAGAGCTCACCACTAACGTTGGTGATGAAATGACGTGGCCAGTTTGTGGATGTAAAACATGAGTTTTAACCAGTGGCCTTGCTGACAAAAAACCAATCACAAGCTATATTTTTTAACTCTGTTTAAACCATGCTCGGGCATACTACATACATGTATGAATCACCATCACCTGTTGATCAAGATCACAGTTTACTGAATGCGATGACAGTGATTTTTAGTGAATGACAATAGGTTGGGCCCAACAAACACCAGCAGTTCAAAAAAAACCCCCACCAATTGCCACACTCGTATGAGAGCAACAAGTTATTGCTAGAATACATCCATATACATCATAGTGACGGGCAAGAGCCAATGCCTCTGCCTTAAAAAGGAGCTTCTCTAATTTCTCAATTCACATAATGTGAGGATATTATGTATGATGCATAGTCAATCAATCCATGTGTTGTAGAAAATGATGCCTGACATCCTCCTCACCACTCACTATTTCCTACCTGGCCCAAGTTCCCATCTGAGAAACCACTGTAAATTAAGCTTCCCACAACCTGTCGGGAAGGAGACCAAGTAGGTGGCAACCTTTCCCACTTGTCCTTGGCAATCACTGCATGCCAATCACAAATGATCAATACTATGTTATACCTTCCCAAAAAATGATGAAGAATGCACATTAGACAATGAACACAAAATACAGAGTTCATGTTCTAAATAAAATGCTGAGTAAATGTGAACACAAAATATATACTTCAGTAAGCATGAAAGATTGGATATCAATATATATTAGACAATGAACACAAAATACAGAGCTAAAGATGTTGAGTAGCTATAAATGTGAGGATTACCTTATGTAAAGCTTTTGTCATACCCAATTGATGAACATAGGGGAACCACTTACTGGCTTGGTTGCTTATGTACAGTTAACCTGGTGATTTGCTAGTGATATATACACTTGTGGCCCCTGCTAATTGGCATAAAACTAAAGCAGCTTTCAAGCAATCTATTTCTGTACACATGGCATGCATAAATGAGATCTGAGCCATAATCACTTTGTATCTTTATATGTCGCATGCCTGCAATAAACAAATGGTTCACATGCTTAGGTGTGCATGATAGATTTTACTCTTATATGATCCTAGCTGTCAATTGGAGGACTTCTTCCTATTATATGAGGAACTTTGGTTGGATATTTTCTCTAATAATTTTTTTGAAAGATATTTTGTCTAATATATATATATATATATATATATATATATATATATATATATATATTGAAAGATATTTTCTCTAATAATTATTTGTATATCTCAAAAATCCTTCAATTGTTGGCTAAGATCACCTGATTGCTTTTCCCGGTTATGGCTCATCCATGACACGGTCAAGCAGATGAACTCTGTATCTCATACATGTATGTGGCGTATATAGATATAGAGGGCTGGTAACTATCTTAGATATAGTTTAAAACTAGATCCTTTCCTATTATTTTATGATACATTTTTATTTATAAGTCCTAATAAATGAAACATTGGGCAGCCTTTTTCTCAGAGCTTCATACATTTTATTCTATGGTTGTATGTACCACTTGCTTGTTAGTTTAGCTTACTAGCTTACCTAGGTTTTCAAGCACGTCCATAAGTGTTCAAAGCCAACAACATGCTAACCTAGCATGCAGCCATCTTTCCCACCGTCATGTCGTATGTATGGGAAATTTGAGCCATTCAAGTGGTGGGCCCATCCATGAAGATCTTCTGGCACCTAATAGTATTCTCGTTAACTCATCAGGTGGGCCACACCATGGACTTTAACATATAACTGTGGCCCACTCATCCATTCTTGTTTGAGGCTGGAAACAGGGGGTGATCTGGCTTGTGATTCGAGGAATAAATTTAGTCAGATGTTCATTTTCCTTGTATAGTAGCTGGTTGTTGTGCCAATTAACTAACGGAATAATTTATTTGCAAATGGTCAAGAGTTAAAAGGAAAAAAGGAATGGAATATGAGAGCCCATTAACTTATATTAATATATTAAAGAGATTGAAACATGCTAAAGAGCCCACAGCCCCCGCTGTCGCTATTAACGAAAGCAAAAATTCCAACTATGTCCTAAACAGGAATTCTTATCAATGATAAAAAAATGAATCAATCTAAAATCTTACTTGTGGAAAGAGCAAAATGAGAATTTTTCTGATCTTTTTCCCGTTTTTCACCGAGCAGTGCAACTGCAGTTTGACAAGCTTAAGTGTAAGTGAAACCATACCAAAACAAACATAAGAATCATGGGACTCCATCAGTTCAAGGTCATTATGAACTGATGCATTTTCAACACTCCAGTACATAAAGTGGGGGGCAAAGTTCAAACCTACTTACCAACCAAATAATAGTAACAATAATGATGATAGTAATTTCTACTGAGTTAACTCCATATTCTGATTTACAAAATCAAAAACTGAGAACACAAGTAGTGTAACATAACCAATAACCAAAATAACATGGAAGAAAACCAGTTGACAAATGCCATCACTTTTGTGCAATAAAAACTTCATCAAGCTAGGCTCTTAACATGTCAGGTTCAGGCCGGGTACTGGTGTCCCCGTATTCTGTTTTCCAGCTTATTTTAGGCAATGGTCCCACAACTGAAGAAATAAAAATTTCAGGTGGACCACATCATAGGAAACAATGATTATTGGCCATTAAAATAAGCTGGAGAAATAGATGAATGACATAGATATACAATTAATACATATAGGTGGGTCCTATGGTTAGGGTCTCACCACATCGGTGGTGCCCGGGTCACATACAACTCGCTCTCCATAGCGTGGCCCACTTCAACTGCATCTGCGGACCACATTAATACCCTCTCTGTAAACAAGCTGAAACCACATCCTCTAATAAACCAATCATGACCCCACATCCATCTGCATAATTAAGAAAAGGAGAAATACTCTGATACTCTTGCAGAGTGTGAGAGATGATACGCAGGCACTTAGAAATTGCATACATGGGATACCAGTAATTCAAATTTAACTGTCCAAAATATGTCTTCCCAATTTGGATGTATCATGAACTAAAATTTATGATTTTTATTTTATTTTTTTAATTATCCAATATCAGATTGGTGGACATTTATTGGACGGTTAAAATGAAAAATATCCAATGGTCGAGTGAGTGCATGCATCTGAGGTTAGAGTCGTTCCATCAATCTAATTTTCGAAATTTAGTTAATGTATGCCACGTGTACAATTTCTGCGTGCATGTGTATCATGAAGTATCCCACACTGTCTGAGTATCATGTAACTGTAAGAGCCTGCTAACAAACAATACCATGTTTGGCAAGCCACTTTGCTATTCACCCAGATTAGGAAAATAGAAGAGAACAAAATCCAGATCATCATAGCTGCAAACAACATTTGAATGTGAAATACTATGCCAACTCTAACATATAAATTGAAAACTGTTAGAACAGAGACATTTCATCAAACACATGTTGTGCACACCTTAAACATTCACAACAATAAACCATAAAAGTGATTTTTTAGGAAAGCCCTAATCCTTTTCTTATTACAGAGTTTAGGAAATCCCTAATTCCAATATTGTATCCTCTGATAATCTGTGGATTTACAGATCTAAAAATAAAAAACCTAAATATCTATTTGAGAGAAATGAGTACCTGGCCGGGGAAGAGATGAAGGGCAGGGCTGGCTGTCACACCAGATCTGGAGATGATGCAAGAGAGAGAGAGAGAGAGAGAGAGAGAGAGAGAGAGAGAGAGAGAGAGAGAGAGAGAGAGAGAGAGAGGAAGATGGCGAGAGAGGCACGGGGGTCGGGAGCGAAATGACTATAGGGTTTTTTTTTCCGCATATGGAGAGAGAGGCACGGGGTCCGGGAACGAAATGACTGTGGTTTTTTTAAAAAATATATATATACGGTAAGACATCCGTGGGCCCTGTTTTACACAGCGCCAATGTAAGAGGCACCTAAAGTGCCGCTGTTACTCTATTTTGTTGTAGTGCCGGTACTCATGAGCAAATACATGTGTTTCTCTTTTTAAAAATTAAAAATTTCTCAACTTACACCTGACGCCTATGATGTTGACCAATAATAATGTATGGCACTGGAATTGCCTATCCCTTCAACACAGTCGATCCACGCTCCAATACTTATATGGGAGAGTGATACAACATGACATGCTGGCAGAATCTGGCATATACATGAGCTGTCTTGCACACCCACATGTTTGCATAGTAAAAGATATTTTTTCTACATTTCATTTTATCCATCACACCCCCAATACTAAATGTCAAGCCATTCAACTCTTTCGCTATTTTTAATGGTTCAAAGCAGTTAACCGACCATAAGTATTGGACGAATTATTTTATTTTAGTTTAGTTTTTTAGTTTGCCTTTGGAATTTTCCTTTTGTTTTCCCTACTCAAAAGTATCACAATGCTTGAAATGCGTCTCAGGGAACTTAGCCTACGACAATCAATTGTAGATGATCATTCCATTTCTAAATCATTTATTTTATTTTATTTTTTGGTTTGCGTTCTGAGCTTTCCTCTTGTCTTTCCCCTCAAGAAGTATCACAGTGCTTGAAATGGGTTGCTTGGGAACTTAACCTACATCTGGTTGTAGATGATCAATCCATTTCTAAACCATTTTTTATTTCATTTTATTTTTGATTTACAATCCGAAATTTCCTTTTTGTCTCCCCCTGGAAAGTGTCACAATGCTTGAAATGGGTCTTAAGAGAAGTTAACCTACATCCGGTTGTAGATGATCAGTTCATGTCTAAACCATTGATTTAAATGTTTAGGACCATCAGATCAATGTGATCTTTTGTTTATGTCTCATTTACTATTGGACCAGCAGAATTGACGTTCTGGATCTCCATCACCTAAACTAATTGTATGGAAAATAATGTGGAGGCACAATAACTCCTGTGCCCTTGTATGTATTGAAGTAAAAGATTTAAAAGAAATACCAAATAAAATACAAGAGTAGCCCATATGCTCTAAAGTACTTAACGTTTTAACATGCTCTAATACCCTTTACACGTGAAACCCACATATTCTGACCCTACGCGGAAGCCCTTCGCCGGAACTTCCTGCCACCGGATGCTAGGTGGGCCCACATTGATGTTTGTTCGAAATCCATCCTGTTCATCCATTTTTCCAGATAAATTTAAGACATTCTGAAAAATGAGGCAGATCTAAAAACCTAAGTGGTCCACACCACAGGAAAAAGTGTACAGGGAAATGCCTACGGTTGAAACCTCCCTGGGTATATGATGATGTTTATATGCAATCCATACTGTTGATAAGCTCATTCCTATGAGATGAATTGAAAACACGAAAGTATATATTATCTTAATCTGAAAGAAGTCGCCACAGGAATGCTTCAACGGTGGAAGTTCAATCCTCACTTTTCTGTTCGTGAGGCCCACTTGAGTTTTGGATATGCCTCATTTTTGGGCCATGACCCAAAGATCTAGCCAAACGGATGGATAGGGTGGATTTCTTACAAGCATCGCGGTAGGCCCACCTAGCATCCTTCACATGAGGTTCCTCTGAAAGGTTTCCGAGGCAATCCATTCCGACTCCAACCGTACGCGTGAAACTCGTGTATTCTGACGCCAATCATACGTCCGCATTTCCACACCATGGACGGTGGCCGTATAAGAAACCGCACCACACGTTTTGGATGGTCTTAACCGTCCCTCCAAATCAGGGGTGGCTCAACATTTTCGGAGGGCTTAGGCAAGTCATAAAAATGGGCCTTTTTAATTTAAAAATAAAAAAAAATTAATAAATTTAAAATTAAACCATAAATTTGATTCTTGCATTTTTAGATGCAAAATTACTAATTAAACTTTTGTATTCAAGTTTACCTAATAAATCAATTTTGATAGATAAAATTGCTAAACCATTTAATCTATCTTGAGATATAATTGTTCATAAATAATTTTTTATAATCTTTAGTTTTGAAAAACTTCTTTCTACGAATGCAACTTTAACAGGTATGGTAAGTAGTATTCTATATGCAATAAAATAATTTGGAAAACAATCTAGTTTTTTTATTAGAATAAGTATTTTAATTGGAGTATTAATTTCTGTTTTTGCAACTTCTTTTAAAACTTTTAATTTTGAAAATAAATCCAAACCATTAGAAAAATAAAGTTAAAATTTAATTTAGAAAAATGACGTTAGAATTTAATTTTTTGAGAACTTAATTAGCAATAAAGTAGATAGTCGTGGTCGTAGGTTTTAGGAGAAGAATTTATTGGGAATGATGCTATTATTTTGAAAAGAGACGATAGAGTTAGACTGTTATTATTAATACTGCTAGTTTCTAGGATTTGTTTTTAATTTATTTTCAATTTCAAATTTGTAAATTAATTTTTAGATATTCCTATTTTGTAGGCCTTTCAATAAGTTTTATTTTAAAAATTTTAAGCTTTTTTTCTTCTTTTTAATTTAAATATTTTGCTATAATATAGGACCTTCATAATTAAGAAATTTTAATTTGCTATAATATAAGGCCTTCATAATTAGGGGGCCTTAGGCGATTGCCTCACCTGCCTACCCCTTCGAGCCGCCCCTGCTCTACATGGCCTGCAAACAGATAGTCCGAAGAGCTATAGGATAAATATAAATAAATAAATAAAATTGGTGTACCTTATTTCTAACTATTGCGCAAGAAGTTAATAGAGGATGAACATGGCATTGCACCAGCAATAATAGTGGATAAAAATATCTACAAGATATTTGAAGCATTTTTTTGTGGAACTATAGTTAGCGTCAATTTAATTTTACATGTCATGAATATTTCATAGAGAAATGTGATCGAGTTATTCAAAAGTTTAATGAGCGAAAATAGAAACACGGTCGAACAATTCAAAATACAAAAAGCGAGTGAAATATGTAGAAATTAGCTTACATAAGAGGAACAACCACAAAAAACAAACCAAATAAAATAAGAATATAGATAAAAGTATTTTACTACTGTAACCGTTGCAGTAATGTAAGAAGTAATGGTAAGAACAAGCTACAATCGAACTCTATAAATAGTAGAGAAATTCAATACAACAAACTACCCCCGTCTTATGTCAATTAAACTAAATGAATTTATCAATTTACTTTATCTCAGTGTATCATAAGAGTAGCGATAATCAAATAGTATTAATTCTTAGGTATAATCTTTTTGTTGTAATGTAAATCTACGCTCATACATTGGATTTGTCCTATATTTAATGTCACGTAATTCTCTCAAGACACATTCTTATAGGCTATCAGGAGGAGCAGGGATCGTTCGAGGAGAAAAAGGGAAATTTCTATTCGCCTTTGGGACAGGATATGGGTCCGGCTCTAATAACAAAGCAAAGCTGAGGGCTGTGTACGATGGTCTCCTGCTGTTGCTGAACAGAGGGTTTTTCATCATCGAGATTTAATCGAATTCGAAATTCGTTGTTGACATCCTTTCGGGGAGGTTGTCTCTCTCTTGGCAGTGGAGGCCCTAGGTTTCCAGGGTTAGCAAGCTCATGCTCAGAGGAAAGGTGACGGTCAGGCTCATTCATAGAGAGGGTAACGGCATGGCCGATGGGATGGCCCGCATGGGAAGTGACCTTTAATCGTCTTTCTTCTTCAACCGTGAGCACGACCAGTTCAAGTTCGAGCTTGGTGTTCTTAGACAAAGTAAGCCTAGGATCCATTCAAGTCTTCCCGGTAGGTCCCTAGGGAGGGTTTTGTATAGGGGTGGTCAGTTTTGGCTATCGTTATGATAGGCGCCCCTCAGATTATTGTTGTTGAGGGGTTCCCGAATGTTTCCTGATGGTTGTACAACATATTTGTCATTAATGGAAATTTTTTGTTAAAAAAAAGAAAAGATTGACCTCGAGTTTTTCCTTCTATGTAATTGCACGAGTATTCTAAAAATCCTTTCTATTGAAAGGTACAAAGCAATCCATTTTCGAAGAAAGAACCTCATCCATTCATTATTGTTCGATTATTATAAATTTTTGTAAATGACTTAAGCAATTCAAAATATGGTCATATATATTTATGTTGGATTATTTTAAAACTTGGAGTCAAAGTTAATTAGTTTGGATCAAGCTGTTTTATCGACACATGGAAATTACACGTGAAAGAAGACAAATCCATTGCCACCAAAATTGAGTAGAGTTTAATTGTCCCGACATTGGGGTTGATCTATACACAGTATGTGTATTGTCATTGTTTTGCTATTCCTGCATGCACCCTTCTCTGGACATCAAGCCTATGTACCAATGGGCGAGGATTAGGTATAACCTCCGCCCGTCTGGAGCTCAGGACGGGCTGGACGTGTAACCCCTTGATTAGTGAGGAGTGGTTACGTCATAAGGCAGAGGACACGTCAACAGACGGAGCCGTTAGCTCGTGTTTATACTCGGTCACTGAGAACCCCAGGTCCCCAACCGTCTCCTTTTTTTTTAAAGTTTTCTACCTTTTTTCGTGCGCAGAGTAGCGAGACTCGTTACTAAAGTAACGTCGCAGAGTTTTGTGGGCCCCACAATGATGCATGTATTGTATCTACACCGTCCATATATTTGGAGAAATCATTTTAGTGCATGATACAAATAATAAGTCAAATCAAAGGTTAGAGTGGACCCCACCACAAAAAACAGTGGGGAGAGTGATGCCTACCATTGAAACCTTTCGAAGGTCCACCGTGATGTTTATTTGAGATCCAACCTGTTCATGTATTAAATCAGACATGAAAGAAAGGAAACAACAAATAAAGGAAAAAACAAATAACATCTTGATCAAAAACTTTTGTTGCCCTTATAACTTTTTAATGATAAGTGTCTCTCCACTGTTTTTGTATGGTGGGGTCCACTCGAGATTTGGATCTAACTCATTGTTTGGACCATGATCAAATATGATCTCTCTAAATGGATGGACGGTGTGGATACAAAACATATATCATGGTGGGGCCATAGGACTGGGTTACGTCACTTCATAGCAAGTATGGTTGTTCAATCCGCGCACCAGATAGATAGCGTGCTTTCCAAGAAACCAAATACAGTTACGAAATCGGATTGCGTTATTGTATTGAGTAGACTCTGTTGGTCCACTATGAATTCATTTGTTTTATCCACGCTGTCCATCTAATTTTTCAAATCATTTTAAGGGTTCAATCCAAATTTAAAGTATATCTAAAGCTTAAATAGACCATACTACAGGAAACAATGGAATTATTTATTTCCACCGTTGAAACCTTTCTAAGGCCCAATGATGTTTATTTGTAATCCAAACCGTTCATAAGATCAAAATGACATGCATGAAGGGAAAACACAAATATCAACTTGATCTAAAACTTATGTTGCCCCTTAAGAATTTTTCAACAGTAGACGTCAATTCACACTGTTTCCAGTGGTGTGGTCCACTTGAGATTTGGATATGCTTGATATTTGGGTTAAAGCCCTAAATTTAGGTTCTAAAACGGATGGACGGAGTTTATACCATGCATGAACGGAGGTGGACCCCATAGAGTTTATTCAGTACGGTTAGTGTACGTTACTCAGTAAGCAATCTGCTTCTAGCAATTACCCGGATGGGATTCGCGAATTAGTTACCAAAGTGACTTCACCAACTTCTGTGGGCCCACCATGATGTATGTTTTGCATCCACACTGTCCATGCATTTTGAGAGATCATTTGAAGGCATGATAGAAAGAATGAGGCAGATCCAAGGCTGTAGTGGACCCCACCACAGAAAACGGTGGAGAGAATGACACCCACAGTTGAAACCTTCAGAAGGTCCACCATGATGTTTAATTCAGATCCAACCTGTTCATGTGCTAAGGTAGACATGAAAGAAGGAAAACATAAATATCTGCTTGATCGAAAACTTTCATGGCCCTTAGAACTTTTTAATGGTGGGCGTCAATTTTTCCACTGTTTTCTGTGGCGGGGTCCACTAGAGCTTTGTATCTGACTCATTCTTTGTATTATGCCCTAATATTATCTCTCCAAATGGATGGACGGTGTGGATACACAACATACATCATGGTAGGGCCCACATAAGTTGATGACATCAACTCAGTTGAAGACGGAAAAAAGAAACGTTTGGATTTTTTGGAAAACTCCGTTCCGTTTGATGACGTGTCACTGCCATCTGACGTAACCACTCTCCGCTAATCAATGGGCTACACGTCCAGCCCGTCTTGAGCTCTGGACGGGCGGGGGTAGTACTGAATCCGTGCCCTGTACCGGTTGAGTCCATCCGAAAGCGGATTGGCTGGTGTACCATACACCAGCTATATAGCTGCTGTAGGTACGTGTCGTGCGAATATGAACATTGACGCTCCTCGAGGCCCGAGTTGTACAAACGGTTCAAAGGAAATCAAAGTTACATGGCCCACAGTGATGTATTTATTATATCTACACCGTTCATCTATTTTTAGAGATCATTTTAGAGCATTATGCAAAAAATGAATCGTATCCAAAGATGATACGGAGGACACCATAAATAGCAGCGGAGATAATGATTTTCACCGTTAAACAATTTGTTGGGCCCACCATAATGTTTATTTTTCATCCAATCTGTTCATAAGGTCACAAAGACCTGAATGAAGAGGAAAAACAAATTTGATGTTGATCCAAAACTTCTGTGACCCAAAAAGGGTTTAAATGGTAGACGTTCAATTCCCCACTGTTTTTTGCAGTGTGGTCAACTTGATAGTTATATCTATTTCATTTTGCGTCTCAAGCCTTAATACGAGCTTGCCAAATGGATGGACAGCTTAGATATAACACATACCTCATGATCAGACCCATAGAACTTGCTGACGTCAATACACTAGCTATATAGCTGGTGTGGGGTACACCAGCCAATCCGCTTCCAGTCCATCCATGCATATCATCCGGTTAGATCGGTCCTCTCGCAGGAACGCCAAATATACCAAAACAGTGGAGGGGACGTCCATCAATATTGAACATAATCGCTTGCCTGATTGTTGACGAGGCACATCAGTGAGTGAAAGATACCCCGTTTCAACACTGAGGTTTGGCTAACAGTGAAGTGTGTACTGACAGTGCCGGGTACTAACAAGCTAACCAAAAAAATAAAACTCCAAAATCAAAGCTGCACGCCTAACTTGAAAGAAAGATATATAAGTTATCTTAATACCACAAGTACTACCACCACCCTCTATAAGTAGTAGTATCAAGAACCACATTCCGCACAACCTAAGAATCCCTTCCTTTCTTTCTTCAGTGTATCTCTCTCTCTTCTCTTCTTTCTTTCTTTTCACCCAAATAACTTGTTCTCACCAATGGCTGGATGGGTGTTAGTACTCACATTCTCCTTCTTTGCATGCATCACACTCAAAATATTTTTCGGATTTTTAGAAGAGATGAGGAAGAGAAAGAGTCTTCCACCAGGCCCTATGCCGCTTCCTGTAGTAGGCAACTTGCACCAAATCGGCCTTGGGGAGATAGAGCCCCAGCTAAAGAAGCTCCATGACAAGTACGGCTCCATGATAACCGTCTACCAAGGCCCTGAGCGTCATGTCTTCATTGCCGGACATGACGTTGCTCACCAGACACTCGTCAAAAACGGCCTTGCTTTCGGCCACCGTCTCCCAGCCGCCCCGGAGAACTTCCGCCTCTTTGGGGGAGATGCATCAGAGCCTTTCATTGGCTTCACTGATTGTGGCCCTCTCTGGAGGCTCTTCCGCCGCAATCTTGCATCCGAGATTCTCAGCCCCACCAGTCTTAGCTCCTTCACAAATGACCGCGACGAAATCCTCAAGAAACTGATTCATAAGCTCAAGAACGAAGCTGATAAGGCTGAAGATGTCGTCCAGCCTCTCGAGACATTTCGACATGTATTGTTTTCCCTTGCCTTGTTCATGTGCTTCGGAGAGAAGCTGGATGACGAAGCTGTAGCTGAACAATTGGAAGCAATACGGCAAAGTCATCAGAATTTGAGTAGGTTCATTGTCTTCCATATATTCCCAAAATTTGGCAAGTATCTCTTCCCCCAACGGTGGAAGGAAATGCTAGCAATCCGTAGAAGGCTGGTCACCAACCTCCTCCCCATTGTACAAACCAGAGCCCATAAAATGGAGGAAAACAAGAAAGATGGCATCTTTTCTTATGCAGATTCACTACTTTCATTGGACCTTCCAGGAGGTGGGAAACTCAAGGAGTCTGAAGTCACCACACTCTGCTATGAATTTCTCACTGCCGGTGTTTCTACGGTAGTGTCGTCATTGCAATGGGCAATGGCTAACTTGGTGAAATACCCAGATGTGCAAGCCAAGTTGTATGAGGAGATCGAGAGAGTCGCTCAGAAAAATGGAGGGGTTATCAATGAAGAGGACCTCAAGAATATGCCTTATCTCAAGGCAGTTATCTTGGAGACTCTTCGTAGGCATCCACCCATACATACATTGCTTCCACATAGGGTTTCGGAGGATATAAGCTTGGTAGGATATACCATACCCAAAAATACTTATGTGAATTTCATGCTGGTAAGTATGGGTTTGGATGGAAAGGTCTGGCAAGATCCATTGGAGTTCAAGCCGGAGAGGTTCATGGGAGGTAGGGAAAGTGTCGATCTTACTGGAACGAGGGAGATCAAGATGATCCCATTTGGTGCGGGAAGGAGAGTCTGCCCAGGGATGGGACTTGGAATGTTTCATCTGGAATACATGGTGGCCCACCTGATCAAGGAGTTTGAATGGAAGGCCGTGGCAGGAGATGAATTGGACATAGCTGAGAGTATGGAGATGGACATAGACTACGTAATGAAGAAACCCTTGCAAGCTTGCATAGTTCCAAGAAAATGACGGTGAAGTAAGCTACAAGTATCTGTTGTGTTGTCGGCAGCATCGTTTTCCATTCACTCCTTTCTTTTTCATGACTTGCTGAAAAATGGGGCCTCTATTTCCATTATTTTTATTTATTTTAAGAGGGTGTAATGGTTTTCATTTGTTTAAAAATAACAATTCAGTGAGGTTAGTCTGTGCTCTAGGCCCAGGCAAATTCTGACCCGTCTCTTTTTTAATATACTGCGTGCTACACAACACAACTTTTGATATGCGGAACTTCCTTGGCCCCACCATGATTTATTTGTTATATCCATACTATCAATTAATTTTTTTTAAGATCATTTCAAAGCACGACCCCAAAAATGAGGCATATCTAAAGCTAAGATTGTGTTGGCTATTTTAGCCAGAGTTTATCTTGGCTTTTCAAAGCCTTGGGTTTGAGCTCACTGGACTCGTAGAGGAGAAGAAGAAACTTTGTATTTCTTACTGTATGTTGCTTACAAGCTTGCTGACTTTGTTAATTTTTTTTAATAAACGGACTACACGACCTCCCTTATATAGACTTTTCCCACTAATGTGAAAAGACACAAATGCCCATAACAATTGCACTATAGGGGTATAGAATTAACTGCTATTACAAATATTAAAAATTCTTCCTCTGAAATTTCAACAGTTGCATGGAGAAGAGCACCGAGCACCGTTGCTGGAAGCTTCCTCCGACGCCTGGAGAATCTGAACAGCCGCATGGGGAAAACGTCCTGGACGCTGGAAGCTTCCTCCATTTAAGGTCCATGAGAATCCAACGAGTTTGGTTTGGACTTCCAACACTCCCCTTCAAACCAAAATCGGCTTCATTCCAAGCATCGTTCTCAGTCGTTTGAATGCATCTGTCGGTAATGCCTTTGTGAAAATATCCGCTACCTGTTCCGAAGTATGACAATACTCTAATTTTATCGTTTTCTGCTTCACATGATCTCTCAGAAAATGATAACGGGTATCAATGTGTTTGCTTCTTCCATGCTGCACTGGATTTTTGGCTAGTTCGATTGCCGACTTGTTATCCACATATATGACTGTGGATCCTTCCTGTGGATGCTTCAGTTCCTTTAGCAGGTTTCTCAACCAAATTCCTTCACAAACAGTGGACGATGCTGCCACGTACTCTGCTTCACATGTGGACAGGGCGACCACACTTTGCTTCTTTGAATTCCATGTGAAAGCAGTCGTTCCGAGATAGAATACATAGCCAGTGGTGCTTTTTCTTTCATCTTGGTCACCTCCCCAATCACTGTCTGAGTATCCATATAGCATTGCTTCATCATTGTATGGATAGAAAAGACCGAATTCCATTGTTCCTTTGATGTACCGAAGGATTCTTTTTGCGGCTAACCAATGTGATTCTTTTGGTGCTTCCATGTACCTACTTAGAAGCCCAACACTGTAGACGATATCCGGCCTTGTGATTGTGAGGTACCTTAGGCTTCCAATCAGACTTTTGAACATGGTCGAGTCAACACTTCTTCCTTCTCCGTCCTTTGTCAGTTTTAAGCCCGTTGCTACAGGCGTGTTTACGGCATTGCAATTGGCCATCTTGAACTTTTCAAGCAATTCTTTGGCATACTTCTTCTGAGATATATAGATGCCACCATGTTGTTGCTTCACTTCAATGCCCAGAAAGAAAGACATGAGACCTCCGTCGGTCATCTCGAACTCATTAAACATAGCCTTCTTGAATTCATCAAACATTGATCGGCTGTTTCCTGTAAACAGCAAATCATCAACATATAGGCATGCTATAAGTATATCGCCATGAGCATTCTTCTTGATGTAAACTGCATGCTCATATGGACATTGAGCGAAGTCGTTCTCTTGAAGATACTTGTCGATGCGTGCATTCCAAGCACGTGGAGCTTGCTTCAACCCATAGAGGGCTTTCTTTAGTCGATACACCTTGTGTTTCTCCCCTTGCATAACAAAGCCTTCAGGTTGGTCAACATAGACCTCTTCTTCCAGAATTCCATTCAGAAATGCAGATTTCACATCCAGTTGATAGATCATCCAACTGTGATGGGCTGCAAGGGAGATAATCATCCTCACAGTGTCAAGGCGAGCAACAGGAGCGAAAACTTCTTCATAGTCCACCCCGTACTTTTGTTTATAGCCCTTTGCTACGAGCCTTGCCTTGTAGCGATCGATCTCGCCATCAGCGTTTCGCTTGATCTTGAACACCCATTTGACACCAATAGTTTTCTGGCCACTAGGAAGCGCAGTTAGCTCCCATGTGTCATTTTTCTCAATGGCATGAATTTCTTCTTTCATAGCAATTCTCCAACATTCTTCTTTTATGGCCTCTTGAAATGTTAGAGGCTCATGATCTGCATACAGGCAGAAAAGATTGACCTCTTCAGTTTGCTCATAAATGTCGCTTAAGCTTTTCATTTTTATAGGTGCCATGGGTGAGGATGAGCTGGCTAAATTTTGACTTGGAGTGCTTTCAGGAGTGATGGACTGTACTCCTGGACTTCTGCGAACTGATGATGCGGCTGAAGAAGGTGTTGCGGGCGTTTGCTCTTGACGGTCATGCCTTTCTTCATGTTCTTCTGTTTCGACTAGAATATCTTTGGTCGATTCTTCATTGTTCCATTTCCAAGCTTCTTCCTCACTAAAGACCACATCTCTACTCACCACTACTTTATTGGTTAGTGGATTGTAGAGTTTGTAGGCTTTAGATGCTTCACTATAGCCGATGAAGATGCATTTTTCGCCACGATCATCAAGCTTCCTTCTTCTTGCTTCTGGAACTTGAGCGTAGGCGACACACCCAAAGATCCTTAGGTGCGCCACGCTCGGTTTGTAGCCACTCCATGCCTCTTGTGGTGTCATGTTTCTGACGCTCTTGGTTGGACACCGATTGAGCAAGTAGGCAGTACATGCAACTGCCTCTGCCCAGAAGCTCTTTGGCAGGCCTTTTTCCTTCAGCATGGTCCTCGTCATGTCGAGGATGGTGCGGTTCTTCCGTTCCGCAATTCCATTCTGTTGTGGCGTGTAAGCTGCAGTATGTTGTTGCTTAATGCCATGTTCCCTGCAAAAATCTCGAAATGCATTTGAGGTGTACTCTCCACCTCTGTCAGATCTGAGTACTTTAATTTTGTGACCACTTTCAACTTCAACACGAGCTTTGAACATTTTAAAGATAGTGAAAGCGGAAGATTTTTCTTTGATGCAATACACCCAAAGTCTTCTGCTGAAATCATCAATGAAGGTAATAAAATATTTATTACCTCCAAGAGAGGGTGTTTCAAGTGGTCCGCAAATATCAGTGTGAACCAGCTGAAGTGGTTCCTGTGCTCTTCTGGACACTCCACTTGGGAAGGAGTTCCTTTGTTGCTTGCCAAGTGTGCACGCCTCACACACATGTTTTGGAGCTTCAATAGCCGGCAAGCCATGCACCATGCTTGATGAGGATAAGAGTTTAAGACCACTGAAATGGAGATGCCCAAAACGAAGATGCCATCTCCATGAATCATTCTTCACGAGTCCATAAAAACACTTCTCGGCCTTTGTGTTGATATGGAGCGGAAACATGCGATTCTTTGCCATTTGGACTTGAGCCACAAGTCTCTTGTGAGCATCTCTTATGGAGAGAGAATGATTTTCCATGTGTATGACATACCCCTTCTCAAGGAGTTGGCCGATACTGAGGATATTATTTTTCATATTTGGTACGTAATACACATTAGAGATATAATTTGGCTCACCATTCTTCTGATAGATTTTAATTTTTCCTTTGCCAATCACGGGTACCTTTGATGAGTCGCCAAAACTCACGTCGCCACGAACTCCTTCTGTGAGTTCCACGAACAGTTCTTTGTTACCACTCATGTGGTTACTTGCACCCGTGTCAAGATACCACACATCTGGCTGTTCACATGCCTTTTCTTGTGCGAGGAGGAGTGTAGAGACTTCTTGTTCTTGGTGTGATGCTTCAGCATAGTTGGATCGTTCATTTTGATCCACTTTACTCCAACACTCAGAGGCATAATGGCCGAATTTCTTGCAATTGTGGCATTGAACATTCTTTGTGTTTCCACGACCACGTGTGAGTCGGCCTCTACCATTTCCTCTTCCACGGAAACTGGTAAACTTTTGTTGATTTTGTTGATGGCTTGGATGATATCCACGCCCTCTGCCTCTTGCACGATTGCTAGTGCCACGACCGCCTTCTCGTTGTGTATGGCCATTCTTTTGTTCATTTAGAGTCAACTTAGACTCTAAAGCATGTTCAAGTGTTGAACCAAAGATTCTTTTGCATTCGTTGCTCATGCACTTGCAACGATCCCATCAATTCTTCAATGGACGCTTTTTCAAGGTCCTTTGATTCTTCGATCGCCACAACCACATGCTCAAACTTGGTTGTGAGAGATCGCATGCCTTTTTCAATGACACGTATGTCTTCAACTTTTTCACCATTTCTTTTAAATTGTTAATAATAACAATTAGACGTGAGAAGTAGTCAGAGATACTCTCACCTTCCTTCATGTCTTTGCCGCTTCAAACTCGGCTCTTAGTGTTTGAAGGCGAACCCGCTTCACTCGATCAACACCCTTGAAGATGGTGCCAAGAGTATCCCAAGCTTGCTTGCTTGATGTCGCTTCGGCAATCTTTTCAAAGGTTGATTCATCCAACCCTTGATAGAGGAGGAACAACGCCTTGTTATCTTTCTTCCTTTGATTTTTTAGAGCCGTCTTTTCTTCGTTGGTGAAGGCGGCTTCTTCCTCCATAGTGGGTTCTACATACCCATCAGTGACGATCTCCCATAATTCTTGCGACCCGAACAACGCTTTCATTTGGATGCACCACCTTTCATAGTTGTCCTTAGACAACGTAGGAACCTGTGGCTGGATTGAGCTGGCCATCTTTTTCTATTTTTTAAGGAAGGAATAACAGGTTTTTTTTTTTTTTTTAATGAAGGGGAAAAAGGATGGAATAGAAGATCTAGTGGTTTTTTTTTTTTTTTTTTTTTTTTTTAAATTTTTAGCTGAAAAAAAAATAAAATTCTACAATCTGATTTTTTTTAAAAAAAGAATTTTTAGAAACAGATTTGGTTGAAAAACTGCTGAAATATGATTTTTTTTTTTAACAGATTTTTTGGTGAAAAAGCAAAAGCTACAAATCCGATTTTTAAACAGAAACTTTCTTTTGGGAAAAATTGCTGGCAACTTCAAGCAAAAAAAAGAGACTTGTGCTTTGCAAACAGATGTTTTTTTTTTTTATTTGGCTGGAAAAATGAAAACTTCTCCAAACTGTACTAGGCTCTGCGACTTGGCTTTGCAGTCTGATTTTTAAACAGTTTTTTTCTTCAGAAAAAAAATCACTTATAACTAAAAAAAGCATTGGAAACTTCTTCCGGAAAAACAACTAGGCTCTGCAATCTGAATTTTTTGCAATCTGAATTTTTTCTCTGAAACAACTGCTGACAACTCCAACCAGGTAACAAAAACAACTTTTCTTAAACAGATTTTTTTTTTCAGAAAAATCTGTAGTTCGCTGGAAAAACTGCTGGAAAAACTCCCTGTAGGAGAAGAACCTGTGCTCTGATACCAGTTTGTTGGCTATTTTAGCCAGAGTTTATCTTGGCTTTTCAAAGCCTTGGGTTTGAGCTCACTGGACTCGTAGAGGAGAAGAAGAAACTTTGTATTTCTTACTGTATGTTGCTTACAAGCTTGCTGACTTTGTTAATTTTTTTTAATAAACGGACTACACGACCTCCCTTATATAGACTTTTCCCACTAATGTGAAAAGACACAAATGCCCATAACAATTGCACTATAGGGGTATAGAATTAACTGCTATTACAAATATTAAAAATTCTTCCTCTGAAATTTCAACAGTTGCATGGAGAAGAGCACCGAGCACCGTTGCTGGAAGCTTCCTCCGACGCCTGGAGAATCTGAACAGCCGCATGGGGAAAACGTCCTGGACGCTGGAAGCTTCCTCCATTTAAGGTCCATGAGAATCCAACGAGTTTGGTTTGGACTTCCAACAGATTGAAACGTTCCTAAAGAAGAACAAAAAAAAAAAAAAAAAAAAAAAAAAAAAAAAACCTGCACTCTGAAATGGGTAAACCTTCCTTGTTATCTACTCGGAATGCATCTCCTTAGGGCTTGACGAGGTTGTTACGAGATCATATGATTGTAACTTCCTAAAACTGCACTCTGAAATGGGTAAACCTTCCTTGTTATCTCCCAGGGTGCAGCGTAATGATGGTGGACTCGTGGGGACCATTCTGTCTCATAAGGTGGTTTGTGTGACTGGTGCCAGGGCTGTGTTACATCATTTGGCCATGCTATTCTGTTGAGCCTCTCGTAAGACTAGATTGTAGCGAAGAGGCACTCTGCAGGTTAGCCAAAGATAGTCATCGATTGCCATTACAAAGTTTCCTAGAGCATCCATCACATGGTGTTTACTCTAGAGGAGGACTCATTCTTGAGGTCTCTGCCTTATCAATCTGTTGAGATCGATGCCCTCCTAAAGTCTTAAGAGTTGAACTCCAAAACTTGTTGGGCGGTTCCTCTGTAAGCTTTGCAGAAATTTTCTTCCTAGTTTGAAGTATTGTTCTCGTTATTTTGTCAGCAAGTCATCCTAGTGTTTTAAGGGCTGCCAAGACAACATTGGCGTTAGTAGTTTTTGGGATTAATGGATCTTTATCAATCCTTATAACATTCTTTTTCTCTAGGAACCTCAACAGGCCTAACCAGTCCCACACAAAATTCAGGATCCACTAATAGGTGTTGTTCATTCAACTCTACTATCACGAATTCACGAATGGGAATAGGATCTGGGACACTCTATATAATAGGTTTGAATATCGAGGGACAAAATACTCGAAAGTCTCCTTGCTTGCAGAAAAGGTGTACGCCTCACTTTCTCTATATATATACAATGGTATCTGAGAAAATGGACTCTGTTCACATACAAAAGAGCATAAATATAAGAACATCTTCATCATCTTTGATTGTATATGGAGGGAGTAATCCACGCACTGACTCAACGTGCACAACATTCGTTTTCAAATCAAATTCATCTGGTGTTGTATTCGTAATTTGATGCATTTTATCTAAGAGCTCTTATATGTAATACCATCCATCACAATGACATATTTTAAGTCCCCACACATGTACGGAAAACTTCCCTTTTCGTATGCACCATTCCCATCATAATAGCATATGATGGGCCAACGAATCATAATTTTCTAATATGGTTTAACCTACAATAAAAAATGGACGGAGTATTATTATGTTTATAACATAAAGGGTATATGTTAGGTCTAAATTGGCATGTGTTAAGGGTATAAGTTGTCAAATGTAAAGGGTCGGGATTGTCATCCACAAAGAGTCTAGGTTATCAAATGCGAAGAGTCAAGGTTGTCATCCAATAAAGGTCTAGGTTGTCATGTGTGAAGGGTCGTTGTCATCCAATAAGGGTCCAGTCTAGGTTGTTACATGTGAAGGGTCGAGGTTGTCATCCTATATATAAGGGTAAAGGTTGCCAATTTTCTCAGTTGTCAACCTCAACCCTTCACACCTGCCGATCTCGACCCTTATAGACTGATTGTCAACCTTGACCCTTAATAGATAATAACCTTAATTGACCCTTAATGGATGACAACCTCGACCCTTCACATTTGACAATCAAGACTTACCACACGATGACCTTGAACCTTAACACATGCCAAGCTTGACCATTAATACATGACAACCTCTACCTGAAATATGACAACATCGATAATGCCAAGATTTAAGGATTTATTTATCTTCAATAACGACTAAATCTATATTTTACTATGATGGTAAGTACACCGGATGATTGAAGGATAAGGACCACTTTGCTGAAAATTATAATGCACATGATTGTGATGGTGGATGTGGTTGACGTTGCTTTAAAGCAGAGGAGTTTTCAGATGAATCTTGGAGATTGTCGGATACACGTTGGAGAGAAATGCTGGAGAAAAATGTTGGAGAGAGAGTGGTGGTGGGTTCCATGATCGTCAGTTTCCCAAGGAGGAAAAAGGGCCTCTGCAGATAGTGTAAAAGGCAAGTGTTAGCCATATCTAAGGGTGTTTGTACACCGTCTACGGGGCCCACCATCGCCTATATGTGGAACCCACTCCATCTATTATCCTTAAAATTTCATTAAAGGCTATGGTTAGAAGAATAATCAACATTCGCCACTCATATGGCCCACATCACAAGAAAACAGTTCATATTGAATAGACACCATTATAAGTTATCAGGTTTTGTAAGGCCACGCATATATCATATCAGTGTGAGGTTATCATCTTCCCATATAAATAGATGGCTACAAAGAAAATGAACAGATTGAATCTATCTTCAAGTGGGCCCGATAAAAAGTCTCATCTACATCAATGTCTTGGGACTGGATGTTATGTAGCTTCTTCTTTACTCAAAATCCATATCGACATTGGATCCAAAGGAGGGACAATTTCATCCAAAATAATTTTTTAAAGCGTCAAAAGGCTATTGCGGGCACATTTTAAAATATTTTCACAGTAAGGAATTCGACTGTATTATAAGGCTAGTATGGTCAAAATCCCTTAAACTCTTAACATTTATATACTATAAATGCAAACGCAATGCTTATGGAGATAATTGATCACCTACACCTCATTTTCTTTTTCCTTTTTTTTTTCTTTTTCCTTTTTGTGTCTTCATAATTTTCGTTATGACTTTCCCCTCAAAACTATCGAAATGCTTGAGATGGATCGTAGTTGAAATTAATCAACATTCGATTGTAGGTGAGCATGGTGGGAACTTTTAATAAGACTAATGGCTATATTAAATGAGCTCTATGTTTCTTTTACTATCTTTGATTTTTATATAAACGAACCTTAGTAGGAATTTTCATTGAGTTAGCCGGTTCACCCTTTTATTGGAGAAAAACAAATAGAGATGGTTGAGGTTAAGCCGTTTGCGTAAGAGCGTAAAGATGCGGCTGATCCCGTGAACAACTCACATGACACATGTCCCCATCTTACTGAAGAAGAACTTACTACATTGGATTGATTATTACTTTAGTCATTTAATTTCTAGAAACATGATATTTATACATTTTTTGTTTAATTATGGTGGACATGAATTTGTAATTATATGATTTTATCATTGGTCATTTCATTCAAATAAAGCTTCAAACGGGTGGGTTATTTGATGATTTCAAATGATTGGTAATGAATGAAACTTAGATTGATATCATTTATATGTGATTGTTACTTGAGATTATATATATATATATATATATATATATATATATATATATATATATATATATATATATATATATATAATTGGTAATGAATGAAATTTGGGAAAAGGTTATATGCAGTCGAGTTCATGGGAACTTCCCATGAGGTCGAGTTGTGTGGGCCCCACCGTGATGCGTGTCAAACATCTTCCCCATCAGTCAGATGCACCATTGCATGGTAGGCTTGGGGCTTAAAAATCAAGTCAATCCGTGACTTGTGTGGGCCACACCACATATAAAAGTTGAGAGGGTTGCCCTCCATTAAAACATTCATAATCATTTGTTGGGCCCGCCAAGATGTGGTTCACAAATCCAGCCCATCCATTATGTGTTTCCCACTTGGATGAGGGAATAGACCAAGTTTTAGATGCATCCAAATTTCAAGTGGGCCCACCAAGTGCTTTTATATGTTTTAGGCATGTCTTCATAGGATTTTAGATGGTATGGCCCACCTGAATTTCGTATACGGCTGATTTTTGAGATATCCCATAATTTAAAGGGGACCCATCAAATGCACGGTGTTGATGGTCGACACGCATCACGGTGGGGCCCACATAGCTATATATATATATATTTATATATATATATATATATGGAAAAGGTACTATGCGCTCAAACTGATGGGAACGTCCCATGAGGTCGAGCTGTGTGGGCCCCACTGTGATGCGTTTCGAACATCTACCCCATCAGTTAGATGCACCATTCCATCGTGGGCTTAGGTCTCAAAAATCAAGTCAATACGCTACTTGAGTGGGCCACACCATAGAAATTGAGAGGGGCCATGCACCATTAAAACATTCATAATCATTTTTTGGGCCCACCGAGATGTGGTTTGCAAGTCCAGCCCATCCATTATGTGTGTCCCACTTGGATGAGGGTTCAAACCAAGTTTCAGACGCATGCAAATTTCAAGTGGGCCCCACCAAGTGCTTTTATATGTTTTTGGCATGTCTTCACTTGATTTTAGATGGTATGGCCCACCTGAGTTCCGTATACGGCTGATTTTTGGGATATCCCATAATTTAAAGGGGACCCATCAAATGCACGGTGTTGATGGTCGACACACATCACGGTGGGGCCCACACAGCTCGACCTCATTAGAGCTTATCGTGAGCTCGAGCGCATAGTACCTTTTCCCATATATATATATATATATATATATATATATATATATATATATATATATATATATTATTGGTTCGAAAACTCGAGACTGAGATACATGCTCGTAATTTAAATAAAAAGGTATGAATATAGACCCTTTGAGTAGCCACTGAGAAAGCAATCTTAGCCGATTAGTAAAATAAAAAGGTATGGATCTAGGCCCTTTGACCAGATACTGAGAAAACGACTCGTGATAATTTTCACTCACGTTGAATGGCCTTGGTAAAGCAGCCTGCATCAACTACCATCCAGGGTCACGTTCTCACCATTGGGTGGTATGCATGTGAGAGATTGTCACGCCCCAAAATTTGAGTACAGAGTGTGCACTCTTAGACCCGAGTTTTGAGTCGTAACTCGTACACAAAGTATACTAATTTCATTCTATTATACAATTATTCAGAGGCAAAATTAATATTCGTTTCTAGATTCCAGCTAGGTCCATTCACGATTATTCACACAATGATTTACTTATCAACATTTGTCCATTCTCAACATCCATAAACATTCGATTAACATAAATTTGCCCATCAGCCAATACAGCTTACCAATGAATACTTGTTATAGACCTAGAACAATTTGATTAAATAAAATCAATCAAATACTTAAAATCTTACAACTAATCAGATTATCCTAATATATAAAATTCTAATAAAATAATTAAGAATGATCCAAATGCGGCTAGTTCTTCTTCTGATAGGTACGGCTACGTCTCATGTGTATCGTGTACAAGTTCAACCACAACTTCTTATTTCTGCGCCAATTCATCAGCTAATTGCTCATCCCTATGGTTTTACATCAATAAAGGGTAAGCTGGTCAGGTCTAGTGAGAATTCTCGATATGGTTCTTTACATCAAATTATAATAGAATACCAATAATCATACACAATATAATTTTTAAAAAATACAAATACAATTTATCAATGCATCAAGTGCGAATCCGTCCATTTGCTTGAGCTAGAAACACATCAACCTGCATCTACCCCTTGGCAGGCTTCTACCATTTGGTAGGCATAGACAAGGCCCGCATCTACTCATTGAGTAGGCTTCTACTAGTATAATGAGCTTCTGGTAACGATTCTACCAGGATACCATACAGGGAGATCCCCTAGGAATTCAGCAAGTGTTGTGTATGCAATTAATTGATAGATGCAACAAGTAATCATGAATCATATATTGCATAGATTATTTTGATTATCACATTTGAATCAACATAGTCTAATACATTAATCAAATCATATAATTATTAATACAGAAATCAAATATTCATCAAAATTAATTAAGAGTACTTGGCAATTATATCAGGGTGAGCATACAATATATCAAACAATCCATCTATTTTAACTTGATGGATAAGAAACACATCAGGATCACTCACCTTAATGCGGTGGAGATGATTCCGTGAACCAATGGTTTGAGTTGAATTAAGACATCTTAAAATCACATAAATAAGAATTTTATTTAATCGTACGATTACACATAATGATTAAAATGAATAATTCATTATATATCATTTCTTCAGATGATTATGGCCCATCCAATGGTCTGATCGGTCTAGAATTTAAAATTTTAATTTATTTTAATCTTAAGGAACTAATGAATAGTAATGATTTAATCATACATTTCAGATTATGTCATTGCGCAGAGAATTACTCTTTTGGTATTTATTCAATTTCGTTTGATTAATGAAGGAAATTGGTAGATCTATGATCAGTACGGTCCATTAAGGTGTTGAATTAGTCTGATTCTTAAAAATATTACATAATTAGGTCTTATAACACCAATGAACAGTACAAATCATACTAATTATTGTCCATCATGAAAAAATCTCACATTTTACACATTAGCCTTAAATCCATGCGCATATCTTAAAATCTTACAATCTACACATTAGCCTTAAAGCCATGCGCATACCTTTTCACATGGATGAGTTAAACCTACACAACGGATATTTGATTGATCCAATCTATTCAATACGTAGATCATGCATAATTAACTATTGTATAAATAAAATAAAGAAAGTAAAAATAAAATACTAACCTAAATAAGTAAATTTCAAAAATCTTCCTTCTCACTTTTCCTTTCGTGTTTTTTTTTCTACGAGTTTTTCTTTGGTTCTTTTAGTTTTGATAGGATTCTTGCTCTCTTACATTCCCTTTTTAAGAAAAAGGGTTCATTAGGAGACTACGAGATACAAGAAAAGTTTTGAATAAAGAGAGATTGGTGAATCTCTTTCCCACTCAAAATTAAATTTTAAAATTTTAAATTTAAATTTTTTAACAAAAATTGCGGGCATTACAGAGATCCTAGTCATTCATTAGGTAACATTATCCGAAAGAATCACATAGGTCAGATAATCTTAATCATCCCATATAATGTTCTGCAAATGGATAAACAATAGACAATGGTCCGTATATGTTATTCAAAAGCCCATTATCCAACGGTTGGAATTGTCCAGTTACTGCAGTAAATGGTACAGTGACCTTCCATTGCCATAGCTATAGTAGCACCGGATCCTCTACAATACGTGTTTTACCAAGTGTCTAAACAGCGAAGCTCTTTGGGCACGCCAACATGTTGCATGTGAGAACCATTCCGGCCAATAGGTGTGCTCCTCAACAATAGACTATGGCGCCAGAAATCTGTTAGAAATGTAAGTGTTTCTTATACACAACGGAGGATAGAAGAAGACGATAACGAAACGATCAGATCTATCGGATTCAAGGCTTAACTTGAATAGTCAATTTCTCAAGATAGATTTACTGCCCTTTTTCTGAAATTTTCAGCAAGTGCAAACAAATGAAATCTGGAAATTATCTTGAGGATACAATGAACTTTCAATCCGATTTTCAACATGAAAATTTGCACATTTAAGTGTTGAACAGATCTCTAGTTTTGACACCGATATGCCTTAAGACGTTCAGAAAAAAACTCAGCAAGAGATCAGATCGAGAGTAATTGCACAGAAGATGATATATCTTAAGGATTAAGAGTATCTACTTCTGGATTATAGTATCCAAGATTTATATCAATTAAAAGGTTATAGATTTCTTCCTGAAGAGGTGCTAAAGAGCCTCTTCAAGAAATCCATACCCATTCACAGCAAATAATTGCCTTTCCATGAAAGGACATGACTTTTTGTCCTATGGCAGTTATTTCTGTACCCATTCAGATAGGAGCAGTTATCCAATAGGAAAAACTGTATCTACATAAGCGACACGTGGCATAGGTGCCACATGTACAATCATATCACAATTACTCTCAATCATAAAAAAGATAATAAAATATCAGGGTAGACCCCGGTTCAATACCAGTTGAATCATGACCCAAAAAGTTTGAACCGTGTATCAAAAAGACTAAGGCTCTTATTGCTCCTTGCGACAATGCGCACGTGCGAAGTACTAAGTGCGCCTAATAAAGCACCAAAAAGCTCCCAAGCAGCCCTATAGTTCACGCCGCGCACACGCGTTCGCACCGTCCTCGAGGAGATTTGAACCCTGATTGCATAAACAAAAACCACTTCTCTTACTGACTAGCTATACACACTATTTATGGAATGTTTAAATAATTAATATATTTATTTACTTTCTAAAAATAACTTTTATTTTTAAAATTTATTTTTATTCTAAAAAACATAACAAAATCAGTGAAATCCACAATTGAAGTGGGCCACAACACAAGATAATATAGAAATGGCATGCCAACCATATATAGGTTCGCGCGTGTAGCCACCACGTACAGTGCATACCTTTCATCCAACCGAGTCATCAGGTGTGACTCGGTGTGATAAAGGGAAGAAAATTGGTGTTTGATACTTACATTGTACATTAGGAATGTATACTGGACGCTAGGTTCATCCATGCGTAATAAGGATGCAAAACCGGGTCGTGTAGAGGTATGCGCATGGCTCTGCATATTCCGGTTCCACCAGCATTTGTTATAGTATTTTACTAAAAAGACAAAAGAATGAGGAATATTGTGTATCCCATTTAGCACCATGTAAGCAGGATAGTATGCATACACGTGGATTATCTGTGTCAGAAGGCAAAGAAGATTCCGGTGCCAATTTGTTATTATTGGTCTATGCCACCTTAACATATGTAGGAATTTTAGATTTGTAAATTCATAATTATAGAAATTCAGAATTAAAAAATATAAATCAAAATAAGAAATTTGAATAAGAAAAATTTTAGAAAACTAATTTAATTTAAGGCGTAATGAATATCACTTGGCTTGAAATTGATTTGCCCTTATTTGAACGATAATAGTAATGCGATAAGAATAATGGACAATTAACCTTCAAAATACTCTCGAATGTTGTATTGTCACACTGGCGCACTCTATGTACGAAGATCCGAACTGTCAACGTATGTCTAACCTGAAGACTCAATTAGATGAACCAAAAGAAACCGTTAAAGAAATTCGAAGTGAGAAAGAGAGTCAAAAGATTGAATTGATTGTGATATTAAAAAGCAAAGAAGTTCCTTATATAGACTTCAATGGTTACCTTGAATATGGATCTGTACAGGCCCTTGTCAATAGTTATAACTATTAGATTTTTTGAAAAATAAAACTTTTCATTTTTTAGCTCTGTTTGAAATTTTAAAACAAATGATCGTTTTAGTCAACCATTGCAAAATGGACAGGCAAAAAAAAACCGTATAGGTTTGCAAATATACTAGCGCATGAGGGGCACACACACACCGCACCACACCAAGCTACGCCCACGACTCTAGGCGAGCGTGTGGTTCATAGCATGGATTGGGGTTGTTTTTTTTTTGCTGAACTTTTATTTATGCGATCTTTTTTTTTTTTTTTCAAAATAAAGACTGATTGTATGGATTGAGGTTGTTGGCATATCCTCCAAACAACCAAATTCACATGCTCCCTGAAAGGAGCCCAAGCCCTATGCAAAATCATCTTTTTATAAACTAAAGTTTTTCTCCTTGCGTATTCCATGTGAGACTAAACCCACACCACTATAAGACAAAATACTTTTATTGCTTTTTGAAAATTTTGGAGAGAATTTTCAATCTAAATAAAAGCTTTTTTCAACACCAAAATACAACAACATTAGCTAATGTCAGCTGAGAGAAATTTTAAATTTTTAAAAGCGTATACGTATCTCCTCGTGTGTTTCCTCACTGGTATACATGGAATTTCTCTCTATACACAGAAAACTTTGAGGCGTAAATGTCCTGTTGGCCCCACCATGATGTATGTATTACATCTACACCATCTAGCCATTTTTCCATATATTTACCTGGGGCACGAACCTGAAAAGTAGGCAGATCCAGAGCTCAAGTGGACCATACCAAAGAGAGCGAGTTCACCTCTTTCGTGGAGATGGAGCATCTGACACAACGGACCAGGGCCACACAAACCTACTCTCTCCAAATTATCCCAAACCTAACGCGACTTCTCTCTGGTCATTCGATGATAATTGAGAGAAAGGCGGTTTAGGATTTAAGTGATAGGTGGAAGAACCTAGTAAGGAACAAGTAGTGGGAATTAAATTCTACCATTAAAACCTTACTAAGCTCACCATGACATTTATCTGCCATCCAACCTACTCATTTGGTCACACACATGATGAATGGAGAACACAAATATGATCCTAGCCTTCTCTGGCCTAAGAAGTTTTTAAGGGCAAGCGTACAGTTACCACTGTCTTGGGTTTCAACAGCAAACATTCAATCCCCACTGCTTTCTTTAGTATAGTCCACTTGAGCTTTGGATCTTCCTTGTTCTTGAGCTCATATACTAGACCAAATTTGGCAAAATGGATGGGCAGTGTGGATCTAATACATATATAATGGTGGGCCCATGGAGTATCCATATGTGCCTTGAAAGATTTTCTTTACGTATATAGAGAAATATTTGGTATATACCGTTGAGCAAAGATTGCCTATGTTGAATGCGCAGGAAAATTCAGCCGTCTTCTCATTGGTCCACATCATCGCCAATGATTCCAGATAAGAAGATACGCTGGATTTCTCTCTCAAATAGATTGGGTGCTACACAACTCCATTTTTAACCCTACAAAACTTCTCTGGCACCACATTGATTTATGTTTGTGGATCCATACCGATCATTCTGGAGCATGAGCCCTTGAATGAGGCACATCCAAAGCTCAAGTAGCCCACACTAAATAAAGCAGCAAGGAGTGAACAACTATAGTTGAAACCTTCCTAGGGTCCACTGTGAGATTTATTAGCTATCTAACCTCTTCGTAAGGTCACACAGACCTGAATGAAGGGGAAAACACAAACATAAGCTTGATCAAAGCCTTATGCGGCCCCAAGAAGATTTTAACAGTAGGCATCTAATTCCCACTATTTCTATAGTATGGCCCCATGTAAGCCTTATATCTACTGCATTTTTTGTCTCATTGCTTAAAATGGTATGGAAAAATGGATGGACAATATGGATCTGATATATACATCATGATGGGGCCCATAGAAGTTTCACCTGTCAACCCTTTCGGTTTTCTTCTCTCGATCTGAAATGTGCTGCACCACAGGAGTGGATTGGGTGAGACCCGGCCTCACCCAAGAGGCGTGGCCCTTACCGTGGTGCCCACCTTCCCCATCCATCTGTTTTTCGAAATCATTTTAAGACATGATCCCAAATATTAAGAAAATCTAATTATCCGGTGGACCATGCATACATCTTGAAACAGTGGTGATTGAACACCCTATCATTAAAATTTTCTTGGAGAGTACCTTAATGTATCAGTAGTTTTTATTTGCCATCCAATCTGTTGAAAAGTTCATATAATCCTTAATGAAGGGAAAAAACAAATATCAACTTGATCCAAAACTTTTGTGGCTCGTTAATTAATGGTCAATTGCCATTGTTTCCCATGGTATGGTCCACCTGATCATTAGATGGGTGGGCCCACGATAAAGGTTGCACCTTCTTGGGTGAGGCCGATGTCTCACTTAATCCGCTTCCCTGCCGCATACAGTATGCATCATAATTTCTTGACATTTAAAATTTAGTGGGCCCTACGATGATGTATTTCTTAAATTCACATGTCTATCCAATTTTTCCAATCATTCTAGGCTACGAGCCCAGCCAATGAAGATCCAAAACTAAAGTGGACTACACTTAAACTAGTAAGAATTAATGCTACTGTTGAATATTTCTAGGAGCCATAGAAGGCCCTTATCAAGCTGTTATTTGTATGTGTGGTCTTATGAACAGGTCGGATGGAAAATAAGCACCGCGGTTGGCCCTAAAAAAGTTTCAACTTACTACTTTTAATGTGGTGTGATTCACTTGAGCTTTGAGTGTACCTTATTTTTAGGCTCATGCTCTAAAATTATCTAGAAAAAAATTGATAGAGATTATAGATCTAGCACAAAAATTATGATGGGACCCAAAAAAGTTTCACACGTTAAAAGTTGTGTTGTCCCGTATCTTGTTAGTGAGAGTCATCAGAAATGACATGGACAAATGAGAAGCAATGGAACTAGAATTGCCTATGCCTTCGACACAGACAATTCTTGAGCAAGTACATGTGTTTCTCAATTTTAATTTTAAAATTTTCTCAAGTTACATCGGACGCCTATGATGTTGACCAATAATAACGTATGTGGCACCTGAATTGCTTATATCCCTTCAACACAGACGATCCACGCTCCAATACTAACATGGGAGAGTGATACAACATGATCCATGCTGGCAGAATCTGGCGTATACATGAGCTGTCTTGTACACCCATGTGAACCTGGTAAAAATTCCATATATCGATGACAAGATATTTTTGTATATTTCATTTTATCTATCACACTCCGATACTAAATGTCAAGCCATTTAACTTTTTTATTATTTTTAATGGCCCAAAGCAGTTAACCCACCATAAGTATTGGACGAATTATTTTATTTTATTTTAGATTTCTTGTTTGCCTTTGTAATTTTCCATTTGTCTTCCCCCTCAAAAAGTATCACAATGCCTGAAACGCGTCGCAGAACTTAGCCTACATTCGGTTGTTGTTGATGATCAGTCCATTTCTAAATCATTTATTTTATTTTATATTTTGGTTTGTGTTCCTACCTTTCCTTTTGAGTATCACAATGCTTGAAATGAGTCGCAGTGGGACTTAACCTACATCCGGCTGTAGATGATCAATCCATTCCTAAATCATTTTTTATTTTATTTTATTTTTTGATTTACAATCCGAATTTTCCATTTTGTCTCTCCCTGGAAAGTGTCACAATGCTTGAAATAGGTCTTAAGAGAAGTCAACCTAAGTCCGGTTGTAGATGATCAGTTCATTTCTAAACTGTTGATTTAAATGGTTAGGACCATCAGATCAATGTGATCTTTTGTTTATGTCTCATTTACTATTGGACCAGCAGATATATATGACGTTTGGATCTCCATCACCTGTACTAATTGTATGGGAAATAATGTGGAGGCACAGTAACTCCTGTGCCCTTGTATGTATTGAAGTAAAAGATTTAAAAGAAATACCAAATAAAATACAAGAGTAGCCCATATGGTCGGAAACGGATTGGCTACTCCCCTTGCCACCAGCTCCGTGGCTGATGGTCGGTGCTCTGTGGGTCCCAGCATCATGTATGTGTTTCATCCATTCCGTTCATCTATTTTACATAAAATATATCATTTTATGACTTGATCCCAAAAATGAGAGGGATATAAATCTCATTTGGACAACACCACATGAAAACATAGTGATTGGATATCCACCATTAAAATCCTCCTAAGGCCCACTATACTATTTATTTCACATCCAATCTGTTGATTAGGTCATACAGGCCAGATGAAGAGAAAAAACAAAGAACAGCTTGATCCAAAACTCTGATGGCCCCCAAAATGTTTTTAATGGTCGACCCTCATTCAACACTGTTTCTTGTAACGTGGTCCAATTGATATTTGGATTTACCTCATTTTTGTATGCGTATCGTAAAATGATCTATAAAAATAGATGAACGGAATGGATGAAACACGTACATCATGGTGGGGCCCAACCACCAGCCATTGGCTGGTGTCTGGGGGAGCAGCCAATTCGTTTCCCATATGCTCCTAATGGACGAAACGTTATAACATGCTCGAACACACACCGTACACGTGAAACTCGTGTATTCTAACCGGACGCGGAAGCCTTTGGCGGGAACTTCCTGCCACCGGATGCTAGGTGGGCCCACGTATATGTTTGTTAGAAATCTATACCGTCCATCAATTTTGCCAGATAAATTTAAAACAGTTCGAAAAATGAGGCAGATCTAAAAATCTAAGTGGTCCACACCACAAGGAAAAAGTGTGCAAGGAAATTCCTACAGTTGAAACCTCCCTAGAGTTTATGATGATTTTTATATGCAATCCATACCGTTGATAAGCTCATCCTACGGGATGAACTGAAAACACAAAAATATTATCCTCGTTCGAAAGAAGTGGCCCCTGGCATGCTTCAACGGTGGAAGTTCAATCCTCAGTGTTTTCTGTCGTGAGGCCCGCTTGAGTTTTGGATATGCTTCATCTTTTTGCCTATGTCCCAAAGATCTAGCCAAATGGATTGATAGGGTGGATTTCTCAACAAGCATCACGGTAGGCCCCACGTAGCATCCCGACCCAGGAAGTTCATGGGAAAGGTTTCGGAGGCAATCATTCTGAAACAACCGTACACGTGAAACTCGTCTAAGAAGGATACGGATCGGCTACTCCCCCTGACACCAGTCCTGGAGTTGGTGGTCGGTGCTATGTGGGCCCCACCATGATGTATGTATTTCATCCATTGCGTTCATCCATTTTTAAATATCATTTTAGGTCTTTATCCCAAAAATTAGAGGGATATAAGACCACACCACAGGAAAACAACATTGATTGGATATCCATCATTTAAATCCTCCTAAGGCCCACTGTACTGTTTATTTGATATCCAATCTGTTGATTAGGTCATAAAGACCCAGATGAAGGGAAAAAGCAAAGATCAACTTGATCCAATACTTTTATGGCCCCCAAAAAGTTTTTAATGGTTGAAGTTCATTTAACACTGTTTCGTGTAATGTGGTCCACTTGAGACTGGGATATATCTCATTTTTTGTGTATTACCATAAATTGATCTAGAAAAATAGATGGACGGAATGGATGAAACACATACATTGGCTGGTGATCGGTGCTATGTGGACCTCACCATGATGTATGTGTTTCATCCATGCCATCCATCTATTTTTACATATCATTTTACGGCATAAGTCCAAAAATGAGGTATATCCAAATCTCAAGTGGAACACATTATAGGAAACAACATTGAATGAGGGTCGACCATTAAAAACGGTTCAGGGGCCATAAAAGTTTTGGATCAAGTTGATCTTTGTTTTTTATCTTCATCTGGGCCTTTATGACCTAATCAACAAATTGGATGTCAAATAAACAGTATAGTGGGCCTTAAGAGGATTTTAATGATGGATATCAAATCACTATTGTTTTCATATGGTGTGGTTTACCTAAGATTTATATCCCTCTCATTTTTGGGATTACGGCATAAAATGATCTTTAAAAATGGATGAATGGAATGGATGAAACACATACATCATGGTGGGGCCCACAGAGCACCGACCACCAACCACGGAGCTGGTGGCAGGGGAGTAGCCAATCCGTTTCCGTCTAAGAAACCACACCACATAGTTTGGATGGTCCTAACCGTCCCTGTAAATGGCCGCTAATTGTCTTGACATTAGGGTTGTCCTGCAAGTAGTGGTGTGCAAAATGGGTCCGATCCGCCCAGATCCGCCCCGATTCGAACAAGACCGGTAGGCTGGATCAGGTAGGTTCGGGTACAAAGGGGTAGATCCGAATACAATTCGAATCGGATTCGGTTTAGCAGCAAAACCGATCGACCTAAACCAAAATCCGATCCGAATGGGTCCTAGCCGATTTGAACCGGACAGAACTGGGTGTAAATTGACAAGTTTACCCCTCCCCTATATATATCTCTTTTACCCCTTTTTGTTTTTTTTACCCTACCTACCCGCCGCTCTCTCCCCACACCCGAACCCTAAAATCCCTCAAACCCTTCTCCTCCGTCGTCCCTACCCGAACGCCGGCGACTCGCAATCCTCATCCGGCCATTCGCAACCGTTCATCAGGTAGGTGGACCCACTCAGCAACTATTTATTTATTTATTTATTTTTGTAAGAGATAGCTCACTCGTCGGCCAGCCATGGCCGCTGTCCGTTGGTGGTCCGGCTACCTAGGATCGTCGGCCACAGTTTGAGATTTGTGTGTGACGTGCACTCCATCCTTCATCAGCTGAAAAGCACATGGGCTAGGATTTTTACCTTTCTAGGTGACAGAAAGAGAACGAGAGGGGGGTTTGAGGTTAATCGAGGTTTAGATCTCAGAGAGAGAGGGAGAGAGGATTGAGAACTAGATGATTCAAGAAATGGGATGATCCGAGAACTGAGAAAATCCGAGAGAGAGGATCTGAGAGCTGAGATGATCCAAGAGAGACGATCCAAGAGAGGGATTTGAGAACGGTGAGACGATCTTATTTCTTCTATATTTATATGTGGGGGTAATTTGGTCTTTTAGAAAATATGATTTGGATAGTCAGTTGAGGCGTGGAAGTGCTTCCTCTTACTCTATTTATTAAATATCACTTGCTTTGGATAATCAGTTGAGGCGTGGAAGTGTTTCTTCTTTCTAGAAGAGGAAAGAGGAAACAACTCCTGCCTCTCCTCTATGCATTTGTACCTATGTATGCGTGTATATGCAAGAAGTCTAGTTTTTTCTAGGCTTTGGTTAATGCTCTTTTTATATGATGTCTGTCTATATAAGGAGAAGAACAGGCTGAGAGATGGAGTCACTTTTGGGGTATTCCACAATAGATATCTTAGATAATAGAATAGTGGAAGAGAGATTTTTCTTATTTGAGTGAAGTAGAAAGTTTTATTTAACTGTTTTAGGGATGTAGACATATTGGCAAATCAAGTAAATCTCCATGCTACTTTAAACTTTTTCTAAACTTTTCAATATTAGTTCCATTTTGTAATTTGCTTTACTTGCATCTGTCATGCATGTGTGGGTATTTTTCTGCAACATGATAGCAATCAAATGACCAGTTTGAAGAATGCTCCATGCGGTGGCTGCAGATAGCAAAGGCAAGTAGCCAAACCATGAAAACATGGTATGTTTTTGAGACCTAGGTCTTTCATTAAGCTGGACCTGCAGTAGTTGAAGAGCCTAGTCAATATCACTCCATTGCTAATATTTTTCCTTTTAGTCATGGATTGATTTTGACGGTGTGTAACATAGTGATCGACCCTACGGTGGCGCGATGGGCTTGGATTCGGTATTCGTAGTGACCACTCTAGTCTTGGTTGGTGCTATGTGGGCCACACCAGGAAGTATATGTTTTATCCTGGCTGTCCATCCATTTTGTCAGCTGTGCCGATTCATGCTCACTTGAAAAAGAAATTGGCTTGCTGCAAAACTTAGGTGGGCCGCACCGCAGGAATAAAGTCGAAAAAATCATGGCTGAAACCTAAATTCACCGGGCGGTATAGGTAGCCTATGTTAGTTTTGGAACAGAATGATTTTTGGGATCTTCCTTAAGCTCCAATCATGAGGTCTCACAACAGGTTGTGGATAGAGTGGATCCAGTCCCCTAAGAGCAGATTGGTTGATATTTGGTGCAACCAAACACACCCTGATAAAAATTAATGAAATTTCTTTGTTGAATGCCCTGCTGTTATTCTCATCCTTTCCTAATGGACATATTACAGCCATGCCATTGGACAAAGCACCAGAGAGACCTCTTCTTTTTGCATGAAGCTCAGTCCCATTTCCAAAATGTGGCAACCAAGCTTGACTTTTTTTTAAGAAAAATAGTCTCTTTGATGTTTTTCTTGCCACCAGCCACAGTATACATTACATTCATGTTCCTAATGCAAGACGTCCAAATAATGGCCCCATGTGAATGGCCAGAAGTTTTCAACAGAGCGGATTAGGTGGGCCCCACCTCTTGGAAAACGGTGTGGCCTTTACTGTGGGTCCACCTCAATGTATCTATTCTATATCCATTATATTTATTTGTTTTTCCTATCATTTTTGGGCATGGCCAAAACATGAAGTAGATCCAAATCTCAGGTGGGCCGTACTAGAGGAATCAGTTGTGATTGAACACTCCATTAAAAACTTCCTAGGGCCAGCATAATGTTTATTTTCCATCAAAACTGTTAATGAGGTCACACAAACATAGATGAAGGGGCGAAAAGAAATATTAGCCTAATCAAAAAATTATGTGGCCAATAAGAAGTTTTTAATGGTCTATCAGCACTGCTAGCTCCATATGAAGTGATCCACTTCAGATATGGATTTGCTTCATGTTAGGCTGATATAATCAAATTAAACGGATGGACCGGTCAAGTCACCATCCCCTCTTAAGTGTATTTCATTATTTTATCATATATTGATATAGGCTGTGTACTCCTTCATTTCAATTATTAAAAACACAAACACACACACACACACACACACACACACACACACACACTCTTTCTTATGTGTTTGTCTATTTTTCCCATTAAAAAAAACATATTTGGGATTGAAATGTTTTATATATGTTTCTTTTCTGATGTGAGGTTAAGGGTTATATGCTTGACATTACTTTCTTTTAATAATCTATCCCAATATAATAATCTTTATTTATTTCTGTTCCTTTCTCAGGTTGAAGCAGAGGAACAACCTGAGATTTCGGAGTCGTATTTGGTTTCAGTAGTCCCTTATTTCGCCTTTTGTAAGGTGAGTTATTTTTATTTTTGCCCTCTCTTTATTTTTTGTCTTGATGCAAGCACAAGTGATTTAAGATTTGGAATCCTGATTTTGTCTGAAATTTCATGATTAATCAGTCTAATTAGGTACAAAATGTCATGATATTTTATGAAATTTGTGTCACCAAACATGCGCTGAGATAGAAAAGAATCACATTTAATTAATTCCTTTTCTTGTTTATATTTTCATGACAGTTCTTTCTTATTTTTGTTATACAACAGTGTATCTGGGGAATTATTGAGATCTTGTTTGATCTTACAATGTTATAACTATAATATAAGTAGAGCATGTTTCATAGATAGACCTGAAAGCTATGTGCCTTTGAGTCTCTTATTGTGTTCACCTCGTAAAAGCCTCATCTGCAAGTAGTTTGGCTCATCTAAAGATTACCCAGGGGCATAGTAGATTGATTATGACTATGTACTCTAGTCTTAATATGTGCATTGCTTTCTTTACTTAGATTATCTCATTATTGCTTTCTTTGCTTAGATTATTATTGTGACTTGTGATTGTGATTTTTAAGTTTGATAATTAGTTACCCGTTTGAGGATTTCTATGTGGCCATACATAGATATGCTGTGTTTTTGGTGGCATAGAAATCACTCAAATTGTCCCATTCTGGACAGTTTAAGGTTAGATGGATAGTATGCTTTCATATAGTCTATTAAATGTTTATGCCTGATCCGTGGTCCATCTCCTCATTTCTCTCTGGATATGTTTCTTCCGTTTTGCATCCAATGCCAAATATCTTCACATTGCTTTAGATATTTGGCATCGGAATGTATCGTAAGATGAACTTATCTGGAGAGACATGGGGAGATGCTGCTGGATTTTTGGCGTGAACGTTTAAATGGAAATATGAAAGTATTACAATCTATCTAATCTTGGATGGGTAACTAATTTAGGATTTAATTGCTACTGGTAAGTTAGATAATTAGTTATCCGTTTGAGGATTTCTATGTGGCCATACATATATATAGTGTGTTTTTGGTGGCATAGAAATTACTCAAATTGTCCCATTTTGGACAGTTCAAGGTTAGATGGATAGTATGATTTTATATATTCTATTTAAATGTTCATGCCTGATCCGCGGTTTATCTCCTCATTTCTCTCTGGATATTTTTCTTCCGTTTCGTATCCAATATCAAATATCTTCACATTATTTTAAATATTTGACATCGGAATGTAACGTAAGATGAACTTATCTGGAGAGGCATGGGGAGATGCTGCCGAATTTTCGGCGTAGACGTTTAAATGGGAATATGAAAGTATTACAATCTATCCAACCTTGGATGGGTAATTAATTTAGGATTTAGTATAACTCTGTTAGCATTAGATTGCTAATGCTAATATGATATAGTATATTTTAACTTTCAGATGGAAAGCAAGGGTCTTTCTAATACCCCATCCCTGGCCCCGGGAGGTCGGTCAATTACATCTCCGATGATCCTTGAAGATGAGGAATTAGGTCTTAAATATGAAGAGGTACCCGTCGACATTGAAACTAGTACTACACAGTCGCATGTTGTGGGAAAAATGAAAAAGAGGTCGGCAGTGTGGGACGATTTTGAAGAAATAACCCTGAAGAATGGCCAAGTGAAGATACAATGTAAGCACTGTAAGAATCAGTATGCTAAGCAATCAGATGGGTCGACCACAACGTTGAAGAAACATATTTTAAAGTGTCAGAAAAAAATGAGAAGTGCGGCAACGCAACAAACATTTTCATTTTCGCAATCTGCAATGGGTTCGTCGGTGTCCATTTACAAGTACGACAAGGAGCTGGTGAATGAGTTGACGGCCAAGTTAATTATTACAGATGAAAGACCATTTCAGATGGTAGAGAGTCCTGCTTTTGTTGGACTAGCCAGATGCCTTAACCCCAAATACGAGAAGGTCTCTCGTACAACAATCAAGAAGGTGTGTATGAAGATATATGAAGGCGACAAGGTCAAGTTGAAAGCAGAGTTGGTAACGCAAGCGATTTCTCGAATTAGCTTGACATCAGATCTGTGGACGGCATCCAATCAACGAAAGGGGTATATGTCTCTAACTGCTCACTATGTTGATGCCGAATGGAGGCTTTGCAAGAGAATAATAAACTTTCGTTATCTGACACCTCCTCATAGTGGTTTGATGATTTGGTGCATACACAGATGTCTTATGGAGTGGAGAATTGAGAAGAAGATCTCCACAATTACTCTAGACAATGCCTCTGCAAATGATAGTGTGATAATGAATTTGCGCAACCACTTTAGGGCCACCGGTGACCTGTATTTTGGTGGAAAGATATTTCATGTTAGGTGTTGTGCCACATCTTAAACTTGATTGTACAAGAGGGCCTTAAAACAATTGATCCCACCATCGAGAACATAAGAGAGAGTGTGAAGTACATACGGGGGTCACCTTCATGATTACATGTATGGAATGAGATCGTGAAGCGGTTGAATTTGTCAACTCAGAGAACGATGAAGTTGGACGTCACGACACATTGAAATTCAACTTTTGAAATGTTGGATTCAGCGATAGATTTGAGACTTGCATTCTCTCACTATGCATAGCGTGATAGTGCGTATGTTTGGCTGCCTTCTGAAGATGATTGGTCAGTAGCTGAATCAGTTTGTAAGTTCCTTTCTGTTTTTTACAATAGCACAAAGAAATTTTCGGACAGTATCCAACATCAAATATATTTTTGCCTGAACTTTAGAAGGTAAAAGATGCCTTGCACAAAGGCAGTACTGGACAAGACTTTTTACACTTTATGACCATGGGTATGCAAGTAAAGTTTGATAAATATTGGTCTGAGTGTAGTCTGGTAATGGGTGTTGCGGTCGTTCTTGATCCTCGATACAAGATGATTATGATTGACTCATATGTAGTAAATTGTATGGTGCGATGGGTGTTGCTGAGGCCGAAAAGATTTCTGATGCGGTCAGTGAATTGTACAATTTGTATGTGTGCGCCGCAAAAGAACAATCTTCTCATGTGGGTTCTAGTTCCGCAGTTGATGAATCGCAAGAAGACATAACAGATGATTTCATGTCTTACTATGTACAGCGGAAAGGGACTCAAATACGGATGCCTAGATCAGAACTTGAAGAGTATCTCAAGGAGGATCTTTTAGTTGTAAAATCCAAAGGCAATGATTTTGATATTTTGGAGTGGTGGAGGACGAAATCCGGTAATTTACAGTACCCTGTGCTCTCATTAATGGCACGTGATATATTATCAATTCCAATTTCAACTGTGGCTTCAGAATCTGCTTTTAGTACAGGGAGTAGGGTCGTAAGCAAGTATAGAAGCTCACTTACACCTGAATCGGTTGAAGCGCTCATTTGTAGTCAGGATTGGCTGCGTCCAATGTGGGGGAAAGAGAACTCTGTTGATGAGGAGTTCGATGAAGATGAGAGTGAGAAGATAGATGAGACAGTGCCTGCAACTGCGATGTGATTTTGATGCCTTTTATTTACATTTATTTCATGTTATTTGTAATTTTGTTAAAACAGTTACATTGTAATTTTATGGTTATGGCTTATGGGTGGAGCCAACCTTTCGGTTGGACTTGAGATCTATTGTAATTTTCTATTTTCATGTTTTCATGTCCACACGAAATGTGGATTAGATGATAAGTTCAAATCCATGTTAGACTTCTTAACCTAGTCATGTAAATGCTCATTCCATGTTAGCCTGACCACACCAAATGTGGATTAAATCCATCAATTGGATAGTTAGGATTGCATTTTAAATTAAGATATCATCATTTGCTCATTTTAACTTTGACGAGTCTGCAGGTCAGTCCGGTCACATTTGGTGAGTCTATCGCACACGATTATTCATTTACTGGACGGTAATCTCAACTTACACTACCACTGATGAAGATTATATAATTGATTTAAGGAATTTCAGAGAAGCATTAAACCTGATAATGCCCTAAGTAGACCATGGGACTGGTTTGTTGATTATTTTACTAATTTTTGCATGTGTGATGAGAACATGGATTCAGCGATAACTACCTCGATGCAGTTGCTACAATCTCAGTGTCAAGTGTCTTTGGTTTTGTGCAAACAAGTAATGAGATGGCTCTTGGCACCGTTGTAATACCCATTTCCATCTATGGTGGGAAGCAATTCTCCTTATCCATTCACATATACAACTGTTAAGGTCTAACCTGTGGACAACTTCCAACCTTTCATGTATATATGACATCCAACAAATCCATGAGTATATAGAGCTGACCTTTGGTCCTTTGCACAAGGAAATCCTCATGGTGGAGCCAACCTTTCGGTTGGACTTGAGATCTCATATATATGTTGGCAATATTAATGGCAGGTTGATTGTCAAGGTAGAGAGGAGTGCGGGCCTCAATTTCTGTTTCTTGCAAAAGAGATTGAAGCCATTTGATCTCACAAGTTGTTTTAGTCATTTCCCTATACTTAGCTTCATCAAATGAACCACAGTCTACTTCTGGCTTTTTCATATCACCAAATTTCCTCTTATGGAGGTGTAGATGTGTAGTAGCTGTTGTTTGACCTCCTGCCATTTCAAAGAGTAGTTTTGGGTGCATTTAGATGTCTGCATAACAGAAGTGTTTGCATCAACCCATGTTGAAATGGCATGGTCTTGTGGGCGGCATTGAAAGTGCGATTACCTTTCCGTTTTTCCTGCCTGAAATTGATGCGCAACTCATTTCATGCAAGATGTGAGATGAGTGGGGCATTAGTTTTGGGCGGGGATTAGTTCTACCCGACCACTGCATTTTCAAGGCACCCAAACACACCATTAGCTGAGAAGAAAATGTGTAAAGACTCATGTGAAGTGCAATTTCCTTAGGACCTATTTGGTAGACACATTTTAGTTCATCTCTAATTATGTATTAGAGATTATGATGGTTGGTTATCATTTATCAAGATTATTTTGCCAAAAAGAAATATGATCCCTAATACATAATTACAATGAAATAAAATGAGATGAACTCATTGTTAGGTGTCTTCCAAACAGTGCAGTTTTCAAATTGAGGGACTTAACTCGGATATGGATTGTGATTTTCATACTTTCAAGAATTCAATTTCCTAGTTTTTACTTTTTATTTATTTATTTTATATTATGGAAATTGTTGATTTTTCTCCATTCCAAGTCAAGACTACTGATGGCAGGATATTAACTTTCAAAGAAGTTATTTGATACTCTGGCAGAGAATGACAATCCATGCATCTATTGGAAAGCACAATTTTCTCATTGTTATGCAAATAAATGCAGGTTTTCCCTTTGATGATGCAGTGTCTCTCTTTCAAAGAACATGCTTTGTTCATCTGGCAATTCATGTGCAGCATTCCTATTATTTTGTAGGAGGATTTTCAGCCATGGACGATATCCTACCTGTCTGTGGATGAACAAGCTAATATTATGCATTGTTTGATAAGTTTCAGCCTTCTTTTGATCCAACTCCTAATTGTTGATAAGTTTCAGTCCACCTGTGAAGGTGGTAAATTCCTGGCTTGGTTAGAAGATCCAAACTTCTTATGGGACCTACAATGCAAGACAAAAAGAAAATGAAGCTTGACAATAAATTTACCTGAGTAACTTTCTCATCTTGCGATACTGTGGACAAGGCCCAACTATGTTATATGCAGGTACCTATGGTCTCCTATATATTTGTTGTATATGATTACTTGGAACTGCAATGTGCAAGCCTTCATTACTAGTTATAGTTGCTAGATTCATCTAATCAATGACTGAATGGAATGATTTATTTGAATGTAAAACTGTCATGATATGTTCATGTGATGTGTGGACAGTCTCTTTAGGTATTTCCCACTCTTTTTTGATACAAGTTGAAGGCTTCTCTTCTTTTTAGTATATCTGTATGGAAGTCTGTCATGTTGAGAGTTCATTGATTGCTTGGAATTTCTTATTGCTAGACACTGATTGTTCGGGGCGACATCTAATCCACTATGCCTATTCAGAGACCGGCTCCATCAATCATTTCATGCGCTGATGTACAGGAGGTTGTATGGAAATGCAGGTCTGACTGTAAATGGGGCCGCTCTAAGTTTATGACAAATCCACTCTGTCCATTTCTTACAGCTCATTTTAGAGAACGAGCCCACAAATTAGGCAAACCTGAATCTCAAGTAAGCCACACAATAGAAAAAGTGAGATTCCAGCTATGTTGTTGAGACATGTTGGGGCCATTGCCAGGCTAATATCCAACTTCTGATCTTTCTCATATTTAGTTTCATGCCCTAAAATGAGCTAGGACAGGTAAATTTCCAAAAGCGTGGGTTGTCATTGCAATCAATGTCATCAATTAATGGGAGACTTTTAAACTCAGGTTTGGTGGACATTTAAGTCAAAAGATGAAAGTTGATTAACGTAGGTGGAGCCCACCATGATATTTGTGACAAATCCAATTCATACGTTTTTTTCAAAAAATTTTAAAATTAGTTCTGGACCGAATCCGAAGCGTGTCAAATCCGATCCGACTCGGTTTTGCTGACCGAGTCGGTCTCGGATCGGATCATCCAGTGCACTGTTCGGATCTGATCGGATCAGGTGGTTCGGATCCGTTTTCAGATCAGATCGGATTCGGGTCAGGATGCCCAAATTTCGGATCTGATCGGATCAGTCCCAATCCGATCCGACTCGGACCGATGCCCAGTTCTACCTGCAAGCATGTGCATTGTCATTGTTTTGTTTGCACGTAAACCTTGCCAGGACTTGTGGAAGCACATAGAAAGGAATCAAATAAGATAATCACAATCACACAAATAAATTCAACATAAAACACTAAAAACTTATGTAAAAAAAAAAAACCCTCGCTTTTTCTCTCTCTAAAACTCTCTCAAACCCTTAAGCACGTCTAGTCAAAACCCTAATCCCGATTACACCCACATATATTAGTAAAACCGGAAATAGAAATAAATTGTGCAAAACTGCACAATCCGTCGACTTATCGAGACGCGTCAATCGGTCGGGTTGACCTATCGACTAAAGTTTTCGACCTATCAAAAACTCCAAAAACAATCCAGAGATTTTTGATAAAAAACTGAATATTTTCGATATCATTTGACTTGTCGACTAGTCGATGGCCCCTGTTTAAGCATAGATTTAAGGTATACAATTTTCAACCATGAATCTAGTCTTCATGCTACAACACACCACGTTCGATCATCCATCTCTACTTAGTCTACATCACAACTCCGCAATCATTGCTTCTCGTGCACACTTCGCCTTCACTTTATCTTTGCTAGACCAAGAGAGGTTTCACAGAACTTGAACTTCTCTATAGGAACCACCTTCGTAAGCATATCCATCGAATTCACACTTGTATATATCTTCTTGAGAGTTATGACCACCTTCCCCAAGCACATGTTAGATAAAATAATGACGCACATCAATATGTTTAGTTGTGAATGGTAATTACCATTGTACAACTAAACTGAGTTTTTCATCAAATTGATCATGCTTTCGCTATCACAATTAACTGGCACGGCCTCTTGTTGAAGCCTCAACTGATTTATCATCCCTCTTAACTAAACTATTTCCTTGAATGCTTCCATCACTGTCATATGCTCAGCTTTAGTTGTGGAAATAGCCACCACATACTGAAGCTTCAACATCCAATTGATCACCCACCTGTTAACACAAACGAGTAACCGAAAGTCAACTTCTATTATCCATACTACCCACGTAATCTAAATCCACATGTCTTACCAACTTATCACCTGATTTTTTGAATGTCAAGACATAGTCCTGCGTACCTCGAATATATCAAGGTACTTATTTAATTACTTCCTAATGTTTCTTGCCATAGTTAAACATGTATCTACTAGCAACACCCACCGTATATGAAATATCTGATCTCGTATAGACCATGGCATATATCAAGTTGTCAACTGCATTAAATAAGGTACACGAGATATAACCTACTTTTCGTCATCCGTTTCAGGACACTGTTTAAAAGAAAGTCGAAAACGAGTTACATGGGAAATGTTGATCGACTTTTTCTTGTCCATCTCATACTTCACCAATTCATTTTCAAAGGTATTCAGCATAAGATAATCATAGCTTGCTCCCCTTCCTTTCTCTATGTATATCAATGCCAAGAATCTTCTTTGTAGCCCCCAAATCTTTCATCTCAAATATCTCTGATAGTTGAGCCTTCATTATGTCGATCTCAGACATGCTATGACTAGCAATAAGCATGTCATCAACATACAATACCAAGATAATAAACTTTCCATCACTCGGTATCTTGAAATAACCACAATGATCATACTCACTCTTGGTAAACCTCTAAGTCATCATAAAAGAATCAAATTTCTTATACCACTGCTTAGGCGACTGTTTCAGGCCGTATAATGACATCTTCAACCTGCAAATATTGTTTTTTGCCCTTTATATTTTGAATCCTTCTGGTTGCTTCATACAGATCTGTTCTTCTAATTTTCCATTCAGGAAAGCAGACTTCACATTCATCCGTTCCAGCTTGAGATTGTATTGGGCAACCAATACTAATAAGAATCTGATAGATACTTCTCCACAGGCACGGAGATCTTAGTGAAGTCAACACCTTCTCTTTGAGAATATTCCTTTGCTACCAACATTATCTTGTACCTATCTTATTTCTTCCTAAAGATCCATTAAAACTCGATCATTTTACGACCGATGAGAAACTTCACAAGCTCCCACGTCTCATTCTTGTACAAGGAGTCTATCTCGTCATGCATTGTCTCTTTCCACTTTTTGTCATCTACGTCGTCAAGAGCTTCCTGAAAAGTAGATAGATCCCCTCATATATAATAAGGGCAAATGTAATATTCGAGTCATCCTTGTATCTCGTCGATAATTTACGATCCCTAGGTAGATTCCTTCTCACAGGTAGCTGCTCCACCTGCTCATGTACCTATATCTGCAGCTCAGTATCAGCTAATGTCTTATCTCTATCTATCTGAATGTCCACAACCGACTTTTCCGTTTTCTTGTGCTCATCCTTACAGAACAAGGATCCCTCATTAAATTTTACGTCATGAGTAAGGATGATTTTCCATGTGACTCGGTCATATAGCCTGTACCTCTTCACACCATTACCATAGCCGAAAATGATGTAATTTTTAGTCTGTTGGTCTAGCTTATCTCTCTCAACTATTGGTACGTGAGAGTAAGCATCTCAACAAAATACTCGCAGCCGCGAGTAATCTACCTGTTGACCACTTCACACTTTCTCTGGAATTTTACAATTAATAGCCTTATAAGGGGAACGATTCACCAAGTAATAAGTCGTGTTAACGGCCTTAGTCCACATTTCATTGCCCAACTCAGCATTACTTATTATGCATCGGGCCTTCTCTAAGAGAGTCTAATTCATCCGCTCAACCACACCATTCTGCTCCAGTGTGCGGCACACTGTGTTGTACCTCATTCTCCCTTCATCTTGACAAAAATTATTGAATTTCCCATAAGTGAATTCCCTACCGTTATCTATCCTCAACACTCTCACATTTCATCCTGAATATTTTTTTACAATTACTTTCCATTGTTTGAAGTTGGTGAAAATCTCAAATTTGTTTTTCAAAAAATAAACCATACTTTTCTGGAATAATTGTCAATAAACGTAATGAACTATGACGACCCTCCACCATAAACTACGGGTGACGTCCCTAATACATCAGAATGCACATAATCCAGAACCCCCTTACAAACATGTTTCTTAAACTTAAAAGATAACCTTAACTATTTACCATATATACAATGCTTGCTTATACTAAAATTATTGCTGTTAAAAACTAGGATCAAATAACAATCAGAAAGTACTTTCATACCCCGCTCGCTCAGGTAGCCTAGGCACGCATGCCACATACGTGTAGATGTGAAATCTGCTACAGATGTTGTGGCTCCACTTGAAACTATTAACCTGTAAAGGTTACCATTCCTGATCAATGTTTTCATGACTACAAATGCCCCCTTTAAAACCTTAAAGACATGATCAAACTTGGTGAATTTTCACCTAAGTGCCTTGAGTGCACCCAGATATATCATACTCTTTCTTAACTCAAAAACATGTCTCACATTGGTCAAGATATGCTCCATGCCACCAAACATCTTAATGCGCACCGATACAATACTAACCACATTACAAACATTGTCATTGCCCATAAACACTTGGTCACCATCGAATTCATTGTAACTAGTGCACCAACTCCTATAAGGCGTTATGTGATACGAAGCCTCCATATCCAAAATCCATCATCATCAAAATACTCATATTTTAATGCAGTGAGCACCGCACTACAACTGGCCTCCTCACTGGATTCTGTAGTGTTGGCCTCTCTGGTAGAACCCTCTGATTTCTCCTTTCTATACTTAAGATTCTAACAATCATTCTTCATGTGCCATGTCACGCCACAACTCCAGCACTTCAACTTGCCTTCGCCCTAACTCCTGGATTTGGATCTCGATTGCGAATATCCTCCATCTTGCTTCGAATTTCTTCCCCTCGTAACCAGTTCATCTATGGAAGCACCCACATCACTGCTTTTCTTTCTCATCGCTTTCGACTAAAGAGCTAGGATAATGGTCTCAAAACTAATGTTCATTCTACTAGTTTACAAAGATTCATTAAATGACTCATATGATTCTGGAAGAGAATTCAGCAAAATACATGCTTGATCTTCATCCTTCATCACCTCATCTATACCCAATAATTTTCAAACAAGCCTATTGAAGTTACTAATGTGCGTCTAAATGTCAGTCCCCTCGGTCGTATTCAAATTAAATAATAATAGCTTCAATTACAAACGATTCTTAAGAAATTTCTTCGCATAAATGTTTTATAACTTCACCCATATATCAACTGCAATCTTCTCTCTCATAACATTGCGGAGAATCTCATCCATTAGGGGTCGTTTGACACCATAGATTTGGAGAGTTTGAGGGGATTTCAAATCCCCTAGTATGTTTGGCACCATAAAGTAACCAGGGGTTTCAAATCCCCTTAAATAGGGGGTTTGAAATCCACGATGAAAGCTTAGATTACATCTAAAATCCTTCCAAAAGTTGCATGTGTAACATGTGTGTCACTAGACTATTAATCTATTGAACATGTGGCCCACTGATGATATCCTAAAACAATTAGATTATCAATTACATCACTATAATTACTTTAATACAATGATTTGCACCGTCCAAACATTATCCATATAAATCAACGGTTAAATTGTTGGTTAGTCACTCGGATGTGATCTTGTGCTTGTGGTCCGAGACTTGGAATTTCATCATTTTCGGGCAAAGTATATATTTCAACGGGCTTTTTACAACCATTATGTCAAACATTACATATATATACTAATTAAAGATATTAAAGTTGATTTAGTAATTAAATTCAAACCCCTTTAAATATACCATGCATAGCTACCTTTGGATTAGAAGGGATTTTGAATTTGGGGTGCCAAACATAATGGGAGGATTCCAAATCCAAGGGGTTTCAAATTTAGGGGGTTTCGAATCCAAGGGGGTCCAAATCCCTCCTCCCAAACAAGCCCTTAGACATAACCAGATTGAGATGTTGGCCTTTTGATCTAACTTGTTCCACTCTTCTTCTTTCATAGTTTTCAATCACTTTTCAAGGAGTGTGTCTTCTAATCCTTGTTGAACTAAAAGACCCTTCATCTTCACCTTTTATAGTTCAAATTTATTTTTCCTGGAATACTTCTCTACATTGAATTTCATGCTACATGCTATAGATTCCTTGTCTTTAGATTTGATCTACTTCCCAACGTTATCACTGATACCACTTGTTGGGACTCACGGAAACACACAGAGAGGAATCAAATAGAGAACACTCCGAATTTATATGAAAAAACCCTTCCGAGAAAAAAAAAAAAAAAAAAACCATGGTACAGAGTGATAATGCACTGTGAATAATAAAGTTACAAAGATGGAACCTTATCGATTCAAAGCCTCAAGAGAAAAACCCAACTAGAGTTTTATTCATGTTAAAAAGTTCAAAAACAATTAGAAAGCTTTGCCGAAAAAATAGATTACAAAGAAGGAAGCTTGATGATCGTGGCGAAAAATGCATCTTTATCGGCTACAGTGAAGTATTTAAAGACTACAAGCTCTACAATCCACTAACCAATAAAGTAGTGGTGAGTAGAGATGTGGTCTTTAGTGAGGAAGAAGCTTGGAAATGGAACGATGAAGAATCGACCAAAGATATTCTAGTCGAAACAAAAGAACATGAAGAAAGGCATGACCGTCAAGAGCAAACGCCCACAACACCTTCTTCGGTCGCATCATCAATTCATAGAAGTCCAGGAGTACATTCCATCAGTCCTGAAAGCACTCCATCAAGTCAAAATTCGGCCAGCTCGTCCTTACCCATGGCACCCATAAAAATGAAAAGCTTAAGTGACATCTATGAGAAAACTGAAGAGGTTAATCTTTTCTGCCTGTATGCAGATCATGAGCCTCTGACATTTTAGGAGGGCATAAAAGAAGAATGTTGGAGAATTGCTATGAAAGAAGAAATTCATGCCATTGAGAAAAATGACACATGGGAGCTGACTACGCTTCCTAATAGCCAAAAAACTATTGGCGTCAAATGGGTGTACAAGATCAAGCGAAATGTTGATGGTGAGATACATTGCTACAAAGCAAGGCTCGTAGCAAAGGGATATAAACAAAAGTACGGGGTGGACTATGAAGAAGTCTTCACTCCAGTTGCTCGCCTTGACACTATGAGGATGATTATCTCCCTTGCAGCCCATCACAATTGGATGATCTACCAACTGGATGTGAAATCTGCATTCCTGAATGGAATTCTGGAAGAAGAGCTGTATGTTGACCAACCTGAAGGCTTTGTTATGCAAGGGGAGGAACACAAGGTGTATCGACTGAAGAAAGCCCTCTATGGGTTGAAGCAAGCTCCACGTGTGTGGAATGCACACATTGACAACTATCTTCAAGAGAACGGCTTCGCCCAATGTCCATATGAGCATGCAATTTACATCAAGAAGAATGCTCATGGTGATATACTTATAGCATGCCTATATATTAATGATTTGCTGTTTACAGGAAACAGCTGATCGATGTTTGATAAATTCAAGAAGGCTATGTCTAAGGAGTTCGTGATGACTGACGGAGGTCTCATGTCCTTTTTTCCGGGCATTGAAGTGAAGCTACAACATGGTGGCATCTATATATCTCAGAAGAAGTATATCAAGGAATTGCTTGAAAAATTCAAGATGGCTGATTGCAATACCGTAAACACGCCTGTAGCAACGGGCTTAAAACTGACAAAAGACGGAGAAGGAAGAAGCGTTGACTCGACTATGCTCAAGAGTCTAATTGGAAGCCTAAGGTACCTCATAATCACAAGGCCGGATATCGTCTACAGTGTTGGGCTTCTAAATAGGTACATGGAAGCACCAAAAGAATCACACTAGCTAGCCGCAAAAAGAATCATCAAGTACGTCAAAGGAACAATGGAATTTGGTCTTTTCTATCCATACGATGATGAAGCAATACTGTATGGATACTCAGATAGTGATTAGGGAGGTGACCAAGATGAAAGAAAGAGCACCACTGGTTATGTATTCTATCTCGGAACGACTGCTCTCACATGGAATTCGAAGAAGCAGAGTGTGGTCGCCCTGTCCACATGTGAAGTAGAGTACGTAGCAGCATCGTCTACTGTTTGTGAAGGAATTTGGTTGAAAAACCTACTAAAGGATCTGAAGCATCTGCAGGAAGGATCCACAGTCATATATGTGGATAACAAGTCGGCAATCAAACTAGCCAAAAATCCGGTGCAGCATGGAAGAAGCAAACACATTGATACCCGATATCATTTTCCGAGAGATCACGTGAAGCAGAAAACGATAAAATAAGAGTATTGTCATACTACGGAACAGGTGGCGGATATTTTCACAAAGGCATTACCGACAGATGCATTCAAACGACTAAGAACGATGCTTGGAATGAAACCGGTTTTGGTTAAAAGGGGACTGTTGGAAGTCCAAACCAAACCCGTTGGAGTCTCAAGAAGAGTAAATGAGGAGGAAGCTTCTAGCATCCAAGCGTTTTCCTTCATGCGACTGTTCAGTTTCTCCATGCAACTGTTCAGTTCTGATACAAGATATTTAATATTTTTATTTTGGTTTTTGTTGCTATAGTAAATACTATACCCCTTTAGTGTAATTTTAAAAGGGCATTTGTGTCTTTTCACTTTAGTGGGAAAAGTCTATATAAGGGAGCTTTTAGAGTCCGTTTGTAACCAAGTCAGCAACCTTGTAATCTACAGTAAAAAATACAAAGTTTCTTCTTCTTTCAGGTTTCCAGTGAGTTAGATTCTTAGGCTTTGTAAAGCCCGGCAAAGTTCTGGCTAATACAGCCAACAATTTTCGATATCCTTGGGCCCGTCGACTGATGGATAGCCTATGTTTCCTCATAAATTTGAGGCATCTGATTTTCAATGCACCCTCTAACACTCACATGCTGGACGTCAAGCCTATGTACCAGGCGATCAGTCCATCCATGTAGATCATCCGGTTAAGCAATTAGATCGGTCCTCTATCAGGTAATCCAAATATGCCAAAACAGTGGATAGGACGTCCATCAATATTGTACATTATCGCTTGCCTGATTGTTGATGAAGCTCATCACTGATGTCAAATAACCCATACGGTGGGTGGCTCTCTCTCTCTCTCTCTCTCTCTCTCTCTCTCTCTCTCTCTCTCTCTCTCTCTCTCTCTCTCTCTCTCTCTCTCTCTCTCTCTCTCTCGTTTAATTAAACTCCAAAATCAAAGCCGCACGCCTAGTTTGAAAGAAGTATATTGAAGATATGTCATCTTAATACCACAAGTACCACCACCACCCTCTATAAGTAGTAGCAAGAGCCACATTCAGCACAACCCAGGAATCCCTTCCTTTCTTTCTTCAGTGCATCTCTCTTTCTCCCCTCTTCTTTCTTTCTTTCTTTTCACCAAATAACTTGTTCTCACCAATGGCTGGATGGGTGTTAGTACTCACAGTCTCCTTCTTTGCATGCATCACACTCAAAATATTCTTCGGATTTTTAGAAGAGATGAGGAAGAGAGAGAGTCTTCCACCAGGCCCTATGCCGCTTCCTGTAGTAGGCAACTTGCACCAAATCGGCCTTGGGGAGATAGAGCCCCAGCTAAAGAAGCTCCATGACAAGTACGGCTCCATGATAACCGTCTACCAAGGCCCTGAGCGCCATGTCTTCATTGCCGGACATGACATTGCTCACCAGACACTCGTCAAAAATGGCCTTGCTTTTGGCCACCGTCTCCCCGCCGCCCCGGAGAACTTCCGCCTCTTTGGGGGAGATGAATCAGAGCCTTTCATTGGCTTCACTGATTGTGGCCCTCTCTGGAGGCTCTTCCGCCTCAATCTTGCGTCCGAGATTCTCAGCCCCACCAGTCTTAGCTCCTTCGCAAATGACCGCGACGAAATCCTCAAGAAACTGATTCATAAGCTCAAGAACAAAGCTGATAAGGCTGAAGATGTCGTCCAGCCTCTCGAGACATTTCGACATGTATTGTTTTCCCTTGCCTTGTTCATGTGCTTCGGAGAGAAGCTGGATGACGAGGCTGTAGCTGAACAATCGGAAGCAATACAGCTAAGTCATCAGAATTTGAGTAGGTTCATGGTCTTCCATATATTCCCAAAATTTGGCAAGTATCTCTTCCCCCAACGGTGGAAGGAGATGCTAGCAATCCGTAGAAGGCTGGTCACCAACCTCCTCCCCATTGTACAAACCAGAGCCCATAAAATGGAGGAAAACAAGAACGATGGCATCTTTTCTTATGCAGATTCACTACTTGCATTGGAGCTTCCAGGAGGTGGGAAACTCAACGAGTCTGAAGTCACCACACTCTGCTATGAATTTCTCACTGCCGGTGTTTCTACCGTAGTGTCGTCATTGCAATGGGCGATGGCGAACTTGGTGAAATACCCATATGTACAAGCCAAGTTGTTTGAGGAGATTGAGAGAGTCACTCGGAAAAATGGAGGGGTTATCAATGAAGAGGACCTCAAGAAAATGCCTTATCTCAAGGCAGTTATCTTGGAGACTCTTCGTAGGCATCCACCCATACATACATTGCTTCCACATAGGGTTTCGGAGGATATAAGCTTGGAAGGATATACCATACCCAAAAATACTTATGTGAATTTCATGCTGGTAAGTATGGGTTTGGATGGAAAGGTCTGGCAAAATCCATTGGAGGTCAAGCCGGAGAGGTTCTTGGGAGGTAGGGAAAGTGTCGATCTTACTGGAACGAGGGAGATCAAGATGATCCCATTTGGTGCAGGAAGGAGAGTCTGCCCAGGGATGGGACTTGGAATGTTTCATCTGGAATACATGGTGGCCCACCTGATCAAGGAGTTTGAATGGAAGGCCGTGGCAGGAGATGAATTGGACATGGCTGAGAGTATGGAGATGGACATAGACTACGTAATGAAGAAACCCTTGCAAGCTTGTATAGTGCCAAGAAAATGACGGTGAAGTAAGCTATAAGCATCTGTTGTGTTGTTGGCAGGATCGTTTGTTCCATTCACTCCTTTCTTTTTCATGACCTACTGAAAAATGGTTTTTATTTATCTTAGAAGAATGTAATGGTTATCATTTGTTTTTTTTTTTTTTTTTTTTTTTTTTTAAAGGGTTAATGCCAATAACTATTCAATGCGGAATTAGGGAAATTTTTAGCCGTCGCTTTTGTTGGTCACTCTCATCGGGGATGACAACAGCTCACAAAACGCACCCATTTTCTCTCTCTTTAATAGACTGCGTCCTACCCAATACAACTTTTAACACGTGGAACTTTCTGGCCCACCATGATTTATTTGTTAGATCCACACTGTCTATCAAATTTTTTAAAGATCATACCAGAGCACGAGCCCAAAAAAGAGGAATATCTAAAGCTACCGTTGAAACCTTCAATGGCTCACCGTGAGGTTTATTTGACATATAACCTCTTCGTAAGGTCATATAAATCCGAATGAAGGAAAAAAAAAAAAAAAAAAACTAAATATCTGTTTAATTAGAGTCTTCCATGGCTTCAAAAAGTTATTCAATTTCCACTGTTTCCTGTAGTATGGCCCACTTAAGCCTTTGATCTGTCCCCCTTTTTGTCTCATGCTCTAAATTGATATGGAAAATTGGATGGACGGTTTTTCCACATATCAACAAATCTGGTTTTTCTCCCAGGGAATGTACACCACACAGCAAGTAATGGTGAACTTTATGTAGGCCCTACGATGATTTATTTCTTCTATCCACACTATCTCCATCCGTGTTTCAAGATCATTCGAAGATATGAGCCCAAAAACATGATGATTCAAAACTCAAGTAAACAGTAGGAATTGATGTCCATCGTTGAAAACTTTTAGGGGCCACTTAAGGCTCCGATCAAACTGATATTTGTTTTTTTTTTTTTTACTTCATCTTCGTTTGTGTGACCTAATGAATAGGCTAGATGGTAAATAAACCTCACGCTTAGCATTAGAAATATTTCAACATTGTTAGTTCAATCCTTGCTGCTTTCCATGGTATTGTCAATTTGAGATTTGGATGTGCCTCTTTTTTTGGCTCATTCTCTAAAATGATATGAAAAAATTGATGGACAATGTGAATCTAACTCATAAATTATGATGGGGCTAGAGAAGTTCAACATGTTAAAAGTTGTGTTGTGTAGTATACAATCTATTTGGGATAGAGAAAATCCGCAAGTTTTGTGAGTTGATGTAATCGGCAATGACGTGTACCAATGAGAAGCTATGGCATACTAATTCCATGTGCCTTCAACACGGAGAGTGCATTCATCTTCAAGACACAAGGTGTCACACCCCGAAATCTAAGTACAGAGTGTGTACCCTACTTGTTACAGACCTAGAATAATTTAATTAAATAAAACCAATCAAATGCTTAAAATTCTACAACTAATACCATAATTCATTATATATGAATTAGATCATCCTAACAAATACAATTATAATTAAATAATTAGGAGCAATCTAGTGACAACTTCTTGTTCCTGCACCAACTCATCAGCTAATTGTCATCTGTATGGTTTTTCCATTAATAAAAATGTAAGCTGGCCAGGCTTAGTAAGAAAATCCACCATGATTCATGCTTATTGAAATTAAAATATAATAGAAATATTGGAAGCACACTAATATGGATGCAAATGATGTATGAATGCATCTAATGGGATGATTGTCCATCTACTTGGTTTTGAGATCGTCAACCCGCATCCAACCGTTAGGTCCACCTTTTGGTAGGCTTGGGCATAGCCTGCATCTAGTAACGCTCTACCAGGATTGACATTTCTTCCAATGAGGGTCCCTAAGATCGTCTATACATTATGCAAATGCAATGAATGATGTATGAATGCATCATTTTCATAACTGTCATAGTTACTTGTCTTGATAAGAACATTTAACTTACAATTGTAATAATTCATAGAATTTGCCACATATTAGCATGCAATTTACTATAGGATACATTCACGGTAGTTAAATTAATAAAATTGTAACAAAACACTCTAATTAGTACATCAATCAATCAAACCATTATAAACAATTTATTTTAATTCCAATGAATCATGAGACACGTTGAGTTACTCACTTGGGTCTACTAGTAAAGAATCCACAAGATGATCAGATTAATTTGAATTCAGAAATCCTATCAATTATATCCACAACATTGTTATTCATCTGATTATATTACCAATGAGGTCTGCCTTTGATTAACATCGTAGGTGGCTAAACCTTCAATGACTAAATAATTGAAATTTTCATATATAATATGTTCATTAAATTCAATTATCAAAATTTAGATTTTCTTTTTCTTTTAAGATTCTAAAATTGAATGGCAATGATTGATCGAGGTGGCCCACCGGATAATTGGATCATCCAGATTCTAAAGGTCTTGGCATAATTTACCTCTGCGCATTGAATGAATGGTGTGGATCTAACCACACATACACCGATGGTCCATCTCAACCTTCTACGTCAAGTAATACCGACACTTGCACAGAAATTTAAGCTTTCCTAATTAAACACCTTCAGATCTGACTAGTGTGGCCCATCCGATGGTCAGATTGATTTGGAAGTTAGGGTCCTTATATATTTTGGCTTTAGGAATCGTATGATCTGTACAAATCTAAACTGATTCGACCTGATGTAAAACAAGCAATCTCTGCGACAAGAAACTTCACATTGAATTTTAAACTTTAATCATCTTTACATCGTATATACCCACAGATCAATACAATGAATGTGTGACCAATCTACACCATTCATTGCATAGAACGAGTCAAATTACATTAAATGCACAAAAAAAATAATAAAAGAATGGACAATAAACTTATTGGATCTAAGCTCTCCAAAATCTTCTCTCTCTCTCTCTCTCTCTCTCTCTCTCTCTCTCTCTCTCCATTTCTTAGTTGTCACAGGGTGACTTTTTTATTAATATTTAATTAAGTTGGAGTAGAACTTCTCTAACGACGTACTCCTTTAAAAGAAAGGCTTATGTGAGGGATTGAGAGATCGGGGAGGATTAGAGGTATATATAAGGGAGAATGATTAAATATGGAGATAAGATAAAGATAAGATAGAGATAATATAGAGATCAGATAAAGATAAGATAGAGATAAGATAGGGGATAAGATATGAGATAGAGACGAGATACAAAATCTCTATATCAAATTCGAATTTTTCACGGGCGTTACATAAGGCACCCATCATTGCTGATCAAATCAGCTCATAAAACATGCCCGATTTTCTCCCCTCAAAAGATTTTTTTTTTAACACACCCACACATCACACCATAGTGGGATTTCCCTCCTCAAGAGATTATGAACTACACAACACAACTTTTAATGCATGGAACTTCTCTAGGCGCCATCATGATTTATGTGCCAAATACATACTGCCCATCAATTTTTCCAAACAATTATAAGGAATGAGCCCAAATGAGGCACATCCAAAGCTCAAGTGGACCACACCATAGGGGATTGAATGTTGAAACATTCCTAGGGTCCACTGTGAGGTTTATCTACCATCTAACCTCTTCGGAAGGTCACGCAGACCTGGATGAAGTTATATATATATGAAGTTATATATATATATATATATATATATATATATATATATATATATATATATATATATATATATATATATATATATCAACTTGATGGGAGCCTTCTATAGCCTCAAAAAGTTTTCAACAGTAGGCATCCAAGGCCTACTGTTTCCTATAGTATGGCCCACTTAAGCCTTAAATCTGCCTCATTTTTTCTCTATGCCTTAACATGATATGGAAAATTGGATGGATGGTGTGGATCTGACACATACATCATGATGGGGCCCACGGAAGTTCCACATGTTAACACTTTGGTTTTTTTCTCTCCCAAAAATGCGTTGCACATCAAGCAACAAAATTTCTTAACTCATGAACTTTAGATGGGCCTCGTGATGATGTATTTCTTAGATCGACAATCCATCCCTGTTTATAGATCATTCTAGAATATGAACCCAAAACAAAGGCATATTCAAAGCTCAAATAGACCACACTGCATGAAATAGTAGGAATTGGTGCTCTTGTTGAAAACTTCTAAGGGCCACAAAAGGCACTGATCAAGCTAATATTTGGTTTTTTTTTTCCATCATCCAGGTCTACGTGACCTTATGAACAGGTTAAATGGAAAATAAACCTTACGATTGGCGGTATGAAGGTTTCAATGGTAGTTCATCCAATCCCTACTACTTCATGTGGTACCGGGAGAGAGAAATTGTGAGCTAGTGTCATAAGTGACGACATGGACACATAAAAAAGTAACGGCCCAAAATTTCCCTCATGGCATTGTAAGTGACTTTTTCTACCTATTTCCCCTGGCAAATACACGGACTTAACTGATTATTACTTACTACACCTATTTGGAAGTCGCCACGGATTACGTTTCAAAAATTGGTCCATACCAACATTTTTATTACTGATTTAAATATGTGGGCCCCACCATGATATATATGAGTTATTCACACCATCCATCCTTTTAAAAAATACATTTTAAAGCATGAGCCCAAAAATGAGGAAAATCAAAAGCTCAAGTAGACCACACCGACCACACCTTAGGAAACAAGGATCATTAATTAAAACGTCAATGGTTGAAAGTTGTTTTCTCCCTAGGGCCCACAGTGATGTTTATTTGTCATCCAACCCGTTAATAAGGTCACACAGTCATGGATAAAGTGGAAACAAAAATATCACTTTGATCCAAAACTCCCAGGGTCTTCAAGAAGCTTTCAATGGTAGGAGTTCAATTCTCATTGTTTCTAGTAGTGTGGTCCACTTGATCTTTGGATCTTCCTCTTTTTTTGGCTCATGCCCTAAAATGAGTTGGCTAAAGGGATGGACGGTGTGGATAATACACAAACATCAAGATGGGCCCCACAATTTAACTTTTTTCTCCCCAGGGTGCCGTGAGGAGTGCTATAAACGAAAGGTGGCGGTCAAATCACCTTGGAAATCTAACAGGAAACATAGAGGTAAATAATTATCACCCATTTACCTGGAATTACCTCTGTAATTAGAAATTCAAACAGGCCCGTGTTTTGGTTATAATAAATGTGATTTATTTCCCACAAGGTGATATTAATGAGGCGATTTGTGGCATTCGTACAAGGAATCTTGGTCAGTCAACGGGTGTGCAAACATAGACAGAGGTGCTTGAGAAGTCCACAAGGTCCACTCATCAAATGGGCCACATGTGTACATTGAATATAGACTATTGACCTTTTTTCCGAACCATTTAGTGAGGAGTTTTCTTTAAAATAGCCATAAGGTTTGACCAAACTAAGGTTTTGGCCCTACTTTCCTAACGGTTATTTATTTTCCCTAGGCCAGGTTTTTTTTTTTTTGTTAAGACGAAAATGCTCAGCATAGGGATTTGCTTCTCTCAGAAGTTAACAACGCTTCTTCCAAAAAAGAGAGTGGATCCCATTAAATTAGGATTGGGCCTACCCTATAAGACAATCAATCCATTTATTTTATTCAGAACATCCTAGGACCTGAGAATGTATTGATTTCATCTTGCTCGGCGCCATCTGTGGCCATCAAATGGAGATATCGGTAGCCTTTCTTTCTAAGTTGTTTCCTTGATCTAGTCCACCTTTGATGTCTCCTTCCATCATTCTTAAGGCCATTCCCTAAAATTATTTCTAATTTTAATGGTCAAAGTGGATTTCAATAGGAACTCGTGGCAGGCCCCACAAAACCAGTCTGAAAACATATAAAGGGGCAAGACTGAACCTCAGACTTCATTTGGAAGTTTGTGAAACTTATGTTAAAGAGAGGGGACCGCCACCGCTGAAGTCATTGGACAATTGCTCTTACCTCTGAGGGACCCAATCCGTCAATTTTTCGGCATGTTTCTAGCGACATTCTCTCATTATAAGACCTGGAATATTTTTTTCGGCTACTTTTTTGTTTATTTAAGTATAGGACCACTCTCGGACGACAATCATCCCTGTCGTGGGGCCAACACTAGTCATTGTCCTTTCCAGGATAATATCGACATAGTGTGAATCTTATACATGTCTTTTTTATTTTTTGACGTATGAAGATGGATATCCTTGTCCTTTTCAATGGTGATCCTATTAAAAATGCACAATGGAGATCATTGGACTAAACTCAACAATAATCCTATTGAAAATACACAACGAAAATCCTTAGAATAACCCCAATGGCGATCCTACTGAGAATGCACAACGGAGACTATTAGGCTAACCTCAGCAGTGATCACGTTGAAAATGCACAATGGAGATCCTTGGACTAAGCTCAACAGTGATCCCGTTGAGAATGCACCGCACGTCAAGCAATAGAATTTCTCGATTCATGAACTTTAGATGGGCCTCACGAAAATGTATTTTTTAGATCCACACTATCCATCCCCGTTTACATATCATTCTTGAATATGAACCCAAAAACAAGGCAGATTCAAAGCTTAAGTAGACCACAACGTGGGAAATTGTAGGAATTGATGCCTGCTATTGAAAACTTCCTGGGGCCACAGAAAGCTCTCATCAAGCTAATATTTGGTTTTTTTCATCATCTAAGTCTGTGTGACCTTATGAACAGGTTAGATGAAAAATAAACCTCATGGTTGGCACTAGGAAGGTGTAAACGATAGTTCACTTAATCCCCACTTCATGTGTTGCCGGGAGAGAGAAAATTGGTGTATACTATGTGTAAGACCCGTATCTTAGTCTGTACCATTCCGTAAGTTTCTGCGGTCCTCCGATCGAATTCCGGCAGCTTTCGACCTTTATCCGACGTTTGCGCATGATCCTGAGTTACACGCCGTCAACCAGAGTTGGCTCAACCCGAGACTTGTACCCTAGCGACCGTGCCATTACCGCAGTTCCCATGCTATGTCTCGTGCACCGAGGCGATACCTAGGCTAGGAGATGTGGGCCCGCGTTCAGTTCGAGGAAAACATTGCGCGTTGCAAAACTCAAGAGAATCTTTACAACATGTCACCTCAATCAATCAACCAATCCCATCAAGGGTTAAGTACATGTCAAGTACACATCATCTCACACTCATCCTCAAGCAACCCCATAAGTCAACAAACCCTTACACAACCCATACCCTTCTTACATAAATTTCTTCAAAAGTCAATAAAGTTCTTATACACCCATCACTCACCTCATCTATCTCTCTCTCTCTCTCTTTACAACACTCTCTCTCTCATTTCTCAAACTCACTTTTCCAAGCAACAAAATATCATACGTCCAAGCTCTCCCAAATCTCCATGTATGAGAGAGTTTTGTGTGTGGCCCACTTCCTAACCCTCTCATCTCCCATCTCAACCCTTCATTCTTCATCATCTTCCGTTAAGATCGAAGCCAAGGAGATCACCTTTCCATCGGACCAAGAAGATTGAATGGTGGGTGTTTATATAGGCCTAGATTTTATTCTTTTGATGATGGGCCAAGTGAGGCCTACCGATTGATGGTATGGATCATTCCATACCACCTTGATCCTCATGATCATTCCATGATGGGCCACCTTGATCCTCATGATCATTCCATGATGGGGCCATTTTCCATGGACCCCATCATGGTGTTTATTTTCCTTGCATGAATAGGGTCATCTAGACCTTGTATTTTGGTGGAGAAAGGATCTCCACTGTTGATTTTGATCGGTGGGCCCACATGTAATGTGACCCACTTGATTTATGTTGTGATGTATAGAAGGGAGGACTCATAGTGTCGGGGTCCCTCCATCACTCAATCTTCCTCTCTCTCTATCTCTCTCTCTCTCTCTCTTTCTCTCTCTCTCTCCCTCTCTCTTTCATTGTGTGTGCGTGATAATGTGGCTGTGTAGCCCACTCTAATGGACCCCACCAAGATGTATGTCTTATGCACACCATCTAGCCATGTGGTGGCCCACCTGAGCAAGGCCCACTTTAAGTATGCATTGTGCCCAAATGAAAACAAAAATATCAGCTTGGTTCAAGGCCTTGGGGTGGACCGCTCATACAAGCCCCACCTTGATGTATGGCTTTAATCCACGCCTTCTATCTTATTTCCCAACTCATTTTAGGCGTTGAGCTGAAAAATGAAGCCAAACTGATTTTCTGGCAGGCCATACCATAGAAAATTGTGATTTCTACCGTTAAAAAGTGACTAAGACCCACATTGATGTTTGGATTCGCCAAAACATGTTGAGTATTAGGCTCGTTTGGACTGTCTTGAGCCATGGAATTCAATGGTTGGGTTAGATTTTTCGAATGCGGGCCTCACCTAGAAAAATCCTCTAAAAATAAATTTTAAAAAAAAAAAAAAAAGAAATGAAGCAAAGAAAGCGCGGCGCTGCCTGCTGCTGCCACAACGTCCACAAGCAAATGGTCCCCGCCTGTGGAGCGCTGGAGCCAGGGACGTGGGTCCCAGCCATGGCCCACATCGTGATGTGCGCAGGACGCTGCTGCAGCATCCACAGCAGCGTCCTGCGCTGTGGAGCGCTGGAGCCAAGGACGTGGGTCCCAGCCATGGCCCACATCGTGATGTGCGTTGAACATGAACATCAACGCCGTGCATTTGATGGTCCTTTAGGGCAGTGGGTCCCCTCCCAAAAATCAGCCGCACCTAGAACTCAGGTGGCCCACGTCACAAGAAACAGTAGGATTGAACGTCTGCCATCGAAACTCCATTGGTCCAGGAGTTTTGGATCATTATGAAATTTGTATTTCCTCTTTATTCAAGTCCCTATGACCTTATTAACAGATTAAATGGGAAGTAAACGTTATGGTGGGCCCCACGGGGGACCCACTGATGTATGTATTATATCCACACCTTCCATCAGTGTGGCCCCCACCATTAGGTATGTGCTTTATCTATGTTGTCCATCCCTATGGGACCCACCATGATGCATGTGTTGCATCCAAGCCGTCCAACCATTTTGAAAAATAATTTTAAGGCTTGAGACTAAAATAAAAATGAGGCGAATCTAGGATCAGGTGGACCACATTACAGAAAATAATGGATTTGAACGTCCGCCATTAAAAACCCTTGGGTTTCAAAGTTTGGACCAATATGATATTTGTTTTCCTCTAAATCCAAGTCCTTGTGACCTTATGAAGGTTGGATAGGAAATAAACCCTATGATGGGGCCCACTAGAATTTAACCGTGGAAATCATTATCACCACAGTTAGATACGATATGGTTCAGTTGATCTTTTGATATGATTCATTTGTGTGTGTGTGTGTATTTCTAAATAGTTGAGTTGGGTTCGGCCTTTTTGAATTGGCCCATTCGACTTGGTACATTGATCAGCCCACTCGATCGGCCCATTTGAATCAGCCCATTTAATCGACCCATTTAATATATATGAGGCCCAATGAGATGTATGTGAGGCCTATGTGTGGGCAGAATGTGATGTATACGAGGCCCATTGCGGTGTGAGATTCTACCATAATGTATGTGATGATGTGTTTGGCGGTCATACCTTTAGAGCAACGATGGTTTGACGTCCACATTATAAAGTAATGATGGTTAAATGTCCGCATTGTAACTCTCCCGATGGCCGATTGTTAGGCTCATACTTGTAGTGTGTAGGCCGTCTAAGCCCATCTTAGTTACGAACAAGAATCCATCGCCATATAACATGTTTAGTATAGTTCCATGATTCATGATCATATGCCTCATATGTATGCTTAATATGAGAAGCGACTGATCATAGCATATGTCTTCGGGCAGATTGTTTATGGGCTCCCGGATAGGCGGTGTTGCCCTACATAAGCGCACGATACGCTCAGGATTGCTACATGACTGGATAGTATAATTCATGTATTTCGCATTGTGTGACATGGTTACTGTATGTCATAGCGACATCAGGGCCGTATCCTCCATAAGCATTTCGTGGTTGGCAGGATTGAATACCGGAAATCTTGTTCTACATGGGGTGTTATAGATATCTCTGGGTGAAAGTCCCAAAACACTTATGGTACCAGGAGGTTGTTCCAATGTATAGATCGAGTGAGTGCATGAGCGCTGAGTGTCGATTACCAGAAGGCGACGCTTTTCACTATGTTGTGGTCGGTTGGAAGGGGGGCGGCCTTACCTACCCGAGAGGAGGGGGCAAAGCTATGCTGAGTTTAACCAGCTCGAGGAATGGGTCCGCTATCGACGAGCCGAGTCCAATATTGGCAAACGGATAGTGAAGTATTTTCCACTCACCTTGTTGCGCACAATGGGGAGGCAATCTGGTTGGAGTGTACTAGACCCCGGTGATATTCCAGAGTTGAGCTGTATTAATATGTGGACTTCGATGAGGATTGGTGTACTTGGTTTGCATCTCGCATCGCATGGCCTTAGTATGGCCGACATGTAACGCCCCAACTTTTCAGGACCCGAGTACACGACCCGTTTGCCAAAAACTCAAGTGTTAACCTTAAAGGATGGTAAAATATATTTTTTTTCTTCTTTTATCAGAGTAAGCAGATGAACGTAGAATGGACAAGTAAGCATAAGGGAAAATTTCATTATCATTTAAAATATACAAGAGAGTGCCCATAATGACTTATACAAACCAATGTCTCTGAATTTAACAAGTACAAGATTTACAAGAATTTAATACATGAAAAATAGCAGAAAGCATTTAAATATAAGCCGTCGGATCACGTAGCTCCTCCAGGAAAATATGGCCATGCATCCTTGGCGATTGTACCCTGCTCCTCATCAAATCTGAACATGCATATCACTAAAGCCACCTGTACGGTTGTATATTTGATGGATGAGTGGCCAACTCAGTGTAAATTCCCCTCAAGATTATACACCGCCACATTAAGTAAGCATAGTTATAAAACAAAACATACAAAACAATATATGATGCAGGTCTTATTAAATGCATGGATGCGTGAATGCAATAATCGTCCCGGGGATGCTCATCCGTGTGGACAGTGGACCGTCACCCATGCAATCATCGAACCTGGGAAACATCATCTAGTCGGAAATGGGTCGATAGTCGATGGTCTGGGAACTAGCGAAACGATACTCCAAAGATCCTAAGGGCACGTGCTACAACATCCAGAATAGCCACCCGTCATCGCCAACATGCTATGAATGCATGATTAGCCAATCCATTATTAATCCAATTACAACCAGTCAATTTAAATAAGCTCACGGTCACTACAGGGAGCACATGGCCCAGCGTAGGCCGACGACTCAGGCATAGTATCCCATGACTACCATCCTTAGCCCATAAGGCTACATCTTAGGATGTTTAATGGAAACTCATTGACTAGTGGCCAATCAATTACATTATATGGGGCTTACCATCGCGTGGTTGTACAGTATAAAATATCGAACCCATATAGGAAAAATATCAAATAAAACCACGTAGGGCGAGTATCAAAATATGCCACATAGAACGAATATCAAAACCATACGATAAAGACCATCCTTAAAAACCATTGGGCACAACAACCCTGGATGGTAGGCCCACGTTAATGATCCATCTATATAACCACTCAATAACCACCAAGTCGAAAGTCCATTATGATCACAACTAGTCAAGTTACATCCCAAGTATGGGTGTACATTCATATGTGGGAATTTCCCACTAATGTACTAGTTTAAGTTCCGTAAGCAATCCACAAATAATCCACAAGCATGAACAATTATACAGGATAATCATAAAGTATGTAATACAGCAATTCAATTTTCATCAGCTAATACACGTGATTATAAAGGAAGATATCAATTATGAATTTAAATAAAAATTATAACTTAAGCTAATGAGAAGATGGAAAGCTCAAGGGGAAGAATCATCACCTTATAGATCGGATCGCCTACCAGTGCCGCAAAGCGCTTGCGCCTTTAGAATTGAATCCTAATACAATTCATAAACTTGTACCGTTAGTTCCAAGTTCTATGTACTACCTAGGTTTAAGATCATGGCCTAGGGTTTGAGTTATCTATCTTAGGGTTTTAATGTGGAATTAGGATTGTCATCCTAGAGTTTAGGTTTAGGCTAGATCTTTAAGGTTGAACCCTAGTGGTGTGTAATTATTTATAATGTTAATTTAATAGTTATAAAATATTTACTAACATTAGTTTTATAGTTGATATTAGTTAATAACCACTACGATGATAATTAATATCATGATATACTATATATGATAAGATAATGCATTAGCATTTAATAATGGTATCGTCTTAATTTCTTGTATATAATAACTATCATTAGAATAGAAAATTTACTCATGGTCATGCATCCTAAAAAGTCCTATTAATAATGGAAATGGTGACAATGTTATTTTAATAGTTAGAAAATAATTGTTAACGTTAGGGTTATAATTAATATTAACTAACATGACACTAGTAATTATTTTAATGAAAATGATTAGTATGTTCTAACATTAATAACAATATTTTAAGAACTACAAGATATTAGTAAAAATTTTCATGTGTGTTAACTAATGTCCGTAGGGGTAACTTACTAATTGTTAATCATACATATCCTTAATAATCCCGAAAATGACAATAATAACAGAAATGATTATTTAAATTAAAACAGAAAATGTGAGCTCACCCAGTCGACTCAGTGCGAGCCGAGTTGACTCGGACTCTCCCATTCACTATCTTTTCTTCTCCTCCTTCTTCCTTCTCTCTCTTTTCTTTCTCTTCCCTTCTCCCTTCCTTGCAATGTCCAACAAGGACCGTGCTCGACCCAGCCGGTTGTTGACTCGACGATGAACCTGGTAGCGTTGCACTAATGCACGCCCACACCCTCATTCTCTCCTCTCTCTCGTTGCCTTCTCTCCATTCTTCTTCTTTCTTTAAAGTCCAGCAACACCACTGGACTCAACCCAGTCCAACTTGGACCGAAACAGGCCCGGCAACTTAGAACCCGACCAGCTGATCCGACTCGGTTCATGCAGGTGCAGCAACGCACACTCCCTCTCTCTCTCTCTTCCTTCTATTTTTCCCTCCGCTGGAGGTCCAGAGATACTCTAAGCCATACCAGGGGCGGGACAGTGACTCAGTGGCTGGACTGAGTCACGTCAACGGGCCTGGGTGCAGCGGCAACTCCGTCGAGCCAAGCTGGTGCAATAGATTGCACCACTCCAATCCCTCATCCTCTCTTCTTTCTTCTCCTTCTTTCTTCTTCTTTCTCTTCTTCTTCATTCTCACCAGATCGGCCCAGCAGCATGGCGAGTCGAAACTGCCTCGGTGCAGCAACATGCCGGGGAAGAAGACCCGACTCCAATGGCAGACTCTCAGCCACGGCTTCTCCCTCCAATCCACTCCTTTGGGAAGGTTCGTATCGATCCTAGGAAGCTTATAAGTAAGGGTTTTCGAAGCTCGGGAGAGATTTGGGTGGTGGGTTCGCTAAAGAAAGGAAACGGCTGGTTTTTCATGGCTGTCGCAGAACGAGAGAAATAGGGCGTTTTCTCTCCCTACTTATAGAGATTCCAGCACTCTCAGGTCCGTTAGATGCCAACGGAAGGCTAGGATTTAATCCGGAGCCAGGTTTCCTTGAAACAGCTAATACGTTGCTGGTTTTGGGCACCGATTTTTACAGACACACCTCCTAGCACGTGAGCAACGAACGGACGGTCGAGATTCCTCCATTAGGGACGGTGTAGATGAGCCTTTGCAGGCTTACGTGGATCGCCAAGTTATCAAACGAAGGGCGTAACTGAAGCTTTCCGTTTTCGGAAGGCATGTGTTTGTGGGACTGTTTGCGCCGAGGATTGTACGAACACACGTGTGCAATTTCGTGTGAAACAGGCAAGGTTTTAGTCGAGCCCATCACCTGCAAAGGCTCAGATGGACGGTTCAGATCATATAGGTGGGCCTTGTTGGTGGGCCACCATCAAAACAAACGGATACCCTCTGTTTTTCAAAGACGCCCGCAGGCGAGAAAGCAAGAGAGGCCTCTTGCCTCTTTTGGGTAGGCACGGGTCTGACCGGTCTCCCAAGGTCCATGCACGGCGAGTGCACCACCCATGGTGCACACTCAACGTTTGAGTGGGGTCCATGGTGATGTTAGTGGGAAATCCACTCCGTCCATCCCACTCTATGGGCCTTACAAGAGACCTTGGCCAAAGATCAGATGGGCCCAAGGCTCAGGTGATCCATACGAATTCATTTTCATCCTTTAAGGGGCAACTTCATAGGTTCAGCGGTCGGATCAACCTCCACTCGAGTATCAACGGTCAAAAGCTCCTAGTGCATCATTTGTAAGACCCTTATACACAATGTTAACCATATACTACCATTAATATTAATTTTTATTACTATTACTATCCTTTATTACTATTATTATTATTTATTTTATTTTATTTTTCATTATTATTATTATTCCATTAATAAAAAGGAATAATGTACTTTATTATATATGTTTAATTTTTACAGATCGTTAATCATTTAAATATTAATTAGTGAAAAGGAGCAAGGATTAGTATATCATTTGCATATTATTTGTATAGTTGGATATGTTTTAAATTTTATATTTTATATAAAATCTTAAATTGTTTGAAATACGTTATTTGTTATAAATTTTATTAATTTACGTAATATAGATTTTTATGATTGAAATTCATATAAATATATCACAAGCATATAAGAAATCGATTTATGGTCCTAGGACTTCTTAGGAAGGTCTAAATGAATTCGATCTACTTAATCCAAAATCCAATGGTTGTATTAATGTGAATTTTAAGTAGGCATGGTATATATCGAGTTTAATGGTGGAGCCCGTGGGTTTAGTCCTAAGCTCTAATAGTGTGTGGTTGAAATAGGTAGATTTTAAATGAGTAGACAGTGTGTCACCCATACGTACGCACTTAGATGGTAACGCTCGAGTATCGAAATGTATGGGGCGTTACGCGACATCATTCATGCTTTGCATCGCATGGCCTTGATATGGCTAATAGTATTCATGGATTCATCAGCATATCCTGCATTACTCTGATATTACATAATTGTATTACTACAATGCGCACACACTTCCACCGCCTTCTAAGCTTTCCATAAGCTTATGCACGACCATTGGGTGCAGGTGACATTGGACAGCAACAGCGCTGAGGCAGGAGTGCTTAGTAGATCATCTTGGAGCTTTTTGTCCATTATCGTTGTATTTCCCTTTACGCTCATTATACTTATAAGTTTTTTATCATAGTGAAAATGTGATGGAGTTTTTGGTTGCTGTTTGTGGGTTATGTCTTTGGTTATACTTATTACGAATCAAACTGATGTTGAAAATCCTCCTCGTAGCATCCCAGGATCAGAACCAGGTAAATGGGCGCTGGGAACCGAGAATGGGGTACTACGGAGGCTGTCGGCGCCAGATTCGGTGATTGAAAATTTTGTGAGCCCAGTTTTCGAGTTTGGGGCGTGACAGAAGTTGGTATCAGAGCATAAATTAGGAATGACTAAGAACAACATTACATGTCTGCTATGAATGATTAAGTCCTAAGTTCGGATAGCCTAGCGATCTTTTATTATAGACCATCAACGTGTGTGTCTTCGAGAGTTTTCAAAGTTGATAGGCGCCTTTGCTCTTTGTATAAGACATGCCGCCCAGGAGAGTGACTCGATCGACTCCCGCTCCACCACCTGAGACTCCCGCGCCACCACCTGAGACTCCTGCACTACCACCTACGATCCTCACTCCACCACCAGAGATTCTGACTCCCCAGCCTGAGGATACCGCTCCTCTACTCGAGACCGATGCAGATTCGACCGTACCTGTGAGTGCCTCCCAGTTACAGCAGATGTTACAGGCTGTGAGGCCGCCCTTCAGGAGCAAGGCAGGCACCCCATTGTTTCATCAGCTCAGGTAAAGCAGGAGCGCTTCTTCAAGAGTTTCGACGGCTTGATCCCCCGTATTTTCAGGGCAAGCCAGACCCGACAGTAGCTGAGAGGTGGTGCTCCAATGTGGAGAAGATATTTGATACGATAGGATGTACGACCCAGCGGCGAGTCCGATTAGCAGTATTTCTTCTCCATGGTGAGGCTGAATACTGGTGGACATCAGTCTCCAAAGCGACAGGCACCGATTTTATGTGGACTTGGGAGGATTTTGTGGATCAGTTTGACCGACAGTATTTTTCTGATCACATCCGATGACAACGAGCATTAAAGTTCGAGGCCCTGGTGCAGGATGATAAATGGTGGCTCAATATGCAGCTCATTTTGTAGTGTTGTCCAGATTTGCACCTTATTTAGTAGATGATGAGGGGCAGAGGGTCCGCCGTTTCGAGGACGGTTTGCGTTACGGTCTTCGAGGTCGTGTTATTGGGCATGAGCTCTTGACTTTTGAAGGGGTAGTATGGAAGGCCCAGATTTTTTTGACTGAGTGGACTGGTTCTCAAAGTGATCACGGTCAGAGGAGAGACCGGAAGAGGCAGGCTCCTTCCATTGACTCCTAACAGCGTCGACCACAGTAGAGGCACACAGGCTGCCCAGCCTTCCAAGCGCCAGCGGTACCTCCAGCACCACCTACGAGACAGTTCACCTGCACCTGTTTTGGGTGCAGTGCGATGGGGCACCGTATGTGAGAGTGTCCCTGTCCCCACTAGCAGAAGCAGCCGAGAGGTTCATAGCAGCCTCCACCACAGCAGCAATAGAGACCCCCACAGCAGCAGCGACAGCAGCCCCCACCACCGAGGCCCCCTCAGCAGCAGCATCAGCAACAGGCTCCGAGGCCACAGCAGCAAAGGCAACAATTTCGACCACCTCAGCGATAGCAGCAGCACGCTCAGAGGGGACAAGCACCTCCCCAGCCGGCTGAGGCTAGGTTTTATGCGGCTCAGCAGGATCCGTAATCATCTGAATGAGTCGTTGAGAATATACTTCCAGCCTTTGCATGCATCTCTCAAGTTTTATTTGATTCCGGTACTTCGCACTCATTTATGTCCGAGGGATTCTGCCGTTTGACTGGATTGTCGACAGAGTCTGCTCAAGAAGGGTTGACCGTATCGACACCTTTGAGGAAGACTACAATATTAGGTCACTTCTGTTCATCTTGCCCCGTGTTAGTGGGAGAGATTTTCTTACCCGCAGACTTGTACATGCTACGGATGTCAAATTTCGACATTATCTTGGGCATGGATTGGCTTACCGAGTACCACGCCATCTTGGACTACTTTGCGAGGACAGTCACGGTCTATATACCAGGCTTGTCGCAGTTTCAGTTCTTTGCAGAGCCCCGGGAAGAGCCATTGTCTTACTTGATGTCCTGCGCCGTTGATGAGCCTGTTATCGCTTATATTGATCAGTTACCTATGGTTTACAATTTTTCCGCTGTGTTCCAGGAGATTTCGCGATTACCCTCGCCAAGACACCAAGTTTCGGATTGATCTCGTGCCTGGTACCACTCCTATTTCAAAGGCCCCGTATCGTATGGCACAGTTAGAGTTATGGGAACTGCAGAAGCAGTTGGACGAGTTGCGCAAGTTGGGCATTATCCATCGGAGTAGTTCACCGTGGGGAGCACCGATACTCTTCGTGAAGAAAAAAGATGGTTCATTGAGGCTCTACATGGACTACCGCGAGCCCAACAAGGTCACGATCAAGAACAAATACCCGCTGCCGAGGATTGATGATTTATTTGATCAACTGCAGGGTGCACAATTCTTTTCAAAGATCGACCTCTGTTCCAGTTATCATCAGATTCGGGTCCGAGAGGAGGACATTCTGAAGATGGCTTTCAGGACACGCTACGGTCATTTTGAGTTCCAGGTCATGTCCTTCGGACTGACCAATGCACCCATGGTATTCATGCAGTTGATGAACGAGGTCTTCCGTCCATATCTCGATCAGTTTGTTGTGGTGTTCATCGACGACATCCTGATCTATTCAAGGGCCCATGATGAGCATGTTCAGCATCTAGAGGTTACCTTACAGACCTCTGTGCACACCAGCTATATGCGGCGAGAAAAGTGCGAGTTCTGCCTGGAGGAGGTGAAGTTCCTCGGTCACGTGATGACGAGGGAGGGCGACGCAGTGGACCCCTCGAAGGTTGAGGCAGTGCGTCAGTGGTGCCAGCCCACAAACGCGTACGAGATCCGCAGTTTCCTTGGTTTGGCGGGCTACTATCGGCGTTTCATTGAGGGTTTCTCTCGTATTGCAGCCCGCTAACCAGGTTGACTCGGAAGGGCGCAAAGTTTGTTTGGTGTAACGCCTGTGAGCGAGCATTTATGGAGCTAAAGAACTGCCTCACGTTCGCTCTTATCCTCACTCTTCCCTCTGGGAGGATGGATTTATTGTATTCACCGATGCCTCGCATATTGATTTGGCTGCTGTCCTAATGCAGCATGGAAGACCAGTGACCTTCGCATCTCGTCAGCTCAAGGCCATGAGCTGAACTACCCCACGCATGATTTGGAGCTGGCTGCAATTGTCTTCGCACTGAAGGTGTGGAGGCACTATCTCTATGGGATTAGGTTCGAGCTCTTTTCTGACCACAAGAGCTTGAAGTACCTCTTCTTGTAGTCTGAGTTGAACATGAGGCAAAGGCACTTGATAGAGCTCTTGAAGGAATATGATTTCGATCTTTAGTACCACCCGCGCAAGGCGAACGTGGTGGCGGATGCTCTTAGCCGTCAGTCATGCGGCCTGGTGGCACATATGATGGTCCAGGAGTGGAGGATGCTTGAGGATATAACAAATTATGATTTTGAGTTCATCCTGCAATCTTCTATCATGCAATTATCGAGCCTATCGATTCAACCCTCTCTTATCGTAAAGGTGATCGAGGCTCAGTAGGCTGATGAGTCATTACAGAGTTATATGGCTGAGGCGGCATCTAAGAGTCAGTCGGATTGGCGAATTGGTTTAGACAGTAGACTTCGCTTCAAAGGCCAATTGTGTCCCAAATATTCCTGAGTTACGCAAAGATCTTATGAACAAGGGACATCGATCGTGGTTTTCTATCCACCCTGGCTCGACGAAGATGTACCGTGACACGAGGCGACAGTATTTTTGGGCGGGGATGAAGCGCCAGATCTCCAGTTTCGTGACTGAGTGTGACACATGCGAGCGTGTCAAGGCCGATCATCAAAGACCCCCTGGTCTATTATAGCCGTTGAGCATCCAGACGTGGAAGTGGGAGCACGTGTCGACAGATTTTATTATGCACTTGCTGAGGACTCAGCGCAGTCATGATGTCATCTAGGTTGTTGTGGATCATCCGACGAAGTCGGTACATTTTCTTGCGATGCGTGCGATTTGGTCTACGGACCAACTTGCAAGATTATTCATCTAGAAGATTGTGAGACTGCATGGCGTTTCAGTCTCGATCATTTCTGATCGAGACCCGAAGTTCACGTCTCAGTTTTGGGGGAGCTTTCAGAGAGCGATGAGGACTGATTTACAGCTCAGCACCACGTACCATCCGCAAAACCATAGCCAGACCGAGAGGGTCAACTAGATCCTTGAGGATATGCTTCGGGCCTACGCGATTGATTTCGAAGGTAGCTGGAATGAGCATCTGTGATTGGCTGAGTTCGCAAACAACAACAGCTATCAGGAGACCATTGGCATGACTCATTTTGAGGCACTATATGGCAGACCATGCAAATCACCGAGTTGTTGGACCGAGGTTGGAGAGCATCATCTCCTAGGTCCCGAGCTTGTGCAACAGACGTTAAAGGCTATCAATATCATCAGGCAGAGGATGCGTACAGCTTAGAGCAGGTAGAAGAATTTTGCTGATCGCCGGTGTCGTCCCTTGGAGTTTGATGTATGGGACCATGTGTATCTCAACGTCTTGCCCATGAAGGGCGTAGTTCAATTTGGAGCGAAGGGCAAGCTTGCCCCGAGGTTCATAGGACCTTTTGAGATCATTGGGGGCGTTAACGTCGTGGCCTATCGGCTTGCCTTCCTATCTCAGTTATCTGGCGTCCACAACATTTTTCATATCTCTATGTTGAGGAAGTGTGGGTCAGACATTGTTTCTGTTATTGATTGACAGTCGTTAGAGGTTCATGAGGACACTTCCTATATTGAGCAGCCAGTTCGCATCCTTGATCGAAAGGAGCAGGTCCTCCGGACCAAGGTCATTCTGTTGGTGAAGGTTCAATGGGGTCACCATTCTATTGAGGACGCTTCTTAGGAGCGCGAGGCCGAGATTCGAGAGCGCTATCCCCATCTCTTTTATGATTGATTATGTGTTATATTTTGTATGTTGTCTATAATTTTATATGATGATGATTATGTTTCTTATTCCTCATGAGTTATATCTAGTTGCGATGATTGTATAAATTTTGAGGATGAAATTTTTATTAGAAGGGGAGAGCTGTAAGACCCGTATCTTAGTCCGTACCATTCCGTAAGTTTTCGCGGTCCTTCCGATCGAATTTCGGTAACCTTTGACCTTTATCCGACGTTTGCACATGACCCTGAGTTACACGCCATCAACCAGAGTCGGTTTAACCCGAGACTTCTACCCTAACGACCACGCCGTCGCCGCGGTTCCGATGCCGCGTCTCACGCGCCAAGGTGATACCCAAGCTAGGAGATGTGGGCCCGCGTTCAATTCAAGAAAAATACTACGCGTTGCAAAACCCAAGAGAATCTCTACAACATGTCACCTCAATCAATCAACCAATCCCATCAAGGGTCAAGTACATATCAAGTACATATCACCTCACACTCATCTCCAAGTAACCCCATAAGTCAACAAACCCTTACACAACTCATACCCTTCTTACATAAATTTTCTCAAAAGTTAACAAAGTTCTTATACACCCATCACTCACCTCATCCATCACTCCATCACCCATCTCTCTCTCTCTTTATAACCCTCTCTCTTTCTCATTTCTCAAACTCACTTTTTCAAGCAACAAAATATCACACGTCCAAGCTCTCCTAAATCTCCATGAGAGAGTTTTGTGTGTGGCCCACTTCCTAACCCTCTCATCTCCCATCTCAACCCTTCATTCTTCATCATCTTCTGTTGAGATCGAAGCCAAGGAGATCACCTTTCCATCAAACCAAGAAGATCGAACGGTGGGTGTTTATATAGGCCTAGATTTCATTTTTTTGATGACGGGCTAAGTGAGGCCTACCGATTGATGGTATGGATCTCACTTTGAACCCTAGGTGTAGCCGATGGCCTACCTTGATCCTCATGATCATTCCATGATAGAGCCATTTTCCATGGACCCCATCATGATGTTTATTTTCCTTGCATGAATAGGGTCATCTAGACCTTGTATTTTGGTGGAGAAAGGATCTCCACCGTTGATTTTGATCAATGGGCCCACATGTAACGGGACCCACTTGATTTATGTTGTGATGTATGTAAGGGAGGGCCCATAGTGCCAGGGTCCCTCCATCACTCCATCTCTCTCTCTCTCTCTCTCTCTCTCTCTCTCTCTCTCTCTCTCTCTCTCTCTCTCTCTCTCTCTCTATCTCTATCTCCCTCTCTCTTTCATTGTGTGTGATGATGTGGTTGTGTGGCCCACTCGGATGGACCCCACCATGATGTAAGTCTTATCCACACCATCTAGCCATGTGGTGGCCCACCTGAGCAGGGCCCACCTTAAGTATGCGTTGTGCTCAAACCGCTGGACATGAAATGAAAACAAAAATATTAGCTTGGTTCAAGGCCTTGGGGTGGAACGCTCATGCAGGCCCCACCTTGATGTATGGCTTTAATCCACGCCGTCTATCTTATTTTTCAACTCATTTTAGGCGTTGAGCCGAAAAATGAAGCCAATCTGATTTTTAGGCGAGCCATACCATAGAAAACTGTGATTTTTACCGTTAAAAAGTGACTAGGACCCACATTGATGTTTGGATTTGCCAAAACATGTTGAATATTGGGCTCGTTTGGACTGTCTTGAGCCATAGAATCCAATGGTTGGGTTGGATTTTTTGGATGCAAGCCCCACCTAGGAAAATCCTCCGAAAACAAAACAAAAAAAAAAAGAAGAAGAAGAAGAAATGAAGCAACAGGTGTTCTTTCTTCTTTGTCCACAAGAAAGATCATCCTGCTTATTGTGGAGCGCTGGAGCCAGGGACGTGGGTCCCAACCATGGCCCCCACCGTGATGTGCGTTGAACATCAACGTCGTGCATTTCATGGTCCTTTAGGGCAGTGGGCCCCCTCCCAAAAATCAGCCACACCTAGAACTCAAGTGGCCCACGTCATAAGAAACAGTAGGATTGAACGTCTGCCATCGAAACTCCATTGGTCCAGGAGTTTTGGATCATTATGAAATTTGTATTTCCTCTTTATTCAGGTCCCTGTGACCTTATTAACAGATTGAATGGGAAGTAAACATATGGTGGGCCCTTGGTGGGACCCACTAATGTATGTATTGTATCCACACCTTCCATCAGTGTGGCCCCCACTATGAGGTATGTGCTTTATCTATGTTGTCCATCCCTATGGGACCCACCATGATGCATGTGTTGCATCCAAGCCGTCCAACCATTTTGAAAGATAATTTTAAGGCTTGAGACTAAAATTAAAATGAGGCAGATCTAGGATCAGGTGGACCACATTATAGAAAACAATGGGTTTGAACGTCCGCCATTAAAAACCCTTGGGCTTCAAAGTTTGGACCAATATGATATTTATTTTCCTTTAAACTCAGGTCCTTGTGACCTTATGAATAGGTTGGATTGGAAATAAACCCTATGATGGGGCCCACTAGAATTTAACCGTGGAAATCATTATCACCACGGTTAGATACGATATGGTCCAGTTGATCTTTTGATATGATTCATTTGTGTGTGTGTGTGTGTATTGGGAAAAGGTACCATACGCTCGACCTTACCGTAGCCTTCCGTAAGGTCGATCGTTCGCATACTGCTGGTCGTCGAATGCTGGTGTTTTAAATCAACGGCTATCCTCAAGACGGGATTTCCAGGAGAGAGAACAGTTGTTCCAGTTACTGTGCAACCTTCTCTCTCTCGCCCTCAATACCAGCCCTCTCTCTCCCTCAATCCCTACCAGGAGACGCGTCCTCGTGCAGTCCTCTCTCTCCCTCAATCCCGACCACCAGCAACGTTAGCCTCCACCTCTCTCTCTCTCTCTCTCTCTCTCTCTCTCTCTCTCTCTCTCTCTCTCTCAATCGATACCACCGATACCACCAGCGACCGCCTCCACCTCTGTTTTTTGGTATTTTCTTTGTTTTTTTTTTCCAGATTGAGATGCTCTGGATCCAGGTTTTTTTCCCCCAAGATGATGATCTCATCCATCACTTGGGATGGTTATGAACGGTAGAAAGTTTGGAATTGGATTCTTGTTTTGATCTCTATCTCTTCCCTTCATCTGGTGGGCCACACTATATATTTCTGTGGTTCGGACACCAGGCCAATATGGTTGCTATATTTCTGTTTTTTGGTTTATTTATTTATTTATTTATTGTATATGTATTTATTTTTGTTTTTGTTTTTGTTGTTCTTTTAGAAACAAAAACAAATACAAATGGGTTTGCAAGTGGGGCAGTGTATGTTTGGGGGTAGCGTTTTGTGTTTTAGTGCGCGGATGACGGCTCATCATCCAGAATTTTCTTGATAAACTGTATGTTTATTGAATTTCTCAAATGCACTATTTTTCAATTCAAAAGTTCGTGGGGCCACAGATATAACTAGTGTAATCTACATCGTATCCATTTAGCCATGGCCCACAGCGTTATGCTCTTTCTGATCAAGCAGTTGGGGAACTGATAGAAATGAATGGTTTAAGTAAGATCTAGAAGTCCAAATAGGGAGCCAAAACCAACCATAAATCAGTATTCAGTCATATATACTTCTGGCTGAGGTTCAGCTGCAGAAAAAGAACAGGGGTAACTTGTTTTGCTCTCAAGTGAAACAGAGTCAACTTGGTTACAGGAGCTTTGGTTCCATGTTCAAAAAAGAAAAAGTAAAAAAACAAAAGTCAACTTGGTTACAGGAGCTTTGGTTCCATGTTCAAAAAAGAAAAAGTAAAAAAACAAAAGTCAACTTGGTCATAGGAGCTTTGGTTCCATGTTCAAAACAAAACAAAAAAAAAAAAAAAAAAAAAAAAAAAAAGTAACAAACAAAAAAAAGTCCATATACATATGTCAGTCCCTTGAACTGTAAGGGAACTACAACACTTAAAAGCTGCTTTTATAGGGAATTTGATAACACCACCAGAAGCTACTTCTTGCAGCTTCTCTTACAGAGTAGAAGGTATTCTAAAGTATAGAATGACTTCTACTTTGAAAAAAGAAGCTGCCACCAAATGCACTTTTAGCCTAAAAACTTTGAAATCTAGAAATCCTTCCTAGACTCAAAAAATAACACTGGAATCAACTAAGACTCCCTAAGAATGTCATAAAATAACATTACTTATTTAAAATTAAGAACAGTTGACCCTATGAATTTTTGATCCCACCAGAAGTGGGATGACCCCACTGTGATGTCAGCATCATTTCATGGTAACCTCATCAGATCATGAGTCCTAGTGACCCCATCCTTTGGCCTTGTTTCTTCTTTCAGTGTTCTACTTTCCCATGAGAAGCTGCAATTCTACTTGTTTTTTTTTTTAGTAATTACTTTATTAATCTTGTAGCTATCTTTATCATGATATCATGATATATCAGTATGTATCGACAATATTATTTTTGATATGTTAGATTCTTGTACTCTAGGACAGTATTGTATTGCTGACAGGCAATATTGAACATGTTGGGTGATATCAACAATACATAGAACACTGAATTTACCATTTCTCTGTGATGGACAGTATTGTATTGTGTTGCAAGTTTCTTCCGCATGACACACCTACTTTGAATTAGTTGGGTGTTCAAGGCCATGACTAGTAGGCAGCCCGATGGTGTTGGAGAGGAATTATATGATCTGTGGGTGGGCCTTATCTACCATATGTGGATCCCACAATATGGTAATCCAGATTGTTGATCTGATGGGCTTCACTGTGGATAGCCTGCAGGTTCGGGAGTGGGAAAAAAAAAAAAAAAAAAAAAAAAAAGACCAATTCAGATATAACTGGAGACAGGGCACAAGAACACTGATGACACTCGACTCTTGTGGTAATCAGTTTTCCCAGTTCCCAACACAAGAGGAAGAAAAAGTGAAGGATGGGCTGTTATAGATAATTGGAGCAAGTAAATTGAGTGTTGTTCAAAGTATCTCTAATGTTGAAAGAAATGAATATATACATGATTGCTCTTCACGCTCACCAACTAGCAAAGTTAAAATCCCACCTTTTACCATAGTTCAAAAACTCACTGATTCGACTTGAAACCCAACCGAGTCAACTCAACTTGGTGAGATTTCGAGCCAAGTCTTTAGGAAATTCGGTTCTAGCACCGAGTTGGCCCTAACTTGGGAAAATTCATCGAGTCAACTTAAAACTTGGTCGATTCGACATGACTCATGGAGACTTGGCGAGTCGCTCATCTTATGAAGCCGGTTTATAATAATAATAATAATAATAAAGATTAAAATAAACTAATATGAGGAACATGGAAATTGAACCCGCCAACTCTATATATCAGGAAGACACTCCCTACCAGAAACCTTAGTATGACTTTAATTTCTTATTTCAAAATTTTCAATACTTACATGATATGCAATTATTTAAAATATTCCATATATAGTATTTCTAGAAGTTTTGAATTATATTTATTAACTATTAAGTCGAGTCAAGTCGAGTCTTTGAGTCAACTTGACCCAGATGAATATGGAGTCAAGTTTTTGGGTGATTCTATCAACAATGTTGGGTGATTCTATCAACAATGGCTGATTTTGTTTTCCATTTCTCTGTGATGATCGAGAATCCGAGCAAGGAATATTTGAACAGGTTTTGAATGGGGACCTTGACTTTTCATCCGATCCATGGCCTAGTATCTCTGAGAGTGCAAAAGATTTAGCATGGAGAATGCTTATTAGAGACCCAAAAAAGCGGCTGACGGCCCATCAAGTTCTGTGTAAGTGTTTTTTTTATAGCTATATCATGTGTTATAATTTAGAGATCTTGAAAGTGGTGAAATATTTATGGTTTTGTTTATTAGTGCAAAAATTCTTCTCAATTCTCATTCTGTTTTGTTATCTTCCAATGATGGACATGCTTCTCACTGTCCATAATCTAGAAAATTCAGTGGTCTTCAGAAATTTCCTTTAGTTGGCACACTATTTAAGGATAATGAAACCTTATAACTTATATGCCCTGGTCATTATGCCTTAACAAGGCAAACAGAAAATCATCATTACAATCTTGCAGCTACACTCCCAAATAGATAGGCCATGCATGCTTCCATTTGACTACCTTGAATTTGATTAGAAAAGGAGTCAGTGATCTCCACCATCATAGCCTTGTTTCAGCTTTCATCTTTTTAGATCCTGCTTTTAAGGATCTAAAAGGAAATATATTACAATAAATGTTATCTTGTTATTGTATGGATATGTCACTATTATGTTTCCACAATGAACATGTATGATCGCATATTTATACAAATCTCTAGGGTCTTATGTCTCTCTGGTGTTGGGTATGATCTATCCGGTCATGTACTAGCAATGGTAAAAGCACTACAATTATATAAATTTTTAACATAGGAAATAGCTACGGATTTTGGCCATAGCTATTGATATTATAGCCGTAGCTAGTTCTAGTTTTAGCTGCAAATGTAACTATATCTTCGAAACCTATGGCTACGGTACTAATTGCTACGGATTATAACCATAGCTATACGTTAAAGTGCACTTCTTCAAGGCTGGCCACCCAGAAGCATGTGTTTTATCATCCACTCCATCCATCTTCTTGTTCTATCGCACAACGAAGTGTGATCCATTGCTAAAATAGCGGAAAAAATGGCTGCAAAATAGTAAAACAAAAAACATGTAGTAAAAAAATTTTAATTTTTTTTACTGCAAAAAAATTGAAGCCACGGGCTGCGAAAGGAAAATTTGTGCATTCTGTAACTCATCCTGCTTCTTTAAACAAGAGTGCTCCAGTTGCTTCAGAGCGGTATGATGGTCTAGAGACTAGTCAACATCCATATCCTGTATTGTCAATGGGACCTGATAACTCTAGTGCAGAAGCAGCAGATGAAATTACAGCACCAAAAGAAGAAGGTTAAATTTCCTCACTTAGACTCTCTAATAGTGAAGATGGTACCTTTCCCTGTAAATGTTCCTTGAAAGTTACAAGAGTAGTAGGATAAACAGTAAAGAAAGAAAAAAGATCGAGTTAGAACTTTTGAGATAAGGTGCAGGAGGACATTGGTTTTCTGGGAACAGCCAAAACCTCGTTGACTATTCAGACACATAGCATTGTTCGCACCTTATCCTTTTGAAAAACACAAACATTCATGAATCTCAAGTTGCCATGCACCTCCTTTTAAGTAACTAGTAGAATTACAACTTCTCATGGAAAAGTAGTAATGCTCAGCTTGTAATCCATATTACAACACTACAACGGAAAATAAGCGCAAGAATATTCCGATCTTTACATTTCAAAGTGATACTCCAATTACTCATTCGTTTAAGAGAAACTTTTATTTAACCATAGCTTTATTTGAATTCCGTTCATTGACAACATTGAATTCCTAGGACAAGAATCAGCCCAATTAATCACTAATCAGGAGAAAGCAATAACTATTCTGTTTCAATAAAAAACAAAACAATAACAATAATAATAGCAGAACTTAACATCATACAATTGTTTATTGGATTGTGATATTTAGTGAAGGATTACATGAATTGCATATCGTAGAAAGTATTTCAAGAAGTATGCTTCGCATGATTAGGATATTTTCTAGAATCTCAGGTTAGGGAATAAGTAAGTGTTAGCACTAGATACAATAATACAAGGCCACTAGCAATCTTCTGCAACTGTCCAAGTCAACAAGGTTACTGGCTTCACCAATTAAAAATACAAAAGTAAATTTTACAAAAAAAAAAAAAGAAGAAGAAGAAGAAGATAAAACAAACCTTTTTTTCTTTTTCATGCAAAAACTGATATTGGTTTGGGTTTGGGATCGGGGAAGCTTTAGTTTCAAAATGCATGTATAATGGGGGCTATAGATATGCTAGGCCTAGGCCCAGCAAATACAAAATTTTGAATACGTCTAGCCTGACTATTCAATATCTAGGCCTAAGTCCTGCCCACTAACAGCCGGAACTATGATAATCCCTTGTGATATTCTTGATATTATGAAACCTGCTATTAAAACTTAATAAAAACGATAGTATTTATATGAAATTTGGATCTGATACATTATTCATGACTTATTCCATAGTTGATCGTTCTAGTATTGGGATAGGGCCTTATGGGCTTGCTGCTTGATATCTTCCCAAATCACTGCCCAAACCCAGAACCTAGATCCAGAGCTAGAGTCAGATCCATGCCCAGACACCCAAAACTTGAATCCAGTCAGGAATCATAAGATACTGAACTTCAACAAACATATAGTTCGTTGAGGTGCAGCAACCCAGACATGTGGGTTCTACGAGTGCTTACGTTGTTAGCACTCTATGGATAGGAGGCCTCAAATCTCCTAGGCTGCAAGATCCTAACTCTTTGATCAAAGGCCTACAAATAAACGGTTAACTGTAACTGTTGAAAGAATGGATGAAGATCCTCCAACCTCGAAAATTTTTGGGGCATTCCCCATCCAGAGCATCTCAATCTGATCCAGAGCCAGAGTCTAATCCATGCCCAGACCCAGAACATGATCCAAAGCATCTCAATCCGAAAAAAAAATAAAGAAAATACCAAAAAACAGAGGTGGAGGCGGTCGCGGCTGGTGGTACCGACTGAGGGAGAGAAGGAGAGACAGTGGAGGTGAACGTTGCTGGTAGTCAGGATTGAGGGAGAGAGAGAGGGCTTCACGCGAATGCGTCTCCTGGTAGGGATTGAGCGAGAGAGAGGGCTGGTATTGAGGGCGAGAGAGAGAAGGTTGCACGGTAACCGAAACGACTGATCTCTCTCCTGGAAATCCCGTCTCGAGGATAGCAGTAGATTTAAAATACCAGCATCCGACGACCAGCAGTATGCCAATGATCGACCTTACGGAAGGGTACGGTAAGGTGTTGGGTTCGGCCTTTTTGAATTAGCCCATTCGACTTGGCCCATTCAACTCGGCCCATTCGACTTGGTCCATTGATCGGCCCACTCAATCGGCCCATTTGATGTATATGAGGCCCAATGAGATGTATGTGAGGCCTATGTGTGGGACGAATGTGATGTATATGAGGCCTATTGCGGTGTGAGATTCTACCATGATATGTGATGATGTTTTTGGCGGTCATACCTTGGAGCAATGATGATTTGACATTCACATTGTAGAGCAATGATGGTTAAATGTCTGCATTGTAACTCTCCCGATGGCCCATTATTAGGCCCATACTTGTAGTGTGTAGGCCGTCTAGGCCCATCTTAGTTACGAACAAGAATCTATCATCATATAACATGTTTAGTATAGTTCCATGATTCATGATCATACACATCATATGTATGCTTGATATGAGAAGTGACTGATCATAGCATATGTCTTCGGACAAATTATTTATGGGCTCCCGGATGGCGATGTTGCCCTACATAAGCACACAATATTTGCAGGATTGCTGCATGACTGGATAGTGTGATTCATGCATTTCGCATTGTATGACATGGTTACTGTACGCCCTAGCAACATTAGGGTCGTAGCCTCCAAAGGCGTATCATGGTTGGCAGGATTGGATACCGAAAATCTTGTTCTACATGGGGTGCCATAGATATCCCTGGGTGAAAGTCCTTAAACCCTTATGGTACCAGGAGGTTACTCCAATGTTTATATCGAGTGAGTGCATAAGCGCCGAGTACCGATTACTAGAAGGTCGTGCTTTCTACTGTGTCGTGGTTGGTTGGAAGGGGGTGTGGCCTTACCCGCCCGAGAGGAGGGGGCAAAGCTAGTCTGAGTTTGACCAGCTCGAGGAATGGGTCCACTATCGACGAGTCGAGTCCGATATTGGTAGGCGAATAGTGAGGTCTTTTACACTTACTTTGTTGCGCACAATGGGGCGGTAATTTGGTTGGAGTGTACTAGACCCCGGTGATATTCCAGAGTTGAGCTGTATTGATATGTGGCCTTAGATGAGGATTGGTGTGCTTAGTTTGCATCTCGCAAGGCATGGCCTCGGTATGGCCGACAACATTCATGTTTTGCATCGCATGGCCTTGGTACAACTAATAGTATTCATGAATTCATCAGCATATCCCGCATTACTCTGATATTACATAATTGTATTACTACATTGCAAGCACACTTCCACCGCCCTCTAAGCTTTCCATAAGCTTATACACGACTGTTGGGTCAGGTGACGTTGGACCGAAGCAACGCTGAGACATGAGCGCTTAGCAGATCATCTTGGAGTTTTTTGTCCATTATTATTGTATTTCCCTTTATGCTCATTGTACTTATAAGTTATTGATCATAGTGGAAATGTGGTGGAGTTTTTAGTTGTTGTTTGTGGGTTATGCCTTTAGTTATATATGCTTATTACGAATTAAATTGATGTAGCATCCCAGGATCAGAACCTGGCGAATGGGCATTAGGAGTCGAGAATAGGGTACTACGGAGGCTGTCGGTGCCGGATTCAGTGATCGGGAATTTTGTGAGCTCGATTTTCGAGTTTGGGGCGTGACACTATGAGTTGGTGTCATAAGTGATGACATGGACCCATAAAAAGTGATGGCCTAAAATTTCCCTCATAGCATTGTAAGTGACTTTTTCTGCCTAAACATGTTTTAGTTATAATAGATGTGATTTATTTCCCACAAGGTGATATTAACGAGGCGATCAATGGCATTCGTGCAACAGATCTTGGTCAATCACAGGGTGTGCAAACATAGACAGAGGTGTTTGGGAAGTTCACAAGATCCAACAGTTTATTTTATTTTGGACAACCTAGGACTTGAGAATGTACTGATTTCATCTTGATTGGTGCCCTCTGTGGCCATCAAATGGATACAATTCCCTCAAAAAAAGTGATTGATTTGAAAAAAAGGGGGGGGGGGTGCATGCCTTGAAAGTAATTTCTAATTTTAATAGTCATAATGGATTTCAGTATGAACTCACGATGGACCCCACAAAATCAGTCTGAAAACCTATAAAGGGGCCAAGATTGAACCTCGGACTTCATTGGGAAGTTTCTGAAACTTATGTTAGAGAAAGGGAACCACCAATTGCTTTTACCTCTATGGGACCCAATCCGTCAATTTTTCGACGTATTTTCGAAGACATTCTCTCCATTACAGGACCTGGAATTCTTTTCAGCTACTTTTTTTTTTAGTTTATTTAAGAGCATATGACCACTTTCAGATGACAATTGTCCTTGTTGTGCGACCAACACTAATCACTATCCTTCCCAAGATAATATCGATATTGGGTGGGTCCTATACATGTCTTTTATATATATATATATATATATATATATATATATATATATATATATATATATATATATATATATATATATATGCAAAGATGGATACCCTTATCTATATCAATGGTGATCATATTAAAAATGCACAATGGAGATCCATGTACTAAGCTCAATAGTGATCGTATTAAAAATACACAACGGAGATCCTTAGACTAACCTCAATGGTGATCCTAATAAGAATACACAATTGAGATCTTTGGACTAACCTCAACAGTGATCCTGTTGAGAATACACAATGGAGATCCTTAGGCTAATCTCACCGGTGAATAAAAGAGATGCTCATATAAGGAGTCGAATCCAAGTTTGCTATTGTGAGCACTAAAATTATATCGATGAGCCCGTATCTAAAATGTATAAGATTTTGAAGACAACACTGAAGGAATACAATGCTAGAATGTCACGTAGAGCAACGTATCACACCATCCACAAATTATCAAATATGAAGATGTCCTAGCGTATATGATTTTCTCCGATCATAACCTCAGGTGTACATAAGGAAAGTCATTTCTACAAGTGTGGTCCACCATCTCACGTTTGCATATCTCGATGAAATAGTTATAACTGTGGATACTATTGAGAGTTAAATATTGCATATTAAACCCTAGTTATTACTTAGTTTTACGAACATAATAATGCTTAACGTTATATTTTAATCATGTTTTTGTTGCAAGGTGAATTTAGGAGCCTGGACTGAAAAAGGATGCTAAAAGTATGAATTTGATGCTCAAGAATCACTAAAGTAAGGGACGGATCTTAAGGGATTGAGATCAAAGAATTCACAAGCCAAAGATCCGAGAAAATCAAGTGATTAAAGTAAAAGGGGCCTGAAAATCGTCTTGAATGCAAGATCACAGGATTCCCACCATCCGTTTGGCTTGAAACTTTATATCTAGCCTGAGGACCCTAAATTAACCGTACACGTAAAATTTCAGCCCATAAATCACTAATCTGGGGCCCACCTAATCTGTGGATATGCTTCAATTTTGGTCTCAACCCCTTAAATTAGATGAGGAAGCAGATGGTCAGAGTAGATTTCTCATGAACATCACGATGAGCCCCACCTTTGGGTGCGTACGCACATAGCGCACGTAATCGCGCAGCGCATTGGACTGGAAGACCAGTCAAAGGTCGGTTGACCCGACCTCATCTTTGCTTACGCACAGCGTCCACACGTCCAGACACTGTGACGTGTAGTGGGCCATCACCATCGTCCTGATGGACGATCTGAACCGTCCATTCGATCCAAGGGGCGACGACCACTGCCATGAAGTCCAAATGCTCCCATACACGTGTACACAAGCAGATCACCATCAAACGCAGGATTAATGGCAGGAAGATTTGATCCTTTGGGCCACACCAAGCTTGAGCAAAACTAACCATTCCTGACTGAAATTACGCCACGAATCCAATGAACAGGGTGGATTTCTTTGATAACAATGATCATGGGCCCCACTGATGCCGAAAAATCCAAATTTCGCATTCCTTATGCACTATGCGCGTCCGGACGCTATCCGGTTTTGACGATCGTTTTGTGACCCAGATCACATTCTGAACTTCAATCTAGACCATCCAAAACACTCTCATGGGGCGTCCAACCACCACCAAGAAGGCTGAATGGGTCAGATCCCGACAACGGATCAGCTATCCACACCAAAAGCAGGCAAACGTAAGACAATTTGCATTTTTCACTGCATAACACTTACGCATGACCTTGCACAACCGACTTCTCTCCAAGCCCGACCAACCTACTTTGTGTTATAAAAGAGAGAAAGAGAGGAAGTCGTGGGATATCTTTGGACGTATGAAGTTGTGGAGGAAGAGAGAGAAAGAGATAGAGAAGTGGACGGCCAGGAGTTCTCCCTATCCTTCCTCTTTAGTTTTTTCTTCTTTCCTTCATGTTTTTAAGAGCCTTTAGTGTCATCATGTCTATGATGAGCTAAACCTCTTAGCTAGGGCTAAGAGGTGAAGCTTGTAGCGTGATGGGGTATTTCTTACGGCTTGATTCATGTTTACATTGAACTGACTTCGATTATAGTTTGATTATAAGGAATGCTTTTAGTTTTTAATGGTTTATTGTGACTTAAATTACAATGGATCTGCGATAGCTTTAAGCATGTTCTTTTCATTATTATGATTGTGAACTTGGGAATCGTGTTGTTCACCATCGTCTCATGGACATGGTCGGTTGATGGAACCCTTCCTAACGTTCATAATTCCCTTAGAATATTGGTTGTGGATTGGTTAAATTTTGTTGTTTGTTTTATCTCATGGGCATGGTTTTGTGATGGAATCAATTCTAATTCTCATACCTATCATTCTGTTGAAAACTAGATCAAAGGAAGTTCATATTTGAGTTTTAATGAAATACCTTCCAACTGGTTGGAGATAGGACTCTAATCCAGTTGAGTTCGTGAATCAAGCATAGATCTCCCTGATCTATACAAGTGGATCCTTGGAAACCCTAGTTTCCCACCTTTGAATTTTACAAGTTTTAGTTAAAGTTATTCACCATTATTCTCTTAAATTTTCCTAGTTTAGATTACATCTTCTTCTAGTTCTAGTTCTGGTTACTTTCAGATTACGTACAAGGTTCAGTCCTTGTGGATTCAACCTCAGTCTTACCAAGATTATTACTACATCGCAACCCTATACTTGGGGTGGTGAACAAATATTGTTTTAGGGATGGAATTTCCATTTGCCCCCTTATCAATTATAGCAAACATCCCTAGCCCATCAACCAATGCACATATTCATGATCATAATGTGTGATATTCTCTAATTGTGACGATTTTTTCCTCATTTATAGTGGGGATGAGTTCACTGTTGATCCTAAACTGCAGCAATATGTATGTAATCTTATATGCATTGAGCATGGTAATATACAACGAACAAACTAATAACTAATATTCCAACTTACCCGCACATTCTCAAAGACTCTTGATATATACTGCTATATTTCACTTGTTTGTAGTCTAATTCAGAAATCATGGAATTTTAATAGAATTACTTTGCCTGGTGTCCCAAGCTTTCAGGCCCCATACGTCACAAAAAACCTCATATGCCCAAACTTGTTAAATGTGAAAAACAAGAATTGAAGAATAATAGTTTATGAAACCTCATAGTAATATATATATATATATATATATATATATATATATATATAGAGAGAGAGAGAGAGAGAGAGAGTAAATGAGCATCCATAGAAGTTGTACAAGTCTGGATAGTTCTTCTTAATTAAATATTGGCTTCATCCTTCAATATCCAATACCCTACACTCCCCCACTAGTAACTATTGAAATTATTTATATTATTTACTAAATCAATATATTCATTTATATACTTGTTTTTCCCGGGTGATCCAACAATTAAATTCTCAACGTACATTAATAAGTCCAACTTCATGGCATCCATATGTCTGTTAGTCACTCGGAGTGAAAGAAATGCCTTGAGCAAATCACTCTTTAAAGCTAGAGGCTTATCCTTGAAATATCACTCTATAATAGTGCTTTCTCGTGAAAACTTCACACCATTCTGCTTCGATTCATTGAGTGGTGCCTACTTCAGAACCATAATCAAGGCGAAATCCATCTCCCTAAATCTGATGATAGTGCCCTAAAAGTCAAACCGGAGGTTATCGAGGTGTCTCTACATCAAGCAATGGAGCAATGATCCATGACTAATCCATTCTTCTTTATCAAAATCCAACAGATAGTCGAAGCAAGTTTTTTCTAAAAATATCTCTCTTGACATGGCACTTCTTGAAACCATCCTTCTCATAAGTTAGAAATATCACTAAGCACTTTAGGAACACTTCTACATTGCCATAATCCAAGCAAAGACTAGGTTCTCACGGTTCGCATAAGGAATATCTAGTGTATGAAAAATAAAAAGTGTTAGCTTAAGTTAAGGGAACAGAGAGAGCATAGGTGCAATCCAGAGCACCCATCTGCGATTTCACTGTCCATCGACGATCCATAGACCCCATCAACGGTCCCAACGCCCATCGATGATCCACAGACCCCCCCCCCCCCCCCCCCAAGCAATCCTAATGCCCATCGGTGATCCACAAACATGCCCCCCCAGACACACATATCATTGATCCACATACCCCCATCAGTGATCCCAATGCCCATCGATGATCCACATAACCCCCTTGAGTGATCCACAGTGTCGCATTAGTGATCCTAGCTAGTAATCATCAGCAAACCTCAAAGAGTAGGGGATCGCCAATCTTCATTTGCATGTGCAATCCACACTACCTTGGTGTGTTGCCTGGGCTAAAAAAAAAAAAAAAAAACCATTTCACATTAAAAATGAAATCAAGCTTCCATAGAGGGGTACCACCACACTCCCCTCACTTCCATAAACTCCCACCGTTAATACCCAACCAAAAAATAAAATAAAAGGAAAAAAAACAACCATAAAGGGGGACCACCACACTCTCCTCCCTTTCAAAAATTCTCACCATTGATACCTCACCAAAACAAAAAACAAAAACAAAAGTAAAAAAGTTTCGATCATCCTTAGGTAAACCTATCTCTAGTCTCCATAACTTGTACGTCAAAGAGTCAAAATGTCGTTGAGGAGTTAAAACATGGACACAAATCTTCAAAAAACACTTGTTTTCCACCCAAAGAGTGTGGTGAGTATGCTAGAGCATCGCCAAAGAGTCACTAGAGAGTGAGGTGGTCCCCCACACAAACCTTCCAATTGTCATGGAAGCTCTAGCGAGTGCGTGGTCCCCTCCTAGAAAAGAAGAAAAGAGGGAAAATGGCCCATCTTGTGACAGGGCCCCACAATAAGGCCCTTTCGAATAGCTTAAGTGGGACCCACTAGCTTGTCATGAAGTAAATCCACCCCATCCAAACAACCCAAGTTGCGAGGGTAAAAATCATCACAAATGGACCACATCTGTAAGAGAAATATCTCCATTTTGTGGCAACAATCAATCCTTCAACCTTTCACAACCAAGTATGCCTCTACCATGTGGCCTGGTAGTTAGTTTATTTATTTACTACAAAATTAAATATTTAAATTTGTTTAAGTATCTAAGTGGGGGATGCATGTGTGTACTGCTTATGTAAAATTTTGAAGTTGTTACATCAAGGCTCAAGTGGATCAACCACACAATGGGGATTAAACGCCCACCATTAAAACCTTCTTAGAAGTTGCGCAAGTTTTAGATCAAGCTTATATTTATTTTTTAATTACCTTCATTGTCACGCCCCAAACTCAGAAACCGGGCTCACAAAATTCTCGATCGCCGAATCAGGTACCGACAGCCTCCATAGAACCCCGTTCTCAGCTCCCGGCACCCATTTACCAGGTTCCGATCCTGGGATCCTACAAGAAGGATTTTCGACGTGAGTTTGATTCGTAATAAACATAACCAAAGGCATAACCCACAAACAACAACCAAAAACTCCATCACATTTCCACTATGATCAAAATTTTATAAGTACAATGTGCATAAAGGGAAATATAATGATGATAGACAAAAGCTCCAAGATGATCTGCCACATGCTTAAGCCTCAGCGCTGCTACGATCTAACCTCACCTGCACACAACGATCGTGCATAAGCTTATGGAAAGCTTAAAGAGTGGTGAAAGTGTGTACGTGAGGTAGTAATATAATTATGCAACATCAGAGTAATGAGGAATATACTGGTGAATCTATGAATACTATCAGCCGTACCGAGGCTATGCGATGCAAGACATGAATGATGTCGGTCATACCAAGGCCATGCAATACGAGATGCAACTCAAGCACATTAATCCTCATCTGAGTCCACATATCAATACAGCTCAACTCTGAAATATCACCGAGGTCTAGTACACTCCAAACCAAGTTGCCGCCCCATCGCACGCAACAAGTAAGTGAAAGAGACCTCACTATCTGCCTGTCAATATTGGGCCCTGTTCATCGATAGTAGACCCATTCCTTAAGCTGGTCAAACTCAGCCTAGCTTTATCCCCTCTAGGGTGAGTAAGGTCGCACCCCCTTCCAACCGACCATGACACAGTAGAAAGCGCGGCCTCCTGGTATTTGGCACTCGGTGCTCATGCATCCACTCAATGTAGATGTTGGAGCAACCTCCTAGGACCATAAGGGTTTAGGAAATTTCACCTAGGGACATCTATAGCACCCCATGTAGAACAAGATTTTCGGTGTCTAATCCTACCAACCACGATACGCGGTCATGTAGCAATCCTGCGCGTATCGCGTGCTCACGTGGGCAACTCCCCCTATCAAGGAGTACCATAATAATTTGCCCAAAGGCATGTGCTATGATCAATCACTCCTCATATCAAGCATACATATGATGCATATGGGTATGGATCATGGATCTATGCTAAGCATATTATATGATGATGATGTACTCCCTCTTATATCTAGGTTGGGCCTAAGCAGCCTACCCACAAAACTAGGGATCTGAAAAGGGTTCCTTCACCATACTATTGCATGGCCCGCTAGATGCCCTAGGGGGCCCAAATGAGTCCTAGACAGACCCCAAAAATAAAAGAAGTAATCCCACTAACAACCAATGGGGGTCCAACATCTTAGGATAGCCTAATGAGAATAGATAGAGCATGTAAATGGGGCCCAATAATTAGGGTCAACCCACTTAGAGAATGATGCGAATGGGCCTAATAAGGCTTAATGGAAGGTCACAATGAGGACATCTAACCATCATTGCCCATCAATGTGGACATCTAACCAACATTGCTTCTAAGGAGTGACCCACATAAGGGATTCATACACAACGTAACGGCCACACATACATCACATTGGCCTCTCTCATGGGCCTCACATACATCGCATTGGGCTTCATACAAGGGCCTCGAATGTATCACAATGGGTCACGCCCACGGACCTTGAATACATCACAATGGGCCTCGCCCATGGGCCTTGAATACATCATATTGGGCTACGCCCATGGGCCTCAGATACATCTCAATGGGTCGGGCCCATGGGCCTCGGATATATCACAATGGGCCTCGTCCCATGGGCCTCTAACCTATCATAATGGGCCTCATCAAATGGGCCACAAATGCATCACCATGGGCCTCATACGTGGGCCTCATATACAACAAGTGGGTCGCACTGCTTGGGCCTCATATGCATCAAATGGGCCATGTATCTGGGCTTCAAATACATCAAATAGGCCACACGATATGGGCCTAACAATACAAATAGGTGGGCCCTGCACATGAGCCAAAAATACATCATGATGGGGCTCATGGGTGGGCCGCACCAATGGCCCTCAAGTGGGCTTGGACCACCCCAAAAATCATTTCAATAGTTGTAGGTGTAACATGTGTACCACTGTACACTATCATTCCATGGGGCACCTGGCCTACTAATGATGATCAGCACTGTCCAAACATTGCCTATGCAAATCACCACCATCCAAACATTGCCTAAGTAAATCAGCACCATCCAAACATTGCCCAACACGTCCAAACATTGTCCAGCACTGTCCAGCATAATCTGGACGGTGTGGTTGAAATAATACATCATGGTGGTGTCCATGCGGTGGCCCACCAGAGATTTGAATCTACCTCAGTTTAATCTCAAGCCTTAAAACGGGCTTGCCAAATGGATGGAACACATCCACACGTGGGACCCACAGAACTTGCAAACGTCAGTCAGCAGATGGGTCCCACCATCTGGACGGCTTGGATATCACGTGGGACCCACAAAACTTGCTGACGTCAGACCACAGCGAAGTGAGGTCCACTTGCTGACTACAATGTAGTAGCAGCTGCTGCGTGAGGTATCCAGTCGATTCACATCCACCGTCCATGGGTTGGACGATGTGGATGGAACACATCAGGTCAGGGTGGGCCCCACACGCTGCTATGGTGGGGTCCATGTCCTGATGATGGATGGACAGGATAAAATACATACATCATGATGGGGTCCACACAGTGGACGGTGTAGATAAAACCCATACAGCATGATGGGCTTCCACATCCATGAAATGGATGGTGAGGATGGGACACACCTCGATGGGCCCTACAGCTGCTGGACGGTGTCCAACAGCGTCCTGGGCTACTGGCCTAACCAATGGACGGTCTGGACATATATATCTGGTGGGTCCCACCATCCCATGGTGCTGGACGGTGTGGACACCACATAAAATCAAGGTTCGTCCTGCAAGGTGCGTCCAGCACCGCATCAAGGTGCGTCCAGCACATCTGGACGGCCCAGATAATATACATCAGGTGGGCCATCAAAGAATCAAGAAGAGGAGAGAGAGAGAGAGAGAGATCGAAGTAGCGGAGAAACCTCGCCACTATGGGCCCCTTTATACAATGCATACATTAAGATGGGTCTCACCATATGTGGGCCCTTAAATCACAATAAAAACAACGGTGGAAATCATGAAATTACCCACCGATTGCTAATCTTCTTGCTCCCTTAGCTTCCTTGGCTTCTCGGCTTCTTCTTTAATGGAAGATGATGAAGTCTTGATGGTTGAGATGGGAGATGAGAGGGTAAGAAGTGGGCCACACTAGAGCTTCTCCATGAGAGCGTGGGAGGTTCATACGTAGGAGCTTGGGTTGCTTGGAAGAGAAGGGAGAAATAAGAGAGAGAGGAGATGGGATGGAGTGATGGATGGGAGAGAGAGATGGGTTGTGTAAGAGGTTGGTTGACTTTCGAGGTAGCTTGTGTAAGAGAGGTATGGGTTGTAATGAGGTGAGTGATGTGTTGAGTGATGGGTTGAGTGATGTGTGTACTTGACTTGTACTTGACCCTTGATGGGATTGATGGGATTGATGTAATGTTCTCTTGGGTTTTGCAACGCACGGCATTTCCTCGAACTAAACGCGAGCCCACATCTCCTGACCTGGGTATCACCTCGGCACGTGAGACGCAATATCAGAACCACGGTAACAGCGCGGTCGCTATAGTACAAGTTTCGAGTTGAGTCGACTCGGGTTGACAGCATGCAACTAAGGGTCACGCACAAACGCCGGTTACAGGTCGCGGGTCGCCGAAATTCGACAGGGAGGATTGCGGGAATCTACGGAATGGTACAGACTACGATACGGGCCTTACATTCATCCTGGTGTATATGACCTTATGAACAGGTTGGATGGAAATAAACATCACAATGGACTTTTAAAAGGTTTCAACAACGGACATCATTATCACTGCTACTTCCCGTGGTGTAGTCCACTCGAGTCTAAAATCTGCCTCAGTCTTGGGATAGCCTAAAATGATATGGAAAATGCATGGACGATGTGGATTAACTCATAGGTTGGGGTCCCTTAGAGCCCCAGCATGTTCCATACTCAGGACGGGTAGTACCTAATCCCTATCCTGTTTCATCTTTGACAGTGACATAGCCTCATCAAATCTTTACCATGTGGGACCCTCATTGGAAATGAATCCAGATCCTCTATTTGTCACAATCAGGAAATCCTTGCTTCCCTGTTTTGCGTGAGCACTGTTGCATTAAATGTAGTGTGTTGATGTGGTCCAATTAGATTGCAACAAGCAGAATTTTTCTGCTTGTGGTAAGCAGAGGATCTGGAATCATTGGAAATATGTTTTCTTTCTCAAAGAGTTGAATTTGCCTATGCCATAGTTGGGCTTGTTATTCGAAGCTGTAGCCTTACCATGGAATTGAATTGCCAAAATACCATGGAATTTCCAGACACGCAACATCAATGGAAGCAACTTATAGGTTCTATATATCATCTTTACCATTTCTCTTTTGTTTCGATTGTGTTATGTTTTAATTGGATGCTTGTACAAATATTGAGAATAAAAGTATCTCTTGGATTTGTATTTTAATTGATGGGACATAATTATGATTATCATTTGTTTAGTTTTCAAGGCAAATGATATTCTTTACATTACCTTATTTCATTAGTAGCTGACCTAATTTTGGCTATTACTATATATTAGTTCAGTTTCTTATTAAGGCCTACAGAGCATCCAAACACATTGATATTAAGTTCGGTTTCATATTTAGCCAAAATTTTTGAATTATGTGAATGGGATTCTTATTAAACAATCGTGTAAATTATTTTTTGAATGACTATTAGGTGTAAGATTAAATAAAAATAAAACTAATATTTTTTTTGGAGAAATTTTAGCGACAAACCAAATCCGTCGCTAATTTCTGAACAAGTTGGAAGGGGATGGAATTGAGGTCCGTCGCTTTCTTCATATTAGCGACGGACCGTATCCGTCGCCAACATTTTTAATGATGAAATTCGGGTGTATTTATTCGAATTTTAACAAAGAATTTTTAATTTTTGTGATGGATAAGATCCGTCAGAAATCTACGATGGATCTTCACAAAAATTACGACCCAACAAACAGCCACAGACAAAACAACGAACGAAATCCGTCGTTTATTTAGTTTTGCGACGGATCTAGTCCGTCACAAAGTTACAATTTTGGCACAATGCTTGCCCAAAAAAAATCAAAATTTTAAATAGACCCAGCTTGACCAGCTCAAAAAATCAAGACTTGCGCCCAACCTTTGCTAGGCCTAAATAGAGCTGACACACATATATGCCGCTCAAATTAGTGAACCATCTTAGCACATGGGCCCTAGTGGGTGGAGAGTGGCACTAGAGGTCAAATGACATCTTCTTCTAGTAAAAGAGGGCCAGATGAAGAGGGTGCATAGCGTACTCATGTTTTAGGTTTTGACAAGTTACTCCCACAGTTATATATATAATCCTCCCATGGAAAAACTACCTCACGGTTTCTTGGCAGGGACGCTATTAACTTTTAGACCAATGGCTAGAGCTAGGCATCGGACCGAGTCAGATTGAATTTGGTCCAACTCGGTTCGGTCCGAAAGCTGCCTGGACTGATCCAAACCCGATCTGATCCGAGACCGAGTCCGGAACACCTACTCGAACCGATCCGTTACATGCTTGGCCTAACCCGAACTGAGTCCGACTCGGTCAAGGAAACCGAGTAGAATTAGATTGGGTACGGATCGAATTTTTCAATGGAGAAAATCATTATCCTCGTTGCTATTTTTGGTGTGGTCCATTTGAGCTTTAGATATGATTCATTTTTTTTCCAAATGCTTTAAAATGATCACAAAAAATGGATAAACGGTATGGATATAATAAATACATCATTGTGGGGCCCATGTAATGTGGATCTCATTTGAGCCATTCGTAAAACTCGGAGCTCAAGAGTACAGCTGGCCTGTATTGATGTGCACGGCACGCTAGCAGGGACGCGGATTTCCTACGAAAGCCTTTCACAGAAAGTTCCTACGCTGGGATCGTAGGTGGGGCCCATCGTGATGTTTTTCAGGAATCCACTCCGTTCATCTGTTTTTTGAGATCATTTTAGAACATGAGACCAAAAGTGAGCAGGATCCAAGACTTAAGTGGGCCGTATTAAAGGAAAAGGTGGTTAGGTAAATTCCTACCGTTGAAACCTCCCTGGGTTCGACGGTGATGTTTACATGACATCCATACCGTTAATAACGTCATTCTTAATGGGATGAACTGAAAAAACAAATATTAGTATGATTCAAAACGTTTGTGGCCCCACGAATATTTCAACCGTGGACGCAATTATCACTTTTTCGGCCCACTTGCGCATTGGATACGGTTCATTTTTAGCCTCATGTACTGAAATGAACTCACAAAACGTATGGATGGGGAGGATTTCGCACAAACATCGCAATGGGATCCATATGGGTTCCCAGAGCAGGAACTTCCTTTCGCAGGAAATCCGTGTCCATCTTGGCATGACACGTACCTACAGCTAGCTATAGCTAGCTATATAGTGTTGTGTGGTACACCGGAGAATCCTCTTATTGTACTGAGTAAACTCTGTTGGGGCCCACCCTGAATGCATGTGATTTATCCACACCGTTCATTCATTTTTCCATATCATTTTAGTGGTTGAACCTAAAATTGATGCATATCCAAAGCCTTAAAATGAGCTCGCCGAATGGATGGACGGTTTGGATATAGAACATACCTCGTGATCAGACCCACAAAACTTGCTAACGTTACATGAGCCGATCCGCTCGTACACCATTCCTCGATCAAGCTACGACTCTCTCTCTTTCCCTCTTTCTCTCTTCCGTACACAACTATAGATCATTTCTCAATCTATCTCTCTCCAATTGAGAAATCCAAGCTCTAAAATCTTCTTCTTGCCTTCTTCTTCAATAGAAATAGAGAGACAAATATAGAGAGAGAATCACAAATATAGAGAGATAGAGAGAGAGAGAGAGTTGACGGGCTCAGGTGTACATTGGGTGGGATCTTTTTGCGCCGAACGTAAAGCCTAGGCAGTAAAAGTATATATATATTAGGTAGGCCCTGGATCGGGTCGGTTCGGAACAGGGCCTATCTAAATTTGACCCGAAAATAATTTGGATCTGGATTGTGCAACCCGATCCTGACCGATCTGACCATCGGTTCTGTTCGAATCGGGTCAGATCGGGTCTAATCGGGCCGGATCCACCGGTTCGGGTATGAAATGCCCAGCTCTACCAATGGCCAAAAGAAATAGCAATACACACAACTAAAAGGAATTCAAAACTTCTATGGCCCTTAGAAGTTTTCAATGTTTGGTGGTGTGTTGATGTAGCAAAGCTCTATTGGTCCTACCATAATGTATGTGCTATATTCACATTGTCCGTCCATTCTTCTAGATCATTTTAGGACATATATGGGTCCAAAAATGAGGCAAATCTAAAACTCAAATGAACAACACCAAAGGAAATAGTGAGGATTGAACGCCTACCACTCACTACACCAAAATTGCAGATTTGGAACGTCCAGGATTTTGGTTCAGAAACAGCTCTTAGCCGTTTCTGATTCGAAACGGTTATGAACCATATCACAGTTCGTTGTTGTTTTAGCGGCTACGTTGTTGTTTCCACTGTTTTGTTGATGTGTCCCAATTGAGTGCTGGATCTTCTTGTTTTTCATTATTTGGATCTATTGTTTTATTGTAAAACATATGGACGAAATGGATTCGATTAGAAGCCTCTCAATAGACCCTACAAGCCCAAGCGTCACATTACTTTAGATATACCACAGACTACCGAACCATTTTCACGCCAAAACCCTAGCCTCATTTCTCATTCGTCTTCCTCACCCTCTCTCGATCTCCTTCTCCCTCTCCGTCTCTCAATCTCCCTCTATTTCGATCTCCCTCTCCCGATCTCAACCCTCTCACTCTCCCTCCTCTCTTGATCTCCATCTCCCTCGATCGCCCCCTCCACCCTCTGTCATTTCTTTCTCTCTCTCTCAGACCCCACTCTTGCTTCCCTTCCCTCTCTCCGTGTGTCTGTGCTAGAAGCTGTCTTCCCTGTTTCTCCTTCCTCCGATAAAGGTTTGCTCTGCTCTTCGATATTTCATTTTCTCATTTTCAGATTTTCTTCATGGATTTTCTTCTCCTGGAACACTCAGGGCGAGTTTTCTACTTTTCTTTGCTATCTGATGCTATAAGATCTAGTCTAGAGTTATGATTTTGATCTTTCAGTGGGATATGCAGATGTAAGGGTTGCAACCCATGGCTTAGTGGTAGGTAGAGTGTGTTTCAACAGTCTCGTCATGGGTTCGACTGCCCATATGGTGTGTGTTAAAAAAGGATCTGCATATGTAAATGCTGGTTTCTCATGTTCTTTTATTCTTTAATTCGGTTTTTTTTTTTTTTTCTGGATCTTTTCTCAAGATAATAGATCTAGGGCTTAGTTGATTTTTTTTTATTTTTATTTTTTTTTTTTTTTGCATTTCTGTTATTTTTGGGAAGATCTTGTTCTTACTCGAAATCTGAAAGTAATCTTTGCTATGCATTCGTTTTGTGTGTGTGATTTTTAGGAAGATCCTACTTTCTTGAAATTTGAAAGTAATGTTTGCTATGGATTCGTTTTTCTGTCATTCTTTGGATTTTTTCTTCATCATTTCCAGTGTCTTTTGGAAACTCTCAATCCAGAAATCGGTCGAAAGAGAGATGGCGAACCAGCTAGAGAACCTAGTGCAATCTATAAAATCGAAGATCCGTTCTTTGAAGAAATCGAAGAAGAAGCCGTGGTGAAAATGGACAAGAGCTTGAGTGTCAAGGTTTTGTATTGCAAAAACCCTATTTCCAAATCCCATCTCCGCCATTGGCCATCGCGATTTTTTTTAACATATTGATCTGCTGCTCTAGATCTGCCAGCCATCTACTGCTCGTGTTGAAGCTGTGGCCCACATCTTCTGTTGTTGATCAAATCACACTGCTGTTGTTCCTGGTGGTCATTAACACTATATCAGATTTGTTTTTCATCTAACCCATTGTTGCTGATCGTGTGGGCCCTGTACATCGTTTTAATGAATTCACTGCTCATTGGTTTGCTACCCTTCGGAAAAGACGCAAAAGGCGCAGGTATGCAGGATCTCTTTCTGCAATTAAGACTTTTCAGCTTCTAGTTCGCGTTCAGAAGGTCATGAATTTTTTTACAATTATACAATCATTTCCTTGGAAATCTGGATTATCAGTCAACAAATTTTTTTCCCTGAAGTTAGGTGGGTCCACTGTAGCTTCCCTTGCACAAATTCAGGCCATCTGCTCATCAAATGTGCCATACATATATGTTAAACGCTGACTGTCCATTTTGTTCATGTATGATTGGCTCACCTGATTTTCATCCAACCTGATTCTTAGATAATTTATATGCCTTGACATGCATGATGCCTGCTGCATGCCAATTAGCTTGGCCTTGTCAAATTTAGTTTCCCAGTCCACTGGGACTGTTCGAACTTCAAATACTCTAAAAGGATGTATATTTAATACTCAATTCTACAGTTAACTCCAATAGCTACACTGTCAATCCACTATTGCAGGTGGGGCTATCTTTGTTGCCATGTCTTTGGTTGGTTGACTGTTCATCTCGTTCTTTATTTCATGTACGCATTTAATTTGTTCTTGTAACCTTTCTCTAGGTGGCACTAAGATTGAAGCAAAGTGGGTATTCAGCTTGCTGCTCTGCTAGTGATACGGTCCCTTGTATCTTATGTTGTCAGCAGGTATTATCTGTCATTTGATGTTTACCTTAGTTACTAACTTATGCTACAAAAGTTGATCCAGTAGTATCTATTTCAATAATGTGCATTGCCCAATGGTCACAACTTAGCATGTTCATGTTGGAATCATTAGTAAATTGGTGGGCAGAAGCATGGGTACTGATTATCAACAATTTTTTTTTAAAACTGTCTTTTATGTGACTATCACTCATGTCCATAATTGCTGAATATTTATATTGTTCTTTGAACCAACTTATGATCATTTGCTTCAAAAACTGCTAAATTAAATGCTAATTGATTGTATATTATTGTTTTCAAAGAAAGGTGGATTATGTGCCAACTCTTGAGAAGGTTTCAGATCTACATCTTCACACATTTTGTTTATATATTTCTCTATGTTCTTTGGTTATTTGGACCCTCGAGACATTTACGGCTGATGTTGTTGCTGTCAGGTCAAAGTTCTTTCAACTGTTGGAACTTACATCACATCGGTGATTCACAAAATCCATATGGGGAATGTGATTGTTCTCCAGCTCAAGCTAAAGTGAGGAAGACATTTTATACAAATATTTCTGATGAATACATGCAAGCTGTTGAAGATCTGGTTGTCCCAAGGACTGAATTTGGTAATGCATCAGAGAAGGAGCATTACCATGTGAAGGTATTATTTTAGCCTCTGTGGCTACTTTGTTACCAGTTTCCATTGAATAGATGAAGTTGTAATGCTGAAAAGGATTTTATTTTATTTTTTTTTTTTTTTGTTATTTAATGTCGGTGCTTGACAAACATGGAGTGACTCTTTCATGCAAATGTTCTGCAACAGAAGGTGGAAAACTGAGTACATGAATGAGAAAAGGCAGAGGATCATAGTCATGAGCCAGGCCCCAGATCATTAGACGGTCAGTAATTAGTCTCAGCTACTGTTTTTTCTTTCCATAAACATCTACACCATACGTTACGTGGACCTTTATGCGAAAACCTTCTTTCTAATATGATGAGCTTGTCCACATAAATATCAAACCAATGTATCAAACACAAAATATTAGAATTTGCTTGATAGATTAAGGCTGCATTTCAAAGTAACCCCAGATGACATTCTAATGGACACCCCAAAGGCAGTGTACAGTGGAAAATGTTTAAGGGTGTGTTTGGTTGCACGGAGTATCATGAAATTTTGTGATTAATCCATCTAATTTGGTGCGGACATTCATGATATTTCATGAAATTTTTGGTGCAGCCAAACACTTCTTGAAATATACCTTAGAATTTTGGAGACACTGCCCCTTAAGAAACTTTGGTAAAGGTAAGATGTGGCAAGACTAGATTAGGACTGTACAATCAGGGTCATTTAATGAATGTGGCCCATCCATGGCAGGGCCAGCCAAATGAGCAGCTTGTGACTTGCCACATGTACAGAGATATAATCAAGTGATTCAATTGATTTCTAAAATCTGAAATCTAGATGCAAGTCATCAAAATAAAATAAATAAACAATAGCTGATTGTAGGGTGTCCATTTATGACCTTGGTCAAGTTGATCATTCATATTCAATGGTTTGTTTTCACAACATGTGATACATCCTGTCCTTGCCTAGCTTTCAATGTAAGCATCTCCATCGTGTTTGTGTTTATTCCGCCACCTACACCTGTTAACGATACCAATCCGTACAATGTATTCAGACCAAGGGAGAAAGCCCATCGGCTCCACACAATAAGGGTAGGTATTGGAGGTTTGTTACATGTTGAAAGTAGAAACTACTTGAATCTAATATGAGCATTGTTTCTTTGACGAACTTTGGCTGTTCTTCGTTTGTAGATGCAAAGGCAGGAGAACAATGTTCAGTCCTTTGAAAAGCTTCGCCAGGTCAACTCCTCTCTCCTTGTAGAGAAGTAATGCTTGCCTTTTTCCTCTCAATAATTCAAAATCTTTGATGAAAACTGTTGCAAGTTGGGAAAAGTAGAAATTGCTTAAATTGGTTGTCCAGTGCCTGAGCTTGGTAGGGCCTTCTGACCTGTTAAAGTTCACAATTTACTGGTGCTTGCCTTTTTTGTATCTGTTTTCACGCAGCTAAGAGAAAAGCTAGGATCATCTTGCTAACCTTTGCTTGTTTAGTGTGTCTTACATGGAATTGCTTTTCACTTGTGGTTTGTCACATATGCTCACCCCCATGCACTTTCATACTGTGTGCCTATTTATGCACTTACATATTATCGGACATTTTTGAAACTTAACTTTTCTTGTGGCAGAAATTACTGTCTATGAAAAAATGTTCTTCTACTATTTTTTTGGTTATATGCAAACAAGAGGCGGGCATTAGACAAAACTACAAGCAGAAATAAAGAAACAACTATTATTTATTTTTATTTTTTAATAAATAGCGAGTAACAACTATATAATATCTGGTGGTGTATAAAACCATTCATGTCTATTCATCTTTTTAATAAATAGCGAGTAACAACTATATAATATCTAATAGTGTATAAAAACATTCACGTCTATTTATCATTTCTTTTCTTTTTTCTTTATCTTATTTTATTTTATTTTATGTGACAGCTATGCAAATAAGGCCGAATGCCGAGACATGCAGGAGAACTTATTTCTTTAGGGAAACTAGGAAAATGCTGCTCTCAGAGCTGCCATTGACTACCCATTACTTGAGAGCAATATACTCTTCAAAGTTGAGTATTTAAAACTAAAGCAAGATCTGCTGATGATGCTATCTCAAGAAGATGGAGATACAAACAGTGGTGCATGGTTGGTGAAGATGACAAAAATAGTGTTTAACTTCTGAATCTTGCCCTGCACTCACTTTGGAGTCCTCTCTTAGTCTGTCTCCCCGCCACTAGTAAGACTATTCAACGCCTCAACTCTACCAATTTGTTCCATTAGCATCTGTTGGAAAATCTGTGTTTCTATAAACACAATCACTAAATATGTTTATTTTTATACGTTATTAAATATCAATATAATTTCAAATGCTTTTATTACCAACTTATACAGGTACTCATAAGCGCTCTCAGTTTCTAACATTTTTTATATCTCATGTTTCCCCAATGACTCCCGTGTCTCCTCCTGCATCCATTCCCACTGTGTTAAACTAACGATTAAATGGCTTTTTTAGATGGTAGGCCCTATATACTTTGATTGCCAAGTTTTCTGTTCACTTCATTTGACCTTGGTACTACCTATGGGGGGAAAAAGACTCGTTTGAAAATGGAAATACTGTTGTATTTTCTCTTAGAAACTGGCTAGTCTTTCCAATATGTTTTCTTTCTTCTTCTTTTTTTTTTTTTTTTTCCTTTTACTATTATACATCATATTGCAGCACTTCTCTCTCGAAAGTGAATTTATTGGTCGAAATTGCATTGATTTTGCTTCAAGCCAAGTGCAACTTGGACCAAGCCAAAACAATAGTAGAGATTTTATTTAAGGTATTTGTTTCTTATGATGCATTTAAAGTTCTCATGAATAAAATATATGTGTTATGTTCTTATCGCTAGGAAATGTGTTCCTGTATCTGATCACACAATTTTTTTAGAGGGAAGAGGAGTCGAGAAGTCATGGAGAGTGAAGTTAACCTTCAACGGATTCAGGTCAAGTTTATGGATCTAATATCGTGATCTGCTGCTTTAATTTCATTTGTATATCCAATGTTTTAAATATCATCGATATCGGCCGATATATCCATGCAATGAATTGTTCCCCAGACCTAATGCAATCAATGTGATTCTTATAGCAGTAAATGTAATCAAATTCAAGATCTTTTAGGTAAAAATAGCAACAAAAATAAAATGCAATCAATGTGATTCTTTTCCTGGTAGTCCAAGAAGCGTGATAGAAGATCTGATTTTCACATCATCATCTCCATCATCCTTGTAGAACAGATCCTTTTTTATTATTGATGACATTGGCTTAACGACATGTTAGAATATAAATATAATACACACTTTGGGTAGGATAAGGGTTTCTCCTTGTTCATGTGTCCATCTGTTTTTCCTCACAGGCCCAACAAGACAGCAGATAATGTGATATTAAGAGCTGAGAATGATAACCTGAAAAACGAGAATTTCCGGCTTCAAGCAGCGATCCATAACGTAATCTGTCCCAACTGTGGTGGGCTGGCAATCCTCGGAGAGATATCATTGGATGAGCAGCATCTTCGTCTCGAAAATGCTCGGCTCAAGGATGAAGTAGTATTCATTTTCTTCTTTGCATTCATGCCATTTTCTCCATGTTGCACCACACGTGCACATGCATTCGATTTACGTTGATTTCTTCCATTATTACTGGAGAATTAAAGTTTGGAGCTGATGAAATCGTGATGTTTTCGCAGCTGGACTACCTTTCTTGTCTCATGGAGCATGAGAAGCCAATGGCACTGGATCTTGTGTTTTCTCTAGGAGTGGAGCCCATGAGGATTTTTTTTATTTATTTTTAATGTATTCGTGCAATTGTTAACTTACTGTTGTAATTATATATAATTTTTATTATAAAGTTATACCATATTTGTTCAATATTAATTTTTAATTGTATATAATATTCTTGGTTCTTAAATATAAAAACAAATGTACAGCTTTTATTGGCCATTCGTAAATAATGAAAAAAAACCGTTCCTAAAATTTAAATTTGACCGTTGGCAACATTAAGAAGGGTTTAAAACCGTTTCTAAAATTTCGAACTGACCATTTCGAACTGAACCATTTGTTCTTAAAATTTGAAACGGTATCTCATACGGTTTTGAACCGTTCCAGTTTTTTTGCGACGCCTCTTTTAGGAACGGTTTAAAACCGTTCCTAAATGACATTGCGTACAGTGCAATCTTCCTAGGAGCCATGAAAGTTGTATCAAGCTGATATTTGTTCTTTCCCTTTGTCCATGTATGTGTGACCATATGAAAAGTTTAAATGGTAAACAAACATCATGGTGGGCCCTACAGGTTTCAATGGTTGACACCATTGTCCGAGTGCCTCTATGGTGTGGTCCACTTGAGCTGTCAACTGCCTCAATTTTTTTGCTCATGCATTAAAATGATATGCAAAAATGGATCGGCCGTGTATATATAACACCTCCATCATGGTGGAACCACATAGCTTTGCCATGTTACTCAGTACTTACCTGAGGATGGGAATGGCTTCAACTCTAATCACCTCGTTATTGGCAGGAGCTCTATTAGATCCACCATAATTTATGTTTCTTATCCATGGAATCGGATTGGTTGGTGTATCAAACAATGCCTATATAGCTGCGTGTGTTGACATCGCAGTTCTGTGGGTCCCATCAAAAATGGATCGGCCGTGTATATATAACACCTCCATCATGGTGGAACCACGTAGCTTTGCCATGTCACTCAGTACTTACCTGAGGATGGGAATGGCTTCAACTCTAATCCCCTCGTTATTGGCAGGAGCTCTATTAGATCCACCATAATTTATGTTTCTTATCCATGGAATCGGATTGGCCGGTGTATCAAACAACAGCTATATAGCTGGTGTGTTGACATCAGTAAGTTCTGTGGGTCCCATCATTGGGAACGTGTTATATCCAAACCGTCCATCCATTTTGTGAGCTTGTCGTAAGGCTTCAGATGAAAAATAAGACATAACGATCAAGTGGACCACATTGCAAAAAGCAGTGGGGGATTGAACGTATACCATTGAAACCCTTTGGGGTTCACGGAAGTTTTGGATCAATATGAAATTTATTTTTTCTCTTCATCAATGTCTTTGTGACCTTATGAACAGATTGGATGGAAAATAAACATTATGGTGGGCCCTATGAAATCTTAACGGTGAAAATCATTATCTCCGCTGCTATTTGTGGTGTGGTCCATTTTATCTTTTGGACATGATTCATTTTTTGGATAGTACTCTAAAATGATCTAAAAAATGGGTAAACGGCATGGATATAATGAATACATAATCGTGGGGCCCATATAACTTTGATCTCCTTCGAACCGTCCATACAACTCAGTGCTCGAGGAGCGTTAGTGCTCATCTTCGCACGACACGTACCTACACCAGCTACATAGGTGGTGTGTGGTACACGGAAGCGAATTAGCTGGTGTCCCACACACCAGCTATATAGCTAGTGTATTGACGTCAGCAAGTTCTGTGGGTCCCATCATGAGGTATGTGTTATATCCAAACCGTCCATCCATTTAACGAGCTCATCTGAAGGCTTGGTAGGAAAAATAAGACAGATCTAAAAATCAATTGGACCACACTGTGAAAAGCGGTGGGGGATTGAATGTCTACCATTGAAACCCTTTTGGGGGGTCATAGAAGTTTTGGATCAATATGATATTTGTTGTTCTTTTTCATCCAGGTCTTTGTGACCTTACGAACAGATTTGATGGAAAATAAACGTTATGGTGGGCCCTACAAATATTTTAACTGTGAAAATCATTATCCCACTGCTATTTGTGGTGTGGTCCCATTTACCTTTGGATATGATTCAATTTTTGGATCATGCACTAAAATGATCTCGAAAACTGGATGAACGGTGTGGATATAATAAGTACGTCATTTTGGGGGCCATGCAACTTTGATCTCTTTTGAACCGAATACAATTCAGAGCTCGAGGAGTGTCTGTGCTCGTTTCGCACGACACACATACACCAGCTATAAAGTTGGTGTGTGGTACACCAGCCAATCCGCGTTCGTTGTACACCAGTTAATTTTATCCAGATGCTGCATCGACAATGAGGGCCCATTGTCTGGATGGTCTGGATAGTCACCATCATTCTTTTAAAACGGTACAAAACTAACGTAGGAGTCCTGCTTTTAGAGCTGGGCATTTCATACCTGAACCAGTGGATCCGACCCGATTCGAACAGAACCGATGGTCAGGATCGGTCAGGATCGGGTAGCGTAATCCAAATCTGAATTATTTTCGGGTCGAATCAGGGCAGGCCCTGTTCCGAACCGACCCGATCCAATATGATTCGATTCGGACCGACCCGATCCGAACCATATATATTAGAGTGTGTGTGTGTGTGTATTACTTTTACCGCCTAGGCTTTACGTTCGGCGCCAAAAAATCCCGCCCAATGTACACCTGAGCCCGTTAACTCTATCTCTCTATCTCTCTCTATCTGTGATTCTCTCTCCATATCTGTCTCTCTATTTCCATTGAAGAAGGTTTTGGAGCTTGGATTTCTTTGCTGGAGAGAGATATATTGAGAAATGATCTATAGTTGTGTATGGAAAAGAGAGAGTGAAAGAGAAAGAGAGTCACAACTTGATCGAAGAATGGTGTACGAAGCGGATCGGCTCATGTAACGTTAGCAACTTTTATGGGTCTGATCACGAGGTATGTTTTATATCTAAACCGCCAATCTATTCGGTGAGCTCATTTTAAGGCTTTGGATATGCATCAATTTTAGGTTCAACAACTAAAATGATATGGAAAAACGAATGGACGGTGTGGATAAATCACGTGCATTCAGGGTGGGCCCCAACAGAGTTTACTCAATACAATAAGAGGATTCTCCAGTGTACCACACAATGCTATATAGCTAGCCGTAGGTACGTGTCGTGCCAAGACGGAAGCGGATTTCCTGCGAAAGGAAGTTCCTGTGCTAGGAACCCATGTGGGACCCACTGCGATGTTTGTGTGAAATCCTCGTCGTCCATACGTTTTGTGAGTTCATTTCAGTACATGAGGCTAAAAATGAACCGTATCCAATGCGCAAGTGGGCCGAAAAAGTGATAATTGAACGTCCACAGTTGAAATATTCGTGGGGCCACAGACGTTTTGAATCATGCTAATATTTGTTTTTTTCAATTCCTCCTAGTAGGAATGATGTTATTAACGGTATGGATGTCAGGTAAACATCACTGTCCAACCCAGGGAGGTTTCAACGATAGGATTTTACCTAACCACCTTTTCCTTTAATACGGCCCACTTAAGTCTTGGATCCTGCTCACTTTTGGTCTCATGTTCTAAAATGATCTCAAAAAATGGATGAACGGAGTGAATTCTTGAAAAACATCACGGTGGGCCCCACCTACGATCCCAGCACAAGAACTTTCTGCGAAAGGCTTTCGCAAGAAATCCGCGTCCCTGCTGGCCTGCCATGCACGTCAATACAGGCCAGCTGTACTCTCAAGCTCCGAGTTGTACGAACGGCTCAAATGAGATCCACATCACATGGGCCCCACAATGATGTATTTATTATATCCATACCGTTTATCCATTTTTTGTGATAATTTTAAAGCATTTGGAAAAAAAATGAATCATATCTAAAGCTCAAGTGGACCAAACTGAAAATAGCAGCGAGAATAATGATTTTCACTGTTGAAAAATTCGATCCATACCCAATCCGATCAGACTCGGCTTCCTTGACCGAGTCGGACTCAGTTTGGGTTAGGCCAAGCATGTAATGGATCGGTTTGAGTAAGGTGTTCCGGAATCGGTCTAGGATCGGATCGGGTTCGGATCAGTCCAGGCAGCTTTCGGACCGAACCGAATTGGACCAAATCCGATCCGACTCGGTTGTTTGTTCAGTTACAAGAGCAGAAAGCGATATAATTCGTTTGTGTTCTCATATGCGAGCGTGCGAACCTAAAACCCTACTAAAACTCAACTAAAACCCCATCGAACTCGATCCCTATTGCAAAGGTAAAGAACAGGGAAGGAAGGGACAATGGCGTCTCTGCTACCAGAGACCGCTCCAAAGGTCTTCACGGCAGAAACCCTTCGATCTGCCGCGAAGCAGTCCCAGCGCATCCGCCTCATTCCTCTCCGCCTTCGCCGCGCCATCAAGAGATTCCTTCGAGGTGGGTTCCACCAACCACATGAAGTCCCATCCCTCCATTTCTCTCCTCCCCTTCTTCTTCTACCGCCTTTCTAACTTTTGGATCCCCGCCTTCGAATTCCAGACCAGGAGAAGGCTCACATGAACAGGAAAGTCCTCAGCCTATCCGAATCATTCAGCGAAATCAAGGAGGTCAACCTCCAGCTCTGCTCCTCTACTTCCAAAGAGATCGTTGAGGATCCATTGAAATCCATGGAGCGTTCCAAGCGCTGGAAGATCAAATCCTCCTACGGTGACATTGGTCTCAAGTATAGAGACGATGAGACCGTTGCTTATGTTGCCGCTCGGATGCCTGCCGTGTACTCCGCATGCCACCGTGTCCTCAGAGAGGTAGGTAGGATCTCCTCTCTTTCATTTAATCGATTAGTTTTTTAGTTGCTCGAAGTGGGCTGTGTTGAATTCGATCATGTTGGCATTTGAGTGAATTCAATTTCTTTTTTTCAGGTGCGGCGGAGACTTCCGGAATTTTCTCCTGCTACGGTGTTGGATTTCGGCTCTGGTCCGGGTACGGCACTGTGGTGAGTTTCTGATTTGATTCTCTTTGTAAAATTCTTTTAATATGGAGACTTTCTTTATTTCAATAATTTCCCCCCTTTTTTTCTTTGAGTATATCATCTTGATATTTTCTTGAAAAATTGAAAAATTGTGCTGCAGTACATCCATCGTTATTATATAAAATGTGTTCTTGGTAACCTTTTGTTAGAGAGCTCAAGAATGAGGAGAACACGGGATATTTTCAATATGTTGAAGATGGGTTTTTGTTCTAAATTCACTTGGTGAATGCATCATAATCACTTGAGCATACGTAATGTTTCCACTGATGCTATTTTTTCATTGATATCAAATTCATGGTATCAAACCAATTTTACCAACATCTCTACCTCCTTTGTGGTTTCCTGTTTGGATCACTCTACTTTGTAATTCTTTTAAAAAATAAAATCAAATCAAATGATACCAAATTGATGGTATCAAACCAATATCCACTATACTTTTTTTTTTTTTAATTACTTTGTAACTCTAATTTAGATTTTCACACTCCGATTTATTTGGTAGAGGACACGTAATTTAATATCATAAATGCAGTGACCATAGCAAAATAAATCATCCTTTTGTGTGTAGACTATGCGTATAACCATTATGCATGTACTTGGTAGTTTGAACCGGAGCGACCTGAATGATCTTATTGTTAGTGTTTTTTGTACTAGAGGTAGTGGTATAAGGAGTATCCATTCTAGCACCGTGCGCTAGTGTGATCCATGTTCTAGGTAACCCTGTGTTGAACAAAGTCGTGTCCTAGCTTGGCAATGGCTCACGTAATATTAATGTTATCATTCTAGAAAAGGTTGAATATTTTCCTTCCATTGCTCCCCATTCAAAATCCGTTTATGAATAATTCCACTGATTTCAGTTGATAAACCTCATGTTTAACCATTGAAGGGCTTCTTTCTATCATCCTAATGTGTATTTACTAATTTGGGTTGGGGAATATTGAAATGATGGTCAGGAATCTTTCCTACTATTGGATGTACTCCACAAAAATGAAGTTATCCATACTTTATTTTCAAGACTATTGGTCCTTTTTGTTACTCTAAACTCCATATAGCGGTTTCTCAAAGATGACTTTTGTTTCCCAAGACATCCTCTTGCTTTCTAGCTTTATGTTGATTGGGTACAAACTAGCATATATCAAGTTGGTTCTTGTACTTTTTGATCTTTGATCCCAGTACCTGTGAATTATATTTTGCATCTGGAAGTTTGTTCTTGGTTTCATTCCCTTCAACAACATTGCTTATATGTGGAATGTTTTTTAAGTACAAACAAAGCAAGGCATCGTTCCATCTTTCTTTTATATACCTGTGTATCTCATGGTGTTTTCTTTCATACAAATCAATCACAATAGTTTCCTACACAACTCTTGTTTGGAGCCTTGCAGGGCTTTACGTGAGATTTGGCCTCATTCTTTGGAAAGAGCTAATTTAATAGAGCCATCTAAAGCAATGCAACGTACTGGTCAAAGCCTTTTGCAAGGTAATTAATCACCATGAGTAGGATCTTCTTGTCTTTTCATTTCTTCTTCATGTGTTTTAATCTTTTCATCACATAGTAGTTTGAGCATGAGAACTTGTTATTTACCTAGATTATTTATTTCAAGTACTCTCATAACCTTAAAGAGTCTATCAATCTTTTAGTATCTTCATAAGCCGTGGCATCTACATATATTGAGCTACAAAGGAAACACTTACAAACAATATAATGCAAGGGCATTTTCACACCGGGCTCGAGTGGGATTGCCTGTGGGATGCAGGGGCACACTCGGGGTGGGCGGCCCGTGTGAAGCGGATGACTCGTGTGAGGCGGTACCCATGTGATTTGGGGCCCACGAGGGGGGTTCGGCCAAGATCCTAACTCATGAAATGTGGGGCCTGGGCTATGAGATAAAGAGATTAATTCGCCATGCTCTATCAGTTTGAGCTTTTAGAGCAAGTGGTTAATTATCCTGCATCAAATTGGTAGCAGAGCGGGAGGCCTCGTGTTCGAGACTCCTCTCCGAGGGTGATTAATGCAGGGGCATTTTCACACCGTGCTCGAGTGGGGGTTGCCTATGGGATGCAGGGGTACACTCAGGGTGGGCAGCCCGTGTGAGGCGGTACCCATGTGATTTGGGGCCCATGATGGGGGTTTGGCTGAGATCCTAGCCCATGAGATGTGGGGCCTGGGCTATGAGATAAAGGGATTAATTCGTCATGCTTTATCAGTTCGAGCTTTTAGAACAAGTGGTTAATTGTCCTGCATCACAATAGGTCATAATACAGATGAACCTGGATGATGTTTTACCTGAAAGTTGAAATTGCATCGTAATAAAGAGTTGTTTCTTGAACACTTGATTGAGAAATAAATGATTTCTTCTAAAGCTTTTGTTATTCTAGAGATAATATGATGGGCCCAATCAGGATATTTTTGACATTTTTATGTCAATGTAGCTTTAGCTTGTAGCAAGTTGTGCCATTAATCTACACATGCATGCACATACAGACACATAATGATGTGAAACTTGTGAATTGTTAAGTAGAATTCTAACATTGTTGTGTTGGGTCTTGGGGAAGATTTGAAGGACTTGCCACTCATTCAAAGCTATGGTAGCATTCAAGCATTGACTCAAAATCTTGAAAAGGGTGAGAGGGAGCATGACCTTGTAATTGCTGTAAGTGTTTTGAATTAACCCTTTTTTGTTTCTTTAACTTTTATTTTTGTCAGTATGGTAACAATGATGCATTTAAGTTTGGTTTCTTCCATTGTGTCTGCAATTTTGTATCATGGATAGAATAGCTCCTATGCAATTTCTGAAATATATGACCTGGCTTAGTCTTCTTGTTTATTATTAATGTGGAGCACTAAAGATGGAACTGACCTAGAAGCTACCAACATAGTTTTAAAAGTCAGTGTGTCAACTCAAAACTCGGCCGAGTCGACTTGACTCGCCCAGATTTCGAGCCAGCCTGAGTTTCATGGAAACTTGGTGACTAGCTTCACTTGATTGAGTCTCAACAAGACTCATTGAGTTGGCTCGAAAACTCAGCTGACTTGACGTGACTTGACCAAGTCACTTGCTGTCCAGGGTATCAGTTTTAATTTAAAAAAATGAAATGTGTAAGGACTCGGATTCAAACCCTCAGCTTCAAGCAAGAGTATCATGCAACACCACCACTGAACTGACCATTGCAAGTTATTATTCTACCATTTTAAATATTTATATCTGTCTTAAATGCTCACTGTTATCTTAAATATCACTTGGTTGATTTTATTAAAGATCGAGTTGATTCAAACAAAGGCTAGATCGAGTCTTCAGGTCTACCTGACCTAGCTGGGGTATCATGTTTAATAAAAAACGAATTTGTAAGGATTGAGATTCAAACCCTCAGATTCAAGCAAGAGTATCATGCGAAGCCACCACTAAACCAGCCATTGCAAGTTGTCATTATTCTACCATTTTAAATACTTATTTATGTCTTAAATGCTTGTTGTTATCTTAAATATCACTTGGTTGATTTTATTAAATATTGAGTCAATTCAAATAAGGACTCGGTGGTATCTTCGAGTCTACCCAACCTGGCTGGATATCAAGTCAAACTTTTTGAGTTTTAAACTATGACTATGAGATCCAAATATGTTCCACTTTTGATAAGCAATTCCTTTATATATATATATATATATATATATATATATATATATATATATATATAGGGAAAAGGTACTATGCGCTTGAGCGCGTATGGTCATCCATGAGGTCGAGTTGGTGTGGGGCCCACCGTGATGCCGTTCGAACATCTACCCCCTCAGTCAGATGCACCATCCCAGGTGGGGCCCACGGCTGAAAATCACCTCAATCCGTGACTTTTGTGGGCCACACCACATACAGAAGTGGAGAGGGGCCGTGCACCATTGAAACATTCAAAACCAGTTGTGGGGGCCTTTCGAGAGGTTTATTCATGATCAAAACCGTCCATCATGTGTGTCCCACTTGAAAGTAATTGTAAACCACTTTTTAGGTGGTATCCACATCTCAGGTGGGGCCCACCAAGTGCTTTTACATGTTTTTGCTTGTATAGTTATGTTTTCAGATGGTATGGCCCACCTGATCACGGTGGACGGACGATTTTGGGCCGTCCGGCCCAAAATGGGATCATCGGTGGACGGTGTGGATCTTCGAACGGAATCACGGTGGGGCCCACCCCAGATCGACCTCACGGACGACCGCTTTACGCTCGAGCGCATAGTACCTTTTCCCATATATATATATATATATATATATATATATATATATATATATATATATATAAAGATGACAATAAGATAATTAACAAATGCCAAGAAGTCCCCCCCAAGAGAGAGAGAGAGAGAGAGAGAGGCCCATTCAATAAACATGCCTCTTGTTCTCAAGACAACCCACCCCGAAGAGTGACTCAAATTACTAAAGCATCTCACGTTTCTTTCTTCCCAAACTGCCCAGAGAACCACCAAGAGACAAAAGGTGCCATGTATCTTTCAACTCCTTTCTAATCCCCACCTCATGCTAGGACATGATGAATAGATCGATAGAACTTGGAGGAGCTGGTTTGCCAATACAAAGAGGCAACTCAAGGTACGTGGATGGGAACTCACGTGCCTCACAACCAAACACCGAAGCAAGCTCCCAAAGCTCCTCCTTGGGCTAACAGACCCCCAACATGACACTCTTTGCAATACTTACTTTTAATCCCGATAATCAATTCCATCTCTAGATGTTGTCTCCAATCAATCCAATAATTTACAAAAGACGAACAAATTTAAAAAAGTAATGGTAACCAGGCGGAATTGCTCCACAAAAGGCCCCAAGGAGTGACACCAAAGGGTTTCACAAGCATTTCTCTTCTAGGTTTTTGAATCCCCACATAGGAAACAAAGAAAATATAGCTTTATTTATTAAAAATTATCATCATAATCCCTCTCTTAAATCCTGGTGTATATAGTTTTTCATATACGAATACTTATAAACAAAAACAAATAAAGGCTTGAACCCTGTTGGTCCAAGATTCCTTTCCTAATTGCACAAATTGGTGTTTAAAAGAAAATAACCTATAGAAGCTCTCCAACCAATACTCAACCTATTTAGGATTCCTAATATTGCTAAAATACCAAAACTAAATACTTACACAGTTACACATAACTATATGAACTATAGAGCTGTATGGTTTGTGTGAAAATCTATTTCTTCGTAAATGTTTGTGTAAAATCGCTATAACTTGTGGTCCCATAGTCCATCTGGTTACTGTTTTTGGTGATCCGTTTGATTCAATGGGTCAGTAGTCAATCAGACATTGATCTTGTCTAAAACACTCATCAAGATCATTGGTAAGGTTCTGATCTTTTATCAACACAATAGAGCCCTGATATTATCCAGATCTTCAATCTGGGTGGATGAGTGAAGGGATGGTATAGATCTTCAATAGATGGTTGGATATTTCATCGTGACCCTTGGATGGGCCTGATCGTGGTCTCCCATTGATTGACGGGACAGTTCTGTGTCACTTACATTTCCTATTAAAGAGATAAGTAGCTTGCTTTTCTTTTTTGCTTCTTTTTCACTGTTATCTTCGTTAGGAAAGACACTGCCCTTCTTTATCTTATCAGGGTATTAATTTTTTACTTGAAAATCTCCATATTGTCTACTGCAATTAATTCCTGAGTAGAGAAGGAATTTCACTTTCTCATGTGATATTAGATAAAGAATAACAGCAGTAGAAACCTTAGTTCCATTGACAAGGAGTTTTGGTTCCCTTCACAAGGTTTAGAATACCCATTTCATGGTGTCTATATCATGGGAGGTATCTTGATTTTGTGGAGTAGCACGAAGCAGAGGACTGTTGGAACTTCTAGGATTGTAAATGAATTCTAGTATTACGGGGGGATTCTACTGCTGAAATTGCTTTGTTGCAGTGGATCTTGAAAGACGACATGTACTTTGACAACAGTGCTGTGTTTTGGTAATAAGTTCTTACTTTTATTTTCTGTTGTATTGTGATAATCAATTTTCATTTCCCATTTCCCACATCTGTCCCATGCCATGAAAGTGACTTTTCCTGCATCTGTTCTATTCATCTTGTCCTGCATTTGTTGCTCAGTCTGGTAACTATTGTTAGGTTTGAGCTGCACATGGGTATGTTTCGTGGTGACTTCGGATGTCTTCTGTTCGTTCCCGTTTTATCCTATTTCAATGCATTCCCATCAGATAATTGCTCAAATATTGTTTCTCATCTAAAAATATGATTTCTGTGATTTGCATTCTTTTTCTTCAGCTTGTGTGAGCATGATTTTTTTCCAGCTATTTCTGCCGGCACTAACCTAATATGTCTTGTTTGAAACCACCAAATGAAGTCGTATGTACTTGGGGAGATACCATCACTGAGTGACCGAATTACTATAGCTCGCCAACTTTGGGATCTTACAAGAGACATCCTGGTACACTCCTTCGTCTGTGCAAAAATATACAAATTAGACATTCTAATCTTGCTTTTGGTCGATTCAAGTTAATTTTGGACCTATGATGAGCTTGGCTAGATTTCGGAATATTTAGAAGCTAATCTAATGTTGATAAAGGTGGATGGTAAGAAAGAAGATTGAATGAAGATGACAGTAAATAGTTTGAAATCCACTGGAGAGTGGAAAATAAAAGGGTGTTCAGTGTACAATGCTTATGAAATTTGAAAGAAAATGAATGTTGAAAAACTGTGGTAAAGACCGCAGAGCAGTAGGCTGGCATGGGTATTCAATTCTAAAATTAAGTTTCTCAAGTGGTTTTATCAATAAAACAAATTTATTTGCAATTTCTTTATATTTTAAAGGGAATTTTACAAAATAGTGCCTCATTAATATGGTATTTACATCCCGGTGCCCTTTCTAATTAAGTTTTCATTAAGCTACCTCATTAATTAAGTTATTGTCAAACAAGTATTTTCCGTTAGGTTTCTCTAACGTCCACCAGGTTAAAGTATGATTTTCCTAAAATGATGAAAATGCCCACATCATGGGGCCTTTAACGTGGGGGCGGATTCATACGATGCACTGTGGGCCCCACCATGATGTACATGTTCAATCCACACCATCCATCCAATTTGCCAAATCATTCTAGGGCACAAGCCTAAAAATAAGGCAGATCCAAATCTCAGGTGGGCCACACTGCGGTAAACAGTGGTGATGAACGCCCACCATTAAAAACTGGAAACAGTGGTGATGAACGCTCACCATTAAAAACTTCTCGTGGGCTACAAAAGTTTTAGATCCAACTGATATTTGCATTTTGCCTTCACCCAGGCCTGTCCTTATCAATGGCTCGGATGGCAAACAAACATTATTGTGGGCATTGCTGTGGGCCTATGCTCAGAAGGAAGTTTTTAATGGTGAGCGTTCAATCAGCACCGTTTCCTATGGTATGGTCCATCTGAGTTTTGGATCTGCTTAATTTTTGAGTTTATGGGCTAAAAGGAGCTGGCAAAATGGATGGACATCATGGATATACAATACATACATGAAGGCAGGCCCCGCAATCAGGGCGCACTGCATTGGCTGAAGCCGAGGCCACACTTAGTCCCGATACCTTTAACCTGCACAGACACAGATTGACTGTGCTCCCGAGACTTCCCGTAGTCCAAGGTTGCGTGGGGCCCACAGATTTTTCATAACAAAACCACACTGTTCATCAGTTTTGCAAGACAACAAAAGGACAAGATTCTAAAAAATCAGACAGATCCAAAACTCATGTGAGCCACACTACATGAAATGGCGGGGATTGGATGCCCACCAATGGAAATTGTGGGGGCACAAAGGTTTTGTATCAGGATATCATATTTGTGCCTACACTTTATCTGAGTGGTAATAACCCTATGAACGGTTTGGATAGCCTATAAACATCATGGTCGGCTCTTGGAAAGTTTCAACGGTGGATGTTTGCTTTCCCACTGTTTAATTTGGTGTGGTCCACATGATTTTTCGATCTGCTTGAATCCCGTCCTATTGTGGTCTTGAAAAACTGATGGATGGAGTGGCTTTGTGACAGGAATCTCTATTGGCCCACATCGTTTCCGACTATATGAAGTATGAACTTCCTCTACTAGGGCTGTAGGCAATCTGTGTCAGGTAGAGACACCAAGGTGGTGCATTTAACCTGGATTGCATACGGTGCTCTGTGGGCCCCACCATAATGTATGTGTTTAATTCACACCGTCTATCCATTTTGCCAGATTATTTTAGAGTATGAGCCCAAAAATGAGGCAGATCCAAGTCTAAGGTGGACTACACAGCATGAAATGGCGGTGATAACACTCACCATTAAAAACTTTTTGTAGGCTTGAAATTTTTTGGATTAAGCTGATATTTGTTTTCTTTCCCTTCTTCTAGGTCTGTTTGACCTAATCAACAGGTTGGATGGAAAATAAAATTTATGGTGGGCATTAAGATGGGCCCTAGGAAGTTTTTAATGGTGGCCATTCAATCACCACTGTTTCCTATTATGTAGTCCTAAGAGATTTGGATCGTCCTCATTTTTGGGCTCATGAAATGATCTGGAAAAATAGATGGACTGTGTTGATACATTATGGTGGGTCCCACAAAATACCGACCGGTAACATGCCCCTATTACTATGCAATCAGCCTGTTTAGATTTATTTTTTTAGAATTTTTTTAATAAGAACAAATATTTACATCTAGGTACCTATATAATTCCTTATTAAGCAACCTCATGAATTGGTGGGCATTTTCGTCATTTTAAGAAAAATCAATCTTTAAACTAACGGACGTTAGAGAAAACTAATGGAAGGTACCCGTTTGACAACAGCTTGATTAATGAGGTAGCTTAATGAAAACTTAACCAAAAAAGGTACCGGAATGTAAATATCATATTAATGAGGTACTATTTTGTAAAATTCCCAATTTTTAATGCGGATGTGTTGACAGCAGAATTCTTTCAGTTTTGTAATAATTTTGTGGGGTGAACACTTTTTTATTGTATTTTCTGAATCTGGGGTAGGTTTTGGTTGAGCCTGGAACTCCACATGGATTTAGCATTATTTCTCAAATGCGGTCTCATATCTTATGGATGGCGAAAAGGGTAAGCTTATTGTTTCCTTCAATTCAGTACTGTGCTTAACAAGATGCTCGCATGAATTTGTGCATTCGAAGCTTCCTTTTGTCTTTTGGATCTGCTAATTTACGCTATTAAATTGATACGTTTTTGTCCTCTGAGTATCCATTTCTCCATGTACTGATTCTATGTTTATGACTGTCAAGAAATGCCGCAAAGCTGATGATGCAATTAACACTTCTAGGGACATGTCAGATACTGCCGACAATGCCGTGGCTCATAAAAATGGTGCATTTGTGGTTGCTCCTGTGGGTTTCATAATTTTTGTTGTACATTCCTTGCCTGTTTTGATATGTTGTTTGCTGCAATGTCTGACTAAGTGTTCTCATTGTAGTGTGCTCATGATGGAGCTTGCCCATTGGAGAAATCTGGAAAATATTGTCATTTTGTTCAGCGCTTGGAGAGGACGTCATCACAACGTGCATACAAGGTGGTCCTCTTTAAATTTTGTCCTACTGTTATGCTCACAAGGTGTTTGTTGACTGTAGTTCTTGCTAGACTTTTCATGATGGGGTATTATATGATGCTCGATAGAGAGGAACTTTTTTTTTATCCCCCCCTCTTTTGTAACCTAAGCCATTGATCTGGTGGGCCCCATGTGTCAGCCCATTCCCTAACATCCACTCTATCAGATAATCCCAACCACCTGAATGAAAATGGACAAATTACACCAGTGGCTCACATTTAGTGGAGGCCAAATCAAATCTTGATTCTTGAGGATCATTTTCTAGAACAGAGACTAAGAATTGTGCTGGTTAGCAGTGAGTTGGTACTTGGTATAAGTTGAAGGCTCTAAAGGGGCAAGGGGAAGGCCCAAAAAGACATGGGTGGAGGTAATACGAAAAGACTTGATGACCTATGGTCTAACTGAAGTTATGGTCCTTGATAGAGTGGAATGGCAGAAAAGGATTTATGTAGCCCACCCCTATTAGTTGGGATAAGGCTTGGATGATTATAATGATGATGATGACGATGACAACCTTCCATCCACCATGGTCCACATGATGCGCAATTTTGATTACTCAAAGGTGTATACAATATGTAAATTTTTTTAGGCCGAACAAAAGCTTAATCAAGCATTTTATAGTTCCTCTTTCTTGATATTATACGTTGTTGCTGTTCATCATGAGATTTCTCTTTCTTATGTAATCTGGCACCTGATTCTGGCAATTTCTTTTGTTGCATATTGAACTGTACTTGGTTCACTGTGGAATGTTGAATCCTAAGATCTGCACTTAGGAGTAGGGGAAAGGTTCTGAATATTGGTATCAGAGGGGACATTGGTCAGGCCTCAAAACAGTACTCTATATGGAGTGTATCTGACTGTACAATTCTTTCTCTGACCAAGAAAATGTGGAGAAGTATTAGGAAGAAAAAAAAAAGCATGAGAAACAAAAGTATCTATCATTTGCATGTGTTTTTGCCGTGTATTCTACTATTCATCTTTCCATTCTTTTGTAAGAATACTATCTGTCAGCCTGACCTGCTGAAAGCTCAGTTTTTGAGTCCTGTTACCATTAAATTTAAAGCTTATAGAAATTAGAAATTCTGTGGTTGACCACCAGTTTTTACCATAGTGGGTTCCATTACATATTTAACTGAACATTATGGTAACCACCACACATGCCTTTGGAATTAAAACATCTGTGATTATAATGACAAATCAAGTACTGTGCTTTCACTTGTTGGCTCGGGGTGGGGATATAGGGTGGCACGTAAACGTAATATATAAATTTGAAGTTTGTTTATTATACACCATTTTGATTGATGTATTGTCATTATAAATGTGATTACTTTCATTATGAACAACACTTCTTTTGAACTCAAATTCGCCGAATCATGCTCATCTTATGTTTTTGTCTCCAAACTAGGGCTAAATCTTGATGAATATTAGTTCCTAGCCTTCCTCTACACCTGCAATGAAAAAATATAAGAAAAATGTTAGGAAAGTGAAAAATGACCTTATATAGGCATCTTAGTTGCAATGGGATACACATGGGCATGTGGGTATCAATTTTGAAGCGGGCCATGTCATCCTTGTATCGAGAATTAAGTACTGGATGATATGACTACAATACGCTCATATTGGCTGATGCTATATGGTTATTTGGACCATGAGTAGAGGTGCAACTCGAGTCGAGATGGGGCAAACTTGAACCTGACCCGACTTTAAAACAGGTTAGGAAAATCTTCGCCATGCTCAACCCCAGCTTGATCCATACCCAACTCAATCATGTGTATTTCCAGTTGGATCAGGTCAGGTAATGGCTCAACCTGAGTCCAGCCCAAATTTAAATTCAGTTAGAAAAATTCAATCTGAACCAATGCAACCCGACCCACCCATGTCATGATCGGGTTGGGCCAATTGAGTTGTGTTGAGCCCAGCCCAAATTGCTGCCCCACTTTAGAGCCATGTCTTGAGCAAAACTTTCTGTTGTCTGCAGGTCTCACAAAAGTTGCTGCAGATCTGATCTTATGATATGAGACGGGTATTAATCATGATGAAAAAACCCAAGATTTGATGATGAGGGTCCAGTTGAGTCGTACTTTATCTTGTCAATTGTGTTTTTCAACTTTCCTTTTCTTCTTAAAAAAAGTTCAAAGAAATCGAATACTAGAAGATTAGTGTCTTGAGTGCACTGGAAGTCGATGATAACAACAAAACAACTTCTGTGCATTCTTTGATTTTCTCAGTTTTTAAATATGTTAAGTATCTCAACCAAGTTGGACAGTTCATGGAGATTTACAAGTGCAGTTAGTTTGACTGAGCTGAAGGTGCTTCTTTTGATGAATAGCGGAGAAGATTTGGAGTTGGTGGGCTTTACTTCTTGGGAGAGGCTTAAAAATAGGAAAGTAATAGGCAGTGTCAGTCTTCCTTGTAGCTTTGGTGTCCCTTTTGAGGGGCCTTTATCTTGCTATCTTCTTTTTCAATCAAATTTACTATTTGCCCATAAAAGAGGACATAGGTTGGCTGGTGAACATAGGTTAGGTATTTCAATTAGCTTGACATCTATGTTAGGCCTCTAGAATCAGTCCATTTTCACCCACCCATCTTGATCATGGTACAGGTCCTGTCTGACCTGGCTTGACCTAACCAAAGTAACGTATTCTTTTATAAAGAAGGTTTTTTTTTTTTTTTTTTTTTTTTTTTTTTTTTTGGGTCTTGAATTCTCAGTTTATGGCCTGTAAGCACACCTGTAATAAGACATTGGTTTTTATGCACGTATCTGCCTTATGTGTGCATCTATGTTCAGGGAGCTGATCCACTGCCTCTGTGAGATTGCAATTTCATGCCTCCAGATCATGTATGATACATGATCCAAACAGGCATCCAACAGACACCGCCATTGATTGGTTGAATTTTCTATGATTGTACTATTGTAATGATCTAATAAATTGGCCTGTCCTCACTGAATGTGAGATATTGCTGACTACTATTATTTAGTGTACATTTGTGCTTCACCAATTAAAGGATTACAGCTGTCGAAACATCGTGATTCTTGGACTAAGGCCCATTCTCTATTTGCATCTAGGCCATGTTTGCCACACTGGCAGCAAGGGCATGGAGGCAGACTATGTCCAGTGGTCTAGATCATGTCCCATATGTTTATATATCTACCACTAAGAAACAATGTGTAACTGTGGGATAGTAGATGGTGAGAGAGAATGGTGAGGAGGCCGTTTCAGCTGGTAGAATGGTTTGTCAGGTTGTTAATATGCCTTAGAGATAAATTGTCAATTATCTATTACCTATATCGGTTTAACTCCAAGTGCTGTGATGGAGTTTTGTCTAATTATAATGTAGCTTCTTGGTAGTTGATTTGATATTTATTTAGGGTTACAAGAGGTAGGGGACCTTTTTCCTTCTTCTTGAAAGATGGCGATTTTATTAATTTTATCATTTTCACGCTTGTTTATTAGTTTCTGTATTTATCCATCTTTACTCGTGTTCATGATATTTTGCAGCGGTCCAAGGGTGAACCTTTACGTGGTTTTGAGGATGAGAAATTTTGCTTTGTTGCTTTAAGACGAGGAGAGCGGCCGAGGTACATATAACCTTCACTGAAAAGGTTGTTTTATTTTTATTTTATATTATGTTGCACTAATATGTTATTGAAAAAAAAAAAAAAACAGGAAAATATTTCTACACTAGTGACCATGGAAAACATTGATTTCACCTATTACAGAAGTAGATGATGATAACTGTTTCCTAGCATGTGGGTAAAGAGGTGTTTTGCTTTCTTCACGTCACGCCCCAAAATCCGGGTACAGAGTGTGCAGCCTCAGACCCGAGTTTCAGTTCGTAACTCGTACACAAAGTGTACTAACTTAATTCCTTAATCAGTTTAATCAGAGGTGATAATTAGATTCAGTCTAAGTTCCACCCCAATTCCAATCACACATACATAACACTTAGCACCAATTAATCAGGCATATATAAATCTTGACAACCATTAAAATAATATAACCTTAAAAATCATTCATTTATTATATCATCATACTATAAATATGTTTATTCCAGACTAACATTGTTTCAATGAGATAAATCTAAATAATTTCTTAATTTCTCACAATCAATACCAATATGCATTATACGCTAATCAAACTATTCTAGCAAATAAATCACATAATCAGAAATGGTCTAATGCCGCCACTTCGTCTTCAGACAAGTATGGCCACGTTTCATATGGGTTGTGTTCAGGTGCGGTGGATCTTTCCGGTTCTTGTGCCAAATCATCTGCTAATGGCTCATCTGTATAGTTTTTGCATCAATAAAATGGTAAGCTGATCAGGCTTAGTGAAATAACCCAGCATGGTTCGTAATCATAGCAATTAAAATAATACAAAGTACTAAATGTAAAAATGTATGCACAATGATATAGATGCAAATGGTGTATGAATGCATCAGATGGGATGATCGTCCATCTGTTTGGGTTGGAGATCATCAACCCGCATCCACCCGTTGGGTAGGCTTGGGCATAGCCTGCATCTGGTAACGCTCTACCAAGATTGACATTTCTTCCAGAGAAAGCCCCTAGGATCGACCATGCATTATGTAAATGTAATGAAAGATGGATGATATATGAATGTATCATTTTCAAAATTGCCATAGATACTTGTCTTGATAAATAAATTCAACGTACAATTATAATTTAATGCAATTTGGCACAGATTAGTATATAATTTATCGCATCATACAATATTGCAACAAAAACACTCAAATCAGTACATCAATCAATCAAACAATCACAATAATTTATTTTAATTCCAATGAATCATGAAACACGTTAGGTTACTCACCCGAGTCTGGTAGTATAAACTCCACAAGGTAATTAGGTTGGTTTGAATTTCGAGATCCTATCAATTATATCAACAATATATATATATATATATATATATATTTGAAAGGTAACAAAATATATTAAGAAAGAGGAAAGAGAAAACAAAAGAGAGGAGGGAGATTGCCGAGTGAGCAGAACGCGCTACTCCTCTAAAAACATAAAATCAAAATCCCTAAACATATTTATGTGAAAGGCCCATTCAATCAACAACCGCTTAGCTTTAACAGCCACTACATCAGCCGTGGAAGCTAAATTCTCGAAGCATTTGCTGTTTCTTTCAGACCAAACAGCCCACCAAATAGCTAGGATTGACATCCTCCACAGCCTTGTTTCCCGCTTTCCTATATCAACAATATTATTATTCGTCTAGTTTTATTACATGGTGGGGCCCCTTTGATTAACATCCTAGGTAGCCAACCCTAAATGATCAAATAATTAAAATTTCTATTTAACTTTTTATCTTTTATTTTCTTTTTAAGATTATAAAATTGAATGAAATTTGCTTGATCGGGGTGGCCCATTGAATGATTAGATCATTCAGATTCTTGAGGTCTTGTCATGTTTTGCCTCTACACATTAGATGAATGGTGTGGATCTAACCACATATACACCGATGACCCATCTTGACCTTCTACGCCAAGTGATACCAACACTTGCGCAGAAATCTAAGCTTTTCTTATTAACCATTTCTAAATCTAACTAATGTGGCCCATCCAATGGTCAGATTGATCTGGAAATTAGGGCCCTTGTATATTTTGGCCTTAGGGATCGTATAATCCGTATAGATCTAATCTGATTCGACTAGGTGTATACTAATCACAATTAGAAATTTGGCATAGAATTTTAGACTTCCATCACCTTTACATCGTATCTACCCATAATCAAATGCAATGAACGTGTGGCTGATCCACACCATTCATTGCATAAATTGAGTCAAATTAAATGCATAAAAATACTAAAAGAAAGACGATAGACATACCTGATCTAAGCTATTCAAAATACTATCTTCCTTTCTCAATCGTTGCAGGGTGCCCTTTTTTTAGAGGGATAAAGGGAGGTTTATATATATATATATATATATAAGAGAGAGAGAGAGATAAGATAGAGATAAAATAGGGATAAGATAGAGATAAGATTTTTTGAAAAAAATCTTTTATTTATTTATTTATTTTTATTAATATCATTAAGTTTTCACGGGCGTTACATTCTACCCCCCTAAAAGAAAATTTTCGTCCTCAAAATTTACCTGAAACTACTCCTCAAAGAGATGAGGATATTTCTTGCGAATTTCTCTTTCCTGCTCCCAAGATGCTCCGTCTACTTCATGATGACTCCATAAAACCTTGACTAAATGTAATGTCTTAGTGGGCAACACGTGCTCCTTATGATCCAGTATTCGAACCGGTTTCTCCACGTAAGATGTATCTTCCTGCAAATCGAGATCTTGCCAGTCAATCACATGAGAATCATCCCTCTTATACTTAGCATCGATACATGAAAACCATTATGGGCACTGGTCAACTGAGGAGGTAATGCAAGCCGATATGCCACTGCCCCAATCTACTTTAATATTTCAAATGGTCCGATAAAACGTGATGCGAGTTTTCCCTTGGTACCAAACCGCATCAATCCCTTCATGGGAGAAACTTTCAAAAACACGTGGTCTCCTTTTTTCTTTTTCTTTTTTGTTAGCTTGTTAGTACACCCACTGTCAGATCACACTTCACTATTAGCCACCCCCACTAGGGAATCAATGTCAAGACCTTGGTGTTGAAACGAGGTATCTTTCACTCAGTCTACCACTTGAGCTATGGATCTGGGTGTAAACACGTGGTCTCCTACTGTGAACTCTAGATCTCGTCTTTGATTGTCGGTGTAGCTCTTTTGACGACTTTGAGCGGCTTGTAGTTGCTTTCGAATAATTTCAACTTTCTCAGTAGTTTCTTGGACAACATCTGGCCCAATTAAACTTTTCTCACTTACTTCGGCCCAACAGTTAGGTGTTCGACAAGGACGTCCATATAAGACTTCGTACGGAGCCATACCGATGCTTGTTTGGTAACTATTGTTGTAGGCGAATTCAACATAATATACGTTGTCGTCCCAGCTTCCCTTGAAATCCAAAGTGCATGCACGTAACAGGTCTTCTAATATTTGATTCACACATTCCGTTTGCCCGTTAGACTGTAGATGATATGCTGTGTTGTAGTCCGTAGTCGTACCCATAGCTTCCTATAGACTTATCCAGAATCAAGAAGTAAAACGTGGGTCTCGATCCGATACAATAGAACTAGGGACACCACGAAGTCTCATTATTTCCTTGATGTATAGCTTAGCGAGTTCCTCCATTAAATAATTGATACGAATAGGAATAAAGTGCACTGACTTAGTCGGTCGATCGATAATTACGCAAATTGAATCGTGCTTCTTCGAGAAGACCAACTATAAAGTCCATAGAAATGCAATCCCACTTCCACTTAGGTACAAGGTGTTCGGTATCGGTGGGTATAACGGTGCCCACCGTTATTGATACGGATATGCCCCGTATCGGCTAATACGGGGGCGTAATGGCCCGTAACGGTGTAATTTTTATTTTTTTGCCAAAAAAATGTGAAAAAATATGGATTAAATCCGGAATATTCTAAATATTCCAAATATACATTCATTTATAATTTGGAACATGATTATGGTGGTGTAACGGTCGACTCTTTGGTGAGAAGTTGTATCGGACAATCTGATGAATTTATGAACCAGACAACCTGGATTTGACTGCAAAACTCATATATTTAATTTTCTAAGTATCTATTATCAATGATAGATATATTAGAATTAGAATGAATGTAATATCAAAATATCTCACGTGTGTAGGTGTTTGCAATTATTTTTCATAATTTATTCTATATTAAGTTGTTAACAATTTAACATACCTGAGAAGTGAGGTCTCTACTCTAGAGTCTCGACTAGAGTGAATACAAATTTGTATAAATTAAAGTGTTCATTCTATTTTAAAGTCTTCATTCTTCAACATGTTAGAGACTTCTCCTCTCTATCCTGTTCCAGTGGCTATGATTCCTATCCTGTCCTGTGACCTGTCAGTCATCCTCTAAGTCAAGAATATAAAACTAAAAAAATAAAAAATTAGTAGTGTCTGATATACTCCCCTGCAACTTGATTAAGGATTACTTGATTGGTTGTCAGGGGAATTATTTTAAATACAAGTTCGGCAGTGTGTGTGCTTGTAATAGTACTGCTGCAAATACTTACCTTAATACAAATATATACTTACAATTACCATAATAAAATTCACAAGTCATCACCAAAATGAAAATCTGTTTTTTTGTGGTTGCTCGACCTCCACATCATCGTCATCATTAGGCTGAAGCTGTCCAATAGGTGGAGGTGTTGCATATCCATAATATCCAGTGTCAGAAGGAAATACTAGGTCAATGAAACCAGATGATGATTGATCCTGACTAGGCAACAACTCCGACCCTGAATCCACCAGTACCTGTCGAATAGCCATACTGGTGCCCATACTTAGGCCGTTGAGAATCTTGAGATTGAGAGTATGTCTATGATGAGTAACTTGGATTTGGATCTACATATTTATAATCATATGGATATGGATCAGGAGGACTACTCCAACATGAATGTGATCTCTACTCTAGAGTCTCGACTAGAGTGAATACAAATTTGTATAAATTAAAGTGTTCATTCTATTTTAAAGTCTTCATTCTTCAACATGTTAGAGACTTCTCCTCTCTATCCCATTCATCACTATGATTCCTATCCCTGTCCTGTGACTTTATCATCCTCTAAGTCAAGAATATAAAACTAAAAAAATAAAAAATTAGTAGTGTCTGATATACTCCCCTGCAACTTGATTAAGGATTACTTGATTGGTTGTCAGGGGAATTATTTTAAATACAAGTTCGGCAGTGTGTGTGCTTGTAATAGTACTGCTGCAAATACTTACCTTAATACAAATATATACTTACAATTACCATAATAAAATTCACAAGTCATCACCAAAATGAAAATCTGTTTTTTTGTGGTTGCTCGACCTCCACATCATCGTCATCATTGAGTGAAGAGTGAAGGCATCAATAGGTGGAGGTGTTGCATATCCATAATATCCAGTGTCAGAAGGAAATACTAGGTCAATGAAACCAGATGATGATTGATCCTGACTAGGCAACAACTCCGACCCTGAATCCACCAGTACCTGTCGAATAGCCATACTGGTGCCCATACTTAGGCCGTTGAGAATCTTGAGATTGAGAGTATGTCTATGATGAGTAACTTGGATTTGGATCTACATATTTATAATCATATGGATATGGATCAGGAGGACTACTCCAATATGAATGTGATCTCTACTCTAGAGTCTCGACTAGAGTGAATACAAATTTGTATAAATTAAAGTGTTCATTCTATTTTAAAGTCTTCATTCTTCAACATGTTAGAGACTTCTCCTCTCTATCCTGTTCCAGTGGCTATGATTCCTATCCTATCCTGTGACCTGTCAGTCATCCTCTAAGTCAAGAATATAAAACTAAAAAAATAAAAAATTAGTAGTGTCTGATATACTCCCCTGCAACTTGATTAAGGATTACTTGATTGGTTGTCAGGGGAATTATTTTAAATACAAGTTCGGTAGTGTGTGTGCTTGTAATAGTACTGCTGCAAATACTTACCTTAATACAAATATATACTTACAATTACCATAATAAAATTCACAAGTCATCACCAAAATGAAAATCTGTTTTTTTGTGGTTGCTCGACCTCCACATCATCGTCATCATTAGGTCAAATTTGTCATCCCGATAGGTGGAGGTGTTGCATATCCATAATATCCAGTGCCAGAAGAAAATACTAGGTCAATGAAACCAGATGATGATTGATCCTGACTGGCAACAACTCCGACCCTGAATCCACCAGTACCTGTCGAATAGCCATACTGGTGCCCGTACTTAGGCCGTTGAGAATCTTGAGATTGAGAGTATGTCTATGGTGAGTAACTTGGATTTGGATCTACATATTTATAATCATATGGATATGGATCAGGAGGACTACTCCAACATGAATGTGATGAAATGAGCTCAGTATAACCATAATCCAATTGGCCATAAGAATATCTATTATAATGCCCAGGACCATGAGCCTGCTGATGTTCCGGACCCGGTACACCACTAGACCTACCCTCCTGCTGGCTTTATCGTGACTCAATACACTCATAAATCCCACCTCGTGTACTACCTCGTCGATATTCATCGGCCTCGCGATCTGTAGATGGTTGTATGGTGTGCTAAGCAACACCAGAAATGCCAACATCAGGGGCAAGGGCGTCATCATCACCATCATCCGACACGGTCACGTTGTCACCGCTCATACTCTTCTGTTGATCTTGAGCCGTACTTGGCATCAAAGTTGCCCCTCTTTCTGGGTCCAATACAGCTGCACGACTCTTTTGTTGCGTTGTGCGTATTAGTGGGTCATCAATTTCCAATTCTTCACTATCCTCTTCAATTTGTTTTTCCCATATTTCTAACTAAGGTAAAAGCTGGTCGTCCTCATCATAAATATTGTCCAAGTTTATTGGACGGTAGTCTATGTCATCGGCGGCTGTAATGCTCCTATGATGTCATCGCATTCTTATATTCATATTGTAATGCATGAAGACAAGTCTATCCAGCATCCTAATCTGCAATTTATTCTCATTCTTTGAATGAATAAGTGCAAAACAACTCCAATTCCTTTCGCGGCTAGAAGTTGTCTGGCTCAAAACTTTTACTGCAATTTTTTGGAGAGCCGTCGTACTCTCTTCAAAATTCATCCATCATTCGGCCGGTTGCAACCTAGATACTGCATGTTATGCAAGAGCATCTCTAAAGCTACCCAGGCGATTTTCAAATGTATCTAATTCATTTAACGCCTTTATTTGCATATCTAAGTCAGGCTCTAATCTCTTTATCACATTCTTTAGCCCGACACGAACTTCATTATCCGCAACAAATGATTGGGCATATCTATACCTGAGATTTAGGTAGTAACCTGTTGCATGAAGATCGTGATGGAGTTATCTTGTCCATCTCTTGTCGATCATCATCCAATAAGACTTACAGCTTCTACAATCACGTTAAATTGTCAACTTTGCCTTATCCATGGCATCGTATAGGAAGCCTATGGTAGGTGCTTCGTCAGTTTCAACAAGACGGAGTACCCTCATTAGTGACTCCATCACCTTTAGGATCGACTTGACCCTCTTCCAATATTTATTGTCCCGTACGGTGTTCGCAACTTCAACCGGTGTCCCTGATGTCTTCTGCCCATTTTTATGTTAAGCTAATCTCGGGAAGCGAACATCTCACTCAACTCTCCCCTATGCTGGTATAAACTCTCTAATGTTATAAAGTTTATTGCAAATCTAGTCGCTGCAGGCCTCAGCAACTCTCGTCCTTTTGTGAACTTCCTCATTATTACGACTACTTGATTATGGTTGTAGATAAACGTTGTCACTTCTCTTGCACTTTCGACCATTTCCTTAACATTTTTTTTCTTTCCAATATCTTCCAATATAAGATCAATACAATTGGCAACACATGGTAACCAAAAAATATGTGGTCTCTTTCTCATCAACTTATGTCCTGCAAGCTTATATGATGTTTCATTATCCGTCACAATCTCTACCACATTCTCTTCTCCAATATCATCCACAACTTTATCCATTAGTCCATTAATACAATCAGAACCTTTTTTTTTTTTTTTTTTTTTTTTTTGCAGCTGAGGCATCAATTGACTTGTGGTATATAGTTCCCAAGTGGCAGTATACCATGAAGCTGATCATGTTGCGTCTGGTTGGACCAGTCCAATCATCGCACATGATCTTGCATCCTCTGGCCTGCCATACAGGTTTAAAGGTAGCCACGTATGTTTTCACATCTGCATACTGTGCATCTCAATTTCTCCCTAATATCCCTAGCCGTGGGAGCATTAATTCCTTCACCTACTTCTGCTGTTACATTAATTACCACCTGCCAATATGGAGAATTGGCCGCGTTAAGACGTATGTTGGCATGTATAAATAACTTTGTTGCTACTCTACCTAGCTTCTCAACGAAGTTCTACTCCATATTTGTTTTATCTTCTTTTGTTTAGTTGATTCTTTTCTAAACAGGATTGGATCAATAGAGGGTCTCCTAGGCTCATTTACTTTTTCATCCAAATGTATATGGGCGTCACGTGAAGAAGCCTCTCGTCGGCTCCCAAACTTACTCCCCTCCCCCCCTCCCCTATATCACGTATTGACCCACTCGCGCTAAACATGCGACGACATTCTTCCTCTTCACGAGCAAAACGCAAGCTCTCTCTCCTACCTATAGTTAATTCCCGATCTGAATCTTCGTCAGAATCAATAATATCTTCATCACGAACGCCCATATATTCAGGACCAAACACCTCATGTCGGGCTGCATCCAAAATCTCATCTTTCTTTTTTTGTCCAACAACATGTTTACCCTTCGACTCATCCAGACTGACTTGCATTAAAATCATTCTCTTTTGGTACTCTAGTACATCCCGCAACTTGACCCTTTCGATGTGCCAAATGTTGTTTGAGACGCGTAATTCCACCAGTTTCTAGTCTATCAGAATAGTTACACTTCATTTGGTGCCTAGTACCACCAACCCTCTGACAATGTTGTCATCCAATATCCTCACTTGTTGGCCAGTCCCAGACATTTCCTTAGGTAGATTAGATATGAGTCTATGAACTATGTCTATGTGAGATTGTGAGTCTACTTGATATTCTAAATTTATATACAGTATTTACTTTTTATAGGAGAATTAACGAATTAATTAATTTAAATCTCGAAAACCTAATGTAAATAGATTAATAACAGAAAGTTCAATCTAATCAATAAAGATGATTTTATGTTCTAAACCCTAAGAAGCTCCAAAACCTGTCCGAAATAAGAAAATATAAACATAAAGTCACTAATTCGAACATAAAAAAAAATATATATATATATATATATGTAATATATAATATAAAATCACAACAATAATCTGTTAAATGGACATTAATATGTTATATTATGGTTAACACATCATATTCTACCATCAAAACAACAACACATTGAATAAAAATTGATTTTTCGAATTAAAAAAAAAAAAAAATATAAAATCACAACAATAATCTGTTAAATGGACATTAATATGTTCTATTATGCTAAAAATAATGCGTAAATAGAAAAAAAATATGTATATAAATATATAAAATCACAACAATAATCTGTTAAATGGACGTTATTATGTTCTACTATGATTAACATATTATATTCTACCATTAAAACAGCAAAACATTGAATAAAAATTGATTTTTTGAACTTTTAAAAAAAGGGGCCGAAAATAGTGCGTAAATAGAAAAAAAATATAAAAATATATATATATATATATAAAATCACAACGATAATCTGTTAAATGGACATTAATATGTTCTATTATGATTAACACATTATATTCTACCATTAAAACAACAATACATTGAATAAAAATTTATTTTTCGAATTTTAAAAAGAATGACCGAAAATAGTGCGAAAATATAAAAATATATAAAATCACAACAATAATCTGTTAAATGGACATTAATATGTTCTACTATGATTAACACATCATATTCTACTATTAAAACAACAAAACATTGAATAAAAATTTATTTTTCGAATTTTTTTAAAAATGACTGAAAATAGGGCATAAATAGGAAAAAAAATATAAAATCACAACAATAATCTGTTAAATGAACATTAATATGTTCTGTTCTGATTTACACATCATATTCTACCATTAAAACAGCAAAATATTAAATAAAAATTGATTTTTTGAATTTTTAAAGAAATGACCGAAAATAGTGCGTTAATAGAAAAAAATATAAAATCACAAAAATAATCTATTAAATGGACATTAATATGTTCTATTATGATTAACACGTTCTATTATGATTAACACATCATATTCTACCCTTAAAACAACAATACATTGAATAAAAAGTATAAATACCTATTTTTGAGGAATTTCTAGAATATGGCTCACGGAGCTTCGAATCAAGAAAATTCTTAATATAACTTGTTTTTATCCTTAATTTCAAGCTAAGGGTGGTCAAAATTTGCAATAGATTGATTTAGGAAGCATTTGGAAGTAAAACGTATATATATATATATATATATATATATATATATATATATATATATATATATATATATATATATAAAGGTGAAAAATCGAACCTTAAAAAGAGAGAAAAAAAAAAAAAAAAAAACTAGCCATTTTCTGATCGTTACACCTTGACCGTTACTAGGCAACAATAGCCGTTACGGTCACAAAATCGGGGAGTATGCTGTTACGACCCCGTAACGCGTAACGAGGTCGGCCGTTACCGTTACGTATTAGTCGATACGTAACTGATACTGAAACACCTTGCTTAGGTACTTTCAGAGGTTGCAATAATCCAGATGGGTTCTGATGATCCACCTTCACCTACTAACAAACAAAACATCTCGACACATAATTGGCAATTTCTCTTGTCATATTCGTCCACCAAAATGATCATTTTACATTGTGGTACATCTTTGTACTTCCCGGGTGAATTATAAACTTAGTTCGGTGCACATCATTTAAAATCTTGTCCTTTAGATCTGGAATATTAGGCACACAGAGTCGACCTCGATACTGAATTCCTTTATCGTCCTCTATACTCCAATCTAAAGTCTTATCATTCTGATACTTGGCTATCATTTTTAAAAATCACTCATCATTCGTTTGAGCTTCAATAATTCGCTCCCTAAGGGTCTATTTTACCATAATATTACATATACAAATCTTCTTCTCTTGAAGATTTAATCGAATATCAAACTCTCTAATGAAATTCAACATTTCCCATTCGTGCACCATTAAGTTGGCTACACTCTTTTGTTTATATTCTTTTCTACTCTAAGCATCAGCAACCAGATTAGCTTTACCCAGATGATAGGACAATGAAAAATCATAATCCTTAAGAAATTTCATCCATCTTCTCTGCCTCATGTTCAAGTCCTTCTGAGAGAATAGGTACCTCAAAACTCTTGTGATCTGTATAAAGCTCGAACTATTCGCCATGTAAGTAATGCCGCCAAATCTTCAACGCAAATACAATAGCACCCAACTCTAGATCATGGGTTGGATAATTACGCTCATGGAGCTTAAGCTGCCTTTATGCATATGCGATCACCCTACCCACTTGCATTAATACACAACCTAGACCTTTAGTCGATGCATCGGTGTAAACTTCGAATACCAACCCATCCTTCAGGAGGGTTAGGACGGGAGTTGAGGTTAGGAGTTGCTTCAGTTCAACAAAAGCTTCTTCGCACTTTTCAGTCCACTTGAAGGGCACTCCTTTTCGAGTTAAACTCGTTAGCGGTCCGACAATCTTTGAAAAATCATTAATAAACCTTCTATAATATCCAGTGCGCCCGAGAAAGCTTCTAACTTCTAACACACTTGTGGGCTGTTCCCACTTCACCACAGCTTCAATCTTCATAGGATCAACCGCAATGGTTTTTTCTGAAACAATATGCCCAAGAAATTTAACACTCCTTCCAGAACTCACACTTAGAAAACTTAGCATTCAATTAGTTATCTTTTAGAGTCTGCAATGCCGTCCTTAGATGTAGCTCATGCTCTTCACCGGTCTTCGAGTAAATCAAAATGTCATCAATGAACACGATGATAAAGTTATCCAAATATGGTTGGAACACCCTATTCATCAGGTCCATAAACACTGCAGGTGCATTGGTCAACCCGAACGGCATGACCAATAATTCATAATGACCATAATGCGTTCTAAAAGCAATTTTGTAGATATCCTCTTCTTTAATACGCAGCTAATGGTAACCTGATCTCAAATCGATCTTAGAAAAATATTGAGCTCCTTTCAACTGATCAAACAAATCATCTATACTGGATAATGGGTACTTGTTTTTAATTGTCATTTGACTTAATCAGCGATAATCAATACACAGACGTTGTGTGTCATCATTCTTTACAAAAAGTACTGGCACACCCCAAGGAGAGGTACTTGGTCGAATAAATCCTTGGGACCTCAATTCTTCCAGCTGCTCCTTCAACTCCTTCAGTTATATAGGCGCCATTCGATATGGAGACAGATATTGGTGCCGATCCTGGTAGGAGATCGATACCAATATCCACTTCTCGCCGAGGTGGTAATCGTAGTATATCTTGAAAAACTTCAGGATATTCTTGCACAACCGGAATCAAATCCACTATCGTTTCTTGTTTCTCACCACCAATCAACATCATCACACGCTCGATCTTCTCATTCTTCTTCTTCCCTTGAATCATAAGTGGATCTCTTCCTGGCACCGTGAAGGTAAACTGTCTTCGCATAACAATCCAACATTGCATGATTTCGAGTAAGTCAATCCATTTCGAAAATAACATCGTACCCCGCCGTACTCATTTCTACTAAATTAGCTAATATAGGAATATCGCCTATCATAAGGGGAATAGATTTACATAATTGTCCAAAATAATTGACTTGCCTATGGGGGATTCTGCCAAAACTTATTTATTGAGGATTTCTGACTTCAATCTTAACCGAGACACTAACGATGATGCAATAAAAGATAAAGTAGCCCCAGAATCAAATAACACAAATATCGGAGTACCATGCATTTCGATCATACCTTCAACAACGTTATTATTTTCTTATAGATTCTCCTTAGATGAGATGGAATAAACACGTGCATGCGGTGGCTGTTGCTTACTAGGATGACTCCCTTGGCCTTGAGGAACTGATGGAGATGGTCAATTTTACTGATTTTGCTACGGTCGGGGCGGTAGGATACATGACGCTTGGATTGTTTGACCCATTTGTTGAGATGATGCTGGAAGTTGCAGTCGTGGTGGTATCTGCTGAAGAGGCATTATACCCATATCTCTCATCTTAGTTCTGCACACCTGAGCCATGTGACCATACTTACCACAGTACACACAATTTCCTGGAAAATATCGTTCTTGGGTTCTAGGTGTTGATGACTGAATTTCCATTCTGGGTTTCTTCTTTAGTAGTTGGTGTTGGGTAGGTGTCGGCCTATTTCTCTGTCCCGTTTCTTTTAACTGTACACGAGATTTGAGAAACCGCTCTGTATCTTGTTCTGCTCGTAAGGCTTTATCGACTTCTTCTGAGTGTTTCTTCACATCCCCGCAACAAAATTTCGTTCTAATATCATGTCTTTACGCTTCTTCAAATTTTGTGATCTTATAATCCTTATCTTCCATTACCTTTGGCACATAACTTTCTAATTCAGCAAATTTTGCTTCATACTGGGTTACCTTCATGGAACCTTGTTCTAGCTTTGAAAATTCCGTCTTCTTTTGGATGCAGTACGCTTTAGGAAAATGTTTCTCACAGAACTTTTCCTGAAATTCATTCCGGGTCCACACATGATCAACTGGAACCATTCTCTTTGCAGCTCTTCACCATACATCGGCTTCGCCCTGAAGAATAAAGGACGCCAGTCCAACCTTCTGATCATCAGAGCAGTTCATTGCTTCTAGCACTTTCTCAATTTGCTTCAATCAATCTTCTGCTATTGATGGGTCAGATGCACCCTTGAATACTGGTGGTCGCAACTTCGTAAACCTTTCAAGTAAATCTACCTCACGAGACTGATCAAACCTTAGTGGAGATGTGTTCCAGTGATGTTGGGATGTCTGGTTCAAGGTGGCTAACTGTTCCTGCTGTTATTTTAGCATTCCTGCTATCTGCGCTACCAACCCAAAGGCAGCGTCCCACGGTTAAACATTTGGTCCTGCGAGGTTAGCTTGAATAGTGGTTGGGGATAATGGGAGTTGCGTGCTAGGTCTAACATCTGTCATGTTAACTGGAGGGGGAGGTGGTGGAGGAGCTTGCCCTGCTTCATTGACTTCATTCTCGTCTTGCTCATCAGGAGCCGTTTTAGATTCTTTGAGAATAGGAGGTTGGTAAAGGAGTATCTGGGAGAGGTGCACTTGCGGAGGGTATTAAATCACGAATACTACGCGTCTTCTTATTGGCCATGACTCCTATAAGATGGATTATTAATAATTCAGTGGACTTTATAGGTTCTCTAACTCATATTCAATATTATCGAAGTACCTTAGAGCTAACAACAAAGAAATTCTACAAGTTATTAAGTTTGTAGTATTACATTATGGACAAACCTGCTCACCATCAGTGACTACTGTTCCAATCATTGGTTTACATGCTTAAAACTTCCAAATGTAGCTCAAAGTTTTTCTGGAGGTTTCTAAATGAGGATACAATACTTTCATAAATTTCCAGCTCAATCAAGCAACCACAGATTTTTCAAAAATTCCTGCAATCAGACCTGTTTAGATCTGGACGATTTCTAACCAGCCTGCACTAATTCCCAGAATCAGTACAGTATTTGTCATATTCGAATTATCTAATTATTTTTTATTTAATCTAGACTTCTATAGCTACAATTAAGCATTTGAATCACCTTAATTGGAGTTATATTTCTTTAGTTACATTTTTTTAAGGTAAGTAATTTCTGCTGCCCATTACTGTCCAGCAGCATATCACAACTTAAATTACTTTAAAATTTGTTCAAAGGTCCAGATTCAGGTCTCCAAGGAATGTAATTATATGAATAAGTTTAGTTTTCACTCCAGATAATAATAAATGAATTAAAATTTTAGTTTCTTATTATATAAAAGCATTATACAGGGAAGTCGTAAGTGTAGGTTTCTAGTTCCAGGGACCTACACATTGTGCATGTATGGGTTTCATAACCTACAGGTCACTTACGGTATTAATTTAACTCTCTGATACCAAATTGTCATGCCCCAAAATCCGTGTACAGAGTGTGCACCTTCAGACCCAAGTTTTAGTTCGTAACTTATTCACAAAGTGTACTAACTTAATTTCTTAATCAGTTTAATCAAATGTAATAATTAGATTCAGTCTAAGTTCCACCCCAATTCCAATCACACATACATAACACTTAGTACCAATCAATCAAGCATATATAAATCTTGACAACCATTAAAATAATATAACCTTAAAAATCATTTATTGATTATATCATCATACTATAAATATGTTTTTTCCAAACTAACATTGTTTCAATGAAATAAATCTAAACAATTTCTTAAAATCTCACAATCAATACCAATATGTATGCAGGACAATTAACCAATTGCTCTAAAAGCTTGAACTGTTAGAGTATGGCGAATTAATCCTTTTATCTCATAGCCCAGGCCCCACATCTCATGGGTTTTTAGGACCTCGGCCGAACTCCCTTCGTGGGCCCCAAATCACATGGGCCGCCCACCCCGAGTGTGTCCCCGCATCCCACGGGCTACCCCACTCGAGCCCGGTGTGAAATGCGCATTAATCACCCCTGGTGAGGAGTCTCGAACACGAGACCTCCTCCGTGGGCCGCACCCACCCCGAGTGTGCCCCTGCATCTCACAAGCGACCCCACTCGAGCCCAGTGTGAAAATGCTCCTGCATTAATCACCCCCGGTGAGGAGTCTCGAACACAAGACCTCCCGCTCTGATACCAATTTGATGCAGGACAATTAACCACTTGCTCTAAAAGCTCGAACTGTTAGAGTATGGCGAATTAATCCTTTTATCTCATAGCCCAGGCCCCACATCTCATGGGTTTTTAGGACCTCGGCCGAACCCCCTTCGTGGGCCCCAAATCACATGGGCCGCCCACCCCGAGTGTGTCCCCGCATCCCACGGGCTACCCCACTCGAGCCCAGTGTGATACGCTAATCAAACTATTCTAGCAAATAAATCACATAATCAGAAATGGTCTAATGCCGCCACTTCGTCTTCAGACAAGTATGGCCACGTTTCACATGGGTCGTGTTCAACTACGGTGGATTCTTCCGGTTCCTCCACCACATCATCTGCTAATGGCTCATCTGTATGTTTTTTCCATCAATAAAATGGTAAGTTAGTCAGGCTTAGTGAAATAACCCAGCATAGTTCATAATCATAGCAATTAAAATAATACAAAGTACTAAATGTAAAAATGTACGTACAATGATATGGATGCAAATAGTGTATGAATGCATCAGATGAGATGATCATCCATCTGCTTGGGTTGGAGATCGTCAACCCGCATTCACCCGTTGGGTAGGCTTGGGCATAGCCCGCATCTAGTAACACTCTATCAAGATCGACATTTCTTCTATGGAGTCCCTAGGATCGACCATGCATTATGTAAATGTAATGAAAGATGGATGATATACGAATATATCATTTTCAATGTTGTTATGTGTGATCGCATATATGCACATGTGCACTGATCGCATATGCGACTGTGGCATATGCGATCACTACACATGCAATCACATATGCCACGTGCCATAATATGCGATCGCATATGCGATGTATGCGATCGCATAGTTGCCAACTGTCAGAAATCTGACGGTTGGAAATTTATTTTATTTTTTTTAAGATCTGATTTTTTCCTCCATAAAAAAGGATTCTAAGCACTCTTACATGCACTCAAAACTCAAACTCTCTCTATCTCTATTTTGGTCTCTTACACAATTCCAAGTCTCGAGCTCCACTCCATCCATATTTCTTTCAAGAATCAAGATTGAGATTGAAGTTTCAATCAAGGGACAAGTACATACATCCACAAGGATTCAAGAATCAAGATTCAAGAGACATTACAAGACAACCAAGCTCTCCATCCATTGAATTGAACTTTCTTTCTAGTTTCTAATTCTTCCAAGTTATAAATATTCACACAACACACCCACCACTCTCTCATTCTAGTTTCTAATATATTATATATCTCTCTTTCTATCTCATTCTCTCTTAAAGTTTCATAATATCCAAGTTCTAAGTTTTCTAACAACTTCTAAGTTCTAACATTTTTTTTTAGTTTGTTTGGTACTTTGTTACAAGTTACAAGTTACAAGTTAGTGTTGTGTTAGTGACTTAGTGTTACAACTTACAACAACACAACTTCACAAGTCTACATTCTACATAATTCTAAAATTAAGATCAAGACTTAAATCAAGGGTCAAGGACTTAAGGCAAAGGTGAAGAGAAGACAACTTAGACAAGAAGTGAAGATTGAAGAATTTGGAACCTCTTTTTAAATTTGTAATTGTAATTTTGTTTGTGTGTAAATCTCTCTATCTCCCCTCTCTTTTCTACAAGTCTACAAGTGTAACTCAACTCTCTCTTTCTCCTTTTCTTTTCCCTCTTCTTCTCCCTTTTTACAAGTGTAACTCAACTCTCTCTCTCTCTCTCTCTCTCTCTCTCTCTCTCTCTCTCTCTCTCTCTCTTCTCTCGCATTCCTTTTCTTTTCCCTCACCCTTTCTAGTTTCTACTAGACTAATACTAGTCTACTACTAGTGTAAGTGTGTGTGTGTGTGTGTGTAACTCTCTCTCTCCCCCCCTCTCTCTCTCTCTCTCTCTCTCTCCTCTCCTCCCTCTCCCAAGTCCCATCTCTTTAGTCTCTTACTTTACTTTAGTTTTTTTTTTTACTTTTTAGTTTACTTTCTAGTTACTTTTTAGTACTAGGCTACTAGCAATCAATACACACACCACCAACATAATGTCTCCTTCTCAATCTTCCTCTTTGAAACCCAAATCGAATGACCTGAGTTAGAAGTATGGGCACTACCGTAGTGTTACGGAAAAGACTCACATGGTATGTGAGTTGTGTAGGTATGCGAGTTCCGATGACATTGTAAGGCACAAGCAACACCTTGCACATTTACCAGAGTCAAATGTAAAAGCATGCGACAAAATTACTCCAGAAATCTGAAGGGAGATCATGGAGTATATGGAAAAATAGTCAAGAAAGAGATGTGATAGTGCCCTACGTCAGGAGGAATTTTTGGAACAAGATGTATATGAAGATATAAACGTAGTTAATGTAGATGAAGCTTGTCTCACTCCTACTTTGACAGGCCGGTCTAGACCACAAGTACAACCAATGGTCTCGAAAAGAGCCCGAGGGCATGGGCTCATGGATAGATGGTGTAGACCACACCTCGAGGATGTGATCGACCAAAGGGGTAGAGGGAAAGGGCTGGTTCAAACAACTTTAGAGAATCGGTATAAACAAAAATATAGGAAAACCACTATTCAATGTATTGTTAAGTGGTCTTACCAAACCGGCATTGCTTTCGACGTCGTTTAATCGAGAACTTTAAAGTAATGGTTGAGGCTATAGGTCAATTTGGACCTGGGCTTAAACCTCATTCATATCATGAAATGAGAGAGACATGCCTGAAAACTGAAGTTGAATATACACGATCCTTCATAACTGAATGTAAAGAATCATGGAAAACATATGGGTGTTCACTAATGGCCGATGGATGGACCAATAGATCCGGTCAGTCTCTCATTAACTTTTTGATAAATTGTCTAGCTGGGACAATGTTCTTGAAGTCCGTGGATACACCGGGTCATTCACACACTAGAGAATATTTATTTAGTTTACTAGATAATGTAGTTGAAAAAATAGGTGAGGAATATGTTATACAAGTAATTACAGACAACACAGCCTCATATGTAATGGTTGGTCGTCTTCTTATGGAGAAGAGGCGACGTTTATTTTGGGCCCCCTATGCGGCTGATTGTGTTGATCTTATGTTAGACGATATAGGTAGATTATTTATAAATGTGATTGCAAGGGCTAGAATCACGGTCTTTATGTACGAATACGTCATTATTCTCAATCCAATGTAACTTGCTACGTCCAACAGTCACCTGTTTCGCTACAGCCTTTTTAACACTACAAAGATTACATGCAAAGAAATCAGAACTTAGAAGTTTTGTAGTGTCGACCAATTTTACAAGTGGGCCTTGGTCAAAGAAGGCTGAAGGGAAACAGGTTCAACAAACAATCATTTCTCAAAATTTTTGGACACAAGTGGTAAAGGTGTTAAAAGTATCTGATCCCTTAGTCACTGTGTTGCGATTGGTGGACGGGGATGAGAAGCCTGCAATGGGCTATATATATGATGCGATGAAGAGGGCGAAAAATAAGATCTTGGACCATTTTAACTATAGAGACCGTGATTACAAGCCAATTTTAGATATTATAGATAGAAAATGGGGCAGCCAAATGTCATCTCTATTGTATTTGGTTGCTTACATCCTTAACCCAACCTGTTTATTCGCTTCTACTAATCCAGCAAAAGTACTAATTATGCATATGGTTGGTCAAAGAAGGCTGAAAGGAAACAAGTTCAACAAACAATCCTTTTTCAAAGTTTTTGGACACAAGTGATAAAGGTGTTAAAAGCATCCGAGCCCTTAGTCACTGTGTTGCGATTGGTGGACGGGGATGAGAAGCCTGCAATGGGCTACATATATAATGCGATGGAGAAGGCAAAAAATAAGATCATTGACCATTTTAACTATAAAGACCGTGATTACAAGCCAATTTTAGATATTATAGATAGAAGATGGGGCAGCCAAATATCATCTCCATTGTATTTGACTGCTTACATCCTTAACGCAGCCTGTTTATTCGCTTTTGCTGATCCAGCAGAAGCACTAATTATGCATATGGCTGGTCAAAGAAGGCTGAAGGGAAACAAGTTCAACAAACAATCTTTTCTCAAAGTTTTTGGACACGAGTGGTAAAGGCGTTAAAAGCATCTGATCCCTTAGTTACTGTGTTGCGATTGGTGGACGGGGATGAGAAGCTTGCAATGGGTTACATATATGATACGATGGAAAGGGCGAAAAATAAGATCATGAATCATTTTAACTATAGAGACCGTGATTTCAAGCCAATTTTAGATATTATAGATAGAAGATGGGTCAGCTAAATGTCATCTCCATTGTATTTGTCTGCTTATATCCTTAACCCAGCCTTTTTATTCGCTTCTGCTAATCCAGCAGAAGCACTAACTATGCATATGGTTGGATTTATTGATGTCTTGGAAATAATGATTCCAGATAGAGGAGAACTGGACAAGATCTCAACTTTGCTGGACTTCTACACAAAAAGTGAGGGGATATTCTCAAGAGATATCGTAATAAGGCATCGGAAAATGAAATCACCCAGTAAATACTACTATGAATGTCAGTCTTAGTGTCTTACAAATAATTTTTCTACAAAGTATCTCTAACCTACTTAAACTGTTTTTCTCAACCGACTAGTGGGCTGCCTATGGAGTGAACCCGAATAGGAAAGATCCAGCTCTAAAGAAGCTGGCTATGAGGATTCTTTGACTCACGTGTTCTGTCAGTGGTTATGAGTGCAATTAGAGCACGTTCGAGGCAATAAGTTTAAACTGTTTAGTAATTGTAAACTTCAATTTTTTAGTATAAGGCAACCTAAGCTAAATTAATTACGTAAATAGTTATTGCCAAATGTGCTTTCTTTCATGCAGATTCATACCAAGAAAAGGAATCACCTTGAGCGAAAAAAGCTCAATGACTTGGTTTTTGTTCAATACAATAAAAAATTGTGAGAACGATTCCAAACTAGGAAAGAAAAGCCCGGTTTCTTTGACCTTATCTGCTTAGATGAGTTGAATGCAGATAACAAGTAACTCGTAGAGACGAAGAACCCGGTATTTGCTGGGGAGGACCTGACATGGGCACAAGTTGAAGATGCCGCATACGGATCGACTCCTAGTAAAGGTAGTACCACTCGAAGGCGAAAGAGGGGGGGGGGGGGGGGGGGGCGGGGCCGAGTAGTAGCTGTCAACCCGTTGAAGAAGGAGATGGTGATAATGATGATCAAGCTAAAGATCATCCACCATTGAATGTTGATGAAGTATTAGTACATACAGATTATGAAGAAGTGGAAGAAGAAGAAATGTATGTGGAAGAAGGAGATGACTCGAATGATGATGATGATGATGGTGGTGGTGGTGGTGGACCTAGTGGTGATATGCCACAATGACAACTAGATCAATTTATATAGTATATGATTAGATGAATAATAAATAAATAACTTCTTCATTTTGCTTACTAAGTGTGTTGATGTTGATTGTTGATGTATATGTAGTGTTGAATGTTGAATGTTGATATTTCATATTTGTTAAATGTTAAGTTAACTATATTGTAGAATGTAGAATTGTTGATGAATGATAACTTAATATTTAATTCATTATGTAATTGGTTTTATTTTACTTAAATTAAATGTATTTCAAGAGCCAATGACATATAATAATTTATTCATTTTTTTATTAATTTATCCCAATTTTTCTGATTTTTTTAAATTTTTTGAAAAATGTTTTTTTTTTAAATTTTTTTAAATTTTTTTAAAGGTATGCACACATGCATATGCAATCGCACACGATCGCATATGCTATTTAACAACATTGATCATTTTCATAACTGCCATGGATACTTGTCTTGATAAATAAATTCAACGTACAATTATAATTTCATGCAATTTGGCACAGATTAGTATATAATTTACCGCATCATATAATATTGCAACAAAACACTCAAATTAGTACATCAATCAATCAAACTATCACAAATAATTTATTTTAATTCCAATGAATCATGAGACACGTTGGGTTACTCACCTGAGTCCAGTAGTATAGACTCCACAAGGTGATTAAGTTGGTTTGAATTTCAAGATCCTATCAATTATATCAACAATATTATTATTCGTCTAGTTTTATTACATGATGAGGCCCACCTTTGATTAACATCCTAGGTGGCCAACCCTAAATGATCAAATAATTAAAATTTCTATTTAGATTTTTATCTTTTATTTTCTTTTTAAGATTATAAAATTAAATGGAATTTACTTGATCGGGGTGGCCCATTGGATGATTAGATCATTCAGATTCTTGATGTCTTGTCATGTTTTACCTCTACACATTAAATGAATGGTGTGGATCCAACCACACATACACTGATGGCCCATCTTGACCTTTTATGCTAAGTGATACCAACACTTGCAGAAATTTAAGCTTTCCTTATTAACCATTTCTAGATCTGACTAATGTGGCTCATCTGATAGTCGGATTGATCTGGAAATTACGGCCCTTGTATATTTTGGCCTTATGGATCGTACGATCCGTATAGATCTAATTTGATTCGACTAGGTGCACACCAATCACAATTAGAAATTTTGCATAGAATTTTAGACTTCCATCACCTTTACATCATATCTACCCATAATCAAATACAATAAACGTGTGGCCGATCCACACCGTTCATTGCATAGATCGAGTCAAATTAAATGCATAAAAATACTAAAAGAAAGACGATAGACATACTTGATCTAAGGCTTCTAAGCTATCCAAAATACTATCTTCCTTTCTCAGTTGTCACAGGGTATCCTTTTTTTTTTTTAGGGATACAGGGAGGTATATATATATATATATATATATATATATATATATATATAAGTGAGAGATAAGATAGGGATAAGATTTTTTTTATTTTTTTTTAAAATCTTTTATTTATTTATTTATTATTATTATTATCATTAAATTTTCACGGGCATTACACTTCATCTATTCCTCTTTTTTGGCCTTGATCATTCACATATTCTTTAAGAAGAGATGGATGCAGTTGGTCTTCGATTGGAAGAATTAGAACCTCCAACATGTTACAAGGAATGATTGTCAGACATGTCTGATTGGGAAAACAAAATAGTCATGGCCCAAGGCATTCCGTATTGGTAATGATGGCCGTAACAGTCACCATCGTTACTGATACAATTGTTGTTGGTCGTGAGGGTTGATACAGGTGGCATAACTACTGTTATCACTCCCGTAACGATTCAAAAAAAAAAAAAAAAAAATTGCTCAAAAAATTCTTAAAAAATCTATAATAATGTAAATATTCCAAATATGTATTCATATTTATGGTAGCGTAACAGTCCATTCCTTGGTGAGTGTTGTATTGGGTTGTATGGTGAATTTATGAACATAGACTGCATTGAGCATCTCTATTGAGAGTCCCTTAGAGATTTATATTATATTTAGGTATAATGGTAAATGCATCTTCCCTTTGAAAATTTTCTTAGAAATTCAATTTCATAGCTGATGGTCTTGTTGCTTTAAATAGGGAAGCTTGGCCTCTTGACGGCATGAAATTCGAGACTCTGAAGGAACAGCATGCCAAACGGAATCCTGAAGATCTTGAGATTGATTTCGGTAGTTTCCTGTTTCTTTTCACCTGTGCTGCTTAATCTTGAGTTATTATCGAAATCTGAACTGCTTGTGTGAATGCATGCGATGTATCTGCTTAAATGCACTTGGACTCAACTGATGAACTGCTTCCGGATAACCCATTAAGCTGACATGCCATTGTTGTGATTTTAAAATTTTGAAGTTCGGGTCCCTTAAATATGGTAGAATCCTGCAGATGCTCATCATGATGTTTGATTTTACTTAGAGGACCAGTTCATATCTGAAGCCGAGGATATTCCATACGAAGAGGATCGAATGGCCTACGCCTCTGACATTACAGAAGCAGACACTCCGAACGAGCATGAAGAAATTGAAGAAGAGGAAGAAACAGCCCATGCTGGTCTTGGAAGTGGTTGGGGCCGCATTATCTTCACACCTGTACGGAGGGGTAAGCAGGTAGCGATGGATGTATGTCATTCAACCAATCGGGACGGATCGGAAGGCTCATTTGAGCGTGTTGTCATCACACAGAGTAAGAATCCTACATTGCACCATCAGGCTCGTAGGTCCCTCTGGGGTGATTTGTGGCCTTTCTAGAGTACATTGTATTGTTAGGTAGTTCAAATGTCTACATTAGATATAAGAAAAGTAAATTATGAGAAATTCCTTTGTCAATCAACGGCATAAAAGAACTGATTCTCTTGGCAGTTAATGTACAGGGGAGTCTGATGCTTGATACACATGCGCTCCAGAGTTGTACACGAACCTGCCAAATTGTGGCATCTATTGTTGGTAGTTCTAAGTCACAAAATCTAGTTGCTTGAAAAGTCAATATCTTCTTATTGGTATATATTTAGTTAATCAGGACTAGGGCTGCCTGCAAATGGGTCGGCAGACCCGACGGTGTACCGTTTGTTAATGGTACAGGTCTGGGTCCAACAACAGACCCAGTTGGTAAATGGGTCTGGATCTAGTTTCCTTTACATTAGGCCCGACCTGACCCAAACCCATTTAGTAAATGGCCGGGCGGGTCTGATCCATCCAGACCCGGTTTTAAGCCCGTTCGGATGTCTTCTTCTTTCTCTTTTTTTTTTTTTTTGGGTCATTTTAGATTATACTTCTGGTGGGCAAATAACCCTTGATTACAGCGCACGTATGATGTGGCCTGCTCCTTTTTGAAGGTAGACGCGAGGCCTGCAGTTAAAACTTGAAAAGTAAAGATTTTCTTGCTTGAAACCAAGCTGCGCCCGTTTTATTGTAGCTCGCATCTGGTGCACGAGGACGCCGATTTCCTGTGAAAGAAGGTGGGGTCCACCATGATGCTTGTGAAATCCACTACGTCCATATGTTTTTTTCGGATCATATTAGGACAAGCTCAGAAATGATGACTGCACAACCGGAGAAGTGGGTATGGAGATGCTCTTCCACTGTGATGTTTATATTTCATGGATATGGTTCATAAGGTCATTTCTACTGGGATGAACTGAACACAAAAATATTAACCTGATCAAGACGTCTGTGGCCCTATGAAAGTTTAAACGGTGAACGTTCAATCCTCACTATTTGCCATCATGCGGCCGACTTCAGTTGGATCTGTCTCATTTTTTGACCCATGGCCTAATATGATCTGAAAAAATGGATGAATGGGATGGATTTCTCCCGAGCATCAGTGTGGCCCCACCTAACTTTCCGTCGAAAGGCTTTTGCAGGAAATCCGCGTTCATCTAATAACAAAAATATTAGCATATATTCACTGGACCATTCCGTTTGGGTTGGGCTTGGGTTGAGAATTCCCAATCTGAAGTTGGGTTGGGTTGGGTTAGGGTTGAGGTAGGAACATTGGGTTGGGCAAGAGTTGAGCACCAACCTGCCAGACTTTCAGCCCTAATTGTGGGCCGCGTTAACATTGATCTCCTTCTCCTTCCAACCGTTCATGCGTTCCAGGGCTCTATTAGTTGACACGCTCCTCTTTGAGCGCCATGTACACACACCAACCACGTCGATGGTGTGATACATTAGGTAATCTGCTGCCTCCACAATGGCCTGTTTGGATTAGTGATCACGAAACTAATGTGTTGTAAAATGTGGTTTTAAAAAAAAAAAAAATTAAAAAAATAAAGTAATGATTACCATGGCTACGGTAGTATGAGGAAACCAAAATGACGAGTATGGTTTGTTTTTCACATGTTTGGTAATTTTGCTGGCTCGATACACTTAGACGTGATTTCGTTGATATGTATTATATTTATACCATCCATGCATTTGCAAAATCATTTTACAGCGTATCTCCAAAAATGAGCTTGACCCAACACCTCTATGACTCTATGAAGTTTTCAACGGTAGGCATTTAATCCCCATGCAAGCTACGGTGTGGTTAATGTCTTCTTTGAACCTACCTCAATTTTTATCCCATGTAATGAAATGATCATGCAAGACGGATGGATGATGTGGTTATAGCGCAGACATTATGATGGGCCCCCGAAAGCACGCCACATTAACATACTTCCATCTATTAGTATCATGGGGTGATTCCAAAGAATTATTGCAATTTAATAGCAATCACTATCTAAAAAAAAAAAGAAAAAGAAAGAGTAATGATACGAGTTTTACAAAACATTACTAAGGTGATCTATTATCCAACGTGTGAAGTCCTATGCTACTTCACTGGCGGAGGAGGGACGCCGATTGCCTCCACAGGACGCGGATTTCCTGTGAAAGGATTCTAGGTGGGGCCTACTGCGATATTTGTGAGAAATCCGTCCAACCGTTTTTCGAGCTCATTTTAGGGAATAATACCAAAAATGAGGAGGATCCAAGACTCAAATGTTACACACGAGAGGAAACAGTGAGGAAAGGAATGCCTACCGCTGAAACTTTCCTAGGCTCCACCTTGATGTTTATAAGCCATCCAAACCGTTTTTTAGGTTATTTTCACTGAGATAAAGTGAAAACATCATAAAATTACACGATACCAAACTTTTGTGTTTATATAAATGTTTCAACGGTGTTCACTAAATCCCCACTGTTTCCTCTCGTGTGGCCTATTTGAGTTATGGGTCCGCCTTATTTTTGGTCACATGCATTAAAATGATCTCGAAAAACGGATATCTCACAAACGTCGCAGTGGGCCCGAGTACCCTTTCGCAGGAAGTTCCTGCCAAAGAGGGCTTTGGCAGTAAAGAGAAAATGACCACTGTAGACAAAACCTTTTATCCAGCGGTTTTTATGAAGGAATAGAAACTTTAGTTACCAACTTAGACTAGCACGTGCGGACAGCGACTTTGAGGACGAAACTACCCATCATTTTCACTGCGACGACGAGCGCTGACGCTCCTCCAACTGAGAGTTGTACGAACGGCTTAAAAGAGATCAAAGTTACATGGCCCCACAGCTATATATTTATTATATCCATAACGTTCATCCATATTTCGAGATCATTTCGGAGCATTATCAAAAAAAAAAATCATATCCAAAGATCAACCGGACCACACCACAGAGCAGCGGGGAAATTGATTTTCACCGTTAAAAATTTTGTAGGGCCCACCATAACATTTATTTTTTATCCAATCTATTCATAAGGTCACAAAGGTCTGGATGAAGAGGAAAAACAAATTTCATAATGATCCAAAAATTTTGTAACCCCTAAAAGGGTTTCAATGGTAGACGTTCAATTCCCCACTGCCTTTTACAGTGTGGTCCACTTGATAGTTAGATCTGTCTTATTTTTCGATTCAAGCCTTAATATGAGCTCGCCAAATAGATGGACGGTTTGGATATAACACAAACCTCATGGTGGGGCCCACAAAAGCAACGAAAATTTTAAAGAAGAAAAAAAAAAAAAAAAAATGGACGCGGAATCCGCGATTGATTCCTGATTCAAACAAAAGGCTATGGCTACGGCTTATAACCGTAGCTATATCTGTATCTAGTGTCCTTCTCTTTTTAAATTTTTTTATTTTTTATTTTTTATTTTTATTTTTTTACATTTAGAATTTTATTCTTCCTACATTTTTCTCTAACAAATATTTATATGAATATGTATATATAAGCATATAAAAAAATTTCTCTCATTTTTTTTATTTCTTTCTTTATTCACATAACAAGAATATCTTCTAAACCAAAATTAGTTACATAACATACCATATATGATTTTATGGCTGAAAGTTGGACGGGTTCAACCCGACCAACCCGTGACCCACTCGACATTGGGTTGGGCTTGGGCAGGATGTATCGGGTTTGGTCTTGGGGTTGGGCCATACAAATACCAACCCGATAAAACTTGGAAACGGAATCGTCGGGATTGATCGTCAAATGCATGGAAATGACCGTGAAGTGAAGGGAATTGACTGTGAAGTGCATCGAAATGACCGTGAATCTAAACGGAATCGTCGGAATTGACCGTAAAATGCATGGAAATGACCATGAAGTTAAGCAAATTGACCGTGAAATGCGTGGAAATGACTGTGAAGTATAGGGAATTGACCGTGAAGTGCATCGAAATGACCGTGAATCTAAACGGAATCGCTGGAAATGACAGTGAAATGCATGGAAATGACCGTTAAATGAAGCGAATTAACCATGAAATGCATGGATATGACCATGAAGTGAAGGGAATTGACCGTGAAGTGCATGAAAATGACCGTGAATCTAACCGGAATTGTCGGAATTGACCATGAAATGCATGAAAATGATTGTGAAGTGAAGTGAATTGAACATGAAATGCGTGGAAATGACCGTGAAGTGAAGGAAATTGACCATAAAGTGCATCGAAATGACCATGAATCTAAACGGAATCACTAGAAATGTTCCTTGGTTGGATCCCACTTCTCCGAGCTTCCACTTCTCTTCTCCTTATTTCCCCTTTTGAAATGCCCTAGGAAAAAATAGAAAATTCGTGCAAGTTAGAGAGGTGTGAGAAAATGGGGTTATATATAACTCCAGTTTTGATGTAAATGGCCCTAGTGACACTTGTACCATACTAACCCTGTATGGGTCATCTTTTGTCAGTAAGGTCGAGAGAAATGCATGGAATCGCCGGGATTGACCGTGAAGTGAAGGGAAATGACTGAGAAATGCATGGAAAAAGTACCTAAATAAGACTTTAATTTCACTACTAAACTATGGAGGTGTCCCAGATGCCACTTATTAACTGAAATATACCTTATAGCTTAATTCAATTGGCCCTAGGTGCCACTGATTAGCTGAAATCACCCTTTGGGCCCACATATGGCAAATCGGGCTGCAACCTACGAATTGAGCAAGACAACCTACAAATTAAGCGAGGCAACCTACGAATTGAGTGAGGGAACCTACAAATTAAGCGAGACAACTTACGAATTGAGCGAGGGAAGCTAGGAATTGAGCGAGGGAACCTACAAATTAAGCGAGGCAACCTACAAATTGAGCGAGGGAAGCTAGGAATTGAGCGAGGGAACCTTGGAAATGACCGAGGGAACATAGGATTTGAGCGAGGGAACCTGGGGATTGAGCGAAGCAAGCTAGGAATTGAGCGAGGGAACCTAGGGATTGAGCGAGGGAAGCTCGGAATTGAGCGAGGGAAGCTAGGAATTGAGTGAGGAAAGCTAGGAATTTAGCGAGGAAAGTTAGAAATTGAGCGAGCGAACCTAGGAAATGAGCGAGGGAACCTAGGAATTGAGCGAGGGAAGCTAGGAATTGAGCAAGGGAACCTAGGAATTGAGCGAGGGAACCTAAGAAACTTAATGTATGCTTACTTTGCCGGTATAGAACCGTTCAGATTTTCTATTAGTTGCCCCAAGAATGATATGTAGATGAAAATGGGGCAAAACCAAGCATTAAGACACTGCTGATATAGAAATTTTCAGTGGTAGTGTTCTTTTAAAAATGGTTAGCATTTGCTAAATTTCAGATCCCAGAACCCATGAAATAATTCAAATTGCAAGTATGGCTGGAAGAAATTCAAATGTTGTAAATAACATGACCCAAATACAAACTTGGGTACTCACCAGGCGGGTTGTAAAATCGCCAAAATATTCTCCCTGTTGGCGTTTGCAACTCCATTTGTAGGTTTAGAGATTTGAGAATACATTTACGTTTTATGTTTAGGTTTAGGTTTTACGTTTTAGGTTTAGGTTTAGGTTATAAGTGTAGGTTATAGGTTTAGGTTTAGGTTAAGGTTAGGTTATAGGTTAAGGTTTAGGGAATTGAGTTTAGGTTTGTAACGCCCTGAAAATCGGGGGTCGAGTATGAACTCAACTCCCGAGTTCCAACGCATCACTTATGCAACATACACAATGATGGTTAAATGTTGTCTGAGTTAGCGCAATAAACATGAATGAGATTATACCAAAACAGTAATTCATACTCCAGTTCAATTGTATAAAGGCAAGCGGAAGACTAAAATTTTATATTCAAGATATGTAAAGTATCAAAATTTTGTGAACTCCAGAGTATGAGTACTAACTGAGTACCAATATACATGTATTGTCTCTAAGTCAAAAAAATCAAAATACAATCCTCAAAGAGGCCCTAAATCCCCGCGATGCAAATGGCCTAAGCGTAGCCGTCAATCTTGCATAAAGGAGAACTCCTCCCGATCCTCCTCATAGTCTAGCTCCGGCTCCCGAACAGGCGCCATCTACACACTGTGACAGAGTCGGTGGGTGTTGCAAACACCATCCCATAACGTGGGAGTGAGTAGCTAACTCAGTGGAACAATAAAGCATAGGTTAACATGTTATCAAATCAATCAAGCAGTAATGATAACGCAGTACAAATCAAACATTTCTAATTACTCTTGTTAAGTGCAAAAATGATATGACATGATGCTGTATGCCCTTGCCAAACCACCCTCAAGCGACATCATCTTACGTTCGCGAATGCTACTCCCTTAGTGCGCCACATCTACAAAGCACATGCGGTGCATGATGATCATGATTACCAAGTTTTTATTAATCCATTTCAACCAGCAGTATTGGGAAACTAAGGTACCTCCCTTGTATCATTCCCAAACATGATCCATTCTAGGGTCGTCAATCCTAGTTAATCTCATACGATGTTATGGTTTGAGAAGCGTAGTGAAGGCATCGCAAAGGGCTCGTCACCCGTCAGCGCGGATACAGATCTCACCGTATGCGGCTCAATTGCTGGCCGTCAGCTCAGGTACATATCTCACCGTACTGGCTCAATCACTAGCCGTCACTCAAGTACAGGTCTCACCGTACTTGGCTCAACTCATACTCTAGTTACTGTGAAAGACTCGTCGCCAATCACAGACACTTGGAGTACTCGAAGATACTACGGAGGACTCGTCGCCCGTCAGCACGAGCACAGGTCTCACCGTGCTCGGCTCTCGCCGTAAATATCGACAGCTCGAATATAGTGTCCCATACCACCATAATCGGCTCACGAGGTTGGTTGCGCAATGGTCACTACGGGGAGGCACATGACCCCAGCGTAGGCCGACAGCTCGACCACGGTGTCCCATACCACCATGTCCGGCTCATGCGTCTTAGCGGATCGAGTACCATGGTTAACGGGATCGCCACTCGGTAAGTTTGGTACCCTAGGTTCAAGCGTGTGCGACCAAACATGGTGAACATACATATACACATATCGGTTTGCTTGACGAGCCTGACTAGCTCGAGCGCACCACAAGTTGAGCGATATGGAGCGCAAAAGCACTCCGTGTGGCCAACCACTATCGCCAACCGAAGTACGACTCGGGTTCGCCCGAGACACGTCCATCGTGGCGATATGAATCTCGGCCACAACCAAGTAAGTCTAGTACCGAATGTGTGGACTATAGGCATAGTCCCAAACTCAATCAGTGGTAGAACATAAAGTAAAGCATGAAGTAGAGCATGTATTATAAAGCATGAAGTATAGCATGTTATAAGGCATGTTGTAAAGCATGTTGTAAGACATGTTATAAAGCACTAAACACATAGGGATACAATTACTTAGAGTTCATAGATGAGTGGTTAGAGTGAACAACCACGTGGAGAGTGTCATATGTGACTCTAAGGTAGCGGAGAATCCCATCTCAGCACCTAACTAAGGTTCTAACACTTAAACACTTACACTCGCAAGTGATTTCACCAACACTTGGAATACACTACGTCAACATACATGACGTATGCTAGAGAAGGGTGTACTAGGGTTGTCCCTTTACCGAGCTAGTATTTTATACATATACATCCTATTCATACAGCAAATAAACATAGCAAACACATCAGCAAATTTTATACGTATAGGGTACTTTCACGTATACCCAATTTCGACATACATAGTGTTTACAAAGGAACATCGGTTTCGGCGATTCCTTTCGCCGAGCTAGTATTTTAATCATGTATTGTATAATCATACATTAAATACATATGTCAAACATTATTCCAAAAAAAATACGTATACGGTATTTCTACGTACACCTAGAATATGTGAAATTCCATATTTCACACCGCTAATCAAAACAGGAAACGGAAAGCACTTTGTACATGTGCAATTGCAAGCAGATCATGAATCTACCATTATCTGACATTGAAAGCGTTGAAAACCTTAACTTATACACTTAAAGTCCTCACCTTTGCCTTTGGAAATGGAATAAATCAGCAAGGGTGATGGATCTTCCGTCTACGGCCGATTTCTAGCCTAAAGAGCGGAATCGGTTAGTCGGTATACACCCTACCTCAATTCCACATCAAATCAGACCTAGGGTTAGGTTTTCTTACCTTCAAATGAGGCGGAAAACACCGGAAAACGCCGAGAATAAGGCGGTGTAGGCCGTGTAGCAATCCAAAGTGCAAGTGGAGGAAGATCGAACAACGATTTCCAAGTCCTTCTCTCTCTTTTCTCTCTCTCTCTCTAGGGTTTCCACCAAAATTCGTATGGCTGTGAGAGGGGCTGCTCTAAGCCCCTTTTATAGCCTCAAACATTACGAAAACAGACTTATGTTCATAGGGTACTGCCTATATAGGTTTTTCGCCGCTTTTCCGGCTCAAAAGGGTAGTTCGGTGGCCCTTTTGAACCAAACGTCGACTTAAGCTCACCACCAATGGATCTACGTGGGATTACGTTTTTGACTCATTCGGATCACGCAGATCGCACGTGGCGGACCACTTTCGATTCGACGGTCGGTGGGCCACGATCGAAAATTCCAAGTACATGTAAATGTTCTGAAATTTTTCTTAATCCGAGGGTGTAATTTGGTCCGATTCGACGGTCGGGTTGCTTATCTTGACGCGTCAACGAACGATGCCGATCACTATTCCGGATATTTATTTCGGCTTGTGAATAGTGTTTTCACACTTCCTCGCTCCGATTCGAAACGAATGGCCGTGGAATGTCGGATAAGGCCGATTTTTGAGATGATTGTTAAGTCAAGTGGGGCGGTCCTAGTTCCTTAACTTCGGGTTAATCGGAATCCCGAGGTGCGATCTAGACCTAATCGAAGTTTCGTTTCATTCCCGAGAGCAGACGGGGAATGAGTTCGGTTCTAAACTTTAGGGTAACCTAGCGTCAATGATTCTGCAAGGTTTGGGTCTTGCAGATCGTATTTAAAGCGATCCTAACGGATTTCATATTTAATTGAGTTTAGTACTTAGTTAACTTTGTTAAATTTCTAAAGGATTTAATCCTATGTGATTTCTGGTCGAGGTGGTACTCGACCCAATGTCTGAATTTTCCGGTCGTTACAATCTACCCCCCTTAAACAAAAAATTTCGTCCTCGAAATTTATACCTGTTCGTACTCCTCGAGAATCTGAGGGTAGTTCTTCCTGACCTCGGCCTCAGTCTCCCAGGTAGCTTCCTCCTCAGAATGATGTGTCCAAAGTACCTTCACAAGCGGGATGACCTTGCTACGCAGTACCTGCTCCTTCCTGTCAAGGATGCGCGTCGGGCGCAACTCATATGTAGCATCCTCGCTCAACCGCACTGCTCCCATCGATGATATGCGAAGGATCAGGAACGTACTTCTTCAGCATAGATACATGAAATACGTTGTGCACGGAAGCAAGTGGTGTAGGCAAGGCGAGACGATACGCCACATCACCCACTCGATCCAGTATCTGAAATGGACCGATGAACCTCGGTGTGAGTTTCCCCTTCTTCCCAAACCGAAGGACTCCCTTCATAGGGGAAACCCGAAGGAACACATGATCACCAACCTCGAACTCCAGCGGTCGCCGCCTCGTATCGGCGTAACTCTTCTGCCTGCTCTGCGCTGTGAGTAATCGACGCCTGATAATGTCTACCTTCTCTGTAGTCGCCTGAACCAACTCCGGGCCAATCAGGCTACGCTCTCCAACCTCTGCCCAACAGTGCGGTGCTCTACAAGGTCGACCATATAGAGCCTCATATGGCGCCATGCCAATCGTCGCCTGGAAGCTGTTATTGTAGGCGAACTCTGCGTACGGAAGACAGTCGTCCCAACTGTCCTTGAAGTCCAACACACACGCTCGCAACATATCCTCCAGAATCTGATTCACTCGCTCTGTCTGCCCATCAGTCTGAGGATGAAACGCTGTACTGAACTTCAACTTCACACCCATCGCCTCCTGGATACGAGTCCAGAAGATGGATGTGAACCGCGTGTCTCTGTCCGACACAATCTCTAAAGGAACCCCGTGCAGACGGACGATCTCCCTGATGTACAATCTAGCCAGCTCGTCTGCGGAGTTCGTAACTCTGATAGGGAGGAAATGGGCCGATTTAGTCAACCGGTCCACAATCACCCAAATGGAATCGTGCCCCTTCCTCGTCTTCGGCAACCCTGATATGAAGTCCATGGAGATGAAGTCCCACTTCCACTCCGCTATAGGCATGGGCTGAAGCAGTCCGGGAGGGTCGGCGATGTTCTGCCTTGACCTGCTGGCACGTCAGACACCGAGACACAAACTCAGCAATGTGGGCCTTCATGTTGTCCCACCAATATGTCCGTCTCATATCTGGTACATCTTCGTGCTACCGGGATGCATCGCATGACTTCGAATTATGGGCGGACTCGAGAAGCTCGCGTCTCAAGTCGAGCACATCTCGGAACACATAGGCGGCCACGGGCAGTAAACCCCCATCGAGATCCAACTCTCCACTCGGAGTCCACGGCGCTGCTCACTAAGCTCTCGAAGCTCGAGACAGCCGTATGTCGCCCTCTGGGCCTCAACAATCTGTCGTCGATAAGTGGCCGCACCCGAATGTGCGCAACACACTCAAATGGCTCCTCGACAGTGAGTCTCTGCTCGAAGTCCCGCACAAACTCTACCATATCCCACTCGGCTATCATCAGCGGTGCCGCAAATGCAATCGCCTTCTTGCGGCTCAACGCGTCTGCCACAAGGTTCGCCTTGCCAGGATGGTAGGAAACCTCGAACTTGAAGTCCTTCAAGGTCTCCATCCATCGGCACTGTCTCATATTCAAATCTCGCTGCGTGAATATGTATTTAAGGCTCTTGTGGTCGCAGAAAAGCTCGAACTCCTCACCATAGAGGTAATGTCTCCAGAGCTTCAATGCAAAGATGACAGCCGCCAACTCCAGGTCATGTGTAGGGTAATTCTCCTCGTGCTTCCTTAATTGTCTCGAGGCATACGATATCACCCTATCTTTCTGCATCAGCACACAACCCAAACCAACGCGAGACGCGTCAGTATACACCGTGTATTTCACCCCTTGCTCTGGCAATACTAGCACAGGGGCGGACGTCAACTTGTCCTTCAGCTCCTTAAAAGCTGCCTCCGCCTTCTCATTCCAGGCGAACTTCAGGTCCTTCCGAGTCAGCTGAGACAATGGCACAGCTATCTTCGAGAAATCCCGAATGAAACGTCGTAGTACCCAGCCAGGGCCAAGGAAACTCCTCACCTCGCTTAACCGATTCGGCTGGCACGCTATCTGAACCGCAGCTACCTTAGCAAGGTCCACTTTGCTATCCCATCCTTGGACACTACATGTCCCAGGGTTTGACTTCCTCCCCAAGTCGCACTTCTTGTCTTCTTGCAAACAACCGGTTCTTCTTCATTGTCTCCAATACCGCTCGCAAGTGCTCCTCGTGCTCCTCCCGACTCGTGGAGTATATCAAGATGTCATCGATGAAGACGATGACGAATCGGTAGAGGAAGGGCCGAAATACCCGTTCATCAGATCCATGAACACGGCCGGTGCGTTCGTCGACCGAACGACATCACTAAGAACTCGTAGTGCCCAAAGCACGTCCCGAAGGCCGTCTTACGCACGTCCTCCTCTCTCACGCGCGGTGGTGGTACCACGGCGGAGATCAATCTTCGAGAAATACTTCGCCCCTCTCAACCGGTCGAACGGATCGTCAATCCTGGGCAAAGGATACTTGTTCTTCACCGTGACTGGTTCAACCTACGGTAATCAATACACAACCGTAGGGACCCGTCCTTCTTCTTCACGAACAACACGGTGCTCCCCAGGAGACACACTAGGTCGAATAAAACCTCTCTCTACAAGCACGTCAATCGTGTCCGCGGCTCCTCCATCTCACATGGAGGCATACGATACGTAGGCAACGAGATGGGCGTCGCACCGAGCGTAAGATCTATCGTAAAATCAATCTCACGCCGAGGAGGTAAACCCGGATAGTCTCAAACACGCTGCGAAGTCTCGAACCACCGGCGTACTATCTACTTTGTCGGACCATCAGTCGGCACAAGCAAAGCAGCATAACAATCAACTCGACAGGGCCAGACCCGGCTGCGCAGGAACGTGAAAGGCGCAGGGTCGGTCCATAGGCCGTCACGATCCGAGTATCGCAATCTATCTCCGCCCTCATCCTGGTGAGCCAATCCATACCCAGGATAACATCGTAGTGCCACAGCGGAGCAACAATGAGGTCGACGAGCACTGTGCTGCTACCCAAAACTACCGAGCAACCCTCACATAACCGTGTGACATCCGAACAGGTCCCGGTAGCCGTAGTGAGTCTCATTCCCTTAGTGGGAATCGTATGCAAAGATAGGCGTTTCACCGCCCCACAGGAAATAATAGAGGTAGTGGACCCAGTGTCCACCAACAAAGAGACGGGAGTGTCGTGAATAAGAGCCGTACCCTCGAAAGCCGTCGGAGCTGGAACCGACGTCTCAGGTGCCTCAGCCACGAGAGTATGAACGCGAGCCTGCTGCTGGCGGTTCGGCTGTGGAGCCAAGGGTCGCTGTGGCGGCCTGAAGGACGCGTACGGGAGGTCGGAATGAAGGATGTGCAGGAACGGTGCAGCAGCGGCGGGCGATATGGCTGTGGATAAGAGCGACCCAATCTGCGTGGTGGCGCAAAGCCGCTAGCTCTCATGCGCGAGCGGCTCTCGGCGGGGTGTCCGGGTTTCCCGCAAAACGTGCAGGTCACCAACGGGCGTCTCATAGGAATAGGCGGCACCGCGGCCCTGGGGGGAGAATCAGCCGAGGCCTCTTGCCTAAAATAGGCCTGCTCTGTACATCCTGTCGCGGTCTCGCAACCATAGTGCCCCGTGATCTGGCCAGACGGTCCACATCCTGCTCGGCCGTCATAGACATGTGGACCAACGCCGCATACGTAGGAATACTGTGGCAGCATATCCTCGACCGAATCTCCGGTCGCAAACCCAAAGAAAATCGACGCATCCGCATCTGCTCGTCCACTAGTATAGTCGGGACAAAGCGGCCCAACTCGGTGAAGCGGTGCTCGTACTCTGTGATAGTCATGCCTCCCTGCCTGAGGCGCAAAAACTCTTCCTCCCGCTCGTGCCGATAAGTCTGCGGGTAGTACTTTTCGTGGAACCGAGACTCGAAAGCCTCCCAGGTCCACACGAAGTCTACTGCGACAGTGCGCAGCACGCTGTCCCACCATAAGCTCGCCTCTCTCTCAAACATGAAGGCGGCCAGCTCTACCTGCTCTGCCTCCGAACAGTGAAGCATCCGTAGCATCTTGGAGATGCGGTCTAACCAGAACTCCGCCTCCTCGGGTCTGTGAGAACCCATAAACGAGGGAGGCCTCAAGCGCTGGAATCGCTCGAGTAGGCCGCGTGTACCGACCTCTCCAGTAGGAGGTGCGACGGATGGGGGCAGAGGCACATCCTCAACCTGAGCAGGAGGCCCAGAATGCTCATCAGGACGTGTAGATGTCGCAGGTGGAGTCGCACTACCACCACGGGACAAGGCCTCAGCGATAGTGGCCATAAGCTGCTGATGCTGCTGCTGCTGTATCTCCTGCTGCTGCTGCTGCATCTGCTGCTGCTGCATCTGCTGCTGATGCATCATCATCATCAGCTGCTCAAACCTATCAGTCGGCGGAGCAACATAGGAGTCATGCTGCGCAGACGATGATGGCCGGAACTGCTCACGGACCGGGGGCGTGTATGGTGGCAACCCGCCAGCAGGACCAGTAGGGGGCTGATCGGAACCCAACCCACGGTCCGCAGGACCACCACTACTAGAAGGTGTCTGGTCCATGGAGCCAGTCAGACGAAGATGTGCGGTGCTCCGCGTATACTGTCGCGGCATACCCTACACAACACAGGGTACAGCATTGGTGAGATACAGCATAACACACATCATAAAGCGCTTTAGCATTCCACACATCATCAAACAAAAGAGGCTATATGCTTTTCATTAACTCAAAATTGTCATAATACATGGACTACAGAGTTTACATGAATCATGACGGAAATAACATTATAGCCAATACATCCACACATCAAACACCTAAACATGCTACTACCTAATGCAACATCCGTACGAAAACACAAACTGCCTATCGTGGTAACCAAAGCAAACACAACAAACAACAATATGGATGACTAAGCATCCGAAGTAGGCGGTGGAGGAGGAGCATTCTTATCCTGCGCACAACACAGGATGGCCTTCAACGTACGGGACATCTTCTTGAAATTCTTCTTCATGTAGGCTTCATTCTCTTCAAGTTTAGTTCGAACTGACCAAGCTCACCAGAACTGTCCAATCTCGGCCCAGAACTTGTCCAACCTCTTCTTTGCGGGGCGGCTTGCCTCTCCTCAAAAGGGCAAATCGCGCATCGGATACATCTCGATCCACACCCCGCTCCCGAGCCGCGGGGTGAACTCTCCTCTGTGTCCTCGAGCCTCGGGTTCTTCCTCTGTATGTCATCACTGCGCTCCTCATCGGCGTCGGCTGGAGGTCAACACTCTCCTCACGGCACTATCCGACTCATCTCCGGACTCGTCGAGTCGGGCTTGCCGCCGTTGGGGCCGATCTTCATATTCTGAGTGTCGCTTCATTTATGATTCGGACCGGTGCAAGATCCTCCATATTCAATCGCAGCCTACATCACGAGCCATCCTGCGGATCGGTCGGCCAAATGGGAGCGAAAGATCGTTCTGGCGGCAGAACGAACAACATTAACTATATGGGATAGGATGAATGTGGGCAGGCATATGTTTTCCCAGTGTCCCATCTTGTACAGAAAGTCCACCATCACCCTAGTACATTCCGTGCGGTTACCCCACCGTGGGTATACATTGTATGTGAAGATGTGATGGAGCAAATGGAAGTCTTCAGACATCTTTGTCGCCGCAATACAATTTCCTCGCTTCCAAGTAACCCGGCGACCACAGAGAAATCGCGTGCGGCGATCCCTTTCCCGCGCAGTTCTAGAGAAGTCATCACTAGGATGCACCTGACCAAGCGGAATCTTCGTGATTCGAACCACCTCATCCACAGTGATTGTGCGCCTTATGCCCCTCACAGAAACAGTAAACTGAAGAGGCTCTAGTGATGCGTCTATGATGTGAGCGTAGAAGGCACGAACCGTGTGCTCACATGCGGGGGACTCGCCTTCAAAAATATGATTCCACCCGATATCCACCAAGTGGTCCATCATCGGGTGTAGACCAAACATCCTCTCATCCACATGAGCTTCAAACACAACCTTGCGGCCCGCGAAGCGCCCATATTCCATGCCTATTGGATAAGCATTCCTGGCGGGGTGGTCAGGATCCAGGTCTCGCTTCGACCTAAACTCCCGCACGGTGCTTGTGCCGGCCCCAACATCAGATTTTCTTCGGGAACGGGCTGGCCTACTTGGGCCGGCGTCATCGGCCGCGGTTTTCCTCTTTCCCATGAAAGATAGGATGGAGGAAATGGAGAAAATGGTGGCCACCACACCAAGGAGAGCCATGGAAATTTTCCAAAATGGGAAACAAAGGGCTGACCTCTTTTACCTTCCACAACCAACAATCCAACAGGTGTGGAATAAGCTCTAGAGGTAGGAAATGAAGAAGAAACAAGAAGGAAATGAGATGGGTTAGAATATTACCCAATTTTGAGCTCCAAGGAGGGTTATGAGAGCTCCACTTGTGGAAATGGGGAAAGGGAGAGGCTAGGGCTGTTGTAGGAGGTAGTGGTGTGTGAGTTATGGAAGAAAATGGAGGGATTGAAGGTTTGGAGGGATGGGTTTTCAGCAAAATCGAAAATGGAGGTGGTGGTGGGTGAAAAGAGGGGAAATGAGAGAGATGAGTGCTTCAGCCCCTAAAATACTAATCAAATGCCAAAATGGCACGTGCCATGGGGTAGGGGGACCAAACCGACCACTCCCAAGCTTTAAAACCCACCTGGAAAGTCAACGGGGCGCGGTCCGCGCCTGGTCTTGCATGTGGCACCGCGGATCGGGTTTGGTCGAGCCGCGCCGCCGCATGTCTGTTTTGTTCGTCGGACTCCCGGGGTGCCAAATGCACCACGTCTTGGTCCCAAATGTTAACGGATTAGTCGTGGGGCCCACGGACTCGATTTTGTGCCAAAGCGGTCGATTCCAAAAAGTTCGACATAATTTGGTTTTCCCGATTTTTAACGACTTATTTTTGGTAAATTGTGACCTGGACACGTCAATAGACGGTCTAGGAGTGACTGGGATCCATAAGTGTGGTCGGGATCGAGTACGCACTCGATCAAACTGTCCGTGTGCGGCGAACTTCGAGCGGCGAAATCGGAGACCCTAGGGTGATGCTGATTTTTGCGCACCCTCCTAAGTGAAATGCGTCGGCGTACGTAGTGGGGACATAACTCGAGTCCGGTTTAATCAAAATCATGCTCTGATACCAACTTGTAACGCATACGAAAATCGGGGGTCGAGTATGAACTCAACTCCCGAGTTCCAACGCATCACTTATGCAACATACACAATGATGGTTAAATGTTGTCTGAGTTAGCGCAATAAACATGAATGAGATTATACCAAAACAGTAATTCATACTCCAGTTCAATTGTATAAAGGCAAGCGGAAGACTAAAATTTTATATTCAAGATATGTAAAGTATCAAAATTTTGTGAACTCCAGAGTATGAGTACTAACTGAGTACCAATATACATGTATTGTCTCTAAGTCAAAAAAAATCAAAATACAATCCTCAAAGAGGCCCTGTAAATCCCGCGATGCAGCCGGCCTAAGCGTGCCGTCAGAGTACTGCATAAAGGAGAACTCCTCCTGATCCTCCTCATAGTCTAGCTCCGGCTCCCGAACGGGCGCCATCTACACTGTGCAGAGTCTGGTGGGTGTTGCAAACACCATCCCGTAACGTGGGAGTGAGTAGCTAACTCAGTGGAACAATAAAGCATAGGTTAACATGTTATCAAATCAATCAAGCAGTAATGATAACGCAGTACAAATCAAACATTTCTAATTACTCTTGTTAAGTGCAAAAATGATATGACATGATGCTTTGTATGCCCTTGCCAAACCACCCTCAGCGACATCATCTTACGTTCGCGAATGCTACTCCCTTAGTGCGCCACATCTACAAAGCACATGCGGTGCATGATGATCATGATTACCAAGTTTTTATTAATCCATTTCAACCACGGTATTGGGAAACTAAGGTACCTCCCTTGTATCATTCCCAAACATGATCCATTCTAGGGTCGTCAATCCTAGTTAATCTCATACGATGTTATGGTTTGAGAAGCGTAGTGAAGGCATCGCAAAGGGCTCGTCACCGTCAGCGCGGATACGAGATCTCACCGTATGCGGCTCAATGCCGGCCGTCGGCTCAGGTACATATCTCACCGTGCACGGCTCGAATCACTAGCCGTCGGCTCAAGTACGGGTCTCACCGTGCTTGGCTCAACTCATACTCTCTGGTTCTTGTGAAAGACTCGTCGCCAATCACGGACACTTGGAGTACTCGAAGATACTACGGAGGACTCGTCGCCCGTCGGCACGAGCACGGGTCTCACCGTGCTCGGCTCTCGCCGTAAATATCGACGGCTCGAATATAGTGTCCCATACCACCATAATCGGCTCACGAGGTTGGTTGCGCAATGGTCACTACGGGAGGCACATGACCCCGGCGTAGGCCGACGGCTCGACCACGGTGTCCCATACCACCATGTCCGGCTCATGCGTCTTGGCGGATCGAGGTACCATGGTTAACGGGATCGCCAGCGGTAAGTTTGGTACCCTAGTTCAAGCGATGGCGACCAAACATGGTGAACATACATATACACATATCGGTTTGCTTGACGAGCACGACTAGCTCGAGCGCACCACAAGTTGAGCGATATGGAGCGCAAAAGCACTCCGTGTGGCCAACCACTATCGCCAACCGAAGTACGACTCGGGTTCGCCCGGACACGTCCATCGTGGCGATATGAATCTCGACCACAACAATAAGTCTAGTACCGAATGTGTGGACTATAGGCATAGTCCCAAACTCAATCAGTGGTAGAACATAAAGTAAAGCATGAAGTAGAGCATGTATTATAAAGCATGAAGTATAGCATGTTATAAGGCATGTTGTAAAGCATGTTGTAAGACATGTTATAAAGCACTAAACACATAGGGATACAATTACTTAGAGTTCATAGATGAGTGGTTAGAGTGAACAACCACGTGGAGAGTGTCATATGTGACTCTAAGGTAGCGGAGAATCCCATCTCGCACCTAACTAAGGTTCTAACACTTAAACACTTACACTGCAAGTGATTTCACCAACACTTGGAATACACTACGTCAACATACATGACGTATGCTAGAAAAGAAGGGTGTACTAGGGTTGTCCCTTTACCGAGCTAGTATTTTATACATATACATCCTATTCATACAAAGAAAATAAACATAGCAAACACATCAGCAAATTTTATACGTATAGGGTACTTTCACGTATACCCAATTTCGACATACATAGTGTTTACAAAGGAACATCGGTTTCGGCGATTCCTTTCGCCGAGCTAGTATTTTAATCATGTATTGTATAATCATACATTAAATACATATGTCAAACATTATTCCAAAAGAAATACGTATACGGTATTTCTACAATACGTATTTTCAACATACGGCACATTTACAAAGGAACATATATTTTGGCGATCTCTTTCGCCAAACTAGTATTTTATTCATATGTTATATAATTAAACATTAAATAAACATGTCAAGCAATTATCCAAAAAAATACGTATACGGTATTTCTACGTACACCTAGAATATGTGAAATTCCATATTTCACACCGCTAATCAAAACAGAAACAGAAAGCACTTTGTACATGTGCAATTGCAAGCGGATCATGAATCTACCATTATCGACATTGAAAGCGTTGAAAACCTTAACTTATACACTTAAAGTCCTCACCTTTGCCTTTGGAAACGGAATAAATCGGCAAGGGTGATGGATCTTCCGTCTACTGACCCGATTTCTAGCCTAAAGAGCGGAATCGGTTGGTCGGTATACACCCTACCTCAATTCCACATCAAATCGGACCTAGGGTTAGGTTTTCTTACCTTCAAATGAGGCGGAAAACACCGGAAAACGCCGAGAATAAGGCGGTGTAGGCCGTGTAGCAATCCAAAGTGCAAGTGGAGGAAGATCGCAACGATTTCCAAGTCCTTCTCTCTCTTTTCTCTCTCTCTCTCTAGGGTTTCCACCAAAATTCGTATGGCTGTGAGAGAGGGCTGCTCTAAGCCCCTTTTATAGCCTCAAACATTACGAAAACAGACTTATGTTCATAGGGTACTGCCTATATAGGTTTTTCGCCGCTTTTCCGGCTCAAAAGGGTAGTTCTGGTGGCCCCTTTTGAACCAAACGTCAGACTTAAGCTCACCACCAATGGATCTACGTGGGATTACGTTTTTGACTCATTCGGATACGCAGATCGCACGTGGCGGACCACTTTCAGTTCGACGGTCAGTGGGCCACGATCAGAAATTCCAAGTACATGTAAATGTTCCTGAAATTTTTCTTAATCCGAGGGTGTAATTTGGTCTGATTCTGACGGTCAGGTTGCTTAATACTGACGCGTCAACGAACGATGCCAGATCACTATTCCAGATATTTATTTCGGCTTGTGAATAGTGTTTTTCACACTTCCTCGCTCCGATTCGAAACGAATGGCCGTGGAATGTCGGATAAGGCCGATTTTGAGATGATTGTTAAGTCCAGTGGGGCGGTCCTAGTTCCTTAACCCGGGTTAATCGGAATCCCGAGAGGTGCGATCTAGACCTATACTGAAGTTTCGTTTCATTCCAGAAGCAGACGGGAATGAGTTCGGTTCTAAACTTTAGGGTAACCTAGCGTCAATGATTCTGCAAGGTTTGGGTCTTGCAGATCGTATTTAAAGCGATCCTAACGGATTTCATATTTAATTGAGTTTAGTACTTAGTTAACTTTGTTAAATTTCTAAAGGATTTAATCCTATGTGATTTCTGGTCGAGGTGGTACTCGACCCAATGTACGGAATTTTCCAGGTCGTTACAAGGTTATAGGTTATAGGTTAAGGTTTAGGCTATAGGTTAAGGTTTAGGTTTAGGTTATAGGTTTAGGTTTAGGGAATTGAGAATGGGATTTGAGATCGGGTTTACGTTTGGGTTTTAGGTTTAGGTTTAGGTTATAGGTTATTAGTGTAGGTTTAAGTTTAGGTTATAGGTTTAGGTTATAGGTTATAGGTTTAGGTTTAGGTTATAGGTTTTGGGATTTGGGAATAGGTTTAGGTTATAAGTATAGGTTTAAGTTTAAGTTTTATGTTTAGGTTAAGGTTATGGGTTTAAGTTATATGTTTAGGTTTAGGTTATAAGTGTAGGTTATAGGTTTAGGTTTAGGTTAGGTTATAGGTCAAGGTTTAGGGAATTAAGTTTAGGTTATAGGTGTAGGTTATAGGTGTAGGTTTAGTTTTAGGTTAAGGTTTAGGTTTAGGTTTAGGTTTTGGGATTTGAGAATAGGTTTAGGTGAAGGTTATAAGTTTAGGTTTAGGAAATTGGGTTCGAGTTTAGGTTTGGGTTTTCAAGTTTAGGTTTAAGTTTAGGTTAGGGAGTTGAGATTAGGATTAGGTGTAGGTTAAGGTTTAGGGAATTGAGAATAGGTTAAGGTTATAAGTTTAGCTTTAGGAAATCGGGTTCGTGTTCGGGATTGGGTTTATGTTTGGGTTTTTTAGGTTTAGGTTTAGGTTTTGGTTTTGGTTTAGGTTATAGGTTTTTAGATTTGAGAATCGGTTCGGGTTTAGGTTAAAGGTTTTGGTTTTTGTTTAGGTTTAAGTTATCAGTTTTTAGATTTGAGAATGGGTTATGGTTTAGGTTTAAGAAATCGGGTTCAGGTTCGGGATTGGGATTAAGTTTGGGTTTTCAAGTTTAGGTTTAGGTTTGGGTTAGGGAGTTGAGATTAGGATTAGGTGTAGGTTTAGCTTTAGGGAATGAGTTTAGGTTATAGGTTTAGGAAAGGTTAGGTTTAGGTTATAGGTTTTGGGATTTGGGAATAGTTTTAGGTTATAAGTATAGGTTTAGGTTTAAGTTTTAGGTTTAGGTTTAGGTTTAGGTTTAGGCTTGGGTTTTGGGATTTGAGAATGGGTTCGAGTTTAGGTTATAGGTTTTGGTTTCGGTTTAGGTTATAGGTTTTGGGATTTGATAATGGGTTCGGGTTTAGGTTATAAGTTCCGGTTTCGGTTTAGGTTATAGGTTTTGGGATTTGATAATGAGTTCGGGTTTAGGTTATAGGTTTTGGTTTTGGTTTAGGTTATAGGTTTTAGTTTAGGTTATACGTTAACGGTTTAGGTTAAGGTTTAAGTTTAGGTTAAAGGTTTTGGATTTGAGAATGGGTTCGGGTTTAGGCTATAGGTTTTGGTTTTGGTTTAAGTTATAGGTTTTGGTTTAGGTTATAAGTTTTGGGATTTAAAAATGGGTTCGGGTTTAGGTTATAGGTTTTGGTTTTGGTTTAGGTTATAGGTTTTGAGATTTGAAAATGGGTTCGAGTTTAGGTTATAGGTTTTGGTTTTGGTTTTGGTTTTGGTTTAGGTTATAGGTTTTTGGATTCGAGAATGGGTTATGGTTTAGGTTTAGGAAATCGGGTTCGAGTTCGGGTTGGGTTTAAGTTTGGATTTTCAAGTTTAGGTTTAGGTTTAGGTCGAGGAGTTGAGATTAGGATTAGGTGTAGGTTTTGCTTTATAGAATTGAGTTTAAGTTATAGGTTTTGGGATTTGAGAATAGTTTTAGGTTATAAGTATAGGTTTAGGTTAGGTTATAAGTTAAGGTTTAAGGATTTGAGTTTATGTTATAGGTTTAGGTTTAGGTCTAAGTTTAGGTTTAGGGAATTGAATTTAGGTTATAGGTTTAGGGAAAGGTTAGGTTATAGATTTTGGGATTCGAGAATAGTTTTAGGTTATAAGTATAGGTTTAGGTTAGGTTATAGGTTAAGGTTTAGGATTTGAGTTTAGGTTATAGGTTTAGGTTTAGGTCTAGGTTTAGGTTTAGGGATTTGAGTTTAGGTTATAAGTTTAGGAAAGGTTAGATTTATGTTATAAGTTTTGGGATTTGAGAATAGTTTTAGGTTATAAGTATAGGTTTAGGTTAGGTTATAGATTAAGGTTTAGGGATTTGAGTTTAGGTTATTTAGGTTTAGGTTTAGGTTTTGGGATTTGAGTTTAGGTTATAGGTTTAGGTTTAGGTTTTAGGTTTAGGTTTAGGTTTAGGTTTGGGTTTTGGGATTTGAGAATGGGTTCGGGTTTAGGTTATAGGTTTTGGTTTGGTTTTGGTTATAGGTTTTGGGATTTGATAATGGGTTCGGGTTTAGGTTATAGGTTTTTGTTCGGAGTTTAGGTTATAGGTTTTGATTTAGGTTATAGGTAAACGGTTTAGGTTAAGGTTTAGGTTTAGGTTATAGGTTTTGGATTTGAGAATGGGTTCGAGTTTAAGCTATAGGTTTTGGTTTAGGTTATAGGTTTTAGGTTTAGGCTTAAGCTTAGGTTTAGGTTATAGGATTTGAGAATGGGTTCGAGTTTAGGTTATAGGTTTTGATTTTGGTTTAGGTTATAGGTTTTGGTTTATGTTATAGGTTATAGGTTTTGGTTAAGGTTTCGGTTTAGGTTATAGGTTTTGGGATTTGAGAATGGGTTCGGGTTTAGGTTATAGGTTTTGGTTTTGGTTTTGGTTATAGGTTTTGGGATTTGAGAATGGGTTCGAGTTTAGGTTATAGGTTTTGGTTTTGGTTTTGTTTTTGGTTATAAGTTTTTGGATTTGAGAATGGGTTATGGTTTAGATTTAGGAAATCGGGTTTAGGTTCGGGATTAGGTTTAAGTTTGGGTTTTCAAGTTTAGGTTTAGGTTTAGGTTAGGGAGTTGAGATTAGGTTGGGTTTTCAAGTTTAGGTTTAAGTTTGGGTTTTCAAGTTTAGGTTAAGGTTTAGGTTTAGGTTATAGGTTTTTGGATTTGAGAATGGGTTCGGGTTTAGGTTAAGGGTGTGGTCCCTGCAAATACAAATATAAACATGGCCTGTCCAAATTGTCAAGCCCTTCCAATGTCGTCCATAGGAAATGAATAGCTTCATCATGGTCATAACAGCGGTTCCCACCTTCCAGGGACTCCCGCTCATCCGGATAGCTCCGACGCACATCTGGGTCTGCTCCATTAATTTCAAACAAATACATAAACACGGTCTGTCCAAATGGCCAGGCCCCTTCGATGTCGTCCATAGGAAATTGACAGCTTCATCATGGTCATAACAGCGGTTCCCACCTTCCAAGGACCCCCGCTCTTCCGGATAGCTTCGACGCACATCCGGGTCTGCTCCATCAATTTCGAGTAGCAGTTTATAAATATAGCCTGTCCAAATAGCCTGGCCACTCTAATCATGTGCATTCTTGACAAGAGACGTACCAGATGCTTAAATCTAAAATATGCAACTTCAATCCTCCCACATGCAACATCCACCTGAAAGAATGCGCATAACCGTCATGCTTGAATAATCAATATAGGAATGATGGGTCGTGGGATGTTGATAATGTATGTAATAAAAGCCATTACAGCAAAAATTAAACTCTATTTTCAGCAGGTTAGGCTGGCAACAGCATCCTTACTAAAGAATGGTCTAATGCACTATTGAATACATGTCAAAAAAACGAAAACTTGCTATGTGAATTCACAAACATAACTCAATGCTGCTTAAAAATTACTCAAATCACCATTGAGAAGTGTACTTTTTACATTCATCTATGATTTAACATGGATACCAAGACTTACTAACTGTAAACATACAAGAGAAAGGAGCAACTGCATAGAGTCCGTCTTAGCCTTGAGACTAAACATCCCCTCTCTTTTTTACAAATACAGCCCTTTTATTTTAAGATAAATGGCATGAAATCAAACCGCAGTTTGCAGAGAAATGAGTGCAGGTATGAAAAAATGAGTGGGAGCAAATAACATTTTAGGAGTTATTTGATACGTTGGAAGAGTATGAAAATCCACAAATATGCACAACCATTATGTGCCTAGCTTACTTGCATCTAAGTTCAAAACATCCACATTACAGGATCTATTGTAGATGAAGAAAAACTAACATGTGATAGGATGACTAGACATTTCAGCCCCAATTTGGTTCATTTGTTAAATTTGAATCATGTGCCATTTTTCATTTTAGCCACCCATTTAATAAGGATCAATAGTTTGTGTAGCCATGATTTGTGTAGCCTTTGGCCTCTCCGTCTCTCTCTCTTGAAGCAAAAAAAGAAGAAAAAAAAATTCTTTTATGTTTTTCCAATCCATCTTCCATTTTCTTCTTAACAAGAAAATCCATATTTACTAATATTCCCATTTTTCTATTTTTCAAAAGAATGAGTTCAGACTCCGAAAGCATCGGCTCCAGCACTCGTACTTTCAGCCCAAACCCTAACCTAAATCTAAACCCGATCCCGAACCCGAACCACAGATGGTAGCGGTAAACAATACCATAACTCTCATGTTTTTACTAATTGGTGAAACAAGATTGGGTGTAAATATTAGTTCCCTTGATAGGAGGGAAAATCTCACATGATCCCTACCCTGCAATAAGGCTATTTGGTAGACCCTAGTACAACATGACATGTGCACAGTTAAATCATTCATATGGATGGCCATTAGGATAGCCCCACTACTCATGGTCTATCATAACAACCCTAAGGTGAACACAAGATTCTAACCTTCAAAATCCAAGTTTCTCTTTTTGTAGCTGTTGGTTTGCCAGTTGTAGTATTCTAGGTGAATTCTAGACCTTTGAACTATACAATTAATCTTTTATAGCATTGATTGAATGGAATCCATGATGGGAACCATCAAATAGAAAGGGAAGTACCATGCATGCATAAGAACTTCGAAATTAGAATAGACAAGGCAACAAGCAAATAGAGCTTACTTCAATAACATGAATAGCATCCCATGCACCTTCTTGCAAATAACTTCTTTGGCCATGTGATGTTTTATTTAAACCAACTTTAACTTTGATATACCATCTTCAGTGCGTATTCGTTCTACAAGGACTGGTTCACAATTCAAATCTCTCTCTAATCCAATCAAATAATGGAATGAACTACTAAGCAAATTCTAGAAAAAAAAATTAAGAACAGGAAAAAATTCATCGAGAGAGACATAGGACTTTCGTCTACCCACTAATTATCCTAACCCTTGTTTTGTCTTCGTGATTCACCTTGATCTAGATTGATACCATTATATAGAGAAAGCACAATCTGTGTCCTTAATCATACGTAATGTCAATTCCTTTAAGCAATGCCATGAATAACATATCCCATGTCCTAGATGGAATGTACTTCATTAGCACTGCATAAAACCTTTCTTGATTGAACACTGAGCACCTATAATAAGCATCCAAACAACATCCATTATATATAAGTTCATAGATGAAGTTGAATTTAAACCCATAAAGCCCACTTAGAGAAAGAAACAAATTAATTAATATTCAAAGTAGATCAACCAAAACAAGAGCTAATCAAATTAGGGGCTTCATTTCAGCCCTAGCTGAGAAATTAGTGACCCATAAAATCCATTAAAAAGATTAAGCAAAATTCATAAAAAAAACGTCAAACCAAACAATCTCTCTCTCTCTTCTTTCTTCTCTTTCTTCTCTTCCTCTCTCTCTCTTGCTCCGGATCTGAATCACTGGTTCTCGATCCTTTCCTAAAAACTCCCCTTTTTATAGTTCTTTGGATGTTACGAATCGGTGGCAGAATCGTAGAAGGACTCGAAGTGCAACTTTTCGCAGCCACGATCGGTGGGTCCCACAGAGGTGTTTTCTGGAAAATCCACCCCGTCCATTGGATTCAGGACAAAATTTCAGTCAAGAATGGGTGGTTTTGAATGTCCATTGACGCGGCCCAGAGAAGAAATCTCAACAAAATCAGTTTTGAACGTCATGAGCGATAGTTTGTGGCCTGCATTGTGTACGCATGGGAGTGGAATATCGGCATGGTTTTGTAGTGCTCGATCTGAAAGATGAACGGATCGATCGACCGTAAGGTTGATGAGCGGGGCCACAATCATTAAAACTCTAGAATGGCCCAGTGACGTTACGCGGACGGCGAAACGAGGACAACGATGATGGTGGGTCCCTTTGATAATTATTTCAATAATCTACTCAGTCCATTGCATAGAGGAGGAAAAATCACGGTTGGGAATACTGATTTTGCCTTTTGTTGATGAGGTCCACCGACTTTTTGCGCCACCGTTCGTCCGACATTTGAACGGTTCGATCTATGCTTTCATTTGAATTTTGCCACCAGCAATGGTGATGGCTTGCCCAGAAGCGGATGGACAAGTTTGGATTGTCCATTTGAAAAATTAAACTATCGAGGACCGCAAAACGCGATTTGCGTTTTGAGAGACGGGCGCGGTCGGCGCTCAGGCAAAATTGGATATGCGGTGCGAGTGCACCGCATGCACTCCCTCATGTACACGTGGTGTCCAATTCCACTCGTCCATCTCTTTTATCATCTTATTTAAACAACATTGAGACCAAATTTGGGGCATATCCAGATATCGTGGGCCCAAATCATGATTCAGGGCTGGAATCGTCCGTTGGACCACTTCCCGAGATCCTCAATGGCTTGAAATTTAATGTGTACGTTAATTTACCCCTCATCACATGTATGAAGTTTCGAGTTGATCGGATGGTGGGAACCATGTGCTCTTGCATTCTGGACCCTTTTTGGGCCCCTTTGGCTTGCTTTCCTCCGATCCCAGGCGTGTAAAATCTTCATCATCGGTTCTCTGGAGTCCATCACGTGCTCTGGAGACTTTGGATCATGAAATCCATGCCTTTAACATCAATTTCCAATTAATGCTCCTGATTTCATCCTGTAATAAAAACACGATTAAAATACTCCATTAAACCTTATCATGTACGTAAAATTAGGCAATTACTGGGGTCTGGGATGCAATATTCGACCCTAATCACCATGCCCTGACTTTGAGCCATCTTCTTTTTTTTTCTCTCTCTCTTTTTGTTGAATCTTAAAGGGAAATTGATTGAATGTTACATGCGGCACTTGGTTACATTTGAACTTGTTAGCATTCGCATCAACATGGTTACATTTGAACCTATTAGCATTTGCATCAATAGTCAATCCATTTTTCCAGCTAATTATCAAAAAATGAGGTAGATTCAAATCTCAAGTAGACTACATCAAAGGAAAGATGGTAATTGAACACCCACCGTTAAAAACTTATTAGGGCAATAAAGTTTTGGATTAAGATGATATTTATGTTTTCCCTTCATCTAGATCTGTCTAACATAAAGCAACATGTTGGGTAGCAAATAAACATTGCACTGGACCTCTTTTTTTTTAATTCAAAACTTATATAACATGCCATAATGCAAATTATTTTAATTCATGCATAATGAAAATGTAAATAATTTCCTTTGTGAATTGTTCTCTTCCTAATAAAATTTCTGTTATAAAAATAAAAAGATAAAAAAAAAATTGTTAAATCACCCTTCACCGTGTTGAACCACCATCTTAATGAACACTTAGAGGATGAGTTTGGGAATTGAGAACAAGAATCGTCACCTACAAACATGTATTTGAAAATATATTAATAGCAAATTTTACTACTTAAAGAATCATAACGCAAAAAATTAAACATTGTTGAAATCGAGAGAAGCAAACTAAAAATTGAGTGAGACAAATTACAAAATGAGTGAGGGAAACTTGAAATTCAGCAAGGCAAACATTAAATTTAGTGAGGCAAGATGAAACCGAGCTAGGCAACCTAAAAAATTGAGCAAGGCAAGGTGAAATTCAGTGGAAAACCTAGAAATTAAGCGAGGCAACCAAGAAATTCAGCGACGGAACCGAGACAATGAGCGAGGGAACCTAAGAATTCAGCGAGGCAACCTAGTAATTGAGCGAGGAAAGCTAAAAATTGAGCGAGGCAACCTAGAATTTGAGCGCGACTACCTATCAATTGAGCGAGGCAACCTAGGAATTGAGCGAAGGAAGCTAGAAATTGAGCGAGGGGATTTAGGAATTGAGCGAGGCAACGTAAGAATTGAGTGAGGGAAGCTAGAAATTGAGCGAGGCAGCGTAGGGATTCAGCGAAGTAACCTAGGAATTGAGTGGGGGAAGCTAGAAGGTCCCAGAAATTGAGCGAGGCAATGTAAGAATTCAGCGAGGGAAGGTACAAATTAAGCAAGGGAAGCTAGAAATTCAGCGAGGCAAACTAGGATTGGAGCGAGGAAACCTAGAAATTGAGCGAGGCAATGTAGAAATTTAGTGAGGGAACCTAGAAATTCAGGGAGACAGCCTAGAATTTGTGCGAGGGAACCTAGAAATTCAGCGAGGCAACCTAGGATTTAAATGAGGCAACCTAGGAATTGAGCGAGGCAACATAAGGATTAAGCGAGGGAACCTATGAATTGAGCGAGGCAGCGTAGAAATTTAGCGAGTAGGAATTGAGCGAGGGAAGCTAGAAATTGAGTGAGGGAACCTAGGATTTGAGCGAGGCAACTTAGAAATTGAGCGAGGCAACGTACGGATTGAGCGAGGGAAACTAGGAATTGAGCGAGGCAACATAGAAATTCAGCGAGGAATCCTAGGAATTGAGCGAAGCAACGTAGGATTTGAGCAAGGCAACCGAGGGAACCTAGGAATTGACGAGGAAAGCTACAAATTGAGCGAGGCAACGTAGGAATTAAGCGAGGGAAGCTAGGAATTGAGCGAAGCAACCTAGGAATTGAGCGAGGCAATGTAGAAATTGGAACGAGGCAACCTAGGAATTGAGCGAGGCAACGTAGGAATTCAGCGAGGGAACCTAGGAATTGAGTGAGGCAACGTAGAAATTTAGTGAGGGAACCTAGAAATTCAGCGAGACAACCTAGGATTTGAGCGAGGGAAGCTACAAATTGAGCGAGGGAACCTAGAAATTGAGCGAGGCAACCTAAGATTTGAGCGAGGCAACATAGGGATTGAGCGAGGGAACCTACGAATTGAGCGAGGCAGCGTAGAAATTCAGCGAGGAATCCTAAGAATTGAGCGAGGGAAGCTAGAAATTGAGTGAGGGAACCTAGGATTTGAGCGAGGCAACCTAGAAATTGAGCGAGGCAACGTAGGGATTGAGCGAGGGAAACTAGGAATTGAGCGAGGCAGCGTAGAAATTCAGCGACGAATCCTAAGAATTGAGCGAAGCAACATAGGATTTGAGTGAGGCAACCGAGGGAACCTAGGAATTGACGAGGAAAGCTACAAATTGAGCGATGCAACATAGAAATTAAGCGAGGGAAGCTAGGAATTGAGCGAGGCAACCTAGGAATTGAGCGAGGCAACGTAGAAATTGGAGCGAGGCAACTTAGGAATTGAGCGAGGCAATGTAGGAATTCAGCGAGGGAACCTAGCAATTGAGTGAGGCAACATAGAAATTTAGTGAGGGAACCTAGAAATTCAGTAAGATAACCTAGGATTTGAGCGAGGGAAGCTACAAATTGAACGAGGGAACCTAGAAATTGAGTGAGGCAACCTAGGATTTGAATGAGGCAACCTAGGAATTGAGCGAGGCAACATAGGGATTGAGCGAGGGAACCTACAAATTGAGTGAGGCAGTGTAGAAATTCAGCGAGGAATCCTAGGAATTGAGCGAGGGAAGCTAGAAATTGAGCGAGGCAACGTAGGGATTGAGCGAGGGAAACTAGGAATTGAGCGAGGCAACGTAGAAATTCAGTGCGATATCTTAGGAATTGAGCGAGGCAACGTAGGAATTCAGTGAGGCAACGTAAGATTTGAGCAAGGCAACCGAGGGAACCTAGGAATTGACGAGGAAAGCTACAAATTGAGCGAGAGAACCTAGAAATTGAGCGAGGAAATGTAGGAATTAAGCGAGGGAAGCTAGGAATTTAGCGAGGCAACCTAGGAATTGAGTGAGGCAACGTAGAAATTGAAGCGAGCCAACCTAGGAATTGAGCAAAGGAACCTAGCAATTGAGTAATGGAACCTGGAAATTCAGCGAGGAAACCTAGGAATTGAGGGAGGGAAGCTAGAATTTGAGTGAGGGAACCTAGAAATTGTCAAACACTTGAAGTCTTCGTATCGATTCCTAGCAGGGGTGGCTAACATGGAGTGTGTGTACTGACATGGGTGTGTACTAACAAGCTAACCCAATGAAATAAAAAATAAAAAACAATTAGTAATAATAAAAATTACAAAAACTGAGTTGGGCCCGCCTTGAATGTATGTGAACTATCCACGACGTTCATCCATTTTTCCATCTAAAGTAAGGGTTTTAACCCAAAATGGTGGCATATTGAAATATCAAGTGAATCACAGCACAGGAAACAATGGTTCCACTGTAGAAACCTTGTTATACCCCCACAATGATGTTTTACTTGTAATTCATCATGTTCATATGATGATTTTTGCATGGATGAACCGAAAACCAAGATTCGAGCTTCATCCAGCAGTTTAATGGCCCACAAAAAATTTACACCATTTAGGTAAATGTACTACATTATACCTGTAGTGCGTACTTTCTTTCGTGGAGGGACCATTTTTGGTAAAACGAGATAACGCTGTTGAATAGAGACAGTGGGATCCACCTAGAGCGTGGTGCAATCCAAGCAGCCGATGTAGAGCTGTAGTTTTCGCACTCCTTTTTTCCAAAATGGGAAGAGGGAAGGGAGGGAGAGGAAAAGCATCTGCAGCAAATAGGAGGGGTAGTATCGTCCTCAAATTTGCTGTCCGCACGCGCTAGTCTAAGTTGGTAATTAAAGTTTGTATTCCTCCATAAAAACCGCTGGGTAAAAGGTTTTGTCTACAGTGGTCATTTTCTCGGCAGGAAATCCGCGCCCCCTGCGACAGCATGTGACAGGACACTCGTTGGTGCTGCCTTGATGTTCGCGAGAAATCTACTCTGTCCATCTGTTGTTTTTTCAAATCAGCCTTAAAAAATGAGGCCCATTCATGATTAAGTGGGGACTTAAGTAAGCAGGGAAATGCTTACCGTTGAAACCTCCTTGAGGTCCACCTTAATGTTTACATACATGACATCCATACCGGTCACAAGGTATTCCTGCTAGGATGAACTGAAAATACAAAAGTAGTGGCTGAAACGTCTGTGACCCACGAATATTTCAACGGTAGAGTGTTTCAGTCGTGAGGCCCACTTGAGTTTTGGATCTGCATTATGTTTGGTTCAATGTTGTAACATGATCTGAAAAGATGGATGAATGGAGTGGATTTCTCACAAACATCAAGGTGGCCCAACTGTCGTAGGCAATACCATCCGCGAAGATTCGTGCGAATCCTCGCTTGGAGACGGTTTGCAGTCGCATGGGTGGGCTCCTAAACGCAGCCGGTGGGGTTGATCTGGATTCCACGACCAGATTTTGTTTTACGTCCGTGGCCGTTCATGATGCATTGTATGCAGCCAATTACTGGGGGCCACATGTGATTAATATCCTGGTAATCGGAACCGTCCATTTTGTGTCATCTACAATTTATGAATAACCTTAAAAAATAACTCTAAAAAGATGATGAAATTCTAGAAATTGAAAGAAGATGTTCAATGGCTCAGATTTAACTCTAAAAATCAAAGGCTGGTATCATTAAATAAATTACCATTATGGAATAATAGTTTATATGCATTAGTGAAGATAATATAAATGATTTAAATCAGCAAACTATTTTAGCATGTGGGCCCTAGTGGGTGGCAACGGGCAGATGCTGAGGTGCAACAGAGGTAAATCGAACTCTTCTTAATAGCGAATTAGTGCAGCCTCGGCCTGATTCAAGACAGTGCGGCACTTACCATGGGGCCCACATTGATGTATTTATTCTATATCCACGCTGTCCATCCGTTTTATGAAATTATTTTAAGTCAGGATTCCAAAAGTGGAAAAAATTCCAAATCTTATGGATCATACTATAGGAAATTTCATGAATTGAACGTCCCACCGTTAAAAATTTCCTGAGGCTCACCTTAATGTTTATGTGATGTTTATTTTTCATCCAACCTGTTATTAAAGTTACATAAATCTGGATGAAGTAAAATACCAAATATCAGCTTGATCCAAAACTTTTATGGCCCATAATAAACTTTTAATGGTCATTCATAACTATTTCCATGGAATGGCCCACATAAAATTGAGATCTGCTTAATTTGTTTTCTCATCCTCTAAAGACGTCTGAAAAAACAGATGGACGGTGTAGATGTAGAATACATGCGTCAAGATGAGCCCCACAGTAATGGCTGGTGCGTCTTGAGTGGGTCCGGGGTTGCACCTAATCCGCTGCGCCCTACAGTAAAAAGGCATTGAAAGGACGCGGATTCGGTGGATCACGTCAACCACGAGGTGGGGTGAATTGGGTAATACCAGCACCAGGACCCATCTAGAGACGGACGCTGCTCGCAGGGGCTCTATGGCCCTTCTTGATGAACGTGTTTTATCTACGCGGTCCATTCATTTTGAAAGATAACTTTAGGGCCTGAATTAAAAAAGGAGGTTAATCTAAGGCTCAGGTGAACCACATCACAAGAAACGGTGGGGATGAAATGCCTACCATTGAAAACCTGTTGAGGCCACAGAAATTTTGGATCAAGCCTATATTTATATTTTTCCATGCTACAGGTATATCTGACATCATGAACAGGTTGGCCGGCAAATAAACATCACGGTAAGGTTTCACGGTGGGCGTCATTGTCATCACTGACTTATGTGGTGTGGTCCACTCAAGCCTTAGATCTCCCAACTTTTTTAGGATTATGCACTAGAAAATTAATGGATGGACAGCCTGGATAAACATATACGTCACGGTGGGCCCCACAGAGCTCTGGCAGGACGCAGGACTGTCCATCTCTAGATAGGTCGCTGCGGGAGTATTACCTAATCTGCGCCACGAGGCAGGTGGATCCGTGACTGTAGGGCCCACCGTAATACACGTGTTTTATATTCACGCGTTCAATTCGCTTTGCTTGCTCATTTGAGGGCATGAGATTAAAAAAATAATAATAATCACATTCAAGTTTAAAGTGGACCACATCATGGGAAACAATAGATATTAAATTCACGCCATTAAATTTTTTTTGATCTCATAATGCTTATTTTCTAGTGCCTAAATGTGATAAGGTTATAAGTGCCTAACATGTTAATAAGGTTATAAGTGCCTAAATGAAGTTAAAATACAAATATTACCTTGTTCCAAATCTTTTGTGGCCCTTAAGAAGTTTTTAATAGTGGATGTTCAATCGCCATTATTACGGTAGGTGTGGTCGACTTCAGATCTGGACTTGTTTCTTCTTTGGATTTACTAAAATGAGTTAGAAAAACGGATGAATGGTGTGGATATAAAATCCGTACATCACATAACTGTGGCTGTACAGTCATGGATCAATTGACCTTGACTCTTTACCTACTGTAATGGGGTTTTAAGTTTCCATGGTTAGCTAATCTAGACCATTGGTACACTGCATCTCTCAACAAATCCCAATAGCATTTGCATTGGATCTACCAATTTTGGTAATTTATGGACATTTATCAATCCACCATTAAAATTAATAGGTTAATGGTGTGGATTATCAAAACATGGCCCAACTATTCATAGGGATGTACACTAACCGAACTAGCTCGGGTAGCTCACTCGACTGGACTCGAAAAAGCTTGATTTGATTTGAGCCGAGTAGAGCTTTTTTTAGCTCGAAAATGAGTTCGAGCCGAGTTCGAGCTCGCCGTAGCTTGGCTCGACTCGGATCGAACCCAGCTCGAATCAAACCAATTCAATGACTCGGTTACTTTGATATTGATGTTGCTCACAAAGTTTTCGATGAAACGACTCAAAGAAGTGTGGCTGGTGGCAAGGTATGTATATGACACCAACACCTTTTTTTTTCTTGATTTTTATATTGCTTAGAAGGTGTTTGATAAAATACTTATAAAACTATTGCTACTATCTCAAATGCAATGAGATTTGGAAGGTGTAGTTCAAATGTTTATGAAAATGCTTTAATGGTGAACTCGGCTCGAACTCGGCCCGAGCTGGCCCAAGCTACTGACCGAATCGAGCCGAGCTAGCTAGTCAGGCTTGAGGACCGAGTTGAGCCGAGTTCGAACTGAGGTCAGCTAGTGGCCGAGCCGAGTTGAGCTGAGGCCAGCTCAAATCGGTTTGACTCGATGTATACCCCTAACTATTCACGGTGAAAATTGCCACGGGAGTCCTCTTTTACTTGAGAATTGTTTAGTTTTATAATTTCTAATGTAATTCAAAAGGAACCATCATTGTGTCTTTTACGGTGTTTGGTTAAAAGAAAGTATAAGAATCAAATACACATGTAAACTAATAAATAAAATTACAATTGTTAATGTTTATATGCCAAAAGGATGACGTCCTATCAACGATGTCAAATGCTAGTGATGTCACCAAAGTTACAAGGATAAGTAATCGTTATATATTTTTAACCAATTATGTAAGTAATCATTATCAATTTTCAGCCAATTGTGAAAGTTGTAAATGAAAACAAAGTGGATTCGGTGAGACATGATGTTTGATTAATCCAACCCCATGTTGTAGGTGACCAAAATGGGAGCAGCTTAAAAGCCCATTTGGGATCCCGCTCGGATTTGCAATGCACTGGAATCCAAATCTCAATTGCATTAGAATCAAGTTATTCTCAATCTTCATTTGTGTTTGGTTGAAATGCACATAAATCCAAATTTCCTATTTGGGATTGTATTTGGAAGATATTAGAATTCTTTAGTATATTTATGGGACTTAAATTTGATTAACTAAATCAACTTTCATAACACAAATTATTATTATTATGTCATATTTGATACAATGATTATATACACTGGCAAAAAAGGAGGAACTTTCTAGCCTTAGGTGAGCCACAAATGCAAGGATAATTAATAGGCTACTCATTGATATCTTTTAACCATCCATTTATATGTACACCATTTGGATTATTCAGTTCATTCTATTGATATGAGTTTAGTATTGCACCCAATGATTGGATTGTCTTAGGGTGTCATTAGTGCACTAGGTATCCAATGGATTAGTAGTTGAGAAACACCTTTGTTATTTATGTGACTCTCCTACCTTTAAAGATGAGGCCAAAACAAAGCATTAACTTTAGATTCCACTGAAATCTCAATATTTTGTTGAGATTTAAAAACATAAAAAAGAAAAAAGAAAAAAAGAAGATAGATTTTAAAAAATTCCATTCACCTCCAAATCTCAGTCTATCAAAAGCAAAAGGCAACTATTTGGATTTGAAATACACCCATTTACCACTAAATCAAGGTGCCAAATATAGTTTTATATACCCATCCATTCATTTTACCAGCTCATGTCAGGGCATTAGAAAAAAAAAAGGGAGGTGATTCCGTTCTCAAGTAGACCATGTCACACGAAAAACAGTGGTAATTGAACACCTGTGGTTAAAAAATTTCTCAAGGTTCACTATAATGTTTATTTGTTATCTAACATGTTAATTAGGTCACACAATTTTGAATGAAGAGAAAACACAAATATCAGCTTGAGTCAAAACTTTTGTATGATTAGGTCACACAATTCTGAATGAAGGGAAAACACAAATATCAGCTTGATTCAAAACTTTTGTAATCCCTGAAAATAATGGGCATTCAATCACGCAGTTTCTTGTGGTGTGGTCCACCTTAGATTTAGACATACCTTATTTTTGGGCTCATGCTCTAAAATAATCTTAAAAAATGGATGGATGGCATGGATAAAATGCATGTGGCATGGATAAAATGCATGCATCATAATAGGCCACAGAACTTTTCCAATAGTGAGGTCACCATCTACAAGGTAAGTGTGTAATAGGCATCCCTCTTGGTGGTGAGATGATATAGCGAGGTTTGATTGGCCGGCCATGTGAAAGTGTGTGCAACCTGCAAACTACCAACCAATCAGCACTCACAAAGCATTTCATCACCACATGTGGTGTGGCCTTTGCTATCCAATATGTCCTCGATCGGTGAACAGTCGTGGACAAATTTTTTATCAACGAGGAACCCATTAAACCCTAGAGCACCAAGTGACTCATAGATATGTTTGTGTTATATTCACTCTATCCATCAGATTTGCTAGCCGGTTAGAATGGGAGTGAAAAAGAATAATGTAGATTCAACCTATTATTGGGACACAAAACAAACAAGGAATTTAAAGGTTCACCGTTGTCTTCATCACTCAAATAGGCCACAACACAACAAATAAGGTTTTGGATGTGCTTTCCCTCCATCCTAGCGATCAAGCACAGATTAGGTGTTATCTAGTAGGTGTTACTGTTACTGTAGGGTCCACCTGATGATGTGTTGGTCTATTTATTTTATTGTATGAGCTAAAAAAATTAAGTATACCAAATCTTGGTGGACCATACTTGGTGATTGAACACCCATTATTAAAACCATCCAAGACTCACCATAAGTAGATCCGTAATGCTTATTTTCCATCCATTCAGTCCAACAAGGTTAAACAGAAATTTCAAAGATCATCTTAACCTACGACTGTCGTGGGCTTAAAAAAGCTTTAACTGGTCATTTACCAATTATGATAGTGATAATGGTCCGCGAGAGATTTGGATATACTTAAATTTAAGATAACATTCTAAAATGAGCTGAAAAAATGAATAGGCATCATGGATATACAATACATTCATCAAAGTGGGCCCCACACAGTAAGGTAACACGGTAGGAATCACCTTCCGACTAGATTAGATGACATATAAACATTATCATAGCCTCAAGAAAGGTTCACCGGCGCCGATAAACTTCCACTATTTCTTATGTTATGGCCCACCTGAGTTAATATATGTTTGATTTTGTGCTCGTGTCCTAACATGAACTGTGGAACTATGGACGAAGTGGATGTTATAATGCATCGAGGAGGATTAGTGCTACAGGAAATTCGCGTGCATCATGATGCTCTCTCCATGTAGAAGTTTCACGTAGTCCTTCATCTGGTGGGCCTCCATTATGGCTGGAAAATCAGGCTGGTCAGGCAATAATTTGCCACACGTGTACGATAACATGGACAGCTGTCCAGTTCGCATTGTTTGGTTCACCCGACCAATGGAATCTTTTACACATGTCGTACGTGTGTACGTGCTGCCGATAGCCACTCATACAACTAATCTTTTTTTTTTTTTTTGCAGAAAAAGATCTTGGAGAGATATGCGAGTACACTCGCCTCGAAAGTGGACACCAGGAATATGTGTAAAATCCGATCTGTTCATCAGACATCCCAGCCAATAAGGAGATGCCAAGTTCCAAACTAGGTTGGCGCGATCATTGGCTGGTGATCGATATTTGTACGGAATAAAGTAACGGTTGAGATTAACCAACTTTCCATATTCCATGTCCACGATAGCCCACCTGATAACTTCATAATCATGATTTTTGATAAGTGGACCTCAACATTGAGGATCGCCTGACGAACGATTCAGATCTATCACACGTTTTATCTTATCCTCGTGCGAGGCGAGTGACTCAGCATCTCTCTCAAGCTGAACACCGGAAATCCACGGTGCCTTCTTTATTAACTAAACTACAGCCGTCTTGTCAATCATGACAAATCTCGTTCGCACGAAAATTTTTTCGGAGATTTTCAAATCTTGAGGATTTTTCGGGATATTAATGGAAAAGTCTGGCAAAAATAAAATATTATATAAATTTATATATATATATATATATATATATATATAACAATTCCTCATATTTGTTTTTATTATCTGATTTTCGAGTTAATATATTGATAAAAACTGGATATTGAAAATGAGGCGTTAATTCGCGACAATATCATCTAATTCATTAATGGCGATATTATTGCAGCATTTTTAACAACTGAGATTTTGTATCACGTATTGGATCGATTCATCGAGGGCAATCCTGCAATTAAATCCAAACAGAGGCTACAATTTACCTTCTCCACGGGTTATTTTCATAAGTGGACTTAAGGTGGATTGGTTGCGGTAAGTGCTCCGGCGTACTGGAAATAAGAAATTGTATTCATGAATTCACTTTTTCATTTATTGGATGATGAAAATGTCCATTACCATAGTTGTGCCATGTATGGCGGATTTTGCATTAGAAAATGAAATATCTTTTTAAAAAGAAATGTGGGCTCCACTCAAAATTAAAATTCAGTCAATTATTTAGTGGATCTGATCTATTCATCTTAATTGAATAACCATAAAATGACAAATGGGTCTTTCTAGTTTTATGTTTGAAGTTTTTGGTAGCTTACAACTACATTAATGTTGTGCATTAATTCTAAACTATTTTCTTTTGTGTGATTTATTTATGATAAGTCTTGCCCTCAAATTTGGAGCAACACATAAAATTAAAAATCCCTGCATGTAAATAATATGAATTTACTTCAGGACAACTCAGTGAACCCCACATAAGATATGGATGGATTCAAAATGCGGGGCCCTTCCACGTGAGGGTCATTTAGCCGTCTCCTTCTTCTATATTTTCATGAGAGGAAATGATGGTGTTTTTTAGCTATCTTTCTTCTTTCTTATTTTTTCTTCCCTCTTCGTCCATTAATTTCATTTATAGTTGTTTTTTATGTTTTTTTATTTGGAATGAACAATGAAAGTTTGTGAAAGGAAATAACGTATAGAAGAATGTTGTAATTAATGAATTTTAATAATGAAAGAATATTATAATGTTGGGGATTTGTGCTGCAGAATCACATAGATATGGATCTAAGATAGTAATCCAATGGCACCAAGCAAACATAAGAGAACACAAAGATTTAACGTGGAAAACCTTTTCGAGAAAAAACTACGGCATAAATCGACATAATTCCACTATGAAAATATAAATTACAAAGAGAACCTTCGATGAGCTTACCGGTTGAACAACCTCTTCAAATCTCACCAGATTTAAGACTTTTTTCTACACCCTCTTGATAAACCTTCTAAAACCCTTTTACCATAACTTCATCAATAATCCCTTGGAACGTCATCACCAAGCCCTGGATAAAAGCTTTAACATACCTTAGAATAGCCCTACAGACTCTTATTTATAGTTTAGGAAACTTCACTTATGTACCTCTCTAACGGCCTCAAATTTATGCAATCCGCACACCATCTGCGTAACCTTCGATTGGTCGAGCCTATCCCTTGACTGGTTGAAGACCTAGGAAATTTCAAAAACATTGTTGTTGGACTTCGAGTCGAACTTGCTTCAACTAGTCGAACTTTTTTTAAAACTTTTTAGATTTAAGACATCTTTTTAAATAACAATCTCCACTATGTCTTCAATATTCAAACGTGTAGCTTTTTGATCTCTTCTCTTATCCCTGCCTTTTACCATAACTTCATCAATACATCTTATACACACTTCGTCCTTCTTTTACGCCATCTCCAAGCCCAGATAAGTCGCACAAAACTTGAACTTCTCCATAGGAACGACCTTGGTGAGCATGTCTGTCGGATCTAAATCCACATGCCCAATCACATTTACTCTTGTCTTCTCAAAAGATAAGGTATAGTCCTTCGTACCTAGAATGTATCGAAGTAACCATCTTACACTTCCTTTTTGAAGTGCTCCCAATGTTGTTAGCACTCGTGCCCCCTATTTGCTCCTTACAACATCAATACGATTGCGGCTCATTACCTCAAGTATACCAAGAGAAATCACCGATCTAACACCCAGTTGTCATGACATGCATATCATCGGCCGAATATCACGCATTCGAATAAGGCTCATAAGACATATCGCATATGCTGCTTTTCCTCATCTGTTTTGCATATTCCCCGATGGAAAACTTGAAGTGATATGCGCATAGTCGATCGAATGCTCATCGGCTTTTTTGCCGATTTTTTTTTTTTTTTAAATCTGGTCCATCATTCATACCTACTCAATTCTATTCTTATTCTTATAATGATTACCAAAGCATCCACTCCTCTCCATCTTCTTTCTTCCATATTTCTCATGAATATCAATGCTTACAACTTACAAGAAAACCTTCAATCTGATCAAGAATTTCACAAGAATCAAGAGACCCACTCTAGTCTCATTCATCTTGAATGTCTCACTTAACCGACTATTTAGTACATTGATTTCAAACAAGTCATAATCAACATATAATTCTTGACTCACCATGAAAGAATCAAATTTGTTAGTTATAAACCAAAAGTTTGACTTTGCTTAGGCGAGTTACAAGTTAGTAAGTCGCACAAGTACAACAATCAACTCAACAAAATTCAAGAATCAAGAACAAACTTTTTTCCCAAGAGGCAAAGGTGAAGAGATTCAAGAGAAGACCAACTTTAAACTTTGAACCGCTTGAAGTTATTATTTTATTTAGAAATCTCTCTATTCCTCTCTTTTTCTTTCTCTTTCTACAAGTGTAAGTGTGTAAATTGTAAACAACTCTCATCCATTCTTTCTTCACTTAAGATCGCATTGGGTAACTAGCACCAATACGGATCTAATAGTCACCTACTATACCATCGGCTCGAATATCTCTGAGAAGTCGATCCCTTCTCTCTGAGCATATTCCTTCGCTACCAGCCTCGCTTTGTATCCATGTTGTATCATTTTGAAGATACACTCTCTCATCTCTCTCCACTTTCTCTCTCTCTCTCTCTCTCTCCCCCTAACCCTAAGTCCCAACTCCCAACTCAAGTTCTAGTTTTCTTTTATTTGTAGTTTACTTTATAGTTCCACCTACTAGCTAGTGTGCTAATATAATACTCTCATGCGTCTTCTTTGGTCTACCCGTATAATGAGTCCATCACATCATCCATAATTATCTTCCACTTCTCACCACCAGGCTCACCTAGAGCCATTTGAATAGTAAACGGATCCCCATTTCCTGTAACGAGAGCTTATACGATATTGAAGTCGTCCATGTACCTCACCGATATTATGCGATTATGCAGTGTGATTTTTCTCACAGTGGTTCCACCAGCTCCACCGCTTCAGTGGTTTCACCACCGTATGTATGCCAGACAAAATTAGTATAGCGACCGCGGTTGCTTTCTTATGAAAAGTGTATCGCCATCTGCGCATCTCAACCTTCATTACATGCCCGCTCATGTGACCATGCCCAACATGTCACACACGTGCTGAGGTGGAATCCGCTACAGCCATTGCAGCTTTACTTTTCGAAGTGCTCCCGATCAACCTGTACATGTTACCGAGTCGTTGCGCTTTCATAATTACTTGTGCCCCCTTAGATACCTTAAGAACATCATCAATACCTGTGTACTTGCAGCCCATTGCCTCAAGTACACCAAGAGAAATCAGATTTTTCTTCAAATTAGGAACGTGCTTGACATCAGTCAATGTATGTTCCACCCCATCAAATATCTTGATACGCACCGTACCAACAGCCACAACATTACAGGCACTGTCATTGCTTATAAACACCTGTCCACCATTGCACTCTCTATAACTGGCGAACCAACTCTGATGAGGAGTTATGTGAAAGGATACACATGTGTCTAGAATCCACTCACACTTACGATCATCGTATGGGCATCTGATCATAGACATAGACATGACATCACCATCACATTCACTCGATACATCTGACGTGGTAACATTGGCCTCCCTGTATAAAGCCTCAAATTCTTATCTCTTAGAATTATGATTTGTACAATCCTTCTTCATATGTCATTTCATCTCACAGTTCCAGCACTTTATCTTATCTTTGCCCATTCCCTTCGATTTGGATTTAGAACTTGAAGATCTTGTACCTTGTTCAAAATTCATGTCCATCGTAAACAGTGCATTAGAAGATGTCCCCATGTGGCCGTTTAGCTTTCTCATGACCTTCCCTTGAAGGGCTGAGATAATGGTATCGACACTCAGGGTTTTATTCGTGGTGCACATTATGTCCTTCAATGACTCATGCGATGCCGAAAGAGAATTCGACAACATACATATTTGTTACTCATCTTTCATCACTTCCTCCATATCCAGCAATCTGTAAACCAATTTATTAAAGTTGCTGATGTGAACCTCCAGATCTCCACCCTCTGCCATATTGAAACTATACTATTGATGCTTCAAGTGTACGCGATTTTCAGAGATTTTTTTCGCATAGACACTCTCTCTTCGCCCATAACTTAACCACAATTTTCTCTCTCATGATATTGTAGAGAACTTCATCCGTGAGACATAAACGGATCAATGATAAGTCCTTCTTATCAAGAGTATTCCAATCATCATCAGTCATAGTAGACTTTTGCTCCTAAAGAGCGCCATCTTCGCCTTGCTTGATTAAGAAACTAATAATCTTGATCTTCCATAACTCAAAGTTATTTTTCCCTGAGTACTTCTCAATATCATACCTAATGCTTACCATTATTGTTTATCCCTCATATTCAGATATATGCCCTAACGATTGCTTTGATACTACTTGTTGTGGATTTGTGCTCCGAAATCACACAGATATGGATCTAGGATAACAATCTAATGGCACAAAGTAAACACAAGAGAACACAAAAATTTAACATGAAAAACCATTTCGGAAAAAAACCACAGCACAAAGCGACATAATTCAACTATGAAAATAGAAATTATAAAGAGAAAGGACTTACCCATTCAAACAACCTCGAATCTCACCCTTGCTACACCCTTTAAAAACCCTAAAACCCTTTTAGGAACCATTGGAACCCCTTTAGAAAGTATTAACATACCTTAGAATGACCCTAGGGACTCCTATTTATAGTTTAGGAAACTCCACTCACGCGCCTCTCTGAAACTGCCTCAAATTTACACAGTCCACATAGAATCCGCGCACCATCTGGGTAACCTTCAACTGGTCGAGCCTATCCCTTGACTAGTCGAAGACCTCGGAAATTTTAGAAACATTGTTGTTGGACTTCGAGTCGAACTTGCTTTGACTAGTCGAACTTTTTCAACGACTTTTCAGATTTAAGACATCCTTTTTAACAACATATAATTAATGAATTTTGTAATAGAGGAATGTTGTAATGGAATAATGTTATAATGGATGAATGCGATGACCTTATAATGAATAAATGTTGTAATGGATAACTATTATCATAGAAGAATGTTAAGATGAAAGTATATTGTAATTGATGAATGTTGTATGGTAGATCATCGATATTTATTATGAATCACCCATATTTACTGTGAATCGCTAATATTCAGTGTAAAATTTCATCGTTAATATTCACTATGAATCGCTGATATTTCCATTGTAGATCGCAGATATTTACTGTGGGATACCCGTCCGACAAAATGGACTATAACTCCCTCGTTATATGTCTAATTTAAGAGATATTGTACTCGTTGGAAATGTAATTTGATGAAATTTCAAATGGCTCTAGAATCATCTCATTTTGACAACATTTGATAACCTAAAAAGTGGGCTCAAATTTTGTCATTTACTGTGGGATAGTTGATATTCATTATGGGGTATGAGGTATCGGTCCGATGAAAACGATCATAACTCCCTCGTTACATATTTGATTTTGGTGATATTACGCTCACTGGAAATGTAATTTAATGAACTTTTAAATGGCTATAGAATTATATCATTCGAAATCATTTTATTGCCAAAAAGTAGGCCCAAAGTTTATCATTCGTTGTGAGATAAGTGATATTCATTATGGGGTATTGGTTCGACGAAAACAGTCATAACTCTCTCGTCACATGTCTGATTTGCGTGATCTTGTGTTTGTTGGAAAGGTAAGTATATGAAATTTCAAATGACTTTACAATCATACTATTTTGATCCTATTTAATTGTCTAATAAATAATCCTAAAGTTCGTCATTCACTGTAGGCTAAATCGGACATGTAACGAGTGAGTTATGACCATTTGAAAGTTTATCAAATTACATTTCTAATTACATGGTGTCTAAATGAGATGATTCTAAAGCCATTTGAAAACTCATCAAATTACATTTCTAATGAGCACAACATCACTTAAATCAGACATGCAACAAGAGAATTATGGACATTTTTGTCAGACTGATCCCCCATGGTGAATATCAACGATCCCACAGTAAATGATGAACTTTAGGCATACTTTTGGATAATCAAATGGTGTTCATATGAGATGATTATAAATTTATTTGAAAGATAGTCAAATTACCTTCCCAATTAGAATAAGATCACCTAAATCGGACATGTGACGAAAGAGTTATGGTCATTTTCGTTGGACTAATACCTAATAATGAATATCAGCGATCCCACAGTGAATGATAAACTTTGGGCCTACTTTTAGGCAATCAAAATAGTGTCAAAATGAGAACAATTCCAAAGTCATTTAAAACTTCATTGAATTACCTTTCCAACAAATACAATATCACCCAAATTGAACATGTAACGAGGGAGTTATGTTAATTTTCGTCGGATTGGTACCCCACAGTAAATATCAACGATCCATAATAGAAATATTAATGATCCACAATGAATATTGATGATTCACATTAAATATCAGTGATCCACACTAAATATTGACGATATAATTATATGTTGAATATCAATGATCCACAATTATTATCGACGATCTAATTCTATACTGAATATCGATGATCCACATTAAAAATATGGGCGAGCCACAGTAAATATCGACAATGTACCATACAACATTCATCAATTATAATATACTTTATTCTTAACATTCTTCCATTATAAAAATTCATCCAATTATTCATTACAATATTCATCGATTTCAATATTTATTACATTCATTAATTACAACATAATTCAATTACAAAATCCATACATTACAATATTCTTCTATTGGAAAATTCATCAGTTACAACATAATTCAATTATAAAAATTTATCCATTATAGTATTCTTCCACACCTTAATTGCTTTTACAAACCTCCATCATTTATACAAAAAGAAAAATAAATAATAATAATAAAATCTAAAAAACGATTATAAAGTTAACTAAGGAATAACGAATGAAAGAGAAAGAATGAATGTTGAAGAAAGAATGGAGCAAAAACACACCATCCTCTCCTCTCACAAAAAAATAAAAATAACAGAAGGAAATAACCAAATGATCCTTATTCGAAGGGCTCCACTTTTTGAACCTATCCACATCTTGTATGGGGCCCATTGAATTATCTTAAAACAAATCCATCCCATTCACAGGTAGAGGTTTTAATTTCATCTTATCAATACAAATTTGAAAAAATAAATTCATCACAGATGAACCATACAGGAAAAAAATAATTTAAAATTAATGCACAAAGCTGTGTGCCACAGATAATTTCAAACTTAAAATTGAAAAAGACCCTTTTGTCAATTTCCGAGTGGCTGAATTTTAATTTTGAGTGGGGCACGTTAGTTTTTAAAAGGCCTTTTCACGTTTCAAGATGGAAGCCCGCTGTTGAGGTGCAACGGTGGCAGATGAGTATAAGTAAAAAAGTGAATTCTGGGATGAAATTTATTATTTCGATCTTTACAAGCTTCTGGCACAACCAAGTCACCACACGGGGCCACCTGGATAAATAAACCCTTCTCCACTGGCAAGAAAACCTTCACCGAACGAAAACGCTTGCGCGACTCCTCGTACTCACGTGGGGGCGAGACGATTTGTTGACTGGGCGGAGAACTTCATTTAGATGAGATCCAGTCCGTCCATCAGATTTGACACCCTATCTTTGGCCTAAAATCTAAAGATCAGGCCGATTTAAATCTCAGATGGTCTAAACCATAGGGAACAGTTGATATTGCATACTTCCCACCATTAAAACCGTCCAAATTGTTTTTTCGGTCCACCGTGCCATCTATACACTATCGAATCCACTCATCTGATTTTAAAAACAAGGATGAATCGATCCACCGAGAATCATAATATTACAAGACTTACGTGGGCCACGAAATTAATTTAAATTTCTTACCGATGATTTTACACGGGTACGTAAGGTGCGGTCCGCATAAGTTTTCGACGACAGTAATTCTTAATATCTACGGTGAAAATATTACGGAAAACCTGATGAACGGAGTGGATCTGATGTATATTTCCCCCCCTACATGATGATAGATCAGTTGTAGGCACGCCCCCCACGACTCGGGGGAGTCAGGCAATCAGCCAATCACAGACCTCCTTCGAGGTCCTAAGACAGCTCTGAAAGCCTATTCTCGCTTACGGAGCTTCTCCCAAACTCTCTTCTCAAGCGTAGAAAAAATTCTCTTCTTGTCATCTCCGATCTTCCATCTTTCCTACCTTTTAAGGACTTCTCAGGTTTTGGTTGCAGAAAAAAAAAGAAAAGAAAAGAGAAGAAAGAAAAACAAAATCAGTTCTTCTTCTCTTTTCTTCTCGTTTTCCTTCTCTGTTTCTGTAAGCTATTTTCGAATTTTATGCTGTTTTTTTCTTTAAAAACTTCTAGATGATGCTTGCATGCCTCTGTAGTGATCTGTTTTCTTTTTGTTCATGGGTTGTATAGGTTGTTGATCTTGCATGGACTCGTTGTTCTTTTTTCTCAAAATTTCTGTCATGGGTTTTGCTATTTTTGTGGAAATTCGTTGTTTTTTTTTATATGAGATGATGATGTTTGTCTTGTCGATTTTCGGGTTTCAAGCTCTATACTTGTGGGCAATAGGCAATGCATGTGAGAAATCATGTCTTGGTTTGATTATTTTCGTGGATGGTGTTCTTTTGAATGGAAGATTGCAATGCAGTTGGTTCTCTGAGTTCTTTCTTGTCTGAATTTGGTTCAATTTCAAGTTGAGGATGCGTCGTATTTTCTTCGTATACGCCTGAACCGATTTCGACAATTGTAGTTCTGTATTGCAATGTGATTAGATGTGGGTTTGCCGAAGTACGGTTTTTGAAGTGTTTGGGTGTGGATTAGGATATGAATCTTTATTTCTCGAGGGCTGTTTGGAATTTTCAGGAAACGTATACTACGGTGTAAACCTTTGTGATGATGTGACTATAACAATGGCCAATGTCAGCGGGTGTTTTATATCATGGTCTGTTTTCTTGTCGGCAGGTGTCTGTTGAGGAAACAGATACCCTGGGAAAGAGACTGTCTCTAATTCTCTATCATGTTTCGGATTGGCACGCCGGTTATTACCTAGAAAAAATAAAAGACTGTTAAGTTGGAAAGGCTATCCAGGAGGAATATGTTTCCTGGCCTTTCCAAACATCCAAATGCCTTTAAGGAGGGTTACTTAAGGAAATGGGTTCCTTTCCAGGCTCTTTCCAGGTAGCCAAAGGACCTTCAAAGTTCTAAATGGGCCTTAAATTAATGATTCCTAATTAGAGAAATGCTGCTCTGTTGAAGTTGTGTGAAATTCCCTCCTCATGGTAATGTGGCAAACGTGTGTGGTGATTGGGATGTTATATGATGGGCTGTGCATTGATGGCCTACTGGCCAAAAATTGCAGGGTTTGGACAACCCAGATCATCCAGGCCGCCGATCAGATAACTGTCAGAGTTAAATCCCATTGATTTTGGGCCGTCAAACCAACGGTCCCGATCACCATACATTTGTGATGTTGTACTGTAATGGGGGAGTTGTGTAGAATTTAAAAGATGCAGATGCATAATGGTTTAATACTTTTCAATTAACTAACATACATTGCATGGAAATTGGACTGGCGACAAGCTGGCATTGTGCCGACAATTAATGTGGGGATTTCTTATTTTAAGAGATATTAGAATGTGCAGTTATTCTTGTAGTAGCATATGAAAACTTGGTATTTTGCATTTCCTCAAAGTTAAAGAGGTTTGTATTATGCCAGACTACGATTAAAAAGTATATATTTTCATTTAACCTCACCCTTGAAGTTTATTGTGCAAAGAAGCTTTTTGGAGGGTTCGAGACTCATGTTATTTGAATTGGTATATTCTTTTCCAATGACACTATGCTCGGTCAAAAGCGAAGTGTCTTCTATGTTGCTTAATGCCCCTACTGCTACACCAGCTTTATCCGACTAATTGGGGTTGGCTTAAGGTATTCCGTAACGGTAACAGTGGCCGTAGCGGCTACCACCGTTATACGGGTTGTAACGGTCGTCACGGTCTCTCTCTCTCTCTCTCTCTCTCTCTCTCTCTCTCTCTCACATTAAAAAACCGAAAAACTTGTATCGGCCTCGTAATGGGCCGTTACAACCTATATGGGGGGCGTAATGGGCTGTTACGGGAGATGTAATGGCTGTTATTGGTCATTTTTTCTGTAACAGCTGTTACTATGATCCCGTAACGTGTAACGGTTATCACTGTTACCTTTACATAATGACTTTTATGACCTCATATCGGCCGTCACGGTACACCATGGGTTGGCTTCATGAATCTTATTCCGCTAATCCACTCTATCAAGGATCATATCCTCAGCGACCATAGGTCATCAAGTCTTTTCTTATGACCTCCACCTATGTCCTCTTGGGCCTTCCCCTTGCCCCTTTACCGCCTTCAACTTGAACCGGCTCCTAACCAGCACAATTCTTGGTCTCCATTGCACATGATAAAATTATTCAAGTCTACGTCCCCTCATCTTATTACTTATTGGTGCTACTCCTAAAATCAGATTAGATCTATTGTGCTTTTGGTCTTATTTTTTTACTTTTCCTATTATGCACCTTTTTATTTATAGTGGGTTAGAACTGTTACTATTGTTTAAGATGGTACCTTAATCTTTCATCCCTTTTCTTAGTGGCAAATACAAGATTAATGAATTGCTGCTTCTTCTTGGAGTTTCAAATATATGAAGTTCTAATATATAAGTTGCAGAAATTTGCAGGCTATTACCAGCATGGACAATGGTAAAATAACTATTACCAGCATGGATAATGGTAATATTATAGAATTGAAGGCATGGACTGTTCCATCAGGGCTCGTGACTCGTATAAAGTTTGATATTTTGACTGAAGGAGAGATGGTAAGTGTTTTATTTATTTATTATTTTAGGTCTTTCAGAAAATTATTTGTTCCATAATTTGTACCCTGTTGTTTTTTGGGTTTCTCTGTTCTCCCATTATGTATTAACTTGTCATGGATTAAGCTTGTCACATGCCAAAACAAGATTATTGCAAGAGTTATTACCATGTATCTTGTATTCATAGTGGTTGTTTGCAACATCAGTGTAGAATATTTATTATCAAGTGCTGTCACTAGGACAGTATATGGAATATGGAGTATGTGCATGAATGGTTAGATAGGTGGCGGTTGCGGACTTCTCCCCTGCTCTTATTCTTTTGGATTATTCTCGGATCAATATGAGTATAGCAGTAGTTTTTCTCAACATGTGAGCAATATGCCATTGCTTTTGCTATTCTGATTCATGCTTAATACATGTAAAAAGGTCTACTATGTGGTTCATTAGGTTCTTTTATGACATGTTGTCCTAAATGCTTCTCAAGTCATTTATTCAAACTGCAGTCTAGTTCTGTAGTTGGAATCTTTGATATCATGACTTGATATAACTTGGCTGTGCTATTCTACACGAGATTAGTATAAATGAGATGTGTTTAATTCAATCAACAGAGAATAATGGTAACAATGGTTAAAGCAAAATTGTTCTAATTGAATTTATTGGCTGGCCTCTCAAATGAATTATATCCACAAGAGCTCAAAGTTCAACGCAGCTCTGAGGCCCAAAAGAGCCTGGATTCACCTTGGATGACCACCACTCTTTGTGATAGAGTTTTCCATATGCATGTTGAACTATGTTATCTCCAATATGGCGCTCAACTCCAAACACACTAAGGGACCATTTGAACACACCGTCAAAATGCCGGTTCTTAGGAATGAGGGTTGCTGCAAAAGCTGATTTTCCAAAACCAATTGGCGAGTAGGCTTTTTAGAGCCTATTTCGACGAGTGGGGGGGTCAAACCGACGTTTGAGGGATGGTTTCCAAATGGTTGCAAAATCCTCATTTCAGATCAAAATGAGGGTTTCTTTAAGAACCCCCCATTTTGACGGTGCGCCCAAATGGGCCCTCGGATGGCAATTGATCTAAGATGACAACTTGAAACCATTGAGTGAATTTACTTCCCACCTGAATTTTTCTTTGTTTCTTTTAGAACCATGATCTATCAATTGGACATACTTTTAAAAGATGAAATCAACCCCCTTTTGGTGAACTCTGACTTTAGATCTATTTCAAGAAACACCACTGGTAAAATCTTTGACCAAGTTGTTATGAATCATGAGTCCAGAGCACACATGGTTATGCTTTGTTTGGGTCCAACAATTGCTTCAATTCTGTATTTCTTTTCTCATGGTTTTGTGATTTTTGACATGCATTGTATCTAATAGAGTGGTCCAGTAATGTTAGTGTAGGTCAAGATTCAAGCACACTGCAAATGTTTCTTTTCCCCTTATTTTACTGCCGTGATTATTAATTTTTTTCATTGCCACTTCATTAAGACTGTAATGCTTTTTTGATAACTGTTTCAGAAAAAGTTCTCTGCCATAGTCATAGATGAGACCAATGACGTGACTGATCCTAGGTTAGGGATGCCAAACCTGTCTTCTCAATGTTCAACATGTGACTCGTGTGACATCAAAAACTGTGAGGGTGAGCCTAGGATGCTTCACAAAAAAAGGCTTGTACGAGATACACCTTTTTGTTTTTATGGATGATTGAGCTCAAATACATTGAATTATCTGCAGGTCACTTTGGGATTTTCAAGCTTCCAGCAAACGTTTACCATCCATATTTTGTTTCAGAAATTGTACAGATTTTGAACAAAATGTGCCCTGGATGCAAGTCCATTCGGCAAGATAGGAAGATCAAGGTCAGGTACCTCTTTGCTCATACTAAATCTTTTGATGCTTGATCGATAAGATTTTAAGTTTTTGTCATTTTCCAATGTTAATTCATCTAGAACTCATGGGAACCACTTCTCTGTTTTTTCTCCTTTCATGATGTGATGTGACAAGCAATTAAGATGTCAGCTAGGTTTAAAACCTAGATACTTGGCAGAATTGTAGTTTTGAGCTTATCTATGGCCTAGAATCCTTCAGAATCATTGCCTTTAGGGAGAGCTTGATAAGTTGGGTACTCTAATTGCATGAGAAATTAGGAAAAAGGCACTTAGAAAGCAGCAACTTTATTTAGTGCAGAACATATGTTGAGGGTAGTTCTAGATCTGGGCCAAGACGAACTATTACAGGGGATTTATTGAAACCATTGAATTCGGAATATGGTAAAGTGGCTCCTGGATGGGGAACTACCCCCTTCATGGGTGTCGCAATGGCTCTATTTGCGATATTATTTGTGGGATGAATTCGGCCATTTAATATCTGCGTGTGTGTGCATGTGTTTGTGTGTGTATATGCCTAATGTATATGTTCATTCTATGATTTGGAAAAGAATCATGTTGGGTTAAATCAAAACAGAAATTAACCCACACTTTAAGTTTTTCTACCCAGTCAAAACCCCAAAATCAGCCCATTCCAGCCCATTAAGATCCCTAAAAATCAGCTCCATTCCAACCTATTAAAACCCCCTACAATAAGCCACATTCCAACCCATTAAAAACCCCCAAATCAGCTCCATTCCAGCCCATTAAAAATCAGCCCCATTCCAGCCCATTAAAACTTAAAAAAAAATAAAATCAGTCCTATTCTAGCACATTAGAAGGGAAAAAAGCCATTCCATATTCCACTCCAAATTCAGTCTCCATTATAGTTTATTAAAAAGTCCAAAATCCCATACCAATAGTAGTCTCAATCCAACCCTATTTCAATTCATTAAAGCCTTAGAATCTCAATCCATCCTGTCTATTACTTTCCGACACCACCCCCTGATACAATGTCCACCTATAGTGGTAACATATATTGAGGGAGGCTTACCGATCAACAACGAGACAATTGCATCACCAGGCTATTTGCAAAAGTAGCCAGCCTGGAAATTGTTGTTGACCAACTATATGGAGAGCAACCTGATCCCATTGGAGATCTTGATGGTGACCCAAATCGACAACAAGGGTTCGACCCTGAACCTTCAGTGCATGAAAATGGTACGGGTTCTCGAGAGTCTATTTATGACTTCATGCAACGGTTCTTTCTAGAGAGAGCATCTGACCCCTTGATAGAGACACCCAAGAAAGAAGATATCACTAAGAAAGTGCAAGTTGAAGTTTCGGACTTCATGGGTCATCTTGATGTAAAGGATTTTGTCAATTGGATTACAACGTTGGAAGGTTATTTTGTATGGTACAACATGGACAATGTCTAGCGAGTGGTCTTTGTCAAGGTCAAGTTGAAGGGTCCAACAAAAATCTTGTGGCAAAGAATTGATGACAACAATCTCATCATGGGTCATCTTGCTATCACTAGGTGGGGTTGACATGAGAGAAGGTTGGAGAGTAAGTTTTTGCCTTTAAATTACATGGATATTGTTCTTTAGGAGCTCCTTGCGTTCAAACAGGGAACTTTATCAGTGGATGACTACATTGAGAAGTTTAATGAGTTTTGAGTCCATTGTAAGCTTGCAGAGACAGACTGCGTAATAGCTAACTGTTATCGGGCAGGGCATGGATATTCTTCTTTAGGAGCTCATTGCATTCAAACAGGGAACTTTATCAGTGGATGACTACATTGAGAAGTTCAATGAACTTTTTGTGAGTTGTAAGCTTGCAGAGACAGACTTTGTAACAACTAACCGCTATCGAGCAGGGTTACGCCAAGAGATCCAGCGTGAGATAATCATGTATGATTTCGAGTCAGTCGATGATGTTCATCGGAAGGCTTAATGAGTTGAACAACAGCTGCAACAACACTCTCCGATGTTTTGGCTCTCCGGTCGGGGAACCTTTTGGAAGAAACGTTCCCGATGCACATCTTAATCTGACTCCCCCACAGGGCTACCAACCACCTCCCTACCATTTTCAGCTGCGCCCCCAATTGTAGACACCACTTGTGAGGCCACCACAACCCTTGTAGCGGCCTTTGCCGCAAAACTCATGCTAAAGGCAACCAGTGCTGCAGGGGCATGACAATAGGGGGTGAGGTCTTAACCCTAATTGTCCTCTCAAGCGAGAATGGTGAGGTGTAGATTGTTATCGTTGCGGGCAAATAAGGTACTTTTCTAATGAGTGTCCACAAGTCAGGAACCTCCATTACTGCGGTAATGAGGACCCCTACTACCCAGACAACCCTGAGTATTATGATGAGCACATCGAGATGGAACAACCCCATGCAGAGCTATGCAGAGCAATCATCATAGACCGATGACCCTCCTATTGAAACTGCAGTGGAAAGCCCTACTTTTATCTTACGCTGCCTCCTTACCACCACTGAAGAGGAAGAGGAAAACTGGTGATGGATCACTATTTTCCATACGTGAGTAAAATGTCAGGGTAGGTTATGTAACATGATCATCAATGGTGGCAGTGCAATGAACATCATATCTCAAGATGTGATTGATAAGCCTAAGTTGCCAACTAAAAGTCATACAAAACTATATAAGATTGTGTTGGTCGACGACACTGCCATCCCCGTGACTTGAAGGTGTTTAGTGTCTTTTAAAATCAACATATACGAGGACGATATTTGGTGTGATATAATTCTGACAAATATCATCCACATCTTTCTCAATTGACCTTGGCTTTTTGATTGGAAGGTACAAATTGACGGTGAGGCCAACAAGCATATGTTCCTATGGCGAGGTCATTGGATCCAACTTCACCCATTATAGCCTACTTCACCTCCTTCATCTACGCCAATCATTGACATCAATTGCTCTCTTTAACTCCCGTATTCTCCCAATGCGGAAGTTCGAGAAAAAGAGCAAGGAGAAAGGCGTAATGTTCACTCTAGTCACAAAACAGGTGTAAGAGCCTATTACTGATTAGGATGAGCGTATTCCTAATGAAGTTAAATCCATGCTTTATGACTTCTAAGTTTGGTCCCTGATGATCTACTTGAGGAGTTGCCTTCAACGCAGGATATCCAGCATGTCATAGATTTTGTTTCTTTATGCATAGAGTTGAGACCAAATGCAGAAGTTAATAATTTCATTCACCATACGCAGCAAGTGCATGAAGAGGTTTGATGCAATATCACCGCAAGTAATGAAAGTTATAAGTAATATGTAGATGCAAGACGTTGTTTTGTCAAATTTGCAGAAGACGACATGGTTATGGCCAATAGTCGTCTTGAACAATTACCCTCTGAACCCTTGAAGAAGTTTTGTCCTTGTAATGCGGGACCCTTCAAATTATAAAGAAGATCAGTACTAATGCTTATGTTTTAGATCTCCCACTAGAATACCTATCAATCACACTTTCAATGTGGAAGATCATTTCATCTATTGTGGGCACCACATTGAAAATGGTATCGAAGAATAAGTTATCATACTTCCAACCATTTTGCCACCTATAAATATGGCCGTTGATGTTCTTGACGACCAAATCGTCTCTACGCACCAAGGTGGTTACCAAAAGTTTCTCATCCAATGGCAAGGACCTCTTTTTTATGCTACATGGATCATAACTAGTGTTTTAAATATCGACGATATCGGCCGATATATCCCACGATATATCTTGTACCCCACCAGTGCAATACGAAACGCACAAGTAGTGCGATATATCCCACATGTTCGATCTGGTGAGCATTTTCGAATTTCAATAATTTTATTTTCTTTAAATCATATTAAATTAGTGTCAAATTGTTACAAATCCATTATTGTTCACATTTTGCATGGAAAATTAGGGATTGGGAGTTTCGATTTCGAGATTTGGAGGAGATGGACCGAGTTGTGGAATTTTTTTTTTTTTAAAATCAAAATTTCTCACAAATCATTTGCAATATGTGTCTAAGCATCAATCAAACATGTAACCTAATTTAGTAATTCTTCTTTTGCTTTTGAATATATTGCTTGTGTTTCCACATGTCTTCTTGCATTTATAAATTATATGAATATACATTGAATATACTTGCATCAATTCAATTAGACACCGCATAGATTAGGACCCCATACAAAGAAAACCTATCATTTGCACTTGATTTTTGTAATGTTTTGATTTATAAGTGTGTATTGATGTCTTTTTTAACAATCACCGAAGTTTCATTGAAAAATTCAACCAATTTCCCAATGTTTCCCCATGTTTCCAACAACGCGATACATTACACAATACAACTAATATATCCCATGCGATAACCGATACGTATCAGTATCCCAAGAATGCGATACGTAACGCGATACCGATATTTCGAACACTGATCATAACTACGGACTTTCAATGTCTAAATCAGCTCATAAACTTGCCGGAGTCGGGTTCTTTCAAGCCGGGGAGAACCGATGCAAGTTTGATGGGCCTAAAATCCATAGGCCTGGCCCAACCCCAAGCCTTGCAACTGGCGTAGCAATAAAGGGGCCCAAGCTTCTTGATTAGGCAACTAATTATGCAGTAATCAATTAGTAAAATCTCCTTAAAAGCATTCTTATCTCTTAGGGACCTCTTTATAGTTTTTCATTTTTTGTAATAAATCATTGGTTGTCAGTGACATTATGAGTCTTCCTTATATGTATGTCTCAAAGCTTATATAAGGGCCTGGCATGAATAGGATGAAGACACCTTTTGAATTGAATCAAATTTCTGAAAATGTTGTCTTCCACTTTGTTTATGTTCTCGTGCTTATATTGAAGGTGCCTATGTTTGGGTAGATCTTTCCCATCGGGCGGCTCAACTAACAATCCCCTAAAGATATGGGTGCATGCACACGCACACTCCTTCACATGCCCAAAAGAGAAGAAAGGAGAAAGTTAAAAGGGTAGCAAAATTGAGCATTTTCCTATATTCATAACTGAAGCGAAGGCCTCTTTATATAGGCTTCTAACAATAATTTGCTCATTAGTGAACCATCATATACTTGTTAAGATTTGCATGTGCCCAGTGTTTGAAATATTGGTATCGCGCAATGTATCGCACCCTTGGGATACAGATACGTATTGGTTATCTCACGGGATATATCGTTTGTATTACATAATTTATCGCACTTTTTGGGAAACACGGGAAAACATTGGGAAAATGGTTGAATGTTTCAATGAAACTTCAGGGATTATTAAAAAAGATCTTAATACATTTTTCAATCATAAAGTCTCAAAAAAGAAGTGCACATAATAGGTTTCCTTTGTATATGGTCCTAAGCTATGCGTTGTTCGATTGAACTAATACAACTATATTCAAGATCCACCCCCTGTCCATCCATTTTTCCATATCATTTCAAGACATTATGCAAAAAATAAAGTAGATCCAATAATCAGGTAGACCATACCATAGGAAACAATGGTGATTGAACATTAGTGGGCCACAAAAGTTTTGCACTTAAATGCGCTCTTATAGTATTGAATAAACTCTGTTGGGCCCACCATGAATATACATGGTTTATCCACGTCGTCCATCCATTTTTCTAGCTCATTCTTGGGTTGAGCACAAATTTGAAACATATCCACAGCTCAAATGGACCATACAAAACAGTAGGAATAATGATTTCCACCGTTGAAATCTTCCTAGGACCTACAGTGATGTTTATTTTTCATCTAACCTATTCATAAGATCACAAAGACATGGATGAAGGAAAAGAACAAATATTAGCTTGATCCAAAACTTCTTTGGCCCTAAGGATTTGTTAACGGTAAATGTTCATTTTGCACTGTTTTCTATGGTGTGGTCCACTTGAGCTTTGGATATGCTTCATTTTTAGGCTAAAACCATAAAATTATCTGGTAAAATGGATGGATGGAGTGGATAAAATACATGAATTATAATGGGCCCCACAAAGTTTACATGAATTATAATGGCCCCTTGAATATTTCAAGTGTTAACGTTCAATCCTCACGTTATTAGCACGCACTTGAGTATCAGATCCTGCTCACTTTTGACCCCATGTCCTAAAACGATCTCACAAAACAGCTCGACGGAGTGGATTCCTCGCAAACATCATAGTGGGCCCCACCTAAGGTTCCAATAGCAGGAACTTCCTTGGAAAGGTTTTAACAGGAAATCCGCGTCCGGCACTGACGCTGCTCAAGCTCGAGTTGTACGAACATTTCAATGTTACATGGCCCCACAATAATGTATTTATTATATCTATACCGTTCATACATTTGGAGAAATCATTTTAGACCATGAAATAAAAAATGAGTCATATCCAAAGCTCAAGTGGACCACACCACAAATAACAATGGGTAATGATTGTCACCATTAAAACATTCGTAGGGCCCACCATAACGTTTATTTTCCATCCAATTTGTTAATTTGGTCACATAGACCTGGATGAAGAGGAAAAATAAATATCATATTGATCCAAACTTCTGTGACCCCCAAAAGGGTTTCAATGGTAGACGTTCAATCTCCCACTGTTTTTGCAGTGTGGTCCACTTGAAATTTGGATCTGTCTTATTTTTCAGCTCAAGCCTTACGAAGAGCTCACCAAATGGAAGAACGGTCCGGATATAACACATAGCTCATGGTGGGACCCACAAAAATTTGTGACGTCAACACACCAGCTCAGTCGTGTGTGGTACGGTACACCTTTCCTTAAAAAGGGCTCGAGCACTCTTTTTTTTTTTTTTTTTATTTTTATTTTAAAGCAGTGAGGGTTCCGGAAGGTCCGGAACCCTAAAATTTCTCCCATATCTCAAGTATCGGCGAGGATTTCGACAGATTTCTCTTCAAAATCGGAGATTTTATCTGCCGTAACCTACTTCGATTCGAATGGCCCACCAAACAGAAGCTTCCGATCATGGCGATCTCTTCTACAGGTATCGAAATCCATCATCTGTTTTTTTATTTCCTGATTTTTCAGATAATGACACTATCCCGAACGGTATTTGGCCTATTTTTTTTTTTACTTTTTGGTATCTTTCAAAGGATATCGTATCGCTGGACTACGATACCGATAATATTGGCCGATATCGATAATATTGGCCGATATATCGGCTGATAGTATCGATATTTCAAACACTGCATGTGCCTACATTTGGGCAGATCCTTCCCATTAGCCGGCTCAACCAACAATCCTTTAAAGATATGTACGCGTGCGCGCGCGCACACACACACACACACTCCTTCGCATGCCTATAAGAGAAGAAAGGAGAAAGCTAAAAGAGTAGCAAAATTGAGCCTTTTCCTGTATTCGTAACTTAAGCAGAGGCCTCTTTATATGGGCTTCTAACAATAATTTGCTCATTGGTGAACCATCACATACCCATTAAGATTTGCATGTTGACCAAGTTACACGTCTCATGCATTGGAGACATTTTAATGGTAAAAAAATTGGGTTTAATATTCAAAGGATAGATCACAACATTCTTATTATTGTTAGTATAGTTAATTAATAATTAATTGAAATAAAGTTTCTGCAAAACAAGCATTGAGCATGTGAAGGAAAGTGAAAGGAACATTTAAATATATCAATTCTTTCTCTATAGTGAATGGAACGAATACAAAGGTACACTATTTATAGGCTTCTTGAGCGTACCTTGGAAGATTCTAGAAATCTTCTTAAGCTTACTAGAGAGATCTTGGAGATCTTCTCAATCCTTTCTAAAAGATCTACATACATAGGTTACAAGAATATTCTCATAGCACATATGAATTACAAAAGATGCAGTAAGACGAGTTACACCACAATTTCTCAACATATACCACAATTCCTTAACACTTCCCCTCAAATTGTAAGTGAGTGAAGGCTGAACAGCCAGTTTGCTAAGTATCCAATGATTCCAACTTGAGGAAAAGGCTAGTACAAAAATCGGCCTACTGTTGAGAAGGAACAAGAATTTGCCCTCTGGCAACCTTTTCATGAACAAATGATAGTCAGCTTGATGTGTTTTGTGCTTGCATGAATTTTGTACCATATATGAAACACTAACATTTTCACACTAAAGAATAGAAGGACCGGACAGTGGAATATAAAGATCCTGAACTTGGCAGTTGTAAATGCCATGGCGCGATACTTACATTAACACTGAAACAAGAAATCAGTGTGTTGTTTCTTTGTACACCAAGAGAGAACATTGCTTCCTAGAAATAGGCAGTAGTCAGAATTACATCATCAGTTGTCTGGTGATCCAACCCAGTTGGGATTAGAGTATGTAGTTAAGGAGTGAGAGGAACTTGACTGAACGTGAAGGCCGTGTGAAAAAGTGGCTTTCACAAACTGAAGAATATGCTTTACATGGAAATGATTGTGGTAGGCCGATGCATAAACTGACATGTTAAGTTCATTGGGTAACTTTAAGTCGAGTGAAAGGGAGGTACTGAAAGGCACCAACCTTACCGTGGTATTTAGATGGATTGGGAAGACGGTGATGCAGGACAATTAACCACTTGCCCTAAAAGCTCAAACTGATAGAGCATGGTGAATCAATCCCCTTATCTCATAGCCTAGGCCCCACATCCCATGGGTTAAGACTTCGGCCGAACCCCCCTAGTGGGCCCCACATCACATGGGTTCCGCTTCACACGAGCCACCCGCCCCACATGGGCCGCCCACTCCAAGTGTGCCCCTGCATCCCATAGGCTACCTCAATTGAGCCCGATGTGAAAATGCCCCTGCATTAATCACTCCCGGTGAGGAAGTCTCGAACACGAGACCTCCTGCTCTGATACCACTTAGATGCAGGACAATTAACTACTTGCTCTAAAAGCCTGAACTGATAGAGCATGGCGAATCAATCCCTTTATCTCATAGCCCAGGCCTCACATCCCATGGGTTAGGACCAAGGTGTCTCGTATCGGTATCGGTTGGCATAACGGTGACCTCCAAAACCGATACGGATACGGGGGCATAACGGCGCAAAATTTTTTTTTGCCAAAAAAATATGGATTTAATCTGGAATATTCTAAGCATTCCAAATATGCATTCATTTATAAATTGGAACATGGTTATGGCGGTGTAACGGTCCACTCTTTGGTGAGAAGTTGTATCGGACTGTCTGATGAATTTATGAACCAGATAACCTAAATTTGACTACAAAATTCATATATTTAATTTTCTAACTATCTACTATCAATGATAGATATATTAGAATGAATGTAATATGAAAATATCTTACATTAGGTGTTTGCAATTGTTTTTGAGGAATTTCTCGAACATACTGCACGCACGTGATCGTGATTCCTGTCTATAACTTGTCATCCTCAAGTCAAGAATATTAAAAAAAAAAAATTAGTAGTGTCTGATATACTCCCCTGCAACTTGATTAAGGATTACTTGATTGGTTGTCAGGGGAGCTATTTTAAATACAAGTTCGAAGTAGTGTCAAGTGTGTGCATGACTGCATGGCTTCTTGCAATAATACTGTTGTGAGCTGTCTGTTGCAAATACTTACCTTAATACAAATATATACTCACAATCACAAGTCATCACCAAAATGAAAATCTGCTTTTTTGTGGTTGCTCGACCTCCACATCATCGTCATCGTCACCATCAGGCTGAGGCTGTCCAATAGGTGTAGGTGTTGCATATCCATAATATCCAGTGCCAGAACAAATACTAGATCAACGAAACCAGAGGATGACTGATCCTGACTAGGCAACGACTCTGACCCCGAGTAAGAATATCCACCAGTGCCCGTTGAATAGCCATACTGGTGCCCATACTCAGGCTGTTGAGAATCTTGAGATTGAGAGTGCGTCTGCTGTGATGAGTAACTTGGATTTGGATCTGGATATCTATAATCATATGGATATTGATCGGGAGGGCTACTCCAACATGAATGTGATGGAACAGGCTCAGTATAACCACCCTAATCATAATCCAATTGACCATAAGAATATCCATCATAATAACCAAGACCATGAGCCTGCTGATGTTCTGGACCTCCCGGACCCCGTGCACCACTAGATGTACCCTCCTCCGGCTGGCTGTAACGTGACTCGATACAATCGTAAGTCCGACCTCGTGTACCACGTCGTCGATGTTCATCGTCATCGCGATCTGTAGACGGTTGTATAGGGGGGTAAGCAACACCATAAGTGCCAGCACCAGGGGCAGGGGGGTCGTCATCATCTGACACGGTCACGCTACCACTGCTCGTACTCTTTTGTTGATCTTGAGCCGTATCCGTACGTGGCATAAACGCTACCCCTCTTACGGGGTCCAACACATCTGCACGACTCTCTTGTTGCGCTTTACGTATTTCTGGGTCATCAATTTCCAATTCTTCACTATCCTCTTCAATTTGCTTTTCCCTTGTTTCCAACCAAGGTAGAAGTGAGTCATCCTCATTATAAATATTGTTCAAGTTTATTGGATAGTAGTCTCCGTCATCAGCAGCTGTAATGCTTCTATGATGTCGTCGCATTCTTAGTTTTATATTGTAGTGCATGAAGACAAGTCTATCTAATGTTCTAGTCTGCAATCTATTCCTATTCTTTGAATGAATGAGCGCAAAACAACTCCAATTCCTTTCGCAGCTAGAGGAAGACGTTGTCTGGCTCAAAACTTTTACTGCAATTTTTTGGAGAGCCTTCGTACTCTCTCTGAAATTAATCCACCATTCGGCCGGTTGCAACCTAGATACTGCATGCTGTGCAAGAGCATCTCCAAAGCTACCAAGGCGATTTTTAAATGTATCTAATTCATTCAATGCCTTTATTTGCAGATCTAAGTCAGGCTCTAATCTCTTTATCACATTTTTTAGCCCGACACGAACTTCATCATCCTCAACAAATGATTGGGCATATCTATACCTAGGATTTAGGTAGTAACCTGCTACATGAAGATCGTGATGGAGTTGCTTTGTCCATCTCCTGTCGATTATCTTCCAATAAGTCTCCCAACTTCTACAATCACGTTGAATTGCAAGCTTTGCCTTATCCATGACATCATATAGGAAGCCCATGGTAGGTGCTTCATCGGTTTCAACAAGACGGAGTACCCTCATTAGTGACTCTATCACCTTTAGGATCGCCTTGACCTTCTTCCAATAGTTGTTGTCCCGTATGGTGTTCGCAACGTCGACCGGTGTCCCTGATGTCTTCTTCCCATGTTTTGTGTTGAGCCATTCTCGGGAAGCAAACATCTCACTCAACTCTCCCCAATGCTGGAATAAACTCTCTAATGCTATAAAGTTTGTTGCGAATCTAGTCGCCGCATGCCTCAACAACTCTCGTCCTTTCGTGAACTTTCTCATTATTGCGACTACTTGATTATGGTTGTAAATAAACATCGTCACTTCCCTTGCCCTTTCGACCATTTCCTTAACATTCTTCTTCCCAATATCTTGCAATATAAGATTAATACAATGGGCAGCACATGGTGACCAAAAAAGATGTTTTCTCTTATCCATCGACATATGTCCTGCAAGCTTATATGTTGCTTCATTATCTGTCACAATCTGCACTATATTCTCCTCTCCAATCTCGTCCACAACTTTATCCATTAGTTCATTAATATAAGTAGCATTTTTTGTTGCCTCTGAGGCATCAATTGACTTATGGTATATAGTTCCTAAGTGGCAGTACACCATGAAGTTGATCATGCTGCGTCTGGTTGGGTCAGTCCAACCATCACACATAATCGTGCATCCTCTGGCTTGCCATACAGGTTTAAAGGTAGCCACGTATGCTTTCACATCCGCATATTCTGTATTTGTCCATTTCTCCCTAATGTCCTTAGCCGTAGGAGCTTTTATCCCTTTACCTGCTTCTGCCGCTGCATCAATTACCACCTGCCAATATGGAGAATTGGCCGCGTTAGGAGGTATGTTAGCATGTATAAATAACTTTGCTGCTGCTCTACCTAATTTCTCAACGAAATTTCTACTCCACATTTGTTTTATTTTCTTTTGTTTAGTTGATTCTTTCCTAAACAGGATTGGATCAATAGAAGGTCTCCTAGGCTCATTTACTTCTTCATCCAAACGTATAGGGGCATCACGTGAAGATGTCTGTCATCGGCTCCCAAACATACATTGTAACCCACCAAACCTACCCCCCTGACCCTCAGTCCCACCTGCAGAAGCAGTTGCACTCTCACTCCCACTCCCACTGCCCCCCCTGTATCACGCACTGACCCATGCGTGCCAAACATGCGGCGACGTTCTTTCTCTTCACGAGCTATACGCAAGCTCTCTCTCCTAGCTATAGTTAATTCCCGATCTGAATCTTTGTCAAAATTAATAATATCTTCATCACGAACACCCATATATTCAGGACCAAACACCTCTTGTCGAGCTGCATCCAAAATATCATCTTTCTTCTTTTGTACAGCAGCACGTTTATCCTTCGACTCATCCAGACTAGCTTGCATTAAAAGCATTATCTCTCTCGTACTCTGGCACATGGCGCAACTTGACCCTTTCGATGTGCTAAATGTTGTTTGAGACAGGTAATTCCACCAGTCACATGTCTATCACAATACTTGCACTTCATTTGGTGCCTAGTACCACTAACCCTCTCACAATGTTGCCATCCAATATCCTAACTTACTTGTTGTTGGCCAGACCCAGACATTTCTTTAAGTTTAGGAAGATGAGTGTATGACCTATGTTAATAAAGATGATTTTATGTTCTAACTAAAATACTAAACCCTAAGAAGCTCCAAAACCTATCCAATATAAGCAAATAAAAATATAAAGTCACTAATTCGAAAATACAAAAAAAATATTAAATGGCACTCCAAATCTGTAAAATGCACATTAACATTTTCTACTATGATTAACACATCATATAGCATGATTAAAACAGTAAAACAACCATTAAAAATTGATTTTTCGAATTTTAAAAAAAAGGTCAAAATTCATGCGTAAATAGAAAAAAATAATAAAAAAATATTAAATGGAACCCCAAATCTGTAAAATGCACATTAATATGTTCTACTATGATTATCACATCATATGGCATGATTAAAATAGCAAAACAACCATTAAAATTTGATTTTTGGAATTAAAAAAAAAAGGGTCAAAATTCATGCGTAAATAGAAAAAAATAAAAAAAATATTAAATGGCACTCCAAATCTGTAAAATGCACATTAATATGTTCTACTATGATTAACACATCATGTGGCATGATTAAAACAACAAAACAACCATTAAAAATTGATTTTTCGAATTCAAAAAAAAGGGTCAAAATTCATGCGTAAATAGAAAAAAAAATAATAAAATATTAAATGGCACCCTAAATCTGTAAAATGCACTACTATGATTATCACATCATATGGCATGATTAAAACAGCAAAACAACCATTAAAAATTGATTTTTCGAATTTAAAAAAAAAAGGTTCAAAATTCATGCGTAAATAGAAAAAAAATATATAAAAAATATTAAATGGCACCCCAAATCTGTAAAATGCACATTAATATGTTCTACTATGATTAACACATCAAATGACATGATTAAAACAACAAAACAACCATTAAAAATTGATTTTTTGAATTAAAAAAACGGTTCAAAATTCATGCGTAAATAGAAAAAAAATAATAAAAAAATATTACATGGCACCCCAAATCTGTAAAATGCACATTAATATGTTCTAATATGATTAACACATCATATGGCATGATTAAAACAGCAAAACAACCATTAAAAAATGATTTTTCGAATTTTTTAAAAAGGGGCAAAATACATGCGTAAATAGAAAAAAATATTAAAAAAATATTAAATGGCACCCCAAATCTGAAAAATGCACATTAACATGTTCTATTATGATTAACACATCATATGACATGATTAAAATAGCAAAACATGTTAAAAAAAGTATAAATACTTATTTTTGACGAATTCGGAATTTTTGAAAAATGGCCCACCGAGCTTCGATTCAACAAAAGCCGTAATATAATGTGTTTTTATCTTAAATACCCAGCCAAGGTTGGTCGAAATTGATAGTAGAAGGAGTGAGAAACAGTTTGGAAGCAAGAAATTTGAAAAAAAAAAGCAAAAAACGAGCTTAAAATGGAAAAAAAACATTACCATTTTTCGACCATTACGGGTCAGCCGTTACACCCGTATCGGCCCGATACGGGCCCGTATCAGCCGATACGGGTACAAAAAATCGTATCGGCCGATACGACCCCATAACGCGTATCGGCTCGTACCGTTATCATTACGTATCGGCCGATACAGCCGATACTTAACCGTTTTGGCACACCTTGGTTAGGACCTTAGCCGAACCCCTCTCATGGGCCCCACATCACATGGGTTCCGCCTCACATGTGCCACCTGCTTCACACGGGTGAGGCCCGCCTCACATAGGCTGCCCACCCTGAGTGTGCCTCTGCATCCCATAGGCCACCCCACTCGATCCCGGTGTGAAAATGCCCCTGCATCAGAGGGTCACTGTCATAAAAAGAAGGTTTAGACAAAATGGCAGAAGCAGCAGCATGAGGTATGTGATCAATCATGCAAGTTTGAGATAGAAGACACTGAGCATATTTGGTTTGAGACAGAACTAACCTCAAGGAAACTGTGGGAGCCTCTGTACATAGAAAATAATGAGGACCTAAGTCTATGGCTGAATGGCTCATGAGTAGTGAAACAGGGGAAAGAATAGACGGCTCAAAGGAACCGGTGACAACGAAGTTTTACAGATGAAGAATGACAAGAGCAGGGGAATTTGAGAGAACAAATGTTGATGAGTTTGCAAGGTTGCATTTGAAGCCAAGCTTGAGTAAAGCATTGTTGAATTGTTTAAACCAAGCACAAGGAGCTTGCATAAGTACATAGATGGCTTTATGCAAACAATACACATGATCAAAGCAAGAGGAGTTGTGATGAGCAAGAGGATAGGATGAGGCTTTTATTTTATTATTTATTATTTATTATTTTTTTCTGAACCTTAAAAAGAACGATTTTGAAGAGTGCAAAGAAAAGGAGGGATCAATTTGAGAACTAATGAAGGCAAAGTTATTTTTTAATTTGTTTTTATTGTAAATTGTAATAATGAAAGAGACATTGACTGAGATTTTGAAAGGAGAAAAGGAGATTGGGTAAGAAGAAATTAATGTAAGAAGATATATTTAGGAGAAGTGGAAAGGAATTTCTTTGGTACAAATCATGTTCCTCCGATGTGGTCTTTCCTCAAAGCAAACTGTTTTACTATCAACTGGGCTAAAGCGTCAAAGGTTTTCGCGTATAGGCCTGGGGACTTTTTAAGGGGTTCATACAGATTTTCTTCTCCTTTTTATTTTGGATGAAGGATGTGCACATGCAGGCATGCTATGTTAATAGAGTTTTTGTATATGTGTTTGTAGAATCCATATAGAAATGATAGAATAAAACGAGTTTAGGTAGACAACATTCTCTTGCTGAGGAGAAAACTCTAAAAAGAATCAACCTCTTTGAATTGTGTGGTTTGTGCAAAATTTCTTCTTCCTCTTTCTTTTTCCCATCCATCCTATGTCAACTTCCATTGTATACAAAGGAATAAACTATGCATTTTATTGGTGAATGGTGATTCTAGTGACAACAATCAGTGTTGTCTTATCCTTAATTGAAAATCTCACATTATAGGGTATTTGTGAAAAAATTGGTTCCTGGTTGTTTTATTTTTTATTTTTAAGCATGTGAATTTTAAACGTTTTCAATGATTTGGTGTCTCAAACATGGAAATACATTGTTAGAACTGGTTGCTTGGCATGATTGAACTTCTTGTGGCTTTTGCGTTTACACTTCTATTCCATTTGATGTGTGGATTTAACTAGATCTCTGCATGTTGTTGATGGTAGTCGTTTCTTGATCTTTCTATATATGTGCTAGGGCTCAGGTACATTATCAAAGAAGTGGATGTCAATAAATAGTGAGCATATGGGGTGCAAATATTGCACCGTAAGTTCCCTTTACTTTTCATCTTGTGCACTCCCTTTGTTTCTTTCTATTCAATTCTCTCTCTCTCTCTCTCTCTCTCTCTCTCTCTCTTTTTCTTTTCTTTATTTATTTATTTATCTGTTTGAGAAACAGGCAAATTCTAGTGAATGGTACCCTGGAAGGAAGTTTAAGGTTGCCTCGAAAGATGCATCTGGGAAGAGAAGTTTACTGATTGTAGCAGAAGTGAATGATAGGTTGCCAAAGAAGTTTCAAAGTAAAAATCTTAATGAGGTATTGCCTGCAGATTATTGGGATTTTATACCAAAAGATCCACATCAACAGAAATTTTTCATGGAACCGAACAAAATAATCTTGTCTCCATACCAGGTAACATCTTTAAAAAAAAAAAAAAATCTTTTCTCATTCAATGCATGCGTTAATATTTCTTTGCCTTTGCTTGAGTGAAAGCCTTTTGATTTATGTGAGGCTTCATTTCTGTTAATTGTATCTGTGTGCCATTTCTTACCATATTTAGTTGGACCATGAAAACCAAATCCCACTCAAATGACATAGCTGATGGAGATGACACTGCACGAAGTTTTATATACCTGTTGTGTACTGATCAGTAACAAAATATCTGAGGCACCCCTCTATGGTGGTGGGAGTTTTGGACTCCATGGTTCTGGCCTATTAATAACAGCATGTGAACTTGAACAAATAGGATGGTATTTGGGTGTATGATATGACATCCTATGAAGATGACCACAACAAAAGAGACTCATTGAAAGGTGAAAGTAACTATGCATTGATCTGGGTGATATCGGTAAGAATTGTTACTAGAAAATTCCATTTGCGAGCATAGTAATTCATTGACTGCTCATGTAGGGATGCGCGATGATTTTCCCTCTTCTTGCTTGTTACATGACTTCGCCATAATGAGGATGATTGTCTTGTGGATGAGAGAGGAGCTTTTCCATCTACTTCAACTTTTTTATTTTGCTTTCCCTCTAATGCCATTTTAGTTCTTTGATATGTCAATGCCTCTTTATTGCCTATATCCATGTTCTGCTGCATGCCTTTTTCTTTTTTTGGAAGCTCATATGAGCTCTTGCTACACTTTGGTAGTTTCATGTTTTGACACCACGGCCACCTTTACATGGAGTCACTTATTTACCATTCCTCTATTATTTCTTACCCTTCATAGCACCTTAGCTACCATTTTATAATGATAGGAAACTTGGCCTAATAGGCTAATACCATTTTGTAGTGAAGAACAGTTTTCAGGAGTTGTGCATTCTGCATTGATGCAAAATAATCAAAGTGGCTCGATATACAAAACAATTTGCCACAGCTTTCTCTTCACTATTGCTTTACAAATCCTGAGTTTGTCCTGTGGAAAAAAAAAAAAAAAGGAAAAGGAAAAGGGTGTTTTCTGCATTGATGCAAAAAAGGAAAAGGGTGTTTTCTGGGAAACATCATTTCTAGAAAACAGTGACAAAGAAAGCTGTTTCCCTTGATTGTTTTTCAACAAGTTTTGTTGAAAAATTGTCTTCATTTCAAAATCTATTGTTTGGGAAAAAAAAAAAGATTTTTTCATGAAAATTATACTCAAAGATGGAAGGTGACACGTGTGTGTGCTGAAGATGAATTGTGGCATACATGCCACATTGTCACACATGACACATTGGCACATGTGGGACATCAATACATGTAGATGCTCGAAGATGGATGGTGGTGCATGTTGCATATGTGGCATGTTAACACAATGGTGCCTGTGAAGTGCTGAAAGATGGATGGTGGCACATGTGACACATGTGGCACAATGGCATATGTGTGGTGCTTTTAGATGGATGGTGACACATGTTGTACATGTGGCACATTGGCACATCTGGGGCACTTAGAAGCAGTGTTCGAAATATCGGTATCGCGCTATGTATCGCACCCTTGGGATACAGATACGTATCGGTTATCGCACGGGATATATCGTTTGTATCGCATAATGTATCGCACTTTTTGGGAAACATGGGGAAACATTGGGGAAATGGTTGAATTTTTCAATGAAACTTCATGGATTGTTAAAAAGGACCTTAATACACACTTTTAAATCATAACATCTCAAAAAAAAAAGGTGCACATAATAAATTTTCTTTGTATAGGGTTCTAAGTCATGCGATGTTTAATTGAACTAATGCAATTGTATTTAAATTGAATGTATAACATTTATAAATGTATGGAAGACATGTATGAAAACACAACCAATTTATTGAAAAGCAAAAGAAATAAAAATGGATAAATATACATATAAATGATAGGGACGTTGTGGCCTATACTGTTTCATGCGCTAGAAACTTAGATAGGTCCCACCGTGATGTTTGTGAGAAATCCATCCTACCCATTTGTTTTGTGAGCTCATTTTAGGACATGGTACCAAAAATGAGCCGATCAAATACTCAAGTGTGCTAAAAATGTGAAAATTGAATGTACACAATTGAAATATTCGTGTGGCCATAGAAGTTTTGAATCAGGTAATATTTGTCTTCTCAGTTCATCTCAAGAGGAATGATGTTATAAATGGTATGGATGGCATTTAAACATCACTTGTCGACCCAGGGAGGTTTTAACCGTAGGAATTTCCCTACCCACCTTTTCCTTTAGTGCGGCCCACTCGAGTCTGGAACTTGCTCACTTTTGGTCCCAAGTCCTAAAATGAGCTCACAAAAAGGATGGACGGGGTGGATTTCTTACAAACATTATGGTGGGCCCACCTAGGTTTCAGTATGAAATTTCTTGCCAAAGGCTTTCCCAGGAAATCGCAGAAGTGGATCGGCTTGTGTACCACACATCACCTTGGTGTGTTGACATCAACAAGTTTTGTGGGTCCCATCATGAGGTATATTTTATATCCAAACTGCCCGTCCATTTGGCAAGCTAGTCGTAACACTTGAGCCGAAAAATAAGTCAGATCCCATTATCAAGTGGTCCACACTGCAAAACGTAGTGGAGGATTGAACGTCTACCATTGAAACCATTTTGGGGTCACAAAAGTTTTGGATCAATATGATATTTTTTTTTCCCTCTTGATCCAGGTATGTGTGACCTTATGAACAGATTGAATGGAAAATAAATGTTACGTGGTTCCTACAAACATTTTAATGGCGAGAGTCATTGTTCCCACAGCTATTTGTGGTGTGGTCCACTTGAGCTTTGGATATGACTTATTTTTAGGGTCATGATCTAAAATGATCTCGCCAAATAGATGAAGGGAGTGGATATAATAATACATCATTATGTGCCCGTGTAACTTTGATCTCATTTGAACCATTTGTATTAACTCGGAGCGTCAGCGCTCGCTTCTTACCACACCACCTATGTGGTACATCAGTCAGTCTCGTGGGGTCCACCTTGTTGTATATATATTTTATCCAAGCCGTCCATTTATTTTTTCATATAATTTAAGAATATTATTCCAAAAACTAAGCTGATTTAAATCTTGGGTGGACCACACCAGAAAAATTAAGCAGATCCATATCATTTAATGGTAAGTGTTCATTAATAACTGTTTGATGTGGTGCGGTCCACCTGATATTTTAATGTATTTTATTTTGGGCATGACATTATAAAATGGGCTATAAAAACGAATGAACGGAGTGGATCTACAACATATCATCAACGTGGTCCCTATAGCAAGCGTACCACCCAATAAGTTAGTTTCTCATGTAGCACCAATCCACCAAGTGCATTTACGGGTGCATTTTATTTTATGCACCTAGTAAAAACCATGGGATCCACCGTGATTTATATATTTTATCCACTCCTTCAATCCATTTTAACAGATAATTTTTGGGCTTGATCCAAAAATTGAAGCACATTTAAAGCTCAAATGGACTGCACCATGGGAAACAGTGTCAATTGAACATATACCATTGAAAAATTCCTGAGGGCCACTGAAGTTTTGGATCAAGCTTATATTTATGTTTTCCCTTCATCCTTATTTTTGTGATCTAATGAACAGGTTGGATGACAAATAAACATCACTGTGGGGCCTGGAAAGCTTTCAACGGTTGAAATCATTATTCCCACTGTTTCATATGGTGTGGTCCACTTCAGATTTGGATATGCTTCAAATTTGGGATCAACCCCTTAAATGATCTATAAAAACGGTTGACGGCGTGGATAAACCACATACCTTCACAAGGGCCCCACGGAGTTTCATCAAGATGCGTTAAAGCGTCACGAGTAACTCAAGACGCAATCGGATTTCTAAAGGGATTTCAAAGCAGAGAAGCCGCATTTCGAAAGAGGAAGAGGGTTCCGGAGATTCCGAACCCTAAAAATCTCAAATCCTGTTTTAATACGCCCGATTTCTCGCAAATCTCGGTTGCAGAAATCCCTTTGCCGAAATCTTCGTTTTGATGCGAAATCTCCGTTGGATTCAAAGAAAAAATCAAGAGGGAAATCGAAATTACCGCTGTTGATGGAGTGGCCCATCAAATTCAACCTCCGATCATGCAATCTGAGTCTACAGGTACTAAAATCCTCCCTCCATCTTTTCCTCTATGTTTTTTTTTTTTTTTTTTTTTGGTAATTACGAACCCCACGGATCCAACGATGAGTGATGGTATCGATGATATCGATCATAATGGGGCGATATCCTACTATATATCGTGCGATATCGTCGATAATATCGGCCGATATCTGGAGTTGGGATTTTTTGGTATCTTCCGGAGGTTATCGCGAGTATATCGTCTCGTAGTGGTGCGATACCGATAATATCGGCCGATATATCGGCCGATAGTATCGATATTTGAAACACTGCTTAGAAGATGGGTGGTTGGACATGTGACTACCATGTTGGGCACTTTATAAAATAAGGGGAAGACATTTCTTAAGTTTGGGCAAAGAAACAAAGAAAGGACATTTTTTATTTAATGAGAGTGAAACGGAAATGTCATTTCCAAGAAATTTACAAAAAACGAATAATGGAAATGCCATTTTCATGGAATGATATTTCCTCAATTTCTATCTCACTGAATCCTAATAGGCCCTAATGCTAAAAATAATGTACATCTTGATGCAAGCCACTAACGAGATGCTAATGAAAATTACGACTTGTAAGGGTAAAACTATTTTGACAAGTGTGAAGAGCTCTTTCTTGGATTGGTATTAGTGAATATGTGGAGAAGCACATCATCACCTCTATACGTCATCATCGTCTCTGCTGTCATCATCATCATCATCATCATCATCATCAAGCCTTGTCCCAGCTTTTGTTAAGCCTGTCAATGCTAATGCCCTATCTTTGGCAAGTGAACAAGCCTTCATGTTTATTCTTGCCACCTGAATCCGAGTCATTTTAGGTCTTCCTCTTATCTTCTTTTTTAGGCCCTTAAACCGTAATCGATGTCCCTGTTCTTACTGGAGCCATTTCTTGCTTTTGTTGCGCACGATGGACCCTTCTCAGTGTTCTCTCCATTTTTATCTCCTATTGGGATTCTCCCAGGCTGCTTCACTCGACCTTATTCCTAATTCCATCCTCGTCTTTTTACACATCCATCTCAATGCCCTTGTCTCCACAACAATCAATATATGCTCATAATATTTTCTCATTGTTCAAAACTCTTCCCCATGTAGCATATCTGGTCGAAGAGCCATCTTATAAAATCTCCCTTAAATTTTTATGTGAATTATCACATAATACTCCAGGGGCACATATCTACTGCATCCACACTGTCCTAACTCTATTGGGAACATCCTCATCAATCTCCCGATCCTTTTGACTACTAGAGGCAGCCAAATGAAAGCTAAACACTGATGGGAGCTCTTGGGGGAACCCTCGGGATTCCAGGGTGAGTGGTGTCATAAGATATGTCCTAGGAGATATCAAGTTTTTTGCTTTTTATTTTTTGCGAACCCGTGGGTTCCAGAAGTTCAAATATGGGGGAGCAGTTGGGATTGAGATCCTCATTGATTACGTTGGAGGGTCTGTTATAGTTGAGGGCGATAGCATATTGCTATTGTTTGGGCATCAGGGAAATGTGATCTATCCTTGGAATTATTCTTCATATCCAACTTTGTAAGGCTCCAATTGTGCTCATTGGAATTTTCTTTTTCAGCAAGCTCATAGGGAGCTAAAACCAAGGAATGGGCTGTTAGCCCTTCACTGTATAGGGTCCTCCAATCATGCTTATTTTTCTTTCTTTTACCCGCAGCAAGCTTCCAGGGAGTAAAACCAAGGGGCTCTTGCCTTAATGAATCATTGTACTTCTTTGCTCATTCGGCCTTTTCAATAAAATTTGATTGTTATAAATAAGAAAAGGATTTCTAGAACATCTATTGGGTGTGGGTTACAAACTCAGCCTAGAAATATAGAAGGCCAAAACTGAAATATATAAATAGGATAAAATAGAGACTTGGAGTGTGACATTTTTATTAGTCACATTGGTATGTCTCAAGTAAATCTACTGGGCTTAGAACACTTTTATCTGCGGTCGACAATCATTCAACAATATCAAGATATTCTGAAGTGTTGGAGACTGATGATTCCATATTGACCAGTGCTGTTGATGGTTTTAACATCCTTTCTGCTTTCATTCACATAATTTTCCTTTTTTTTAGTCTCACATTGTACAATTTAATCTGTTTCTTTTGCTGTAACTTTGTTGTTTAATCTCATGAAGTAACGATTTTCTTTTTTGTTTAAAGAAAAGGTTGCAAGTTCTGTTAGTTCCATTGGAAATAGCTAGTGCAGTTTGCTTTTTCTTTCTGCTGCCTTGAACTATTTTAATGTGTTTTTGTGTTATTTATTTGCACAGGTATTTTTTTTGTTGAAAGATCTTGACCCAAAGTTCATCGAGAAATTTGTTCCAAGGCGGGAATTGTTATTTCTTACTTCTTTCCCTGTTACTCCAAATTGTAACCGTGTGACGGAAGCAATGCGCTTGTTTTCTGATGGCTCCAGATTGATTTTTGTGAGTATTTTCTTCATTCACTGGAATCTTCAGTTCTCGTGTAGGTGTAGATGTGGACTATTCATTTCTTTTCGATGAAGTATTTTTCTGTCCAGTCTTTGGTTGCTTTCCATCACTGATGGGTGCTTTCCTTTTAAATGGAGGCAGGATGATCGCACCAGGGCGTACAAAAGGCTGATCGATTTCAAAAGACAACTTAGTGAGTATGGTCAGAGTCAGCCTGATGGAGATGTCCAATGCATTGCCGGCAATCGGGTTTTGGACTGCCTAAATGTGTCCAAGGCAAGCAAATTTTTGTAAACAATTTAATATGAAGTGAAGATGGGTCCTAGTGTATCAGGAAGTGATGAGTGTCCCAACGCACCAGTCTGTACAACATGGGCCATGGTTCAGTGATCCCAGCTGTTCTGATAGACCCCATTCTGAACGAGGGATGCCCCAGAAATATATTAATGGAAGATGCCAACTCTTGGATACAAGTAGGCAGTTGAGAAGAAAGTACCTAGGCAGTCTATGGGAAAAGGCTAAAATTATATGGTTAGGATCTTCCAATCAGGAAGGCTGTTGTGTCATCCTCCATCCTTAGTGGGTCCATCAGATAGACAGTCTGGATCAATGAATCATGGGCTTCACTTGTATGTGCTGGGACATCAGGACCCTATAATTCCTCTAAAATGAGGTCATTTTTGCTGCAATTTGTGATTAAGATTGCTCATTCATTGCTGCAGTTACGTACCAAGAAGTCATCGAGCAGTACAGATGTTGCTCCTAGTAAATCTGGTTTGAAATGGATTAGAGAAGTCCTTCTCGGAAAGCGGACAGATCACGTATTTCGTATGACTGTGGTTGGTGACCCAAAGATCAGATTGGGTGAAATCGGTATCCCACATGATATTTCAGAAAAATTAGTAATTCCTGAGCACATTAACTTGAGAAACTTGAAAAAGCTGAACAAGTGTTGTAATTCTCGTGTGATTCAAATGAGAGATTGCTACGCAAAGAGCAAAGCTGGTTTGGCTTCTGTGCATCGTCGGAATGAACTTCAGGTAGGCGATATAATATATAGACCTTTGGAAGATGGAGATCTTGTGTTGGTAAACAGGCCTCCGTCTGTGCATCAACATTCTCTTATTGCATTTTCTGTTAAAATTCTCCCTGTGAACTCAGTCATTGCCATAAATCCACTTTGTTGTGCACCTTTACTTGGAGATTTCGATGGCGATTGCCTTCATGGTTATATTCCCCAATCCATCAACTGTAGAGCAGAGCTTAGGGAGCTTGTGTCTTTAAACCGTCAGTTAGTTAATGGACAAGATGGCCGAAACCTGGTTTCTCTAAGTCAGGATAGCTTAACTGCTGCCCATTTGATCACAGGGAGTGAAGTTTTCTTGAACAGATTCCAGATGCAGCAGTTGGAAATGTTGTGTCCACGTCAATCAAAGTGTCCCACAATTCTTAAAGCGCCGCCACTCAAGACTACTCTCTGGACTGGGAAGCAATTATTTAGCTTGCTCTTGCCCCAAGGTTTGGACTTCGATTATGCTTCGAATTCAGTCCTTATCAGCAATGGCGATTTGATGTCCTCTTCTGATGAATCTGCTTGGTTACGGAATACCCGCAAGAACGTCTTCTCTAATATGATCAGACATTGCCCAAGCCGAGCTCTCGATTACCTGTTTGCTGCCCAAGAAGTACTTTGTGAATGGATATCAGGGAGAGGCTTAAGTGTTTCTTTGTCTGATATTTACCTTTCACCTGATTCATATTCAAGAATGAAAATGATAGACGAAGTCAGTTGCGGATTGCAAGAAGCAGATCGAATATGTCGTATCAAACAGTTGATGTTGGATGATGGTATGGAGCATTTTCTCAAACACGGTGAAGGGGATTTAGACCCGAAACATGTCGAGGGTCTTCGAAAGCAGAAATTAGCTGTTTTAAACCAAGCTGCTATTGATGCTTTTAAAGAAGTCCGTTATGATCTTCAAAATGTCATTCATCAATATGCTGGTACAGACAATTCAATGTTGGCAATGATTAATGCTGGGAGCAAAGGCAACCTGCTCAAACTGCTTCAGCAAAGTGTTTGTCTCGGTTTACAGCATTCAACAGATTCGTTACCTTTTAGAATCCCAGACAAGCTTTCATGTGCTTCATGCAATCAGCAAAAGTTATCTGGGTTGCGCCGGAAGGCTCATGATACAATTGAATCCACTGAAAGGCACATTTCTTGTGCTGTGGTTGAGCATTCCTTTCTCGATGGCTTGAACCCTCTTGAATGTTTTGTTCATGCATTATCATGCCGTGGCAATTGCTTTAGTGAGAATGCAGACCTTCCAGGAACTTTGACCCGAAAGCTGATGTTTTACATGCGGGACCTGTATGTCACTTATGATGGGACAGTGAGGAGTGCTTATGGGAATCAGCTTATACAGTTCTCTTATGGTATTTCCGAGGACACGTCTGATCGGGATGATAAGTCCCACAAGTTCTTTGGGGAGAGGACGTTGGAATGTGATGGACTTGGGGGGCAACCTGTAGGTGCATGGTCAGCTTGTTCCATTGCTGAAGCTGCATATAGTGCTTTGGATCAACCAATCAGTATGCATGAAGCTTCTCCATTGATAAACTTAAAGGTCTTTTAACCTGTTCATTCATTTGTTTTTATTGCATTTCTTGGAGTTTGATGTAATCGTTATGGGTAGTGAGTAGCGCTTTGGATCAAGTGGGCATGTTTCAGTGTACGGTGCTTCCGTGTGTTTGTTGTAAAAAGAATTGCTTTTGTAACTTTTGTTGGATTCACATGCCTGAAACTTGTTACTAGAGCAAATATATTATTGTTTTTATACTTTTCTGCCTCCAAAATATAGTGTTGATTTCAACTACTTGAAATTAATATATATATATATATATATATATATATATATATATATATATATATATATATATATATATATATATATGGTGAAAACTCAATCTGTTTGCTCATTTCCTGAGGATCTTTCAAACATGTCCTAGTTTCATATTTAAATGTTGTATTCCATTTTGTCTCTAGGGAAGCGAGTGAGATTACCATCATGCTTGCAAAGGAGAGTTTTCCAAGATCTGGTCTTTATATCGGGATCTCTCATCCACCACCTTGATGGTTATTTAGTTATCCAAAAAATTTCCCCATTACTTATAACATGAGGGTTTGTTTGGGCATTGGGTACAAATATATTATTATATTGTGGTAGTCACTGCAAAGGGGTAAGGTTACTGCCCTTGCAAAGGATAAAAAGAACAAAAAGATAACCTACATTATCTGGTTGGAATGTTATGCAGCCATTAATTCTGTAATCTTCTCTACGTGTAATCAGTAAAATAATCTGTAACATTTGGTTAATGGAACAATGAGGCTAAATCTTAGTCCATGATACCTAATGAGATTTTTCTTGCGGTTTCTATTCAACCATACAGAAGGTATTGGAGTGCGGTCAGAAAGAAACCTCTGCGGACCAAACTGTATCCCTTTTCCTGTCCAAGAAACTAAGGAGATGGACCTATGGTTCTGAGTATGGGGCATTAGAAGTTAAGAGTCATCTTGAAAGAATTTTTCTTTCTGATGTTGTGACTACTGTCATGATTGTGTAAGTTTGTTTTTCATACGATTGCTCTCTGATTTAATATTTGGGCTATTACTATATCTATGAAATGTAATTCATGTCTCTTCTTTGTTTGTGTGAATGTAGTTTTGAGCCAGATATTATTGAGGCACAGTTCAGTTCATGGGTTTCACATTTTCATGTGTGCAAGGTATTATGTTCATTTCATGGAATGTATCTGTCTGTACAGTTTGCACCTTTCCACATGTTCAGACATGGAAAGAATATGGAATATCTGAGTGGCATACCACATGGCCCCTACATGAACATGGAATATGCAATGGTCAGGCTTGTCTACTCATCTGGAAAACCACCCTAGATTAAAAAAAAAAAGAAGAAAGAAAGTGTGTTTTGAATAAAAAAAAAACTCACATGTGTAGCCTGCCTGACGAGCGGAACAGCCTGACCTTTGTTAGGATCACCTTCACAGTGGGGACCACCTTATTCACCTTTCAGATGTTCCTCTCACTAGCAGTGATGGCACATATGCTGTGTAACGGTTTGTGTGGAGAGGGGTGCGTGTGGGACTGGCAAACCTCTCTCTATGTATGAAGTTAAAATGAGGCAGCTGATCCATTGCCTCTGGAGGCACAAGATGAGTGTCTAGTAAATTTAGCTTTTGATCAGTGATAAATCGATGATGGAGCCCATGGGACAAACTATCTTGGTCTTGTCCACATCACATGTATGGAAATGGATATGTGAGGCGTGCTAATTCTTATGTCCCTAGAAGGATAAAATCAGCTCACGTGAATTATAATTATTGATTGACATATCATTTTCACAATGTGATTTGTTTCTCTCTTCTTTTTTTAGGAAAGGATGAGGAAGAGAAGACTAACGATTGGGTCAATAATAGATGCACTTAATAAGAAATATAACTCCAGAGGAAAAACGAGCACTTATCTTCCCAGGTTGCAGATTTTAAGCCGGTAAGTTCTCTTTGTTCCTAGAATAAAGGGCATGACGTGAGGTTCTTGATCCCAGCTGTGACTAGAAATACAATCCACCTGCTTTTCAATTTTCTAAGTTCTCAGAAAACCATTATGGTCATTTGACCAAAACCCATGTCTAGAATTGGACGATTCAGATCACATACGATAATTGTATAGATAAAAAGATTATAAAAAATCCAATTCCTATAATTTCAATAATTCTCCAGTTTTGGCCATGTGAAAGAAAGCACAGCTGTAATTATTGAAGTTATTAAATTTACCATGGTACTTCGATTAACACTTGCAATACCTTCTGACTTGTTGATCTTGAAAAATTCACAATTTCGTTTTCGTCATCATCATCAAAGCCTTATCCGAACTGGTCTGGGTCATCTAAAAAGATTATTTATGCGCTAGTTGGCTGTATTATCTACACATTAAACCTTGATTCTCCATAGAAACTGCATAGTCTTGAATTCTATCTTCTCCATATCTTGACCTAAATGATTGCATGGCAGTGATTGTTCATTAGACGATGTTCACCATGAGCATGGCGAGAAAATTTGCATCACTGTGGCAGCTGAAAATTCTAAGGATTCTCCTGTGCTGCTTGATACCGTACGGGATATGCTGATTCCAATCCTCCTTGGAACAGTTATCAAAGGTGTGATTTGTTTTCCAGCATATTGTTTCACCCCTAGTTGCATTCAGAGCCTTAAACGTTAATTGCTATCAATATGTCTTGCTTCACATTTTTATCAACTTACCCATTGGCTGTTTTATATCAACTTGTTTCTCTTCAACTTTTGTTGCTTTGGTTTAGTATTTGTGAGATGAGAATAGATAACTTTCTGCTATTGTGGCAAGTTGATGTACTACAATGGTATTAAAATACGGCTATGTTACGGCTGTTTCGGCAATTACATAAAGGAAGTGGTCACCTCTGTTACGTGATACAGGGGTGAATTGGTCCGTTATGAAAAAATGGTCCAAATCGGCCGATACGTGCCTATAAATGCTGTATTAGCACTATTTTGGGATTGATACGGCCATAAAGGGCTCATTATTAAGTTTTTATTTTAAATTTTCTTGTTTTTCCAGTTCTTTATTCATTTAAACCACAAAGTTTAGAAACTAATGTTAAACTAGATCTAGGCCTCTTTTGAGGATCGAAACACAAAAATTTTGAGAAGATTCAATGAACTGAAGTGGAGTGGACCATTTTGGGAAATATCAGAAGGGGTAAACCATCACTTCATTTTTTTCATTTTCCATCTTCTCTTTTGCTGTATTTATATGTAAAGGGCCCTAATCTGCCAAATCATGCTTGATTTCTATTTGATTAGGGCCTATTTGGTTGACTTTCAACAGGTCAAGTTGACACTACCTGACAGAATGTTCTTACCGAGTGGCCCATTACACCATCAAACAGATGTCCACAGCCAAAAAAGAATACATATTTGGAACCCCCACATATTTTGGAAATTTACTAATAATTCTTGAGATCTTAAAAAAAAAAAAAGAAAAAGAAATCACAAAAATAAAAATAGGCCATTACAGTGTATTGTATTGGCCAGCAAGTTGGCCAACACTATTATGTAATACCTTGCATACCACCAGTTGGGACAGAAAAACCTCTTCATGAAATGGAGAACTGTATCAACTTTCAAAAAGCTTTAGTATATATCTCTAGTACTTTTATTCAATTATCTATTAAAAACAAATTGGTTTCTAGGAAGTTTAGGAAAGTATGAATTACAAATTGCTATTGTGGCAGTGGTGAAAAATGTCACTTTGCATGGTAATGAATATAGAATGTTTGTGGACCTTATCAGTTGTAGACTCTTCTGTTGACACTGGATCATATGGACAGGGTTTTCCTAATACATAGATAGTCCCTTTTTTCTATAAATATAATTGTCTTCTATGATGGATGACTTAATCTAATCCAATATATCCTGAAAATATTCTCAAATGTGGATCTATACATTATATCATCCCAAACATCCAAGGCATTTCCAGATTTTGAAACACACACACACACACACACACACACACACTTATGTTTACTATACATGTTTTAGTTTCTAGCTAGATGTTCAAGCATGAGCATAATTTGCATTTACTATGTTATTCAGGGTTTTTGGAGTTCAAGAAGGTGAATATTTTGTGGCAAGAGCCACCAAGGACATCCAAGTTCCGTAAGGACTCTTCTGGTGAACTTTTTCTGAAGGTTTCTACGTCAGAGGACTGTGAAAGAGGGAAGTTATGGAATACTGTTCAGGATGCATGTATCCCAATAATGGACTTGATTGACTGGGAAAGGAGTCGCCCAGACCATGTTTACGATATATCTTGTGCCTATGGAGTAGATGCTGCATGGAAACACTTTCTAGAAGTGAGATCCCTGTCCATTGATCTTACTTCTGGCTGCATTTGAGATTTAACATCCAGCTTATGCATTGTTTGATAACATTCTTTGTGGTGTTTGAAATGCAGACTTTGAAATCCACATTATCTGATATAGGAAGGGATATGCATCGAGAACACTTGCTTATCCTTGCAGATTGTCTCTCAGTTACAGGAGAGTTCAGTGGTCTAAGTCCTAAAGGAATAAAAGAACAAAGGGATCAGATATCCATCACCTCACCCTTTATGCAAGCATGCTTCTCTGTTAGTTTTTCTCTGCCCTTGTTGTTGTGGTTCAGTAGCTTCCCAATCCCTCAATGGCTTCTTAATTCAGTAACCAATTTATTTCATGTTTGAATGGCGGGATTATGTAGAACCCGAGCAATTGTTTCATCAAGGCTGCAAAGGAGGGGGCTATGGATGATCTTTTGGGGACATTGGATGCTGTGGCATGGGGCAAGGAAGCCCCCATTGGGACTGGCGGACCTTTCGATATTTTATATTCGGGAAAGGTATTTTTTTTAAAATCAACGAGTGAGAAATAGAAAGCTGAAGGGGAACTTTGTGAGATCCTTGACCTGATGAGATGGAGTGTATAATCAGGTTTTTAGTTGGTGGGGCCTATCTCCAAAAACTCCCGGATTGGAAGATTGCAGCCACCAACTTGGCCTCCTCTCAGCTGAATGTGGAGGTTGCTGTATTTCTCCTCTTAACCATCTATTTTCTGTTGAGGATATTTTTGGGGAATGGTCCATCAATGGTGGGGCCCAACAGAACAATGGTTTTGTTCAGTGAATATTCGGGCCTCACCCATACTAATTAAAAACCTGAGTATACTTTGCGTATCTTTGGGTTGAGAATTCTCAAATAGAAATACACTATCAAAAAGATAGGCTCTGATATGGTGCGATGATCTCATCACCACTTTGGGTTGGGTATCAGCAGTTGCTTTAGCAACTAAGATCATAACATGGCAAAGCACAATGTTCTTAGTAGAAGCTAATTCCCAAATTTCGTTACCTTGAATGCTAATCTCTATGCCTTGAAGTGATAAGATGTTGTTGTCCTCCCAAAAAATTTTCAAGCACCTTTTTCTAACCTTGTGATGGTATTTTGTAGCATGGTAGTAATTCCATCCAAGGATGAGTTCAGTCAGTCTTCTCCATGCTTTTGTCCAATGAAAAATGTTATTTGCAAATTATAGATGGTCTTTCTTTTCATGAACTGCTTAAGTTGGAAGCTAGATGAGTTGAACTTGATTTTTGTCTTCAACTCACCATTTTTAGGCAATAAATTATTTTTTATAGCATTATATATATAACAAAAGGTACTATGAGGTCAACCTCATATGAGCTTCCCATGAGGTTGAGCTCTTTGGGTCCCGTTGTAATGTGTGTCCGACATCCACACCATCAATCGGATGCACCCTTCAATGGTGGGCCATGAGATTAAAAATCAGGCCAATTCATGACTAAGGTGGGCCGCACCACAGACAACAGTTGGGAGTGGATGCCCACCCATTGAAACCTTCCTGATTGTTTATAGGCCCATTTAGGATGTGGTTAAGGCATCCAGCCTATGCATTGTGTGTGTCCCACTTGGATGAGGGTTCACACCAAATTTCAGGCCATTCCAAAACTCCTCATCAAGTGCTAATAGATGTTTTAGGCATGATTTCACATGGTTTCAGCTCAATTCCGGATATGGCTAATTTTTGGGACATCCCATAACCCTAGAGGGGACACACCAAATGCACGGTGTGAATGTCTGACGCATCACAGTGGGGCCCACGAGCTCAACCCCATAGTACATTTTCCCATATGTGTGTGCGCGCGTGCATGCGCATGCATATCCTATCAGCAGTTTCTAATTGTTTTTCCTCCACACTTTCATCAGGGGAAGGATCTTGATAAACCTGTGGCTATTTATGAAACATTGTGTAACCAACTGACTACTCAGAAAGATGAAATGGGGCTCAACGGACCTGGTGCCTGTGATAAAATCTGCAAAAGATGGGGAGGGAAATCAACCTTTATATATGACAATTCCAGATCTGAGTATCGGACAAGTATGGAGTGCAAATCAAATTCAGATCCAAGACCTTTTCTTTCAAAGGCTGGCATTAAGGATATGTGTATTTTATTACAGGAAATATTACACAAGTAAGTTAGCCTCAATGATCTCTTCCTCCTTTTCCTGTTGATAGAATTGCGTGTTATATGAAGCGATGCAATGAAATTGAGTTTCATTTAGCGTTGGACTCTGAAATGTTTCAGTTGGTGTGTGTTTTGCTTTAACGGTCTGTGTTCTCAGACAGGCAATTCCTTATCCATCAAAGGTAGAGAAATATGAGCACTTTGGCTACGGTAATGGAACCTATTCTTCATTGAATTTGTGAGCATTTGATTCATGCAGAGGGAAGAATATATATGAATAGTGTGGCAAATAAATTTCAAAACTAACACTGAAAAATGAATATATGTATCTATGTGTATCTGCAAATTGTTCTCGGCTCCCACTTTTGATTGATAAATGCACCCCCCACATTTGGCTATGTAATAATTGTGGGAAGGATGTGTGCATTTTTCAATCAGAGGGTGTAAGTTGTATCTCTCTACATTTTATACTAATACATATGTAAAGCAGAGAAGTATGGTTCATGACCTAGCATGGTCATTGCTTTTCCAAAAATGGCCTAGAAGCATTTATCTTTCATCAATGATTCAATATTGTTAGTATAAAAACGTCATTTTAACCCTCCTTCAAAACTCTATAAAGAGGAAGCTTCTTGTTTGATGACTTCAGATGTTAGTTTCCCCAAAGAATGGCATCAACATTTATATGGGTGAGCTGCCTTCCAACCTATTCAAAACCTGTTTCAATTCTCACCTGTCAAACCATTGGAAAATGAAACATCTCAACCTAAACAAAAATCTCTCTCTCTCTCTCTCTCTCTCTCTCTCTCTCTCTCCACACATGTGCACAAGAAAAGGCCCACTTTCCTATTTTAGCCCATCCCTCTCTCTCTCTTCTCTCTCTCTCTCTCTCTCTCTCTCTCTCTCTCTCTCTCTCTCCACATGTGCACAAGAAAAGGCCCACTTTCCTATTTTAGCCCATCCCTATTTTCTTTTTCTTTCATATCTCTTTGTTAGGAAATAAGTCATCTTAGAATTTTCTTAAGTGCTTCCTTATTTTAGAGATTATATGTCGGTAAATAAGCATTTTTCTATTTTGGAGATCTTGGCAAGCTAGGAATCCTGTTTTTAGATTCCATAGATTATATTGAAGGTTGTAAGCACACGTTTTAAATAAGGCTTAGACCTATGGAATAAGAAATTGTTGAATGGTATTCTCTTTGAGCTAATTCTCTTGTTTCATTGCGGTATTTGGGGGCTGCATGTTTCATTGCGGTATTTGGGTACGAGCCTACTCATGGTCATTTCATTTTTTTCTCTCTTTTGTGATTTAATCTTCAATTTGATATGTTGAATCTTATTGCAATTAGTTTCTTCTTTGATCTAGTTGAATTAAATTGGTATTAGAGTAAGTTCTACTCTTAGGATTTTATTTTTTTTCTTTCGCCTTTTTTCTTCTCTCCCCATCTTCTTACCACAATTTTTTTACCCAGTATTCATCCCAAACCTTCCCTCAATTCCTTAAACTAGCTTATTAATTTAGCCCTTCCACCATAGACCACATTGTTCGAAGTATCGGTATCGCTACAAGTTTCGTTGGCCAGGGACATGGAAACAATATCGATATCGCTACAAGTTTAACGATCCAACCTTCCATCCAAACATCCATCGATATTACAAAATATCAACAATACATGATATTTCACCAAGAAATAATCAACAATTGGAAAGGAAACGGAAGATTGTGGTCTCAATGTCGCGCATGTTACGATATCGATAATATCGAGATATTATCAATATTATCAATGACAAATTGAACACTACACACAACCATGTGCCCATGAAAAAAAAAATTGAAATAAAAATTTTCTATTGAAATATCGTTGATACACTTATCATACGAGCATTACCTAGAATTTACATGGTCGAAAATATTGGTGATACATTGGCGATATTGATGCATTGGTAATACAAGCAACACCTAGAATTTACATAGTTGAAAATATTGGCGATTACATTAGCCATATTGATACGTTTGTGATACTTAGCGATACATTGCTAATACCTGAAATTTTTTATACTACTAGCGTTATCAGTATCGCTACCAGTGTTATTGGTATCGTTGAGCTAGAGATAAAGATAATATCGGAGATATTTTGATAATATCAGAGATAATTTGAACATTGATAGACCATATATAATTTCTATCTCACCTAAACTATCACCTTATCTCTATCCCAAATCCCACTAGTAAATGGCCCATACCCTAATCATACACCCAACCTTCCCAAAACCTTTTTTCATTCCCTAATAATAATAAATAAATAAATCCCACTATCTTATGAGCACCAGAAGAAGACTTATAATCGTGGGATGACTACGGAATCCTAGGGTAGGATTGTATCAACCTTACAATAAGTGGTCGATTTGATCATGAAATGGTGGAATTATATGGAGATCCGTTTCACGGCCAGGGTAGATACTCTAGTGGATGGATTATTGTTCTTGAAGAAGCAAGAAAGGGAATCATTCCAAACTGTCAAACATCTATGGATGGCCTTGAGGGAGATTTGGAATATGGGAATGTTGACTCAAAGCATCTTAGTTGAAATAGTGTTTTTCACGAAGAAGAATATGAGCTTGGCTATGGGATCCAACAAAAATCTCCAATGGGACTATCCAAACTATCTCGAAGGAGGATAGAATGTTCGCACTGCGGATCCTGCTAAGCATGTTGAGATCAAGATTTTAGACAGCGCCCAAGATATTCAATGACTGACTAAAGTTAATGGAGCGATATTTTCGCTAGTACGAAATGGAAGAAGCCATCAAGTTACGTTTTGTTGTCCTGAACTTAAAAGGCATAGCTCAAGATTGGTGATAGTCTATCGAAGAAGACTTTTAACGATGTGGCCTTACACTCGTTAAGTAATTGGGGAGGAAATGAAGGCGAGACTGAAGTAGAGGTTTATGTCGCTGGATTATGAAATGAATTCTTTCTATGATCTTGCTTCTGCGGGATAATTTGATTGTGGAGGAATACACACAACATTATTTATGATTTAGTTATTCGCAACTGCTTAACAACGACTAGAAAAGCAGTAAGTGGTGCGTTATTACAATGGACTACAGTTCGATATTCAAAGAGAATTAGTGATTGTTCGACTCAACAATGTAGACGAAGCATATCAAATGGTCTGAAAAGTGCATGAGCAGAAGTTGGTGATAAGACTTGACAACCTTCAAGTCGGGGGTCGTGTATCCACTTGTCCTACTATTAGTGGCTCCACAGTGTGTCTGCAACTAGTCGCATTTGACAACAACTTTCTTTGGGATTAGAAAATTTGTCAAAACTCTATTTCTAATCTTCTTTCTTGAAGCAGTGACACAATAGGAGAGTCTTATTGCAGCAACTCAGGAGAGGTTGACCAACGCTTGCTTTAAGTGTGATGGTTGTGGATATTCATGACAAAATGTGTCTCTCGCAATCTCTAGTTTTGTGAGGGACAAGAGGGTGAATAGTATAAAGAGAACTTCATTGCGTACCAAGTGGAAGGTGAACATGAAAGCAATCCATATGACAATTATGAACCCAAGGAAGGCCTAGATGGCATTAATGAAAATAAGTTGTCATTGGTGGTTAGGAGGATTTTGACGGCACCAAAAGAGGAGGCCGAAAAAGACTGGTTGAGTACTAATATCTTCCATATACGAGTATTTCGTGGTGGAATGGTTGTCAAGGTCATTATTGACAGAGGAAGCAATATGAATGTGGCCTCACAAAGTATGGGGGACAAGTTGAAGCTGAAACCTCACAAGCATCCCAAGATGTACAAGATTGTGTTAGTGAATAACGTGTTCATCCCCATGCCCAACCAGTGCTTAGTGAACTTCTCCTTGATTGTTATGAAGAATCACTTTGGTGTAACATCATTTCAGTGAAGGTCATACGTTATTTGGGCACCTGTGGATATACAACAGAGATGTGACTCATAAGGGCCGCAAGAAATATAGCTTTATGTATAAAGGAAAGCTCATTACTGTCAAGTCTCAACCCTATGAAGGGTGACGAACTTGAAGAGGCAAAGTCAGCTTCCACAATGTTGAGTATGGCTCGATCAGTGGAGTAAAGTTCGGAATGGAGAATCATGTATGCTTTGGTAGGATGCAAGATCAATTCAATTGGTGATGTTGTTGTTCAACTACCTATAATTTAGGACATTTTGTCCTAATTTCAAGATTTGGTCCCTGATGGACTATTGAGTGAGCTTCCATCCATGCGCAACATTCACCACGCCATTGATTTTGTACCTGGAGTGCTATTATAAAATCTTCCGGCATTTCGAATGAATCTAACAGAGCATGCAAAGCTTCATTGACAAGTGAAGGAATTGTCAGCCAATGATTTCATTTGTGGTAGCCTCAACCTATGCGTTGTGCTGGCATTGTTGACACTAAAGAAAGATGATAGTTGGCGGATGTGTGTTGACTGTCACACGCTCAATAAGATAACAATGAAATATTGTTTCCCATTCAATGCCTGACATGCTCAACATAATGGTGAATGCTATAATATTTTCTAAGATCAATCTGTGAAGCGGGTACCACTAGATAAGAATTTTGTCATGGAGATTAATGGAAAACTGCTTTTAAGACAGGATGGATTGTATGGGTGGTTAGTCATGCCTTTCAGTTTGACAAACACACCTAGCATGTTCATGTTGGTGATGATGCAAATTCTACGGCCATTTATAAGCATGTCGTTGTGTACTTAGACGACATCCTCATTTATAATTCTTCACGAGAAGATCATTTGGTCCATCTTTGTTAGGTGATGAGAGCATTACACCAAGGGAAAATCTACATTAATTGGAAGAAATATATATTTTTGAGTTCCAGCATGGTCTTTCTAGGGTTCATCATTTTAGTAGAAGGCATGAGAGCTAATTCTCAAAAGGCAAGTGCCACTGTCGACTGGCCTACTCCCATGAACATTCATGAGGTTTGCAATTTTCACAGACTAGCAATGCTTTATCGAAGGTTTATCCGGAACTTTAGTTCCATCATGGCACCCATTAAGAAATGTAAGAAGGCAATTCCATTTAAGTGGACCAAAGCAACAACAGAGGCATTTTAAGAAATCAAGTAAAAAAATAACGGAAGCTCTAGTTCTTAGGCTTCCTAATTTTGAAAGGGTGTTCGAAGTTGCTTGTGATGCATTCCATATAGGCATAGGAAGCGTCCTCAACTATGAAGGACATCTGGTGGCCTTCTTTTGTGAAAAACTCAATGAGGCACTGAAGAAGTATTCTACATATGACGCGGAGTTTTACGCTATTGTACAAGCTTTGAAACATTAAGGGAGTTTGTTCTCTATTCGGATCACTAGGTGAGTTCTTAGAAGAAGTTGAGCGCAATACTAAGTTGAGTGCTTATATTCAGGAGTTCACATTCAACCTAAAACATCGGGCTGACACTGAAACTAAGGTAGCAGACGCCCTTAGTCGAGAATCACATTTATTGTCTACCTTATTAGTCTTTGTTGTTGAGTATGAGAAACTTAAAAGAGGCTATGCAGTAGATGATGATTTTTGGAAGGTATTTTCAACACTCACGCTAGCTCAAGCATCGAGTACCCACGATACAGCCTACATGATGAGTACTTATTTTATGATATGGATTTGTCTTCCTAAAAGTTCCTTATGAGATATTGTTATATGAGAGCTTCATTAAAGTGGCCTCGCTGGTCACTTTGGTATCAACAAAACATCAACCTTAATTGAGGATTGTTTCTATTCGTTGAGTTTAAAGAAAGATGTTGGAATCATTGTTCGTCAATGTCGAGTGTGCTATCTAGGCAAAGGTAGCAAGCAGAATATCAGTTTTTATACTCTATTGCTTAAGTTGGATGCTCCATGGGAAGACATTATTAGCATGGGTTTCGTCTTGGGATTGCCGAAGGCATGATGTGGTTATGACTCTACTTATGTTGTAATCGACAGGTTCTAAAAATATGGCCCATTTTATTCCTTATAAGAAGACATCACATGCTCTACACATTGCCAATGTTTTCTTCAAGGTGGTTTGTCTATATGTTGTTCCCAAAACAATTGTATCTGATTGTAATGTTAAGTCTATGAGCTACTTTTGGCGCACCTTGTAGTTTAAGATGGGAACTAAAGTAAAGTTCTCAAGTGCTTATCAACCGCAAACAGATGAGTAGATTGAAATCACCAATCGTGGTCTTGGGAATCTACTTTGATGTCTAGTTGATGATCACATCAGTTCATGGGACATTGTGTTACAACAAGCTAAGTTTGATTATAACAATTCTGTGAACCGCACTATGAGACTCTTCTTTTGAAATCGTGACAAGTATGCGACCTCGACAACTTATTGATTTAGTCCACATCCTATTGCAACTCGATCGACCTAGGACGCCGAAGCTTTTGCATTGCATATTAAGGAGATACATGAGGAAGTCAGGTGAAGGATCACCTTTACTAATGAAAATTGCAAGGGGCATGCAAATGTTTGACAACGTTTTGCACAATTTCAATGAGATGGTGTCATGGTGCAATTCAAGCCCGAGAGGTTTCCAGCAAGATCTCATACAAAACTCCACTTCAAAGAGGCAAGTCCTTATCCTATTTTGAAGAAGATAAGCGATAATGCATATTTGATCGAGCTTCCACCCAATGTTTTAAATATCGTTATCGCATAATGTATCGCACCCTTGGGATGCGGATACATATCGGTTATCGCATGGGACATATCGGTTGTATTGCGTAATGTATCACTGTTGTTGGGAAACATGGGAACATTGGGAAATTGGTCAATTTTTTCAATGAAACTTTAGGTTTTAAAAGACATCAATACACGCTTAGAAATCAAAACATTACAAAAAAAAAAGAAAAAAGGTGCACATACTAGGGGTTTCCTTTGTATGGGGTCCTAATATATGTGTTGTCCAACTGAACTGACGCAAGTATATTCAAAGTCTATTCATATAACTTATAAATGTAAGAAGACATGTATGGAAACACAAGCAATACATTCAAAAGCAAAAGAAGAATCACTAGATCAAGTTACATATATGTTTGATTTCATGTTTGGATACAAAGATTGCAACTGATTTGTGAGAAATTGAGAAATTTCGAATTTTCCTTATCTCCCTAAATCTCGAAATCGAAGTTCAAAATCCATGATTTTTCATGAAAAACATGAATAATCATAGATTTGTAACCATTTGACCCTGATTTAACTTGATTTATAACAAAAAATAGATCGAAAATCGAAAATGTTCACTAGATCAAATAGGTGGGATATATCGGCAGTACCTATGCGTAGGGGTGTACATCGAGTCGAGCTGGCCTCAGCTCGGCTCGGCCACTAGCTGACCTCAGCTCGAACTTGGCTCGGCTCGGTCCTCGAGCTTGACTGGCCAGCTCGGGCTCGGTTTGGTTCGGGCTAGTTCGAGCCAAGATCAAGCTGAGTTCGCCTGTGTAGCATTTTCACAAACACCTGGACTGCACCTTCAAAATCTCACTGTATTTAAGACAGCAGCAATGGTTTTATAGGTATTTTATCAAACACCTTCTAAGCAACATAAAAATCAAGAAAAAAAGGGTATTGGTTTCATATACATACCTTCCTTGCCATCAGCCACACTTCGTTGGATCATTTCATTAAACACTTGGTGAGCAACATCAATATCAAAGTAACCGAGTCACCGAACTGGTTCAATCCGAGTTCGATTCAAGCTGGGGCTAGCTCGAACTCAGCTTGAACTCATTTTCGAGCTCAAAAAATCAGCTCGACTCGGCTCGAACTCAGCTTCGAATCGAGCTTTTGCGAGTCGAGCGAGCAAACCGAGCTAGCTCAGTTCATGTACACCTCTACCTATGCGTTTCGTATCGCACAGGTAGAATACACGATATATCGTGGGATATATCAACCAATATTGTTGATATTTAAAACACTGCCTCCACCTGAACTGAAGATCAGTCCCATTTTTAATGTGGAACGCCTTACAGTTTATTTTTGACATCATGAAGACGAGCATAAAAGAACAAGCTATCCAGATACCCAAAGTGCCACGCCAGCTAGAAGAAATCATTGAAGATATGTTGGATAATCTACTAGTTTCCACAGAAGTTTCTCATCAAGTGGGAAGGGCCGACTGAGATTTGAAAATACCTGGTTCCAGCAAATGATTTTAAGTGCATCAATCTGGAGTTCTATAAGGAGTACATTGCCATTAGCTCGACAGATTCAAGTTTTTCCAAGCTGGGGGGGGGGTCGAATTGATGCAATCCTCCCACATCCCACACGTATGCACAAGAAAGACCACGTGCACGCTCCACATGTGTGCACCAGAAAAGGCTCACTTTCCTTTTTTAGCCTATCTTTAATTTCATTTCTTTCGTATCTTTATGTTAAAAATAAATCATCTTAAATTTTCTTACTTGTGTGCTTTCTTATTTTAGAGATTCTATGTCAGGAAATAAGCATTAGTTTTTTCTATTTTGGAGATCTTGGCTATCTAGGAATCCTATTTTTAGATTCCATAGATCATGTTGAAGATTGAAGCACTCGTTATAAATAAGACTTGGGCCTATGAAATAAGACAATTGAATAGTATTCTCTTTGAGCAAATTCTCTTGTTTCTTTATGGTTAGTGTTGAGGGGGGAGGGGAGTAGTGTTCTCTAGTATAAGATTAGTGGACGGTTGAGCTTGCTCACAATCATTGCATTCTTTTCTCTTTGTGATTCAAACTTCAATTTGGTACATTGAATCTTATTGCAATTAGTTTCTTCCTTGATCTAGTTGTATTACTTTCTTATCTTTTCTTCTCAGTTGTGATGCTTTCCATTTTCTTTCTCATGCTATTATAGCTTTTAGTTGTATTGAAGATACTTATAAAACTCTTTTTTTCTCCTCTCCTGAAGACACTTACAGAGCTGCTTTGACCTGTAGGTACCCAGTTAATGCCTATGTAAATGAAGAAGAAAGGTCCATTTTGATGAAGGCTTTGTCCTATCATCCTCGGGGAAATGAGAAGATGGCGGGAGCCCAAGAAATCAAGGTAATGCAAATTTATTTATTTATTTTTATGATTATGATTATGATTATTATTATTATTATTTTTTGTTGGGGGGGGGGGGGGGGGGGCGGTGGACCAAGGATGGAGGGGTGGAGATTGGATGTAATTCAGTTCACAAGTGGTTTGAAACTTTGGCAAAACAGATGATGGCCATAGGTCATCAAGTCTTTTCTTACAGATGGTTGTTCATATTGTCATGCATTTTTGAGATGCTGCAGAAATAGAGAACTACATACAGCTGGGATGCTATTTTATATACCCTGCCCCAAATCAATATTGGCAATCAGTGTCAAGTTGATGTGGTTGTAACAGTTGGAAAAACAATGACCCACCTAATGTCGTTTTTTATTTTCATGCACTCCCAAACACAACTTGGTGGCCAACCATCTGTTCTAGAACTATTCAAACCGCTCGGAATTTGGGGCACATCCAAACACAGTAACCTTGTTTCAGTTGGTCTGCACTTGTAGTTTTGGAGATTTCAGGAAGTGTCATGTTTATGTTCTTACCTGTTGCATTCTCTCATGATGGCAGGTTGGCCATAACCCATTGTATCCCGAATCCCGCTCTCGCTGTTTTATACTGGTGAGGAAGGATGGGTCGTTTGAAGATTTCTCCTATCGGAAGTGTGTTGAGGGTGCAGCGCGACATATTTCCCCTGAATTCGCAGCCTGGTTTCGAAACAAAGTGTTTAAAAGATGACAACAACGTCTAACCTTCTCCCTTCTTTTGAACCACAAAAGCAGTGGACAGCATGTTGGTTCTGATACACATATATATGGGTTCTCACACATACAGAACTTACAGCCGCTAACATATGTGGCCATGCTAATCGCCTTTTTTGTGCTTGGGAATATGGCTATCCACATAACCATTGCTGTGGAGTTGCATCGTCATACCGATATTACAGAAAGAACCATTTTTGGATGAACGTAGTTATGGCGGCTATTTAAATGAGTAGCAACCATACAGATCTTACTGTTGCTCTACTCAGAGTGCAGCCATTTATTTATGTTTGTGGTTGCATCTTCAGCAGAAGCAGATGAACCTTTCACCATTTTTTTTTGTCCAAAAAAAGAACACTTGGAAATGTTGAGGTGGACTGCCTTCATTTTTGTACCATTTTCTTTATCTATGATGTATAGTTGAATTCATTGGCTATCTAAGCAATTTTGTTTTAATTGAGTTTGTTTCAGCCATTGATTGTTTTGGGAAAATTTTGGTCTTTTGTGCTCGAAAGTATTCATTATATAGACAAGGGGAGGTGTTTTTGTTATAAAACTGTAGATCTACAAAACAGGGGAAAAAAAAAATCAAATCAGACTCGAAGCACGTATCGGATACGCTTTCCTTAAAGCGTCATTCATCCCCTCTCGATGGTATGAGATCCCTATAGGATACAACAAGCCTTGATGGTTATGTGTGCAAACAATCATGAAAAAACTATGACAGGAACTCTGGTATGCAATTTTGGAATTCTGGTAGACTGTTTTGTGAACTGAACCTACAGCTTGTAAAGAGAAAACGAAAAAGAATAAAAATGGAGGATTATTATCTCTGGAAAGAACAATGCAAGATGCATTTGATTTTGGATTTTTACTGAGTTTTACAGAGAGTGAATGGCAAGGCACTTCTGAACAGTTATTTTTTGATTGTTTAGTACATTGCAACGGTGTGTGCTACTGGCGCCTCTACTACCTCACTGCTCCTGCTGTGCATAAGTCAGTGTGCACACAATGCAAGCTAGCCTACTTTACAAATTTCAAGAACTTAAGCTTATAAACCCTTCTAGCCTTTACTCTCCTAGCAACATAGGACTTAAAAAATCTACTTTTGCACAGTTTTAAAGGAAAATGAAATTCAAATATTTTTTAATAAAGGAGAAGAAAAGCTGCATGTGAATGGGCTCTAATACAACATTTCTATTATATTAATTCAACCAATCCCAACAGTTTTGCTTGAGGAGAGATTGAAGAGGTTAATTGCCAAACATGCGCTGTGGCATACATGAGGATCTGGGTCGTGTATCAGTCATACATTCTATCCACATGATGAATGTACCAGCCTGATTTATAAGCCATTAAACGGTAGGTCCCACCTAATTATTGGCCTGGATCTCACATGTGTGCCAGGATTCAGCTATTTAACATCCTAGAAGGACTATCTGGGCATATATCTTAGCATTCATCCTCTGTAAGAGGTGTTGCATGATGAAAGGAAGATGGTTTCAACCATATTCACGGGTTTTCAATTTGCACAAAAACTGTTGCTTGCCATGCGCTAAAAAGTTGGAAAAACCTTAGAATTAAACCATTCGGGGGTGGGTTAAGTCTTATGATTATTCTTTTTATGTATTTAGGAACGGCTTTGCCTTGCTCGCTTCTAGAGATAACTACTGGTCATCACTGGGTGGGGCCCTCTTACAGCCCTAGACGCACAGTAATGACCATTGAACGGTCACATTCAAATGAACAGTTGAAAGTGAAGAAAGCTGGCAGTCCACATTCGATGTGAAAAACGGCCAGTGTCTGTCAGTCATGATCATAGTAATATATGATCAGTGGGCCCACTAGCTAGACAGTCTTGATCACCATCCACTTCCACGCGTACAATTGCTGCGATATAGAATCACTATGGTTTTTGAGTAATAGTCTACACCAGAACGTTTTGAGTAGCGGGACTTTGGTTGCCCTAAAGGAGAATCAGGACCATCCATCTAGTGGCCAAATAACTATAGGGTGTAGATCGTCCACACATTGGGAGGGATGTCCCTTGAAAAAAAAAAAAAGAGGATGACCCTCTGCTTTAATTCCAAATGGTTGACCTGCTGTGACAGGAGAATAGACTCAAATCAATAGGCAACCTAACCGCATGAGCACATTTGGATCATGAACACATTCCAATTCTTTTCTATTTCATTTCACAATACCTCCTATAACCTTATATATCAAAATGGAAAAGGAAAAAGAAAAGGAAAGGGGGGAAAAAAAACACTGATTGCTCTAGCAACCTCATCACATCAGGCACTTGTCTGCTCTGCAGTCAGCCATTTCCAAACTCTTAAATCACCAGTTCCATCACCAGTAAAGAATACACCGCCTGGACCAATCTGGATTGCCCGCACCTCCCCTTTTGAGAACAGCTTTCCCCTTTCACTAAACCTAAAGAAAATGAAAGACTTCAGGGAAACAAACCAAAAGAGAGAGAGAGAGAGAGAGAGAGAGAGAGAGAGAGAGAGAGAAGAAGATATTTCTTTCTATTCAGTTTAGGTGCATTCAGAATGGGAGCATTATATGGAACTGTCTGTGGATATGCATGGGGTCCTCAACTGTGGGTTCCATGGATCCATGATCAGACTGTTGCCTGAATTGGCCCCCCACCGTGCGGAGTAAGTGTTTTCAGGAATCCCTAATCAATGGCACGGCCCATCAGATCCATGCGCAAACTCAAGACAACTGGAAACTGTGCAATATCCGTTCAAGGTTCATCTAATTACTCTCTCTACAAGAATAAACAAGACATATATAGATACACTTCTCTTTCTGATACAAGACAATTAACCACTTGCTCTAAAAGCTCGAACTGATAGAGCATGGCAAGTCAATCCCTTTTATCTCATGGCCCAGGCCCCACATCTCGTGAGTTAGGACCTCGGTCGAACCCCCCTAGTGGGCCCCACATCACATGAGTTTTGCCTCACACGAGGCACACGAGGCACCCGCCTCACAAAGGCCACCTACCCTGAGTGTGCCCCTACATCCCACAGGCAACCCCACTCGAACCCGGTGTAAAAATGCCCTTGAATTAATCACCCTTGGTAGGGAGTTTCGAACACGAGACCTCCTACTCCGATACCACTTTGATGCAGGACAATTAATCACATGCTCTAAAAGCTCGAACTGATAGAGCATGGTGAATCAATCCCTTTATCTCATAGCTCAGGCCCCACATCCCATGGGTTAGGACCTCAGTTGAACCCTCCTCGTGGGCCTCACATCACATGGGTTTCGCCTCACACAAGCCACCTGCCTCACACAGGCAGCCCTACCCTGAGTGTGCCCCTGCATCCCACAGGCTGCCACACTAGAGCCCGGTGTGAAAATGCCCCTGCATTACTTTCTTTCTTTCTTTTTAAAGGCAAAGAAAGATATACTTACGAGGGTAGGTCATAGAAGCGGACAGTGTTGTCATTGCATGAGCTGAGAAGAACTGGCCTTGCTTGTGCATCATGCATCCCAAAAAGAGAAAGCACACCCTGCCAAAAGCATGCAAACTACGTTTTAAATTGAATGTATGAGGTATGATAAAAGTAATAGGAAACTGCTTCCTTTTTATGCTAATAAATACATGTGCGAGATTCCAATGTCTGATTGCAAAAGTACTAAACAGTGACGACTCATCATGGTACTAAATTGAATGTTTGCAAACAGGCTTGGGTTTCGTTTCATCAGGATAATGTGGACTGGTTCAGCTGTAATGGTACAAGGGTAATGATATATTTAAGCCGTGTTGACAGGCTACTTTTCATTGATCAGCTACCCCTGCAGTTGCCAGGACCGATGACATTCTCTAGAGTATGAGAATGCACCATACAGGGGAAATGCTATTATGCAGCATGCCATAAACATTCTGTGTAGCTCCCTCATGGTACAGGTGGCAAACATGTGTGGTGATTCAAGAATATCTGGTGGGCCAATGGACGGATGAGGCATATCCTAGAAGCATGGGGAGTGGACTGTGGTAGCCATCTGATTAGTCGCTTGCAAAAGGAATGGTTAGCTCACAGGTCAAAACAGAGCAGCGATCCGCATTCCACAACCAAACACACTACTGTGGTCACAATTGTCCACTGCAATTTCAGGCATATAGCCCACAAACATGGTGGCCCACCAGATCACCAGTCCTCATAGCCACATGCATTTGTATGTGTCATGATAGAGCCGCATAGGACTTCTATGAAGGGAGCTAAATAGTAAGCATTTCTTTTTAATCAGAAATGACAACAAAAATGAAAATCATTCCAACATGCTACTTCAGCAACCTCAGAAGGCGAAAAAAGCCTATTAAAATTGATCTGAAACTCGTCATCAATCCCAATATAGAGTACCTGAACATGCTGCTGCTATGCATGCAATAAGCCATTTCCTTTTTCCTAATATTCTTGAAGTGAAATGTTATATGCACGGATGCTAAACTATTAAAAAAATGAGAAAAACGAAAGAAACGAAAGACATACATGCTCTTCATTGTGTGTGTAAGTCACTTCCAGGTTGCCTGTCTCCGTGGCAACCCACACCTGCAAAAGCAAAAGGAATACAAATGAAACACTTAAGCAGCTATAGTACATGCAAAACACTACAAATCACCAGAAGAAACTAACCTTTATTGTTTTGTCCAATGAACATGATAGCAAAAATTGGTCCCAACAAAGAAGAGACATGACAACTGATGTGTGGTCTGTCAGAGTCTGAATGCACTGTAAAGTTCCAAGGTCCCAAACCTGAAGCAGACACATGAAAAATAAACATTCCCGAACAATAGATTGTAAAGAAAAAAAATAACAATTATAAGAAGAGCATTTAATAAAGAAGAGAGGTTCCTAAAGCTCGATAATTCATAGTACACAATGTGGGTAACAAGTTCTGCCATCCTATAGCAAACTGATTCTCCAAAGAGTTATAATTGTCAAAGGCAAAAAATGGTAAAAGACGTGGAAGAGGTTGTGGCCGAGGTGTTGGCTATGGTGAGGTGCATACCCAGCCACCTCTTGGAGAGTATCACGACCACCATCATCCTGATGAGTAATGAAAAGTGTGGAAAGTTAAGGCATTGAGTCATGATAGTCGCTTAAACCTCAAGGCATTCCTCGATTGGCTTGGGGACATGGATCATTATTTTGAGTGGTACGATATGTCCGATCGCCATTGGGTGAGGTTCACCAAGATGAAGTTGGTGGGCCAAGCCAAATTATTTTGGACGAATGTTGAGCAGAAGATGGAAATGTTGAGCAAGAGAGGTCACACCTAAGGTTAGCGTAGAGTTGCCACCTGAAGTGATTCTGATGTTGGAGAAGTTCAGTGATGTTTTCCCTGAGGACCCACCGGATAAGCTTCCACACATGTAGGACATTCAGCATGCCATAGATCTTGTCCCCCTGTCAACTCTACCAAACCTTCCTCGCTACCGAATGAACCTCATGGAGCATGCTGAGTTGAAGAAGCAAGTTGATGAGCTTCTTAGAAAAGGTTCATTCAGGAGAGTTTGCGTCCATGTGTCGTGCCAGCCCTTCTCACGCTTAAGAAAGATGACACTTGGCACATGTGCGTGGACAGTTGGGCCATCAACAGGATCACGATCGAGTATTGGTTTCTTATACCACGTCTTGACGACATGTTGGATATGATGACCAGTGCCACGATCTTTTCTAAGATTGACTTCAAAAGTGGGTATCATCAGATACGTATTCACCTAAGAGATGAATGGAAGTCAGTCTTCAAGACGAAGGACGGACTATACAAGTGGTTAGTCATGCCTTTTGGCTTAATCAACGCCTTGAGTATGTTCATGAGAGTTATGCCCCCAGGTGTCGAGGCCATTTATGGGTAAGTTCCTAGTGGTATATTTTGACGACATCCTCATTTATAATACCTCCAAGGAACAACACCATTTTAGGCAAGTTTGTGGGGGTCCTTAGGACAAATTATATGCTAACCTAAAGAAGTATTCTTTCATGTCTGACAAAGTTATCTTCTTAAGGTTCATTGTTTCATCTGAGGGCATGTTTGCAGATCTCGAGAGAGTCAAGGCCATAGTATGTTGGCCCGAACTGTAGAAAATTCATGAAGTGTGTAGCTTTCATGGGTTAGTTACTTTCTATAGGCGATTCATTCTAGGCTTTAGTTCCATTATGGCTCCCATCATAGACTGCATTAAAAGGGAGAGTTCAAATGGACTAATGTTGCTTCTAAGGCGTTCAAGGAAAGTAACGACAAAATAATTGAGGCTACTATCATGCGCCTTCTTAACTTTTCTAAAGTCTTCGAGATTGCGTGTGACATGTCTAGTGTAGGTATAGAAGTCAATGTGTTCCGTAGCGGTAATGGTGGGCGTAACAGTGCCCACTGTTAAGGATACACTGAATCGGCATGACACACCCTTGTATCGGTCTACTTGTTTTTCTCCAAAAAATCCAGAAAAATATTCAGAAAATCCAAAAAATTATAAATATTCTAAATATGCATTCATTTATGGTAGTGTAATGGTCCAATCTTTGATGAGAATGTTATATCGGGTTGTTTGATGGATTCATGAACCTAACAACTTGGAATTGGCTGCAAACATTTTATATTTAATTTTCTAACTATATAAATATCAATATAAATTAACTTTAATAAAGGTAATACCAAAATATCTCATATTTGCAGGTTTTACTATTATTTATAGTATTGGTGTATTACATACCTCGCGACTCACATATATTTGCAGGTTTTACTATTATTTCTTCAGGAGTACACCTTTGTTCTGAAACACAAAGCCGGAGTCGAGAACAAACTTGTTGATGCCTTTAGTCGTAGAGTAGCGTTACTCTAATCCATATGCGTGGAAGTCACTAGGTTTGAACAATTGAAATGAGAGTATTCTACATGCGTAGATTTTGGGAAAGTGTACACGTCACTTTTGGATAACCAGTCAACGAGTGAAAGTGGGTATGTCCTAATTGATGAGTTTTTATTTAAAGGTGACAAACATTGTATTCCCCACACCTCCCTACGGGATTTTCTAGTTTGGGAGTTTCATGCCGGAGGAGTAGCAAGTCATTTTGGTAGAGACACGATTATTACCCTTTATCGATGATAGATTTTATTAGTCCAATCTCAAACGAGACGTTGCCAAAATTATTGGGTAATGTATGACCTATCAGTTGGCAAAGTAGAAAAGGCAAAACACCGAATTATATACGCATTTGCCAGTGCCACAAACTCCATGGCAAGATATTAGTATGAATTTCGTGTTTGGGCTACCCAAGACAATTAGAAAGCACGATTCCATCTTTGTTGTGGTGGACCGTTTCTCGAAAATGGCTCATTTTCTCCCATGTCCAAAACGTCTGATGCCTCTAACATTGCCAAGCTTTTCTTTAGAGAGATGGTTTGCTTGCATGGTTTGCCAAAGACCATTGTGTCTGATAAAGATGTAAGATTTACGAGTTATTTTTGGAAGACATTTTAGCATATGATGGGAATGGGACTCCAGTTTTCATCGGCATACCATCCTCGAACTGATGGTCAAATGGAAGTGGTTAATCGAAGCTTAGAAAACCTGTTACGATGTCTTGTGGGTGATCATGTTAGGACTTAGGATTCAGTTTTACAAGTCATAGAGTTTGCTTATAATAGTTCAATCAATAGGTCGATAGCATGAGTCATTTTGAAGTAGTTCATAGTTATAAACCTAAGAAGCCTATGGATCTCATTCCTATATTAGTCTCCCATAGGCCATCAGAGTCTGCAAATGCATTTGCATGGCGCATTCATGATTTGCACACTAGAATTAAGAAACAGATTAATGTGAGTAATGAAAAGTATAAAATATTAGTTGACTCTCATCACAAGTTAAAGAGTTTCAGTTAGAAGATTATGTGATGGTTCAAATAAGGCCAGACTGGTTTCCGCACGGGGCCGTGAAGAAATTACATGCCTGTAGTACAGGACCTCATAAGATATAAAAAAAGATTGGGCTCCAATGCGTATGTTGTAGATCTTCTACCTGATATGGGCATTAGTTTTACATTCAATGTGGAAGATCTTGTGTCTTTCAAGAGTCTAGCAGTTTCACCCGCTGGCCTTCATTCCGACCCTCACATTGACCCAGATGGTGGTGCTCCCAATCTGCCCCATGACCTATGGCCCTTGCCAGACCATTCTTCCCATTCTTTACCATCCATGCCTACCAAAAAAGAAGAGATCAAAAGGTATCTTGGATGAACAATTGGTTTCTAACAGACACGAAGGATTCCAAAAGTATCTCGTCAAGTGGACGAACGGGCCAATCAAACAATACATGGATTACAGAGACTAAACTTCAAAAACTAGACTCCGATCTCCTAGAGCATTATCACAGTTTTATTTCACCAAAAGCAAGCTCTTCTCAACTAAGGGGAGTTGATGAGGACATCCAAGCACCTTTTAAAGTAATTCAAAGTAGGAAGGAAAGCTGCCCCAATTTCTTTGTGGCATGTGGCTAGGTGATCATTACATTTGACTTCCTAACCACATTGAAGACCCCACATGGATGATCATGCACCTTTGAAGACCTTACACTAGGAAGATGCATATGGTTTGCTTAGTTGGAAGTGTTGAACCTTTGGATCGTGACCATGGACCATTTTGATCATTGAATCTTGACCATGGATCATCTTGATCGTGGGACTACCTTGATCGTGGACATAATGGAGCCATTGGGATGGGTTAGTTTAGTTATTTTGTTTGTTAATTTTAGGTTTTTTTTTGTTTATTTTATAATTTAGTTGAAATAAGGGTGTTTTAGACTTTTTATATGAAATAAGGGTATTTTTATAAAAACACCTCAAAACGGCTATTAAAGGGTTGGGCCTGTGAAGCCCTAGGGGGAGATTGTAAAATAAAATTTTCTTCTTTGTTGCTTTGAGCAAAGAAAAAAGCCTCCTATGATTAGAGTTTGGTCTGAAGCCATCGAGTGATTCCAACTATCCTCTCTCTCTCTCTCTCTCTCTCTCTCTCTCTCTCTCCAAGGTATTCTTTTCACTTTTATCTTTTTCCCTCTCTGTTTCTTTCTTCCTTTGTTTCCTCCCAAATCTCATCCCCACCATCCCCAAAACCCTCTAGACATAAACCCTAACCCAACCGTATGACCGTATGGACCACCCCTCATGTTTGTACGACTGTACAGCCAGCCTCATCCCCCATTCTTTCCCTCTTTTGGTCTTTGATCCTTCCCCTTTAAAATGCCATAAACCTAAAACCTAAAACCCTGACCCTATAACCTAGAATTCCAAGCCCTAATCTCCCAAATTCCGTAAACCTTAAGTCTCGAAACCCTAACAAAGCGCAAGTGAATCCTCATATTTAGATCGAATCCTATGCTAGATGAAAGTTCTACCTTCCATTGGGCTGTTTTCGATCGATAATCTTAAGATCCAGCTATGGGATTGTGATGTGACCTTGAATTTGAGGATAGTTAATTACTTGATTTCTTTAAATTTGTGATAGATTGGCAATATGTTATATTTTGACTTACTCTAATAATCCGTTTATTAATTCATTCGCATCATTATAGTTTAGGCTATCCATCCTACATCATACAATCTCTAGAATTTTCTAGAAAGAAGTTTCTGGTCTTTCTTCTTACTGCCACCTAGTCCACATAGACTTCTCTAATCCTACTCAAGACTGCTAATAAACTAATTAACTAACGAAATGAAGCAGAGAACACAAATATGTCTCTATATTAGTGTTTTAAACAGCTTATGTTATGCAGCGTAGCTTAGCTTTAATGCTATGTAGCAAATGAAACTAGCCTAAGTCATGTGTAGCCTACACTCATGATAATTTGCATATGCTACACGCTACAGACTATACTACCCACTACATAGCTCACATTACATGCTGCTTTAGGTTTGGTTCAGTTGCCCAATATCATGAAATTTCATTATTAATAAATCTAATTTGGTGCAAAATATCAAGAAATTGGTGCCACCAAGCGAAACCTTGATTAAGAATATAGAAGTTTACACACCATGTAGCTTACGCCTCACGTTCAGAGCGGTGAACGCTATGCTACACGCTATTCGCTATTTAAAACACTGCTCTATATAGCAGCCGGATACGTCCATGTATACAACCGTAGGGGTATACCAGCAGTATGGTTGGTACATAGGCCCTAAAATAGCAGGACTTCTAGCACCACCAAGTGCACTCCTGGGCACCAAAGTCCAATCTGATTCCACATAAGTTGGGAAATGTCACACGTGGGATCAGGAGGTGTCATCTTCTAACCTCCTTTGATACATGTGTGATATGTGGCCTGGATACATCGACCTACGCCTACATGAGAAGTGTCACAAGCAAATTCAAACACTTTCTCAAAGTTAGAAAGTCACGGAATCAGCATTTGTCATCTTGCACTTTATTTCCTTGAATGACCTCAGTTTTTCTTTTGGTCCACCAAAAAGGACCTGACTTCATACACTCTGTAATCAGAGCCATGATAGTATTGAAGTTCTTCATGAACCTCTATTAGAAATGCTGCTAGCTCATGGAAGCTACGAACCTTGCGTGTGCTAGTTGGAGTAAGCCAGTCTAGGTTAATCGCACGTTTCGTTAACACCTTCGGAGGAAGCTATGAATCCCAAGAAAACCACGCTGGAACTCATGAAAGTGCTTTGTCAACATTGATGTAGAGCTTTTCTTGACATAAAAGCTCATCAGTTGTTGAAGGTGACACAAACATCCTCATTCAAACAGCACTAGAAACAAGATGTGATAACAAAACAACTTGCCAATAAAGGCTGTAGGATCTGTGTCACAACTCATAACACACATGAAGGTGCCATACATGTTAGTTAGTCCAAAGGGTATCACTAACCATTCATATAACATCTCTTTCATCTTGAAAATCATCTTCCACGCCTAGTAGAGATCCTGATTTGGTGATAGCTGCCTCTCAAATCAATCTTCAAAAATATTGTGGCATTCATCATCATATACGATATATCATTGACATGGGATAGGAAAACAGCACTTGATTCCAATGGAAAAGAGACTACAGGATATGATCATCCTAGGGTTCAATCGATTGAAAAGAAAATATTGTGTCAGACATTAGGGGCAACCAAGACTATCAAGGATATGCCCATGAGAGTACAGCTGTCAACGGTTGGGGTTGGGTCCTGTAGTACCCATACCTGCACTAACCAGGTTCGTGTCTTGCCAGAATCAGGTCCTTTCAGGTCCGGGCTTGTTCTCGAAGACCTGGACCCAGATCTGATAGGGTTTGGGTACCGATCGGGTCATCGGATCTAGGTTCAAGTCAGGTTCAGAACAATAAGAGCATTTACATGGTCGGGCCCACCCGATGAATGGATACATGCACTTGCTACTTTATCACATGTATGGTGTGTAAATGGGCTCTCTTACACATGTGGCTTTGGAAACTTCACTTTGTTGCTAGAATCATTATATATATATATATATATATATATATATATATATATATATATATATATATATATATATATATATAACAGCACTATTAAAACTAATTGGATACGACCCAATTTTAACCAGTTCCAAGTTGATGGATCTGACCTGGACCTGGCTAGACCCAATTTTAAACCGGGTAAAAAGAAGATGAGATCCAAACCCGATCTTATTTATAACTTATCCAAGAAAGGAAGAGAAAATGTACCAATGTAAGAGGATAAAGTGTTCTAGTACCATTCATTACTTGGCTCAAATATCAACAATAGTGTTCTAGTACCATTCATTACTTAGCTCAAATATCAACAATCTTTCTCTTTAATGTCAACCAATAAATTTGCAGTTTGCAAAAATTGATATACACTTGCAGTGACGTTCAAGGAGCAAGCAGAAATGACATAATCATTGTGGGTGTAAACATCAGCTTAAATTCCTATCAAAAACCAAATCCCTCCTTTTAAAACCACAAATGCGAAGACTAATGAGACATCATCTTTTAAAATAACCAACATCAAGACAAACTTACTTTTATTGCATGATCCATGGAACCAGAATACAGCTTCATGGCTCCAACAACTAATGATACAACAGCAAGACTATGGCCATTAAGAGAAGCAGCAGGCTCAAAACAGTTCCTCTCAGCGCTGAATTTCCATACTAATATACTTCCATCCTGCAGAAGCAAAGGGACCCAGAAGATTTCGTGTTCCACCCATGTTAGAAGAACATATATAAACATGGAGGTGCACATAAAGCCAGAAAAACAAAACCTTTTTTAATTTTTTTGTAACGAAATCAACAACAGCTTCAACACTAACTATAGCACCTTAGAACGCACAACAGAAACTCAAGATGCAGTCAAACATGTACCTGTGTACCAGCGAAAAGTATCTCACTACTGAGAACCAATGCATAGACTTGCCCAACAGGTCCGCTAAGGCTTAGCTCAGCAGATGTTTGGGTGTTCCACACCTGCATGAATACCACCATTACCATAATCATGCAAGAAAGAATCAGCATGTACTAGAATAGCAAACAAGACAAATATGAAACTACCTAATTTAAAAAGGATAAAATAAAATTCTACCTCCTACCAAACCAATCAGCTTTTACCTTTACAGCATTCGGAATTCCGACGAAAACCCATGGACCTTCACTGATCATGCACCCGACTTCACCTCCCAAATTAACAACTCCAGCACACTATACAACTCACAGACACCCCACATAAATAAATCCAAATAAAATACAAACATATTCAACAGCAAAAGGCCATGTTGTGATGTGATCTTGATTTGAATTGCAATTACACAAAGGAGAGGAGATGACCAAACTGCAGTTACCTTATCATTCATAATGAGGAAGTGGTCCTCAATAGCAGCTTACTCCTTTCAAGTACAACTTGAAAATATCGTAATTGGTCACTTCCAATCCATTGTACAAATTACAGTGATTCAATCTAATAGGGCATCCAAACGCAGCCCAAAAATTCAAATAAAGAGCATTGCTACCTGCCCGGTCTGGCAGTCCCAAACTCGCACCGACTCATCATTACTCCCTGAATACAATTTATCCGACCCTGACGGAAAAGCAATCCCGCTAACAGCCTGTAACAACAGTTCTTTCAATGAACCATGTACCACCCAAAAAAAAAAAAACTGCCCAAAAAAACCAGGCAAGAAAGCCAGGCAAACCCACCTTTTGGTGTCCTTCCAGCAATGTCAAGAACGTAAAAGACTCGCCGACGAACCAAGAATGTACAAACCTGCAGGTCTCTCCATAGCTGCATTTCCCCGCAACCCAATGACTACAGAGCTTATCCGCAACCTTGGAAGGAACCCCACCTCTGCCGCCTGCACTCCTTCCCCCTCTCCCTCGGCCACGGCCCCAATTGGAAGAACCATTACGGCCAGAGAAAGCTGGAGAGCCGGACGCTTGGGCATTCCTGTCGTCAGGGTACTGGTGGGTCCTCTTCGGTGGCAAATCAGCATGGAGAAACTGGCAAGGGTGTCGGTTGCAGCGTCCCGCCTGCCAATGGAAACAGACCTTGGGGGACCGATGGTTGGCAGGTGCGGGGCCCAGACGATTGAAGATTATCCTTTTGTTTCCGTTCCGTTCCGCCGAATCCATGTCCATAGCTAAAACCCTAAAAAATCAGAATTCGAGAATGCGACTGTCGATGATCGTCTCTTAGAAACCCTAACTGAGATGGGAAAGATCTGTCGATCGAGAGAGAAACAGAAACGGGGTTTGGGAAATCGATAGGAGAGAAAAGGAGCATCAGAATTAGAGAAGGAATAGAAGCAGCGGCAGGGAAGGAGATGGAAATGGAGATGGCACTCGACATTACATCATCGGCTGAGATTCTCCTTCCAATGGCGAATGATGAACGGTGGTGATGATGAAGGTGCCCTAGGAGTCGGAAATTTCAAGAAGGACGATGTATGAGTGGGAAGACCAGACCTGGAGTTGGAGATCTCGCAGAAGCAGCTACAGCGGTGAGTTGAGACGGTTGATCGAAACTGCGCGCTCGGGTATTGCCTTGGCTTTTTATCTTTAGCAACTTTCTCCCCTTCTTACGGGAATGTCGCAATGTTTCCTGTTTTGATGTTAAGCCACTTTTAGGGCTTCGTTTAGGCACGCGCCATAAGTTATTATTATTATTATAAGGGAGGTAAGTTTATCAATCATCCCTTTTAAAATCACTTTAACATCTTAAAATTAATTATAGCAATTGAAAAAAAATAAAAATTTACTTTTAACTTTTTACTTTTCTACCTACTCTCGCTTAATGGACGGTTTATTTTACAGGCGGGTGAATGGCCCGCATTTGAATGTGGGGCCTACATTATGCACGGTCGAGGTCAAAGGTAGGCTCCACATGATGAGCAGTGTGCATTGAAGGTGGGACTCACATGATAGACAATTAATGTTGTTGGTGGTCTACATGATGGATGGCACACATCAAGGTGGCCCCACATAAAGGGTGGTCCCCATTAAAAGTTAGCTCCTAATGATAAATGGCCCACATCTAAGGCAGCTTTAGGTGATGGACTACTCACGATTGAAGGTGGGGCCGTACGAAGGATGGTCGACATTAAAGTTGGGCTCTATAAGATGGGCAATCTACATTGAAGGTGGGCCCCGCATGATAGATGACCCACATCTAGGTGGGCCCACATAATGGAAGGTCCACATTAGAGGTTGGCCCCTAATGATGAATGGTCCACATCGAAGGTGGGCTCTGCATTTTCGATGAACCACATTGAAGGTGGGGCCACAACATGGACGATCTACATCAAAGGTAGGCTCCACCTGATGGGCAATGGATGTTGAAGGTGGCCCCCACATGATGGATAATAACATTGAGAATGGCCCCACATGATGCATGCCCCTTGCCAAGGTGGGCCTCACATGAGGACAGTTCATGCCAAAGGTTAGCCCATAATGATGAATTATCCACATCCAAGAACGGCCCCACATAATAGATGGTCCACATTAGAGGTGGGCCTCATATGATGGACAACCCACATCCAATGTCTAACATGATGGATGACCTACACCTAGGGTGGGCCCCCTGATGCATGGGCTACGTTGAAAGTGGGCCTCACAAGGTGGATGGTCCACATTGAAGGTAGCCCCACACATTAAAGAGTTCACATTGAAGATAGGACTAATGTGGGCCTAACACAATGAACGATCTTCCTCAAAGGTTAGCTCTACATGACGGACAATGGATATTGAGGATGGACCAAACAAAATTGAAAGATAAGTACTTATATGATGTCAAAAGCCAAATATACTTTTCTATTCTCTAACCAATAAGTTTGTCGTTTACTCAAATATGTTTATCCATTGAATAAGTAGAATCTATGACGGGCTAATTGAGGTATAACTTACATAGTAATTTTTATGGATAAATTACTTGTATGCAAGTAGTTGCGTATTCACACCAAATAAAACTTGAGCAAGAAATTTCTCCAAAATCTTTAAATCATATAAAAAGTTTAGCTTAAAGTAAACTATTGAATTGAGTATATCTAGATGAATCTATAAGTTCATTATTAGACTAAACTAATCAGGTGAGCTACAAAAGTGAGCCCACAAATTTAAAATACTTGATGTGAAGTAGCTACTAAAGATAAGTACTCATACATGGCAAATATATGCTGCATCCAATCCTTATATTGAGTCATTGTGTGGGGCCCATGGCTTAAAACATAGGCCATCCAGGTATTTTTATTTTTACGCAATATGAAAATTAACAATACCTAGTAATCGATAGAACTAATTGCAACCATTCAAACAAAATGACAATAAAGAAAATAAAAAACTAGGATCCAAACAAAACTTAATTAGTGGAGATAATTAATTTGCTTGCCAATGTTACAAATTGGTTGAACTTATTAAAAGCAAAACCAAGCTTTTCAATATGAAGGTCAACATGATTGACTAATAGAACTTCTATTACTTAGACTTTGTGACATCTCATTAAAAATTGAATACGCAATTGAAAAACATCCGATAGTCATATCTCATCAAACAATCGCTCACAAATCAGGGGTTAAGATTGTTAAAATAATCTAATTTTGAAACTATAAATCGCCGACATGAGTTTCACAATTTAGCTGATTTAAATTGAAAAATGCCCACTGCATGTACAACATTTTAGTGCCTAAGTATCAAGCATCATTTGCACCGTGCGTATCATATTGAATAATGCTTGGTACCCTTTATACACATGCGACTATATAGTTTAAAGCTCCACGGGGTCCATTATGATCTTTAGTTGAAATCCACTTTGTTTATCAAATTCGCCAAATCATTTTAGGAAGTGTGGACACCCCACCTAAATGTTAGGAGACTACAAAATTTCAACGTAACTTCAAAATCTCTATCAACTTGAAAAAGTACCACAAACATATACAGATCTAATAGAGAGAATCCTTAGGACCCCATAAAGTCTTATAACGATTAAAATTGACCGTAGGACACCAGCAAAAATTTAATTCATGTCAATCATCATAGCCCTCTTGGATCTACCAGATGATTTGTAGACAACAGAGGTAGAAAAATGCCTTTAAATGCGCAAAAAATATTGTCGAGAATCCATAGAGTGATTTTTTTTTTTTTTAAATTGTGTATAATAAAAGAGGATCTTAAAGTAGAAGTTCTTATTTAGGCTCGTTCAAACCTTTGAATCCAACTGAGAATCCATTTTATTAATGCCTTGTATGATGGAGGAAGAAAGAAGGAAGACCAAGCAATGTTTAATACCATGAAACCTATAGATGAGTCTATTCCTTCATTAGGGTAAGGTTTGTTTACGACTTTGGGCTATCATCTACTAACTACGGGTTAGGCTCTTCCTTTCCCTGGAGAAAGAACCTCTTTCTATTTACGGGCGTTAAAAACGCAGTACCATATAATCTATAGTAAAAAAGCAACGAGTTAAGCAACTAAATTGAATTCTTGTTGATCCAAAAAGTTCATTTATTATTCAAGAGTGCTTTTATCACCCAAAGAACCTAAAAAACGCAAGATTCCACTGCATCAGCGCTAACGAGAATCTAATATTGTCGGCATAGTTTAGAAAACAACGGTTCATTTCCCCCATTCTCATGCTTGACAACACTTGGGAAGGCTTAGCTTATGCTTGTGAGGCTAGAGAGAGAGTGTGAGAGAAGAGCTAAAGTAAGGGGTTATCTTTGGTTAATAAGTATACATAAGAAAGCTCTGCGAGAGAAATCCTATTACATAGGAAGGCTTCTAGTTGCAAGAAAAGTTTGTCAGTCTACAGAGTAAGGTAAGAATTAGGGACACCGAGCCATCTCTTTTCACATAGGAGTGTTTGGTTTCCCTCGTTTTCTCTCACATTTCCACAAGTTCACACCAACATCCCCCACATATCATTCAAGATTCTTATTTATGCTTCTTGCTTTCTCTCTTTCTTATTTTTATTCCGACACTAGTCCACTTAGACTCCAGATGTAGCCTCTTCCAGAACTCTTTATATCCTTAAAAAAATGTAAATTTTTGTAAATAAAAAACTACAATTTATGTGGATAAAAAATTACGCTTAATCCCTTCATTTTCTATCCACTTACTGTAAGTGCACTTATTTTTCAATCACACTTGTTAGGGTGCTAATAAGTCAGTTGAGCCCTTAGAAGTTGAAGAACAAAGACACATGAAGACTTGGAGCATTATGGAGTGAAGAAACATGAAAATTGATGTGCCTTAATGACCCTAAACTTAAACCCCTTTATATCTAAAACAACCCTGACCTCTAAATGATTAATTCCTAAATGGGTAAACATTTGCTTGATCATTACATAGTATTATGATCTTAATTTGATCATAAGTAGATAGCTTTAGAGGTGCAAAGTTGTTGTAAACACATAGACCAAAATAACAAATTTTTAGTGGATCTCGATCCTATCGAATGGCCATCAATGAGACTCAATATGATCGAATATTTCATCGATAGAATCGAAGAAACAATCCAGCAACCAAATTGTAAATTTTTGAATTTTTTTGATAAAATTATAGACAAGTTTGATCCTATTGAAGGCTCGTTCGATCGTATCGATAGAGCTGTTAACTAGTCGTTGGAAACTTTTCTCCTATAAAATGGGCATTCAGTGCTTGGACAAAATAATGAGTTTTAATGAAATTAGAGCATAGGTGATTCTCCACTCATTATCTCTCTCATAGACTTCAAGCGAAAGAGATTCATGACACACTTCTTGTAATTAACATCTCTAATGAGTATTCCAAGCTCCATTATGAAAGTGTTCATGTTCTCTCCCCTATTATAAAGATTAGACACAAATTTAGAAGTAAATTATTGTCTGAACATTTTATATAACACTCATCCAGGTGAATCCCTGCTATGAACCAGTTAGTTGTAGGAGATTCAACCCAACTCACATTACCTGAGTATCTCAATAGGAAGTCGTTGTCGATGGCCAATTCAAAAAAACGGAAGAAGAGCGACTTCGAAGATCGAAGGAGCACTAGTGAAGTAGATTTAAGAAGTGAAGACGCATTTTAAGAAGATACATCAATGACTCTCAATTCGACAAGTAAAGTTGTCATTTTTAGAACCCAGATATTCTTTCCTTGTGTAAGATTGAGTATAGAGTTTGTGATCTAAACTCGCGTACGTTCTTGTGTAGAACCGTATCGCCACCAATACGGGTGAGTATGTGTTAAGTCCTTATGTAGGCCTCCAATGGGAGTATACATTTATTAGGTATTTGTGTATGTATCTGACAAGAGTACATTTATAAGACCTTGTGTAGGTCTTCAGTGGGAGTATACGTTTGTAAAGGTTAGGGGTGAACTTATTGAAAACTCTTAAGATAGTGAAATCCGATACACTCGAGGAGAGTATGTCTCTCGAGAGTGGAGTAGGCAAATAGTTGAACCACTATACATCATTGTATTTGTGATTGTTTATGTGGTTGCAATTCTATTTATGCTTGTGTACGATTTGAGTATACAAATGCATGAAATAGATTGTATGTTAGGCACTTAACTTAGAGCACACACAATTGGTATTTTTACGTCTTACCATATAGACTAGTTGCTCATAATATTGCATATCTTGTAGTATATTCAAGCAAACCCAAGCTTAAGTGTTAATTATATTTTAATTGGTGAATATTTTTAAGTGGTCCTATTCATCCATGGTAGACAATCAATACAATTTCACTTATTTGGAATCTTCGGCCATATAACAACTGTAAGAGTCACTAGTGTTGTTGAATTTCACGATTTTCTCGACGCTCAGGTGATTATATGGCTTTTAGCCAGTTGTATATTCTAAACTTCCTTTTAACTAGTGGTTATTTTAATTTGTATACATTAATCCATCTAAGTTAATACCATACTCCACAAGGAAAATACGTACACTAGAATGCGCCGAGAAATTGAGTGCAATTACTCTCGTGGGTGTTTTCAAAGGGTTCAATGGTTGTATACCTTTCAATGGTCAGTGATGACGGAGTTGTGTTAGTTAGAGGCTAGTAACAATGGTAATGCATTTACTATGGGTGATAGTGTTACTTTCTCATTAGAATTAATGGTGATGCATTGATTATGGGTGCATTGTCAAATCAATGATGTTGTCAGAATCAATGACCAGTTTGACCCCACAATGGGCAACAATGGTGGCCTGAAATTTCTTTTTCTTTTTTACTACTATCCGAGTTAGGATCAACTCTCCAGACTTAATTATTAGTGGAATCGAGTTGTTAGAAAGTGAAATAGGAAAGGTGCAGGCATAGGGGTTATGAGAGAGAGAGAGAGAGAGAGAGAGAGAGAGAGAGAGAGATCATGATAGAATTATGTCACAAAAAAGGGGAAGTGCGGATAGATAAATAGGCTGAGAGAGAGAGGAGGGAGTGTTGGAGAGAGAGAGGGGGGAGTGAATATGACCATTATAAAAAGAGCTTGCAACAGTTGATTTTCGACCGTTAGAGCGTATTTAAGAGTAATCGAGGGGAGTGCAGTTTGGATTTTTGGTTCGACTCAATGTTTTGAAAAACATTTCAAAATAGGATTTAAATTACATTCAAGTCCAAATCCCCTGAATTTCATATTGTCAAACACACTAAAAATTCAAATCCCATCAATTGTACTAGATTTTAAAATTGTGTGGATTATTTACCGTGGTACGTAAAAGCTTGGCCGAGCTTAAAATTACAGCTAAGTCCTAGAGAGAGAGAGGGGGGGGGGGTGAATAAGACCATTTAAAATTCTTGTTAGTGTACTGATTTGTGCATCCTGTTTGTCAATCATATAAGTCCATGTGTCATATAATCAGTTAATCAGTTGAGCCAATGGAAGCTGAAGATCGAAGACGCTGGAGGACATGAGCATCAAGGAGTACGAAACAGGTAAATAAGATGCCTTGAAGACCCTAACCCTTGACCTAAAACAACCCTTTAAATCTCTAGATGATCCTGAGCCTTATAAGTAAATCTTATTGATCATCTCTTAGCTTTAGAAGCTTAATTAGAACATGATAAGTAAGGCTATAAGATGTACAAAGCTGCTTTGAAATCATATATCCAAAACAACAATCTTTTAAATGATGCTCAATCTCATCGAGCAGTCATCGAGGGGTCTTCAATGGCATCAAAGACTACTCAATGAAATCGAGTAGGTAACTCAGATCTATCCAACAAGATTTGATTTTTTAATCTAAGTTTCTCGATGGAATCGAGAAACCTTCGATGACATCGAAGGGTCTCCTTGATGCTATTAAAGACCACTTGATGACATTAGATATCAATGTGTAAATTATCCAGCAATAATTCAGCTGAAAATCCAATTTTCTCAATGCCCTCGAAGGCATGCTTGATGTCATCGACATAGCCGTTATCTGTCATTTTTTAATCGTTAGAGCTTGAATTCTTTATAAATGGCATTTGGTTATGGGGCATTTGAATGGGTTTTTAGTGAAATAGATGCTTCGGTGATTACATAATCATATCCCTTATCCCAAGCCTCTTAATCTATGAGATCTAAGTTATTTTCCTTGTAATTTATCACTTGAAAAGAGGATTTCATCTTCGACAATGTAGATAAACTTTTTCTCCACATTGTTAAAGAGATTATACCTTAACCAATAGTTAAATTATTGTCTAAATCCTCTATAATACACATCTTGGTAATTTCCTAGGCATTACAACTTTTCATTTGTTGTAGGAGATTCTACTCAACTTCCCATCACCTTGGTCACCACAAAAGGAGCATCGCATGCAAGGTATTTGATCTTAGAGCTGAAGCATTGACGATGCATCGACATCATGATTGGTGGAGCAAATGGGAGCTGATTGAAGTATGAAAGAGCATCGATCAAATAACCAAAGATGAAGCATCAACGAGACTCAATTCGACAATTGTCATTATATGAGTTAACGTATAATCATTCCTTGTGTAGGTTGAGTGTAAGCAATTGAATTGCAAAATTTGATTAGGTTCTTATATAAGACCTTGGTTCTTATGTATAACCTAAATTAAGTCCTTGTGTAGGCTATAAGACACGGGTGTATACATATTAGTCTCCGAGAGTCTAAGGCTTAGTTTAGATGAATCAAATGTTTACCTATGGATGAATCATCAAGAGGTAAGTTGTTTTGCGTTTATGGTTAGGGTCACTATGGCACCTCAATTTACATGATCTTCACTCATTAATGCTTCATGTTCTCTATGTCTTAGGTCTTCAGCTTTTAAGGGCTCGACTATATAACTGACACATGGATTCACATGATCAACAAATAGGTGCATAAATGAGTGCATTAACGATCTCCCCATTTGTCAAGTACATGACAAAAACCTATTATCATTGTTTATACTAATGACAAAATAAAATAACTAAAAATATTATGTCAAATTTAAATATTTACAACTTGAATAAAACAAGACATGTAAAAAACAATCAAATCATAACAAAACTTAATTTTCCATTTTCAAATTTAAACACATAACCATACTTGTTTAAAAGAAAAATATAAATTAAATTGCACTTTATAGAAGGCATACAGATAATATCTACTATATCTAAAAAGTATCTTGATGATAAGTTAAGTCTACAAACTTCAATGACTTTCTCTAATGTCATTCCTCTTATAAACTGATCTTTCAATATCAGTTGATGACCCATTCTGAAGCATATCCTCCATGAAATTATATATATAAATATTTATACTAGAGTTTATTCATAAGGAGTTTGTTGACATAAGATTCAAAATAGATTATAAATAGGTTCTTATCTTAGTAACTAGTTATTTTTAACTATGAGCAATCTTTCTTCTTCTTACGACCCGACTTCTTGTAGAAGAAGCAATCATCATTATGACTTTTTCTTCTTAGATTTACTTTCAGATTTAGACTGATTAACACTCAAAGGACTCATAGAATGCATTCCTAAATTGCGCTTCCTTTTCTTATTTCCTTTTTTTAATCTTTGACCATATGTCACTAGGTGCACATTGTATGTCTTACCTAACTTTTTGAGTCTTTATTTTTCTTAAACACACTGAGATATCAATTTGTTCAATATTCATTTTTTCTTTAGTTATTGTAATTGATTTGGAATTGACAGAACTATGGAAGTAGGGAATTCATAACCAAGAAAACTATGAGTTTATCTTCAATTTTAAGGTCCAATATACAATTGTTTTATTAACTACATTAAAAGATTCACCGATATACTCCTTGATATTTTTCTGACCGTTATAGATGTCTCAAGTCAGCTTATGTAAAAGCAAACTCAGCTCAGCTTTGTCCGACTTCTGGAATTATTCCTTACTTCAGTTATGAACTTTTTAGCTTTCTCAATGTGAGACATGATACCTTGCATGGTTTCAGAAATCGAGTTCTACATGATTCTGAGACACATCTTATTTAATTTGGTCTAAGCCTTGTAATGTACTTTATCTGATTATAGACCGAAGTTAGATAGTTTGGGAGGCTTAGCTTCCTCTAAGGCGAGGTCTAAGTCGATGCAACGTAGAACTATTTTAACGGACGACTTTCGTTTAGGATAGTTAGACCCAGTGAGCAAAGATATGACATTGAATCAGGTTCGAACATTAGAATGATTCATAGTTGGACATACAAAGCATAACATTCACATTAATGAATAAACAAGTTCTATTTAAATATTACGTGAACATAAACCTCAAATATTACATATATACTGTCATTCGATCGATTGAGGCCTTTAATCTAGGTCAAGAATGATGATGGACATAATTATCAATTCCAATAAGAGCTTGGCATATCATCACGATTCCTCCGTTAGGAGAAATTGTGATATAGGGGAGGCTCTGCAGAATATGAAAATGACCAATATTTATAAAATAAATCTAAGATTCTCATCACCTTTGGGTGAAATGGATCTCTCGAACTTATATTCCCATCATCAATTACTTTATCCCGATTGCATCTTGCCAAATGATGATACCTCTTTGTTCTAACACCATATGGAATGGACACGAACACAACTTAATGCAATCTCATAATGAAGAATCATTGAATTCCATGAACAGAAATCTAAAAATATGGATCTTCACAAATTAAGGTCATTTTAATGGTTAATACAATTATCTCCAATTTTCACTTTCAGATTTAAGGATTGCTGTATGGTCCTGCCCTCAACCGACTATTCTGAAAGGTCCAATTTGGCCTAAAATATAACTGATGATGACCTCCCATAGGCCCAAATATTTTTCTTAAGGTGATGGTTAGATTAAATTCTTAATGGTTAACCACTGAATATCAATAAGAAAATATGGGTAATGACATTATTTTTTTTACTAGATCATTATTCGATTTTAGTTATCCCAAGTATAATAAATTACCAAAGGCCGTCAATCAAGTTAAACTCACCAACTGTTATATATTTATTTTGGTTTTACTTGTACTAAAAAGATGGTCTAAATGTACATGATTTTAATGGTATAGATCATCATCCATAAACATTAAGCTCAAATAGCTAAACTGGGCCATAAAAGGTTTAAAGAGAGATAACATTAGGTCCCAAGTTTAAGCTCATAAATTGTATCAAGTAAGCTACTGGAATTGAGTTACATTCAATCAGGCGTGGGCCTAAAAATAAGCTCATTTAATGCTAGAAAAAGGGCCTCAAACCTTTTTGAAAAAAGGCCGCTAGAATTGAGTTGCTTGAATGATCACTGTCTTCCCATTCAGAGGAGGAAGGAGGTAGAAGTGGGTTTTAAATAGAAGGTGACAGTCGTTAATATTTGTTAAGAGCTCATCTACTTTCTCCCCTCTCCAACCTATCAACTACATTGACACCTATGCTCTACCCGAAAACCATAACTATCATACAAGGTGAGCTAGGGTTTTTTCTTTGAGTTGGAGGGTCGTTGTCGTGCATTAATGGCTACCGCCATCATCTTTGGTGAGGATGGCAATTACTACCATCACTAGAGCAAATCTGGGGAGAGACAGTGGTTGTTGTTGCTAACGCAGTCACGATGGGAATGAAAGTGATAGAGAGAGAGAGAGGGGGAGGAGGGTTGTGGTTGATCAAGGCCTGATTTCATGGTTGTGGGTTTATGCGGCAACGGGGTAGTCGGTGTCAACCTACTACTAAAAACGACAATAAGATGGTTTTTTTTTTCCAATGTATGAAAGAAGGTTACCGGTAATGCATGTATTAAATGCCTAAATTTTGCTACTTAATGCATCTAAATTTATGGTTGATCCAAAATCCGTCCGAATTCAACATCATATTAGGGTTCAAATGGAGCTCAAGTTTAGGAAAGATCTAAAACCTTGAAATTCTGAAAATTAATACATAGTCTTCTCTAATACCAACTATAATTTAAATAACGGAATAAATGGATCGTCTATTCATTAATAATGAAGATTGATAATTGGACTCTTGAACATTTATTTTGGCTGGAGGACATTCCTAACACCACGATGTCACTGAAAGGAGATGCTTGATCTTCTGCATCTTATAATCTTCTAAAAACCTCTCAATGATATTGCGCAGTACGCTAACAACGCAGTGAGCCTAGATCCAATCTCAGGCCTCACTCACAAATGATAAATAGGAAGAAATATAAACTAGAAAGGAATAAAAATATTCAAACAAACCACAAGACAAGATATACGTGGAAAAACCCCAAACTAGGGTAAAAAACCACAGATGCAAAATTTCACTATGAAGAGAAGTGAAGATTACAAGGCAATATACTAACCTCTCCCTTGAAAGTACAGAGAACATCCCTTGCCCACACCTTAGAATAATTTCCTAATATTCACCTTAACCCTAGAATAGCCCTAGGGACCCTAATTTATAGTTTTGGCAACTTCCCTTTCGCATCCCAGTTGCAAAAGGATTTGTGACATGAAATCCATGAAACTCCTTTCACATCCCAGTTGCGAAAGGACTTGCGACACGAAATCCGCGCATGTGGCTCCACTTCTCAACAATCTCCCACTTGGAGACACATCAGCATAAACCTTTGTCTTCTTCATCCGGAGTGCACCACTTCCCCGTCTTCAAGCCTAAAGACCAATCGAAGCTGAACAGAGCTTCAGCTTCTCCCTTGTGACCGCCTTGGTCAGCATATCCGCAGGATTCTCACTTGTATGAATCTTCTCCAGAGCAATCGATCAATCTTCCAGTAACGAACGTATGAAGTGATATCTGATGGCAATATGCTTGGTCCTTGAATGAAAGGCTGAATTCTTAGCTAAGTGTATTGCACTCTGACTATCACTGTATAGCTTGCAATCTGCTTGCTTCTTACCCAACTCTTTCATAAAACCTTCATCCACACCATCTCCTTGCATGATTCTGTAGCCGCAACATATTCTGCTTCTGTCGTACTGATAGATACTATCTTTTGTAACTGAGAGACCCAACTGACTGCAGCACTACTCAGAGTAAAAACATAACTTGTAGTGCTTCTTCTGCTGTCGATATCTTTTACCAAATCTGAATCCACGTAGCCTTGTAACTTGATTTCCGATCCACCATAACACAACCCTACGTCCTTAGTACCTACCAAGTACCTAAGGATCCACTTCACAGCTTCCCAATGTTCCTTCTCGGGGTTGCTCATGAACCTGCAACAACTCCCACTGCTTGAACAATGTCTGGCTTCGTGCTCACCATAGCATATATGAGACTCCCAATAGTTGACGCGTATGGAACTTTAGCCATGTAGTCTTGTTCTTCTTGCGTCTTTGTACCTTGCTCCTTAGATAGCTTAAAGTAGTTGGCTAATGGAGTGCTAACCGACTTAGCACCTCCCATATTGAATCGATCAAGTACTTTGGTTATGTACTCTGCCTGTGACAAAACTAATTTCTTGTTTTCCTTGTAACGCTTTATCCTCATGCCTAGGATTTGTTTTGAAGCTCCTAAATCCTTCATGGTAAATTCTCTAGACAATTGTCTTTTGAGATCTGAGATGTCCTTCATGCTTGAACCGGCCACAAGCATATCATCAACATACAGAAGAAGGATGATGTAAGACGTATCAAACTTTTTCAAGTAACAACAGTAGTCTGTATGACATCTCCTAAAACCGTTTCCCGACATGAAACTGTCGAACTTCTTGTATCACTGCCTCGGAGCCTGCTTCAGGCCATATAGACTCTTTTTCAATCTGCACACCTTGTTCTCATTACCTGGTGCTACGTATCCTGTCAGCTGATGCATATATATATATATATATCTCTTCTTCAAAGTCTCCATGAAGAAAGGCTGTCTTAACATCTATCTGTTCTAGATGTAAGTCCTCTTAAGCCACTATACTCGAGACCATGCGAATCGTAGACATTTTCACTACCGATGAAAATATTTCAGTGAAATCGATACCTACCTTTTGTTGAAATCCTTTCACAACCAATCTGGCCTTGTACCGTTTCTAAACATCGTGCTCCTCATTCAGTCTGTAAACCCACTTATTATGAAGAGCTTTCTTACCCTTGGGTAGAGTGACTAGCTCCCATGTACGATTAGACTCAAGAGAGTTCATCTCATCATCCATGGCCTGCTCCCACTTACCCCGTATATCTGACTGTAACGCCTCTTCAAAACACTCTGGCTTTCCATTATTTGTCAGTAGTAGATAATGTAAAGAGGGTGAGTATCTGTCACGCCCCAAACTCGGAAACTGGGCTCACAAAATTCCCGATCGCCGAATCCGGCATGATGACCTCAGTAGAACCCCATTCTCGGCTCCCGGCGCCCATACGCCGGGGTTAGATCTGAGATGCTACAAGGAGAATTTTTTTTTCAACATCCATTTAATTTGTAATAAGCATAACCAAAGGCATAACCCACAACAACAACCCAAAAACTCCATCACATTTCCACTATGATCAAAAACTTTACAAGTACCTGACATAAAGGGAAATACAATGATGAAAGGGCAAAAAGCTCAAAGATGCGCTCTGCACTCCGCCTCGTACTGTGCACCTCGCTTCACTGCCGCATTGACGGTCGTGCATAAGCTAGAAAGCAGAGGGTGGTGAAAGTGTGTCTTAGCAGTAGTAATGCTTGGATATGCGATGCATCAGTGTCTGGAACATCTTTGGTGAATTCATGAATACCATTAGCCATACAGAGCTATGCGTCTGAGGCATGAATGATGTCGGCCGTACCAGGCTATGCGATGCAAGATGCAAGTCAAGTATACAAATTCTCATCTAAATCTACATATCGGTATACTCAAAATCGAGATATCATAGGGGTCTAGTATACTCTAAACTTTAGCAGCCCATCGTGCAATAAGGTAAGTGGAAGAGACCTCACTACCCTTTGCCAATATCGGGCGCGGCTCGTCGATAAGCGGACCCATTCCTCGAGTCCATCAAACTCGGCCTACATTGCCCCCTCCCTCGGGCGGGTAAGGCGTACCCCCTTCCAACCGACCACGACACGGTGGAAAGCGCGACCTCACAGTAATCGGCCATCGCGCTCGTGCACCACTCGGTCTAGACGTTGGAGCAACCTCTTGGTACCATAGGGTTTAGGGCCTTTCACCCGGGGATATCTATAGCACCCATGTAGAACTAGATTTTCGGTATCCATCACACTGCCCGACCACGATATGCTGTGGAGGCTACGGCCCCGATGTCGCTAGAGTAGTGCCTAACCATATCATACAATGCGAATGCATGAATCACACTATCCGGTCATGCGACATCATGCGCATCTCATGCGCTCATGTGGGGCAACACCCCCTAGCAGGAGCCCAAACAATCTGCCCAGAAGGCATATGCTTATGATCAGTCACTTCTCATACCAAGCATACATATGATGCGTATGATCATGAATCATGGGACTATACTAAACATGTTATATGGGATAGATGTTGTTCATAAGGAGATGGGCTTAGGCGGCCTACGTATGGGCCTAACAATGGGCCCTAGGGAGAGTCATCTGCGGACATTTAACTTACTATCTCTTGATGTGGACGTCCAAACCAACATTGCTCCAGGCATTGCACATGTCGTAAACATCATTACATAAACCAGATCACACATTGCAATGGACCTTAGGTACATCCCATTGGGCCTTAAATACATCGAATGGGCCATATCACATGGGCCTTACATTTATCAAATGGGCCGCACTAATGGGCCTTATGTACATTGCAATGGGCTATAACCCATGGGCCTTAGAATGCATCGAATGGGCCTAGTCTCATGGGCCTTTCATTCACATCAAAGTGGGCCTCAACTAATGGGCCACAAATAAACTAAGATGGGCCTCAAAACATGCCAAGGTAGGGTCCACTTGGTCTTTAGATCTGTTTCATTCTTTAACTCATGCCATAAAATGGCCCTTCAAGATGGATAGACGGATTGGATGTAACATATACATCATGGTGGGGGATCCGCATAAGGGTCCACCATAAAGTATATTACTTAATATAATATAATATATATGTATATATTTATATATATATATATATTATTATTTTATGGTGGACCCTCATGCGGATCCCCCACCATGATGTATATGTTACATCCAATCCGTCTATCCATCTTGAAGGGCCATTTTATGGCATGAGTTAAAGAATGAAACAGATCTAAAGACTAAGTGGACCCCACCTTGGCATGTTTTGAGGCCCATCTTAGTTTATTTATGGCCCATTAGTTGAGGCCCACTTTGATGTGAATGAAAGGCCCATGAGACTAGGCCCATTCGATGCATTCTAAGGCCCATGGGTTATAGCCCATTGCAATGTACATAAGGCCCATTAGCGAGGCCCATTAGTGCGGCCCATTTGATAAATGTAAGGCCCATGTGATATGGCCCATTCGATGTATTTAAGGCCTAATGGGATGTACCTAAGGTCCATTGCAATGTGTGATCCCAACATGGTTTATGTAATGATGTTTACGACAGGCAATGCCTTGGGAGCAATGTTGGTTTGACGTCCACATTGCAAAGATAGTGTTGGTTAAATGTCCGCATTATGACTCTCCCTAGGGCCCATTGTTAGGCCCATACTGCGTAGGCCGTCTAGGCCCATCTCCTTATGAACAACATCTATCCCATATAACATGTTTAGTATAGTCCCATGATTCATGATCATACGCATCATATGTATGCTTGTATGAGAAGTGACTCGATCATAGCATATGCCTTCTGGGCAGATTGTTTAGGGGCTCCCGTTAGGCGTGTTGCCCACATGAGCGCATGAGACGCGCGATGATTGCTGCATGACTGGATAGTGTGATTCATGCATTCGCATTGTATGATATGGTTACTGTACGCCCTAGCGACATCAGGGTCGTAGCCTCCACAGGCATATCGTGGTTGGCAGGATTGGAGGGTGCTATAGATATCCCTGGGTGAAAGTCCCTAAACCCTTATGGTACCAAGAGGTTGCTCCAACGTCTAGACCAAGTGGGTGCACGAGCGCCGATGGCCGATTACCAGGAGGCTGCGCTTTCCACTGTATCGTGGTCGGTTGGAAGGGGGTACGGTCTTACCCGCCCGAGGGGAGGGGGCAATGCTAGGCTGAGTTTGACCAGCTCGAGGAATGGGTTCGCTATCGACGAGCCGCGCCTGATATTGGCAGGCGGGTAGTGAGGTCTCTTCCACTTACCTTATCGCGCGATGGGGCGGCAATCTGGTTTAGAGTGTACTAGACCCCGGTGATATCCCAGATTTTGAGCTGTACTGATATGTGGACTTAGATGAGGATTTGTATGCTTGACTTGCATCTTGCATCGCATAGCCTTGGTACGGCCGACATCATTCATGCCTTGCATCGCATAGCTCGGTATGGCTAATGGTATTCATGAATTCACCAGCATGTTCCGCATTACTCTGATACTGCATATCTGCATTACTACCTTGCGCACACACTTTCACCACCCTCTAAGCTTTCTATGCTTATGCATGACCGTTGCGTGCAGGTGACGCGAGGAAGCGACAGTGTAGAATGCGGGCCTTTGAGCGCAGAGCGCATCTTTGGAGCTTTTTGCCCTTTCTCATTGTATTTCCCTTTATGCTCATTGTACTTGTAAAGTTTTTGATCATAGTGGAAATGTGATGAAGTTTTTGGTTGTTGTTTGTGGGTTATGCCTTTGGTTATGCTTATTACAAATTAAACGGATGTTGAAAAAAAAAATCCTCCTTGTAGCATCCCAGGATCGGAACCTGGCGTATGGGTGCTGGGAGCCGAGAATGGGGTTCTACGGAGGCTGTCGGCGCCGGATTCGGCGATCGGGAATTTTGTGAGCCCGGTTTCCGAGTTTGGGGCGTGACAGTATCGGACCATGGGTCTCCTCTCCTGAGTAGACCTCCTCACAACCGGTGTATGCAGCTCTACCTCATCCTGTGGCACTGTAACACCCATGTCCGGTAACTCTTCCAACTCTATGAATTCCTTTTTCTCGACCTTATTTTCTTGCACACTGTCCTTATGCATCACTTTTTCATTGAAGATTACGTCCTTGCTTCTGATGATTTTCCTGTTTTCTGCATCCCAGAATCTATAGCCAAAATCATGCTGCCCGTAGCCTATAAACATGCATCTCCTGGACTTCACATCCAGCTTGTTTCTGTGCTCTGCATCAATGTGAACATATGAAGTGCAACCGAATACTCTGAGATGTGCAAGGTTCACTTCCTTCCCAGTCCACACTTCTTCTGGTAGCCCACCATCCAATGGTGCTGAGGGACTTCTATTGATGAGATATGCGGCAGTATTCACAGCATCTGCCCAAAAGGTCTTGGGCAACCCTGCATGTAACTTTATGCTCTTGGCGCACTCAAGGCTGGTCTTGTTAATGCGCTCTGCCACACCATTCTGCTGTGGTGTCCTTGGAATAATTTTCTGATGTTTGATTCCATTTGCTACACAATACTCCTCAGACCTCTTATCACAATACTCTCTCCCATTGTCAGATCTGAGACACTTTACTGTTTTACCTGTCTCATTTTTTACCATAACTTTTCACTTCTTAAATACATCAAATACATCAGATTTATATTTTAAGAAGTAGACCAATAGTTTTCTACTAGCATCATCAATAAAGGTAACAAAATAACGTGAGCCACCAAGAGATAATACCTGTGCCGGTCCCCACACATCAGTGTGTACAAACTTCAACAGATGTATCTTTGGAGCACGTCCCGTCTTCTTGAAGCTTACCCTCTTCTGCTTGCCATACATGCAGTTCTCATAGAATTCCAAGTCAATAGACTTCAGTCCTGGTAGCTTCCCTTTTGATAATAACACTTTCATCCCTTTCTCACTCATATGTCACAGCCTCTAATGCCATAACTGCCCATTTACTTTAGTTGATGCGACTGTGAGTAAACTATACGATCTTGAAGTCATGTACAAAGTACCTTCCTTTTTGCCTCGAGATATTACCAAGGCACCTTTTGTGATCTTCCAGGAGTCACTGGTGAATGTCGTCACATAACCGGTATCGGCCAACTGTCCCACTGAGATCAGATTACGTTTCAAACTCGGTACATGTCTGACATCCTTCAATTTCAAGATTGTTCCGTCTTTCTGATTTACATGAACATCTTCCTTTCCAAAAATATTGCACGGCTCATCATCACCCACGTAAACTCTCCCAAAGTCACCTGACACATAATTACACAGAACTTTCTTACACGAAGTGGCATGAAACGAAGCACCTAAATCTATAACCCAAGACTCATTCCTCGCATCAAAAGACAAGATCAACGCCTCTGTGTCGCTCTTCTCAGATAGATTCACTAAATCCTTCCCACCTTGAGAGCTTCCTTCTTGTTTCTTGAGCGCCCTGCAATCATGTTTCATGTGCCCCTTCTTACTGCAATGCCAACACCCGTCTTTGTCTTTCGGTCCCTTGGACTTCTTCCTCATCTTAGAACGCCCGTGTTTATTGCCTCCTTTGTTCAATGATCTTCCTCTTCCTTCAACGTTTAGAGCATTCCTTGAGTCCCCTGAAACTCCTGATGTCTTCCTTCTAGATTTTTCGCTGAGAATTAGACCGGTCACATCATCAAATTTTAACTTTGTCGATCCTGAAGAATTGCTCACAGCAATCACCAAACCATCCCAACTGTCTGGCAAACTGGATAAGATCAATAATGCCCTGGCCTCATCCTCAAAAGCAATGCCAACGGATTCCAACTGGCTCGTGACTGTATTGAACTCGTTTAGATGTTCTGCCACGCTCCCACCATCTGACATCTTCATGTTGAATAGTTATTTCATAAGATGAACCTTGTTGGATGCTGAGGGCTTTTCATACATGGTGGCTAGGGCTTCTATTAATTCTTTTGTCATTTTTACTTTAGATATATTGAAGGCGACGCTCTTAGACAAAGAGAGTCGGATCGTTCCTAAAGCCTTCCTATCCAGTAAAAATCATTCATCATCTGTCATCTTTTCTGGTCTCTTCTCTTTTCCTCCTAGAGGAATATAGAGGTCCTTCTGATACAGATAATCCTCCATCTGCATCTTCCAGAAAGCAAAGTTTGAATCATCAAACTTCTCAATTCTAGTTTTCCCATCTTCCGCCATCGCTCCCAATAGAACTAAACCAATAGCTTTAATACCAGATGTTGCGCAGCACGCCAACAACGTGGTGAGCCTAGATCCAATCTCAGGCCTCACCCACAAACGATAAACAGGAAGAAGTATAAACTAGAAAGGAATAAAAGCATTCAAACAAACCATAAGACAAGATATACATGGAAAAACCCCAAACTATGGTAAAAAACCACGGATGCAAAATTCCACTATAAAGAGAAAAGAAGATTACAAGGCAATATACTAACCTCTCCCTTGGAAGTACAGAGAAAATCCCTTGCCCACACCTTAGAATAATTTCCTAATATTCACCTTAACCCTAGAATAGCCATAGGGACCCCAATTTATAGTTTTAACAACTTCCCTTTCACATCCCAATTGCGAAAGGACTTGCGATACGAAATCCGCGAAACTCCTTTCGCATCCCAGTTGCGAAAGGACTTGCGACACGAAATCCGCGCATGTGGCTTCACTTCTCAACAAATGAGGCTAGAGTTTTTTTATCTTTATTGGTGAAGGACCAAAATATGTTGTCATAGAAAAAAGGGTCAAAGAAGCTTACCCATCACAATTCTCTCATCTGAAGTCTTCCATATCCGTCTAAATAACTGTGTATAGGGATCATAATTCGAGTGTTCCACCCCAAATCTATTTATATCAATCACAACTATAGTGAGACCCATCGGATTGCTTAAAATGAATAATCCAATAATCATGTTTAGTTCAACTAATAGAAGTCTTCCATGTTAGTGTGGTGTAGCATATATAGGTGGTAAGAGAAAGGGAAGGGAGAACCTTAGTTACCCCAATTTACTTAATGAACAATAATGACAATGTTAATGTCGCTATCATCCCATTTACAATTATTTTTTATGCATACACAGTGTCTCCCTTTTCTCATCTTCTCTAGTGTCCTTAATTTAGCCACGTGGTTTAACGCCATGAGCTAATAAGCATGCCACCATCATGAATAGACTACAAATTGAATCCAATAATCATCTCCTGAAATTAGGGGTGACCACATATTAGGTTTGGATCTAGTAGAATTTTTAGCTTAAGCCCAACCTCAAATGGGCAAAGAGTTCTTGCTTAAACTGGAGCGGCTATCTATTACCTTATTAGCCTAACCTGACCCACTTAAAATTCATTGCTTGAACCAACTTGACCCATTTTTCTATAATTGGATTGGTCTTAATCGACCCATTACCATGTAACACTCCGTACTTTTCAGTACTTGGGTGTTATCATTTAAATCAAATTTAGCATGACCTATAACTTACACATCGCTGGATCACCCATGATTCACCAATCTTAACCTTCCGATTTGAAATCAACCCGCCCTTGGTTGCCCATTGACTTGTCACCATAGGATTACACTATCAATGATTATTCAACTTGCAATCCAAATCTACCTGTTGAGGCAAATGATATCATACTTAAATGCCTCAAATTAATTTAGGTACAGAGATAAACCAATCCCTCGATTGTGGTCCTTAATCAACACTAACAATCTTCATCGTAACCATGAAATAAGACCATTCATACAATCGACCTCATGATTAGCCTATAAAATTCAATTGTGCATTAGTCTAACCATTAAGAACACTTTTTATCCATAAATTAAGTCATCCATCCGATTGATTTTCAAGATGGTCCATCACGACTTCAGAGACACGTACTCTAGTACTTCGATCACTCTGATAGACCAATCAAATCGTTCATTTTAACATCAGGACCTAAATCATCCGATCCACTATAGTGCCTACAACATCCCCTATAGCGATCCACTACTGGATCACACTAATCAAACAATCTAAGTGCTAAATTAAGCATTAAAGTCCACTTAGATGGTTCTTAGAAGCTCGAATCATGAGATCTACCTTTCATTGGGTCCATGACTTACTGTGGAACGATTTAATATTTAATTAAGCAACATTGCCACTGAACTATAAAAATAACCATTAAAGTCTATTCATATTAGCTTGGGGACGTTTAAAAACGTCAGAGAGCAGATCGGGAAACGATCCGATCGTTAAATTGTCGGTTATTGTCATCTGGATGCCTTTCAATAATCATGAGACTCTAAACTAGAAATTTAATAGGTCAAATCCAACCATTGGATTGTTTGGAATTAATGGTCAAAATGTTCATTGGATGGCCCATTAAAGTATCAGAGCTACTATTTATCAGATCAGCATACTCAATTTTGCAATCTATCCCTCGATCATCACATTTGGGCCCTTAGATTAGTGAAACTACTAAGGAATTTCATCTAGGCAGGGCTGAAAATCTTAAGAATCACCAGCAATAAGATCTAGAGACTATCTGATTGTTGAGTCGGTGGGAATCCATAAATAGAACCCAAAAATCATGCAGTATGGCTCGCTTGAGCTATGGATTTTTACCAACGCTGGACATATGTCCTATTAAGAATAGTAGGAGTCAATGGACAAAGTGGATTTATCTAAACATCATGGTGGACCCCACCTTGTGTTGATGTGCACACATAGTGAGGGCACACCCTGTTTGACCTGAGCCTACCCGAAAAGGAGAGAATTCTCCCTCCTTTCCTACCCGAATAATGTTTAAATGGATGAAGTCTATTTGGAATTATGCTAGCCCACCATCGGAGATCTGATCAATAATCTAGACTGTCCATCATGTTCGGACAGGGATTTTGACCAAAATCCCATTAGTTGTGCAACTTGAGGCATACGTGTGAACTCAAAAAGTTTGGTGCAAGCGTCTATCGCATTAGCAGAACCTGGCTGGACAACGTTTGTTTTGTTCGATCTGTGGCCCACCTATAAGATCGATCTGGATGATCTGAACCATTCAGCTGATTCGAATAGTGGTTTTGACCAAACCATAGCCCCTTCTGCATGCCAACATACGTGTGCATGCACACGATTCCTAGCGAAATAGACACATACATGTGGCATTTTCTGAAAACGGGACTCTGCTGTGTTGCCAAGATGGCAATCCATCTAGTAGCCCTTCTTGAAATCTCAACCCTCCACTAAGAGGATCCTATGTAACGCCCTGAAAATTGGGGGTCGAGCAAAGCTCAGCTCCTGAGTTCTAACGCATCACTTATGCAACATAGATAATGATGATTATGATGAGAGCATTGAAACATGAATAGGATTATACCAAAACAGCATATCATACTCCAGAAACAGTTAAATTGCAAGCGGAAGATTGTGATAGATGTATAGAAGATATATACTATCGTAAGTCTCCAAAGTGTGATAATCTTGTCAGGTTAATGAATAACAAGTACAATTTCAAAATATACCAAAGGTGTAGTGTCATCTAGTTAACATCCCTGTAACCTCGTTAATCAAGGCACGGCTCGCATGAAGCCGCCAGAAAATAATATACACGAGGAAGCATTCTCGTCGTCACAAAAGTCCAGCTCCGCCTCAGGAGTAGCGTCGCCATCTGCAATCAGATAAAGTCTGGTGGGTGTCCAGAACACCGTCCCATATTGTGGGAGTGAGTGATCAACTCAGTGGAACAGTAAAGCATAGGTTAACATGTTATCAAAACAGTCAAGCAGTAATGATAAAGCAGTACAATCAACCATCTTAAGTACTCTTGTTAATGTAAGTATGAAATGCAGTCGTGATGCATGCCCTCGCCAACATACTCCCTCATGCGATACCATCTTACATCCGTGGCATGCTTTCATCCCTCAGTGCTCCACATCTTCCAGGCACATGCAGTGCGATATGAACATGATTACCGAGTTATTATTAGTCCTTTTCATACAACAGTATTAGGAAACTAAGGTACTTTCCTTATATCATTCCCAAACAATGATCCATTCTAGGGTCGTCAGTCCTATTAAATCTCATACGATGGTATGTTTCTAGGTCACTGTAAGGGCTGTTAGGACTGTTACACGGAATCGTTACACCACTCCCCCATCACCTTATCAATACAGGCCTAATTTGTATACTCTGTTACTATGAGAAGGCTCGTCGCCTCACCATAGATTTAGAGTATGCTCGAGGTCACTACACCGGGCACAGTCAGGGCTGCTAGGGCTATTACATGGAATTGTTACACCGCTCCCCTATCACCCATCAAAACAGTGTAGGCCGACAGCTCAAATATAGTGTCCCATACCACTGTATTCGGCTCACGAGTCTGGGTTGCTCACTGGTCACTACGGGGAGGATCACGGTCCCAGCGTAGGCCGACAACTCGACCACGGTGTCCCATACCACCATGCCCGGTTCATGAGTCTTAGCGGATCGAGGTACCAAGGTTAACGGGGTTGCACTGGTAAGTTCGGTACCTTAGGTTCAAGCAGTAGCGTCCAAACATGGTGAACATACATTAGACAGATCGGGTTACTTGACGAGCTCGGCTAGCTCGAGCGCACGACAAGTTGAACGACATGAAGTGCATAAGCACTTCGCGTGGCCAACCACTATCGCCAACCGAAGTACGACTCAGGTTCGTCGAACACATCTCACGTGGCGAATGAATCTCAGCCACGAATTCAATCCCGTTACCGATTGCCTGGACTATACAATAGCCCCAATCACATTCAATTACAGAACAGTTAAAGCAGTAATGGATCAAGATTTCAAATCATACAATCAAATATCCAATATTGTCCGCTTAGGGCATCGCTGTTGCACGAATCGTTACACCACTCCCCCATCACCCATCACGGATTTTATAGAATACAACTTAAACATGTGAAGTAGTCAGAGCAAAATTAAATAAACATGTAATTCAAATATATTAACAAGCATGTTATAAAACACAATGTAAACAGGAAATCCAAACACATGCATTTCATAAACCAGTAAGTGATTAAACTAAACAACTTACATGAAGGAAATCATACACATCACTAAGGTAGTTGAGAATCCTATCTCAACACCCTTATACATTACAATTTACTAACTACTACTCATTTAAACATTCCAACAAACATTTTAGATTGCATACATCAACATACCTGACGTATGTTGATCACATAGGTATTATGCCAAATCATTTCACTAAGGAGCTGTCCCATGGATAACACGCATGCACCCATAACGGATAATCATGGCAAGTACGAATCCAAGTTCCATATTTATTTGAACATTTTCACAAACACTTGGGCTGCACAATTTAACATATAGAGCGTCGTTGATTTAGGGCACATCCTTTCACAAAGGGGTATCGCCTATACAACAATCATATATCCATGACAATTAGTCATGGCGAGCAAATGAAATTCTATACTCATTTGTTATTTTCAGGGCGATAATACACTTTTTAACATACATAGCGTATACTAGCAAAAACATGTATTAGGGCGAATCCTTTCGCCGAGTGAGTATTATATATATATATAGCATGTTCATACAGTAATAAATCATGGCTAACATATTTTCAAAAATTGTACGTATATGGTATTTTCTACGATTATACAGAACACACAATATACCATAATTTGTATACGCAATCGAAACACAAAACGAACATTGGTTTGTGCATATACAATCACACTCAGATCATGAATCTATCATTATCTGACATTGAAAGCGTTGAAAACCATAACCTATACGTTTAAAGTCCGCACCTTTTGTCGATAAACTTGAACCGAAACCAGTTTGAACCCAACGCCTTTGTCTACGGCACAATAACAACCTGAATCATGAAACAGGTCAGCTATTCCATCGCCTACACTCTTGAAAACTCTAAAATAGCTTAGGGTTAGGTTTTCTTACCTACGAACGAAGCCGGAATCCCCGGAAAAGCGATTAGATCGTGATGATTAATCACGTAGGATAGCAGGGTAGAGCACCAGGAAGAGTCTCTCATTTCTCTCGCACTTTCTCTCTCTCTTCTCTCCTCTCTCTTAGGTTTTTCTCAAATTCGTATGGGATGAGAGAGTGAGGGTTTAAGGTCCTTATATAGGCCCAAAACTCACCAAATTAGACCCAGGGACAAGGTATACTTAGGTTATGTCCAAATACAGACAGTTCCATTTCAACGGAGCACTTCTTTTAAGCCAAAGGTCGGACTTAAGCTCACAGACATTGGATCTAGGTCGAGTTAAGTTTTCGTTCCAGTCGGGTTCCCAGATCACACGTGGCGAACCAGTTTCAGTTCAACAGTTACCGCAACTCAATCAGGGTTACAAGTACATGGACATGTATATGAAATTTTCCCTGATCCGAGGGTGTATTTGGGTCCGATTCTGACGGTCTGATTTCTTATATCAGGCCCGCAAGTGACAAATCTCAGATTACTTAAATGAGATTTGATTTCTAAAGAAATCTATGTTTTCTCACACTCTTCACTCCAGGCTCAAGCGAATAGCCGTTGGACACTATTTGGGTTTGATTTCTGAGATGGTTGCCAAGCCCAGTAAGGCAGTCCTAACCGTTTAACTTTGTGTTAATCAGACTTTCGATGTGTGGTCCAGATCTGATACGGAGTTTCGTGATGCTCCCAAGATTAACTGGGTAAAGAGATTAATCCTAGATTTTAGGATAATCTAGAGTCAATGATTCTACAAGTTTTGGGTCTTGCAGATCATATTTAAAGTGATTAGTACGGATTTCGTAGCTAATCCAGTTTAGCACTCAGTTACTTTTGAAGGATAAGGTAGTGAAAGGTGAGATTTGTGAAGGAAAAGGGTTAAAAAGAGATTTTAGACTGTGGGATTGAGTTCTGACAAGTTAATAAGATGTTAGGATCGACCCATTGCCTAAGGACGTCTAATTTCAGGTTGGCAAAAATCCGGGATGTTACATCCTAACCCTCCACAACTAGGGTTTTATAAAGAGAGAGAGAGAGAGAGAGAGAGAGAGAGAGAGAGAGAGCAGCCACAGGAGGATTTGTTAGTGCTCTGGCACGATCCTAGCCACCCATCCGCTGCAAAAACTCCTCCGAATCAATTTAAACCATTTAGAAGAGGATGTTTTATCCCAAGCAATCTGGAAACCCTAGCTTCTAGGAGAGGAACCGCAGTCGCTACCATTTCTTCCCAGTTTTTCTAAAAACCCATCTGCAAGCTTCTCCCTTCGAACCCACTGCCCAGATCTCATCGAAGCTTCATTCTCTAATATCTACTAGCTCCAGTGGAAGTACATGAGTCGTCTAGTGGCTTCGTTTTGAGGAGAGAAGCTTTCGTTCAAGATTTGCCATTAGAGCTGGTCCTCTCCTTCGCTGTTGTCATTGTGTCACACTGAGACTTAGTCTGAGTCTGGCGAGCTTGGGCCATGTTCGAGTCGAGTCCAGACATTGCTGGCTAATTGGCAGTGAGAAAGAGAAAAAGAGCAGCCGTAGTTACATCTGCCGAGTCATCGAGTTACACTAAGGGGTTGTTTGATTTCCGTTTCCAACTGGTAAATACTAGTAAATGATAGTCATAATTAATTACTTTTACACCAGCAACAATGTCTGGTGAAATTGTACATTAATGAGCCCGTTTGGTTGTATTCCATGAGTACTGTAAATGCTCATTATTACTTCCCATATAGTGGGCCCTCCACCTAACCCACTGGAGTATGTTGGAAAGAGAAAGGTCTGCTTTAGAGGGTAGCATGGATGGATCCGATATGACGTGATAGAGTACTGTGGGTCCCATCATCAGGTACTTGTTATATCCAAACCGTTCATCCATTTGGCGAGCTAGTTGTGGGGGTTGATCCGAAAAACTGATAGATTATTAAGATCATGTGGACCACACATCAAATAAGACATAAAAGGCCATAAGGTGGACCATTGATCCGCACGCACCGTCTTTTGTGAGACCAGAGCCACACCAAATCCTCTCTCGTATGGACCTAGGTACTCAGAACTGACACCAGTGTAAGGCCTCGTCCCACACGCCTAAGCAAGCCACAAGTGTTCAAGATCCAGACCATCCATCTTCTAAGGTGGAGAACAAGTATTCCCTACTATAAGTTGCAGGCAGGTCTCCAAATGTAAATCACATGCTTACACCGTGTGTCTTTGAAAAAATACCAATTTAAAGGAAAAAAAATAGGGAGAACATCAGATCATGCTGCCCAGATGATAAGTTGAGCTTCGAAATTTCTGGTGACCACCTGTTTCTTCAGGGACCTCGACTGATGAACAATCTGTATATCACAAATACGAGGATACCCATTTTTCATGTCACTGGGTAAGTGCCAAGGAAATGTGGTTATATCGGTATCTAGCACAATCTTCACATTTGTTGAGAAGTGGAGCCACATCTAGGGTCGCGCACGACCAGTCATGGCCCCTGCTCGACCGGTTGTGACCAGTCGTGGACTGGCTCGATTCAAAGTCCAACGAGCATAGTTTTTTTAGGTTCCGAGGTGCTCGACTGATCGAGGATCATTCTCAACCGGTCGAGGGGTCTTCTAGACCGGTCGTACAGTCTGCTCGACCAGTCGAGGTTACACAGATTAGTTTTCGAATTTGATACGGATTGAGGATTTTGGTGTCGCCTTTCGTAACGGTGCGAAAGGGAAGTTGCTTAAACTATAAATAAGAGTCCCTAGGGCTTTTCTAGGGTTAAAGGTGAATATTGAGAAATACTTCTAAGGTGTGGGCAAGAGATTTTCTTTATACTTCCAAGGGAGAGGTTAGTATATTGCCTTGTAATCTTCGTTCTTCATAATGGAAGTTTGCATCTGTAACTCCCCGGAAAATCGGGGGTCGTGCATAGACTCGACTCTCGAGTTTTCGAGTGTCACTTATCATGCATTTATGGTTTTTATGATTAATCAAATTAACTGTGTAATTTGGAATTACCTGAAGCATGAAGCACAATCGCACCAGTCTACTGAAATGAAGGAAATCTCACAAATATACAGGTCTAAAAATAATAAAGGGTCGCCCAAGGCATTGCCCAACAGGATAATTAAAAAAAAAGAAGCTATATCCAAAAGACTAAAGCGGAGCCCGCGGCTCAGCAAATCCAAATTCAGCCCGGTCAAGTCGATGGAGAGCCGCCCATCAGCTGCAAGTAGGAGAGCCCATCCTTCTCGTCCAAGCTCGCCTCGCCAGACTCCTCATGCCCTGAGTCACCTGCATCTATGAATGGGTCTGGTTGGTGTTTTAAAACACCGTCCCAGAGTAGGAGTGAGTGATCAACTCAGTGTGAACTATTGGTCTCAAGTTACAACAAGCATCAATTATACTATGAATTTAATGAAAAATAGTCATTCATAAACACCTATCTAATCTTATTAATGCATATGCATGATAGATGATATGATACATGCCCTCGCCTCAACTCTCCCTCAAGCGACTTCGTCTAACGATCGCGTATGTCAACACTCCCTCAGAGCAACCTCGACTGCTGAGTCGCCACCCTAGCTAATGCAATGTAGTGATAACGTTAACCGAGTTCTTAGTTAAGTCCGTTCATCCAGAAGGTTGGGGATTCTGATTCACCCTACGTATCAATGCCCTAAGCTGGTTGCGAGGCCAAGGCCCCATCAACGCGTGAGGCCAAGTCCTCACGGTCCGTGATCCCGTCGAGTTCCTCATCCCCAACTCCAAGCACATGAGGAGTGCCGAAAGGAAGGGATCGCTCGCGGTTACTACGGCGAGGCGCGGTACCCCAACATAGGCCGACAGCTCGGACACAGTGTCTCATTCCACCATGCCCGGCCACGAGACTGTGGACCCATTTTAAGTAGATTTTCGATGGACTACAACGGTTGCAGGGTGGTTCAGGTTCCATACATAGGTAAGCACACAGGGTTAACAAACAGGGTTAGTCAGATAGTAGGCTAGACCGCACGAGTCAAGCGAGCATGAGACGAGTGACCTCGGGCATAAGAGACCCATGTAGTCGAACTACAGCCATCCGAACACACCCGCCCAAATCCGTGAGTTTAGCCTCAAGGCGGTCCTACCGACGGGGCCGCCTTCGTTCTCCTTGTATTTCTGACCAACCAAAGAGTTTGGATGGTGATTCATAACATGCTAACTAATAAGATTATTATTTATCATATACAATATCACATATTCATATTTTTTAACATAGAACTCATAATTCCTACCAAGCAAAGCTACAATGTGTAAAATTCAAGTGCATGTGTGTTGTGTGGGTTGATGAGGAAGTTAAGCACTTCCTACATCTCATAGAGCCAAATTGCACAAGATTAGTAAGACATACATGCTAGGGCAACATCATGTGAAGAAAACCAAACAAGACATAAACATGAGATCATCAATTCATATCAAAACATGTGAGGAATAAGAACGACATCATATGAGGAAATCAACATGACATACAATTCCATACAATTTCAACAACCCAACAATTCCTAGAAATTTCTCTAGACTCTCCAAAGGCATCATTCAAACATACAAAATCATTAAACTCGTACTATAATTAGTGCTAGGCCACCTAAGAAAAATAGTCCGCACCTTGGATTCGATGGAGGCTTGGAAACGACCTAGGAGATGTGGATTTCGGGGTAGATCGGCCGGACTCCCTAAAGGCGACCACTTGCTTGTTAGAATCCCAAGTAAATCTCCCTCATCACAAGGGTTTCAAAGAAAATAGGGAATGGAGCTTACCTAGTTGCTCAACGGACGAAATAGCGGTTGTGGGGTGAGGTTTCTTCTTGGAGAAGAGGTGGGAAGATGCAAGATTGGCTTCCTTGGGCCCCACCTCGATCTAGGGTCCACACTCCTCCTTCTTCACTCTCTCTTCCTCCTCCTTTCTCCTCTTTCTCTTCTCCCTTTTCTCTCTTCTCTCTTTCCCCCTTCTCTCTTAGGGCGAAATCGTATGAGGAGAGGGGTGCCCAAATGAAACCCTTTATATAGTGCCAGTTTTGGTGCAATTGGCCCCAAGTGTTGGGTCTTTACTATACTAACCCTATGGGAGGGTTTTTCTAGCCTATGAGGTGTACTAGTCGATATACACAGTAAGATAGTTAGTCCTAATGATGATCTACGTATGGACACAATCGGTCTGCCATTTCAACGCGCCGATCGACAGATATGATTAGAAGTCTGTTCAATGGTCACCGATGGTCGATCGGGGCCTCGGCTATACGGATGTGAGCGGAGAAATATCCTTAATTTATGGGTAAAGTTTGGTCATAAACCGACGGTCCGAAATCCCCAACTTGGCATAAGAGTGGACGACTCAAATCACTTAAGTTCCCACAATTTTTCAAACTAGCCTTCTAGGGCTCCCTATTGAAGTTGGGGTGGCCCTAACGCCCCCCCAAGCCGCCAAATTCGGTGGGTAGGTGTCTTGTGGCCCAATTAGGGCCCATGTAAAATTTAGGGACAAACGGATGAACGGATATAGGGTCTGAGTAAGCGATTCTGTCCCTTAAGTGGCCCTGCGAGGGCCATTTTGGTGATTGAAACGGTTCTGGTGGCCCTCTGGCCAGGAAACTTATAGGATAGGGTCTTCATGGCCCAATGAGGGGCCACGCAAAATTTGGGGACGATCAGATATGGGGTTTGGTCCTACGGGTCTGATTCGCGATCAACGGTCATCGTGCCACGATCGGGGCTCAGATTTGGTGGGCAGGCGTTGAAAAATACATTAAACCTTCACCGTAAATTTGGAAGAAATCCGACGGCTGGAAGGCCCGGAGTCTCAGTTTCTTTTGTCAGTGCCAAATTTTAATCTGGCATTGGTGGGGCGCATTGGGCAAGCGCCAGATGGTACTTCTGGGTGTCCACTGGGTCCGCAGTCCGCGATGGACCACAAGCCCAGTGAGATCTATGATTTTCTAAAGTTTTAGATTTTTTCGAACCTCCTCGGTCGCTGGGTGGCCCACACGGGCTGATGCTAAGTGTAAACGGACTATCTGGCTTGACAGCCTGTACTTGTCCCATCATAACTAGATTGGTCCACCCCAATATGAACTAACATTGAGTGCTAATGGTCATTAAGTGATATTATAAGTTAATAAAAAAATAAAAATAAATTTCAAGGATTTTTGGAAATCCAAAACAGTGAAAATCCGGGATGTTACAATCTACCCCCCTTAAAAACAATTTCATCCCCGAAATTTCCTAAGGGTAGTAAGTAAATGTTTCATTATTTCATTTGCCTAGGTTTTGTTGAATTCAAGTTCATATACATGGTAAGGTGTGTACTATCTATACTAGTTTGGCTCATTCTAGTCTACCCCCTTAAAAGTTTTTGCCTTTGAGGTTTGAAAACAAATGTCAAAATCATTATTATCGTATTAAGAGGTTGTTGGTAAAGTTTACCTAATGGTGGTATATTTTACTCTTTTAGGATTGGGCTAATACAGAAAGACAGTTGTGGTAGGCTTTGATCCCATACGTCGATCCTCTGCCTGACCAGGGTAGAAAGATTGTTGTATCCCTTCCTAGTCCTGGTAGATCATGGTCTTCTTCTCGGTCAAAGCAGTGAGTCCGTTGGTGTTCACCCAGGATTAAGAATTGGGTCAAGCCGCGAATACATTGCAAGTGTATGGACCCGTGATTCTGTAGTCCGATCAATCTTAACATTTGGAAGACATCGAAATTCTTTAACAGTTCAAGCTTCACATTTATAATATTTTTGTAGGTGGTGAGTTTCCCGCAATGCCTATGATCAAACGACTGTCCTAGAAAGGTTTCTAGGAACTTAAGGTTCCTCTCGATAAGGCCACCGTGAGGTAGGCGAACATATCGACCTTCTCCCCGCGGAGGCATTTCTTGGAAGGACACTCCTTAAGAGGTTAAGCACTAGAGCATCTTCCGTTCAAGGGTCGTACACAATATATATAAGACCTATAGGTCCAATTTCACAAGCATAACAATTATACATACAAGGCATTCACAAACAAGAAGAAAGCTTCAAGACAATCCATACGTTCATATTAAATCCAAAATGCCATTGCATGGCTAGTTACATTCTACAGCATGGATTTCAAGCGTCACTAGATACTGCAAACATAAGGGAAATACGGCCTAATCAAAGCAGGAAAGGTTACAACTATCGTTCAATACTTGAAAGTAATTCTACTGACTCAACAATCTACTAATTGTTCATTAGTTTAAGTTACTATTCTTTTGGGTCGGACGCGGTGGGGGTGCTTCTTCCCTTTGAGGGAAATGATTACTGGAATGGCTAAGAAAGAGGCAACGGTTGCCAGAACGCCATATCCCTCGGCTAGGATGGATTGGCTGTGAGAAATGTAGGTGAGTCGTTGGAGGGAAGATTTTTAGGGGTGGTTTTGAGAAGATTTGAGAATGTATTGGAGAATGAGTGATTAAGAATGGGTTTGGGAAAAATGGATTTGAGAATGAGATTGCGAAATGTGGGTTGGATATGAATTTGAAATGGGGTTTGAAGTTTGGGTTTTAGGATGGGTGTTGGGAATGTATTTTGAAATGGGTCTGACAATGGGTTTGGAGAAAATGAAGAGGAATGGGTAGAGGTTGGATGCTCTTAGATGGGTCTCTTGAAAATGGGTTTGAGGTCGGTTTTCATGAATGGGATTAGGAAAGAAAGTTGAGAATGGGATGAAAATAGATGTTGGGAGTGAGTTTCTTTAGAGGTTTTGGGAGCGTTAGTAGTGAAACGAGAAAGAATAAATAACTGAAAGTTCTAGGATGTTTCATAGGTTTGAAGGGATGGTGACCCTAGAAAGGCTGCGGGAATGGAAAGAGGAAGAACGTCATCTCCTCAATGTGGTATGAATCTTGATTACATAGGAAAATAAGAAAACTTACAATATTTTAGTAAAGTCTGCATCGAATATGAACTTAAAAAGTATTAAACAATCAAACTCATCCGATTTAAGAGTCGTAGTTCAACCGTACTAGAAACTATTTGAAGTAGGAAAATATACTAAAAATAATCTGATTTAATCATACAAGACGATTTCTATCATGGTTAGAAGTAATTTCTAAAAAGAAACAAAATACTAAAACTCCAATATGAAAAAAAAGTACACTTGGTTCATTGGCAACCCACAGGGCATCAATCTTCATCTGTTAACTGATATTATGGATATACCAGAAATTTCAAGGAGGCTATTCCATGAAACTGGACATTTTGGCACATTTTGTAGGTTAAGAGGTTCCTACATGTATAGAAAATTCTGGACTGATAGAAGAATGTATTGTAGAGACTATGTAGGATTATCTAGATGGTTTCCAATGTTTTCTTAGCTGTAAGATGACATCATAAGCCTTATCTTAGCTATCCATGTAAGATAGCTAAAAGGATCTTAGGTCTACATAAGGAAGAAGAGTCCTCATTTGTAACTAACCACATAAACATCATTCTTGAGTTATAGTATATAACAAATTCGCTTACCTTGAAGGCTCTCTTATGTTACTCTCCTCTCCAAAATAGCATGACTACACTATGGTGGTAGGCTGACTCATTCGCAATGAGGGTGTGTGCGAGTGCTTCATAGTCTGCACTTAGAAAAGTACTCCAGATATGACACTAGGATCCAGGAACCGGCCATGGCGGAACCTCACATTGACTACACTCGCATCTTGACATGGTCCCATCTAGTACTAAACCCAACACAACTATTACATGCACACCTCAAATGGTGAAGCCGAGCAAGCAAACTAGGCGATAGAGTCAAACAAGCTATATCATGTATATACATATATATTTTAAATCTCACTTTCTTTACAGTAGGCTTTAATCAACGAAGTATAATTAACCCTATTCGACAAAATACCCTTCTCACCCATTGACAACAAAATATCTGATGCAACTTCTGTCTTACCCAACTCACACCATCCATCAATCAATGAATTACAAGTCACCACATTTAGTTCTATCTTATCAAATATTATAATGAACTCAACCCAAACAGGACCCAAATCAGACCTAAGAAAACTATTTATTAGTTAATATAGGAAGGTCTACAGGGTCTTTTAAAACAAGCATGCATGTATGATAAGTACCAGCCCTTTTGAAACCTTCGTGTGGCCCACCATGACATGTAAGTACCATCCAACTCGTCCATTAGATGCACCCGGTTGTTAGTCCTAGATCCCAATATCTAGCATAATCCATCACATGTTTTAGAAATAAATAAATAAATGAAAACTCGACTCAATGTCTAATTGGGTTGGGTTGACTCGAGGCCTATGACTAGTCTTACTCAACTCTATTCAAATATAGTTAAGTAATACTATTTATAATTTTCTTTAAAAATATATATATATATATATACACATATATATCAGTAAAATATAAAAATAATGCAAGGACACGCAAGTGCATGTGCATGTTAATTGGCCTGTTGGTGGTGTTTCTACCTCTGTTAGAAGTCATGGATTCAAAACCCAAGCCAACATGACCACATAAGTAGTTGATTGGATGTGTCATGCCAAGTCAAGGCTGAGTTGGGCTCACAGACGAGTTTGATGGTGACTCGGCTCCAAAAGTATGTGTTGGGATTTTAGGAAAGTCATAAACCCAAAAATTAATAATGATTAATAATAAAAGACCAAAGGAAAAGGAGAAAAAAAATCATAAATTTTGACGACATTTCTGGTGAAACTCTCAATTAAGCTACTGTGTAAACTCATTTCTAAAACCTTTGAATTTACCTAATATGGCTCAATTAACTCTTGAAATATAGTAATTTATATAACTAATATGATGAAGATTTAGAAATGGAAGGGGGCTTTGATGTAGAAATGGAAGAAGGCTTTGGAAATGAGGTTTGAGAAGAAGAGAGGGCTTTGATGAAGATTTGAGAGGAATTGAAGGATTTGAGTAAGGGTTGTTGGGATGGGTTTCATGGATAAGGAGAGGGATTTGAAAGAAATGGGTTGTGGTTTTTGGAATGATGAAGAGAAGGGCTAGGAGAGGGGTCTTCAAGTGACCCCACACATGTTTAAAACACAAAAAGGGCCACCCATTGGCCGCCTGGGCGGGGGCCATTGTAACATTTCTTATATATTTAGTAATAAAATTAATTATTTTTTAAAAAAGCTTAAACTCACTCTACAAAATTTTATTTCATTTCGAGTTGTAGAAAAAAAAAAATATCAAAACTCCAAAAGTGACACTTGTCTAAAACTAACGATTTTTTTTTTTTGTAAGATTGCACGATGTCTCTATTTCTTGTACTTTTGGTAACTAAATTATTTTTAAAATTTTTTATAATATTTTATCATTGATTTTAAAGACATCTCACAAAATTTCATCTCATTTGGAGTTGTGAATAAATTATTAAAATTCTAGGAGCAACAACTGTCTGAAATAAAAAAAATTTGGATAGTTGACAGAACAGCTTAATTTTAGCTATATTATAATTTTTATTTTATTTTTTTCTTATTTTTATATAAAACTAGACTCATCAAGGTTCAATCTGGATTTTGAATTTCCTAAATCAGAGTTGTAATGAAGGAGATATGATTTTTTGAATTTGACCCAAAATTGCATAAATTTCCGGCGGGGTCTCGCCGACCCTCTGGATGTCCGGGCGGGGGCCCCGCCGGCTGGGCGGGGTCCCGCCGAGTCGCTGGAGCCCGGGCGGGGTCCACGGGCGGGGTCGGGCAGTCGGTCCACGGGCGGGGTCGGGCAGTCGTGCGGGCGGGGTCCACGGGCGGGGTCGGGCAGTCGTGCTGGCGGGGTCCCGCCGGCCCTCTGTTTTCTGGGCGGGGTCGCCTTGCGACGGGCATATCTCACAAACCGAAATGAGTTATTCGACATACCATATATGAATTTGGGGTAGGAGAAGCTGATCTACGCAATGACCCCACTGGTTTCATGATATTCCTCCTAATTAAGGTCTAAAACCCAGTTTTTCTTCAGTTTCACTATTTTTGGTAAATTTTCATTCACTCCTTAACTCTTTACCCCCAAATGGGTCAAAACTACTAAATTTTGGTCCGATATTCACTCATTTGGTCTAGAACAATGTTTCTGACCGTCAAATCCTTCGATTTCTGACTCGTTTCTACCAATGTACTAGGGAAGTTCAAGAATAGGGTGATGTCAGGTGAATATTTAAGGAGATATGTTGGAAAGAGGGATTTCGACTTAGGCCTGTCTAGCTAGTGGCATTAAGCTGTACTAAATGGGATTTCAATGTCAATCCTAACTCAAGATTGGGAATGACATGTCTAGAATGAGTGTGGGATGAGATTTAAAGTTAGTTTCCTAGGCTTTGCTAGATGAGCCTTGTGTTAGGAGGTGTAATGTGGGATTTCCAAATCCCCTGATGATGAACTTTACAAGTAGATTTCGGAAGGAAACCCAAAATTTACCTTTAATTGGATACATTTCAACAGGGCATCATGGAATAAGGGATGCGCTCATCCTATGGACAATACTTTACACCTACATTACTCGTTACTCTAACATTCATTCCACCCAAATCCCACCTATCTCAGTTGGCCCCATGGGTCCTAGGAATTTGGTGGACTAACAAGCTAAACCTCCTAATCAATCGAATCAAATCTTGTCATCGGGTTAAGACTCTCGGATTCCCTTTCTCGCTACCCAACCCTAACACTCTAGGAGTCTTACCTACCGTCTAGGAGCGACAGTTCAGAGATTGGGGTGATTCCTAGCATTTTCGTGTTTTCTATTGCGTTTCCTCTCAAGTCAGCAGACGCGTTAGTGAGTTCATGACCCATGGCCTAATTGATTTCAAACTATTGCTCTGATACCATCTGTAACGCCCCGAAAAATTGGGGGTCGTGCATAGACTCGACTCCTGAGTTTTCGAGTGTCACTTATCATGCATTTATGGTTTTTATGATTAATCAAATTAATTGCGTAATTTGGAATTACCTGAAGCATGAAGCATAATCGCACCAGTCTACTGAAATGAAGGAAATCTCACAAATATATAGGTCTAAAAATAATAAAGGGTCGCCCAAGGCGTTGCTAACAGGATAATAAAAAAAAAAAAAAGCTATATCCAAAAGACTAAAGCGGAGCCCGCGGCTCAGCAAATCCAAATTCAGCCCGGTCAAGTCGATGGAGAGCCGCCCATCAGCTGCAAGTAGGAGAGCCCGTCCTCCTCATCCAAGCTCACCTCGCCAGGCTCCTCATGCCCTGAGTCACCTGCATCTATGAATGGGTCTGGTTGGTGTTTTAAAACACTGTCCCAGAGTGGGAGTGAGTGATCAACTCAGTGTGAACTATTGGTCTCAAGTTACAACATGCATCAATTATACTATGAATTTAATGAAAAACAGTCATTCTTAAACACCTATCTAATCTTATTAATGCATATGCATGATAGATGATATGATGCATGTCCTCGCTTCAACTTTCCCTCAAGCGACTTCGTCTAACGATCGCGTATGTCAACACTCTCTCAGAGCGACCTCGACTGCCGAGTCGCCACCCTTGCTAATGCAATGTAGTGATAATGTTAACCGAGTTCTTAGTTAAGTCCGTTCATCCAGCGGGTTGGGGATTCTGATTCACCCTACGTATCAATGCCCTAAGCTGGTTACGAGGCTAGGGCCCCATCAGCGCCTGAGGCCGAGACCTCATGGTCCGTGATCCCGTCGGGTTCCTCATCCCTGACTCCAAGCACATAAGGAGTGCTGAAAGGAAGGGATCGCTTGCGGTCACTACGGGGAGGCGCGGTACCCCAGCGTAGGCCGACAGCTCGGACACAGTGTCCCATTCCACTATGCCCGGCTCACGAGACTGTGGACCCATTTTAAGTAGATTTTCGATGGACTACAATGGTTGCAGGGTGGTTCAGGTTCCATACATAGGTGAGCACACAGGGTTAACAAACAGGGTTAGTCAGATAGTAGGCTAGACCGCACGAGTCAAGCGAGCATGAGACGAGTGACCTCGGGCACAAGAGACCCATGTAGTCGAACTACAGCCACCCGAACACACCCGCCCAAATCCATGAGTTTAGCCTCAAGGCGGTCCTACCGACGAGGCCGCCTTCGTTCTCCTTGTATTTCTGACCAACCAAAGAGTTTGGATGGTGATTCATAACATGCTAACTAACAAGATTATCATTTATCATATGCAATATCACACATTCATATTTTTCAACATAGAACTCATAATTCCTACCAAGCAAAGCTACAATGTGTAAAATTCAAGTGCATGTGTGTTGTGTGGGTTGATGAGGAAGTTAAGCACTTCCTACATCTCATAGAGCCAAATTGCACAAGATTAGTAAGACATACATGCTAGGGCAACATCATGTGAAGAAAACCAAACAAGACATAAACATGAGATCATCAATTCATATCAAAACATGTGAGGAATAAGAACGACATCATATGAGGAAATCAACATGACATACAATTCCATACAATTTCAACAACCCAACAATTCCTAAAAATTTCTCTAGACTCTCCAAAGGCATCATTCAAACATATAAAATCATTAAACTCGTACTATAATTAGTGCTAGGCCACCTAAGAAAAATAGTTCGTACCTTGGATTCGATGGAGGCTTGAAAACGACCTAGGAGATGTGGATTTCGGGGTAGATCGGCCGGACTCCCTAAAGGCGACCACTTGCTTGTTAGAATCCCAAGTAAATCTCCCTCATCACAAGGGTTTCAAAGAAAATAGGGAATGGAGCTTACCTAGTTGCTCAACGGACGAAATAACGGTTATGGGGTGAGGTTTCTTCTTGGAGAAGAGGTGGGAAGATGCAAGATTGGCTTCCTTGGGCCCCACCTCGATCTAGGGTCCACACTCCTCCTTCTTCACTCTCTCTTCCTCCTTCTTTCTCCTCTTTCTCTTCTCCCTTTTCTCTCTTCTCTCTTTCCCCCTTCTCTCTTAGGGCAAAATCGTATGAGGAGAGGGGTACCCAAATGAAACCCTTTATATAGTGCCAGTTTTGGTGCAATTGGCCCCAAGTGTTGGGTCTTTACTATACTAACCCTATGGGAGGGTTTTTCTAGCTTATGAGGTGTACTAGTCGATATACACCATAGGATAGTTAGTCCTAATGATGATCTACGTATGGACACAATCGGCCCGCCATTTCGACGCGCCGATCGACAGATATGATTAGAAGTCTGTTCAATGGTCACCGATGGTCGATCGGGGCCTCGGTTATACGGATGTGAGCAGAGAAATATCCTTAATTCATGGGTAAAGTTTGGTCGTAAACCGACGGTCCGAAATCCCCAACTTGGCATAAGAGTGGACGACTCAAATCACTTAAGTTCCCACAATTTTCCAAACTAGCCTTCTAGGGCTCCCTATTGAAGTTGGGGTGGCCCTAACGCCCCCCCAGGCCGCCAAATTCGGGGGGTAGGTGTCTTGTGGCCCAATTAGGGCCCATGTAAAATTTAGAGATAAACGGATGAACGGATATAGGGTCTGAGTAAGCGATTCCATCCCTGAAGTGGCCCTGCGAGGGCCATTTTGGTGATTGAAACGGTTCTGGTGGCCCTCTGGCCAGGAAACTTATAGGATAGGGTCTCCATGGCCCGATGAGGGGCCACGCAAAATTTGGGGACGATCAAATATGGGGTTTGGTCCTACGGGTCTGATTCGCGATCAACGGTCATCGTGCCACGATCGGGGCTCAGATTTGGTGGGCAGGCGTTGAAAAATACATTAAACCTTTACTGTAAATTTGGAAGAAATCCGACGGCTGGAAGGCCCGTAGTCTTAGTTTCTTTCGTCAGTGCCAGATTTTAATCTGGCATTGGTGGGGCGCATTGGGCAAGCGCCAGATTGTACCTCTGGGTGTTCACTGGGTCCGCAGTCCGCGATGGACCACAAGCCCAGTGAGATATATGATTTTCTAAAGTTTTAGATTTTTCTGAACCTCCTCGGTCGCTGGGTGGCCCACACGGGCTGATGCTAGGTGTAAACGGACTATCTGGCTTAACGGCCTGTACTTGTCCCATCATAACTAGACTGGTCCACCCCAGTATGAACTAACATTGAGTGCTAATGGTCATTAAGTGATACTATAAGTTAATAAAAAAATAAAAAAATAAAAATAAATTTCACGGATTTTTGGAAATCCAAAACAGTGAAAATCCGGGATGTTACAACATCCGTAGTTTTTTACCCTAGATTGGGGTCTTCCACGTATATCTTGTCTTGTGGTTTATTTTGAATTGCTTTGATCTGTTTCTAATTTATATTTCTTTCTATTTTTCATTTGTGGGTGAGGCCTGAGATTGAATCTCGGCTCATGCGTTGTTGGCGTGCTGCGCAACAACATTCTCACCAAGCCCTTCATTTGGACCGTTTAGATTTATTTACATTTCATCCACATGTGACCCTATTGAAGCTTTTTAGATGGTATTTATGGTTCAGATCCCACGTAAATATCCTAAATATAGTTGCTATATAAGTTCAGATCCCACATAAATTAATACACTTGGATCAATCATCTAACACCTAGCTTGGGTATACATTTATGCTAGAGACATGAATGGGGCCCACCATCACTTGTATGTTTTATCCAACACCCTGCAAAATATCTTATATCAATTTACAAACAAGACACTGCAAAGCAAACAACCAAGACATCGCAAAAGCATCATATAGTGCTTTACAACAACATGAAAAAAAGACATGCATCTAAATAACGACCAAAACAATGTTGTCTATTGTTAGACATCCACCACTACAACTTCAATGGTTCATGGAGATGAGCTGAACCGCCATTATGATAAGTAATATGCCTAGTAGGAACAGCAGTGCAGTACCGTTGCCTTCGTTGGAGGAGATCTCCGCCTCCCAATGTGGGGGGTTTGAAGCTGAGGCCCCATAACCTGAGGTTATTTGGTGGCTAATATGATTAAATTGGAATTCCTGGCCATGCATCACTCGATGTACGACCCCAGTATTATCATCGCCACTCACGTTTGGAAGTTCACCATTTGGCATGTTCGGGTGTTGTGGTATCGCAATGAAAGCTTCCCATGCATGGATCGCCATTTCTTGTGACTTGTACGATTTAAATAACTCCCTACGGAACCTGTTTAACTCGACATTACATTCATCCCATGTAAAGTAAAATACATGGCCATCTTCCCTTGAATACAACGTATACCTTCCCCATCTTTAATGAAAAAAACAACTTTCATTAGAAAACAAATATACATAAATATATTACCATTAATGGAGACATTAGAGGAAAAAACAAGAGATTAGATTAACGGTTATATATAATTATAATACGTTAGGAAGTAATCAGAGAATAAAACTTTCATTAGCTATCACAAACAATCTAGAGTACTTTCTATATTAAATATTCAACAACCATAACAAAGTGTCCAAAAAGATGAAGCATCATAACATAACACAAAATCGTCCAAAAAAAAAGAAAAAAAAAACCTTGCATTAAGAGTTTGTGATAGCTGCGTTCAGCAAAAACTGCTAATATTATACTATGGTGGCCCAAGTGTGTCACTGAATGGACTTCATTAACATCTGGAGAAATTTTAGCCTCCTATGATTAGGAAGGTTAAGGAAAGCGGCACCATATTCTTCCTCCTTAGAAAGTAGTTTGGTTGCACAAAGTACTTCTTTTTCGTTAAGTCCCTCCAACTGTTCTAGTTTTGGAATGATAACAGCCATTCTTGCAAAATTCTTTCCCTTTGACATATTTGTTGCAATCGATTGCAGAGCTTCAGCCATGTCGGTCAAACCATGACCAATCACATCTGTCGGACGGCTACCCCTTGACCTCTTCCTAGAATTTGCACTGCTGTTTGTAGTGTTGGAGTTGTTTCCCTTTGTTGGTGGAGTCGACTATGGTATATTGGTGCCTTCACGACTGTCCCACGACCAATGGATATTCGGGCCACTATCACCAAAATCATCAGATCTAAGATCAACTGATATGGAATTAAGGTCCATAGTCTGTGTCATCAGATCATTAAGCTACCAATACCTGTGTTAAAGGTATAATTTCCGATTGCGCATCTTTTACCAGTAGCACGATTATCTCCAAAAATGTACTCTAGATCATCATACCTTGAACACTACTTACCACGAAGATATTGTGCGTACGGATGTGACTATTAAGAAAACAAGAATAAGTAATGTCAAGGTAGGGGAGATATACTCGACCTAAATTATAATTTAAATCTATATGTACTAAAAATAGAATATTGCTTCTCACCTTTATGTAGTCCACTCAAACATCGTCAGTTGCGACCACTACCTTCAAACCATCATTCCAGCTGAAACCACTAGCATTGCACAAATCTTGAATTGTAAAGTAAAATTTCTTCACAGTGTGTAAGCGGTTAATGACGTTCTTGGAAGTGAGAATTATCCATAATTTATCTCTAATATTGTCAGCAACAGGTTTGTGCGTCTCTTTCTTAAAACCATGCCCACTCTTCTTACCATTTGCAACAAGCTCCTTAAAGCTATCGATGAGATAGCTGTCCATGCCATCTGTCCAATGAAGTATACCACCTGGGGAAGGTGCCTCATTTACTAATTTTTCTCGTATTCTTCTTTGGAGTCCTTTTTGGTGTTATTACATGACATCCTCCAGTCCGCTCTGTGGGTGTTGACGGTTGGGATCTCACGTTCATTGAAGCTGCGGAGGACATATCTTCAACTATCCATAAAAAATCAAATATTTGCACATTCCACAAGAGAAAAATGGATCAATACTCTAAAGTCTACAAAACGATCATTATGATATTGACATATATGCGGTGATAAAAATATACAATGAGTAATATTAATCAACCGATATCCAATACCGTATTCGCAACATTGTATATGGCAAAAGAAAACAATAATCCTTAGGTTGCAAATGTGTTACATTCTACAAAAGTGATAAATAACTTAAACTCTCTGACTCACTGTACTAGAATCATTCCACATCCTTTGTGTAATGTCGTCACGAAATGACAATCATGCATCTCTCTTCGCCTGAGTGGCATTAAATACATGACAATTGTCATTGATAGCAGAATTTTCTAACATTGATGGAGACACTCCTACATCACAATATCTTAATGTAACATCCTCATCCACAATTTCGTCACCTCCTGACAAATGAATAAAATTGTGAAGGAACAACAAGCGAACACAATCTTGACCTGTGTGAATACAAGGTATTGTGGAACCATCTTTAGAATGGAAAATCTAGCCTCGAGTACACCAAAGCAATGCTCAATAATGTTTCTGAGTTGTGCGTGGCGATATTGAAAAGTTCTTTCGCATTTGCGAGATTACGTCCGGTACGATATTAATTGAGATGGTAACGTACACCTCGATATGGAGCCATAAATCCAGGAGAATGAGCATACCCAACATTAATACATTGTTGAGGTGTGGAGCCTTATTTGGACTATGCCTCTCGGCCGGTCGAGTGGCCTACTCAACCAGTCGAGGGTTCGCTTTACTCAAAGTCCAGCGAGCAAAAATTATTTTTGGTCTGTGGTGCTCGACCAGTCGAGGCCCATACTCAACCGGTCGAGTGCCTCACTCGACCATTCGAGGACCTCTCTCGACCAGTTGAGGTTACACAATTTTTGCGCGGATTTGGTGTGAACTGGGTAAATCTGAGGCGGTTTCGCAAGAGTGCAGAAGGGAAGTTGCTTAAAATATATATAGGGGTTCCTAGGACTATTCTAGGGTATGAGAAAGGGTTTTCTAAGCTAAGCTAAGGGTTATCTCTGTACATGGGAGCATCAAGAGGTTAGTATATTACTTGTAATCTCGTTTTCTTCATAGTGGAAGTTTGCACCTGTGATTTTTTACTCTTGTTAGAGTTATATTCTGTCTTGTGGTTTGTTTGGTATGCTTTGATTCTATCTCTAGATTATATTTCTTTATGTCTATCGTTTGTGGGTGAGACCGGAGATTGGATATCGGTTCACTAGTGTTGTTGGCGTGCTGCGCAACAACTGGTATCAAATCTATTAGTTTAGTTCAAGTGGGAGCGATGACAGAAGAAGGGAAGACTAGAATTGATAAGTTTAATGGTTCAAACTTTGTCTTCTGAAAGATGCAGATGGAGGATTATTTGTATTAGAAGGACTTCTATATTCCTTTAGGAAGAAAAAAAGAAAAAATCAGAGAAGATGATAAATGATGAATGGTTTTTATTGGATCGGAAGGCTTTAGGAATGATCTAAATCTCTTTGTCTAAGAGTGTCGCCTTCAATATATCTAAGGTAAAGACCGCAAAAGAATTAATGGAAGCCCTAGCTATGATGTATAAAAAACCCTCAGCGTCCAATAAGGTTCGTCTCATGAAACGGCTATTCAACATGAAGATGTCAGATAGTGGGAGCGTGTCTGAACATCTAAACGAGTTCAATACAGTCACGAGCAAGTTGGAATCCGTTGGCATTGTTTTTAAGGACAAGGTCAGAGCTTTATTGATCTTGTCCAGTTTGCCAGACAGATGGGATGGTATGGTGATTGCCGTAAGCAATTCTTCAGGGTCGACAAAGCTGAAGTTCGATGATGTGGCCGGTCTAATTCTCAACAAAGAATCTAGAAGAAAGGCATCGGGAGTTTCAGGGGATTCAGGGAATGTTCTAAACATTGAAGGAAGAGGAAGATCGCTGAACAAAGGAGGCAATAAACACGAACGTTCTAAGTCGAAGAAGAAGTCCAAAGGACAGAAAGACAAAGACGAGTATTGGCATTGCGGGAAGAAGAGGCACATGAAACGTGACTGCATGCGCTTAAGAAATAAGAAGGAAGCTCTCAAGGCAGGAAGGATTCAATGAATTTATCTGAGGAGAGTGATACAGAGGTATTAATCTTGTCTCTTAATGTGAGGAATGAGTCTTGGGTCATAGACTCGGGTGCTTCGTTTCATGCCACTTCGTATAAGGAAGTTCTGCGTGATTATATGTCAAGTGACTTCGAGAGAGTCTACCTAAGTGATGATGAGCCGTGTAGTGTTGTTGGAAAGAGAGACGTTCATATAAGTCAGAAAGATGGAACAACTTTGAAATTGAAGGATGACAGACATGTACCAAGTTTGAAACGAAATTTGATCTCAGTGGGGCAGTTGGCTGATACCGGATATGTGACGACATTCACTATAATTCTTAGAAGATCATAAAAGGTGCCTTGGTGATATCTCAAGGCAAAAAGGAAGGTACTTTGTACGTGACTTTAGGATCGTATAGTTCACTCACAGTTGCATCAACTGGAGTGAATGGGCAGTTATGACATCAGAAGTTGGGAGATATGAGTGAGAAAGGGATGAAAGTGCTATTGTCAAAAGGAAAGCTACCAGGGCTGAAGTCTATTGACTTAGAATTCTGCAAGGACTGTGTGTATGGCAAGTAGAAGAGAGTAAGTTTCAAGAAAAAAGGATGCGCTCCAAAGACGCATCTATTAGAACTTGTACACACTGATGTGTGGGAATCGGTACAGGTATCATCTCTTGGTGGCTCACGTTATTTCGTTTCTTTTATTAATGATGCTAGTAGAAAACTGTGGGTTTATTTCTTAAAGCATAAATCTAATGTATTTGATGTATTTAAGAAATGGAAAGTAATTGTAAAAAATGAGACAAGTAAAACAGTAAAATGTCTCAGATCAGATAATGGGGGAGAATACTGTGATAAGAGGTTTGAGGAGTATTGTGCAACAAATGGAATCAAACACCAAAAAATGATTCCAGGGACAACGCAGCAGAACGATGTGGTTGAACGCATTAACAGGACCATCCTTGAGCGCGCTAGGAGCATGAGGTTACATGTAGGGTTACCCAAGACGTTTTGGGCAAATGCTATAAATACCGCAACATATCTCATCAATAGAAGTCCTTCAGCACCATTGGATGGTGGGCTACTAGAAGAAACGTGGATTAGAAAAGAAGTGAACCTTACACATCTCAAATTCATATATTTACATTGATGTAGAGCACAAAAGCAAGCTGGATGTGAAGTCTAGGAAGTGCACGTTTATAGGCTACAGGCAGCATGATTTCTATAGGTTTTAGGATACAGAAAACTGAAAAATCATCAAAAGCAAAGATGTAGTCTTCAATAAAAAAGTGATGCATAAGGACAGTGTGTAGCAAAATAAGGTCGATGAGAAAGAATTCGTAGAGTTGGAAGAGTTACCGGACACGGGTGTTAAAGTGCCACAGGATGAGTAAGCATAGGAGCATAATGAGGCAGAGCCGCAGACACCAGTTGTGAGAAGGTTTACTCGGGAGAGGAGACCCAAGGTCCGATACTCACCCTCCTTACATTATCTACTACTGACAGATAATGGTGAACCATAGTGTTTTGAAGAGGCATTACAGTTAGATACACGGGTTAAGTGGGAGCAGGCCATGGATGATGAGATACACTCTCTTGATTTTAATCGTACATGGGAGCTAGTCACTCTACCTAAGGGTAAGAAAGCTCTTCATAACAAGTGGGTTTACAGACTGAAGGAGGAGCGCGATGGTTTGAAACGGTACAAGGCTAGATTGGTTGTGAAAGGGTTCTAATAAAAGACAGGTATCGATTTCGCTGAAAATTTTTCACCAGTGGTAAAAATGTCTATGATTCGCATGATCTTGAGTATAATAGCTACAAAGGACTTACATCTAGAGCAGCTAGATGTTAAGACAACCTTTCTTCATGGGGACCTTAAAGAAGGGATATATATATGCATCAGCTGACAGGATATGTGGCACCAGGAAAAGAGAAGAAGGTGTGTAGACTAAAGAAGAATCTATATGACCTGAAGTAGGCCCCAAGGCAGTGGTACAAGAAGTTCGATAGTTTCATGTCAGGAAACGGTTTTAGGAGATGTCATGCAGACCACTGTTGCTATTTGAAGATGTTTGATATGTCGTACATCATCCTTCTTCTGTATATTGATGATATGCTTGTGGTCGGATCAAGCACGAAAGACATCTCAGATCTCAAAAGACAACTGTCTAGAGAATTTGCCATGAAGGATTTAGGTGCTGCAAAACAAATCCTAGGCATGAGGATAAAGCGTGACAGGGAAAACAGGAAACTAATTTTGTCACAGGCAGAGTATATAGCCAAGGTACTTGATCGATTCAGTATGGGAGGTGCTAAGCTGGTTAACACTCCATTAGCCAATCACTTCAAGCTTTTTAAGGAGAAAGGTGCAAAGACGTAGGAGGAACAGAACTACATGGCTAAAGTCCCATACGCGTCAGCTATTGGGAGTCTCATGTAGGTTATGGTGAGCACGAGGCCAGACATTGCTCAAGCAGTGGGAGTTGTTAGCAGGTTCATGAACAACCCCGGGAAGGAACATTAGGAAGTTGTGAAGTAGATCCTCAGATACCTGGTAGGTACTGTGGATGTAGGGCTGTGTTATGGAGGATCGAAAATTAAGCTACAAAGCTACGTAGATTTAGATTTGGCAGGAGATATCGATAGCAGAAGAAGCATGACAGGTTATATCTTTACTCTGGGTAGTGCTGTAGTCAGTTGGGTCTCTCAGTTACAGAGGATAATATCTATCGGTACAACGGAAGCAAAATATATTGCAGCTACAGAAACGTGCAAGGAGATGGTGTGGATGCAAGGTTTCATGGAATAGTTGAGAAAGAAGCAAGCATATTGTAAGTTGTACAGTGATAATCAAAGTGTAATACACTTGGCGAAGAATTTAACCTTTCACTCAAGGACCAAGCATATTGATATCAGATATCACTTCATACGTTTGTTACTGGAAGATGGATCGATTGCTTTAGAGAAGATTCATATAAGTGAGAATCCTGCGGATATGCTGACCAAGGTGGTCACATGGGAGAAGCTGAAGCTCTGTTCAGCTTTGATTGGTCTTCAGGTTTGAAGACGGGAAAGTGGTGCACTCCGGATGTAAAAGACGAAGGTTTATGGTGATGTGTCTCTAAGTAGAAAATTGTTGAGGTATGGAGCCTCATCTGGACCATGCCGCTCGACCAGTCAAGTGGGCTGCTCGACCAATCGAGGGTTCGCTCGACTCAGTCCATTGAGCAAAAGTTATTTTTGGTCCGTGGTGCTCGACTATTCAAGGCCCATGCTTGAACGGTCGAGTGGCCCGGTCGACCAGTCGAGGACCTCTCTCGACTAGTCGAGGTTACGCAGATTTTGCGTGGATTTGGTGCGAACTGTGTAAATCTGAGGTGGTTTTGTAAGAATGCGGAAGGGAAGTTGCCTAAACTATAAATAAGGGTTCCTAGGGCTATTCTACGGTATGAGAAAGGGTTTTCTAATCTAGGCTAAGGGTTATCTCTGTGCATGGGAGCATCAAGAGATTAGTGTATTGTTTGTAATCTCATTTTCTTCATAGTGGAAGTTTGCACCCATGGTTTTTTACCCTTGTTGGGGTTTTTCCACGTATATTCTGTCTTGTGGTTTGTTTGGTATGCTTTGATTCTATCTCTAGATTATATTTCTTTCTGTTTATTGTTTGTGCGTGAGACCGGAGATTGGATCTCGGTTCACTAGCGTTGTTGGCGTACTGTGCAACATACATAATATTTACCTACAGTGTATAGGGAAGGAGTTTCAATTAGTGATGAATTATTGTAATTTATCAGGTAGGAGGTATTAGTCTATAGGTGACATTACCTTGGCATATTGTAAAATAATTATGTGGATTAGTCAAAGCACTTTGTAGGACACGTGCGTTCGAAGCGAATCCCTCCCAACTCACAAGGATGTAGACGAATTTCATATCAAAATCACAAATGGTCATTACATTATGAGAAATTACCCATTTTTTTATTACGATAGACGTCACTCTCATTACTAGAACAAATGCAGGTATATGCATCCCATCTATTGCACTAATACAATCCTAAAGTGCATATTATGTAAAAAAAAAAAAAATTATAAAGATTAAAAAAACTCAAATATTCAACGACGAAATAAAAATAATAGAAAATGTACTTACCTGAAAGTAATTATTCCAATCTGGATTACTAGTAATCTCAGATGGGGTTTTTGGACCGGATAGTTGTAAATAGACTGTGTATAAAGACACTAATGCATTCAAAACCTGATTGAAATAATGACTAACGGTCTCACCGGACCTTATGAATCGATGTCCAATGACTCTATTACGGACATTATGTCCTAAAGTATGGAGGAACATCACAAGTTGGTCTTCCATACTTACTGCTTCACATCGGTCAATAAGTTCTTATCCCGTAGAATAGAGCATAGGTTGAAAAAAGTTATCTTCCTCATTCTCTACTGGGAGATGCATTTGTTGTCTGAAGCCTTAATCATCCCATCGATGATCCAAGCTCATTCATTATTGGCATGCCTTGTTGGATTCCAAAATGGATAGTTGCGACAATATTCTCCAGCTGTCATGGCTGCTGAGGCAGCTGCAAATATAATGGCAAACATATTCATCTCATCTTCTGTCCATTCGCTAGGATCCATTGTTCGGGTGCTGTAGTTTCTACTCAATAGAATCTCCCAAAATCAAGGATTTAGGTTCCTTCTTCTACATGTGAAAGAAATAGTTCCATTTCGTAGATTAAGATAATATGGAAAAATGTTAATTAGGCATCCATGAAATCTAAATATTGTCGCATCTTTCTAGCACAGCTGACGTGGAAATGCAACGGAAAACCCTCCAGTAGGGTCTTCTCCAATGAGTTTCTATGCAACCCATCTTCAACACTACACGTGGCAGAAGAAATGGAAAATCTGGAATGATTATACAGTAGACCCTTCCATGGATGAATTGGAGTTTAAATTCCACATATATTTAAATGATCCGATCGATCTATTAAGGATTATTAATTACAATGGTATAAAAAATAAATGGGTTGCAATTGGTATATATGATTGTCCTATTTGTCTCATCTCTCTCCGCCTGAGTGGCATTAAGACCTGATTTTCCATCGCCATTTCCACGTCAGCACGTTTTCTATTTTTGTCAAATCATCAAGGGAATGGATCTAATGGCTATTAATTTCCATGACTTTTGTACGTATGATACACATAGCCTATGCATATTATGGTCAATTCAGGTCTTTGAACTCCTGTCTATTATGCTTGGACGATCCTCTGTGAGCCTCACCCTGATGTATGCGTTTTATCCACACCATCCATCCATTTTTTTCATATCATTTCGGACATGATATTAAAAATGAGGCAGATCTAAATCTCAAGTGGACCACACTACAGGAAACAATGGTGATTGAACGCCCATCATAAAAAACTTATTTAGGCCACAAAAGTTTTGGATCAAGTTGATATATTTGCTTTCCCTTCATCTAGTTATGTGTGACCTAATTGACAGATTAGATGGTAAATAAAAATTATAGTAGGCTCCAAGAAGTTTTGAATGGTGGGCGTTCAATCACCACTATTTTCGTATGGTGTGGTCCATCTGAAATTTGTATTTTTTTTTTTTTTTTTTGGGGGGGGGGGGGGGGTGGTTACATCCTTAAAATGAGTTGAAAAAAATGGATGGATGGCATGGATAAAATAAATACATCATAGTGGGGACCACAGAGCATTAAGTATGCTATTGGCGTTCATTTTTTCCCACAGTTTATGGTCTTATTTTGTTTAAATGACCAAAAATACCCTCTCCTATCAAAAAATGAGTTGAATTCATTAAAATGAAAGGGGGGGGGGGGGCTCATCAAAAAATACCCTCTCCTATCAAAAATACTCTTAACAAGGAAAAACACCTTCTTTCCTATCCAAAAATTACATAAACACCTTCCATATACATTGTACACGTCAAGTGCACCTAAGGTTGCTCTCTCATCTGGTCCTTACAATGATAATAGATAGCAATCTAGACAATTCAAAAATTTACGTATAGCTATTTGAACCGTACACAATGATAGACAACAATTTGAACCGTTCAAAAGACGGAACTAATCCACCCTTCTGTTCTCCTGTTCGGATGGCCCACAAGATAAGATCAATACCTTTGATAATTTAATCAGAGCCAATAGAAAAAAGTGTGGCCTGTTTTGTCTCTTCACTATGTTGTATGCGTTCCTCTATGATTAGAGAGGGAAAGGACAAAGAAAAGATCTTATCCCTCATCCTCATCTAATCCCTTTCCACAATTTGAATTCCAATCGAAGAAAGAGAGAAAATGGAGAAAACATGTGGGGCCCACCCACTGCCCACATGACCTAAGGATGGGTGTGGAAAGTTTTAACGGTATGCATTCAATCACCACTGTTTCCTACGATGTAGATCTACTTCAATTCTATGCCCATTCCTTTTATTAGAGAGCACAATAGTTTTGGATCAAAATGATATTTATTTATTCACTTCATCCATATGTATACGAACATATCAACAGGTTGGATGGCAAATAAACAACATGATGGGCCAAATTGCTGCTTCCAGTGGTGTGGTCCACTTGATAGGTAGATGTTTTTATTTCTTTATTTTTGGTATAATAATCTAAAATGATATTTAAAAAAATGGATGGACGGAGTAGATTATAATCATACATCACGGTGGTACCCCAGTGGCACCTCAAAGCCTCCACCTGTCCCAAGCTCGAAACAGGCGCGGTAGAACCTAATCTGCACCCTATCATGTTCAATTGGGTGCATTCAATGTGGCGCTCATAGAGCCGTTAGACTTGACTGTTGTATATCGAGGAACCATCGGATCGGATTAGGTACTACCGAATTATAAAACTGGGCATCTCCGGGTATATTAATAAACGAGTAAAGCATTTTCTGACTTGATAATGGCGTGAAGAACTCTAGCCGAGCTTCAATGGCTTCCACCTGTTGAAATGAAAAACAGGGTAAATCACATGCTTTCTCAATTCAAAAAGAAGAGGAAGATATCAAATAAGTAGTTATCAAATAGCTAGAAAAAAGACTTGAAATCAACCAGATATGAAAAACAGGAATGCTTGTTGCAGAAGAATTTTGTAACAAAAGGAACAAAAGTTATATAGAAATTTAGATGTTAAAGGCTCATGAATTTTGGTAGTGGAGCACCGAAATATTTTCAAAACATCAATAGACTGTCATAAATGTTATGATGGCGTTGATAGATGCAGTCGGCGAAATCCCCTAGCGTCTTGGATGGGTAGGGTAACGTTCCATTCAAACTAAGTAAACTTATTTTGGGCCCACCTGCTATGTATGTGGTCCATCCACGCCGACCATTTGTTTTAAAATAAAATTTAAGGGGTTCAACCCAAAAATGAAGCTACACCCAGATCGATAGCTCAAATGGTAGACTGAGTGAAAGATACCTCGTTTCAACACAGAGGTCTTGGCATCGATTCCTTAGTGGGGGTGGCTAACAGTGATGTGTGAACTGACAATGGGGTGCACTAACAAGCTAAAAAAAAAACAACCCAAAAATGAAGCTTATTGTAGGATCAAGTGGATCATACCACGGGAAAGACCATTAGACTTGATTTCCACCGTTGAAATGATTCCCAGACCAACAGTGATGTTAATTTCTCATCCATCCCATTTATTAAATCATCCAGTCATGGATGAATGGATTATGTAAATATAAGCTACAACAAAAAAGTGCTTCGCCCATATGAAATTTTCAATGGTAGAAGGGCCATAAATAATGTTTTCTGTAGAGTGATCAATTTGAACATTGGAAATGCTTAATTTTCTGCCTCAACCCATAAAATTATCCAGCAAAATGGATGGACAGAACGGATCTTTTGGATAAATCATGGTGGACCCCACGGAGATTCTCAGTATACATTCCGCTTTCGTACGAAGCCATCAAGTCCGCGGATTGCAATCTCGGTGATCGGTGAAGTCACACTGTGCATTGGAAGATTTTCCTGCACGAAATCCACCTAGAAAAATAAATGGCGGTAAAAGCTTCTCAGGGGTAATTACGTATATTTACAACATGCATTAGAAAAACAAACAGCCCCTAACCCGCTGGGCATACACCTTACTCGTAAATAGGACGAGTTGAATCCTGGATGCAAATCAGAAAAGAGATTTCGAGAGTAAAGGAGGAGGAAGAAGAAAAATCAGAGATGAAGAATGGAGAGAGGGAGAAGGGGTTGGTTTGCCACACCAACTCGACCGACCGAGTCGCTGAATCGGGTGGAGCGACTTAGTGAGCTGCTCTATTTCAAACTGGTTTGAACCCATATTGGGTGTTGTTCTTCCAAAGGAGGAGAGAAGAAGTGGAAAAGCAGAAAGAAGAAGAAGAAGAAGAAATCAACTTAGCGAGTCAACTCAACGATCCATCAAGTTGACTCAAGTTGTGGGTGGAGTCAAGTGTTTCGGGTTAATGCAGGTGTTGTCAATCTTGTCCAGGCATCGTGTTTTGCCGAATCTGAGGGACATCATCTTGTTTAGGTATGAGACTCGACTCAAGACCGAGTTATAGTCTATTGAACCAATCCTTTTTACCGAGTTAACTCACGGACTTTACTGAGTTCTTACCTAGTTGGAAACCATTTTTTAGCTGTGTTTATACAACATCAAAAGTCGGTACCATAGGTTCGAGTCTTCGAATCTGAATAAGTCGGATTAAGACAAAGAATTTAAATTAGTTGATTCTAAGTTGTAGTTTAAAATTTTAGTAGAATTGTATCATCGTAATTAGTATTATTATTATGACTAGATTCATTGTTGTTAGCTATTATTATTATCATTAGAGAATATTATTGTTATGAGTTAGTATTAATCTTGTTAATATGATTATTAGTATTAGTCCTTATTAGATTATTGTTAGTAAATACGTTATTATGATTACTTGTATTATTTAATAGATTATTAGTCATTATAAGAATATTAGATAATGTTGGTAATATTAACTGGTTTTTTTTTTCTTACACATGCACACACAACCCACACACTCACGCCTTAGTGGGATTTCACCACCTATGGATACTCGAACCCTTGACCGGGTGTTGAAACTCCTAAGAGTCTACCACCAGAGCAGGAGTAATATTAACTGGTGAATCATCATTATTAATATGAATTGATTAATACTTCTATTATGAATATTATTTTATCTATTGTGCAAAAATCAGAATTCAAGTTTTTAAATCTAAGCTTAGATTTAGTTACGGAAAATTCAATCCCTCCTAGGTTTGAGCCAATTAGGTCCATATCAAGCCGAGTCGAATCAAGTCCATCTCGGGAGGTGAATCTCTATAACCCCATTTTATTAGAACTCTAGTAGAACTAATCTAGACTATAGATCAACTGTCATAATGTTGCATTAAAACCTAAACCCTACGTAATCCAAACTTCAAGCTACGATCTCAACCATGGGAAGTGTGTAGAACTTTAACCGTAGGATTTTACAATTTGTGGTAGGATTTGACTCTAAGGGTGCATGGGCTTTCTAGCAATAGTTGTTGGCAATTCGACTTGTAAGGTGATGACTTTTTCCCCTTGAGCTTTCTGCTTTCATGATAGCTTAAGTGATAGTTTCTATTTTAATTTTGACTGATAATTGATATTTCTATTTCATGATTACTTGTGTTAATTATTAGAATTAATCTTTAAAATTATATGCTCAATATTTATCTTGTATAAACACACACACACACACACACACACACACACACACACATATATGTTGCACTTGAATATGTTCTCATACTTGTGAATTGCCTGTGGAACTTGAATTGCTACATCTATCAGTCGAAAACTCCATTTATATATGTATATCCAGACTTGAGATGTAACTTGATTGATGTGATTATAATGGACCCTCAACCTAGTGACCATTTTGTCTAATGGATCAAATGGAATTTTATCATGGACTTACCATCTTGTGGATCGCTGCACATATGTGGCTACGATTTAACATTTGCATTATGTGGCTTTGATTTAATATTTGGCCCATGTGCCTTCAATTGCATATTCGTCCTAAGCGGCTTGATGGAATATTTTTGTATAACCCTGCAATAGTAAGTTTCACTTGTTGAACTATGATTGACCACTAGTTGAGAAGGTTACGATTAAATATCCTAATGTTGGAGTCTCATGAGCCGGTGATTGTGGTATGGGATACTATGCCCGAGCTGTCGACTATGCTAGGTGACGAGCCCCCCATAGTGACCTTTGAGCTTTCATAAATTGGTTATTCACAATTAGAATAATAACGGTTTGATTAATTATGCATTTATAACATACAGGCGATGACGGGTGACTAATTCTGTATGTTGTAGCATGTACCCTTTGTCGTGGTATTGTTTCACTAGTTCCTAGACCACCGACAATCAACCCACTTTGGTGAGCAGGTCACTACGTAAGTACTATATGTACTTTCGCTGGTGGCTAACCACATGCATGGGTTTTGCCCAAAAGCCTATTGGATGAGTATACCCAGTTGATGTGTATTCACGCATACATGCATTTAAATAAGATTGCATCGGGAATTGTTTTGTACGTTTTCTTATTTAAATTATACTTAACTAATGTAGTGGTATGAAATTTTGAAGGGAATTCACACTGAGCTGGCCACTCATTATTTGAATATATAACCGTACAGATGTGGATGTGATACTTATGTTCAAACTGATAAAGGGCAAGATACAGACATCAAGGATGCATGGCCATATTTGCTCCAAGAGAAGCCACACGATCTTGCAGCTCATATGTTAAATTATGTTAAATTATTTAGATGCATGGCCGGTTAGATGCATTTTTATTTATTTCATATGTTAAATTATTTCCTTCCTATACTTGTTAGCATTGAGAAATTGGTTTGTATAAATCCTTTGGACAGCCACTTGTATCTGCTGGATGTATATATAAATTTCCTTTATGCTTGATTTGTTTCTCTTCCACTAAAATGCTAACTCTGAAAAAGAATATATATATATATATATATATATATATATATATATATATATATATACATGTGAAAATTTAATTATCTTTAAAGGTTAACACTCAGACTTTCGGAAAACAAGTCATATACTCAGGTTTCGGAAACCGGAGCGTTAAATACCACCCCCATGTGCAATTTTTGAACCTCTCCTTATTTAACATCAACCATTGACAACTAGTGTTTATGTTGTCCACTCATACCTGGACAATCAAATGGTTAATATTATCTGACCAACAAGATTGTACCAGCTCTACCCAAGGTGGGAATGATACTATGAATGGTTAGGAAAATGGTGCCACGGTTGTGATATTGAAACATCATCACGAGCCTTGTTATGGTTACTCTCACGTGTCAATGTGTCACATTTTGAGAGACATGACCATTTAATAAGTAGGACTAACAGTTGAACTTGACCATTCCAACCATCAGGTGGGCCATGCGTTTGTGCTGACTATGGACCATTGCTTACTGTTTGCTTTAACGTCATGTGGGCCCCACCTGATATTGGGGCTAGCCTTTTTTTTTTTTTTTGTGCCGGAACAAATACAACATATGGTGCGCCTCACTATATGAACTTCTAGATCTCGTGCATGCGCCACATAGGCACATTTTTAACTGTTTACTTTCAAGTTTATTAATTAGGTGCAAGACCCCACCATCTATTCGGCTGAGTTTGGACTTGGGAATGTAAACTAGTTCTATGGTTCTCTGGGTGAGGGCCTGGGCTTTAAAAGCCCAAAGTATTCCTTCTGTCCTTGTTTTGGTCGGAAGCTTTGTGGGGCCCATATAGATGCCCGTAACAAATCCACTCCGTCCATCAATTTTACAAGACCATAATAAAATAGGCAAATCCAAAACTAATATGGGCCATACCCCACAAAACAGTAGGGATGAACGCCGCCATTGGAAACTTTGTGAGGGCCACAAGTTCTTATCATAATGGCATTTGTGACTACAGTTTATCTTAGTGGTAATAACCCTATGAACGGTTTGGATGGAATACAAACATCATGGTCGGCTCCAGGAAGGTTTCAATGTTGGTTGGACGTTTACATTCCCACTATTTCATTTGATGTGGCCCATATAAGTTTGGGATGTGCCTGATTTTTAGACTCTTGTCCTATTCTGGTCTTTCAAAACTTTTCGACGGAGTGGATTTGTCACCTGCATATCTATGGGCCCCATACAGCTTCCGACTACGGGAACTTCCTGTATCGGGGACACACAATCCGCGTCTACTTCTAAACGCACGGATCTATATAACCCTTGAGAAGAATATATGCATGGTATCTTCCAGTTTTGAGCTTTAACAGGTGGTGAGGCCATTGATCTAATGGGCCCCAGGGTTACCATGGAACTCCCAAAAAGAAATAGACCGTTGATCTAATATCTGGCCCCCGTTGAATATGGATGCTTATTTTATCTTATTCTCATCAATCTATTTGCGGTCTACTGTTTGAAGGGTCAGCCTGGACTCTTTAGAAATCATCCACCTATGGTGGGCCATCATATCAAATATCAATGGACTGGATCATCCATCCATGCTTAGACACTGAACAAATCCGCACCTCAAGGGGTCATGCAGTTACGGTGTTGTCTTATACAATGAGTCAATGAGGCAGAGGAAGGTGGGTTGAGGATCGACCCAAGATCAACCCAACCTTAATAAGAGTTAGCCGCGACCTGACGCTATCTAAGACCCAATCCAAGATGTTAAGGGCCCATTTGTATAACTAAATAAATTACTTTTTAGCTTATGTTGGGTTGTCAAGTTACTTTTGTTTTTTCTCACATGGGTCCCTATTCATGGCTTCGTGGTAAACTCATAAGACTTTTAACACAAAGGTCATGGGTTCAAGTACCCATTATGGTGTGTGTAAAAAATAAGTTACTTTAGTTGGTAAATGTGATTGCAAAAGTAAATTATGTAATTATAGCCACCTATCCTGGTAATTTTTTTAAGCTTTTAACTTTTAACTTTTCTACTTAACTCTCTCTCTCTCTCTCTCTCTCTCTCTCCATAACAAAGGAGGTCCTATGTGATTGATCAAAGGTCGGGCCCACACGATGGACAATCCACATTAAATGTGGGCCCCACATGATGGATCACCCATATTAATATGGGCCCACATAAATCGATGGTCCACATCAAAGATTGCCCTATAATGATAAATAGTCCACGTCCAAAATGGGTAGGTATTACATGAACCACTTACAAGGTGGAGCCCACATAACGTGGGCCCGCCCACGATGGACGGTCCACATCATAGGTGAGCTCCACATGATGGGCAATTGATATTGAAGTTGGGCCCAACATGATGGATGGTCCACATCGAGGTAGCCCTACATGATGGACGATTCACATCAAAGTTCAACCCTTAATGATGAATGGCCCAAGGCTAGCCCTGCATGATGGGCAACCCACATTGAAGGTGGGGCCTGCATGATGGACAACCCACATCAAAGGCGGGCTCCACATGATGGGCAATGGATATTGAAGGTAGGCTCCACATAACGAACAATAACATTGATAGTGGGTGCCACATGATGGATGATCAACATCAAAGGTGGACTCTACATAATGGACAGTGCACATTAAAGGTCAACTCCTAATGATGAATGACCTTTATCTAAGGTGTGCCCCGCATGATGGACGACACACATCAAAGGTGGGGCCCACACAGTGAATGGTCCTCATCAAAGGTTGGCTCCACATGATGGACGATAGATGTGAGGGGGACTAAACAGACTTGATGGATAAATATTTATGATGTTGGAAACCAAACATGCTTTTCTACTATTTTTGCTGATAAACATGTTGTTTATTGTAGACACCTCACCTAAGGCTAGCAAGCTTATCAAAGCACTGTAGGAAGCCTAAAACCCAATCAAACCCAAGTCCAAAGTCCAAACCCAGTCTAAGCCCAATTCAAGCCCATGCCCAATAACCTTTACGATGACAATAAGGCAAATTTGAGTGGACCAGGGGGAAATACTACCCCACAGGGGGTCCCTGCAGAAAATGGGACCCTTGATGAGCTGTCTGCCACATGGAACCCTGCAATATTTTATTGCGGGGTTAGGTGGGGTGATGACTAGGGTGGCCGGGCCAAGCTCGGTCCAAGCCTAGCTAGAACTTTTTAAAGTATGGCCAAACTTAACCCAGGCCCGACTAGCTCAAACCTGGCCTGGAATACATTTCTAAGGCCTGACCTGAGACTGAGCATGAACCAAGCCATCCCCAGAGAGAGAGAGAGGGAGAGAGAGAGAGAGAGAGAGAGAGAGAGAGAGAGAGAGAGAGAGAGAGCAAAGAAACTGAAACACTCTCCTATACCATGAGTAGTTTGTTATATGTCATGATCAAAAAAAAAAAAAAAATGCAAATGGCCATTTCATGAAAATGCAAAGTTCTGCAATAATATGGTCTTATAAACGACTTGGACATGTGCAAGACTCTCTCTCTCTCTCTCTCTCTCTCTCTCTCTCTCTCTCTCTTAAAACTTCTCTAAGAAAGAAAGAGAAAAAATGGAACTCCCACCTTTGTTCATCAACTGATAATCTTGCCCTTTTGAATTAAAAAAAGGCTTGATCTAATTCTCCCAAGCAAGAAGCTCCAGCCTTCTAACGTCTGCTACCAAAATGTCATTTCAGTTAAAAGAGGGAAGGAGGGTGAAAAAAAATTAGATAGGAGGAAAAAGTTGATTTTGAATTTTGGATTTTTAAAATGTTCATGCCCGATGCAGGCAAGGCTCGAAAGCCCGTCGGGCCAGCCCGACCCATTGACGACCCTAGTGATGACAAAGCAAGCATGCATTGGGCAACTTGCCAGAGTTGGAGGGCCTCTATGGCCTCACTTTTGCGCCAAATTACATTCTTTGCCACTTGATCCAACCATCCACATTGCGCCACGTGGCGCTCCCATTCCAGCAGCCAATCCCAGCTTTTAAAGCCCTTTTCACCCTTAGACTTTTCAGGAATACCCCAAAACTACTCCAAGACCTTATAAATACCTCTCCCTTCCTATTTTAAGGCATCTCATATCTTCCATTCATCTTCCACATACCAAGTCATTTCCTCACTTAAACCATCCATCCACCAAGGAAAGAGGAAAAAGGTAAGAGAGGAAGCTCATCTAGCCTCATGTCCACTTGGTCAAGCCCTAAATTTAGCCACCTGAGTCATCAAAATGCCAATCTAGTCCGCTCAAGTCTTTCCTTGCGACAACCCATCTATCCACTTATCTGACTCTAATCAATTTCACACATACTTGCACTAGCATAATGTATATTATCTCCACTCCCAACCTACCCGCTCGTCTACTCGGTTTGAGTGTATGCTTTGCGGCTCGCAAGCATATTAGATCCAATTAAAAACTTGAATTAACTAGGCTTTCGATCGCTTCTCCAAGTGGCTGAGTGCGGGTAGACTTGTTCAATCCGGTTCATCGCTTGCAGTAGGCACCACATTGCCATATTGCATTCACACACACACATGTATCATCCGTGCATGAGAATTAATCTTTGATATTTTATATTGTCTTGTGAAGTAGAGACCATACGCTTGTACGGGCAGAAATGGTGTTTAACACATTCCCTCTTTGTCATTGTAGTCCCTTATCCAGAATTTTTGGTAATAAATCAATAATCATTTTAAAACACGGAATCTCCGTTGATTCATTCTCATAAGGTTTCTACAGAGTGTAGCCGATTGTGAAAATCTGAGTAATTAGCTAGTAGCAACTATAAGTCAAATATACAATACTCCAAGCTCAAAATTTACATGAAAGCCTTAAAAAGCATATGTGAGTGCAATCTATCCGTGCTCTAACATACACATTTACCTACCATATTTATCTACTGAATAAATAGAAAATAAGATAAGCTACATGTAGAGCTGGGCATTGGTTTGGATCGGATCGGATTGGGTCCAACTCGATCTGATCTGTAATTTCAATGGCTTGATCCGAATTCGATCCGATCCGTGACCGAGTGTGGGTCACCTGACTCAACTGATCCAACGCATGGTTGGCCTAACCCGAACCGAGTCCGACTCGGTCAAGGAAACCGAGTCGGATCGGGTTGGGTACGATTCGGATCGTATGATTTAATCCAACTATTTCATGTGGTGTCGTCCACTTCAGCCTTTAATATACCATATTTTTGTGTTCCAGGCTTAAAATGATATGTCAAAATGGATGAACGACTTAGATAAAAAATATACATCAACGTGGGCCCCACATGGTTCTGAAAGAATATTCCGTCTACCGTAGCCATTTTTTACCGAACTGTTGATGTGCACTGCACGAAATGGTAATGACTTGCTTTTCACGCAAGCATAACTTGCACATCGTGACATCTGTATCAATGTTAGCGAGTTCTGTGGGTCTGATCATGGGGTATTGTGATATCCAAACTGTCCATTCATTTGGCGAGCTCGTCTTAAGGCTTGAGACGAAAAATAAGACAGATCTAACTATCAAGTGGGCCACACGAATTGTTTAACGGTGAAAATCATTCTCTGTTGCTATTTGTGGTGTGGTCCAAATGATCTTTGGATATTATTCATTTTTTAGATAATGCTCTATAATGATCTCTAAAAATATGTGAACGCTGCAGATATAATAAATACATCAGTGTGGGGCCCATATAACTTTGATCTTCTTTGAACCGTTCGTACAACTCGGAGCTCGAGGAACACCCGGAGCTTGAGGAGCGCCAAACGCTAGTACTGGAAACTGGTTACTCCCCCTGCCACCAGCCAATGGCTGGTGGTCGGTGCTCTGTGGGCCCCACCATGATGTATGTGTTTCATCCATGCCCTCCATCTATTTTTATAGATCATTTTATGTTATGAAAAAAAAAGAGGTATATCAAAATCTCAAGTAGACCACATTATAGGAAACAGTGTTTAATGAAGGTTGACCATTAAAAATGTTTTGGAGGCCATAAAAGTTTTTGATCAAGCTGATATTTATTGTTTCCCTTAATCTGGGTCCTTATGACCTAATCAACAGATTATATGTCAAATAAACAATACATTGGGCCTTAGGAGGATTATAATGGTGGATATCCAATCATTATTATTTTCCTGTGGTGTGGTCCACCTAAGATTTGTATCCCTATCATTGTTTTTGTATAAAGGCCTAAAATGATCTGTAAAATGGATGAACGGAATGGATGAAACACATACATCATGGTGGGGCCCATAGAGCACTGACCAAGGGGAGTAGCCAATCCGTCTCTGCTAGTACGTCTTCACACACGACACGTATCTACAGCAACTGCCAGCTATATAGCTGGTGTGTGGTACACCAGCAAATCCACTTCTGCTTCTGGTACTGAGTAAACTCTGTCGGGGCCCACCGTGAAAATGCACATGGTTTATCCGCTCCAGACCGGGTCGGATTGGATCGGATCAGTCCGGGTAGGTATGGATCCGAACCCGACCCAAAAAACTTTCAGATCTGAACTGTCCTACTCGATCCGCACCTATCCAGGCGGTCAGATTGGTTCGGGTCGGGTCGGATCTGGTCGGATCGGGTCAGATCCACCGGATCAGGTCAAGATTGCCCAGCTCTAGCTACATGTGACATAAATAACTTGATAAAGTAACTTACGATCCAAGCACCCTAAATCTTAACCCAACTTGAGTTGAGTTGGGCAGAGTCCAGTTTGTAGGTTAACACCTACGAATAATAACCACAACATGAAATCAAATATCTATCTATCAAATAATGTGAATCAGACTTGCATGGAATCTATATAATAACACATGTAATATATATATATATATATATATATATATATATATATATATATATATATATATATATATATATATGGAGCTTAAGTGGACCACAAAGTAGGGATTGAACGTCCACCATTAAAAACTTCTTGGGAGCTGGATAAGTTTCAGATCAAGCTGATATTTTTGTTTTCACTTAATCCACGTCTGCATGACATTATGAATAGGTTATATGGTAAAAAAAACATCACGGTGGCCCTTAGAAAGTTTCAACGGTGGGTGTCATAATCACTACAGCTTTGATGTGGTACATTGGAACTTTTTATCTTCTTCATTTTTTTTTTCTGGTAACTTAAAATGATATGAGAAAAGCGATGAACGGCGTGGATAAAACACTTAATCCGTCCGGGCGGGGGTAGGACAATATGTGTGTGTGTGTGTGTGTGTGTGTGTGTGTGTATATATATATATAGGGAAAAGGTACAATGCGCTCGAGGTGATTTTAACGCCCCATGAGGTCGAGCTGTGTGGGCCCCACCGTGATGCATTTCGAACATCTACCCCATCAGTCAGATGCACCATTCCATCATGGGCCTAGGTCTCAAAAATCAAGTCAATCCGTGACTTGTGTGGGCCACACCACATACAGAAGTGGGGAGGGGTTGTGCACCATTAAAACAGTCATAACCATTTTTGAGGGCCCATTGAGATGTAGTTTGCAAATCCAACCTATTCGTTATGTGTGTCCCACTTAAATGGGGGTTCAGTCCAAGTTTCAGGTGCATGCAAAACTCAAGTGGGCCCCACCAAGTGCTTTTATATGTTTTAACGGTGTTTTCACATAATTTTAGATGGAATGGCCCACCTGAGTTCCGTATACGGCTAATTTTTGGAATATCCCATAATTTAAAGGGTACCCATCAAATGCACGGTGTTGATGGTCGAAACACATCACGGTGGGGCCCACACAGCTCGACCTCACGGGAGCTTATCGTCAGCTCGAGCACATTGTACCTTTTCCCATATATATATATATATATATATATATATATATATATATATATTGTGCAAAGGTGCGCACATGCGTAGGTGCGCAGGGGAGCATGACTCATACATGGAAACGCTCACCTGCGAACCAGTTCGTACGTATGTAGTACGAACTTGTTTAAGAACCCATCATACGTGATGTGGATCCAAAATCTGAACCATTCATGTGAAGCAGCACCTCGTGAAACCCCCCAGGCCCAAGTTTTACTTTGATCTAGAACTTTGATGGACCATAAAAAATGAGAACAGTTTCCTCCCTTGATTTGCGTTTCTCTTTGTTATGGCCCACCAGAATTTTAGATCAGGGTGAAAATTTGTCACATAGAGTTTCATGGGATTCCGCATCACATGGACCACTCAGATTAGACACCCAATATATATATATATATATATATATATATATATATATATGTAGATATATGTATGTATGTATATATATGTAGATATATGTATTTATGTAGATACATACATACATACATACATATATATATATATATATATATATATGGGAAAAGGTAATATACGCTTGACCGTATTATACCTACCATAAGGTGAGTGCTAGCGGCACGTTATTCTTCGGATGGTAAAATTTTTATCTCTCCTGTATTTTTTGCAAAAGTCTTGCACCCGCTGTTGAAACCTTACTAAGGACCACTATGATATTTATCTGAGATCCAACCTGTTCATAAGTTAAGACATACATGAAAGAAGGGAAAACACAAATTTCAGCTTGATCGAAAACTTTTGTGGCCCTTAGAAATTTTTAATGGTGGGCATCACTCTATCCACTGTTTTCTATGGTGGGTAAATTCCAGCTTTGGATTTAGCTCATTCTTTGTCTCATGCCTTAAATTGATATCTCCAACTGAATGGACAGTATGGATATAACACATACATTTATGGTGGGTCCCAGATAACTTGGTGACGTAACCTGTCCATAGAATCCGCGTCTAGCGAGTCCATTACGACTTTTAGTAGTACGTGTATTGTGTCCTACCCCGCATAGACAGTAATCCATCCAGGCAGGGCTTTGTGGGGCCCACCATGATGTAAGTGTTTTATCCATGCTGTTAAAAGATTTTCTCAGATCGTTTTAAGTTATTATCCTAAAATGAGGCAAGTTCACAACTCTAGTGGACCACGACAAAGGAGGCTGCACTGACAATGACACTCACAGTTGAAACCTTTCTAAGTGCGAGCGTTATGTTTCTTTAACATCCAACATATTCATAAGGTCATTTAGATGTGAGTGAAGTGAAAACACAAATATCAACATGATCCGAAACTTCTCCAGCTCGCGAGAAGTTTTTAATGGTAGACGTTCAATCCCCACCTTATGGTCCACTTAAGCCTTGGACCTGTCTTTTTTTTTGGTTCATATATTAAAATGATCTAAGAAAATCGTTGAACAGTGTGGATAAAACACTTATATCACGTTGGTCCCACAGCCATTAATCATGCCGGGCGGGGTAGGATGCAATCCTTGTTCAAGTGGATGTAGCGGATTAGATACTGATGGGTTGAGTAGCGAGTTGGCAACTGAAGTTACGTCACCGAGTTCTGTGGGCCCCACTATGATGTATGTGTTGTATCCACACCGTCCATCCATTTTGAAATATTAATTTAGGGCATGAATCAAAGAATGAGGCAGATAAAAATCTGTAGTGGACCCACTACAGAAAACAGTGGGGAGAGTGATTCCCACCGTTGAAACTATCCAAATGCCCACTATAATGTTTATTTGAAATACAACCTGTTCAAAAGTTAAAAAAGACATGAAATAAGAAAAAATACAAATATCAGCTTGATCTAAAACTTTTCTGGACTTTAGAAGTTTTTAATGGTGGGAGTCACTATCCTCACTATTTTTTATGTTGGGTCCACTGGATCCTTGGATTTAACTCATTCTTTGAGTATTGCCCTAAAATGATATCTCTAAATGCATGGAAGGTGTGAATATAAAACATACATCATGGTGGGGCCCACGGAACTTGATGAGGCAACTTCCGTAGCCAGTCTAGCTACTCAACCTGTCGTTATCTAATCCGCGCACGAAGTGGATGGAAACAACGTCAATTGAACTTCTATCATTAAGAAATTCTAAGGGTGGTACAGTGTTTAGTAAGGGTCAACCTTAGTGTTTGTGAGAAATCTACCCCGTCCATCAGATTTTAGAGATCATTTTAGGACATGGTGCCAAAAATGAGCTGGATCCAAGATTCAAGTGGGCCACACTAAAGGAAAAGGTGGGTAGGAAAATTCTTACCATTGAAACCTCTCTGGGTCGAAAGTGATGTTTCAACTGCAACCATACCGTTCATAGTAATATTCCTACTGAGATGAACATAAAACACAAATATTATCCTAATTTAAAACTTCTATTGCCCCATGAATATTTCAACAGTGGACGTTCAATCCTCATATTTTTGGCCCATTTGAATCTTGGATCCGGCTCATTTTCAGCCTCTTGTCCTAAAATGATATGAAAAAAATAGATGGACAGGGTGGATTTCACAAAAAAAAAAAAAAAAAAAAAAAAAAATCACATAGGCCCCACCTAAGTTTCTAGCATAAGGCTTTTTGCAGAAAATAAGCGTGAGAGAGATTGAGGTAGAGGGGTATTTTAATAACAGGTTGCTTCTTCAGTTTCCCTATACAATCTCCCATCCGACGAATAAGTTACCGCCAGAACTCAACCTTATGGAAGATATAATACGGTCAAGCGTATAGTACCTATATATATAGGGAAAAGGTACTATATATACTGCATTATACCTTCCATAAGATTGAGTGCTAGCGTTGTGTTATTCATCAGATGGGAGATTGTATAGGAAAACTGAAGAAGCAACCTGTTATTAAAATACCCCTCCACCTCTATGTCTCTCACGTTTATTTTCTGCAAAAAGCCTGGTGCTAGAAACTTAGGTGGGGCCTACTATGATTTTTTTATTTTTTATTTTTTTTTGTGAAATCCACCCTGTCCATCTATTTTTTTCATATCATTTTAGGACAAGAGGCTGAAAATGAGCCAGATCCAAGATTCAAATGGGCCGAAAATATGAGGACTGAACGTCCACGGTTGAAATATTCGTAGGGCAATATAAGTTTTAAATTAGGATAATATTTGTGTTTTAAGTTCATCTTAGTAGGAATATTGCTTTGAACGGTATGGATGCAATTAAAACATCACTTTCGACCTAGAGAGGTTTCAACAGTAGGAATTTCCCTACCCACCTTTTCCTTTAATGTGGCCCACTTGAGTCTTGGAACCGGCTCATTTTTTGCCCTATGTCCTTAAATGATCTCTTAAAACTTATGGACGGGGTGGATCTCTCACAAACACTAAGGTTGGCCCTTACCAAACACTATGCTACGCTGAGAATTTCTTAATGATAGAAGTTCAATTCATGTTGTTTCCATCCACTTCGTGCGCGAATTAGATACCGACAGGTTGAGTAGCTAGACTGGCCACTGAAGTTACGTCACCAAGTTCCGTGGGCCCCACCATGATGTATGTTTTATATCCACACCTTCTATGCATTTGGAGATATCATTTTAGGGCAACATGCAAAGAATGAGTTAAATCCAAAGATCTAATGGGCCCAACACAGAAAACAGTGAGGATAGTGACACCCACCATTAAAAACTTCTAAAGGCCACAAAAGTTTTATATCAAGTTGATATTTGTATTTTCTCTTCTTTCATGTCTTTTTTAACTTTTGAACAGGTTGGATTTCAAATAAACATTATAGTGGGCGTTGGGATAGTTTCAACAGTGGGAATCACTCTCCCCACTATTTGCTGTAGTGGGATCCACTACAGATTTTTATCTGCCTCATTCTTTGACTCATGCCCTAAAATAATATCTCAAAATGGATGGACGGTGTGGATATAACACATACATCATAGCTGGGCCCACAGAACTTGGTGACGTAACTTCAGTGGTCGACTCGCTGCTCAACGTGTCAGTATCTAATCTGTCGCATACATCCACTTAAACGCGGATTGCGTCCTACCCCGCCGCATGGCTCTGTGCGGCCAATGTGATATAAGTGTTTTATCCACGCCGTTCAACGATTTTCTTAGATCATTTTAAAATATGAACCAAAAAATGAGGCAAGTCCAAGGCTTGAGTGGACCATAAGGTGGAGATTGAACGTCTACCAATAAAAACTTCTTTCGAGCTGGAGAAGTTTTGGATCAAGTTGATACTGACACTTAGAAAGGTTTCAACGGTGAGTGTCATTATCAGTGCAGCCTCCTTTGTCGTGGTCCACTAGAGCTGTGGACTTGCCTAATTTTTAGGATAATAACTTAAAATGATCTGAGAAAAAAACTTTTAACGGGGTGGATAAAACACTTACATCACGGTGAGCCCCACAAAGCCCTGCCCGGATGGATTATTATCTGTACGGGGGTAGGACACAATACTATTAAAAGTCGTAATGGACTCGCTAGACGCGGATTCTATGGACAGGTTATGTCCCCAAGTTATCTGGGACCCACCATAAATGTATATGTTATATCCATACTATCCATTCAGTTGGAGATATCAATTTAAGGCATGAGACAAAGAATGAGCTAAATCCAAAGCTCGAATGTACCCACCATAGAAAACAGTGGATAGAGTGACACCCACCATTAAAAATTTCTGAGGGCCACAAAAGTTTTTGATCAAGCTGAAATTTGTGTTTTACCTTCTTTCATGTATGTCTTAACTTATGAACAGGTTGGATCTCATATAAACATCATAGGGGGCCTTAGTAAGGTTTGAACGGTGGGTATAAGACTTTTGCAGAAAATATGCAGGAGATAAAAATTTTACCATCCGAAGAATAACGTGCCACCAGCACTCGACCTTATGGAAGGTATCGTACGGTCGAGCATATAGTACCTTTTCATATATATATATATATATATATATATATATATATATAGAGAGAGAGAGAGAGAGAGAGAGAGAGAGAGAGAGAGAGAGAGAGAAATAGTACTATGAGGTTGACCTCATGGGAACTTCCTATGAGGTCAAGTTGCATTGGCCCCACCGTGATGTGTGTTGAACATCAACATCGTGCATTTGATGAGTCCCCCTATACCTTCTAAAACCATGCGATGACATGACTAACACATATAAAAGCACTTGATGGGGCCTACCTGAGTTTTGGATGCAATTGAAACTTAGTCTGACCTCTCATCCAAGCGGGATAGACACACACAAGGGATGTGCTGTATTTGTGAACCGCATCTCAGTGGGCCCAATAAATGATTATAAATGTTTTAATGGGAGGATAACCCCTCTCAACTGCTATATGTGGTGGGCCCAACATGGAATGGTGCATGTGATTGATGGTGTTGATGTTCGACACACATCATGCTCGACCTTATGGGAAGTTCCCATGAGGCCGAGTACCATATATATATATATATATAGGAAATGGTACTATGTCGTACAACTCATGGAAACTTCCCGTGAGGTCGAGCTATGTGGGCCCCACCGCGATGCGTGTCGAACATCAACACCGTGCATTTGATGGGTCCCCTTTAAATGATAGGATATCCCAAAAATCAATCATATAAGTCAGTCAGGTGGGCCATATCATCTAAAATAATGTAAAGACATGCCTAAAACATATAAAAGCACTTGGTGGGGCCCACCTAAAATTTGGATGCATCTGAAACTTGGTTCGACCCCTCGTACAAGTGGGACACACGTAATGGATGGGCTGAATTTGTGAACCATAACTTGGTGGGCCCAACAAATGATTATGAATGTTTTAATGGGAGGATAACCCCTTTCAACTTTCGTATGTGGTGTTGCCCAGACAAGTCATGGATTGACTTGATTTTTAAGCATGAGGCCCACCATGGAATATTGTATTTGACTGATGGGGTAGATGTTCGGCACGTATCACAGTGGGGCCCACACAGCTCGACCTCACGGGAAGTTCATATATATATATATATATATATATATATATATATATATATATATATATATATATATAGGGAAAAGGTACTATGCGCACGACCATGAGGTTGAGCTGTGTGGGCCCTACCGTGATGCGTTTCAAACATCTACCCCATCAGTCAGATGCACCATTCCATCGTGAGCCTAGGTCTCAAAAATCAAGTCAATACGTTACTTGCGTGGGCCACACCATATACAGAAGTTGAGAGGGGCTGTGCACTATTAAAACATTCATAATCATTTTTTGGGCCCAACGAGATATGGTTTGCAAATCCAGCCCATCCATTATGTGTGTCCCATTTGGATGAGGGTTCAGACCAAGTTTCAGACGCATGCAAATTTCAGGTGGACCCCACCAAGTGCTTTTATATGTTTTTGGCATGTCTTCACATGATTTTAGATGGTATGGCCCACCTGAGTTCCGTAACCGGCTGATTTTTGTGATATCCGATAATTTAAAGGGGACCCATCAAATGCAGTGTTGATGGTCGACACGCATCACGGTGGGGCCCTCACATATCGACCTCATGGGAGTTTATCGTGAGCTCGAGCAAATAGTACCTTTTCCCATATATATATATATATATATATATATATATATATATATATATATATATATATATATATATATATATATATATATGGGAAAAGGTACTATGCGCTCGAGCGTAAAGCTGATCCGTCCGTGAGGTCGAGTGGGTGTGCCCCACCGTGATGCCTTTCGAACATCAACACCGGCCACCGTATGTACCATTCCATAGTGGGCTTGGACGGCCCAAAATCAGTCAATCCGTGACTTTGGTCGGCCACACCACATACAGAAGTGTAGAGGGGTTGTGCACCATTAAAACATTCATAACCATTTTTGAGGGCCCATCGAGATGTTTTTTGCAAATCCAGTCCATCCATTATGTGTGTCCCACTTGAATGAGGGTTTAGACCAAGTTTCGTGTGCATGGAAAACTCAGTGGGTCCCACTTGTGCTTTTTATATGTTTTTGGCATGTATACTTATGGTTTTAGATGGTGTGGCCCACACGAGTCACGGATTGACTGATTTTGGGCCGTCCGTGCCCACTATGGAATGATGCATCCGTGGACGTGTTGATGTTCGAAAGGCATCACTTGGGGCCCACCCAAATCGACCTCACGGACGACCGCTTTACGCTCGAGCGCATAGTACCTTTTTCCATATATATATATATATATATATATATATATATATATATATATATATATATATATATATATATATATATATATATGAACTTCTCATGAGGTCAAGCTGTGTGTGCCCACCATGATGCGTGTCGAACATCAACACTGTGTATTTGATGGGTCCCCTTTAAATCATGGGACATCCCAAAAATTGGCCGTATACGGAACTCAGGTGGGCCATACCATCTAAAATCATGTAAAGACATCCCTAAAACATGTAAAAACACTTGGTGGGGCCCACCTGAAATTTGGATGTGTCTGAAACTTGGTCTGACCCCTCATGCAAGTGGGACACACATCATGGATGGGCTGGATTTGTAAACCACATCTCAGTGGGCCCAACAAATAATTATGAATGTTTTAATGGAGGGTAACCCCTCTCAACTTTTGTATGTGGTGTGGCCCACACAAGTCACGGATTGACTGGATGTTTAAACTCTAGGCCCACCATGAAATGGTGCATCTGAGTGATGGTGTTGATGTTCAACATGCATCATGGTGGGGCCCACACAGCTCGACCTCCCCCCCCCCCCCCCCCACACACACACACACACATGTATATATATATAACATGTGTTATAGGTCGAACAATGGATCGGTTGGGCTGAGTTCCATTGGGTTGGGTTGGGTTGTCTGAGGCCTCAACTGAACCTCAAATTAGGTTTAGGTTGAGCCCGGCCCAAGCTACAACCTCACCAGTAGGTAGGTGAGTTGACAGCTATGAAATGTCTCGACTGTATAATAACGTGCGGCCCATGAAATTAGTTCATAGCTCGACTGTATAATAACGTAAGTGGCCCATGCAATTACTCTTGTGAACTTTGGGTGGAAGGGATTTTCAACATAAGAGAAAGGTATTAGGTGATTTTGGATGTTCTTGTGCCTTTGGGCTCATGACGGGCCGATCTGGTCTGTTGGGTTTATGGGTGTAGGTTAGCCCTTCCAATTCGCATTAGCCAAGGCCTGAAAATGGTTTCGCCCTCAGGCTGCTCCTGTTCCAACTTCCAACTTAACGTGGGATCGGTTTGGGCATGCAGGTCAGACCATGGACAGATTTCCGGGCACAAGAGGTAGATGACTGGGCTTGGCTCACCTTGTCCCCGCCGAAACTGGGCCCCATCTAGAGCTGTACATGAGTCGAGTTAGCTTGGTCAGCTTGCTTGACTCGACTTGACTTGGAAAAGATCAACTCGCTTGGCTCAAAATTTGATTCGGACCAAGTCGAACTGGTTTTTGGAACTTGAAAAAATTTTGAGTCAACTTCAAGCTTGCCCAAGCTTGACTCGACTTGGATCAAAACTCAACTCCAATTGACTTGGATCGAATCAACTTGGTGACTTGGTTATTTTGATATTGATGTTGCTCGCCGAGTGTTTGATGAAAGACTTAACAAAGTATTATTTCGGGTACTTTGCGTGGGATTGACCGGTGGCGAGGAAAGAATGAATATGAAACAAATCACTGCAATTTTTATTTATTTTTATTTTTATTTTACATTATAAGACTACCCTCATATGTTGATTTTGTTGTTGCTAGCCGAGTGTTTGATGAAACTGTAAAGTGTTATTACTGTTTTGTATTATATGAGAAATTGAAAATGTAATTTATGTGTTTGAAAAAATGTCGCACAGGCTTAAACTTACCTCGAACTGGCCTGAGTTGTTGATCAAACTGAGCTGAGCTAGCCGGTTAGACTTAAGACCAAGCCGAGCCAAATTCGAGTTGAGGTTAGCTACTGGCTGAGTCCAGCCGAGCTGTGCCAAGCTCGGCTGGGTTCGACTTGCGTACAGCTCCGCCCCGACATCATTCAAAGTGTCTGGCTCAATGAGGATTACCTCTTCAATGGGCTGGGCTTGAATAGTTCTACTTAACTCATTTCATTATTTTGATATGTGGGTCAGATTGGGGGTTTGAGTCAGTGCACCTTGGGCCTTGCTGGGGTTTGAATTGTCAAGGGAGGTGCCAGTCCGACGGTCGACGATTTCATTTTGGATTGAGCCTCTCTAGGCTGCGTTTCAACTCGAGCCGCCCCGACTGTCCTGACCGGTTCCATCCCAAAATTCTTCAGGGTCAACATTCCATCTGTAGAATGGAAAAGAGATGTTTGGATGATCAGGACCATCCGTCTTGTAGATTCTATTATGAGTGGGGCACCAAAGTCTTGCTGAATGGATGATACTAGACCCTTTGCATGTGGGCCCTGATGTAGAGTGGGTCGTGGACAATTTCATGGCCAAGATGGATTATAAAATGCCCAATCGATGACAGAAGTGATCCAGACCGTTAGACCTCAAATCGGGCATATCTCGCAATCAGGAATGAGTTATCTTACGATAAAATATATGATTTTCGGGTAGGACGAGCTACTTTACCACCCAACCCTGCTATGCAGGGTTGCGCAAGCTGGATTTGCGAAATACCATTATATATATGGCCGTTTTTCTATTTTAATTATGTTTTTACTATAAATAGTAAATTTTAATTTGATTATAAGTCTTCATCTGGGAGTTGTGCCCAACATGAGAAGTGATTAGAATAATTAGGAGAACAGCATGGTGAAACCAACTAAGACACTTACTATTTTTGGTCGAAAACCTTGCCCACTAGTGGAAATCACTTAGTATCCCAATTTAAAGGGTTGTGAACTCGTTTATTTCATTTATCAATCGATTTCAAATTTTATAAAATTTATTTTCTATTTTCTTATTCTTTTACCTGTGGATTCGAGGAGTTTCTATGAGTGGATTCGGAACAATTATCCCTTGGGAAATGATCCGGTGCAAACGACCTCTGTGGGCCCCACCATAATGTGTTGATGAAATCCATTCAGATAATCATGGCCTTCTGTTTACCCATGCCACAACAACAGGAACATTTCAGTGGGGGATGCCCACCGTTGATTTGCGATGGCCCCAACCATTACAAAAGACTTTTTCAGTGTGCCATCATATGTGGCAGTTTATATCAATGAATTGGATGGCCAGGTTGGGCCCTCTACAAAAATCAAGGGTGGGTGGGAATCCCTTCTCCAATATTCCCTATGGTGTGGCTCACCTAAGTTATGGATTGGCCTGATTTAAGCCCATGACGACTAAACACGATCGACATGCATGATGGGTCTGAGTGGTCTGAGTGGATGTGATTAACACATCATAGACGGGTCCACAGAGATCATTCACACCAAAATTGTGGTGAAAATGTTTGTACTTGAATGTGAAGTATAATAGAGCAAGTGCACTTTTTGAGCAGTCACCCACGCGTGGCTACTTGGTGTACACGTGCAAGATCTAAGCCATTCATTGGACTGAACTGAGTAGATGCCACCGACAAACAAGCATGTCAATCCTATCATCTGGTGGGCCAGAGACGTGCGTAGAATGTGGACAGCTGATCAATTCTAATGACTTTTGGTTTTCATTGAAAATCATGTCCATCGGCTACTTAGCTAAGTCCGGAAACTCGGATTGAACAGACCAACTTCACTCATATTGCTCGGGATTACTGAGGCAATCGTTAGGTCTAAAACAAGGTAGTAAAGTGGAGAAAGTAAGATGGGTTAAGTTAGCTCGGTTGACGAGCTAACAACGTCAACATGTGCCAAATAAGGTTTAAAAGCCCATTCCTGCAAAGCCAGCCGAGACTCATCTAATTGAGTTGGAATATTGGTCGAGCCAAATAAATGAAAGACGGTGTAAATAAAAATACTGTCCCGAACATCTCGCAAGAGGATCCTCGAAGATTAAAAGCGGGCCAAAATCAAATTTCCGTGATATCAGGAAGAGAATCATTGCACAACAGGACTCTCCCAGATCTATAAATAAAGGACCTCCATTTCAGAAAAAAAAAAAAGAGTACGGAACTCAAAAACCCTAAAAAATGCCTTCTCGTTAATCTGTAAAGTTGACTTAAGCATCGAAGACTTCCCGGGTCAGAGCCAGGGTCTTCCTTCAGTTTATCTTTTGTGCAGGCAACAGGATCAAGAAAGGCACACCACAAATCTACATCAACGGAGATCATTCACACCAAAATTATGGTGAAAATGTTTGTACTTGAATGTGAAGTATAATAGAGCAAGTGCACTTTTTGAGCAGTCACCCACGCGTGGCTACTTGGTGTACACGTGCAAGATCTAAGCCATTCATTGCATGGAACTGAGTAGATGCCACCCACAAACAAGCATGTCAATCCTATCATCTGGTGGGCCACAGACGTGCGTAGAATGTGAACAGTTGATCAATTCTAATGACTTTCGGTTTTCATTGAAAATCATGTCCATCGGCTACTTAGCCCTCGTTTCTGACCTACAATTCAAATGGTTGGAAAGTGCTACGCTTGCAAGTTGCAGTACGGCGTTTATTCTAGCCACGGAGTTGAATATGGTGGACCGCTGTTTATTAAAACAGACACGTCACCTGCAGACCGCTGCATGCTAACGTAGCACGCAAGCCCAACTTTCCAACCAATGTCTCACGTGTAAGCCATCTGACCCGTGAAATAGGTGGGCCCTAACATGTTTAAAAACTCATTAGGTCGGTCATACCACTGTTTTCATGGCTCAGATTTCCCACACAACCATTTTTCGTCCATTGATTTCAAGGGTGTGGGCTGCTTGGTTAGGATATCATCTCGATCTTTGTACCAAGTGATCTTCGTGGTGGGGCCCATCGTTTTTATGGCTCAGATCTCCCACAGTATTCCAAATGGGCACTTAACTACATGAGTCCCATTGATTTTCCTCCAACGGTATAAATAGCTTTTGAAAACTAGAGAGGACGTTTTTGGAAGCGGGCTGCCTGTGAACCCGGACGCATGAATATACCTGTACCCGGAGCTGCATGGGACCTACAGAGATGTCCATGAAAAATCCACTCCGTCCATCTATTTTTAAAGACCACAATAGGACAAGATTCTAAAAATCAGAAAGATCTAAAATTCGGGTGGACGACCTCAAACGAAACAGTGGGAAAGGAAACATACACCGTTGAAACTTCCTGGAGCTGATCACGATGTTTATATGACATCCAAACCGTTCATAGAGTTACTACCAATCAGATGAACTGTAGGAAAAATATTATCCTGATATAATAATGGGGATTTATTGTGGTCTTGAAAAACAGATGGACGGAGTGTATTTGTCACAGACATGCATGTGTGCCCCACGCAATCCGCCTCCAATGTTTTTGAATCAAAAATTTCTTTGGTTTTGTGAAATCACATACGGTACACATGCATGTATTCCAAACTCCTATGCACAGGCTCACACAAACCATGTCTACATACACAAAAGTTTCTGTATGGGTCCCAATCTCTCACCATCCACTCCCTGTCTGTGATGTATCAAGCACAATACACTACTGGGCCCCACCTTTTAACCTGGTCTTCTTGTCGTTGAAATATTTTGATAATGCTCATCAGCTGAATTAAACCGTATCTCTATTACTTTTTTTAATATATCATCTTCATGTCTTGTCAACAGAACAATCAAGCATTTTGTCCGTTTCAAAACACTGACTTGAATTGCTGATCTATGGCCCTTACTTGTCAGGATTGAAAACATGTGATTGTAATATAGTTTTAAGGCTCGGATGAGTTCCGTGCAACTCGTCCGAGTCAACTTGGACTTGGTCAGACTCGATTCAATTCCACACCAAGCGTACGAGTCATCTCTGACTCGTCTGAGTCGGGCTAAATCAGGCTGAGTCCTGACTTTACTCGAGACTCGACGAGTTGGTTTGAGTGTCCGAATTCGGTCATCTGGGTTTGGTCCAGGCGATAGTTTTAGGTTTACTGTCAAAACTCTTAGCAAGTATAGTCTGCCCAACCCAACGTTTCGATAGAGCTGTACACTTGTTCCTAATCTTTTTTACTGTGTTAGAAAAGTACGGTGGTTGGATCTATGGGAAGGTTCTTCTTTCTTTGTTGGGAACAAGCCTGAACTCAGTCCTTTATGCCTACAGAGAAAGAACTTGGATTGGATGCTCCCCTAGCTTACTTGGTACTAAGCCCTACGCCGTCTTGTAGTCCTTTGATTGGACGCTTCGTTCGCGGACAAAACGCCTAACCTTTCCTTTCAGTGATTCAGCGATAGAACCAGCTAAACTGAGTCAAGCTTGGTCCAATTCGGCTCAACCAGGACAGCAGGCTACTTCAGCTTGAATTTGGTTTGGCTCAGCAAGAAGGCTACTCTAGCCCGAATTTGGTTCGGCTCCGTCCTCAAGCCTGATTGGCTAGCTCGGCACGGCTTAGCCAGCAGCTCAGGCCAACTTGAGCCGAGCTTGAGCTCGAAAGATTGAGCTCAATTTGAATTCGAACTTACAAGTTGAATTTGAATTTAGGTTTTAGGATTTTTAATATGTATATATATATATATATATATATAATTTATTTAAATATATAAATATTTACAAAATAATTATATTAAGTGAACCTGATTAGAGTCAAATCAATTCGAACCGCATCAAATTCGAGTCAAGTTCTGAACGGAGTTGAGACAAACTCAGTCTAGTTAAGACTCAGCTAGAAATTTTTTCGAGCTCAAATAATCAACTTGGCTTGGCTCAAACCCAGTTTTGAGCCGAGCTAAGTCAAGATCAATCTAGCTTGGACCTGACTTGAAATTTTTTTGAGCTTAAAAAATCAGCTCAACTCAGCTCGAATCCAGTTTCGAGCCAAGTCAAGTTGAGCTTTCCAAGTCTAATCGAGCAAGTTATCCGAGTTAACTCAGTTAGTGTACAGCTCTACTTCTGAACATTACTGGGCTGATTATTTACCCGGTGGGTCAGTCCCGGATGATTACGTAGCTGGTGGGTCCGACTCAAAGATACCAGATTTGCTATCACTAATCTCTCTTCCCACCTTAGTCCAGATTCTATATATATATCACCATCTGGTAGGCCACAAAAGGGCACGTCGGCCCAATTAGTACGTGGATATGTGATGGTGCGATCAGCCATTTACGCCCTAATCATGATAGTCCCTTTGGAAATTTTGCAATGGATGCTTAACTAATCACAATCCATGATGGCCAAAGACATTGTCCACATCTGAGCCACTTGGTTCAAGGCCGGTCTGTTTTGAGTGCTGCTGTCATCTCATATGTCCATGGTCATGCAAATCCAGCCGCTACTTTTAAATGAAGTTAAACAATAAATAAACAAATAAATAACTTAAATCGAGTAGGCTACAGCTGTTGATAATTTTTTATTGTTATTTTATATAATATATAGTTTTTTAATGCTTTTAGGCTGTGAATGGGAGGTGTCTATAAGGTGTGATCATTAACAACCATATGGTTTGCTGATGCCTATGATTCCACACATTTAATAGGGCCATGGTTAGGTGATCCAAACCGTTGATTTGAAGAGATGCATAACTGATGGGGTAAGCCTTGAAATATCCTAGGCTGGAAGCTTCTATAACAGGCCCACAAAAAATGTGGCTAGGTGTTCGGTCTATGTTCAGGAAAATAGTTCATTGATGCAAAAGGTTAGAATATCTAGATCTTAGCGATCATTGGATGTGTGCTATCAAACAATTTAAATAATTGGATATGCACATAAGCATGTGATACATGATCTTTTCCATTCAAATGTGGACAATTATATTATTTCTCTTCTTAATTGTCAATAGAGGTTTGGTATAATATAGTCCAATGTATCAAAATAAGATATAAGATACATTGTGAGTAGATTTGGTTTCTTTTCAATGACCCAAATTGTTTATTTGATTGGGCTTTCCTTACATGAAGATGATCCAAAAAATTCTTAAGTTAATGTTTCAACACTTTTTATTATATAAAGGTTATGATGACTACCTATATTCAAAGCAAATGGATTGAAATAATATAATTGATAACTTTCATTTACTTTGTTCGCCCTATAAAGTGAGACAAATCGTATCAACGGTTTGCTTGATATGGACATGAATTGTCTACTAAAGCCTTTAACAAGAACTTTTTGTGATGGGAAGCTAGATGGGCCCCACCATGATATTTGTGAGAAATCCACCCCGTCCATCCATTTTGCCAAATCATGTTATGACATGAGCTAAAAAATGAGGTAGATCCAAGACTCAAGTGGACCATACGATGGGAAGTAGGTAAGAAAATGTTTATTGTCGGAACCTCCCTAGGTACACCGTGATGTTTGTATGTCATCCATACTGTTCATAAGGTCATTCCTAGGGGTGCACATGGAACCGGTAGAACCGGACCGGAACCGACCAAACCGTATAGGTTGGTCTGGTTCTAAAGTGCACCGGTTTCGATTCGGGTTTCAAAAATCAAAGAATCGATTAGTTGGGTTTAGTCCTCAGTTTGGGGGTATGTAGAATCGAACTGAACCTTGAACCGATTCATAGAACCGAACCATGACACCAAACCCGGAATTGAACCTGAAATTGGACCATATATTTAAAAAAAAAGAATCCTAAGTATTCATTCCATTCAGTCTTCACGTCGCCCTACTGCGGCTGCCCGCATCCATTCTTCTTCTTCTTCTTCTCTCTCTCTCTCTCTCTCTCTCTCTCTCTCTCTCTCTCTCTCTCTCTCTCTCTCTCTCTCTCTCTCTCTCTGGTTCTCTCTCTTTCCCGATCACAACACGAATGGACAAGGGCTGAATTATAATTGAAAAAAAACATGCAGTGGGTCTGATTATAAAAAGCCTGAGCAGAGTAGAACCAATCCTAACCGAATTGGTTTTAATGATCTGATTCCAGTTTGGTTCTATGGTGCTAATGGTCCGGATCCAGTTCCAATTTTCTTGGAACTGTTAGGAACGGTTCTATATATGGCTACTAAGAAGCTTTTAACCGTGGGCGCTTATCTCCACATAGTGTGGTACACTTGAGCCTTGTGTCCGCCTCATTTTTGGGCTCATACCTTAAAATGATATGGAAAAATGGATGGGCATCATGAATAAATCCCATCCATCATGGTGGGCCCCACAAGTCACCGCCTCGCTCTTCGTACATGATTGGGAGATGCATACTTGGTTTATAAGTAATTTATATTCAAATATCCAAATTGTGGTTACTGGTTTAAATGTATCATTAACCAAACTTTATGCTTCTTTGATTATTTTATTGTCGAATTGGTAGACAATTATTGGACGGATAAAAAATGAAAATTAGCCAATGGTATCTATTTCAACAAACAAGCATTCATAAATGTGTAGGGCCCACCAAGATAGGCTGAACATATCTAATTCATGTGTGATGAAGCTACCTCAATACAATTGTATATCTTATATCAAACTCTTTTACTTAATTTGAAGATTTTAGTGGGATTCACCGCTCCTAGGTTGTTTGGTTTAAATAATTAATTTTTTGTAAAATAAATATTTTATAATAAAGTAAAAAGAATAAAAAATTTATTTATCTGTAAACACTTTACCACATAAAAGCCAATAGGTTCAATGTAAAAGTTATACGGTCAAAATTTACAAATGTAAATTATTTTGTATATATATATAAGCATCCACCTCTAAGCAAAAGTGGGTCCCACGATTCATTCGGTTTAATTTCTAAGTGCCTGCACATCAAGTGTCATGAGCTGCCAGAGTATCATATAACTCCCCAAAGTTCAAAGAGAGGGAAACACGACAGTTATCTGCAATCAAGAAAAAAGGAGGCCGAATGCAATCATAATCCGGATGAATATCGCAACAGAAAGTTCTTGCAAAAATGATTTCGCAGGCAATCCGCTCTCCCTTCATTTGAAGATGTCCAGATTCAAAGGATGGAGTCCTGACATATCTCATTAGCAATGAGTCAAGCTTCAAAGGATGTACCTAACAAACTTCTCTATTTGTAGTCTACAAATAAAAGTATATATTATGGTGTCTACGTCATTTCTGCTTATTCAACCTAAATAAGAGATAATGACAATAGATAATGACGTGTGAGTAGACCCTGTAAAGTAACAATTCCATTGATTTCAAGAAGACCTTCTCATGTGAAAGTTCAAAGTACGATTGAAATTCGTAATATTAGGAAATTACAATATGGTTGTGGGAAAAAAATATTGTAAGATGAACTACGGAACTGATAATGCACACGCCACCACATATGCCAACGTGGTTAACAGGTCCAATATCCAACCCATCTACAAGGTTGTTCTGTAGATGTTCTCTCCCAGAAAAAAATAAAAAATAAAATTGTCCATTCAGCTGGTGGGCCGTGACGTCGAACACAGTTTGATAATTAAGAAACCTTAGCCAAGTATTTTCCAGTAATAAATAGTGGCATCGATCTAATGAATGGATTAGATCTAATACCAATGTGCTGAGCTTGCAACTCTGTGGTATGTGCAATGCATGTGGGCTTAACAAAGCTCCTTGTTGTATTCAATGTTTCATGTGATAAGTGTGTTGTTTCTTGATGCAGGGTCGCTATTGATACATAAAAATTACAAATCAACATATTTTAGTATCTATCTTTTGATACGTGTGTGATCTACTAATTTAAGGCATGATACATGTTGTAGAGCCACTTGATGGATGACTCAGATGTTACAGTGCAGGGTTCCTATGAGATAGAGAATATATGGGTTGGTCTGATCTAGCTGACCAACAAAGAAAGGGAAAAGATTGTAACTTGGTTAGCACAATCTCACGGATTTGAGTAGTCCTTTGGCTGTCCATGACCTCTTTCCATGGCCTGACTTTTGCATTGTTGGGATTTATTCTGCAGAATCACACAGAGATGGATCTAGGATAGCAATCCAAGAGCACCAAGCAAACACAAGAGAATACAAAGATTTAACGTGGAAAACCCTTTCAGGAAAAAATCACGGCACAAAGTGACAGAAATCCACTATGAAAGCATAAATTACAAAGAGAAAAGACTTACCCGATTCGAACAACCTCAAATCTCACCCTTGCTACACCCTTTAAAACCCTAAAACCCCTTCTAAAAACTCTTAGAATACCTTTAGAAAGCCTTAGCCTTACTTAGAATGGCCCTAGGAACTCCTATTTATAGTTTAGGAAACCCCACTTACGCACGTTCCTAGAAACCACCTCAAATTTAAGCAGTCCACTCAGAATCCGTGCACAATCTGCGTAACCCTCGACTAGTCGAGCCTGGGCTTCGACTGGTCGAGGAACTCAGAAATTCCAAATTCATTGTTGCTGGACTTTGAGCTGAACTTTCTCAGGGCTAGTTGAACTTTTCCAGATTTAAGATATCTGTTTAACAACAATCTCTACCATGTTTTTAATATTTAACCGTGTAGCTTCTTGACCTCTTCTCTAATCTCTGCATCACATCATAGCTTCTCGTGCACATTCCATCCTTTTTCTCGTCATCGCTAAGCCCAGAGAAGTTGTACAAAACTTGAACTTTTCCGTAGGAATGACTATGGTGAGCATGTCTGCATGATTCACGCTGGTGTGAATCTTCTCCAGAGTTACACCTCCTTCCTCAAGCACCTATATATCGAATAAAGTGGTGATGAACATCAATGTGTTTAGTACGTAAGTGGTAAACAAAATTTCTAGCCAAATTGATAGCGCTCTCGCTATTACAATTGACCGGCACGACCTCCAGCTGAAGCTTTATCTGATTTATCATGCATCTTACCCAAGCACTTTTCTTAAATACTTCCGTCACTATCATATACTCAGCTTCGGTCGTGGAAAGAGTCACCATAGACTGAAACTTCAACATCCAACTAATTGCTCTACCCGCTAGTACAAACGAGTAACCTAAAGTCAACTTTTTGGAATCCATACTGCCTGTGTAATCTGAATCCACATACCCTTACTACCTTTGTCCCTATCTTCCTAAAAGCAAGACGTACTCTTTTGTACCTCGAATGTATCAAAGTAACCATCTCACCACTATCCAATGTTGTTTGCTGAGATATTTGCTCGCAACATCGATTGCTTGTGAAATAACATATATAATACAGACCATGGCATGCACTGCCAACCGCATTCGAATAAGGCTCATTAGACACATCCTGCTTTTCCTGTAACGCCCCGTACTTTCAATGTTAGGGTGTTACCGTATAACCTAACATAGTATGAATGCAAACCTAGCTTACTTAAACGGTCGCCCTAAATCCACCATCTTAACCATCTGATCTTGGACTATGATCTACTCAATTGTAAGATTGAGATCAATCTGTCCATTTAACCACCTCAACATGATTAAATTGACCTTGTACTTAAATGAATAAATAAATAAATAATCCTACCATTAGAATCTGGATCATGATGATATGATGAGACATACCTAATTAGTACAACTAAATCACAAAAACAATGAATTAGGGACCAGGGTCACATGATCCACCATTCATTGGATCCACAACATCTAACTTATAAAACTACGACCTGGCCCTCCCAATCAAACCATCAGACCACCAATTCAACCATGGGTCTTCATCTAGACAAATCCTAGGACCCTTAGCGCAATTGGTAGGGATCTCCACCCTTAAGTCAAGTGATCATACTGTTGAATCAAACAAATCAACCGGATATCAAAATTGGGAATTAGACGATCGCTTGGAGCGACCAACTATAATGTAAAGTAACCCTAATATTTGGACATGTAACTAAGGGACGCATAATGAGTAGCCTCACGTCTTACATATAGCTAAGATAAGAAGGGTAAATAAATAAATAATAATGTACAGGTGACAAAAATAATGATATACTACTACTACTACTACTACTAATAATAATAATAATAATAATAATAATAATAATAATAACAAAAGCAATAATAATAATAATGAATAATAATTTTACGATATAATTGAATTATAAATATTAACGTAGTATTAATCATGTATACAAAAATTATTAGATATTTTAAGATGGTATATTATTTAACAACGTGATTTTAAATGAGATATGGTACAATTTTCAATTCATACATATGGGTAATATGATATTGTATATTAGGAATTATACATTAATAAATGTGTGATCAATAACATGTATATAGTAGTAAAGTTAATATTAGAAATTATATTTATATATATGTATGAGTTTTTAATTATTTTAATTACAAGTAATATACAAGAGTAGTTAAATTTATATTATTATTATTATTAGTTAATAATATATGATGAAAGCCTTACATATGGCCCCTTTAGGACCTTTTAACCATTGACGTTCAATCCCGGGAAGATCCGACCATTAGATCGGCGGGAAATCCATAAATAAGGTCTAAATCAAGTTGTGAGCCCCACCTAGGTATTTGATCTGCTTGATCCTTGATCAAGGACCTTGCTTGGGGCCTCCGAAGTGGAATGGATGGAGCAGATTTCTTAAAAACATCACTGCGGACCTCACTCACATGATGCGTGTGCACAAGGCGTGTGCATCGGATCGCTGACTCGGGTCAGACGCGGCTGACCCAAGCATTCCTGAAATGGAGAGGTTTTATCCCTCTTTCCCGCCTGTGACCGTTTGAAATGGATGGGTTTTCTCCCTTCTTAGCTGATCGAGATGTGGCCCACCATCAGGGACCTTTAACCAGATCTGGACCGTCCATCACGATGGGGGGGGGGTGGACTGATCAGACGCATGGGAATTTTGCTGATGGAAACTAACACACGTGAGCACAAACTCCGACGCAATAGGAGTCAAGCGTGCAGCTGGTTGCTGAAAATGAAAAAAAATCTGTCTCTCCCTCCCTCCACGCTGGCGATCCGTGTGAGCTCTCTTCCCCTTGATCCTAGCCATCCGTCCTGAGCATTCTCAGCCCTCTACGTGATGCAGGCGATTTAAGGTTGCTTCCCAAAACCGAAACGGCCGCTGGTTTCATAATACTGGCTATATTTAGAGCCGTTGCATAGTAACGTGATCCAGGCCTTTTATTTACAATCCAAGGGTTTAAGATTGTTAGAGGGACTCTATAATAGAGCTAGGGACCGAGCGCAGACCGATCTCGCTGCCTACTCCTACAACAGCCCTAGAAAAGAGCCGTTTTCTCCTTCCTCCAAACCCATCGAGAAAATGATCTCGGACCTTCAGTTTCCTACATCCGCAAGCTCTATTGGACCCCTAAGAACCCTCCAATGCTTTCATTTTAGAGAAAGGAGCACTGTAGCGAGATCTGCCATTAATGGTGGGTCTCCTTCTTCGTTGTTCTGCCACACTAGTGCGACCCAGATCTATCGAGCTTGAGTCAGGTCCGAACGTCCATTTTTGGACGTTCTTAACTAGAAGAGATAGAAATAAAAGAGGAGATAGTGTGATGGGCTGAGAGAGAAGAAGGATGAAGAGAAAAGGGGAGGGCGTGGGTGTGTGAGGCAGCAACCCAGCCCGACCAGGTTGCTGGTGTGACTCGCCCGAGTCACTAGGCAGGTTGTACAAGCTTGGTAGGGCCCAGTTCATTCCAGGGAAGAAGTAAAAGAAAGGAGAGATTGTGAGAGAAGGGAGGAAGGTGCGGTCGATGCACCACCTCGACTGGACTCGCTTGGTTACGAGTTGGGTTTAGTGCATTGACGCTGAGTCCAGGTGTTGCTAGACCCATTTAAGCGAGAAGGAGGAAAGGAAGAAAAAGAAGAGGGGAGTGAAGGGCATGGCTTCCCTCCATGGAGTTGCTGCCAACTGGGCCGTGAACTAGGGGCGAGTCACTGACTCGTTGGAGATGCTCGAGCCTAGTCAAAACGAGGCGAGCTGGCTGGACCCACCAGCAAGGAAGAAGAAGGGAGTGAAAGAAAAGAAAAAAAGGGAGAGAGAGAGAGAGGATGAAGAGCGAGATAGGAGAGGGGACTGGTTGTGAGTTGCTGCTGAGTTAACTCGGCTGAAACCGAGTTCGACTCGGTCGAGTCAGGGATGGGCCTGGTCCAGATGTCGCTGGACATTCCAGCAGAGAAGGAAGGAAGAAGGAAAGGAGGAGAGGAAAGAAGATGAGAGAGAAGCGACGGTGAGTCGAGTCGACTCAACTGAGTCGACTAGGTGAGCCACATTTACTTTCCATATAAAGATTATTTCGATCATTACAATCGTTATTAGATTTATTAATACTAAACATGATTAACTATTAATAAACTACCTATACTATGTTAGTTACAATGGTTAAATATAAGTGCTTCATTGGTCACTCCTAAACATTGTCATGATAGTTACCAATCATGGATAGCCATCACCACACCATCTATCGTTAATATTAGAAACTACTATTAAATGATATTAGTATGACACCCATCACTTGAAATATATTACCATTAATAATAGATTCAATATTGGTTACCATTGTAATACTTGTTACGACCATGATCGCAAGTATTAATCATATATATCATCAACGATGAATGGTGAATAACCGTATTATTACACTTTGCTAAATTACACATATATTATAGTTCAACCCCTAGGACTAAACCTTAAAAGCTTAAGCAACCTAAACCCTAGGTTAAGACCTTAACCCTAAATAATGTGTTAGGGTTGGATCTAACGGTAGAACTTCATAATTCATGATAGCTCCTACCACCTATTATCATTATTGGTCATGACTATTAGCATTGGGAAGTATTTATCATTTTTCTTTATGGGGTTAGTAAAAATACTTGTTGAAATAGTTAGTAGTATTAACCCTTACTATATTACCGTTAGTAAAGATTCTATTATTATTACTTACATTATTTAAGAGATTTTTAGTCATTATAGGAGTATTAAATAATGTCGGTATATTTAAACATGAACTTGTGAACCACCATTATGGGTATGTTAGCTAAATATAAATTATGACACTAACACTAACAGTTGTCTTATAATTATTAAGATTAAATTGTAACTAATACACCAACTAGAGTTCAAATCCTAGAATCTAAGTTTAAGACTAAATCCTAAGATGAAAACCCTAATCCTACATTAAGACCCTAAGATAAATAATCCAAACCCTAGGTTATAATCTCAACCATAAATAGTGTGTAGAACTCGATCTAACCATGTAATTTCCTAATTCATGATAGGGCTCGATTATAAGGGACCACATGTCCCCTAGCAATGCTGGTAGGCGATCCAACTATAAGGTGATGATTCTTCCCCTTGAGCTTTCCATCTTTCCGTTTACTTAAGTTATAGTTTTTATTTAAATTTATAATTGATACCTCTCTTATAATCACATGTTTTAGCTGGTGGAAATTGAATTGCTATATTGCTTGCTTAATATTCATCCTGTATAATTGTTCATGCTTGTGGATTATTTGTGGATTGCTTAATAAAGGAATTTTAAACAGGTACATTAAAGGAAAACCCCCACTTATAAATGTACACCCATACTTAAGATGTAACTCGATTGTTTTTTGTTGTAATGAACCTTCGACTTAGTGGTTATTGAGTGGTGGGGTGATGTAACGCCCTGAAAATCAGAGGTCGAGTAGCAACTCAACTCTCGAGTTCCAAAACCTCACTTATGCAACATATATGCTTATGATTGAATGTTGTCCGTGTTAGTGCATTAAACATGAGTCGGATTACACCAAAACAACATATCATACTCCAGAGACAGTTAAATTATGCAAGAGGAAGAACTGTGATAATATAAAGTATATAAAACGTTTTAAGTCTCCAGAGTATGAACATGTTACCAGGTTAAATATGTACATGTATACTTCTCAAAATGGATCAAAAATGAATATACATGTATAATTTAAAAGACAAAATAACAAGTGTAAGGGCATCTAGTCGACATTCCAGAAGTCCCCGTCGATCAGGACACGGCTCACATGAACCCGCCGGAAAACTGCATGTAGGAGAATGCCTCCTCGTCGTCCTAGAAGTCCGGCTTCGCCTCGTAGGTATCGCCACCACCTGCAATTAAGACAGAGTCTGGTTGGTGTGTACAACACCGTCCCGTAACGTGGGAGTGAGTGATCAACTCAGTGAAACTATACAACAAAGGTTAAATGTTATCAATTCAGTCAAGCAGTAATGACAAAGCAGTAAAATCAAACATCCCTGAATACTCTTATTAATGCAAGAATGATATGAATAATGATGTATGCCCTCGCCTACACTCTCTCGTGCGACACTATCTTACGGTCGCGACATGCTTTCTTCCCTCTGTGCTCTTCAACCCGGGGCACATGCAGTGCAATGTTATGAACGTGATTACCAAGTTTTTATTAGTCTTTTTGATACAGCAGAATTGAGAAACTAAGGTACCTCTCTTATATCAATACCCAATAATGATCCATCTAGGGTCGTCAATCCTAGTTAATCACATACGATAGGCAAGTTCAGGTCATTACCACCAACACCCTACCAATTGGCAGTCTATTTTCGAAGGCTCGTCGCCAACCCGACTGGGGACCACAGCCAGGTTGTGCCGAGGTAGGCCTATTTTGTACTTGAGGTCACTCCACCAACGCCCTACCAACTGGCAGTTTATTTTTGAAGGCTCGTCGCCAACTCGACTAGGGACTACAGCCAGACTGCACCAATGGAAGCCGACAACTTGAATACAGTGTCCCATACCACCGTATTCAGCTCATGAGTTTGGGTTGTTCACTGGTCACTACGGGGAGGCTCGTCGCCCTAGCGTAGGCTGACAGCTCGACCACGGTGTCCTATACTACCATGTCCGGCTCATGAGTCTTAGCGGATTGAGGTACCAAGGTTAAACGAGATTTCACTGGTGAGTTTGATACCTTAGGTTCAGGCAATGACGTCCATACATGGTGAACATACATCGGGTCAATCGGGTTACTTAACAAGCTCGACTAGCATGAGTGCACATCGAGTTGATCGACATGAAGTGCGTAAACACTCGGTGTCATGCCCCGAACTTGGGAACCGAGCTCACAAAATTTCCGGTCGTCGAATCCGGAGCCGACAGTCTCCGTAGTACCCCATTCTCGGCTCCCGACACCCATATACCAGGTTCCGATCCTGGGATGCTACAAGGAGGATTTCAAACATGATTCAATTTGTAATGAGCATTACCAAAAGTATAACCCACGAACAATAACCACAAGAACATCATCATAAAATCCACTATGATAAAAAACTTTTAAGTACAAGGCGTATGAAAGGGAAATACAATATACTAAAAATGACAAAAGCTCCAAAAGCTCGGCTGCAAGCTCCAACTGCGACGAGACTATGGCTGCGTCCTGACGTCACCTGCATGCATCAATCGTGCATAAGCTTATAGAAAGCTTAGAGGGTGGTGTAAGTGTGTGCGCGATATGAGCGTGCTCAGAATGCAAGTTCAGAGTAATGCAAAAAATACTGATGAGTACATGAATGCAGTCAATCGTACCAAAGCTATGCGGTGCAAGATATGAATACTGTCGGTTATGTCAAGACCATGCGATGCATAATGCAAGTCAAGCATGCCGATCCACCTCCACATATCAATGCAGCTCCTCACTAGAGCATCAAATCAGTAGGGTTCTCAGTTTGGATAATCACCGGGGTCTAGTACACTCTACGCCAGCTTGTCGTCCCTATCCGAACACACAACTGGGAGAGCGGAAGAGACCTCACTATCCGCCTGCTAATATCAGGCCCGACTCTTCGATAGCGGACCCGTTCCTCAAGCTGGTCAAACTCAACCTAGAAATTGCCTCATCACTCAGGCGGGTAAGGTCACACCCCTTTCCAACCGACCACGACACAGTGGGAGACGCGACCTACTGGTATACGGCCCTTGCGCGCTCGTGTATCCACTCGGTCTCGACATTGGAGTCATCCTCTGGTACCATTGGGTTTAGAGATTTTCACCTAGGGACATCTATAGCGCTCGTATGCTAGAACCAAATATTTTCGTATCCAATCCAGTCACCCACGATGTGTCTATGGAGGCTATGACCCTGATGTCACTAGGGCATACAATAATCATGTTCACACAAATGCAAGTGCATGAATCACCCTACCAAACATGCAACAATCCTGCACGTGCCACGCGCTCATGTAGGGCAACTCCGTCTATCAGGGAGCCTACAAACAATCCGCCCAAAGGCATATGCTATGATCAGTCACTCCCCACACTAAGCATACATATAATGCGTATGATCATGAATCATGTATCTATATTAAACATATTATATAATGATGGGCTCTGAGTAAAGCGAAGATGGGCCTAGACGGCCTACTCACTATAATTATGGGCCAATCAGTGGGCCTTAGGGAGAGTGACAATGCGGACATTTAACCAACATTATCCTTACAATGTGGACGTCAAACCATCATTGCTTCCAAGGCATAGCCTACTATAATAGTTAACACATAAACCATGGTAGAATCACGTTATAATGGGCCTCATGTACATCCCATTGGGCCTCGACCCATGGGCCTTCAATACATCAAATGGGCCTCAAACCATGCTCTCATATATATATCAAAGTGGGCCTTAGTGGGCAGGCCACAAATACATCAAGTTAGGCCTAGTCACATGGGCCTCATATATATCAAAGTGGGCCTCAATATCGGGCCACGAATACATTAAGGTGGGCCTAATCATACGAGCCTTGCATACATCATAATGGGCCTTGTAACATGGGCCACAAATATATATATATATATATATATATATATAGGCAGGCCCCAACATAATGTTTATTTTCCATTTAAACTGTTCTTAGGGTCCCATGGGCCTAGGGGTCCACTGTAATGTTTATTTATCAACCAACCTATTGGTAAGGTCACGTGGACCACGGGCCCACGGTGGTATTTATTTTCCAGCCAACCTGCTAATAGGGTCACGAGGACCCGGGGCCCACTGGAATGTTTATTTACATCCAATCTGTCCAGGGGCTCATTGTAATGTTTATTGCCATCCAAACGGTTCATAAGGTCATACGGATAGGGTGGGGGCCCACCGCAATATTTATTTTCCAGCCAATCTGTTGATTGGGTCACGTGGGCAGGGAGCCCGCCGTGATATTTATTTGCCATCCAACCTATTTATATGGTCACTTGGACCTGGGGGGTGGGTGTGGGGCCCACCGAAATGTGGTTCACAAATCCAGCCCACCCATTAGGTGTGTCGCACTTGGCTAAGGGTTCAGACTAAGTTTCAGCCGCATGCAAATTTCAAGTAGGCCCCACCAAGTGTTTTTATATGTTTTAGGCATGTCTTCACATGATTTTAGATGGCATGGCCCACCTGAGTTTCGTATACGGCTGATTTTTTGGGACGCCCCGTATTCAAAGGGGACCCTGTCAAATGCCCGGTGTTGATTTTCAAAACGCATCACGGTGGGGCCCACAAAACCAGTGAGGCCCAAATACTGCGTGCGTTCGTCCGCGAGCATAGGCGCCTTCGTCAAGAAGAACGGCAACGTATTCTGTTGTTTGTTTGTTTTTTTTCTTAAAATCACGAATATCGTGGTTTTTGGTAGGTGGGGCCCACCTCAGACGAATCCAAGCCAGCCATTGGTTCCCGTGGCTCGATACAATCCTATTGACCCCAATATGCAGTATATTTTGGCGAAATAAAACATCTAGGCGGGTTTTAAGGGTATACACTACTATTTTCTATGGTATGGTCTGCTTGATTGTCGGATTGATCTCAAATTTCGGCTCAACGCCTAAAATGATCTGAAGAAGGGGATGGACGGCTTGGATTGAGTACATACATCACGTTGGGGCCGGCATGAGTGGCCCATTATTTTTTTATATAAAGTTGGTTGGTACACTCCACCATCAGCCCTCACTTCACAATGAGATGTCCAGCGTCCCTGGGTGCTGTACAGCCTGGATACAACACAGTCATCACGGTGGGTCCCACATGGATGTGGCCCACCTGTTTGAATCAACCAGATGTTTGTGTTTTTCCCTCCGTCTAGGCCCGCGAACTGGCTGGATAGTGTAGAGCCATCCCTTCATCAGATGGGTCCCACATGAAATATATACTTTGTGGTGGGACACACACACCAGATGAGCCACACACCCTTTCATCATCATCACCATACAAAGAGAGAGAGAGAGAGAGAGAGAGAGAGAGACAAGAGAGACCGTGATGGAGGAGAGGGACCCCGCCACTATGGGCCCTCCATTGATACAACACATACATCAAAATGGGTCCCACCAACAATTGGGCCCTAAAATAAGAAATAACGGTGGATCACCCACCTTTTGGCCTTCACCTTGCTTCCTTAGCCTCTTTAGCTCCTTTGCTTGACTTTTAATGGTGGATGATGGACTTTTGATGGTGGGGATGAGGAGTGGACGGTTGAGATGGGAGATGAGAGAGTGGGAAAATGGGCCACACTTGTTGTTTGGGAGAGGGAGAGAGCTTGGACATATGGATTTTTGCTTGGGAGATTTGAGAAATGAGAGAGAAAATGAGGTGATGGGATGATGTGTGATGGGGATGGGTGGAATGATGTATTGTAAGAAGGGATGGGTGGAGAGAGAGGTGAAGTAATGTGAGGGTTGACTTTGGGCTTGCTTGTGTAAGAGAAAGGTATGGGTTGTTGTACTTAGGTATGAGGTGACTTGACTTGTACTTGACATTGATTGATTGATGGGACATTTCGTAGAGATTCTCTCAAAGTTCGCAACACGTGGCATTTTCTTGAATTGAACGTGGGCCTACATCTTCTACCCTGGGTATCGGATCAGTGTGCGAGTCACGGCGTTGGAACCGTGGCGACGGCGCGGTCGCTATGATACAAGTTCTGGTTCGAGTCGACTTCGGTATGCAGGACCCGGCTTAGGATCGCGCGCAAACGCTGGATATGGGTCAAGGATTGCCAGAATTCGACCAATAGGATCGCGGAAGCCTACGGAACGGTACGGACTAGGATACAAGTCTTACACTCTATGTGGCCTAACCACTGCCGACAACTCTAGTACGGCTTGAGTTCGTCAAACACATCCTACGTGGTGAATGAATCTCAGCCACGAACTCAAAGCCTGTTACCGATTGCCTGGACCATAGCATAGCCCTATACACATTCAACCTTAACCAAAAAGTACGTGGAGTAGTCAGAACAGAAGTAACCAAGTAGTCCAATCATATTATCAAGCATGTTATAAGATGCAACATAAACAAGAATCCATACACATGCCTTTCACAAGTAAAGCGAAGAAACGAAACAACTTGTATGGAGGAAATCATACACATCCCTAAGGTAGTTAAGAATCCTATCTCAACACCCATATACAGTACATTTCACCAATTACTTATACAAACATTTTATCAAACACTTATACTACACCTATCAACCTACATGACATATGTCGATTTTTAACATATACTTGGACAAATCCTTCCGATAAGGAGTTGTCACATACACAATCATCATGTACTAGCATCCCATAGCCATGGTAGGCACAAATCATGATTTCATATTCATGTAGTCATTTCAACAAATACTTAGACTACACCCTCCATCATACATATTATATATTAGTTATCATACATATTAGGGAAAATCCTTTCATCAAAGGGTTGTCGCCTATATGACAATTATATATCCACGACCGTTAGTCATGGCGAGCACGAATGCAAATTCTATACTCATTGAGTCATTTTCACAAACACTTAAGCTACACATAATAACATACACAACGTATGTTGATATAACATGTATTAGGGCTAATCCTTTCACCCAGAAGTTGATATACATGCATCTAGCATACATAGATAACAATTAATCATGGCAAGCATAAATTCGAATTTCATACGTACACGGTATTTTCTACAAATACGAGGAATACAGTATATTCAACCTAGTTAACGTATAACTGAAAAACGAAACGGATATCACTTTATGCATGTGAAATAGCACCCATATCAAGAATAAATCATTAACCAATATTGAAAGCCTTGAAAACCATAACCTATACGTCTATAGTTCGCAACTTGCGCTGTCGAAGCGTAACAAATTCAATAGAGACTCTAAGTCTTCGTCAACGATGGAATGACAACCTATAGCACGAGTTGAGTCAGCTATTTCGCTACTAGCGATAATTGAAACCCTAGAACAGATTAGGGTTAGGTTTTCTTACCTAAGAACGAAGTCAGAATCGCCGGAATAGCGATTTGGTAGTGATGGATAGGCACGTAGAATAGCAGGGATCGAATCCCAGGAGTGACTCCAACTTCTCTCTCACTTTCTCTCTCTTTACTCTCTTCTCTCTCCTAGGGTTTTTCCCAAATTCGTATGGAGTGAATGAGAGAGGGTTTAAGGTCCTTATATAGGCCTAAAACTGATGGAAATGGCCCCAGGGCCAAGGTATACTTAGGTTATGTCCAAAGAGCGTCTGTTTCAGCTCAACCGAGCACTTTCGGAGCGCCCCTTGAGCCTAAGGTCGGACTTAAGCTCCCTTATGTTGGATCTAGGTCAAGTTGAATTTTTGGTCCGATCGGGTTTACAGATCGTCCGTGGCGGACTAGTTTCCGTTCAACGATCCACGATCACCGATCAGGGCCACAAGTACACTGACCTGTGTATGAAATTTTTCCTGATTCGAGGGTGTATTTGGGTCAGATTCTGATGGTCTAAATCCTTATATTCGACCCCCAAGCGACAAGTCTCAGATTACTTAAATTTAGATTTTTATTTCTAAAATATCCACGTTTCTCACACACTTCACTCCGGGCTCAAGCGAATAGCTTCGGAACACTATCTGGACTTGATTTCTGAGGTGGTGGTCAAGTCTAGTAAGGCGGTCTTAATTATATAATTTCGTAGTAATCGGACTTTCGACCTGCGATCCAGATCCGATACGAAGTTTCAATGTGCTCCCGAGAGCAACTGGGTAACGAGATTGATCCTAGATTTTAGGTAACCTTGCGTCAATGATTCTACAAGTTTTGGGTCTTGCAGATCGTATTTAAAGTGGATCAAGCGGATTTAGCAGCTAATTTAGTTTAGCACCTGCTTAAACTTGTCTAATTTCTAAAGGATTTGGTCCTGAGTGATTTCTGCCTGAGGTGGTACTCGGGTCTTTGTACGAATTTTTTTAGGATGTTACAGGTGATCCGAATATTGATGTGGGCCTACCATCCAGGGATTGTATCCAAGTGGTTTTTAAGGATGGTCTTTATCGTATGATTTTGATATTTACCCTATGTGGCATATTTTGATACTCGCCCTACATGGTTCTGTTTTGATTTTTTTTTATATGGGTTCGATGTTTTATACTGTGCAACCATGCGATGGTAAGCCCCATATACTGTAATATGAATGGCCACTAGTTGACGGGTTTCCATTAAACATCCCAAGATGGTAGCCTTATGGGCCGGGGATGGTGGTCATGGAACACTATGCCCAAGCTGTCGGCCTACGCTGGGCTCTGAGCTCCCCATAGTGTCCTTTGAGCTTATTAAATCTGCTGGGTATAAATGGACTAATAATGACTTGGCTAATCATGCATACATGACATATTTACGATGACTTGGATCATTATGCCCATGTGATTACGCTGAGTGTTGCGCTAATGACCAATCATTCGATTTATGATGATGACTTGGATCATTATGCTCATGCGATTACGCTGAGTGTTGCACTGATGACCAGTCACATCCTTGGGTGACGACCCCAATGTCTGTCCGGATGTTTTACCCAGGACATAGGCCGTCTGGATGTTTTACTCGGGCCGATGATTGCATTCATGTATTCATGCATCTAATAAGACTGCATTTACTCTGTTTTGGTTGTCTGGATGTTTTATACTATTTCTTACCTAATGTGGTGGTGTGTAATCTTGAGGGGAATTCACATTGAGTTGGCCACTCATTCATCAAATATACAACCGTATAGGTGACTTAAGTGACATGCATGTTCAGACTTGATGAGGAGTAGGGTACGATCGCTAGGGATGCATGACTGTATTTGCCTGGAGGAGCCATGTGATCTTGCGGCTTACATTTATATGCTTTCTGTTATTTCTTATGTATGCAAATCTTGTAATTGTTAATGTAAAGACATTAGTTTGTATAAGTCATTACGGGCAACTTCTTGTACATCCTAAACATTAATGAAATTTTCCATTATATATGATTTGTCCATTCTACGCTCATTTGCTTACTCTGATAGTTGAAAAAATACACTCGAATTTGACCATCCTTTAAGGTTAACACTCGAGTTTTCGGGAAACGAGTCGCATACTCGGGTCCTGAAAAGTCGGGGCATTACATTTCCTCATCTGTTTCGGGACTTGTCCTGAGGAAAGCTTAAAGTGAGCTGCATAGGGAATGCTCATCGGCTTTGTCTGGTTCATTGCATACGTAATCAAGGTATTCTACCTGTAATTACCAAAGCCTGCTCCTCTTTTAGTCTGTATGAACATCAATGCCAAGAACCACCTTTGCAGCCCCCCGATCCTTCATCTTGAATGTCCCTATTAACCAAGTCTTCAGTACGTTGATTTTAGACATATCATTATTGGCAATCAACATACAATTCCAGGATGATGAACTTGCCATCACTCAGTGTCTTGCAATAGATACAGTGATCATATTCACTCCTAGAAAATTTTTGACTCACCATGAAGGAATCAAATATTTATGCCACTGCCTAGGCGACAGGTTGTATAACGACCTCCTACAAAAAAAAAATTTCTCAGCCTCTTTAAACTTCGAACCGCTTCGGTTGCTTCATGTAAAACAACTCTTCCAATTTCCCATGCAGAAGTATTGTATCCACATCCATCTTTTCGGCTCGAGATCGTATTGGGCAACCAACGCCAATACAAATTTAATAGACGCTTGATATTTCGTCATCGCGAATATATTTGAGAAGTCGATCCCTTCTCTCTGAGTATAACCCTTTGCTACTAGCCTCGCTCTGTATCTATGTTGTAACCTTTTGAAGATTTACCTACATCCGACCGCTTTCCAGCCCACTAGAAGCTCCACCGGCTCCTATGTGTCGATCTGGTACAACGAGTCCATTACATCGTCCATTGTCACCTTCCACTTCTCAGTACCAGGCTCACCCAGAGTCATCTGAATAAGAGACGGATCCCCCTTGCCTGTAAGAGAGCATATGCGATATTGGAGTCGTCCATGTATATCGCCGGTTACCTGTGATTATGTGGTGTGATTCTTCTCACAAGTGGCTGCTCCACCTACTCTGTATCTCTGTTCGTACGTCTCAACCTTTATGCCCTACCCGCTCATGCGGCCATGCCCAATATGCTACACATGTGCAGAGGTGGAATTATAGCCACTGTAGCTCCACCTATTGAAGTGCTCTCGATTAACCTGTAAATGCTACTGAGTCGTTGCGCTTTCGTGATTACGAGTTTCCCCTTAGATACTTTAAGGGTATCATCAATGCCCGTGAACTTGCACCCTATAGCGTCGAGTGCATCAAGAGAAATAAGATTCTTCTTCATGTTGGGAATGTGTCTCACCTCAGTCAGGGTATGCTATATCCCATCAAACATCTTGATACGCACCGTACCAATAGCCACAACATTACAGGTAATGTCATTGCCGATAAACACCTGTCCACTATCGCACTGCCTGTAACTGGCGAACGAACTTCGATGATGAATAATGTGAAAAGATGTCTCTGTGTCTAGAATCAACTCCTCCCTATGATCATCGTATAAGTGTCTGATTGTAGACATAGACAAAACATCACATTCACATCCACTCGTACTTTCATCAAACGTAGCAGCGTTGGCCTCCCTATACGAAACCTCAGATTCTTCTCTCTTAGATTTAAGATTTATACAATCCTTCTTCATGTGTCCTTCCATCCAACAATTCCAACACTTTAACTTGTCTTTACCCTTGCCTATGGACTTAGATCTTGAAGATCTTGTATCTTGCTTAGTATTTCTTCTCCTCGTAAACAGTGCATCAGAAGATGTCCCCATGTCGCCGTTTAGCTTTCTCATGGCCTTCCATTGAAGAGCTGAGATAACGGTGTCGACACTCAGGGTTTTATTTATGGTGAACATTGTGTCCTTGAATGACTCATATGATGCTAGAAGAGAATTTAACAACATACATGCTTGTTCCTCATCTTTGATTACTTCCTCCATATCTAGTAGTTTGCAAACCAATTTATTAAGGTTGTTGATGTAGGCCTCCAGATCTCTACCCTCTGCCATCTTGAAGTTATACCACTATAGCTTCAAGTGTATGTAATTTTCAGAAGCTTTTTTTTTCGCATAGATATCCTCTAACTGCACTCATAAACTAGCCGCAGTTTTCTCCCTCAAGACACTGTAAACAACCTCATCCGTCTTGGGTCCTTGCTCTTGCTCCAGTGGTAGACTCTTAGGAGTTTCAACACCTGGTCAAGGGTTCGAGCACCCATAGGTGGTGAAATCCCACTAAGGCGTGAGTGTGTGGTGGTGTGTGTGCGTGTGTTAAAGAAAAAAAAAACTTCATCCGTGAGACACAAACGGATCAAGGCTAAGGCATTCTTATCAAGAGTATTCTAATCATCGTCTTTCATAGTCGGCTTTCGCTCCTCAAGAGCACCATCTGCTTGGTTAATAGACTAATCATCTTAATATTCCATAACTTAAAATTATTTTTCCCTGAGTACTTCTCGATATCATACTTAGTGCTTTCCATTAATGCTAATCCTGTGATCAGGGTCAAATATTGCATATCAGACCCCGATTAGTGCCCTATTTTATGTACATGATAAGGCCTAACATCGGATTTTAATTATATTTTTGTTACAGGATGAAATCAGGAGTATTAATTGCAAAATAATGTTAAAGGCATGGATTTCACGTTTCGAAGTCACCAGAGCACGGGATGGACTCCATAGAACCAATGGTGACGATTTTACACGCCTGGAATTTGAGGAAAGCAAGCCAAAGGGGCCCGAAAAGGGTCCAGACTGCAAGATCACATGTTTCCCGCCATCCGATCAACTCGAAACTTCATACATGGGATTAGGGCCGTAAATTAACCGTACATATTAAATTTTAGCCATTGATGATCTCAGGAAGTGGTCCAACGGATAGATCAGTCCGTTAATCTCCAATTTGGGGTCCACCTGATATCTGGAATTGCCTAAACTTTGGTATTGATGGCCAAAAGTACATGAGAAAGAGGATGGATGGTGTAGATTTCTCATAAACATCACTAGTGGTATGTGTACGGCGTGTGTACACCGAGTACACGTGCGCCGGTTGCTTGCACGGACCGCCGGACGGTCGGCGCGGCGGCCCGACCCGCGCTCGTTCTCATCTTCTCCGGCGTCTCCCTGGCCAGAAGCCGGGCGTTGTGCTCGGTTGTGGACCCCACTCGTCACATGTACGGATGATCTGGACCGTCCATTACATCTATGGGGTAGGCGTAATCCTTACCTAGGTGGAATTTTGGTCCATGCACAGGGACATGTGTAGATCTCAGCCGCACACAAGTTGGACGGTGAGTTCAAAACTCTGTGGGCCACCACAAATTCAACTCGAAATTGGGCATTCCTAACCGGTTTTCCGTCCTCCACGCAATGGACGGAGTGGATTTTCCATCTGATCAACGGAATGGGCCCCACCATTGTCAGCGGACGGAGATTCGCATCCGCGTAACCCGGCCGCTGGCCGTTTTTGCGAAGGACAGTGGGCCCCGCTCGTCAACCTTCCGGAAGATCTGATCCGTCCATCGTGTAGAGGGCTATGAATACTAAAAAATCATGCTGATAGTTCACTCCCATGCGTATACACGTGTGCGGTACAGAGGCCAAAAGTGGACTGCCCCGGGACGTTCAAATCTGATCTTTTTGAGATTTCTTCTGTGGGCCACGTTAATGGACCTTCAAAACCACTCATTCTTGACTGAAATTTCGTCCTGAATCCAATGGACGGGGTGGATTTTCCAGAAAACACCTCTGTGGGGCCCACTGATCACGGCTGCGAAAAATTGCACTTCGAGTCCGTCTACGACTCTGCCACCGATTCCAGCCATCCAGCAGCTATAAAAGGAGAGTTTTGGACGTGGGAAGGGGATTCAGATCCTGGGAGAGGCTGGAGCGTGGAGGTGGAGCAGAGAAAGAGACAGGGAAAGTTTACTCTAGTTGTTAATTTTTTTATTTTTATTTTTCCTTCTTTCATGAGATCTAGTCCACTCATGTGTGGCTAAACCTCTTAGCTAGGGCTAAGAGGTGAAGCTTGTAGCGTGATGGGAGGCCTCTTTGTTTATGCCTTTTGTTTAGACTGATCTGATATTGATTTGGGTTTAATTAAAGGGAATGATTTTAGTCTTTAATGGTCTGTTGTGACTGAAATTACAATGGGTCTGCGATGGCTTTGAGTATTTCTTCCTCCGTTTATGTTTTATGAAGTCAGGAAGCCCTGTTGTTCACCATCGTCTCCTGGGCATGGTTGGATGTCGGTACCCTTCCTAACCTTCATGGCATGTTGATTGGTTGGTAATTAGATTAATTCTGTTGTTTGCTTTGTCTCCTGGGCATAGTTTGGTGTTTGGAATCCATTCTAATTCATACACCTTTCATCTCTTGAAACCTATATCAATGGCAGTTCAGTTAATTTTCCTGATTTATAATACAGACATAAGATCTCCCTGATCTCTACAAGTGGATCCTCTGAATCCCTAGTTTTCCTTCTCTGATTTTTCCTAAGTTTAGATTAATATTTCATCATTATTCCTTCAAATTACAATCGATTTAGATTTCATCTCATTCTAGTTCTATTTCTACTTAGTTTCAGATAACGTACAGGTTTCAGTCCCTGTGGATTCGACCTCGGTCTTACCGAGTTTATTACTACATCACAACCCTATACTTGGGGAGTGAACATCCTGCAGATTCAAATCTGTGCCCCAACGATTGCTTTGATACCACTTGTTGGGATTTATTTTCCAGAATCACACAGAGATGGATCTAGGATAGCAATCTAAGAGCACCAAGAAAACACAAGAGAACAAAAATATTTAACGTAGAAAACCCTTTTGGAAAAAAACCACGGCACAAAGCGACATAAATCCACTATGAAAGCATAAATTACAAAGAGAAAGGACTTACCCGATTCGAACAACCTCGGTCTTACCGAGATTATTACTATATCGCAACCCTATACTTGGGGTGGTGAACAAGTTTTTGGCGCTGTTTCCAGGGATTGACAGTTACATTTTTCTGAATTAATTAGTTTTAGAATTAGGTTAAGATTAGGGTTTTTCTAGTTTTTAACTCTAGGTTTAGGTTTTTCTATTTGATTTCTAGAAATTAATCTAACTTTCCTGTTTTGTAGGACCTTGATATAGGCTTTCTAAATTGGTAATCTCTTTCTAATTTCTCTATTATTCTATTTTTAACATTAGGGTTTTATTTTCTATTTTTAGAAACTTTCTAATTCTAGGATTTCTTTTATTTTTAGAAAGTAACATACTTTCTAATTCTAAGTTTAGAACTTTCTAATTAGTTTTTAGAAACTTTCTATTTTTAGTTTTTACAATTATTATTTTTTTTTAGAAACTAGTTTACTTTTTTACTTTTTAGGAACTTTCTAATTTTAGACTTTCCATTTTTAAAAATTGACTTTTTTTGTTTTGTTTTACAGATTTTCAACGTAGGAACTTCTGATTTGGTAACCTCTTTCCAACTCTTCTTTCTCTTTATTTCTAGATTTCTATTTCTTTTCTTCTTTAGGTTTAGGTTAAAATCTGAGATTGAGGGCTGTGAGTGTTTCATGCCTAAGTGGGTCCGTGACAACACTCGACGTCTCTTGACTGAAGGAGGATTGATTGAGTGGTTAACTATCCATCGCAGGATTAGATACCGCTCGAGATCCCCAAAGTTAATTGAGGTTATGGCCACAAATCAACTGGCCAATCAACCAGAAGGACTACCTCAACCAATGGTTAGGGAAGTCCAGGATGAGAATGAGATGCACCAAGCACCCCCGCCTCGTACCTTACGAGATTATTTACAACCGGCGGGGGTGAGCACGCCCTCATGCATGGTTTTTCTAGAGAATACGGGACACATGGATATCAAGCCAGGGGTGATCCAACTCCTTTCTAAATTTCATGGGCTTGAGTCCTATTGGCACATGGAATGATATAATAAGGGAGTTCATAAAGAAATTCTTTCCACATCATAAAATGAACACCCTTAGAAAGTCAATCATGAACTTCGCCCAAAAAGAAGATGAACATTCTTCCAATGTTGGGAAAGGTTCAAGGATCTTGTTAGTTCATGGCCACAACATGGTTTTGAAACGTGGCGCATTAAACACTTTTTATATGATGGACTGACATCTTCCATGCGCCAATTGCTTGAGATAATGTGCAATGGGGAATTCATGAACAAAAATGTCGATGATGTGTGGGATTACTTGGACAAACTTGCTGAAAATGCACAATCATGAGACACTTACCCAAAATCAAGCATCATGTCTAGGCCGACTCAATGTAAGGAGAGAGGTGGAATGTATCTTTTGAAAGAGGACGATGATATCAATTCTAAAGTGACTAATCCCATAAGGAAATTCGAGGCCATGGAATTAAAGAAAGATAAAGTTAATGAAACTGTTTGCGGTATTTGTGATTGCAACATTCACAACTGAAAATTGTCTAACAATATCTGCCTTTCGAGGGGTGCTGAATGAGGAATCTAATGCCGTGAACAATTACCAAAGATCTTTTAATAGACCTACCTCCAATACATACAATCCTAGTTGGAGAAATCATCCAAACTTCAGTTGGAGGAATGGACAAACTGCTACTCTTCAAAGTTTTTTCAATCAAATTCCAAATCAAGTGAAACCTCAAGAGGATCTGGTTCTATTCAAAACCAAGAGCTTATCACTCAGGGTATATTGCAAACCCTTCAAGACATTTCAAAGGTCATACAAGGGCGTGAGACATAAAATTCAATTGGGGAAAAAGGGATTCTTCCAGCCCAACCTTTCCCCGATCCTAAACTGTAATATGAGATAAGTGATCCAAACTCTTCAAATAAGATGGAGCAAGCTAAGTCTATCACCACTCTTAGGAGTGGAAAAATAATTGACAAATCTATTCCTGTAAGGGCCGAAAAGCCTAAGGACCCGAAAGAGGATAAAGATGATACACCTAGCACTGCTCCACAAGAATTAGAACCGGAACTTCAAGACAAGTCAGTTGCTCTATTTCCCCAATGGTTGGTTGCACCAAAACCTCTCTCTAACTCTCAGGACATTCTAAAGGTGTTGAAACAAGTGAAGGTCAATATTCCTCTACTTGATGTCGTAAAACAAATACCATCATATGCCAAATTCCTGAAAGACTTGTGTATGACCAAAAGATGGTAAAATATTCAAAAGAAAATCTTCTTGACTGAGAAAGTGAGTGTCATCCTAAAGTAAGATGTGCCGCAAAAATTCAAGGATCTCGGTAGCCCAACCGTACCTTGTATAATCGGGAACTACCGAATTGAGCATGCACTTCTTGACTTAGGAGTGAGCGTAAATCTGATTCCCTACTCGGTGTACAAACATTAGGTTGGGTGAATTAAAACCCACCCTAACCATATTACAACTTGCTGATCACTTTATTCGTGTACCAAGAAGGATAATTGAGGATGTGTTGGTCTAGGTTGACAGATTTTACTACCCTGTAGATTTTATCATCCCGGATACGAAATTCATCAGTAACATGAGCACTCAGATTCCCGTCATTCTTGGTCGCCCATTCCTTACCACTTCAAATGCAATTATCAATTGCAGGAATGGAGTCATGAGTATGTCTTTTGGGAATATGACCTTAGAGTTAAATATCTTTTTTAACACAGGTAGGTGGTCAGAGGATAATGACGATTTCCACGACATTAAAATAATTGATTCTTTCGTGGAAGATAAAACACATTTGACCTTATCCTCTGATCCTCTAGAGACATGCTTAGCCTACTCCCATGATTTTGATGATGACATGATTAGGGAGATGGGTGTCATGCTTGATACTGTGCCAGTACTTGAAGTTAACCGATAGAGGCCACAATTTGAAGAGTTGCCCCAAACTGGTGAAGTGCCTCTATCGTTTAACCTCAAGCCACCGAAGCTTGACCTAAAACTGTTGCTCTCTGATTTGAAATATGTTTATTTAGATTAAGATGAGACATACCCAGTGGTGATTTCTTCCCACCTTGAGCAAGAATAGGAGAGTATGCTCATATCTACTCTCATTGAGCATAAGGGAGCCCTTAGATGGATGATTGTGGACCTCAAGGGAATTGACCCTTCGATTTGTACTCACTGCCTTTATCTCGAGGATAATGCGAAAACCTCTCGGCAATCACAACGTAGACTAAACCCAAACATGAAAGATGTGGTTAAAGCCGAGGTTCTTAAACTATTGAATGTGGGTATCATATACCCTATACCCGATAGTCAATGGGTGAGTCCAACTCAAGTGGTTCCCAAGAAGTCTAGAATCATCATCGTAGCCAATACCGATAATGAACTCGTGCCAACTAAAGTTACTACTGGTTGGAGAATGTGCATTGACTACATGAAGTTGAATACTATCACGAGGAAGGACCACTTTCCTTTGCCCTTCATCGATCAAATTTTGGAAACGCTAGCTGGTCAGTCATATTACTGTTTCCTTGATGGGTATTCGGGCTACAATCAGATAGAGATAGCCCCTGAAGATCAAGAAAAGACCACGTTTACATGTCTTTATGGCACCTTTGCTTACCGAAGGATGCCATTCAGACTATGTAATGCTCCCACCACCTTTCAGCAATATATGATGAGTATTTTTTCTGACATGGTTGGGCAATATCTAGAGGTCTTCATGGATGATTTCTCTATCTTTGGTCCATCTTTCAGTAATTGCTTAGAGAGTCTTAAACGTGTGCTGAGAAGATGTGAAGAAAAGAATTTGGTACTCAATTGGGCAAAGTGTCATTTCATGGTTCGTAAGGAAATTGTCCTTAGACATATAATCTCATCCAAAGGAATGAGATAGATAAGGCTAAAATTTCTAACCTACCTCTACCCAAGAACATATGAGACGTGCGATCCTTCTTAGGACATGTCAATTTTTACGGACGATTCATAAAGGACTTTAGTCTCCTCTCTCGTCATTTATGTAATCTACTTCAAAAGGATGCACCATACGATGGACTGAGCAATGCCGGGAAGCTTTTACTAAGTTTAAGGGCATGTTGACCATCGCACCTATCATGCAGCCACCCGACTGGAGCCTTCCTTTTAAACTTATGTGCAACGCGTCTGACTATGCTCTTAAGGCGGTTTTAGGCTAGAGAAAAAAAAAGCCCTACATTATCCATTACACAAGTAGAACTCTAAATCCTACCCAAGTGAACTACTCGACTACGGAAAAGGAACTCTTGGCCGTAGTGTTCGCTTTGGACAAATTTAAGTCTTACTTGATCGGATCCAAGATTATCGTTTATACAGATCATGCGGAGCTCAAGTATCTTCTTTCTAAGAACGATGCTAAGCCCCGCTGATAAGATGGATCCTCCTACTCCAAGAATTTGATTTAGAAATAAAGAATAAAAAGGGAGTACAGAACGTAGTGGCTGACCATCTTTCCCGCCTTAATCCATCTGATTCCCTTGATACGACACATATTAATGACAAATTCCCTGATGAATAATTGTTCAAAGTCTCCCATTCACCTTGATTAGCTGATATTGCAAATTATCTTGCCACAGGTTTCACACCGACACATTGAACTGCGCAAGATAAGAGAAAATTTTTCACCAAGGTGCACAAATTTTTCTGGGACGATCCGTATTTGTTTAAATATTGCGTAGACCAAATCTTAAGGAGATGTGTGCTAGATGATGAGCATCAGAGTGTCATCTCCTTCTGTCACTCTCAGGCCTATGGTGGTCACTTTTCTGCTAAAAAGACTATGGCCAAGATTCTGTAGTGTGGCTTTTACTGACCCACTGTGTTCAGGGACGCTCATGAGTTTTGCAAAGCTTGTGAGCGTTGTCAGAAATTGGGAGCATTGTCCCATTGAAATATGATGCCCTTGAGCCCCATTCTTATCATAGAAGTATTTGATTGCCGGGGCATCAATTTCATGGGACCATTCTCCTAATCCTTTGAAAATCTACATATTTTGCTCGCTATAGACTATGTCACTAAATGGGTCGAAGCGATTCCGTGCCGGAACAATGACCATCGAACGGTCATTAAATTCTTAAAAGAGAACATCCTTTCCCGTTCGGAACGCCTCGAGCCATCATTAGTGATGAGGGCTCACATTTTTTGTAATAGGCCATTTGAGAATTTAATGAAGAAATATGGTATCTCTCATAAGGTGAGCACTCCATACCGCCCACAAACAAGTGCATAAGCTGAGATTTCCAATAGGTAGATCAAACATATCTTAGAAAAGACGGTTAACCCTAACCGTAAGGATTGGTCAATCCGATTGACCGATGCTTTATGAGCTTACTGTACTGCATTTAACACCCCTATTGAAATGTCTTCCTTTAGACTTGTCTATGGGAAGGCATGTCACTTGCCTGTAGAGTTGGAACATAGAGCCTAGTGGGCGATCAAAAATCTGAATTTCAATCTGGACAACGCTGGCTCGCTGCGCAAACTTTAGTTAAATGGACTTGAAGAAATCCGAAACGATGCGTACGAGAAATGGAGAATTGACAAGGACAAGATGAAGCCGTTTTATTAGAGGTGGGCATCTGTTCGGATCGGAGCGGATTGGGTTCAACCCGATCAGATCCGAAGTGGCAATGGATAGACCCGAACTCGATCAGATCCGAAATCAAATCCGGGTCACCTGACCCGAACAGATCCGATACCTTATTTGCATGACCCGAACTAAGGCTGACTCGGTCAGAGAAACCGAGTCGGATCAAGTTAAGTATAATTTGGATCCGTACGAGTTTAATTAAACTTTTCATATAACGTGGTCCACTTCAACCTTTAATATAGTTATTTTTTTGCTCAAGGCCTAAATTGATATGTCAAAATGGATGAACGACTTAGATAAAACATATACATCAAGGTGGGCCCACATGCTTCTGAAAAGACTATCCGTTAATGTGTTCATGTTTTTACCGAACATATATATTAACGTGCACTGCACGAAAGCTCTCTGACTTCTTTGTTTTTATTTTTTTTCATAGACAGTGAGTGAGGACTTGCTGTAATGACCTTAGCAATTTATGTGAGTCTTATCATGGGGTATTTGTTATATCTAAACCGTCCATCCATTTGGCGAGCTCATCATAAGGCTTACGATGAAAAATAAGTAGATATAACTATCAAGTGGACCACACGAAATATTTAATGGTGAAAATCATTCGCTGCTGCTACTTGTGGTGTGGTCTAGATGATCTTTAAATATTAATAATTTTTTAAATAATATTCTATGATGATCTTTAAAAATACATGAACGGTTTAGATATAATAAATACATCACTGTGGGGTCCATATAACTTTAATCTACTTTGAACCGTTTGTACAACTCGGAGCTCGAGGAGCATCAGTCTCGTCCTCGCACTGAAGCACCAAGCTACTCCCCTGCCATGGTGCCACCCGACCATTATTCATTGCTGGTCGGTGCTCTGTGGGCCCCACCATGATGTATGTGTTTCATCCATGCCTTCCATCTATTTTTATAGATCATTTTATGATATGAAAAAAATGAGATATATCTAAATCTCAAGTAGATCATATTACAGGAAACAGTGTTGAATAAACATTGACCATTGAAAACGTTTTAGGGCATAAAAGTTTTGGATCTAGCTGATATTTATTTTTTCCATTCATCTGGGTCTTTATGACCTAATCAACAGATTGGATGTCAAATAAACAGTACAGTGGACCTTAGAAGGATTTTAATGGTAGATATCCAATTATTATTGTTTTCCTGTGGTGTGGTCCACCTAAGATTTAGGTACCTATCATTTTTTTATGTGAATCAATAGAATGTTCTGTAAATATGTATGAACAGAATGGATGAAACACATACATCATGGTGGGGCCCACAAGTACCGACCAGGGGAGCAGCCAATCCGTCCCCTCGCACGAAACTAGCCACAGGCTATTGCGGTAGTTAGCGTGAAAAATTGGGAAAATTACTTTTTTGGTGCAGAGCTTGCATACACAATGAGGGTGATTGAGAAATGTGACGTATATATCTTTGGGGTTATATCACTTGAACTCATAATGGGAAGGCATCCTGGATTTCTCTTCTCATCCTTGGCATCATCAGGTTGCCAAGATACATTGTTGATGGATTTGTTAGATCAACGTCTCCCTCTTTTGGTGCCTCAAGACAGAAAGGATGTGGTTTCTGCTGTGATTTTGGCAATTGCATGCTTGCATGCCAATCCTCACTCTCGGCCCACCATGCGGCACGTGTTGCAGGAGCTATCCGCAGGCAGGGATCCTCTTCCTGAGGTTTTCCACAAGATTACATTGTCTCAACTGTCGAGCACGTGAATGCAATGAAAGCAGATGGACCTGATCATGGTCTAACATCTTTAGGCTTCGGGTCGGGTCTGGTCTGGTCGGTTCGGGCTGGATCCTTTCGGTTCGGGTATCCGGGTCAGATCGGTGCGGATCAACCTCTATCCGGACCTGACCCGAAATTCTATCAGATCTAGGTTGACAGATTCGATCAGGCCGATCTAAGCCGTCGGTTCTGTTCGGAACGGTACCGAGTCGGGTCGGATCTACCGGATCGGGTCCAAAATGCCCACCTCTATGTTTTATGACCAACACATTCTGCGAAAATCATTTACGCCAGATCAGAAAGTCCTTTTGTATAATTCTCGGTTACATCTCTTTCCGGGTAAGCTTTGATCGCGTTAGACCTACCCTTTCACTATTATCAATGTTTATCCTCATGGGACTATTGAGATTCGGAATCCAAACAATGGTAATGAGTTTAAAGTAAATGGACATCGATTAAAGTCATTTGTTGAGAAATTTGATTCAGAGGATATGTCCATGCCTCTGAATAATCCTGTTTACCAGGATTGATCTCCTTAAGTTAACTACTTTCATAGGACTATGGCAGTTTATTTTTTGTCGTTCTAGGATAGTCGACTTTATGCCATTAAGGTAGTTTGTTTTCCATTTGTTCTAGGATAGTTTGCTTTTGTTAGTTTAACTCTTGTGCCGAGCCACCTTCACGCTGAGATCTCTTTGGAAAAAACCATTCAATTTCCTTCATCAGGTACTATCTTTCCATCACTTCTCATTTACTTTCGTTGTCTCATGTGTATTGTATGCTCATATCTTTTACATTGAGGACAATGTAGATTTTAGGTTGGGATGGGAGATTAGGTTACCTAATCAGTATTTTCTTGGTCTTTAGAAAAATTTGTGAAATTTTTTTAAAATTTTTCTGGAAATTCTTGTAAATTCGAAGTGATTTTAACAGCTATCATTTAGAAGTATAAGATATGTACTGTTAATAATTTGTGACTCTTGGATTCAGCTACCTGTTAGATTTCATAGTTAAGTTCGGATTATTAATCCGTGATTAGAAATTTTAAACATTGATTGAGTCATGATTGCATATGTCACATCTAGCTTACACATTAAGGTTTCAGTTCGATATTGAATTATTAACTGGTAATCACTAAGCATGGAAGGAACCAACCTGAGGCAGTTGTCCATCATGTTCTTAAAAAAAAAAAAAGGAAAAGAATATCCAGCTAAAAAAATAGTTGTCATCGAAAACGGCTACCTGTTAAAAATGTTTAAAAAGGTTGGCACAGCGTAAAGCCATTGATGGAAAAAATCAAAAGCTGGAAGAATAAAAAGGCTGAACTGTAAGGCAAGTTTCAGTTTGGGTCGGGTTATCCAAGAATGCTCTGTTTGATTATCAATGTTATCATGAAAATTGTTGATTAGACTCTTACTGATGATAAGCCGAGGTTTCACTATACACCCATGGAATTCAATGTTTAGAATTGTTCTAATTGATGGATTAATACTTTGAACTTAATTATAAAGTTTACCGTGCGCTTGAGTTTAGGAGAAGGAAATGCTCAATATTGATGTATCTTGGAATTCTAGTATCTGGATTGTTTTTCAAAAATCACTCGAGTTTTTGTCCCGTAATTCTTAAATTATTTTTCGCATACTTTGCTCGGGACTAGCAAAATGCTGGTTGGGAATTGTGTTGAGAGTCAAATATTGCATATTAGACCCCAGTTACTACCTAATTTTACGAACATGATACTATTTAACATCCTATTTTGATCATGTTTGTGTTGCAAGGTGAATTTAAGAGCCTAGATTGAAAAAGGGTACTAAAAGTATGTATTTAACGCTTAGAAATCACCAAGGCAAGGGACGGATCTTAGGGAACCAAGATCAAAGAATTTATACACCAAAGATCCTAGAAAATTAAGTGATTGAAGTTAAAGGGGCCTGAAAGTCATCCTGAATGCAAGATCATGGGGTTCCCACCATCCATTTGGCTCGAAACTTTATATCTGGCCTGAGGATCCTAAATTAACCATACACATTGAATTAAAACCCTTGGATCCTTGTAGAAGTGGCTCAACAGACAGATCAGCCCATAAATCATCAATCTGGGGCCCACCTGATCTTTATATATGCTTCAAGTTTGGTCTCAACCCTTAAAATTAGATGGGAAGTCGGATGGATGGAGCGAATTTTTTATATACATCACAGTGGACACCACATGGGGGCGTGAGAGTGCACAGGCTGTGCACTCCCGCACCGCACCGGACCAAGAGTCCGGTAAAAACATCGTTAACCTGACTCCAAGCCAGCGTCCGCACGCTGTCTGGCCAGGCGTGATCAGTGGGCCACTGTGATCATCCCATTGGACAATCTAAACCGTCTAACGTGCTCAGGGGGTGGCCACGAGGCCCACGACCCTAGCCATGGTGGCCTTTTGGTCTCATGCACGTGTACACACGTAGATCGCCGAAAAATGTAGGATGAACAGTGGAAAGATTTGATATAGTGGGACGCACCAAAAATTGACCAAAACTACCACTTTCTGACTGAAATCTCGCCAGGAATCCAATGAACGGGGTGGATTTCTCCGAAAACATCACTGTGGGGCCCACCAAACACGTCAGCACAACTCGCGTAAGGCTTACGTGTGTCCGGGAAAACCAGATTTTCACCATCATTCGACGATCAAGATCATGATCGGTTTGCTGATCTGAACTATTCAAATCACTCCCAAGCTGAGGCCGACCAGGGCCAAGAAGCCTGAACGACTTAGATCCTACACTTAGAACATCCACCGTCCAAAAATTCCCTCCAAATGCAAGCTGATTTGCATTTTTTTTCCTGCATGCGCACATTGCTGTGTAAAGGAGTTGCTCCCACCGACTCTAGCCATTCCAGCGCCCCTGTTCTCTATTAAAGGAGAAGAAAAGAGAGGAGAGAGCATCCTGGGAGCTTGGACGTGAGAAACATAACGAGAGAGAGAGAGAGAGAGAGAGAGAGAGAGAGCGTGGAACGGCTCGGGTTCCTTCTTCCTTTTCCTTCATTGCCTTCTTTATGTCTTTCCTTTAAAAGATTTTAGTTAATCATGATTATGGTCAGCTAAACCTCTTACCTAGGGTTAAGAGGTAAAGCTTGTAGCGTGATAGGGAGTTTCTATGACTTTGATTTATGTTTACGTTGAACTATTCTTGATTTTGATTTGATTATAAAGAATATTTATAGTTTTTAATGGTTTATTGTGACTTAAATTATAATGGATTTGCGATAGCTTTGAGTATGTTCTTTTCAGTATTATGATTGTGAACTTAGGAAACCCTGTTGTTCACCATCGTCTCATGGACATGGTTGGATGATGGAACCCTTCCTAACATTCATAACTCTCTTAAATTGGTTGTGGATTGGTTAAATTCTATTGTTTGCTTTATCTCATGGGTATGGTTTTGTGATAGAATCAAGTCTAATTCACATCCTTCTCATATCTTGAAAACTAGATCAAAGAAAGTTCAGATTTGATTTTTAATGTTATATCCTCCAACTGAATAAAGATGGAACTCTAAATCCAGTTGTATTCTTAAATCAAGCGTAGGTCTCCCTGATCTCTACAAGTGGATCCTTGGAAACCCTAGTTTCCCACCTTTGAATTTTACAAGTTTTAGTTTAATACTTCACCATTATTCTTCTGGTTTAGATAGCATCTTCGTCTAGTTCTAGTTCTAGTTATTTTCAGATTACGTACAAAGTTCAGTCCCTGTGGATTCGACCTCGGTCTTACCGAGATTATTACTACATCACAACCCTATACTTGAGGTGGTGAACAAGAATCTGCGCACAATCTGCGTAACCCTCGACTCGTCTAGCCCGGGCTTCGACTGGTCGAGCTTATCCCTCAACTAGTCGAGAAGATTGGAAATTCTAGATTCATTATTGCTGGACTTCGAGCCGAACTTTCTCAGGGCTAGTTGAACTTTTCCAAATTTAAGACATTTGTTTAACAACATGCATGACTTCCATTCTTTTGGATGCACTTTAAAAAATATGAAATAAAAGATTAAGTGTCGATTATATTAAACTAAATGACAATACAGTACAATTGAAAGAAAAGTAAATAAAATAAAATAATTATTGACACCAGTTCGAGTGGGCCAAATGGCGCCCATAGATGATTGACAGTCTTTAAGACTTAAATGGTCATGGGACAGTTGTCTACACCTAGATGGTCATGGTTTAGATTGTTGTCAGTAAATTAAGGATTTTAGGTCTAACAATGATGTCATGGATGAATTAAATTAATTCTAATTTGTTGTAGTGATATGATGAACATAAGTGGAAAGATAAAATAAATTAAGCTATATTAATCGATTTAGACTTGTTGTAGCATGGTGCTGGATATAAGTGGAGAGGCTAAACTAAATTAAGTTAAGATGGATATTTATGTTGGATGAAAAGATTTGATGGGTAATATTGAGTTGGATAGAGATTTGTTTGATCAGATTGGCCAAGGTCTAGAGTTCTTCATTCTTTGTTATTTTTGTAAACTTGGGTTAGATGATAGCCTTGTATATGGTCCACCGACTTTTGGAATCTCAATATGTTTTTATTTCAAAAAGGATTGGCTCAATATGTTTTTTTTATTTCAAAAAGGACTAGCCAATCATTATGTTGTCACCTTAGCATTAGCCGAGTTACATGTGCTCTCTGTGTGAACCATAATACTTTTGAGAATCTAAATTGAAATTCATGCCCAGGTGAGATGTCATCATTTAGAGAAGCATTGAGATGGGATGAATAAGCTTCAAACCGTGTAGGTTTGAAACTAGCCTTATTAAAAGAGTGTTGAAGGGGAAGGGTTTGAAACCTATCAAAACTCCTCTCCCTTAAGACTTCACACGAATTAAGCATTCCTAGTTCTATTAATGTGCGTGTAACATAGTTACATTGTGCAAACCCTACTAAACTAATCACAACTTTAGTAGGGGTCCACCAATATGCTCGTTCATGATATCCAACCCTTAAGAAGATTCAGACCGTTGATCAATTAGGGCCACTTTATAGAATTCTTACACTATAGCCATTTTGCGTATGTGCAACAGGTATTTTCTGGCCATTATAGAGAGGATAACTACCTCTATATTTTTGGTTATACATATGTTTTTGGGTATCATGCATTCCTAATATGTGTTACATTTTTTAGTAGCATTATGTTTTGGATTCTCACTATCTCTCTTTAGGTCCTATAAATACATTTTCTTACTTTTATATGTAAGTGTAACGACATGTGACCATCATTATTGACATGCTCATGCCATGGAGTGAGCTCAAAATCAGGTTGATTAAAAACTCAAGTGGACCACTGTAGAGAACAAAGGGAACTGGGACATCTACCATTGAATCACTTGTCTAAGGTCCATTATGATCATTATAGCATCCAAATCATTCATAAGATGACTTCCCACTTTGGATGAGTGCATAACAATGGCATACCTATTTTCCTCATTAACCCAACTTCCTAGCACCGCACAACCCCCATGTAATCTTATTACACATATTTCAAAATGGGCTTTTGAAAATTTAGTTTTTTGAAATGTTGATTAATTCTCTGGGTGAGAGAAAACGGGCGCACGGAGTACATAGATAGTGGTATTGCATGGTGGGCCACCAAAAGAAGGGATACCATAGAAGGAATCTGGACAGCAAACTGCAGCACATTGAGTAAATTGTGGGGCCCACTGTGGAAGTATGTGTCTTATCCAATCCATCCATCCAATTTTTCAGATCATTTTATAGTATGAGGCTAAAATCGAAGCATATCCAAAGCTCAAGTGGACCACACCACAGGAAACAATGGGATAATGACGTCCACTGTTGAAATCATCCCAGGGCCCACGATGATGTCTATTTATCATCCAAACTTTTCATAAGGTCACATAGACACGAATGAAGGCAAAACACATTTATCAGCTTGATCCAAAACTTCTGTAGCCCCCAAGAAGTTCTCAACCGTAGGCATTCAATTCATATTGTTTCCTGTGGTGTGTTCCACTTGAGCTTTGGATATCCTTCAAATTTAGGCTAGTGCCTGAAATAAGCTGGTAAAAACAAATGGACGGAATGGATGAGAAACATACATCTGGGCCTCACAGAGTTTACACTATATAGCCTACTGAGTTCCTCAATACACAATCCCCTTCAACCATGGAATTCTTGGACTAGCGGCTCAGGACAACTGGATAGCGAGCGTAGTCTCGTAGTGACAGCAACGAACCAGTTCGCGTTTCATTTTAAACTGCCCATCAATGGCCCACTTATCTGATGGCCAGATAATCAAATAAATGTATTTGATTTTATTAATGCTACATCTTGGCTGGGACCAATAATGTGGACCGTTTAATTGGAATTACTTGTATGACATATGTGCACTTTCAAACTCCGGATATCATTCATTACGTTCTGTCAGAGTTTCAAAGATTTTTTTTGTTTTTTTTTTTTAATTTTTTAAGTCATCTTTTGCTTAGGGATTATCTCATAGGCAGGCGAATCATGGGAATCATGCACATGCACTCAACCTTCATGCACATGAAATACATGCAACGATATTCAAATGGACATATGCTGCTGCTACTAACGTAGATCAGTCTGGCCCCAAAATCAGATTGATTAGACAATCCACAACTCTCATTGGACAATCGTTTTTGAATCTGAACCATTGACTATTTTTCATTTCATCAATCTATTAGATGTCCACCCATTTGAGGGTCGTAATCATACTTTAAGTATGATTTATGGGACATGACTTGGCTATGGATAGTTATATGAGTTACATGCATCCCCTATCTACAGATGTTATGTGCATGCGTATGGATTATTAAGTTCCGCTCAAGCATCAAACATTTTCTAGTGTTGTCGTTGTCGGGTCTTTACATGATTACATGGTCCCCGAGACAGACAGATATCGAGAGGTTGCACCGTATCCTGTTGTTTGTTTGCAATTGGAATATGGATCCGGCGGGTCCATCCGGTCCATCTGGATTGGTAGGGTAGCTCAAATGCAAGTGCGATAATCACGTGCGAGCCTCCTGGATTTTTAGAATATACACCCGGACCTATGGTCGTTGGATGCACGCGGTTTGCAACACAAGCCATCTATCTGGTCAAGGTGCTGCGAGCCCCACCATGTTGTATGTATTTTATCCATGCCGTCCATCCATTTTTTCAGCTCACTTTACAGCATGAGCCCAAAAACGAGGCAGATCCAAATTTCAGGTGGACCACACTACAGGAAAACAGTGTTGATTGAATGATAGCTATTAAAAACTTCTTATGGCCCACTGTAATGTTTATTTGGCATCCAACCTGTTGATAATGTCACACGGACTTGAATGAAGGGAAAACAAAAATATCAGCTTGATCCAAAGCTTTTGTGGCTCATAAAAAGTGTTCAACGGTAAGCATTCAATCCCCACCTTTTCCTATGGTGTGGTCCACCTGATATTTATATTTGCCTCATTTTCAAGCACATACCCAAAAATAATCTGAAAAAAATGGATGGACGGTGTGGATAAAATACATATATCATGGTGGGGTCCACAACACTTCGACACTTGCTAGCTGGCTTTGGGGTCACTAGTTGGGTACCCTGGCGGGGGCGTGTTTTTTTTTTTTTTTTACACGCACACACACCTCACGCACCCTGGTGGAATTTCACCACCTATGGATACTCGAACCCTTGACGAGGTGTTGGAACTCCCGAGAGTCTACCACCCGAGCTTGGGTAAGGATCCCACTGGCCAGGACGTTAGACATTCGATTTGGGTTGTTTTCTATGACCCATGTCGTTTATACGAAGGGCCCCACCTTGGATGGGGCGGCAAAAGATCAAAACTCTGAGATTGGAATATTCTAAGACTATCGTTTTGACCTTTTAACGTGAAAAATGTACGGCAAACTTAACCTTGGAGTAATAAAAAGATTTAACCTTTTCCTTGGAAAATGTAGCCAACTTAACCTTAAAATGATCAAAAGATTTGAACTTTTTTCTTGAAAAATGTAAGATTATATAATTGAACATTGGAATAATCAAAGGTCGGGCATACTTCAATCCCGGTTATATGAACAAATGTGTCTGTAATCGGCTGAGCCTCTTGTTAAAGAACCTTGAGAACATGTGTGCATGTGTGAGAGAATATATTCCGATAGCATATTTGTTACTTTTAAAATTCAAACACTAGACATTCGGTTCAAATACCATGTCTAATCCACACTTTCTTTAAGGGGGTGTTTGGCGCATGGTATTAAAAAGGACCAGGTAGGATGGGATTTAAAAAACATAATTATTACGTATGATTGGTATTGTCCATTGTTACCATGGGATAAGCCTACTTCCATACTATATTTGTAATACGGCTAGATTCACTCATCGGTTTGTTGTACATTGAATAGATATACCTATCATCATTTGAAATTATTAAGAATAACACGTGTTATATTCAAACCATTCATCTGTTTTGTAACCTCATTTTATGGTATAGGCCTAAAAATGAGGTAGATCTAAAACTTATGTGGTCTTAAAGAAGTTTTCAACGGCAGATGTTCAATCTTCGTTGCTTTCTGTGGTAGGGTCTACTTGAGCTTTATATTTACCTGATTTTTTAGCCCATGCTCTAAAATGATTTCGAAAAATGGATGGACGGTGTGGTTATAGCCCACACATCATGGTGGGACATACACAACTTGCTAACATTGAGTAGAATTGGCATGAGACCCAATGAAATCCTGTCTAATCTAATTCCAAGCTTTTCTATTCTTTCCAAACATTGAGTGGAATTCGCACGGGACCAAATGCAATTCCATCCCACCTAATCCCATCTAATACCATGCGCCAAATGCCCCTAAAAGCTCGAGCTTTGTACACATCGCTAGCATGTGCTTTGTACGGAGCTCCACACCTGTGCACACATAGGTGCATACAACGACTCTGGCATTTGGTTTTGGAAAACATGTCCCAAGTTTTAAGGCCTAATTCTTTTATAAAAGAAAATCACAATACTAGCATATATAAAGGAGAATTTACAAAATATTTAGTTTTTATAATAAGAGAGGAAAACTAAAGTTATAAATATAAAAACTCTTGGCATTCTCTGTGGTAGTTCAAAAGAAGTGGGGATACTTATCTATTGCGTATATTTGAGGGAGTAATAATTATATTAATTAATAAGATAGTCTTTTGAAAACTTTTTTGAAAAAAACTACCGAAATGTAAATTCCATTTTAATTATGTTAGTCTTTTTTAAAATTTCCAAAACTGAATGGTTAGAAGATGTGGGTGGACCAGCCTACATGTTTGCCAAAGGCATGATATATATGGTACCAAACATATCAGGCCCTCAAATCCCCCTCAAACCCTTCAAATCTAATCCATGATGCAAAACGACCCCTAAGCATTTAAGAAGCTGACAGAACCATCGGTATCTTCAGTGGTTCATTGTACCAAAGGGAAACGAATTGGCTACTCCCTCTGCCATCAGCTACGTGGCTGATGGTCAGTGCTCCGTGGGCCCACCATGATGTATGTGTTTCATCCATTTTTAAAGATCATTTTAGGTCTTTATTCCAAAATGGAGAGGGATATTGCATCTCAGGTGAACCACACCACATGAAAACAATGGTGATTGGATATCCACCATTACAATACTCCTAAGGCCCACTGTATTGTTTATTTGACATCTAATCTTTTGATTAGGTCATTCAGACCCATACGAAGGGAAAAAACAAAGATCAGCTTGATTCAAAACTTTTATGGCCCCCTAAAAAATTTGTAATGGTCGACATTTATTCAACAAAGTTTCCTGTAATGTGGTCCATTTGAGCTAGGAATATAGCTCATTTTTGGTCTCATAGTATAAAATGATACGTAAAAATTGATGAAACAAATATATCATGGTGGCGCCCACAGAGTACCGACCATCAGCCATTGGCTGGTGGAGGAGGAGTAGCCAATCTCCAGGTGATTTAGCGGACCAATGGCATATGACTCATCCGAGTCAACTCGGATTTTGTACCACTCATCCAAGACCTAACGAGTCAATCGAAGTAATCGAATCTAAAAACCATGGTCCCACCTGGGCTCATGATCCACACCTTCATGGCTAGCTTTCTCAAAAATTTATATATATATATATATATATATAATAAAAATCTATTTTGATTAATTGAAGTTTTGTTTGGTAGTCTCGAATCACCTGTAGCTTTCTTGTAACGAAGACAATACTCGGCAGATCCAATCATGCAACTTGGACAAAGTACTTTGCCCCTGATTGTAAATCACGTCAGCTTGTGGGGTCCACCCATGCGACTTGGACAATTAATGATTCTTATTTCATGCCAGAATGTGGGGCCCATTGCCAATCACAAATCAATTCAATCATTCCTACAGAAAAAACTCTTTAGTAGATTGGACTATTTTACCGTAGAGACTGGAAGTGATTTAGAACATAGATGAGGGTATTTAAGGTAATTCGCATAATCATGTATGCTTATAACCTACTTTTTAGAATTTTCACTCCACGTCAGGAGAGTTGACTAACTTCACAATGTTCTTTTATTTTTTTTATTTTTTTTTAATGTGAGTATATATTCTGCATCCACCTCTTCCCTCCCAGCGTCTAACGCACACCTATCAACTCTCCGTGCCGTGGTCCTGTGCATGGGCGGACCAGATTTGCATATCACATTGCTACATGCAAGGTGGAAAGATGGCTATGCCATATTATTGTTCTTCTTAAAAGTAGAAATGATACTGTGGATACTAAGGCTCAGTTTGGATAGTATACCAAATAAGTTACTTTTTAACTTATGTTAAATAATTAAGTTACCGTTTTCTGTTTTTTTTTTAAAAAAAACTTAAATTAGTTTGATAAGCGTCATTATTAAAGTACGTGACGTGCTAAAAGTTATTTATTTTAATAAGCAACTTTTTTAAAAGTTTTTTAACTTGTGACTTTTTTTACTTCTCTCTTTCACCATCCATGTCAAAGGAGACTCTCTCTCATAGTACACAAACAAGGGAGGCCCCACATGGTGGGCTGTCCACATTAAAAGTAGGGCTCATATAGTGGGTGATGCAAGACATGAAATTTAAGTATGAGATACAAGAATTCAGGCTTAGATCATACTAATTCAGAAACAGTTACACAAATTTCCCATCTCACATGACAATCCAAATCATTCAATTAAAAAGGGAAATCTATGCGGGTCTAATACGACACAGGCTAGGACTGGACCAATAAAAATTATAAACCAAACGATGCCAAAGGGAAATAGAAATCAACCACACATGCATAAAAATCAGTCCCTAATCCAAGGGATTCCCCAATTTCAATTCAAGGAACTCTAGGGTGAAAAAAGGAGCAAATAAATTAGGACTAATGCAAACTAAGGCTAGAGTTTAGGAAATATGAATGAAAAGAGGAAAATCATAGAAAAATCTGACTCGGAGAAAGCTCCTGCGTGCAGATGGTGATCCGGGGCTGACGCACGTGCGTGGGTGGGCAGCCTTGGTTGGCCAGGGGAGACCTCCAATCCCTCCAAGTTTGACGACAATCCGACGTAAGGTTGAGACGTAGTGTTCCGCCGAAGTTTCAGCCCTCCTACAGGTCCAGATTTTAAAAATTGGCTGTAGGGGGATGAATAGCTGCAAAAGCTGGAAAATTCAAAGCAATAATGATGATAGAATATGAGATATATGAATGGAAGAGGGTAGGGACGAATGAGGATAAATGTGGCTTTGTACTATGGTAGTTAGCCATTCGAAGAAAGGAGGGCTTCGCACCCACTTTTGAATTCTTCCACAACTTACGAAGAGAGCAGAAAAATAAAACAGAAATTTTTATTAAACTTGAATGAATGAAAATAACTATAAGGGGTGCTTATTTATAGGGAAAACCATATACTCAAAAAACTCGCACTATATGCGCAACCTATTACTTGGCGATAAAGTAAACTAAAATAAAAACCAAACAGAGAAATTTAAAACGTTTACGACGTTCTAAATAATAATAATAAGAAAAACCTAAAATATGAAATCAATCTGACGAGTGGGCAACGATCATGAGATCCCATGTGGGCTTTTCTTGACTATCGGGCCCATTTTTTTAAATAAAAACTTGTCTTCTAACTAGGAGACCCTCCCTGGAAGTCGTCATCGAGCCAGATCGATAGTGGGGTCCTCTTTCTGCGTACGTACATGTGTATGGGTGGTAGTGTGCGGGCGTGCATGTGCACAATGTCCTCATCAACTCTCCCCGGCTGTAAAGATTTCGCCACAGGCGAAATAAAACTCCCGAACTGCTTTAAGATGACGGAATCAAGTCTCTAAAGCTCCTCCTCAGTGAGCCACGTGCTGTTTGAAGCTGAGTGTGACTTCCATTTAACTAGGTATTTCTAAAACCCGCCATCCGACGTGAAAATTATCTCATGATCCAGGATATCCTCTATTTCTTCTCTGGATGTGCGAAGGCTAGGTATGGAAGGTAGAGACTGGGATGAAAGGTCGGGAAGAGGCCATGGATCAAAGGATAAGTCTGGAGAATCAGGATGGGTGGGTGAAGGGCCGGACAAAGTATTAGTGGGTCCTTGAAAAACAACTAGATCTTCCACATTGAATGTAGAACTAATTCCTATGAAAGGTGGAAGATCTACCCCATAGCATTGAGACCGTTTCGCTTTATAATTTTGAAGGGCCCAGCGCTACGCGCATGTAACTTACGAATGGTCCCTGGAGGGTACCGCTCGGGCCTAATGTGAACCATCACAGAGTCCCCAATATTGAATTCTTTGAAACGTCTATGTTGATCTGTAAAAAATTTGTAATGTTCATTACTAGTAGTGATCTTTCGCCTGATTTCTTGATGTAATGAATGTATGTAATGTGCAAAAGACTCTGCAGGCTCTGATGGTCTATGGGACAATGACATGGGGATAAGATCAATAGGCTTCCTAGGCTTGTAACCAGTAACGACTTCAAAAGGACTTATACCTGTGGACCTATTGACAGAACTATTGTATGCAAACTCGACTATGGGTAATATGGCGTCCCATGTCCTGGTATGCTCCGTCACTAAACATCGAAGTAAACTCCCTAGGCTCCTATTAACCACCTCAGTCTGGCCATCGGTCTGAGGGTGGTAGGCAGAAGAAAATTGGAGCCTAGAATTCATCATGTGCCATAGTGTCTTCCAAAAGTAACTCATGAATCTCACGTCACGGTCAGACATTATGGTTTTTGGTAACCCATGCAGTTTGACGACCTCACTAAGGGCCTGTTTGATTTCGAGGGAAGAGGGAAATACCCTCATTATCACCTTTTCCCGTGTTTGAAATTTCAAACTCATTTTTATCTCGAAAATTGGTCCGAAAAAGGTGACTTACATTTGTGGACCCCATTGTGATGTGCATGGCATATCCACACCGTCCATCTATTTTATCATAAGATTTTAAGGCCTAACTCCAAAATTGAACAAATGCAATGCTCAAGTGGCCTATATCGAAGGAAACAATGGCCTTAAACGTCCTCCATTAAAAGCTATTTTGTTTATTGGGCCCACATTAATGTTTATTTGTCATCTAACCTATTCATGAGGTCATAAAAACATTGATAAGGGGTAAACACAAATATCAGCTTCAGCCAAAACTTCTAAGGGCCACATGAATTTTTATACGGCAAGCATTCAATTTCCACTGTTTCCTGTGGTGTGGTCCACTGGAGCTTTGGATCTGCCTCATTTTTGAGTTTGTGGCCTAAATGAGGCTGACGTATAGGATGAACGGTGTTGATACATCATTTACATTACAATGAGCCCTATATTCATTTGGTAGCCATCCTCGATTTTAACGCCAACTAGCTGTGCAGTCAAAGCAGGCGCAAGAAACGATGGGTAATTCCTTGGTAAGTAATTATTACTTATTTACTGGATAATTTCCATTTCCTTCAAAAATCAAACAGGCCCTAAAGAACAGCTTGGCAACATGAGATGCGTCGGAGGTCTTAGAACAAGGAGTGAAGTGGGCCATTTTAGAGAAACGGTCCACGACAACAAATATGGAGTCATGCTTTAGAATAGTCTTGGGAAGTCAAGCACGAAGTCCATACTGATGTCCTGCCAAGGGATGAATGGGACTGGCAAAGGTGTATATAATCATGTATTCTGTTTCCTTTGTTTTGTTAGTTGACAAGTACAATATTACCCTATAATTTTGGCCACGTCCCGCTTGAGGCTTGGCTAATGAAATCTATCCTCCACTAGGGCAATGGTCTTGTCACAACCGCAATGACCCACGACCCCCCCTGAATGTAACTCCCAGATAAGAAAATCACGAAGAGAGGTGCGTGGTATGCACAAGCGGTTACTTCTAAACAAATATCCATCCAAAATCAAATACTCACTGTTTTCTCTTGACGGACTCTCTAATAAAGACATATACACAACTTCAAAATCTGGACACTTAGAATACTTTTCTTTGATGCGCTCAAGGCCGTAACTTCAACGCTCATGGAGTTGAGTAATGCGAATCAACGACTCAACGCTTCGGCAGGCTTATTCTCTACACCGGCCTTCTTCTTAAGCACAAAGGTGTACTCTTGAAGGAATTGAACCCACTTAACATACCTGAGGCTTAATTTCTTCTGAGAGTTCAAGTATCTCAAGGCCTCATTATCTGAAAACAAGACGAATTTTTGCGATAACAGGTAATGTTGCCAATGGCATAGTAATTGCACTACCACGTAGAATTTCTTGTCATAGGTGGAATATCTTTACTTCACTTCATTCAGTTTCTCACTAAAAAAGGTGACAGGGTGTCTTTCCTGGCTAAGTACTCCTCCTATGCCGACTCCTGACATGTCACATGCAACTTCAAAAGCCTTTGAAAAATCTGGAAGTCGAGTGACTGGAGCTTCGGTCTTCTTGACCTTTATCTCCTTGAAGACCTTCAAGGTGGCCTTTATCCATTGAAACTCTCCTTTTTTATGCAGTCCATGATGGGAGCCACAATGAAACTGAAGCCTCGAATGAACCACCTATAAAAAGTAGCTAAGCCATGAAAGTTGCACACCTCATGAATATTGCGGGGTTTAGGCCAATTAATGATGGCCTTGACCTTCTCGGGATCCGCCGATACGCCCTCAGTTGACACAATAAAACCTAAGAAGATCACACTACTAGATAAGAATGCCCACTTCTTTAGGTTGGCGTACAACTTCTTGGCCCCAAGGATCCCACAAACTTGCCTCAAATGATTGAGGTGTTGCTCCTTAGTCATGCTATAAATCAAGATATCATCAAAGTATACGACCAGAAACTTCCCCATGAAGGGTCTCAACACTTGAGTCATCACATGCATGAAAGTGCTTGGGGCATTAGTTAACCCAAAAGGCATAACTAGCCACTCATATAACTCATCCTTCGTCTTGAAGGCCGTCTTCCACTCATCACCAGGGCGTATATGGATTTGGTGATACCCACTTTTGAGGTCAATTTTTGAGAAGATAGTAGCATTGGCCATCATATTTAGCATGTTATCAAGACGCGGTATGGAAAACTGATACTTGACTGTGATTCTGTTGATGACCCTACTATCAACACACATCCTCCATGTGCCATTCTTCTTAGGTATAAGAAGGGCGAGCACGGCACACGGACTCATGCTCTCTCGAATGAAACCCTTCTCAGGAGTTCATCAATCTGTCTCTTCAACTCAGCGTGGTCCTTTGGGTTCATTCTATAATGCGGTAGGTTTGGTAGATTTGCTCCAGGGATTAAATCAATGGCATGTTGTATATCCCTCATAAGGGAAAGCTCATTCGGTAAATCATCAGGAAAGACATCACGAAACTCATATACTACCTGAATGGCCTCAGTAGGTAACTCTGCGCTAGTCTCTGGTACACTCTCCTTAGCCATAAGGGTGTATATCATCGAGTCCGTCTCTCGCTCAAAGTCTTTGGCATTCAAAATATGAAGCGATTTGGACTTGGACTTCGACTCCTTCACTTCTTTTGGGCCGCTCACACCACTCTGTATGGTGAACTCTTTTCCAGTTGTATTCTTAGGTGGCAGAGGATTTAACTTGACCTTCTTGCCCTCAAACCAGAATGTACACACATTTGAACCACCAAATATGGTAACATCCCTGTCATAGAGCCACGACCTACCCAGAATGATATGTCCCACATCCATAGGAACAACATCACACTAGATTGTGTCTTTATATGATCCGAACTGAATAGGGACAAGACAGCGGTGCGAGAATGGAATGAATGTTTAATCAACCCAGGAGACTCTATAGGGCGGAGGACGGGCTTTCAGCTTCAAGCCCAAGCGACTCACAGTGCTAGTCGATGTCACGTTGGCACAACTACCACTATCCACGATCATCTTACAGCTCTTTTCCCCACATTTTGCATAAGTGCAGAAAATCGTGTTGCGGCACCAATCATCAGTGTTCTTAGCTTGAACTAGGGTGCAACGCACAATTGCGAGGGTCACAGACTCTTGTGCTCCATCTTCCTCATCACTAAGGGTTTCGACTAGCTCATATTCCTCCCATCACTATCACTCTCTGGGGGCACTACTTCTACTTGCCTATCAATAAGGAGTACTTTGGTACCCTCTCTCGTGTCGCACTGGTAAGCAAAATGACCAAATCCCTGACACCTAAAACACCTAGTGGCCCCACTTCCACGTGAACTAGACCCAACAATCTCTTTACCCTTATCATCCCTGGGTCTGGGTTGAACATTAGGGGAAGGTTTGTTTTGGAATCCCGTGTTAGATCTAGCCCCAGAGGGGTTGGCCTTAGCACTGAATTCGCGAAAGTCAAATCACCTCCCCACAGATGCTTTAAGGTATTACTCGACATCTAATACTACTTGGTACAATTGTTTAATAGTGTCTATCTCTTTGGTGAGCAATTCTCTCCTGATGTCAGGACAGAGACCCATTTTGAAACAAGCAAGGGTAAGTACTGGGTCCTCATCAACCTCATAGCGGGTCGAGTATTCTTCAAACTTCTCGATATAGTCCGCAATACTCATGGAACCCTGTCAAAGAGACTGTCATTCCTTAATCAATCGTAAGCGATAAGAGAAAGGGAGATACTTTTCTTTAAGCGTTTCTTTCATCTCTATCCAATGAACTATTGGGAGTTCCCTCGCTCTTTCTTTCTTTCGCTCAACCGTCGCCCAAAACCTCTTTGTTTGACCCACAAGTTTTATCTTGACTCATTGGACTCATTGAGCATTCGACATATCATACCACTCAAAATAGTGGTCCATATCCGACAACCAATCTAAAAAGGCTTTCGGGTCCAAGTGGCCATCAAATGTGGGGGCATCTACCCTAACTCCCTTGAGGAGTTGTGCATCTGGGTCATATTAATCATGATATCCCTCACGGGATGGGCACACAGGTACACGCCCATGACCAACTCTTTGGCCGCCTCCATTCCTTGGCCTAATCTCCTGACCAACTACTTGAGATTGGACATCCTTTCCAATGGTGGGGTTTGCCCTGAAGGAGGCCTCTATTTCTTCAAGGCGTTTATCTATGCGTTGTTCCAAGTGTTTATTCAAGGACTCAACCTGCTGGGCTAACTTGGTCATTGTTTCTTGCAGTTGGTCCATGTTTAGTGTGGGGTGCAAACTGAAACCACGACCCGTGCGTGTGGGCATACACTGACTTGCTCAACCTAAGGACCTGTTACGGCAATTATACGCGTCTAAAAACTAAATGACCTTATAAGACTCTATGTGAAAGAGACTACACACCATTACTAAAATTCAGCTATATATGATGGGCTGAATGCATGAAGGACTCCAACAATAAACCCTAGATATGTGGTGAATTCCCCTATAAGAACCCTAGGCTTTGATATCAAATTTGATGCAGGACATGAAATTTAAGTATGAGATGCAAGAATTCAGGCTTAGATCATACCAATTCAGAAATAGTTACACAAATTCCACATCCCACATGACAATCCAAATCATTCAATTAAAAAGGGGAATCTATGTGGGTCCAGGCCGACAAAGGCTAGGACTTGACCAATAAAAATTATAAACTAAACGATGCCAAAGGAAAATAGAAATCAACCACACATGCATAAAAATCAGTCTCTAATCCAAGGTATTCCCCGATTTCAATTCAAGGAACCCTACTGTGAAAAAGAAGGGACAAATAAATTACGGCTAATGCAAACTAAGGCTAGGGTTTAGGAAATGTGAATAAAAAGAGGAAAATCATAGGAAAACCTTACTCAAAGAAATCTCCTGCGTGCAGATAGTGATCCGGGGCTGACGCACGTGCGTGGGTGGACTGGACGCACGTGTGATTGAAGTCTACCTCCCCAAAGTGACACCTAGGCCTTGGTCAGCCAGGGGAGACCTCCAATCCCTCTAAGTTTGACGATGATCCGACATAATTAACGTCGAGGCATAGTGCTCCACTGAAGTTCAGCCATCCTATAAGTCCAGATTTTAGAAATTGGCTGTAGGGGGATGAATAGTTGCAACAGTTGAAAAATTCAAAGCAATAATGATGATAAAATATGAGAGATATGGATTGAAGAGGGTAGGAGCGGATGGGGATAGTGTGGCTTCGCACCACGGTAGTTAGCCCTTCGAATAAGGGAGGGCTTCGCACCCACTTTTGAATTCTTCCATAACTCATGAAGAGAGCAGAAAAATAAAGAAAATTTTTTTATTAAACTTGAATGAATGAAAAAAACTACAAGGGGTGCCTATTTATAATAAAAACCCTATACCCCAAAAACTCGCACTATGTGCGCAACCTATTACTTGGCAATGAAGTAAACTAAAATAAAAATCAAATAAAGAAATTTAAAACGTTCACGATGTTCTAAATAATAACAATAAGCAAAACGTAAAACATGAAATCAATCTGACAAGTGTGCCACGATCATGAGATCCCATGATAGGCTTTTCTTGACTATCGAGCCCACTTTTTTTGAACCAAAACTTGTCTTCTAGGTAGGAAGCCCTCCCTAGATGTCGTCATCGAGCCAGATCGATGGTGGGGTCCTCCTTCTGCGTACATATGTGCGTGAGGGTGATGGTGTGCGGGTGTGCATGTGCACGATGTCCTCATCAGTGGGCGGTCCACATAAAAGGTGAGTCCCATATGATGGATGACCTTATATTAATGTGAGCCCAGATATGAATTGCCCATGTCAAAGGTCAGCCCATAATGATAATTAAAATGCCTACATCTATGATAATTAAAGCACCTACATCAAAAGTGGGCTGGTACGATGGACAACCCACTTCAAAGGTGAGGCCTACATGATGAATGATTCACATCGAAGGTGGGCTCCACATAATGGGCAATGGACATTGAAGTTGGCCCGACATGATGGATGATCCATATTGAGGTGGCCTTAAATGATTGGCGATCCACATCAAAGGTTAGTCCCTAATGATGAATGACTCACATACAAGGCAATCTGGCATGATGGGCAACCCACATTGAAGGTGGGGCCCACAAGATGGACAATCCACATCAAAGGTGGCCTTTACATGATGAGCACTTAACAATGGTGGGCCCCATGTGATGAATGATCCACATCGAGATATGCCCTACACAATGGATAGTCTGTATCAAATCTCGACCCTAATGATGAGTGACCCATATCCAAGGCGGCCCCTACATGATGGACAACCCACATTAGAGGTGGGTTCCATATGATGGACGATCCACATCAAAGGAGGGCTCCACATGATGGGCGGTTGATATTTAAGGTGGGCCCCACATGATGGACAATAACATTAATGGTGGGGCACCCCACTAGATGGATGACTAACATCAAAGGTGGCTCTATAAAATGAATGGTGCACATTAAGGGTTGGACCATAATGATGAATGGCCCACTTCCAAGGTGGGCCTTGCATGATGGGCAGCATACATCAAAGGCGGGGCCCACATAATGAATGGTCCACATTAAAGGTGATGCAAGGATGAACGTGATGAGGTCGATCACCATCTTCCTCAAGGATAACTACTCCGAATCCACGGAGCTTCTTTGGACTCTTCACAGACACTTCTTAAATCTACAAGGAAAGAAAGCAAGAAAATAAAAATAAATTCTAATAAATTTCAAATTGATTAATGAATCAAATAAACAAGTTCACAACCTTTCAAATAGGGATACCAAACAATAAGAGAGAAATCAGAAGCAAACTATAACTAAAACTCATAGAAATTCGCAACTTACTATAAATAATAAATTTACTTTTTATAGTAAGCTTCCTATATGGCTTAACCAAGTTATTCTCATAATTATTCTACTGCTTATGTTTTGGACAGCTTGATTTGAGTCACACAAGTATATATTTTTAGTACTCGAATATCACCATTGCACTTCCTCAAGTGTATAATGTATAAGAGGGCTTCAGATGGAGTTATTTGTTTTAAAACACCCATGCATAGAGCTGTACACGAGCAGAGTTAGCTTGGTTACTCGCTCGACTCAGCTTGAAATGAGTTTAAGCCGAGCACGAGCTGATTTTTGGTGCTCGAATTGAGTTTGAGCCGAGCACGAGCTTGACCCTGCTAGACTTGGCTCGACTCGATTACTACTTGAAATTGACTTGACTTGACTCGACTCGGTACTCGACCAGGGGTATATATACCGCAAAACAAAAAACCCTAACTCCCTACTAGCTATCCTCTGTCCCTCTCTTAGTAGTCAGTGTCAGCCTGCCCGTTCAAAAAAACCCTACGCCCCTTCGGCCCCTTCCTTCCCAGCACGCGTTCAAAACCAAAAACCCCATCCCAGCGCTCGATCAGCGTCCAACGCTCTCTCTCATTGGTCGTCCCCTCTCTGGCTCTCTCCCATTGGTCATCTGGCCCGTCCCTCTTCTTCCCTCTTTCTCTCTCATTCTCTTGTCCGATGTCGATAATCCCTGCCGCTTGTCCCTGCCCTGCCCGGTGCCCCTGTCTGGTGCCACAGCTCACTCTTGCCGCTCATCCGGTGCCACAGCTCATCCCTATCGCTCATCTCTGCCCTGCACGGTACCGGTCGTTCCTGCCGCAGCTCGCTCGGTAAGTATCTTTAATTACATATATTACAACAATTCATTTTTTTATTTTGTAACATCCCGGATTTTGCCAACCTGGAAATAGTCGTTCTTAGGCAATGGGTCGATCCTAACACCTCATTAACTTGTCAGAACTCAATCCCACAGTCTAAAATCGCTTCTTAACCCAATTCCTTCACAATTTCTCATTTCCCCTTTTACCACCGTGTTCTTTAAATGTTTCTAAGTGCTTTCATATTAGACCTGAATCCTAAAGTTTAGGTAATGAAGAACAATACTTTAGAAATTCGTACAAAGACCCGAGTGCCACCTCAAGCAGAAATCGCTCAGGATCAAATCCTTTAGAAATGAGACAAAGTAACTAAGTACTAAACTAGATTAGCTACGAAATCCGCTTGATCCACTTTAAATACGATTTGCAAGACCCAAAACTTGTAAAATCATTGACGCTAGGTTACCTTAAAATCTAGGATCAATCTCATTACCCGACTGCTCTCGGGAGGATCACGAAACTCCGTATCAGATCTGGACCGTACGTCGAAAGTCCAAATAATATGAAGTTATAGAATTAGGACCGCCTTACTGGGCTTGACAACCATCTTCGAAATCAAATCCAGATTATGTCTCAGTGCTATTCGCTTGAGCCCGAAGTGAAGTGTGTGAGAAACGTGGATATTTTAGAAATAAATATCTAAATTTAAGTAATCTGAGACTTGTCACTTACGCGCCAAATATAAGGAATCAGACCATCAAAATCTGACCCAAATACACCCTCGGATCAGGAAAAATTTCATACACATGTCCATGTACTTGTAACCCTGATCAAGTGTCAGTGATCGTTGAACAGAAATTGGTCTGCCAACGGCGATCTGTAAATTCGATCGGACCAAAAACGTAACTCGACCTGGATCCATAGTCAGTGAGCTTAAGTCTGACCTTTGGCTCAAGGGAGGCCTCCAGAAATGCTTCGTTGAGCTGAAATAGATACCCTTTGGACAAAACCTAAGTATACCTTGGCCCTGGATCTAATTTGGTGAGTTTTGGGCCTATATAAGGACCTTAAACCCTCACTCTCTCATTCCATACGAATTTCAGAAAAACCTAGGAGAGAGAAGAGAGAAAAGAGAGAGAAAGTGTGGGAGATATGGGAGGATCTCCCTGATGCTCTACCCTACCACTATACAAGCCTAACCACCTCGTTCTAATTGCTTTTCCTGTGATTCCGGCTCCATTTCTAAGTAAGAAAACCCTAACCCTAACCTGTTTTAGGGTTTGGATTGATTCAAGTAGAGAAATAGCTAACGTAACACGTGATTTAGGTCGTCATATCGACGTTGACGAAAGCGTAGAGATTCTATGAACTCCATTGCGCTTCTACGGCAAAAGGTGCAGACTTTGGACATATAGGTTATGGTTTTCAACGCTTTCAATGTCAGATAATGATAGATCCATGATTTGCATGCAATTGTACATGTACAAAGTGCTGTCCGTTTCATTTTTCAGATATATGTTAACTATGTTGAATATACTGTATTCCTTGTATTTATAGTAAATACCGTATACGTATAAATTTTGAAAGTGTGTTTGTCATAATTAATTACTGTATGAACATGCCATATATGTGTATAATACTTACTTGGCGAAAGGGTTCGCCCTAATACTTGTTTTTGCTAAGTATACGCTATGTATATTCTAGTTGTAGCCTAAGTGTTTGCAGAAATGTTTAAATGAATATGGAACTATGATTTATGCTTGTCATGACTATTGGTCGTGTATGCATGATCGTGGTTCATGTGGCAATCCTTTGTGAAAGGATTCGCTACGACTTGTGTTTTAACTAGTATATTATAGGCATGTTGAAAGAGTGTATCCTAAGTGTTTGTGAAAATGCTTGTAAGAGTAAGTACTTAGAGGATTGTGGCTTAGGTAGGTGTTGAGATAGGATTCTCAACTACCTTAGAAATGTATATGATTTCCTCCATGTTGTTTGTTTAATTTAACCGCTTACTTATAAAATATATGTGCTTGTATTTCCTATTTGTAGTGTGCTTTATAACATGCTTGAATTACTTTGTTTATTCTGCTTTACTCTACATGCTTCTAAATAAAGGATTGATTGTGTTTGGGGCTATGATTATAGTCCAGGCAATCGGAAACGAAAATGAATGCGTGGCTGAGATTCATTCGCCATGCGAGATGTGTTCGACGAACCCGAGTTGTACTTTGGTTGACGATAGTGGCTGGCCACACGAAGTGCTTATGTGCTTCATATCGTTCAACTTGTCATACACTTGAGCTAGCCGAGCTCGTCAAGTAACCCGATCTGTCTTATGTATGTTCACCATGTTTGGACGCCTCTGTTTGAACCTAAGGTACTAATCTTACCAGTGGAATCCCGTTAACCGTGGTACCTCGATCCACTAAGACTTATGAGCTGGGCATAGTGGTATGGGACACCGTGGTCGAGCTGTCAGCCTACGCTGGGGCCACGAGCCTCCCCGTAGTGACCATTGAGCAACCAGACTCGTGAGTCGATTATGGTGGTATAGGACACTATATTCGAGCTGTCGGCCTACACTACTTTGATGGGTGATGGGGGAGTGGTACAACGATTTCGTGTAACAGCCCTGGCAGCCCTAACTGTACCCGGTGTAGTGACCTCGAGCATACTCTAAATCTGCGGTGAGGCGACGAGCCTTTCCGTAGTAACAGAGTATAAACTAGGCCTGTATTGATAAAGTGATGGGAGAGTGGTGTAACGATTCCGTGTAACGACCAATAGCGACCCTTACGGCGACCTAGAAACACACCATCGTATGAGATTGTCTAGGACTGACGGCCCTAGAATGGATCATTGTTTAGGAATGATATAAGGAAGGTACCTTAGTTTCCCAATACTGTTGTTTGAAATGGACTAATAACAACTCGGTAATTATGCTCATCATCGCATTGCATGTGCTTGAAAGATGTGGAGCACTGAGGGTGACAGCATGCCGCGGACGTAAGATGGTGCTGCACAAGGGAGTATGTTGGCGAGGGCATGCATCATAATCGCATCTCATCCTTGCATTAATTACAGTACTTAGGAATGTTGATTGTACTGCTTTATCATTATTGTTTGACTGAATTGATAACATGTTAACCTATGCTTTACTGTTCCACTGAGTTGATCACCCACTCCCACGTTACGAGATGGTGTTGTATACACCAACCAGACCCTGTTGTAGCTGTAGGTGATGGCGATACTTATGAGGCGGAGCTGGACTTTTGCGACGACGAGGATGCCTTCTCGTATGTGTTGTATTCTGACGGCTTCATGTGAGCCGTGTCTTGATCGACGGGGTTACAGGCATGTTGACTAGAGGACCTTACACATTTGGTATATTTGAAATTGTATTTGTAATTATTTAACCTGGTAACATTATCACACTCTGGAGACTTACCATAGTTTATATCTTCTATACATCTATCACAGTCTTCCGCTTGCAATTTAACTGTCTCTGGAGTATGATATGCTGTTTTGGTATAATCTCATTCATGTTTCAATGCTCTCATCATAATCATCATTATCTGTGTTGCATAAGTGATGCGTTGGAATTAGGGAGCTGAGCATTGCTCGACCCCCGATTTTCAGGGCGTTACATATTTTTATTTTATTTTATCGTCTATTTTATTTAGATTGTTCAGCTAATTGTTTGAGATGTGAAAAGCTTATTTTACACTTAAGATTGTGTAGTACGTATACCACACTAGATCCTTGTGGCCCAACATGCTTTATTTGTGATCAATGCAACATCAGTTGTCAACCATCCATTTGAGTGGGTCGTAAGTGCAAATGGTCTACACCAAACCAACAATTAGGTGTGGCAATGGACTAGGTTTTGGCTAGAGCTTGAAAAGAAATTGTTAGGCTAGGCTCTGTCCCACCAGAAAATTCAAATGAATCTCAATTTATAATTCGAACTCGTAACTTGATACTTGGCTCAAAAACTCTACTTGAACTCGGTTCAAAGCTCGAACTCGAACTCAACTCGAAAAACTCAGACTCGACTTGGCTCGATATCTACTCGAACTTGGACGAGCCGAGCACGAGTTGGGCATCCGAGCTCAAAGCCTGAGCTGAGCCGAGTACAAGCTGGGACTCGAGCAATGCGAGCCGAACACGAGCTGGGCAATACTTGGCTCGGCTCGACTCGTGTACAGCTCTACCCATGCATGTTGACCTTAGTAGTAGTATGGCACATGCAGTGCATGTGGAGAAAGGAGGGAAATGAGTTAAAAGGGAGAGAGAGAGATGGGTGGAAGCTACACCAGGAGGATATTATGCGCTGATATCCATGTTTTCCTTATGCTCGTTCAACCTTATAATCTACTTAATTATTGTTTGATGTCTGCTCATGAACTGATGCAATAGATGCATTGAGTGGATGACACATCATCATCAAGATGAACCCTATAAAGCCTTTGCTGATGATCTTTTTAAACAAGCCCTTCGTATATATTACACATAGAGAATGTTGTTGACGTCTTAAATATGTCAATAACAGGGCCTGTCATTGACAAACCACTTGATGCCATCAATGTCATCGAAAAATTTTGAAAAATACATATTGGTTGCTAGAACGTTTTAGTGTAGCTACTCGATGTCATTAAAGTAAGTTTGATGCCATCAAGGTCTTTGATGGATGGTCGATGCCATCAAAGGTCCCATCGAGTGGATGCTAAGTGCGGGATTTGTTTCCTACTCCGATTATGATACTTTATATATCAAGTTGTAATCAGGATTTGGGAGAGAGAGAGAGAGAGAGAGAGAGAGAGAGAGAGGTGTTCTAGAGCTTTCTAAATCATTCCTAAGAATTTCAAGAGCATAACTAAGGCTTGTGAGGAAGATTCGAGGCTTGTTTGAATTGGTAAGACATTATCTCTTGTAATTTTTACTTTTATAATGCATTACTCGTCGCTTTGTGTAGTGATTTTTTTTTTTCGAAATAATTTTTTCACGTAAAATTCAGATTGTTCTTCTTTAGACTTGGTTGTACAATTGCGTGTACCTTGTTTGATTTGCCTATGTGGTATCCCAACAAAGAATATAAGAGATTATCTACAAGCTACACATATTAAAAGAACGGAGTGAGGCGAGTTCATGGACCCTCATTATGGTTTATATATCCTACCCCGTGAGCATTGTATACTCTAATAAATAAAGCCGCTGCACAGATATGAATATAAACAAAGATTCTGTGTCGCAGTTAACTTTATTTTAACGTTGTTTTAAAATGATATTTCCTAAGACAGCCAAGCATGATTATTGATTGCCATGTGTGAGAGATACGGTGCATTATGGCGCAGCCTTCTCATGCAATACGCAATAATACACATGGTGTACTTTTCGCTCAATCCAAACTCATGCAACTGCCCATCCTACCGGGTCTGCCAAAGGTATGTTTTATGGTGGGCCACACCAGATGGACGTGCATGCGAAGCCACGAGAGTGAGAGTACGCTAGCTTGGCATTCTCAGGTGCACCCCCTGGATAGTAAAATGCAGCGGGCACAACACCTGAGCTCTGTGGGGCCCACTGTATGTTGTGTGTCACATCCACTCCGTTTATCAGGTGCGCCCCTGGATCGTAAGCTTGGTGACCAAAAATCAGTCTGATTTAATGAATCAGATGGGCCACGCCATGGGGAACATTTGAGAAGGGTCGATAACGGTAGAGTTGCAAGTAGGGCCCGCCATGTTGTGTGAATTTCATGTAATATGATCATGGGATGTTTTCGGAGTGAGTTTAGGGTCAGTTTGGGCGGTGGGATTAGAAGGGATTAGGTAGGATGGGATTCAAAAAAACATAATTATTGCTCATGGCAGGGGTTGTTCCCTATTACCATGGGATAAAATTCATGCCTGCTTTGTTGATAATACGGTGGTACATTGGATGAATATACTCACCATCATTTGAATTATTGAGAATAACACACATGTGTTATATCTAAACTGTTCATTTGTTTCGTAACCTCATTTTATGGCTTGGACCTAAAAATGAGATAGATCCAAAACTTATATAGCACCAAAGAAGTTTTCAACGGTAAGTATTCAATCCCTGTTGCTTTCTATGGTGGGGTCCACTTGAGCATTAAATTTACCTGATTTTTTGGCCCATGCTCAAAAATAATCTCGATAAATGGGTAGATGGTGTGGATATAGCCCACACATCATGTTGGGACCTACACAACTTTCCAAACATTGAGTGAAATTGGCATAGGACCCAATGCAATTTCATTTAATGTAATTCCAAGCATTTCCATTCTTCCCGAACATTGAGTGGAATTGGCACAGGACCAAATGAATACCATCCCCACCTAATCCCTTCTAATCTCACTGCCCAAACTGACCCTTAGGCCCTGTTTGGGCAACTGGATTAGAAGGGATTAGGTGGGATTGTATTCAAAAAAACATCATTATTACCCATGGCAGGGATTGTCCCCTGATTCCATGGGATTAGATTAATGCTATGCTTTGTTGGTAATACGGTGGTACATTGAATGGATATACCCAACATCATTTGAAATTACCAGAATAACACATATGTATTATATCTAAGCCATTCATTTGTTTTGTAACCTCATTTTATGGTATGGGCCGAAAAATGAGGTAGATCCAAAACTTATGTGGCCCCAAAGAAGTTTTCAACGGTAAGTATTCAATCCCCATTGCTTTCAGTGGTGGGTCCACTTGAGCTTTAGAATTACCTGATTTTTGGCCCATGCTCTAAAATAATCTCAAAAAATGGGTGGACGGTGTGGATATAGCCCACACATCAGGGTGGGACCTACACAACTTGCTAGCATTGAGTGAAATTGGCACGGGACCCAATGTAATTCCATTCCATCTAATTCCAAGCTTTGCCAAACATGGAGTGGAATTGGCACGGATCCCGATGAATCCAATCCCACCTAATTCCTTCTAATCCTGTTGCCCAAACAGGGCCTTAAGTTGTTCACCAAGATGGGGCCCACATTTGTTTTGGATTAGGCTTAGTTTTGGTCTTTAAGGTGGACATGAAAGTAAGAATTGAATGCAATGATATGATGTCTTGATCACATAATATGTTGGACCTCAAAAATCTAGGGTGATATAACATTAAAAGTCATTTGGCAGCATGGATTCAGTATAATTTGTAATATAGATCACGATTGCCATTGAATTCATGTGAATTGGAATTATAGATTGTGTTTGACACTATGAAGATGGATTCTACAAATTCTCATACATGATCTAGTGTGATGTTTATGTGAAATCTACCTCGATCACTATGTTCACCACCTTATTTTAGTCTAATGGCCCAAAAATTAGCATGAAATGTGATTTGGATGGACAAGTTGATTGAAAACAGTATATAGGGCATCACCCTCCTAATTATTTTCTTTTGTACGACCCACCTGAATTATAAACTTAATGATTAAAATGAAGTGATGCATGTAGTGATTGGTGGTGGATTTCACTTAAACATGTTGAGAGGTCCACTATTTCTTAAAGTTAGATCGAGGTAATTTTCATGCAAAAGTTACTGATGTCAACTCATGCGCATGTCTAAATAATTGACACAAGTGATACCCACTGCAATATTTATATAAAATATGGCTTAATCACTATGTGTGTCACTCCATTGTAGTTGCAGGGTTTAAAAATCAGCTCGGTTTATAATTTAAGTGAACCATATAATTGGAAACAATATATGAGGTGTCTCTCTTCCAACTATTTCCTTTCATATGGTTTACCTGAAGTGCGGTCAAGTTGATTTTTTGACACTATGGCTAAAATGGAATGACACACCTAGTGATTGAGGTGAATTTCACTTAAACATCCCTATAGGGCTCACTAGCTTTCTAAGTTAAATCCAGTCATTTTTGTGCCCGAGTTAGTGCCTAAAAATTTCTCACATGTGGACTAAAAAATTAGTACAATTCGTGATTAAGGTAGATTGCAAGAAGGGAAATGTTGATGTAGAAATTCGGGTAACCTTCTCTAGTTGGTGAATCTGCACAAAGAATAAATAAAGAAAACCCTGGCTAGTGTCAGGGACCATCCGATGCCAAAGTCAGGGGTTTGCGTCTAGTTGGGTATAGAAGGGTTAGGGTTAGAGATTATGCGTACCTCTCCCCTCTGGGGATCTTTTTTATATGTGAGAAGGGGCGGTGGCGTAGAGGGTGATTGCCCCTGTTTTGGCGGCAACAAAATCCTAATAGGATTCTAGGTTTGTGCGCAACGGGGATCCTTCTCGATCTTTGGCGAGGAAGGCCGTGTCGGAGATGGTTCTCGCGATTTTCGGCTTGAATCGTGCTCTGACGCCTGAACGGCCATGCTCGGGCCTAGCGTTGGGGTTGAGCTCGACTTGATGTTGAGGAGCTGAACTCCTAAGTCGGGCTCTGGCCTATTGAGGTCGGGCTAGACCTATCGTTAGGGTTGGGCACAACCTATCCGCCGAGGTCGGGCATGACCTATCCACTGAGGTCGAGCTCGGCCTGAAGTTGAGATAGAGCTTTCTTCCTGGTCAATCGAGATGTGAGTGTTGGACCGTTGGGTTACACTTGTTGCTGCCAGAGTGCTTGACTTGACCTGTTGATGGTAGGTCGGTGTATTTTATCCATAACAAGAAACAATAACACTAACACTTTAAACCGTTTACTTTTATGTGGCCCACCTAAATTAACAATTGGCTTGATTTTTAGTCATGAAGCCTAAATTTTAGCTTTACATCCAGTAGGGAGTAGATTTCATTTAATCATCCCTCTCCCATGTCATTTCTCTTTGTATGGTCCATTGAACCAAGATCGAGTTGTTTTTAGACCCCATGGCTAAAATGGGCTGACAAACCTGGTGATCCGAGTGGATTTCACTTAAACTTCCCAGTGGGCCCACTAATTCTTAAAATCAAATTAACTTGATTTTTACACTAACAACGGTGATGATTGATGGTAATCCAAGGATTTCAAAACACGTGAACCAGTCCATTTACATCATCTAACATTCCTACGTTTTGCTTTGACCATTTATTACCATTCATTCTAGACCGTAAAACATTCTGTCCGAGCATTCAATAAGCCCGAGCAATTATTATTTCCCGAGAACCGGTCGTCCACTCTATAGAGAACCGCATTTTCATGCTCCAGATTGATACCACACACGTGGCACATGTGTATGACGATCTGAACCGGACATCTTGTGGACTCAGCTTTCTATAAACTACTAAATAAAGTATTATTTTATTTTACCATCTTAACCCTCTGATAAATACTCTTTTCTCACCGATTACTGTTCATTCGGACGTGGATTTCCTCATAAAGCCTGTGAAGGAAGTTGCTGCACCGGGATTCTAGGTGGGCCCACCGTGATGTTTGTGCGAAATCCACCCGTCCATCCGTTTTTAGATATCATTTTAAGATATGTCACGAAAAATTAGCGTATACAAAGCTCAAGTTAGCCAGACGAGAGGAAACAGAGGCGATTCAATGATCAATGGTCATAAGAGCTTTGCATTAGGACAAGATTTTTTTGTGTGTTTTCAATTCATCCCAGTGAGAGTGACCTTATAAACTGTTTGGATGGAATATCAACATCAAGGCAGAGCCTTCAAAGGTGTCAACGGTAGGCATTTCTTTCCCCACTGTTTCCTCTCGTGTGACCCATTTGAGTTTTGGATCCATTTCAATTTTTAACATTATCTAAAATGAGCTCGCAAGAAGGATGGACGGAGTGGATGTTCGTAAAACATCAAGGTGGGCCCAAAAAATATCACAGGCAGAAACTTCATGCGGAAGGCTTTCCGTGGGTTATCCGCGTCTGCCTATAACTATGGGAGCTACTGACAGGTTGAGTAGCAACACTGCTACTCAAGTGACGTCACCTAATTACGTGGATACCACGATGATGTATGTATTGTATCCCTGCTGTCCATTCATTTGGAGAGATCATTATAGGGCATGAGGAAGAGAATGAATAAGATCCAAAGTTTGAGTGACCACCCCCCCGGGGAAAACTCCTGAGGGCCAGTGATCCCTGCTGTTCATTCATTTGGAGAGATCATTATAGGGCATGAGGAAGTTTTCCATCAAGTTTATATTTATATTTTCACTTCTTTAATATTAGGGGTGCCATTAAAAAGCGGTAGAACCGTGGAACTGGACCGGAACCGACCAAACGGTCCGGTTTGGTCCGGTTCTATAGTGCATCGATTTCGGTTCCGATTCCAGCTCCAAAAATCAAAGAGCCGGTTATATCAGTTCGGTTCTTGATTTGGGGGTATATAGAACTGAACCGAACTGAACCGTGAACCGATCCGTAAAACCGAACCGTGGATTCGATCCGTAGAACCGAACCGTGGAACCGAACTTGGAACTGAACTTGGAATTGAACCAAGAACCCTTTGATTGTTTCCATATTTGACTCATGATTTATGGTTTATATTGCACCATTTAATTATTTTCATAAATGTAATTTTACACACCTTATAAAATATCTAAATCATTCATCAAATGGACCACAACATGGATGGATATGGGCTAGATAATAAAATTAAACATGCAATTGGGCTGGATTATAAAAAGCCCAGAACCGTGGAACCGATCCAGAACCGAACCGATTTTAACGGTTCGGTTCCGATTCGGTTCTAGGGTGCCAACGGTTCGGTCCCGGTTCCGAATATCCTAGAACCGTTAGGAACGGTTCGGTTCCAATTTCACCCTAGAACTAGACCAAACTGACCCGTGTGCACTCCTATTTAATATCTGTGTTTACTTATGAACATGCTGGATCTTAAATAAACATCACATTGGACCTTAAAGAAGGTTTCAACTGTGGGTGTCACTCTCCCCACTGTTTTCTATGGTAAGGTCCACTCCAGCTTCGGATCTGTCTCATTATTTTGATCATGCCCTAAAATGATCTCTCCGAATGGATGGAAAATGAGGATATAACACATAAATCATGGTGGGCCCAACAGAACTTGGTGACGTCAATTTAGTAGCGAGTCTCGCCGCACAATCTGTAAGTATCTAATGAGCGCCCATCACTATCGTAAGCACTTGACGGTTACCCAACCCATCTTTTACACGTGTTAGAATGACGTGGAGGCACGAAAATTGCAATGGAGTGCCTCGATGGGCCCGTATGTCTCTCGTTCCGTGGCTCCAGCACGCAACCACCAAATGCGACTGCGATTGGACCGGAGTGGTCTGCAACACTTGTAGGCGGCTGCGTAAAACACCCAAACTCTGTATAGTCCATTATACTTTATTTATGAATCCAGTCCGTCCATCGGGTGGTAACCGTTATTTTAACCGTACATGAAAAGTATCTGACTGATAAAACACTTTTATAGGCCACAAAAAAGGAAACAGCGTAAAATTGCTCCAAAAGCCATTTAGTGCACACGTAGTGGCCAGCTTAATATTTGGGCGTGCCTGATTGTTGTATTTTCATTTCATCCTGGTGGAGTTACACCTTATTAACGGGTGATAAAAGATTGGCAGTGACCTCACGCACAAACTTGCAACTGGCATCCTATGCCTACTGTTCCCTGTGGTGTGTTCCATCTGAGTTGTGTATAATTCTGATATACTGCATCTTATCTTAGAATAGAGGGTAGAATCTGATGGACGGAGTGGATTTTATATATACAACTTGGTGGGCCCCAAAAGCTTGGGCAGCGCATAAAAAAGAGCTGTACGCGTTTCCGTTCCACTGCGATTTCGAGTGATTCATACCTGTCGTGCTCACGGTTAGGACGCGGATTTCCTGCTAAGGTTGAGATAGGCCGCTTGAGTTTTAGATTCAATAGATTTTTTGTTTTTTTGTCTCACGTCGTTGAGAAGTTCCAAAAAAAAAAAATTATCTCACGAACGGTGTGGATTTCTCATGAATATCACAGTGGAGACTACCTACATTCCAACGCAATAATTTCTGTGAAAGACTTTCGCAGGAAATCTGCGGTCTTAAAGGTCTATTTTCATTAATTACGTTTTGTTTTGTGGTCTTAATGACATCTATCTTTCTTAGGAAGGAGGAAATTACAGAACCGACCCAATCATCTAACTTGGACTCCCCTCCCACCACCCATCATCTCAGTCATTCAAAAAGGGGAATTATTAAGTACCTATACTTTATCATGATTGCATGGAGAATAGTGTACTGATGCAACTGTTTGTATGCATAGGATTAACAGATCGGAGATCTAAGCCACTGATCTGAATGAATTCACATAACATAGCAGATCAGAAAATCCTAACCCATTGATTAGTAGGGTAAAATTAAACGGGCAGGTAAAAAGACACAAACGGTTGGGTAATAGTTGTCATAGATGGATAGATAGGGCCAATAATCTAGACGAATTTTTGGGTGTTATCCATTCATTAGTCCAAGAGTTATTAGGGTAGTGATGCATGGGAGCATTATAATTCCTCAAATTAGAATTTTACAGAAAAAAAATATTATTTTATTAATATGAAATTTACATCTTCGTACTCTTTTTTAGAAAAGGCTTTAAAATAACTACCTCATTAGTTTATATAATTATCAGGGTTACGTGGGTATGCAAGCAAATGGATCATTGAGTACTTTTCCTTGCCAACGACATTTGTCTTGGACGAATTCCTCATGAGTATGTACCTATTATCTTTTACTTTCTCTCGTAAGAGAAAAAAGCACATCGGTCATTGCACAAGCGTTTGATGACTCCTGAGTCAATGCATTACTTGTTTAATATATAAGTAATGAGTGTTTCAATAATGATTTGTACAAATTTCTTTATAATATGTATATAGTTTTTCTTTTTCTTATTGTTTTTATAGAATCTAGATTACTCATCAAAATGTCTATTTTTTCTACACACGTTGTCAGAACCCCTGCATTAAATGCAATGTGTGATGATGTAGCTAAGTCACATTGCAATAAACAAAATTTTTTTATTTGTAGCAAGCAGATGATCCAAACTATTACAACATTTCATAAAAGCACTTCCTCATCCATCCAAATATAATTGTACAGGAGAGCGGAGTTGAAAGATACAAAGGAGCATGGAGAAACACTGTCACGCATAAAGCAATGACAATGATACACATGATGTATGTGTTCATCATCCAAGCTGCTACTCAAACTCAAAATGAATTAAAAATGCTAAACATTCAGAAAAAAAAAATGAAAAAAGAAAAAAGAAAAAAGAGCCTTTGATGGTTTAAGCAGAACCATTCAGGTCAAATGGTTAGTTTCAATTCCAAAAAGTCGTTAGACTAGACCCACAAACTAGTGAACCATCCAAACATGGGTTCCAAACACACGAACTTTTCAGGCACCATCATCTTGCATTAATTAAATAACCTCAAAAGCTATTTTCTATACCTTTTCAAACTGGAGATACACGTTCCACACGTGTACGTGGATCTAAATCATCCACATTGTGGGTCCTAATTCAAAATATGCTCTTCCTCAACACTCATCCTCTAATTAACTGATATTTTCTTAAATATAAACCTTCCACATATTTACATTCAAATAGTTATTTAGTCATTGCCGAATGAATGGTTAGGATTGCCATTTAGTTCAGTTTAATTTTTAGATTAGACAAACCATGGACAAGCTATTTATCTAGATGGGATCCTTACTCTTGGACGGATGGTAGACTCCTGGGAGTTTCAACTCCCATTCCAGGGTTCGAGGATCCATAGGGGGGTGAAATTCACCAGGTGTAGGGAGTTAGTGTGTGCGTGTGTGGGGGTGTGTGTGTGTGTGAGTGTGAAAAAAAAAAAGAAGAGCTATTTATCTAGATGGGTACCTGACATTGTTTTATTTTTTTCGTTTTTGTTGTCTTTTTCATTTGTTTTTCTTTTCTTCCTTCTTAATAAAATCTTCAATTTTCAATAATAAAAAAATGATATTCATTGCGGTGAACATGATGCCACATCCGCAGGCATGGGGTGCTTGTGTTTGCACTGCCGAATCAGGCACTGAAAATGACATTCTCTTCAATCTCATTAACCTATAGGGACGTGGCTATAAGATCTATGGGGCCTACTATGATGTATGTTTTATATCCGCTCATCCATGTTGTCAGCTCATTTTAATTAGTTCAAAGTCCAAACATGAGGGTAGATCCAATCTTTAAAACAACCTACTTTGAATGTAGGATTATATGGTATTGAATTACATTAGGTGGAATTAACATCATTAATATTAAACAATAATTATATAACTAAAAGTACTATGTTATTTTGACTATCCAATCACAAGTTTGGTGTCGTATTCTTCTTTTAAGAAAAACACTGTATTAAGTGAACTGGTATTTGGTGGACCATGGAATTGTAGTCAACATACCAAATTTCACAATATGATCAGTGGTGGCCCATAATTTAGTGGATTTCAAAATTTAACAAAGTCCCACAATATCTATGCAGAGATTGGATGATATAGTACTTGGATTAATTCAATCATTTTAATCATTTCCAAATGAAGATGGAATTTACATTGGACCAAATACAATTCCACACCATTTAATCCAACGTTGCAAACAAGCATTATGCTATATCTGTTTTATTTACACTATCCATTTATATTTTCAGATCATTTTAGGGCATGAGTCCAAAAAGAAGATAGATCCAAATATCAAGTAGACCACACACAACAAAATAATGGTAATTAAAAGCTCACTATTAGAAACTTTCTATGGCCCACTGTAATGTTGATTTTCCATCCAACTTGTTGATTATGCTACAGACACATAAATGAAAGGAAACCAAAAATATATGTTTCATTCAAAGCTTTTTTTAGCCCTCAGGAAGTTTTAACGGTCGCCGTTAAATGACCATTGTTTCCTGTGGTGTGGTCCACATGAGATCTGGATCTCCATTGTTTTTGGGCTCATGCCATAAATGATCTGAAAAATGCATGGACGGCGGGAATAAAACACATGCATTCCACTAGCCAGTGTATTGGGACTGCAGGAAGTTTTAAATCAACCTCATATCTTTCGTTTTCCCTTCGTTCATGTCGGAATCACCTGTTGATGAAAGAGTTGGAAAGGCGTATAAAGGTCACGGTGGTCCCTACCAAGGTTTCAAATGTGTTGTGTTGTGGTGTGGTCGACTTAGATTTGCTTCTGACTCATGGTCGACCTAATGTCTTACAATGAGCTGCCGAAACAGATGGACGGTGAGTATAAGACATACATCACGGTGGGCCCACATATGTCCCTGCAGCGCACAATCCGCGTCCAATACATTAACGGCCACGATTAGGATGGTTCGGATTTCAGGACACGTGTACAGCGATAAGGTGCGTTCATATGAATGTCCCTACTCTTCCAAAGCATCGAATAATTCGTATTTTTTATGAGAACGTGAAACACGATTAAAACAAACTAATAAGAGGATAATCACAAGCGTATCCGTTTTCTTTCAATCCAAAGTAAGTGAATCCCTGTCGGGCCACCATGATGTATATGTCTTATATCCACACCGTCCATACGTTTTTTCAGATCATTTTAGATCAGGAAGATAAAATTGAAGCAGTATCCAAATCTCATCTGGACCACACCACAGGAAACAATGGTGATTTAACAACCACTATTAAAAATTTCTTGGGGGTCATTTGTATGTTTATTTTCCATCCATCCTGTTCATAAGGTCACAAAGACATGCATGGATGAAGGGATAACATAAATATCAGTTTGATGTAAAACTTCTGTGAACCATAAAAAGTTTTTAACGGTCAATCACCACTGTTTCTTGTGGTGTGGTCCACCTGAGATTTGGATCTAATGTACGTTTGGGCTCATGCCCTAAAATGATCTGGATAAACGCATGTACGGTGTGGATGTAAGATAGACATCACGGTGAGCCTGACTGGATCCACCGAGATCCCGGATCTAATCTCACCACTATTCCGGCCTGGTCAGCCACGAGAAATTCCACGTTACAATCTCCCGAACGGAGGACTCGGCCCACCCCACCCGCACGAGTGAATGAAAAAGGGGGCATCACCTCTCACGTGCGAAATCCTGGCCATTCATCTCCCACCGTTAACCTAACACGTGTAAAAACAAAAAAGGCAGGTCGATGCATTAGGTGGGCCACCAGTTGTGGCGATTCATGGTCCTCCCATGTGGCGCCCCTGTACGGCTATCCATACCATCCAAATAGTGGGAGACATTGCAAATCGATCATATGTATAAAATCAAAACTCATCAAGCAATCTTAACCGTCAGATATCAAATGGACAGTAAATAGTAAAACAGAGAGCTGTCCAAATTCCTGGTGGGCAAAAATAAATAATCCTTTTGGTTTAATTTCGGACCATGCTCTATCCAGAATAGGGCCAGCTATTTCGACGGTATGGATTTTTGTAAAACTCTGCTACCCTACGGTTGAAGGGTTGCCAGCAATGGTGTGGAACTTCATAAATGCCAGTGTTATTCCTAGTTTCCTACGGCAGTGTGGCCCACCTGATCTTCGATCCCGATATTCAGACAAGGTCACATTTTCCCTGTGTCCCACACGATCGAATCCACTTGATATTTCACGTACGTGTTACAACGTACGTGTGCGACTACGCGCCCTACACAAGCCCCATCAGGTCGTATGCGACTTTCCGGGAGCCTCATATGTGGAAGCTCTGTGGGGCCATCGTGATGTCCGTTGGAAATCTACTCCGTCCATATGTTTCTCCAGCTCAGATTATCATATTATATAAAAAATGAGGGATATCCAAAGGTCAAGTGGACCACCCAGTAGGAAACAGTTGGGAATGGCCTGATCACCGTTGACACTATTACAGGCCTACCCTGATGTTTATATGCCATGAAAACCGTTCATCAGGTTATTTACATACGGATGAGATCAAAACAAGAATATTAGCTTGATCCAAGCACAATAGAGTTTTCAATGGTGGGAGTTTAATCCCCACCTTTTCATGTGGCGTGCCTCATTTGAGCTTTGGATCTGCATTCAATTTTTGATTCTTGATGTAACATGAGCTCGCCCAACTGATGGATGGAGTGGATGTCAAAGGAAGATTACTGTGGGCTCCACGTGGCTTCCCCAACTGGAATTTCCTGTACGCCACGCGGCACATGCAATTGAGAGCAGATTCGGTCCGGTCGGGGTAACACCGAGTTCGGTCAGGCCGTGACCGTAAGGAGAACTTTGATGAGTTTATTGTAAATCTACGCCGTTTATCCGTTTTCCAAGGTCATTTCAGGGCGCGGGACCAAAAACAAAGCATATAAAAGTCTTATGTGGACTAAATCACATGAAATAGTAGTGATTGACCATTAAAAACTTCTTGTGGGCCGTAAAATCTTTGGATAAAGCTGACATTTGTGTTTCCCTCTGTCCAAGTCTCCGTGAACTTATCAAAAGGTTGGATGGTAAATAAATATTACAGTATGCATCAGGAAGCTTTTAATGGTGCACGTTCAATCACCACTGTTTCCTGTAGTGTAATCCACCTTAGATTTAGATCTGCATCATTTTTGGACTCGTACCATAAAATGTGCTGAAAACAGTGATGAACGGCATGGATATAAAGCCCATACATCAAGGTGGGCCCACAGTCACGGCCTGACTGAACTGGTTTTTCCTCCCCAACCCGTCTGGACTCGATTATTGAGGTGGGCCCAGGAGGTTTTAATTAGATACTGACGAATTGAATAGCCAGACTCGCTATTGAAGTGATGTCACCAAGTTTTATTGGCCCATCATGATGTATGTTTTGTACCCACACCCTCCATCCATCTATAGAGATAATTTTAGGGCACTATCAAAAGAACGAGCTAAATCCAAAACTCTAGTGGACCCAGCACAGGAGACAGTGGGGGCACTGACGACCACCATCCATCAGTAGAGATCATTTCAGGGCACAATCAAAAGAATGAGCAAAATTCAAAACTCTAGTGGACACAGCATAGAAAATACTGGGGATACTGGAGCCCACCGTTAAAAGCATATAGAGGCCACAAAAGTTTTAAAACAAGCTGATATTTGTGTTTCATGCTTTCACGTCTTTTTTAGCTCTTTAACAGGTTGGATTTCAAATAAGCATTATGATAGGCCTTAGAATGGTTTCAGCAGTGAGAATCACTCTCTCCATTGTTTCCTGCTGTGAGTCCACATAGCTTTTTATCTACCTCATTATTTGACTCATACTCTAAAATGATATCTCAAGAGACGGTCCGGATACAAGACATATATCACATTGTGTCCATCGAACTTGGTGATGTCACTTCAGTAGAACCTGTCGGTATCTAATCCACGCCTAGTTCGCTTGGTATGCCGCAAACCGCCGACGTCGGTGGTCTGTTGACGTCACTAATTCCTGTGGGCGTATCATGATGAATGTGTGATATATACACCATCTATCCATTTTCCGATATCATTCCAGGGCATGACAGAACAAAGAGGCAGATAACAGCTGTAGTCGACCATTCCAAAGAAAGCAGTGGGACAACGATTCCCACCGTTGAAACCTTTTTAGGGCCCACCATTATATTTACTTACCATCCAAATTGTTCATAAGGTCACACAGACCTGTAAGAAGGTAAAATAAAAATATCGGTTGATCCAAAACTTTCGTGACCACCCATGATGGTAGACGTTCAATCCCCACTACTTCCTGTAGTGTGGTTCACTTGAACTTCGAATCTATTTCAGTTTTAAATCCAACCCCTAAAACGATTTCAACAAATGGACGAACGGTTTGGATATAAAATATACATCAGGGTCAGGTCCAGGAACCTGGTGACGTCAACACACCACCGAGATCAGTGGTGTGTAGCACACCACGCAATCAGCTTTAGAAATTTTCTTATCTTTCCCGAATGGGTCCCATCCCCTCTCTTTCCTATGTATCAACCATTGATTTTTAGATCTGCATAATATTTGAATTCACGCCGTTGATTTGCTTGCCGAACTGATGGATGGGCAGGATGTAACATAGATATCATGCGGGCCCCACAAGCCTTCTTTGGTCCCTGAAACAAAATCTCGCGCGTCGGTCCAGCTCCCGCAGAACATTATAAAATTGAATACGTATCCGCTGTTTGGCGATTCAAAATAAAATTTCCACTGCCCTTAATTAAAAAACGAAAAAACACAAATCCTTCATACGAGAGCCCCGTCCTCGTATCCGCTTCTTCAAATCAGAGCAGAAGTCTCTCTCTCTCTCTCTCTCTCTCTCTCTCTCTCTCTCTTCATATGCTTGTGATGGAAAGCTCCTTCTAAAATTTCAGTCGATTCCACTTTCCTGAATTTCGCTTGAAGAGTCTTCAAGCTGCAACTCACCTTCACCTCTTCTTTGAATGCATTTGGATTATCTGAGATTTCTCTCCAGACCTAAAGAAGAAAAATCCTCACCAGCTGAATCTCAAGAGGTGATTTCTTGCTGATATCCCTTAGAAATCACCTTCAGAAGATCGATTCCCGATCCTACGGCCTTCTCTTTCCGCGTTGGAGATCCGATCTTTTAGCGACAGAGGATTTGAATTGCAGTTGTTTGGAACGGGATCAATCGATACCTTTCGATCCGATTTGTTGTTTGTTGATGGTCATCTAAGTTGGTTTGGATTTCTATTCGGTAATGCTTTTTTGCTCTCAATTAGAATATGCGGTGTTCTGTTCTGTGCCATCTTACGTTTTTAGTAGCTTTTCAGGATGAATTTGATCTTACTTTGTCTGACGAGGGATTGGAAACTGTGTCTGATCGTATTGCTCGATCTTTGTTAGTTTATATATATATTTCTTCTGTCTGCAAACGATTTCTTTCGAGGTTCATTTTGAATTGAGATTCATTAAAATGGAAACTATGTACGAGAAACGTTGCAAATGTATGTATATGAACATGGAACCCAGCATATTTCCATTTTTGTTCATGCTAAAGTGCTGGTCGATACATGTCCAGACATTTCTGACTTGTGCGAGATCAGGCTATTTATCAGTCTGGCCGACCGCCTAGAAATGGGGTTGCTTTGCTCATCAGGTGGGTCACACCTGCATGCGGAATGTGGACGATTGGCCAGATCGTTTTAAACCGTCCATTTGGCATACATGTATCGCCACGTGGAGCAGATCAGCCTCATTTTAGGACAGGGTACATATGTGGTGGATACTGCCTGATGAACAGTCCACATCTCTCATTTATCTAGCATGTCAGATTATTTGGGTAAAGGGATGTCCATGGCAACCACAACATGATTGTCAAAATCGAGGATCTTTGCATGTTCGTTGGCTATTTTGTTAATACTCCCAAGTAAGTGACCTTGAAATGGGCTGATTGACAAGGATTAGCATATTTCCTATATAACTCTTCTCACGGTCGCTTTCTTCATTAGAAACAATATAAGTGCACTGGATTTATTCAAGGGGATGCTCGCAAGAACTCGCAAAACCATTGTCTGCATGTACACAACTTGTTTTTTTGCAAAATCACATGAAAAGGGAACTGCAGATTCTAGTCTTAGTTTCTTTTATTAAGTCCCTTTGGCAGAGAATGATATGTTTAATGAACATTCTATCAGTTCTTTTCTTCTTCTTTTGATAAATGTATTATATTTATAAAATGCTCCTTTCTATTTTCGATCTCACTTTCTAACTAATATTTCGTTGTTTCTTCATATAGTGTCATTCATTTTAGCACAAGATGGTTGCATTTGGGAAGAAGTTGAAGGAACGGCAAATTCCAGAATGGCAAGGGTATGTTTCATACAAAGGTTTTTTTCTAATAAAAATTGCTAGGCCTGAAAGGTCTTAAAACATCTATCGTGTGCACTCTTCCATTCCCTTGTCTTGGAAATTAATAAATCTGTGGTAGATTCATAATTCATTTTTAGCTGTCCTTTTAATATGGACCATCCCAGTACAGCAATATACCCTTTTATTCCATATAGCGCTTAAACGAATTACTAAGACTTTTTCCTCTTATCAGGAGCCAATAGCAAATCAAGTGATATCCTAGTTTTGTAAGAGTGATGTTAAAACTTAAAAATTACTTTCATTCTTTTTATATTTCTTTCAGTGCCCTCTTCAGTTATTGTATTTCTTTGCAGTGGAACAAATAGTTACATATTCATAGAGAATCTCTATACTCACACCTACTAAATTTCGAACGTGAATGTGAATGATTTTACAACCGACCAGCTCTCAATGCATACATGATGTGAAATGCGACACATCAATTGTGCCTTAAATATGTCCTGTTCTACACTGGAAATTTGAATTGTTTTATTGAAATATTTTTAGATTTTATTTTTATTTTTATTGGTTGTTAGAAGTACCTGGTGGTGGAAATCAAACCCCTCAACTTCTTCATTTATGTCCATGGTGTAGATGATAGCCTGTCTTCTGATTTATGTGGTCTACATGATTGGGATCCACGTGTTTGATTTTCTTGATTGTGTTGTGTTCCTCATGTTATATGTTACTAAAAGGACATGTTTTTTGGAAGTTGAGCTATTCTATATCAATCTCATGTGAATGTTGCACTTTGCCCAATGTCTGGCTTTGGGGATTATCCTTGTTGACATTCTAGTGACTCCCAGGTACTACATTAACTACAAGTTAATGAAGAAGAAAGTAAAGCAATATGCTCAACAAATCCAAGAAGGGGTTCAAGATCGACGCCATGTTCTCAAAGAGTTCTCAAGAATGCTAGATAACCAGGTATGTGAAATTGTGTGGACATATAATAACTCTTGCAGCCATCAACGGGTACACATCTTTCAAGTCATGAAGATGCATATGTTTCTGTGTTTCGCTTACTGAAAATCTCATAGCCTCTTTTGGAAGGCAAAAACTAAATCAACTATTGTCTCAGATACGCTTTCGTTTGAAAGGTCAGGAAACAACATATAATGATTGATACTGTTGGAAGCTAGCATATCTAGGAATTTCAAATAGTGTCGTGTGGGGAATGTTCAATTCCTGCTTCATTTGTACCCTCCAATTGATGTACGAACCAGAGAAAGAACAACAGTCTGGTCTGTCTTAAAATTTTGAAGAGAGCCATCAGAATCATGAGCATTTAGTACATTGAGAGAGAGCTTGGAAGGCTCACCCCCAGCACATGATATTGCCCGCTTTGCCATCACGAATTTAAAACGCATTAACGGAGGAACAACATGTAACCACCACAACTAGTACAACTCTTCCGATGTGGGACAAGTTAGAGCTTCAAAGACAAGAGCTCGCCAGCCACACACGGTAGCAGCCACACACTGGGGCCCGCCCACATATATGCCCGCCCACGTGTGCCCGCCCACATGAAGTAGTGACCGGGGTGTCACAGAGCTCATTCTGTTGCCACTTCACAATGGTTTTATTAGTCATGGGGACCTCTGAAAAGAGTTGGGAGATGAGAGAATGTGAAAAGTTCATTAGTTTTTAGATATATTTGGGCTCACTTTGATTGCAATTTGATAGGCTGAAATACCTTCGGGTGAAGCGTACAACAAAAAGAATGAAATGATTCCTTCATAATGATATTGAACCCATAATAAATAAAGGAAAAGTATTGGATTAGGTATTAATTTTACAACTGACCCTTGAGGTGGAGAATGTAGATCAGTCGTTCTCAGTTATGTTCAAGAAAAGTCGCAAGTATGATACCTGGATTGGTCAAAATACAGGAGTAACTGGATCAGGTGGTAAGGATGAACGAAGACTGCTACTATAGTTCTTTCTACACAGGTTCTGAAGTCTAGACCTGCTAATTATTAGAATTTAGATTAACCATGCTAATTGGGTTCAAGCGTGACTAGTGCATGTTGTTGAGAAATCTTTAACATGATTTTATGTATGGGTTGTTAGCTATAACCAATAAATGTCCTGATAATTTGTTTAGAGGATCCACTGCTGCCTGATCCTTGCAGTATGTCATACCTGTACCCATACTTGAGTAACATAGGCTGAAACTCATCCCTACTAAAGGCTTCCTTAGTACATCTACTATCTGATTTTCTTTTTCCTTCTTTTTATTTTTTTTTTTCCTTCTGAGACAAGGTGTTCAAATGGTGTCCACAGAGACCTAGCTAGGTACAAAATGAGAATCTAACCTAATGTATTTGGTGAACTCACATAAGCGTTTCTTCTTTAGAGTTCCTTGTTGAAAAGAACTCTGCTCTTTTGGAACTAGAGCTTCATGCTACGTCATTGCAGTATTCGTGCTGAATAGTGTTGATATTTCTCCTTAATTTCTTAGGTATATATTCATCATGGATTACTGGAATCTTAGTCATAATAGCTGATTTAAAGGCTTACAAGAAGGCTTTATGCTTATCATGTGATTTATTTCATGTACAAGTATGTGTGCTTTCTGGTTTCAGATCGAAAAGACTGTCCTGTTTCTGTTGGAACAACAAGGGCTTCTTGCAAGCAGGATAGAAAAGCTAGGAGAACGGCATGCACTTCTCCAGCAGCATCCAGTTATATCACAGATATCTGAATTACGTGAAGAATATAGAGCGGTGGGACAGGACCTTCTAAGGTTGCTCTTTTTTGTTGAGATCAATGCTATTGGCCTGAGAAAGATATTAAAGAAGTTCGATAAACGCTTTGGCTATAGATTCACAGATTATTATGTAACCACTCGTGCAAATCATCCATATTCCCAGCTGCAGCAAGTGTTCAAGCATGTGGTAATAATTCCATTTTGGAGTTCATACCTTCTGTGACCTTTGAAAGAATATGCAAAATATTTGTCTCTACTATTATCCATTTTTCTTTAGTCTTCGATGAAGGTTTTATTCAACAATTATCAAAATAAAAGATTTACCGATCAAAAGTAGACTTGAGTAGAAAGGACTGTTTATTTCATGTCTAGTACACTTATTGTGGAGCCGTTGTCTTGACTAATAATGGTATATGCAGGGAATAGGGGCTGTTGTTGGAGCATTGTCTCGCAATCTTGCAGATCTCCAAGACCGCCAGGGAAGCTATTGGTCAATTTATGATCAGCCATCTATTACTCTGCAGGTTTTATTGTAGTTTTGTTTCACTTAGCCACAGGCTCATTTGAATATCATCTCCCATTTTTTTCTTTTACATGTATCCACCATCTTATTGTAGTTACTTGTGTTATGGGCACTGCAGGACCCTGTTATTGATTCCATAAAAGCGGCTGTAGACAGGCTGACACACTCAACAAACTTCCTACACTTCTTAGGACAACATGCACTCATTATGCAAGAAGAGTTGCCATGTCCAGCGGAGGATCGTATTGATGAACAGAAATACCATTTCATGTCTCTTGCCTTGAACTTGGTGAATACTTTCCTTTATATGGTTAACACGTACATCATCGTCCCCACGGCAGACAACTATGCACTGAGTCTTGGAGCTGCAGCAACAGTTTGTGGTGTTATAATTGGGTCAATGGCTGTTGCCCAGGTGTTTTCTTCAGTGTATTTTAGTGCATGGTCAAATAAATCATACTTCAGACCTCTTATTTTTAGCAGTGTAGTTCTCTTTGTGGGCAATGTGTTGTATGCTTTGGCCTATGATCTTGATTCAATAGCTGTTCTTCTAATTGGTCGCCTGTTCTGTGGGTAAGTGACCTTTTCCCTTTTCTTGTGACTCTGTCCATATTCATATCTAAAAGTTTCTTTTCTCATTTCCATGTTATTGTTGTTGTCATAATTATTGCCTCAGCTGCATGAAAATGTTTTCTTCTGTTTTTTTCTCTCCTCTTCTTTCCTTTGGTTGCTTGTCTCAGTCACCTGATTTAATGCCTGAAGAGTTGTATTGTGGATTCCTATTGCCTGAACACAAACACCTATTCCCATTATTGCCTTGTATGAGATTTGTACATTTACATGGTAATGAAAGAGCCAACTTTAAGGGTTCATGTAAGGTTGAGCATTTGACTTCCTCAGAGTCTTCAACATTCACTTGGGTCCATTGTTTCTGTTTCCCAAGCAACATTTTTGCTTATTTCTGCTTTATAATGAAGACTAGTTTGATGATTCGCAAGTCGCTAGTGGCTAGTGCTTTATTTGATTAGTTTATATCCTTGACATGAAGACATTTATGATGATTGCAGATTGGGCTCTGCAAGAGCTGTTAACCGACGTTACATCAGTGATTGTGTACCACTTAACATACGAATGCAAGCTTCTGCAGCTTTTGTAACTGCTGGTGCCCTTGGGATGGCAATTGGTCCTGCACTTGCCAGTTTTCTTCAAACTAATTTTAAGATTTTCATAATCACAATCAATGCAGACACCTTACCAGGTTGGGTTATGGCTGTGGCATGGCTCATCTATTTAATTTGGTTGTTGATTTCGTTTAAAGAGCCTGTTCGTGACACTGAAGACAACCATCAACCGCAGGAAGCAAATTCTGGTAACTCAACTTTGTTTCACTCACTATTTTTTTAATGTTTTGAAGAAACAATCTGATCTTCTACACATTGTGAATTCCATATGCATATTGTTGCTTGTCAAATTTTCTTTCACATTCTTCAAGATTTAGCCAGAATTAGGTAGCTGCTGAATGAATAACCTTCGAAGTATTTAAATATTTCTTGAATAAGGTTCAGCCAGGTCTTATTTGAGAGATCCTCCTTCTGACGCTGATTATTAATATTATAGCTGTTTATAATAATCACCGTCCCAGTTCATGCCTTTTGTATAATGTTCTAATTACCAATCTTGTGCTCCAAAACCATGATGTCTTGGTATGTACTGGGTGATACACAATCTATCATCTTTACATGTGTGATTTCTTTAACAATTTATTCCTTGAGACTTCAGAGTAATAAATTTGAAGATGCCCATGCAACTTGGATATGGTGATGCAACCAGATTGCAGGTTCTGTTTCTAGATCTGTAATTTTCAAACATGGATCCAAAACTTACACAAAGTTGCAAAATTCAGAATCTGAATCTTACGCTCAGCAGCAGAAAATGGCAACTAGAAATCTGGATTTTTGTGCAGCAGATCTGAGACAAGAATCCTTTAGGAAGTATGGCATCTGATACAAAAGGATGTTGCAGATGGATGCAGATTGCGTCCTACCCCCGCCCGGACCATAATCCGTCTGGGCAGGGCTCTGTGGGGCCCACCATGATGTAAGTGTTTTATTCACGCCGTTCATCGCTTTTCTCAGATCATTTTAAAAATGTATACAAAATTGAAACAGATCCACAGACCACACCGGAGGAAGCTGCAGCGATAATGACACCCACCGTTCAAATCTTTCTAAGGGCCACCGTGATGTTTTTTTATATCATCCAACCTATTAATATAGTCATGTAAACGTGGATGAAGTGAAAAAACAAATATTAGCTTGATCCGAAACTTCTCGAGCTCCCAAGAAGTTTTTAATGCTGGAAATTAAATCCCCATTTTGTGGTCCAATTAAGCCTGTACCTTGCTCAGTTTTTGACTCATACTTTAAAATGATCTGAGAAAAGCGATTAACGGCTTGGATAAAACACTTACATCACGGTGGGCCCCATAGAGCCCTGCCCGGATGGATTACTGTCCTGGCGGGGGTAGGACGCAATCTGCATCTGTTGCAGATCTGGTTTTGGTACACAACAGACTAGATTTGGGCTTATGCTTCTGGATTTAAATCCCACCAGAAATCCACATGCAGAAGCAGGAATTGGAATGGTCTGAATCTGAATTTTGTCATAGCAGATTCGAAACCCTAAATCTTTACTTGCATCGACATAGAAAGTATTGGACTGTGGTTCAACCCAATAGCATCCCAACATGATCAACCCCTCCCCACCGCCGTTGGGTTGTTATTGGTGTGGAAGGTTATCATTATAGTTTGCAATGGAATGAGACATATGGTTTAGGTAAATAAGGCTGGATTTGGGGTCCCTACTCATGGCTCAGTGGTAGATTCACAGGAGTTTCAACACAGAGGTCATGGGTTCAAGGGTACCCATTGTGGTGTGTGTATGTTTAAAAAAAAGAGAGGCTGGATTTGATTAATCAGGGATTTGTGTTCTGCAGTTAGGGTAAGGATTAAGAAGGCTGTCAGTTTTTTGGTGTATAGAAACTTCATTTGGTTTGTGGAATGGGATTTGAGAGCCATTTAAAGTTACAGGTAACTACGGTTGGGATATAGGGTTAAATCTTTGGGTTAGGATAAGGGGTACAGATCAGAGTTCAAATGAAGAGTGAAAGAAGATAAAGAAGAAGAAGAAAGGAAAAAAAGAAAAAGAAAAAAAGGTAAAAAAAGAATGGGAGATTGCAGCAGATCTGGAATTCCAGTGACCATATCTGTGTAGGAAAGCTAACAACCAGAAATCTGGTGCAGGAATCCAAAAAAACAAGAATTCCAAAGGTTCAATACTTGTTCTAATGTCAAAATGATGCTACTGGAAATGGTCTGTTTGAATCCGGATCCAATTCTGAGGCTTTTATGGACCCAGATTAATCCCCAAGTCCCAACCACTTCCTGCTGCATCACGAGGACATGAGTTGATGGACATAGGGAACCTGAGAAAACCTGACAAGTTGAAATGTCCTTTCATATGTTTATATATTGACTTCAGGTCATCAATTTCATCATCATCTTAGTCTTAGTCCAACTAATTGGGGTTGGCGGCATGAATCCTTTTCTGCTATTCCACTCTATCAATGGCCATAACTTCAAATGCCCAAGCATAAGTTTGGAATGTTATGGCATAATTTGATGCCAGATGCCAGCTTGAGGCAACCCTCCTTTATCCGGGCTGGGGACTGGCGATGAGAGCACAAAACCCCCATAGGCGCAATGTAATAGGCTAGTACATAGGTTGTTTGCAATCAAGCACTATCTAATAGTCATATTACATAGGTTGATTACAATCAACAAGTTTATATAATGACTTCGATTAATGTATATTATCTATATCTTAGTTCATTAGATATTTGAGGGTGGTGAGGGTATCATTATGCATAAGGGTATCATTATGCATAAGGGTCTCCTTTTCCTCTCATTTAATGTTCTTCTTTATTGTGCATCTTATGCAAAATTTAACACTAACGGATATTTTTCGATATATGTGAATCTTAGTTCATAAATTCTTGAGCTAACTTGAATTCTAAATAGTAGCTAAATTATGCTAAAATACAAAGATAGAAGAAAGAGAAAGCCTTAAGTGCAAGCAGTAGGAATATTGTGCACATTATTGGTCTCCATTAAAAAAATGGTAGGCAGGAATTGAGCAAGCATTTCAAAATGCAAATTCTAATGCTCCTTTTACAATGTTCTTTTAAGATTCCCACCCGATGCAGGGACATGTGATGGCCTAACCCTAGATGCATAAATAATCAAGGTTGAAGAGATTCAAATAATAAAATTAATTAACTAATTGTTTTCAATGAAGGGGATTAAGCAAATCTCAACACAGAGATGAAATCATTCCGTCAGGATCATGCCCCTTAGCATAAAATCACGTAAACAGTAAAAAAGAGAGGACCTCGGAATATGAGGATATCCCAGATCTAGCATAAGCCAATCCACAATCAAGTTTGGATCCGATTCTCTCGACTAACCATCCTTCTTTTCCGTTCAAACCAAAAGGGAATATCCAGATAGGTAGGAAAGAGTTGAAGAAAGGATGGGTTCAAGATGAAAGAGAACATAGAATTTCGCGCATAAAAAAAGAAGATGGCTGATTCTTACATTTTCCTACACCTTGAAGATCTAAAAAGAAGGAAAATCTAAAACCGGGGTGGAATCCTCAACACCCAAGGGTCAATCCTGAAACCCTAATCTCTTTGGTAAAAGATGAAGAAAGCATACAAATTCTCATTCATTCAATAATAAAATAGAATTCCTAACAATGTATACATAAGCTACGGAAAAATAAAAAGTGCACTAAAGTCCCTGAAAACAATTAAAAAAATAAAAAGACGATTAAAACTAAAACACCCGCACGACAAGGTATGATATCCACCCCATGGGCTTGTGGTTAGGGTGCGGTCATGCCACTCCTGCACTCGTAGCACGTTAGAAGATGGTTTCGATGGACCCGTCGTCCTTCCACATTAACTCCTCCGCTTTAGTAATCTGTCGGTGACGTCTACTCCTCTGGTACACTTTAAAGGGTGCATCACTGATGTCCACATCACCGCCTACCATTGTTGGATGGTGGGAATAGCGCATGCATTTGCTATTGCATACATCAAAGTATAAATCTCCAGGTTCCATATGTAACTTTTGGGTTTGGATTCATGGAAAGGAGAGGAAAGGAAACACCGTTTCCCACGAAAGGCATTTTTCTATTGTTTGTGAAGACGTTTTTTGTGAGAATTGGTGGGAAACATCATTTCTCACATCCGCTTTTTGTTGGAAAACCAACAAATTTGTTTTCCCACCTCTCCCTAAGAAAGGCATTTTCCCACGGTTGAAGGAAAATGAATTTCTCAAGAGTTGCACACATATCTGCCACCTCCCATCTCCAATCGCATCACATGCATCACATATGCAAATATTCCACTGTCCATCTTCTATTTTATTACAAGTGCCAATGCGCCACATGTGCCATTATCCATCTTCACTTGGGCCTCACATGTACAAAGCGCCTCGCATGTGCCAACTTTCCATTGTCCATCTTCTATTGTGTCGTACATGTGCTACCATCCATCTTTCACTTGCGCCCCACATGTGCCACCATGCCATATGTGATTGTCCATTTTCAATTACTCTATATCTGCTACATGTGACAACATGCCACATGTGCCTATGTGCCTATGGCCTCATCTCCCTTAAAGTGCCCAAATGTGTTAATGTGTCACATGTGTCATCATACAACTTCAAGCACCCCTCATGTGTATGTGTGACACCATCAAGCTTAAGCACCTAGAAGTGCCATATATCTTTGAGCGTTCCATAGTGTCACGTGTTAATTTGGCGCATGCCAATAACCACCATCAATTTATTTTTTTTATTTGACCAAACAATAAATTGGGAAACATGCCTCAAAATTTTCTAGGAAGATCTTATTTAAAAACAAACGTGGAAAACAAAGTTTCCTTTTACCACAATTTCCTAGAAACAAGGTTTCCCAAGAAAAAATGTTTTCTTTCCCACTCTTTCCACAAATTCAAACAAGCCCTTACGTTACAACTTAATCTACATTAGGAGTATAGAACCATTATTTTGGGTCGGTAAACATAATGTAAATTTACATTACAACTTAATATACATTAGGAGTATAGAACCAGTATATTGGATCAGTAAAAATAGCTATCTGGATAGCAAATGACCATAATCTGATTGCAAGATTCAGCGTGGAAAACTTACATGATATACTGGCAGTATGGCCTTGATTGGCAGTATGGGTGATGTATAAACCCTTCTCATGCATATGATAGCTGACATCAATACATGTTGGCCAGTTGTGCACATGGACAATTAAGGTGTCTTGTGGGCCCTGGGATCAATCTGACATTTGATGGACCACCAGACTGGATCAATGTGCCCCACAGTCCAATTGGACCATCAGATATGGTCCAAACTTGATATCAGAACTTTGATCTTCAGAACCTCGATCTGTCCTGATACCTGATCTGATTGGTATGGACCATTGATGTAATCCAGGTCAACAGGTCAACAATATGGATGGTCGGGTGGTCCTGATTGTCAATTTGGACTGTCAAATGGTCAAGATCTTCAACCGATGCACGTGGTTTGCGAGTAATTACATGCATCTGCAGGGATTAGTCTCGCCTCAAAAGGGGCCGGGGACATCCTATCATCATAAAAAAAGGTCAAGATCTTCAATCTAGATGGTGGAATATATTATAGCTGTGATCAGGACCGTCGGATAGGCCTGATTAGGTCCTGATTTACAATCTGATTGTCTGATATATGATCTGCGAAACTAATGGTAGGGATGCGTCTTTTTTTTATCACTCTTGTAGATTTGCTGACCCAGATTCATAAGTGTCCTTGTTATAATTGAAAAAAATTCCTTACTTAACGGTCAAGAAACATATACATATCATTCAATTCATATCTCATTGGAAGATGTTTAGAACCATTCTCTTGTGTTCACTAGTCTATAATTTGTTAGTAATACACTTCTTCCATCAAAGTTCCTATTTATCACGAATCTTGACAATGGCGGGAATAGGATTCATGTAGCCAAACCCACTTAGTTGGGATAAGGCTTAGATGATGGTGATGGTGATGATGATGACGATGGCAACTTCAACAAAGATGATGACGTAGATATTCTCTGAAATCGCCATCTAGTTCAGGGCATCTTCTCATTTTTATTGCCAAGTTTGTGATCTTCTGAGATGGTATCTAATTCAGATACGTTCTTAATGGCTAGTGGCATGATATGTAATAATATGTGAACTTTGGTTCTTATTTCTGACAGGACCAGTACAAAGTGAGGAACTGGAAAAAGGCCTTGCACAACCTTTGCTCTTAAGTTCAGAAGAAAAGGAAACCGATGAAGATGAAAGCCAAGAATGTGATGGCAGTGAAGAAGCTTCAGAACATTCACACAAGCCTGCTAATTCAATTGCATCAGCATATAGATTACTTACACCATCTGTTAAGGTGTGGAGTTTCCCTCTAAGCATTATCTATTTGATAATATGTTTGAAAAATAATAATCAGTATGTGTATATTTATCATTGTTAATTGGTGAAACTGTCATGTGTATGCTAATGCAGCTTAATCGCCATTCATGTTTTTTTTTTTTTGGCTTGTAAACTTGCCTGTTCTCATTTGAATCTCTGAGCATAACTATGAACTATCTATCAGCATGGCAATAGCCATTTCAGAAAGTTGACTGCTTTGACAGAAGTGAAGGATCACAATTGCTGCGGACATTTGAAGGGCAACAGTTATCAAATCTTCGAGCTCATGTGTTGATAACTTGATACCTAACACATATTTCTATGGCTGCTACCACTTCTATATTGTTTCTTTTGGCTTTTTTTTTTTTGATAAAATTTATATTAATGATATGAACAATTTATTATACAGGTAGCTTGAATCTCTTAATTTATTTTGGAATGCATTTTAAAAAGTGGAGCACATAAATATTTCATTTGATTTACACATTAAAGGTTGTGATTTATGATTGAATGCCCAACACCTTAATGAGTCAAATACATCATTTCCGAACTAGCCATTTGGCTACCTCAAATCAGCAAAGAGAACTGGATGCTAAAGATATGCAAAAGTTACAATTCCTTAATATATGTTTTTGTACATGTGTGTGTGCGCCCCATGAAGTGGCACAGCTAATCATCAATCTGGACCAAGGATTGAAAATTGGTTTCGATTTACGGTATTGGTCACCTCCGAAACTGGTCGTATCACCTCATATTGGAACACTTGGGGATGATTCAGTTAATGCAGGGGCATTTTCACACCGGGCTCAAGTGGGGTAGCCTGTGGGATGTAGGGGTACACTCGAGGTGGGCGGCCCGTGTGATGCTGGCCCCACCCGTGTGAGGCGGAACCCATGTGATGTGGGCCCCACGAGGTGGGTTCGGCCGAGGACCTAACCGATGGGATGTGGGGCTTGGGCTATGAGATAAAGGGATTGATTTACCACGCTCTATCAGTTCAAGCTTTTAGAGCAAGTGGTTAGTTCTCCTGCATCAACAGTCATATTGTTTATGGACGAAACATGTCCATATTGGGCGATATGTACTGGTTTCAGACAATAATTCAAACCTTGATCTGGATTGTCCATTCATCCATGCCACTATGAGGAGGCCATGGTGCAAAAATGATGATGATTCAATGAACATTTCTGATGCCACTGAATGTCCATTCAATCAATGGCATGAAAATGGACAGCCAAGATCGAGTTGTAGGACAAAACAGTTTATCCATCAATCTCAAAACATCTATTGGCAGGCCCAATCATATTTCACATATGACTCCTGAGGAACACATCATATGTCTCATAAAAAATGGACAACTATATCAAAATGGCCAACATTCGAGAGGTCCGTAACCCAAAATAGCGTCCAAATAAGCGGGGCATCAACATTATAGCATAAGAAACATCACCAAACACTCAAATCCTAACAAATCTGTAAGATAAAACTTCCTGGAGTTTGGAAATATCATATGCATCAAATCGATGCATCAAGAGTCCTCAAAAAATCCCCCACAAAATCAGTGCAAGGGAGAAACCACAAAATAGATTTTTCTTAAAAAAATTCTTAGATCTAAGAAAACACGAGTAAAACTTTACCAAAATTCTTCAAAAAATCACAATAGTTACTCTAAAATCATGATCTACCAGAAAGTGGCCTCAATGGGACCCCTATCTGTATACTGCTGACATCATCCATATGGTACTCTGCATGATTACACACGCTATACAGTGAAAAGATAAAACATATGATACTCCACATGACTAAACCTCTCTACATGTGTATGGGTGTGGGTGTCTGTATGCACTCGCGTGAGTGCTTGTGCATTGTTGTGCATGCGCATGCATGCATGCAAGCATGCGGGCTTTTGTGCTTGCATTGTGTTCATGTGGCTGCGTAGCGTGCATGTGTACTATTTAAGTTATACATGGTCTCTCACTTTGGCTGTTTCTCCCTCTCAATATCTTGCAGGTCCAGTTACTGATTTATTTCATGCTCAAATATGCTATGGAGATATTACTTTCTGAGTCAAGCGTCATTACCACATACTACTTTAGCTGGTCAACGACCACTGTGGCAATTTTCCTTGGATGCCTTGGGATAACAGTTCTTCCAGTAAACATCGTTGTTGGAAGCTACATTACCAACTTGTTTGAAGACAGGTAAAACATTCAAGAAACAACAACGTTTCTAGTGAATTTATTATCAAACAGCAGGTTCAATGAATATTGTAGTCTTCTGTATTACAATTACATGTTTTCTGATGTTTTTGCATTTGGTTGGAAACTACCGTGCTCATATGTTTATGCGTGCAATATTATCATCATCATAGACTTTCCTAGTTGTCTTTATCTCATGATTGCTTGGTGAGCTCTTCATGAATATCTTGTGCAAAAACCTCATTCACATATTATGTAGTTTCTTGGTACAATGTAGGATTTACAAGATATGGCATGGTTGACAAGGTCAGTTTTGTTGATATCTTCAAACCCATGAATCCAATAGCAAAATATAATTTTCGTGATGGTTGGTATTAAAAAAAAATAAAATCATAAGACAAACCTTAGTAAATAACTTGCGTTAGAATAAAAACCTTTTGTTATAAGTAATAAATACCTTACATAACTGTCTGTGGAGTCTTTTGAGGCCTTTCTGCGAAAAAGGACTTAAGACCTTTTCTTAGATGGTATGACTTCTGAGTCTATTCCTGTCGAAAAAGGTGCTTGGTTGGAGAGAGAATTCAGGGCGAATGAAGTCAAATCAGTGGTCATGGCCATGGAAGGGGATAAAGCTCCAGGAAGAAATGGGTTCACCATGGCCTTTTACTTCAAGTGTTGGGACCTTATCTAAGGTGATTTGATCTTGATGTTCAATGATTTTTTGTTTAGAAAGCGTGTCTCCAAAGGAGCCAATGCCTCATTTATTTTTCCAATCCCTAAGTAAGCTGTGGACCTGCTGGGTTATTGTCCAATTAGCATGGGAAGCTTGTTATAAATTTTGGCTAAGGTTCTTGCAAAGAGAGTCAGTAGCAATGAGTGATATTATTTCTACATTTCAAGGAGCATTTGTTTATAGTTGGCAAATTATGGGCAGTATTCTGATATCTAGTGTGTTGGCTCAAGGAACCGAAGTTCTGGCCATTGTTTTTATAGTTGATATGGTACATTTACATGATGATGGGTATTATTGACTCTACACATGATATGGTATCTATATACCACCATCACCCATATTGCATGCTTAAGGATATATGCTGTGTTCGAAATTTCCAATCTGAGTCATGACATCAACTCGCCTTTTTAGTGATCCATAAAAAATCTTGTCCGATTCATTTTTTCATCAAAAGATTGTAGTCTTTGTTTTGAATCTGTAGACTTCTACTCACTGTGTATAGAGACAATATCAAGGTCTTTCCGCTTGCAAAATTCAGTGGATCCACACCAAACTCTTGTCAACAAGTGTGTAATTTCTAATTCATTTCTATGGAAATATTGATGGAAGACTTTGTTATATTCAGTTCTTGCTTCCTTGTAACTGATAAGAAAGACAAAATTCAATTGCTTTGGTGAAGTGTGCACACACACACACACACACACACACATTTTGATGCATTTTACTTTCATGCATCCAGGCTTCTGACCTGTAGGCCATGATTGGAACCATTGCCAAGCAATGGAAAAGGAAAAGAGTTTTCCTTTGATGCAATAATTTGTGTTGTTTTGATAACAAAGAAAAGGGTGTATTCCACCAAACAGTCATTACACTTTTCCATATTTTGGATTCTTGGCACAAGAAACTAGCCAAGTGTTGTGAAAGGAATGTGAGATTTCCACTTGCTGTCCAAACTAGAACTCAAAATTGGATTCCATGTTTCAATAGTTCTTATGGAAATCATCATTACATATTTATTATTTTTTCCTTTCTTTTCCCTTGGATTCCACATATCCAAACATGCCTATAAGCCTTTTGATGGGGACATCTCGCGCACACGCACACGCACACCACTACCCCTACGCACGTACGTATGCAGAAGGAGGGTCCCATCATCGATCTGGCTCGATGACGACGTCCAGGGAAGGCCTCCTAGTTAGAAGACAAGTTTTGGTTCAGAAAAGTGGGCCCGATAGTCAAGAAAAGCCCATCATGGGATCTCATGATCGTGGCCCACTCGTCGGATTGATTTCATTTTTTAGGTTTTACTTATTGTTATTATTTAGAACATTGTGAACGCTTTAGATTTATGTGTTTGGTTTTTATTTTAGTTTACTTCATCGCCTAGTAATAGGTTGCGCACATGGTGCGAGTTTTGGGGTATAGGGTTTTCTTATAAATAGGCACCCTTGTAGCTTTTTTGAGACATTGAAGATTAATAAAAATTCTGCGTTTTCCTACTCTCTGAGTTGTGAAGCCTAATTGGGTGCGAAGCCCTCCCTTCATCGAAGGGTTAACTACCGTGGTGCGAAGCCACATCTATCCCGATTCGCCCCCATCCATCGTCATCTCTACTACCCATCTTCTATCATCCCTTCTTCTCATCTCACCCCATCATCTACACTTTAAGTCAATCATCTATTGCAGCAATTCTCCTCCCCACATCAGAATTTCAGAATCTGGCTCTATGGGAGGGCTGAAACTTCGGCGGAGTACCACACACAAACCGTACATCGGATCGAGCTGAGGTTTGGGGGTTTTGGAGTCCATCCCTGACCGACCAGGGCCAAGGTGGCTTTTTTCTGAATAGTGGGCCCCACACACGTGCGGCCGGGATCACACGCACGTTCATCTGGGCCATTGTTGTTGTCCACATGCGGGATCGTCTTTCGGCTCAAGTTTTTTTATCCTCTTTTATCTTTTCATAGCCGTTTTTCATGAAACCTAGCCCTAAATTACGTTTTCCCTAAGTTATATGCCATTTTTCTTACCCTGGGGTTCTTTGATTTGAAATTGGTGAATCCCTTGGATTAGGGATTGATTACTATGCATGTGTGGATGCTTATTTCTTATCTTTGAGTATCATTTGGTTTATAATTTTTATTGATCCAACCCTAGCATGTGTAGGCCTGGACCCGCATAGATTTCCCTTAATTAAATGTTTGGACTTTCTTGTGGGATATGAAATTTGTGTAATTGTTTCTGAACTAACGTGATCTAAACCTGAAATCTTGCATATCATATTTAAATTCATGTCCTGCATCAAATTTGGTATTAGAGCCTAGGGTTCTTGTAGGGAATTCATTACATGTTTAGGGTTTGGTTGTTTATGTCCATTATGCATCAATTCTCATCATATATGGTTGTTTAAAAGTCCATAAACCCTGACATAAGCTGCTGAAATTTTTTTGTTATCCCCTTATTTGAATTATTTTAGAAATTAACTTAGCTTTCTATTTTTAGGTTTAGAAACTTTCCTTTTCTGTTTTTTAGAAACTATTTTTTTAGAAACTTTCTTAATCTATTTTAGAAACTAATTTCCTTTCCTTTTTCTTTTTTAGAAACTAGTTTTCTTTCCTTTTTCTTTTTTAGAAATTAACTTACTTCTATTTTTAGAAACTTTCCTTTTTCGTTTTTAGAAACTAGGTTGCTTTTCTTTAGAAATTTTCCTAATTTATTTATTTTTTATTTTTTATAGAAACTTTCCTAATTTGTTTTTCTTAGAAACTTTCCTTTTTCGTTTTTAGAAACTAGGTTGTTTTTAAAATTTTTTTTTTTTAAAAAAAAAACCTTTCCTAACTTGTTTTTTAAAAAAAAACTTTCCTTTTTCGTTTTTAGAAACTGGGTTGTTTCTTATTTTTTTTAAAATTTTTTTTTAACAAAAAAAAAAAAACCTTATATTTTGACAACTATATTGCTGAATTTTAGTTGGCACCCTACACTAGACATGGAACAACTGCTAGAGTCATTAAACAAGCTGTCTCAGCAGATCGAGTCTTGGGGTAAGCGCATGGAACAAAGCATAGATCAACGCCTAACCAAGTAGAGGCCTCCTCAGGACAAACCCCACCATTAAAGAAAATGTCCAATCTCGTGTGCGGTGGCCGGGAGGATAGACCAATGAATGGAGGTAGTCAAGGAATCAGTCACGGGTATGCAACCCCGCACCCACCCCAAGAGGGGCATCAAAACCACTATTTTGAGTGGCACAACACGTACGGCCTTGTGGCTAGAGAGAGTGCCCCAGAGGTTAGAGAGAGTGCTCCAGAGGCTAGTATAGAGTTACCCATTGAGGCCATTCTGGTAGTAGATGAGTTTCGTGATGTCTTTCCTGATGATCTACTCCGATGAGTCTCCCCCGTGAGGATATAGAGCACATCAAAACATGGGACACCGTAATACCTACAGCCGAGTTTACGTTGAATAGTTCTGTCGATAGGTCCACATGTCTAAGTCCTCGTGAAGTCGTTACTGGTTATAAACCTAGAAAACCTATTGATCTTGTCCCTATGTCACTGTCTCATAGGCTGTCAGAGTCTGCAGAGTTTTTCGCGCATCACATTCATTCATGGCATCAAGAAATCAGGCAGAAGATCATGACTAGTAATGAACATTACACATTTTCTGGAGACCAACATAAACGTTTTAAAGGATTCAATATTGGGGACTCCGTGATGGTCCGCATCAGCCCCGAGCGGTACCCTCCGAGGGCCGTCAGAAGTTACACGCGTGACAGCCTGGACCATTCAAAATTATAAAACAAAACGGTCTCAATGTGTATGAGATAGATCTTCCACCTTCCATGAGAATTAGTTTCACATTCGATGTGGAGGATCTGGTTACTTTTCAGGAGACCACTGATACTTTGTCTGGCCCTTCGTCCACCCATCATGATTCCCCATATCTATCCCTTGAACCATGGCCCCTTCCTGACCCATTTTTCCATCATTTACCTCCCATACCCACTCTTCCTAATTTTTCTTCCCAGCCTCTACCTCCCATACCTACCCTTCCCGCCCATTTTCCCACCTCTACGTCCCGTACCTACCCATCCCGACCCATTTCCCACCTCTACATCCCATACCTACCCGTCCCGACCCATTTTCCCAGCCTCTACCTCCCATACCTACTCGTCCCAACCCATTTTTCCAGCCTCTACCTCCCATACCTATTCTTCCTGACATTTCTTCTCAGCCTCTCCCTCCTATACCTAACCTTCACACACCCAGAGAGGAAATAGAGGATATCCTGGATCATCATATAGTTTCAACGTCGGACGGCAGGTTTCAGAAGTACTTGGTCAAGTGGAAGTCACGCCCAGCTTCAGACAACACGAGGCTAACTGCGAAGGATCTTCTGAGACTTGATTTTGACGTCCTGGAGCGGTTCAGGAGTTTTATTTCGCCAGTGGCGAAATCTTCGCAGCCGAGGAGAATTGATGGGGACATCTCGCGCACACGCACACGCACACCACTACCCCTACGCACGTACGTATGCAGAAGGAGGGTCCCATCATCGATCTGGCTCGATGACGACGTCCAGGGAAGGCCTCCTAGTTAGAAGACAAGTTTTGGTTCAGAAAAGTGGGCCCGATAGTCAAGAAAAGCCCATCATGGGATCTCATGATCGTGGCCCACTCGTCGGATTGATTTCATTTTTTAGGTTTTACTTATTGTTATTATTTAGAACATTGTGAACGCTTTAGATTTCTGTGTTTGGTTTTTATTTTAGTTTACTTCATCGCCAAGTAATAGGTTGCGCACATGGTGCGAGTTTTTGGGGTATAGGGTTTTCTTATAAATAAGCACCCTTGTAGCTTTTTTGAGACATTGAAGATTAATAAAAATTCTGCGTTTTCCTACTCTCTGAGTTGTGAAGCCTAATTGGGTGCGAAGCCCTCCCTTCATTGAAGGGTTAACTACCGTGGTGCGAAGCCACATCTATCCCGATTCGCCCCCATCCATCGTCATCTCTACTACCCATCTTCTATCATCCCTTCTTCTCATCTCACCCCATCATATACACTTTGAGTCAATCATCTATTGCAGCAATTCTCCTCCCCACATCAGAATTTCAGAATCTGGCTCTACGGGAGGGCTGAAACTTCGGCGGAGTACCACACAAACCGTACATCGGATCGAGCTGAGGTTTGGGGGTTTTGGAGTCCATCCCTGACCGACCAGGGTCAAGGTGGCCTTTTTCTGAATAGTGGGCCCCACACACGTGCAGCCGGGATCACACGCACGTTCATCTGGGCCATTGTTGTTGTCCACATGCGGGATCGTCTTTCGGCTCAGGTTTTTTTATCCTCTTTTATCCTTTCATAGCCGTTTTTCATGAAACCTAGCCCTAAATTACGTTTTCCCTAAGTTATATGCCATTTTTCTTACCCTGGGGTTCCTTGATTTGAAATTGGTGAATCCCTTGGATTAGGGATTGATTACTATGCATGTGTGGATGCTTATTTCTTATCTTTGAGTATCATTTGGTTTATAATTTTTATTGATCCAACCCTAGCATGTGTAGGCCTGGACCCGCATAGATTTCCCTTAATTAAATGTTTGGACTTTCTTGTGGGATATGGAATTTGTGTAATTGTTTCTGAACTAACGTGATCTAAACCTGAAATCTTGCATATCATATTTAAATTCATGTCCTGCATCACCTTTTCTAGGTAAAAGTGTGGTGATGCATTTTTCTCATTGATGATTTTGCAGGCAAATATTACTGGCGTCTGAAATTATGGTATTAATAGGCATTCTCTTCAGCTTCCATGTCATAAGCCCCTACACTGTGCCACAATACGTCTGCTCAGCACTCATCACGTTTGTATCTGCCCAAGTCCTTGAAGGTAATCTTCATCTTTATTTAAGAAAGAAAAAAGATTTAAACAAATATTAGTTTATCAGATTTCCTAATGCCATTTCTAAGTAGCCGAGATATGTTTGGTATTGATCTTGTTCATCCTCAAAATGTCAGTCCCTTTGCATGTTGCAGCGGGCAAAGAACCCTGTTGTTCCTGAAATGTCAAAACTGCCCCCAGTTTATGTTTTCATTTTCAGTATGTTAAGGTGTTTGGATTACAAAACCATGATGTCCACCAGTAGACATGAACTGAATATGGGACCATGTATGTGCTATGGGTACAACTAGTTGATTGGAAAATATTGGTTGGCATAAAATTGCATTTTAGGATATTATATGTAAATAATTCATGTACTAATATGAATATGTCAAAACTTGGGAGATGTTTTGCTTAATTGTTTACTATATGGTCCTCAGGCCAGTAGAGTGTATAGGTCGCTTGGTTTTCAGTTTGTACAAGTGGCACTCATGGTTCAGAGATTAGACTTTGATATGACAAGACTGCTCATGCACAAAAAATCCCCCAGATTGTAATGTCCTAACTGTTCAATTGGCGGCTGGAAAATAGATGGTTAAGGAAGGAATTACAGCAACAGTCAACATTTGACTAGAAAAAAAGTGAAAATTTATGTTAGGATATTCCACTGGTTTTTATCACCATGGGCACCACTCGCAGAAACTGAAAACCCGGGCATTCTGTATAAAACTACAGACTGTGTGTACGAGCATTGTATGACACCTCTACATACATGTAAAAGTTGGTCATCTTTAAAAGAAGTTTGAGAATTAACCACCTTTTTTTCCATTTAAATCAGTTAAACTGAGTCAGGAAAGTGACTCAGTCTCAAAAAGTTGAATTTAGCTGAAATTGAACCCAGTTGACTCAGACTCGTCGAAGTTTCACCGAGTCAACTTTAGAAATTTAAGAATTTGGGTTCCAATCATCTTCAATTAGGCATGTGGGGTCTTCGACCGGCTGGTTACTTACTTGATTGCCATTCCCTTGATGGATGCAGGTGTCAACCTATCGCTCTTATCTCGGGTTATGTCATCCAGGCTTGCCCGTGGAACCTATAACGGTGGACTGCTATCAACGGAAGCTGGAACCTTGGCTCGGGTGGTGGCAGATGGCACGATAACATTGGCTGGCTATTTGGGTGAGGACAAGCTCCTGAATGTCACCCTTTTGCCTTCTCTCTTAATCTGCATAGGCTCCATTGCTGCCACCTTTCTCACCTATAATTCTCTCTTTTAATAATCCTCTGTTGCATTGCAATGCCCCCATCTGCAATTCCTTCAGTTTTTTTCCCCTCCACCATCTTATGTTGTATAGCATAGAAGAAACTAGGTCATTGATTGACTCATTCCTAATTATTTTGTATTGGTTTCTCTAGCTTTGGCTATGTAGTTTAGTGTAGAGCATGTAGATGTATCCTTGATTTTTTTTTTTTCTGAATAAGATGCAAAGAAATGTGTCATTGTACTATTGTGGCTGCTGCTGAGGTGTTTCTGCAGATTGGGAATTAGGAAAGCAAGGTGATCTATATGATGCTGTTTCTGATGATAAGGGACATTTTGCATCAGTAATTACCTGACCGATACTCAATCACTGGATTTTCAATGGATTTTTCTGTTCAATATAAACCATTGGCCTTTGTTTTTGGCTGTCCATATTTGGGCCAACCAGTCAGATGGTTAGGAACTTCTGAAGGATGCTGCTCTTTTATGTGGCCCATCCAAACTGAGTCCACTAGATGAATGATTTCACATCCTATGCTGTCATGCATCTGCTGGAGTGGCAGGCCAGCAAATCAGGCGATCCTTGTGGCAACCTGATGCTGCTCTTTTTTTTTTTGGCTAACTTTCCTTCTTTATTGGTGAAATGGTTTTCACTTTCTTTTGCAATTATGAGCTTTGAGGGCAGCCATTTTGGATGGTTGCTAGTCCACTGAGAGAGGCTTCTGGTGCTTCCATGATGGGGTCAACTAGATAAAGTTTGGTTCAGAGAAATGCCGGGCCCATTTGCATGTCCAAGTTTAGGAGAACCTATCATCTGCAACCTGCTGTAGGTAACTTAACCTTTGATACTTTATACTGTAGCAGTGGACTGAAAGCCTTCCTGAAAAGAGTGGTTCCTCCGCCACGATCTCGATTAAGCTTTTTACAAAACTTTCATGTGGGGCACTGTTCTTGGCATCCAACCCATCCATTAGGGTTGCCCACTGGGAAAGTGGTATAGCTAAAAATCAAGCTATCCAGCCATCATGTGAATCTGTATGGTTTTGGGTGGTTGTCGGTTGTTTTCTATGGTGTGGCCCACTTGATGATTGGATAGCTCTGCTTTTTGTGGCATTCCATAATCATGATGAGCTCACTTTATGGCCTGGTTGAATGGCATACATAGCATGGTGGGGACCACCTGTAGTGTTGTGTGAATAAGTTTTCCCCAGTCGTGCACAGTTGTAGAGTACCGATGTTGTAGAGCAACCTGCTTCTCCGTAATATTGAAATAGTTCGTTGGTACGGTAGTAGGTGATCAGTTCTCAAGTATCACAATCCTAGTTCTAGTTCTGTTAGCAGTAAGCTCATAAATCTAGCACATGCAAGCTAATTGGCTGTTTGGATAGTGGGTAAGAAGTGAAATGAAAATTAAGCACTTTTCTCATGTTTGGGCAATAAAGGCATGTTTCACCATGTTTGGATAGGTCACAACTTTTGTATAACCATTCTTATTTATAGTCTATTTCTCTAGCACAAGATATGTTGTGGCCTTCGTTTCACAAATGAGATTTTCACTCTTGATTCAGATAAGACCATGAGAATTCCCATTAACCATATTTATGAAAATCATCATCTTTTGAGCCTTATTCTAACTAATTTAGGACCACTACATGTATCCTTTTTTGCCATTCTACTCTAATCAAGGGCCATAACTTCTACCCAGGTCATCTAGTCTTTTCTTACTATCTTTACACACATCCTTTTGAGTCTTCCTTTTAATCTTTCGGAGCCTTCAACTTGTAAGAACTCCTAACTCCCGCAGTCCAAGGCTTTCTTGCACATGACCAAATCATGCAAGTATACTTTTATCTTGTTACCTATTGGTGCTACTTTTAAAGTCCCCCGATTGCTATAATTTCTAAAACTATCCTCGTCTTGTCACTCATCAATGTCAACATTCTCATTTAGGCTATTCTTATCCTATGGACGTGTTATTTCTTAATTGCCCAACGTTATGTCCCATAAAGCATGGTTAGGCTTATAACCATCTTACAGAATTTTCCCTTCAGTTTGAGTTGTACACGACAATTATATGAAACTCCAAAGACACATCTCCATTTCTCCTATTCCATTTGAATTCTATGGGCAACAACATTTTTAATCTCTCAAACTCTCATGAATTATCAACCCACACTATCAAAGGTGGGTAATTTTGGGAAACTCTTTTGTTAGCAATATTTTATAATTCCTTATTTCCACCTCAATTGTTACTAAAATTGCACTTTATATGCTCTTTTTTAATTTGAATAATTTTAAATCCTTTAGATTCTAATGGCCTGTTTGGGAGCGTGGATTCAGAACCCCCTGGATTTGAAATCCTTCTATTGGCATCTTGGATTGGGTATCAACTTTAATCCAAAAGTAGCTATGCATGGTATATTTAAAGGGTTTGAATTTAATTACTAAATCTACTTTAATATCTCTAATTAGTGACATATGTAATGTTTGACACAATGGTTGTAATAAGCCCGCTGAAATATATACTTTGCCTGAAAATAATGAAATTCCAAGTCTCGGATGGGCCACAAGCACAAGATCATGTCTGAGTGACTAACCAATGATTTTTAACCGTTGATTTACATGGACAATATTTGGATGGTGCTGCTCTCATATTAAAGTAATTATAGTGATGCAATTGTTAATCTAATTGTTTTGGGATATCATTAATGAGTTATGTGCCCAGTAGAGTAATAGTTTGGTGACACACATGTTACACATGCAACTCTTGGAAGGATTTTAGATGTAATCCAAGCTCCACTGTGCATTAAACCCCGTCTGAGGGGATTTGAAACCCCTAGTTACTTTATGGTGTCAAACAACTAGGGGATTTGAAATCCCCCCAAATCCATGGCACCAAATGACTCCTAAAGAACTCCATAAATCTAGCGTTGTACTTATATCCTCCATCATCTTGTCAATCAAAACTATATCATTTGCAAAGAACATATACTATGGGATCTCTTCTTATACGAGTTAAAATCAATGCTAAAAAGGTATGGGCTCAATGCCAACTTTTGGTGCAAGCCTGATTGGGAACTCACTTATCTCCCCACCGGTGGTCTTCACAACTGTTACTGCTCCCTAATACATATTATTAATCTTGTCAATTTATCCTCTAGAAACTCATTTCTCTATTAACACCCACCAAATTAGCACTTTATGGACCATATCATTAGCTTTCCGATGCATTCATCTCAAGCCTTAATCTTCGCTAAATTATTCTTTTTCAAAGTTTCATAGTATGACTCATAAGTTTAATTCCATGATAGTTAGTGCGATTATATATATTTCCTTTATTTTTTAAATACATATCAAGGTATTTTTATCTCCATTTTTTTGGCATTTTCTTCAATCTTATAATGTTGTTGAATAATTTGCTCAACCAAAATAACCCAATATCTCCTATACTCTAGTCAAAGGGCCTTCCTAATTTCATCTTTACCAAAGCTTATTTCACTTGAGATATCCTAATCCCAAAAGTATTTATGGACTCCAACATTATTTAAGTTTATGGTTGTTGCTATGTCTATGCTCTCAAAGTCATGGTCATCACTTGTAATGCATCTAAGACAATATAGGTCTCCACTATTCCTCTATCTCATTTTTGTAAGTTTGAAGATAATTTTCTCACATTATCGTGTCCTCAATCTATTATAAAGATAATTTATAAATCTTAATTTTTCTCCACTTACTATTTTCTTAACAATATTTTTGGCATTTATATATTATTTAAGATTTTCATTATTTCTATTCTATTGCCAAGGTTTGAAACATACATGTTTCTTATTAATAATTTTTATATATCATCATTCCACTACTAAGCTTCCTTATATGATTGGCTTTTCTCTCTACATGATCGCAATGCATTTTTTGTTGCTAATGCACTCAATTATCTCATTCCGCATAACTTTTACTTCTTATTTAACATTCTACATTTTTTCTTCCATCAATTTAATTCTAAATGACATTGTTCTCCCCTTTTAAATAGCACCATCTAATTTTTTGTCACCCATTAATTTCATTTCATTTCTTTTATAAAGCGCATTTTGACCGAGGAACCCTCAATAAGGAACACGGGGGGTGGTTCCTGATTAGACATTTATGCTTCTTTGTATTACATAAAAAGATAAGAAAATTCATTTGTTTTTTTCAACAAGGGAGTAAAACTTTTTTCAAAAAGTCAAAAAAAAAAAAAAAAAACTATTATAAGAAAAAAAGTTTCCTTTGAAAATAAAAAACTAAACAATGAAAAATGCAAAGGGAAAGCACTTTGCTTCACAATTCCTCTAGCAACATACACAAATGCAAAAAATTTCATTCCTTTAATACTTATGTCAATTTATCATCTGCTTATGTCATAATTTTGCTTTCCCTTACTCTTTCCCTAGTCTACCCCCAAATCAAGCAAGTGTTTAATGTAAATATGCATAACCATGAACCTATATAGTCAAACTCTCTCTGTGTCTATGGACACTAAACCGCAAGGGCGGGAATGGGTCACGCTCACATGAACCTTTTTTGGAGGCATGTGTAATCTGATTGAAAAGTGAGGGTAATATATTTGAATGGAGTTGTTACTACCCAGTTACTTTGATTCTATAGTCAACTAAACCCTATAAAAATATTAAGAGGGAAAACTCGAAGGTTCTCTATCATAAAATGACTCATTGATTTGTGACTAAAAACTTAGGTAAGGGACCACTGTTACAAAAAGGGAAGGTGTTAGGCACATTCTCTGCCATTATAGACCTACGATCTCTACTTCACGAGATTTAAACAAACTATTAGAGATTAAAGCTAACTCCTGTATACTAAAGGATGAGTAAGTGTGTGGAATGTCATGTTAATGCACTATTGTTGCCAAGCAGTAGTCCAGGCTAGATAAATCTACCTTGATTCACTCACTTGTTGAATATGAATAATAATTAATCGATCCGAGCTTTTGATAGGTATGATCCGATAACTCGACAAGCCACAGAGTACATACTTGAGTTGATTGGGTGAAAATGTTATACAATGTTGATAGAGATGATGACCAGGGGGTTTGAAGAGGGAATGAATGTTGCCTGATGCTAATGCAAGAATAAACAAAGCTGATCAAGGTTGGATGGTACGATGAACGGGTTTTTCGTAAGGATAAACTTAAGTGGTTGGATTGGCCTTTGGTGACTTAGGTGGTTGAGGGCTAAACTTGACTAAGTGAACTTGGGCTAGAACTCCTTTCCTACTACTCTTTTTCTCCTTAGTAGAGGGATGAAAGGGGAGATGCGAAAGGTGGTGTGTGGAGGATTACCAAAAGAAATGGGGTTTGTGGATGAATTGAAATGAGAGAGGAGAGGGTTATTTATAACTAGTGGGACCATTTTTTTAGTAATTGTTGCGTACTCTAGGGTTGAAAAGGGGTTTAAAGGCTAAAGATTTGATATTGCCACATGGTGAAATCTTGATGATTGGATTAGGTGGCAAAATGGTAATTTTGGGCCAAAGGAAGGGCTGCGGATTTTTTTCCTTGATCTCGCATGATTAAGGCTGAACATAGGCCTCTCCACATGGCGGGTGACTCCTTGGCTACTGCCCACCACATGGAAGCGTGCCAAATTTTGCAGGGGTGACATCATCACCCCGCTTAACCTCCTTGCAAAATTTGAAGAGATTCCACATGGCAGGCGGCACCCTGGGCGTCGTTTAGATCATGGATCGACCCTAAATTTTGCAGGGGTGTTCCTGGGGTGGTATTTACCCCCTAGTTCACTTGGATTTGCTTTATTGTTGTCATAAATGCTATGGGTTTAGATTCGAGCCTGGAATTGGCTTGGTTTTGGGCTGATTTTATATTTAACCAGGTTGATTGGATTTGACTAGGTTGACTGGATTCGACCAAGTTGACTGAGCTTGACTAGGTTTGGATGGGGGTTTGAATGGGTACTCTAATTAGCTTGTTAGCCCGAGGTGAGACGTTTATAGTATCACTGTGCATTCCTTACACGTTAATCTTTTTGTCTTCCTAAGTAGAAAGAAATCCACTTGGCTTGTATATGATTCACTTTTAAAAGTTTATTAAATCTCCATCTCTCTTTTAAAAGTATGTGTTTGTTAAAGATAGATTTTATATCACCTTGAAACCAAGGATAGCTTCTCACATGCTATTTTCTTTGCAAAACTGTATTCTCTCATATCTTCAACTTTCTTTTCCTACAAAATTTACATCTCCTACATATATCTCATGTCCGTTCAAATTTTATTCCGTTAGTCCATCCATATCCTCTCAAAATTATCCTTAATTCTATCTTCTAACCCTACTTGCGGCATATATGCACTAATAACATTGATTATCTTCTCTCCTATCTTATTAATAAAATCATACCACTTACTCTTTTAATGGCTATAAATTTATCCTTCAAATCTTTATCCACTAATATCCCTACCTCATTTCTATTATTATTGTCTTTTCTTGTATATTGAATCTTATATTTATCAATTTTTTCTGCCCATTTCCACTTGGTCTCCTAAATATGAGATATGTTAAGTCTCCTTTCTTTCATCATATCCATTAACTCCATAGTCTAATCTTTTAATATTCATATATTCTATATGACTATACGAATCTTATTTTCCTAAACTAGTTTTTTTACCCACATATATACAAAACGACATGAGAACCCTTGCCTACTTCTCATAACAATGTATGTTATTAGGGTGCATTGCTTTTGGGGACACCCTAATCAACCTTTGCCTATTTCTCACTACACCCAGTGCATCGCTTACGAAGAACACTCTTTCCTTCATATCTTCTTGGCTGATTTATATCTATTTCCAATTAAATAATTATCTGCTTATTGTGCATTTAAAGGATTGAGATCCAACTCAAATAAACTAAGTTTTTTCAATAATTTGGTCGACTAATCAAAAAAAAAAAAAAAAAAACAAACAAACAAACAAAACAACAAAAACAAAAAACTCTATTGACAAGAGCACAAATGTACAGGCATGGGCATACTTGATTAACAAGCATTTGCTTGCTGAATTTGGTCCATTGAACATCTTCATGAAGGCTCCTAAAAAACCTTCCCATGTCCTTAGTTTAAGGCAAAGGTTTCGATGCTTTTTGTGTGCGCGCGCACACACAATCCCCACATGGGCGCTTGAACTCATGACTTCAGTGTTGAAAGGGACTCTTGTCTACCACTGAGCCATGGGTTGGAACCTTGTATATGAACTAATTCGCCGAAAATCTTGGCCGCGGCTACCTGTCTTCTCTAGAATAAAGAAAAGTAAGTTCATGTGATTATCAAGCAGTCCATTTGTACATAATAAATGAAGAGTTGGGAGGAATAGGCCAACCATCCACATTCAAGGTATACATGTGACCCACCTGATGGTTCAAAGGCATTTTACAAAAAGGGTTTGCATGAGCAGTTCGGATTGCATACACGTGTGCCATGTTAGCACGTTTAAGAAGCAAGTGTGCCAAAACAATGTGCAATTTTCACACCTCTAGATCAGGGGAGCGGATTTGGTGCAGCCCAGGCCTCACCCAACATGGCCCCACCTTGATATATATTTTGTAAATCCACGGCACATCCATTTTTCGAGTTCATTTTAGGGCATGATCCAAAAAATGAAGCAGACAAAAATCTCAAGTGGCCACATCATAGGAAACAGTGGTGGGAAAAATCAAATATTAGCTTGATACAAAACTTTTGTGGCCCACGTGAAGTTTTTAATGATCAATCACCAGAATTTCCTATGGTGTGATCCACCTGAAATTGAGCTCTAAAATGAATTGGAAAAACGGATGGACAATGTAAAATATACAATACATATATCAAGGTGGGCTCCACCAAGTTTTTATTTTGTTTGGGGTGTCTGCACTAGCGTCACCCAAGACGATGCGGCCCTTACCATAGGGCTCACGTTGATGCATGTATTCTAAATCCATGCCGTCCATCTGTTTTTCCAGATCATTTCATGGTGTGAACCCAAAATGATGTAGATCCATATGTCAGGGGACCATAATATGGGAAACAGTGGTGATGGAATGTGACTCCCCGGATGATATTATAAGAATCGCATCACCATTAAAAACTTCCTAGACTCTACCGTCATGTTTTGGTAATGTTAATTTGCCATCCAATCCGTTGATCCAAAACTTTTGTGAGCTACAACAAGTTTTTAATGGTCAATCACCACTGTCTCCTATGGAATGGTCCACCTAAGATTTGGATCTGCATCATTCTTCGGTTCCTGCCATAAAATGATCTAGAAAAACAGATGAATGGCATGGATTTAGAATACATACATCAAGGTGGGCCCCACAGTAAGAACCGTATCCTCTTGGGTGAGGCCTAGCTCGCACCTAAAGGGCTCCCCTACCCTCCCCTGTACCTTTGCCGTGGGAGAGTGAGAGATTGAAAAAGATTGGATTATCTTTTGTGCGACTCCTGGGGCATTTATCACACCAGACCAGAGAACGTGAGACATTGAATGAGGTGGCCCGCATCACAGCTACCATGAAGACCTTATTACCATTGTTAGATTAGCACATTAAAAGATCCGGACCTTTCATCAGATAATGTACACCGACGAATTAATATTCCATAGACCCCCAAAAAAAATAAATTTAAGGGTCTATTTGAGTAGGGGATCCAGCATAATCGGGTTTAAGTTTAATCCTGATTCTGGTAGGCCCCACACCTCCACGTTGGATTCGCTACACAGCTGCACTTTCCCCCTTGTAATTGCAAGTAGTGGCCTTTTAAGTTTTTTCCCAAAGCTTTCATAATTGCATTATGCTGAGGAAAGCTCTTCACTACTTTGATTATGAGTAGCCCATGATAAATAAAGTGCAATCAAACACTGAAGTCATGTGTTCGAGTGCTCATGTGATTCTGTGTATGATTGTCTAGCCCATGATAAATAGAGTGCGATCTAACATTGAAGTCATGGATTCGAGTGCCCATGTGATTGTGTGTATGATTGTCTTATTCTATATCTATATTGTCTATTCGTTTTTCCATATCATTTTAAGGCCGCATGAACTCAAAAATGAAGAATATCTAAATCTCAGGTGGACACACCATTATAGGAAACAATGGTGATGAATGCTTTCCTATTAAAAACTTGATAACTTCACATAAAACAAAGGAAAAAAAAAAAAACCTGATATCAACTTAATCCAAAACCTTTGTAGCCTAGTAATGGCCAATCACCACGGTTTCTATGATATGATCCACCTGAGAATTGAATCCACTTCATTCTTGGGCTCTTGCCCTAAAATGATCCGTCGAAAACGGATGGACGTACCACATAGATATAGAATACATACATCAAGGCCGGCGTCACGGCAAGGGCGTAGTGTCTTGGGTGAGGTGGTGGCCGCATCTAATCCATTCCTCCCCACGTAAACACATCCCCACCAGTTTCACTTTTTATAGATACTTCCCCTCTTTTATACATTTGTTGTAGATTCTCACCAACTGTCTATTAACACCGTTGTCTATGAGGAATTGAATATTCTGTTAGTTGTGGACACGTGGACCTATAACTTTCGAGTCTTGCTTATGACTTTTTACTTCGCAAATGAATAGGATCGTCTTATCACTCTTAGTTTGGGCCATGACCTAACCATATTGGACCCCACAGGAACCTTCTACATATGTACTTGTGCCATTTGAAGATGGTTGTGCTCATCTTTGAAATTCAAGCATAATGGTTTGGGAACCAGGAGGTTTGCTATGACAAGGTCCGATCTAATGTTCTTACAAGATGTAGGTTGGACTATACCCGTTGGATCTAAGGTCATGTTTGAATAATTAAAATATTTGATATAATGAGATTCGTCATTGATGGAGATGTCAAAAAATAATAATAATAATAATAATGAATAAAGAAACTCTTGTACTGGTATAGGCTGGTACCACAAGGTCCATCCAAGAGAACGTTTGGCACAGGGTGTGAGATGGGATTAGGTGGGATAGAATTGCATTTGGTCCCGTGCAATTCCATGCAGCATTTGGAGAGGATGAGAGAGGTTGGGATTAAGTGAGATGGAATTGCATTTTATCGCATGCAGGATTTCCGTGGATTTTGAAATCAATTGCACATGTGGGCCCCACATTGATGCATGGGTTTATGCATGCCATCCATCCATATATGCCGTTTACACGTGACATTCTGGTTATATATGTGTACAAGTGAGCGACATCCGTTGTGAATTTGGTTTGTTGATTACAATTCCATGGTCCACCAAACATGTTTTTGCTTGATCCAGTATTTTCCATAGCAAAATTTTTATCCCAAATATCCATTGATTTATGTATTTTATCCACTCCATCGTCCATTTTACCAGATAATTTTAGGGCTTGATAATAAAATGAAGTATATATAAACCTCAAGTGGACCACACCACCGGAAGCGGTGTAAATTGAACATCTACCGTTGAAAATTTCTTGGGGGCCATAGAAGTGTTGGATCAAGCTTGTATTTGTTTTTTTCCCTTAATCCATGCCTATGTGATCGTATGAATAAGTTTGATGAGAAATAAACATCACCGTGGGCCCTAAAAAGGTTTCAACGGTGGAAATCATTATTCCAACAATTCCTTATGGCATGGTCCACTTGATCTTTGGGTATTATTAACTTTTGGACTCAACCGCTAAAATAATATGGAAAAATAGATTGACGGCATGGATAGATCACATACATTCACGGTGGGCCTAACAGATTTTACTCAGTACCATAAGAGGTACTGAGGGCCCCTTTGGCCGGGTGGATTGGAAGGGATTGAATGGTATTAGAGTGGATGGCATGGATTTCTAGGTAATAATAGTGTTGTCAGTAGATTGTCTTGAGACCATCGGATTGCTATATCCCTGGATTGTTATATCCAGTCTGTTAGGCACGCCCGACCAATCTTGGGATTTAACCTTACCAACCCTTCCAATCCCTCAGACCAAACACTTCCCTGGCAAATTTGAACGAATTAGGGTAGATTGGATGGGATTTAAAGGTAATGATGGTGTTGTTAGTGGATTGTCTTAAGACCCCTGGATTGGGATCAGATCACCGACTCTGTTTGGCACGCCCGGCCAATCCTTCCAATCCCTTCCAATCCGACCGGCCAAACGAGCCCTGAGTAACTCAGTACGCAATCCGATTTTGTGAAATAAAGATGTGAATCCCATCTAATACAATTCAATACCATTTAATTCGGCGGGCCAAACACACCCCAATGTTCTTACAAGATATGTAGGTTGGACTATACCCATTGGATTCAAGGTCATGTTTGAATAATCAAAATAGTTGATATAATGAAATTCTTCCTACATGGAGATGTCATAAAAATAAAAGGAAATGATATATTTCAACCCTCTGTTCATTTACTCTTTTTCTTTGAATATGTGTCATCCACTTATCTACTTATCCATTATTTTGTAGGCTAAGTTTAGATCTTTAAATTAATCTTGAAGATTTTTTAGGTAAACAATATTGGTTCTTATCTCATTAGATCAACGGTTTGGATCATTGAAATTTGAACCCAGATCCAACGGTTACAGTCCCCACATATACAAAAACAATAAGCCAAGGCTGGCATATAGATCACATTTGCCAATCTCATTAGAAAAGTAAAAAAAACTGCTTATGTGGCCCACCTATATGAGATCCAGACCGTCCACCAGTTGGTTATGTAGTGGGATCAGTGACTTTTGCCCATTACAGTAGGATCAGTGACTTTTTAATTTTCACAAGGAAATGATCACATGCGTTTCCAGCTATGGGGCCCACCGTGATGTATGACAGTATGAGAGCCGTCTAATCTGTCCATTAGATACACCTCAAGCATTATGTGTATATCCTAAATTCCAGCCTAATTCATTACACAGGTGGGCTACATTAAAAATATCCATTGGGGACGAGGACGCCACTATAGAAACTTCCAGATGAAATGTGGGGTCCACCATGTTGTTTTTATCTCATCTAAACCGGTAATTAGTTGAGGCCCAGTAGGATGAAGGGGCACACTGAAATTCAAGTTATTCCAAAATTTTGATGGGCCACAAAAAGTGAATATGTGTGTGTCTTAGGAGTGATTGCACGATATTGCTCCATGTGGTGGGTCCTATCCGATTTCTATTTTTATTTTTTTTCTGGAGCCATGATTTATGAGAGCGGATTAGTGTATGTGTTTCATCCATGCTGTCCATCTATTTTTTTAAAGATCATTTTATGATATGAGACCAAAAATGAGGTATATCCCAATTTCAAGTGGACCACATTACAGGAAACAGTGGTGAATGGACGTCGACCATTTAAAACTTTTTGGGGGCCATAAAAGTTTTGGATCAAGATGATGTTTGTTTTTTCCCTTCATCTGGGTCTGTATGATCTAATCAACAGATTGGATGTCAAATAAACAGTATAGTAAGCCTTAAAAGGATTTTAATGGTGGATATCCAATCAATATTGTTTTCCTGTGGTGTGGTCCACCTGAGATTTATATCCATCTCATTTTTGAGATCAAGCCTAAAATGATCTGTAAAAATGTATGAACGGAATGGATGAAACACATACATCATGGTGGGGCCCACAGAACACCGACCATATGAAACAGTTTTAAATGTGATGTCCCACCAACAAAATCGTCCTGGAGTCCGCCATGATGTGTATATGCCATCAAATCCATTCATCTTTATGTCCACATCAGGATGAACGGAATCCCCAAAAATCAAGACATTCTAAGACTTATGTTGACATTGTTACCTACGGTGTGGCCCACCTAAGGCTTGTATCTGATTGATGTTTTATATCCATAGTGAAAATGTATTGGATCACCTGATGGACAGTGTGGATCTGATGTATATTGATCCCACGAAGAGTTCAGTCAGCGAAAGTCGGACGCTGGACTGGCCTGTGCGAAGCAGTCGACAGCAGTCCATTTTCCGGTAGGAAAAGTCTATTAAGAGAACGGTGCAATAACTCCCTTATCTCATGCGCTGCCAAATTAGACAAGTGGCACATTGATCTATAATTGGGACACCTTGGCTCTGTGGGCCCCACTAGTCATTATTCCAGCTTACATTTTCATTCCACCGCCTATATAGTTCACTGATCTTGTCACTTAGGACAATGATCTGTTTGGTTTCGGTGATTAAATGGTATTTAATTGCATGGTATTAACATTAATATTTCGCAATGATTTTGTGTAGGAAAATATCATGATATTTTAACCATCCAATCTCATGTTTTCAAGATTAAATTCTTACTTTCAAAAAAAGAAAAAGAAAAATACAAAAATCTATATTAAGTAAAACTTGCATTTGGTAGACTTTGGAAATGTAATCAATGGATAAGATTCACAGCTCATGTTAGTCACCCATGCACTTATGCGCATGTGCTATTAGAATTGTTACGCCAAAATTATTGTGGGTTTATTTACTTTTATAAGCTTATATAACTCATGTTTCACGTGTTAACAAGGTTCAAGTGTTAATGGACTCTTGGAGTATTATTTTTGGCAATTTTCTTTTAAAAGAGTGGTTTTTAAGATAATTTATGTTAAGATTAAGAGGGTTAAGATTTTTTTTTTATTGTTTATGATGTTTTAAGAGCCTTCGAGGGAATAGAATTAGATTTTTTTTTAATTTTTTTATTTTACTGTAAGTTCTCTTCATGCATATAATATTACCTTAATGGTAGACTGATTGTCAATTTGTAGTTTTTTTTTTTTTTTTTTTGAAAAGATTTTCCATATAAAAATTATATGTTTTTTATGTGATTACTTGAATTTTTATTCTCTTATTTGTTTCAATTCAAATTATTTTTGCAGGACTTTCTCTAACATATGCAACTCAAATGCCAAAAGTAAATGCATAATGCATAGAATGGATAGCATGGATAAAATATATGCATTAACGTAGAGCCTTTGGATGCAGTAGAATTCAAAATCTACATGATGAAATGGTGCCTACATTAATCCAATTCTTTAGTTTCCAGACAGCAGATGTATTTTGCATGAGACCAAATGCAATTCTATGCCTTCTAATCCCACCTAATTACCAAATAGCAAATTACCTTGCCATGACATTGAATACCCAAAAAATATTACTTTTGAAGTTGTTTAGTTTTTTATGTAATTACAAGAACATCCTCTCCATTTTTGACAGATCCTAATATATGTTTAGTTTCGTATGAAAATTCGATATTTAACTTCTGTAATTATGAGAGATGAAGACCATGCATTTACCCAACGCAGCGTCGGATGAAAGATGGCTGTATTTGACTGTTGAAATTGGGGCCGGTTTACGTGGATTCCTAATTGTGGGGGCCCTCAGTGATGCGTGTGCCTTGCATCGTCCATCCATTTTGAAAGATTATTTTTAGTCATGATCCAAAAAATGAAGCAAGTCCAAATCTCAGGTGGACCATATAATACAGGAAACAATAATGATTGAATCCCACCACTAAAAAATTTATGGGACCACAGGAATCTTTATTTGCAATAGAACTTGTTGATAAGGTCCCAAGGATCGAGATAAAAAGACCATACAAATATCAGCTTGATGTAAAACCTCTATGGCCCTTGAGAAGTTTTTAATGACCGATCGCCATTGTTTTCTGTTTTATGGTCCACCCAAGATAAGTTTTTAACAAGGATGGGCAGCATGAATATAAGTCACATACATTATAGTGGGCCCGAAGGTCAAGGATCCCACCCACGTGATGGATTCGGGAATCCATCAAAGCGGCGCAGGTTGATACCACCTCTCAGTCCAAAAATGTAATTATGCATTTCTTTGAATTTGGAAAACAGATTATTTGTGTAACTCCATGGTGTGTTGACGTCGCTAAGCTCTATGGTCTTCCACCATTCATCCATTTTACAAGATTATTTTAGGGCATGATCTTGAAAATAAGAAATATCTAAGCCAAGCAGACCACACTGAAGAAAGCAGTGGGGATTGAACTTCTACCACTGAAAACTTACTAGGGGCACAAGAGTTTTGGATCAATCTGATATTTATTTATTTTTTCTTTCATCTATGCCACATAAGTTTTAGATGAATTTGATATTTATTTATTTTTCTTTCATCCAAGTATTTATGATCTTATGAACAGATTTGATGATAAGTAAACATCACGGTGGGCCATAGGAAGGTTTCAACAGTGGAATCATCGTCCCCACGGCTTTCTATGGTGGGGTCCATTTGAGCTTTGGATATGTCTCATGTTTTTGGCCCATAATCTATATATATAATAATCTCAAAAAATGAATGGATGGTGTGGATATAAAACATACATCAGGGCCCACAAAACTTGGTAACATCAAGAACACAACATTTCTAATGTGGTGACGTCTGATGAACGGTCTGGATCAGAGATGATTCATCCACACGTACGAAACAATGGTCCACCGAATAGATGACCTGATTTGGTAGAGTGAGCGGCCCCAATTGAATATGATGAAGAATTTACAGCCATTGGTTAAACTAGTGGTAGGAGGGAGACAGCCCCTCCTCCTTCCCATCTCTTACATAAATGTATAAATTAAAGAAGCCAAGTCAGTTGAACTGCCATCTAACAGAGTCGTTGGCTTTTATTCTATCAATCTCATTTCAATCATAATCTCATAATTTCTAACTTTTCGTCTCTTTCACTCACTGCCCCTTTTGCCTCTGGCTCGCTCACACTCTCACTCACTCATCCACACGTGTTTTCTCTTTCTCCCTCTCTCACACGCTTCGATAGTTTCAAAGCAATGGAATTTTCTAGAGAGACTTGTCAAAAGGACACGGCGATGGCTTTGGTCCGTACCATTTTGTAGCAAACTTCACGCAAAAGGACACGTGCGCGCGCGTGCGCACATGATCCTCTCGACAATAAGTGCACAAAGCACTCTCACACACACATACACACTGGTGTGTCATTATCACCGCGTGGTCCGCTTGAGCCTTAGATCTGTCTTAATTTTTGGCTTTTACCCTAGAATGACATGGAATAATGCATGAATGGTGCCAATAAAACTCATCAACCACGGTGGCCCTTGAAAGCCCATGTACTTTCCTTGTTGGGGATGAGTGGGTAGTAACCCATCCCCATAGTTCATAGACTAAACTTGGTCGAGCTTGGCATTGCTTGGCTTAGTTTAGCGAAATCACACATAGTTGAATCTAAGATAGTAATCTAAAAGCACTAAGCAAAAAGGAAGGAGAACACAACGATTTAACTTGGAAAATTTTTTTAGAAAAAAATCACGGCACAAAGCAATAGAAATTCACTATGAAAGTAGAAATTACAAAGAGAGAAGGCTTATCCGATTCAAACAACCTCGAATCTCACCCTTGCCAAACCCCTTTGAAACCCTATAATTATTTAGAAACCCTTAGAATGCATCTCAATCCTGTTTACACCCATATATATAGCCTTGGGAAAAATCCTAAATGAAATCGGAAACAAAACCCGCAATTTCGCAATGTTGCGAAAAAATCTACGCAAAATCTAATTAGATTTAAGACATCAAATATAACAATCTCCACCATGTCTTCAATCTTCAAATGGGTAGCTCTTCGTCCCATTCTTTTATCTCTGCCTAGCATCATAACTTCATCAATGCTTCCTCATGCACACTCTGTCTTCCTTTTATACCATCGCCAAGCCTAGAGAAGTTGCACAGAACTTGAAATTCTCTCTATATGAACAACCTTAGTGAACATGTATGTCGGATTCACGCTGATGTGAATCTTCTCCAGAGTTATGCCTCCTCTTCAAACGCTTGTCGGATAAAGTGGTGACGAACATTAATGTGTTTAGTATGAGAGTAATAAACAGAATTTTTAGCAAAATTTATAGCGCTTTCGCTGTCACGATTAACTAGCATGGCTTCCTGCTGAAGCCTCAATTGATTTATCATGCCTCTCAACCAAACACTTTCCTTAAACGCTTCTGTCACTGCCATATACTCTGCTTCGGTCGTGGAAAGAGCCACTACAGACTAAACTTCGACAGCCAACTAATTGTGTCATGCCCCAAACCCGGAGATCGGACTCACAGGAATCCCGATCGCCGAATCCGATGCTGCCAGCCTCCATAGTATCCTATTCTCGGCTCTTAGCGCCCATACGCCAGATTCCAATCCTGGGATCCTACAAGGAGAATTTTTCAACGTACATTTATTTCATAAGAAGCATAACCACAAGTTTACCCAAATCACAAAGGCAATATCATCATCACATATCCAATAATATAATCATTTGAATACAATACTGAAAGGAAAATACATATATCGAAAATCAAAGCTACAAAGGTCCATTGCATGCTCCAAGCTTAACGCTGCTGCAACCTAACGCCACCTGCATGCATCTATCGTGCTTAAGCTTATAAAAAGCTTAATGGGTAGTGAAAGTGTGTGCACAACGTAAGTGCTAAGTAAGCAATATCAGAATAAGCAGAAATATTGACAAGATCATAAATCATACGATATCAGAGTAAGCGGAAATATACTGGTAAGTCCATGAGTGCTATCAGCCGTACCAAGGCTAAGCGATGCAAGACATGAATGCTAACGGCCATATCAAGGCTATGCGATGCAAAAATATAATAAGCTAATATCAGATGCCGAGGATGTAATGCAATATGCGGTGCGAATGAAATGACTAAGCTGGAGTGTGAAGTTGGGATGATAATATGTAACATCCTGGATTTTCACTGTTTTGGATTTCTAAAAATCCTTAAAATTTCTTTTTAATTAACTTATAAAATTACTTAATGACCATTATCACTCAATGTTAATTTATACTGGGGTGGACCAGTCTAGTTATGATGGGACCAAGTGCAGCCGCCAATAAGGATGGCCGTTTATACTTAACAACAGCTCGTGTGGACCACCCAGCGACCGAGGAGGGTCAGAAAAATCTAAAACTTTAGAAAATCATAGATCTCACTGGGCTTATGGTCCATCGCGGACTGCGGACCCAATGGACACCCAGAAGTACCATCTGACGCTTGCCCAATGCGCCCCACCAATGCCTGAGTTAAAATCTGGCACTGACAAAAGAAACTAAGACTCCGGGCTTTTCAACCGTCGTATTTCTTTCAAATTTATGAAGAAGGTCTAATGTATTTTACTACCCCCGTCCACGAAATCTGGGACCCGATCGTGGCCCGGTAACCGTTGATCGCAAATCGGACCCGTACGACCAAACCCCACATCCGTTCATTCCCAAATTTTGCATGGCCCTTCATCGGGCCATGGATCACCTACCCTATAAATTTCATGGCCAGAGGGCCACCAGAAATGCCCCATCGATCAGAATAGGCCTCCCAGGGCCACTTAAAGGTCGGAAATGCTTGCTCAGATCATATATCCGTTCATCCGCTCGCCCTAAATTTTTGCATGGACCCTAGTCAGGCCATAAGGCACCTACATACCAAATTTGGTGGTCAGAGGGGCGTTAGTGCCACCCAACTTCAATAGGGAGCCCTAGAAGGCTAGTTTGGGAAATTGTGGGAACTTAAGTGATTTGAGTCGTCCACTCTTATGCCAAGTTGGGGATTTCGGACCGTCGGTTTACAACCAAACTTTACCCGTGGATTAAGGATATTTCTCCGCTCACGTTCGTATAGTCGTGGCCCCGATCGACTATCGGTGACCGTTGAATGGACTTCTAATCATATCTGTCGATCGGTGCGTCGAAATGGCGGGCCGATTGTGTCCATACGTAGATCACATTAGGACTAACTATCCTACGGTGTATATCGACTAGTATACCCCATAGGCTAGAAAAACCCTCCCATAGGGTTAGTATAGTAAAGACCCAACACTTGGGGCCAATTGCACCAAAACTGGCACTATATAAAGGGTTTCATTTGGGCACCCCTCTCCCCATACGATTTTGCCCTAAGAGTAAAAAGGGGAAAGAGAGAAGAGAAAGAGGAGAAAGGAGAAGAAAGAGAGAGGGATGAAGGCATGGTGGATTCTCAATCAAGGTGGGGCCCAAGAGGATCAAACCCACAACCTCCTACACCTTCTCCAAGAAGAAACCATGCACCACAACCACCAAAATCGTCCATTGATCGTCTAGGTAAGGCTTATCATCCTTTGTCTTGAAAACCTTTTTAATGAAGGGGGATTTTACATGGATTTCTCATGTATGAACTTGCTTTAGGGATTCCGACCAACCGGCCCCAAATCGACGTTCCTAGGTCATTTTTTAGTCTCCAACGAATCACAAGGTGCGGACTATTATCCTTAGGTGGTCTAGCATCAATTATAATTTGAGTTTAATGATTTTGTGTGTATGGAATGTTATTTGGAGGATCTAGAGGAAACCTAAGAATTTCATGTTCGTTGGAATCATATGGATTTGCATGTTTAGTTCCCTTTTGATGTTGATCTTGCCTCTCATATGCTTGGTTACAATGAATGTTGTATGTTCGTGTTTGATGGAGTTGTGTGTAATGTTCTTTATAACATGTTGTTTGCCTCTCACATGGTTAGGTAGAAAATCAAATGCTTACATGCTCATGTCTTGGTGATCCATGTATGTTGTTCCTCATAACATGTATGACTCGTTCACGTTTGCGCATTTTGGTCCTATGAGATGCGGGAAGTGGTTCACTTCCGTACAAACACACACTACATACAAGCACCTTATTCAAATGCGTTGTTAGCTTGCTTGTAGAAGAATTTCAGATGAGTGTGATGAATGTGTGTGCATTATATCGGCTATGCTAGTAGATAACAATGATGAATAACATGCCATGACTGTCTGTCGACCCTTGGGTTGGTCAGGAAATGAGGAGAGTGAGGATGGTCCCGTTGGTTGGACTATCCTGGGGCTAGGCCGTGGGTTTGGGCGAGTGCGGATGGGCAGCAGTAGTTAGACTACATGGGTCGCCCGTACCCGATGTTGTCTGTTGCGTGTTTGCCTGAACTTGTGCGGTATAGCTTAATACTGACCAATCTTGTCTGTTAACCTTGATTGCTTACACATGTATGGAACCTGGCACACCCTACCACCGTTGTTAGCCCACTGATAGCGAACTGAATATGAATCCACCGTCTCGTGAGCCGGGCATGGTGGAATGGGACACTGTGTCCGAGCTGTTGGCCTACGCTGGGGTGACGTGCCTCCCCGTAGTGACCGCGAGTGATCCCTTCCTCTCAGCATTCCCCATGTACTTGGAGTCGGGGATGGGGAACCCGACGGGATCACGGATCGCGGTGCCCTGGCCTCACGCATTGAGGGGCCTCGGCACCACAACTAGTTGAGGGAATTGATACGTGGGGTGAATCAGTTTTTCCAAACCTGCTGGATGAACGGAATTAACTAAGAACTTGGCTAACATATCATTGCATCGCATTAGCTAGGGTGGCGACTCGGCAGTCGAGGTCGCTCTGAGGGAGTGTTGTCATATGCGATCGTAAGATGGAGTCGCTTGAGGGAGAGTTGTGGCGAGGGCATGCATCATTTCATCCATCATGCATGTACATTAATAAGATTAGTTTAGTGACTGTGAATGATTGCTTTTCAATAAATCCGCAATATAACTGATGTTTGTGATAACTTGAGACTAATAGTTCACACTGAGTTGATCACTCACTCCCACTCTGGGACGGTGTTTTAAAACACCAACCAGATTCGCTCATAGATGCAGGTGATACAGAATTCGTGGAGCTGGGCGATGCGGGCCTTGAGGAGGAGGACGAGTGGACTCAGCTCTACTCTTGTGGACATGATGTTGTTGTGATTTTGTTGAGTAACACCTTATGCGACCCGTTTATTTTCCTTTGGACCTGTATATATTGATCTTTTCATTTCAGTAAACTAATTGTGGTTGTGTTTCATGCTCCAAGAAATTTCAGGCTGTGCATTTAAACTGGATTAATCATAAAATTATAAAATTGATGATAAGTGACACTCGGGGACTCGGGAGTTGAGTTTATGCACGACCCCTGATTTTTCGGGGCGTTACGTAATACGTAGTATCGCAAGCTATAATATCTATCACAAAGGACTTCTATCCAAACCAGTCTCATACCTAAATTTGAATAGTCAGACTCAATGTGGTAGACTCCTGATCTCAGGTTAGTTGCGCGCCCAAACGAAATCCTAACCATGCAAAGGTATACAACAATTAGTTACGCGCTACCAATCCGAGTGGATAGTGAATGAAATGAATGCATGAGTATGCAACTTCTACTCAATAAGTCTACATATCAATACGGTTCCTCTCTGGGAAATCACAGGGGTCTATTACACTCCAAACCAGATTGTTGCCCTATCGCGTCAACGAGGTGAGTGGAACAGACCTCATTATCCGCTTGCCAATATCGGGCCCGGCTCGTCGATAGCGGACCCATTCCTTGAGCTAGTCAGACACAGCCTAGCCTTGCCCCCTCCTCTCAGGCAGGTAAAGTTATACCATCTTCCAACCGACCATGACACAGTGGGAGACGTGGCCTAACGGTATACGGCCCTCATGCACTCATGCATCCACTCGGTTTAGACGTTGGAATAACCTCTGGAACCAAGAGGGTTCTGGGACTTTCACCCAGGGATATGTATAGCACCCCATGTAGAATAGATTTTCGGTGTCCCATCTGGCCATCCATAATATGCTTGTGGAGGCTACGACCCTGATGTCGCTAAGGTGTACAGTAATCACAACACACAATACAAGATGCATGAGTCATACAATCCAGTCATGCATCAATCCTGCGCATACCGTGTGCTCATGTGAGATAATTTCTGCCTATCAGGGAGTCTCATAACAACCGACACTATGGCATATGCAATGGTCAATCATATCTCATAACAAACATGCAGATGATGCGTATGGGCATGTATCATGATGTTATGTTGTCACATACTCATAATCGGTATCAATAACTGGCGTCGACAATCGACCTTGACAATGTGGATATTTAACCAACGTTGCTGATGTTTTATTTAAACCAACATGATTTAAATGATTTTTAAACTCGCAAGTATACAAATCAGATGTAGATATGGTACGTATTACGAGATCGTTCCCACGAGGACTGATCGTCACAACTCAAATTCACAATTCTTCTTAACTAATCCAACGAATAATGGAATGAACTACTAAGCACAATTCTAGGAAAAAATAATTAATAACAAGGAAGAAAATTCAATTAGAGAGAGCACTAGGACTTTCGAATCCACCCCTAATTATCCTAACTCTTGTTTTGTCTGTTGATTCACCTTAATCTAGATTGATACCACTTATATAGAGAAAACACAATCTGTGTCCTTAATCGGGCATACAGACTGTCTAATTCCTTTAAGCAATGCCATGAATAACATATCCCATGTCCTTGATCAGGCACATGGAATGTACAGTTCATTTAAGCACCCTGTTTCCTTCTCTATAGGAACCTGCTCTTGATCAGACACAAGCACCTAGAATAAGCATCCATACAACGTCCATATATAGACTCTGATTAAGTTCATAGATGGAGAAGTATAAAATTTAAACCAATCAAGCCCACTTAGAGAAAGAAACAAATCAATTAATAGTCAAAGTAAATTCAACCAATACAAGAGCTAATCAAATTAGGGGCTTCATCTCAGCCCTAGCTGAGAGATTAGTGACCCATAAAATTCATTAAAAAGATGGATAAACAAAATTCATAAAAAAAGAACATCAAACCAATCGATCCCTCTCTCTTCTTTCTTCTCTTTCTTCTCTTTCTTCTCTCCCTTTCTCTGGATCTGGAATTCCCTGTTTCTGAATGCCTTTCTCACGTCCAAAATTCCTCTTTTATAGCTGCTGGAGGGCTGGAGTCGGTGGCAGAGTTGTAGCAGGACATGGATTGCAACTTTTCGCAGCCATGATCGGTGGGCCCCACAGAAGTGTTTTCTGGAAAATCCACCCCGTCCATTGGATTCAGGACGAAATTTCAGTCAAGAATGGGTGGTTTTGAACATCCATTAACGCGGCCCAGAGAAGGAATCACAGTAAAATTAATCTTTAACATCCCGGAGCAGTCTACTTGTGGCCTCTGTATCACACACATGTACACGCATGGTTGCAAAGTAATAACGTGGATTTGTAGTATTCGCGGCCATCTACAAGATGAACGGCTTGGATCGGCCGTACGGTTAACGGGTGGGGTCCACAAACTCCTGCAAAAATGGCCAGCGACCGTCGTTACGCGGACGCGAAAACCGAAGGCTGTGGTGATGGTGGGGTCCGTGATCAAACTCTTCAGCGAAATCCACTCCGTTCACCGAATTTCTCTCAGAATTTCGGTCGGAACTACATAATTTTTCCCCTTTTTGGTCTGGGCCACAGAAGATCTCGTTACACCGTCCATTCTGTGTTTGAGTGGCTGGATTTCACTCTTGATGATGATTTATGATTCTGACACCAAGGCATTAATAACAGCCTTCATTTAGTCCTAATAGACGGTCCGGATTGGTGGTTTGATGGACGAAGTGGACCCACAACCGAAGACCGCAGGTCGTTCGCAGATGCTGGAACGACAGCTGCCGATTTGAATTTTGAGAGAGAGAGAGCGCGGGTCAGCGGCTCGCTGACCGTCTTGGCCGGTCCGGTACACGGCAGGTGTAGTGAGTGCATGGTTTACATGCATCACATATGGGTTCCACGGTGATGTTTCTGAGAAATCCAATCCATCCATTCATTTTCTCTTCTCAAGTAAGACGTTGAATCCGAAGTTGAAGCATATTCAGATATCAGGTGGGCCCAGAATCAATGGTTTATGGGCTGATTTGTCAGTTGGGACACTTCCATAGTGATCCGAGGGCTGAAATTTGAAACGTACGGTTAATTTATGTCCCTAATCCCATGTATAAAGTTTTGAGCCAATCGAATAGAGGGAACCATGTGATCTTTCATTCTGAACCCTTTTCGGGCCCCTTTGGCTTGCTTTCCTCGATCCCAGTGTGTAAAATCTTCATTATTGGTTCTCTGGAGTCCATCCCGTGCTCTGGAGACTTTGAATCATGAAATCCATGCTTTTAATTCTCTTTTCAGTCTAACGCTCATTATTACGTCCTGCAATGAAAACACGATTAAAACACTCCATTAAACCTTATCATGTACGTAAAATTAGGCAATTACTGGGGTCTGATATGCAACATTCGACACTCATCACAACCCCCAACCAGCATTTTGCTAGTCCCGAGCAAAACATGCGAAAAATAATTTCAGAAATAAAAGACAATTCCTGTAAACTCAAGTGACTTGTGAACAGATAGCTGAGATGTGAAAATTCTAAGATTCATGATTGGTGTGTGGAATTTTTCTCTTGGAATCAAGCTCTCGGCAGATTTCATAATTAATTTCAAACTATTAATCCATTAATTGGAACAATTCTGAACATCGAGCTCCATGAATGTAAAGTGTAATCTCGACTTACAATCATTAAGAGATCCAATTGTCAATTTCATGATATCATTGGTATTTAACAATGAAATTCATGACAACTGAAACCATCACTTGCATTTTTCATTCTATCAGACTTTGATGATTTTTTTTTTTTTTTTTTTTTTGAATAGTAACGTCAAGGAAGGAAATCAAATCCTCACCTATAGGGAGCAAACCTATGGTAAAGGTTTTATACCTAACTCTTTCTGAATGTAAACCATGGGGGATCGAATCCTCACCTATAGGGAGCATACCTGTGGTGAAGATTATTCGACTCGCCTTTTCTCTTCTTCTTTATAAACTGATGCTAACAAATTTTTCAGGCTAGTCCTTTCATGCTTAATGATCACCAAGTTACCATTTAATATCGAACTGAAAACTTAATGTATAAGTGAGATCTGATATGTGAAATCATGGCTCAATCAATGTTTACAACTTCTAATCATGGATTATCAATTCAAAATTGACTGTGAAATCAAGCAGATGGCCGAATCCAAGAGTCTTAAGTTACCAACATCACGTATCTTATAATGTTAAAATCACAACTATCCTTCAACATCACTTTGAATTCAATAGAAATTCCAGAAAAAATTTTAAAATTTTCACAAATTTTGCTCAAGACCAAAAAAAATACTGATTAGGTAACCTAATCTCCCACCCCCAACCTAAAATCTACATTGTCCTCAATGTAAAATAAATAAGCATGCGAAGCACATGGGACTATAAAAGTAAAAGAGGAGTGATGGAGGATAGTACCTGGACGGAGAAGCAAGAAGCTTTCAAAAATATCAGCGTAAAAGCGAGTCATCACAAGAGAGAAATCAGTAAAATAAAATAAAAAATAGAAGATCCTACCTATACCACTTTCGCGGGTGTTTTCGATTGCATTTAGCGTATGCAACAAGCCTTTAAACCCCTAGGTTATCCCTAGTGGACGAGTTGTAGTCTCGTGAGGGTTTGCAGTAATGTTACCCACAAACATTGAAGTAACTGACTAAGAAAAAACAATATAATCAAACAAAAGGCTGGGTTGCCTCCCAGGAGCGCTAAGTTTAATGTCTTCAGCCAGACAAGAACGGACCATGAATGAACTAATCTTTATAACCAGGGTCCGCCAAAGAAATTACCTCAACACCTTAATTAACTAATCCCAGACAAGTGATGTGAGTTCCCGTGAGCTGTGCTATCTGCAATGAGGTAACTGACACTGTCGTCAAATACTTTAAGGACTTCTGCTCGAACGACTTCTTCCATGTTAGGATCACGCTTCCTTTGCATTTCACGCGACATTTTCACAACATGATCCATACATACAGTGGGGCATACTCCCTGTATTTCCGCTATCTTCCGTTCAATTGCTGCCTTATATGCTCTAAGAACATTAAGCAGCCTGCTCGCCTTTGTCTTCTCAGAGTTAAAAACTGTGCTGTCAGGAAGAGTCTCCGAGGGATGAAGAGGTTCCACTTTTGCTCTCCATTTTTCAGTCTCCAATATAGGAGTAGAGTCGAGCAGTGCATTGACTTCGTGGATGGGACTATCGATGTCAAAATCCATGCCATATTGTGCTAAGCAGGTCTCAAGTGGATCTTCAAAAGATTTACGGAAGGAGTCCTGCACTAGACTCTCGATCATGTCCACTTCAAATATGTCATCCAAATCTGCGGATTGTTGTCCTGCATTAAAGACATTGAGTTTAATATTCATGTTACCAAATGACAATTTCATAACTCCATTCCAACAATTTATAATAGCATTAGATGTGACAAAAAATGGACGACCCAAGATGACTGGGATCTGACTATGAAGATTCTGGACAGGCTGAGTATCTATAACTATGAAATCCACTGGAAAATAAAATTTATCAACCTGGATTAACACATCTTCAATAACACCCCGGGGCACCTTGACAGATCTATCAGCTAGTTGTAATGTTATTTTAGTCTATTTCAACTCACCAAGTCCTAGCTGCTCATAAACTGAATATGGTAACAAATTGACGCTCGCCCCTAAATCAAGCAATGCCTTCCCGATCTTATGATCTCCTATGCCGCAAGAAATGGTGGGAGCTCCTGGATCCCTAAATTTCGGAGGGGTGTTATGTTGAATCATGGAGCTAAGCTGCTCTGCAATGAAGACCTTCTTATGAACATTCTGCTTACGCTTTTGAGTGCATAAATCTTTAAGAAACTTAGCATAAGCAGGGACTTGCTTGATAGCGTCAAGCAACGGGATGTTGACTTGCACTTTTTGAAACACATCCAAAATTTCATCAAAGTTGTTTCTTTTCTTTATTGGTGCCAGACGTTGAGGAAAGGGTACTTTGGGCACGTAGGGTGGCACATTAGTGGCTCTTGGAGAGTCATAGAGTTTTTGGACTTTAGATGCATTGGTGTGTCTCTCTGCTTCATCTTGACCTTCTGCTTTAGAATTTGATTCATCCCTAGGCATCTCTATTCTGTTGTCAATCTGCTTGCCTGACCTAAGGGTAGTGATCGATTTGGCCTGTTCATGATATTGCCCTTGGTTGGAATTAGAGCTAATCTCATACTGTCCCTTTGGATTAGCCTCAGGTTGGCTAAGGAACTTGCCCTTCTCTCTCTCACTTAATGTGGCAGCTAGTTGACCCATTTGTACTTTCAGCTTGGTAATGGATTGCGCATTTGCATGTAAGCTTTGCTGGTTGGCTAGTAAGGTGTAAGACCCGTATCCTAGACCGTACTGTTCCATAGACTTCCGCAGTCTTCCCGGTCGAATTTCGGTAACCTTCGACCCTTAACCAGCGTTGCGCAGGACCCTGATTCACACGCCGTCAACTCGAGTCGACTCAACCTAAGACTGGTACCTTAGCGACCGCGCCGTCGCCGCGGTTCTGATGTCGCGACTCGCGTGCCGAGGCGATACCCGGGCCAGGAGATGTGGGCCGCGTCCAGTTCGAGGATAAATGCCGCGCGTTGCAATCCCTAGAAAACATCACATCAATCTTATCAATCACATCAATCAAGTACCCATCACTCCCATCACTCAAAAGTACAACCACCTTTCCCTTAAAGTCAACATTTTCTTACAACAAAGTACATGCTTACATCACTCACCATTACTTCTCTCCCATCACTCTCTCTCTCTCTCATTTCTCTCTTATTTTTTTTCTCAAGCAACTCCCATGGAACAATCGTCCATGGCTTCCATGGGGAACAAGTGTGGCCCACCTTCCTATCTACCATCTCTACCATCCAAGTTCAATCTCAACCATTGAAGTCTATCCATTGGAGCTTTAGATCGCATCGGTGGAAGGAGGAGTTCGAGATCTTGAGGTGGGTGCTTTTATTTGTTAATTTTGTGATTTGAGGGTTTACATATATGGGACCCATCTTGATGTATGCATGTGTAGGAAGGGCCCATAATGACGGGTCCCTCCCTTCTCACGATTGTCTCTCTCTCTCTCCCTTTTTGTGACCTGATCCAGCCAGCCCAAATGGTGAGAAAAAAACACAAATATTAATTTGATCCACCCACTGTGGGCCATCATGTGGGACCCACCTTGATGGTGTGCACCATCCAGAGCCGACCGTCCACTGGACGTCCAGCGTCTCTGGACGAAGAGACAACACAAATATTAGCTTCATACAGGGCCAGTGGGTTCCACACGTGTGGACCCACCTTGACGTACGGCTTCATCCACACCGTCCAGTTACTGGACGGTGGGTCTCCACCATGGTGTATATATGATAGCCAAGCCGTCCAGCGGCTTAAGCTGCTGAAGACATCAGTGAGTTATGTGTGGGGTCCATGTGTGGGGCCTACAATGATTTATGTGTTGTTCCAACACCATCCATCTCATGCTCACCGTGCTGCTGGTGTTTTGTCAATACCGTCCATCTATGGCCCAGCAGCAGAATAGCTGCTGTATTGACATCCGCATGATCAGTGGGCCTGATCATGTGGTGAGTGTTATATCCATACCATGCATCATGTGCTACACATGATAGGTGTGTTTTATCCTGCTGCGTTGCAGCTGTGGGACCCACACACAAGTGGACTCCACCCTATTTTACATAATTCATCAACACCGTCCAAACGGTGGGCCCCACATCAGCAGCTGCAGCCGCTGCTTTGATGTAGCAAGTCCTATGGGTATCATCAAGAGGTCTGTGTTTCATCCGGACCGCCCTTTGGACCAACGTCCAACCTCCTGGACGCTGTAGCTCACACGGTTTCACACACACGTGTGTATATATATATAATACATATAATATAATATATTATATATGAATGCTGAGGTGGGCCACTGTTACGTGGGACCTACCTTTATCATGAAGCCTACACTGTCCAGATCCATCTGGACGGTGAGTTTGAGTAATCTGCTGCCACCGCAGACATATATGGTATATAATATTATATTATATTATATTTTTTTATATTAATATATATATATATATATATATATATATATATATATATATATATATATATATATATATATATATATATATATTACAGTGGGCCATTAAGTGGACCGCACCATGATGTATGCCTATATTTGCACCGTCCAATTGCTGGACGGTGTAGCGGTTATGTTATCATGACCGTCCATCCAATGGACACGGTCATGGACACCATGATACGTGTATTGTATCCCTGCCGTCCGCCGATTTGGAAGTGGGGACCACATGTGATGTATGGTTCTTATCCATGCCGTCCGTAGGATGCGACGGTGGCCCTTTGATGCATGCATTCTATAATATGTCGTCCATCCATCTAGCGTGTTGGGCCATATATATGGACCCCACACTGATGTCTGTATTACATCTAAAACCATCCATCCTTTTGGCGAGTCTGTCCGAAGGCGTGGACTAAAAATAAGATAGATCCAGTTATCAGGTGGACTACACCACAACAAACAGTGGGTTTGAGCGCCTACCATTGAAAACCCCTTATTGGGATTACAGAAGTTTTGAACCAATATGATATTTGTTTTTCCTCTAAATCTAGGCCTTCGTGACCTTATGAACTACTGGATGAAAAAGTAAATGTTATGGTGGGCCCAGCGGAGTTCGACGGTGGAAATCATTATCACCACTGTTGTTTGTGGTATGGTCCAGATGATCGTTTTGATATGATTCATTTGTTCGGATAATGCTCTATATAGATGGATGAATGGTGTAATTGTTGTGGCCCATTTGATACGGCTCATTGGATGTATTTGGAGCCCATTTGGAAGGGCCCGATGTGATGTATATGAGGCCTATTGTGATATATTTAAGGCCCATGGGTTGAGGCCTATTGTGATATATTTAAGGCCCATGGGTTGAGACCTATTGTGATATATTTAAGGCTCATGGGTTGTGGCCCATTGTGATGTATTCGGGACCCATGGGACGTGGCCCATCTGATGTATATAGGCCTATGTGATGCGGCCCATGTGATGTGTATTAGGCCCATGTGGCGCGGCCCATTGAGATGTATGAGACCCTTGTATAAGGCCCATTGAGATTGTATGTAGCCCATTGTATTGCGTATGAGGCCTTTGTGTGAGGCCATGGGCCGCTATGTGTTCGGCCCTATGTGGACCACTTCTTGGGAGCAATGTTGGTGAGATGTCCACATTGATGGGCAATGATGGTTAGATGTCCTCATTATGACATTTCCTTAGACCTTGTCGGGTCCATCCCTATTGATTTCAATTGTCATGACCTATTGCCGATTCCGATTGTCGTGATCGATTGCCGATTCCGATTTGCCTATTCTGATTATCGATCGATCCCGATTATCGTGGCCGATTGCCGATTTCGATTGACGTGACCGATTTGTCGATTCCGACTATCAATCGGTGCGATTGTTGTGACCGATTTGCTAATTCTGATTACCTTAATCAATTAACGATTTCGATTAATGTGACCAATTTGCCGATTCCGACTATCGATCGGTGCGATTGTCGTGACCGATTTGCTGATTTTGATTTCCTTGACCGATTAACGATTTCGATTAACATGACCGATTTGCCGATTCCGACTATCGATCGGTGCGATTGTCGTGACCGATTTGGTAATTCTGATTACCTTGACCGATTACCGATTCCAATTGACGTGACCAATTTGCCTATTTTGATTATTGATCGATTCTGATTGCCTTGACCGATTGCCGATTTCGATTGACGTGACTGATTTACCGATTCCGACTATCGATCGGTGCGATTGTCGTGACCGATTTGCTAATTCTGATTACCTTTACCGATTACCGATTTCGATTAATGTGATTGATTTGCCGATTCTGATTATCGATCGATTCTGATTGTCGTGACCTATTGCTGACTCCGGTCGACGTGACTGTTTGTCGATTCTGATTATTGATCAATCCCGATGGTTGTGACCGATTTGCTGATTCTGATTATCGATTGATTCCGATTGTCGTGATCGATTGCCGACTTCAATCGACGTGACTGATTTGCCGATTTTGATTATTCTATCCCGATGGTGGTGACCGATTTGCCGATTCTGATTATCGATTGATTCCGATTGTCGTGACCGATTGCTGACTCTAGTCAACGTGACCGATTTGTCGATTCTGATTATCGATCTATCCCGATGGTTGCGACCGATTTGCTGATTCTGATTATCGATCGATTCTGATTGCCGTGGTCGAATGCCGATTCGATTGCCGAGGCCGATTGTCGTGACCTATATGATGTACATGTGACCCGTAGTTGAGGCCCATTATGACACGTAGTAGGCCCATGATGCATGACCCATTTGATGTATTCGAGGCCCATATGTAGGGCCCACATGTCATATATTTGAGGCCCGTGGGCAAAGCCCATTGTGATGTGTTCATGGCCCATGGGTAAGGCTCATTATGACGTATTCATATATGGCCTATGGGGCAAGGCCCATTGTGATATGTATTAGGCCCATGAGCAGGGTCCACCTATTGTGTATATGTGGCCCTTGAGTAAGACACATCGTGTTGTATATTAGGCCTTTGTGTAAGGTCGTGGGCCTATTATATGTTTGGCTCTATGTGGCCATTCCTTGGGGGCAATGTTGGTTAAATGTCCACATTGTCGAGGCCGATGGTTGACGCCGGTTATTGATACCAAGTATGAGTATGTGACAGCATAGCATCATAATACATGCCCATACGCATCATCTGCATGTTTGTTATGAGATGTGATTGACCATTGCATATGCCACAGGGCAGGTTGTTCATAGGGCTCCCTAATAGGCAGAGCTGCCCCATATGAGAGCATAACATGCACAGGATTGATGCATGACTGGGTTGTTTGACTCATGCATCTTGCATTATGTGTTATGATTACTGTACGCCCTAGCGACATCAAGGTCGTACCTCCACAGGTATTTCGTGGATGGCCAGATGGGACACCGGAAATCTGTTCTACATGGGGTGCTATAGATATCCCTGGGTGAAAGTCCCTAAACCCTCTTGGTTCCAGAGGTTGCTCCAACGTCTAGACCGAGTGGATGCATGAGCGCATGAGGGCCGCATACCGTTAGGCCGCGTCTCCCACTGTGTCGTGGTCGGTTGGAAGGGGGTACGGCCTTACCTGCCCGAGAGGAGGGGGCAATGCTAGGCTGAGTCTGACCAGCTCGAGGAATGGGTCCGCTATCGACGAGCCGGGCCCGATATTGGCAGGCGGATAGTGAGGTCTCTTCCACTCACCTTATTGCGCGCGATGGGGCGGCAATCTGGTTTGGAGTGTAATAGACCCCGGTGATGATCCCAGAGAGGAACCGTACTGATACGTGGACTTATTGAGCAGGATTTGCATACTCATACATTCATTTCATTCACTATTCACTCGGGCTGGTGGTGCGTAACTAATTGTTGTGTACCTTCGCATGGCAAGGATTTCGGTTGGGCGCGCGACTAACCTGAGATCAGGAGTTTACCACATTGAGTCTGACTATCCAAATTTAGGTATGGGACTGGTTTGGATAGAAGTTCTTTGTGATAGACCCCATAGCTTGTGATACTACGTACTATCATCCCGACTTCACTCCAGCATGGTCATTTCATTCGCACCGCATATTACATTGCGTCCGCAGTACTTAGTATTTTGGGTTGCCATGTTTCTGCATTGATATAGCCGTTAGTACTCATGTCTTGCATCGCATAGCCTTGGTACGGCTGATGATACTCATAGACTTATCAGTACATTTCTGCTTATTTCAATATTGTATGATTTATGACATTGTATCCTCAACATCTGATGTTTGGTTTTCTTTGACTCCTCATTTGTATAGCTGAATTGCATTGCATACCCTGACATTGTATGACTCACGGACTGCCAGTATTTCCGCTTACTCTGATTACTCTGATTACTTTGATTACTCTGATTACTCTGATATTGCTTACTTGGCACTTACCTGTGCACACACTTACACCACCCTCTAAGCTTTCTATAAGCTTATGCACGATAGATGCGTGCAGGTGATGTTAGGTTGCAGTAGTGTTGAGCTTGGAGCATGCAGCGGTCTTCTGGAGCTTGATTTTCGATTTATGTATTTTCCTTTCAGCATTGTACTCAAATGATTATATTAGTGGATATGTGATGATGGTGTTGCCTTTGTGATTTGGGTATTCTTGTGGTTATGCTTATTACAAGTTAAAAAAAAAAAAAAAAAAATCCTCCTTATAGGATCCCAGGATCGGAATCTGGCGTATGGATGCTAGGAGCCAAGAATGGGGTACTACGGAGGCTGTCGGCACCGGATTCGGCGATCGGGATTCCTGTGAATCCGATTCCCGGGTTTGGGGCGTGACATAAGGTTTGTTGGGTGTCTTTTTGGAATTGGAGAGAACTCTGCATAAAAAGATGGAGTGTATTCTCAAGAGATGGTTTCCTTGATTGTGTAGGCAGTTGTTGATATTGCGGAAACTATGGAGGCTGTTGACTGCCAACTTGGAGGTGCGGTTGCATGGGAGGATTTTCAGATGGTCCTCCTTGTTGTGGTCCTTTTGCCCAAGAAAAATTTGGATGTCTAGCCCACCCTGGGTTGTATGTGTTCGAGTAAGGATCATTCCCAGGTTTTTGAAAAGTGTTCATAGCATGTACTTGTTCAGAGAGAAGTTCTGGGGATGCTGCACCAGATGGACAAGACTACATAGGATGGGCAGGACTAGAACATATGGCACAAGCCTCGGCTTGAGTTGTTTGTGGAGGTCCATTATTTAATACCAGAGCATCAACTTTCTTTGTCAGGTTATCAAGCTTGGCGCACAGATCTGGCATGACTCCTATCTCATATATACCACCTCTCTTTTGTGGTTGGGGACTTCTGTCACCTCTATTTGAATAGTCCCATTGCTGAAAATTTTCGCACAAGGTTTCAAAGAAGTTCCACGCTTCGACATCACTTTTGGTCATGAATGACCCTCCACTGGTGGCATCAACCATGCGACGGTTCTGGGGTGTCAGACCGTCATAGAAGTATTGAACTTGTTGCCATTTCTCAAAACCATGGTGAGGACATTTAAGAAGCAAGTCCTTCCATCTTTCCCAACATTCATGAAAGTGCTCGCCCTCTTTTTGTGTGAAGTTAATAATTTCTCTACGGAGGGCATTGGTTTTGTGAACGGGGAAGAACTTGTTTAAAAACTTCTTAGACAGTTGGTCCCATGTAGTGATAGATCCAACTTCTAGAGAATTCAAACATGCTTTCGCCTTATCCTTCAAAGAAAAAGGAAACAGGCGTAGGCGGATCGAATCGTCTGAGAAGTTTTGGAACTTAAAGGTGGAGCAAATGTCTAGGAATTCTTTCACATGATGATATGGGTCCTCCTTGTCCAATCCATAAAAGGATGGCAACAATTGTATGACTCCAGGTTTAAGTTCAAAGTATGCTGCCGTAGTGGTTAGCAACACTATGCATAAAGGCGCATTAAATTGGACAGGAGCTGAATAATCTCTGAGAGCTTTAACTTCATTCTCATTCACCATTTCAACAGAATTATTTCTCAATCTTTCACGAAGTGTTCTTTCCATTTCAGGATCAAACGGTGCTAGTTCTATATTCAGAGATCTACGTCCTAGCATAAACTATGTTATTGCAATGTAAGAAAGAAAATTAAACTAAGAAGCAACCTAAGAGAAATAAAACTAGAACAAGATAAAATTATGCAAGCAAAGATTGGAAGAAAGAACCCGAAAAAAATGAGACGATCAATGTCTGAAGACTAGGGAGCTCCTCCTTCACTTCCAATTTGGAGATCTATGTTAGAATCAATTTAGAAGTTTATGTCAGGACCCTACAAAACAGGAAATAAGTTAGTTTTTAAAAATAAAATAAAATAAAAACTTTAACCTAAAGTTAGTAAAATCCTAAGACTATGAATTATGATAAGAGAGAATCTTAAATTCAATTTGAAACGAAACAGTCCCCGGCAACGGTGCCAAAAACTTGATGTTTTATTTAAACTAACATGATTTAAATGATTTTTAAACTCGCAAGTATACGAATCAGATGTAGATATGGTACGTATTACGAGATCGTTCCCACGAGGACTGATCATCACAACTCAAATTCACAATTCTTCTTAACTAATCCAACAAATAATGGAATGAACTACTAAGCACAATTCTAGGAAAAAACAATTAATAACAGGGAAGAAAATTCAATCAGAGAGAGAGCACTAGGACTTTCGAATCCACCCCTAATTATCCTAACCCTTGTTTTGTCTGTTGATTCACCTTAATCTAGATTGATACCACTTATATAGAGAAAACACAATCTGTGTCCTTAATCGGGCATACAGACTGTCTAATTCCTTTAAGCAATGCCATGAATAACATATCCCGTGTCCTTGATCGGGCACATGGAATGTACAGTTCATTTAACCACCCTGTTTCCTTCTCTATAGGAACCTGCTCTTGATCAGACACAAGCACCTAGAATAAGCATCCATACAACGTCCATATATAGACTCTGATCAAGTTCATAGATGGAGAAGTATAAAATTTAAACCAATCAAGCCCACTTAGAGAAAGAAACAAATCAATTAATAGTCAAAGTAAATTCAACCAATACAAGAGCTAATCAAATTAGGGGCTTCATCTCAGCCCTAGCTGAGAGATTAGTGACCCATAAAATCCATTAAAAAGATGGATAAACAAAATTCATAAAAAAAGAACATCAAACCAATCGATCCCTCTCTCTTCTTTCTTCTCTTTCTTCTCTCCCTTTCTCTGGATCTGGAATTCCCTGTTTCTGAATGCCTTTCCCACGTCCAAAATTCCTCTTTTATAGCTGCTGGAGGGCTGGAGTCGGTGGCAGAGTTGTAGCAGGACATGGATTGTAACTTTTCGCAGCCATGATCAGTGGGCCCCACAAAAGTGTTTTCTGAAAAATCCACCCCGTCCATTGGATTCAGGACGAAATTTCAGTCAAGAATGGGTGGTTTTGAACATCCATTAACGCGGCCCAGAGAAGGAATCAGAATAAAATCAATCTTTAACGTCCCGGAGCAGTCTACTTGTGGCCTCTGTATCACACACATGTACATGCATGGTTGCAAAGTAACAACGTGGATTTGTAGTATTCGCGGCCATCTACAAGATGAACGGCTTGGATCGGCCGTACGGTTAACGGGTGGGGTCCACAAACTCCCGCAAAACTGGCCAGCGACCGTCGTTACGCGGACGCGAAAACCGAAGGCTGTGGTGATGGTGGGGTCCGTGATCAAACTCTTCAGCGAAATCCACTTCGTTCACCGAATTTCTCTCGGAATTTCGGTCGGAACTATATAATTTTTTCCCGTTTTGGTCTGGGCCACAGAAGATCTCGTTACACCGTCCATTCTGTGTTTGAGTGGCTGGATTTCACTCTTGATGATGATTTACGATTCTGACACCTAGGCATTGATAACAGCCTTCATTTAGTCCTGATAGACGGTCCGGATTGGTGGTTTGATGGACGAAGTGGACCCACAACTGAAGACCGCAGGTCGTTCGCAGACGCTGGAACGGCAGCTGCCGATTTGAATTTTGAGAGAGAGAGAGAGAGAGCGGGTCAGTGGCTCGCTGACCGTCTTGGCCGGTCCGATACACGGCAGGTGTAGTGAGTGCATGGTTTACATGCATCACATATGGGTTCCACGGTGATGTTTCTGAGAAATCCAATCCATCCATTCATTTTCTCTTCTCAAGTAAGACGTTGAATCCGAAGTTGAAGCATATTCAGATATCAGGTGGGCCCAGAATCAATGGTTTATGGGCTGATTTGTCAGTTGGGACACTTCCATAGTGATCCGAGGGCTGAAATTTGAAACGTACGGTTAATTTATGTCCCTAATCCCATGTATAAAGTTTTGAGCCAATCGAATAGAGGGAACCATGTGATCTTTCATTCTGAACCCTTTTCGGGCCCCTTTGGCTTGCTTTCCTCAGATCCCAAGTGTGTAAAATCTTCATTATTGGTTCTTTGGAGTCCATCCCGTGCTCTGGAGACTTTGAATCATGAAATCCATGCTTTTAATTCTCTTTTCAGTCTAACGCTCATTATTACGTCAAACACGATTAAAACACTCCATTAAACCTTATCATGTACGTAAAATTAGGCAATTACTGGGGTCTGATATGCAACATTCAACACTCATCACCCCCAAGGAATGGCCCATATAGAGCCTAACATACAATGGACCCATGACCTCACAAAAGGGCCAAATATATAACACCATGGGCCTCACTCAAGAGCTTAATACACATCACGATGGGCCTTTCACATGGGCCTAACATACATCACAATGGGCTCCATCGCCTGGACCTCAAATGCATCACATAGGCCTCATATACATCACATTGGGCCTTAAACACGGGCTGAATACACATCACAATGGACTTTAAATACGGGCCACATAGACATTACATTGGGCCTCAAACATGGGCAGAATGCACATCACAATGGGCCTCAAATACAGGCCGCATATGCATCTCATTGGGCCTCGACAATCGAAATCAGTATCGACATCGAAATCGAAATCGGCCTCAACAATCGGCCTCGACAATCGGAATCGAAATTGGCCTCAACAATCGGAATCGGTATCGACAATCGGAATCGTACTTGATAATCGGCCTCGACAATTGGAATCGGAATCTGCCTCAACAATCGGCCTCAACAATCGGAATTGACCCCGATAATTAGTCTCGACAATCGGAATTGGAATTGGCCTCGACAATCGAAATCGGTCTCCATAATCAGAATCGGCCTCGACAATCGGAATTAAAATCGGCCTCAACAATCGGTCTCGACAATCGGAATCGACCTCAACAATCGACCTTGACAATCGGAATCGGCCTCGATAATTAGCCTCGACAATCGAAATCGGAATCGGCCTCAACAATCGACCTCGACAATCAAAATCGGTCTTGGTAATCGGCCTCGAAAATCAGAATCGGCCTCGGCAATAAGAATTGATAATCGGCCTAACAAAAGGCCTAAGGGAAGGTCACAATGTGGACATTTAACCATCATCGCCCATCAATGTGGACATTTAACCAACATCGCTCCCAAGCAGTGGCTGCCATAAACATCATTACATACATCATGGTGGAATCTCACATCGTAATGGGCCTCATATACATTACATTCGGCCCACACAAAGGCCTCACATACGTCTCATTGGGCCCACTCATGGTCCTTATATACATTACATTGGGCTTCAGCCCATGGGCCTCAAATACGTCTCAATGGGTCTCATATACATCAAGTGGGCCGCTCCAATGGGCCAACATGCATCAAATGGGCCACATCATATGGGCCGCACCAATGGGCCCATATACATCAAGTGGGCCGCATCAACGGGATGCACAAATGGGTCTCATATACATCAAATGGGCCGCATCATGTGGGCCTCAAATACATCAATGGGCCATATCATGTGGGCCTCAAATACATCAAATGGGCCACACCAATGTGGGCCTAATACATATCACAATGGGCCTTACCCATAGGCCACAAATACATCACAATGGGCCTTCCCCATAGGCCACAAATACATCACAATGGGCCTTCCCCATAGGCCTCGAATATACATCATGATGGACCTCATGGATAGGCCGCACCAATGGGCCTCAAGTGAGCTTGGGCCACACCAAAAATCATTTCAATAGTTGTAGGTGTAACATGTGTATTACTATACACTATCATTCCATGGGACACATGGCCCACTAACGATGATCAGCACTGTCCAAACATTATCCAGGTAAGCATCGTCCAAACATTGTCCAGGTAAATCAGCACCATTCAACCATTGGACAGCATCGTCCAAACATTGTCCAGGTAAATCAGCACCGTTCAACCATTGGACAGCATCGTCTAAACATTGTCCAGCTAAATCAACACCGTTCAACCATTGGACAGCATCGTCCAAACATTGTCCAGCACCGTCCAGCATAATCCGGACGGTGTGGATTATAATAAATAAATCAAGGTAGGTCTCACATGGGGCCACCATAATATAATATTATATATATATATATATATATATATATATATATATATATATATATATATTATTTAAAAAATACATCCAAGTACACGTGGTGGGTCCCACGTGAAATTTAGATCTATTTCATTCTCCCTGTAATACCATGAGAGAAAAAAAAATAATAATAATAAAAGGAAAACATCTTTTAATGTTTGGATGGTGTGAGTATGTCTCACATACCTCAGGTGGCCACCCATCGCGCAGATGATGGATGGCTAGAATAAAACACATAACGTCAAGGTGGCCCACGTCCCACGATCTGGACGGACCGGATATAACACAAATCGTGGTGGGCTCACGGATGCACAGCGTGGATGAGGCACATACCTCACGTGATGTCCACCTATGGACAACAGACACATCTGGTGGGTCCCACATGAGGCCCACCATATAAAATTATTATATATATATATATATATATATATATATATATATATATATATATATATATATATATATATATATATTATTAGTATATTATTTATATATGTTTTATTTTACAAAAACCCAGCGTCCAGGCCACCTGGACGGTCGGCCTGGATATGAAGCACGTACATCCTGGTGGGCCACACCGTCCAGGTGGACGTTGTAGATAAAACACATACATTAAGGATGGCCCCATGTGCAGGGTGCACACGTCACCGAGGTTCGCCCCACATGCTAATGGATGGAAGGTTGAATATAACATTTACCTCATGCTGGTGGAGTCTTGCACGTATGGACGGTCAGGATCGTTGCTAGCCCGACGTGTGGGTGTCGCACATACATTCCAGCAGGCCCCACAATGTACGGTTGGGATATAACACATATCTCATGTGGGCCCCACGCTTGCTGACAGCAATCCAGCAGCAGATGGATGGTCTTGATATAACAACACATGCATCACGGTGTAACCCACATGATGGACGGCTGGAGAATCCACAACATCAAGGTGGGCCGCACATGTGGCTAAAACATACATCATGGTGGCCCATGACCACGTCCAGACCACTGGACGGTCTAGATGAAATAGATGGATAACGTGGGTATAAAACATATACATTAGTGTGGCCACGCACCATCCAAACAGTCCAACACCATCTAGACGTTCTGGACGGTGTGGAGAAAGGCATACATCAAGGTGGGTCCACATGGTGGCCCACCACCGCTTGGATCAACTGATATTTGTATTTTTACTTCATCTAGGCCCGTCCAAATGGACGGGCAGCGAGGTGGGTCCCGTAATCAGACGATGTGGATCAAACTCATCATAGTGGGCCACACAAACACATATAGTACAAAAAGGCAAAAGAGAGAGAAAAAGAGAAAAAGAGAGAGAAAACGGTGGAAATAGGAGGGACCCTGTCACTATGGGCCCTCCCTATACAATGCATACATCAAGATGGGTCCCACGATATGTGGGCCCTCAAATTATAATAAAACAACGGCGGAAATCATAAAATCACCCACCATTCGATCTTCTTGGTCCGATGGAATCCCTAGCTCCTCGGCTTCAACTTTGATGGAGGATGATGAAGTTTGGAGGGTTAGGATGAAAGATGTGGGGGTGGGAAGATGGGCCACACCAAGCTCTTCTCATGGAGAGCTTGGACGGTTGGGTTGCTCAGAGAATGAGAGAGAGAGAGAGAAGTTGTAAGAGAGAGAGAGAGAGAGATGGGTGAGCGATGGGGTGTGACGTATACTTGACATGTAAGGGATGGGTTGCTCTGACTTTAGGGTTGCTTTGGTAAGGGAGTAATGGGATATGTACTTGACCTTTGATGTGAACTTTATTGATGGGATGCGATGTGATTGATTTGAAAGATTGTATTGGATTTGCAAATGCGCGGTGTTTTCCTCGAACTGAATGCGGACCCACATCTCCTTGCCCAGGTATCGCCTCGGCTCGCAAGATGCGGCATCGGAACCACAGTGACAGCGCGGTCGTAAGGGTACAAGTTTTGAGTCGAGCTGACTCTGATATATGGGACACGACTCAGGATCGAGCATAAATGCCGATAGTAAATCGCAGGTCACCGAAATTTGACCCGGAGGACCGCAAAGGCCTACGAAACGGTATGGGATAGGATACAGGTCTTACAAATTGCTCCACCCGCTGAACAAACGAGTATCCCGCAGTTGACTTTCTGGAATCCACACTGCCTACGTAGTCTGAATCCACATAGCCTACCAACTTTGTCCCTATCTTCTCAAAAGTTGAGAAGTAGTCTTTTGTACCTCGAATGTATGGCACCACTTTCCAATATTGTTTGCCGGGGTTTGACATGTATCAGCTCACAACACTGACTACCAGTGAAATATTTGGTCTCGTACCGACCATGACATATATTAAACTATCAACCGCATTCGAATAAGGCACATAAGACATAACTTATTTTTCCTCATTTAATTTAAGACATTATTCTGAGGAAAGCTTGTAGTGAGTCGCGTGGAGAACGCTCACCGACTTTGCCTGATCCATCTCATACTTGATCAGTACATTTTCAAGGTATTTTGTCTGTGATAACCAAAGCCTGCCCCTCTTCCTGTCTCTATGAATATCTATGCTAAGAACCCTCTTTGTAGCTCCCAGATCTTTTATCTTGAATGTCCCTGATAACCGAGTCTTCAGCACGTTGATTTCCGGCATATCATGATTGGCGATCAACATATCATCTACATATAATACTAGGATGATAAATTTGTCATCACGTAGTATCTTGTAATAAACACAGTGATCATATTCACTCCGAATAAATTTCTGACTCATCATGAAATAATCAAATTTTTTATCCCATTGCCTAGGCGACTATTTCAAGCTGTATAACGACCTCATTAACCTGCAAACTTTTTTCTCTACACCTTTAACTTCGTAGCCCTCTGGTTGAATCTGCTCTTCCAACTTCCCATGCAGAAATGTAGTTTTGACATTCATCTATTCCAGCTCGAGATCTTATTGGGCAACCAGTGCCAACATGAATCCGATAGATACTTGCTTAACCACCAATGCGAATATCTTTGTGAAGTTGATTTCTTCTCTCCGAGCATACCTCTTCGCTACCATCCTCGCTTTATATCTGTCCTGTTTTCTTTTAAATAACCACTTACATTCAATCATTTTTCGGCCTACTGGAAGCTCCACTAGCTCCCATGTATTTTTTTGTGTAACGAGTCCATCTCATCGTCCATAGCTGCCTTCCACTTTTCTACATCAGGCTCATTAAGAGCCTCCCGAATAGTAGACGGGTTCCCTTCATCTGTAATAAGGGTATATGAAATATTAGACCCATCCTTATATTTTGCCAGTAACCTGCGATTACGCGATGTGTTTCTTCTCACAGGTGGCTGCTCCACCTTCTTCTGCACCTGTCTGCGCATTTGTCTCTGCCTGAGTATCATATGTGTCAATCTGGACATCTACGATCAACCTTTCTTGTTTCTCTTGCTCATCTTAATCGTTCTTGTAAAACAGGGAGCTTTCATCAAATCTGACGTTACGGTTAGTGATAACTTTACATGTGACCTTATTGAATAACCTGTAACCTTTCACACTAACACCATAGCTAACAAAGATGTACTTTTTGGCTATGGTCTAGCTTATCTCTCTCAACTGACGGTACATGAGAGTAAGCCTCACAACTAAATATGCGCAAATTTGAGTAGTCCATCGTATGACCACTCCATACTTTCTTTGGGATTTTACATTCAATTGTCATGGACAGAGATTAGTTCACCAAGTAGCAAGTCGTGTTAACGGCCTCAGTCCATAAGTCCTTGGCCAACGCAGCATTACTTAACATAGTTAGGCTCTCTCCAAGAGAGTCTGATTCATCCGATCAGCCACAACATTTTGTTTGGGCGTGTGGTGCACTGTGTTGTGCCTAATGATCACTTCATCTTTACAATATTTATTAAAATCATTGGCAGTAGATTCTCCACCATTGTCAGTCCTTAAAACGTTTATCTTTCGCCCTGACTGATTTTTCACAATTGTCTTCCATTGTTTGAATATAATGAAAATTTCGGATTTACATTTTATGAAGTAAACCCAAACTTTTCAAGAGTAATCGTCAATGAATGAAACAAACCATGATGACCCCCTTATGAAAACTTTTGACGATGGCTCCAATACGTCAGAGTGCACATAATCAAGCACTCCCTTACATACATGTTTTCCAGATTTAAAAGATAATCTAGATTATTTACCATATATACAATGCCGGCATATATCTAAATCAGAATTTTTAAAAGCTAGAATCAAACAACGATCAGATAGTACCTTCGTGCCCCGCTCGCTCATGTGGCCCAGACGGGCATGCCACATACGTACAGACGTGGAATCTACAACAACCATTACCGCTCCACCTTCAGAAGTACCCCCGATCAACATGTAAAGGTTTCCGAGCCTTTGCACTCTCAAAACCACGAGTGCCATTTTTGAAACTTTAAGGACACCATTAAGACCAGTGAACTTGCACCCTATAGCCTTGAGTGCACCGAGAGAAATCAGGCTTTTCTTCATATTAAAAACGTGTCTGACATCAGTTGGGGTACACTTCATCCCATCAAACATCTTAATACTCACCGTACCAATAGCCATAACATTATTGGCATTGTCATTTCCCATAAAGACCTGTCCACCATTGCATTTTCTGTAACTGGCGAACTAACTCCGATGAGGAGTCATGTGATATGACTCTCCTGTATCAAAGATCCACTCATCTCTATGATTTCGTGCAAGTGTCCGATTAGGGACACAGACAGAATATCATCTTCACTTGTCTCTTCATTAGATGTAACAACATTGGCCTCCTTGGAAGAAGCCTCTAAGTTTTCTTTCTTCGCTTTAGGATTTGGACAATCCTTCTTCCTGTGTTCGGTCATCCCACAATTCTAGCATTTTAATTTGCCTTTGCCCTTGCCCTTTGATTTAGATCTAAGTCTTAAAGATCTTGTACCTCACTCAGTATTCCTACCTCTAGTAAACAGTGCATTAGAAGATGTCCCTACACCAACGTTTATCGTTCTCATGGCCTTCCCTTGAAGGGCTGAGATAATGGTGTCTACACTTAGGGATTTACTTGTTGTGCACAATGAGTTCCTGAATGACTCATATAATGCCAGAAGAGAATTCAACAACATGCATACCTATAACGCCCTAAAAATTGGGGGTCGTGTATACACTCGACTCCCAAGTTTCCGGGTATCACTTATAACCAATTTTACTGTTTTGCTTTTAATCCAGTTTAATGAGCTGTATGGAATTACTTGAAACATGAATCACAATCGCAACTAGTCTACTGAAATAGAAGTAGCTAAATATATACAAGTCCAAAAATATATCAATAGGTCACACCAAACGTCTCCCGACAAAAATACAAAAAAAAAAAATGATATGTCCAAAAGAATAGTGTGCTGAGTCCATTACTCAGCGATCCAAAATCGGTTGCTAAATCTATGGTGAGCCGCCCATCAGCTGGAAGTAGGACAGCTCATCGTCCTCGTCAATGCTTGCATCACACGGCTCCTCGAACTCAGCATCACCTGCAGCTACTGAAGAGTCTGGTTGGTGTTTTAAAACACCGTCCCAGAGTGGGAGTGAGTGATCAACCCAGTGAGTACTCTTAGCCTTAAGTTACAACAAGCAACAATTCTATGTTGAATTTAATAAAAGACAGACATTCATAAATTCCTAACTAATCTTGTAAATGCATATGCATGGAATGTGACATGATGTATGACCTTACAACAACACTCCCTCAAGCGACTTCATCTAACGATCGTGCATGTCCAACACTTCCTCAACTGTCGAGTCTCCAATCTAACTAGTGCGATGCGATCATGATAGTGTTAGCCGAGTTTTTAATTAATTTCGTTCATCTAGCAGATTGGGGAAACTAGTACACCCCTTGTATCATTGTCCTCAACTAGTTGCGAGGCCAAGGCTCATCAACATGTAAGGCTCGAACCTCGTGATTCTTGATCTCATCGGGTTCCCCATCCCTGATTTCAAGCACATGGGGAGTGCTGAGAATAGGGATCGCTCGCCGTCACTATGGGGAGGCTCATCACCCCAGCGTAGGCTGACAACTCGGACACAGTGTCTCATTCCACCATGCCCGGCTCTCGAGTCAATGGATCGATTTCAAATGGTTATCAATAGGCTCCAGCGGTTGAAGGGTGTTCCACGTTCTATACAGGCGTGAGCAGACGTGGTTAACGAACATGGTTGGTCAGTAAGTGAACTAGACCGTGCGAGTTCAGGCGAGTGCTTGACGGACGACATTGAGTACAAGCAACCCATGTAATCCAACTACCGTCGTCCATTCGCATCCTCCCAAATTCGCTTGTTTACCCTCAGGATAGTCCTACCAACGGGACCACCTTCTCTCACCTCAGTTTTCTGACCAACCTAGGGATTTGATGGTATTTAATAACACTCAAACAAATCAGAATTCATCATCTAACACAAGTGATGTCATGCACTCAAACATTAAACATACAAATTCAGATTTTTCTACAATTGCAGCTACTAACAATAATATGAAATAAATGTGTATGTGTGTTGTGTGGGGTTAACGACGGGAACAAGAGCTATACATCATTCATAGGACAAACATACAATAAGGATTTATGCAATCAAGCATGCCACAAGAAAGGGTATACTAGGATTGTATATGAGATGAACATATCATACCAAATCAAGCTTAATCATGTTGAAGAACAATAAACAACACTCAATCATATCATGGAATTTGGGAGGACCTATCATGTAGGGTTTTGGCTAGGTTCTCTCTAGATTTCTTAAGCACATCACCCAAACATTCATAATCATTAAATATATACTAAAATTGGTGCTAGGCCACCTAAGAATCATAGTCTACACCTATGGATCATTGAGATCTTGAGAAACGACCTAGAAGTGTCCAACTCGAGGTCGATTGGCCGGAATCCTGAGGCAATGCATTTGCAAGTTAGGATTTCATGCAAATCCTCTCTCAACATAAGGGGTTTCTAAAAAGATGAGTTACTACCTACCCAATCGGCAGAGAGTGGTTCTTGCGGTTGTAGGTGAGGGATTTCTTGAGGAAGAGGTAAGGAGTTGCAAGACTCAAACTCCCTCGGGCCCCAACTTCAACTATGACCCACCTTCTTTCCCTCCTTCTCTCACACCTCTCTCTCTCTCTTTACTCTCTCCTCTCCTTTGTTGCTAAAATTTTTTGTAGGAGTGAGTGAGAGAGAGAGAGAGAGAGCGCTTTAGGGCTTTATTCCCTAGGTTTGGGCCAAATGGCCTTAAGTTCTAACAATTTCTTTCAACGGCCCTTTAGGACCCCCTTTTAAGCTCTAGGGCTGCCCTGACACCCCTCTGGCCACCAAATTTGGTGTGTAGGTGTCTCATGACCCGATAAGGGGCTATGTAAAATTTGAAGACAAACGGACATGGGATTTTATCATACGGTTCCAATCTTTAAATGGCCATATGGGGTCCATTCTGGCTGTTGGGGCAGTTTTGATGGCCCCCTGGCCATGAAATTTATAGGATAGGTGCTTCTTGGCCCAATGAATGGTTGTACAAAATTTGAAGGCAAGTGGACGTGGGGTTTTACCGTACGGGTCCGATTTGCAATCAACGGTCACCGTTTCACGATCGAGTTCCGGATTTTGTGGACGGGTGTAGAAGAATACTTTAGGCCTCCACCGTAAATGTAGAAGAGATCTGACGGCTGCAAAGCCTAATATCTCAGTTTCAATTAAAAGTGCTAGATTTAAATTCTAGCATTTGGGTTAAGGCTGGGGTGAGTTGCTCTTGGTAAGTGCCGGTAGGACAGCATGGTTCATCCATTTCTGGGGATGTTCTGAGCCTGGCATCCACGTGGGACCACAAGCCCAGCGAGTCAAAGAGCCTGACAAAGTTTCGGGATTTGTGGTCCTTCATTGGGCGATATAAGGCCTGTACGGGCAATTGCCAGGTATGATGGGGCCATTTAGCTCTACGGCCTGTGCTCAACCCGGTAACAATTTGATTTATTCGTGTCAATGTCTTAATTTGAAATTAATTAATCCATATTAGACCCACGTGTGCGATCGATTCATCCGGTCCTAGGTCAGTTCACACGTGAGCGTCACAGGACACTATTCCCTTTTTGGACGGGGCGTTAAAATGCCTGATCTTCATCTTTGACCACTTCCTCAATATCCAGCAACTTGCAAATCAATTTATTAAAGTAACTGATGTAGGCCTCCACATCTCCACCTTCTGCCATCTTGAAGGTAAACAACTGTAATTTCAAGTGTAGGCGGTTTTCAGTGGATTTTTTCGCATAAATATCCTCTAACTTCGCCCATAAACCAGTTGCAGTTTTTTCCCTCAAAACATTATAGAGAACCTCATACGTAAGACACAAACGGATCGAGGATAAGGTCTTTTTATCAAGCGTATTCCAATCATCATCACTCATAGTCGACTTTCGCTCCTCAAGAACACCATCTTTGCCTTGCTTGGTTAAGGAACTGATCATATTGATCTTCCATAACTCAAAGTTATTTTTACCTGAGTACTTCTTAATATCATACCTAGTGCTTCCCATTATTGCAAATCCTACAGATTCAAGCCTACGCCCCAACGATTTCTCTGATACCACTTGTTAGAGACATAGCGGAATCACACGGAGATGAATTTATGATAGCAATCCAAAAGCACTAAGCAAAAAGGAAGGAGAACATAACGATTTAACGTGGAAAACCCTCTTGAAAAAAAAACTACAACACAAAGCAACAGAAATTCACTATCAAAGTAGAAATTACAAAGAGAGAAGGCTTACCTGATTCGAACTAACTTGAATCTCACTCTTGCTACACCCCTTTGAAACCTTAGAATTATTTAGAACTCCTTGGAATGCTTCACAATCCTGTTTACACCAATATATATAGCCTTAGAAAGAATCCTAAAAGAAATCGGAAACAAATCCCTTAATTTGATAGTTTTACGAAAAAATTTGCACAAAATCTTATTAGATTTAAGACATCAAATACAACATAACTAGCCGTCTATTCAGCTCAAGTTCAGCTCCACTTGATCTTTGAACTTGATTGGCGAACTTGGCTTAGTTCGGTCAATAGCTCCTGTTATGGGTGAAATTAGACTGGCCAAACAATTAGATGAAAACGATACAAGGTCATATAGCTCGGATGAGAAGTCGTGAACAAGCTCGGCCACTTATGCCGATCACTACTCCCACGACCAATTCAAGCGTCTACCTTGGGTGGTGACCTTGGCCACCTAGTTAACACCTCACTGTCTCAACCAAAGAGCAACTATTGGAGCCGACCTCATGAAATGACCACCGAGGGTCCTGACCTCAAGATTCGGACATCGGTCATCAACTTTGATTATCGAACTCGGTCAAAAAGACCTCAACCAATGACTTAGAGGTCGGCCTCAGCTGTCAACTTTGACCTCCTTGGATACCGATCAATAAGAAATCTCATTCAGGATTACCTCCCCAAGATTTTCATTGAGGATCTCGCCCAAATAATCACGACATATCCAAGAGGTAATCCCTTCTGTGATATGTATCTGCCTAGTGGAGGCATTGCCATATATGTAAAAGGTACCAAGAGATTATAAATAAGAACTTAAACCTCTAAAAATATGTATGCAATATTACCCTAATTTGACTAAACCTAAAGCATGCTTTTTCTAACTCAGGCATCAGAAGGTCCCGGCTACAACCGGGGCCTCAATTGTCGCTTAGTTTTGCAGGTACACGACGGTCTAGCAGATACGACTAGATCTCAGCATCAACAGCTTCGGTCAGCTCGATTCAAGATCAAGCCAAGTTTGAGTTCAAGCTTTTGAGCCAAGTTCGAGTTCAACATTTTCTTTTTAGTTTTTATTTGGGAGTCCTTTTTTATATTATATATAATATAATATATATTATTATTATTATTGTTGTTGTTGTTATTATTATTATATTATTATTATTATTATTAAGTTATTACTCGAGTTGAGTTGAGCCAAGTTGAACCAAATCAAGTTGAAGTGGAGCTTCAAGCCAAGTTGAGTCAAACTCTGGTACTGCCAACTTGGCTCGGAATTCTTTCCCGCTTAAAAAATAGACTTAGCTTGGCTCATACCTAACTTTGGAGTGGAGTTTATCCAAGCCGATCCAGTTAACCCAGCTAGCTCGGTTCCTATCCAGCTTGAGCTCCAACCAAAGTCTGATTGAGTAGTGTAAGGTTGAGTACGAACGTGGATACTTTCTGCCATTGGAAAAGCTCTTTGCCCAATGTATGTGTTTTATCCATGCCGTTTAACCATTTTGCTAGCTCATTTTGAGTAAGATCCAAATCTTACTCATCCAAGCTCATCAGGGGATCCAAATCTTCAATGAGTAAGATTCAAAACTTGAATGGATCACATTACAGGAAATAGTGGTGATTGAACACCCACCATCTAAAACTTACCGGGGGAAACAAAAGTTTTGAATCAAGCTAATATCATTGTTTCTCCTTTATCCATGTTTGTGTGACCTCTTCAACGGTTTGGATGGCAAATAAACATTATAGTGGGCTGTATTTTGTTATTAATGGACATGATCTTACCAACAATAACCGCACAAATCATTCTCACACTCACCTACACAGCGGCGTGTCATTATCACCACTACTTCGTGTGGTGTGGCCCACTCGAACCATGGATGAACTATACGGAAAAATGAATGTGTGTATAAAATCCATAAATCACGGATAGGGACGGATGGGGGAAGTACCCCATCCACATGGTTCAGACCAAACTCGGATTGGGCTGTGTAAGGGGGGAGTGGATTAGCTGTCACCGTAACCGTGTGGGGCCCACTTTGATGTATTTGTTGTATATTCAGGCCGTCCGTCTGTTGTTTCATCTCATTTCTAGGATGAGATCCTAAATCTCAAGAAGAGTAAAATTTCAAGTGGACTACACCACTAGAAATAGTGACAAATGAACATTAAAAACTTTTAAACATCACGAAAACCTTAGTACCGCCTTTTAAAATTTTTAATGGTGAGGCATTCAAACACCACTGTTTCCTGTAGTGTGGTCCACCTTAGATTTGGATCTGTTTAATTTTTGGGAACATGTACTTAAAATGAGCCGGAGAAACAGATAGACGACATGGACATATGACGCATCATCAAGGGGGCCGTACAATAAGGGTAACACCCCGAGCCCGAACGTGGGTACTTTGTGCCCTTGGAAAGGCTCTTTGCCATGCTGTCCATCCATTTTGCCAGCTCATCTTGGTGCATGAGCTGGCAAACAACGGTGATTTAACACCCATCATCAATAACTTTTTGAGGGAGAATAGTCATTGAACCGGCCCAAATGTATCTTTTTCCTTTATCAAGGTCTGCGTGGCCTCTTCAACATTTTAGATGACAAATAAACATTATGGTGAGCCTTATTTAGTTTTTTAATGGTAGGCATTAAATCATTATTGTTTCTTGTGATGTGGTCCACCTAAGATTTGGATATGCCTCATTTATTTGCAACGAGCTTTGTTGGGACTCGGTTTGGTTTTGGTCGGTGTAATATGTGTAGGTGCACCTGAACTAATTGTGTTGCTTGATTACCAATTGTGCTGCTTAATTCAAACCAAACAACTTGACCCAATACCTATATTGGTATATAACTAGGTATTGAAAAGATCGGTTGCCTATTCAATCACTTGTGATGGATTTATAAGATGATCAAGCAATATTTAGAAAGTGGGAGTTTTTCCTTTGAAGATGGGTTGCTTATTGTAAAAAAAAAATTAAAAACTTCAATATATATAACAGTGCAATTAAACAAAAATAAAAGCGTGATACTCACCACCAATCATAATGAGCAACTGCAGTAAGTATTTCTGAAAGTTGAACTTGCATTGAAAATAAATATATTCCAACGTGACAGATGAGCATAATCTGTGGTTACAACTAACAATTACTGCTATAAGATTATTATTACTCTTAAGACAAAGTTAGGTTATGATAAGTAAAGATAAAAATAATTTGATTAATTAATTAAATTGATATGAGACAACTTGTTCTACTAAATTTCTCGCAATGTATAGATCCATGTTGCAATTTCTCTTCGCATCTCTCTTTTTTATCTCAATAGTTCATCTTCGCCATGCCAGTTTTACTTGACTACTTTTTGCTTATAGGCTTGTTAGTCGCACCTCATCATCAGACGGCACATATCATTCAACGCTAATTGTATTTCTGTAAAAAGTACTCTAAATATTTCTAAAGATCTTGTACACACTATTTCTTTTTCATATAATGACACTTTTTTTTTTCTTTTTTTTTCTAATTGACTTTGGGCGGAATTAGGGTGCAACGAGTCCAAAAATAATGTAGCAGAATAAATGGATAACAGGTACCATATAGCATTTCTAGTAGCACACACCACCACGTTGATGTGCGCTACACTAGGCAATCCGAGTCCGTCCAGACCACCAATTCTTAGGTCGTGGGTGCAAAAAATCAAGCCCCATAAACAACTTAGGTGGGCCACACGTAAGTCTGATAATGGGCGAGTCTCCCGGCCAGAAAAATGGGACGCTGATTGGGTACTGCCTGCCCTGTCCCTCGCTAGGAATGTATAGGGGCATTGAGGGGCCACCTTGAAATATGGATTTTATCCAAACCGTCTATCCATTTTTCCATATCATTTTAGGGTAGGAATCCTAAAATGAGTCAAATCAAAGGATCAAGTGAACCACACCACAGTAGACAGTGGTGATAATGACAACCACCGTTGAAACCTTCCTAGGGCACGCCTTGATCGTTAAATGCGATCCAACCTGGTCATAAGGTAACATAGACCTACATGAAGGGAAAGCACAAGTATCAATGTGGGCCCCACAGTCAGGGCAATACCTGTTAACGTGTTACCCGGGCAACACGTAAATCTGGGAAACGGATTGGCTACTCCCCCTGCCACCATCCCCGTGGCTGGAGTTCGGCGCTCTGTGGGCCCCACCATGATGTTCGTATTTCATCCATTCCGTTCATCCCTTTTTACAGGTCATTTTACAGATATATCCCAAAAATGAGAGGGATATAGATCTCATGTGGACCACACCACAGGAAAACAATAGTGATTGGATATCCACCATTTAAATGCTCCTAAGGCCCACTGTACTGTTTATTTTACATCCGATATGTTGATTAGGTCATACAGACCCAGATGAATGGAAACAAAATATCAGCTTGATCCAAAACTTTTATGGGCCCTAAAAAGTTTTTAATGTTCGACATTCATTCAACACTGTTTTTTGTAATGTGGTCCACTTGAGATGGGGATATACCTAATTTTTGGTATCATATCATAAAATAATCTATAAAAACTGATGGATGGAATGGATGAAACATATACATCATGATGGAGTCCACAGAGCACCGACCACCAGTGAATGGCTGGTGGCAGGGGGAGCAGCCAATCCGTTTCGGTAAATCTGACTCCCGTTTTCCACGGCCACGAGAAACAGGGGGCAATGCTAGCTTCTTGTTCGTTTTGCCTACGTTGCGACTGAGGATCGAGCGTCTGTCGCCATCTGAGATGGTCCAATGATTTTAAACCGTCCATATTCTCATTACTATCATGACTAAACTATTATCCAATGATGCTTTATTGGTGATCCTAGCCTCTGAGTTTTAAAGTTAATGCTAGCCACTGGAAACTTTCTTTTCATTTTTCTAAATCATCTACAGATCATGATCTGATGGTCACAATCATCTCATCCTTTCAGCTTAATCTTCCTCAAGTTGAGCCCACAACATAGATTCCGCAACCTGGACGGTTCTGATCACCAGACCACTCAGCAGGTGGGCCTGAGTGGGCCGCGGCAGACTGGACACTTGCCTTCAGCCTGCGGTTGGAAGCTCTGTGAGAGGTCCATCTCGTACATCCGTTTTTACAGCTCATGTAAGACGTGGGGAGCGAGAAAATGACCACTGTAGACAAAACCTTTTACCCAGCGGTTTCTATGAAAGAATACAAACTTTAGTTACCAATCTAGACTATCACGTGCGGACAGCGACGTTGAGGACGAAACTACCCCTCCTTTCACGGAAACGGATTGGGTACTCCCCCTGCCACCAGCCAATGGCGGATGGTCGGTGGTCTGTGGGCCCCACCATGATGTATGCTATTCATCCATGCCGTCCATATATTTTTCCATATCATTTTATGGTACATGACCAAAAATGAGGTATATGCAAATCTCAAGTGTACCACATTACAGGAAACAGTGTTGAATGAGCGTCGACCATTAAAAACTTTTTGGGGGCCCACTGTGATGTTCGTGAGAAATCCTCCCCGTCTAAGTTCATTCACAGGTCACAAAGACCTGGATGAAGAAGAAAAACAAATTTCATAATGATCCAAAACTTCTATAACCCCTAAAAGGGTTTCAATGGTAGACGTTCAATTCCCCATTGCCTTTTACAGTGTGGTGTACTTGATAGTTAGATCTATCTTATTTTTAGTCTCAAGCCTGAATATGAGCTCGCCAAATAGATGGACGGTTTGGATATGACACATACCTCATAATAGGACCCACAAAAAGCGGTGGGATTACAACAGCAAAAAAAAAAAAAAAAAAAACCGTCGATATATCGACTGTAATCGAAAATGGTCCAGAACTTTCCAGTGAGTTTTCCTAAAAAATCTTACAATTTTTGATATATCGACTGTTAGTCGATATATCGAAAAAGGTGTTTTACCTTTAGCTATGGATTATAACCGTAGCCATAACTGTAGTCTGTGCTAGTGTATGAAATTTTTATTTTTTTTATTTTTTATTTTTTAATTTTTACATGGAGAAATTTATTCTACCTACAATTTTCTTTAATACATATTTATATAAATAGGTATATATAAGCATATAAAATTTTTTTCCCTCTTTTTTTTTCATTTATTTTTTTAATCATTTAACAAGAATATCTTCTAAACCAAAATTAGTTACTTGACGTACCACATATGATTTTGGGGTAAGAGAAGCTACTTTAGCCAACCAACCTAGTTATTTTCCAAGATTCCATCAGGTCGATGGTTGAAAATACATTTCATTCACTTCGCTGTCAATTTCAATCACTTCGCGGTCAAATTAGAAATTGAGCGGGACAAATATGAAATTGAGTAGGCAAATTGAAAATTGAGTGAGGCAAGGTAGGAATTGAAGGAGGGAACCTAGAAATTGAGAGAGGCAAGGTAGGAGTTCAGCGAGGGAATCTAGAAATTGAGCGAGGTAAGCTAGAAATTGAGCGAGGCAACGTAGAAAATGAGCGAGGGAACCTACGAGGGAAGCTAGGCAACCTAGGAATTGAGAGAGGGAAGCTAGAAATTGAGCGAGGGAAGCTAGGAATTGAGCGAGGGAACGTAGGAATTGAGCGAGGGAAGCTAGAAATTGAGCGAGGAACGTAATTGAGCGAGGAAGCTAGAAATTGAGCAGGAAAGCTAGAAATTGAGCGAGGCAACGTAGGAATTGAGCGAGGGAAGCTAGAAATTGAGCAAGGCAATGTAGGAATTGAACGAGGGAAGCTAGAAATTGAGCGAGGCAACGTAGGAATTGAGCGAGGGAAGCTAGAAATTGAGCGAGGCGACGTAGGAATTGAGCGAGGAAGGCGGTAAAAATGAGCGAGGCGGCGTAGAAATTGAGCGAGGAAAGCTAGAAATTGAGCGAGGCAACGCAGAATTGAGCGAGGAAGCTAGAAATGAGTGAGGCAACGTAGGAATTGAGCGAGGGAAGCTAGAAATTGAGCGAGGCAACATAGGAATTGAGTGAGGGAAGCTAGAAATTGAGCGAGGAAGCTAGAAATTGAGCGAGGCCCAAAATTGAGCGATGGAAGCTAGGAAATGAGCGAGGAAGCTAGGAATGAAGCGAGGCAACGTAAGAATTGAAGCGAGGAAGCTAGAAATTGAGCGAGGAAGCTAGAAATTGAGCGAGGCAACGTAGGAATTGAGCGAGGAGAAGCTAGGAATTGAGCGAGGAATGTAGGAATTGAGCGAGGAAGCTAGAAATTGAGCGAGGGAAGCTAAATTGAGTGAGGCAACGTAGGAATTGAGCGAGGAAGCTAGAAATTGAGCGAGGCAACGTAGGAATTGAGCGAGGAGAAATTGAGGAAGCTAGAAATTGAGCGAGGAAGCTAGAAAATTGAGCGAGGCAACGTAGAAATTGAGCGAGGGAAGCTAGAAATTGAGCGAGGAAGCGTAGAAATTGAGCGAAGGCTAGAAATTGAGCGGGAAGCTTGAAAGTGAGAAATTGAGCAATCGTAAGAATTGAGCGAGGAAGCTAAAATTGAGCGAGACAACATAGGGATTCAGCGAAGTAACCTAGGAATTGAGTAGGAAGTTAGAAATTGAGCGAGGAAATTTGAGCGAGGAATTTTGAGCCGAGGAGCGGGAAAATCAGTGTGCGAGGAATCTAGAAATTGAGCGAGGCAACCTAGGATTTGAGCGAGGCAACATAGGAATTGAGCGAGGAACCTGGGAAATGAGCGAGGCAACAACAGAAATTCGTGAAGAATCTAGAAATTAAGCGAAGCTAGAAATTAAGCGAGGAACCTAGAAATTCAAATGAGACAACCTAAGAATTGAGCGAGGAAGCTAGAAATTGAGCAGGAACCTAGAAATTGAGTGAGGCAAGGTAAAAATTCAGCGAGAAAATCGAGAATTTGAGCGAGGCAACCTAGGAATTGAGCGAGGGAAGTTAGAAATTTAGCGAGGGAAGCTAGAATTTGACGAGGGAACTTAGAAATTCAGCGAGGCAACATAGGATTTGAGCGAGGGAAGCTACAAATTGTGCGAGGGAAGCTAGAAATTGAGCGAGGTAACCTAGGATTTGAGCGAGGGAACGTAGGAATTGAGCGAGGGAACCTATGTTGCCTCGCTCAATTTCTAACTTCCCTCGCTCAATTTCTACGTTGCCTCGCTCAATTTCTAGCTTCCCTTGCCCAATTTCTAGCTGCCCTCGCTCAATTCATACGTTGCCTCGCTCAATTTCTAGCTTCCCTCGCTCAATTCCTACGTTGCCTCGCTCAATTTCTAGCTTTCCTCGCTCAATTTCTAGCTTCCTCGCTCATTCTACGTTCCTCGCTCAATTTCTAGCTTCCTCACTCAATTCTACGTTGCCTCGCTCACATTTCTACCTCGCCAATTTCTAACTTCCTCGCTTCAATTTCTAGCTTCCTCGCTCAATTCCTACGTTGCCTCGCTCATTTCTAGCTTCCCATTTCAATTCCTAAGTTGCCTTGCCAATTTCTAATTTCCTTTTCTTCTAGCTTCTAAACTCAATTCTACGCGTTGCCTCGTTCAGCTTCTCTTTTCACTTTGGCTCCTCGATCAATTTCTACTTCCCTTGCTCAATTTCTAGCTTCCTCGCTCAATTCCTACGTTGCCTCGCTCAATTCTAGCTTCCTCGCACAATTCCTACGTTGCCTCGCTCAATTTCTGGCTTCCTCGCTCGCCATTCTTCTACGTTGCTCGCTTTCATTTTTAGCTTCCTCGCCATTTCTGCTTCTTTCTTCTCGTTCCTACGTTGCCTCGCCAATTTCTAGCTTCCTCGCTCAATTCCTACGTTGCCTCGCTCAATTTCTAGCTTCCTCGCTCAATTCCTACGTTGCCTCGCTCAATTTCTAGCTTCCCTCGCTCATTCTATGTTGCTCGCTTTCAATTTCTAGCTTCCTCGCTCGATTCCTACGTTGCATCGCTCAATTTCTAGCTTCCCTCGTTCAATTCCTACGTTGCCTCGCTCAATTTCTAGCTTCCCTCGCTCAATTCCTACGTTGCCTCGCTCAATTTCTAGCTTCCGTCGCTCAATTTCTAGCTTCCCTCGCTCAATTCCTACGTTGCCTCGCTTAATTTCTAGCTTCCCTCGCTCAATTTCTATCTTCCCTTGCTGAATCCTTACGTTGCCTCGCTCAATTTCTAGCTTCCCTCGCTCAATTCCTACGTTGCCTCACTCAATTTCTAGCTTCCCTCACTCAATTCCTACGTTGCCTCGCTCAATTTCTAGCTTCCCTCTCTCAATTCCTAGGTTGCCTAGCTTCCCTCATAGGTTCCCTTGCTCATTTTCTACGTTGCCTCGCTCAATTTCTAGCTTACCTCGCTCAATTTCTAGATTCCCTCGCTGAACTCCTACCTTGCCTCTCTCAATTTCTAGGTTCTCTCGCTCAATTCCTACCTTGCCTCACTCAATTTTCAATTTGCCTACTCAATTTCATATTTGTCCTGCTCAATTTCTAGTTTTACCGCGAAGTGACTGAAATTGACAGCGAAGTGAATGAAATGTATTTTCAACCATCGACCTGATGGAATCTTAGAAAATAACTAGGTTGGTTGGCTAAAGTAGCTTCTCTTACCCCAAAATCATATGTGGTATGTCAAGTAACTAATTTTGGTTTAGAAGATATTCTTGTTAAATGATTAAAAAAATAAATGAAAAAAAAAGAGGGAAAAAAATTTTATATGCTTATATATACCTATTTATATAAATATGTATTAAAGAAAATTGTAGGTAGAATAAATTTCTCCATGTAAAAAATAAAAAAAATAAAATAAAATAAAAAATTTCATACACTGGCACAGACTACAGTTATGGCTACGGTTATAATCCGTAGCTAAAGGTAAAACACCTTTTTCGATATATTGACAGACAGTCGATATATCGAAAATTGTAAGATTTTTGAGGAAAACTCACTGGACAGTTCTGGACCATTTTCGATATATTGACTGGCTATCGATATATCGACGGTTTTTTTTTTTTTTTTCTGTTGTAATCCCACCACTTTTTGTGGGTCCTATTATGAGGTATGTGTTATATCCAAACCGTCCATCTATTTGGCGAGCTCATATTCAGGCTTGAGACTAAAAATAAGATAGATCTAACTATCAAGTAGACCACATTGTAAAAGGCAATGGGGAATTGAACGTCTACCATTGAAACCCTTTTAGGGGTTATAGAAGTTTTGGATCATTATGAAATTTGTTTTTCTTCTTCATCCAGGTCTTTGTGACTTATGAATGAACTTAGACGGGGAGGATTTCTCACGAACATCACAATGGGCCCCCAAAAAGTTTTTAATGGTCGACACTCATTCAACACTGTTTCCTGTAATGTGGTACGCTTGAGATTTGCATATACCTCATTTTTGGTCGTATACCATAAAATGATATGGAAAAATATATGGACGGCATGAATGAATAGCATACATCATGGTGGGGCCCACAGACCACCGACCATCCGCCATTGGCTGGTGGCAGGGGGAGTACCCAATCCGTTTCCGTGAAAGGAGGGGTAGTTTCGTCCTCAACGTCGCTGTCCGCACGTGATAGTCTAGATTGGTAACTAAAGTTTGTATTCTTTCATAGAAACCGCTGGGTAAAAGGTTTTGTCTACAGTGGTCATTTTCTCCGTGGGGAGCCGATTAGGTGAGATCCCCGCCTCACCCAAAACCCGTGGGGTTACAGTGGGACCCACCTTGATGTATGAATTAAGTATCCACGCCGTCCATCCGTTTTTCCACATCATTTTAGTTTATTATCCCAAAAATGAAGCAGATCCAATTATCAGGTGGACCATGTGGTGATTGACCGTCCTGCCATTAAAAACTTCTTAGGGCACACCTTAATGCTATATTAGCGTTTTTTACCATCCAATCAGTTGATAAGGTCACATAACACTGGATGAAGCGAAAAAAAAAAAAAAAAACAAATAACAGCTTGACCCAAAACTTTCATGGCCCATTAATGGTCAATCACCACTGTTTCTTATGGTATGGTCCACCTGATAATTTTATTTACTTTATTTTTTTTCATGCCCTAAAATGATATGAAAAAACGGATGGACGGCGTGGATACATAATATATACATCAAGGTAGGCCCCAAAGTAACTGTGCTGCACCGTTTTGGGTGAGACCGGGGTCTTACCTATTCCGCTCTCAAGAAGGTGAGCTCAAAAGTAGGTGGATCCGAGACTCAAGGGTACCATGTGGATTTTTTTATTTTTTTATTTTTTTTAAAAAAGAAAGAAAAAAAATTGGAGGGAAACGTCCACCGTCGAAGCCTTCCCAGGTCGACCTTGATGTTTACGTGCCATCCAAACCCTTCGTAAGGTCAGTACCACCGGAATGTACTGAAATTAAATTTTTTTAAACTATATGTTAGCCGGGTACAAAACTTTTATAACCGTACGAATATTTCAACGGTGTACATTCAATCCCCACTGTTTTTAATTGCGTGGCCCACGTGAGTTTCAGATTTCTCTCATTTTTTATCCAACGTCTTAATATGAGCTGAAAGAAATGATAAACAGACAGATAGATGTCTCAGTAACATGAAAGTGGCGGTACGTAGCTTTCGATGGAAGAGTGGCAGGTAAATCGCATCCGTCCGTGCTGGCTAAATTAAATATCCAACTGCCCTCCTCGTTTGGTAATCAACCAATAAATGCTGGCCTTTTAAGATGCATTTCACGGACGGACGTAAATTGTGTCCAGCAGCGCTTCCTTCAGCCAGTAAAAAAGTACCGCGTGGGCATCCCTTACTAATAGGCCACAGTTACGTAGAAAAGGACGCAGCATAGGAAGTTAGTTGGAAGCTGTTGGGGCCCACAGATATTCCTGTGACAAATCTACTCCGTTCATCAGTTTAAAATACCTAAACAAGACAGAAATAAGACAGGATTATGAAAATCAAAAACTCTTGTGGGCCACACTCAACGAAACATAAGGCTTGAACGTCCACCATTGGAAACTTTGTGAGGACCCTAGAACGTTTTTTTTTATGAAGATGAAACTCGTGCCTACTGTTTATATGAGTGTTAATAACACTATGAACGGTTTGGATAGCATATAAACATCATGGTTGGATCCAGGAAGGTTTCAACAGTGGACTCTTTCGTTCCCACCTTTTGATGTGGTGTGGCCTAGGTAAGTCTTGGATATGTCTGATTTCTAAAATTCTTTCTTATTATGGACTTTTAAAATTGATGGATGGAGAAGATTTGTCACGGGAATCTTTGTGGGCCCCACACAGCTTCCAACTCTACAGGAACTTCCTGTGCCCGGACGAAAGGAGTCGGATACACTGCGGGTCGTTTTAGGTAGAACCTTAACCGAGGTCTGGATGTGTGGACCCGATCGTGCTGTTTTCATGGCGTCTAATCCATCCATCATCATGTAATATCTCATTTTCTCCTTGTCGCCAAAAACGTTCCTGATCCTAATCTCAGGTGGCCCACACCAGAAAGAACAGCTGGGATGGGATGCCCACCGTTAAAAACTTTCAGAGTTTGTACGGGCCCGTAGTGTTTTCTATATTCCATCAAATCCATTCATAAGATGCACCTAACTATGACAGTGATGACACCCAAAAATTAGGTTATTCAAAATTTCCGTTGGGCTACACCTTATTTAGAGATTTTAGGCATGATTTTATATGGTGCGACCAAAATAAAAATTTGACCGGCGTGAATTTTATCCACAAACGATTAAATGAGGGGTTCCACATGATGGACGGATTGGATGTCAGTAAAAAATTACGGTAGACCACACAAATCACATTGTATGTTAGACCAAACAAAGCTTTGCAGTGTATCCCACCTCGTAAAAAAAAAAAAAAGGTGCGGCTTTGGTCGATTCCTGACTGTGGGGCCCACCATGATGTATTTTACGTACATCCACTCCGTCCATCCGTTTTTAAAGCACATTTCCTTATGTGATACGGACAATAAAGTAAATATAAAACTTAGTTGGACCACGCTAAAGGAAGCAGTGGTGATTGAATACTCATCATTAAAAGCATCTTGGTAGCCACAGGAATGTTTATTTTCCATCCAACCTATTGATAAGGTCAAAAAGACATTGATGAAGAGACCACACAAATATCACCCTGATTGAAAACTTTTGTGACCCACAAGAAGCTTTAATATTAAATGACCACTGTTTCCTGTGGTGTAGTCCACCTCAGACTTTGATCTGATTCATTTTGGTTACCTACACGAAAATGAGTTTTAAAACAGATGGACGGCTTGGATGTAACTCACATACATCACGGTGTACCCCACAGTCAGGGATCCTCCCACCTTGCCGTATCCGACTATCCACGGAAGCCGTACCCCTTAAAAACATGCATTGATAATCCACACGTGGTACACACGTGCTCACCAACTGATGATCTGAAGGTTCTGATCATAGCTGGGATACGCAGAAAGTATGCGCCAGCTGATAGATTCAAAAGTCTAGCATGCACACGCGCGTAGCCCATTAGTATTTTTATACTACTCGCGCGAGTAGCTAAACAAAACCCTTCTATAAATTCTGCAATGTAAGAAGCCACAGTGCGATGTTGTCTGCCTGCATCGACCTTGTCGGACAGAGCTCTCTCTCTCTTTCTCTCTCTCTCTCTCTCTCTCATGCATTGCTCGTGTCGACAATCTTTCAGGGCTAAAATCTTTTTATGGGGGTGTTTTGATATTCTTTAGTAAACGGTTTTTATCGGCGACAAACCAAACAGGGGATCTTTGCATCGTAGCAACGAATTGAGGTCCATATCGTTGGGATTTTTGCTATATAAGGAGTCATCGGACTCATCTTCAAAACCCAAATCGTGAAATCTCTACCCTTTGATATTCTATTCATTTCTCGGTCAGAAAGGATGGCGTTTGGATGGTCGAATTTGATTTTAGCTGCTCTTGCGGGTATTCTCTGCTTTCATGGCTTCTGTTACTCTGAACGAGGTAATAATAATTTCCTTGGTTTTTCTCTTTTGGTATAACATTCTCCTTCCCAAGTCAAGCACCCGTTCAATTCACGGTTGGCGGGAATCCACGCGCACTTCGAAATTCGTATTTTCATAAGTCATTTCCGAAACGTGTGTTGAAATTCACGCCTATGGTTGTTGGATGGTAGGAGATGTGTGCGCGTAGGCTCTGCTTGCAAACAGAGCTCGCATAATCTCTTCCCATTCGAATCGGACTTTAGCAAGTATTATATGACAGATTTACCCTTTTGTTCAGGGGCAAAATTGGCATTTAAAAAAAATTAGGTTCCATTATTAGCTCATGCACAGGGAAGCGGATTGCGTACGCAGTAAATCTGTGGGGCCCACGGTGATTTATTTCTTTTATCCACTCCGTCCATCCGTTTTAACAGATAATTGTAGTATACGAATTCTGAATTGAACGATATCCGAATCTCAAGTGGACCACACCATAGGAAATAGTATGACTTGAACAACAACCGTTGAAAATTTCTTGGGGCCACAGAAGTTTGAGATCAAGCTGATATTTTTTTCCTTCATCCATATCTTTGTGATCTTACTAACAGCTTGGATGAAAAATAAACATTACTGTGAGCCCTAGGAAGGTTTCAACGGTGGACATTATTATTCCCACTGTTTCCTGTGGTGTGGTCCACTTGAGATATGGATATGCTTCAATTTTCTGATTGTGGCCTAAAATGATCTATAAAAATGAATGGACGGCATGGATAAGACGTATATTTCCATGGTGGGCAACACGGAATTACTCAGTACGCAATCTGCTTTCTTACACCGGATCTACGCTTTGAGTTTAAGTAAATTCCTGTTTTGCCACTATGGTTTTTTACGTAGTTCTGGACATTTTTGAAATCGGATTGCGCCCACCTTGAATGTATGTTGTCTATCTACACTGTCCGTTTATTTTTTTCATCTAATTTAATTGGTTGAACCCAAAATTGAAGCATATCCAAAGATCAAGTGGATCATACAACAGGAAACAGTAAGGATAATGATTTCCACCGTTGAAACCTTTCTAGGCCCCAAAGTGATGTTTATTTGTCATCCAACCTCTCGTAAAGATCATACAGACATAGACGAAGGGAAAACACAAATATAAGCTTGATCCAAAACTTCTGTGGCCCTCAAGAACTTCTCAAGGGTAGACGTTCAATTCAACTTTATCATGTGGTGTGGTCCATTTGAATATTCGTTATGCTTTATTTTTTACGCCATTCCCTAAAATTATCTGATAAAAGTGATGAACGGAGCGGATCAGATACATAAATCACGGTGGACCTCACAGAGTTACTCGCTACGCAATCCGCTTCCGACATTTTTGCACCAGTGTAGGGTAAATTTGTCTTTTCACAACAAAAAAACCCACCGCCCAGGCCCTTCCTTTCACAAGCGGGCACACGTGCAAATGTGAAACACGTGTGTGAGATCTGAGCTTTCCATGAGTTTGGAAATAATGCTGTGCCTAAAAATCAGATACAGCGGTTAAGATTTATTTTTTCTAAGCATTTATTTGTTTTAATGTGCTGTGGTCCGCCTGAGGAGTGAAATGCGGTAAAGCTCAGAACTCGCACGTGTCGCATTAAGGCATGAGCCCACGTGCCAGCGTGAAAGTCTCCCACACGAGTGTGGAAGTTTCCACCGCCGTACTTGTAGGTCAACGAAGACCATCCAAATTGTGGTCACATGTCCTACAGTGCATATCCCATAAGAAATCAAACTGATTGGAAGATCCTAACCGTCTACCATTAGCCACTGAGTTTGGACTGCTGATCATTTTCATTTCAACGGCCCATTCGATGGTTACAAACCGAATATTACGATCATACGTACAGATATGATCCTTCCACAATCAGACTCCCCATATTGGACCGTCTTGATTGACCGTGCGTGCCGCATTGAAGAAATGGTGGAAAACTCCACTGCTTACCAATCTTAGCCAATGGTCCTTAAATCACATCTCTCAGGACGTGGATTGCGTCCTACCCCCGCCCGGACGGTAATCCGTCCGGGCAGGGCTCTGTGGGGCCCAAAGTAATGTAAGTGTTTTATCCACGCCGTTAATCTCTTTTTTCAGATCATTTTAAGTTATATGATAAAAAATTAAGCAGATCCACACCTCCAGTGGACCACATCAAAGAAATCTGCAGTGATAATGACTCTCACCGTTGAAACCTTTCTAAGGGCCACAGAAGTTTTATCCAAGCTGTCCGTCCATTTTCCCAAATCATTTTGGGTTTTGAATCCAAAAATAAGGCAGATCTAAATCTCAGGTGGACCATACCATAGAAAAACAGTAGTGATTGAATGTCCACCATTAAAAATCTCCTAGGGCCCATTGTAATGCTTATTTGACATCCAACTCGTTGACTAGGTCATACAGACGGTAACAGACCTACATAAAGGGAAAAAAACAAATACCAGCTTGATCTAAAACTTCTATAGCTAGAAGCTTTTAATGGCGAGCATTCAATCAACATTATTCAACATTGTTTCCCGTTACGTGTCTACTTGAGATGTGGATCTAACTCACTTTTGGGCTCATACCATAAAATGATCTGGAAAAATGGATGAACAGCTTGGATGAAGCACATACATCATGGTGGGGCCCACAGAGCAACGACCACTAGCCATTGGCTGGTGGCAGGTTCACTAGCCAATCTGCGTCCGTTTGGGTCTGCTCTTAAGATTACCCATCCCGAAATTGGATTGCGTACTGAGTTACTCAGTACGCTCTTATCGTACTGAGTAAACTCTGTTGGACACACCATGAATGCATGTGGTTCATCCACGCCGTCCATCCGTTTTTAAAGATCATTGTAAGCGTTGAGACCAAAATTGAAGTATATCCACACCTCAACTGGACCATACCACATGAAACAGTGGAAATATTGATTTCCACCGTTGAAACCTTTCTAAGGTACGCAGTGGTGTTTATTTTTAATCCAACCTGTTCATAAGATAAAAAAAGATATGGATGAAGGTAAAAAAACAAATATAAGCTTGATCTAAAACTTCTGTGGCCCCCAAGAACTTTTCAACGGTAAAAGTTCAATTCACACTGTTTTACCTTGGTATAGTCCACTTGCTCTTTTTATAGGCTTCATGTTTTAGTTGAAGCCCTAAGATTATCTGGTAAAATGGATGAACGGGTTGGATAAAATGCACGAATGTAGGTGGGCCCCACAGAGTTTACTCAGTACGCTTAGGGTACTGAGTTACTCAGTACGCAATACGAATCCACCCATCCCGAAATTGGTCGGGTCCAGGACCATTCGGGTTCAGGTCTTATTTTCAGGTTGGCTCGGGTCAAATAAGGGTATGTATAGATTGTGCACATTCATATGCAACTTTACACGTGTGTGGTGTATAAATGACCTCTCACACGTACATACGGTTTAATAAGCCAAAACCCAACTAGACCCATTTTAACTAGCTCCAAATACCACCTGGGTCCATAAAATCGGGTCGGGTCCATCGGATCCTAATTTTTCGTGAAAATCTCATTGTCCCTGTTATTCCTGCAGCTCCAAATTACACGTTCGTCCATGAAGCAACATCAGCACCGTCCATTTCATACTACGATTACATCATCATAGGTGGTGGCACCGCAGGGTGCCCTCTTGCAGCTACACTCTCACAGAATTTCAGTGTATTGCTCTTAGAAAGAGGTGGCTCTCCCTACGGCAATCCCAACATCACCAACCTAGCCTCCTTCGCCGACACCCTCGGCGATCTCTCGCCCAAGTCAGCCTCCCAACGGTTCATTTCCGAGGACGGCGTCATCAACGCACGTGCAAGAGTTTTAGGCGGCGGGAGCTGTTTGAATGCTGGTTTCTACACACGTGCGGCCATGGAGTATGTACGGTCAGTGGGGTGGAATGAGAGCTTGGCTATCAAATCTTATCAGTGGGTCGAGAAGCTGGTAGCGTTCGAGCCACCGATGCTACAGTGGCAGACAGCGGTGCGAGATGGGCTGCTTGAAGCAGGGGTGTTGCCTGATAACGGATTCACGTATGATCATTTGTATGGGACGAAGGTTGGTGGGACTATCTTCGATCGTGATGGACATCGGCATACGGCGGCTGATTTGCTTGAGTATGCAAACCCCACAGGCCTTACTGTTCTTCTACGTGCGACTGTGCATAGGGTCAGGTTTAGGACGAAAGGTAATGAGTATTTATGATGCATGCTGATTTTGTGATCTGGGCCCTCATTAGGTGGGTCAGATCGTGAATTAGTCTGTGTGGTGATTGTAAGGTGGACCACACATGATAATTCATCAAACGTGGACTGTTGGCAGTTATTTTTTATTCGACAGTGGCCCACCTGATGATCAGACTCGGCTGATTTTTCTTTTGAAGTTGGGCTAACCATTGAGTGGCCCAGACCCACAAACACAGGGAGGTCGGTTGCTGTGCAAGTGGTCCTAGATTATTTATTTATTTTTATTTTTTGCAATTGGACAGTTAATCTGTCCTTCAAAATCACCCACCACCGAAACGGATTGGCTACTATCGGTGCTCTGTGGGCCCCGCTATAAAGTATGTCTTTTATCCATGCCGTACATCCATTTTTACAGATGATTTTAGGGGTTGATACCAAAAATGGGAGGGATATAAATCTCAGATGGACCATACCACAGGAAAACAATAGTGATTGGATATCCACCATTAAAATCCTCCTAAGGGCTGCCAGTGTACTGTTTATTTGACATCTAATCTGTTGATTAGGTCATACAGACCTAGATGAAGGGAAAAAACAAAGATCTGCTAGATATAAAACTTTTATGGCCCCAAAAAGTTTTTAATGGTCGACGTTCAATCAACACTGTTTCCTTTAATGTGGTCTACTTGAGATTGGGATATATCTCATTTTTGGGCTCATACTATAAAATGATCTAGAAAAATAGATGGACAGCATCGTTGAAACACATACATCATGGTGGGGCCCACGTAGCACCGACCGCTAGCCAATCCGTTCTTCCCATCATGAAAGTTGAATGTTCCAAGCTTCATTATCATGCAGACCATCACGTGAATTAAGAGCTTTTTGAAGGTTGTCTATCGTTTTCTGTGATCTGGCTCACCTATTATTCTACAGGCTGATTTTCAGACATCTCATCACCATGAAATGGCTGATATAACGTGGGTTAGATAACATGGGGCCCACCAAAGAAAATGATGGACTACCATCTAAAACCCTCCAGATTCACGTGATCATTTGCATGAAGTTTGGACGTGGGCCTACTTTTGTGGCATCCAACTCGAGTGGGCTCTTGCATATATATGCACGGGTTGGTAGGCCACGCCCAACGCTTGTAGAATAAGCTTATCCTTCAAGGACTTAGAAAGGGATGGCCATTTAGTACACACACATCTCATTAATCAGCTGCACCCTTTTATGGTGAGCCATGGGCCTAAAAATAGGCTAATCCATGACTTAGGTGGGCCACACCACATATCAAAGTGGACAGTAGATGCCCACTCATTGAAAACTTCCTAATTGTATATAGAGCCCACTGAGATGTGGTTTATACATTCATCCCATCCATTATGTGTGTTTCACTTGGATGAGGGCTCCCACCAAATTCTAAGTCATTCCAAAAGCCACGTGGACCCCAAGGTGCTTTTAGGTGTTTTTGGCATGATTTCAGATGGTGTGGTCCACTTGAGTTCTGAAGATGGCTGAATTTTTGCACATTGCATAACCTAGAGTGGATCTAGTAAATGCATGGTGTGGATGTCCACCACACATTATGGTGGGGCACACAGAGCTCAACCTCATGGGAAGCTTCCATCCTCCACCACGTGAATTTGGAGCTTTTTGAAAGGGTTGCATGTAGTTTTCTATAATCTGGCTCACCCACTATTCGTACATGCCTGATTCATGCCTGATTCTTGGGCTGATGTAAAAGTGGGTTAGATAGCATGGTCCACCAAAGAAAGTGATGGACAACAGAAACCTTTAAGATTCACGTGGTCACTCACATAAAGGTTGGACCTGGGCCTACTTTTTGTAGCATTGGCTCTTCGATATGCACAGGTTGGATGCCACACCACACATCTTAGTGGGCCACACCCATCACTTGTAGAATAAGCTTCTTCTACAAGGGCTTTGAGAGGAATGGCTACTTAGTACACACACATTCCATTTATCATATGCACCCTTTTATGGTGACCCATAGGCCTAAAAATAGGCCTATCCATGACTTAGGTGGGCCACACCATAGATAGTAGTGGAGAGTGGATGCCCACCCATTGAACCCTTGATAATTGTATATAGGGTCCAGTGAGATATGGTTTAGACATCTAGCCCATTAATTGTGTGTGTCCCACTTGGATGAGGGGTCACAGCTAGTTTTAGGCTATCCCAAAACTCATGTGGGCTCCACCAGTTCTTTTAAATGTTTCAGGCATGAATTCAGATGCTGTGGTGCAACTGAGTTCCAAATATGGCTGATTTTTTGCACATCCCATAACGTAGAGTGGATCCACCAAATGTATGGTGTGGATATCCATAGCACATCATGGTGGGGCACACAGAGCTCGACCTCATGGGAAGTAGTACCATTTCCTACGTACACATGCATATACGCAGGGCTGTAAACGAGTTGAACCGGGTCGAGCTTGGCCCAGCTCAGCTCGGCTCAGTCAGCAGCTTGGGCCAACTCAAGCCAAGTTTGAGTCAAGCTTGAGCTCTATCTTTCAAGCCAAGTTTGAGCTTATAAGCTGAGTTCCAATTTAAGTTTTATAGTTTTTAATATATATAATATGTAATATATATTATAATATAAATAATATATAATATATATTTTATTTAAATATATAAATATATACAAAATATTTATACTAAGTGAACCTGATCCGAGTTGAATCAATTCAAACCGAGTCAAGTTCCGAGCTGCGTAGAGTCGAGTTCAGTCTACCTTGTACTCGGCTCAAAATTTTTTTGAGTTAAAAAAATCAGCTCAACTCAGCTCGAATCCAATTTTGAGCCTAGTCGAGTCATGCTTTTCCGAGTTGAGTTAAGCGAGTTAACCGAGCTAACTCGATTCATGCACAGCTTATATGTCCATCCATTCATGTGGGTCTATGTATGTGTCAGCCATATTTTCATCTGACATAGATCAGCAACATGCATGCATGCTAATTTGAGAGAGCATGATGGTGATGGATGTATAGAAATACTGACAAGAGCCTTGTTCAACGTATTTACAGGAAAAACAAAGCCATTGGCACATGGTGTAGTCTTCAGGGATGCTGCAGGGATCAAGCACAAGGCCTACCTAAGGCGTGGCTCCAAGAACGAGATCATCATCTCAGCTGGTGCCATTGGCAGCCCACAGCTGTTGATGCTTAACGGTATTGGACCATCGGCCCACCTCAGATCCCATGGCATCCAAGTGCTAGTAGACCAGCCCATGGTGGGCCAGGGCATGTCTGACAACCCCATGAATGCCATCTACATCCCATCTCCTTCTCCCGTTGAAATCTCTCTCATACAAGTTGTAGGCATTACCAGATTCGGAAGCTACATCGAAGCCGCTAGCGGCTCTAACTTCGCTTCTGCTCCTTCATCCAACGGTCCTCAAAGAAACTTCGGCATGTTTTCACCTCAGGTACTTCTTCCATGACTTTGGTGCACACGTGTGTGTAAACACGCACGTGTGGCGTTACCTAATGACCCGGGTCCCAACTTATGTGTGTGCGTGGATATGATTTGGACCGTTCATTCAGGGGGGGCAGTCCATGAATGGGCCATAGACCAAAAACTACATTGAATATCATGCGATGGATGGACGGTTCATATCATGGCACGCCATACACATGCAACCACGCTGCAAACACATGTACCTACGTGCATCTGCATTTATGAATAGGGAATTATCACAGTGCTGACACTTCAACGAGAGGCCAACATGAAATCCGTTCCATGCATTAGGTGCATCGCCTCATTTTCATCCTGGCTTCCAAAAATCAGGCTCATCAGACAGTCATGTGGGCCACACTAGATGGAATACTGAAAATCATGCCTTAATATCTAAATCCAGTCGATGTGGCCCATCTGTTTTTTTGAAAGACCTTATTTTTTGTTTTCATTTCATCATCACGGGGTAATCTGATGAATGGATTGGATGACATAAACACTACACGCTGGGCCCCACAAAAGCTATGGAAAGCTTTAATGGTTGAGATCCCCTCCAAACTGTTCTCTGTTTCTGATGGGGTTGATTTTAATCCGAATGGCCTAAATCGAAGGGCGCATCGTATGGAGGGGTGGATCTGGTACACACATCACAATGGACCCCACTGATGTGAAATCGAAAGACTATGAATTCTAATACTGATATAATCGTCTATTGTAGACCGGCCAGCTATCAACTGTCCCACCCAAACAAAGGACAGCAGATGCCATAGCCAGGGCCGTGGAAGCAATGAACGGCTTAGATGATACCGCTTTCCGAGGCGGATTCATCATCGAGAAGATCATGGGCCCACTTTCAACAGGCCATCTCGAGCTTAGAAATCGGAACCCCAACGACAACCCCTCAGTCACTTTCAACTACTTCAAAGAACCACTGGATCTACAAAGGTGCGTGGACGGCATCAAGACGATCGAACGTGTGATCCAATCCAAACCGTTCACCAATTTCAGGTACCCATTCATCCCATTGAAGGCCCTCATCAACATGACCGTTAATTTCCCAGTGAATCTACGGCCGAGACACGCCAATGATTCGACGTCGCTGGAACAGTACTGTAAGGATACTGTCATGACCATATGGCACTACCATGGAGGGTGCCAGGTTGGCAAAGTCGTCGATCATGATTATCGGGTACTCGGTGTGGACGGTCTTAGAGTGATCGACGGCTCTACTTTTAATTTCTCACCTGGGACAAATCCACAAGCAACGGTCATGATGCTTGGAAGGTAATTTCTTCATAATCATTATCTCAACCATTTTATGTTCATGGGTCCCAGATTTTTTCATGACCACACCTTTTTTTTTAACTCTGTGATGTTGGTGATGCAGGTACATGGGAATTAAGATCCGGAACGAAAGGCTTGGAATGAACGGTCTGGATTAGAAGTTTCGATCTAGTTATATATATGATTGTTTTGTGAGTGTTGGATATGATCGGATTAATATTTTATATTGAATGTTGTTGATGTTTTTATTTATCGGTTGGATGGATGCACTGAAATCATAATGATTCTCAATTAAGATTCTCACTCTCGATTGGAATAGGTGGGCCGATCATATGGAACTGAATCCTCTACTACACCTGGGACCCACCTTGATGTATGTGACTACATCTAGGCTGTCCATATGCATTGAAAACTTATTTTAGGGTATGATCCAAAAAATGATTTAGATTGAAATCTCAGATAGACTATAGTACAGGAAATAGTGTTAGTCGAACATTGAAAATTTCTTGTGGGTCACAAAAGCTTTGGATCAAGACGATATTTGTGTGGTCTCTTCGTACAGGTTGGATGGAAAATAAACATTCCGGTGGACTCCATGACATTTTTAATGATGAGATTCAATCAAGACTGCTTCATGTGATGTGGTCCACTCAATATTTGTTTATGCTTCATTTTTGGGATCATACCCTAAAGTGATCTTTGAAAATGGTTGGACGGTGTGGATTTAAGGTACATACATCATTGTCAGCCCCACCGTCAGGGGTCGCGTGATCGACGTCTCACCTAATCGCCACCGGAAAAATGATGGGGAGGGAACACCAACCATAAGTCGGACGCAGATTGCATCCTACTCCCGCCCATCTCTGGCCACTAACGGTTAATTCTTTCTGCAGGCTAACCATGATGTATCTGTTTATCCATATCGTTCATCTATTTTCTCATGTCATTTTAAGAAACTAGCACAAAAATGAGTAGTTCCTTCGCTCAACTTAACCATATCGAATAATAAACTTTAGTTGCATTAATTGCACAAAGCATTAAATGATATGTAATGTGGTACACTTGAGATTTGTATCTGCCTCATTGTAGCGCCCCGAAAAATCGGGGGTCGTGCATAAACTCGACTCCCGAGTTTCCGAGTGTCACTTATCATACATTTATGATTTTTTTTATGATTAATCAAATTTAACTGCGCAATTTGGATTTACCTGAGGCACGAAGCACAATCACACCAGTCTACTGAAATGAAGGATATCTCACATATATACAAGTCCAAAATAATAAAGTGTCGCCCAAGGCGTTATCCAACAGAACAACAAAAGAAGGCTATATCCAAAAAGAGTAAAGTTGAGCCCGCGGCTCAGCAAATCTAAATTCAGCCCAATCAAGCCGATGGAGAGCCGCCCATCAGCTGCAAGTAAAAGGGTCCGTCCTCCTCGTCCAAGTTCGCCTCGCCAGGCTCCTCATGCCCTGAGTCACCTGCATCTATGAATGGGTCTGGTTGGTGTTTTAAAACACTGTCCCAGAGTAGGAGTGAGTGATCAACTCGGTGTGAACTATTGGTCTCAAGTTACAACAGGCATCAATTGTAATATGAACTTAATGAAAAGCAGACAATCATCAACACTTAATAACTCTTATTTAAAATGCATGCATGCGGGATGATATGATGCATGCCCTCGCCACAACACTCCCTCAAGCGACTCCATCTAACGATCGCATATGACAACACTCCCTCAGAGCGACCTCGACTTCCGAGTCGCCACCCTAACTAATGCGTGCAATGCGATTGTGTTAGCCGAGTTATTAGTTAAGTCCATTCATCCAGCAGGTTGGGGATTCTGATTCACCCTACGTATCAATACCCTAAACTGGTTGCGAGGCCAAGACCCCATCAACGCGTGAGGCCGAGACCTCGCGGTCCGTGATTCCGTCGGGTTCCTCATCCCCGACACCAAGCACATGAGGAGTGCCGGAAGGAAGGGATCGCTAGCGGTCACTATGGGGAGGCGCGATACCCCAACGTAGGCTGACAGCTCGGACATAGTGTCTCATTCCACCATGCTCGGCTCATGAGGTTGTAGATCAGTTGCAAGTGGATTTTCGATGGGCTACAACGGTGGTAGGGTGGTTCAGGTTCCATACACATGTGAGCAAACAGGGTTAACATATAGGGTTGGTCAGACAGTAGGCTAGACGGCACGAGTCAAGCGAGTGTGAGACGAATGACCTTGGGTACAAGGGGCCCACGTAGTCGAACTACGGCCACCCGAACACGCCCGCCCAAACCCATAGGTCTAGCCCTCGCATAGTCCTAAGGGACTACCGTCTCTCAACGTGTTCCTGACCAACCCAAGAGGGTGAGGGTAATCCATAACATGCCACCATACGGGTTATCATTTGCATCACAGTATCATGTTAGCAACATTTCAACATACTAGTCAAATATTCTAAACAAGCATACTACATTATCATGAAATTAGTGCATGTAAGGTGTGTGGATTTGTGAGGAAGTTAAGCACTTCCTACATACAAGAAATTACATGTACAAGAGTAATCACTACTACATACCATGAAGCAACACCATATGAGGGGATCATTCAACAAGAGCATGTTATCATACATGCACTAAATCATGTGAGGGGTAAGATTAACAACAAAATGAGAGCAAATTATGCAATTCCATACGAAGTTAATAACCTACAATCCCTAGAGTCTCTCTAGATTTTCCAACACAACACCCAAGCAAACAAAATCATTAGATTCATACTATAATTAGTGTTAGGCCACCTAAGGATAATAGTCCGCACCTTCGAGTTCGTTGAGGACTTGAGAACGTCCTAAGAGAGTGATTTGGGGGTGGTTCGGCCAGAATCCCTAGAATAAGCTATTGCATGTGAGAATCCATGCCAAACCTTTCTCAATACATAGGCTTCAAGAGAAGAGGATGAAAGATCTTACCTAGGTGATTAACGGATCGATTGTTACGGTGGTGGTGTGGGACTTCTTTTGAAGTGAAGGATAGGGAGTCACAAGGTTCGGTTCCCTTGAGCCCCAACTCAATCTAGAGTCCACACAAGCACTTCTTTGCCTTCTCTTTCTTCTTTCTTCACTCTCCTTAGTCGTTGGAGAAGGATGGAAGCCACGAAAGGGAGAGCTTTATTGTTGTAAGGTGGTGAGGGTTATGAGGGAGAGATTGGTTGTCGGAGATTTGAAGGAAATTAAAAAGAAGAGGAATGGGTTGTTGGGAGTTAAAGGGAGAGTTAGGAGGGAGAGAGGGCTGTTTTTAAGAGAGTGAAAGGGGTTTATGAAAGGGGGCTAGGGCTTATTTCCCTAGAGTTGGGCCTCTTAGCCCTATGTTTTCAAGTTTTTCCAAAATAGCCCTTTGAGGCTCTATTTGGTGTTGCGGTGGCTCTATCACCTCTCCGGCCATCAAATTCGGGGTGTAGGTGTCTCATGGCCCGATGAGGGGCCATGCAAAATCTGAGATCAAACGGATGAACGGATATATGATCTGAGTAAGCGTTTCTGACCTTTAAATGGTCCCGGGGAGGCTATTCTGGTGATTGGAGCAGTTCTGGCAGCCCTCTAGCTATGAAACTTGTAGGATAGGTGCTCCATGGCCCGATGAAGGGCCGTGCAAAATTTGGGAACGATTGGATGTGAGGTTTGATCGTATGGGTCTGATTTGCGATCAATGGTCACCGTGCCACGATCGGGTCCCAGATCTGGTGAACGGGCGTTGAAAAATATATTAAACCTTCATTGCAAAATTGGAAGAAATCCGACAGCTAGAATGCCTGGTATCCCGGTTTCATTTGTAAGTGTCAGATTCCAATTCTGGCATTGGTGGGGTGCATTCAGCTAGTGCCAGATCCCAGTTCTGGGTGTCCACTGGGTCCACAGTTCGCGATGGACCACAAGCCCAGTGAAATCTATGATTTCCTAAATTTTTAGATTTTTCTGACCTTCCTCGGTCGTTGGGCGACCCACACGGGCTGTTGTTAAGTGTAAACAGGCCCTCTGGCTTGGCGGGCCACACTTGGTCCGATCATGACCTGACTGGTCTAGTCTAATGGGCTAATCTTATATTTAATTTACTTGTGATACCTCACCCTAAGTAGTTTAAACAAACGATCCTGCGGCAAATCCGACGTGGACGCCCCAGGACACTATGCTGGTTGAATGGGACGTTACAATCACCCATGTATAAGCTAGCATTGAGTGTCAATGGTCAGTAAGTGAAAATATAAGTTAATTACATAAAAAATAATTTAAGGATTTTTGGAAATCTAAAACAGTAAAAATCCGGGATGTTACACTCATTTTTGTGATAATATTTTAAATTAAAATGACCTGAGATTAGGAATGGTCGGCATGGATAAACAGATAAATCAGGGTGGGCCCACCCACAGAACTGCCGGTTCGTTCGTGGCTAGAGAACGCGTCCAAGTCGATAATGAGGGCCACATGTTCCATCCAATCCATTCATCAGGTATGCGACCTTGTAATAAATCTGTTCATCAGGTGTGCGACTTCACCTAATGTGCTAGGCCGAGACCAGGGCTAGCCCTATAAAGAAATAAAGAGATCAAGGGCTGATTGGATGATGGCTATGTGGTACCCACCTTAAAGTCTGTTTCACATACATCATCTCCATCCAGATTCCAGTGCAACTCTGATGTTGGGCCCTGAGCCCAAAACTCGGTCCAAATCAAACCTCAGGTGGGCCACAACAGAGAGAACGCCCTCCATGTAATATTCAAATTATGTTTCAGGCCCACTTGAGGTTTGATTTGGACCCAGTTGTACCGACGGTCCAAAGGAGATCTACGTAACATGGGCCTCACACTGATGTATTTATTATATCCACATCGTTCATCTATTTTCCCAGATCATTTTCGAGCATGAGCCCAAAAATGATTCATATCCAAAGCTCAAGTGGACCACACCACAAATAAAAGTAGGGACAATGATTCTCACCGTAGGGCCCAACATAACGTTTATTTTCCATCCAATATGCTCATAAGGACGCACAGACATGGATGAAGAAGAAAAACATCTGTGGACCCAAAAGGGTTTCAATGGTAGATGTTCAATCCCCCACTGCTTTTACCTTGTGGTCCACTTGATCTTTGGATCTGTCTTATTTTTAAGCTCAAGATTTACAACGATTTCACCAAATGGACGGACGGTTTGGATAAAACACATACCTCATGATGGGACCCACAGAACTTGGTGACGTCAACACACCAGCCAGATCGGTGGTGTGTGGTACACCAGCCAATCCGCTTCCGGCATGGTGCGTCCAACAAGATTGCAGCGATTAGGGCATCTAAAACTTACCTAGGCCACTCCACTTGAATTTTGACATCTTGGGCTTTTTAATGTTTGGACGATGTGGCCCACCTGAGTTTCCGATCCACTTAATTTCGGCCTCCCTTTTCTAAATGGTGGGATACACCGGATTGTACGGCTTAGATGTGTACGCATCAATACGGGTAAAGGTCGAACGCAATTTAAAAAATGGTGGGCACTGATGCACACGTATACAGATCATCCAAATTGTGGGGATGGGAACACATCTCTAAAATCACATTGATCAAGCAATCGTAACCATCTAATTAATGCCTATCAAATGGATGGTTAAGATAAACTTAGTGAGGCGTCCAAATTTTTGGGTTATAGTCCATCCATGTTTGAAGTAGAGATTTGGACGGGCTGGATTTCCATACAACTATTCCATGTGCATAGCTGAGATACAGGATTTCTACATGCATGCAATTTGACATTTTACGTAATTTTTTAAATCAAACGTACAACTCATTAGAAGCCCAAAACAGAATAATCCACGCCGTTGGTTTGATATGTTCCAACATGGATGGACTATTCCCGAGGATCATGTCAGGTTGGGAGGTCCCAAATGAGTTGAATATGGATAGTTGTAGTTTTTTTTAAATTCTTAACCGTCCATCTGTTGACCACATATTGAGCTAATGTTTATAGAACGGTTCAAACTAGAGCTGATATGGGACCGCACAATGAACGGCCTGGATCTAGCATGCATCACACGCAGACCTGTACACGAGTCTACCTAGCATGGCACGGCTCAGCTCGACTCAGCCAGTAGCTAACCCCAGCTCGGCTCCGTTCGATCAGCAGTATAGGCCAGTTCGAGCTAGTGCAATATTTTTTCAAACACAATCTTCAATATTTCAAAGAATGTAAAACAGTAACATGTATTTCATCAAATACTCCCGAGCAACATCAAAATCATGATTTGAGGACAGATTTATAATGTGAAGTTTTTCTTTTTAGTGATTTATTTTGTATCCATTCATTCCTCGCTATTAATCAATCTGCAAAGAATGTATGCACCCGATACAACACTACATTGAGTCATTTCATCAAACACTGAGCAGGCAACATAAATATCAAAATAACCGAGTCACTAAGCTGATTCAATCCGAGTCGATTCAAGTTGAGGTTCGATCCGAGTTGAGTTGAACTCGGGCAAGCTCTGACTTGGCTTGAAATTTTTTCAAGTTCCAAAAACCAACTCATCTCAGTTCGAATCCAATTTTGAGCCGAGGAATTTGAACTTTTCCAAATCAAGCCGAGCGAGCTGACCGAACTAACTCAACTCATGTACAGCTTGGATCACATGTGCTTTGAGATTTAGAACAGTAATATTTGGATCCATGCAATTTATTATTGGGCTTGAAATAAGACCCAGACCCACGGGGTTGCATCTGGGCCCAGTCGAACCATTTCCAAGCCCCATGGGTGAACTAAGGACTTGGGTTGAAGCCCAGCTGCGAAATGCTCAAGCTAAGTAGTCAACTGTATTAAACAAGTCAGGCCAGGTCATGGTTTGTGATGAAACTTGTCTGAGTCGTCTCTGACTGGGTTAGACCTGATCTGGTGATGAGTCAAGCTCAACCCAGAACTGACTTGGGCAATCTTTTAACCATGGGCTAGACTGACCAACCTGTTAGGCTTTTAAGAATACTCATACTGTTGCCACCCAATTAGTAATTGGGCTTACAAGTCATGCACAAGCCCACCCAAGGGTGTGTGGGTTCAGACCGAACCAGCCCAAAGTGGTCTAAGTTGGTTTGGCCATCCAAGCTCTATTTCAACCAGAAAGTCCACAATGGCTATGGTTAGAATAGAAAGTTACTATATGGGGCTTGGCTATAATCAATTTTCTTTGTCAGGCCAATAAAATGGGCCCACCATAGCTTTAGGCCTAAAATTAAGACCCATACTTAGAATGATGAATGACCAGAAAAAAAAAAAAAAAAAAGTAAGTTAAAAGACTGGCAACCAAAGAATTTTAGGGAGTATGAATCTTCCCTAAGGTGGTGTTAATGTTGGGTGAGTAGGGAATAGTTATAGGCTTTTGTGGGAAGAGTTTGCAATCCTTACTCCATTAGGATTTTCAAGGTGATAGTTACTAGGGACCCCCACGGATATAACAAGGGAGAAAGACGATTCGAGAATTTAGTAGAAGCGTAGAAAATTTTGGCTAGGTGGCAAGATGTGACCGGCCCTATTGACAATGATATACACAAAAAGGCATTGGCATGGATCCACAGGAAACTCTTTTTGTTTTTTTCTTTTTTTTTTTGGGCTAGCTTGTTAGTACACACCCATGTCCGTACACACACTCCGTGTTAGCAACCCCCGCTAGGGATCCACAGGAAACTCAACAAACTCTTGAAATGGCTGAATCTGACTTGGTATCTAGGCCATTGAATCAATAATGCATCAGCTATTCTAATATTAAAATTGGATCAAGATGAATGGTAAAAGTATTTTTTTTCCTTGGACCACGTGAGAATTTGTTAATATATTAGTTTGAATTTGTTGCTGTTTAATTTGAACATGTGGTCACATGTGTAAAAAACAGTATGAATTTGGTAAAATGTGTACAATTGGAAATAGTGCCGGTAATACTAGAGTCATATTTAATATGAATCGATCGAGCACTTATGACCCAAAGTGCTACACTAGCCGGATTAGGAGTAGACTTGTGAAGGTAAGCTAGCACAAGTGGCAGACTGAGTGAAAGATACCTCATTTCAACACTGAGGTCTTGGTATCAATCCCTAGTGGGGTTGGCTAACAGTGAAGTATGAACTGACAGTGGGGTGTACTAACAAGTTAACAAAAAAAAAAAAAAAAAAAAAAGCTTAACCATTTAGCCACCAATTTTTGGCGATTTTAGAAGGGAAAGGTTGGTCCTTCAAAATGAAATTTTTTTACATTGAATTAAGGATTTTTCTTTCAATAGTGATAGTGTATCAGGTTTTTCGGTGACTCAATAATAATTGGATAAAATAAAAATAAGATTGACTTACCAATTTTATTAATTTGAATGTAAGAGTAGTATAATCAATGAAGAAATAAATAAACTAAGTAGAGAAAAAGATAACATATTTATGATGGCTTTTGTTAGTACAATTGTCGTGGAAAGTTCCAAGCGAGAGACAGTCCTGGTATTGAGTTAATATGATGTGACTAGGGATATATCAAGTAGGAATTTAATAATCGAGAATGTAATTACGGTGGTTGTGGATATTTAACCTACTCTTATAGTGTACTGCAGTAATAGCACTGGATAGTAGTGAATCTAAACTAATCTAATTGCTCTAGACTTGTTGTAGCATAGTTGGATGAAAGTGGAATGTTTAAAACTAAGAAGCTAAAAACTAAAAGGATAGGCAGCGTTGTGTTGTAGAAAGATTGATTGTTGTAGTAAGGGCGTGGAACTCTTCTTCAAGTATTGCTTTTATAGGCTTTTAGGAAGCAGTGGCGGCATCATAGTTTCTGCGTGAATTTTCGTAACAGTCATGTCCTAGGGATCTAAAATCCTTCTTGTATGGTACCTTTATGTAATGGACTTTCGGTTACTTGCTCTTACTTTCTTACTACCTCCGAAAAAATATTGATCATCCCTAAGAAATTTCTCTTTTTGGGTTGATTTTGAGATGGTCATGTTGTGCATATATTAGATAGTGAAGAATTCGGCATTGACAGGACTTTGAAATTTTACTACATACATTAGGGGTCACATGTGTTGTGCATATGTAACATCCTGAATTTTCACTGTTTTGGATTCCCAAAAATCCTTGGAATTTTTTTTAATTAATTTATAATATCACTTAATGATCATTAACACTCAATATTAGTTTATACTGGGGTGGACCAGTCTAGTTATGATGGGATAAAGTGCGGGTCACCAAGCCAAATGGCCTGTTTACACTTAACAACAGCCCGTGTGGGCCACCCAGCGACCGAGAAGGGTTAGAAAAATCTAAAAATTTAGGGAACTGAAGATCTCACTGGGCTTGTGGTCCATCGCGGACCACGGACCCAGTGGACACCCAGAGTTGGGATCTGACATTTGCCAAATGCATCCCACTAATGCCAGAATTGGAATCTGGTACTTGCAAATGAAACCGAGATTCTGGGCTTTCCAGTCATCGGATTTCTTCCAAAGATACGGTGAAGGTTTAATGTATTTTTCTACGCTCATCCACAAATTCTGGGACCCGATCGTGGCACGGTGATCGTTGATCGCAAATCGGACCCGTACGATCAAACCCCATATCCGATCGCTCCCAAATTTTGCATGACGCTTCATCGGGCCATGTCTCACCTATCCTATAAGTTTCATGGCCAGGGGGGCCACCAGAACCACCCCAATCACCGAAATGGGCCCCATAGGGCCACTTAAAGATCGGAATCGTATGCTCAAACCTCATACTCGTTCATCCGTTTGTTTCTGTAACATCCCGGATTTTCACTGTTTTGGATTTTCAAAAATCCTTGAAATTTATTTTTTTTTTATTAACTTATAATATCACTTAATGACCATTAGCACTCAATGTTAGTTCATACTGGGGTGGACCAGTCTAGTTATGATGGGACAAGTACGGGCCGTCAAGCCGGATAGTCCGTTTACACTTAGCATCAGCCCGTGTGGGCCACCCAGCGACCGAGGAGGTTCGAAAAAAATCTAAAACTTTAGAAAATCATAGATCTCACTGGGCTTGTGGTCCATCGCGGACTGCGGACCCAGTGGACACCCAGAAGTACCATCTGGCGCTTGCCCAATGCGCCCCACCAATGCCAAATTAAAATCTGGCACTGACAAAAGAAACTGAGACTCCGGGCCTTCCAGCCGTCGGATTTCTTCCAAATTTATGGTGAAGGTTTAATGTATTTTTCAATGCCTGCCCACCAAATCTGGGCCCCGATCGTGGCACGATAACCGTTGATCATGAATCGGACCCGTACGACCAAACCTCATATCCGATCGTCCCCAAATTTTACGTGGCCCCTCATCAGGCCATGAAGACCCTATCCTATAAGTTTCATGTTCAGAGGGCCGCCAGAACTGCTTCAGTCACCAAAATAGCCCTCACAGGGCCACTTAAGGGACGGAATCGCTTACTCAGACCCTATATCCGTTCATCCGTTTGTCCCTAAATTTTACATGGGCCCTAATTGGGCCATAAGACACCTACCCACCGAATTTGGCGGCTAGGGGGGGCGTTAGGGTCACCCCAACTTCAATAGGGAGCCCTAGAAGGCTAGTTTGGGAAATTGTGGGAACTTAAGTGATTTGAGTCGTCCACTCTTATGCCAAGTTGGGGATTTCGGACCGTCGATTTACGACCAAACCTTACCCGTGGATTAAAGATATTTTTCCGCTCACATCCGTATAGCCGCGGCCCCGATCGACCATCGGTAACCGTTGAACATGCTTCTAATCATATCTGTCGATCGGCGCGTCGAAATGGCGGGCCGATTGTGTCCATACGTAGATCATCATTAGGACTAACTATCCTACGGTGTATATCGACTAGTACACCCTATAGGCTAGAAAAACCCTCCCATAGGGTTAGTATAGTAAAGACCCAACACTTGGGGCCAATTGCACCAAAACTGGCACTATATAAAGGGTTTCATTTGGGCACCCCTCTCCCCATACGATTTTGCCCTAAGAGAAAAGGGGGAAAGAGAGAAGAGAAAGAGGAGAAAGAAGGGAGAGCAAGGGAGTAGTGAGTGTGGAGGTGAGCAAGGTGGACTCTCAATCAAGGTGGGGCCCAAGAGGATCAAACCCACAACCTCCTACACTTTCTCCAAGAGGAAACCCTACACCACAACCACCGAAAATCATCCGTGGGCCATCTAGGTAAGATCCCTCACTCCTTTCTCTTGAAATCCTTGTATTGAAGAAGAAAATGCATGGATTTCTCTCATGTTTGAATTATTTTAGGGATTCCGGTCGGCCAACCTCCAAAACCCTCATCTCTAGGTCGTTTTCAAGCCTCCAACGGATCCGAAGGTGCGGACTATTGTTCTTAGGTGGCCTAGTACCAACTTTACTATGGGTTTAATGATTTTGATTGTTTGGATGTTATGATTGGAGAAACTAGAAAAACCCTAGGAATTGTATGATTGTTGAAATTCGTATGGGATGTATGTTGATCCTTATTTGGTGTTGCTATTGCCTTTCACATGATTGGGTATTTGGATGATTAGGTGCTCATGCCTTGTTGATTTTTCCCTACATTGTTGTTTCATAGAATGTATGATGATTGTGTGCATATGATTTCTTGCAATGGTGGAAGTGCTTAACTTCCTCCCACACACACACACACACCTCACTTGCACTTGTATTATGATATTGTTGGCCTTGCTTGGTATAAAAATCTGAATTGTATGTTGAGAATCTTGAGAACATGAAAGTTGTATATGCTAGATGACGCATTGGTAGGCGGCATGCTAGGGATTGCTACCCGTACCCTTGGGTTGGTCAGGAAACATGAGGAGAGCAAAGGTCGCTCCATTGGTAGGACCGCCTAGAGGCTAAACCGTGGGTTTTGGGCGAGTGTGCTGGGCGGCTGTAGTTCGACTACGTGGGACCCTTGTGCCCGAGGTCACTCGTCTCACACTCGCCTGACTCATGCAGTCTAGCCTACTGACTGATCAACCCTGTATGTTAACCTTGTTTGCTCACATATGTATGGAACCTGAACCACCCTACAACCATTGTAACCCATCAAAAATTTACTTGCAACTGGTCCACAGCCTCGTGAGCCGGGCATGGTGGAATGGGACACTATGTCCGAGCTGTCGGCCTAGGCTGGAGTACCGCGCCTCCCCGTAGTGACCGCGAGCGATCCCTTCCTTTCTACACTCCTCATGTGCTTGGTGTCGAGGATGAGGAACCCGACGGGATCACGGACCGCGAGGTCTCGGCCTCACGCGTTAATGGGGTCTTGGCCTCGCAACCAGTTTAGGGCATTGATATGTAGGGTGAATCAGAATTTCCAACCTGTTGGATGAATGGACTTAATTAATAACTCGGCTAACACGATCGCATTGCACGCATTAATTAGGGTGGCGACTCGGAAGTCGAGGTCGCTCTGATGGAGTGTTGTCATATGCGATCGTTAGATGGAGTCGCTTGAGGGAGTGTTGTGGCGAGGGCATGCATCATATCATCCCGCATGCATGCATTTTAAATAAGAGTTATTAGGTGTTGATGATTGTCTGCTTTTCATTAAGTTCATATTACAATTGATACCTGTTGTAACTTGAGACCAATAGTTCACACTGAGTTGATCACTCACTCCCATTCTGGGACGATGTTTTAAAACACCAACCAGACCCATTCATAGATGCAGGTGACTCACGGCATGAGGAACCTGGCGAGGTGAGCTTTGACGAGGAGGACGAGGTCTCCTACTTTCAGCTGATGGGCGGCTCTCCATCGGCTTGATCGGGCTGAATTTGGATTTGCTGAGCCGCGGGCTCCACTTTAGTCTTTTGGATATAGCTTTTTTTTCATTATCCTGTTGGGCAACGCCTTGGGCGACTCTTTATTATTTTTGGACCTGTATATTTGTGAGATTTCCTTCATTTCAGTAAACTGGTGCGATTGTGCTTCATGCTTCAGGTAATTTCAAATTGCGCAGTAAAATTTGATTAATCACAAAAAAAACCATAAATGCATGATAAGTGACACTCGAGAACTCGGGAGTCGAGTCTATGCACGACCCCCGATTTTTCGGGGTGTTACAGTTTCCAAACTTTGCGTATCCCCTTATCGGGTCATAAGACACCTACACCCCAAGTTTGGTGGCTAGAGGGGTGTTAGGGTCGCCCCAACACCAATAGGGAGTCCTATAGGGCTATTTTGAAAATTTGTGGAAGCTTGGGGCTAAAGGACCCAACTCTAGCAAATAAATCCCTAACCGTTATCTCATAACCCTCACCACAACCACCATTGCCAAGGGAGAAAGAGAGAGCTAGAGAGCAAGGAAAGAAGAAGGAGAGAGAGAAGGAGAGTTATGGTGGACCTTAAATTGAGGTAGGGCCCAAGGGGATCAACCATTTCAACTCTCTATCCTTCCTCCAAAGGAAACGCTCCTCCACAACCTTAACAATCGTCCATGGGTTGGCTAGGTAAGATCTTTCACCATCTTTTCTTAAAACCCATGTATTGAAAAGGGATTTGGCATGGATTTCTAACATGCAAACGTTGCTCTAGGGATTCCGGCCGTCCGACCCCACAAGCCCTCATTCTTAGGTCATTTTCCAAGTCTCCAACGATCCGAAGGTGCAGACTATTAATCTTAGGTGGCCTAGCACCAATTATATCATGAGTTTAATGATTTTGCTTGTTTGAATGAGGCATTTGTAAAACTTAGAGAAGCCCTAAGATTTGGGTGTTTGTTTGGAGGAGTATGGAATTGTATGCTTGTAGCTCTCTTATGATTGTGTTTGCGCCTCTCAAAGTACTTAAGTTCTAGTGGATGATTAAATACTCATGTGTTGCGTAATTTTCTCATATATTGATACTTATGACTTGTATGATGCTTTGCCCTCGTGTATTTTGATTCCTTGAGATGTAGGAAGTATTTCACTTCCTCGTTAACCCACACCTCTCACTTGCACCTTGTTTAAGATAATGCAATATGCTTGTTAGGAATATTTGAATTGTATGATAGAATGTATGCAACATGATACTGTATGCTAGTTGATGACCTTGTTGTTGGCATGTTATGAATCATCATCAAAACCTTGGATTGGTCAGGAACATGAGGTGAGAAGGTAGTCCCATTGGTTGGACTATCTTAAGACTAAACCCACGGATTGGGTAGGTGCGTATGGGTGACAGTAGTTCGACTACATGGGTTTATTGTACCCGATGTCGTTCATCACGTGCTCGCCTAACGCATGCGGTTTAGCCTATTATTGACCAATCTCGATTGTTAACTATGTTTGCTCACACATGTATGGAACCTGGAACACCCTACAACTGTAGTGGCCCACTAATAACCGATTGCAACTGGTCCACAACCTTGTGAGCCGGGCATGGTGGAATGGGAAATTGTGTCCGAGCTGTCGGCCTACGCTGGGGTGTCGCGCCTCCCCGTAGTGACCGCGAGCTATCCCTTTCTTTCGGCACTCCTCACGTCTTTGAAGTGGGGATAAGAAACCCGACGGGATCACAGACCGCGGGGCCTCAGCCTAACGCGTTGATGGGGCCTTCGCCTCACAACCAGTTTAGAGCATTGATACGTGGGGTGTATCAGATTCCCCAACCTGCTGGATGAATGGACTTAACTAATAACTCGGCTAACACGATCGCATTACATCGCATTAGTTATGGTGACGACTCGGAAGTCAAGGTCGCTCTAAGGGAGTGTTGTCATACGCGATCGTTAGATGGAGTCGCTCGAGGGAGCGTTGTGGTGAGGGCATGCATCATACCATCCAGTACGCATGCACATTAATAAGATTAGCTAGATGTATATGATTCACTGTTTTTCATTAAATTCATGCTATAATTGATGTCTGTTATAACTCGAGACTAATAGCACCTACTGAGTTGATCACTCACTCCCACTCTGGGACGGTGTTTTAAAACACCAACCAGACCCGTTCATAGATGCAGGTGACTCAGGACATGAGGAGCCTGGTGAGGCGAGCTTCGAGGAGGAGGTCGAGTTGTCCTACTTCCTGTTGATGAGTGGGTCTTCATCGGCTCAGTAGACGAAATTCTAGATCGCTGAGTAGTGGACTCAGCTTTATTTTCTTGATATATCATTTTTTTTGTGATTTGTTGGGCAACGCCTTGAGCGACCCGTTTACATCCTTTTGGATTTGTATATATTTAACCTCTTGTAATTCAGTAGACTTGTTACGATTGTGATTCATGCTTCAAGTAATTCCATACTGTGCATTTAAACCTGATTAGACGCAAAACAATGAAAAATTGGTTATAAGTGATGCCCGGGAACTTGGGAGTCGAGTGTTGTATGCATGACTCCCAATTTTCAGGGTGTTAAAGATGGTATCAAAGCAATGGTTTGAAATTTATTGGGTCGTGGGTCATGAACTCACTAACGCGTCCGCTGACTTGATAGGGAACAATAGCGATACTAAAACGATAGGAAACGCAACAAAGACTTAGAGTGTTAGGAACCATCCCAGTCCCTAAAACGGCAACCTTGAATGGAAGGTAAGACTTCCTAGGAATTAGGATTGGGTAGCGAGAGGGAGTAGTGACGCTAGAGAATGAGTCCTGGAGTCTTATAAGACCTTAGCCTATAGATAGAAACGAGCCGGAGACTGAATGATTTGACGGTCAAAACCATCATCCTGAACCAAATGAACTAATATCGGGCTGAACATGATAGTTTAAACCCATTCGGGGACAATTAAGTAGGGGCAAATGAAATTTTATCGAAAATAGAGAAAATGTAGAACTGAAACTGAGGAATTAGATAGTTGAAACTATAGTCTTAGGCCAAATTTGATATTTCCAACCCATTCTGGGATAAAAACTTGATGGTGAACGAAAATTTACTGAAAATAGTGGAAATATAAATAAAATAGATTTTTAACCACTAACTAGGAGGAATATTATGAAACCACTAAGTCCATTCCGTAGATCGGCTTCTCCTACCCCAAATTCATATATGGTACTTCCCGGGGGGACTTACAGGCGCCCGGGAAATCGCGAAAGAATGATCCAAGCCAGAGCCCCAGCATAGCCTACGCTGGTGGTGACGTTGCCTACGTCGGGCAAGCAGGGAGCCGGCGTGCCTGCGCTGGTGGTAGCGTAGCCTACGCCAGGCGGCCAGGGAGCCGGCGTGCCTACGCCGGATGCCCGAATTTCCTGCAAAACTTAGTAAACTTGAAAAAAAGATATCTCCTTCGTTACAACTCCGATTTAGGTGATTCAAAAGCCAGATTGAAGTTTAATAAGTCTAGTTTTATATAAAAATAAAATAAAAATTATAATATAGTTATATTCAGAGTGAATTGACAAGTGTCTAAAAATCATTAATTTTAGGCGGTGGTTACTTCTAGAATTTTTATAATTTATGTACAACTCCAAATGATATGAAAATTAGTGGGATGACTTAAAATTTGATGGTAAATCATCATAAAAATTTTAAAAATAATTCAATTACTAAAAGTATAAGAAACGTTATGAGATAGGTCCCCTCCTCCCTTTCAATGTACACACGAGTGGGGCCCATTTCCCATGCTATTTAGGACATTTAGAATCCACAAAGCCTATCTCTACTACTCCTATTACCTCCACCATATCTTCTAAACCCTAGAGAAACTCTCCCTCTCCCAATCTCAAAACCCAATTCCCAAACCCGCCATCTTCTTCTTCACTCTAACCCAGCTCAATCCTCATTCTCTCAAACCCTTTCCAAACTTTTCTCAACCTCATTTCTTCAACTCATTCCTAATCACTTCTTAACTTCCATCCCCCAAATCCATTCTCTTAAATTCATCTCTAAATTCACTTCACTCAACAACCTCACTTTTAACACTTCTCTCCCAACCATTTGAAAGATCTCAATCCTCTTCTAAAGAAAACCCATCTCCCAACTCTTTACATTCCACAACCCGTTAACCCCTCTCAAATCCCTTTCAACTCCAAGCCCCAATTTCAAAACCTCATTTCAAAGTAATATCTAACCCACATTTTCCAATTCCATCCTCAAATTCATTTTTTCCCAAGCCAATTCTTAACCACTCCTTCTCCAATACATTCTCAAATCATTTCCAAAAATGTACTCCCCAAATCAATCCTAGACCCATTCTCAAATCTTCTCAAAACCACCCCCAAATTCTTCCCTCCAACGACCCAACTACATTTCTCACAGCCAATCTATCCTAGTCGAGGGATATGGCGTTCTTGGCAACTGTTGCCTCTTTCTTCACCATTCTGGTAATCCTTTCCCTCAAGGGGAAGAAGCACCCCCACCGCGTCCAACCCAGAAGAATAGTAACTTAACCTAACAGATAATTAGTAGATTGTTCGAGTCAGTTAGAATTGCTTTCATGTGTTGAGGGATAGTTGTAACCTTTCTTGCTTGATTAGGCTGTGTTTCCCTTAAGTTGGCGGTATCTAGTGATACATGTAAATCCTTACTGTAGGATGTAACTGGCCATGCCAATGGCATTTTGGAATTCAACGTGAATGTATGGATTGAAATTCTCTTGTCACTTTGTGAATACTTGCATGTGTGGTTGCCAATGGACTAGTCATGTCTTTTCATATTAAACTTTAACATTGGGTGTCTATTTAGGAATTATTTATAATCATGCTACGAATCATCCCGTGATTAAATTGATTACATATATATTTTTGTTTAAGTTGTACCCGTAACTAGGATTGAGTTTCATAGTTTAATGCTCTATAAGCTCATGTTAGGGGCGGACTACAGTAAAATATATTGAGTTTTCTCATTCTCTTATGGACTCAAGGTTCCAACAAAATCGAGAAGATGATATCCTTCATCTTTGCCTTCCCTGCGCCCTTACTAGTGTTATTAGCACTCCAAACCTCCCAAATACTTTAGAACCTCGACTATTCCTTCATTCTTGAAATTTATGAAACCAAAGTGTAGTCTGCGATTAACCCACTAACCATAGGATTGAAATGGTAATTCATATAAAAATTTGTGTCTTAAAACAAAAAAAAAACTTTTTAGGATGATCGTTGCCCATAAGCATGTTGAGAGAATTATTAAACCCTAAATTGGATATAAATTAAAATGAGGACTCTCGTAGACCAAGACCCAAAGGACAACCTTATAAATAGGAGATTTAAACTTTCCAATGATGGTCGTTCCCTAAACATTTAGATTGATTAGACTACGGAATTACATAAGTATACGTCTGCGAAGCATTCACGGCTTGACCTAATTCTCAATCCTGAGCAACTACCAATGGACTCACTGCTTTGACCGAGCAGAAGACCAGGATCCACCAAGACGAAGAAGGAATACGATGAACCTTCTACCCTAGTCAGGTAGATGATTGGCGTATCGGGTTCAAGCCCACTACAACCGCCTCTCCGTATTGGTCTAACATTGAAAGTAAATATTTTTACTCTAGATAGAGGGAAATTGACGTTATAAATCCAAATCTCAAAAATAAAAATAAAAATAGATAGTTAAATAAATTCTAGTAAACTATCAGGGTAAAATTGTTTTTAAGGGGGGTAGACTAAAATGAGCCAAACTAGTATAGATAGTATACACTTTACCATGCATATAAACTTGAAATCAATAAAACTTAGGCAAATGAAATAATAAAATCTTTGCTTATTACCCTTAGGCAATTTCGAGGACGAAATTGTTTTTAAGGGGGGTAGATTGTAACATCCTGGATTTTTACTGTTTTGGATTCTCAAAAATCCTTAGAATTTTTTTATTAATTAACTTATAATATCACTTAATAACCATTAGCACTCAATATTAGTTTATACTGGGGTGGACCGGTCTAATTATGATGGGACAAAGTGCGAGCCGCCAAGTCAGATGGCCTGTTTACACTTAACAACAGCCCGTGTGGGCCATCCAGCGACCGAGAAGGGTCAGAAAAATCTAAAAATTTAGGGAATTGAAGATCTCACTAGGCTTGTGGTTCATCGCAGACCACGGACCCAGTGGACATCCAGAGTTGGGATCTAGCACTTGCCAAATGCACCCCACTAATGCCAGAATTGGAATCTGGCAGTTGCAAATGAAATCGAGATTCCGGGCTATCTAGCTGTCGGATTTCTTCCAAAGTTATGGTGAAGGTTTAATGTATTTTTCTACGCCCATCCACGAATTCTGAGATCCAATCGTGGCACGGTGACCGTTAATCGTAAATCGGACCCGTACAATCAAACCACATATCCGATCGCTTCCAAATTTTGCATGGCGCTTCATCGGGCCATGTAACACCTATCCTATAAGTTTCATGGCCGGGGGGGCACCAGAGCCATCCCAATCACCGAAATGGGCCCCATAGGGCCATTTAAAGATTGGAATCATATGCTCAAACCCCATACTCGTTCATCCGTTTGTTCCCAAAATTTGCGTGACCCCTCATCGAGCCATGAGATACCTACATACTAAGTTTAGTGGCCAGAGGGGTGTTAGGGCTGCCCCAACACTAATAGGGAGTCCTATAGGGCTATTTTAGAAATTTATGGAAGCTTGGGGCCAAAGGGCCCAACTCTAGCAAATAAATCCCTAATTCTTATCTCATAACCCTCACCACAACCACCATTGCCAAGGGAGAAAGAGAGAGCTAGAGAGCAAGGAGAGAAGAAGGAGAGAGTGAAGGAGAGCTATGGTGGACCTTAGATCGAGGTGGGGCCCAAGGGGATCAACCCTTTCAACTCTCTATCCTTCCTCTAAAGAAAACGCTCCTCCACAACCTTAACAATCGTCCGTGGGTCGTCTAGGTAAGATCATTCACCCTCTTTTCTTGAAACTCATGTATTGAAAAGGGACTTGGCATGGATTTCTAACATGCAAACATTGCTATAGGGATTCCGGCCGTCCGACCCCATAAGCCCTCATTCCTAGGTCGATTTTCAAGTCTCCAACGATCCGAAGGTGCGGACTATTAATCTTAGGTGGCCTAGCACCAATTATATCATGAATTTAATGATTTTGCTTGTTTGGATGAGGCATTTGTAAAACCTAGAGAAACCCTAGGATTTGGGTGTTTGTTTAGAGGAGTATGGAATTGTATGCTTGTAGCTCTCTTATAATTGTGTTTGGGCCTCTCAAAGTGCTTAAGTTCTAATGGATGATTAGATACTCATATGTTGCATGATTTTCTCATATGTTGATGCTTATGACTTGTATGATGCTTTGCCCTCGCGCATTTTGATTCCTTGAGACGTAGGAAGTGTTTCACTTCCTTGCTAACCCACACCTCTCACTTACACCTTGTTTAAGATAATGCAACGTGCTTGTTAGGAATATTTGAATTGTATGATAGAATGTATGCAACATGATACTGTATGCTAGTTGATGACCTTGTTGTTGGCATGCAATGAATCATCATCAAACCCTTGGATTGGTCAGGAACATGAAGCGAGATAGTAGTCCCATTGGTTAGACTATCCTAAGACTAAACCAGCGGATTGGGTAGGTGCGTATGGGTGGCAGTAGTTCGACTACATGGGTCTATTGTACCCGATGTCGTTCATCATGTGATCGCCTGACTCGTACGGTTTAGCCTATTACTGACCAATCTCGATTGTTAACCATGTTTGCTCACACATGTATGGAACCTGAAACACCCTACAACCGTAGTGGCCCACTAATAACCGATTGCAACTGGTCCACAGCCTCGTGAGCCAGGCATGGCGGAATGGGACACTGTATCCGAGCTGTCGACCTACGATGGGGTGCCGCGCCTTCCCATAGTGACCGCGAGCGATCCCTTTCTCTTAGCACTCATTATGTGCTTAAAGTCAGGGATGAGGAACCCGACGGGATCACGAACCGCGGGGCCTCGGCCTCACACGTTGATGGGGCCTTAGCCTCGCAACCAGTTTAGGGCATTGATACGTGGGGTGTATCAGATTCTCCAACATTCTAGATGAATGGACTTAACTAATAACTCGGCTAAAACGATCGCATTGCATCGCATTAGTTAAGGTGGCGACTCAAAAGTCGAGGTCGCTCTGAGGGAGTGTTGTCATACGCGATCATGAAATGGAGTCGCTCGAGGGAGCGTTGTGGTGAGGGCATGCATCATACCATCCAGCACGCATGCGCATTAATAAGATTAGCTAGATGTATATGATTGACTGTTTTTCATTAAATTCATGTTATAATTGATGCCTGTTATAACTTGAAACTAATAGCACCCACTGAGTTGATCACTCACTCCCACTCTGGGACTGTGTTTTAAAACACCAACCAGACCCGTTCATAGATGCAGGTGACTCAGGACATGAGGAGCCTGGTGAGGTGAGCTTCGAGGAGGAAGTCGAGTTGTCCTACTTCCTATTGATGAGCGGGTCTTCATCGGCTCAGTAGACGGGATTCTGGATCGCTGAGTAGTGGACTCAGCTTTATTTTCTGGATATATCATTTTTTTTTGTGATTTGTTGGGCAACGCCTTGAGCGACCCGTTTACATCCTTTTGGATTTGTATATATTTAACCTCTTTCAATTCAGTAGACTTGTTGTGATTGTGATTCATGCTTCAAGTAATTCCATACTGCGCATTTAAACCTGATTAGACGCAAAACAGTGAAAAATTGGTTATAAGTGATGCCCGGGAACTTGGGAGTCGAGTGTATGCACGACCCCCAATTTTCAGGGCGTTACAGCATATGTCAGTCATGTGCCCTACGAGTGATGCTCCTTTTTTTGGTATAGACGTACATATGACTTTGAGTGGGATATTTTTAGCAAGGCTACTTGTCATTAAGAGATTAGGATTGCTAATCTCTCTTGTTGTGAGTATGATTTACTCCCATCATTCATACATATGTGTGCAGCTTCTCCCTAAGTAACATGGATTGTGTCAGACAGGTGCAAACAAAAAATTCTTGTTCAAGGATGCTCCATAAGGGCTAATTGTTTTTCCCTTCATTTAAAGGGAAACAAATATGTAGCCTATTTAAATAAATGGGTTAGGCTCTAGGCTAACCCCTATTCAATTTGAAATGCCCACATAGTTTATCAATGGGTTTGACTAGTTAACCCAATATGACCTAACCAAAAATCTAAAACAAATTTATAGTTTATATATAGACAAATGCATATAACATATGTATGTATGTAGGCATCTGCAAATTATGTGGGGTTGAGTATACTTTTAGCCCCATATTCCATTCTTAGATCCAAGTGCAATCCTATTAACATGTATCAGCCTAATCGAATTACAATTAAATGGGCCCATCCAAGCCATGCTTGGGCTTCAAGAATTTTGAATGAGTTAGGCGGCCATAGGGTCATGGACTGTGAGTTCGGTTTGGGTAAGAATTCTTGTCCAGTTTAGTAAGGCTCGGGCTAACCCCGCTCTAACTTGAGGCCAACCCATTGCCACCTTGATGCACATCAAAAGCCCTGGGCCCCACCCATTGACAACCCTAGGCATAAGATGTACAAGGCTGCCATATTTCTCAAACCCATGATCCTAGAAGGGGTTGATTAGGACCAATTAAAAATTCTACTATTAAAACATAATTGCCTATTTCGACAATTTACCAATTTAAAGCTAATTAAGGCAACTAGCACTTACGCTTCCAAGCGTGTCTCAACCTTGTCAATTTCAACAACTTACGGTTCATCTTCTACCCGTGTCTCACCCTTGTTAATTTCAATATCAATCACTGTTGACTTTTTAGTTTCATTATATTTATCCTTACGAAACAAGGAACCCTCATCAAACTTGACATTACGGCTCATTGTGATTTTTTGTGTGGTCTAATTATACAGCTTGTATCCTTTCATACCATCACCATATCCGATAAAGGCACACTTCTTTCGCTCTTTGATCTAGCTTATCTCTCTCAACTGACAGTAAATGAGAGTAAGCATCACAACTAAATACTCGTAGCTCAAAATAACCTATGTCCTGACCACTCTACACTTCTTAAGGAATCTTACAATCAATTGCCGTGGATGAGGACTGATTCACCAAATGGCAGGTCGTGTTAATGGTCTTAACCCATAAGTCCTTGTCCAACTCAGCGTTACTCAACATACTTTAGGTTATTTTCAAAAGAGTTACGTTCCGCCACACCGTTCTATTTTGATATGTGTCTGACTGTGTTGTGCCTCACAATTCCCTCATCCTTACAAAATTGATTGAATTCCTTCGAAGTAAATTCTCTGCCATTATTAGTTCTCAACAATTTCAACTGTCGCCATAACTATTTCTCAACCATAACCTTCTAAGACTTGAAAGTGGCATCTACGTTGGATTTATTATTCATGAAATAAATCCGTACTTTTCTAGAGAAATCGTCAATGAATGTTACGAAAAATGACGACTCTCCTCTAGAAACCATGGGCGACGACCCCCACACATCAGAGTGCACATAGTCTAGCAATCTTTTACTACAGTGTTTCATGGTTTTAAATGACAATTTTGATTATTTATCATATATGTAATGCTCACACACATTCAAATTTAAAAAAATTAAAAGCAAGAATTAAAACATGATCGAGTAATACTTTCATATCGCGTTTGCTCATGTGGCCTATGTACGCATGTCACACATGTGCTGACGTCGTAGCTCCACCCGATACAGTATTTCCAATCAACTTGTAGAGATTGTCGCTTATCTGTGCCTTCATAATAGTGAGTGTCCCATTTAAAACTTTTAGAACATCATCATATCTAGCATACTTGCATCATAAAGCATCGAGTGCTCCCAGAGAAATCAAAATTTTTTTTTCAAATCAAGAACGTACCTCACATTTTCCATAGTAGCTCCACATATATGTAATGCTCACACACATCCAAATTTAAAAAAAATTAAAAGCAAGAATTTAAACATGATCGAGTAATACTTTCATATTGCATTTGCTCATGTGGCCTATGTACGCATACCACACACGTGCCGACGTCGATTCCACAACAGATGTCGTAGCTCCACCCGATACAGTATTTCCAATCAACTTATAGAGATTGTCGCTTATCTATGCCTTCATAATAGTGAGTGCCCCATTTAAAACTTTTAGGACATCATCATATCCAACATACTTGCATCATAAAGCATCGAGTGCTCTCAGAGAAATCAGATTTTTTTTTTTTTTCAAATCAAGAACGTGCCTCACATCTTCCAGAGTAGCTCCACTCCATCAAACATCTTGATATGCATAGATCAAATTCCAACAATCTTACATGTATGGTCATTGCCCATAAGAACCAGGCCTCTATAATACTCATTGTACGAAGTAAACTAACTCCGATAAGGAGTCATGTAGAAGGACGCTCCTGTATCTAAAATCCACTCCTGATAGAAGTGACTTGATTTAGACATCGACAACACATCGTATTCACTAGCCCCCTCCCCAAATTTTGTTGAATTGGCCTCCTTTGTAGAATTTTCTGAATTCTCATCTTTCTGGGCTTTAGGGGACTGACAGTCCTTCATATGTCCCTGTCTACCACAATTCCAGCACTTCAATTTCACCTTACCCTTCATCTTGGACCTCAATCACGATTTTCCTTTCTCTTGCCCAAATATTCTTCCCCTTGCAACCAGTGCTCCCATAGATGAACCTTTTCCACCATTCTTCCTTCTTAATTGCTTCGACCGAAGCGATGAGATAGCGATGTCAAAGTCCAAACTATCTCTACCATAGTACAAAGTATTCACCAGATTCTCGTAGGAATCCGAAAGGGGTGACAATAGGATTGGGGCTTTATCTTCTTAGTTGATCTTCACTTTCATGTTTGTAAGTTTGCAAATTAGTTTGTTTAAGGCGTTGTTGTGCTCATCGAGATCCGTCCCCTCCGCCCTTCAAATTATATAGTTGCCTTTTCAAATATAAATGGTTTGGGAGAGATTTCGTCATGTACAAACTTTCCAACTTCATCCATAGCCTTGTTGTGGTTGTCTAATCGATGACATTATGAAGGACATCATCTGCCAAACATAATTGGATCGAAATAATCGCCATCTGATCAAGTTCTTTTCATTTATCTTCACTCATAGTTTCAGGATGCTTTGCTTTACCGGTGAGTGCCTGTTGCAACCCCGATTAAACTAGAAGGCCTCTCATCTTTACCTTCCACAGTTTAAATTTTTTTTTTTTTTTGGTAAACTTCTCTATCTCATACTTCATGTTTGATCCCTTCATCATCATGATTCAATCTCAGTTCTAATCTAAAAACCCAACTTACGCTCTGATACCACTTATTGGAAAAACTGAGCAAGCCCTTATACAACTCATTCAACGCAGAAGCAACCTCATATAAGATCGAATAAAGCAATAGGAAGCGAAAGAATACGAACAACCAAAGAGAACACACACTTTTAAGTGGAAAACCTTGGCCGAAGAAAAAAAACCACTACATAAAGCTGTTGGGAGCGTTGCACAAAAACCTTAGGATCTCGCCTCCCAAAACGCCAAAATTATGAGATATAATAAAGAAATGAAATAAATCAAAGCATAAACCACACGACACAAGAGATTTTATGTGGAAAACCCTCGAAGAGGTAAAAATCATGGGACCTAGTCCAGAGCATCAATCCACTATGAAGTAGAACGTTACAACCGATCACAAACACACCTTGCTTGGATCAAACCTTCTTCACTCACGTAGGAGTGGATAAACAATTAATAGAATAATGAAAACGGAGAGATCTCACCGATCACGAGGACGTAGAAGCATTGAGACGTTGACTGCGAAGTAGATCACCTCTACGAGCAGAATCTTTCCTTCCACAAACTTCCTCTCTCTCTTCTCTCTCTCTCTCTCTCTCTCTCTCTCTCCTTAGTTGTCAAAACCTTTAGCACAATAGCTTTAGAAAGTCTTCTCAATACCCTAGAAAAGCCCTAGGGACCCCTATTTATAGTTTAGGCAACTTCCTTTCGCACCTCTTGCGAAACCGTCTCAAATTTACGCAGTCCAAACCAAATCCGAATTGAATTTACGTAACCCTCGAATAGTCGAGTCAGGCCCTCGACTGGTCGAGCGGCCCACTCGACCGGTTAAGCTTGCCCCTCGACTGGTCATGCCCAACGAAATTTCAAAACAAATAGCTCACTAGAATTTGAGGCGAGCACCGCTCGACTGGTCGACCGGTCGAGCAGCGCGGTAATGCCAAGATTTGTGGCATCCGATCCGCACCACATCTTCTCTGAACTAAAGAGGAAAACCCCATCAAATCTCCCCCTTTCTGACTCAGGATGAATTCGCCTTCTTCAAGCCAGCTAGGTTTCTATAAACCTCAAACTTGTCATTGAACAATGTCTTAGTCATAATGTCTGACCCATTATCGTACATGTGGACCTTCTCAAGCTGTAATACCTTCTGTTCCAAAGTATCCCTGATCCAGTAATACCGAATCTCTATGTGCTTCGACTTGGAGTGCTGACTTGGATTCTTGCTCAAGTGTATTTCACTTTGACTATCGTAATAGACCACGTGCTGCTCCTGCTTCAGGCTAAGTTCCTGTAGGAACCTCTTTATCCAAAGCATCTCTTTACACACCTCTGTGACTGCAATGTAATCGGCTTCTATCGTTAACAATGCTACGACCTTCTGTAGCTTGCTCTGTCAAGAGACCGCTCCCCCTGCAAACGTGAACATGAACCCCGATGTAAACTTCCTAGAGCTTATGTCACCTTCCATATTTGCATTTGTGTAGCCCTTTAACACAGGTTTTCCGTCACCATAGCATAGGCTTAACCTGGATGAGCCTCTTAGATACCGCAGTATCCATTTCACCACAGCCCAATGTTTTTTGCCAGGATTAGTAAGATACCGGCTGACAACACCAACCGCATATGCTATGTCTAGACGCATACACACCATAACATAAATCAAACTTCATACTTCTGATGCGTAGGGTATCTTCTTCATCCTATCCACATCTGCCTTCATCTTGGGACACTACCTGTTGCTCAATCTGAAGTGACCATCCAGTGGAGTACTGACCAGCTTCGCTGCATTCATATTGAACCGCTCTAGGACTTTCTTAATATACCGCTCTTATGACAACCAAAGCTTTCTGTTGCTTCTGTCACGAGTTATCTTCATTCCTAAGATTTATTTAGCCGGGCTCAAGTCTTTCATAGCAAATGACTTACCCAACTCCTGTTTCAGCCTGTCAATCTTCTTGAGGTCTTTACCCATGATGAGCGTTTCATCAATGTATAATAGCAGAACTAAAAAAATCACCATCTGAGAACTTGCACGTGAATACACAGTGGACCGACTTCGTTCTGTCATATCCATGTTTTAACATGAACGAGTCAAACCTCTTGTACCATTGCCTTGGAGCTTGTTTCAGCCCATACAAGTTCTTCCTTAGCCTACACACCATATACTCTTTGCCCTTGACTTCGAACCCTTCTAGTTGGTACATGTAGATCTCTTCGTCCAGGTCACCATAGAGAAAGGCAGTTTTAATATCTAATTGCTCTATCTCCAGATCCATACTAGCTGCCAACCCAAGCAACACCCGTATGGATATCATCTTTACCACTGGTGAGAATATCACCTCGAAGTCTATACCTTTCCTCTGACCGAACCCTTTCAATACAAGTCTGGCCTTGAACCTCGTTTATAAATTCTTCTACTCAATCTTCTTTCTGAACACCTACTTGTTACCCAGAGCTTTCTTGCCCTTAGGCAATTTCACCATATCATAGGTGTGGTTCTTATGCAAGGATTCCATCTCCTCTTACATAGCTTTCAACCACTCCCCCTTATGCTCATCGGCTAGAGCCTCAGAATAATCTTCTGGCTCTCCCCCATCAGTGAGCATAATGTACTCATGCGGCGAGTACCTCTTGGGCGGATGTCTGTTCCTAGATGACCTTCTCACTTGTGGCTCAACAGGTGGATCAAGTGGAGGCTGCTCCCCAGGTCCATCTTCAGTAGGAACTCCCTAATCCTCTGCACCTTTCTGTACTCTCCCGTCATCAGGCATCAAGGGAGGAATAACCGGATCCATGTCATCTAGCTCACTTGAACTAGGCTGGGTCTTCTTTGGCTTAACGAATGTCTTCTATACATTGATCTTCAAAGAAAACCACATCTCTGCTCCTGACGAGCTTTTTCTCGGTCGGATCTCATAATATGTAGCCGAACTTTTTATCATTGTACCCCAAGAACACACATTGTCTGATCTTCGTATCGAGCTTAGACCTCTCGTCCTTTGATATGTGAATGGATGCCCTGCATCCAAACACTCTGAGATGACTGTACGATAGATCTTGTCCAGTCCACACCTTCTCAGGTACTTCTCCATTCACGGGGCTGATGCAGACCTGTTTATCAAATACGTCGCTGTGTGCATTGGTTCTCCCCAGAACGTCTTGGGTAACTTTGCATGGGATAACATGCATCTGATTCTCTTTAGAATGATGCGATTCATTCGCTCAGCCACACCATTATGTTGGAGGGCTTGGGAACCGTCTATTCATGTCATATACCTAGGGACTTACAGTACTCATGGAAGTCACCAGTGTATTCACCACCATTGTCAGTGTGGATGCACTTTAATTATCTACCTATCTCTCTCTCGACCATAGCATGAAACAATTTAAACACACCAAAGACCTCGTCCTTGGATTTCAAAGCATAAACCCAAACCCTCCTAGATGCATCATATATAAAAGTGACAAAATACAATACCCCACCCAAGGTTTTTGTCCTCATAGGACCACAAACATCAGAATAAATCAAATCTAATATATGCACTTTATTAACATAAGAAGCAGATTTAACAAATGAAACTCTATGTTGTTTCCCTGATAAACGATCAATATAGGTATTAAGAGGTATACCTATCACGTCTATAAGGAGTTGCTTCCTCGCTAGTAGCTGAAGCCCTTTTTTACTCATGTGACCTATACGCCTGTGCCACATGTCAGTAGCTGAGTTTTTCGCTGCGTTCAAACCACCCTTGCACATACTGACACTTGCCTTATAAATGGTGCAACACTTCTTTCCTCTGGCTGCGATCAACGAACCCTTAATGAGCTTCCAGTACCCACCAACAAATCAGCTTTCATAGCCATCATCATCCAACCTTCCCGTCGACATCAAGTTGAGGCGAAGGTCTGGAATGTGCCCTACATCCTTAAGAACCAATGTGCAACCCACATCGGTCTTCACACAAATATCACCGACCCCTACGATCTTCGATACGCCAGAATTTCCTATCTTCACGATCTCATAGTCACCTGACTTGTAGCTTATGAAGAAATCCCTGCATGGGTCGCATAAAACAAGACTCCTAAGTCTATCACCCAGTCGGTATCCTGACTCATAGCCGTAAGAGAAACATCATGATCTGTTGAAAGAATAACTACAACGTCACCATCTGAAGCGACCGCAGTGGAGTCTGATTCATCTTCCTTCTCCTTTCCTTTTCATTTCTTGTCATTCTTCTTCTTACGACATTTATGCTTGTAGTGGCCCTTCTTGCCACAATTCCAGCATTCAACATCCTTCCTAGTACTCGACTTGCCTCTTGATTTATATCTGGCCTTCCCACCATTTCTGTTCTTTCCCCTCCCCCGTTCTTGTGTCACAAAGGCCTCTTGTTGAGTAGACCCCTGAGACTTCCTCCTTGTCTCTTCATTAAAGAGACAACTAGTTACCTATTCATAGACACCTTTCCGTTTGGCACGAAATTACTTAGAGACACCACCAATGTCTCCCAACTATCAAACAATGAGTTAAGCAATAACAAGGCTTGTACTTCATCGTCTAGGACCATCTTCATAGCGGAGAACTGGTTCAATATGTTGCTGACCTCATTCATGTACTCAACCACAGAACCATCATCTTTGAACTCGAGATTCACAAGTCGTCTTATCAGAAGAATCCTATTACCGGCTGTCTTCCTCTCATACAACCCTTGCAATTTCAGGCATAGGCTAGCGACTGAGATCTCCATAGACACATGGTGGAAAACGGAATCTTCCAATCATTGTCGAATAAACCCCACCGCCTTCCGGTCCAACTTTTTCCAATCATCATCCGGCATATCCTCTGTCTTTGCTGATATGCCTAGAATTGGAGCATACAAGTCCCTGCAATAAAGCAAGTCCTCCATCTTAGCCTTCCATATGGTCTAGTTAGAACCATTAAGACTGATTATCCTTGATGAGCCACCTTCCATAATTCAGAACTAATCCCACTCCGTTCAACCAACCTGAACGCTCTGATACCACTTTGTTGGGAGTGTTGCACAAAAACCTTAGGATCTCGCCTCACAAAACACCATAACTATGAGATATAATAAAGCAATGAAATAAATCAAAGCATAAACCACACGACACAAGAGATTTTACGTGGAAAACCCTCAAAGAGGTAAAAACCACGGGACCTAGTCCAGAGCATCAATCTACTATGAAGTAGAACGTTACAACCGATCACAAGCACACATTACTTGGATCAAACCTTCTTCACTCACGCAGAAGTGGATAAATAATTAAGAAAATAATGAAAACGGAGGGATCTCACTGATCACGAGGACGTAGAAGCGCTGAGACGTTGACTGCGAAGTAGATCATCTCTACAAGCAGAATCTTCCCTTCCACAAGCTTCCTCTCTCTCTCTCTCTCTCTCTCTCTCTCTCTCTCTCTCTCACCTTGGCCGTCAAAACCCTTAGCACAATAGCTTTATAAAGCCTTCTCAATACCCTAGAAAAGCCCTAGGGACCCCTATTTATAATTTAGGTAACTTCCTTCCGCACCTCTTGCGAAACCGCCTTAAATTTACGCAGTCCGCACCAAATCCGGACTGAATCTGCGTAACCCTCGACTAGTCGAGTCGGGCCCTCAACTGGTCAAGCAGCCCACTCGACTGGTCGAGGCTGCCCCTCAACTAGTCGAGCCCCACGGAATTCCAAAACAAATAGATTGTTGGACTTTGAGTCAAGCGGCCCACTTGACCGATCGAGCAGTGCCCTCGACTGGTCGAGCAGCGCGGTAATGCCAAGATTCATGGCATCCAATCCGCACCACATCTCCTCTGAACTGAGGAGGAAAACCCCATCAAAAGCAACAAACAAAACCACCATAAAAATGAATTACAAGATATGGAAACAACTTACATGCAAAAATCCTTGTTTCTTCAGATAAATTCCTCTCAAAACCCTAACTTTTTCTCTAGAACAAGTCTCCAATTACTCTAATCCTGTGTTAATAAACTCTTATATAGAATTATATCTTATTTAGGAAACAAACCACACAATTACATAAAATCATGCGTATCATCGACTGAAGCACTCGGTCGATCAACACCGATCAAGCGACCATCGATCAATCAACAACCACATGTTTGAGCGATTGAACATGCTCAAAATCGTCCAGATAGCTATCTTGAATTTTCTAAATTATTTCGATCGATTGAGTCTCCAAGTTCGTACTTGTCTAAAACTATTCAAAGACCAGTACATTCAATCGGTAGTTTTCTCAATCAATCAATCAATTTGTTTGACGAATGAAACCCTTGTTACGGCACAAATTGAAGACATCCAATTAACAAGGTGGACCATAATACAGGAAATAGTGGTAATCAACCATTAAAAACTTATTGTGGGTCACAAAAGTTTTGGATCAAGCTGATATTTGTGTGATCTCTTTATCCAAATGTTTTTGACATTATCAACAGGTTGGATGGAAAATAAACATTCCAGTAGGCCCATGATATTTTTAATGTTGTGGATTCAATCAATACTGTTTCCTATGGTATAGTCCATGTAAGATTTGGATCAACTTCATTTTTGGAATCACACACTAAAATGAGATTTCAAAACGGTTGGACAGCGTGGATTTAAGACACAAACATCACTATGAGCCTCCCTGTCAGGGTCCCACCCACCTCTGTGGATCCGGTGTCTCACCTAATCCACTCCCCCGGATGCGGATTTCTTGTGAAAGCCTTTCACAGGAAGTTCCTACGCAAGGTTTCTGTGTGGGGCCCACTTATATGTTTGTGAGAAATCTAACCCCTTTATTCGTTTTTTAAGCTCATTTTATGACGTTAGACCGAAAATAGGAGGATCCAAAACTCAAGTGAGCCACACAAGAGAAAACAGTGAAGATTTAGTGATCACCGTTGAAACATTTATATGGCCATAAAAGTTTTGTAATGGTATAAGTTTTCAGTTTTTTCACTTTATCTGCGTGAAAATGACCTTATAAACGGTTTAGATGGCATAGAAACAGCAAGGTGGAGCCTAGGAAGGTTTCAACGGCGGACATTCCTTTCCCCACTGTTTCATCTCCTATGCCCCACTTGAGTTTTTGATCCTCCTCATTTTTTGGTGGCATATCTTAAAATGAGGTCAAAAAACGGATGGATGGATTTGATTTCTCAAAAACATCGCAATAGGCCCCACCTAGAATCCTTGTGCAAGAACTTCCTGCGACACAGGCTTTAGCAGGAAAACTGCGTCCCACTCCCCCACCGTATTCCCCCACCGAATTCGGACGCGGATTTCCTGCGAAAGTCTTTCGCAGGAAGCTCCAGCGCAGGGAACCCATGTGGGGCCCACTGTGTTGTTTGTGAGAAATCTCACCCATCCATCCGTTTTGTGAGTTCATTTTAGGACATCATGCCAAAAATGAACCCTTTCAGGGCTGAAAACGTAATAATTGAACGTCCACAGTTGAAATATTCATGGGCCACAGAAGTCTGGAATCTTGCTAATATTTGTGATTTCAATTCATCCCAGTAGGAATGAAGTTATTAACGGTATGGATGGCATGTAAGCATCACTGCGGAACCCAGGTAGGTTTCAACGGCAGAAATTTACCTAACCATATTTTTCCTTTAGTACGGCCCACTTGAGCTTTGGGTACGGTTCATTTTTAGCATAATGTCCTGAATTGAACTAAAAAAAACGGATGGAAGGGGAGGATTTCTCACAAACATCACAGTGGCCCCACCTGGTTCCCAGCGCAGGAACTTCCTGCGAAAGGCTTTCGCAGGAATTCGGGATCTTATGGGCACGTGCCGACGTACGTGGTTCTGGATCGAAGACACTGATCCGTGTTTTCCTCAACACGAAGTCACCGCCGCCGACTCCGAACTCCCTCTAAGTAGCGCATGAGGCGTAGAATTCCGCTTCTGCTGCTATTCGAATATAGACAGATTGAGAGAAAAAAGGGGAGAGAATCTAGAATTTCTCTTGTTTTCTCCGAGAAATAACAGATCTAAAGAGCCGTTTTTCGGTCTTGGGTATCGAGTCTGAATTTACAGAGAGAGGAGAACTTTGTAGTTTTGGGCATTGGGTCTGATTTTACAGAGAGAACTCTCTCTCTCTCTCTATCTCTCTCTCTCTCTCTCTCTTAGATGGCAACTGACAGCGAATTACTGGAAGGGACGCTGCAGAACATCTTGGATCAGGACACCCTGAAATGGGTTTTCGTCGGTGGGAAAGGCGGTGTCGGGAAGACGACATGCAGTTCGATCCTTTCGATCCTTCTATCGACAGTTCGGTCCTCTGTTCTCATAATATCCACTGACCCTGCACATAATCTCAGCGATGCGTTCCAGCAGCGATTCACCAAAACCCCTACCTTGGTCAATGGATTCACCAATCTCTACGCAATGGTACGATTCCCATTCCATGCCCAATTTTCTTTTTTGGGTCTCTTTTATTTCTTGTTTGCTGTAGACGATTTTGTTTCGGATTCGGTTTGTGGATTGATATCATAAGGGACTCCATAATTCTATGAGAATTTTAAAATAGAGTTTTTTTTTTTTTTTTTCCTGTTTCTTTCATTCCGAGGCTTGAATTTGAATAAAGTTGGATGATTTGTATGATCTTACTTATTTCCTTCACTTAAGCTCAACAGCTCTGATGAGACTTTGGAGCTTTTCATGAATAAATTGGAATCTCTTGGAAGAGAGATTCTTGGTGAATATAACAGCAACTTGATCAGTGGAGGAAACAAATAAGGAATTTGGTAGGAAGTTGCTACACATTCTCATATGAAATGGTTGTCGAGACTCGAGAGTGTTTAGTGCAAGCATGGAAGGTTGGATGAGAGTCTAGATAGGGCACACTAATGTTGTTACAGAAGAAAGTGGGCTGTGATGAGAGATTTTTGCCAAGCTCAGATAGCAAGTATTGTATCTCTGTCAAGTCTGCAGCTGTTGTGGCCAGAGACTGATATTCACCTGTTGTTGCATTGTCAATAAGGGAATGGGAATCAGCGGAAGAAGGCTAAGAAAAAGGGCCTGGGAGAGCATCATCTTTTGAGAGAGAGAGAGAGAGAGAGAGAGAGAGAGAGAGAGGGAGAGAGAGAGATCAGTTTTTTGCAAGCACACCGGAAAATAATATTTGTTCTGAAGAATAGAAAGAAACTAGTGTGCCTTTAAACTTCACATCTTTGATGCATTCAATCAATGTTTGCTTTCTTGATTAACTTTTTAATTTTATTCCTCAATTTGCTTTCATTATTATTAGGCTTTTACCATCTTAGGTAGATTAGATTAATTTGAAATCAGTTTCTTAATTGAGGGGATCCTCATTAAAGATTAACTGGGTGAATGTAGGAGGTAAACGTTCCAAAATTTTCTAAGTGTGAGTTTTTATAAGTATTGTAAGACGAAGTTTAATATCAAACAAATATTTTTCTCCCTCTCTATTCATATATTCTTGTGGGTGTAGTTTGTCCACTTTGTGATTTGGGTGTCTAGATCTTATTAACTCGATAAATGGGTTTCACCATTTTGGTATCAAAGCGTATCATCATTGGAGATTTTTTTACTCTACATTATCACCTAATGTCTTTGAAAGGGGTGGTACAGGCAGTGTTCGAATTATCTCCGATACTATCGAAATATCTTCGATATTATCTTTATCTCTAGCACAACGATACCGATGACACTGGTAGCGATACCGATAATGCTGGTAGTATTGGAAATTCCAGGTATTAGCAATGTATCACTAAATATCGCCAATGTAATCATCAATATTTTCAACTATGTAAAATCTAGGTGTCGCTTGTATTGGCAATGCATCAATATCACCAATGTATCGCCAATATTTTTGACTATGTAAATTCTAGGTAATGCTTGTATCATAAGTGTATTAATGATATTTCAATAATATCACTGATGTATTGATATCATCAAAATTTTGTTTATTAGAAAAAAAAAAAGAAAAAAAAAATTCAATTTTTTTTCATGGGCACATGGTTGTATGTATTGTTCAATTTGTCATTGATAATATTGATAATACCTCGATATTATTGATATCGCAACATGCGAGATATTGAGACCACAATCTTTCTTTTTCTTTCCAATTGTTGATGATTTCTTGGTGAAATATCACGTGTTGTTGATTTTTTGCAATATCAATGAGTGTTTGTATGGTTAAATATGCCAGAGGGGATGGTTGGACTAATTTCTTACAACAACACATGTTTTTTGTTATGTATGTATTCTTTTTGCAAATTTTTTTATTTCTAAATATGCAAATATGTACATTTTAACATCTCCTAAAGTTTTGCTGAATATTCCACCATTTTTCTATGTTTCCCCACATTTCCGGTTATCAGTGATATCGATATTGTTTCTGTATCCCTAGCCAGCGAAACTTGTAGCGATACCGATACTTCGAACACTGGATACAGGAAGAGTTTGCACAAGTGACCCAATTGATCTGCACACTTACAGAGCGAGTAGATTAACTCACGCATATGATAGGCGATCTCAATGATTAGGTAGGAGAAGTCTGGCGTACAGAGAATTTAGAGACCGAAGTTGAAGCACTAGGACACATGGGGGAAGGCCTTCGCCAAGGTCCTAACCAACAAGGGGTGGCCCCGGTTTGTGAAGATACCAATGATCGAATTATTCAATTGTTGGAACGTGATAGAGAGCCCGAAATTAAGGTGGCAATTCCATAATTTCATGGCTGGTTGCATGTTGACAGCATCAATTGGCTAAATAAGGTAGAAAAGGTGTTCAAGTACAAGGAAATCACGGACAATCGGAAAGTTAAGTTAGTAACTATGAAGTTTTCCAAGTTGAACGAATCCGTCAAGGCTAGGAGAAAGGAAATTTTGAAGAGAAGATGGAAAAGAAGCTAAAAAGGAATTTCCTACCTGCAACTTATGCTCATGACTTTTATAGAAGATGTCATAATCTATGTCACGGAACAAATTGGTAAATGAATACACCGAGGGGATTCCATGCATTGACATTACAGGCATGATTTCATGAGTATGAAGACCAAAAGATTTCAAAATATCTTAATGATCTTAACCTGGATATTTTTTTAAAAAAATGAATTGGCTTTTAAAGATGTATTTAAGATATCTGATACACATACACTTGCATTAAGAGTCGAAGAGATAATTAATTGGGGACTTTGGAGATGATTTGGTGCCTCATGAGGATCGTCATCAACAATTGGTAACTTCCCATATAAGGCAACCAAAAGACCTCCCATAGGTCGAAGGACGATGGGCCAACATTCAATAATGAAGCCAAACCCTAACACGGGAGAGGTGATTATGGATAGGGGATTAATATGCCCGAAATGGGGCAAAACAGCACTCATTGCATGTGCTTTAAGTGTGGGCAACTGGAACATCATTCTTTTCACTATCCTGAACATAAGTCCACAATTTTAAAAAATTGGCCAAGGAAGAAGAATTTGTTGAAGACACTCCTCACTGCATGCAAATGAAAGATGAAGCTAACATAAAATATGAAGAACATGCATACAATGATGGACTACATATTGGCGATAGGGGCAAGTCGTTAGTCATCCAATGGACTATGTTATTGACACATTAGGTGATTAATGAGGTGAGATGGTTACAACACAATATCTTCCGCACCACTCGTACTTCTGGTAGGAAGATATGCATGATTTTGGTAGATGGGGGCAGTGAGAATATTGTCTCACAGAAAATGGTGGATAAGTTAAAACTCAAAGAACATAAGCACACACGCTCATGCTAAATTTGTTGGCTCAAGAAAGTGGGAGAAATTTTTGTTAACACCAGGTGCTTAGTTTCCTTCTCTATTGGATTTAAGAATGAGGATGAAATGTGATGTGTCATGGTCCCATGGATGCATGCCACATTTCGTTAGAAAGACCGTAGTTGTGGGACAGGGCTATGGTTCATTTGACTTGGATTAACACATATTCCTTCATTAAGGATGGTGTTAATATCACATTACTTCTAATGAAACATCTTCCAGCGCCCAAATTTGATAAAGACGATGCTAAAAAATCAATCGGTATAGAAAAGTTCGAAGAGGAAAGCAAGGAGACTAGCGTCATTTATGTCTTGGTTGTTAAAGAAGACACAAAAGAGTCAGATGTTTTGTCTCTTATATAAGAGCTCCTTCATGAATATAAAAACCTAGTCGCCATAAAACTCCCAACTGGACTTCCTTCTATGAGGAACATTCAACATCCCATTGATTTAATGGCAAGTTCGAGTCTATTGAATCTTACGTACTACCGAATGAGTCCAATCGAACATGCCTCGCTTCACAAGAAGGCTACTGAGTTGCTACAAAAGGGTAAGTCAGGAAAGTATATTACCATGTGTTGCCTATATTATTAAGAGGATGTGTGTGGACAATCATGTAATCAACTAAATTGCTATCAAATACCGTTTTCCTATATCCTTGCTTGGATAATATGCTAAACATGCTGCAAGAAGCAAAGGTCTTTTCAAAAATCTACTTAAGGAATGGATATCATCAAATATGTATTTGGCCCAGGATGAGTGGAAGACCACATTTAAGACTCGAGACGAGTTGTAGAGTGGGCTCATCATGCCATGTAGCCTTTTAAATGCACCGAGCACTCTCATGAGGATGGGGACAGAGGTACTCGGCCTCTTTATGGGAAAGCTCTTGTCTCTTTCGATGATATTCTTGTCTTTAATCCCGATTCATCTGTTCACCTAGATCATTTATGACAAGCATTGATGTACTATAGGAGTGACTATTTGTTAACTTGAAAAAAATGCTCATTTCTTATCGATGATGTTGTGTTTTTTAGGTATATTTTTGTCTGCTAAAGAGATCAAGGTTAACCAGGAGAAAATCAAGGCCATTACAAAGTGGCCCACCCCATAAACCCTTTCGAAGGTCTATTCTTTGTATGGCTTGACAACATTATACCGAAGATTTATCTGGAATTTTAGTACAATTATCACACCTTTCACCGATTATATGCATGGAGGCAAGTTCAAATGGACTAAAGCGACAGACCAAAGCTTCAGTGCCATTTAAAAGAAGAAGAAGAAGAAGAAGAAGAAGAAAAAAGAAATAAAGATGACAAAGCTTCAGTTCTTACACTTCTGGATTTCAAGTTTTTAAAGTGGAAAGCAATGCTTCAAATATTGGCATTGGAGTATAGGGTCAAGAAGGAAAGCCGATCGCTTTCTTTAGCGAGATGCTTAATGTGCACGGAAGAACTACTTCAAGTATGATCTCGAGTCTATGTTGTAGTTTATGCGCTACGACATTGGAGGCATTACTTGATTCATCGGGAGCTCATTCTATACTCGGACCATAAGGCATCGAGACATTTCAACTCCCAAGAGAAGTTGAATGTTCGTCATGCGAAGTTGATGATTTTCCTACGAGAATATACTTTCCTTTTGCATCACAAAGTTGAAGTCATAACAAAGTAACAGATGCTTTGTGTAGGAGGGTGGTTCTGTTAGGAACACTTGTCATGGAGTTCGTGGGGTTTGAAGCATTAAAAGAACAATACAATGACTCCATTAGCAAAGTGCTCGACAGATGTGTGGATGGCCAAGATCCAAAGTGTGAATTCATCTCACATGATAGATATTTGCTCAAGGGTTCTTACTTTATGCATTCTAATGGATCAATGCAAGAGAGGATCCTATCTGAGCTACATGAAAGAGAACTAGGTGAACACTTTGGGAGAGTTAAAACATTGGCTGTGGTGGAGGAAAAATTCTACTGGTCTCATATGTGCCATTACATTGAACGGTTTGTAGCACAATGTCACCGATGCCAAGTCTCCAAAGGTCACATGCAGAATGTCGTCCTTTATACCTCGCTTCTCACTCCAGTCGCACCTTGGGGAGCATATCCTATTTTTGTTATGGATGGTGGACCGTTTTTCGATGGCCCACTTGCATAAGGACGATGGACATTGTGCATATCGCCAACATATTCTTTACAAAAATAATAACTTCGGACTGCAACTTGAAGTTTGTGGAGCACTTCTAGTGCATTTTATGGAAGTTGTTGGGGACTAAGCTTCATTTCCCTAACGCATATCATTCTCAAACAAACGGCTAAACCGAGTTAGTCAACAAGAGCCTTGAGTAACCTCTTGAGGAGTATTGTAGGCGACAATGTATCTTAGTGGGACTCGGCTCTACCTCAAGTTGAATTTGCCTATGATAGCTCCGTAAATTGTATCACTAGAAAATCCCCATTTGAAATCATAAATGGGAGAAGTCCACATCATGTACTTGACTTTGTAAAATTACTGGTATAAGATCAAGTGAGTGAAGAAGATGATACTTTCGCCAAGCACATCTAAGACTTGCAAGCTCAAATAAAGAATAATGAAGAGAGAAACACTAAGTACCCGGAAGCTGCAAATGAACATCAGTGGGAGGACATATAAGGAATGTAACTTCGTTATAGTTTATCTCAATAAATAAATAAAAAGTTCCGTAGGGAACTTAGAACAAGCTTAAGTAGGAGAAGGTTGCTCAATGCTGAATTAAGAGGAAGTTAGTAACGATGCCTATGAGTTCGAGTTGCTAGATGACTTGGATATCTTGTCAACTTTCAACATGGTGGATTTGTTCGAGTACCATGGCGAGGTGTCTAACATACAAGATGAAGTCATTATTGATGTGGATAAACATCTCTTGGAGAAAAAGAAGGTAGAATTTGAACTAGTGTTGCGCATGAGTACTACTGGAACTCAATGAGACCAATACAAGCAATACTCGGTGCAATGGAAGAACAAGCCCTATTCTGAATGTACATGGATCACAGGTGATGAATTAAAAAGATTGGATATGAACCTCTACTACATGTATGAAGCATCCAACTCACCAAAGTTGAGTTTTTTTCTAACTCGGGGGAATAATGCAAGCCCACGGCCCACCGTGCTGATTTTGGATTCTTTATTTATAGATTAGGAGCCTAATTATAAAGGGCTATAATTAACTATTTGTGGGAGATATGGGAGGATGTGATAGATGATATGGAGTGATTTAAAGGTGTGATTTTGAGGATTATTTTCTAGATTTGCTTTTACTATTATTAGGCTTGTACCATGTTAGGTAGATTAGCTTGATTTAAAATCAATCTTTCAGTTGGGAATCCTCATAAAAAATTCATTTAGGGTCTATAAAAGGGGAGTGGTGTAGGAGATAAGCATTCCAAATTTTTCTAAGTGTGATATTTTCTTAAATAGTGTAAGAAGTTTGATATGAATTAAGTATTTCTCTCTCTACCCAAATATTGTTGTGGGTGTACTCTTGTCCATTTATTTGCAGTTTGGTTGTCGGGATCTCATTGACTCGATAACTGGGTTGCACTACATTTACTCGTAAGAGTGCTTCTTAACCTTAATGTAAAATTTGCATCTTTGATGAATTTGGTCAATGGTCATTTTCTGGATTTATGTTATTATGTAGCATTTTGAGCTTGTTAAATGTCCAAGGATGGGTTTTGGTTCTTTTCTTGATTTCTTTGGTAAAATGAGATTTTGATGAATTTGACTGATGCCCATTTTGTTTCTCTGTTTTTTTAGTTTCACAGTTTGTTTCTGATTTTGCGTGGTGAGTATATTCAAGCATGTAAGAAAGCCTTTCTATGTATTTTGTATCTTTGATAAAATTTGATGCACCCTTTTTCTGAATTTGCTTTTTTTTTTTTTTTTTTTTTTTTTTTTTTTTTTTTTATTTTTGTTGTCAGTTGAACATGTGTATACAGATTTCAGTTATGCTCTTCAGTTTTCGGGTAATTTGTGATTTTGATGAAGGCATTCTCTACCAGTTCCCATGTATACAAACGTGGGTCTGGATGTTGTATTTTTGTTCTTCTCTTTCTAGGTTTTGTTAGGTTTGTTTCGTTAGGTTTTTTAGTTGTTATAGATGTCTTATCTTTGTATAGTTTCTTTAGGCTTTCCAGTCTTTTGTCTCGTTTTTCCTTTTTTCTTCTTTTTCTTTTTTCTATCCTTTTTTTTTTCCTCGAGTTTGTATTCCCTTGTGTGTTTTAATAAATTTCTCATCTTTCCTGGATTATTCTGTCTTCTTTTTTCTTTTTTTCTTTTTCTTTTTTTTTAAAAATAATTTCTTGGTTTGTTTTTTATTTTGTATGAACATTTAGATGTGCTTTTTACACAGGCATCTATCTTTCGTTGAATTTTAATGTTGTGATTTGAATGCCAAGTGGTCATTTTCATATTCCTTGGCTCTCCCTGAAATGTTTTCTTTTTTTTTTTTTCTCCTTATTTATTGTTTTTGAGTTGTTTGAGAATATGTTAGACTCTTATTCGGAAATTCATAGTATGTATCCTAGACAATAACATAAAGCAGTTGTAACAGATTCTGTCTTATTTGACTCTATCATTTCTTTAACTGCACTGATAAAATTATTCTATTGTCTTGAACATCTCATTGGTAGGGCTCTGTACCTTGATAGGGTTTTGTCTCTCTCTACTACTGTCTTTGCTTGTTAGATTAGTTACTTACCTTAAAATCAGACCTTGATTTTTATTGCCCATTTATATTTCTTTCTGTTCGACTTAGATCAGCTTAGAAATTTGGCCCATTTTCTGCAGGAGGTGGATCCCAATGTAGACAATGATGAATTGCCCAATGGGGAAGGGATGGACAGCTTTCTTTCTGAGCTCGCGAATGCAATTCCTGGGATCGATGAAGCTATGAGCTTTGCTGAGATGCTCAAGTGAGTTTTTTCTCTTCATCACGTCAGGCAAAATCCAAATACATTTGCAATGGTGGTTCCTCGTTGAGAGGCAGAAATGTTGGAACCCTTCCTATTTTTGATGGGAATAGAAGGGTCTTGAGTACGGTGGCAGCTGTTTCTCTCCACATACTCATAGATTGTTTTTGCCACTTTGTTGCACATGTCTGTGCCGTTGTAGATATCAAGATATGAGTTTTGTTTTACACAGCAGAGTATGAGTACGCTTTTCCCCCCTTAGCAACAAAGACCAAATGTTTGGGGCGGCGTTAAAAACAAAATCTGAATAGCCAGATTATTGTTTTTTAGCTCTCAAAATAATTTTTTTGGTATGTTCCACCTGTGCACTGCAGTTATCTGTTGCATGAGATACTTACATGCCCTTATGGTCCGGTTGCTTTTCCCATTCATATTTTTGGTCTGTCCTTCCAACTCCACACATATGACCTGTTTTAATGATATCATCACATATTTCTGATGTTTTGCTGCCAATCGTAATTATTTCTATCGGTTAAAAAAAGGGCTGTTTTCTTAAACTAGCACTTCTTGTGATGTAGGTTGGTGCAAACGATGGATTATTCGGTTATAGTGTTCGATACAGCTCCAACTGGCCATACACTGCGGCTATTGCAATTCCCATCAACATTAGAGAAGGGGCTGGCAAAAATGATGACCTTAAAGAATAGATTTGGAGGCATATTGAGCCAGGTATTTGACTTGAATGCTGTAAAGAGCCTTGCTTTCCAAAATTCGTGACTTTCTTGCCATAAAGCTTCTCCATTAGTGGTGGTGAGATCTGAGACTGTTTAGATGGAACCGGTTGAAATTCTCCATTGTTTGTTAAATATGGGTATGCACATTAATTGTTTTCCAGATGTAGTAACCCTAATAAGCTATTTGATGGATTGAATGATCTTGCTGAAGGTATTTAATCCTTTTAGAAGGTTACTGTCAGGCATCCCTCTTTGCATGTAAACATGCTTTGCATATGTCAAAGTGCTTTTATTGATACATGCCTCTTTATGATACTGGATCTTTTCTTTCTCCTATTCTTGTTTATATGTTGTTGCTGTTGCACAAAGGGTACTCTGGAAATGGCACTTCACAATTTTTGGCTACCTTGCAAGTGTCCATATAAAATAACATTTTAAATTCTAAAATGACTCTGCATTTTTGCTTGTCGGCAATGGCTATCTTTCTAGAAATATAGAACTATGCCAATATCTAGATTCCAAAACTAGGACTGAGTTGAGTTCTTGAATGCATCCAGTCAACGAAACTGGAGGAAGAGTGGTGGGGGGAGGGAGGGACTTCCTGTTTGGGATCTTAGTTGCTGGAACCTTCTACCTAGGCATCGAGCCCCAGATCCCACTTCCTAATCATTTGTACTTGCTAACATTTGAAACAGAGGTTTCTTCCACTGCCACTTATCTGCATGCCTCATGCAGCCAAGGACCAGATACTGCACCAACTCCAGAAGGTTGGCTTCCTGTATCTGAGATCTGAAATATGTAGAGAGCCATTTAGCTTGGACATGTTTATCTGCTTTAGACACGGATAGGGTGTTGCCAATCTGTCCGTAGTATTATTTAAAATAATAAACTAGTATATTTTAATAGTACACTGTAACCCAATGGAAAACATTAGTAAACCAAAAACCAATCATTGTAAATCATCCCAATAATTAATATAAAGTTCTCATTTTTTTTTTATATGAGCTATGTCCAGGAGTATTGGACATGCAAGCGAGGATGTGTGTCGTCGAGAGGGAGCAATTTCAAAAAGGTGTTGTCCTTATTACATAGGATGAAAGAAGCAAGGACCCGTCACAGTTTGGGCGAATGGCTTCGGTCGTGGGTTTGCTGCCCACAGACATGAGTTTGAGTCCCCTCCCCGTGGATTACCCGATGCATGTGGTAGGCGGGTGATTGCGTGCATCCACAGGGAATAGTCTCGCCTTAAAGGGGCAGGGAGACCCTGTCGCCATCAACAAAAAAAAAAAAAAAAAAAAGAAGAAGAAGAAGAAGAAGCAGAGAGCTGAACTTACTAGAAGTTTTTGAGTGGTAGAGAGAAGAAAAACCTTTCAGTCCAAACAAAGTACATGCCTGCCACTGAATTTTTGTGCAAGAGTAAACAATAAGAGTAGCGTCTTTAATCAACCTGATCCAGCAACCCAGCTTGAAATTTAGACATGTCAAATGGAGCCAAGGTATCCACATGCAGATTCATGAGGAAAATTAGGATAAACTAAAAAGTCAGATAAAATATTTTCAAACATCACGTGGTGTTAGTTTTTAACTGCATATTGAGGTCCCTAAAAGATTCCATGTTTCTTGGATGACACTCGACATGTTGTACCATCCATCTTAATTAGCTCCATGTGCTAAATGTTTGTGTGATTTCAATATCGCCAAGATACTGAAAATCTTGTGATAGTGTCACGAAAAAATACACTAAGGGCCTGTTTGGATTCGTGTATTGTATTGTATTGTACTGTATTTGGGTACTGTTCATGTATACATTGGCCGTTTTTCAGATTACATTCAAATCAATCAGATACTAATCAATGTTTGGATTGGAGGTATTGTTCGGCATAGTATACACTACATCATACAAATCAATGTTTGGATGGGAGGTATTATGTCTGGGTACTGTACAATCATGCATGCTTCAAACCGATATGTACGAATGGTCAACCCCCATTTCGAATACAATTTCTATACTATAATTCATTGAAACTTGTGCCCACAGTTACTTCATTCCACCAATCCGTTCCATCAAAAGGTCCATTTGAAAGATCCTACCCATCCAAACATGCATTCAACGTATTAACACGTTCGGATGTGCATGACTGTGGAAAAAAACCTGCGTATTGTACCGTCGTGCAACATATGTTGACTGTAGGCAGAATGAGCCAAGAATATTGACTTGGCGTGCAACATCTGTAACAAGGACCGAACGGAAGGATTGTGATCTACAAAGTAACATGATAGTGAGGCCCACTCCGTCCGAACAATAGGGGACCAGTTGTGGTCCCCACGATGGGGTCAGCGCTCATCCACACCGTCCATCGGTCTACAAGGACCGAACGGAACCTCATATGGGGTCCACTTTTGTGTCGTACATTAATATAACATAAATTGACGCATAACTTAGAAAATACAAAAACGTTCCCCCCCCCCCCCCAAAAAAAAAAAAAAAAAAAAAGAAGAAACAGATATATATCTATGTACACCTCCTCACACACATAGACCCAAAAAATTTAAATTTAAAAAAAAAAAAAACGCTATTACGATCATTAACAAACTAGTCTAAAACAGTCTTCCACATGTAAAAAACATTCAGAATAATTCTGAAATTGCCTTCTCTGGACAATCACAGTCATGTAAACAACGACAAAATAAACTCCCTACTAGCCGTTAACAATATGAACAGCCCCAGCAACAAGGCAACAAGCGGACGACCGATGACTGGTTTGTTTCCTACTGCATCAGTTGCCTCTCTTTTATGCCTGTCTTCTTCTGAGCCTATGTCGCCTGTTATGGTTGGCTCTATGGGTGTTTCTACAAACGTCCCACTGTCCACCATTGCGGGACGACTTGATAGACTAACCGGACAACCTCCTGGTGGTTCTTCGGCTGCTCTATCGATGGCGATGGCCTAAATGAGACAGTAAATAAAGCATATTCTTTGTTAATACTCCTACTTGTATGATTTCATAATCACTGCTTTAACTATCACATATTAAAACGTATTATTTTTTAAAGCATATCACCAAACCTTGTATTCATTCCATGCATTCATGGCATCTTCACAACACGTGAAAGACTTATGTTTGCATCCGCTAAATCCGTGAACTTGTGCCTTGCATTCTTCCCACGACTCATATAATCCGGGTTTCCGTCCGACGAACACCACGTAAAATTTTTTCTTCATTTTTCCTGCAAATGGTAAATGTATAGTTCGTTAGCGCAATAGGAGATTGATTGCTGTTTACCAAATGTCTTCATAATTTTTATAAGAAGCAAGGAAAATGAAAGTGTCTGTACGTTAGATTAACGAGGTCAGAAGTATATCAGACTGAAACTAATTCAAATAGGTGTGATTCCCTGATATGATGTCAAATCAACCTATCAAAATATGCAAAACAAGAGTGAATTTGATATCCTGTTAATCAGAAACACTAATTCAACAGAAACCTGCAAATATCATCTAAACCAACTATTAGTATAGGTAGACAACTGAACCAATATTGTATCATTGAACTGTATAATCCTAACAGAAATTGTTACCAGATTTTCCTATCCAGTAGAACTGTATCACTGAAAAAGTGTCAAAGTTATCTGTCTCGCATAACAAATCTAGGAACCGAAACACGCCACCTAGCAGACTCGTAACAAAAGCAATAAGTACACAGCTATCTGGTTATCATAACGACTCTGGAAACCATAATTGTATCAATACAATTAATTACAGATTTTCTGCCTGCAATAACAAATCTGGGAACCATAACTCCCTGGGCCGCAGTTCTGTATCAGAACAAGTATGTGGTGATTATCTGCCTATCAAAACGAATATGTTTACCAAAACATTCCGAGTAGCAGAACAGTATTAATAAGAAATATGTGATCATTATCTGCCTATAAGAACAAAACTGAATTATTAAAACCGCCTGACTAGCAGCATGATTCATGCTAGAAGTGTAGCAGTAATAATGTTAAACCTGCAACAATGTAATCACACTTTGGAATAGTAAAGTGACCATGCATAACTGCCACAATATCCACTAACCAACATAAACCATGCACAAATTGCACGATCCAGTCCACCTGCAGGAAACCCTGCAACATGACCCTACACATCTTCAAAAAAACCTGGAACATTCTCATACAGACAGCACAATTAATATAGGCAGGTTAAGTTTGTCAGCAAAGATACTGATACAACAGCAACTTAAACATCCACAGTATTAAAGTTAAATCCCAAAAGTCCGCTCCATGTATGGACCGAAAAAATCAGTAACCACACCATCCATCCAAAAAACTGACTAATGTCCAAAAACAGAATTTGTCAAGAAATATATGATAAGTGACCCAAAATTCACTCCTGGCCACTCTGAGGAAGAATAACTTTTTGTATCCACTCCTTTCTTCTTTCGTGTACCATCTTCAGAAAATACCCAACACTTACTAAATCGGACTGCAGAACCCTTGCAGCCCGAATCTGTTCCTCACTGTTAAGACCATCCACGTCCTCAAGTATATCCAGGATCCGCTGCACCCGCGCCATGCTCTGGCCCTGTGCCATAGTTATGGTCATCAGGGTCTTTACAGCATCTACCACCTCCCCCATCCTGTCCCCTATTTGTTCGCTAGGCTTACCCTTCCGATGACGACTACTATCACTCGCAACTGGGCTACTATGATGAGATCCTGACGTTGTCTCCATTGGGTTTTTGTTATATCCCATAGCCCCTTTTGTGGATCGATCGACACTGCGTGTGCGGGGAGCAGACTTCTGATAATCCTCATCATCAGATGAGAGTCGTACAGTATCAGAACCCATGCATTCAGAGTCGTCATCAGAATTTAATTCGTTGCGACTGCGCCGCTTCCCCGAAATAGGTGAAGAGTAAGCCGTGCTTGCATATGAACCATGTGCACATTCATTGCCGAATATAAACGTCAAGTCATCCCATCTGTCAATATGCTTTCCACGCACTCGTTCAGCATAGGGGTGTGACTGTACACACAAAGACAATGTATTAGACGTCATATATTAAATTTCACCTCTTTGTGGAATTGAAAGAAAAAAAAATTTCTTCATCATACCGCGATATATCCATCCCAGACATCGTCCGTAGCGACAACCATCTTTCGGTTTTCATCCCGCCCAAAACCTGATGCATTGAGCAGGTCCTTTATAGCCCAATACAATTTTTTCAAGGTCCGCAGGCGATTAGATATGTAACGATTTTCAAGTAAAATGCCGCAACTATCATGGATCTCTTTGATGGTTGCCTTGTAGGCCTCAGGTTTAAACCCTATATCACTTTTAAGGCTAACATTGACTTGTTCAACCAAGGCATTTACCAACGAATTGTCCATATCGTCGGACCATTGTACTCTACTTATTTTACTTGTAGAGGCTGTCCTACGCCTCGGGGTAGATATACCCTTTGGTGAGGGCCCTTTCCTTGCGGTGGTGGCAGATTTTTTGGGAGTTGATAGAGGTTGTGTTGGTGATCTTGAACTAATGTCTAGAGGACCACCCCTATTTGACGGAGATGACTCGACGTTTATATTCCTTGGATCCTTCGTGATGCTCCTCAGGAAATTCATTTGACCTATAACCATAACAAATTAAGAGCAATATGACAAGAGCATTCGCAAGATGCACACAGTTAATCATTCATGAGGGAACAAAAAATTTTACAGTCTAACAAGATGCATCCACATTCAAGGTAAAAGGTAGTTAAAATATTCCTGCTATAAACGTAGCAGATTTGTACATAAACCCGTAAAATCTAAATACGTTGTCTGGTGCGTGGAAGACTGTCATTCCACATTTTCTTAGCTATCTCGTCTCTTTTCCTCGCCCACTCTTCCCGACCGTGATCCGTCACCCGAGATAAAGCCCTTCCTTCCTCCATACTAGTGATATCTACAGGTGATGGAGAAACATCCTCTGTACTATCTGCACTGTCTTCTACTACCTCAGTCAGTCCGTCATCACCATGAACTCGAAGGAAATTATGAAGGACACAACAAGCTATAACAATTTTAACTTGAGTTTTAAACTTAAACTGAGGAGGAGTACGTAGGATGGGCAAGCGGCCCTTTAAAAGCCCGAAAGACCGCTCAATGACATTTCGCAACTGGGCGTGGCGATAATTGAAAAGTTCCTTTTGATTTACAAGCTTTCTTCCAGTCCGAAACTCATTCAAATGATATCGCACACCTCGATAGGAGGCCATAAACCCGGGCGAATGTGCATATCCAGCGTCAACGACATAATATTTTCCTACACATTGCAAGACATTTTGTCATTATGTTTCATAAATAAACGCTTAAAATGTAAAGAAACACCCCCTATATATGATTACCATGAGGAACCAAAAAACAGTCTGGGCGACGGGTTAACCGTCCCAACCAGCAAGCACATACACAAATTTCATATCGAAAGTACATGCAGCCAAAACATTTTGAGACAGAAATCCTTTCCTATTTCTGAAAGTTGAGCTCGTTTCTTTTGGCAAATAAGCTGGGATATGGGTGCCATCAAGGGCACCGATGCAGTCCTACAATCAAAGGAGGAGTGCCACATGATCAGTTATTTCCTTTTACCACATCACTATCTCACCTACGACATCATGCACTTGTATAATATTACCTGAAAATATGCACTCCAGAGAGGATTGTCGCATATTTCTTTGGGTGTGTGTAGTCCAGGGAACTTCACATATTCTAGATATAGACCGATAATAGCATTTAACACCCTACTAAAGTGTCTGCTTACAGTCTCGCCAGATCTTGTAAATCGGTGACCAATCACAAGATTACGTACATTGTGTCCGACGGTATGTAGGAACATAACTACCTGCTCTTCCATACTACACCTCCTCGTATCAGATAGGAGTTTGCGATCTCTCAGCAATGAACATAATTCGAAGAAATTGTCCCTGCACATTCTGAGCTGCACAAGACAATATCACTTTTTCTTATTATTCCATTGACAAACCTATCCCTATCAACGTGACAATCCTTCTGATTTGCCTTAATACAGTAACGGCGATAATATTCACCAGCGCCCATTACACATGCAGAGGCAGCGATGGCTGCTAATGCTGCAACTACTTCACTCTCAGTCCAATCACTGGCAGAGGACCTTTCATCACTATTTTCCCCGCTATTGGAAGCCATAAGATTATTGTAGATGACAATTATCTGAATGGAAATTACGATGAACTATTACGATTATAGATAAATATACAAATGATGTTTAACACATAAAACAGAGAAGCTAGAAAGATTTTGAGTATCTGTTTTTGGGCAAACCAGAGCATTATCTATTTACTTAAATTTTGATTACAGTTCCATGCGGGATGAATCTATTCTTACAGCTAAACGAGGAATGCATCTCACTACACAGTTGGATGAAGCATGAATCAAACATACAGTAGGCATATTGAACTATGAATATCTGTTTATAGTTATGAAACAGGAATGAATTTGTTTACACTTACATATCCTTATAATGAACACAAAGGTTTGGGTTTACTGGCATGAATCAAAGACCTTGTATAATCTCTTTTTACAGTTGAATGGAGGATGAATCTGTTCTTACAGCTGAAGAATGCATGCATCTTAGTACACAGTTGAATGAAACATGAATCAAACACACAGTAGACATTGAACCAACAATTATGTTTGTAGTTATGTAAACTGAAATTAACCCGTCCACGCTTACATATCCTTATAATGGACATAGAGTTCAGGGTCTACTAGCATGAATCTAACAAAATCGTAAAATCTCTGATTATAGAAATCTGTCCAGGATGAATCTGTTCTTACACCTGAAGGAAGAAGCATCTCAATACACCAGTTGTATGAAACATGAATCAAACATACAGTAGACATTGAACCATGAATATTTGTTTGTAGTTATGTAAATGGAATTGAATCTGTTTACACATACATACTTTAAACCGAACATAAAGTTCAAGGTTAAAATGCATGAATCGAAAAAACTTGTAAAATCTCTTCTTACAGTTGACTGAAAGATGAATCTGTTCTTACAGCAGAAAGAAGATGCATCTCAGAACACAGTTGAATGACACATGAATCAAACATACAGTAGACATTGAACCAAGAATATCTGTTTGTAGTTATGTAAACAGAAAAGATTCTGTTCACACTTACATATCCTTATAATGAACATAAAGTTCAGGGTCTACTAGCATGAATAAAAAAAAACCGGTAAAATCTCTTCGTACAGTTGATTGAAGGATGCATGTGTTTACAGTTATATAAGTAACATAATGAATATGTGTTTATAGTTGTAAATCCAAGTAGATGATCATCATCGATAAACATGGGAATATCACAATCAGTATTTTAATACCTGGTCTCTGAATCGGAAATTGTAGCGACTTGGAAATATTGCACCGAGAGTTGCAAGACTTCTACTGTCTGCATCGGCGCATGATTAGTTGTAAGGGTTAGCGTTTGTTTTGCCGATAAAGACATTAGATGAAGGAGATGGCAAAAAAACAAATGCGTGCTCTGATAGCATGAAGCAACGACTGTAAATCTCAATGCTTTTGTATATTAACTTGCAGAGTGAATTTGTAACAAGGCTTATAAGAATGTTATGACGGAAATCCTACACTACTCTTGCATAACAAAACACAAGGACTTTATTGTTGAAAATGGTAGACATATACATCTACATGCATTTTAACAGAAAAAGGGTTTTAGAAGTGAAATACCTTAAAGAGAGATGAAGCCGGTAGATGGAGAGCCTAAGGAGAACACAAATTTTTCCAAATACAGAATGTTTGCAGAGATATCACGACTGCGAGTGGGTATTTATAAACAGCAACATTCTAATTTTTCAAATTCCTGCAAGCCACAGACAGAATCCAGAATCTGAATCTGGGTGGCATGTATCCGTCGTTTCCAACACCCCACCTCATTAAGACGGATTTTGTAAAATCTCTACCCTCGGCGATGTAGGGATAGGTGGCAAGAGAAATAGGGGGTTGACAGCATAGGCGTGTATATGTCTGAGTATAAGCACGCCATCAGCACAGAAGGGGCTTTTGCAAACGATGAGGGCGAAGGAACAAAAAACCATGAATCGGCTCATGGTTACAGTTCTGCACAAATTGCAGATCCAACAGGAAGAGAGGTGATCATACCTGTATGATCGCCCTTCAACCTCGGAGGTCGGTGGTCCGAATGACCGATTTCCAACCCGCAACGTCCTCAAGGAGGTTATCCTGGCCGTTGTTACTGGAACAGTACCATCGGAAGGGAAGAAACAATCACTGGATGGCGGCATGCACAATGGCGGTGAAGAGCGTAGGAGCTGCTGGTGTAGGATAATGGCCGTTGTCCCACGGAACATTGAAACCGCCCTTTTGCAAATCTCGGTTTTCGCTCGCACGATATTACAGTGTAATGAAGAGAGCGTACGCCTGGCAGCAGCGTGTAATGACAACGCTCTACCGCCATTTCAAACTTTTGGTTTCTCAACGTATTCGCGCATGTTGTATTCTTCGCTTGTCAATTCCGAACACATTCTAATCCAAACGTTGAATAATGAGAATATTCAGGAATATTCGCTTTCAATACGATACAACACACCCTTATACGCGAATCTAAACAGGCCCTAAATGATATTATCAAGATGTTATTGCAAGATTTTCAAAATATCAGCAGAATTTAAAATATCATGCTTTTTATCGCACTTAAGGAATTTGTTGTATAAATATATTTAATATTTAATTTATTTATTTAGATTTTTTTTGAAATATTTTTATTTTTGGTGAGATTTTCTCGATAATATCCAGAGAGAAACCTCAAATTTGAAAATCTCACGAAAAATTTCTAGGGCATTAATTGCTGAGAATGCTATTTATTAATATGGACTCAACATAACACAAGGTGCTTAGTTTATATTCTTCAGTACCCAATTTACCTGTGATTCTTTAAGTTAGTGTGATTTTGAATCGTTTTTATGTTTTGAACAAGGCACTCCATAACGGCCACCACTGTTACCGTTTCGTTTTTTTTTTTTTTTTCTTTAAAAAAAAAAAAAAAACATGTTTCAGCCCTGTGATGGACGTTACAGGGCTGTTTCCGCAATAGTCGTTACATAACCGTTTTGGAATACCTTGGTTTTGAAGGAAAGTGGGTGTTGATAACCATTCTTCACAGGTGACCCGTCTCTTTGGCCTCGAAGATGAATTTGGTGAGGATGCGATCCTGGGAAAGCTCGAGGGCATGAAAGCTGTGATTGAGCAAGTGAATAAGCAATTCACGGATCCGGTAAGATTTCAATCCTTCCTAACGCTCTTTCTGTTAAGTGAACCTATAAATGTACCCAACACATTTCCTATATCAATTTTCATCAGAAGTAATGGAGTGGCTTTCATGCGTCAGCCTGACATGGCTCCAACACTTTAATTTGCAGTGTTGTTCATTAAGGAGCTGTGCTACGATGACTCCACTTCATGGAGTTCCATGAGGTGTGCACCAAAATTTCTTCATCTTTATGTTGCAGTCATGCTCCGTGATAAGGACCATTGATTTCAGGGTCATCATGTGAGTGGATTGTAAAAACAAGCGGATGTCTACAGTGGCCATCTGATCACTAGCTGCAAATGAATAGTGAATTCAAAGTTGAGCAGCATGCAAAACTAACAATGTTCAGGTGGTTATGATTAACACATGAACACATAAACTTGGGCTGGGCCGGTCAGGTGAAAATGCTACGATAGTAGGTGCACCAGACATGGCATTTTTACCAAAGAGTCATGTGGGAGGGTTCGAATGTAGCAACAGTTCATTAATGTAGGCCTGGCCACCTCATACACCACCCCTTTTCTTGAGCCCAAGCCTGACCCGATAATTGATGGGCCATGCATGCAAGGCCCAAGCCTGGCCCATGGACCAAGCTAGTAGGTTGAAGCCCGGCCCAAAGCTGGGTCAGGCAGGCTGTCCGGCCCATTGCCACCCTTGGTTGTGTAGGGTGGGGATCGCATTTCATAAGACTTACACGAAGCGTGCTTCAAAATAACCTCTCTTCATTAATCTTATAGTTCCCTTGGGTGCTTGAGCTGCTTTTTGGTCGCCTCACGGATCTGTAACAATAACATGCTTTTCTTGAACAGGACTTGACAACGTTCGTCTGTGTTTGCATCCCAGAGTTCCTTTCTCTCTATGAAACAGAGAGGTTGGTCCAAGAACTAGCGAAGTTTGACATCGACACTCACAATATCATCATCAATCAAGTGATTTTCGATGAAGAAGGTGCATTACATGTTTGAATACAATACTAAGGGGTCCATCCATGCATGAATCTCATCTTTCATGGTATGCACTTTGAGATTTTTTACTATCATGACAAACATGACAGCGAGCTTGCTTTTAATTTGTGCAGGTGTTGAATCAAAGTTGCTGAAAGCACGAATGCGGATGCAGCAGAAATATATTGATCAGTTCTACATTCTGTATGATGACTTCAACATCACTAAGTTGCCATTGCTTCCACAAGAGGTAGCGTACTGCAGCTTTCTGAAATCCTTGTCTGATCTTTTAATCTCTTGAACCTATAAGGAGACTGCACATCTGAGTTAAAAGAGTATTAGAGGTGTTAGATGATGAGTGCTCAAACATCCAGTTCTCTCATCGTGCGGGTCATGTTGTAGAAGACCGAGACCTTACGGTCTGATACCACTTTTCTGCAAGACAACTAACCACTTGCTCTAAAAGCTCGAATTGATAGAGCATGGTGAATCAATTCCTTTATCTCATAGCCCAGGCCTCACGTCTCATGTGTTAGGTCCTCGGCCAAACCTCCCTCATGGGCCCCACATCACATGGATTTCGCCTCACAGGAGCCACCTGCTTCACACGGATGGGGCCCACCTCACACGGGCCGCCCACCTCGAGTGTGCCCCTGCATCCCACAAGCCATCCCACTCGAGCTTGGTGTGAAAATGCCACTACATTAAGTTGTTTGCGAGCACTCCTTTTATATGAGGAGTGAACAATGGGCGTTATTTCTCATGCAACAACTATATAGGTGAGGCCTTCCAATCAGTAAGTATAGCAATTGATGTGGTAGGCCCCATCACATGATGCAGTGATGGTGCATGCATCAGTGCATCCCCTACCAGATGATCCTATTCATCTGATGTGAAGGGATAGTTGCAACTATTAATACACAGTTAACGTGAGTGAATCTGATGGTTAGGATCATCTGTTGGTGTTATCTTCTACATGATTGATCTAGATCACGAAAATGTGGGTGACATGTACATTATGTCCGGCCAAACAGAAGCAAGAGCTGGATTAGACATTGCATATTTTCCTCTTTGCATTAATGGGAAGTGGGTTTTTGCAGGTGTGTGGAACTGAAGCATTGAAAGCATTTTCCACTCACTTCGTGTCACCATACAAGCCATCTATCACCAAAGGCACGGTCGAGGAGCTAGAGCAGAGAGTCTCTATCCTACAGTCGCAGCTGAAAGAAGCTGAAGAGGAGCTCGAGAAAATGAGGAAAGGGAAGGGAAAGGTCTGATCTGCCCATCACCTCTATGGTCCGATTCTTTCATTTCTTTTCACTGCATTCATAAACTTATGGGTCGCCACTGCTTCTGAAGGCCATTGCATGTGGGGGCTAATGTAAAGCACGGGATTTCTCGTTTCTAATCTCCGATGCAATAGGTCTCACGGCCATTGGCCGGGTCTGTACTCTTAGTATTAAACTAGAAAATGTAATTTTCATATATTTAAATTTTATGATGCTCTAGCACTTATGGCACGTGCACATTGACACATGCGGCATATGTAGGGTGTTTGAAGATTGATGGTGACACCCCTAGCACATGGGATGTATTGATATGCACATCACACATGTAGCACTTATGACAAGGGACAGTTTTGTTTCATCTTTATTCAACATTTTTCTCTTGCTTTATCCCAACTGGGAAGAAATTGTTCCTATTTTTCTTGGCTCCTGTGATAAAATGGGTTGGACAAACCGTAGACAGATTATCTGCCTAGGCGGCTTTTGTATGTGTGTATGTGGTATGTGTTATTCTCTCATAGGTTTGTGTCAGCATGGGCTATTCAAGTGTGGTGTGTGTTTGAGAATCCATGGATAAGCTACTTATTTAATTGATAGCAGCAACTGGGTAGTTTATGTGACAAAAGTTAGTTTCATAAATGTGATTTAAAAGTTATTGAATACCTTAAAATGACTTAAGAGCCTTGAGCAAAAGAATCTTGCTTTTTTCTAGAGAGACAACCAACATTAAGGTGGGCACCATGTGATGGACGGTATACATAAAAGGTGGGTTCTGCATGATGGGTTGTGGATATTGAAGGTGACCCCTACATGTATTGATGGTGAGCCCCACATTAAGATGGATGGTCCACATTAAAGGGCAGCCCCTAATGATGAATGACCCACTCCAAGGCTACCTTGCATGATGGATGGTCCACATTAAAGGTGGGCTTTGTATGATGGATGATCAACATCAAATGTCCAATATGATAGACAGCTTACATCCAAGGTGGGCCATGCATGATGGATAGCCTTATCGAAGGTGGGCCTCACAAGGGGGATGGTTTGTATTGAAAGTAGGTCACACAATGGACAATTCACATTGAAGATAGTGTTAACTGGGCCAACATAATGAATGAATGGTCTACATCAAAGGTTGGCTTCATATGATATATGTTAAACAGCTCCCTTTTTATGGATCAAGCCCATCCATAGTCGGTTGTCAGGCCAATGGTCTGGATCACCTATCAACTTAAGCACTCTCCGTAGTTTGGGTGATTGTGCCTTAAGTGGGCTCCCATATTGGAAGATACATACTCCAACCGTGACTTTGAAACGCCTCTATAGTCGGAGGTCTTAGGTTACGTTTCTGATGGGCACGCCGTGGTTACACCTCAAAAATCTCCTGGATGCCACATTTGGAACCATTGTATTGTGGGTTGCATGCAGATAATGTTTGGCTCAAAATTCAAGCAAAATTCAGTTGTTCTTGTACGAGATATGTAAGGTGTGATGCCTGCCATGTTATCTCTGCATCCAAGCACTAAGATATACAGTAAGGCCATGAGTAATCTATAATCAATAATTACAAAGTTTGACTATCTATTCATACACTTGTAAAAGAGATCATAAACAGAATTGGAATTGATTTTTCAGGCCTTATAAGTTGGTATATCACAAACAAAAGTTTCATGTTTTCTTACATTATGATTGGTCCGTTGGTATCATCACTGACATTGTCAGGACTGCTTTGATGATGTGGCCCAATTACATTGCAATAAATAGAAAATTTATGTTTGTAGTGGACATAGATTGCTTTATGACACTGAGGTGGTTACATACCATGCTCTATGGCCCCACCATGATATATGTGCTCGGCCATTCATTTTTCCATACAAATTTATGGCATGAGCTCAAAAATGAGGCAAATCCAAATCTCATATGGACCACCACAGGAAAGAGTGGTGCTTGAACACTCATGGTTAAAAACTTCTTAGAGACCACAAAAGTTTTGGATGAAGCTAATATTTGTGTTTTCTCTTTATCCAAATATGCATTACCTTTTTTTTTTTTTTTTTTAATGTTAGCTTGATTGTACAAAACACTGTCAATTCACACTTCACTGTTAACCACCCCCCACTGAGGAGCCACCCCTACTAGGGAATCGATAACAAGACCTCAGGGTTGAAATGAGGTATCCTTAACTTGGTCTACCACTTGAGCTATGGATCAGAGTGTATACGCATAACCTAATTAACCAGTGAGATTCATTCAGATGTCCATGACCTAATCAACAAGTTGGATGACAAATAAACATTGAAGCAAACCCTAGCATGTTTTTGGTACGACAATAAACATTACAGTGAGCCTTAGAAAGTTTTTTATGGTGGGCATTCAATCCCATTCAATCACCGCTGTTTTCTTGTAGCGTGAAACTCTAGATTTGGATCTCCCTCATCATGCTCTATAACGAATATTCCTCATTTTTGGGCTCATGCTATATAATGATACGAAAAATAGGTGGACAGCTTGGATAAAACACATATATCATGCGGGTCCCACAGAACACTCTCATTAGCCACATCGCTGCTGCAATCCGCGTCCGTTTGTTGCAAGCAGAGGATCCAGATTCAAACAGAACAAAGACCAGAGCACGGGATGGCTAGGATCTTCTTTTGAAGGGAATATTCCAGACATGCCTCATCCACGTTCGTAACCATCATAACGGTGCTTCTCCCAAACGTGTGAAAGCAGGCACATGCGGCTACTTAGGTGGGTCACACGGCCCAAAACGTGTAACACGTGGCAGATCCGGCTCATTGGATGGGACGCACTTTAGTAGGCCCCATCCCAACAACGACTCAGATGGCAAGATCTAACCATTCCATCAATAACAATCCAGGAGAAAATAAAATATATACAGCACAACACGCATCACAGATCGTATCCGTTCATCTAGTGGACCTCATCATCATAACACCAATCAGATCCTTAGATTCATCCGATCCAAATTCTTCCTGCTCTCCCGTATATCATCTTCCTCCTCTTCACAGAAAGATTAATAACTAAAATAGCCCTTTCTCATTTACAATTTTCACTACTAATAACTAATAATCTTTTACAGATTTCCCATCCATCAATGAGAAAAAAGAAAAGAAAATCTACAGTCAGTCTTTAAGCAGCTGTGGAGTGGGAGTCACGAGCCTCCTCCAAGACTCAGAAAGCAGATGTGAAGGGTTCGAACCCGCACAAGATATCTGAGCAGAGCTATTATCACAGCCGCTACAGCTGTCTTCTTCGTAGATAACGTCCAGCTTTCCAGCGTAGGAACTCAACCTGCTTGGTGATATAAGATCGGCTGGAGCTTTCTCTATCTCTAACGCCGTTAACTGCTTTCCTCCTCTCGTTTTCTCCATTTCTCTCTTTCTCACTCCGTCTCTATCCAAAGACCCCTTTCGCCTATTTATAGCGGAGAGTAGGAAGTTGGAAAGGTAAAGTTTAGAGGTGGATGACTGGCTATTTCCAGTTAGGAGGCAATCTAAGTTACCGATTTGGACCGGTTTTACCGGATGTTGTCGGTAATTAGCTTCTTAGCGATGACGATTCTTTCCTTTCTTCCGGGCTGGATTCATGAGCAGGTTCGTCACCGTTTTAAAAGACGGTGGTGACTCATCCATATGGTAGAGTGATACACGATCCAGACCGTTGAATATCTGACCCGATGGTTTTGAGATGATTTTTCATTTACAATGTCCCCACAATTTGGATGGTACGGATGGCTCACGTGCTTGTGCACACACGTTCGTGTACACCTTATAAGCTTGCACACGTGGACGAGTCTGAGGTGGATCTGATCGGAATCGGATTGGCTACTCCCCTGGTCGGTGCTATGTGGCCCCCACCATGATGTATGTGTTTCATCCATACCACTCATATATTTTTTTAGATCATTTTATGGCATGAAACCAAAAACGAGTTATATAACAATCTCAAGTGGACCACATTACACGAAACAGTTTTGAATGAACTTAGACCATTAAAAACTTTTTGGGGGCCATAAAAGTTTTGGATCAAGCTGATATTTGTTTTTTCCGTTCATCTGGGTCTGTATGACCTAATCAACAGATTGGATGTCAAATAAACAGTACCGTGGGTTCTATGAGGATTTTAATGGTGGATTTCCGATCACTATTGTTTTCCTGTGGTGTGGTCCACCTGAGATTTATATCCCTCTCTTTTTTGGCATAAAGACTTAAAATGATACGTAAAAATGGATCAACGGCATGGATGAAACAGATACATCATGGTGGGTCCCACACAGTACCGACCACCATCCACCGGGCTGGTGGCAGCGGGAGTAGCCAATCCGTTTCCGATCTGATCCTTTAGATGACGTGGAACAAAAGGGGTCAGTACACTCATCAGGTGGGCACGCAGTGGACGGTTGAGAGTCGGTTGCGACAGTCGTATTGCACAAATCACTACTTCTTTTTAGGGAACGGATTAGGTGCGGCCCCGGTTTTACCTAACACAGTGCTTCCCTTACCGATGGGCCCACTTTGATGTATGTATTCTATATCTACACCGTTCATCCGTTTTTTCAGATCATTTTTGGTCACGACACGAAAAATGAAGTAGATCAAAAATCTCAGGTGGACGGTATAGGAAATAGTGTTTATTGATCATTAATGGGCCAAAAAAGTTTTAGCTCAATCTGATATTTATTTTTTTTTCCCTTTAATCAAAGTTTATGTGACCTTATCAACGGGTTAGATGGAAAATAAACATTACTTTGGACTCTAGGAAGTTTTTAATGATAGCACGTTCGATCATCACCGTTACCTATATTAATGTCCACCTGAGATTTAGATCTTCTTAGTTTTTGGATTAATAAACTAAAATGATATTTAAAACGCATGGACGGCGTGGATATAGAATAAATACATCAAGGTGAGCCCAATGGTAAGGACAGCACCGTATTTGATGAAGCTCGGGCCGCACCTAATCCGCTGCCTTCTTTTCATTTCGTTTTAAAGAAAAAAAAAACCCGAGTCTTCCGTCATCCTTATCCGAATTCAAAAGAGAAACTTTGATACTCTTAACGACATGTGTTCAATGATACACAGGCACTTCTAAATTACTTAGAAATTGTATTTATGGCATACAAGTAAATCAAATTAAACATTCCAATTTAATGTATTTAAGTTTAGAATGAATCAAATTTAACATTTTTTTATTATACCACTATCAGATTTATGGACATCCATTGGACGGTTGAAAATTTTTTCAATGGCATTATTTCAAGAAATGAAAGTTAAAGAATTAGAATTTGGGATGATGAAATCAATCTGATTTTTGGATGTAACACCGGTTTAGTTTGAATTAGTGTATTCCACTTTTACCAGCTTGAAGTGCTTGCGTATTAAAACATACACAGCCGGAGTATTAAATAACTCCCCATTTGGAAACGCTTGTTTTATCTGCCTTTATGCTCTTATCTAATTATCTTGATCCAAAATTGTAATCTTAGGATCAGATTAAGTGCGGCACCGGCCCCACCCAAGACGGTTCGGCCCTTACTTTGGGGCCTACCTTGATGTATGTATTCAATGTCCACGCTGTCCTTCCCTTTTTTCATATTATTGCAGGGAATAAGCCCCAAAAAAACATGAAACATATCCAAATCGCAGGTGAGCCATACCGTAGGAAACAGTGGTGATTGACCATTAAAAACTTTTTGGCGGCCATCAATCTTATATTTATTGTTTTTTTTTCTTTGCCTTCATCAAGGTTTATTTGACCTTATCAATAGGATGGAATGCAAATAAACATTAAAGTGGGTCTTAGGAAGTTTTGAATGGTGGAGCATTCAATCATCACTGTTTCCCACGGTATGGTCCACCTGAGATTTTGATCTGCTTCATTTTTTAGTTCATATGCCGTAAAAATAATCTTAAAAAATGATGGACGGCATAGTTGTAGAATACATGCATTAACGTGGGCCCCACTATAAGGGCAGCACAGTCTTAGGTCAGGCTGGGGCTGCAGCTAATCCACTCTCGCGGTGTGCAGATGTCTATACTCGAATAACCACCGGAATATATGCAATTACCTTCATACCACACGTGGAAAAGAGATAACGTGATCAGGGCCGTTGATCTAGTGGGATACGACGTTGATAGAAGACATTCTAAAATTAAGGTCTTTTAACTACTTTGGCCGTTTGATCAGTGATTTGAGAAAATAACGTTGACTCTGAACAAAATTACTGGTTAGAGTTCAACTTAAAATTAAAAATAAAAAAATAAAAAAATTGACGGTGAAGGGATGAGCAGATCATTACTTTCATGGTGACTTTCGTCCGGTAGCATATGGAACCACCGGATAAACGGCTTCTATAATCACACGTGTATACCACACGTGTTTTGGGGAGCTGCATGGACGTTTATGACGCGAGCCATGATGGAAATCTATTTACCCATGTCAAGACGCGTGGCAGTATTCAGAGCAGGACATGTAGAGGTGAATGCATACACTGCAAAAATGTGTCTGACACATCAGCTTAGTTTCCTATAGTAGGTGAGCTATATCTCCAATGATGATGATGATTCATCCATTGGTTACGGAGTTGATGGGAAATAGAGTTCTTGATACTCTGACTGCATGTGGCGCTTGATATGCAGGCGCTTAGAAATTGTTTTCACGTCATGCATTGAATAAAATTAATCCGGTTGGATAGTGGAATCTATTGTCCCCGGGGTACTGTCCGAAAATCCTATTGGTTGAGCAGCTCTAACTTTTAATTAGTTTTGTTGAAATAGGAATATTAAATATTTTCCACTTTTAACCGTATAGGAAATGTCCACCAACCGATAATCAAATGCTCTATGGGTTTATGTTTTATCTAAGCCATCCATTTATTTTGTCATCATTTCGTGGTGTGAGCCCAACTCTAATGCCCAAGTGAGCCACATAGTGAGGATTGAACGGCCACCATTAAAACTTCACAAGAGGGGCATAACTATTACCAGACCGATATTTGTGATATTCCTCTGTCTATGTCTATGTGACCTTATAAATAGGTTGGACCGCGGATAAACATCACGGTAGGCCATTGGAGGGGTTCAATGGTGGGGTCTGATCACACGCATGCATCATAGTGGGATCCACATACTCTAATGATAACTAATCGGAATAAAATTTCCAGCATTTAGATGTGGTTTTTGAGGCTTAATTATATATGTATTTTTCTCTTATTCAAATACCTTTTAAAAGTCATTATTAGTTATTTACAGTGAAAATTGGAAAAACCAACAACCCCTAAGGGCCCGTTTAGCCGGTTGGATTGGAAGGGATTGGATGGTATTAGAAGGGATTGGAAGTCAAATCCCAGGATTGGCCTGGCCTGCCAAACAGAGTTGGTGATCTGATCCCAATCCCATGGATCTTAAGACAATCCGCTGACAACACCATCATTACCTTTCGATCTCATCCAAATCACCCTAATCCTTTCAAATATGCCTGAGACGTGTTTAGTTTGAGGGATTGGAAGGGATGGGAAGGTTTAATCCTGGGATTGGTTGGGCGTGCCAAACAGACTGGATATAGCAATCCCATAGATCTCAAGACAATCCACTGACAACACCATCATTACTTAGAAATCCATGCCATCCGCCCTAATACCATTCAACCCCTTCCAATCCACCTGTCCAAACAGGCCCTAAGTTGACATAAGTTACGTATGCCTCAACTAGCTTATCTTAGTTTTTACTTATTCATTGGATAAATATGTTTGGTAAACAACAAATTTATTAGCCGAAAGGTAAAAACGTATGCTTAATTTCCAATGTCATGACGTGTCATGTAATTCCTTAAGTTTGCCAGTCCACCCTTATATCCATAATCCATCATGTGGGCCCAAACTTTGATGTGGATCGCTCATTATGTTGGCTTACCTTGGGCCTATCTTCATCTATCATGTGGGGCCTACCTTAAACGTGGACCATCCACCTTACGAAGCCTACCTTCGATGTAGGTTATCCATCATGCGGGCCTACCTTGGATGTGGGTCGTCCATCACGCTAGCACAACTTTAATGTGAACAATCCATCATGTAAGGCCCAACTTTGAAGTGGACAGTCCATCAAGTAGGACCTGCCTTGAATGTGGACCATCAATATTATTACCCACTATGTGGGGCTCACCTTTAATATCCATCGCCTATCACGAGGATTTCACCTTTGATGGGGACCGTCCATCATGTGGGCGCCACATTTGATGGGTCCATCTATCATGTCGGGTGCACCTTGGACGTGGGTCATTAGTCATTGACACCGTTGATGTGGATCGTCCATTATGTGGAGCCCATGTAACGCCTCAAATTTAAAGGGTCAAGCATAAACTCGATCCCCAATATTCTGGGTGTCACTTTTACTTAGCGGAAGCGTGATTTCTCATTACAACTATAATGACATAAAAAACAATCATAAGATTTAAGCTAAACAGTGTGTATAAGTTAAAAAATGAATATAGTCATGACAATCTCCAAAATGTACATACAACCAACTAGACCAATGGAGTCTACGCAGCTAGGGACTCCAATATACATGTCCATGAATATATAAAGTGTAAAGTCTAATGTCATCATCCAACGCTCCAGCAACAACATGACAATGAAGAATGTTGGTCTATGACTACCCATCAGAGAACTGAAAATACAGAACCTCCTCTACTGAGTACAAATAGGCCTCCTATAAGGCGTCAACCTGTGTGGTGCCTGCATCGATTTTATTGTTTGTTTAGTGTTTTAAAACACTGTCTCAGGCGGGAGTGAGTGATCAACTTAGTAGTACTATTTTTCTAAGCTACACATGTTATCAACATAATCAAGCACAGGTAATGATGATATAACAAAACAAACAATTTCTTAAACTGGTTCATTAAGTGCGTATATTGCATAATATATGTTTGCATGTTATTCGAACGACACTCTAGCTTGGAACAATCGGCTCAAATAAAGGTTGTTCGACTGGCACTCTGGCTCAGAGCAATTGGCCATTATCAAATAAAGGTCATGAGAACGAACTCTTGCTCAGAATAATTGTCTTGTATCAAATAAAGGTTATGTGAATGGTACTATAGCTCAGAACAATTGGCCAATATCAAATAAAGGTCGTGTGAATGACACTTTGGCTCTTAACAGTCGGCTAATATCAAATAAAGGTTGTGCGAATGGCACTATGGCTCAGGTCAGGCTAGGGCTGCACCTAATCCGCTCTCAATGGTACAAGCATCTATACTCGACTAATCAATGGAATACATACAATTCCCTTTATACCATACACGTGGAAAAGATATAAGGTGATCAGGGTTGTTGATCTAACGGGATACCATGTAGATAAAACATATTATAAGATTAAGATTACTTAACTACTCTAGTTGTTTGATCAGTGGCCCGATAAAGTAACGTTGGCTCAGAACAGAACTATCGGTTAATGTTAAACTATAAAAAGTTGATGGTAACGGTAGTTGCATAAAAGTCTTATGATGCGATCATGGTGGCTTTCAACCGGTAGCATATTAAACCACCATATAAAAGGCTCTTATAACCACACGTGTCTGCCACGCGTGTTTCGGGGGAGTTGCATAAAAGTCTTATAATGCGAGCTTCTCAATGGCAATCTCTCTACTACCTATCAAGACGGGCACCAATATTTAGCACATGACACGTATTGAGTTTAAGTGCGTGAGGTGTATGTGTGCACTACGGGATGCATCTGACATGTCAACTTGTTTTACTGTAGTCGATGAGCTATTTCCCGAACAATGATGATTCATCCATTTGTTATGGAATTAATTGAGAATGGAGTTATTTGATACTTTGACTGTGTATGGTGCTTAATATGTCGATGCTCAGAAATTGTTTGTGCGTCATACATTGAATAAAATTAATCTAACTGGATTGTGGAACCTACTATCCCTAAGGTACCGTCTGAAAATCCCATTGGTTGAACAATTTGAACTTCTAATTATGGACATTTGTTTGTTGAAAGATGACCATTAAATATTTTTCATTTTTAATTGTACAATAAATGTCTACCAATCGATAATTGGATTCTCTATGGTTATGTGTTTTATCTAAGCCATTAATTCATTTTGTTATATCATTTTAGAGCATGAGCCCAACTCCAAGGCCTAAGTGGGCCACACAGTGAGGATTGAACAACCACCATTAAAAGCTTCATAGTAGTTGTAGAACTTTTGTCCAAGTTGATATTTGTGATTGTCCTCTGTCCATGTCCATGTGACCTTATAAACAGGTTGGATGGCAAATAAACATCACGGTGGGCCATTGGAAGGGTTCAATGGTGGGATCATGATCACACATACATAATAGTGGGATCCACATATTCTAATGATACCTAATCCGAGTATGATTTCATGCATTTGGATGTGGTTATCGAGGCTTAATTATATATGTATTTTTCTCTCATTCAAACACCTTTCAAAAGTCATTATTAGTTATTTATGGTGATAATTGGAAAAATAAACAACCCCTATATTACTTGACATAAGTTACTTATACCTCAAATAGCTTATCTTAATTTTTACTTATTCATTGGATAAATATATTTATAAACAACAAACTTCCTAGCCAAAAAGTACAAAAGCATGTTTGGTTTCCTACATCATATCATATTATGTAATTCATTAAGTTCATCGGTCCACCTTTATATACATTATCCATCATATGGGCCCAAATTTTGATATGGATAGTTCATTATGTTGGCTCACCTTAGGCCTATCTTCAATGTGAATCGTTTATCATGTGGAGCCTACCTTAAATGTGGACCATTCACCTTGCGAAGCATACCTTCGACGTTGGTTGTCCATCATACGAGCCTACCTTAGATGTGGGTCATCCATCATGCTGGCCCACCTTTAATGTGAACTGTCCATCATGTAGGGCTCGACTTTAAAGTAAGGGGTCCATTAAGCAGGGCCTACCTTGAATGTGGACCATCAATATTATTGTCCACAATGTGGGGCCCACCTTTAATATAAACAACCTATCATGTGGATTCCACCTTTAATGGGGACCGATCATGTGGGCCTCACCTTTGATGGGTCCATCTATCATGTTGGGCCCACCTTAGATGTAGATCATTCATCATTGCCACCTTTGATGTAGATTGTCCATGATGTGGGCCAATGTAATGGTCCAAATTTCAAGGGTCAAGCACAAACTTGATCACAAACATTCCAGGTGTCAGTTTTGCTTTGCAAAAGTGTGATTTCTCATTACAGCTATAATTGCATTAAAAAAAAAATCATAAGAGCTAAGCTAAACAGTGTATATAAGTTCAAAAATGAGTATAGTCATGACAATATCCAAAATGTACATATAACTAACCAAACCAATAGAGTCCACATAGTTAGAGACTCCAATATACATATCCATAAATAAATAACGTGTAAATAAATAATGCGTAAAGTCTAATGTCTCCATCCAGTGCTTCAGCAACGACATGACGATGAAGCATCCCAGTCTATGACTGCCCATCCAAAAACTAAAAATACAGAACATCCTCTATTGAGTCCAAATAGACCTCCGATATGGCGTCATCCCTGATGGTGCCTGCATTGATTAAATCGTCTAATTAGTGTTTTAAAACACAATCCTAGGTGTGAGTGAGTGATCAACTCAATGGTACTATTTTCCTAAGTTACAAATATTATCAACATAATCAAGCGCACATAATGATGGCATAACAAAGCAAACAGTTTCCTAAATTGGTTTATTAAGTACAGTTTACTAAACTGGTTTATTAAGTGCATGTATGGCATGATATGTGTATGCATGTCATTCAAACGACACTCTGGCTCGAAATAATTGGCCAACATTAAATAAAAATGGTTCGAATGTCACTCTGGCTCAGAACAGTTGGCCATTATCAAATAAAGGTCATGTGAACGACACTCTGACTCAGAACAATCGGACATTATTAAATAAAGGTTGTACAAATAGCATTTAAAGCCATGCTCAATGATCCAAGCTGCTGACGTGGCTAGATATACAAATGAAGGCCTCTGCCAAAAAAATCTTTAAAATTTGGAGATCTCAATCAATGGCACCAGGACAATGGTTAAGCAGATGGCCCGTATTAAAAGTAAAAGAATTAAACACTTAAAAGACTAAAATTTTCCAATTAATGAGTATCCCCCATCCAAAAGAAGGCCTATTATATCAATAATTTAGATTATTAAATATCATCCTATATCCAGTAATCATGGTGTATCTTATGGCAATGCGTTATGGTTATAAGCAACAAACCTCTTTCTTTCCTCAATGGCTTGATTGTAGTGGGTGGGTCCATGGGCCATTTAGCCCAACCAACTTTTGAAGCTACTTTGGGCCAATATAAATAGGTAGCATGTGGGACTTAGATTATAAAATTTGGGCTATTTAAATAAATGGGTCGGCCTTGGGTCAACTCGCCCATACAAGCTATCAATTGGTGGGGCCAGACGACCTAACACGACCAACCCCAAAACCTAAAATTAATTAACAGAAGAAAAGTGCATACATATATGCATGATGCATGCCACTAATTGGGTTAGGCATGTACATGGTTTTAAGACTTGATGACTTGAATCGACTTATTCAATCTCAAATGAAGTGGTGACTTGTCTGAGTCCATTGTGCATGGTTTGGGTCACCCTAGTCAAGGGTGACTGGGTGAGTTAAGAGACGGCGAGTCTTAAAACCATGGTTATGGGTCAGTTTAAGCCAAGATTAAGTGAGTTGGGTTGTGGCTAACCCAACTTGACTAGAACCGGACCCATTGACACTCCTAAAGTCCATAACACTAGACCTATGCTCCTCTAAGCCATGAATTGGGACATGCCCCATTCCTCTCCCTAAGGCTACTTGAAAATGAGAATATAATTAAAGATATGCTCTTCCAAGGTTCAAGCCTCCGCCACCATTTATAGTAAAAGAGTATATTCACTACACCAACATCAATTACTTTTTCTCTCTCACCATCTTCAAAATATGAAGAGAAATATATAACTAAAGCAATATAAAATATTTCATATGTCTAAAATCATGCCAAGGAGAATCACAGAGATTTTATAGGTATGGTTTGTAAGAATCCTATAAGGTAGGCCTTATTGATCAACAGTCTGGATTTGCCTAGAGGTTGGATACTGTGATCGGGTGCACCAATGGGCCCCACTAAGTGGTGATACGTCCAGAAATTCGTGTAAGGGGTAGTGTGTGTTGAGGGTCAAATATTGCATATTAGACCCCAGTTATTACCTGATTTTACAAACATGATAATGCTTAAACGTCATATTTTAATCGTGTTTTTGTTGCAAGGTGAATTCAAAGAGCTTGGACTGAAAAGGGATGGACCCCAGGGGACCGAGATCGAAGAATTTATACGCCAGATATCCAAAAAAATCAAGCCATTCACGTTAAAGAGGCCTGAAAATCGTCCAGAATGCAAGATCACAGGGTTTCCACCATCCGTTTGGCTTAAAACTTATATATGGCCTGAGGACTATAAATTAACCGTACACATCGAATTTCAACCATTGGATCCTTGTGAAAGTGGGCTAACGGACAGATCAACCCATAAAATAATGATCTGGGGCCCACCTGATATCTAGATATGCTTCAATTTTAGTCTAAACCTCTTAAATGAGGTGACAAAATGGATGGACTAAGCAGATGTCGCATATACATCACAGTAGACCCCACACGTACACACGTGTATACATAGTACACATTAACTGGCTGTGCACCGGACGGTCAACCCGATCAAAGCCGGGCTAACCCAACTTCTTCTGCTAAAAGCAAACGGCGTCCAACACTGTCCGACGCTAAGATCCGTAGTGGGTCTCCATCACGGCCCCACTGTACAATTTGAACCGTTCATATGCCCCAGAGGGGGGGCATGACCTCACCTATGCTTTCTTTTTAGCCTCATGCACACATACACATGTGGATCGTCAAAAAACGCAGGATGAACGGTGAGTTGATTTGATACAGTGTACCACACCAAAACTCGATCAAACCACTTATTTTCGACTGAAATTTCACCAAGAATCCAATTAACGGGGTAGATTTCATAGAAAACATCACTGTGGGGCCCACCGAGCATCTTAGTGCAGGAAATTTCTCACCGTACGCACGTCCAATTTTTTCGGACATTGTGCGGTGTTGTGGGCCACTGTTTGTGGTCAGTTGGATGATCTGCACCGTCCAAAATCTTCAAAGGGGGGTCTTTACCCCAACCACGGAGGTAAAATCAATTCTTGGACCACCTGCCATCTGAAAATTTTGTCAGAACACAACTCGGCTTGCGTTTTCGCAGCTGCGCATGCTACTGTAGATAAACAGCCACTCCACCGACCAGCTTAGCCTATAAAAGAGAGGGAGAAGAACGTGGGAAGGCATCTTGGATGTGGGCAGCCATGGAGGCACATCCAGGGAGGCCGTGGAGCGTGAAAGTAAAGGAGAGAGAAAAACGACTAGCTTCTTCATTCTCTTTCTTCCTCCTTTTATGTTTTTAAGAGTTTTTAGAACAACTATGTCAGGCTAAACCTCTTAGCTAGGTCTAAGAGGTGAAGTTTGTAGCATGATGAGTAGATTTCGATGGCTTTGATTCATGTTTTATAGATTCTCTTTGATTATTGTTTGACATTAAGGAATGCTTTCAGTTTTTAATGGTTTGTTGTGACTTTATTTACAATAGATTTGCGATAGCTTTAAGCATGTTCTTGGCATTATAGGGATTGTGAATTTAGAAGTCCATGTTGTTTACCATCGTCTCCTGAGCATGATTGGATGATGAAATCCTTCATAACATTCATACATCCCTCAGATTGGTTGTGGATTGGTTAAATTCTATTATTTGCTTTGTCTCATGGGCATGATTTTATGATGAAATCAATTTTAATTCTCATACCTTTCATCTCTTGAAAACTAGATCAAAAGAAGTTCATAGTTGATTTTTAATGATATATCTTCCATCTTGATGAAGATGGGACTTTGATTCTAGTTGTGTTCTTAAATCAAGAATAAATCTCCCTGATCTCTACAAGTGGATCCTTGGCACCCTAGTTTCCCACCTTTAAATTTTACAAGTTTTAGTTTAATATTTTATAATTATTCCATTAATTCTCCTTGGTTTAAATTACATCCTCGCCTAGTTCTAGTTCGAGTTACTTTTAGATTACATACAAGGTTCAGTCCCTGTGGATTCGACATCGGTCTTATCGAGATTATTACTACGTCATAACCCTATACTTGGGGAGTGAACAATATGCTTCTACTATAATATGCATGTAAGTGTCGTTTAGGAACTGAGATTTTCTATTCATGTGGAGCCTTTCAGGGAGTGGAGTTTTGATGGGTTTTAAACTCCTCTGCCCTCATCAGTATATAACAGAGTTGGGTCCCCAATCCTACACCACTAATAGAAGCTTAATCCCATCATGTCTTCTCTAAAGAGGTGTTAAGGAAAGGAAGACTCTGGCAATCACATCCGACCTACAACAATGACGTCTCAGCAAGGTACGCATTCTTATTCCTATAGATCTCCATGTTGATGCACAGCAAGGTCCTTCGGGAATTCCACATAAGTAGATCTTACAGTTGGTATCAGAGCCACTATGCAACAAGTATGGATGATCGAATGCAGAAAATCTAGCGATTGAGATTTCAAATTTGATCCCCAAATCTAGATCACTCAAGGATTTCGAATCCCAAGAAAAAATGAGGATTTCAGATTCCAATCCCCTAATCAGATAGTTAGGGTTTTCGAATTCTCATATCAAGAACAATTGGGGAATTCATATTCGAATCCCAAATCAAGACATTAGGGTTTCGAATCCCAAATCCCAAAATTGGGATTTCAGGTCCTAATCCCCAAGTCCAGTCATTAATTAGGGATTTCGAAACCCAAATCCCCCAACTAGGGATTTCAGATTGAATTCCCAAATCCAGACATTTAGGGTTTTCGAATCAGGAATAATTGGGGATTTCCAATCCCAAAATACAACAATTAAGGATTTGAATCCCAAATACAAAATCAGTGAGGGATTTCAATCTCAGATAATTGGCGTTTTCAAATTCCCAGTCCAGTCATTAGGGTTACCATACCAATATAGAGATATAGTAAAAGTTCTTTTCCATCCTTACCTGTGTCATCAGTGGAGGTGGCCATGGATGCTCAGCCCACCACCGGCATCATCTATAGCCGCTACCCCATCCATCATCAGCACCGAGGGAGGAAATATGGGTGATGGCAGAGAATGGTGCAAAGGAGCTTTACGTCACCATTAATGGTTGCTGCATATAGAAACCCACCACATTTATTCTGGCAACCATGGCCAACAGTGATGAAATATTTCCCCTTGCGGAAACTCTCATTCGTCAATGGCTAAGTGAGCAAAGATGCTTCTTCTGCCCATCATCTTTGTTTCCGATCCTTGCATGTAATGACTTCCCACCTCAACAGCCATTATCGTGGTTAGAGGTACTGTTTCGTCCGACACTGAGGAAGATGTCAACGGCCAGGTATCTTTGTGGGGTTTTTTCTGCCCCTTGTGGTCGAATCTAGCACCTTATGTAATCGGGTCAATGGACCCGATTGTAGCAGTTTCGAGTCCACCTTCAGACCCGCTACCTAAATCCTATTAATTCTTTTATTTGATTAATGTTGGACCCTAATCCCATTCTGGCCCATTAAACCTGGGTTTGGGCTTTTCAACCTCATTCCATCCCTCAAGTGGGCTACATTGGTGGGTCATATGTACGGGATCTACCTTCGGGACCAATTAAGTTGACATTCATTTGATATCTCTTAACCCACTCCAGATGATTATAGGGTCCAATTAAGGCATGATGATTGACAACATATAGCCTTTATTCCAAGCCCATACCATTTTAGCCTAACTTAGGGCATATTGTATGCACATTTAATGTATGGGCCTTCCCTTTGGGACCAATTTTGGGATCCGTTTCTGTGATTTGAACCATCATTTTAGTTTAAAATGAGCATATAATCTGGATCATTCGCTAGATGGAGAATAAAGACTATGGACCTTTTACGTGTGGATATTAAGTATTGGATCTGATCCGTCCGTTTTATGGACACTAACGTAAGGATCTAACCATCCATCTGAATCGTTCCGTATCAACCGTCTATCGTGTAAGTGTTAAAGACTAGACTTGTAGTGCTCATTGATGATGACCAGATCATACAGAGTCTAGATTTGGCCCTATTATGGGCCCATTACCTATCTTTTAGGAGTTGATGTAGACCATTGTAATAAGGGAGGTGAAACCTACCCATTTGTTTCTCCTTAAGGCTCCTCATTTTTTCAACGATCAATATCAACCGCCTTATGGGCCAAATTAGACTGATTTATATAGTTAATCCGTTGAGGGCGAGATTATAATCGCAATCTTGAGTCCAAATTTATGGGATTGGATCTGGTTGTGTTAGTTATCATAGTGACCTCAATTAGTGAAAATTTTCACAAATTCAGACTTGTGATATTGGGATCAAGTTAGAAAATTGCATGCAGTTGCGTTCACGTTTCATGCGGACGGTGATGAAAACACAAACGATTACCATTTGGCAGGGACATGAGCGGGATGGAGTAAATGGTGATGGTCATGTAAAGCTAAAAGACCCATCCTACCCGTAGGTATTGAGTATCTTAGATTTACATAATTGGCATCACTTAGTTTCATTTTCAGGAAAATCACTTACATGTTATGATTACCTCCCACAGGAGGAGTAATGATGATGTAACCGATTCTGGTCAAGATTGGATGGTTGGGCCCATCTTTAGCCTGGATAGTTTAATAGAAGGTCCCAATCAATTAAACTTGCAATTAATTTTTCCTAATATTTAGTTTTGTTAATGAATTGTTTTATGTAAACAATCTACTATGTGAGTATATTTTGCAACCAGTTACAATTCCAACTCAAACACATACAGTTCTTATCCTAACCGGATCTGATTATGTTCAACAAATAGAGTCCATAAAGACAGTCCTAGGATGGTTACATTTAGGCATTACTCCAGAAAAATTCAAACCTTTAAAATCCTTTGAAAATGGTCAGAACATTAATTTTGTAACCTCAGGACATATATTTGGACACAATGGACACAGAAAAAGGAAACATGGTTATAATTAGGGATCCTCAAGTCCTCCGGTAGGAAATCATGAAAATCGACCTAGGAATAGATCAGTTACAAGCGGGCTAAAAGTAATAATTGCTTCTTATGCAAGAAGCCAGGTCATCAAAAGAAAGACTATGTTAAATATAAGCAATGGCTCATGGAGAAAGGTAATAATTTTGTTCTAGTCTGTTTTGAATCTAATCTAACCGATATGTCGGTGGATTCTTGGTGGATAAATTTGGGAATTACTATTCACATATGTACTTCTATGCAGGACTTACTACAAGCCAGGTCACCAACTGATGCAGAGCGCTCAGTATACATAGGTAATGGTGTGAAAGTCGACTTGGAGGTAATTGAAATCTATAGGCTTTGATTAGAGTCAGGCTATTCATTGGATTTGGTAAATACATTTTGTGTGCCTTCTATAAGGTGTAATTTAATCTCTATTTCTCATTTAGATAAATTGAGATATTCATTTCAATTTGAGAATAAAGGATTCAGTATTTACTTAATTCGATTAAAGTTGACACCGGCTCCATGGTGAACAACCTATACCAGTTAGACTTGAATGTCTCCCACGTCTATAATGTTAATGGCTTGCATGGAAAGAAAACATGATCTAAATGAAAACTGAACTATGAGAATTCCTCCATGTTGTGGCACAGGTGATTGTGTCATATATCTCGTGAGAGATTGGACAGGCTTATGCGAAAAGGGATTCTTCATTCTCTAGACTTCTCCAACTATAAAGTGTGCATTGATTGCATAAAAGGAAAATAAACCAGAACTAGAAATAAATGTGAAATAAGGACTGTAAGACTCTTAGAGGTGATACATACGGACATTCGTGGACCATTCCCTATAGCATCCTAGAGTGGACACAAATATTTTAATTATTACCTTTATAAATGACTACTCTCGTTTCGGGTACCTCTACCTTATCAGTGAAAAATCAGATGCCCTGGATGCTTTTAAAATCTATAAGGCAGAAGTTGAAAATCAACTCGATAATAAGATTAAAGTTGTCAGGTTTGACCGTGGTGGTGAATACTATGGTAGATATAACAAATTAGGTCGCAATCTAGGGCCTTTCACTAGATACCTACAAGATTGTGGCATTGTCATCCAATACACTATGCCTGGTACTCCAGATCAGAGTGGTGTGGCTGAAAGGCATAATCGCACCCTTATGGATATGGTATGAAGCATGGTTAGCAATTCGCCATTGTCAAAATCTCTATGGGGTGATGCAATCAAAACCGCAGTCGATATCCTTAACGGGATCCCCAATAAGGCTGTAACCAAAACCCCTTTTGAGTTGTGGAAGGGAGAAAGCTAAGTCTTTAATATCTACATGTCTGGGGATGTCCTGATGAGGCTAAAATTTATAACCTGTATGAAAGGAAGCTCGATCCTAGAACCATAAGCTATTTCTTTATTGGATATCCAAAAAGGTCAAAGGATTATCAATTCTACTGTCCTTCTTACTCTATCAAGATTGTTGAGACTAGGAACACCAAATTCATTGAGGACACTAAAAATAGTGAGAGCACGAACATTAGAAACTTTGTATTTGAGGAAGAAATAACTGTGACCCCAATTATAGTCACTCAAGATCAAGTGAATATAAATATTGCTGTCAACCCTGCAGTCACTGTAAAACACCACGTTAAACCTCATATACAACCCACTGATGAGGAAAACCAAAATCACACCTAAGAAGTTGAGTCATTAAGAAGATCCGAAAGAGAAAAGGATTGTAAATTAAGACAATTACATCGTATACTTACAGGAACATGAGTATTACATAAGGTGGAAAAGAATCCTGAATCCTTTACATAAGTCAAACAAAGTGTTGATCCTTCTCATTGAATTGATGCCATAAATGATGAATTAAAATCCATGATGGACAATAAAGTCTAAGATCTTCTTAAGTTACCCTCAGGAATAAGGCTGATTGGTTGTAAATGGATATTTAAAACCAAGCGGGACTCCAAGGATAATGTCAAAAGATATAAAGACAGACTTGTTGCCAAGGGTTTTAACCAGCATAGAGGCATTGATTTTAAAGAGACTTTGTCACCAATATCTATGAAAGACTTATTTAATGTAACGTCCCTCAAATTTTACTGTAAATTTCAACTTCATATAGGACCAATCACTCCGCACTCCAACACTATAATCAAACCTACACTAATACTAAATGAGATTCTATTCTCCTTTAAACGCACCTTAGGATCTCTAACTCGATACAGAAAATGGAAACTAGCAACCCATTTGAAATGACCAACCCTTATTAGGATAAATCTACAAGTAGTACCCCTTACAAGGATAGAAATAGACTGATCTTCAGTCCAGACCAGGTAATAAACCTAGTCATGGTAAAGTACGGCTCAGATTTCACCCACATTTCATGTGTGCGTGTGCACAGATATGGTGCACCCACCTCACACCACACCTTTATATCGGGTCAAACAGTGGTTGACCCGATAAAAACCGAAAAAGCAAGAGAAATTCGAGTTTCTCTTTCGCCCAACGCTACTCAAAATCTGACCGTCCGTTAATGATGCACACTGTCACCGTCCGAATATGAAAGCACGATCCAGATAGTCTATCTGATAGGTTGGGCCCCACCGACCCTAACCTTGCTTAGTTTCATGATTAAAAACCACACGCGAAGGCACGAGCAGTGACCGGTAGAGAGTTACACACGGTGGACGCTGACGAGGGAAATATAGCCATGCACGCCATCCCTCTAGCAGATCCGACCATTGGAAGTCGTCAGATAGAGGCCACGTATGCACGGGAAATCCTAGTCAACCCTACCATTTCCAAAATTACCCACCTACTCATCGGATTGCGGAAAGAATCTTTCCGCTTATAATAACAACACATCTCATCCGTCCATTAGCGCCTAGAAGCTTCTTTAGAGCTTATCTAGGACGTTGAGATTAGGGCTGCCTAGTGTATCTCGTAAGAGAGCTGAGAAATCGCTGAGATGCAACCACATCTCGAACCGACCCCAACTTAACAAATGTGATAATCAACAGCCATCCTTCACAGTGAAATGGACCCCACATTGTATTTAAGCCGTATCAAGATCGTCCAAACAGCCCTGATCCATAGATAAGCCACTCATTCAAGATTTGTCATTTTTGCACTTCATCTTCCTCAAATCAGCTCAGAGACCCACCTTCTCCGAGAGTGGCCCATTCGCCCATCCAAGACATCCATCGTGTGGCCCATCACACCCAAAACCCATCAGAGAATGATATTTGGGCCCATGCACATGTTCAGTGACTTGAGAGAATCCTGACGTGGAGTTCTCTCGGCCGGCTTATGTTAACCGTGTGCTAATCCTTGTGATTAGCAGGAGATGTTTTCAGAAATGGAGTGGCTATAAAAGGTCGGGAATTAGGGTGAATCCCAAGATAAGAAAGAGAAAAGAAATAGAAAGAGAAAGATGGAGAGAATGAGAGAGCGCCACATGAGCGAGTTGCTGGTTCGATAGCAACTCGACTCGGCCCGAATCGTTCGGATATTGGAGAGAGAGCAAAGAGAGAGAGAAGTAAGATTGAGAGAGAGGAAGAAGTTGTGAGAGAGATAGAAGAAGGGCGAGAGTGAGTGGTAGCAGTTGGAACCGGTTTCCAGCAGCTTCTTTTGCCATATTTGGCCACCTAGAGCAGTAATCCCGGCTCTAATCCACCTCCACAATTCAGGTAACGAAACCAAATCCCATCCCTGTCCTAAAACCATACCAAGCCAATCTGTAACAGACCCAATCTTCTGCTGTAGCAGGTTGTTTCGCCTCGAAATGGTGGCCGGGATCTAGTCAAGGAGGGGAGCTACTAACTTCCGACGGACTCAACGCAGAGCACGCCGCATCCAATCCCTTCCATCAATCGGAAACTGTCCCTAGTCAGGTACCCATACCCATTTTTCCCTGGGTTATTGTCGAATTCTGCCCACTCAGCTGCTGTGTTCACAGTCACTCCAACTCTGTCACGAGTTGAGTGACTCAGCACCACCTTACAGGGTGTAATCCACGAGCTGACTCCATGGAAGTAGTCAGTTGACCTAGAGGAAGGACAACCACTTTGAGCTGATCTCGGGTTCGGCATACCCAGCTCATGGAAGGGCTGTTTAGGGGTCGAGTCACCACCGAGTCAGTGACCCAGGGCCGTTCCAAGCTTAAAAGCCCTAACTCGGTTGGGCCTGGGAAGCAAACTTGCCCAGTTAGCTTAAGGCCCAACTAGGGGCGATTAGAGCCTGCCCACTTTGGGGCTGACCTGACCATCCCACCTGATTGAGTCAACTCAATACCCATTATCGAGCTAACTCGATCAGTTTCTGACTAAGTCAAGATGACTCCAATGAAGCATTAGGTTCAGTGGACCTTTAATCCAACCTTGTAGCTAGCAAAACACTTGAAACAAACTCAACTAGTTGTTAGTTGAGAAACCCCAACCGAGTCAACTCGGTAATGACTCACTAAAAACTTATGATGCCTCCTATAGGTGTTGTTTACAACTGATATCCTTGAAAGACACTTTCCTTCAATCAATTTCAATCAAGTAAGTGAAATCAACCTCAAAGCAACCATAGTCCATTCATTAGATAGAACAGAAATTAATTCTTAATTCAATGATTTAGAAACTCATAAGCTCACTTGGGAGAAAATTCAAAACAAGAGAGATCCATTCAAGGTGAGAGATATCCTACATGGCTTCATCATTTCATTGAATTCTAATATAGTTGTATAAAGATATTACAATCGTGCAAATAGTAGTTGTGTTCCTTTAATATTGAATTGATATGAATAAACATGTGGGAATGCCTTAAATTGTATTACTCAAATCTATCTCATATGAATATTAGCATATTCATTATGCCACATTTGAAATTACTTAAGTATGTGTATACTCTCCAACTAGATGTATTAAATTTAAGAATTCTTGCTTCCATTCCAATGAATAGCTTGCTCCATTTCTCCTTATATGGACTAGATTCATTACAATTTGATTCTAATGAAGTTTAGAATAACACCAATAGTAAGTTAGCTCTTAGGTTTCCCATGTGGATGTGATGAACATGAGTTAGTACATTGAATTCCATTAATCCAAGCCCCACAATTGATAACTATGAATTTAGCCTTATATTCTCTATGATATTTTAGTAATGACTGGATTTTGAGCATAGTCCTACTAGTAATAACAAGGGTTATGATATTTCATTTTACCATATTTTGCAAATCAAGGTTACGTGTGGAATGTTATCTTCCATGAGAAATGTGTGACAAATTTGCTATTAATTTAACATGCTTGAAATGCCATATTTGTGGACCTTCTTTGGACCTAGAGAAAGCAAATGGATTTATACTGAAATCATGTGTGGATGATTCATATTCTAATTAAAAGACTGTGAGCTTTGGTCATGTTTATGAAAGCATGCTTGTTAATCCTATGAAGTGTCCATGAGTATCATGATGCATGACATTCATGCATGACATATGAGCTTTTCCGAGTGCCTAATGTAAGCCACACTCTGTTTGATTTACTGTGAGTCCTACTACTTCAGTTAAACTCCCAGAGCATGTACATTTGTGTCACTTTGGGCACTCTTTCTTTACATAAGGCTTTTTCGGGATTGGACACTCCTCGGGCGTACCCTATGTATTTTTTCAGGAGATATCCTTGGACGCACTCACCTGCATGGTCTTTTTCGGGTGGCTAGTTCTCCTTGGGCGTATCTTTGAATATATTTCCAGGTGACTAGTTCTCCTTGGGTGACCCTTTATTTTAATAGCTAAATCTGCATCCTCAGATCTATAACTTGAGCATACATTCATACATTCATACATTTACATTCGAGTTTATATTATCCTCATTATGATTGAATATGTTTGGTTTAAACTATTTTGGAATGACATGATATGCATGAATTCTTGCGGGAAACTCCCACTGAGTTTTCACTCACCCAATCGTGCGGTTGCACCAAATAGACATAGGTATGATGGAGGAAGATGACACTTATGATGATACTCCTGACGTAATTGAGGAGTATGAAGAAGAGGAATAGTATGCAGATGTAGTCAAGCTGTTAGAGTTCTACTAAAATTTTAGGATTTACCTACTTTTATATTTCAAACTTTGTATTTTACTTGAATTGTAATAATAATTCACTACTGTGGGATTTCATTTTGTCTTCCTTTAATTATTTTGAATTCCCTTGTTATTTCTCATAATTTCCTTAGCTTTTATTGTAGTTACCTTACTTTATGTTATGAAATTTTCTACCTGATTAGATGTAAGGTTGTTACTCCACAGTATAATACTTGGGTTCTCAACGAGGAATAATCATCCTTGGGCTACGAGAACCAGGGTGTTACATTTATGATCATAATGGCCCCTATAGCTCATATGGATTTAGAGTTACATCAGATGTAAAGATAACATTTCTTAATGGGGATCTAAATGAGAATATATACATGTTACAACCTGAAGATTTTGTAGCCTATGGCTCAGAACATTTGGTGTGTAAACTAAAGAAATCCATTTATGGGTTAAAACAAACATCACGATAGTGGTACCTAAAGTTTCATGAAGTAATTTCCTCATATGATTTTGTAGAAAATGCTGGACATGAATGCATCTACATTAAAATCAATGGGAGTAAGTTCATTATGATGATTTTATATGTTGATGACATTTTGTTAGCTAGCAGTGACATCAGGATATTGAGCGATACCAAGAAATTCTTATCTCAAATATTTGAAATAAAAGACCTTGGTAATGCCTCTTATGTCATTGGCATTGAGATTCGTCGTGACAGATCTCATAAACTGCTCAGCTTGTCACAGAGGACCTATATTACTAGGATACTCAAAAGGTATGACATACAAATTTGTGCTCATGGACAGTCACCCATTGTAAAGGGTGATAAATTCGACCAATTCAAGTGTCCCAAGAATGATTTGGAAAAGAATAAAATAAAGAAACTTTCGTATGCATCAGTAGTAGGAAGCATCATGTATGCTCAAGTCTGTACACGACCGGACATTGCATTTGTTGTTGGAATGTTGGGTAGATACATATCTAATCCAGGAATGCAACATTGAATAGCTACAAAGAAAGTGTTATAGTATTTACAGAGAACAATAGACTTCGAATTCACATACAGAAGATCCGATCATTCGGAGTTGATTGGATACTATACGCAGATTTTGGAATTCATTTGGAATTTACATACACAACTGGACATAATGAAGGAACTTCAAATTCATCTCATGCTACATCTTCATGATGGTTGGAGGAGTTGTCTTGGAAAAGCGTGAAATAATCTACCATAACCTCATCCTCCATGGAAGCTGAATTCATTGCTTTTTATGAGGCATCTAATTATGCATTATGATTACAGCTTTCTTCTTAGGTTTATGGGTACTGGAGCATATCCTGAAACCATTGAGAATATTTTGCGATAATTCAGCTACGATTTCCTTCTCTAGTAACAACAAGCGTTCATCAAGGTTGAGGCAAATCAACATCAAATATCTTGTTGTAAAGGAAAGAGTTCAGAATTGTCAAGTGTCTGTAGAATTCATCGACACTAAGCAGATGCTGCAAATCCGCTCACTAAAGGGCTCCCTATCACGCCATTTTAAGAGCATGTAACATCCATGGGAGTCATTGATCCCACGGATGTTTTCAGTTAGTGGGAGTTGAGCATGTTTTATTTTCGTGGACATTCAAAAGATCTCATTAGATAAAGTTTTGATGATTTTGATATAAAGGATTTTCTACTTTTCTTTAAGTATGCACAATCCAATTTTAAGTAAGTAGAAATATAGTCATGTCTTATTGGAGACATTTTAAAGCTTCAGGATCTCTTAAGGATAGGAACACATCATCACATTACATGTGTAATCCTTATACCACACTTCCTACTAAATCTATGTTGTCAAGACTTAGTATTTGTGACCGCTCTTAGCCTCACTTTGCTTAAGATTAAATGTTGTGGTGACTATCATGATTCGATACTAATAATCTTGATGGACTAGATTGTCATAGCACAACCTGTATTATCCAACAATACAATTGGTTAACCATTTGGATGTTTTCTCAAAATTAAAACAGATTTTCAAAAGAGCTTTCTAAAGATTAATCATTGACTTTGATTAATGTGGCCCAAGTGGGAGAATGTAAGAATCATATAAGGTAGGCCTTATTGATCAATGGTCTAAATTTGCCTAGAAGTTGGATATTGTGATCGGGTGCACCAGTGGGCCCCACTAAGTGGTGATACGTCTAGAAATTCATGTAAGGGGTAGTGTGCTTCTATTATGATATGCACACGATTCTCTATTCATGTGGAGCCTTGCAGGGAGAGGAGTTTTGATGGGTTTCAAACTCCTCTACCCTCATCAGTATATAACAGAGTCGGGTCCCCAATCCTACACCACCGACAAAAGCTTAATCCCATCGCATCTTCTCTAAAGAGGTGTTAAGGAAAGGAAGACTCCGGCAATCACATCGGGCCTACAGCAATGACGTCTCAGCAAGGTATGCCTTCTTGTTCCTATAGATCTCCATGTCTAATGCACAGCAAGGTCCTTCGGGAATTCCGCATAAGTAGATCTTACATGGTTATGATAAGAAAAGGAAAGAAGAAAGAAAGAGCATTGCTGCTTGGCAAGAGCAAAAGCAGCTAAGATAAATATCTAATGGTACAACCCTCTAGCATATGCTAATGTTTCATGGATTTATCTGGTCTTTTGGGCGAGATGCTTGGGCCTATATAGTACTAACAGCGAGGCTTGCAAGAACCAAAAAATATGCTTCAAGCGTGATGAGTAAGTCTTGTAAGCAAACCAGTCGGAGGGCTACTCTCCATTGGCAGGCAATGAAGAGAGATGATAATGCAACTATATTAAGCTAGTCTTCTCACTTGCGTTCCCTTTCAACGGCCTAGTAAATGAGAGTTGCCCTATGATTGCATCAGCTTAGTACTGTTATAAATCTCTAATGCTTCTCCTGCATGAGATAAGAACAAAAATGTATCATATCATTTTCTTGAATTTTTGTTACTTATTTTACTTTGTGATGAAATCATCAAATGAAATATAAAATGCAATTTTGCTTATCTTGCTTCGTAAGATCATGGAACGAAACATGAAATACAATTCAATGTAGTAAATCTGAAGACACAGGCAGTAATGAGTGTATGAATACATTAAAAAAAACCAACACAAAAAAGCCCATGTTTTAGGTATGATTTTACATGATGTGGGACACCTGAATTGGATGTTGAAGCCTATCATTTAGAAAAAGCCTAATAGGTTAGGCTTTCTGATCTAGCTCCATGGCATTGAATATATATCAGGGCTGAAGTGATTCACCAAAGCGAATAGATCTTGAAAGTCGCATTTTTAAGTATTAATAGTGTTATCAACTGGAGAAAAGGCTTGTGGTGACAATACTTCGAGTTATCAAAAGTGAGAATGTCGATGTGAGTGTTATGAGTGATAAGAAATCCTGTAAAAAAATATGATCACATGCTTATGGATGTGTTTCCATGTTCACTCAATTTAGACCTAGTGAAAGGCCAAGGTGGACAATTGAATGTTATGCATATATTACGATGGGCCCAAACATCATGTTGTTAGGGAAAAAATACGTTCATCGTTGAACCGGAATTAGGCAACGTCGTGGATGTAAACCCGTAAACAATGTCGATTTTTAGATGTATGTAGTAATGTCAATTATATTTTCTCATGCATTTTTTGTTTGTGTTAAAGTCCCTTGATATACATTGATACAACTTCCTCTAATGGCTTGAGCTTTTAGAGAAACTGGTTATTTGACATGGTATTAGAGAGTAAGGTCTTATTTGGACATGCGAAGAAGTGTTAACTTCAAAATATTTAAATGCTAATTTACATTTTTTTAAGTAGGAATTTAAAAAATAACAAAACTTGTACGGAAATATATTATCGTGTTTCGATGACTTTTACCTTTGTATATCAATCAATTTTCATTGGCCATGGTAGTTTTTGAGGCATATATTATTTTAACCTTTAAAGCTACCTTTAGTTACAAAATGTTAAAACACCACATAAACAAGGATCGTCCAGATCCTTTCCAGCCCAAGAGAATCTCCAACTTTGGCAAACATGTAAAACACAATTAGTTGATTGTAAAAAATCTGACAAGAATATCTGCTCTTCATTATATAAATCTCTATTAAGATTCTATAAATTGTATTATAATACCTCAATAGAATGTGTGGCTGTAAAATTCTTTTCAAATATTGCTAATTGCAATCTTTCATGGTATCAAGAGCCTTAAATTTAATGATCTCTTCATCCAAAATCCAGTGAGACTCGCTTACTCTTGGCGCATCTCCAACTACACCTAAATGAACCATAACGTTCACCTCGACACCAATCCTGCAATCCATCCACATGCCTATCCCAACAAGTGGATGTACATAATGTATTCTTACATGGCACTCTCCAATAAGAGAATTACATGTAGCAACTTCATGATTTCATGGATCCTTGGATACTAAATCATGTGTGTCGCCTACACAAATCTATCTATGGTCTCAAACAAGTTTCAATAAACTTGGTTTAAAAGCTTTACCAACTATTTAATTGAGTTGGGCTTTATCGAGTTCGAAGCTAATCCATTTCTTTTTATTTGCCACATTGCCTCATATATAACTGTTCTATTGATATACATCGATGACATTATCATAACAGGCATTAACCTATCTTCCCTTACATCCGTTATTTTAGCATTAAGCAACCTATTTGCAATGAATGACCTAAGTTCCTTTCACTTCTTTCTTAGAATTAAAGTTTTTTGAAATAACAATGGAATTTCCCTCTCTCAAGGTAAGCATATTCTGGAACTCATTTTATACACATCCATGCTAGGTATTAAATCATACTCATTTCTATCTCCAATAGGAAACTTATACAAGGAAATACACCCCCTCCTTATGGTGTAACTGAATATTATAATATAGTTGATACATTTTAATATTTTACTTGGATTCGACCTAATCTCTCTTATACGGTCAATCAAGTTTACAAACTTATACAACAACCGATTAAAGAATACTTGGTGCTTATGAAACGCATACTTTGATATATAAAGGAATAGCCATTCATGGTATTGAAATCTCATCCGGTGATCTTCATTGCTATCACAACTAGAAATCCAAATACTGAGCGTGCATCTCATACCCAAGTTCTATGTCACAATTCATACACCAAGTGTACTTAACCCAATAAAATGAATAATTTATTCAGAGGCATTGATTATTTTAGTTCTAAATTCCATTCATTCTAACAATGATAACCATCCAAAGACCCACCCATTTGAGGTCATTATTCCAAAGTAACTATAAATCATCAATTCAATGAGCGGTAAATTCATATCTAACCCAATTCATTCCATAAAAACAATGATTAAATAGAAACTAATTTAAAATAAATATATATATTTCCTAAATAATGAAATAAAGAGATTAGTAATAAATCCAATACAACGATTTCTTCCCCGGTCAAATACGGTCATGTGGGTCATTCACCGACTCAACCACATCCTCGTGTTCTTGTGTCAACTGTTCGGTTTTAATTACATCTGTACAATATTTCATTAATAAAACATAAGTTGGACAGGCCTAGTGAGAATTCCTAGCATAGCTCGTACACATTAAAATTAAAATAGCATAATAAATATAAGGTGCGCCGAATAACCATCAAAGTTGTGTAAATGCATAACATGTATGAACGCATCAAGTGGGATATTTGTCCACTTGCTTTAGTTGGATGATCGTCAAATTGCATCCGTCGCTTGGGCAAACTTCCACCAGTTTGGTAGGCATGAGCATATCTCACATCTAGAAGTAAAGCTACCATTATAAACTCATCTAAAGTGGTCCCCCTGTTGAGATGTGGAGCCACATTTGGGGGCCGCTCAACCAGTCGAGTGCCCTACTTGACCAGTCAAGTGGCCCACTCGACCAGTCGTGGACTGGCTCGACTCAAAGTCCAGTGAGCATCGGTTTTTGGGTTCCGCGGTACTCGACCGGTCGAGGCCCATGCTCAACCACTCGAGGGTCCGCTCGACCGGTTGAGCATCCTGCTCGACCAGTCGAGGTTACACAGATTCGTTTCCGGATTTGATGCGGACAACGGATTTTTAAATAGATTTTCACAAAGATGCGAAAGTGAAGTTGCCTAAATTATAAATAGGTGTCCCTAGGGCTTTTTTAGGGTATGGAAAATAATTCTAAGGTGTGGGCAAAGGGTTTTCTCTATACTTCCAAGGGAAAGGTTAGTATATTACCTTGTAATTTTAGAAGTTTGCATCCATGGTTTTTTACCCTTGTTGGGGTTTTTCTACGTATATCTTGTCTTGTGGTTTGTTTGGAATGCCTTGATTACGTTTTTAGTCTATGGTTTGTTTAGAATGCTTTGATTTTGTTTCTAGTTTATATTTCTTCTTGTTTATCGTTTATGCGTGAGACCGGAGATTGGATCTCGGTTCACTGCGTTGTTGGCGTGCTGCGCAACAACTGGTATCAAATCTAGTTCTATTGGGAGCGATGACGAAAGAAGGGAAGACTAGAATCGAGAAGTTTGATGGCTCAAACTTTACCTTCTGGAAGATGCAGATGGAGGATTATCCGTATCAGAAGGACCTCTACATTCCTCTAGGAGGAAAAGAGAAGAAACCAGAAAAGATGACAAATGATGAAAGGTTTTTATTGGATCAGAAGGCTTTAGGAACGATCCGACTCTCTTTGTCTAAGAGCATCGCCTTCAATATATCTAAGATGAAAACTAAAAAAGAATTAATGGAAGCCCTAGCCACCATGTATGAAAAACCCTCAGCATCCAACGAGGCTCATCTTATGAAACAACTATTCAACATGAAGATGTCAGATGGTGGGAGCGTGACTGAACATCTAAACAAGTTCAATACAGTCACGAGCCAGTTGGAATTTGTTGACATAGTTTTTGAGGATGAGGTCAGGGCGTTATTAATCTTATCTAGTCTACCAAACAGTTGGGATGGTTTGGTGTTAGTGAGCAATTCTTCAAGGTCGACAAAGATAAAATTTAATGATGTAGTCGATCGAATTCTCAGCGAAGAATCTAGAAGAAAGGCATCAGAAGTTTCAGGGGATTCAGGGAATGCTCTAAATGTTGAAGGAAGAGGAAGATCGCTGAATAAAGGAGACAATAAATACAAACGTTCTAAGTCGAGGAAGAAGTCCAAGGGACCGAAAGATAAAAGACGAGTATTAGCATTGCGGTAAGAAGGGGCACATGAAACGTGATTGCAAGGCACTTAAGAAACAAGAAGGAAGCTCTCAAGGCGGGAAGGATTCAGTGAATCTATCTGAGGAGAGTGACACAGAGGCATTGATCTTGTCTCTTGATGCGAGGAATGAATCTTGGGTCATAGAATCGGGTTCTTCGTTTCATGCGACTTCATGTAAGGAAGTTCTGCGTAATTATGTATCAGGTGACTTCGAGAGAGTTTACTTGGATAATGATGAGCCGTGCGGTATCGTTGGAAAGGGAGACGTTCATATAAATCAGAAAGATTGAACAACTTTGAAATTGAAGGATGTCAAATATGTACCGAGTTTGAAACAGAATTTGATCTCAGTAGGACAGTTGGCCGATACTGGTTATGTGACGACATTCACCAGTGATTCTTGGAACATCACAAAAGGTGCCTTAGTGATATCTCGAGGCAAGAAGGAATGTACCTTATAGGTGATTTCAGGATCATATAGTTCACTCGCAGTCGCATCAACTGGAGTGGATGAGCAGTTATGACATCAGAGGTTAGGACATATGAGTGAGAAAGGGATGAAAGTGCTATTATCAAAAGGGAAGCTACCAGGGCTGAAGTTTATTGACTTGAAATTCTGTGAGGACTGCGTGTATGGCAAGCAGAAGAGGGTAAGTTTCAGGAAGACAGGACGCGCTCCAAAGACGCATCTGTTGAAGCTTGTACACACTGATGTGTGGGAACCGATATAGGTATTATCTCTTGGTGGCTCACGTTATTTTGTTTCTTTTATTGATGATACTAGTTGTAACGCCCCGTGTTTTCAGGACCCGAGTATATGACTCCTTTCCCAAAAACCCGAGTATTAACTTTAAAGGATGGTCAAATTTGATTGTACGTTTTTTTTTCATTTATCAGAGTGAGCAGATGAGCGTAGTATAGACAAATCGACATAAAGGAGAATTTCATTATCATTTAAATATACAAGAAGCTGCCCATAATGACTTATACAAACTAATGTCTCCATATTAACAATTACAAGATTTCACACATGAGAAATTTAAAAGCATATAAAATATATAAACAAAAGCCGTAAGATCGCGCAGTTCTTCTTAGCAATACGACCGTGCATCCATGGCACCTGCACAGCTCCTCATCAAGTATTAACATATACATCATCTGGGCCACCTGTTCTACCTGTACGGTTGTATATTTGATAGATGAGTGATCAGCTCAGTGTGAATTTCCCTCAAGATTACACACCACCGCATTAGGTAAGTATAGTTATAAAACAACAAGGCAATCAAAACAATACATGATGCAGTTTTTTTAAATGCACGGATGCGTGAATGCACATCGACCTGGGAATGCACATCCAGTCGGACTTGGGCTCGTCACCCATGCAAATCATCGACTTGGAAAAATCATCCAGTCGGACAGGAGTCGATAGTCGGTAGTCTGGTAGCTAGCAAAACGATACCCCAAAAACTCTAAGGCATGTGCTATAACGTCCAAAATAGCCACCGGTCATCGCCAATATGCTATGAATGCATGATTAGCCAAACTGTTATTAGTCCAGTTACAACCATCCAATTTTTATAAGCTCAAAGGTCACTACGGGGAGCGCATGGCTGAGCGTAGGCCGACAGCTTGAGCATAGTGTCTCATTACCACCATCCTTGGCTCATGAGGCTACTATTTTATGATATTTAATGGAAACCTGTCGACTAGTGGCCAACCATATTCGATATATGGGGCTTTCCATCATACAGTTACACGATATAAAACATCGAACCCATATAGGGCAAATACCAAAATAATGTTATATAGGGCGATATCAAAATAAACCACATAGGCACTATCAAAACAATGCGATAAAAGACCATCCTTGAAAACCATTAGACACAACAACCCTGGATAGTAGGCCCACATTAATGGTTAATTTAAATCACCTTTCAATAACCACTAAGCCGAAGGTCCATTGCTATCACAACCAGTCGGGTTACATCCCAAGTATAGGTGTACACATATAGGTAGGGGTTTCCCATTGGTGTACCAGTTTAAGTTCCATAAGCAATCCACAATTAATTCACAAGTACGAATAAACATGCAGGATAAACGTTAAGCATATAATGTAGCAATTTAATTTCAATAATTAACACATGTGACTATGAAATGGAAATATCAATTATAAATTAAAATAAAAAATATAACTTAAGCTAATGGAAAAATGAAAAGCTCAAGGGAAGAAATCATCACCTGGAAGGGTTACCTAACTATCCTTGGTTCACGTTCCCGCACACGCTTTGAGGTTTAATTCATACAACGATCACCTACGGTTATAGACGGAGATTTAAAAGGGCTTGGAGTTGTGTGAGTTGGGAGGTCCTAGAAATAGGGTATTTGGGCCAGAATTTGTGGTGCCCAGGCCCCACTAGGTCTTAGTCCAATAAATGGTCCAAGTTGGGTCCTGGTTATTTCCATAACTAAGGCCTAGACTGGGCCAGGAGTCGCCTACAATTAAAGCCTGAATTGGGCCCTATGCACGAGTCGCACCATCTACCCCATCCATCTATTTTAAGAGATCCCTATAGAGTATTACCCAAAATGACTTGGGCGATCATAACGTTTGTTCTCTATTCGGCCTGCTCATAAGGTCACAAGGATCTGGACCAGGAAAAATAAATAATTATGGCGTTGATCCCAAAACTTCTGTGACCTGAAAGATTTCAATGCTGGACATTTAATCTTCACTGTTTCCTGCACTATGTTCCCCTGATGGATCTGTCTTATTTTGTCTCAAGCCTTAGGGCTGGCTCTTCCAACAGGGTCGACGGTGTGGGTGTACCCTACATACATCATCGATGAGTCCCACCGTCCAAGGCCTGGACGGTGTGGGTCCCACATGCGTGGCCCAGGATGGTGTAGTCATAACACATGTATCAAGGACGGGCCTACCAATCCCGCTGACAACAATACACAGCCAATCCGCTTCATCTGGTGGGTGAGTCCCACGTACGTGGCCCACCTGATATATATATATATATATATATATATATATATATATATATATATATATATATATATATATATATACTATATTAGATATTATATTGTTATTTTTAATTTTATTATTATTTAAAAAGATAAAAACGGGTAGCAGGATCCAGGCCTGGGTCGGCCTGGATGTATTCCATGCATCAAAGTGGTCCCCACCATCCAAGATCTGGATGGTGAGGATAGAACACAAATCCCACACCCACACGTGCAGGGTGGGTCCCACTTGAAATCTAGATCTATATCCTTCTCTTTGTAATGCTCTTAGACGCCCGTTACGAATGGTTGGACGGTATGGATTTAACAGCATGGATTTAACGCATATGGCATGTGGGCCCTACTGCCGCTGACCGGATCAACTGCTGTCCAGGCCCCCTGGACGGACGGCCTGGATACAAAACACATACATATTATGGTGTGGGTTTCACACGCTGACCACTGCATAGCACGGCACGTGGGGCCCATCCCATTATATAGTGTTATATACATATGCACGTATATAGGCTATGTCATATGATACCTATTATTATTATTATTATTATTATTATTATTATTATATATCTACCTCTTTTCAATGTGTATGTCAAACGTCCATTACTGGATGCTCATAGATGGACGTCTTGGGATGAACGGCAGGATGGAGGTCTGTCAAAATGGATGGACGGACGGAATTTGGCGTGGCCTTTTACTTGTTATCGGTCCACCGGCAAATGTGGTAGGGCCCAGTTTAAATTTGGTAGGGCCCAGTGCAGAGCAGCCCACCTGGTTTCCTCATTGTTTTGGTGAGGCCCACCTGCATTTGTGCAGGGCCCAGTTGCAGTTTGGTGAGGCCCAACATGGAGCAACAACTGACGTCCAAACAGCTCCTGTTTCAGCTGCTTTGGAGGCCATTCCCGGCCCTGTTTTCCAGTCCAACCACGGCCCGTCTCTGGCCATATTTCCACCCGTGTTGGTGGCATAGTGGCTACCGTTTTCCCCGACAAAGAAAATGACCCAAAACGGGGTCGTTCACATGCCGAAAATCGGCCGTTTTTCAACTGAGGAACCCACTGTTTTTGTGTCTATTGGGAGTCTGATTTTTGCTACCCGTGCAGCCCATTTCTGGGCCGTGTTTCAGCTCCCAACGGTGCCATTTATATGTCATTGTTAGGCTCTAAACAAGGCGTGTACCCAAGCTATATTCGGCCCCCGAACAGGGCTGCCTTCAGGCCACACTCAGCCCGAAACAGGGACTGCATTTGGTCCATTTTCAGCCTCAAAACGGCCGGTTCTTTTTGTCCTAAATGTGGCGTGTAGTAGGGTGTGATAGAGCCTTAGTTTTTGAGCTCTCTTAGAGTTTCAACAGAGTGGAGGGAAAGGCCTTTACCTGCTACAGTCGGTTCCGACTCCGGGCTTGGGCTGGCACGCACACAACTACTTCCTTCTCCTTCTTCCTCTCTTTTCTTTCTCAAATGGTGCTGCTGTGGTCCCACACTGACTCGGCTCGGTCCGGTTTTCGCGGACTGAGTTGGGGCAATGTGCTCCAAGCTCACCCAAGACGCATTCTCTTCCTCTCTGTTTTTCCCTTCTCACTTTCCTTCCTCGTTTTCTCTCCATGCTTCCTTCCTTGCTAACATCTCACTGTGTGGAGTCTGGGAGGGCTGAACCTCCCCATTTATAGGCAGGGTAAGGAAGGACTCAACGGTTGAGATTGATCTGCAAATCTCCAAATGGAAGCCGTCGGTTCGCAGTCCCTGTTTTTTTTTGAAATGGAACAGTCGGCGTGCATTTCTTCGTTGTTTGGCTATTTTTGGCTGATGAGAAGACCTCCGCCCTAGCTGGCAAGGGAACGTTAGTAACCTCCTGGGTAATCCGAAGTTGGTTTGCCCATCAAGCCAGCGGGTGGCTTCCCGTTCCATGATCTTAACCGTCCGTGATGGAATGGACAGTTCAGTTCCATCTTTTTTGTTCCTTTACGAGGATTTGTATCCCTATATGGTTTTACTTTTCCGGCCCCTGCGAACAGAATGGACGGTTTGGATGGTTCGGAAAGCAGCCAGGGTGGGCCACTTTGAAGCTCAAAGGTCGGCTGATTCAAATGGCGTATTGGCGGGAAGGTCTTTGAGAAATCTTATATTTGGTTCGGTCAAACACAGTTTGACTAGAAATGGTCGTCCAGTGCTCATCGTGCACTGGAGTTTGGGGTGTTCGTGCACCTGGCTCTGGGGGATATCACAACTCCAGTGTTTGATCTGCTCCGATCAACTGTTTTGAGGACCAGACATAAGGGTCCTAGCCCGGTTCGCGGCAGGGTCCAGGCCCACGTGAGCCATGTGAGCTGATCCTTAGCTCTAACAATGTCTTTCCGTTGATCCAATGCTCGGATCATCTCAAGATTAAACGGCAACAGTTAAAAGTCCTAACAGGCCCTCTGTAAGGTTTTCATTATTTATTACCAACCAACACTAATATTATAGATTTCATCACTGTACATCACTTATAATTAAAGTAATTAAAACCTTCTGCATATATATAAATATAACTTTTTAATATTAACATACTACTTCATACATGCTATTCGTCACGTATTCATTAATATATAATTTATAATATACAATACTATACTATATATATATATATATATATATATATGTATGAATTGGAAATTGTATAATATCGTGTTTAAAACGCGCTTGTTAAGTAATATACCATCTTATGAAAATACCTAATAGTTTTAAAAAATATATATATTTAATACTACGTGAATATTTATAATTCAATTATATCGTTGAATTATGATTCATTATTATTATTACTACTTTTGTTATTACTTATATTATTATTATTACTACTATCGCTACTATTATTTCTATTACCTTCTTTAAGGCCAAATTTTTATTTATTTGTTTGTTTATTATTATTATTTTATTTATTATTATTATTTTTGGTAACGCTCGAGTGCTAGAAAATATAAAGCGTTACAATAGTAGAAAATTGTGGGTCTATTTCTTAAACCATAAATCTGATGTATTTGTTGTATTTAAGAAGTGAAAAATTATGGTAGAAAACGAGACAAGTAAAACAGTAAAATGTCTCAGATCAGATAATGTGGGAGAATACCGTGATAAGAGATTTGAGGAGTATTGTGCAGCAAATGGAATCAAACATCAGAAAATGATTTTAGGGATACCGTAACAGAATGGTGTGACTAAATGCATTAACAGGACCATCCTTAAGCGCGCCAGGAGCATAAGGTTACATGCAGGGTTGCCCAAGTCCTTTTGGGCAGATGTTGTGAATATTGCCGCATATCTCATCAATAGAAGTCCCTCAGTACCATTGGATGATGAGCTACTAGAATAAACGTGGACTGGGAAAGAAGTAAACCTTGCACATCTCAGAGTGTTCGGTTGCACTTCATATGTTCACATTGATGCAGAGCAAAGAAACAAGCTGGATGCGAAGTTCAGGAAGTGCATGTTTATAGGCTACGGGCGGCATGATTTTGGCTACAGGTTTTGGGATGCAAAAAATAGGAAAATCATCAGAAGCAAGGACGTAGTCTTCAATGAAAAAGTGATGCGTAAGGATAGTGTATAAAAAAAAGGCCCAGGAGAAAGAATTCATAGAATTAGAAGAGTTACCGGACACGGGTGTTACAGCGCTACAGGATGATCATGCACATGAACATTATGAGGCAGAGTCGCATACACCAGTTGTGAGGAGGTTTACTCGGGAGAGGAGACCCACGGTCCGATACTCACCCTCCTTACATTATCTACTGCTGACAGATAATAGTGAACCAGAGTGTTTTGAAGAGGCATTATAGTCGGATATACGGGTTAAGTGGGAGCAGGCCATGGATGATGAGATGGACTCTCTTCAGTCTAATCGTATATGGGAGCTAGTCACTTTACCCAAGGGTAAGAAAGCTCTTCATAACAAGTAGGTTTAAAGACTAAAGGAGGAGCACGATAGTTTAAAACGGTACAAGGCTAGACTGGTTGTGAAAGGGTTTCAACAAAAGGCAGGAATCGATTTTACTGAAATATTTTCACCGGTAGTGAAAATGTTTACGATTCGCATGGTTTTGAGTATAGTGGCTACAGATGACTTATATCTAGAGCAGCTAGATGTTAAGACAGTCTTTTTTCATGGGGACCTTGAAGAAAAGATATATATGCATCAGCCGATAGGATACATGGCACCAGGAAAGAAGAACAAGGTGTGCAGACTGAAGAAGAGTTTATATGGCCTGAAGTAGGCTCCGAGGCAGTGGTATAAGAAGTGCGACAGTTTCATGTAAGGAAACGGTTTTAGGAGATGTCATGCAGACCATTGTTGCTATTTGAAGAAGTTTGATACGTCGTACATCATCCTTCTTCTGTACGTTGATGATATACTTGTGGCCGGTTCAAGCATGAAGGACATCTCAGATCTCAAAAGATAACTGTCTAGAGAATTTGTCATGAAGGATTTAGGAGCTGCAAAATAAATCCTATGCATGAGGATAAAGCGTGACAGGGAAAACAAGAAACTAGTTTTGTCACAGGTAGAATACATAGCCAAGGTACTTGATCGTTTCAATATGGGAGGTGCTAAGCCAGTGAGCACTCCATTAGCCAACCACTTCAAGTTATCTAAGGAGCAAGGGGCAAAGACACAGGAGGAACGAGACTACATGGCTAAAGTCTCATACGCATCAGCTATTGGGAGTCTCATGTATGTTATGGTAAGCACGAGGCCAGACATTGCTCAAGCAGTGGCAGTTGTTAGGTTCATGAACAACCCCAAGAAGGAACATTAGGAAGCTGTGAAACGGATCCTCAGATACCTGGTAGGTACTAAGGATGTAGGGCTATGTTATGGAGGATCGAAAATCAAGCTACAAGGCTACGCGGATTCAGATTTGGCAGGAGATCTCGATAGCAGAAGAAGAACTATAGGTTATGTTTTTTCCCTGGGTAGTGCTGCATTCAGTTGGGTCTCTCAGTTACAAAAGATAATATCTATCAGTACGACGGAAGCAGAATATGTTGTGGCTACAGAAGTGTGCAAGAAAATGGTATGGATGCAAGGTTTCATGGAAGAGTTGGGTAAGATGCAAGCAGATTGCAAGCTATACAGTGGCAGTCAGAATGCAATACACTTGGCTAAGAATTCAGCCTTTCATTCAAGGACCAAGCATATTGCCATCAGATATCACTTCATACGTTCGTTATTGTAAGATGGATCGATTGCTCTGGAGAAGATTCATACAAGTGAGAATCTTGCAGATATGCTAACCAAGGCGGTCACACTGGAGAAGCTGAAGCTCTGTTCAGCTTTTATTGGTCTTCAGGCTTGAAAACAGGAATGTGGTGCATTCCAGATGTAGAAGACGAAGGTTTATGGCGATGTGTCTCCAAGTGGGAAAATTTTGAGATGTGGAGCCACATCTGGGGGCCGCTCGACCGGTCGAGTGCCCCACTCGACCAGTCGTGGACTGACTCGACTCAAAGTCCAGCGAGCATCGATTTTTGGGTTTTACGGTACTCGATCGGTCGAGGCCCATGCTCGACCAGTTGAGCAGCTTGCTCGACCACTCGAGGTTACGTAGATTCGTTTTCGGATTTGATGCGGACTGCTGATTTTTTAGTCGATTTTCGTAAAGGTACGAAAGTGAAGTCGCTTAAACTATAAATTGGTGTCCCTAGGGCTTTTCTAGGGTATGAGAAATAATTCTAAGGTGTGAGAAAAGGGTTTTCTTTGTACTTCCAAGGGAGAGGTTAGTATATTGCCTTGTAATCTTTATTTTTCTTCATAGTGGAGTTTACATCCGTGGTTTTTTTTACCCTTGTTGGGGTTTTTCCACGTATATCTTGCCTTGTGGTTTGTTTAGAATGCTTTGATTCTGTTTCTAGTGTATAGTTTGTTTGAAATTCTTTGATTCTGTTTCTAATCTATAATTCTTCTTGTTTATCGTTTGTGGGTGAGACCGGAGATTGGATCTCGGTTCACTGCATTGTTGGCATGTTGCGCGACACCCCCAAGATAGACTAGGCACTTAGTGTGCGAGCAATATATTATTATTCATTTGTAATTGCACAGTTGTAAACAAATGAATCACATATATAGAATTAATATTCCAGTTTAGAGGTAACACATATTATATGTGAATTGATGAAATCAACAAAAAGATAGTTCTCAAATGAAATTAATCAAATCAAGTATTCAACAAACCTTAAATCAAATAGTTTTAAATCAAACAAAATAATCAAATATTAAATTGAATATAACAGATACATCAAAGCTATCTTAATTCTAACGGAGATGAAATATGTTAGGAGCAATCAGCTATAACTCGGTGATGTTAATTCTATTATATTAAGGGAATTAGAATAAATTAGAAATCCCTAATATAATACATATGTGAAAACATTTTACTTATTATATTAATTCATATGGTGGGGCCTACCTTTGATTGATCAATTTTTGAATTGGGGTCCACACGTTGTCTCATTAGATTCCTTTATATCCAACTCTTAACACAAGATTTGTAATCAACACAACCTAATGTGGGACCCACTAAATGAAATTAAAGTGGCCGACCATCATCCAACTACATTTAAATTGTCTGGACATGCATAATATATTTGAATTTATAAGTATAATTGATTCGTCAATCCAGATTTTTAAATTCAGAATTGAATAGATCTAATTCGTTACCTATCGATCAAATCGACTCAAATCGACGCATTATCAATCGAATTGATTCAAATTGAATGTCGAATTGAAAGTCTCTGGCCGAATTATAAATCAGGAATTTTTCTACATCTTAATTTTTTTAATCCAATTATACATGTTGGTTATATCCAAACCGACCATTGGCCCTCTCATGATTGATTAAGAGAGGTCTATTAATCAACTCGATCTGAAAACCTCCACGGTCCATATTATTCTGAATTACATGATTTGATAATAATTACTATTTAATCAGTGCAGTCTACCAAATGGTTAGATCGATATAATGTTCAAGATCCCAATGTAGTTCGATTCCAAAAATCGGATATATCATATAAATCGGATCTCACACGCCTGGTTAACCAACATGATTTACAATATATAATGTGTCATTTATCACAGTTGATATGTAAGGTCCACCAGATGTTCACACTGACTTGATTATTAACATTCTTACATATTTCAACCTTAAAAAACAAATGGATTGTGTAAATCTGATTTCATGGGCCATTGTGGGCCAAACCCAATTCCCTATGCAAAAGCCAAAGACAATTGTGCAATGATTTGGATTTTCCTACATATTACATATATACATATGATAGATGTATGGTTAATCCAAATTGTTCATCACATGAATTAAAATAAATTTAATCATGTTATATATATAAAAAAATAGAATCAATGCAAATACTAACCTAAAAGAGCTTTTCTCCAAGGTTCATCCCTCTCTCTCTCTCTCTTTATTTTTTTTCTCTGAATCCTTTTTAGGGTTTTCACTTTTAAAAGGAAACTTCCACCATGTCCTCCCTTAAGAAGGGAGTTTGGTTGATATGAGGGAGAGTTTGCAACTATGGCCCTCTTATCTCTCCTGTAACACCCTGGAAATTGGGAGGTCGTGCATACGCTCAACTCCCAAGTTCCCGGGTATCACTTGTAACCAATTTTTACTGTTTTGCGTTTAATCAAGTTTAATTGCGTAGTATGGAATTACTTGAAACACGAATCACAATCACTACTAGTTTATTGAAATGAAAGTGGCTAAATATATATAAGTCCAAAATAATATCAATGGGTGGCACAAGGCGTCACCCAGCAAAAAATACTAAGAATGATAGGTCCAAAAGAATGTTGTGCTGAGTCCACCACTCAGCAATCCAAAATAGGCTGTTAATCTATGGCGAACCTCCCATCAGCTGGAAGTAGGACATCTCGTCCTCCTCGTCAATGCCAGCGCCGCTTAGCTCCTCAAGCTCATCGCTACTTGCAGTTACTAAAGAGTCTAGTTGGTGTTTTAAAACACCGTCCTAAATTGGGAGTGAGTAGCTAACTTAGTGGTTACTATTAGCCTTAAGTTACAACAAGCATTAATTATACAATAAATTTAATAAAAGGCATACATTCATAGATCCCTGACTAATCTTGTTAATGCATATGCATGTATTATGATATGTTGTATGCCCTCACAACAATACTCCCTCGAGCGACTTCGTCTAACGATCGCGCATGACCAATCACCCTCATTGCGCCTCAACTGCCAAGTCGTCAAAACCTAGCTAATGTGATGCGTGAAAAATGTTAGCCGAGTATTTAGTTAATTCCGTTCATCCAGCAGATTGGGGAAACTGGTACACCCCACGTATCATTGCCCTCAACTAGTTACGAGGTGAAGGCTCCTCAACATGCGAGGCCAGGACTCCGCGATCCTTGATCCCATTGGGTTCCCCATCCCCGATTCAAGCACATAGGGAGTGCTGAGAGGAGGGATTGCTCTCACTACAAGGAGGCTCGTCACCCCAACATAGGCCGACAGCTTGGACACAGTGTCCCATTCCACCATGCCTAGCTCTCGAGTCAGTGGATCAGTTTCAAATGGTTATCAATGGGTTCAGTGGTTAAAGGGTGTTCCAGGTTCCATACAGGCGTGAGCAGACATGGTTAACATACATGGTAGGTTAATAAGTGGACTAGACCATGTGAGTCCAGGCGAGTGTGTGACGGACGACATCGGGTACAACATGTAGTCCAACTACTGTCGCCCATTCGCATCCGCCCAAATCCGCTGGTCTAGCATCAAGTTAGTCCTACCAACAGGACCACCTTGTCTCACCTCAATTTCCTGACCAACCATGGGATTTGATGGTATTCAATAGCACTTCAACAAATCAAGATTCATCATCTACACAAGAGATGTTATGCACTCATACATTAAATATAGAAATTCAGATTTTTCTATAAATGCAATTATTAACAATATAACGAAATGAATGTGTATGTGTGTTGTGTGGAGTTAGCGAAGCAAATAAGAGTTATACATCATTCATATAACAAACATGCAATAGAGATTAATACAATCATGTATGCCATAAGAAAGGTTATGCTAGGATCGCATATGAGATGAACATACCATACCAAATCAAGCATAATCATGTTGAAAAGCAAATAACAACACTCAATCATGTCATGGAATTTAGTAAAATCATACATGGGATGAACATGCCACATCAAAATTAAACCTAATCATGTTGAAGAACAAATTGTAACAGCACACGCCTGCACTGTATGATATTGTCCACTCTGGGCACAACCCGCATGGTTTTGTTCTCGGAGTTTTTCCTAAAAGGCCTCATACAATATAGGGTGACAACTCCACTTATAACCACCACAACTTCAGACGACACTTTCAATGTGAGATAAAATTTAACTTTCACTGTGTGCACAGTAGCTTGTCAGCCACTTTGGGGCCCGCCCACTTGTGCCCCCCCACATGTGACCATAGTGACGGGGCAACACAATATCCTCCATCGAGGGTAGAGCCATTTGTAACAGCCCACGTCCACATTGTATGATATTGTCCGCTTTGGGCACAACCCGCATGGTTTTATTCTTGAAATTTTCCCCAAAAGGCCTCATATAGTATAGGGTGACAACTTTACATATAACTACCACAACTTCAAACGACACTTCTAATGTGGGACAAAGTTTCACCTTCAATATGTGCACAGTAGCCTGTCAGCCATCTTGGGGCCCGCCCACATGTGACCACAGTGATGGGGCGTCACGATATCCCTTACCGAGGGTAGAGCCGTCCTCGGCTCTAATACCATTTGTAACAGCCCACACCCACACTGTATGATATTGTCCACTCTGGGCATAACCCGCACAATTTTATTCTCAGAATTTTCTTCAAAAGGCCTCATATAGTATAGGGTGACAACTCCACATATAACTACCACAACTTCAGACGACACTTCCAATGTGGAATAAAGTTTCACCTTCACTGTATGCACAGTAGCCTGCCAGCCACACAGTAGCCTGCCAGCCACCTTGGGGCCCTCCCACATGTGACCACAGTGACGGAGCGTCACACAAATAAACAACACTCATTTATTTCATGGAATTTAGGGCGCCTATCATGTAGGGTCTTGGCTAGGTTCTCTCTAGGTTATTCAAGCACATCATCCTAATATTCATAATCATTAAACTCATAGTAAAATTGGTGGTAAGCAACCTAAGGATAATAGTCCGCACCTTGTGATGTTTCACCTAACTCATGGTGCTCCTAGGGTTAGAGTTTTGAGAAAATCATTGAAAGACCTAAATAAGCATACAAGCTTGTGAGATTAGGGATAAGTAACTATTGAACCCTAGATTACAAGTGAGATTCAACACTTACTCCCAATCATTGCCGAGAGAGCTCCGACGACGACTCCGGTTATGGCTAGGCGACTAGAGAGAGGATAATAGGGTGAATGTGTACCGACACTCACACCCCAAGTTCTTTCTTTTATCCTTTCTCCTTTTTCTCTTCTCCCTTTCTCCCCTTTTCTCTCTTGCTTTAGGGCATGAAATTTGTATGGGAGGAAGGGGTGCCTGAATAAGGCCTTTATATAGTGCCAGATTTGGTGTAAATGGCCTTAAGGGTTGGGTTTTACTATACTAGCCCTAGGGGAGTGTTTTTCTACCATTTGGGGGCCACTATGGGGTGTAGGAGTCGACACCCACCGTTGGATAGTTGACCCTAATAATGATCTACGTATGGATATGATCGACCCGCCTTTGGATGTGCCGATCGATAAATATGATTAGAAGTCTGTTCAATGGTCACCGATGGTCGATCGGGGCTTCGGCTATAGGATATGAGTAGGAAAATATCCTTACTCCATGTGAGAATTTTAGTCGTAAACTGACGGTCTAAAATCCTCAACTTTGCCAAGAGTGGATGACCCAATTCACTTAAGTTTCAGCTTCTTCCTTTAGGGTATTTGTACTTCTCATGCAATCGTCCCTTAGCTCAAGTTGAGTGGTTCTAGACAATACTCAGGTTCAACTCCCGCAATAGACGTCGAGCCTAGTAAGACAGACATTATTCTATAGTTTTGGAACTAGTAACCCACTAACGAGCGGTCTAGAGCTTGTTCGGAAAATCGGAGTATTTCTGGAATGAATTAGGTATTGAGATTTTTCGTGGGTAATAATTAGAGTTTGGATTAATTATGTTCATAGTGTGACCTATTTATAATTAGTGAAAGTAGAGATTTGGTCATGATTACTCTAAACCGTCAATTTTAGGTTAAAAGAGTAACGAGGTTGATTTGGTATATTTGTCAAGATCCGGGCTTTATCTGACTCGACTTCGGTTAGATCTTTAATTTAGTTATGATTGTCTTGATTAGTTAGTGATGAGTCAGTCAGATTTAGATCCTATGTGAGTAAATCATGGGGCTAAACTTGATGTTCAAGTGATCGAGCGGATTCGTTGACTTCCTACGGTTGATTAATCGAACTTGTGCTGTTCTTTACTAGTACCACCCGTGTATAAACTAACTTTGAGTACTAATGGTCAGTAAGCGATAATATAAGTTAATTATATTAAAAAAAATTTAAAGGATTTTTAGAAATCCAAAACAGTGAAATTCCAGGACGTTACATCTCCTCTTTTAGACTTAGGGTTTTTACAATTACAAGTCTACTCAGATGCAGATTAGGCGAGAAATCCTAATAACTGCAAATCCACTAGTGTTTTTTTTTTTTCTATTTTATTTAAGATATAACATTATTTCCTAGACTTCCGAGAAACAACCAAATGTTACTTCCTCCAGTACAAAATTTCAATATCAATCCCTTGCTCATATAATAGTTAAGGTCTTTTGGATAAAATTACTCTTAAAGATCTTCATATATTTCTTCCATCTCTACCAACTATTAGGTGTGACAATATCAGTATTATCTTGTCGGTCTCAACTCTAATTTTTTCATGCAGGAACAAAGAATGTTGAGGTTGATTATTATTAGATTCAGGAGAGAGTCGTACATATGGACCTTGACATTCGTTACGTATCCTCTCAACATTAAATTGTTGATATCTTCACCAAATGACTATTTTCATCACACCTCCGCACTTTGCGTGCAAAACTAATGATCCATGATCACCCTATTATTTTTTTGAGGATGGTTAGACCACCACCTAATCCCTTCTAGCATAAGAGAATCTCTCAATTTGAAAAATAGGTACAACACTACTAATTAATTGACAAAGCATCTGTCCATCAAAAGATTTAAACGAAACCTATCAGGTCTTGAGTCTTTTTTTTAAAAAAAAAAGGCTATGCTGAGTTGCCAGCCAGTTTATAGCTAAGTGGTGGGTTAAGCTGGAAAAATGGAGGCTTGATTATTGGACAACAGTCTGGTCCAATTAGGGCCTGTTTGGCTGGGCAGATCCCATGGTATTAGGAGGGATGAAATCAATTTTAAGGTAATAAATGTGGTGTCAGTGTATTGTTGGGGATCCCACGGGATGAACCAATCTCGAGACCACATGGGAGAGAGTGTTTGGGACGTCCATGGGATGTGGGCCATATTCCGGGATAAGGGAACTCAAACATGTTTGGTTAGGCATGGGATTGCAGTGATCCCTCAAAAATCCACTCTCCCATCTGTTTGGCCGGGCGGATATCATCCCAGGATGGTATTCCTTCCACTGTTTGAAACGGATTGCCTACTCCCGCTGACAGCAGCCACTGGCTGGTGGTTCGTGCTCTGTGGGCCCCACGATGATGTACGTGTTTCATCTATGTCGTCCATCTATTTTTCGTGTTCATTTTACGGCATGAAACTAAACAGGAGGTATATCCTAATCATGTACAGACCTCATTTATGTATGGACCTTACTTATGCATTGGAATGAGTATGCAACAACGAATCATTTAATATTTGATGCACCTCTATGGGAGGTTGTATGGGATAGACCGTTTGCACTTAGTTTGTAGAACTCACTTATGCATTGACAGCTAAAAGATCAAGGCGGGTGTGAGACCCGACCCGAGTTCGCATGTGTGCATGTGTGTGTGTGAGTATACATCTTGTTCATTATGGTCTCGTGGTCCTACTGATCGAATCCTGGTGACCTGCGACCCTTGGATAGTATTTGCGGTCATCCTTGAGTTCGGTCATGTAGACCTGACTCGAATTAACTCGAGACCTATGCCATTGCGACCGCATTGCCGCCGCAGTTCCAACGTCGCGTCTCGCGTATAAATCCAATATGTACATCGAAAGTTATGTACATTTCATTATATGACCATTGATCATGTAGCCCACTTAGGTGGAATGCATGTGGACCACCATCACCCATGACACAAGTCTCCATACACTACACAAATCCTATAGAAACACCACCCATCTCAACAAACACCACCCAAGCCTAGTCTAAACGCCTAAACATTGTAATCTCCTCCCTATGCTATGATAACTTCTCTTACAAAATAATTATGACATTTTTCTCTCTCTTTATTCTCTCCCTCCTTCTCATTTCCCTCCATTGCTAGAATTTTCAGCAACTTCCCTTCCATCTCCCTCTCTTCTCTAGCCCCTTCTCCCTCTAATCCCCTCCCATCTAACCTTCAACAATCCATCTCACCCATTGAAACATGTCCCTTGGAGCATGAAGAGTAGATTGATGTAACTTTGGAGTGGGATCCATTAAGGTGAGTGATTTTAATTTTTGGTTTTCTTTTCTATCATTTGATCTTGTTTTTCTTCCTAGATGGATTATATGGGACCCACCAATCCATGGTGGGAACCCCATTTGACCCCATGGATGTGGCCTTTTGGCCCATCCTATATGCATATCATGAAACATGATGGGGCCATTCTCCATGGACCCCATCATGATGTATTATATCATCCACCTTATTTCAAGGGCATCTAGACCCTAGAAGTCATGTTGGGATGGCATCGCAACCACCCATTCTAGTCATAGATCATGTATGCATTAGTTTAATGTTGCATGTTCAAGTAATATTGTTGTATGGTTAAGATTGACTCTTGGGAGGGCCCATTAGTGGCGGGGCCCTACCCCCATGGCTGGATTACTTTCTTTTCTTCTTCTATCATCTCTGATGTGTGGATGATGATGTGTGTGTGGCCCATTTAGTGAGCTTAGGATGTCCTAAAATAAATAAAAATAAAAATCTAGCAAGGTGGGACGCCCATACCACCCAACTCCATGATCTTTGGACACCTTAATCAATGCATGCAAGTGTCCTAGTCTTAGTTCATGATCTGGACATATGTGGGGCCCATAAAGGAAGGCCACACACCCTTTTTATTGTTGAGATTATTGAGATGTAGGTTGATATGTCCAACCATGTATTGCTGTCCAGAAATTTCTGGACAGATTTTTGCTGGACTTGGGCTTGAATTTAAGACTAATTGGGGGGCCTTTTGTACCCATCAAATATACTTTTCTGAAAGGTGGGGATCTCATCTTGATGTCCCCCAAATTTCAGCCCCATCTGACCTTCATTGGGGTCCCAAAGGTGTGATCAAGTAGGGTAAACAGTCTGAATTTTCTGCACTGTTCCAGCAACATTCCACCCTGGATAGGTTGGAATTCCGAAATTTATTAAAATACGTTTGGGTGTATAAAAATTTTAAAAATTTACAAGAAGGTGGCCCACCCATGGTAGGACCCACCTATAAAATTTTGGGGCCAATGGACACCTGTACACACCATGGTGGTGGCTGGATCGGCCCATTATAATATTGTGTCCAAATCAGTCCGATTTTCTGGACAGATTGGAATTAAAATATTTATAGATGTCCAAAAATTTTAAAATTTTTTAGAGGTGTGATCCACTCATAGTGGGACCCACCTACCAAATTTCAGGTCCAATGGACACCTGTGCACACTGTGACGAGGGCCGGACTGGCCCACCACGTTAGGACGTCCAAGTCTGTCCAATTTTTTAGACAGACTATTTTGTTTAAATTAATTAAAATACTTATGAATATCTAAAAATTCTGAAATTTTGTGGAGGTGTGGCCCACCTATGGAAGTGTCACTCTGTAAAATTTCAGACCCAACAGATATTTGATCTGGCCGTGGTGTGGCCAGGAGTGGCCAGCTAGGCAGGAACGCCCAGGCTGGGGCATCCAGCCTGGGCTAGCCGTCCAGCCTGCTTCGTGGGCCCACCTTGATGTGTTGTATACTCCACCAACCATCCACGTGGGGTCCTTAGGAGATTTATCATCCTCCTTTTTTTTGGTATTCAATTGGGCCCCATTGGGTGGATTTTTGGGCCAGATACCCCAGGCCCATAGGGGCTGCCTACACATGGGATATCCCTGCCTTAGGCTACTGTTGGGCTTGGATACGAACTGCCTGGCCCACTTGAATATATGTATTGTATATTTTCTCTCTCATCCAGTGGGGCCTATAGTGATATGTGTGGGCCATTAGGGAAATAAATATACTATAAATAAATTTTATTGAATTTCCATCTAGCCCAGATAGTGGGTGGGCTGGAATTTCAGCATTTGGCCCAAGGTTGCCACCTACAAATGTATGTTTTTGGGCAGCATGGCCCACTGGATTTGGGGATATTATTACACATATCTTGCCCTATCTTGATTGAATTTTTGGGCTTAATTAGTACACTCTTAAGGCCCACCTTAAATGAGTTTTATTAGAATAATATTCATAGCTGGCTGTTGGGTTTCTTAGGCCCAGTGTCTTGAAACTTCCTTGATAGACCCCTGACCTTTGGGCCTATATTTAATACACTATTGTGATGGGTTTTATGGGCCAAAATACTCAAGTAGTTGGGCCCTTGCTTGCCCATTAAAGTAAACCATATTTGGGCCAAGATGTGAGGCCCAACTTACTTGTTTTAAATATAAGGATCACCCATATGTTGGAATAATGGGCTGCCCATTAGGCCCACCACAATGAGTGGACTCATGATCTTTATGGTTGGGCCCAACCTTGCTTGAGGGCCCACCATATTGCTTATGTGTTGGGCTTTGAGTATAAGCCCACTAGGCCATGGATTGCCTTAGGCCTTGGGCCTTAGTTCATGTTCGAGTAGTGGCAGGCTACCTCTTGGGAACCAGTTGAGGTTAGATGTCTTCCTGGGTGATTCTAAGGTAGGCCCATGAGTTTCTCTATAGATGGTTAAAGGCCCACCATAGACCCTAGGCCATTTGTTTAAGGCTCAATGTGTATATATGTGGAACCTACCTTAACGCATGTTTGGTCCAGGCTATCCAAGCCTTGGATCACCCGATTGTGGATGCACTCTCTGCCTTGGGTTGCTGTTGGACTCACAATCCAGTAGCAGGCCCACTTGATCTTTTCATGATATATACACATCCACCATATTGAGAACTTGTGTACGTGTTGCATGCTTGTACTTTCTTATAATCTTTGGGCTTAATCAGTGCATTCTTTTGGGTCACCTTTAGTGATCACATGAGGACCCCATCTTAGATCAGATGTTTGGGACATCCCTTAGGCCCAAAGTGGGTTGGGACGTCCCAGCTTGGCCCAACCATATATTGGACCAACTTCCACCATTTTGATGGACTTGTGGGCTAAGATAAGGATAGTATTGGGCCCTTAGTTGCCCACTTAAATTGCTAGTTATTGGGCTGATGTAGTTAGGCCCATTTCATCACCCAAACTTAAACTTATTTTTGGACTGTATATTGTGTACACAGGCTGCCCACCAAGTCCAACTTAATGCATGGATTCTATGGCGATTGGAAATAGAGTCTTGGGCCTTAATTCCCCTTTTGGAGCCCATATCGTTAAAAGTGGTATTATATCTTTTTATGACCTATTATGAGGAATATATGTATGTGGTTACCTTTATTTTTATCTTAAATGTAAGCCTTGGGCCTTCTATCCATATAGTTCATGGTTGATATGCTTTTTTGGGGAATAGTGATTAAATGTCCCCATTATGGTCCCCTCTAGGCCCAGTTGTATTTAAGAGTGATTGGATACTCATCTTAGACTCTTGCTAGGCTCATTTCTATATTACTTAGACCTGTAGCTTATATACTCAGTCTTATGGGCTACCTCAGGTAAATGGGCCCCCACTAGAAGTTGGGTTCCTTAAGGATATTGTCTAAGTATCTAGTCTTGGTTCCTTATTGGATAGAAGGAATGTAATATACATTGTATATCGCCATATAGTGTGATTAAATTCATCCTCATGATCCATGTACATCATTGTATGCTTGGTTGACACTGAACCATTGTGTGTGTATGGTCATATTGTGTCATTGGGCATTGCATGTTACCTTTTCCAAGGGACGTAGTATTCCCTCTTGAGCACGTTGGATGCTTGGAATTGATGCATGGTTGATTGTGTGATTCATGCATCTGACATTGCATAACGTATAAGCATTATTGCCCTTGCTTCGTCAGGGCTGTAGCCTCCACAGATACATCGTGGATGGCCATGTTTGGACACCGAAAATGTTACTTGAGCATACCGAGTGCATAGGATACCCATGGGTGAAATTTTCCAAACTTCCATGGTACCAAGGATCTGCTCCATGTTGAGGGTCAAATATTGCATATCAGACCCCATTTATTACCTGGATTTATGAACATAATACTGTTTAACAGCCTGTTGTGATCATGTTTATGATGCAAGGTGCAATTACAAGCTGGAACTGGAAATGACGATAAAAGCATAGATTTAATACTCTGATGACACTAAAGGCAAGGGACGGACTCCAGCAGACCACGATTGACGGAATTACTCGCCAAAGATCCGCGGAAATCGAGAAACTGAAGCTCAAGTGGCCTGAAAGTCAGACAAAATGTAAGATCACAGGGTTCCCACCATCCGTTCTGCTCGAAACTTTATACATGAGCTGAAGAGCATAAATGAACCGTACATGTCGAATTTCAGCTCCTGGATCTCTGTGGAAGTGGCTTAACGGCTAGATCAGCCCATAAATTATCAAATCTGGGGCCCACCTGCTACTTGGATATGCTTCACAATTGGTCTCAACGCGTAAAATGAGGTGGAAAAATAGATAGACGGTACGGATTTCTCTCAAACATCACAGTGGAGCCCACATGACGGTGTGCGTGCATTCAATGCAAGCACACACGAGCCGCACCGGACCCGCGTTCGGTCAACCAGACGGCTGACCCGTCTTCCTTCGAGCGCAGGAACAGCGGACGGACGCTGTCCGTCCGATTTTCAGTAGTGGGGCCCACTCATCCTCTATTCGGATGATCTGAACCGTCCATTGAGTTAAGAGGGTGGCCACGCATCTCACCTAGGTGTCCTCTTTTCACCATGCAATCTATTAGAAGATCCTGGCCGTTGAAAGCAGGATGGACGGCGGAACTAAAGATCAAGCGGGCCGCATAGATTTCACTCCAGAATACACCTTTCCGAGACGGTTTTCCGTGGCGAACCTCGTGGATGGAATGGATTTCTTCGTCACTGTCAAGGTGTCGCTCACCACCACCGACATCACAAATGAAACATGGCAGCTCTGTTCTACAATGAGAGCTTGCGGTTTTTTTATTGTGGGCCACTTCCGTACACCAAAGGGATAATCTGGACCGTCCATCAAAGTCGTACAAGGCCATGGACCAAGGCCTAGGTGGCAGATTTCAAGAAAGTATCAAAGAACGACTTCCCTACCGTTCAAACGCAAGATAGACGACTGAGTAGAAGAAATTGTGGGCCACGCTGAAATCAACCTAATCTCGTCATTTTCAAATGGTTTTTCAAGCTTAATCTAATGGATGGTGTGGATTTTCAAAACAAAAGTGAAGTGGGTCCCGCCGAGCATCGCAGAGCAAGACTCCTCCGTTTCGCACGTCTAAACGCTGTCCGCTTTTCTTGAGAATTGCATGATCATGGAAGTGATCGGACGGTCGATCTGGACCGTTCAAATCACTCCTAAGGTGAGGCCGTCCAGGGATAAGACGTCTGAATGGCTCAGATCTTGAACTTGGAGCGCTCTTTGGCCGATAAATCAAGCCAAACGCAAGGCAGTTGCTATTCTCTTCGCTGCGAAACGTGGCTGCTGCGTAACTTGCACGCCAGTCTCCAACCACCGCCTTAGGTCATCTATAAAAGGGGATCAGAGTCTGGAGGCAGCAGGGGGGAGCAAGAGCTTGGACGGGGAGTTCGGTTGGGAGCTTGGATTTAGAGAGAGTAATATTTGTTTTGTTTATTTCTCCTGGTTTCCTGATTTTATTCTTTTAAGATGTATAGCCTATCCATGCTAGGCTAAACCTCTTAGCTAGGGCTAAGAGGTGAAGCTTGTAGTGTGATGGGATGCTTCTTTGCTTGTGCCTTTGTTTAGACTGAATTGATGCTGATTTGGGTTTTATTATGGGAATGTGTTTTTAGTCTTTAATGGTCTGTTGTGACTGAAATTACAATAGGTCTGTAATGGCTTTGAGCATGTTCTTTTCCTCTTTATGTTTATGACGTCAAGAAGCCCTGTTGTTCACCATCGTCTCCTGGGCATGGTTGGATGTCGGTACCCTTCCTAACCTTCATACATTGATTGGTTGGTAATTAGTTTAATTCTGTTGTTTGCTTTGTCTCCTGGGCATGGTTTGGTGATGGAATCCATTCTAATTCATACACCTTTCATCTCTTGAAACCTATATCAATAGCAGTTCAGTTAATTTTCCTGATTTATAATACAGGCATAAGATCTCCCTGATCTCTACAAGTGGATCCTCTGAATCCCTAGTTTTCCTTCTCTGATTTCTTAAGTTTTAGATTAATATTTCATCATTATTCTTCAAATTACAATCGATTTAGATTTTATCTCATTCTAGTTCTATTTCTACTTAGTTTCAGATAACGTACAAGTTCCAGTCCTTTGGGATTCGACCTCGGTCTTACCGAGTTTATTACTACATCACAACCCTATACTTGGGGAGTGAACACTCCAACGTCGTGACCGAGTGGAAACTATGAGCACACAAAGGCCTTACACCGTTAGGCAGCGACTCCCACTATCGTGTAGTCGGTTAGATATGGGTGTGGCCTTACTCGCCTGATGTAAGGAGGCATTGTTAGGCTGAGTCTGACCAGCTCGTGAATGGGTCTGCTACCTTCAGGCCTTATTGGTGATTGACTGTCCGCAGGTAGGGTGGTGAAGTCTCTTACGCTTGTTTAACTATGCAGGGTCTGTAGAGCGGCAGTCATTCAGCAGTGTAATGGACCCCGGTGATTTTCTTATGATGAAAATGTACTTGATATATGGATTGGACATAAGCATTGACATTACTTTGCATTGCATTTGCATCGGCTGTGTAAGCCTCACATTGCATCGCCTTGGCATGGCGTTCAGTACTCATTGCATTACAGTACTCATTGCATTATATAGCCTTTGTATGCTTCATGCATTATTGTATTACCTTGGTATAGCTTCTTGCGTTCATGACAACCCTGGTAAGGCTAGTGGTGTTGGCTTTGATCATGCTTCCTTCCTTTATCTCCTATTATTCTTCTGTGCACTATTATCACACACCTTCACCATTCTCTAAGCTTTCTACAAACTTATGCACGATTGATGCATGCAGGAGATTCTAGGCAGGCATCGCAGCGACAGAGTTTGGATTAGATCTAAGCTTGAGGACCCAGTGTTGCAGACTTCCTTTCTTTCTTCTATTATCTTATGTATGTCCTTTTGGACCTTATGTAAGCTTGTAAAAGTTCAAATTCTTAGTGGATTTTGTGATGTGTACCTTTATTATTATCAAATTTACTTGTTGTGATCTTGGGTATGCTCGTATTAGTAATGGTTACACTGCTATGAAAATCCTCCTTGTAGGATCCCAGGATCGGAACCTGCCTCAGGAGCCAAGAATGGGGTACTAGGGAGGCTGTTGCGGCCAGAACTGGCCATCGGGTTCCTTGTGAGTCCGGTTACCCAGTCCGGGGCGTGACAACGGGTACCTCAAAATATGACCATAGATAAGTCTTCACTAAAATGGTAAAATAATAAAATCTAGTGCACATGATGTTATTCATCAAGTTCGTTACACTCATATGTTAAAAATATTTCAACTAACATTTTTTGACAATCCATTTTCCTCATCTATGAATAGCCAGTCCAAGCATGATCCAAGAAATCTGACCTCGCACATGGACTGTGAATCACCTGCCTCTTCACTGTTGTTGTTAGAGTATGGTCTATTCGCAATCTCTCAATCTACTAGCAATACAAAATGACGAAGATATTGATGGATCCTCTAGAATGCGTCTCATGTCGCTAGAAGTAGGTTTACAATTTCACTGGTGAAAGGATATCTAATAAAAGAATCAGTCTTCTCCTTACCAAGAATCCACGCCGTAAATCATATAATATGATGGAACCCAAACTTTTCTCCATCTTCTCTGTTGATGATCACCCTCTTATGATATATTAATCCGAATTTGCTATTTTACAATTATTAGAGATGAATTCAATTTTTGCAAATATTCTCCCATGAGAGATTGTTGTGCAACAACAAAATGAGTAGACAGTTAACCAATAACTGCCGCAATACATATCCCTATTCTGAGTGAGGCCCACTTAGACCAAATTATGTTACAGTTACAATTTGCTTGAAAGAGTATGAAGATGTGAATTGTGGGCATCTGCCAATGCGGCACATGTGGTAGTTATCTAGGCCATGTAATTATGTGACAAGTCATGATCGCAATAACTTGCTTGTCCACTCATCAACTGGGCTCCACAAGCACACACTGTTGTTTGTTGTTCCATGATTTTAACAGCACCAGTCATAGTCACAGTCCTTCCCCACCTACTCACACGGATGATATGTGCCACATTGGCAAGCATGCCATGATGCCACCTTAATATCTTTCGGACCAGTGCGAGGTCGTCCCGCACATCTCTCCCATTTTTATTTATTTATTTTTTTATTATTATTATTATTTTAAGGTTAACTTGTTAGTACGCACCCATCTCTCCCATTTTCAATCAAAGGAGAACCTTGCTACTCGGACAGAAGGTGGCTGATAATATGTAGGCACTTTGACATTACCTAAAAATTGCAAACGTGGGCACTTTAGTAATTCAAAATTATACTATCCAAATCATTGGTCCCGGTTTTTATTAATCATGAGCCAAAATGAAGCTTATTTGATTATTTGACCATCGTATTGGTGGAAGTTTGTGGACGATTGAAAATGAAAAATATCCATTGGTCATTAAAAAAAAAAAAAAAAAACTATTTACGAATTGGAGGTTGGGATTATTCCACCAATATATTTTTGAGTTAATTAAGATTCGACATGTGCTCCAAGCTCCGCCTGTGCAAGGATTGCCAACTGATGCTGTCAGGAGCTAGTAGTGATTGGACTGTGCTAGGTGGCCCCAATATATGTGTTTTATCCATGTTCCATCCATTTTTTCATATCATTTCAGGGCAAGAGCTAAAAAATGAAGCATGTAAAAATCTCATGTGCACGATGACATAGGAAAACATTGGTGATTCAAAACCCACAATTAAAACCTATTGGGGCGCACAAAAGCTTTGGATGAAGCTGATATTTATGTTTGTAACCTAATCAACAAGTGGCAAATAAACATTATTGTGGGCCCAAAGAAGTTTTTTATGATGAGCATTTAATCACCATTGTTCTCATCTAGTGTTGTCCACCTGAGATATTAATTGAGCTAATTTTTGGGGCCCATATCCTCGTATGATCTGAAAAAGTATATGGATGGGGTTGTTAAAATATAAACATTATGGTAGAGTCCACGGAGTACCGTCGCAACAGCCACCTGGCTAGTGGCAGCGTCTGTAGGTAATGTGTATGCGGATTTCCCGCCAATTCGTGTAAAGTGACTGTGCTGAGATGATAACTAAGCCAACATAATGTTTTTGAGAAATCTGTCACATGAGACCCAAAGTCAAGTGAATCCAAAACTTAAGGTGTCCATGAGAGAGAAAAATGAGAAAAAACTAGCTATGGTTAAAACTTTATTGGGCGCTACTTTGATGTTTACATGTCATCTGAACAGGTTAAAGGAGCATGGATTAGGTACCAACCTCACCTATTCAGAGCTTGCGGAGGCTCAAGGGCCACTGAGGGCCACCACGGTATATGAATTTTATCCATACCGTGAATCCATTTTTCCATATCATTTTAGAGTACTGGACCATAAATAAGGCAGATCCAAGGCTTGAGTGGACAACACCACTGGAAGTAGTGGTGCTAAGGATGCCCACCATTGAAACCTTTTTAGAGTCCATCCTGTTTTTTATTTGCCATCCACCATGTTGATATGGCCATATACACTGAGGTGAATTGAAAAAACAAATATCATCTTGAATCAAAATTTCTTTATTCCCAAGAATTTATCAACGATAGCAATTTAACCACCACCATGTGGTTCATTTGAATGTTGGATCTTATTTATTTTTGGGGTTATAATTTAAAATGATATTAAAAAATGGCTTGATGATGTGAATAAAATTCATACATTTTAATGGCCCTTAGTGCCTACCTGACCTCGTGTGTTAGTACCTAATCTGTGTCCATTATAACTAATTTGGATGGCATATAAACATCAAGATCGAGCCCACGAAGGTTTTGATGGTAGACATTTCTTTCACAAACAAAATTTAGACGGATACGGAACTTTCGAGTCCACATGAATGTTTCAACGGTGTCGCTGAATCACCACTATTTCCTCCCATGCGGCTTCATTGAGTTTTGGATCAATCTGATTTTTGATATTTTATCCTAAAATGATCGGAAACAAAAAAAAAAAGCATGAACGGAGTGAATATCTCACAAATATCAAGATATGCTCAACTAGCATCACAGCACAGAAACTTACTGCCAAAGCGAAAGCCTTCGGCGCTGAAGTTCTGCATGCTGGGGAGCGGATTAGGTGGGACCCCGGATCCACTGACGTAGTTGGAACACCAGACTGTGGGGCTCATACTGAGGTATGTGACTTAAATCCACCATGTCCACTCATTTTGACAGCACATTTTAGGCATGATCCAAAAAATAAAGATGACTCAAATCTTAGGTGGACCACTTTACAGGAAACAGTCAGTGATTGAATCCTCATCATTAAAAACTTTATGAATTCCAATGGAGGGTATATTTTCCATCCAAGCTGTTGATAAGGTCATAAACACATAAACGAAGAGACCACACAAATATCATCTTGATCCAAAGCTTCTGTGGTTCACAACAGGTTTTTAATGGTTAATCACAAATATTTCCTACACTATGCTTCACCTAAGATTTAGATGTACTTCAATTTTTTTATCTGACATTAAAATGAGCTTTTCAATATAGATAGACGGCCTGGATGTAGTCAAATACATCAAAATGGACCCCTAACTGTGGGGCCCACCTCGGTGGATCCGGGTTCTGGCCCAATCCACTCCTTGAGCTAGGATGCTAAGTGGGGTCCACCATAATATTTTCGAAAAATCACTGATTTATCTATTTTGCAAGACTAATTTAAGGCACTTCAGTAAAAAATGAGCCAATTTAAAACCCAAGTGAGCCCCGCGTAGGAAAGCTATGGAAAGAAATGGTAGAAACAAATGTCTACCGTTGAAACCTTCTTCGCATCCAACTCGATGTTTATATGCCATCCAAACCGTTTTATAAGTTCATCCCCACGGGATGAAGGAAGAAACCAAAAAACATTAGCATGGCACAAAACTTTTGTGCCCGTACAAATGTTTCAACGGTGGTAATTGAATATCCACTGTTTCATCTCGTGTGGCCAAATTGAATTTTGTATATACATAATTTTTGGCTAAATGAACTAAAATGAGCTCAAAAAACGGATGGACGGGTTGGATTTATCATAAATATTACGATGAGCCCCACCGAACTTCTCAGAGCAGGAACTTCGCAGGAAATCCGCCTGTATCAAGCTCCATGCTCCGCCAAGGGGTGCAGTTTAAATGCAGTTACGCTACAAGGCGCAAGTTAGCGACAACCGGAAAAGACAAGGCTTCCATTGCACGCTTGCCCGTCCGTGCCGCTGACCACAGGATCAACGGCAATCGAGCGCCGGATTTGAAAAACCAAAACAGATCCCTTTCCTTTTCCCCATCTCCATGGCCCCTCCTCTCTCCACATCCCTCGCATGGGCATGGGTTCTTGAAACCCTATCCGACATCAAAGAAGCAGACACCGGCCTCCTCCATGGTACCCTACATGCACCCATACATGCATACACACATATATACATGCATAGGAAAGACCTTCCGCTCACCATCTTCTTCTTCTTCATTCCAGCTTTGATGAATGCCGTTCCGGACTTGTCGTCGTCCCTCAACGCCTGCAAAACCGCTAGAGAAAGGGTTTCTTTGAGATATTTGGAGGAATGGATGGTTTCTAATCCTACAAATGCGAGCAGTGATGCTTCGGACGTCAACATATCCGTGGATTTTGGTTCGGATGTCGACGCCCTTGATGTCCTCAAAGAGGTAAATTATCCAAAGAATCCCTTTTTTTCAATGAACGGTTTGGATTTTAGCATGTGTTTTCTAAACAACCCTAGGTCGTTTATCATGTGGTGTCGATAGTGAGGAATTGTTTTGATGGCGATTATAACTCCATCCATGAGAATAGTAGGACTCGAATCCTGCTTTGGGTTGGTTATCAGGCGGGTCCCGCCGCGCATGTGCCCTAGCCTGTGAATCAGCCCAGTCCGCTCGTCAGGTTGGTCGCGCTTGGATGCTGAATGTGGACTGTTCGTGAAGTTTTTCTTAGGTGCCATTTTCTTTTACATGTGTTGTTGAGAGTCATCTACGGTTCTTGTGTGTCCATTGGAGGGGGTGGGCTGGTGGGCCACGCTAGAATTTAAAATTTATTTTTGTTTACTAATTTAGTAGTTCGAGTGTGGTTTGTGAATAGAGTAAGCATGTTAAAACTAAGATCATTATTAGAAAAGATAACTAGGAGTTGGGTCCCACATTTGAGTTGTTTAGTTATAGTAGGATCTGGTTAAAAAGAAAAAAGAAAAAAAAAAGCTTTATATATACATGGATATGTAAAGGATATAAGTTTTAGAGCAAGAAAAAATATACTTTTTTAATTCTCATACGATATTTCTCTATGTTCATCCTTGTGTGAGAGTATGGAGTTTATTCCTTGGTGTTGTGCTTTTTGTTTAAAGGGTTATATGGAAATAAGTTACTGTCCAGCTATTGCATAAGTGACCGACTAGTGCATAAGTGTCAACATGTCTGCCGACTACCACATCCAACCTGCCCAAAGGTTGGCCTAGCCATTTGGAATAAGTTTTGTCAATGTAGACCCCACTATGCTGGTGGTCTTAGCTCGTTGAGTGCAAGTTCTTGGCTTGGTGACTGGAAATGTGTGTGTTGAATCTTGCTGTATTGGTTTTTCAAGATTAACATGTGGCTCCTGCTTGATGAACAGACAAACCTGATTTTGGGCCAAGGTGAATATTTGGTGGGACCCGCTTGCTGAACAGCCTAGATATTGAGCATGTTTTCCTCACTAACACAGGTGCCTACCAAATCCTGCACTCTCAAGTAGCCTGAGCAAGGGCTCTTTCATGTTTCATTCACATAGATGGGGCATCTTGTTTTGGAACAACTCAAGCCTATGAAAACCAATGAAATCAAGGTGGGAGAGATGTAGGAACTTTTGTTGATGGTCTGCATTTGATGTGCTTTCTTCTCATCCAATTGATTGTTGGGTCATCGCTCTTCTTCAAGGGCAATAGGAAGAATGTATGCATGTCATGACAGTGATCTTTGCTAATGGTTCCAACCCATGGCTCAGTGGTAGATGGAGTGCGTTTCAACATTGATTTCACGGGTTCGAGTGCCATGATATCTTTCAAAAAAAAATAAAAAAAATCTTTGCTAATGGTTGCAAGGGCCCTCTAGGGACTCTATAGGTCCACCTGCAGTTTTATTTTGATCTAAAGCCTTGATCCCTTCACGGGTTACTTCAAACGAAGTTGAGAAGTTGCCTCTGTAGAAGTTTTGTGCTCTCTATTTCATAGTATGTCACTTTAGGAAGACGTGGAAAGGTGCAACTGAAACTATTCAAAAAAAAAGTGTAATTGAATTTAGCCACGTTTTTCATATGAAAATAAGGAATGGCTTATTTCTCCTCTCGGATGATTAGAATCAGTTATGATTGTGCTTTAGCATGTTTGGCAGTACTTTAAAAATTCAACAAGTTCATCTGACTCAGCTTGGTCAAGACTTTTCCTCCAAATTCTGGGAACAGCTCGGTTCAAAAGCTGGTCACGTTTTGAATTTTGTGCTGTGTTGTTCACAGTTTCATCAAATCATTTCTGAGTTAACCAAGTCTGTGCTTATCTTTTTGCAGATGACTTGGTGAAATCAAGACTCGCTAATTTTTTTCTCTTTTCATTTGATTCTTTTATTTCCACTTTGACTCGGGCACATTGACTTGCACGGGTCTTTGGCCAATTCCCAAGTTGACGTTTGAACAATGATTTGGTGTTTTTGGAATTCTTCCACTTCTTTCAATTGGGGTTTTGTGCCTTTTCTTTTCAATATGGATTTTGGAGGTAGATTACATTCTCCTTTTGGATATTTAAAAAGAAATGGTTTAGGAATTTTATTTGAATTGTATATGATCTTCCATCAGATAGTGACATCAAGTGACCTGGGGAAGTGTGGTGCGGCGTTGAAAGAAGGCCTTAGCCAGTTTATTCTCCGAAAGAGAGCTGCTCTGCCGAAATATGTCATACAAAAGGTATCACAAACTCTTTAATTTCCGTATTTTAGGGAAAGAACCAATATCTCAGCTCTCTTTACCATTTATCTCGCCATCTCTTGGTTTTTACCATCAGCTGAAGGATTCAGTTATTGAAGAATGTCGTCTCTCTGCCCCATCCATGAAGAAAAGAATTTCTGCAGACAACAGTAATGAGAATGATACTGCAAAGAGGCTTAAGTTCAGTACCACTAATGACGAAATTCAACAATTAGAACAGAATTCTACTGCAACAGCTCTTGAAAATGGGAAGGAAGTCTTGCAAGAAGATCCTCCTGAATTACCTCTAAATGGTGATTTGGAAACCACACATCAGGTTGCCCCCCAAAATATTTGTGTTGATCAAGCCAAAGATGGTGGTGAGAATGTTGTGCTGCCGGAAAGTGGTGAGCATGGTGTGCTGCCGGAAACACCAAGCAGCAGAGATGGGGGTCATGATACAAGTCATAATGATGAGGCATTTGCTGCCAAGAAGCACATGTTTCTGAGCTCTCAGGGCCCAGTAACTCATGATTCTCTGGCGGCGGATTGGACAGAACAGAAGTTTTGTGTAAAGTGTGAGGAAGGAGGTGAGCTATTGATTTGTAGTGGTAACAGCTGTCCAGTAACAGTTCATGAGAGCTGCCTTGGCTCATCTGTTAGTTTCGAGGATGATGGCAACTTTTACTGCCCTTTCTGTTTATATACACGAGCGCATGCAGCATACCGCAAAGCCAAGCAGAAGGCTTCCCTGGCAAGGAAAGCTCTATCTGCCTTCATGGGTGGGGATCCGGTGCATCGGAACCGACAGAAACAACCACCAGAAAAAGTTTCAACAAAACCAAAGGAAGCAAGAACAATGGGAGCCAACTGTCCTGATAGGATTCATGCTGATCAGCAACGCAGAGATATTATTGACAATCATCACTGTGTGAGAGTAGCTGAAAGCCATCATACGACAAAGGCTGCAGTTGACTGTAATGATGCCCATGTGTCATGTAGAGAAGTGGAGGCATCTCTAACTGGTGAGGCAGACGGTGTTTCCGTAACCAAAGGCAATGCAGAGATGGCAGTCGGCCATCAAGGTGTGAGTGGGGTGAAGCATCAGAAGCAAACAGAAACTGTCACTGACTGTAATGTTCGTAATTCTCCCAGTAGAGAAGCAGAGAGTTCTCCAATCAGTGAGAAGCGTACCAGGGGCAGAAGAAAAGGTGCACCCAGACTTCATATTTTTGATAAAGTGGACCCTAGTCCACCAAATATTGATGCTGAGGAAACTACAAGAAACCAGAATGGAGAGGACCTCTCCTCTGACAAGCCTCCAAAACGCCGAAGGCCTGCTAAGCGCTAGTAAGTTGTTGATATTCGAGATGTCTAGAGTGATTTATAGTTTATCTTAATTACAAATAGTGATTATTTCTTCTTGTTTCATCATCCTCTAGAGGTACGTCCTCGAAAACTGAAAAGCTTCATTCAAATTAATGGATCAAATATTTATTTTCCTTGCTTGAAGTTATTGGTTATACAGAACTTGCATTCACTTTATTTATTATATTGAACATAGCTTCCAAGGTTTTTCCCCCTCTGATGAATGAGAAACCTTACATAAAAAAGTCTCCAATAAAAAAACTATAGCATTCACAATGTCATTCACATTTCTGCTCACATGCTCAAACAAACCGTTTAAACTTGAGGATGGGTCATGAATTTCATTGAAGAATTGAAATGCCTAGTATCAGATAAAGGTTGGAATCCCAGCCAACAGAACCTCCAAAAATTCTAATTCTGTCCCTAACTAGCTCATTTGGGTTTCCCACCCCATCTAGCGTGAGATCTTCCACATGTTTCCATACTCGTCGACAATTACACTCCCAACCCCGATAGGCTTGGATTGCTTATCGACAACTGATAAAATTTTCAAAGATCCATGCAATCTACATTTCCACTTTGAAACCTTTTTGTTCTTTTTGGCTGGGTCTCAATCTCCATGATCCTTCTCTATTTTCAAAAGATAGGTTCCCAACTTCTAGGAACCTATGATATTGTAGACATGCCACCCGATACAAAGGTCCGCAAAATTGTGTGATAGTACCAGACCAAGAGGATTGCCTATTGACAACCAATCAAAGTTTCAAAAAATCCATATAGTCTATAGTTCCACTTTGAAACCTTTTTGTCCTTTTTGGCTCACTCTAAATCTCCATGATCCTTCTCTATGCTCCAAAGGCAGGTTCCCAACTTCTAGGAACCTGCAGTATTGTAGATGCACCACCATACACAAAGGTCCACAAAATTGTGACCAGACAGGATTACGAGGGCCCACTCCAATACTCTCATTTCTCACAAGAATTAAGCCTTAGGACCAAAGTGTACCGTAGTGGTAATGGTGGGCGTAACGGTGCCCAAGGATACACTGAATCGGTGTAACGGCTGACACGGGGGGTGTAACAGGTGATACGCCCTTGTATCAGTCGATTTTTATTTTTGCTAAAAAAATCTAGAAAATTTGGAAAATTGTAAATATTCCAAATATGCATTCATTTATAATTTTGAACATGTTTATGGTAGTGTAACGGTCCAGTCTTTGGTAAGAATGCTATTTTAAAGGAAGGTTTTTTCGAGGAGAGAGAGAGAGAGAGAGAGAGAGAGAGAGAGAGAGAGAGAGAGAGTTGTTACCATAGCAGCAACCATAGCAACAGTTTTAGAAAAAGAAGAAGAAAAATATGTATTTATTTATTTATTTTATTTATTTTTTTCGTGTTTTTTAAGGGTTACTGTGGGTAGCAATTGTTGCAGAGACCGTAACGGCCGTTATGCCTTGTAGGCCGCATAATGGCTGTTGCGGTTCTTTTTTTCTTTTTTTTTTCTGAACCTCCCTGTTTTAGCCCTGTATTGCTTAACGACCGATACAAAATGATTTGGGACACCTTGCTCAGGACCCACCCAATCTGCCAGATCCTACTGAAATAAAGGTGTTGGGATGATGTAGGAATGCAATAGTCTACATGTGTCGAACCCTACGTGTCGAACCATTTGTCCAAGATGGGTCCATGGCCAGTGTGTGGGAATCAGCTTTCCACCGACACACGACCTCATTTTTGGCATGTTTTTTTACCTCCCTCCCATAATAACTACCATTTTTTATTCCCAAACCACCTCTTTATTAATCTCTATTTGTAAGAAATTGGCATATGACGGTATTAAAAAAACAACCACCCTCCCATAATAACTATCATTTTAGATTGGTAAACCGCCTCTCCATTTATCTCTATTTCTAGGAAATTAACATGTGGCACCATGGTATTAAAAAACAGTTATGTGGCCATTATGTAACGGTGACGTTGGGAGCCGTTATGTGATACAGGGCTGTGATGGCCATTCTAAAAAAATGGTCTGTAATGGCCAATACGAGCCCGTAATGGTCCGATGCAGAGACGATACATTTTCTTCAAATTTTTTCACCATTGTAGGATCCTTTTGGCTGCTATGGCCCATATCATAACAGCCATAAGGCTAGCCATTACGGCCACTTATTGAATATCTTGTGTGGCACATCCCATGCTTTCACCCTTGAAAGAAGTTCCAAATCCAACCAATAGCCTTATGAGGAGGTGACATGTGTCCCTTTGTATCCATGGATAAATAAGCTGATGCAACATGTCCTTAGCCCTCCAACTTGACCCAAATTTCTTAAACAACCACCCATGTCATCTATAAATAGGTACATGCACCCTATTTCTCAAGAAAGAAATGCTAGATGCTTTAGAAATGAAAGAAAATTGGTGGAGGGTACCTCTCGTACTCATAGGGCTAGGATGTTGGCTGTTGAATGAGCTTCCTATGTATCTAAATTAAGGGAATGTAATCTTGAGTTTCTTGGCTAGCCCTTGAGTCGCTCTCTTTGAGTCCCCTTTGTAGTTTTTGCTTTTCTTTTCAATTAAATTTGAGTTTTCTGTTAAAAAAGAAAGAAAGCAATAATTCAAAAAGCTTGAATCCTTCAAAGTAGAGACTACACACACTTGCTGGTGGAGAAGGTACCTCAAACCTTCCTCATCTATAACCGAGGGTCATTCGGTCAAAATCAAAGATATTAATTTGACCTTCGGGGTTACGTGGCTCTACAGACACTTGCCTTTTGTAATTTTGAGATTTGTTGGCTACTTGGCTAGTGGCGACTCCCTCAATTTTTACTTCTGTCGAATTTCCATCGATGATCTTGTTGGTCCATTATATAGATATATAGAACACATGCTAAGCTCTTAAAACCATTTAGTGAGAGAAGAATTATCACAAGAAAGTGGGAAGCTAAGTATCCATGGCAAAGCCACATTATGTGTTTGATCATTGACCCATTATTATCTCATCTAGGATTTGTTGGGTCTGATTCCTTTTAGATTCAAGTTGATGTGGATAGAGGAAGGTTTCGTGCAAAGGGTTGAGAAATGGTGCGTAGAGTTTTAGGTAGAAGGGGAGTGCCGAAGGTTGATGCGGAAACCTAGATTGCTCAAGGTTAAACTTAGTGGAACAAAAACTACTTGGAAGTACTGAGGAGGTATGTCCACACTCAATGATATTTAGGGGATTGATGGGAAGGTAGAAGGAGGAGACATTTGACAATGTCAAAAACCAAAGAATCAAGTTTCATAATAAATTTGAAAGAAAAGCAAAAGGAAGAAGAAATTATTTGGCACCAAAAGTCAAGAGCCCTCTAGCTCAATGAGGGGGAGAAAAATGTGAAAATTTTCCATCATATGGCCAATGTGAGAAGGATGAATCACATTTAGAGGTTGATGTAGATTGAAACGAAGTTGAAAAATCTCACGTTTATGAGTGATTGTTGACTTAAAAATTGTTTAAAATGGAGGAATGGTGTTGACCTTGGACAATCTTGTGTTGAGATTAATCATAGTGGTGACTAAGCAGCATTATTTCCTAGAGAGACCCATTTGAAGGGGAGATGATGAACTTCATTAAGGAGTTTTATCAGAAAGATAATATTTCGAAGGAATGATATGGGAGCATCCTCTATTGCTGTTATTCTAAAGGACGATGTTTCTAATATGAAAGATTTTAGACCCATTAGCCTAATTGGGAGCCCTTTTATAGGATAACTATTAGACCAACTATGCTTTATGGGGCAAAATGTTGGGCAATTAAGGAACAACATGTTCATAGGATGAGTGTAGTTGAGATGGATAAGATGCAAGACAAGGATAGAATTAGAAATCAATGCATTCGAGGGAATTTAGGAGTGGCACTGATAGGTAATAAGATGAGGGAAAGTAGATTAAATGGTTTGGTCATGTGCAACAAAAATCAAGAATTGTGTAAGTTAGGAGCATGGTGTGCCGTACCAGCCATTATGTAAAGGTAACAGTGGCAACCGTTACATGTTATAGGGTCGTAACGACCGTAATGTTCATTTGGAAAAAAAAGAAGAAAAAGACTCGTAACGGCAGCAATGGTCCATTACAGGGCCCATACTGGTTTTTCAGATTATTATTATTATTTTTTTTTAAAGAAAAAAAAAGAGATCAACTACCGGTATTCTGAGAACTAATTAACAACTGTATCGTAAACGTAATGGTGGTGGCCGTTACGACCAGTGTTTTAAATAGCGGTAGCGTGTTGCGTAATGTTCATCATGAGCGTGTAATAGCAGAGCGTGTAGCGTAAGCTACACAATACTTCTATTTTTTAATTAAAAATATATATGATATATATATATATATATATTAAATAGTAAGAAAAAAGTAAAATATTTTGGCATTTTGAGTTAGCAATTACATCCATAATTTAATTGGTAAATTTTAAGTTAATACATGTCTTGTGTACAATTTTTTAAGGGCCCGAATTAGGTAGGACTCGGATTGTGAAGTGTAGCACATGAGTGTCAAAGTTTTTTGGACCCCACTCGTGATGAATGTGTTATATCCACACCGTCCATCCATTTTGTCAAATAATTTTAGGGCATGAGCCCAAAAATGAAGCAGATCCAAAGCTCAACCGCACCATAAGAAACAATAATAATCAAACGATTATCATTAAAAATTTATCGGGGCTACAAAAGTTTTAGATCAAGTGACATGTGCATTTTCCCTTCATCCACGTTAGTGTGACCCTATTAACAATGAGGTTAGATGGAAAATAAACATTACAATGGACCTAAGAAATTTTTAATGGTGAGCATTTTATAACCATGTTTCTATGTATGTGGTCCACTGAGATTTGGATCTTACTACTATTTTTTGAATCATAACCTAAAATGATGTGGCAAAATGGATGGACGGCATGGATAAAATACATACAAGATGATGGGGCCCATGTGGCATGTGTACATTTTATTAAATTGTGCATTGGTGCGTAACGTGTACCACATTTAATGCAAGCAAGTCATGTGGGTCCGATCATGAGGTATGTGTTATATCTAAACCGTCCATTCATTTGAAGAACTAGTCTTAAGGCTTGACACAAAAAATAATATAGATCTAATTATCAAGTGGACCACACTTTGCAAAAAGCAAAGGGGGATTGAACGTCACTTGAAACCCTTATTGGGATCACAAAACTTTTAGATTAATATGAAATTTATTTTTCCTCTCCATTCACCTTTTGAACTGCATTGGATGAAAAATAAACGTTAGGTGGGCCTACAATTTTTTAATCGTGAAAAATCACCATCTGTTGCTATTTTTGGTGTGGTCCAGACGATCTTTGGATACGATTCATTTTTTGGCTAATGCTCTAAAATGATATTTAAAAATAGATGAACGGTGTAGATATAATAAATACATAGTAGAGGGGCCCATGTAACTTTGATCTCCTTTGAACCGTACAACTTGAGCTGAGGAGTGTCGGCGCTCGACTTAGCATGACACGTATCTCCGCTAGAATGGTCCAAACGGTCCGATAAAAAAAAAAAAAAAAAAAACGGAGAGGGAAACCGAAAAGAAAAGGAGGGAAAGAAGAGAGAGAGAGAGAGAGAGGAGGAGGAGGAGTAGGCCGGAGGCCGCTGCCGCAACCGAGAGAGAGAGAGGAGGAGGAGGAGGTCTCGTCAGGCCGTAATCAAGAATGAATCGCAACCCAGTATGACGGGGAGAAGAGAGAAGAAGAAGAAAGAAGAAGAAGAAAGAAGAAGAAGAAGAAAAGAAAAAAATAAAATAAAAAGGTATGTTTTTTTTTTTTTTTTTTTTTTTTTTTTTTTAACGCTATTTTAAGCGCTACGTAGCGTTTTTTGTACGCTACGCTACGTAGCGTACGCTACACGCTACGCTACGACGCTATTTAATACACTGGTTACGACCATCGTTACTAGCATGGAATACCTTGAGTAGGAGTGAGTTTGTACAAGTTGAATGTTCTAAAATGGTAAGGAGAAGGCCCAAAATGATGTCGGTGGAGGTAGTAAGAAAAGGCGATAACCTATGGTTTGAGTGAAGTTATGGCCCTTGATAGAGTGGAATGGAGGAAAATGATTCATTTAGTTGACTCTAGTTAGTTGGGATAAGGCTTAGATGATGATGATGATGATGATGATGAGTCTAATTGGGAGTGCGTACAAAATCCATGCCAAAATGCTTGTCTTTCATCTTTAAAGGATGTTAGGTTCCATCTCTACTTCCCATGGGGCTATGTTAAGGGTGATAGATTTTGGATAATGTCTTGGTTTCTCATGAGCGTATTGACTCTAGGCATAAAGTAGGATTGCCTGGTTTTCTTTGCAAATATTTGGAAAAGGCCGATTTCACATCAACTAAGAGTTAATGGAATACATGCTCAATATGTTAGGTTTTGATCATAGGTGGAGAGAATGGATGAAGGAATACTTATCGCCTACAAAATTCTCAATGCTCAGGAATGGATTGCCGAAAGGTTTATTCAGAGGACCCCGGGGCCTAAGATGAGGATTTGTTATCTCCTCCTGTTAGCAGCTGTGGCAAAGACTTTGAGTAAATTGTTGGAAAGAGTAAAGGAGGGGTTCTTAGGGAGATACAAAATGAATCAATTGGATATTTAAATTCAATTGATTACAAAAGGATTTTCTTAAAAAAAGGATTTTCAAATAATGCATTTACAGTTCGTGGATGACACCTTGATCTTTGTAATGCTGACAAATAGCAGACATCAATTCTTAAATGCATTCTCTGTTGGTTTGAGGCAATCTCAGGATTGAAAGTTAATCTCCTAGAAATCAAGCTTTTTTATATTAACTTGGGCAATAGAGATGTGATTGATGTTGTAGAAGTTCTTGGGTGTAAGGTCAATTCTTTCTTTTTACTTAATCTTGGGTTGCCTTGTTGTGTTAGAAGATTGTTGAGAATGAGGAAAAAAAATACTCATAGCCCTTTTTTATAGCACTTAAGCTAACTACAGGCCAGGTTCCAGCTCGCAGTATCCCCTTTTCAACAATCTCAAACTTGGGGTACTCCCTCCTTGTGCATGTGACGCGGGACACCAAGCCTCTTATAGGAAGGTTACATGGCAATCACATAAGGGCTCAAGGGCCACGAACAAACCCTAAAGCTCTGGAGTCGTGAATAATCCACCTATGAGGCATTTGCATAGGAAGGAAACACACTAGTGTTGTTGTCACAATGGCATTAACACTACAAATACACGCAAACAAGAAAGGATGGCGTTAAGCCTATATACTATGAGCGCAAAATTTCTCCCCAAAAGAAGGGATCATAGGTGTTTAGAGCCACATGACAAGCCCTAGTTAACACCTTGGGCATGTGGAACTTTGTATTCCAACCTACACACAGGCACAAAATCCACTACTCAGATGAATTTCCACATACCAGATTGACGGTAAGGCTAGGTGTTTTTGTCAGGAGGGAAAATGCACCCTAACGTCCATGGTCTTAAGCCAAATTTCATTTTTTTCCACCCATGCATCTTTTGGCTATTCAAGAATACACACACAACTTGTTGAGCTCTCATCCTATGTTTTTTTCTTCCTAAACCTAGGTGTTAAACTGTAGGACATTGGCATTTCTCCTTAGCCAGGTGGTATAAACCTCAGAGGACAATATATATATATTTTTTCCTGAAACCAAGTAAAAAGAGCTACGAAAAGAAAGAAAGAAAGAAAAGGAAAATACAAAACCACCTAAAACCCCACCCCGGAACAACTTAGGGCATCCAATCAGACAACAACACAAAGACCCGATCAAGCACAACTCAATGTGATCAATAAATGTGCTCACCATGCAAAAATTTGACCATCGTCCAAGGCGCTCATTGCCAAAAGAGGTCCATGATTCATCCAAAATCCATTATGTACAAATACACAGTGTAAGGCACATTTTGAGCATCATTGAAGGCATCGTTAGCCAACTAGATCTAAGGATACGCCTAATATCTAATGGCAAAAGGAGTTCTCCCGGACACACCATGGCTAGAAGATGACCTCAATTATCATCAGCCCTTGAAGCTTTTGAAGCTACATAAGACTAGAATCTGCATGGACTATGCACATTGGACATCATATATGATATACAGTAAGATCAGAAGCTTGGTTTTCCTTTTTAATCGAGGGCTCTCTTTAAGGAGATGTAATTAAGGGCTTGTGGTATGTCACCACCTGAAATTTACATATTGTTTGTTTGGAAGGATGCAAATATTAAAAGCCAAAAGGCCAAAAAGCAACAAAGAAAAACACAAAACAGAAAAACAGAAAAAGAAAAAACAAGAAACAAAATCAGAAATAGACAGAAAAAACGAAAAGAAGAAGAGAAAAAAGATAAGAAAAGTAAGAGATACAACTCAAGATCGGGGCAAGCCTCACTAGACCAAACTAAGGAGAGATGGCCAACAGATTCGAAGGCCTGATACTGGCCTCCCACTCATCAACACCTCACAACATATGGGAGAGGACTCGATCTGGAGAGGATTGAGAATCTTGAAAGGTGCACGAGTTTCGTTCCCTCCAAATGCCCAAAAAAAATTGCAAGAATGTACATTAAGTCTGCAATTCAATAAAACCCCTCCAAAGGGGAAATTTGAATAAGATTTAAGTTTTCTTTCTTTCTTTTTTACGAATGATTACTTAGGATATAAAATAAACACATATTTTGTTATAAAGATATAAGGAGCATTTATGGGACTGATGCAGGACAATTAACCACTTGCTCTAAAAGCTCGAACTGTTAAAGCACGGCGAATCAATTCCTTTATATCATAGCCCAGGCCCCACATCTCATGGGTTAGGACCTTGGCCGAACCCTCCCTGTGGGCCCCAAATCGCATGGGTACCGCCTCACACGAGCCACCTGCCTCACACGGGCCGCCCACCCGGAGTGTGCCCCTGCATTAATCACCCCCGGTGAGGAGTCTTGAACATGAGACCTCCTGCTCTGCTACCAATTTGATGCAGGACAATTAACCACTTGCTCTAAAAGCTCAAACTGTTAGAGCATGACGAATCAATTCCTTTATCGTATAGCCCAGGCCCCACATCTCATGGGTTAGGACCTCAGCCGAACACCCCTCGTAGGCCCCAAATCACATGGGTACCGCCTCACACGAGCCACCCGCCTCACGCGGGTGGGGCCCGCTTCACACAAGCCACCTGCCTCACACGGGCCGCCCACCCCGAGTGTGCCCCTGCATCCCACAAGCAGCCCCACTCGAGCCCGGTGTGAAAATGCCCCTGCATTAGGAACCCTACTATTCAAAGGGTTCAACAGAGATTATCTGCTTAGAGAGGCAAATACCTTTCATTAGGAAGTGGTATTACTCTTATCAAAGTAGTCTTGTCAACTATGCGCCTATGCCTATCCACTACATGTTATTTCTGTGCCCAACAAGTGTTGTTGGTAAGTGGGAAAAATTGAGATGGGATTTCTAATGGCAAGGTGATGCGGACACAAGCGCATTCAAGGTGTACCAACGAAGAAAGCGTCAACCACAAGTGCCGTCCTTGTGGATAGCGACTATTGAGGAGCTGAAGACCTTTCACATGTGATTGGACATATAGAAGACCCCACTCAGGGAAGACACATGTGAAGGAAGATTGGAGAAAGAAGACCGGGCGCCCGAACTTTCCCGCACTTATGTTATTTGCGCGTTTTTGCTTAGTTAGGGGTCTTTTAGTAATTTTATGTCTTTATTAGGGGTCTTTTAGTAATGTTATGTCTTTACTTGCTTATTCTAGGGGTATTTTAGTACTTTTATGTCTTTATTTGCTTATTTAAGTGGGTTAAAGCCCTAGATACGAATTTCAACTATTGATTAATGAAAAGCAAACCCTTTGGTTGCCTCCTTCCTCTCTTCTCTCTAATGGTGCTTCTTCTCTTCCCTTGATCTTCCTCTTCTAATTTCTTCTTGTGCCCCTCCAACTTCCTCAAGGTAATTATTTCCTTCTTTCTCTTTTCTAGTTTTGGCTAATCCTTCTTCGATCAAACTTTGAGAATCGATCTAAACCCTAAACCCTCAAATTCTCAAATCCCTAATCCGAGAAACTTCTTGGTTCTTCGGACTAGTGATCTTCATTGATCGATTGGGTGTGACCATGCAAGATCGGGAGGTCTCATCCCTCGCCGGATCCAACCTAAGTAATAATTGAATTCCATACTCCATGGTTGTGATGATGGCCCGCTCCATTGCATGTTTCCTTTATGATTTTCTCAGTTATGATGATTACTGCTAGAATTTTAGATCATTTATTCCTTTTATTTCCGCTGTTTAATTATGTTCATGAGCATGCATCATAATTAGGGCTGTCCTGCGTCATAAGGGATGGAAGATTGCCGCAAGCATTATTTGTTACTGTTAAAAACCTAACCAATACGTCAAAAACCCTAAGATTGATGGAAAACGTCAAGCTAGGCTCTTTTAACAACTGAGATTGTAACTTTCCACCACGCTCCATAGCCAATGTCCATGGCGGCCTACTTTGTGGCATCAATCACTCTGGCCTCTTTTCCAGATAGCCCTTTGCAGGGCATGGAGGTTGCACTCTAGTTATCCAGGTAGCCCTTTGCACTTTGGTAGCTACACTCAGTTGCTTAGGTAGCCCTTTCCACTTAGCGGCTATACTCGGTTGCTCAAGTAGCCCATTCCATGTTATGGTAGCTTTCACTTTCGTTCCAGGTTGCCCTTTCCACAGGTTGCCCCTTCCGTGGCTTGAATACAGGATGTGATGCTGGCTTTGATACCAATTGTTAAGAACCTAACCAATACGTCAAAAGCTCCAGGACTGATGAAACACATCAAGCTAGGCTCTTTAAACCACTGAGATCGTAACAATTGCATTAGAAGGTGCCCTTCCCTTTCCTACAAATGGGTTAGTGTGTGTGTGTGTGTGTGTGTGTTGAAACGTGGGAGTGGGTGCGGGTAACTTTTGGCAATTTGGGAAAAAGAATTCACTAAGGAAGCATGTGGTTTGAGCATGCTCAAAGCACGACAATCTCCACCATGTGTAAAATGCTCAAGGGTCTGGAAAAGATTTCGCTTTGGAAACCTCTTTCGATTGAAGCATTCAGTATGATCCAGGAGACGGGGGCATCATCAAATTTTGGGAAGACGAGGGTTGCAGGAACATACCTCTCAATGTCAAGCAGTGTTTTATGCTACATAGTGTGTAGCTTACACCATGTAGCGTAACTTAGCCTTCATGTTTCGTAGGCGTAGCCAATTATCGCCGATAATTTCGGTATCGCTAGAGTTCCGACATCGAAACTCCCTTTTTTCGTTTCTCTTCCGAGTATCGCCGATTTTATCGATTTTTTGCGAAGAGTCCAATTGTCAGCGAGAAATCGCGGGATAACTGTAACAAACAACCCATTTTCAACGATAAAAGGACCGATAACATCGGAGCATTGTGTAAATACGGAAAATATCCCCAAAAAAAAGGAAAAAAATGGGGAAACTTGTAGATTTCCATACCTGTAGAAGAGGAGGGCCAATCGTAGAAGAGAATGGGTGAACGGAAATTGCGGTGGGCCAATTGATTGATCGGTGTGCCGTAAGTGCCATCCAATCTCTACTTTCCACTTTTTTTCTTCGAATACTCAAAAATTCCAAACCTAATGATGATTTCGGTGAAGAATCTGCTGAAGCTTAGGGATTTGGAGAGACTTTCTTTCGAAATTTTAGGGTTTTGAGGGGTCTCTTCCGAAACCCTCTTTCGTTTCGAAAACAGCGCGATGGGTTTTTACAGGCACGAATCCGCTATTGACAGGTTGAGTAGCGAGACTGCTACTGAAGTGATGTCACCAAGTTCTGTGGGCCCCACCATGATGTATGTTTTGTATCCACGCCATCCATCCATCTGGGGAGATCATTTTAGCATAAGGTCCAGAGAATGAGTCACATCCAAAGCTCCAGTGGACCACATTGCCAAGGCAGTGGGGACAATGATTCCTACCGTTGAAACCTTCCTAGGCGCTATGGCCCACAGTGGTGTTTATTTTTCATCCAAGTTGTTCATAAGATCACACGGAGATGGATGAAGGTAAAATACAAAAATGACATGGATCCAAAACTTTTCTGGCCCCTAATGATTTTTCAATAGTAGGCATGTTCAATTCACATTGTTTCATGTGGTGTGGTCCATTTGAGCATTGGATATGCTTCATCTTTGGGATCAAGCCTTAAAATTATCTTGTAAAATGGATGGATGTGGTGGATAAAATACATAAATCACAATGGGCCCCACACAGTTGACTTAGTACGATAAGCGTACTGATTTATACACCACCACATGTCACTTATTTGTATCCATGGATTGATGGGTCAATGTTATGTGGGGCTATCATAATGATAAATATTTTATCAATGTCGTCCATTTATTTTGATAGATAATTTTAAGGCATGAGTCCAAAATGAGATAGATTTGCGTGACTGCATCTAAGGTGGACCACACTAAGGCAAGCAGTGGTGATTAAATGTCCACCATTAAAAACTTCATAGGGCCATTGTAATGGTTTTTTTTTTTTTTTTTTTGCCATCCAACCTCTTGATTAGGTCACACAGATCTTGATGAAGCGAAAACACAATTTAGATTATGTTAGAATTTGCCACATGTTCCATTTTGAAATGCTAGGTATCAAGTGTCATACGTAGCCAGAGTATCAAATACCACACTGATTGAATAATCTAATCCATCCTTGATTTGACATCTTTGAGTTCATTTGCTTTTACATGTCTTAATTACTGTATGCTAGTTGCATTTGTATTATATAAACTCATTTTGGTTACTATTTGAGTGATTTCTTACGACAACGCATGCCTTTTGGCCCCCATTAAATGAAAACTTCTAATTTAATATATTCTTTTTGCAATTTTTTCATTCCTGAATATGTAAATATGTGTATTTAGGCATGTCCTGAAGTTCCACTAAAAAAATTCACCATTTTCTCCATGTTTCCCCCATGTTTCCCTGCATTTCTGGTTATCGGCGATATTATCGGCGATAACGATATTATATCTTTATCTCCAGCCAGCGAAACTTGTAACGATACCGACAATTCGAACACTGGGCGTAGCTCACTAAACTAGCTTAAGTTGCATGTAGTCTATGCTTCATGCTGATTAGAGTAAGTTACAGGCTACGTAGCCTACAACTACATGCTATGTAGCTTATACTGCATGTTATTTTTCACTCAAGCATTAAAATCAATTGGCTTTAAAAAAAAACGAACACAAAATCAATTAATGTTCTCAATGATTTGTTACATTTTTCTAGTTTCACTAAAACTTAGTTCATGTTTTCAATGATTTTATCAATAACTATGTTAATAAAAATTCGAAAAAAAAAAAAAAACACAATGTTAATCAGTTGTGTAGCTATTTATCTTCATGATTAGTCTTTGCAACCAAACACATCCTTAATTAAAAATCCAGCAGCAGTAATAGCTTATGCTACACGCTATGTAGCTTATGCATTATGCTGCAGAGGAGTGAGCGCTGCATTACATGCTTTTCGCTATTTAGAACATTGAAATCAAGTTTGGTTCTCTTCATGGTATGGCATCGGGTATTTATGTCAATGTTAATGAGGTTTTTGAAAGGGTTGGCGAGCAAATTGTAAACTTGTCTCTATTTAGAAAGAAACTTAAGGGCGTAGGGGGAAGAGCTAAATGGGCTTCTAGTTTGGCTGGAAGATGTTTGATCTAACGAAAGATTAGAAGGTTTTGAAATGGGAAAGAAGGGAAGGTTCTCTGTCAAATCTTTCTATGCTTGTGGATGGAAGGTAGGGAGAGAAGAGGTAGAGTGGCTCCAACAGCTTGGCCTTGTGGTGCAAAGGCACTAGGTAGGAGTGTAAATGTATCAGGTCAATGCACTGGGTCATTGGAGCAAAGACCCAACAATAAGTGTCTGACTCCAAAATTTGGATCCAAAAGTTCGACCTGAATTACTAAATGGGTCGGGTTTGGGACCTCTCAAAATTACCCCAACTTGATCCAAAGTAGTTTTTAAATGGGTCCGGATTTGGACATTCTAAAATAGACTCCGGCAGCTTGGTTTTGTGGTGCGAAGGTGCTAGATGGGGCGCAAATGTATCAAGTCCATCCAACAGGTCATTGGACCAGACCCGACAATAAGTGGGTCTGAGTTCAAAATTTGGATCCATGCTCTAGGTTTGGGTCCAAAAGTTTGACCTGAATTACTAAATGACCCAACACAGGCCCTAACCCAATCCTGACCCCAGGAAAAGTACTTATTAATATAAGGAATTCGAAACATTTGGTTAATTAATTAATACTAACCTAGACCAAGCGGAAGATTAGGAACCTTTGGATGGGATCCAATGGTCGGTAGTAAAGCCATCTTAGATTAGAAATTCAAATCAGTGTTTTGGGATTTGGAGGAAATTATGTTGGAATATTACTTGTGTGAAAACTTGTAAATTTTATACCTGACCCTGACCTGACCCAAACCCAATCTTGAGATAAATGGGTCGATCTTTTTGCTTGGACTCGACCCAGACCTAACCTGAGTTTTAAGTCTGTTGGGTCTGGGGCTAAAATTCTGACTCATTTATTGAATAGGTTGAGTTTGGGATCCCTCTCAACCCAACCCATTTGCACACCCACTCAGAATTTCTTATTTTGCTTGGCTAGTGGGCCGAAATGGGGTTTTTAAATGATAATTCGTGCAGGAGTAAAACCTGTTAACCTTGATATACATTGACACACCATCCTCTAATGGCTCGAGCTTTTAGAGAGTGGTTTTTTGACATGGTATCGGAGTGAAAGGTCTTGTGTTTGAATCCCAGGGGCAACAAATATGCCTCTGTAATATATTCTCCCACGGGGGGCCAGGAAAATCAAGTTCGGCCCGGGGACCGGAAAATCAAGCCCGGCCTGTTTATGGTGTGAGTGTCCCTCCACCCTTGCCCAGTATGTTCCCGTGCGGAGTTCCACCCCACACGTGCGGGGGAGTGTTAAAGTCTCCGGATATACATTGATACCCCATGCTCTAACAGCTTGAGCTTTTAGAGAGTGGTTATTTGACAAAACCGCCATTAGCAGTTGTTGCCTGTGCATTTAGGACGATGAGACAGCCATTCATTGCTTGCTTTTTTTGCATCTGCCATTTGGGATTGTTTCTTCATCAGTTTAGAATTATGTTGGTCATGCTAGCATTGATGTTGATGTTAATGGCCGCATGGAACCACAGCCAAATACAAAGCAAAGGGAGGAAGTTAATGGGATATTGGCTTGTGTGCCTTACTTCTTTTTGTTGTTAAACACACACTCTGCTTCTTTTTCATGCTAGACTGACAGAGCCCAGCCTGAAAGCTGAGTTCAGTTGAGTTCTTATGGGGCTGTAAATATTTCAGTTGTTTTGCTAATAAAAGAAACAGAGCCCAGCCCGATATTGTTGAAAGCTGACTTCAGTTGAGTTCTTATGGACCGTAAATATTTCAGTTGTTTTAATAATGAAAGGGGGGGGGGGGAGGGGGGGTGTTGCCACATGAATCCGAACAATATGGCATTCCAAACTCATGCTAGGGCGTATGAATGGCAGAAAAGGATTCATGTAGCTGACCCCAGTTTGCTGGCATAAGGCTTAGATGATGATGATGGTTCTTTTTTTTTTTTTTTTTTTCCCGTCTTTTTTCTGCAAGCTTTATTTTCTGTGCATGCTTTCATGGAAAATGTAACTGTTCAATAATGCACAGGGCAAAATCTGATATTAATTATGATGAATATATATATCAATGGTAATCGATGTTCCAATCTGTTTTTTATTTTGCAGTACGAACCCTGCATTTCCATACGCCAGGCGAACTAAACTTCGTTGGACCAAAGAAGAGGAAGAAGCTTTAAAGGCATGTGTACTTTGATGTAGTTGCTACTCTATCTCATCTAAACAGCACTTAATGAAATAACATGATACAAAGGTTACATAAATATGCACACTCCTAAAATCAGCCCGAGGCTAATAGAAATGCTTACAAAGTTATAGCAAGAAATCTAACCATGGAGCAGCCGTCCTTCAATCAAACCCGTGTCTTTTATATGAATCAAACTGTAGATGGGATCGAAGGAATTGGCGTCCTCCATTGGAGGCTCAACTTTGATGGTCCATAGGTACTATTGAAGTAGTAATGTGGCGAGTGATGAAACCTTTACTTGTGGGACGGTCTTCATCTTTTTTACTTTGAGGTTTTCCGGTTCCCACTATTGTGTATGGTGATTCCAGGAATGTCATAGCTTGGGTGGGGAATGATTTATATGATCCTTGGAAGCTGGCCTACATGTTCGATGAAATTCATATCCTGCCTTCTAGGCTGAACATATTGTTTGCCCATGTCAGTCATGAGGGAAATGAATTGGTGAATGAGCTAAGGGGAAGTGACCTATCATTTTCTAGGCTGTACCACTTCCTTAGTTTTGTTTAATAAAACCTTTTCTTATCTCTCAAATAAGAACTTGGGCATGTTTGATTTTGAGGATTCCTTGAGAAAAGAAAGGGAAAAGTAATGATGATTTCCACCATCAGAGGGAAATAGTGGATTCCAAAACTAGGCTGTGTTTGATTTGCAAGGAAAACTCATGTGAAATCCCATTTTCATTTAACATTTGTTACCTTGTTTCTTGTGTTAGAAAAAAACAGAAATATGGAAAAGCCTAATGATGAGATTGTGGAGTCCACTTTTCCTTGCAAAGCAAATAGCAGAAAATTGTCAAATCAAGGGAAATTAATTTCGTTTCTCATGGAATCCTCAAAATCACACACACCCTTGGTATCCACATGGTTACTTTTGGAGATCGTTGCTGATTTTTATGCTCAAATCCAGCATGTATATTCACAATTTTTGGTTGTGGTTTCTCATTTGCCTCATGGTCTAATTCTAAAAAATGCATCAGCAAGCTTCAAAGAGATTTTCAGGAATCCAATGATCTCTGATTGTACTTTGGAACTGCACTCATCCATTCTGATTATTTCAATACTTTATCCCAGGCTTGTGCCTCAGCTGACTAATGAGTTCCTGACTGTAAGTGCTTATTGGAATTCAAGATTTAAGAATCTACAAACTAGTGTTCTGGGGTTCCAAAGGCTTTTGGTCGAGAAGGGTCTGGTTGAGAGATGCAGTGACGAGGGGATTCTTGTTGAGGGGTACATCAGCAAGGAGGTCGTTAGAACAGGAAAGAGGAAGATTGTTACAAAGAAAAATAAAGGTCAGGGAGAAGATTTACATTGTTTTGGATGGGGCTTGTGGGCTGACAAAGGAAGTCCGGGCCGGGAAACTTACAAAATCAAGGGATGGGGCAAAGGGAAGGGTAAGGGGATAGAGTCAAGGGATGATTAGGTATCTACTATCAAGGCTTGGGAGGAGGGAGATTAGATGGCGGTTTGCAGTAGGAGACAAAGCAAAACAATGAGGGGTACAAGCAGTGGAAGAAGGGAGCTAATGGAGCTCCCAATGTTGTTTATTGGGAACCTTCTAGGGATTGGAGGGAGTGGCATCTGGTGAAGGCATTTGGGAATTGCGGAAATGTCTCATAAGTGATTGTCTTGAGGGGCTGCACTTTTGTTTGGATGTCGAACTTCGACGAGGCTAAACGTGGAATCGCTACATATAATGGGACGATCTTTCAAGGGAGGAAGTTGTTGGTGAAGATGGGGAGATTCAGCTCAGAGATTGCTAGTAAGGGAGCGATTTCTATGAGGGCAAAGGTGGGGAGAATAGGAAGTGGGGTAGTGGAGGGAGGAGATATGGGCGGTGGAGGGAAGGGGGGTCCTTTTGATAGTTTGGTCTCGAGGGGTTTGTGGTCATTTAGTGATGTGGTTTCAAGGGGTATGGTGAGGGAGGAGGGCATAGATGGGGGCAAGGGAAAAGGAGAGGGTGTGAAGGAGGTGAGAATGGAGGTGTAGAACATCCTTCTGCCGGTTGATTAAAAGGAAGGTGGGTATGGAGTAGCTAGGGGGCTGATGGGGGCTGATGGGCCAACAAATAAGGTTCATCCAAAGAAGTTTTAGGTTGCTGGGATTTCTTTCAAAGGTTGTTGGCAATCTCATTTTGGCCCTATGCCTCCATTGTTGCAGTGGAGGAGCGGCTCGCCTCAAATTGTGGGGTGGCGAAGGGGCAAGGGGTCCTAAAGATGCTAAACTGTTCGAAGATGCCTTTGTCAATGAAGTCAGGGGTGGAGATTGATAGGTTCCTATTGGCTGGGAGCTTGTTTAGGTGCTCGGGTAGAAAGAGGTCTGGTTTCAGCTGTGGGACCTTCCATTGGAATTGTGGGTGTGGAAAATCTTCTTGAAGGCGGGTGTGTTTCTGGGAGAGGTGGCTATCGACCCTAATATGGAGGACCTCACTAAGCTCCCAGTGGGGCGATTGCGTGTCAGGAATTGTCATTCTTCTTAGGCGCTAGAGTGGGTGAATCTGCTTGGTAGGAGATATCAAGCTGTCTACGAAGATGAAGAGAAAGTCGAGTGGAGTTGGAGAAGTTTCGGTGGTCACATGTCGCTTTTTGTCGCATGGGCAGGGAGTCCTCTGGTTGTCCATGGGAATATCGAGGAGGGAAATGGGGGTGACATGTATTTGACGATGCAGGAGAACAATAGTGAGTATAGGTGGGAGTGGCAGACAAAGGTCTATCGATTGTCAGCAGGTGTCATTGCTACTCAAATGTGTTCGCCAGACAGGCTACATGGCACTAGCTGCGTGCATGAGTTGGAGGAGGGCAGTGGTGCATTTATGTTGGATGTGATGAGACTCTCAGTCTTAAAAAAATTGGCCTTCAGGTATCATCTTCGATCAACACGTGGAGGAGAGATGGTTCGTCAGAATCCTCTTCGGGGCAAGTGATACTTAGCCCGGAGAGGGATGAGTTTAGTGGGACTTGTGTGAAGGGAGAGGCTTGTGCGATGTCCGAAGCTTCTGTGGTACATGTTGCTTTCTCTGTTAAGTCATTCCACATGCAAAATTAGGCTTATTTTAGACCCGGTTAGAAACACTTGCTTTTTGTTCTCCTCTATGGAGAGGAGCCCTTCCCAAGGAAAGGCTGTAGCAAGTGACAGTTTGCGACTCCCTGCAGTGATTGAACCTATGGGTGATGATGGCCTCTGAACTAGTGGAAGGCGTTCTCTCTTATTCAATTAGAGTTCCTGATGAGGTGCCTTCAGTATACATGGACAATTTGTGGGATTTGGTGATGGCAGATTTCTCAGCATGGGTGACGAAAAACAATTAATACATCTTACAATGGGGGACATCAGATTCACATGGTCGAATGGTCAGGTTAAGCCTGCCTAGTCCAAGATTGATCGTTTTTTCATTTCGCCCGAATGGCTTGAGTTGTTTCCATTCATGTCCTAGTGCCCTCTCGTGAGAACCATTTCTGATCACTGCCCAATTTTTCTCAAAGTTGTGGAGGATGATTGGGGTTTGAGACCTTTTAGGTTTGAGCTTGCTTGGATTGAAGTGGATGACTTTGTGGATTTGGTTAAGGATTGGTGGGCAACTTTTGTGGCTGATGGTTACCTGGGCTTTGTTTTTTGTCAGAAGATGAGGCTTTTAAAAGGGAAGAATGGTAGGTGGAAAAAGGATGCCTATGGTAGGAGGGAAAGGGAGACAAGTGCAATTCTTAATGAACTGTAATTGTCAGACATTGAGGGTCACAGAAGGGGAGAAAGCTAGAATGTAGGCACTCATTTTAGAGTGTAAGAGTTGCCTGAGGGAGGAAGAGATTAAGTGGTGACAACAATCGAGGGCTACCAAGTTGAAGGAGGGGGATAATAATACCAAGTTTTTCTAAGGCCTAGCTAGTGCGAGAGCTAGCCAGCTAGGTTCAACAAAATTCATAGTGTGGTGATAGATGGCGCAAGGGAAGAGGAGAAAGGTGAAGGTGGAAGAGGCTATTATTAGTTTTTATCAGCAACTGTTGTTTTTAAGGTTGGATAACATTTCTTTTCAGTCCATTTCAACAGAAGAAGCGGCCTTCCTAGAGCAGCCGGTTTTAGAGGAAGAAATCAAGTTAGTTGTGGATGAGTTGGGGAGGGATAAAGCTGGGACCAAGATGGTTTTCCCTTGGCTTCTCTCTCTCTCTCTCTCTCTCTCTCTCTCTCTCTCTCTCTCTCTCTGTTTTATTATTATTATTTTTTTTGAAGTCTTTTGGAGCCTAGTTAAGTCTGACGTTGTGGCTTTCATTCGGGAGTTCTTCGAGAGCAGTGGGCTTTTGGCAGAGTTGGTGCATCCCGTATAGTGTTGATTCCATAGAAAGTGGGTGCAGTTTGAAGGACTTCAAGCCGATAATCTTGCTGGGGGCCTTCTACAAAATTCTAGCCAAAGTCTTATCTTCCCAACTAAAGTCTATTCTCAGGAAGGTCGACTCGAAATATCAGGGAGCTTTTGTGGAAGGAAAGCATATTCCGATAATGCTTTGATTGCTCACGAGTATGGACTTGAGGATTAAGGAAAGGTTGTGGCAGCATAGCTTGTAAGCTAGATTTGGAGAAGACGTATGATCATATTGATTGAGATTTTTTGGATTATATGTTGGGTCGGCTTGAAAGTGGATCTACATTTGTGTTAGCTCAGCCAAGTTCTTGATCCTAGTTAATGGGACATTTGGCGGTAAACGAACAACTGATGTTTCAATAATTTGTCTGGAAGCATTTTGGGAGTCTTTAGCAAGGCTTAAAGTAATGTAGTTAATTGGACATTGGTATTTCCTGTTATGAGAGGCTGCTCTTTCTCTTGTAGTGTTTGGGATGCATTGTAAGTTTTTGTATTTTGGTGGCCTTTCAGCCTGTTTATCACTAAAAAATGTCATCTTTCAGAAAAAGAACAAAAAAAGTTATGGGTTCAAAATTAAGTGTTTTGATTATTACTTCCCGGGTTCTAGGTTAAGGATTTCATAGTTAATTAGTTTCCACAGCAAGCTTGTTCAAGCCTATTATGGTGATTGTGGAATTGCTACAAAGTTTATACCATTAGTTTGTTAGGCGTCACCCTCTTTCTTGACTTCCATCTAATTTCAAGAACTCTTTGATTCAGAATGCAGGTCGGTTGACTTGACTCAGTTTGGCCAGATTCATGTACTAACATGGAACCCTAGCCTCATTTTCTGTTTATTGGGTCGATTAGATTTCCAGGTTTTAGGATTAAGAGTATGGGACTAGTGACCTTGCTTTCTTGCGGTGGGTTGGTTTTTATTTTACCTTCCCTTTTCCTGCAGATTTTAAGCATTCAAGATTTATTGATTTCTCTTCACTGATGCAGGAAGCTGTGCATAGATATTCAAGAAGTGGTGATAAAAATATTCCATGGACGATGATTTTGGAATCCGGTCACCATGTATTCCACAAAACTCGTACGCAGGTCGACCTCAAGGATAAATGGAGGAATATTACAAGAAAGCAGTCGACAAAAGACCGAAGGTAACTTAAACTATGTCCATGACATACTCGTATGTGCTTATCGAAGTATTGGTTTACTTTGATTTTGTCACTGAATGTAAAAATGCCCATCTCTTCCAGTGGGACGTAAGCTGATCAACTTCAATATATATCTCGGATCCCCTCTCTCTTCATGTAAAAACTCAGCCACAGTGTTACATCAAGGGCGTGCAATCTCTGCTCATGGCTCACCTTAGCCACGAGCATGTAGTTGAAAACTTCTATCTAAAATCCGTCTACTAGACCGGGAAGCATCAGCCCAAAGAGCACCTTCCGTAACAACTTGGGCATGTGAGTTCACAGCCATTGATAGCGTCTCCACTGGCAACAGCGCTTCGTAACATATCCTGTGCAGCTGAAGCTCTCCGCATCTATGCCTGCATGGGGGTCTCTTTCGAGGAGACTCATACATACCTACAAGCCAAGATTGACTTGAATTAGGAAACAGTGGTCTATGCCCACCAGTTTCAAGATGGGTGACTCGTCATCTGTACCCATGGTATCCATCTATGTATGGCAATTCTGACTTTCCAAGATTTGTACCCTGTTCTGGATGGAACAGAGTCCAATAATTGCATTGATCAGATGATCTTAACCATCTGATTCTGCTTTGTTGTACATGGACTGCTACTCTTTTTAATTTTAGCCGTCCATTTTATGATCACTGGGACTGGTAATTGGGATAGCCTGTTTTGATGTGTATGTATGCCATGCCATGTATATGGTAGATGAGTCATCACTTTCGAATATCGCGGTGCATGCAGACAGTAATCTTGCCAAAGAAAAGTCCCATATCATCTCTCTACCATTGCGTGGTCAGCTAAACAATGCTCCTGCCTGGATCTTGCCCCAGCTCGATGCGGCGAGTCTTCTGGAACGACTGGCCATAAATAAGACATGGTCCGTTGGTTCTGTCGTTTCGCCAACTTTGGGTCTTTTGAATTGATCAAGTGTGCGGCCGATAGGACGTGGGTCCCATTTGGTTCTGTATGTTTTAGTTGATCTGTACAATTAGAGTCAGAGACAAGAAGTTAGGAGCAAGGAGAGAATAGCATAATGCAGATCCGCAGAGAGTTGCATGGATAAGATAGCAGATTTCCTTGTTGTTGAGATGGGCGCGCTGAAGATTGTCTGCAAAGCATGCCTTGGCAGATGACTACCTGTTGGATGAGAAGCAGGAAATCTGAAAATGTGAGTTACAGCAACCGATGGGCATGTTTGGATGCCACCATAAAATCATTTAATTTTAAATCTGAGATCATGTTGAATGTGGGCTGTTTTCTGTGCATATGCTTTTGTAAGGTTCTCTTTCTTCTGCCCCACTGCATAGGTTTCCACTGGGGACACGTGTGCGGAATCATAACAATCCATATGCCGCTGCAGATTGCGAGAGTGATGCCCCAAGTATCAGCCTCATCCAGATTGTAGGTGGGTTGTATTTGCATTGTGCGATTGAGGAGAATTTAAAAGACCTCTTGAGCATGGGTTATTTTCATTCACATCTGATTTCACGCTGTAATGTAGAATGGTGTAGTTTGTACATACTGCGACCCTGTTTGGGATAAAAGAAATGAGAATATGAATTTGGTAAATCCATGAACTTGTTCAAATCATGAATTTGCATTGAATTTGGATTTGACAGATAAATCAAGCTCCAAATCCATGGATTTCCAAAGATGAGGGTTGGAACCGGAATCCTCTACAATACCTGTTCTAAGCAGTAAGGCCAATCATGTCTATGTATACCCCTGTTTAGTGTAGCGCATAGAACACCCAATCATGTGGGGCCCACCATGTTGTATATGTAAAATCCAGTGTGTACATCAGGTTCCGACCTCAAATCTACAACTTGAGGGCCTAAAATTAGAGAGATCCACAATCCAGGTGGGCCACACCAAAGGGAACAATGGACTGGGATGCCAACCATAGGTTTGTGTGTCTTGCCACCATGGTGTTATCTTTCATCAAACATATTAATTAGGTGTGATTCACGAGGATTAAATGAAAATACAAAAAACATCTTGATCCAAATATCAAGTGGACCACACCATATGAACTAAGAGGTTTTAAGAGCAGTTTTATGTTGTTCCCATTGGTGTCGCCCATTGGAGCTGTTTATCATGTTAATCTTTTGTATCTATGGTTTAAATAATGGTTTCACTTGATGGATGGAGTGGGCTTTATGTATAAAACATGGTTGGCCCCATAGAGCTTTTATGCTTTATGCAAATATGTAAGCCTAGGTTTTGTAGATGATTTTGGTCACATCTATTCTCGAAAGTGGGAGCATTGTGAAATACACTCCAATTTTAAAAAAACTTAGGAGAGAATATCTTGAATACTAAACCATGTCTTCTTTATTGGACGGAGACAGAGGAAAGTTTGTGAGAAATGCTAATTCTCAATCACAAGAGGCGCAATACTAATTATTGGCATTTGGTGACCCAGAGTTTCTAAATATGGGATGAATTTCTCCAAAGCTAATGTTTGAGAGGAGAAACAGAGGGACATCTTCAACCAAAATTCTATACCTTTTATCTTGAAAAAATAATTATTTATTAAAGACAAACTTAAATATCTCTTATGTTATAGTGACAACAAGGTAATTCGAGGTATACCAAATTATCATGTTTATTTGTAATTAGAAAATTCAATTACACAAGTCCTTACCTTTCTTCTTCTTCTTCTTCGTCTTCTTTTTTTTTTTTTCTTTTGTTTTTTATTTTTCTTTGTTAGCTTGTTAGTACACTCCACTGTCAGTACACACTCCACTATTAGCCACCCCTATCAGAATCGATACCAAGACCTCAGTGTTGAAACAAGTCCTTACTCTTGCCTTAGTAGTAGATTTAAAAGAGTTTCAACCCAGGGTCATGGGTTTGAGTACCCATTGTGGTGTGAGTGCATGGGTTTGTGTGTGGGGTGCGTGCGTGTGTAAAATAAATAAATAAAAGGAAACTCAATTACACCCTCCAATCAAATATATCTAGAATGAGAATTATCATTTGAATTGAATGAATCAGGCCATTAGATAGTAGAAATATCATGGATGGGCCTAATCACAATGGCCCTGCTCATAAAATTTTGTGAGTAAGCTGATGGTTTGATTGGATTTTAAGTAATCATCTTGGTGGACCCTGAAAAAGGACAAGGGTAGACATCTTCCAATCAAGAGAGAGAGGAATGCTCACCTAGGCACCTTCTTACGCAAGCACCCATGCGCCGCGCCTTTACACACGTCATGTGCACAAAATCTGAACGGTCCACTTGATTCGGCACCACTTGAAACCTCAATAGCCCAACTTTCAGCAAGATACAAAACTCTGGTGCACCATGGAAAAGGGAAACAATTTCCTCCCTTGATCACTTGGCCACGCACCCCGTCCCGGCCTACGAACCGTTGAAGACAGACTTCCCCGATGAAGACCTCTTGTTTGTCACTGCGGAAGAGCCCAATAACTGGCAGATGAACTTCGACGGAGCCTTTAATGACTCCGGAAATGGTATAGGGAGAATGATGATGTCCCAAGAGGAAAGACTATTGATCAGCAGACTGAATATTTGCATTTCCCTTTGCTATGGCCCACTAAAGTTTTGGATCAGGGTGAAAATTGGGCCCATAATGTTTCAATGGGTGCTGGTGCTCAGGTAAGAAGGTGCGTAGGTGAGCATTCCTCTCTCTCTCTCTCTCTCTCTCTCTCTCTCTCTCTCTCTCTCTCTCTCTATATATATATATATATATATATATATATATATATATAACTTTCGTGGCCCATGGTAAGTTTTTAATGGCCAATATTATCAAAATCTCCCCAATTTTGTCACATTTGGGTGATGTAGACGATCAGATCTCTTCATTACATTTATTGCAAGCAAATCGATGGGGATTTGAGTTTGACCAAATTCATGGTTTAAAGTGTGTGGATCTATGAAGTCTATAGATTTAATGGATCCCAAAACCCCAAAAAAAAGTTCTTTTAAGTGTGTTTATTAAAGAAGAAGTTCAGCTCTCATGAATGTTTAATATGAAGTTAAAACTAAAAGGAGTTATTTAATACTCTGCCAGAGTATACGATCCGCAGGCACTCAGAAATTGTACAAGTTGCATGCATTAACTCAAAACAGGCATAAAATTATGAAACTCAATGTTGCTATAGTTCTCAAATGAGGTTATTCGAACAATCCTAAACGTTCTTTTAATTTTAACAGTCTGATAAGCGTCCACCAATCCCATAGTCATTAATTTAGTCAAATAAATGCAATTTTGGAACCCATAATTTGGACAGTTTAATTTAACTTATTATACCACCTTTGCAATTGTTAATTAATTTTTAAGTGCCTACCATTCATCACACTCTATCAGGGTATCGATTTTTTTTAGTTGGTTCACTTTAACTTGATTAAATAATATTCAATGGATCAATGTGCATAGCTTTTAAGTGTTCCATTATTAAATTGTAAAAGCATAACTAACTTAGTTATTGTATTCTACTTGTGAAAACATGGCCCATAAATAGTCCAAACTCATATAAGAAGGCCAGATATTGGTGCCTGTGGTCCCTCATTTGTTTCTCTCATCAACTATGAGGTCAATTATCATATTATCCTTTTCTATGAAACTTTAGATTTCTGCCATAGTCAATGCATAGATGGCTTTAATATTAGTTATAAAATTTTAATTATAGAATTGAAAAGAACGGTACCGTGCATCGAGTATGAAGATCAAATAAAATAAACAAAAGGTGTTGGAGTCTTCTTCACCTTTACACATTTTAGAGAAATGATAAATGGATGAGAGAGGAAGCTTCCAACATGTGCAGGTTTGGAGACTTGGCTTAGTTTAAGTGATTGTAGGGGAGGAGTTTATGACCCATCGAAACTCCTCCTCAAAGCCTCTATATGTTTACTAAAACACTGACTATATTACAATCCAAGCACACCTCCCCTTACATGAATTTGAGTTTGATCACAACTCAAATGGCCCCACAGTATGCTAAATCACAATAACTAATGTTTAGATAGATTTAGACCGTTGATCAATTAAGCCTACCTTATAGAACTCTTACATGCTATGCATGACTTTAGATCGACTATCATGTCATCCTCCATAAAAAACCTAGATTTTTGAGACAATAAATAAGAGGTTTGCTAGAATATATTGGAGATATAGCCTATCAATGTGGGTTAACTTTCAATCATCCAAGCCGTTTATGATGTCCCCCATCTTATGGGGGGATAGTCACAAAATTAGAACTCATTATTGGATATTTCAGCCTTTGGTAATTTGACTCTGTTTAAAAACTCAAAAACTCAACTCAATGTTCAGCCAGATCAGGTCAACTTGGAGAGTCGGTTCGACCTGACTCGATATTTAAATAGTATGATTTTCTATTTAATAGTGGAATTACCATTTTGTAATCTTGGGAAGGTTGGGAGTTCGAAATCTCACCCATTACATTTTTTCCAACCTACTCAGCTGAGTGATTCGGTTTGAGTCGTGCTGAGTCGTGTCGAGCTGATGAGTCAGCCTGAGTCTTCACTCGGCTGATTTCTTATTGAGCTGAGTTGACTCAGTCAAGTTTCGAGTTTGGTCACCCAATTTTAGAACCATGATTTAACTCTTTTCCCTTGAATATTAACTGTCCACTAAATGTCTTAAGATGTGAGCCCAAAACTAAGTGGGCCACACCATATGCCCACCACTGAAACCTTCTTGGGGCCCACTGAAGTTTTGGATCAGGTTGATAGTTAGTTTCTCCATTCATCCCAGTGGGACTCACCTTATGAACGGGTTGGATGTGGGGATGGGATGCCTACCACTGAAACCTTCTTGGGGCCCACTGAAGTTTTGGATCAGGTTGATAGTTAGTTTCTCCATTCATCCCAGTGGGACTCACCTTATGAACGGGTTGGATGGTATATATATATATATATATATATATATATCATAGACGGTTGGTTAGGCATTTCATCACGTATGATGGGTCGTAAAAAAGTTCGATCGTCTACGTGCGGGCCCGGATGAACTTCTCTATATTAGGGCACGCTCACTGCCATACGTACGAACTTTTTTGATGACCCACCATACGTATATATATATATATATATATATATATAAAGGTGAACCCTAGTAAAGTTTCAATTATGGGCATCTCCATCCCCACTATTTCCTGCAGTGGGGTCCACTTGACTTTTGGGTCGGCCTGAGTTAGCATGGTCTTGTCAAATGATGGATGGAGTAGATGTCTCAAACACATTACAGTGGACCCCACAAGCTCTACAGTCCTACCATCAAGTAAACACCTCTCTTTAATGAAAGCAATTCTAAATACTGGGTGTCAAGGACAATGGTTTAGCCCTACTTAGATTGAAGATGACCTCTTTTGGTAACCCAATTGAGGTTCCAAACACAGTTCTGAAGAGCTATTTAGGTTGAAGATAATATCTAATTAAAAAAAATGTAACGATTATAAATTCTTTTACTTATTTCATTAAACATTTGTATTTTCTTTTAAAGAAGGTGGTGTTTGATTTATCTATAATAAAATTATAATAATAACAGTTTACTATTATTTTAAAAGTATATTTGCACGAAGAATTTTATTACAATTTTTTTTTTTTTTTTTAAAGCAATGGAATGAAATTCATTAAAAGGAAAAAGGACACAGAAAACTGAAAAGCAAAAGAACAGAAAAGAGAAGCAAATCTGCTGAGATAGTAGATAGCCCTTAACAACCTAGGAAACTAAGATCATAATCTTTCAGGCTCTTGATGTTGATTGCCCATTCGAATAGCATTCTTTTGACCCTGGACCCCATTGCGGTGGCGGGAGAGGAATTATCGTTGAAGCATCTCTCGTTCCTCTCTTCCCAAACAGATCACCAGATTGCAAGGATTGCCATACGCTAGATGGTCGATCTGATCTTTCCTAATTTGAACCCATGCCAGGACAATAAAAGGTTGGTTGCTATGTCTGGGATGCACCAACTGATTGAGAACCGTTGACAGAAGTCAACCCAGATTTGGGATATGAAAGAGCAATGCACCAAAAGATGGTTCACTGACTCGGCCTCTTGCATACAACAAAGGCAAACATTAATGGTCTGCATTCCCCTTTTTCTGAGGTTGCCTATGGTAAGCATTCTGTTTCGGCCCACCAACCAACCGAAGCAGATGAACTTAGAAAGCGTTGAGTACCTCCAAATGAAGGGTGAAACAGGGGAAGACGGGGAAGATATTATGGAGATCTGGGAATATAGTGACCTGGCTGTAAAGGAACCAGATTTGCCTATCCTCCAGAATAGTCTGTCAGTCGCATGGAGCCGCGGCATAGTCTTGGATATCTAATCCTGAAGGTCCATATACTCCGAAAGTTCGCGATCGTAAAGGTTCCTTGAACATCTAATGTCCCAAACTATTTGGGCAGCCGTGACTGAGTAACAGTTATTGATGAAGATGCTTTTGTCATGAGCGAGGCGATAGATTCTTGGGAATCGGGTCTTCAACGATTCGTTCCCCACCCATAAGTCTTCCCAAAAGCGGATGGAAGCTTCGTTACCCAGCTCGAAGCTTCTATTTTGGAGAACTGCCTGCTTCGCCCGAAGAATCCCTCTCTATAGATATGACGCCTTGTCGGACGAGGAGTCTTTGGTCCACCATCCTCCTATAGATGAGCCATACTTTGATTACAATTATGTAATAAGAAAGTACAATGACTATAAATTTCTTTATCTATCTCCTAAAAAGATATATATTCAATTGAGAATTGTTATATTTGATTTATCTTAAAAGTATTTCAATCCAAGATTGTTGTATTTGGTTTTTAAAAGTAAAATTGTAATAATGACATTTTTTATTACTTTAATGTCTAATTATCAAATTTCTATGCATTAATGTGCCTATTTAGTGTGAAATTTCAAATTCCTCTCTCTTAAAATATTTGTATTTGATTTGCAGTACTAAAATCATAATGATAACACTTTTGCATTATATTATCGTGGTAATATCCTATCATACTTGAAACGGTATATTCAATTTAGATTATTGTCAGGGATCCAAACTGTTTATATGATAGCTCTCTCCTTGGATTAAGGATACACAAAAATATTCTTGAATTTAATGCTTCAATCCTTTATCATAAAAAGTGATATTGTGGCCGTCCGATTTAAAGTAAAAAATCAAAATACCAAAGTGTAAAATAATCCAATTTAAGAGATCTTATTTGTTATGGATGTCGTATAGAGACTGGGCCCATCATATAAACGATCAATATCAGTGACCTATTGCAATACGTGGGATGTATTCCAATAAACCTCTTGGTGCTCAATCTTAGCCGTTCCCAATTTTCCTGATGGATTATTATGATAGTTCATTATTATTTTGAAAATGATGAAATCTCCTCATCTTCCATCCAATCCATCCAAATCATTGGGCAAGTTGTGGATGAAGCATTTCTTTAAAATCATATTGCTCAAGCAACCATAATTATTCATTTAATGGCTATCGGTTGCACGGGTAAAGGTAAAATATTGAACGGTCTAAATTTCTAGCGGCAAAATTTAGATGATTACGATCACATTATCCTTTATCCTCCATCCAAGATTGGGTTAGGGGTTTGGACGGTGTGGATTGACATACAGCAGTGCCTTTATGAATTGTGAAGTAGTGATTGCCGTTGTTTTAGATTGTGGTGAAAGCTAGCGAGAGGGGTGTGATTGGGGAGCGGATTAGCTGTTACCGGGTAGACCGTAGATGTTACCATTACCGTGTGGGGGCCACCTTGATGTATTTTTTTTATATCCATGCCGTCCATCTGTTTTTCCATTTTATTTTAGTGCGCGGCCCCAAACCTTAAAAATATTCAAATCTAAGGTGGAACACCCCACTAGAAACAGTGATGAATACCATTAAAAACTTTTTGTGGTCCAACAAAGCTCTGGATCAAGCTGACCTTTGTATTTTCCCTTCATCCAGGTCTGATTGACATTATCAATAGGTTGGATGGAAAATAAACATTACAAAAAATAATTTTTAATTGTGAGGCACTTAATCACCACTGTTTCCTGTGGTGTGGTCCAAATCAGATTTAGATCTGTTTAATTTTTGGGATGATGTCCTAAAATGAGCTGTAGAAACAGATGGACGGTGTGGATATACAATAAATCATCAAGGTATTACCCGGGTAACACCTAATCCACTCCCATGTGATTGGAGCCATGGTAAAAGCTGACGTCAGTTTGCTGTTTCGTCTGATGAAAGGGTGCTTAGATGACGAATTTTCAAAAGCAGAGCCAGCCGAGCAAGAAAAACATTTGAAAAGGTCTTGACGTGGCGGATTAGGTAAGCTTGCTCAGTAGTTAATGTGGTTGGATTTGATTGGACGATAGATTACTGTCATAAATGGATATTGCAGAGTACATCCTCGGTAGATAGATTTTCAAAACTATTTCATGAACCTTGTTGGCTACTTTCTATCCAATTAAATCCCTCCACGTTAATGACCGTCTTAAAAAAATAGGCTTTTGTCCTTACCCTTCTCCTACTTTGATTTGCCCTTGCCACTATTGAAGAAGTCCTTGTGACCAGAAGTTGTGGGACCTGCCAAACGCATATGAAAAATCCACATCATCCATCAATTTCTCTTGCTCATGTTAGAACATGATCTAAAAATAAACAAATCTAAAACTCAAGTCAACCACATGGTAAACAGTGGCAACATAAGGCTCACTTTTAAAATCTTTATTGGCCCACCATGATATTTATATGCCATCCAAATGTGGTTTCAATGTATCTATGAGGTGAGTGGATCTATGACTGTGAGACCCATAGTGATGTACGTGCTTTATACCATGTTGTCCAGTCATTTTGATAGATCATTTTAAGGCAGGAGTCCAAAAGTAATCTAGATCCAAATCTTAGGTCAACCCCACTACAAGAAACAGTAGTAATTGATTATCAAAAACTTCTTACCGGCTACATAAGTTTGTATCAAGCTGATATTTATATGGTCTCTTCATCCAAATATTTGGATGTAATCAGTAGGCTGGATGGTAGCCAGTCCCTTCTTATAGAGTAGTTTATAACCGTTCCAAATTTGGAACAGCTTAAAACCGTTCCTAAACTAAAATGCAACCGTTCCAAATTTGTAATTTTGGTGGTATGAGTAAACATTTCAAGAGAAATTTTAAACAGTGGACATTCATCCTTCCTGTGATGTGGTCCACCTGATATTTGGATATGTTTTTTTTGTTTTTTTGGTTTTTATCATGTCTAAAAAAAATAAGCTTTCGAAACGGATGAATTGTGCAGGCATAAGGCACAGGATCCAGCAAAACCGTGGCCACTACACTGGATTTCTCTCGGTGGGCCCCACGTAACTTCAAACCATGAGAATTCTTCCGCTGTTGTTTTCCAACTGAACAGTAGGACAGGAATGGCTAGGAAGTTCCTTCCACAAGAAGCTAGGTGGGGTCCACCATAATGCTTGTGAGAAATCCACCTAGTTCATGCAATTTGCCATATCATGTTGTGACAATGGCTCAAAAGTGAAACTTATCCAAAACTCAAGTGGACCGGGCGACAGAAAACAAAGTTAATGGTTGATATTGCAAAAATGAGGCAGATCTAGACCGTACATATAGTGGACTATCCCAGATGGCCCATGGATAAAAATTCAGCCACAATTAATGTAGCTAAACGTTCCAATTAGTGTCCTTCAAATAGAAGGTAATATGCCAAAAGGAGTTGATGGTTGCGATCCAGGTATGGACGGTTTGATCAACGGATGGAATGCTCAGTCAACCTGATTTTGGGACGATTATTTAGAAACAGTCCACATTCTAGTCCATTTATTTCCACGCGGATTGCGTCCTACTCTCGCCTGTCTCCAGCTAGGAACGGGCACAGGAGCTTTGAGTGGCCACCGTGATGTATGAGTCTTATCCACACCGTCCATCCATTTTTACGTATCATTTTAGGGCATAAACCTAAAATTGAGGCAGATCCAACTCTCAAGTTGATACACAATGGGGATTAAACGCTTACTGTTGAAAACTTCTTGGGGGCTACGGAAGTTTTCGATGAAGTTTATATTTTTGTTTTCTCTTCATCCAGGTCTTTGTAACTTTACGAATAGGTTGGATGGAAAGTAAACTTCATGGTGGACCCTAGAAAAGTTTTAACGGTGAGAATCATTATTAGCGCTGCTTCCTGTGGTGTGGTTCAGTTAAGTTTTGGATATACCTCATTTTTGGGCTCATATCGTAAAATGATACGGAAAAAAAATGAATGGATGGTGTAGATGAGACCCATACATCAAGGTGGCCACTCAAAGTTCCTGCCCGTTCCAAGCGTCCCATTTGGTTTGAGTTAATACGTGCCATTCTTACAATTTCCGAGTTACTGCACATAAAACTTCCTACTCGGCCAGAGTATCAAATATCAATACGTTGGATTCGTATTTAATATGGATGGTTGGTAGCTCCAGTGATCTTTGACTTTCATAGCTCATTATTAAAAGATGATATTATTAAGACAATCTGAATTGCAACCGTTAAACCATCGGCCATCCATTACCTGTACGGCCCGGATAGAAAGCTTTGCCATCCCTGGAGATACTGGAAAAAAGTCACATAGGAAAACAGTTGGAGAAAAGCTTTGTTACTCTGGCACAATGTGATGGATGATACGCAGGAAGTTAAACATTATATAAAAAATTTGCATGAGTGGCATACCAGTAACTTAAATTAAACCGTTCAAATTATGGGTCCCAGTAGATATGTATCATCGGACCAAAAAATCACACTTATCTGATCATCTAAAAATAGGATTGGTGGAAGGTTAAAAATGAAAATTATCCAATGGTCATTTTCGGTAAACAAGTGTCCAAGAATCAACGGCCAGAATTGTGCAAACAATCTGATCTTGGATCTGCAACTTAGAGATGGGTTCCAGAGTCTAGTTGGTTTAACTGGTTAATGTATGTGTACAATTTCTGAATGCCTGCGTATCATGAATCATCTACAGCCCGAGTATTATATAACTCCTCAAACTGTTTCCTTACGTTATCAGGGAACTCCGCTGGAGTACTGAAGTCGTTTACTTCCATAGGTTTTTGACTTTTCTTCGCAGTTTCCCAACCGTTGGTGAGTACCGAGTCCCGCTCAACAGCAAACTTGCAGTTCATATCATACACATGGGGCCCATATATGTGATCGAAACCGTTGATCTCAAGGGACCCACCATCAATGTGGGATTCTCCTGAAATCTCCCTGATAGATCTCTCTAACGTAGAACTTGGATCATTTTTTGCACTGGCCGTCCATTTCTTAGACATCCTCATGGATGGTGGATCCCTTCCGATCAATGGTTTTTGTATCACTGAACTGTAGATCTCATGTGTAAATATTACTGTGCATATCTGCAAAATTACACGTTTGCTGATGAGCAGGACCGAGCTCCCAATCCTAGACTAGGGGTGCACACGGTTCGGTCCAGTTTCCAAAGGGATGAGAACTAAAGGTGGCACCCTTCACATGAACGGTCATATCAACAGCTGGCAGTGACCAATTCATCAATCTTCTTGGCTATTTGAACGGAAACCGAACCGTATGCACCCCTACACACGGTTCAATTCAGTCCAATTACAGGGTGAAATTGAAACCGAACCATTCTTAACTATTATAGGAACATCTGTTTGCACCTTGGAACTGAAACGAAATTGGACCATAAAACTTGATTCGGTTCTGTTTGGTTCCACAGTTCTGAGCTTTTTGCAATCCAACCTAATTGCATGTTTTTTTTATAATCCACCACATGTTCATTCATGTTGTGATCCATTCGATAAATGGTCTAGATATTGTGTTAAGGTGCGCAAAATTTTTTTATAAAAACAATCTAAGAACGTATTGTAAATCATAAATCATGAGTAAGATGAACAACTAAAATACATTATAAACTCAGTTTGATTCCAAGTTCGGTTCTACGATTCGGTTCAATTCTATAGAACTCCAAACCGAGTTAAAATTGGAACTGAAACTGGAACCGAAACCAATGAACTTCATAATCGGACCAAAGTTCCGTCCGGTTTACCTGATCTACAAGTTCCATGTGCGCCCCATCTTGGACTACCCTGCGGCAGTATATCACTTCTGCCTTTCATCGAGAAATTGAACAACGTAGACACTACCTTTTACCCAGCGTCTTTTCAAAGCGCTCCCAAACATTACTTTACCAAAGTAGCCCATTCTATACGGACACACTATTTGCAAACGAAATACCCTTTATTCACTGTGCTAAACACCTATCACTACGGTTCTAATCCGTAGCTATAGGTAGTGAATGCAAGGCACTTTCGTATGCGAACAGTGTGTCCGTACATAATGGTCTGCTTTGGTAAAGTAAAGTTTGGGAGCGCTTTGAAAAGACGCTGGGTAAAAGGTAGTGTCTACAGTGGTCAATTTCTCGCCTTTCATCTGATTGGTGAATCATGTTCATCTCCCTCAAGGAAATTTACCGTTTCAAATCTAAGTGTGGAAAACGGTTGTTTATAATCCGATATTTTAATGTGGTGGGCCCATAGTGGATGGGAGATAATTGAAAAATCCCCACCATCGTCTGATTGATCTCTCATTAAATCTGAACATTTACCTGTAATTGTCCATTTTTAGGAACCAAATATTAAGAAATAAGATAGCTTTTGAGGCATCACCTATCCCATGACGGGGCCCACAAGTTGAACGTATCCGATTACCAGAAGGTGGGCCCACATGTTCAAGGAAACAGCACGTGCGTAATAGTAAAAGAAGAATCAGTTACGTTCATTTGGTGGGATTCGCTGTAAAGGCCTTAAAACGAGCATGTGGTCCGCACTTGTACAACGGAAATGGATGGTTAAAATGAAGCCAACAGCTCAACATCCAACGTACATGTGTGGCCCACCTGTGAGTGATTGCATGACTTTTCGTTCATGGAATATACGCGATGGGACCCACAACTGGGACCTCCGGCTCCGACGCACATGCTGCATTAGCCAGCATCGGAGAGTACACTTGCATGTCTGGCGCTAATCACGTGACGCGTGAGTCGCGTGAGCGAACACCAAAAGAAGTCAGTGATTTCGAGAGTAGACGTTTCAGGAAGTTGCTTTTCACGTGTGGCGTCGCACACGCGTGCAGGTTACAAGGAGCGTCAGACGAGCCAGACTGGCGTAGATAGGGCTATCAACGGCAATTCCAGCCCAAAATCTTCCGGTCTAGCCCAAGTCGGGTCCGTATGTACAGAAGAAATGATGGGTGAGAGATAACAGCCGTTCAAATTAAAGATACACGTGTAGCTCATCTGACGATCGGATCAGCCTCAATTTATACGGAAAGCATCTAACCAGTGGGATTTTACTGATACACGCTTTGGATCTTATAAAATGTGAGAGGCTTAGCTGGAGGGCCCGGATTTCCTGTGAAAGGTTCTCGCAGGAAGTTCCTGCGCTGGGAACCTAGGTGGGGCCCACCGTGATTTTGTGAGAAATCCACTCCGTCCATCCGTTTTGTAAGATCATCTTAGGTGATGAGGTTAAAATGAACCAGATCCAATACTCAAGTGGACTGAAAACGTGAGGATTGAACTTCCACGGTTGAAATATTCGTGGGGTCACAGAAGTTGTGAATCATGCTAATATTTGTGTTTTCAGTTCATCCCAGTAGGAATGACGTTATTAACGGTATGGATGGCATGTACACATCACTGTCGACCCATGGAGGTTTCAACGGTAGGAATTTTCCTACCCACCTTTTCCTTTAGTGCGGCCCACTTGAATCTTAGATCCTGATCACTTTTGCTCTCATGTCCTAAAATGATCTCACAAAATAGATGAGCGGGTGGATTTCTCACAAACACCATCATGGCCCCACCTATTTTTCGCAGGAAATCCGCGTCCGCACGGGACAAGAACCTAGTGCTGCATCCCCACGTGCGGAAGTCAATCTCAAAACATAACGTGTATTAAACATGGCCACCCAGACACGATACGTGTGCCGATATGTTTTTGTATCCCGGTTTCATAGGAGAATGTACCGGCAGGTCCGATGTTGTGGTCAAACAAGGGAACGGACGAACGGTACGTGAACCTCACGTGTATACTTACACGTGCTTGGTCATCACCAACCCTTCCCATCTGGGTATGTATCTCATCTCAAGAGTTTGAGCGTGAAAACAGGATCGGATGTTATTTTTAATGCGTCCATCGAGACTAAACTACTAAAAAATTGCTCACGTGAAGGTCGTCCGGCACGGACCTTGAGTTGGTACGACGAGATGGACCGTAAACTTCAGAGCGCTACTGATGGTACTCACAGTTAGGGCTGTACACGAACCGGGCTAGCCCGATTAACTGGCTGGACTCGGCCGAAAAAGCTCGACTCAGCTCGACCCAGAACTAAGTTCGGGTCGGGGCGGGCCATTTTCTTCGGCCTGAAACCGTGTTCGGGCCGAGTTCGGATAGATTCCAGTTTGGCCCGAAACCCGACTCGGCCTATATATATATATATATATATATATATATATATATAGGGAAAAGGTACTATGCGCTCGAGCGTAAAGCGGTCGTACGTGAGGTCGAGCTGATGTGGGCCCCACCGTGATGCCGTTCGAAAATCTACCCCCTTAGTCAGATGCACCATTCCAGAGGGGGCCCACACGGCTGAAAATCAAGTCAATCCATGACTTTTGTGGGCCACACCACTTACAGAAGTTGAGAGGGGCCGTGCACCATTGAAACATTCAAAACCATTTGTGGGGACCTTTCGAGACGTTTTTTGATGATCAATACCGTCCATCATGTGTGTCCCACTTGAATGTAATTTTATACCAAGTTTTAGGTGGTATCCACAACTCAGGTGGGGCCCACCAAGTGCTTTTACATGTTTTTGCGTGTATACTTATGTTTTTCGATGATATGGCCCACCTAAGTTACTTGGACGGCTGATTTTGGGCCGTGTGGGCCCACCCTGGGCTTGTGCATCTGGTGGACAGTGTGGATTTTCGAAAGGCATCACGGTGGGGCCCACACAGCTCGACCTCACGGACGATCGCTTTACGCTCGAGCGCATAGTACCTTTTCCCTATATATATATATATATATATATATATATATATATATATATATATATATATATATTCCTAAATTCTTATCCAGTTACCCTAACCATTTACAACAATCCAGGCTATCTAAATCGTGGGTCTCTTTGTAGATGGAGCAAAGTCCCAAAAATCTATGACAAAAGTCCTTCTAAAAAATCAAGGCCGTTCAAGTTATCTGCTAAAGCCCTTCCCATGGAGTAAATGGAGCAGAGTCAAAAAATTAAGGCCGTCCAAATCGTAGGTCCGAAACTGGCCTGAACTCGCCTGATTGTTAACCAGGCCGGGTTTGGTCTGGACAAGTTGGCCCGATGACCGGGCCAGGCCGGGTTCGAGCTGGTTTAGCTGGTGACCGAGTTGGGCCGAGCCGAGTAGAGCCTAGTTCGACTCAGTTTGGCCCAATGTACACCCCTACTCACAGTTGAACTTAAGCAAGACTAAGCGTTCTGCCTGCAAATTGAAGACAAAATGCCACTTGATGGACATTCATGGTATACTGACATCAAGATCGGGTGTAGGCAGAAAGCGTCACGCCCAAGGATTGCTGCACAATTTAGTGACTAGCAGCGCAATTTTCAATCAACAACGGAATCCTGTACAAACGGTCCTTCAACCAAGTCCTGTCACGATGCGTGGACGAGACTGAAGTTGCAAAAATCGTTACAAAGGCCCATGATGGAATTTGTGATCCGCACATGAATGGGCACATGATGGCCAAAAAGATCCTACAGTTAGGATACCACTGGTTGACTATGAAAATAGATTTTCGTCAGCATGTCAGGGTGTGCTTCAAATGTCAAAAGCACACAAATCAGATCCATGCCCTTGCTTTTGAATTATATAACCTGACATGATATATCCTGATGGTAGTCGATTACTTCACCAATTGGGTGGAGGCAACATCCTATACCACCATAGTAGCATCACATGTTGTACGGTTTCTAAAGAACAATATCATCAGTCGCTATGCATTCCCACAAGTCATCATCATAGATAATGAGACACCCTTTGTAAACCAAAAGGTGGATAAATTTCTCGAACAATTCAATGCTAAAAGACATCGATCAAGCCCTTATCAATCACAAATGAATGGAGGGATTGAATCTGCTAACAAGACACTTATTTACATCCTCAAAAAGATAGTAAAGACACACCATGATTGGTCAGAGAAGCTTCTATATGCACTCTGAGCTTATCAAACGTCCATACGCACTGCAATGAGCACTACTTTACATTAGCTTACATATGGAATGGATGTTGTTCCACCTGTCAAGGTTGAAATTCCCTTACTTTGCATATTATTAGAAAGTGACGTTGAAAAGGGCGAATGGCTACAAGCTTGCTACAATCAATTACATTTGGTAGATGAAAAGCATATAAGAGTTCTATGCCAATTCCAAACTTCTCAGAAGAGGATTGCACGGGCATATAACAAGCAGGTCTGTACAAGAATGTTCAGAGTAGGAGACATGGTAATGAAGAAAATCCTACCTCTTCACTTGCCTGATCCAAGAGGCAAATTTAGACCCATCTGGGAAGGCCCACTCATCATTTGAGAAGTCTCCCTGGAAGCGCACTCCGCCTCATCTTCCTAAGCCAATCAATGCCGACTACGTCAAAATTCATTACGAGTAGTAGGATCGTTATGAGAAGTCACTCGAGTCGAGCCCTGTCCCTCTCCACCAACATGCCCCTAAGAGAAAAGAAAAAATGTGTACAGAAAATAAGAAAGAAAAAGAAACAAGTAGCCTAAAATTTTTGGAACACAACATAATAAGGGCATAAAAAAGAGACAAAAAAGAAAAACATCAAAATGAGTCATTGGAAGTAAAACTTCACTAACCTCCTCACCCTTGAAAAGATCCCTACCTTGGGTAGTGTGTTTCAAAGACTCCCACTACCTTGGAAACTTCCTTCAGCTGGCAATGACGGAATTCCCAACCATAGAAAAAAGAAAAAGAAAAGAAAACTGCATCCAAAGTAAAATGGGTGGGGTGAAATCCCGTGAGGGCGCCTCAAGTAAAAATGGTAGATGCACAATAGACTGGGTGAAAACTTAAAAGAGCGCCAGGGGTAGAAAGAAAGAGCTGTCAAGGGGCAAGAAAGAACAAATACATGGGACGTGGTGAAAACCTGAAAGGGCGTCATGGGAAAAAATGACGGGCAAAATCGGACGCAGTGAAAATCCAAAAGGGCACTATGGGTAAAAATGGTAACGAAAAACAAGAAAAACAAAAAGGAAGAGAAGCAAAAGTAAGACATTCCTCAATTTCGACATGGGCTTGTATCTCGAAGGAAAACCATGAAAACCCTGATGTTCAAGAACTTTTAACTCAGCCCAGATTTAGGAAGGAACTTCTAATTAGCACTTTTAAGGGTTATAAAAAAACCCTTAGGAATTAGCTCAAATCCTATAAAAGACGGACATTGGAACAGTCAAATGTTTGATCCCTGTAATCCATAGCACAAAAATCCAAACCACGGATCATATAGACAAGCCTGGCACAAAAAAGGCTTTTTAGTTCATAGAAAGTTATATTTACCTATCTCCACAGGTTGCATCACTCAAGTCATGAGCGTCTCTTCATAATACCCAAACAAATAACAACCTCAGTAAATTGCCTAGGCGAGTCTCGCTCCCTTTACTCCAACTCTTTAAATCTCCAGCCGAAGCGATCTCTTTCTCTCTGTAAGTATAGAAGCACCCTAAATAGTAAATAGAAGACTGTTGCGCTGACTAAAAAATATTCTTGAAGTTGGACACCGAGCAGTGAACTTGTCTCAATAAAAGCTAATCTTAATCGCATCCATTGGATTGTGAGATGATAGGTTAGAGTTTTATTTTTTTTAAAATAAAAAATAATATTTAAAATAAAAATCGACTCTAATTGCAACCATTGTAATCTCCAGTGAAAACAAGAGCAAGTCAGACTTATTTGATTTTTTATATATATATATGAAAGAGAGGCCAAATAAAAAAAACCCGCATGGCCACTCCCACCCGCAAGATTGGGCGGATATCTTTAAAACAAATGCAATATATATATATATATATTCAAAAATATTTTACAATAAAAATGTAACGTCTCGAAAAATTCCATACAAAGACCCGAGTATCACCTCAGGCAGAAATCACTCAGGATCAAATCCTTTAGAAATTAGACAAAGTAACTAAGTGCTAAACAGGATTAGCTGCGAAATCCACTTGATCCACTTTAAATACGATCTGCAAGACCTAAAACTTATGGAATCAGTGATGCTAGGTTACCCTAAAATTTAGGACCAAACTCATTACCCAGTTGCTCTCGGGAGCACATTGAAACTCTGTATCGGATCTGGACCGCACGTCGAAAGTCCGATGACTATGAAATTATATAATTAGGACCGCTTTACTGGGCTTGACAACCATATCGGAAATCAAATCAGATAGTGTCCCAGGGCTATTCGCTTGAGCCCGGAGTGAAGAGTGTGAGAAAACGTAAATTTCTTTAAAAATTAAATCTAATTTAAGTAATCTGAGACCTGTCACTTGCGGGCTTGATATAAGCAATCAGACTGTCGGAATCTGACCCAAATACACCCTCGGATCAGGGAAAATTTCATATACATGGAAGTGTACTTGTGACCCGGATCGAGTTTCGGTGACCGTTGAACTGAAACTGGTCCGCCACGTGTGATCTGGAAATCCAATTGGAACGAAAACTTAACTCGACCTAGATCCATAGTCTGTGAGCTTAAGTCTGACCTTTAGCTCAAGGGGGGCTTCAAAAATGCTTCGTTGAGCTGAAACAGATGCCCTTTGGACATAACCTAAGTATACCTTGGCCCCGGGGCCATTTCCATCAGTTTTAAGCCTATATAAGGACCTTAAACCCTCTCTCATTCACACCATACGAATTTGAGAAAACTCTAGGAGAGAGAAGAGAGTAAAGTGAGAGAAAGTGAGTGATAAGTTAGAGTTATTCTGGGGAATCGATCCCTGCTATTCTCCGTGTCTATCCATCACTGTTATTCTGGGGAATCGATCCCTGCTATTCTCCGTGTCTATCCATCACAACTGTATTGCTTTTCCGGTGATTCTGATTCCATTTTCGGGTAAGAAATCCTAACCCTAATCAGTTCTAGAGATCTAACTAATGTAAGTGATGAAATAGCTAACCTATTTCGTGTCATAGGTTGCCGTTCTTCTGTTGATAAAGACTTAGTGCTTAAACTAAGTCCGTTACTCGCTTCTACGGCATAAGGTGCGGAATATAGACGTATAGGTTACGGTTTTCAAAGCTTTCAATGTCAGATAATGATAGATTCATGATCTGAATGTTATTTCACATGTAGAATGCGATGTTCGTTTTGCGATTCAGTTACGTATGCAAATTATGTCGTATAGTGTATTCCGTATATTTGTAGAAAATACTGTATACGTACAAATTATAAAAGTGTGTTTGCCATAATAAATTACTGTATGTATATGCTATGTATGTGTATAATACTTACTCAGCGAAAGGATTCGCCCTAATACATGTTTTGGCTAATATACGTTATGTATGTTAATAAGTGTAATCTAAGTGTTTGTGAAAATGCTTGTAAGAGTAAGTACTTAGATGATTGTACTTTAGGTAGGTGTTGAGATAGGATTCTCAACTACCTTAGAGATGTATATGATTTCCTCCATGTTAGTTGTTTAATTTAATCGCTTACTTATGAAAGGTATGTGTTTGTATTTCCTGTTTATATTGTGTTTTATAACATGCTTATTCACATGGTTGAATTGCTTTGTTAATTCTGCTTAGACTACTATACATGCTTTCTGGATAGGACTTGAATGTGATTGGGGCTATATTATAGTCCAGGCAATCGGTAACAGACTTGAAGTCGTGGCTGAGATTCATTCGCCACGTAAGGACGTGTTTGACAAACCCGCGTCGTATGTTGGTCGTCGGTAGTAGTTAGGCCACACGAAGTGCTTATGCACTTCATGTCGATCGATACAATGTGCGTTTGTGTTAGTCGAGCCCGTCAAGTAACCCAATGTGCCGATATATGTTCACCATGTATGGACGCTACTGCTTGAACCTAAGGTACCAAACTCACCAGTGAAATCCCGTTTAACCTTGGTACCTCGATCCGCTAAGACTCATGAGCCGGACATGGTGGTATGGGACACCGTGGTCGAGCTGTCGGCCTACACTGATTGGTGACGAGCCCTTTATAGTGACCTCGAGTATACTTTGACTCTACGTAGAGGCGACGAGCCTTTTCGTAGCATCTAGAGTATAAACTAGGCCTGCATTGATTTGGTGACGAGCCCTTTGCAGCGACCCAGAACCATAACATCGTATGAGATTTCCTAGGATTGACGACCCTAGAATGGATCATTGTTTGGGAAATGAAATAAGGGAGGTACCTTAGTTTTCCATTCCTACTGTATGAAAAAAACTAATAAGAACTTGATAATCATATGCATGCACCGCATTACGCGTGCAATCAGGCGTTGTAGGTCAAGCACTGAGGCAGTGTTGTCATTGCGAACGTAAGATGAAGTCGCTGAGGGAGCGTAGGCGAGGGCATGCATCATACATCCATACCATTCTTGCATTAATAACAGTACTAGGAATGTGTGATTTTCTGTTTTATCATTACTGCTTGACTGAATTAATAACATGTTAACCTATGCTCTATTGTTCCACTGAGTTGATCACTCACTCCTACGTTATGAAATGGTGTTTTAAACACCAAACCAGACTCTGTCTTGATTTCAGATGATGACGTGACTCCCGAGGCGGAGCCTGATTATTACGACGATCAGGATAAGTATTCTTATATGCAGTTCTCTGACGGATTCGCATAGGCTCTCCTGTTCGGCGGAGCTACAGGGTTTATTTACAGTTGAACCATTTTGATATTCTGACTTTTGTAATATTATATGTAATATTTCATTTACACAGTGACTCAGTGTTAATTTCATACTCTGGAGACCGATTGTGATCTTTTGACTTATATACATTATTTACGTTTTTCAGTCTTCCGCTTGCGTTTTACAATTTGAGCCGGAGTATGAATTATTGTTTTGGTATAATCCCACTCATGATTAATGCACTAACACAGACAACATTAAATCATAAGCATATATGTTGCATAAGTGATGTTTTGGAACTTGGGAGTTGAGTTGCTACTCGACCCCCGATTTTCAGGGTGTTACCAAAAACCCCATGGAACAACATTCTATAGGTAGGGATCATTTAAAAAATCCAAAAAATACTTTAAAAAATTCAAAGTATAACGCACACGACATCCAAGGCACTAGGTTGTCTTCCATACCTCTTGATAGTGCCAATGTAACAACAATAATTGATTTTAATTTTCTCTGATATCATATGGGGAACTGTAACGCCTCGAAAAATCAGGGGTCATGCGTAGACTCGACTCCGGAGTTCCTAAGTGTCACTTATCATGCATTTATGGTTTTTTTTATGATTAATCAAATTTAACTATGCAATTTGGAATTACCTGAGGCACGAAGCACAATCACACCAGTCTACTGAAATAAAGGATATCTCACATATATACAGGTCCAAAATAATAAAAGGGTCGCCCAAGGCGTTGCCCAACAGAACAACAAAAGAAGGCTATGTCCAAAAAGAGTAAAACTGAGCCCGCGGCTCAGCAAATCCAAATTCAGCCTGATCAAGTCGATGGAGAGCCGCCCATCAGCTGCAAGTAGGAGAGTCCGTCCTCCTCGTCTAAGCTCGCCTCGCCAGGCTCCTCATGCCCTGAGTCACCTGCATATATGAATGGGTCTGGTTGGTATTTTAAAACACTGTCCCAGAGTGGGAGTGAGTGATCAACTCAGTGTGAACTATTGGTCTCAAGTTATAACGGGCATTAATTGTAATATGAACTTAATGAAAAGCAGTCGTTCATCAACACCAGGCAACTCTTATTTAAATGCATGCATGCGGGATGATATGATGCATGCCCTCGCCACAACACTCCCTCAAGCGACTCCATCTAACGATCGCATATGACAGCACTCCCTCAGAGCGACCTCGACTTTCGAGTCGCCACCCTAACTAATGCGTGCAATGCGATCGTGTTAGCCGAGTTATTAGTTAAGTCCATTCATTCAGTAGGTTGGGGATTCTGATTCACCCTACGTATCAATGGCCTAAGCTGGTTGCGAGGCCAAGACCTCCCAACGCGTGAGGCCGAGATCTCGCGGTCCGTGATCCCGTCGGGTTCCTCATCCCCGACTCCAAGCACATGAGGAGTGCCGAAAGGAAGGGATCACTCGCGGTCACTACGGGGAGGCGCGGTACCCCAGCGTAGGCCGACAGCTCGGACATAGTATCCCATTCCACCATGCCCAGCTCACGAGGCCGTGGACCAGTCTCAGGTGGATTATCGATGAGCTACAATGGTTGCAGGGTGGTTTAGATTCCATACATATGTGAGCATACAAGGTTAACAAACAGGGTTGATCAGTCAGTAGGCTAGATCGCATGAGTCAGGCGAGTGTGACAAGAGTGACCTCGGGCACAAGGGTCCCACGTAGTTGAACTACAGCTGCCTGAGCACACCCGCCCAAAACCCACGGTTTAGCCTCTACGCGGTCCTACAAATGGAGCCACCTTTGCTCTCCTCATGTTTCCTGACCAACCCAAGGGTACAGGTAGCAATTCCTAGCATGCCGCCTACTAATGCATCATCTAGCATATACAACCTTCATGTTCTCAAGATTCTCAACATACAATTCAGATTCTCATACTAAGCAAGGCCAACAATATCATAATACAAGTGCAAGTGAGGTGTGTGTGTGTGTGGGGAAGGAAGTTAAGCACTTCCACCATTGCAAGAAATCATATGCACACGATCATCATACATTCTATGAAACAACAGTGTTGGAAAAAATCAACAAGACATGAGCACCTAATCATTCAAATACCCAATCATGTGAAAGGCAATAGCAACACCAAATGAGGATCAACATGCATCCCATACGAATTTTAACAACCATGCAATTCCTATGGTTTTTCTAGTTTCTCCAATCATAACATCCAAATAATCAAAATCATTAAACCCATAATAAAATTAGTGCTAGGCCACCTAAGAACAATAGTCCGCACCTTCAGATTCGTTGGAGGCTTGGAAACGACCTAGAGATGAGGGTTTTGGAGGTTGGCCGACTGGAATCCCTAAAACAATTCAAACATAAGAAAAATCCATGCATTTTCTTCTTCAATACAAGGATTTCAAGAGAAAGGAGTGAGGGATCTTACCCGGATGGCCCACGGACGATTTTCGGTGGTTGTGGTGTAGGGTTTCCTCTTGGAGAAAGTGTAGGAGGTTGTGGGTTTGATCCTCTTTGGCCCCACCTTGATTGAGAGTCCACCTTGCTCACCTCCACTCTCACTACTCCCTTGCTCTCCCTTCTTTCTCCTCTTTTTCTTCTCCCTTTCCCTCTTTTCTCTTAGGGCAAAATCGTATGGGGGAGAAGGGTGCCCAAATAAAACCCTTTATATAGTGCCAGTTTTGGTACAATTGGCCCCAAGTGTTGGGTATTTACTATACTAACCCTATGGAAGGGTTTTTCTAGCCTATTGGGTGTACTAGTCGATATACACCGTAGGATAGTTAGTCCTAATGATGATCTACGTATAGACACAATCGGCCTGCCATTTCGACGTGCCAATCGACAGATATGATTAGAAGTATGTTCAACGGTCACTGATGGTCGATTGGGGTCGCGGCTATACGGATGTGAGCGAGAAAATATCCTTAATCCACGGGTAAAGTTTGGTCGTAAATCGACGGTCTGAAATCCCCAACTTGGCATAAGAGTGGACGACTCAAATCACTTAAGTTCCCACAATTTCCCAAACTAGCCTTCTAGGGCTCCCTATTGAAGTTGGGGTGGCCCTAACGCCCCCCTAGGCCGCCAAATTCGGTGGGTAGGTGTCTTATGGCCCAATTAGGGCCCATGTAAAATTTAGGGACAAACGGATGAACAGATATAGGGTCTGAGTAAGTGATTCCGTCCCTTAAGTGGCCCTGTGAGGGCCATTTTGGTGATTGAAGCGGTTCTGGCGGCCCTCTAGCCATGAAACTTATAGGATAGGGTCTTCATGGCCCGATGAGGGGCCACACAAAATTTGGAGACGATCGGATATGGGGTTTGGTCGTACGGGTCTGATTCGCGATCAACGGTCATCGTGCCACGATCGGGGCCCAGATTTGGTGGGCAGGCGTTGAAAAATACATTAAACCTTCACCATAAATTTAGAAGAAATCCGACGGCTGGAAGGCCCGGAGTCTTAGTTTTTTTTATTAGTACCAGATTTTAATCTGGCATTGGTGGGGCGCATTGGGCAAGCGCCAGATGGTACTTCTGGGTGTCCACTGGGTCCGCAGTCCACGACGGACCACAAGCCCAGTGAGATCTATGATTTTCTAAAGTTTTAGATTTTTCTGAACCTCCTCGGTCGCTAGGTGGCCCACATGGGCTGATACTAGGTGTAAACGGACTATCCAGCTTGACGGCCCGTACTTGTCCCATCATAACTAGACTGGTCCACCCCAGTATGAACTAACATTGAGTGCTAATAGTCATTAAGTGATATTATAAGTTAATAAAAAAAAATTTCAAGGATTTTTGAAAATCCAAAACAGTGAAAATCCGGGGTGTTACAGGAACATAGGGGTGGCGGACTTGAACTTTCAGTGTTAGCTCAGTCATTTTGGAATACAAAATGATTACTTCTGGATTAACGCATCGTCGCTTTTAATAGTAAAAAGTCTATACGACCAAAGCGATGAAATCGAGAACTCAAATGGTGAAAAAATAATCCAAATGTCTCTAGTTTGAAACACTTATAAACCTAACACATTATAATGTGGGAGATCCGTAAAGCCGCAAAATGCGCAAACAACTGGCCATTACAAAACGACATGTCTTACAAGTGATCCTAGGAGATCGTGCAGCATCGAAAACTACATTTTCATTTCAAAGTGTGTTTATCCTCGTAAGGCCGCATAAAGTGCAGGGGCCACCCTCAATCTAGACTCATAGACTCTTTCGATGCACACATGCTGATCAGGCGCGAAAGGGTTGCAATTTGATACCCCATAAAGCCATGGAATGCACATGGATAAATTGCAACATTTTTCCCAACCCTCGTGAGATGTCCAGGTTAAGCTTTAACCACACAAAACTCTCGACAAATGACACGTTAGTAAAGAATAAACTAGATCACATCTACGTCTAATCCAAGGGTGGGTTGTCCACTCACTTTGGCATTTAGTTGTACTCAAACCTCTACCAAAGAGGGGCATCTGTAGATACCCTAATTTGAACAGGATTAAATATCGCTTATTGACTTCAGTTGGACCCCGAGTAAGACACATATATGACTAAAATTGGACCCAGGAGACAACGGATCGGCAACTGCCAAGGCATTCAGGTGGCAGGACAATGAAGGAACATTGTTTCCGACGCACCCATGAAGTACCATCATATTTTTAAAAAGGCTATAAACCTATTAATGGGAAAATTTGTTTCCATGAAAACGATGTGGCAGACACCGTATTTGTGTTGATACGGACCCCACTCCATTATTTCTGTGCATAACCACCCTAACCACCAATTAGAGGCTGCCCCGAGCCTTTATCTGCTCCTTCCCGAGCTGACTGTTTCCTTGATACGTCTTGGCTTGACATGGTCCAATCCATGCTATCAAGGTACGTGGCGCAACTTGTTTGCCTATATAAGGCAACTTGTTGCCAGAGATAGAGGAGTTTAAGAGACAAGACGGGAACAGAAGGCCAAAAAGAGAGCAATTCAAGGGAGATAAGAAGACGTCATTAGAGAGTTTGGCCCGGGAAAGTTGGCTTTGCTCGAATATGCTCCGACAATAACTAACTTCCATTACTCTCGAAGCACATGCCTAACTCTTTATCAGGCCCCAAAGTCGAAAATTGGGCTCACAAAATTCTCAATCGCCGAATCTGGAGTTGACAGCCTCCATAGTACCTCATTCTCAACTCCTGACACCCATACACCAGGTTCTGATCCTGGGATCCTACAAGGAGGATTTCAAACATGATTTGATTCATAATGAGCATAACTCGTGAACAATAACCACAAGAACACCATCATAAAATTCACTATGATCAAAAACTTTGAATACAATGCGTATAAAAGGGAAATACAGGATAATGAAAATAACAAAAACTCCACAAACTCGACTGCACACTCCAACTGCGTCCTGATGTTACCTACACACATCAATCGTGCATAAGCTTATAGAAAACTTAGAGGGTGGTGTAAGTGTGTGCGTAATATAAACATACTCAGAATACAATGCTATCAGCCATACGAAGGCTATGTGGTGCAAGATATGAATGCTATAGGCCATATCAAGACCGTGCGATGCGAGATGCAACTCAAGCATGCCAATCCTCATCCAAATCCTCATCAGCTCATTAATTATCAATACAGTTCTCATTCTGGATAATCATAGAGGTCTAGTACACTTTACGCTAGCTTATCGCCCCTATCTGAACGCACAACTGGGAGAGTGGAAGAGACCTCACTATCCGCCTGCCAATATCGGGCCCGGCTAATCGATAGTGGACCTATTCTTTAAGCTGGTCAAACTCAACCTAGAAATTGCTCTCTCACTCAGGCAGGTAAGGTCACACCCCTTTTCGACCGACCACGATACAGTGGGAGACACGACCTACTGGTATACGGCCCTCCCGCGCTCATGTGTTCACTCAGTCTCGACGTTGGAGTCATCCTCTGGTACCATCGAGTTTAAAAATTTTCACCCAGGGACATATATGGCACCCCGATGCTAGAAACAGTATTTTCGGTATCCAATCCAGCCATTCACGATGTGTCTGTGGAGGCTATAGCCCTGATGTCGCTAGGGCATACAATAATAACAATCACACAAATGCAAGTACATGAATCACTCTACCAAACATGCAACAATCCCGCGTGTACCGTGCGCTCATGAAGGGCAACTCCGCCTATCAGGGAGCCCATAAATAATCTGCCTGAAGACATATGCTATGATCAGTCACTCCTCATATCAAGCATACATATAATGCGTATGAGCATGAATCATGGATCTATATTAAACATATTATATGGTGATGGACTCTGTTCATAATGAAGATAGGCCTAGACAGCCTACACACTACAAGCATGGGCCTATTAATGGGCCATAGGGAGAGTGACAATGCAGACATTTAACCTACATCATCCTTACAATGTGGGCATCAAACCATTATTGCTCCCAAGGCATGGCCTGCCATAAACTATGGTGGAATCACACATTGCAATGGGCCTTATGTACATCCCGTTGGGCCTCGACCCAAGGGTTTCAAATACATCAAATGGGCCATAGCACATGGGCCTCATATATATTCAGGTGGGCCTTAACATCGGGCCTCATATATCACATCAGGCCTAATCAAATGGGTCGAAACAATGAGCCGAATCAATTGGGCCAAATCGAATGGGCTGAGTTGAATGGGCCGAGTTGAATATGTCGAGTCGAATGGGCCGAGTCAAATACATCAAATGGGCCGCATCACGTGGGCCTCATATATATCAAAGTGGGCCTCAACAACATACCTCATACACATCAAGGTGGGCCTCAACAATAGGCCATAAATACATAAAGATGGGCCTCATCACATACCCAAAAAGCGTCATATTGAAAGATCATTTGGACCATATCCCAAGTAACAGTGGAGATAATTTTCACTGTTTAAACAATTCACAGGGGCCTATCATAAGGTTTATTTCCCACCCAAACTAATCATAAGGTCTTAAAGACCTGGATTAAGAGGGAAAAACAAATACCATATTGGTCTAAACCCTGTAGTCCAAGTTTTAATGGTGGACGTTTACCCACTGTTTCCTGAAATGTGGTCCACCTGATCCTAGATCTGTCTTATTTTTAGTCTCAAGGCTCAAAATAAGCTTTCAAAATGGTTGAACGACTTGAATGCAACCCATGCATCATGGTGGGTCCCATAGATGGACGGCGTGATGAAACAGGTGGGACCCACGTAACTTGGTGACGTCACGTACACCAGCTATATAGCTGGTGTGTGGCACTCCAGCCAATCTGTTTCATAGGGTGGGTCCACATGTGTGGCCCACCATAACATTTATTTTCCATCCAACGTTGATAAGGTCACACAGACCCTGGATGAAGAGGAAAGACAAATTTCATAATGATCCAAAGCTTCTGTGAACCCGAACAGGGTTTCAATGGCAACCGTTCAATCCACTGTTTCCTGCGACGTGGGCCACCTGAGTTTGTATACAACCGATTTTTAGGAGGGGGGCCACTGCCTAAATGGGGCCCACCCAAATGCATGGTGTTGATGACAACAAACATCACGGTGGGGTCTGCGTAGGGGACCCACGTCCCTGCCCACCACGGCAGCCTTGGGGCCAGACGCCGTCGCATCCTCTCGGACGGTCCAAACAATGACAGCCTGCGCTTTTATTTTTTTTTAAAAATTTATTTTCGTGGGGTTTTTCGTAGGTAGGGCCGCATCGGGAGAATCCATCCCGTCCATCGGCTCCTATGGCTCAAGATAAGCCAAACAAACCCAATATTTGGCATGTTTTGGTGCATAGAAAGGTCAAAGTGAATTTTAACGGTGAAAATTACTGTTTTCTACGCTATGGCCCGCCAGATAATCAGATTGGCGTCATTGTTCGGCTCAACACCTAAAATGAGCTAAGAAATAGGATGGACGACGTGGATTTGATCCTTGCATCAAGGTGGGACCTGCGTGAGCAGCCCACCCCAAAAGCTCAAATATATATATATATATATATATATATATATAGTTAGCTGTTAGTATACACCCATGTCAGTGCACGCACTCCATGTTAGCCACCATCACGTCCAGCGTCCAGGGACGCTGGACGGCATGGATAAACACAGGCATCGTGGTGGGTCCCACATGGACGTGGCCCACATTTCATCAAGGTGGGTCTCACATGAACGTGACCCACCTGATTTGAATCAATCTGATACTTGTGTTTTTCCTTCATCTTGGCCGTCCAATGGACCCACTGCAAGGTGGGTCTCACGATCGGACGCAGTGGGTCTCACGATTGGACGGTCAAGATCGTCTTCCACGTGGTGGCCACAAGACATCACACAAAAGAGAGAGAGAGAGAGAGAGAGAGAGAGAGAGAGAGAGAGAGAGAGAGAGAGAGAGAGAGAGAGAGCCGGTGAGATAGAGGGACCCCGCCACTATGGGCCCCTCACTACATTGCATACATTATTGTGGGTCCCACAACAAGTAGTCTTAAAATTGAAATCAACGGTGGATTACCCACATATTAGCCTCCTTCTTGCTCCCTTAAGCTTTTATGCTCCTTGCCTTCACTTTTGATGGTAGTTGATGGAGTTTTGATGGTGGGGATGAGGATGAGAAGGTAGGCCACACTTGTTGTTTTTGGGAGAGCTTGGAGAGGCTTGGACGTTTGGAATTTTGGGTTGCTTGGGAGTGAACAGAGAATGAGAGAGAGGGAGAGAAGTGATGGGATGAAAATGTGATAGAGTGAGGTGTGATGGATGATGAGTGGAGTGATGGGGTTGTAAGAAAGTGATGGGTGGAGAGAGAGAGAGAGAGAGAGAGAGAGAGAGAGAGAGAGAGAGAGAGAGAGAGTTGACTTTGGGAATGGGAAGGAATGGGTTGTTGTACTTGGGGTATGGCTTATACTTGATTGATTGATGAGACATATTGTAGAGATTTTCTCGAAGTTCGCAACGCGTGACATTTTTCTCGAAATGAACGTGGGCCCAAATCTTTTGGCTCGTGTATCGGATCGGTGCGCAAGTCACGGCGTTGGAACTGCGGCGACGATACGTCGCTAAGATACAAGTTTTAGGTCGAGCCGACTTTGGTATGCAGGACCCGGCTTAGGATTGCTCGCAAATGTCGGATATAGGTCGAGGGTTGTCGGAATTCGACCAGAAGGACCGCGGAAGCTTACGGAACGATACAGACTATGACACGGGTCTTACGCTCTTTGTCCTCTCTGAAATATTCATCTTGTCAGGTTTTGTGTGTTAACATCAAAGTTGACGTCGTAACTGAAGTCAATGAGTAGGGTCGAAATTTGGGACATTCGCCATCCCTTTTGATTGAAAAGAGTGCATGGTTCCCTCTTTTCTATCTCACTTTTGAAAATCAAGTTGTATTCCACTCCACATATTTTCCTACACACTTGCAACGTTTACACCCACTCACGCCTTTTTCTGCTTTCATTTCTTTAATATTTTGCTTACCTAGGCTCTAAAAAAATTGTGAAGTATGGCTTAACTTTGTATGCTTTCTTTACTTTACTACTAGTTTGTTCTTTTTCGCTAATCCTCGCCTCAAGACCTAACGTAGCATGCCATAGTTTTATTATATTGGAAGTTACTCCGAATCTTTAAAAAAACTATATAGTTCTGTAAAGTACAGACCGCCCTTCTTTTTCCATAATCAAGACCCTTATCCAAAATTTAAGGCTATAGACCAATCTCAATCGTCACTTGAGTTGAGAGATCTTATGATTCTTTGATCGTTAAACGATTTTATGATTTCTAATTGACAGTAGATTTCGATAGATTTTAAGCTTCTTTTAACTAGTTGCGACTCAATTTTATGGTTCCCTCTTTTCTTTCTCTCTTTTCAAAATCAAGTCGTATTCCACTCCATATATTCCCTACACACTTGCAACGTTTACACCTACTCACGCCTTATTCTGCTTTCATTTCTTTAATATTTCACTTACCTAGGCTCTAAAAAGTCTACGAAGTATGGCTTAACTTTGTATGCATTCTTTACTTAACTGCTAGTTTGTTCTTTTTTGCCAATCCTGATCCTACAGCTTAATTACTTAGTATACCGTATTTTTATTATGTTGGAAGTTACTCCGAATCTCTTAAAAAATCATATAGTTTCGTAAAGTATAGACTGTCTTCTTATTCTTTTTCCATAATCAAGACCTTTATTCAAAATCTAAGGTTACAGACCAATCTCAACCGACACTTGAGCTTGGAGATCTTATGATTCTCCGATCGTTAAACGATTTCTAGTTGAGAGTATATTTCATGCTTCTTTTAACCGATTGTGACTCGAAATTTGACTGAACTCGAGGTTTAATCAAAGCAAATTAAAGCAAGAAAACAAACAGAAAGAAAAACCAAAGATAATACGGGCAGCAATATCTCTGCCATGCGTGCGTGTTCGTGCACATGCAAATATCATACCGTCCCAACGGATTTTAAAAATTGGATGGTGGCCATGTGCTGATGCTGATCTTGAACTGGTCAGCTTGGTCCTATTTAAAATTTTGATTATTCTCTGGTGGGCCAGCCAGTCGAGTCTGGCCCACTGCCATCCCTAATCAGGTGCACCACACATGCTTGACAAAAATGGACGGTTGAAAAATAAAACATTGGCCTCTGGTATACAAACGTGCCACGTCAGCGTCTGAAGTTCTTAACAACTCTCTCATCAGGATTGGACGGTTGTTATGTGTTGTTAGCACCACCTCATGGGTTGGTGGCCCTAACTTTTGGAGGCTTTTAAACGGTGTTAATGATAGTAGGTAAGATCGGTTTGAACGGAGGGAGAGGTTTGGGCCGTTTGGCCGTACGTGTCGGCGTAGTTCATGGAATCCCATGTAGATTGAAGAATACTCTATTCTAATTCCTTCGTGTTGATGGTGACTTTATATGGTCATCAGAACCGTTTATTCAGTGGCCCACAACATGGATGAGCACTTACATAAAAAATACACTGTTTAGTAGATATCCACCCAATTGGATTAAAAAAAATCAACGGTTAATTACCTACAATAAATTTCTTATGGTCTCTCACATTTAATAACTAACAGGTTAGTTAGGAACCGATTCGCGTACATGTTACACCTGTTTTACGTATTATCTTGTAAAACACCTCAGCTATTTGGAGCCCATCATGTTGTATATGTAAAATCCTCTCCGTCCATCCGCTAATAACCCTTATATCTACCGTACATTCAAAAGATAAGACCACAACAACAACAACAACAACAACAACAATAATAATAATAATAATAATAATAACACATATGGACCACATCAGAGGAAACAACATAAAAGCTGCTTTAAAAACCTTTAGGGGTCGTTTGACACTTCGGATTGGAGGGGGTTTGAGAAGGTTTCAAATTCCTGATTGTTTGACAGCATAAAGTAATACCCTCTTTGAAATCCACCAAGAGATCCTGAATTACACCTAAAATTAGTTCAATAATGGTAGGTGTAGCATGTGTGCCACTATACTATTATTTGATTGGGCACATGGCCCACTAATGATGATCAACACCGTTCAAACATTGTCCATGTAAATTAGCACCGTCCAAACATTGTCCAGCATTATCCAAACATTTTCCATGTTAATCAACGACTAAAAATCATTGGTTAGTCACTTAGACATGATCTTATGCTTGTGGCCCATCCGAGCACTGAAATTTTATCATTTTTAGGCAAATCATATATTTAAGCGGGCTTATCACAATTATTGTGTCAAAAATTATATATCTTATTAATTAGAAATATTAAAATCAATTTAGTAATAAAATTCAAATATACCACGCACAACTACTTTTGGATTAATGTGATTCAAAAAATCCAGCGTGCCAAACAGAACAGGGAGATTTTAATTCCAGGGGTTCAAATCCAAGGGGCTCCGAATCCAGGGGTTCCAAATCCACGCTCCCAAACAGGTACTTAAGTTCACGTGGTTTGGCCCGCCTTAGTTTTGTATAGTGAGTTACACTTGATTAATGGGCTGGATGAAAGGTACATATAATGGGCCCCACACAAACCTATGGTTGTAATCCTATCTTCATTGTTTTGTCTGTTATGGCTCACCTAAGTTGTGGATTTGGATGATTTTTGTATCAATCGTCTAAAATAGCAGACAAAACCAGATGGACAGACTGGATTTTATATGCGCATTACGGTCGCCCCACAGAGAATGGTTGTTTTACGCGCTTGGTAAATCAGTGGTCACGTGGAGACGATTCCCGTCCGATTCGTTAGAGGAGTCGATATTGTAGAGCATCTACACGGCAATATGGTAGAGCCATCTCTCCACCTAGCAAGCGAGATATCATAAGATATTAATCGGGACCGTCCATCTAGCTTTACCAACTGTGGATGTTAAACAATTCAAAATACACTTGCATTAAATGGGCTTAACTACCTATTCAGGTTCTTCAATCCAACGGTCAGAAGCAAAGGTTTTAAGGCTGAAATTTATTAAAGGAAAGTGAAGTAAATTGACGTCTAGGATTGTCTGGAAGTGATTCTTGAAGTATGTCCGATCCATGATAGGGCCCACTAGATGGACAGATCCTATGAGGAAGTGGATCTACCATATTGCGGTTCTACAGAGATGTACTGTATCATCTAACTTGTGCAGTCGCTTTTGCCTGAAGATTAATTAAACAGAACTACACGGTAGCCATCTGTTCAAATCACGTCCGCAGGCTGCCTTTCCAAGTTCCAACGGAATGCTATTTACAGACGTCCTACTTCAAGCGCGAAAGACAAACGCACTGCACGTGCCAAATAAACATATCTGTGCAGAATCCAGAACGTCCATCACACGGTCCACTCCATCATGTGTGTCATCTGCTAAATATTACACTTTCCTAGTCTTTAGGTGAATGAGACGTGAATGCTAAATCTGAACCGTTGGTTATTATTTTGTGTCGGAGAAGTTAGACATCATGTGTGCCCCATCTGATAAACGGACGAGATGGATTTTGGAATTGGGACTTTGGACGTGGAGTAGAGACTACCCAATAAGCATCCCGGATCCTGCATGTACGTGTGGCATTGGCACGTATGGTGCGTTTGAGGTTGGCTAGAGGTTTTTACTCATGTTCCAAGAATCAAAGTATATCTTATCTCATTCATATTTCATCGTGAGATATGATACCATGGGAAAGCAAGCACCGGAATATGCTAGAGCCATCTCACCACAGCCCACGTGACCGGATGATCCTAGCCATCTAAATTCAATTAATGTGATATCTGTGCTGATATAATGTATAATTTGGATTAGTAGATCAATTTTTTATAGGTACCACTAGATGGACGGTCCGGATGGATCATTAATCCTTCCATGTGTACCATGGAGAGATGATTCTACCATATTCCGGTTCTCCCTGCTCTACCGTATTATTTCCTTCATTCATCCACGAGACGAAGGATCTTCTCAGAAATTCAAACGATCACGTCGTCTCACGTCGCTATACGGTGGTTGATTTTTTCTTCTCATCCCATAAAATGATCTGGAAAATTAGATGTACGGCATGGATGAAACACATACATCATGTTGGGGCCCACAGAGCACCGACCGACCGAGCAGCCACAGCCAATCCGTTCCCTGCTAAAGACTACCATCCTACTCGCAAACTCATGTGCCAGCGTAGAACATGCATTCAATATCAAGACCGTTCATCAACCTAAGCCCTGCCCAAAAATCAGGCTGTTGCACTCTCTGATGGAAACACGTGTAAAAATGGAAACGGATTGGCTACTCCCCCTGCCACCAGCCCGGTGGCTGATGGTTAGTGCTCTGTGGGCCCGCCATGATGTATGTGTTTCATCCATGCCGTTCATCTATTTTTACAAATCATTTTATGGCTTGATCCAAAAAATAAGAGGTATATAAATCTCAGGTGAACCACACCATAGGAAAACAATAGTGATTGGATATCTACCATTAAAATCGTCCTAAGGCCCACTATACTATTTATTTGACATCCAATATGATGTTGGTTAGGTCATACAGACCTTCGATGAAGGGAAAAAAACAAAGATCAACTTCATCCAAAACTTTTATGGCCGCAAAAGGTTTTTAATGAAAGACACTCATTCAACTGTTTCCAGTAATGTGGTTAACTTGACATTGGCATATAACTCATTTTTTGCCTCATATGCTAAAATGATATACAAAAATAGATGGATGGCATGGACTTTCATCATTTTGAGGCCCACAGAGCACTTACCACTGGCCATTGGCTGATGGCAGGGGGAGTAGCCAATCGGTTTCCTCTAAAAATGGGCAGGTAATAGATATTAGCTAGCAAACAACATTGAACTCGCATATGTGACCCGCGTGATGAACAGACCAGGGGTTTTGAGGCCAGGGGAGAGTATACATGGTTAACCTGTCCGATGAACGGTCCTGATCTTTAAACACATGCTCTTTGAGGGTTGTATGATACAAGGTCCTCAACATTGCGCCCCATACACAGGTTTTCAGTTCTGACAAACAGGATTCATATTTTCGTAATCCTGACCGTTGGTACGTTGTTTCTAACCGTAGATGGTCTATTCTTTGAAAACATAATAGAAAAAATAATTTTAAACCAATCATTTTGTGGTTAAATAATCAACGGTCCTAATTCAACCAAAATATTTTAATATGTATCGAAGATATTTTTCTAATGTAGAAAATTTTCATGAATCATTGATTCATGTTTATAATCAACATATCATTGGTTTGGATTACCGAAATGTAGGCCCCACTTCCCAAAAATGAAAAGTGTGTATGATAAATAAAAATGTGGGCCATCGTATCATATAATTCAAGATGCGGGTCTTGCAGTCAATTCAAGAAAGAGGCATCGGGTTCGAACCTGGCTTAACTCCCCCAAATTGAAGATTCTGGCGCGGATTGTGTGGTGACCAAACACCACGCAGCTCAGTGGTGTAAAGATGCCGTGGGGCTCACCGTGATGTATCTGTTTTATCCACGCTGTCCGTCCGTTTTTCCAGATCATTTTACCGCATGATTATAAAATTGAAGCATATCCAAAACTCAAGTGGACCACACCACAACGGTAGACGTTCATTTCCCACCGTTTCCTGCGGTGTGGTCCACTTGAGGTTTGGATATATTTCAATTTTGGGCTCATGCCTAAAATGAGCTGGAAAAACGGACGGACAGCATGGATAAAATACATACATCAAGGTGGGCCCCACGGAGTCTTCACACAATGGAGCTGCATGGTGTTAGGTTTACCACGCAATCCACGGTCAACAGATTCCGGTAGTTCAAAGTGAATGGCATAGGATGTAAAAAAGCAAAAATCCATGTCTAAATTCCTATAGTCCGTCCTATATCTCTCACCGCCTACTCACGAAGTAATATAGTCATTTCTGTCTGTACTCTTTCAGTTCTTGTTGTGACCGATTCTCCTCTCTCTCTCTCTCTCTCTCTCTCTCTCTCTCTCTCTCTCTCTATTCCAGGGAGGGAAATGGATTCCCAGAAGGACGTCGGGATTCTCGCCATGGATATCTACTTCCCTCCTACATGCGTTCAACAGGTAACTGCTTCCTAGGGTTCTTCTCTTTCTCTTTCAAAAATCGTTTCTTGCATGGGATGGATTTTTCGCTTATCTGGTATCCCCTCGGAATAGATTGGAATTGGATTTCTGCATCTATTTTCGTCGCCTTCGGAGTCATTCATTCCTTATTTTGATTCTTTTCTTCTTTCTAAAATTCCACCAATGTACTTCACTGGCGCTGTTTTCTTGCTTCAGGGTTTCTTTGATTCACCAGATTTCATGAAATATCATGACATTTTTCACTAAATTACACTGATTAATCGTGAGAAATTTCATGATATTTTCTGCTGCCAAACGCACCATTGTATTGAATTTCTCTCTCTCTCTCTCTCTAATTTGTATCGTGAATTGTCCAAATTATGTCGATTCTGTTGTTTTTGTCCCGTTTAAGAAAGAGTGAAATTTCTGAAGAGAAATGCTGAGGTTATTTTGCATGAGGATTAGATTGAAGAGGGGGTTTGTGGCCCACATGTCAATTGAAGTGTGTATGAGAGAGAGAGAGAGAGAGAGAGAGAGAGAGAGAGAGAGAGAGAGAGAGAGAGAGAGAGAGAGAGAGATATGGGCTATTCAGCATGTGGGATGGTATGTTAGAATCCTTGTCTGGGAAGGTAAGACCTGTCCACTCAGAAGTGGACTGCAGTTGTTTGAGATAAAAATGGGTGGTTAGACAGGAATGATTGATGGTAGTGATGTAGACATGGAGTCCAATAATGAGTGGACCAGACTGGTCTTTTGGGCCATGGAATGCTCACGGCCGGACCCACCTTATGAATGGTCTGGATGTTGCCTTTTTGTACCACGAATTGGCAACTATCCTTGGCTAGAATTGTTACCTTGTACTAATCTGCCAGACAGAGAAACCATTAGAGGAGAGAGGGAGACACTGGAACAGCTTCCATTTTGAAAATGGTGGCAAACCATCACCCTAATGTTGTTCAATTTTCAAAAGGAAAAGAGGAGAGAGTAGAGGAGAATTTGATCAGATCAACCTTCTCCCTATTCTCTCTCTCTCTCTCTCTCTCTCTCTCTCTGTTGTAGGCATGTGCTTTGAATATTTTAAATTGCTGTACTTTTCATTGAATTCTTTTTTTTTTTTGGTCCTTTTCATGTGCAACCATAAGAAGCTCATGAGGATCATGATGGTGAAAGTATTTACTATTAAATTCTTTCTTATTGTCTTTTTTCACATGCAACCATAGGAAGCTCTGGAGGATCATGATGGTGCAAGTAAAGGGAAATACACTATTGGACTTGGGCAAGATTGCATGGCCTTTTGTACGGAGTTGGAAGATGTCATTTCCATGAGGTTGTGGACCACTCTCTAATCCTCGATTTCCTTCTATACTGTAATCCGGATGATCCATTATCAAGTGCCTGGATATGAACTTTTCTCCAAAGTTAGAAAAGGTTGCAAGCAATAAACCATTTTTACGATTTTACAAGAGAGTTCTCCAGTCTGTTAGATCTTGTTTGGGAACATCGAAAATCTTGGAAATGAAAATATCTTCCATGGAAACCTACCATTCCTCAATTTGTGAAAAGAAGTAGGTTCAGAAATAGTTTTCGATTTCCAAAGTTTTACTCAAAAATCATGGATATAGAAATCTTTCATAAAAGCTGTTAAATGCTTCCTAGGTGACGAGAGACACCTCTTGCAATTTAATCATTGACCTTTTAACATTTCCATGGAAAAATGCACTCAATAACAATACAAAGTATCTATAGTCCATATGTGGGCCCTTTTTGCTGAGAGCTATTCCCAGTAAACTGAGGTTTATGGTCTTCTGAATGGTACCTGACTTGTTAAAACCTATCATGACCCATGACTAGTTGGATGCCTGTGTATTATGTTAAGATTTGATTCTTGACAAAAGGTTTTGTTCAGCTTGACAGTTGTTACTTCCCTTCTTGAGAAATATGGGATTGACCCAACACAAATTGGTCGCCTGGAAGTGGGCAGTGAGACCGTGATAGACAAGAGCAAATCCATAAAGACTTGGCTGATGCAAATCTTTGAGGTTTTTTTCCAATTCCTTTGGCTATGCATGTTCTTTAGAGTAAAAAGAGTGCAACATTTCATGGTTCCTTCTGTTCTTGAAAAGGCCCATAAACTCGAGCATATTTTCATCCTGGAGTGTTAGCATCTTGTTTTTTTATGTTTCTCAGAATGGGATTGCATTGTCCCCTTATTCATGTGAATAAAAAACAGGAATTCGGGAATACAGACATCGAAGGAGTTGATTCAACAAATGCATGCTATGGTGGAACTGCAGCTTTATTCAACTGTGTAAATTGGGTGGAGAGTAGCTCTTGGGATGGACGCTATGGACTTGTTGTTTGCACCGACAGTGCGGTATTAGCCTTTGACCATCTTATGTTTACTTCAATTGGTGCTGATTAATGAAAAGATGCTGATTAGTTGTTGGGTTGAAACTTGCTTTTCTTGATGTTTGCTTGTATTGTTGCTTGAATAATGCCTCCCTTCAGTAATAGGATTGTTCAAAGTGGCTTGGCCTCGAACACTTACAAGTACATTTTAGTTACTCATAAGTAGGTTCATATAATTTATTTACATTAAGTTCATGCAACAAACAAAATAAGCTTATATATTGCCCACTTCCTACTCAGTATCAATGAAGAAAAATAATCATTTAATATGAAATTTGACAGATTAAACCATGAAAAAAGAGAATTCTAGACAGTACCATTTGCATATATGATAAAATGAGGAACGAAAAGAAGGCCTGGTTTTCACTTTAGATTTAGTAAATAAATTAATGAGGTGCGTGGCACATGCGATTGAACCAGACTAACAAAAATCTAATCCAGCCAAAACTAAAGCATATAAAATGAATGGGACTGTGAGGTGGGTCCTTGCTCTTGCTCCGGTGGTAGACTCTTAGGAGTTTCAACACCTTGTCAAGGGTTCGAGTACCCATAGGTGGTGAAATCCCACTACGGTGTGAGTGTGTGGCGGTGTGTGTGCGTGTTACACACACACACACACACACACACGAAAACGCTCACCTACGAACCAGTTCGTACTTACTACATACGAACTTTTTTGAGAACTCATCATATCTGATGATTCTCGAAAATCTGAATGGTCCAAATGAAGCAGAACCTCATGAAACCCCTAGGTATGAATTTTTTACTTTGATCCAAAACTTCGGTGGGCCATGAAAAATGCAAACAGTTTCTTCCCTTGATTTGAATTTCTCTTTGCTATGGCCCACCAGAATCTTAGATCAGGGTGAAAATTCACCCCCTAAGGTTTCATGGGATTCCGCATCTTATGGACCGTTCGGATTCGACACCCATGACACGTGTGCAAAGGTGCGCACGTGCGTAGGTGCGTAGGTGAGCATGCCTCTCTCTCTCTCTCTCTCTCTCTCTCTCTCTCTATATATATATATATATATATATATATATATATATATATATATATATATATATATAGGGGACTGTGAGGTACTTGATAACATAAATTTTCTTGACACTTGGATGGCAGCTTTGTTCAAAAAGTAAAAAAGAAAAAGAGAAAAGAAAAGGAATGATGGGTTCACATTTTCCCTACTTGGATGTTGGTATTTTCTCATGACTGCATGCATGTAAAAAACTAGCTGGAACTCGTGAAGGCAGCATCACCATCTAAGACTTACGTAGTACTGTTGCTACTTCCTAGAACCCAAAACTATAGCTAGAGGTGCAACTGGACTTGACTGCCCTGGGGCAAGCCTGAGTCCACCTTGGCCAGGTTTGGGCTTAGCCTAGAGGCTTATAAGTCACACTAAGCTGGGTTTTCAGGCCAGATAACTAATTGGGCTGGGTCTGAGTTATACTAAGTCACACTAAGCTGAGTTTTCATGCCAGATCACTAATTGCTCTGGGCTTTACTTATGCTAAGGCATGTTAGGTTGGCCTAGCTGTCCTTAATCTAACAGTTCTGGTCTGAGTATTTTTCCTAGTACTGCTTCATCCAGCAAGAGCTTGATTGGCTGATTCCATGGCTCACAGGCTGGGAGGGATGCCTACTAGGATCCTTAGTGCATGGGTGGGGCCTGGTCGCACTTGCCCAGCACAATTGCAACTAAAGCTAACCATGGGCCAGGGCCAGGCTGCAGAAAGACAAAATTTGAACAGGATCGGCTTTATAGGCCTGACACTAGATGTTAAAAAGAAATCGCTTCTGAGACCTTTTCAAGCCCAACAATTGCCAACCCTAGTTGTGACACTAAATACAGAGGTGATAGTGTTCACGACTTGCAAGTAGCAACATGAGTGGGAAAGTCTGACATTGGGATGTTGGCTTCATGTGTTGCCTATACCTTTTCCGTATCCTGGGAATTGATTATCATTCTCAAGACTGCATGAGTGTGTATAGATTTGTTGTAGGTCTCGACCAAGTGATTCCTTTTGCTTACTAACAGCTTCTTCATTTTAGGTCTATGCTGAAGGGCCAGCCCGGCCCACCGGAGGAGCAGCTGCCATTGCAATGCTGATTGGACCAAATGCCCCAATAGCATTTGAAAGCAAATATAGAGGGACTCACATGTCTCATGTTTACGACTTTTACAAGCCCAATCTTGCCAGTGAATACCCGGTTTGCCTCCTCTTATGCTTTTATTTATGTTGTGTGTTTTTACAAAGCATGATGCATGAACCTCATGATGCCTTGGTTTATGATAAATATTCAAATTATCGTGTATCTATAACCAGAAGGTTTGCATTGTGTGTATCTAGTTCTTAGTACGCAAGACATTCGATGGAATTATTATGATTTTGCTGTTCATATGGTTTTCTGCCTAATTAAATGAGCTACTTTTCTTGCTTTAAAGCTTGGACATGGACCTCTTCTATTCTGGAAGTCTTGATAAAGGAAATCCTCAGTCCTACACAGACATTAAGCTTCCTGTTCCTTCCTCTATTGGCTTGATTATACTGTTGATATGCGGGTTCATGTTTTATAATGTTCCCAAATTTGACCACTTTTAAAATTTTCTTTTTTTTTTTTTTTTAAAAAAATTTTATTTTATTATTATTATTATTTTTTTAATTTTTAACTTTCAAAAAGATAAAATAAAATAAAATCTTAATACTGAAAAAAAATTGTCTACATTTTCAATCCAATTAGGGAAACTGTCAACATCCAATTCCATTAAATTCAGATTGTCGACTTGAATTTCTTTGGAGCCTTGGCTTTGCTCCAAAGTTCCAATCAGTCATTCCATGGGATTGGATTCCCACACAAGTCCAACCATTTTTTCAACAGAATTAGGCTATTTATCACTTAGAAGTTGATCGACATCTCACAGGGGAGCTGTATCATTCTCATGACCAAAACCAGCCTTGAAATCCTTCAGCACCTCCCCACCGGGCTGCTGGATGTGTAATTATACGCATTAGTTAATCCTTCTTCCTATTTAATTCTTGAAGTGATTCAACTATTCTTGAATTGCTTCTTGCATCCTGGCATATGTGCTCTGACTGCCTCAACCATGAGCACCTCTTGCCACCACAAGAATCCAATTTCAATCCCAACAAGAAACTGAACAAGTAATGAACAAGAGATCACCCAGCTGTAAAATCTATCTTTTGTCCTTGTCATCTAAGCCTTATCCTAACTAATTGGGGTCGGCTCCATGAATCCTTTTCCTCCATTCCACTCTATCAAGGGTTATAAAATCCATCTTTACAATGTCTAAATTACTGAAATAGCAGAAAATTGTAGGATAACCAAAATGAACCACGCAAAGTCCTTTATATATATTTAAAAAATAAGGAAATGGTACTATGAGGTCGACCTCATGGGAACTTCCCATGAGGACGAGCTGTGTGGCCCCACTATGATGTGTGTCGAACATCTACCCCATCAGTCAGATGCACCATTCCATGGTGGGCCATGCGCTTAAAAAGCTACTTAATCCATGACTTGGGTGGGCCACACGACATACAACAATTGAGAGGAGTTACCCTCCCATTAAAACATTCATAATCATTTATTGGGCCCACCAATATGTGGTTCACAAATCCAGCCCATCCATCGTGTGTGTCCCACTTGGATGAGGGGCTAGACCAAGTTTCAGCTGCATCCAAAACTCAGGCTGGCCCCACCAAGTGCTTTTATATGTTATAGGCATATCTTCACATGATTTTAGATGGTATGGCCCACCTAAGTTCCGTATAAGGCTGATTTTTGGGATATCCTATAACCTAAAGGGGACCCATATATCAAGTGCACGGTGTAGATGTTCAACACACATCATGGTGGGGCCCACACAGCTCGACCTCATAGTACCATTTCCCACATATATATATATATATATATATATATAGAGAGAGAGAGAGAGAGAGAGAGAGAGAGAGAGAGAGAGAGAGAGAGAGAGAGAGAGAGAGAGAGATGCGCGCGCACCTTTGCGTGAGAGAGAGAGAGATGCTCATGCGCGCACCTTTGCACATGTGTCATGGTCCATAGCAACTTTCAACCTCATCCAAAACTCTGGTGGGCCATAGTAAAGAGAGATGCAGATCAAGGGAGGAAACTGTTTCCTTTTGCCATGGCCCACCAAGGTGTTGGATCAGGGTAAAAGTTGGGCCCTAGGGGTTTCATGAAGTGCTGCATCACATGGACAATTCGGATTTTTGCTCACATCACGTGAGATGAGTTCTCAAAAAGTTCTCACCAAAACTCGTGAGAACTGGTTCACAGGTGAACATTGGGCTATATATATATAATCTGGACACTAAACTCCAATTCTTAATATGATAATGGAAAGACCTAAACGACCCCTAAATGGCTTCACAATTTGATATTACTAAACTTCTCCTAACTTACTATGCTTAGCTACTCTCTATCTACTCGAAATTTTCTAAAACTCAATACCAGAAACACAAATTAGAGACCCAAAAATTTAACAACTATTTTTTTTTTCTCCTTAAAAAATAGCAGAAAATTCCAGGAAAACCAAAATGAACCACATAAAGACCTTTTTATTATTATATATATATATATATGTATTATTATATCTGGACACTAAACCCCAATTTTTAGTATGATAATGGAAAGACCTAAACTACCCCTAAATGGCTCCACAATCTGATATTACTAAACTGCTCCTAACTTACCATGCTTAGCTACTCTCTATCTACTTGAAAATTTCTAAAACTCAATGCCAGAAACAAAAATTAGAGACCCAAAAATTAACAATAGCTGTTTTTGTTCTCCTCAAAATCTTCTTTAGATGGTGTCATAGAAGCAGTGGGACCAATTGAATTTCTGAAATAAAATCTGCTGCATTTTTCTCAATTTAAGCAAGGCTTTACAAGTTCGAGTCTCCTTGAAAATTCTGGGGGTAGGTGTGCTTGGTCCCCACAACCGTCTGGTGAAGTCTTCCAAAAGTCAAATTCGTTGATAGAAAGAATCAGAGGAGGCTTTTCACTTGGAAGGCTAGATATTTTCCTTTTGGGGTCATATAAACCTCATCAAAGCTTGGCTTCTTTTGCTATGCAAGTTTATTTCATGTTGTTGTTTCAGTGGCTTGTAAGCATTGGTAATGTTGGGGACTTTGTTGAAGTGATAAAGTCCCTTGATATACATTGATAGACCACACTCGGACAGCTTAAGCTTTTAGAGTAAATGGTTGTTTAGGAAGGTCCTATGTTCGAATCTTGAGAGTAGCAAATATGCCTTGCTAATATATTATTCTCCCATGGGGGTCGTGAAAATCAAACCTACCAAGGACCTAGAAATCCAAATGACCTATTTATGGTGTGAGTGTCCCTCCACCCTTGTTAGTATGTTCCCGTGCGGAGTTCCCACCTCGCACCAAAGGGGGGGGGGGGGTGACGTGATAAAGTCCCTTGATATACATTGATACACTACACTCTGACAGCTTAAGCTTTTAGAGTAAATGGTCATTTAACAGAGTTTTGTGGGAAGGAATGGAATTAAAAAACACACAAAAAAAGAACCATCTCTTGTTGAAGTGAAAGAGGTGTAGTAGTGTGGACACCCCACCCAGGTTAGAATCTTGAGAAATCTAAGACAATTTGGGAATCATGATCATATCCTAAATCAAACCCTAATCCTAGCTTAAACCCTAATCCGAACTGTAAACCAAAAACAAGCCTAGCCCTAACCCAAACCCTAGCTTTAACCTTAAACCCAGCCTAAACCCTAAACCCAGCCTAACCCTAGCTTAAATCCTAATCCAAACCCTAAACCATCACCCAAGCCAAAAGTTAACTTTCATATGTAATAACTCCTATAGTTCACTCTATTTACCATCCTACTAAGCCAAAAGTCAACTTTCATATGCAATTACCCTTTTAGTTCACCCTATTTACCATCCTACAAATTCAAAAGTCAACTTTCATATGGAATTACCCATGTAGTTCACTCTATTTACCATCCCAACTTTCATATAGATTTACCCCTGTAGGTCACCCTATTTATCATTTTACCAACTTCACCAACCACTAAGAGTCAATAAGAGCATGCCATGTGGCATTCCTCTCCCCTCAACCAATCCCAAGCTGCTATGTTAGCATTTACCCCTCTCAAACCCAACAATAACCACATTGCCATTGGAGAAGGCTATAAATAGCCCTCTCCTCTTCACATTTCACATACACTTCCCATTCTTAAAATCCAAGTGTGAGAGAGAGAGAGAGAGAGAGAGAGAGAGAGAGCTCTCAAGTCTCCAAGATCAGATTTTTTTGCCATCTCTTAGCCTCCTCTTAACCTTCTTAATCCCAAGTCTAGCTCGGATTGATCATGGTGCAACCCATGTCTTAACCTATTTAAGTTCAAGTAAAAAATCCTCTTATTTTATACAAGCATTCATCATTACATATATTCCCTTCTCAACCCCCCTGCTCTAGATCTGTAGTGAACGTATACTCTGTGACTTGCCGTACATCGGATTCAGTCACATCAGAAATTCCTAGCAATCTAGTCCACTTTTCTTCATATTTTGGTATAAGCATCATTACATCCACCCTCTAGACACATCATTAGACGTATGCTTTGTGGCTTGCCGAAATCTCGGATCTTGTCGCATCAGAAATTCATGTGTGCCTAGTCCTAATCCGATCATATCATTCATCCCTTGAGATTTCTTACCACACTAAGTAGAGACCGTACATTTGTACGGGCAAAGAGGGTGCATAACACCTTCCCTCTTTGTAACCGAGGTCCCTTACCCGGAATCCCGGATCGCAGACCAGGAGTCGATCCCAATTCTAAGCTGCCATGTTAGCATTTACCCCTTTCAAACCCAACACTAATCACATTGCCATTGGAGAAGGCTATAATAGCCCTCTCCTTTTCACATTTCACATACACTTTCTATTCTTAAAATCCAAGTGAGAGTGAGAGAGAGGAAGAGAGAGAGAGGAAGAGAGTGAGGTTGAGAGAGAGCTCTCAAGTCTCCAATATCAGATTTTTTAGCCATTTCTCAGCATCCTCCTAATCTTCTTAATCCCAAGTCTAGCTTGGATTGATTATGGTGCAACCCATGTCTTATCCTATTCAAGTTCAAGTCAAAGATTCTCTTACTTTATACAAGCATTCATCATGACATCTATTCCCTTCTCAACCCCCCTGCTTCTTTAGATCTCTAGTGAATGTATGCTCTGTGACTTGCCGTACATCGGATCCTGTCACATTAGAAATTCCTAGCAATCTAGTCCACTTTTCTTCATATTTTGGCATAAGCATCATTAAATCCACCCTCTAGACACATCATTAAACGTATGCTTTGTGGCTTGCCGAAATCTCGGATCTTGTCGCATCAGAAATTCATGTGTGCTTAGTTTTAATCCGATTATATCATTAATCCCTTGAGATTTCTTACCACACTAAGTAGAAACCGTACATTTGTACAGGCAAAGAGGGTACATAACACCTTCCCTCTTTGTAAACGAGGTCCCTTACCCGGAATCCCGGATCGTAGACTAGGAGTCAATCTAAGGTAGGAGAGTCTTCGGATTTCTCCAACTTTGCGTATTCCGCGGGTTCTAGCCGACTGCGGGATTCTGAGGTTTATTGGCTAGTGGCGACTCCAACATCCACAAATCAGTCTAGTCACCCCCACCATCAAAACGAAACATATAAATAAGCGTGGGTTGCCGATTTCCAGCGTTCACAGAATGGCGACTCCACTAGGGATATGCTAGAGCGCATTAGCTGAGACCCAACTCGAAAGTGTGTGGTATTCCAATCTCAAGGGATATTCATCATTGCATTCATAGAAAACAAGAAAAAATACATAACAGTCATAAGACAAACAAACAAACAAACTAAAAAACAGCAATCTTTGGCTTACACTTGTTTGGGCATCAATCCTAGCCACGACTATTCAATCGCATACAACTATGGCTACCCATGAAGAAGAGCCGGCAGCTCTGCTAGCTCCTGAAGCATCAGCATCGGCATCGGTACCAGCACTGACACCTCTAATAGCTCCAACAGATACGCCAGTCACTGCAGCCTTGAGTGAGATGTCGCAAAATTTCAAGGCATTGCAAGAGCTATTGCTTCGCCTGGTACCAGGCGCCATACCAAACATGCAGGCAACACAGCCTGGTGTACAAAGCAGCTCAATCCCACAAAATCCTTTTTCTTTCTCCCTCATTCCTCCAGTAAATCTTGTTCTCCTTCTTCCTGTAGAATCAGCCCAACATACAAATAGGAGCAACCCTCTCGCACATCGTCCTCCTAATAGGAGATCCAATTAATTCCAAGGGGCAAAACCCCTCTCGACCGATCCCTTCGAAATTGAAGAGCTTCGAGATCAATTGCAAGATATGCAGAGGAAGCTATGGAAGTAGCAGAGGGTGGATCTCCCATCTACCAAGTTTAGGGATCTGTCCCTTCCCTAATGCAATGGTACCTCAAGCCTTCGAGGTACTAAAGTTCAACAAATATGATGGTACAGGGTGTCCCATGGACCACTTAAGAGCATTTTGTGGAGAGCTTAATACTTTGGCAGGTAATAACGGAGCGTTGATCCTTTTGTTTCAAAAATCCTTAAAAGGCGATGCGTTAGATTGGTACACGTCATTAGACTACCATCGAATTAAAACTTGGGAACAACTTTCCCAGGCTTTTATTGATCGTTTTGTGTACAATCTTAATGTAGCGCCCAAAAGGGTTGATCTTGCTGCCCTAAGGCAGAGGAATGATGAGTCATTATCAACTTACGTTGGATGGTGGCGGGCCATGGCCGCCAGAATGAAAACACCCATTAATGATGAGGAGCAAATCTACATGATCATTCACTCGGCAAACCTGAGTATCTCTGGATACCTCGTTTCGTATCCATATGTCAACAATACCCAACTCATCCGTGCTGGGGAACAAGTCGAAGCCGGAATAAGGGCTGGGACGATCTCCCCTTAGTGGGCTCGTCAGGCCTCTCCGGTACAACGGATAGTGGAAGGAAGGTCTACTGGATACGAGAACGGTAACAGAAATGTTCCTGACCTCCATCCAACAAGAGAAGACAATTTTGTCGCCTCTACCCAAGGTGCTCAATTTGCTCCTCAAGAGGAACAATGGCAATAACAACAGCAAAGGGAGATTCCTTGGTACCCCAATCATGGTCAGCAGATGAGGATGGCCCGAGAACCTAGGCAGTTTACACCGATAGTCTAAACTTACAGTGAGATACTAGCCATGCTAGTCCGAAGGCAAATACTTACATCGCTATTGCCTAGGCTCCCACCAAACCCTCTACCACCAAATTATAATGAGAATGAGTATTGTGCATACCACCAATCCCGAGGCCACACAACAGACCGTTGTTTCGCCCTGAAACATATGGTCTAAGATCTGATTGACAACCGAACGATTGTGGTTACCTCTCCTGTTGTTGCCACCACCAATTATACCCTCCTGAATCCCTTGCTACTATATTAAGTAAGCCCCATCTCATTGTGCACCCCTATCACTAATAACATTCAGGGAGAATCGCCTTGCCATCCAGTCCAATGAATCCATTCAATCATTGTCAGTCCGACACCAATACTCCTGATTCTGCAAGGGGCATGCCCATCCAATCCAATCTCTGCGCCCTTAAATATGTAAGGGGCATCTTCAGCCGGTCCAATCTCCGTGCCTTCAGAGCCACCCCCAATCAATCCAATCCACATATCTTCTGTATCGCAAGGGGCACCATCTGCCTATCCGACTCTTGCTCCAACTGTCATGCTTCAAGAAAAATCTCCTTCCCCGATTAACATACCACATGCCCTAGCAAAATCAGGGCTTAGCTTCAATCATGCGGTAACTTTCCAGGAAGGACATTCTGGTACTCAAAAGGATTTACCTAGCTCTACTCAGTTTTCAATCCTTTAAGAGATAAGTCTAGGACGAGTGGTTCCCGCCTCTAGGAGAAAGGTCGAGGAAAAGATTAACGTTGAGATTTTAATTAGCCCCAGCGGAGTCGCCATTCTGTGAATGCTGGAAATCGGCGCTCACGCTGATTTATATGTTTTGTTTTGATGGCGGGGGTGACTAGGCTGATTTGTGGATGTTGGAGTCGCTACTAGTAAATAAATCTCAGAATCCCGCAGTCGGCTAGAACCCGCGAAATACGTAAAGTTGGAGAAATCCAAAGACTCTCCTACCTTAGATTGACTCCTGGTTTGCGATCCGGGATTCCGAGTAAGGGACCTTGGTTACAAAGAGGGAAGGTGTTATACACCCTCTTTGCCCGTATAAATGTACAGTCTCTACTTAGTGTGGTAAGAAATCTCAAGGGATGAATGATATGATCGGATTAGGACTAAGCACACATAAATTTCTGATGCGACAAGATCCGAGATTTCGGCAAGCCACATAGCATACGTCCAATGATGTGTCTAGAGGGTGGATGTAATGATGCTTATGCCAAAAGATGAAGAAAAGTGGACTAGATTACTAGGAATTTTTGATGTGATAGGATCCGATGTATGGTAAGTCATAGAACATACGTTCACTAGAGATCTAGAGAAGCAGGGGGGTTGAGAAGGGAATAGATGTCATGATGAATGCTTGCATAAAGTAAGATGATCTTTGGCTTAAACTTGAATAGGCTAAGACATGAGTTACACCATGATCAATTCGGGCTAGATTTGAGATCGAGAAGGTTAGGAGGAGGCTAAGAGATGGCTAAAAAAAATCTGATCTTGGAGGCTTGAGAGCTCTCTCTCACCCTCACTCTCTTCCATTCTCTCTCTTTTTCTCTCACTCTCATTTGGATTTTAAGAATGAGAAGTGTGTGTGAAATGTGAAGAGGAGAGGGCTATTTATAACCTTCTCCAATGGCAATGTGATTATTGTTGGGTTTGAGAGGGATAAATGCTAACATGGCAGCTTGGGATTGGTTGATAGGAGAGGAATGCCACATGACATGCTCTTATTGGCTCTTGGTGGTTGGTGAAGTTGGTAAGAATGGTAAATAGGGTGACCTACAGGGGTAAATCTATATGAAAGTTGACTTTGGCTTGATAGGATGGTAAATAGAGTGAACTACATGGGTAAGTCCATATGAAAGTTGACTTTTGGCTTGGTAGGATGGCAAATAGGGTGAATTACAGGGGTAATTTCATATGAAAGTTGACTTTTGGTTTGGTAGGATGGTAAATAGAGTGAACTATAATAGTAATTTCATATGAAAGTTGACTTTTGGCTTGGGTGATGGTTTAAGGTTTGGATTAGGGTTTAAGCTAGGGTTAGGCTGGGTTTAGAGTTTAGGCTGAGTTTAAGGTTAAAGCTAGTGTTTGGGTTACGGTTAGGCTGATTTTTGGTTTATGGTTCGGATTAGGGTTTAAGATGGGATTAGGGTTTGATTTAGGATATGATCATGGTTCCCAGATTGTCTTAGCTTTCTCAAGATTTTAGCCTGGGTGAGGTGTCTACAAGTAGTTAAGCAGGGAGGCAAATTAAATTGCTGAAAATTATGAATCATGCCTTACTTTGTATGTGGTTGTAGAGTTTGGCGAGGAACATGGCATGGTTTGGAGAGCAGGTGGTCCTAAGAAAGTGTTGTGGTAAATTGTTTGGGTGCTCCTAGAGCATCATGGTACTGACACTCTAGGGGATAGGATACATTATCATTGTGGAATATTATTCTAGCAAGGCATCTCCCTGATATCAGAAATGGAGCATTGGTTTGTTTGTGGGAGGATCAATGGTGCAATGACAAACAATCATGTCTGCCTTTTGAAGTTAACCAATTGTGAAGTTTGGCAGGCGCAAAAGCAGTGTGGTAACCCATTTGTTAGGTGGAATCTTAGGGATGGGGAAGCAGAGGATCTATTTAGGCTATGAAGTGTGTACTGCTTGAAGAGAATTGGACAAGATGGGAGAATTTAGGGGACTGTTTGGTAACAATGATAACCAGGACTGTAAAAATTCACTTGGTTATCCTTCAATTAACTGTGTTTGTAAACTTGTTTTGGAAGTGGAGCTTTTAACCTAAACTAGTTTTTCTCCTAGAAATGCCCTCTTTTTGGTTAAATATTTTATCTGAACAAGCGAGTTTCTTCTTAACCAGTTGAAATTTCCATCTCTTCATCTTGCTTCCCTCAACCCTAACCCTACAACACGACCATCCATCAACCTTTGACAATCAACTTTTGGTTAAATATTTAATATAAAAAAATAGTATTTTTTTAAAATAACCAGTTAAAATTTCATCTCTTCACCTTCCTCCCTTCCCTTAGCCCTCACTTCACAAAACCACCATCCATCAACCATTGACAATCAACATTAGGCATTACCATCCAACTGACAACCTGAATCCAATAACTCACTTTGTCTAGCTAGAAATTGGAATGATTATGTTGATGACGACAACAATGATAATGATGGTGGTGACACTCCTGATGGTGGTGGTGGTGATGATTAAGGATGATGTTGATGATGGCACCGCTGCCGATGATGATGACAATGATGGTGGTGGTAAGTAGAATGCTGATGGTGATGACAATGAGGTAGCCGATGATGTCCGTGATGGTGTCGGCCGTGTTGGTGGTGACGGCAACCAAATGATGACAATGAAGATGACAATGACAGCAACGGTGTTGCAATGCCAATGATGGTGATGATTACAATGATTACGATGATGATGATGATGATGATGATGATGATGATGATTAGGATGACAATGACTATGATGAAAATGGTGGTGATAACTTAACTGTCAAAATCATGGCCCGGCATTGAACGGATCATAAACCAACAAATAAAGTGAAATTACATCTCAAATGGCAAGTTAGTGGACATCTGATGGACAATATTTGGAATGACACATTTTTTTTAAAAATAACAAACACAGTTTGAATTGTTCTAGATTACTAGATTACATTTAACAAACAGATTTCAAATCTGTCAGAAACAAAACTTGTCTGGCATTTTTGTGCCTTTTTTTTTTTTCTTCTTCTTTTTCCTTTTTTAATATATGGTGGCAAAACTTACCCTGCATCAACTGCCACTGGAAGTATGATGAATGGGGGAATTCTGTCAGGTCCTCCTGTGAGTGTGATAGGAGGGGTTGGAAGAACAGCTATGGAAACTTGGTTCTGGAGTGCTAAAGGTCCTCCTAGCTAGTGGGTGGTGGGTGGTTTTTGACAAGATATTGGGTGGTGGGTGGTTTTTGACAAGATATTGATGAGATCATCTCCAAATTTGAAAAAATCATTGTGAATGGCTGTTGCATGGGTTGAGAGTGCAGAAGGTGTGAATCACCTATGACCCATTCCTTCTTTGTCCGTGTGTCTCCAAAATATGGTGGTGGTGTGGTAACCAATTCACGATGGCATGGTTGATGCTAGGAACAATTGCTGAGCTCTGGATGTGTGGTCAACCTGTGTAAGTGGACAGAATGGCAGGAGCTCTAGCAACTATGTTTCTTAATCAGTGCTTTGATCTGTTTGGAAGGAAAGAAACAATAGAACATTTAACAACAAAAGCGAAAATCCCATCTAGGTGATTGGTAGAATGAGTGGCAAGGTCAGTTTTTTGGTGTCTTTAAAAGTGTTTGCAGGGTATAGGAAAAATGATTTCTATAGGGATTGGGTGGGAGCTTTTGTTTATTGTGCTCTGAAGGAAGCTGCATTCTTTGCCTAGTTTGGCCTTTTGTTTATATAACCTTTTCTTCCCAGTAAAGAAAAAATGTTTCTACTCCTTATTACTAGGACTATTATTATGATAATAACCATCACCTGGGTCCCAAGTGTTTTCTGCTTGGTCCTCTTCGCCCCTAAGGAAGAATGGACCCTGTAAAGCCACTGACTAAAAGAATGAATCATATCTGAGTCCAGTCCTTCGATATAGAGAAAAGAGTTGGCCTACCCAAGATACCATCCTACATCAAGACCTTCCATGCATCGTGAGGGCCCTAATAACAAATTTGTGCTTCCTTTCAGAATACCCCAAGTATAAATCTGAATTCTAAGCATGGTTGTGCAAGAAACCCTGCTTAATGAAACGAGAAACCTGAAATAATAGTGGGTGAAAAGATTTAGAACAGCTACAGTGAAAACAATGATAGATTCTTGTGTTTTTGTTTCTTGTCTAACAAAAAACGCTCATGCTTCTTGACTACTAGTTATTGAAGGAGGTGGCTCTCTTCTATACTAATCCAAAATTCATTGTCATAGGTTGTTGATGGGAAGCTTTCACAGACTTGCTATCTCATGGCGCTTGATTCTTGTTACAGACGTTTTTGTAGCAAGTAAGTTGCAAATGAATTCGGAAGAACTGTCCTCTTTCTTCTGCATCTATTTTGGCTTGCATGTCCGAAATTGTTACTGTGTCTTATTTTCTCTCCGTCATTAGGTTTGAAAAATTTGAGAGGAAGCCATTTTCAATTTCAGAGGCAGATTATTTTGCATTTCATTCTCCGTACAACAAGGTAATGCATTTTCTGTTTCTTCAGTTTGTCTGTCCACACATTTTTTGAGTATCAATTGAAGCTATTGTTTCAATGGATGCTGGAAAAACTGAACAATCTGTGTAGTAAATCAGTTTATGCCAAAAAGCAACCACCAAGTCCCTATAAGTTGTCAGTTTTTTTTGGATACTATTCGTTTTAAAGAATCTGTGATTGCTTTATTTATGCCAACTATAAAGCTTCCAGAATAACTCATTTGTACTTAAATAGAACAAATGTTCACAAAAATAAGAAGTCGATTGCCAAAGAGACTGAGCAAGCAAGTTCCTCTATCACATGAACTTCATCTCTTTCCCTGCGGGTGAGGTCATCCTGTAGGACTATGACAAATCAAACTTGGGTCCATTAAGGAAAATTGAAGCCAAGGTTTTTGTCTGGGCACAAATAAAAAAGAGGGAATCTTTTGGCCAATTTTTAAGCCGAGTTTTGAGCTGAAAAAGCTTCAAGAACTAATCTTATATATAATTATTTTTGGACTTGTCTTTCAGCTTGTGCAGAAAAGCTTTGCCCGGCTTTACTTCAATGACTTCTTGAGGGATGCCAGGTTTTTACCTTTCAATGTCTGAGTTGTTTACTATAATTTTCTTTTGTTTGCAAGGGGAGCTAGTTGATTCCCATGAATCCCATCTCAAATCCTATTTGGTAAAACTGTATAGATGTCATATGATCTAATAAAAGAAGGGAAAAAAGGGATGGCATAATGTTCGTGGTTGTTAATGTTTTGAAGTTAATGATTTATTTATGGTATTCAAGAGATGAAACGGAATTACAGCGAAATCACTGAGATTATAACTTCTTTGACTGGTCTTGAACTTCTATTTGGTTGCATACTAATAGAAATACAACAGATGTTGTCAGTTAACTAAAGATTGATGTTGAATGTTAGGTGATAGTTCACTTAGATACATCTTATTTTACATTATTTATGTTTTATAATTTTTATTAAAGTTTACCTTTTCATTAAATCATAGAATTTATGATTTTATTCCTTCCAATCCTGTCATGCTTTTATGATCTGATTTGATTTTTGGAACACTGGGATCAACCCAGATGCTGTGTGGGAGCCCCAATGAGGAGCAGCTAGTATCATTAGAATCACAAAATTTTTGTCCAACAGTGCTTTTTTAATCCCATGGAACATCTTCAATTCTGTTCGGGAAAAATCATTCAGGAAGTGTACAATTTAATATACATGATGGAATGGAGTAGGCACCTGTTTTCTGACAATGCATTGGTTGGATATAATATAGTTCGTAGCAAAAACATGTAATTGGGGTATTCTCACATCTCCAGATGCTTTCTCTTTGAAGCTAATGTTGAATTTTATTCTATTGTCAGTGCTGTTTTTATAGAGGATGAAAGGCACCATATTGCGATGTTTCATTACGTTTTTCTAGCCTCTGCCTCTAGCTGTGTTTAGGCAGAAACATCCTGTTTTGAGTTCAAACTTATTTTGTTTCTCAATTGCTTTTATTGATAAGCTCTATTGAGGAGGATGCGAGAGAAAAACTGGAGCCGTTTTCAAGCCTGTCTGGTGATGAAAGCTACCAAAGCCGTGATCTTGAAAAGGTGAATCCTGTATCCCAAGAATATCACTTTATGGCATCTTTACCAGCATGTAGTTTCTTCATCCAGGAAGGTTTCGCTGATGATGGATTAATTGTGTCATATCTACAGACATCCCAGCAAGTTGCGAAGCGTCTGTACGATGTGAAGGTCCAGCCATCGACTTTGTTACCAAAACAAGTTGGGAACATGTACACTGCATCTCTTTATGCTGCGTTTGTGTCCATTCTTCATAGAAAGCATAGCACTCTGGTAAACTTCATCTATCCATCGATCGTCATCATCATCAAGCTATTCTGGTTTGACCATTGATTTGCTCATTGCCTGTGTTTTTTGTAATCTTATTTACTTCTATTTACAGGGTGGTCAACGGGTTGTAATGTTCTCATATGGAAGTGGTCTATCTTCCACAATGTTCTCATTCAAACTCCGGGATGGTCAACATCCCTTCAGCTTATCAAACATTGCCAGTATAATGAATGTTTCTGGGAAACTCGAATCAAGACATATCGTATGCCTCTTTTTCCTTCTTTTTTTTTTTTTTTTGTTCATGTGGTTATTCTCTTTGCAGTTTATATAATTGAAGCAATGGCAGCTATGTTTTCTCTCATCATCACCATGATCATAGATTTGTCCCTGCTGGATCAGCTTTGGGAATCCTTTTTAACCAATCACCTCATCTTAGGGCCTTGATATCATTGAAGACAACGTGAACTAATGTGATATGTGCACCTAGACATGCGTGCATGGGAGGGGGGAAAACATATCATTAAGCCGATTCATTGTAGCTACTACACATGGCCCTTGAGAAGACACCCGTGGTCCCTTGTTTCTCTGTGATTGTCCCCATGAATGCAGGCAATGTGCAGTTGATTGAGAGGCCTTTCTGTTCTCAAGGGGCATGTTCATTGTGCCTTTTAGTTGTGTATGCGTATGCTTGTACGTTGACATCGAATTTGTGCATTTGTACATATATTTCATGCCAATGCACTGACATTTAAATGATTTAGATGTAGAAGAAATAGTATCAAAGAGATGTACTCAATGGGCAGTGCTTCGTATCAGATAGCACTGTTTGGGCTGCTTGGTATTGCTGACCGCTCGAATGAATATTGGCCATTGATTATCTCTTCATTGACTGTAAAAAAAATTTGTAATCAGCAAGAATATATAGGGTTCTGATGCATCTGAATGTGAATGGCTTCCTCATGTCCCATTCCATGGTTCAGTGATCCAGACCATTGATTGTTTGCCCACATTATGGGTGTAGGACCCCAAGATGTGAATAATTCCTGACATGTCATTCCATGCTTCAGTGATTCAGACTGTTGATTTGCTGGGCACATTTGGGGTGTATGGCACACCAAACATCTCCAAGTTGGAAGATCCTTACCCTTAGATCAGTGGTTAAGTGGGAAAATATGGAGTAATGTTCCTGTAAAAAGGCCAGAGTTCAGATTGCTAGGATCTTGCACAAAGAAAGGCTCCTTCCCTGGTGGGGATCTGTCAGTTTAACAGTCCAGATAAACTAACCATAGACCCCCATTTGTACAAATTGGGTGCAGATGGATTGGAACACCGTCTGTGACTTCCCTGTTATCAGTACACATCTCTCTTGATATGAACAGTAAGCATTGGTGTTTCTTGTGCAGTTTCCGCCTGAGAAGTTTGTTGAAACCATGAAGCTGATGGAGCATCGGTATGGAAGCAAGGATTTTGTGACCAGCAACACCGACACAAGCATACTGTCCCCAGGCACATTCTACCTTACTGAGGTTGACTCCATGTACCGACGTTACTATGCCAAGAAGGCTGGGGACACCACTGCAAGCCTTGGAGCTGTCAGCTATCAGAACGGTTTGCTGCCCAATGGCCACTGATGATGGGCCCCACAAAGCATGGAGGTGGTGGCAATGACTGATGCTGGCATTGGTTTGGGGGGGGGGGGGGGGGTGATTTCTGGCCATGCATGGTTGGATTTGCCACAGGTGTTAACTTAATGTGGTTATGGATTTCATTTTCTCAGTTGATTTCTCCAAAATTTCCTGGTCGTCTGGCATTCTTCTTGTTACCTAAACATGAGCTTGTTAGGATCACACACGTCCACCCACGACCCATTGATGGGTGAACATGGCAATATATCCGGACTGTCTGATCACTTGGTTGCTCTTGGATGTGACATGGCTAAAAATTTGTCATCATCTATCATAGGGCCCCACTAAGGTAAGGACCCAGTTGCCATGGTACAAGGTGTAAGGTTGTGGTTAGAAGTCCCTTAAGATCGATCTCTATTGAATAGCTCATGCAGGTTGGGTTGAAGAGATGCTTTGCCTTTGCAGGAGCACTCATGGTGGATAAGCTGAATGGACCCACCATCAGTCGTGGCTCAAAGAGGGCCAGTCTGCTCATTAGGTGTGCCAAAGGCAATAGTCCAGGCCAAGGAAAAATCAAAATTCTGATTTAGCCCAGCTGGACCAGTTCAAAATCCAGTTCTGAATCAACCCCTCCAGGTCCACCCGCTTCCAGGCTGTGTGCCTACCGCACATTGTTGGAACGCTTTCCTTCTTTCTGTTTTCCTAATCGGCCATGTTTATCAAGGGAGTGTGGTGGAGCTGAAAGGACTTCATCCACTGTCTACGTGACAGGTTGATGTATCAGTTGGCTCCATCCAACTACTCGCCATAGCATCCATAGCGTATGTATGTTTCTTTTAAGTGAAACTGAGTTATAGATAATCCTATCCATTCATCGTCACTTCTCATCACTTTATCCTTGTGAATATTTGACCATTGACCATTTCTTCATTATCTATGGTCAGTTAAATATCCCACCGATCAAATAAAGGATATGATTGCGTAATATGTGTGGATTTTGGGACATAAGCCGTCCATGCCACGTGTACTGTGGAGAGATGACTCTATAATATTCCGGCTTTTCCTGCGCTGATTTTTTCACTGACCGCATTGGACCCCATCTCTTGGAGCCTGATGAAGCAAGAAGAGTTCGTTTTGCCTCTGTTGACACTCTCGCTACCCACTTGCTGAGATGGCCCCAATGATTTTGAAACTTCCATGTTTTGTTACTAACACTGAGATATTATCACATGGTCAAGCGTTAGTGATAATCCCATCCTTTGATCGTTAGAGTTGAATGAGAGCTATTGTTTTTTTTTTTTGTTCCTTCTCTTCATTTTTCTAAATTTATCTCTTGATACTGATGGACGCGATCATCCTTTCAGCATGAGTTCCTTACCAGTCGTTGGCCCCTTGTAGCGTAGGGGGCCATTACATGGACGGCTCATATCATCAGACCATTCAGCCCGTGGGCTGTGATGAGTCACTGTGGGGACAAAATGAACTCATGGACAAGCAGGAGGTTGGCTTATCTTGATCATTGACCTTGTTGGCCCCCACCATGGATGGACGAAATTCTTCTTGTTTTGTCAATTGTAACTCTTCGGTTTGCATCCTGTAAGTTGACAGTTACATGCTCCACATAATTGGAAAAATTGTGAGATTTATGGGTCGGATTGTAGGATATTCCAACCTGTGAGAATTTTAGGTATTTTGCTGTCAGTGCTGGACCAGCTAAATCAACGGTCTAGATAACTGAACTGGGCGCCACTAGTGCAAACTGAAAATCCATGAATACTCTTCCTCAGGCGCTGGAAAAAAGAAAAAACATACACACGGTTTGCAAATTCTACACGCGATAACTACCCAATGAGTAATTTTTTTAAACTTATGTTACTTTTTGGTAAAACTTATTAGTTTGGTAAACACTGTTATATAAGTATCTGATGTGATGTAAGTTGGATGGTCCATATCAAAGGAGACCCCACATGATAGGTGATCCACATTAAAAGTGGGTCCCAATGATAGATGATCCATATCAAAGGTGGCCCACATTATGATGATTCATATCAAGGTGAGCCTAGATGATGGATTGTCCACATCAAAGGTAAGCCCCTAATGATGACGGGCTAACATCCAAAGCGGGCCTTGCATGATGGGCAGCCACACAATGAACAGTCCATATCAAAGGTGGGCTCCACATGAGGGACGGTGGATATTGAAGGTGCGCCCCGCATGATAGATAACCCATATCAAGGTGGGCCCCACATGAGGACAGTTAAGTTGGCCCCTAATGATGAATGACCCACATCTAAGGTAGGCCTGGCTTGATGGATGGCCCAGTTCAAGGTTAGGTCTTACATAATAGACAATCCACATTAAAGGTGGGCCCCACACGATAGATGATTTACATTGAAGATAGGGTCCAGGTGGGCTTACATGGCGAACAGTTCATATCAAAGGTTGGGCCCATGTGATGGATGGTGGATATCAAGGGTGGATCTAACAAACTCTATGTGAAGTTAGATACCAAACATACTTTTCAACTTTTGTGCTGATAAGTACATTGTTTATCAAACATGATAAGCTACTTAAGGCATAAGTAGCTTATGTAAAGTTGATAAGCTACTTAAGGCATAAATAATTTATGTAAAGTAACTTAGGCTTGTTTGAGTACTACCAAGTAAGTTACTTTTTAACTAATGTTAAGTAATTAAGTTACTTTTTTCACTTAAGTTAGTCTGGCAAGCATAATGGTAAAAGTAATTTGTGTCAAAAGTTACTTATCTTAATAAATAACTATTTTGAGCTTTTAACAGATGACTTTTCTACTTCTCTCTTGAAGTCCATGTCTAAGGAGACTCTTTGACTATACATATCAAAGGAGGCTACACACATGGTGGCATCCGATTTGAAGGTGGAGTTCACATGGTGGACAATCCACATAAAAGGTAGGCCTCACATGATGGATGACCCAATATTAATGTGGGCCCACATATGGATGTCCCACATCAAAGGTTAGCCCATAATGATAAGAAGCTCACATCCAAAGCAGGTTGGTATGATGGATGATCCACTTCAAAGGTGGGGTCTACATGATAGATGGTCTACATCAAAAGTGGGCTTCACATGATGGGCAATGGACATTGAAGCTAGGCCCCACATGATGGATGACCCATATTGAAGTGGCCTCACATGATGGATAGTCCATATCAAAGGTCGGCCTCTAATGATGAATGACCTATATCCAAGGTGAGCCCTGCATGATGGGCAACCCACATTGAAGGTGGGGACCACATGATGGACAATTCACATCAAAAGTGGGCTCCACGTGATGGGTAATTAATAATGTGGGCCACACATGGTGGATGATCCACATCAAGATAGACCCCACATGATGGATGGTCCACATCAAGATAGGCCCCACATGATGGATGGTCCACATCAAATGTAAGCCCTAATGATGAGTGGCACATATCCACGACAAGCTGTGCATGATGGACGGCCCACATCAAAGGCGGGGCCCACATGATGGACGATCCACATCAAAGGTGGATACCACATGATGGGTGGTTGATATTGAAGGTGGGCCCCACTTGATGGATAACCAACATCAAAAGTGGGCCCTACCCAATGAATGGTGCGTAATAATGGTCAAGCCATAATGATGAATGGCCTAGATCCAAGGTGGGCCCTGTATGATGGACGGCCTACATTAAAGGTGAGGCCCACACAATAAATAGTTCACATCAAAGGTTGGCTCTTACATGATGAATGGTGGATGTAAAGGGGACTAAACAAACTTGTGGAATAATTACTTATGACATTGGAAGCCAAATATACTTTTCTACTTTTTAGTCGATTAGAATATTGGTTAATAAACATTTTTATGAGCCGAACAAGTAGAAACCAAGATAAGCTACTTATGGCATAAGTAGCTTATCCAAAGCAACTTACGATCTAAACACCCCCTAAATGGCCACCAGGAATATGGCCCACATCAGCTACATCTATACCATGCAGTCGAGTCCACCCTACCATTTACTGCCATGAAAAAGAAATGATGTAGAAAAAAGATCTCCGTTGGTCAGATTCTATTATCATTTGTCAATGTGCAGCATAACTGATGATCAGGACCGTCTGATTTGACTGTCATGATATCTAAACAATGGGGCTTAGGAGCATGCATCGGGTTTACGAGTTTTGGAAAAGATGTATATATTCTATATGAGATTTGATCAGTGTAGAATAGCACTCTCCATTAAAATGAGAATGCATATATCCACTTCAATTAAAGCCCAAGCTCAGGTGGACCACACCACAAGGAATATATGAGACTGGAGGGTTAAAATCTTCCAAACCGTGTGTGTGCATATGAGACAGGGGTTTGAATTTAATTACTAAATCAACTTTAAGGTCTTTAATTAGCGAATGTATGTAATGTTTGACACAATGGTTGTAATAAGCTTGCTAAAATATATACTTTGCCTGGAAACGATAAATTTCTAAGTCTTGGATGGGCCACAAGCACAAGATCATGTAACTAATGATTTTTAACCGTTGATTTAAATGGATACTGTTTGGAAGGCGCTGATCATCATATTAAAGTAATTATAGTGATGCAATTAATAATTTAATTATTTTAGGATATTATTAGTGGGCCATGTGTCCAATAGATTAATAGTCAAGTGACACACATGTTACACATGAAACTCTGGGAAGGAATTTAGATGCAATCCAATCTTTCACCGCCAATTTCAAACCCATCTTTGAGGGGATTTGAAACCCCATTCAATTACTTTATGGTGCCAAACAACCAAGGGATTTGAAATCGTCTCGAATCCATGATGCCAAAGGACATGTGTTAGGCATGATTTTACACTATCTGAATTTGAATTGGCTAGAACATGAGGTGGCAAATATGATGCATGGTGTGGATGTCATACATATAGCACGGCGGGCCCACACAACTCGACACTCGACACTACACGATAAGTTGCCGTTGTTTAAAGGGGTTTGTGCTATGTGACACGTACAAAAGACGTGTGCGGTTTAAAATGATATATGCCCCATTTATGTTAGCTTTGCCCATCCTATGGTTGGTCATACAAGGAGTATTAATAAGGGTGGAATTTGGGTTGGGTTCGACCCAAACCAGACCGGCCAATCTCAACTTTAAATTGGGTTTGGTTTAGGCTGAAATCCTAAACCTGGCCTCACCGTAGCTTAGGCAACCCAACCCCAATCTGACTAGCACAGCCCAAATTTTAAGTTATGTTAGGTTAGGTTGGGTTGGGTATGGCCGAGGCTGAAATCCTTTATCCAACCTCAAATTGGGACGGGCTTGGCTTGGGCCCTTGGGCAACCCAATCCAACTTGAACCTGAGTGGTTCAATCCCAAACTTTAGGAGGCATCGGTTTAGGTCTGATAATAGACCAGGCTGGGCCAGGGTTTCAGTCTCGAAACTAGAGTTGTATATGAGTTGAATTGAGTCGAGCTTGCACAATTCGGTTTGGCTCGGCAAGTAGCTAACCTCAAATCGGACGTAGCTTGACTTGGTGCTCGAGCCTGACTAGCCAGCTCAACTCAGTTTGGTCAGCGCCTTGGGCCAGTTCAAGCCGAGTTCAAGTGTGTGCAACATTTTCTCAAATAGATAGAGTGCATCTTTAATTTCTTACATAATACAAAAAATTAACAATATTTTAGAGGTATTTTATCAAACATTTGGCGAGCAACATCAAAATTAAGATACGAGGGCAATCTCATAATATAAAGTTTTTTTTTTTTTTTTTTTTTTTTTTTATTTTTATTTTTTTGTAGTAACTTATTTCATATCCATTATTTCCTCACCACCAGCTGATCCTGTGGAGAATGTAGGCACCTGAAACAACACTTTGTTGAGTGATTTCATCAAACACTTGGCGAGTAGCATTAATATTAAATTAACTGTGTCATTGAACTGATTTGATCAGAGTCGATTCTAGTCGAGGTTTGATTTGAGTCCAGTCAAGCTCGGGCAAACTCAAACTTGGCTCGAAAATTTTCAAGCTCCAAAAACCAGGTAGACTTGAATCCAATTTCAAGACAAGGTGAGTCCAGCTTTTCCGAGTTGAACCAAGCGAGCTCTACTCAAAACTTGGCTGGAGGACTGGGCCAGGCTTGAAATCTAAGCCCTATGTCTGGGCATGGCTAAGTCAAAGCTGAGGCTCAATCCAATCATCAAGTGGGTCAATGTTACAAAAAAAAATGGACGTCTTGATGATGCATGTTAGTGGTCTTCATGTGTAGTTTAAAAACACTTTTAGATAGGTTATTTTTCTAAAGATCAAAACCGTGTATAAAGATGGAGGTAATACCCAAAAAACAAAAAAAAATAAAAAAAATAAAAAAATCAAGCTAACCTTGGATCATATCACTCATTTTCTTTGATGGCTGGTCAAGTAAAGGTTGGGACCAGGGCTCAAGCTGGCCCAATCCTCGCGCTACCACATTGCCACCTCTTTCAAATTCATGTTAAGGCAACACGACCCAACTCAACTCAACTCAACTATATATCCCATATGTGTTACGACTAACATGCATGTATAAATCATGGCTTACAAAGAAAATACATTTCGGCATTGAAACAGTCCATGCCATGGCCTCTAATGCTATGTAAGGTCCGTTATTAATGTTTGAAAAATAGGGTTTTTGATTGAAATTGATGTAAGGCCTACATGTTAAATGGTCTTAAATATGTTTGACTTTGTCTTATTTACTGGTTACACCCAACTCAAATTGAACTAAAGGCCTACCATTAAATATCTTTGGTTGGGCTTGAGTTAGTTTTGGAGTAGGACTTCGATAAATCTCTACTCGCATTTTTTAAAGTGGTAGTGGTCCCATCCATTATATCCATGCCATAGTCGTACTGCGATCCAGACCATACAAATCTCTAATCTAAATGTGGATGGACAACAACAACCCAAAATCTTTAGTCAGGATATGATAACGACCGTCGGATTTTGCCTAATGAATTTGGACCACTCATTACATTAGTCTGAAATAATAAGATCCTTAGTTGGAAATTCCAGACTAAGTACAGCATCCTTGAGTTGGTACAAGTGGGACATACGGCTCGGTCATCTGGAACGTTGATCTGATGGGGTACGGAGTAGATAGAGAGCATGGCCCAAAAATCTCCCAAATTGGAAGATCTTGTCCATCCAATCGCTTTGGCTATGTTCTTTCCCTCAAGTGTCCACATGTAAAGGTTGGTTTTGTTCAATCTCAAGGGATTTGCAAAGGACTCCACATCCACCGTCCATTAGATAAGCAGTCTATATCATCTATCCATGGGCCCCACTTGTAGGAGCTTAAGGCATATGTGGGCCACCAACTTCAACTTCATCCCATCATGCAAGGTAGACCCAAACAAACCAGGCCAATCCAACCACCATGTGGGCCACCACGTGACTTTCTAGGTTTTCTGTATGGTTATCCATTGCTTTCTATAGTGGGGCCCACCATATTGCGTATGTGCTACCCAACCTATGTGTCACGTGAGACCTACCATGATGATGATGGGATTCCCGAATATCAAGTCTATAAAATTAGGTGGGCCACGTCATAGAAAACAACGGACAGCATTTTCAGATTCCTGAAGTGGTCCACATGATAATTAGATTGGCCTGAACTTTGGCACGTCCAAATTTCATGATGAGGGGACCCAGATGGACAGATTGGATTCCATAAGCCCAAAACGGTGGGCCCCACTTAAGTGTACAAGGACTAGGTGGGAGGAACCAGGGTCCAAAATTCGGTGGGGGAATAAAGATGAAGATTACATAAAATAAGAAAAAAAAAGCCACGTGACCTATGAATCCACGTGTCAAATCGTCGTTGGTAGATGCTATTTGCCAGCCTCGTACAATCTCTTCCTGGGCGGGGACAAGCCCACGTGGGAGTCCGGGCAACCTCATCCGTTGGTGGGACCACTTATTGAGTGGTGCTGGTCGTCGACGTGGTCCACGAGAGTGGGCCCCACACAGCCGGCCACCTTCTTAAAAAAGAGAGTGGAGAATGGTGGGGCCCACTTGGGTACGATCCAGAACGGCTCACGGCGTATTTTATTGACCCACTCCCCCCCATGAGAAGGAGGGCCCCACATAAAATAAACCCTCTTTGCTCGAGTCGGGTGGGGACCACCGCTTCGAACAGCTTGTGGCCGACATGTGGGGCCCACTGGCAGTGGCTCCGTAAGCCGAGCTGGCTTACAGGAGGGTATTGGGAAAAAGTAGCAGTGGGAGGACATCGCACGAGTGCCACAGAGAATGTATGTGTGCGCGTGTGGAGAGGACGGATTCGATGAATGCGTGGGCCCACTAACTCGTGAGATCTGAGGGAAGTGGATTGCGTACTGAGTAAAATAATTTTAGGGCTTGAACTTAAAAATGAAGTGTATCTAAACCTCAAGTGGACCACACCATAGGAAACCGTGTGAATTGAATATCTACCGTTGAAAATTTCTTGGGGGCTACAGAAGTTTTGGATCAAGCTTGTATTTGTGTTTTTGCTTCATCCATGTCTGTGTGATATTATGAATAGGTTGGATGAGAAATAAACATCACTGTGGGACCTAGAAGGGTTTCAATGGTGGAAGTCATTATTCCAACTGTTTCCTATTGTATGGTCCACTTGATATTTGGGTGTGTTTAAATTTTGGTCTCAACCCCTAAAATAAGATGAAAAAATGGATGGACGGTGTGGATAGACTAGAGACATTCACAGTGGGCCCAACAGAGTTTTCTCAGTACGATGAGAGGGTACTGAGTTACACTACCAGTCTCCAGTAAGGAACAAGCAGGAGCTTTGAGTGGCCAACGTGATGTATGGGTTTTATCCACACTGTTCATCTATTTTTCCATATCATTTCAGTACGTTAACCCAAAACGGAGGTAGAACCAAGACACAAGAGGACTACACAACAGGGATTAATTTCCTACCGTCGAAAATTCTTGAGGGCCATAGTGGTTTGGGATCGAGCTGATATTTGTGTTTTCTCTTCATCCATGTCTATGTAATTTTTTGAATAGGTTGGATGGAAAATAAACATTATGGTGAGCCTTAGGAAAGTTTCAATGGTGAGAATCATTATCACCACTACTTCTGGTGGTGTGGTCCACTTGAGCCTTGGATATGCCTAAATTCTAGTCCTAACTCATAAAACTCCATGGAAAAATAAATGGACGGTGTGGATAAAACCCATATATCACGGTGGCTACTCTATCAGGTTCACTATGATTTATGTATTTTATCCACTCCGTCCATCCATTTTATTTAGGGGTGTACACAAACTGGGCTAGCCTGGTTAGCTCGCTCGACCCGGCCCGAAAAAGCCCGAATCGGCCCGACCCGGAACTGAGTTCGGGTCAGGACGGGCCAATTTTCTAGGCTCGAAAGTGAGTTCAGGCCGAGTTCGGATACCTACCAGTTCGGCCCGACTCGGTCCGAAATCCGACTCGTTCCGGCCCGACTCGTGTATGACTGTATTTAATTTGTATAAAATATTTTATTTTATACTTTGTCAAATGTATGTAAATGTCCTGACTAGTTAGATTTTTTGTGGAGTTTATAGTTCAACTATTTAAACCGTTGATCGAGGGCCTTGTAATGGGACGCGGATTACATGCCAAAGCCCTTCCCATGAACTTGCTGTAAGGTTCGAAACTGGCCCGAACTCAGGTTCGAAACTGGCCCAAACTCGAAGGTTTGAAACTGGCCCGAACTTGGCCCGAACTCACGCCAGGTCCGGTTCATGCTGGAGATGTTGGCCAGGTGACCAGGCCCGATCGGGTTCGAGCCTTGTGTGGCTGTTGAACGGGCCTGGACGGGCTGACGCCAGTTTGACTCGGCCCGACCTGTGTACACCCCTAATTTTATTGGATAATTTTAGGGCTTAGACAAAAAATAAAATGTATCCAACGCTCGAATGGACCAACACTACAAGGAAAAAGTGTGAATTGAACATCTACCGTTGAAAAATTCTTAGGGGCCACGAAATGTTTGGATCCAACTTATTTTAATGTTTTCCCTTCATCCATGTCTATATGATATTATGAACAGGTTAGATGGAAAATAAACATCACTTTGGGGCTTAGCAAGGATTCAATGATAGAAATCATTATTCCCACTATTTTCTGTGGTATGATCCGATTGATCTTTGGATATGCTTCGATTTTGGGCTCAACCCCTTAAATTATATGTAAAAATGGATGGACGGCGTGGACAGACTGCGTACATTCATGGTGGGCGCAACTGATTTTACTCAGTACGATGGTAGAGTAATGAGTAACTCAGTACGCAATCCGATTTCGTTCGAACCTGAGAACACGGCCCTGCCCGTGTTCCGGTAACTTGTGGGCCCACGTCTGTAATTTTCCTTACCATCGATATTATCATACATTTGTCACTTCTCACGTGTACCCACCTTATTGACCGTCATGTGGACCCTACTAGATGACTCGTCCTCATCTCATAGGTGTAAGCCACATTGGCACGTGTGATCCACCTTGAGTTATTTAATACTCCGGCAGCGTATGATGCTAGATACGCAGGCCCTCAGATATTGTACATGTGCCATCCATTAATTCAAATTAATCCGACTAAATTGTGGAATCCACTGTTTCTAAATCAAATTCCCAAAATCAAATTGGTTGAATACTTCTAATATGTGATTCGCGGACACACACTTGTTGAAATAGGACCGTTGGATGCATTTTTAACCGTCACCAATCCAATGGTCAAGTAATAAAATATTATTAATTTTTAGCCTATAATACATCTAAAGTTGGATCCATAATTTGGACAGTTTAAATCTGAATTAGTTATATTCCACGTATGCAATTTTAAGGTAGCTTTTAAGCGCATGCTTATCATCCATCCCACTCTGCCAGAGTATCAGAGCGTTCCTCAGAAGGAAAAGGCCCTGGAAAGTGCTCACATACAACAGTGTTGTATGTTGACTTTAACATACGATGATTACTTTCCTGCCAACATGTCATTTTTTTGTATGAAATCAGAGCCGTGGAAAAGATGGATTTCATCATTAGACTCATCTGGAATGATAATTTGGACGGTCTATTCAACAGGACGGCTACATCATTGAAATTAATGGTCATACGATAGTGTGAACTGATGGTTGTTTGTGGGCTACAAGATGAACGGTTAACTGCAGTTTTATATCCAGGTGATATCCATTGTATGGTCCACCTTTTCATCAGGTCGGATATTCTTTTTAAGCGATGTATCATCAGAAAATAAAAACCTGTACACGTTAAAAGGCAACTGCACGGGGAAAAATGGAAATTTTTTACCATAGGCACGACTTTTCACCTATTCGACCCAACGCGACCGAACACAAACTTAAATAACCAAAATAGACCACCGACTGTACGGAGAACCTATTTCGGACGAAAATAACTCTCCTTTTTCACCTGCTTCGTACCTTAACCTGAGGGTATTTTGGTCCGTCCGTACCCTAAAAATCGCCTTCCGTCGACTAAGTTTCCCGCCAGCGAAAAAACTAATTACTCTAAAAGATACTGTCTACTTTGCTAACTATTTTGGAAATTAAATTTAAGCTAGTGGAAAAAGAAAAAAAGATTATTTACCACAAAATTCCTCATGTATTTAAATTGTGCTAAATAGTGCCTGCAATGAATAAAAATCATGGTAGAGGGCCTTTCAAGGGTGAGATTACAAAATTACCATTTAGAGGGTGAAGTTACAAAATCACCTTCATTACGCTTTTTTTTTTTTTTTTTTTTTGTTTTTGTCTTTTCAAGTGATAAATACAGGAATTGTAGAGCCTACAATGCACGTGTATGGAATCCAATCCGTCTAACAGATGTATCCTATTATAAAGATCATACGAATGAAAATTCTAGTAAATCCAATTAGAAGGTAGACCACACCTTAAAAGATAATATACACGGCTCAAAATGAATCAAATTTATGTATAGCCCTGCCTACTGATGATTTGATTGACTAGATTTTTTATTTCAGTGATCATCATGGTAGGATGCATATGTTGGAGTTAAATGTTGTACACATACTGCATGGGCATCACCTTTTAAATAAAAAGGTGGTAATCAGTAAATGCATCATCCATAAATTTGGTTAGTAAAGGCATATTTGGTTAAATAAAATATTTCTAGGATTTTTATTATAAAAATCCTTTTTAAAAAATCACGTGTTTAAAGTTCCAAGTATAAAGTACACAAAACAAAAATCCAACGTCCAAATTGAGTAAAATTGACTTAAATTCTATCCTTTGAACAATAGACATTTGTTCTTTAAAAGTGGACCGTTCAGTCATTTTATTTTAACAATTCATTAGATGTCCACTAATCCTCGAGTTAATCATGGGTTAAGTGTAACCATTTATTCAAGACATGTAAAAATGTGCCCCACTTGTGATCTTATAACCTGAGTATCGAAATAAATGGATCATTTATGCACCCATGATGATAATTTTACAATATAATTTTAAATGCTCATTTTCATGGGAAGACATTCTTGATATCTTGATGTGGTGGAGAGAGGATTTTGGCCTTCTGCACTTTATACACCCTTAAAAAAACTTAGGACTAGAGTTTTCCACACTACGTGGGTCAGGGAATGAGATCTGTACATTTAGGAAAGAGGGTCGAAAAAGCTTACTCATTGCATTTCTTCCAATTAGGGTCTTTAAATGGTAAGTTTTCATATATGACTTAATAATCGTATATAAAGGATTATGGTTCAAGTGTCTTGCCTCAGATCTATATGTAATGATCACAATCATAGGAGGGCCCACTGTATCACTCAATCTGAATAATTTAACAACAAAATCTCAACCAAATATCAAGTGTAGCCTACCTAATAAGAGTCACTCCTCTAAAGTATCAAGGCATTTCTTGCCGAAGTTGTGCATAACTTGCATTGCAACCATGCACCCATACGACCACCCACAAACGCACTCAAAATTACTGAATAAAATATCATAGCGGCCCACCATCAGGTGGGCCACTCCTATACTTAATTTAAGAATTTTTACAATATGGTCAGCGATCCACATTCACTATGCATGTGGCCTCATTGATGAGTTGATTGTACTATGTGTGGTCATCTTTAGGGTGGGGCCACCCTATGCAGTGGTCAAATGTCCTACACCTTATGCTTGCTCTTCCTGGCATCATCACCCATCCATGTGGCAACTGTAAATTTGGTGGGCCACAACGTAGGTGGACAAACCATAGTACTCTAAAGTCCACGAGTTGGTCTACTAATTTTTTTGATTAACGGCTCAGATTCACCTCAAAATAAGGTAACATGATGCTCTAGATCAGAGTCGGCCAATTTATTCATTGAGTTAAACGATCTTTTTCAGTACTATGTGATTGGCTCAAATTTGGTCATCCATGTTGTGTGTACGTGTTAGGTGTGCCAAAGTCAAATACAGTTCCAACAAACCAAATGCTTGTAACCCCAAGCGTCGATTAGATTCAGATACCGAGTCTTGTATGGATGATCCTATTATCACCAGTTACAAAAAAATAAAAATAAAAATAAAAAAAATTAAATAATTTATGAAGGGGAGAGTTCATCCTATTTTTTAATCTTTCAAATAAGATAACTTTTAATTAAGCATGTAATAGCTTATTCAGCTCGACGATAAAGTAATATTGATAAAAGAGAAACAAACCTAAAATTGAAAATATTCTAATGATACTCAATAAATGCTAACAATAGGTCAAAAGATAAATTAAAAAGAAAAAAAAAAAAAGTGAATAATTAACTATGGTTCATCGCTCAGCAAGATGGTAGGAAAGACACTCGTCAAGCACGACTTGAGAAATCTTAAAGCACAATTTAAAAGAAAGAAAGGAAAAAAAAATTCCTAAAACATACACATACATCCCATTTTGCTTTTAAAATCAAAAGTTTATATCACTCATAGTGACTAAGTGTCGGGATAAATTGGCCAAATGCTAATAGAGTTAAATGCAGCAGATATACATACAATATTAGACTTCACAACACGAACATTGCTTTGTTAACAATGGTCCGTAATCTCTTTCTGTCATCTACGCACATTATCACTCATATTCCATCTGCTACATATTGGTGCCATGCATAGGGTGTAAGAATTCTATAAGGTGAGCCTTATTGATCAACGGTCTGGATTGACCTAAGGGGTTGGATAATGTGATCGGGTGTACCAATGGGCCCCACTAAGTTGTGATGCATTCAGAAATTCATGTAAGGGATGGAGTGTTATAACAGTGATACGCATACAGTGTTTTAGAAGAACTAGAATTGTCAAATTCGTGTGGAGTGATGGAGAGAGGAGTTTTGATGGGTTTCAAACTCCTCTACTCTCTATAACTATAAAACTAGGTTGGGTCCCCAATCCAATACGACCATAGAAGTTACAGCCTATTGCGGCTTCTCTAAAGGGTGTAAGGAGAGGAAGACTTTAGCATCCTATCTCCAGCAATGACGTCCCAACGAGGCAAGCACAACCACAACTAATCTGTTAAAATGAAAGAAGTCAAATACATATACAAATCCAAAAGAACATATGTGGGTTACATAAGGCATTACCCAACAAATCACAAAAAAAAAATGATATATCCAAAAAATAAAGCTGAGTCCACTACTCAGTGATCCAGAATCCCGTCTACTGAGCCGATGAAGACCCGCTCATTAACTAAAAGTAGGAGAACTCGTCCTCCTCCTCGAGGCTGTGTCGCCAGGCTCCTCCAAATCTGTATCACCTGCATCTATAGGTGAGTCTGGTTGGTGTTTTAAAACACTGTCCTAGAGTGAGAGTGAGTGATCAACTCAGTGGGTGCTATTAATTTTAAGTTGTACAAGCAGTAGTCATATTAAGAATTTAATGAAAGACATTCATTCACAGTAACTAAACTAATCTTGGTAATGCGTATGCATGATGGATGATATGATGCATGCTCTCGCCACAACACTCCCTCGAGCGACTCCATCTAACGATCGCGTATGTCAACACTCCCTTAGAGCGACCTCGACTGCCGAGTCGTCACCCTAACTAGTGCGATGTAATGCGATCGTGTTAGTCGAGTTCTTAGTTAAGTCCATTCATCTAGCAGGTTTGGGAATCTGGTACACCCACGTATCAATGCCCTAATCTGGTTGCGAGGCCAAGACCTCCCAACGTGTGAAGCCGAGACCCCGCGATCCTTGATCCTGTCAGGTTTTCCATCCCCGACTCCAAGCACATGGGGAGTGCCAAGAGGAAGGGATCGCTCACGGTCACTATGGGGAGGCGCATCACTCCTGCGTAGGCCGACAGCTCGGATACAATGTTCCATTCCACCATGTCCGGTTCACGAGGCAGTGGATCAACTTCAAGTGGTTATTGGTGGGCGGCAATGGTGGTAGGGTGTTCTAAGTTCCATACATATGTGAGCAAACAAGGTTAACAAATAGGGCTGGTCGGTAAGTAGGCTAGACCGCACGAGTTATGCGAATATGTGATGAAAGACATCGGGTACAAGGGACCCATGTAGTCGAACTACTGTCACCCGTACACACCCGCCCAAACCCACGGGTTTAGCCCTAGTATAGTCCTACCGATGGGACTACCGTCTCTCCTTATGTTCTCGACCAACCCAAGGGTATGAATAGTGATTCATAGCATGCCAACTACCAATGCATCATCTAGCATAAACAACATCATGGTTTCATTATCCTCAACATACAATTTAAATTCTCGTAACAAGCAAAACTAACAATATCATGAAATAAAGTGCACGTGAGTTATGTGTGTGGGTGAAGAAGTTAAGCACTTCCTTCATCTTAAGAAATCATAAGCACAAGAGTACGGAATCATGGATACTAAGAAGCAACACTATAAGGAAAAATCCAACAAGGCATGAGCATGAGATCATCCATACATAAAATCATGTGAGAGGCAAAAACATCATCATATGAAAAGCAAATACACAATTCTATGCAAATCCAACAAATATGCATGTAACATCCCGGATTTTCACTGTTTTAGATTTCAAAAAAAAATCCTTGAATTTTATTTTTTTTTTAATTAACTTATAATATCACTTAATAACCATTAGCACTCAATGTTAGTTTATTCTGAGGTGGACTAGTCTAGTTATGATGAGACCAAGTGCGAGCCACCAAGCCAGATGGCCCGTTTACACTTAACAACAGCCCGTGTGGGCCACCCATCGACCGAGAAGGGTCAGAAAAATCTAAAACTTTAGAAAATCATAGATCTCACTGGGCTTGTAGTCCATCGCGATCAGGACCCAAGTGGACACCCGTAAGTACCATCCGGCACTTGCCCACGCGCCACCAATGCCGATTAAAATCGCACCGATATAAGAAATCGAGACTCTCGTCTTCCAGCCGTCGGATTTCTTCCAAATTTACTGCGTGAAGGTTTAATGTATTTTTCAACGCCTTCCCACCAAATCGGGCCCCAATCGAGGCACGATGACCGTTGATCGCGAATCGGACCCGTACGACCAAACTCCGCATCCGTTCGTTCCCAAATTTTGTAAGGCCCTCATCGGGCCATGGACCACTTATCCTATAAATTTCATGGCTAGAGGGCCATCGAAATGCTCCAATCACCAAAATGGCCCCCACAGACCACTTAAAGGTCGAAACTCTTTCTCGGATCATATATCCGTTCATCCGTTCGTCCTTAATTTTTGCATGGGCCCTAATCGGGCCATAAGGCACCTACACGCCGACTTTGGTGGCCGAGGGGTGATAGGGCCCTAGATCCTAGAAAGACCCTCCCATAAGTCTAGTATAGTAAAAACCTAGCCCTTGGGGCCATTTACACCAAATCGGAATTATAAAAAGGGCCTCTTTTGGGCACCCCTCTCCCCATACGAATTTTGCCCTAGAAGAGAGAAAATGGAGAAGAGAAAGAGGAGAATGGAGAAGAAAGAGAGGGGATGAAGGCATGGTGGACTCTCAATCAAGGTGGGGCCCAAGGAATCAATCTCTCCTCTCCCTACACCTTCTCCAAGGGGAAACCCATCCGAAAAATTGCCCTCTTTATTTCATGGATCGTTTAGGTAAGATCCAACCCTCTTTTCTTTGAAAACCCTTGTAAGGAGGGGGTTTTGCTTATAAATCTAACATGTGAAGTTGTTTTAGGGATTCCGGCCGATCTACCGCAAAGCCCTCTTTCCTAGGACGTTTTTCCCAAGCCTCCAACAATCCTAGGTGCGGACTATTAATCTTAGGTGGCCTAGCACCGATTTTATCATGTGTTTAATGATTTTGCTTGCTTGAGTGAAGTGTTTGTGAAATCTAGAGAGACCCTAGGATTTGGGTATCATTTGGTGATGTGTGGGATCGCATGTTTGTTGGTTTTCTTTCTTATATTCGCATTTGTGCCCCTCACATGCTTGGTGATATAGTAGATGATCATATGCCTATGTGTTGCTTAATTTACCTCATATGTTGTTGTTCATGTCTTGTATGATGCTTGCCTTGGCACATTTTAAGTCTAAGAGGCGTAGGAATCGGTTCGTTTCCTCGCCAACCCACACTTCTCACATGCACTTTGTTTGTATTAATGTATTATGCTTGTTAGGGACATTGAATTGTATGGTAGGATTTATGCAACATGATGTTGTATGTTGGTTGATAACCTTGATGATGGCATGCTATGAATTATCGTCGAACCCTTGGATTGGTCGAACACGAGGTTAGGCGGTAGTCCCTCTCCGGTTGGACTACCCAAGACTAAACACGCAAGTTAGACGAGTGCGTATGGGCGGCAGCGCTCGACCGCATGGGTCTAGTACCATGTCGTCCGTCTCGTGCTCGCCTGACTCGTGCGGTTTAGTCTACTTACATCGACGACTCGATTGTTAACTATGTTTGCTCACACATGTAATGGAACCCGGAACACCCTACAACCGTTGTAGCCCCTCGATAACCATTTGATTTCGGTCCACCGCCTCGTGAGCCGGCATGGTGGAATGGGACACCGTGTCCGAGCCGTCGGCCTACGCTGGGTGCCGCGCCTCCCCGTAGTGACCGCGAGCGATCCCTTTCTCTCGGCACTCCTCATGTGCTTGAAGTCGGGGATGAGGAACCCGACGGGATCACGGACCGCGAGGTCTCGTCCTCACGCATTGGGGGGTCTTGGCCTCGCAACCCGTTTAGGGCATTGATATGTGGGGTGTACCAGATTCCCAAACCTGCTGGATGAATGAACTTAACTAAGAACTTGGTTAACATTATCACTGCATACATTAGTTAGGGTGGCGACTCGGAAGTCGAGGTCGCTTTGAGGGAGTGTTGACATACGCGATCGTTAGACGGAGTCGCTCGAGGGAGTGTTGTGGCGAGGGCATACATCATATCATCTATCATGCATATACATTAACAAGATTAGTTAGGTATTTATGAATGTTTGCTTTTCATTAAATTCATAATTTAATTGATGCCCTGTTGTAACTTGAGACTAATAGTTCACACTGAGTTGATCACTCACTCCCACTGGGACGGTGTTTTAAAACACCAACCACCCATTCATGATGCAGTGACTCAGGGGTATAAGGAGCCCGGCGAGGCGAGCTTGGACAAGGAGGACGGACTCTCCTACTTGCATCTGATGGGCTCTCTCCATCGGCTTAGGAGACCGGATTCTAGAGCGTTGAGTCGTGGGCTCAACGTACCATTCTTATGGGCATATGATTTTCTTTACGATTTTGTTGGGTTTTACCTTGTGCGGCCCTTTTATATTCTTTTGAACCTATATATATTGTTTTCTTTCAGTTCAGTAGACTAGTTGTGGATGTGCCTCATGTTTCAATTAATTCCATGCTGCGCATTTAAACTTGATAAGTCATAAAACCATAAAATTGATGATAAGTGACACTCGGAGACTCGGGAGTCGAGCGTATGCACGACCCCCGATTTTCTGGGGTGTTACAGATGGTATCAGAGCAATAGTTTGGAATCAATTGGGCCATGGGTCATGAGCTCGCTAACGCGTCCGCTGACTTGAAAGGATACGTATTAGGAAATGCAACAGAGATTTAAGACGTTAGGATCCATCCCAGACCTCGAACCGGCAATCTTAGGTGGATGGTAAGACTTCCTACGAATTAGGATTTCGAAGCAAGGGAGAGCATGGACGTTAGGAAATAGGTCCGAGAGTCTTATGGGACCTCAACCCATTGGGAGAAATAAGTCAGGGACTGAACAATTGGACAGTTGAAGCCATTGTCAAAGTCCAACGGGACAACTATCGGGCTGAACGAAATAGTTCCAACCCTTGTCGGGGATGATTAAGTAGTAGGGGCGAATGAAATTTGGTGGGAAATAGGAGAGATGTAAAAAAATAATAATAAAAAAAAAAAAATCAAATTTTGACCTCTAACTAGGAGGAATCTTTTAAACCCCAAACCCATTGCCTAGATCACTTTTCTACTCCAAAATTATATATAGTACCTTCTCGAGCCTTACTGGCACCCAAGAAATCATAAAATAAGGGAACCCAAGCAGGTCCCGGCGTGCCTACGTCGAGCGGGCATTCCCCACGCCCGATTATCCAATGGTCCGGCGTTGCCACGTCCGCACCCAAAACGAGCCACCTCTCCCCTCCTCAATGCACACACGTGTGGGGCCTTTCTCTTGCATTTTAAGCACCTAAATCCCTCGTTTCTTTCCCTACCCCACACTCCATTACTTTCAAAGCCCATCTATAAAACAAATTCCAAAAATCCATTTTAAAAATACACTTCCAACATCCATCCTCAAACCCTACTTCTTCAAAACCCCATTTTTTTCCCAAACTCCATTCCTCAACTCATTTCCTAAACATTTCTCAATTCCCATTCATCAAATCCATTTTTCTTAAACCCACTCTCAAATCCCTTTCCTCCAACAAACTCCCATCTCTTCCTTCTCATATCCAACCCAAATCCATCCACCAACATCCACTTCCGACCCATTTCTTTCAAAAAAAAAAAACTCACTTTCCACCACTTTATCCTTCCAATTTCTCTAAGCACTTTCAAATTTGACATAACTACAAAGCTCAAAGGATGAAAATCTATAATCAAACAAAAAATTACTATAAATATTAAAAATATAAGTAAAATAGACTTTTGACCATTAATATTATGGAATCTTATGAAATAACCATGTTATTTGGATAGATCAGCTTTTCCTACCCCAAATTCATATATGGCACGTCGAATAACTCATCCCGGTTTGTGAGATATGACCGTCGCAAGGTGCGACCATCCAGTGGCCCGGCGTCGCAACGCCCAGCCGGCGTCGCAACGCCCAGGCATCCAGCGGCCCGGCGTCGCAACGCCCAGCCGGCGTCGCAACGCCCAGACCTCCAGAGGCCCGGCGTCGCAACGCCCAACCGGCGTCACCACGCCGGAATTTTCTGCAAAATTAGGTCGACTTCAAAAAGTCATATCTCCTTCGTTACAACTCCGATTTAGGTGATTCAAAAGCCAGATTGAAGCTTGATGAGTCTAGTTTTATATAAAAATAAGAAAAAAATAAAATAAAAATTTTAATATAGTTAAAATTAAGATGTTCTGCCAACTGTCTAAAAATTTTAAATTTCAGGCAGCTGTTTTTCCTAGAATTTTAATAATTTATTTACAACTCCAAATGATATGAAATTTGGTGGGATGACTTAAAACTTGATGTTAAATCATCATAAAAATTTTCAAATATATCCAGTTACTAAAAGTATAAGGAACGTAAAAAAAAGATAGGTCCTCTCCTCCCTTTCAATGTACACACGAGTGAGGCCCATTTCCCTTGCTATTTAGGACTATCTAGAGTCCATAAAGCCTATCTCTAGTACTCTCATTACCTCCACCATCCCTTCTAAACCCTAGAGAAACTCTCCCTCTCCCAATCTCAAAACCTAATCCCCAAACTCACACTCTTCTTCTTTATATTTCCTTTCCCTTCAACCCCTCTTACTTGACCCTTCCCCAAAACCCAACCTCACACCTCATTCTCAAATCCCTTGCCAAACCTCTCCAAATTTCACCCATAAAACCCATTTCAAACCCATCTTCTTCTCCTTTACAAAACCAACCCATATCAACACCCATCCTCAAAATCCCACTCCATTCACTCATTCACTTCCACTTCCATTCACAAAACCCATTTACCAAAACTCATTCATAAAGCCCAACATTAACCCTTTTTCTCTCTTTTCCATTCTCAAACTCATTCCCACATCCATCTCCAACCCACTCACCCAAATCCATCACAAGCTTTTAGCACAAATCTAACCCTAAACCCATTTCCCTTTTTACACATTGTCAACAACCATCTTTTTCTTCACTCTAACCCATCTCAACCCTTATTCTCTCAAACCCTTTCCAAACTTTTCTCAATCTCATTTCTTCAACTCATTCCTAATCACTTATTAACTTCCATCCCCCAAATCCATTTTCTTAAACTCATCTCTGAATTCACCCCACTCAACAATCTCACCTTCAACACTTCTCTTCCAACCATTTGAAAGATCTCAATCCTCTTCTAAGGAAAACCCATCTCCCAACTCCTTACATTCCACGACCCGTTTTCAAATTCTTTCCGAACCCATTCAATTTCCAAAACCCCTCTCAAATCCCTTTCGACTCCAAGCCCCAATTTCAAAACCTCATTTCAAAGTAATAACCAACCCGCATTTCCCAATCTCATCCTCAAATCCATTTTTCTCAAATCCATTCTTAACAAATCCTTCTCCAATTCATTCTCAAATCTTCTCAAACCACCCCTAAAAATCTTCCCTCCAACGACCCACCTACATTTCTCATAGCCATTCCATCCTAGCCGAGGGATATGACGTTCTTGGCAACCGTCGCCTCTTTCTTCGCTATTGCGGTGATCCTTTCCCTCAAAGGGAAGAAGCACCCCGTCCCTCGTCCAACTCTGAAGAATAATAGCTTAACTTTATGGAAATTAGTAATTGTTTGGAGTTAGTTAGGACTACTACCATGTATTGAAGATGCTTAAAACTTCTACTTGATTTGTTTGCTTTTTTCTTTCTTTATGTATAGAGTATTTAGTAATACATGTAAATCCATATTGTAGATATAACTAGCCATACTAATGGCATTTTGAATTCAATATGAATGTATGGATTGTTTTGGAATTTTCTTATCGTCTTGTGAATGCTTGTATGAATAATTGCCTTACTACGTCCATATTAGCGTTATTATCACTCCAAACCACTAGAATACTTTAAAACTTTTGATTATTCCTTCCCTATTAAAATTTTGAAACCAAAGCATGATTTGCCTATAACTCACTAACCATAAGATAAAAATAGTAATGTCAAGAAGAACCTTAGGTTCCTGGAAACCTTTCTAGGGTGGTCGTTTGATCATAGGTACCATGGGCGACTCACCACCCACTAAGATATTATAAATGTGAAACTTCAACTTTTTAATATCTTCCAAATGTAAGAATAATCAGACTATGGAATTGCGGAAGTATACGCCTGCGAAGCATTCGCGGCTTGACCCAATTCTCAATCCTGTGTGACTACCAATGGACTCACTGCTTTGACCGAGCAGAAGACCAGGATCCACTAGGACGAAGAAGGGATACGATGAGCCTTCTACCCTGGTCAGGTAGATGATCAATGTATCGGGTTCAAGCCCACTACAACCGTCTTTCCGTATTGGTTTAACATTGAAAATAAATATTTCACTCTAGATAGAGGGAAGTCATCGCCATAAATCTAAATCTTTTAAATAATAAAATAATAATAATAATAATAATAATAATAATAAAAGGTAAATAAATAAATTTTAGTAAACCATCAGGGTGAAAAAGTTTTAAGGGGGGTAGATTACAATGAGCTAGGGTTGCGTATTTTATATACCCTAAAACATATATAAACCTGAAATCAACAAAACCTAGGCAAATGAAATAACGAAACCTTCACTTATTACCCTTTTGCAATTTCGGGGACGAAATTATTTTTAAGGGGGGTAGATTGTAACATCCCGGATTTTCACTGTTTTAGATTTCAAAAAAAAATCCTTGAATTTTATTTTTTTTTTAATTAACTTATAATATCACTTAATAACCATTAGCACTCAATGTTAGTTTATTCTGAGGTGGACTAGTCTAGTTATGATGAGACCAAGTGCGAGCCACCAAGCCAGATGGCCCGTTTACACTTAACAACAGCCGTGTGGGCCACCCAGCGACCGAGAAGGGTCAGAAAAATCTAAAACTTTAGAAAATCATAGATCTCACTGGGCTTGTAGTCCATCGCGGACTGTGGACCCAAGTGGACACCCGAAGTACCATCGGCACTTGCCTCAATGCGCCCACCAATGCCGATTAAAATCTGGCACTGATATAAGAAACTGAGACTCTGCGTCTTCCAGCCGTCGGATTTCTTCCAAATTTACGGTGAAGGTTTAATGTATTTTTCAACGCCTTCCCACCAAATCTGGGCCCCAATCGAGGCACGATGACCGTTGATCGCGAATCGGACCCGTACGACCAAACTCCGCATCCGTTCGTTCCCAAATTTTGTAAGGCCCCTCATCGGGCCATGGACCACTTATCCTATAAATTTCATGGCTAGAGGGCCATCAGAAATGCTCCAATCACCAAAATGGCCCCCACAGGACCACTTAAAGGTCAGAAACTCTTTCTCAGATCATATATCCGTTCATCCGTTCGTCCTTAATTTTTGCATGGGCCCTAATCGGGCCATAAGGCACCTACACGCCGAATTTGGTGGCCAGAGGGGTGATAGGGCCCTAGATCCTAGAAAGACCCTCCCATAAGTCTAGTATAGTAAAAACCTAGCCCTTGGGGCCATTTACACCAAATCTGGAATTATAAAAGGGCCTCTTTTGGGCACCCCTCTCCCCCCATACGAATTTTGCCCTAGAAGAGAGAAAATGGAGAAGAGAAAGAGGAGAATGGAGAAGAAAGAGAGAGGGATGAAGGCATGGTGGACTCTCAATCAAGGTGGGGCCCAAGGGAATCAATCTCTCCTCTCCCTACACCTTCTCCAAGGGGAAACCCATCCGAAAATTGCCCTCTTTATTTCATGGATCGTTTAGGTAAGATCCAACCCTCTTTTTCTTTGAAAACCCTTGTAAGGAGGGGGGTTTTGCTTATAAATCTAACATGTGAAGTTGTTTTAGGGATTCCTGCCGATCTACCGCAAAGCCCTCTTTCCTAGGGCGTTTTTCCCAAGCCTCCAACAATCCTAGGTGCGGACTATTAATCTTAGGTGGCCTAGCACCGATTTTATCATGTGTTTAATGATTTTGCTTGCTTGAGTGAAGTGTTTGTGAAATCTAGAGAGACCCTAGGATTTGGGTATCATTTGGTGATGTGTGGGATCGCATGTTTGTTGGTTTTCTTTCTTATATTCGCATTTGTGCCCCTCACATGCTTGGTGATATAGTAGATGATCATATGCCTATGTGTTGCTTAATTTACCTCATATGTTGTTGTTCATGTCTTGTATGATGCTTGCCTTGGCACATTTTAAGTCTAAGAGGCGTAGGAATCGGTTCGTTTCCTCGCAACCCACACTTCTCACATGCACTTTGTTTGTATTAATGTATTATGCTTGTTAGGGACATTGAATTGTATGGTAGGATTTATGCAACATGATGTTGTATGTTGGTTGATAACCTTGATGATGGCATGCTATGAATTATCGTCGAACCCTTGGATTGGTCGAACACGAGGTTAGGCGGTAGTCCCTCTGGTTGGACTACCCTAAGACTAAACACGCAAGTTAGACGAGTGCGTATGGGCGGCGTGCGAGCCGACCGCATGGGTCTAGTACCCGATGTCGTCCGTCTCGTGCTCGCCCCGACTCGTGCGGTTTAGTCTACTTACCGACGACGATTGTTAACTATGTTTGCTCACACATGTAATGGAACCTGGAACACCCTACAACCGTCAGTAGCCCTCGATAACCATTTGATTTCGGTCCACCGCCTCGTGAGCCGGGCATGGTGGAATGGGACACCGTGTCCGAGCCGTCGGCCCTACGCCCGGGGTGCCGCGCCTCCCGTAGTGACCGCGAGCGATCCCTTTCTCTCGGCACTCCTCATGTGCTTGAAGTCGGGATGAGGAACCCGACGGATCACGGACCGCGAGGTCTCGTCCTCACGCATTGGGGGTCTTGGCCTCGCAACCCGTTTAGGGCATTGATATGTGGGGTGTACCAGATTCCCAAACCTCGTTTGGATGAATGAACTTAACTAAGAACTTGGTTAACATTATCACTTGCATACATTAGTTAGGGTGGCGACTCGGAAGTCGAGGTCGCTTTGAGGGAGTGTTGACATACGCGATCGTTAGACTTAGTCGCTCGAGGGAGTGTTGTGGCGAGGGCATACATCATATCATCTATCATGCATATACATTAACAAGATTAGTTAGGTATTTATGAATGTTTGCTTTTCATTAAATTCATAATTTAATTGATGCCTGTTGTAACTTGAGACTAATAGTTCACACTGAGTTGATCACTCACTCCCACTCTGGGACGGTGTTTTAAAACACCAACCGGACCCATTCATAGATGCAGTGACTCGGGGTATAAGGAGCCCGCGAGGCGAGCTTGGACAAGGAGGACGGACTCTCCTACTTGCATCGATGGGCGGCTCTCCATCGGCTTAGGAGACTGGATTCTTGAGCGTTGAGTCGTGGGCTCAACGTACCATTCTTATGGGCATATGATTTTCTTTACGATTTTGTTGGGTTTTACCTTGTGCGGCCCTTTTATATTCTTTTGAACCTATATATATTGTTTTCTTTCAGTTCAGTAGACTAGTTGTGGATGTGCCTCATGTTTCAATTAATTCCATGCTGCGCATTTAAACTTGATAAGTCATAAAACCATAAAATTGATGATAAGTGACACTCGGAGACTCGGGAGTCGAGCGTATGCACGACCCCCGATTTTCTGGGGTGTTACAATGCAATTCCTAGGATTCTTCTAGATTCTCCAAATATAGCATCTAAACAATCAAAATCATTAGATTCGTAATAAAATTGGTGCTAGGCTACTTAAGAATAACAGTCCGCACCTATGGATCGTTGGAGAGTTGGAAAATGATCTAGGAAAGAGGGCTTTTAGGGTCGGACGATCGGAATCCCTAAAATAACCATTTACATGTTAGAACTTTATTCAAAACCCTCACACACAAGGGTTTCAAGAAAAACGAGTGAGAGATTCACCTATATAATCAACGGAAGCGAATGGGCGGTCATGGTGGAGGATTCGTCGAGGAAGAGGTGAAGAGTTGTAAGCATCGGACTCCCTTGGCCCCACTTTGATCTATGGCCCACCTTCACTCTCCTTTCCTCTCTTCTTCCTTTCTTCTTTCTCTCTTTTCTCTCTTTTCTCTTTCTCTTTTCTAGGGCAAAATTTGTATAGGGAGAGGGAGTGCCCAAATATGGCCTTTATATAGTGTCGGGTTTGGTGTAAATGGCCCTAAGGGATATGTTTTTACTATACTAGCCCTATGGGGTATTTTTTTATACCATTTTAGGGCTACTACGGGGTGTAGGAGACAGCACCCACCATTGGATAGTTGGCCCTAGTGATGATCTATGTATGGGTATGATCGGCCCGCTATTTGGATGCGCCGATCGACAGATATGATTAGAAGTCTATTCAACGGTCACCGATAGTCGATCGGGGCCGCGGCTATATGGATATGAGCAAAGAAATATCCTCACTCCACGTGTGAAGTTTGGTCGTAAACCAACGGTCCGAAATCCTCAACTTTGCATAAGAGTGGACAACCCAATTCACTTAAGTTCCAGCTTCTTTCTTTAGGGTATTTGTATATCTCATGCACTCATTCTTTGGCTCAAGTTGATCGGTTCTGGACAGTACCCAGGTCCGACTCCCGCAATGGATGTCAAGCCTAGGAAGATGGACATTACTCTATAATTTTGGAACTAGTGGCCCACCAATGAACAATCTAGGGTTTGTTTGGAAAATCGGGGCATTTCCGGAATGAATTAGGTATTGATATTTCTCGTGGGCAATGATTAGGGTTTGGATTAACTATGTTCACAGTGCCGCCTATTTATAACTAGTAAAAGTGGAGATTTGGTCAAGATTACTCTAAACCATTAGTTTTAGGCTAAAAGAGTAATGGGGTTGATTTGGTCTATTATTCAAGATCTGGGTCTTATCTGATTCAGCCCCGGGTAGATCTTTAATTTAGTCGTGATTATGTTGATTAGTTAGCGATGAGTCGGTTAGATTTGGGCCCTACGTGAGTAAATCATGGGGTTAAACTTGATGTCCAAGTGATCAGACGGATTCGTTGGCCTCCTACGATTGATTAATTTAACTTGTACGGTTCTTTATTGGTTTCACCCCCGATATATACTAACATTGAGTGCTAATGGTCATTAAGTGATATTATAAGTTAATAACACAAAAAAAATAAAAAATTCAAGGATTTTTAAAAATCTAAAACAGTGAAAATCCGGGATGTTATATAAGATCCATTGACAATTCCGCATTGAGATAAAACTTACATAGGTGGATAGGATGCAAGTTGAATTAGGGAAAATCCAAGCCAATCAACTTACTAACCCAAACTAGACCCACAACCTACTACCCCATGGTTTCAGTGAACTCAATTAAAATTCATTGAGCTCAAGCCTAACCCAACCTTAATCTAGGTGTGTTTATATGTGTGTGTGTGTGTGTGTGTGTGTGTGTGTGTGTGTCTTAAATCCATGGACTTGGTCCATCTCAAGTCTAAGAAGAGAAGAGGTTAAAAGCTCAAGTTTGAGAATGAGACATAAGAATTAAGTTGGCCTAGTCAGTGCAATTAGTGGATATCATCTTTTATTATTTTGCTTTAGATTTTTGGATGGGTTAAGGTCATTTAGTGGGTTGAATCATCTAGTTGATCCCATTGAAATCTTTGTGGTGGGTTGGTCAAGTAAAATTCAACATGAGCCTAGACAGGCACAAAAGCAGGTCCGACCACTTTACCCTTGAGCCAATCCAACCCATAGCTAGCTACCGTTAGATTCCAAGGACCACTAAACACTTTACTTGAAAATGAGATAAAAACTACCCTATCTATGACTTCAGTCAAGTTTCAATAAAAAGTATCTATATGGCTCAATACCCATTGAAGTTGGTATGAGTTGGGCAGGATATGTTTTACGTAGGACTTGTAAATAATTGACGGGCCAGATCGATAGATCAAAGTGCTAACTAATCCGATTCCGATGAGATTGCCACAATTCTATAAAAACTCAAATGTGTAACATCCCGAAAAGATCGCCTCTAACTGGCCTAAAAGGCCTTAAAAACCCTTACAAGCCAATTAGAAATGATCCTTGGCACAACCCAGATATGATCAACGAATTGCATAACGGATTGCATGGGCAAGCCCATAACTCGTTTAAATCAGATATCGACCAATCGTAGATTGTCCGAGGTATCCAAGAGTTACAAATCAATTAAATTACATATGTGAAATTCCAATGGTCGCAAAATCCATGAAAGTCAGACCAATAGAGTCCCGAGCAACTTTCGGAGATGACCGCTGGATCTGATTGACTGATACTGAATCATGCAGACAATAAAGTACTTGAATTCAACCCCGAGAAAGACCTACAACCCTATACACATCCGTTGCTATGTAAAAGGAACGAAACTCCACAATGTACCCTTGAAGGGCCAGTTGAGGAAAGGCACCAATTGTAGAGTAGAGAATGATAACCTAAGAAAAAGAGAAATTAGAGCACATAAAAAAACCTATAGGCTTATAACCGGCCGAGAAAGGAAAATTAGGGCATAGAAAAAAAACCTATGGGTTTGTTTAAAGACCATTGTAGCGGCAGGCCATTTGGGACATTGAATGAGAGCTAAGGGAGGCAGAGGGCTCATCAATTCATTCTAGGCTGGCTAGGGTGTGGGTTAGAGTGAGCCGAAGTTAGCACATTGTCGCGAAGTGGTGGAATTCATCCCGACTTTTGTCAAGTTTAAAAAAAGTTAGATTGCGCTATCAATCTATACAATCAGAAAGTATCAATAATTGAAATAGAAGTCAAAGAATACAACTAGAATTAGGGACATTTGACCACCATTTTTTAAAAAAGAAAATAGTATTTAGTTTTCCCTTTTTCTTTCTCACATTTCAAATTAATCCATACTCCATTCCTTACATTCTATAGACATCCGCAACATTCACATACGACCACTTTTCTACACTTCTCCATCTTCTACTCTCTTCTTTTTGCTCTTTTCTTTTGACTAAGTCTTGAGATACTCTGTGAAATATGGCTTAATGTAATAACATTGAAGTCTCATTAAATAAGTAAAAACCGTATATCATGTGGACCAAAAAAGTGCCTAGCCTCTTCCTTTTCTAGAATATACAGCATAAATCAACAGTAGAAGTCACGTGAAATGAGATATCTAGTGATCTTCCAGCTCACGAATAATTCTACGACTTCTAACCATCCAAAGATTTTTGAAGTTTTAGTAGTTAGTGGGGGATCTCGTCTTGTGCATTCAACATCTAAACCAATACTATACCTCATTTCACCTTAAACAAAGGATTCGAGCACAAAAAGAGTGGGTGCACACTCGTGCCGCAGGCACAGGTCCATCTATGCAATTTACTGTTTGTAACTGTGTAACGCTCTGGAAATTGGGGGTCGAGCATGCACTCGACTCCCAAGTTCCCGGGTATCACTTACACTGATTTTTACTGATTTTCTTTTAATCGGGTTTAAATGCGTAGTATGGAATTTCTTAGAACATGGAACACAATCACTACTAGTTGATGTTTTATTTAAACCAACACGATTTAAATGATATTTAAACTCGCAAGTATACGAATCAGATGCAGATACGGTACGTATTACGAGATCGTTCCCACGAGGACTGGTCGTCACAATTCAAATCTATGATTCTCCTTAACTAATCCAACAAATAATGGAACTAATTACTAAGCACAATTCTATGAAAAAAACAATTAAGAACAGGGAAAAAAATTCAATCAGAGAGAGAGCACTAGGACTTTCGAATCCACCCCTAATTATCCTAACCCTTATTTTGTCTGTTGATTCACCTTGATCTAAATTGATACCACTTATATAGAGAAAGCACAATCTGTGTCCTTAATCGGGCATACAGAATGTCTAATTCCTTTAAGCAATGCCATGAACAATACATCCCATGTCCTTGGTCGGGTACATGGTATGTACAATTCATTAAAGCACCATGTTTCTTCCTCTATAGGAAACCTGTTCTTGATCAGACACAAGCACCTATAATAAGCATCCAAACAACATCCATATATATACTTTGGTCAAGTTCATAGATGGAGAAGTATAGAATTTAAACCATTCAAGCCCACTTAGAGAAAGAAACAAATTAATTAATATTCAAAGTAAATCAACCAATACAAGAGCTAATCAAATTAGGGGCTTCATCTCAGCCCTAGCTGAGAGATTAGTGACCCATAAAATCCATCAAAAAGATTAAATAAAATTCATAAAAATTAAACACCAAACCAATCGATCTCTCTCTCTCTCTCTCTCTTCTTCCTTCTCTTTCTTCTCTTTCTTCTCTCCCTGGCTCTGGATCTCGAATTCCCTGGTTCTGAATGCCTTTCCCACGTCCAAAACTCCCCTTTTAGCCGCCGGATGGTCACTTGGTGGCGTAGTCGTAGGACTCGGAATACAAATTTTCGCAGCCGTGATCGGTGGGCCCCACAGAGATATTTTCTGGAAAATCCACCCCGTCCATTGGATTCAAGACGAAATTTTAGTCAAGAATGGGTGGTTTTGAATGTCCATTGACGCGGCCCAGAGAAGAAATCTCAACAAAATCAGTTTTGAACGTCACAAAGCAGTCCGTTTGTGGCCTCTGTACCGCACACGTGTGTACGCATGGGAGTGGAATATCAGCATGGTTTTGTAGTTCTCGAACCCATCTACACGATGGACGGCTCGGATCGGCCGTACGGGTGACGTACGGGGCCCACAATCCTTCGCAAAAACGGCTAGCGGCCATCCTTTACGCGGACGCGAAAACATCTTCCGTGGCAATGGTGGGACCCATTTTGATAATTATTTCAATAATCCGCTCTGTTCATGAGATAGCCATCGAGAAACCGTCCGGGAGTGGTATATTCTGGAGTGAAATAGATGCGGCCCACTTGATCTTTCGTTCCGCCGTCCATCCTGCGATTTTCATCAATCAACGTCCGTACACCTGCATGAGACCAAACGGACATCTAAGCGAGGGTTGTTGCTGATCCAGGAAACGAATGGACGGATCGGATTAATGATTTGGACAATAGGTGGGACCCACAACCGATGAACGGTCGCCGGTTTGCGGACGCTGGAACGCGGCTGATGAAGGAGCGCGGGTCAGCGCTTGCGCTGACCGTTCTGGCGGTGCGGTGCACAGCCGGTGCACGTGTGCTGTGTGCACCCTCCTGGTACACATGGCACACCGTGATGTTTACGAGAAATCTACTCCGTCCATCCTCTTTATCTCCCTAATTAATGGGTTGGGACCAAAGTTGAGGCATATCCTGTTATCAGGTGGGCCTGAAATCAACAATTTGTGGGCTAATTTGTCAGTTGGAGCACTTTTCGAGACATCAAAAGGCTGAAATTTAAATATGTACGGTTAATTTATGGCCCCCATCACATGTATGAAGTTTCGAGTCGATCGGATGGCGGAAAACATGTGATCTTGCATTCTGGACCCTTTTCTGGCCCCTTTTGCTTGCTTTCCTCAGATCCCAGGCGTGTAAAATCTTCATTATCGATTCTCTGGAGTCCATCCCCTACTCTGGTAATTTTGGATCATGAAATCCATGCCTTTAACATCAATTTCCAATTAACGCTCCTGATTTCATCCTGTAATAAAAAGACGATTAAAACACTCCATTAAACCTTATCATGTACGTAAAATTAGGCAATTACTGGGGTCTGGTATGCAACATTCGACACTCATCACAACCCCCAACTAGCATTTTGCTAGTCCTGAGCAAAACATGCGAAAAATAATTTCAGAAATGAAGACAATTCCTGTAAACTCAAGTGACTTGTGAACAGATAGTTGAGATGTGAAAATTCTGAGATTCATGATTGGTATATGAAAATTTTCTCTTGGAATCAAACTCTCGGCAGATTTCATAATTAATTTCAAACTATTAATCCATTAATTGGAACAATTCTGAACATTGAGTTCCACAGGTGTATAGTATCATCTCAGCCAACAATCATTAAGAGATCCAATTATCAATTTCATGCTAAAATTGGTAATTAACAACAGAATTCTTGACAATCAACACTAGTATTTTAGATTAACCTTTCAGCCTTCATTTTTTTTTTCTTTATGAACAGTACGCCAAGGAAGGGAATCAAATCCTCACCTATAGGGAGCAGACCTATGGCGAAAACTTGTCGCCTAACTTTTTTTAAAATCGTGTTGGTTTAAATAAAACATCAAGTCTGAAATGGGTCACACAAGGCGTTACCCAACAAAATTACAAAAGGATGCTATGTCCAAAAAGAATATAAGACTGAGTCCACGACTAAGCGATCTAAATTCCACTCGTTAGGCCGTTGGAGAGCCGCCCATCAACTGAAAATAGGACAGCTCATCCTCCTTATCTAAGCTCGCGCTGTCCGACTCCTCATACTCCTCGTCACCTGTAGCTACAGTAGAGTCTGGTTGGTGTTTTAGAACACCGTCCCAGAGTGGGAGTGAGTGATTAACTCAGTGGGTGCTATTAGTCTTAAGTTGTAACATGTATCAGTTATAATATGAATTTAATGAAAACCAATAAATCATAAACACCTAACTAATCTTATTAATGCGAATGTATGATGGATGATATGATGTATGCCTTCGTCACAACACTCCCTTGAGCGACTCTATCTAACGATAGCGCATGACCAACACTCCCTCAGAGCGACCTCGACTGCCGAGTTGCCACCCTAGGTAGTGCGATGCGATGATAATGTTAGCCAAGTTCTTAATTAATTCTATTCATTCAACAGGTTGGGGAAACTGATACACCCCACGTATCAATGCCCTGAGCTGGTTGCGAGGCCAAGGCCCCCCAACGTGTGAGGCTAAGACCCGCGGTCATTGATCCCGTTGGGTTCCCCATCCCCGACTTCAAACACATGGGGAGTGCCGGGAGAAAAGGATCGCTCGTGGTCACTACGGGGAGGCTTGACACCCCAGCGTAGGTCGACAGCTCGGACATAGTGTCCCATGCCACCATGCCCGGTTCACAAGGCGGTGGACTAGTTTCAATCTGATTATCAATGGGCTATAACGATGGTAGGGTGTTCCAGGTTCCATACATAGGTGAGCAAACAAGGTTAACACACAAAGTTGGTTAGTAAATAGGATAGACCACACGAGTCAAGCAAGTACGTAACAAACGACATCGAGTACAAGCGACCCATATAGTCCAATTACTGTCGCCCACACGCCCTTGCCCAAATCCATGGGTTTAGCCTCAGGAGAGCCCTACCAGCGGGACCACCTTCACTTTCTCGTATTCCTGACCAACCCAAAGGTTTGGGTGGTGATCCATAACATGCCAACCATTAATTTATCAACTAGCATAAACAACATATAATTCTAATTTCTCCTAGCAAGTAAAGTTAACAATATCACGAACAAGGTGTGTGTGTGTGGTATGTGTTGGTGAGGAAGATAAGCACTTCCTACATCCCTTAGAACCAAAATACACAAGAATCAATGAATCATACATGTTATAAGGCACATCATCTGAGGAATCAACCAAGACATAAACATGTAGTCATCTATGGCAATCTAATCATGTAAGAAGCACAATCATCATCATATGGGAACTAAACAAAATATACAATTTCATGAAATCCCCAAATGAACATTCAAATCCTAGGTTTTCTTTAGATCCTCCAAATGCATCATCCAAGCAAGCAAATCATTAAGCTTATACTAAAATTGGTGTTAGGCCACCTAAGAACAATAGTTCATACCTATGGATCGTTAGAGGCTTGGAAAACGACCTAGGAATGAGGGCTTTGAGGTCGATCGGCCGGAATCCCTAGACGATCAACGGGATGAATGGGCGGTCATGGAGGAGGGATTCTTCTTGGAGAAGAGGTAGGGAGTTGTGGGGTTTGATTTCTTTGAGCCCCACCTCAATCTAGGGTCCACCTTTCTCACCTTCACTCTCTCTTTCTTCTCCTTGCTCTCTCTTTACTCCCTTGGCAATAGTGGTTGTGGTGGGAGTTATGAGATAAGGGTTAGAGTTTATTTGCTAGGCTTGGGCCCTTTGGCCCCTAGTTTCCACAAATTCCCAAAATAGACCGCTAGGGCTCCCTATTGGTGTGGAGACGGCCTTAACACCCCTTCGGCCACCAAATTCGGTGTGTAGGTGTCTTATGGCTCGATGAGGGGTCATGTAAAGTTTGGAAACAAACAGATGAACGGATGTGGGGTTTGAGTGTATGGTCTCGATTCTTTAAATGGCCTGTGGGGTCCATTTTGGTGATTGGAGTGGTTCTGGTGGCCCTCTGGCCCTGAAACTTATAGGATAGGTGCTTCATGGCCCGATGAAGGGTCATGAAAAATTTGAGAACGATCGGAATGGAGTTTAATCGCACGGGTCAGATTCGCGATCAATGGTCACCGTTCCACGATCGGGTCTTAGATTTAGCGGACGAGTGTAGAAAAATACATGAAACCCCCACCGTAAATTTAGAAGAAATCCGACGGCTAAAATGTCTTATATCTCAGTTTCAATTAAGAGTGCCAGATTCCGAGACTAGTGGGCTGGGGTGAGCCACACTTTACAAGTGCCGTTAGGACGGCGTGAATAATTGACTTCTGGACGTTTACTGGGTCCGTGGTCCGCTTTGGACCACAAGCCCAGTGAGATCTACACTTTCCTAAATTTTTATAATTTCCTGACCTTCCTTGGTCGCGATATGGCTCGCACGGGTTGTTGCTAGGTATAAACTATCTGGCTTGACGGCCCGCACTTTGTCCCATCATAACTAGACTGGTCCACCCCAGTATAAACTAACATTGAGTGTTAATGGTCATTAAGTGATATTATAAGTTAATTAAAAAAGAAATTTTAAGGATTTTTGGAAATCTAAAATAGTGAAAATCCAAGATGTTACAAACTGATATAATGCGGGCCGCAGACTTATTCCCTGTCCAAATGGACCAGAAAAAAGCTTGAACGAAAGCGAACATAATCCATTAGATCTAGGCCTAGTCTTATGTGGGGTATAATGTAACTAGGCCACAGGCACGTCCGGAATAGAGAAATTCATTTTAAATTGAGAAAAAAAATGTCATTCAAAGCGCAAACCGTAAATCAATCATAACTTTTGATTCAAAATGAGTTATGGGACACACGACCTATGAATTTCGACTAAAATTTTGTTCCAGGGCCAACCGGCTCCTTCATACTCAAGTTTCATTTTTTTTTTTTTTCGAAAAACTAACCGTTTTAAATAAGTTTTAGGTCAAATGTAACTTTTTATTCCAAGAGTTTTAGTATTTGAAGTCTTCTTAGGATTTGATGCTTATCATACCGGGAATCATCATGCAGAATTAGATTAAAACTTTGTATTTTTAGTAAACTTTTATTGTTTTAGAAAAGTTTCAGTTTATTTATATTTTAATTCTTAATTAGAGTTTCATTTTATTATTTAAAGTTTTGTAATATTGAATGAGAGATAGATTTTCATAAAATATTTTGTTGCAGATTCAAGGTTGTATTATTCACTCGAGGAAGATGGTGATCTTTCTCTTTATCACTTCACCTCTTCCTTGCATCAGTAACCCTCTCATTGGTTTCCCACTAGATCATCGGTATAGATTTCCTTGCCAGTGTGCCACTAGTGAGTTAAAATGCCGTCGGGCAACGAGCGTCGGCACAGGATCCTACGAAGGTCCCAACCCCCACCTCACTGACAATGTATGGTCTTGAAGAGCAATTTCAAGACACCCGTTCAATGTGTTAGATGACATCCAGATCATTCATCAGGCACGGCCAGGGTGAACATGTCCTACCTCAAGAAGAGACTCTACTCATTAGGCGGGCTACATGTGTTGGCTTAATGCAGACCGTTGATAATTTTTTCCCTAAATACCATCCGCTTGATAACTAGAGTGACACATCTTTTAGGCCAGGGAATTTTCATGATGGGCCTACATGATGAATGGATTGGATCTTAGATACAAGTTCCGTGGTGGCACATGTGCCTCAAATGCCACCTTCAATCTCCCCGCACAAATCCCCTTTGGTCTTTTGGATGAAGAGAAAAACTTTTCCACTCTAGCAGAGTGGGATGGACGATACTCGGTTATTACGAAATTACTTGAAATTGCATGGGTGTTGTTATGGATAAAAACGGACTGGCCAGATGTACATATTCGAAGACTATGAATTACTTGATGGCTGAAAAATCACCCAACCTCGACCTCGGGTACCAATTTCAGAGTTTGGCCTCGATCAAATAAGTCAACCTATGCATCTATTATAGAGAGACATTGCCATATACGTCACTGGTCCCAAAATATTATAAATAAGGAATCCGCCACGGTTAAAGGTATGCAGAAATCCCCCCCCCCCCCCCCCCAAAAAAAAAAAAAACCCTTAAATATTATAAGACCCAGATTCCTGGCCTGACTTTGGCATTAGAGGTCCCCCTGATCTAGCCATGGTCTCCATTGTCTTTTTCCTGTAGGGGTACTCAAAAGTCTAAAAAAGGTGGACCAGATTTTTGCATCAACAGGTGTCATACGAATTGATTAAACTGTCCAAATTAGGGTTCCACTTTAGAGATTTTTTAAAACCAAAAATTAGAATTATTTGATTATCTGATTATTACATTGGTGGACATTTATTGGACGGTTAGAATGAGAAAAATCCAACGGTCCTATTCCTACATACAGGTGTCCACAAATCAGAGGTTAGGATCCTTCAAGCCATCAGATATTGGGGTTGTGACTTTAGCAACAGTTGGTTACACAATTTTAACTTCAGTTAACGTATGCCTGAGTGCCTGCGTATCAAGCCTCATACGCTTGCTGAGTATCAGTAGCTCCACTTGGGCAAACTCAGGATAACTGCCCGAGGATTGGCTGTGAGTAATGGCCTCATTTTGGTGGGCCACACCGTACAACAACCAATCGCATGACGTATAGGTCCGAGTGGTAGCCTCTAAGGAGTTTCGAACACAGGTCTTAATTTCGAAACCCCGCGTGGGTATGTGGCGGGTGCGTGTGTATATATATATATATATATATATATATATATATATATATATATATATATATATATGACGTGTTGCACAGAGTATCAACGAATCAGATGGTGCATATCGAAAACAAGCGTCACGTCATGATTTATAGTGATCTGATGTGGGGTCCACCACAAGCTCAACCAGTGGTATGTCACAACATGGATCATCATCAGCTTGTCAGATCGTCATACGAGCATTGAGCATGGGAGATGATACGGTGGAACTGGAAGAACAGGAGTATGGTAGTGTCGTTTCTCAAACATACATGTGGAAGGGCGAATTGTCATTTTGGACCGTCCATTTAGTTACAACTTCTATAGATGGAAAGTGGTTCAAAATATACAGAGTTGGATGATTGTATCCGTCCGATCGGTATGGTCTTCAAAGCGACGGTAGAAAATAATAAAAATAATTCACCGTCAAGCATTCAGTGGGAGAAAGAAGACTGATGGATACAACTGTTTATCAGGTGTAATATTTGAACATAAGCCGTCCATTCCATGGCAAGGACTATTGGATTAACGGACCTGATTGATACATCACCCTGCCACGTGTAAATGAGAGATGGCTCTACCATGAGTGGGTTTTTGGGGGCTCGGTCGCATCATTGTGTATGCGCTGCTGTATGCTAACTTTCAGATACAACGCTTTTGCTTTTTTATCCTATCGTCTAAATTACGTGGAGCATCCGAGCCGTGAAAATAGTGGGCCACTCTAAGTAAATGGATCGAGTTAGTTAGACCATTGGCTGTCCATGAATTTCACCAGTATAACCTGCTAATATGCTAGGGAAGATAATGGTACTGGAATTTGATTGAGCCATGTCCTGCTGCCAGAGAGACTACGTTTGTTTATGCCATAACCATAGGCGCCTCACCTTGATTTATATATTCACATTATTTATTGGCCTTCATTTTGATGCATGAGCCCAAAAATGATAAATCCAAATTTCCAATTAACCACACCACGATAATGATCAAATGCCTACCATTAAAAATTTTACGAGGCCCACTATAATATTTATTTGGCAGTAGACAATGTCACACATATGGAAGAAAGGAATAGCAAATATCAAATTGATCCCTAAACTTTTATAGCTCACTGGAAGTTTTAAAGGGTAGGCATTTAATTACCGATGTTTCCCATTTTGTGGTCCGTGGAAAATTTGAATGTCCTTCATTTATATATCTATGTATTTTAAAATGAGCAGAAAAAAAAGAATATATGGTGTGTACATACCACACATAAATTAAGGTAGACCTTATCATTACAGTCTCGAAAATGTATTCTTTACCGAAAGTTCTTTCAAACATGTTCATTTCTAATGGCAGCATGTGGCCTAATTAAATCCTATTGCTTTTGCTATGAGGGACGTCCACGGTTGGACTTGATTGGGTCATATCAGTGACCAAGATACAATTGAGTAAGTGCTTAAGCAAATAACTTCAAACATGCGCTTGGTGTCACTCATCTTTGAAAGTGGCCTGTGTAGGGTTGTAAACGAACAGAGTTAGCTCGGATCGAAACTGAGTTGGAGCTGATTTTTTGAGCTCGAAAAAATTTTGAACAAAGTTCGAGCTTAGCTAAGCTCGACTTGACTCGGACCGTGCCCCAACTTGAATCAAACTCGGATCAAACCAGCTCAGTGACTCATTTACTTTGATATTGATGTTGCTCATCAAGTGTTTGATGAAATGACTCAACCTAGAGTCGGCTGGTAGCAAAGAAGGTATGTATATGAAACAAATATCCTTTTTTCTTGATTTTGATGTTGCCTACAAGGTATTTGATGACATACCTATAAAATCACTGTTGCTGTCTTAGATACGGTGAGATTTTGAAGGCGCAGTACATGTGTTCGTGAAAATGCAGTATAGGCGAACTCGGCTCGATCTTGGCTTGAACTAGCCCGATCTGCTGACCAAATCGAGCCGAGTTAGCCAGTCAAGCTCGATGACTGAGTTGAGCCGAATTCGAGCTAGGGTTAGTTAGTGGCTGATCCGAGTCGAGTTGTGCCAAGCTGGACACAGTTCGACTCATGCACACCTCTAGGCATGTGGTCCAATTAAATTCCCACTTGAGGAAGTCCATATGGCACAATCAAATCCCACCAGCGAAGTCACCACAAACAGGGTAGTAGAGTTACTATGCCATCCCGCAATTTAGTCCATGAGGGATTGGGTGGGGTGAGGGAAACACTTGATTGGGTGAGCCCCTTGCTTCTTTCATTGGTCCAACCCAAATGCGATGTTAGTCGGCCAACAACTTCTAAGACCATGCACTGAAATGAAGAAAAAAATAATAATAATAGATGGTGTGGATATACAATGCATAGGTCATGCTGTCAGCGCAGCACCCACTCGAGTAGGTCACACCTAAATCTCTTGCCTTTCAAATATGCTTTGGGTGGCTCTTATCTAACATAGCACGTGGTCCAATCAAATCTTGACACTAACGAAAAGCAGACTAGTATGCATTGACCTGATATATATCCATGCAGTGCAGACATTTTCCATCTCATTTTAGGACCTGATCCTAAGACTCAAGCGTATACAAGTCTCAGGTGGACCATACCAGTGGAAATTGAGGTGATTTATTGTTAAAAATGTATCGTGGGCCATAAATGTTTTGAATCAAGCTGATTTGTGTATTTTCTCGTTGTTGGATGGAAAATAAATATTATGGTGGGTCCTAGGTGTGCTCTAGGTAGCTTTTAATGGTGGCCATTCAATCACCACTACTTCTTGTGGTATGGTCCGCCTGAGATTTGGATCTGCTTAAGTTTTAGATTCAAGTCGTGAAATGATCCGAAGAAATAGATGGACAGTGTGCATATATAACACATCCATCAAAGTGGGCCACACGATCATGATAACATCCACTAAGAGTGTTACCCGGGTCACACCCAATCCGCTGCCCCATTGAAACTCAAGCTTCCCCGGCCTCACCTAATCCGTTTCCACTACACGTTGTATGTTGACATTTCTCTTCGTCAGCTACTCGGAAATGATACGGTCGTTGAGGCCGGTAGTACTGTAATATGGTATATCGCTAAATCGTATATCGGTGGAGCCCACCATGATGTCTGTATTTTATCCCAGCCGTTTATCCGTTTTGCTAGATATTTTAAGCCATGCACTCAAAATGGGATCATATCCAAAGCGCAATAATTGGACCACACATCCATTGTTGAAATCTTCCAAAGGCCTACAGTGATATTTATTTGTCGTTACTGAATTGACGTCATCACATTACGTGAGACCCACCATGATGTATGTGTTGTATCTACGCCGTTCATCCATTTGTAGAGATTATTTTACGACATGAGTCAAAGAATGAGGCTGATGCAAATCTTAAGTGAACCTCAACATAGAAAACAGTTGGAATTGAATACTTACCATTAAAAACTTCCTTGGGCAACATAAGTTTTCGATCAAGCTGATATTTGTATTTTCCCTTATTCCATGTCTGTGTTCACTTATAAATAGGTTAAATCAAGTTGATATCTGTGTTTTCGGTCAAGTTGATTTTTATTTATTTATTTATTTTTGTTTTTTTTTTTTTTTTTGTTTTTTTTTTTTTTTTTTTTTTTGTGGTGAGGTCCACTTGAACTTTGGATTTGACTCATTCTTTGGCTCATGCCATGCATAAAATAATCTCTCCAAGCGGATGGATAGTGTGGATACAACACATACATCATGGTGGACCCAAAGAACGTGGTGATGTCACTTTAGTAGCAAGACTTGCCACTGTCGGGTTCAATAGCTAATCAGCATCCGTTCAAAATGTCACACAGATCAAGACGAAGGGAAAACACAAATATCAGCTTGATCCAAAACTTCCATTACTCCTATGTTACAGTAGCTTAATATGGAAATCCCACAGATCTATCTGCGAATAGGACGTAGAGATCAAAGGGTTTAGATGGCTTACCTAACTGAGACGCCATAGTCGAAGATGCAGAATACCGGAAATAGAATACCAGAAATATAATGTCAGGATCTTCCTTTCCTTAACACCCTAATAAAAGAAATTGATGGGACTGAGATTATCTCTTCTCTCTTGTAGTGTAGGATCGGGGACCTAGCTTTCTTTTATAAATAACATGGATGGAGAGTTTGAAACCCATCAAAACTCTTCACCCACGGCTCCACACGTATCGGTGTCCTAGTAAAATACATATTGCTACGTGCGTAGGGGTGTACACAAACTGAGCTAGCTCAGTTAGCTCTCTCGACTCGACTCGAAAAAGCTCGATTCGACTCGGTTCAAAGTTGAGTTTGAGCCGAGTCGAGCTGATTTTTTGAGCTCGAAAATGAGTTCGAGCTGGCCCCAGTTGGATCCTTACTCTTGCTCTGGTGGTAGACTCCCAGGAGTTTCAACACCCGGTCAAGGGTTCGAGTATCCATAGGTGGTGAAATCCCACTACGGCGTGAGTGTGGAGGTGTGTGTGCGTGTGTTAAAAAAAAAAAAAAAGTTGGCCCCAGCTCGACTCGACTCGGATTGAATCCAGCTTGAATCGAACTCGGATCAAACCAGTTCGATGACTTGGTTACTTTGATATTGATGTTGCTCACCAAGTGTTGGATGAAATGACTTAACGAAGTGTGGCTGGTGGCAAGGAAGGTATGAACATGAAATAAATACCCTTTTTTCTTGGTTTTTATGTTGCTTAGAAGGTGTTTGATAAAATACCTTGAAAACCATTGTTGCTATTTCCTATACAGTGGGATTTTGAAGGTGCAGTCCAGGTGTTTGTGGAAATGCTGCACAGGAAAGCTCAACTCGATCTTGGCTCGAATTGGTTCGAGTTATTGACCGAACTGAGCTGAGTTGGCCAGTCAGGCTCGAGGACTGAGCCAAGCCGAGTTCGAGCTGAGGTCAGCTAGTGGTCGAGCCGGGTCGAGCTGAGGCCAGCTCGACTCGGTTCGACTCGATGTATACCCTTATGTGTGCGTATCACAGTAATAGCATTCCAAATCCCTTACGCAGTTCATTCCTGAAATTATCACAACGCAGTGGGGTCCACTCGATTGCCCAATCACATTATCCAACCTACCTTAAGACAATCCTGACCATTGATCAATGAGGCCCACCTTATAGAGTTCTTAAATTCTCCCACTTGGGACATATTGAATAATGTTAAGGATTAGTCTAAAAAAAATACTTTTGAAAATTTTAATTTTATTTTAAGAAAATATCTAAATGGTTAACCACTGCAATGGTAGGATAATGCGAGTAATGCTATTCAATCTGGTTCATTAAGATTATCAGCATCGAATCGCGGTAGTCATCACATCATTTGATCTAGGCGAAGTGAGACTAAGCGCGGTCACAAATGCATTTAACCTTAACGAGATAAATCAGAAACTAGGAAGTGTGGTATAAGGATTACAAACGTACTGTGATGATGTGTGTCTATTCTTAAGAGGTCATGAAGCTTTCAAATGTCTCCAACGAGATATGACTATAGTTCGACTTACTTAAATTAAATTGCGCATACTAAGTGAGAAGCAGAAATAAAACTTTATATCAAAATCATCAAAATTGTATAAAATGAGATCTCTTAAATGTTTGTGAAAATCAAAGTACGTTTAACCCCTACTAACTGAAAACATTTGTGGGATCAATGATTTCCATGGATGTCATATGCTCCTGAAATGGCGTGATAGAGAGCCCTTTAGTGAGCAGATCTGCAATCATCTGCTTAGTACCCATGAACTCTATAGACAGTTGATGATTCTGAACTCTTTCCTTTACAACAAGATTTGATGTCGATATACCTCGACCTTGATGAATGCTTGTTGTTACTAGAGAAGGAAATTGCGACTGAATTATCATAAAATATTCTCAATGGTTTTGGGATATACTCCAGTACCCGCAAACCTAAGAAGAAACTCTGTAACCATAACGCCTGATTAGATGCCTCATGACAGGCAATAAATTCAGCTTCCATGGTAGATGAGGTTGTAGTAGACTGTTTCACGCTTTTCCAAGATACAGCTCCTCCAACCATCATGAAGATGTATCATGAGGTGGACTTCTTAGTGTCAACGCAGCCTGTAAAATCTACTTCTGAATATCCAATCAACTCTAATTGATCAGATCTTTATATGTGAGTCCGAAGTCCTTCGTTCCCCATAGATACCACAATACTTTCTTTGCAGTTATCCAATGATGCATTCCTAGATTAAATAGGTATCTCCCCAATATTCCAATAACAAAGGCAATATTCGATCACGTACAAACTTGAGCATACATGATGCTCCCTACTACTGATGCGTACGAAAATTCCTTCATTCGATTCTTTTCCAAAACATTCTTTGGACATTGAAATAGGTCAAATTTGTCGCTCTTTACAATGGGTGACTGTTTGGAAGCACAATTTTGTATGCCATATCTTTCGAATACCTTGTAATACAGGCCCTCTATGACAGGCTGAATAATCCATGTGATCTGTCATGACGAATCTCAATGCCGATAACATAAGAGGTGTCACCAAGATCCTTTATTTCAAATATTTGAAATAAGAATTTCTTGGTGTCGCTCAACATCTTGATATCACTGTTAGCCAACAGAGTGTCCTCAGCATACAAAATCATCATAAAGAACTTATTCCCATTGATTTTAATGTAGATACATTTATCTTCAGTGTTTTCTACAAGACATATGAGGTAGTTACTTTATGAAACTTTGGTACCATTGTCGCAATGCTTGTTTCAACCCATGGATGGATTTCTTTAGTTCTCAAACCAAATGTTCTGAGCCATTAGCTATAAAACCTTCGGGTTGTAACATGTATGCATTCTCATTCAGATCTCCATTGAGAAATACTGTCTTTACATCCATCTGATGTAACCTAAGTCCATATGAGCTACAAGAGCCATTATAATCCTGAATGAGTCTTTTTTAGATACTGGTGAGAAAGTTTCCTTAAAGTCAATGCCCTCACGCTGGTTAAAACCCTTGGCAACAACTCTTATTTTATATCTTTCGACATTACCCTTGGAGTCCTGCTTGGTTTTAAATATTTATGTACAACCAATTGGCCTTATTCCAGTGGGTAACTCAACAAGATCCCATACTTTATTGTTCCTCATGGATTTTAACTCATCTTACATGGTATCAAACCAATGAGAAGAATCAGTACTTTATTTGACTATGTAAAGGATTCAAGATCCTTTTCTACCCCTATGTCAAAGTCGTACTCCTATAAGTATACAATGTAATTGTCTCGATTTACAAGTCTTCTCTCTTTTGGATCTTCTTAATGGTTCAGCCTCTTGGGTGTGAAATTTATTTTCCTCACAAGTGAGTTGTAATTGAGGCTCATCGTGGTGTTCTACAATGATTGCAGGGTCGACTGCAGCATTTATATCCACATGATCTTGAGTGATTATGACTGGAGTCACAGTCCTTTCTTCCTCAAATACAAAGTTTTTAATGTTCGTGCTTCCACTATTTTTAGTGTCTTCAATGAATTTGGCATTCTCAATTTCAACAATCCTGATTGAGTAGGAAGGACAGTAAAATCGAAAACTTTTTAACCTTTCTGAATATTCAATAAAGAAACGACTTATGGTTATAGGATCGAGCTTCCTTTCATACGGGTTATAAATTTTGGTCTCAGTAGGACATCCCCAAACGTGTAGGTATCAAAGACTTAATTTTTTTCTCATTCTATAGCTCAAAAGGAGTTTTTCTTACTGCGTTGCTGGGGACCCTATTAAGAATATGAACTGCGGTTTTGATCGCATCACCCCACAGAGTTTTTGGCAATGTCGAATTGCTAACCATACTTCGCACCATATCCATAAGGGTGCGATTGCGTCTTTCAGCCATACCATTCTGCTCTAGAGTACCAAGCATAGTGTACTGGGCGACAATGCCACAATCCTGTAGGTATCTAGCGAATGGCTCTGGATTGCGACCTAATTCGTCATATCTCCCATAGTATTCACTACCACAGTCAGATCTGACAACTTTAATCATTTTATCACGTTGATTTTCAACTTCGGCCTTATAGATTTTAAAGGCATCCAGGGTATCTGATTTCTCACTAATAAGGTAGAGGTACCCAAAATGAGAGTAGTCATCTATAAAGGTAATAAAATATTTGTGTCCACTCCATGAAGCCGTAGGGAATATTTCACAAATGTCCGTATGTATAACCTCTAAGAGACCTACACTCCTTGTTGCACATTTCTATCTAGTTTTGGTCTGTTTTCCTTTTATGTAATCAATGCACACTTTATAATCGGAGAAGTCTAGAGAATGGAGAATTCCTTCTCGCACAAGCCTATCCAATATCTCACGAGATATATGACATAGTCGCCTGTGCCACAATATGGAGGACTTCTCGTAGTCTAGCTTTCGCTTAGATCTTACTTTATTTTCATGCAAGGCATTAACATTATAGACATGTGAGGCAATCAAGTCTAACTGATATAAGTTGTTCATCATAAAGTCGGTGCCAACTTTAATCGAATTATAGTAAATACTGAATCATTTACTCTCAAATTGAAATGAATATCCCAACTTATCCAAATGAGAAATAGAAACTAAATTATGCCTTACATAAGGCACACAAAATGTATCTACTAAATCTAAAAAATAACCAGACTCTAACTTAAGCCTATAGACTCCAATTGCCTCCATGTCTACCTTGACACTATTGCCTACGTATACTGAGCACTCTACATCGTTTAGTGGCCTGACTTGTAGTAATTCCTACATAGAAGTGCATATGTGAATAGTAGTTCCTGAATCTATCCACCAGGAATCCACCGACACATCGGTCAGATTAGATTCAAAATAGACAAGAACAGAGTTATTACCTTTCTTTATGAGTCATTTCTTATAATTTTCGCAGTCTTTCTTTTGATGACCGGCCTTTTTGCAAAAGAAGCATTTATTGCTTTTAGCCCGTTTGTGGTTCGATCCATTACCAGATTGATTCTCATGGTTCCCTGCCGGAGGACATGAGGATCCATTATTAGAACCTTAGTTTCTTTTCCTTTTCCCTTTATATCCATGTCCATGTCCATGTCCTGAGGACACCATATTAATATTTTATACTTTGCCCAACTGCCTAATCCTGTCCTCCTCTTGAACGCACTGAGAGATCAGTTCGTCTAATGTCCACATGTCCTTTAGAGTGTTATAGTTCACCAGAAACGTACCGTATTGAGGAGGTAGGTTGTTCATGATTAAGTGAATCAGTTGGTCATCAGTAAGTATAAGGCCTAGAGAGCGGATCTTAAATACAACTTCAATCTGTTCTATAATGTATTCCCAGATATTTCCTTTTCCGTCGTAGGATGAACGAATTAATTTATTCAAAAGAACACCCATTTCAGTTTTATCAGATTTCTTGAATCATTTTCCCATTTCGATCAGGAAAGCTTTGAACTTATCTACTTTAGGGATGACACCTTTCATAGACTAAGAAATTGAATACTTTATGACTTTTAGGCATGTATCATTCGATCTAAACCATACATCGTAACGATTAATCTCTGATTCAGTGGCATCATCGGATGGTTTTGATGGTTCTGGTGTTATTAGGGCAAAGTCTAATTGAATGCAACCCAAGATAACTTCAATGGATTCCTTCCAATGAGCATAATTGGATCCATTTAGGGCAGGGACATGGTGCGTGCTAGTTGGAATTGAGACTGAAATATGAAAGAGATATATACTCACATTAGTTCATTATTTCATAAAACAATTCATGAATATAAATAAGTATTAGGCAAAATCGATCAATTTAGTTGCTAAGGGAGGCATCAACTAAATCATCCAAGATGAAGATGGGCCCAATCATCACATCCTGGTGAGGATCTGTTACATCATCATCATTCCTCCTATGGGAGGTAATGATAATATGTCAGTGATTCTTCTAAACATGAAGCTAAGTGATGTCAATTATATAAATCTGATAAACTCAACACCTGTGGGTGAGATGAGTCTTTCAACTTTACAACACTAGCACCATTTACTTCACCCATTCATGTGATTGCCAAATGGTAATTGTCTGTGTTTTCGTTACCGTATGCATGAAACGTGAATGCAATTGTATGCAATCCTCCCTATTCAAATGACGCAAGTCTGTACTTGTAAAATTTTCATCGATTAAGGTCACTATGGTGGCTAACACAACCAAATCCAATTCTATGAATATAGACTTAGGATCGCGATTATAATCCTGTCCCTAATGGATTATATCCAAATTAGTCTGATACGGCCCACAAGTTAGTTGGTACTGATCTTTTGGAAAATAAAGGAACCTTAAAGTGAAACATACGGATAGGTTTCACACTATAGTTCAACGGTCCATATTAACTCCCAAGGATGGGTGATGGGCTAATAACAGGGCCGACCCAATACTCTTATGTGATCAGTACATATATAATGAGAATAACTAGTCTAACTCCTGATATTCACATGACAGATAGATAGTATTTAACATTTATAATTTGATGTGTAGATCCATCCATGGGTGTCCATAAGATGGACGGATCAGTCCATAATCTTAATATTTATTAAATGAAGGTTATGTTATTAATTATCTATTTAGAGAATGAACCAGACTGAGTGCTCATTGTGAATTGAACATATGGATCAAATGTGGGCTTGAATGAGAATTATATGGTCCAAAAGATGGGCCCAACAAACGTCCATGCGAATGATGTACCAATGTGGCCCACTGATGATAAGAGAGAATGGATCCTAAACTCCCAGGATAAAAGTGATGGGCCCAGTGCAAGTATCAGGCCCAACGAAAATATTCGAGTGGAACCTAATTCATGGAATGGGCCCGGCACGAGTATTGGGCCCAACCGAAAGGTGTAAATTTGGATTCCATTCGCTGGTCTACAAGGTGGACCTGAATAAACTGAAATCGGGCCACTAACTCGATAGATAAAATGGGAGAAATCCCATTTTTATTGACTCAATAGGGCTGAATGCCCTGGGCTCTTATGTGGCCACCCCTCTCTCCAAAAAATCTCGAAATGAGAGAGAGAGAGAGAGAGAGAGAGAGAGAGGCAAGCCGCTCTCCCTGTCAGTCCGATGTAACGAGAAGAGATTAAGTTCCTCTCATCTGCTGGATATCTTGTAGTCATCGAAAATCGTTATAGACATCATCGGAAACAGCGGCTGCAGCTGTGGCCGCGGCTGCCAATGATGAATATGAAAGCTCGAGACGCTGGCAATGGCTCTTGATAGAGAAAGAAAATGAGGTTGTGAGCTATCACCTTCGTCTGCATATACGAGGTTCGTCAATAGCTACAGGTCCAACAGATCAAGGTAAGTGGCCAGATTGTAAAGGTCTGACGGGATTAAAATCCCCAATATTAATTGGATTTGGGGTTTCAAGTCTCTGACGATGATGGGATTTGTAGGAATCCCTAACAATGGTTTTGAGGATGGAAATCCCCAATTCCTGATTCACGATTTGGGGTATTGACCTGAAATCCCCAATACTAAATTAGGGACTCAAATTCCTAATCTCTGGATTAGGGGTTTTGGATTCGAGATCCCCAATCTGATATGGGATTCGAATATCCAAAATTCCCTGATTTGTCAGATTAGGGGATTAGAAAATCTCTAATATTTGAATTTGGGGTTCGAAATCCCTAATTATTTAATTGAATTTGGGGATTTGAAATCCAAAATCCCTAATTACTATAGCTGGATTCGGGGATTCGAAAATCCTTAATTACGCATATGGGAATCGAAATCCCTAATTAGGATTGATACAGGAGTTAAATCCTGTATATCTGAATTTGGGATTCAAATCCCTAATTATAGAATTAGGATTCGAATAGAAATCCCCTAATAACTGATATGGGTTTTGAATTTGAAAACCCTAATTTCTGATATGGAATTTGAATATGGAGTAGCTGAATTTGATCATCCATACCTATGTACAGTGGCTCTGATACCAACTATTACAATAGCTTAATGTGGAAATCCCAGAGCTCTATCTGTGCATAGGACATAGAGATCAAAGGGTTTAGATGGCTTACCTAACTGAGACGCAATAGTCGAAGATGCAGAATACTTGAAATAGAATACCAAAAATATAATGCCAGGATCTTCCTTTCCTTCACACCCTAATAGAAGAAATTGATGGGACTGAGATTGTCTCCTCTCTTGTAATGTAGGATCGGGGACCTAACCTTCTTTTATAGATAACAGGGTGGAGAGTTTGAAACCCATCAAAACTCTTCACCCACGACTCCACACGTATCGGTGTCCTAGTAAAATAAATACTACCGTGTGCGTATCACAGTAATACCATTCCAAATCCCTTATGCAGTTCATTCCTGAAATTATCACAACGCAGTAGGGTCCACTGGATTACCCAATCACATTATCCAACCTACCTTAAGAAAATCCTGACCATTGATCAATGAGTCCTTCCTTATAGAGTTCTTACACCATAAGAAGTTTTGAGTGATAGGCATTCAAACCTCACTACTTCATGTCGTGTTGTCCACTTGAGGTTTGGATATGCTTCAGTTTTGAGCTCTTATCTCAAAATGAACTGGAAAAGCAACAGATAGACGGCATGGATGCCCCCGAATCGTGCCATCAAGGAATCCGTTGGTGGGAGATGATTAGCCTTTTTATCTACTCACCTTGTGATCCATTGCCAACTTCGCATTGGCTAAAGAGATCAATCCTCTCCACAAAGCTAGGAGTGAAGAGGCATGCAATATTAATGCTGCCGACCTCACCACTTAACTTATGGGAACCCACCACGATGTATATATTTTATTCGCCCGGTCAATTTTATTTTATTTTTCATCATTATTTTATGGCATGAGTTCCATATCCAAAATTAGGTGGCCTGGGAAATAATGATGATTGAATGGCAATGCCCATAGTTAAAACATTCTTAAGGCCCACTGTACTGTTTATTTTTCATCCAACCTGTTGATTAGGTCACACGAGACTGGATGGAGGGAAAATATAAATATCAGCTTGATACAATAAAAAAAATGGCCCACAAAAGTTTTTAAAAGGTGATTGTTTAATCACCACTTTTTCCTATGGTGTGGTCCCTATGATTTGGATCTTACTCTCTCTCTTTTTTTTTTTTTTTAAATCATGCCCTCAAATGAGCTGGAAAAAATGGATGGATGGCGTGGATAAAACAAATATATCATGGTGGGCCCCACAGAACACCGCCAATAACGACTGGCTGCTGGCAGTGTCTGTACGCAATCTGCGTCCATAAAAAAGCCACTTTTTTAGAAATTTTGATTCCGTAAATATTCAAGTCTATTGAAATCCTTGTAACCAAATGACAAAAGCCTACCAATCCATCTGAATCCGCCACCAACCAAAAGACATTCATCGGACAATTCCCACCATTTAGATGGCAACGCTCCAAAATTCAACCCTGTTTGCTCATCAGATGATCCATACTCCTGCAGGTCCAGTTATAAGTGTTATCAAACATTGCATCTTCGACGCGTATACGTGGCCCACATAATTATCATATCAACTTCATTTTAGACATATACATGTCATTTCTAAATGATTAACGGATTGGATTTCACACATATATGTCATGGCCTCACATGTGATCCAAACGTGCAGAAAATTTGCATACTCCGCATACTTCTGCCGTGAATCAATCCTCCTGTCTGACGTTGACTACTGTTCTTCGCCACCATTTTCTAATACTTTAGCAGACTATGATGGAGGATACGCATGCACTTAGAAATTGCATATTTTTTTTATTCAAGTAATTCAAATTAAACTGTCCAAACAATGGGTCTCATTTTAGATTATCATGAGCCAAAATTCAAGCTTATTTAATGGGCATTTTATTGAGGATTAAGAATGAAAAAAAATTTAAAAAAAAAATCAAATAATCCTATTTTAACATACAAGTGTCCATGAATTACCAATCTGATTTTCGGACTATAACTTAGAGATTTTCTGAATTCGACCATTTAATCAGTTTAGAGTAAGTTAATATATATGACATGTACAATTTCAAGTGCTGCATATAAAGCGTTCTTTCGGACCACTACCCCACCAAGACCTAAAAACAGATTGTCTTGTAACGGGCTCTACGGACACATATATTTTATTCGGCTGTCCATCCATTTTTAATAGATTATTGTAGAGCATAACAGACAAAGACTCGAGTTGACCACTATTTAAGGCCCACTCTTATATATATTTTCCATATAACCTACTTGCGAGGTCATATAAACATGAAAGAAAGGAAAAAATAAATATTATCATGTCTCAAAACTTATAAGGGGCGTTTGGCGCGTGGGAATAGGTGGGGATGTAGTGGGAATGGGATTTCAAAATCCAGAGTTTGAAACGACATCATGTTTGGGAAGAAGTCTGTTGTACGTTTGTAGGGCCACCTCGGGTCTTGGGTCTGGGCGGTAGATTTATAAAATCTCATCTTCCTTTGAATTTAGATAACATCAAATCCTGTGATCCCATGCCATTCAAATGCAGTGGCACAGGATCGCATGAGTCCACAAAACCCATAGCATTTTAGACAATTCTACGACAAATATCAGCATTGCTTTTTTCAACTATATGCATTTAATTGTTAGTATTTTCTACTATATGGTCCGCTTGAACAGCTTACCTCCCTTAATTTTGGGTTCATCACCTAAATTAATTTTTAAAATAGGTAAATGGCATAGATAAAATACATAAATAACGGTGTGCTCCATAGAGTCCTTAAGCTGTCCACCCAATCCAAGCCCATTCATTCACTACAAATGGAGTGTATGTTGCTGAGAAAGTTGATCCGATGATCCTAACCATTTAACTAGTGGTCATTAAATGGACTAGTGAAATTTAATGTCATGTATCAACGGTTAAGATCATCTGATCAGGGTAACTATTAGTATTTGAAGGGGCCTAGATCGATGCATGTGTGTGTATGATAGTGAAAGTGCACCTATGTGTATGTTATTTTTATCTATATGACGTAGGGAATGATCGCATCATGCGTTTGAACGTGGACGCGACTTAGCTGCGACCTCGGATCCAGCGATGTGGGTGGGACCCTGATCGTGGGCCCACCTCGATGTATGGGTGGTATATCTATGCCGTTTATCCGTTTTTCTAGATCATTTTATAGTATGGTTCTAAAAGGGAAGTAGATACAGATCTCAGGTGGACCACACTACAAGAAACAATGGTGAAAGATCATTAAAAATATTTGTGGGCCTCAAAAATTTTGGATCAAGATGATATTTGTGTTTTCACTTCATGCAGGTATGTGTTACCTTATCAACAGTTTGGATGGCAAATAAACATTACGGTGAATCCTAGGTAGTTTTTAATGGTAATCGTTCAATGACTACTGTTCATTTGCTTGGTTAGGAAAACGGATTGACAGCGTAGATATACAACTAATACATTGAAACGGGCCCCACGGTCAGGTCCCACCCAAATGTAACCTATTCATGCAGCAAAGTTCATTTGCTTGGTTTTCAAGTGTGTGGGACAACCCCATACAAAGGGCACCCACGGAGTACGCTTTTGACTTTCCTCAAAGAAAGATATTCGAGATTTTACTTTATATAGAAGTGGGGCCTGCTAGATCCGTTCTACACCGTTCGTTTGATGCTATCCATCGTGGGTGGACCAATGCCAGGAAACCTCCTCTCTGAACCATCCTGACCGTTTATTTTATTCCTTCCACTAGGCACTCCAAAACAGACGTGCAACAATGTTCCATGTTCCAAGAAAAAAGGGAGGAAAACTGACGGATGATGGCCACTGTGCTGGGTTACATCCGACCCGACCCAGTTGTCAATGGGTACCCGGATCCACTGGATAGGAGTGGCATTGGATCCGGTTCTGGTTAAGTAGGAGTCAGCCCAAACCCGGCTCATTTACTGCGGTCCTAACCGATGCCTTGGCGGCATACTCATAAGATTTTCAACACTGAGGGTTTTTTTTTTTTTCTTTTTTTCTTTTTTTTTTTTTTTTTTTTGTGGGTTAGCTGGTTAGTACACACCCATGGGTACACACTCCATATTAGCCACCCTAGCTAGGAATCGATGCCAAGACCTCAAGCGTTGAAACGCGGCGTCTCCACTCAATCTGTCAGTTGAGCTATGGATCTGGGTGTTAACACGATGTTACGAGTTCAAATACTCACAAGATTTTCAACACGAGGTCATGAGTTCGAGTACTCACATTCCAGTGTCAGTGAATGAGTTTGCATGGAGTGTGATTGTGTTATAAAGAAAAAAAGCCCAACTCATTTACTAAATGCGTCAAAGATACTAATCTACATAGGTTTAAGAAAGAAATATAAGGCTGGGCTACGGATGGGGCAATGATTAAGTACGGCCCGCCGCTGAAAGTTGAGCCCACCTTGATGGATGGATTTTATATCCATGCTGTCCATTCGTTTTGATTGGTTATTTTAAGGCACGAGAGTGAAATTAGGCTGATCCAAATGTTAAGTGGACCAAATTATATGAAACAGTGGTGATTGACTATTAAAAAACTTCTTGTAGGCTGCAAAAGCTTTAGATCAATCTAGTATTTATTTTTATTTTTTTCTCTTCAAATAGGTTTATTTAACCTTATTGACAAGTTGGATGGAAAATAAACATTATGGTGGACATTAAGTTGGGCCTAGCAAGTTTTTTATGGTGAGCATTCAATTACCACTATTTTCTATGATGTGGTCCACCTGAGAATTAGATCTGCTTCATTTTTGTGCTCATGTCTTAAAATGAAGTGACAAAACAGATGAACGGTGTGGACACACAAGACATACATCAGGGCATGCGGTGTTGGGTGATGCAAGGCCTCACTTAATCCGCATCCATGGACAACCCAACTCAACATAAACATACATACTAATAATAAAACCATCCATACTTATCTCTCTCTCTTGGAGGGTCGAGTCCAATCACTCAACCCAGCCATTAATAATAGGGTTGGATCGAGCCCCACTCATTCATGTAAATGGGTCACATTTCTAGTCCGAACCTGACCCACTGCCCATTTAACTTAGCTCGACCCATTTTCACAAATGGGTCACATTTCTAGCCTGACCCAGACCTACCACCCATTAGCTTTTCCCCTGGCCTGAACCCGGGCAGCTGACGCGTGGCTGACCCAACCCAATCCATTACCACCCCCATAGATTAAAGTACCGTCCCTCCAACTGTATTGGATTTGGATATAACCTCCAGACTCAAAATAATTATGAGATTGGATTTAGGTCCAGCTACTCCTATATAACCAATTCCGTGCATCTAAACTCAGGCGAATGTGATCGTAAGGTGGGCCACACAATTTTGAAGCATTAGAAAAGTATTCTTTAACTTTTCAACTGTTTTGTACAGTTATGGCCCACATAACCATCGTATAGGCCTGATTTCAAGATCGAGTATCCATATTTTTGGGAGCGCTAATGAAAGGCACTGGCCTCACGTATTCGTGCCTTGCTTGCACGTGTCATTCAAGCTCACTTTTCAAAGTACACTTGACCGAGTGCACCCAGAGAATGGACTTGGGTGACTGTATATGCACATCGGATCGTTCATTTGCTGAGCTCAGGCATGGATAGTCGGGAGCGGATTAGGTGAGACTAGAGGTGGGCATTTGGACCCGATCCGGTGGATCCGACTCGATCCAACCCGACTCGGTACCGTTCCGAACAGAACCGACGGCTTAGAACGGCTCTGATCGAGGCTGTCCATCCAGATCCGATCATTTTTCCGGTCAGGTTCAGATAGTGACGTATCCGAACAGAACCCATCCGAAAACCCGGACCGAAAGGGTCCGACCCGACCCGACCCGCCCCGACCAGGGATGTAAATATCCCTTCATTTTTCAAAATTATCTTTATTAGTAAAGTTTTACTGCTGTGTGTCTTTGCTCTTCATTTGGCGCTAAAAAACCCCGCCCTAGCCCCCAACTCTATTTCTCTATCTCTCTTTGTCTCTCTTTTTATATCCGTCTCTCTCTTTATATCTTACTCTCCGTCTGTTGAAGAAGAAGGAAAGTAAAGGTAAGCTACATCTTTACGGTAGGAGAGAGATATACCAGATTGAGAAATGGTGTATCGCTGTATATGGAAGAGAGAGAGAGAGAGAGAGAGAGAGAGAGAGAGAGAGTTGCAGCGAGCAGAATGGTTGGCATACAGCTGTCGGAAGTGGATTGGCTAGTGTACGAAGCGGATTGGCTGGTGTAACGTTAACAACTTCTGTGGGTCTAATCATGAGGTATGTGTTATATCCAAACCATCCATCCATTTGGCAATATCTTATTAAGGCTTGAGACAAAAAATAAGATAGATCTAACTATTAAGTAGACCACACTATGGAAAGTAGTGGCGGATTAAACGTTTACCATTGAAACCCTTTTTGGGTTCACAAGAGTTTTGGATCAATATAAAATTTATTTTTCTTCTTCATTCAGGTCTTTGTGACCTTATGATGGAAGATAAACGTGATGGCGGGCCCTACAAATTGTTTAATGGTGAAAATCATTATCTCCGCTACTATTTATGGTGTGGTCTAGATGATCTTTGGACATAATTCATTTTTTGGATAATACTCTAAAATGATCTCTAAAAATAGATGAACGGTGTAGATATAATAAATACAACACTTTGGGGCCATAAAACTTTGATCTCGTTTGAACCGTTCATACAACTCGGACCTCGAGGAGCGTCAGTGCGTGTGTGAGATCTGAGAGAGAGCGGGAGTCTGGTGGATGTGGGGGTTTCATCAGGTGAGATGGGTCCACCTTTTTTTGAAAAGCAAAATAAATATGGCTGTGGGCTGCACATGGCGTTGGCATACGAGTATGGTGGTGCAAATTTTGCTGACGTGGATGGAAAGATTAAGTGTATGTGAGATTTGCACCGTCCATCACGTTGGTTACACTTTTTTTTGCCTTTAGCTTATTTCTTATTACCATAAAATAGTCTAGAAAAATGGATGGACGGCATGGATGAAATAAATACATCATAGTGGGGTCCACAGAACACTGACTACCATTGTTGGCTGGTGGCACGAGGAGTAGCCAATCCGTCTTCTCACCTACTCCCTTTACTGCCTCGAGAACTGAGCTCGCTGACACAGGCAGATTTTAAGGGATGGCCTTTCACGTGAACCCCTTGCGTGGATGCTAGGTGGGTCCCACCGTGATGTTTGTTATAAATCGACACCGTCCATCCATTTTGGGAGATTATTTTAGGACATGTGGCCAAAAACAAAGTATATCCAAAACTCAAGTGGCCCTTACGAGAGGAAACAGTGTAGATTCAATGACCACCTTCCTCTCTCGTCCGGCACACTTGAGCTTTTTGGATCCAACTATTTTTTAATACCATGTCCTAAAATAACGTCTCACAACTGATGAACGGTATGGATTTCTTAAAAATATCACTATGGGCCTACATAACATCCCATTGCGTGGAGCAGAAAATAATTAAAAAAAAAATTATGTACGCGGTTTGTCAGAGGTGCACGCACCAGCCTAGCTGGTTTGGTGACTTGCCGTCGGCAAGTTCTGTGGGTCCCATCATGAGGTATGTATTATATCTAAACTGTCCATCCACTCGGCGGGCTTGTCTTAAGGATTGAGCTGAAAAATAAGATAGATCTAAAGATCAAGTGGACCACACTACAAAAAATAGTTGGGATTCAACGTCTACCATTGAAACTCTTTTAGAGCCAAGGAGGTTCTATTCGAACCGTATGTAATTCGATCCGACTCATTTTTTTTTACCAAGTCGGGTACGGTTCGGGTAAGGCTAGCAATACAACGGTTCTGGTCGAGTCAGAGGACCTGGACTCGGCACCGGATCGGAACGAATTCGGATTAGGTGTTGAGAAACTCGGATAAAGTCGAGTTGGGGCAAATCCGGTTCGACTCGACTCGTTGCCCACCTCTAGGTGAGACCCCAGATCCACTGATGTGGGTGGGACCCCTGACTATGAGGCCCACTGTGATGTATGTGACTACATCCATGTCGTCCATCCGTATTGAAAGGCCATTCTAGGGCGTGATCCAAAAAATGAAGTAGATCCAAATTTTAGGTGGACCATTGACCATTGAAATTTTCTCGTGGGTCATAAAAGTTTTGGATCAAGCTGATATTTGTGTGGTCTCTCCATCGATATCTTTGTGACCTTATCAACCGGTTGGATGGAAAATAAATATTCCAGTGGCCCTTATGAAGTTTTAAATAGTAGGATATCATGTCCAAAAAATCGACACCCGATTACAGAGAAATCTCGGTCTTAAGTTTTCGAGTGTGAACCATATGAAATGCACGTATGACCTCGTTTTAATTCACATTCATTCCAAACGCGAATAATTAGAGTTGCACAATTCAATATAGTAGATTCAAAGCGAAGTAGAGATAATAAAAATCTATAAATATTTAACTAAAAGTAAAAGTATTATCCCAATGGTGTTGTCCCCCTAAATAGGGACTATATAAGCCATAATAAGCATTCTAAAAAATAACTAATGGAGTCCACTCAACTGAGGACCCCAAATACGCAAATCCTCAAAATGTACAAAAAGGAGAGAAGCGAGGCACTCCGCCCAAGCCTGCCCATCTGTTAACTAGAAATATGAGGAGTCATTAACGGGGTTTACTATATGTCATCTAATGTGTTGGTTTAAGTGTTACATGCATTAATATTATCTAGTTGATATTTTAAAACGCTATCTCAGGCGGGACTAAGTAGCTAACTCAGTGGTTCTATTTTCTAAGTTACTGTAACGTCCCGTCCAACCAAAGACCTTGTATCTGGGCGTCCACGTCGAAATGCCGCAGGGACCGTCCGTTTAAGGCTTCCGGTGAGGTACCACCGATGAATTATAGGATTAGGCTAGGATCAACCCGTTAGAACGTCTGGGCCGACCGCGATGGAACTCAGCGTGGCCCGCCAAGCCCGATGGCCGTGTGCATTCGTCAACGGCCGTGTGGGCCACCCAAAGTGATCAAGGATGGTCGAAAAAATCTAAAAATTTCGAATTCATATATCACACCGGGCTTGTGGGCCATCGCGGACGGTGGACCCGGTGGACACCCCGAACTAGATCGGCACTAGCCGAATACACCCCACCAATGCCAAACAGGTGGAGCCTGGCACATACAATGAAACCGGGATTCCGGGCGATCCAGCCGTCGGATTTTCTCCAAATTTGTGGTGGTGGTTTAAAATATTTTTCTACGCCCGTCCACCAAATACTGATCGTAGAACGGTGACCGTTGATCGCAAATTGGACCCGTACGACCAAACCGCGCATCCGTTTGCCTCCAAATTTTGCAGGGTCCTTCATCGGGCCATGGAGCACTTACCCTACAAATTTCATGGCCGAGGGCTGCTAGAACTGCCCCAATCGCGGATCAGCCCCCATGGGGCCATTTTTGGGACGAAAGTACACGCGATCATATATCCGTTCATCCGTTCACCCTCAATTTTTGCATGGACCCTAGTTGGGTCATAAGACACCTCCACGCCGAATTTGGTGGCCTGTGGAGTGTCGGGCCCACCTCAACACCAATAGGTGTCTCATAAGTCTATTTTAGGAAGACTTGGGAGCTTGGGGCCAAAGGACCCAACTCTAGGGAAATAAGCCCTAACCCTCTTCTCACAAACCCTTCACTCTCTCAACAACAACTCTCTCTCCCTCCTATCTCTCCCTTCAACTCTCAACAACCCACCCCTTTCCTTCTTGATTTCCCCAAATCTCCAACGATCAACCCCTCTTTCATCATCCTCACCACCTTACAACAACAAGGTCCTCCCTTGTAGCTTCCACCCTTCTCCAACGACCAAGGAAAGTGTAGAAGGAAGGAAGAGAAGGCGTGAAGGTTGTGGTGGACCCTAAACCGAGTTGGGGGGCTCAAGAGAACCGATCTCTCAACGCTCTATCCCTCCCGAAAAGGGAAGCTCTCCACCGCCACTCCGAAATTCGTTTGTGGGCCACCTTGGTAAGATTCCTTACTATTTTCTTTGAAATCCTTGTCTTGAAGGAGAAATGGGGTAGATTCCTCTCATGCTTGGATTGTTTTAGGGACTCCGGCCGGCCAACCTTCGAAACCCTCGCCTTTAGGTCGTTTCCGAGCCTCCGCCGGCTTTAAGGTGCGGACTATTGCTCTTAGGTGGCCTAGCACCAATTTTAGCATGGATATAATGATTTTGAGTGCTTGGATGCCTTGTTGAAAACTCTAGAGAGAACTTTAGGGGTTTTTCATGATTTGTTGGATTTGTTGGAATATGCATGTCTAATTTCCAAATGTGAATATCATGTGATTCATTGCCTTCATGTGTGATGCTTCATGGTATGTGTGAATAGCATGTGATTCATTGCCTTCATGTGTGATGCTTCATGGCATGTGTGAATAATTGTTGGGACACTCATGATTTTCAAGATGGAGGAAGTGAAAACTTTCTCACCCCACTCACACACTCACATGCACTTTAATTCTAAATGAGAATTGCTAGTTGTTAAAGGTATTTGATTTGTACGATTGGGATGCATGAGAATGTGATATGGATGTGATGAATGATAACATGAATTGTAGCATGCGGTAGATCTCCTTTACTCTCTTGGGATGGTTAGAAATGGACGAGAGAGGGTAGCCCCATTGGTAGGGCTACTCTAAGGCTAGTCTAGTCAGCTGAAGGGGCGGAAGTGTTCGGGTGGTTTGTAGTTCGACTACATGGGACCCTTGTTCTCGAGGCCATTCGTCTCATGCCCGCCTAGTTGTGCGGACCACCTACTACTACGATCATCCCCGTTTGTTAACCATGTTTGCCCACTTATGTATGGAACACGATGCACCCTACGACCCTTGGTGGCCCATTGATAACAAGACAAAGAAATTGGTCCACGCCTCGTGAGCCGGCCATGGTGGAATGGGACACTGTGACCGAGTCGTCGGCCTATGTTGGGGTACCGCGCCTCCCGTAGTGACCGCGAGCGATCCTTTCCCTATCGGCACGCCTCATGTGCTTGGAGTCGGGAATGAGGACCCGACAGATCACGGACCGCGGGGTCTCGGCCTCACGCATTGATGGGGCCTTGGCCTCGCAACCGATTAGGGCGATGGCGGTGGGGTGAATCGAATCCCCAACCCGATGGATGAAAGGACTTAACTAAGAACTTGGCTAACACGATCGCATTGCATCGCATTAGTTAGGGTGGCGACTCGGCGGTCGAGGTCACTCGAGGAGTGTTGTCATATGCGATCGTTAGATGGAGTCGCTCGAGGAGCGTTGCGGTGAGGGCATGCATCATATCATTGCATTGCATACGCATTTAACAAAGTTGTAGGTGTGGTTGATTGTCATTTTCATTAACTTCATGTTCAAATTGATGCCCGTTATAACTTAAGGTTAATAGTTCACACCGAGTTGATCACTCACTCCCACTCAGGGACGGTGTTTTAAAACACCAACCGACGCTTAAATAGATGCGGTGGCTACGATCGGAGGAGCCCTAAGATGCGTCCGGGGGGAGGAGGAGGAGTACTCCTACTTTCGATTGATGGGCGGTGCCGCATCGGACCCGTAGACGTATCGGGGAGTCGCTGGGCCGGGAGCTCAGCTATATTCTTTTGGACTTGTTTATTTTTGTGATTTAGTTGTACGGCGCCTTGGGCGCCCCTTCATTCTTTTGGACCTGTATATAGTGATTTGTGTTGTATCCTTTCATTTCAGTGGATGTGTGGTTGTGATTCATGTTCCAGGTTTTTCCAGCTTGCGCAAATTTTTAAATTGATAAACCATAACCATAAAAATGTGTGACAGGTGACACCGGGAACTCGGGCGTTGAGTAATTACTCGGCCCCCGATTTTCAGGGTGTTACAGTTACATATGTTATTAACACAATCAAGCATATGCAATGATAGCATTAATTACAAAACAAACAATTGTTAAGTTAATTATTTAAGTGCATATATGATATGATAATATGTACAATGGTTAGCCCGTAGTACAGTAGTACAACTCAACAATGTTTAACATGATGAATGCTTAGGATCAACGATACCAATATAAAACCATATTAATGCTATTGCTATCGATGACATCAACATATGCGCAATGGTTGGCCCGCAACATAACCCAATAATATAATAATATACATGATTAGTCAAGTAGTTATTATTTCAGGTTCAAACAATAGGCTGGTGAAGTTAGGATACCTCCATCTATCAATTGTTACTAAATAGATTCACATAGCTCATGGCGGCACATAGCGGCCCTCACCAGTGTCCCTTAATGCGAATTTGGTTTCATCACCCAATAGTCTATACAACTCAATCGAGTTAATATTAAGGCCTATCGTCTAAGAATAATCACAATTAGGGAGAAGGTTGTCATCTAAATTCTAATTATGGAGAAGGCACGCCATCCAAACCATTAACAGTATGGTAGGATCACAACATTCATCAATACTTGGTAGTCACTATGGGGAGACTTGTCATATAATGTTTTGCCAATTTGATAGGCTCATCACATAATGTTTTGCCTATGTGGTAGGCACATTACCCTAGTGTAGGCTGACAGCTCGGACATGATGTCCCATAACATCATGCCCAACTCATGAGTCTTCGTAGGATCGTACACACTAACGGATATGAATAGATTTGATTCAATAGTAATAGTGGTATCTTAGATTCATTCGAATGTAATGCAACCTCCAAATATAAGAATGATTGGGTCATGCATTGGACTGATCCAATCGACAACAAGGGACCCTAAGCAAAACCGACATTAAGTGTAAAGTATCCCATGTAGCTCCAATTACTGTCGATCAACTTCGGTCAACCGTATAAGTCTGGGATAGCCAATCTAAACGGGCCATCCACTTAACATTTTGCATGTCTTAATCAACATGACTACATATTATCAAACACAAACATAATTACAAAACAACGTAATATCACAATAAGGTGCATCAGCCAAACACATGTTGATATCAATACAATTCAATATATATCATTACAATCTAACATATATCGACATCACTTATCAATTTACATACAAGAGTTTTAACAATAAATGTTTCATCTTGTTAAAGCATTTCATCAATCATGTTAACTACCATCAACAAGTAACATTATAATTAGAATAATAGTCTAATTTAAACACAAATAGTATATGACATCTTATAATCAACTAAAAATTATTATCTATCACTATTAGGGGTTGATAAAATGATACCTAGAAGAATGGACCGCACCTTAAGAAAGAATTATGTGATTTAATCGCACTAGGGTTAGGGTTTTAGGAAAAACCATTAATTCTTATAAAAACATTAAGATTATTATGAGATTCATGAAATTGAATGTAGAAAGACATATATTGGGAGTGAGATCCAAATCTTATCTCCGATTACCAATGTAAGGAATCTGAAGAAGAATCCATAAGTGCCTAGGGCTTTGGTTGAAGGGGAGAAGCACACACACACACACTCTCTCTCTCTCTCTCTCTCTCTCTCTCTCTCTCTCTCTCTCAATCTTAGGGCACAAATTCGTATAAGGAGAGGGGGTGCCCAAATGACAGTCTTATATAGTATCAGAAGTGGTGCAAATGGCTATAAGGGCTAAGTTTTCAGTATACTAACCCTATAAGAGAGTGTTTTTAACCTTTAGGGCCTACTATAAGGTGTAAATGTTGATATATACCGTAATATAGTTACCCTTAGTGATGATCTACGTATGGATATTATTGGTCCGCCAATTAGATGCGCTGATTAACGGGTATGATTAGAAGTCAGTTCGATGGTTATTAATGATTGATCAGAGCCGCGGCTATACGGATATATGCAGGGTATTAATTTAGGTTGGTGCCCTAAATTTAGTCATGATCTAATGGCCGGAAAACTATAACTTTGACAAAGATCAGATACACACAACTAACTTAAGTTCTTGATTAATTTCAAAAATATTCATATATCTCATGCACTAGTCTTGCGAGTCTAAGTTAAGGGATTAGAGACACAATCTTGGCTCAATGTCCCACGATGGACATCAAGCCTGCTAAGACGAATGTCTTTCTATATTCTTGGGTTTAGTGACTCATTATCAAACGGTTTAAAATTTTTTTGAAAAATCGGAGCATTTTGGAATGAATTGGATAGCGAGATTTCTTATGCTTAATGATTAAGGTTTGAATTAGTTAAGTTCATAGTGTGGATATTTGCAATTAGTGAAAATGACGGTTCGATCCTAATCATCCTAAACTGTTAGTTGTTGGGCTAAAGGAGTAACTCGGTCAGTTTAGTTTTATAACATCCCGGATTTTTACTGTTTTGGATTTCCAAAAATCCTTAAATTATTTTTTATGTAATTAACTTATATTTTCACCTACTGACCATTGACACTCAATGCTAGCTTATACATGGGTGATTGTAACGTCCCATTCAACCAGCATAGTGTCTTGGGGCGTCCACGTCAGATTTGCTGCAGGATTGTTCGTTTAAACTACTCAGGGTGAGGTATCACAAGTAAATTAAATCTAAGATTAGCCCATTAGACTAGACCAGTCTGGTCATGATCAGACCAAGTGTGGCCCGCCAAGCTAGATGACCTGTTTACACTTAACAACAGCCCGTGTGGGCCACCCAACGATCGAGGAAGGTCAGAAAAATCTAAAAATTTAGAAAATCATATATCTCACTGGGCTTGTGGTCCATCGCGGACTGTGGACCTATTGGATACCCAGAACTAGAATCTGGCACTAGCTGAATGCACCCCACCAATGCCAGAATTGGAATTTGGCACTTGCAAATAAAATTGAGATACAAGGCCTTCCAACCGTCGAATTCCTTCCAAATTTACGAAGAATGTTTAATGTATTTTTTTACGCCCGCCCACAAAATCTGGGTTCCGATCGTGGCATGGTGACCATTGATCGTAAATCGGGCCCGTACGATCAAACCCCATATCCGATCATTTTTAAATTTTGCATGGCCCTTCATCGGGCAATGGACCACTTATCCTATAAATTTTATGACCAGAGGGCCATTAGAAATTCTTCAATCACCAGAATGGCCCCCACAGGGCCACTTAAAGGTCAGAAATGCTTACTCAAATCATATATCCGTTCATCCGTTTGATCTCAGATTTTGCATGGCCCCTTATCGGGCCATGAGACACCTACACCCCGAATTTGGTGGCCGGAGGGGTGATAGAGCCATCGCAACACCAAATAGAGTCTCAAAAGTCTATTTTGAAAAAACTTGAAAATATAGGGCCAAGAGACCCAACTCTAGGGAAATAAGCCCTAGCCCCCTTTCATAAACCCCTTTCACTCTCTCAACAACAACCCTCTCTCCCTCTTAACTCTCCCTTCAACTCCCAACAACTCATTCCTCTTCTTCTTAATTTCCTTCAAATCTCCAACAACCAATCTCTCTCTCATAACCCTCACCACCTTATAACAATAAAGCTCTCCCTTTCGTGGCTTCCACCCTTCTCCAACGACCAAGGAGAGTGAAGAAAGAAGAAAGAGAATGCAAAGAAGTGCTTGTGTGGACTCTAGATTGAGTTGGGGCTTAAGGGAACCGAACCTTGTGACTCCCTATCCTTCACTTCAAAAGAAGTCCCACACCACCACCACAACAATCGATCCATTAATTACCTAGGTAAGATCTTTCATCCCCTTCTCTTGAAACCTATGTATTGAGAGAGGTTTGGCATGGATTCTCACATACAATAGCTTTTTCTAGGGATTCCAGCCGAACCACCCCCAAATCACTCTCTTAGGATGTTCTCAAGTCTTCAACGAACTCGAAGGTGCGGACTATTATCCTTAGGTGGCCTAGCACCAATTATAGTAGGAATCTAATAATTTTGTTTGCTTGGGTGTTGTGTTGAAAAATCTAGAGAGACCCTAGGGATTGTAGGTTGTTAACTTCGTATGGAATTACACGATTTGCTCTCATTTTGTTGTTAATCTTACCCCTTACATGATTTAGTATATGTATAATAACATGTTCTTGTTGAATGATCCCCTCATATGGTGTTGCTTCATGGTACGTAGTGGTGATTACTCTTGTACATGTGATTCCTTGTAGGTAGGAAGTGCTTAACTTCCGCACAAATCCACACACCTCACATGCACTAGTTTCATGATAATGTAGTATGCTTGTTTAGAATATTTGACTAGTATGTTGAGATGTTGCTAACATGATACTGTGATGCAAATGATAACCCGTATGGTGACATGTTATGGATTACCCTCACCCTCTTGGGTTGGTCAGGAACACGTTGAGAGATGGTAGTCCTTTTGGTAGGACTATGCGAGGGCTAGACTTATGGGTTTGGGCGGGCGTGTTCGGGTGGCTGTAGTTCGACTACATGGGCCCCTTGTACTCGAGGTCATTCGTCTTACGCTCACCTGACTTGTACGGTCTAGCCTACTATCTGACAAACCTTGTTGTTAACTATGTTTGATCACACATGTATGGAACCTGGGACACCCTAAAACCATTGCAGCCCATCGATAATCTACTTGTAAACTGGTCCACAGTCTCGTGAGCCGGGCATGATGGAATGGGACACTGTGTCTGAGCTATCGGCCTACGCTGGGGTATCGCGCCTCCCTGTAGTGACCGCAAGCGATCCCTTCCTTTTGGCACTCCTCATGTGCTTGGAGTCGAGGATGAGGAACCCGATGGGATCACGGACCGCGAGGTCTCGGCCTCACGCGTTAGGAGGTCTTGGCCTCGCAACCAGCTTAGGGCATTGATACATAGGGTGAATCACAATCCCCAACCTGCTGGATGAATGGACTTAACTAATAACTCGGCTAACACGATCGCATTGCATGCATTAGTTAAGGTGGCGACTTGGAAGTCGAGGTCGCCATGAGGGAGTGCTGTCATATGCGATCGTTAGATGGAGTCGCTTGAGAGAGTTTTGTGGCGAGGGCATGTATCATATCATCCCGCATACATGCAATTTAAATAAGAGTTATTAGGTGTTGATGATTGTCTATTTTTTTATTAAGTTTATATTAAAATTGATGCATGTTATAACTTGAGACTAATAGTTCACACTGAGTTGATCACTCACTCCCACTCTGGGACGGTGTTTTAAAACACCAACCAGACCCGTTCATAGATGCAGGTGACTCAGGGCATGAAGAGCCTAGCGAGGCGAGCTTCGAGGAGGACGAGTTGTCCTACTTCCAGATGAGGGATGGCTCTTCGTCAGTTAGAGAGGCAGGATTGGATCGCTGAGCGTAGGCTCAGCCGTAGTCTTCTTGGGCATAGTATTCTTTTGTGTTTTTGTTGGGTGACGCCTTGGGCGGCCCGTTTACATTCTTTTGAACCTGCATATATGTGTATATATATTCTTAATTTCAGTAGACTTGGGTGATTGTGCTTCCTGCTCCAGGAAATTTCAAATTGCGCATTTAAACATAATTAATCATAAAACCATAAACGCATGATAAGTGACACTCGAAAACTCGGGAGTCGGGCTTATGCATGACCCTTGATTTTTCGGGGCATTACAAGTTTGTTAACTAAGATCTGACTTCTAGTTGTCTTGGCTTTTGATAGGTTTTTATTTAGTTGCAAGTGTTTTAATTAGTCAATAATAGGTCAGCTAAATTTGAACCTAAAATAAACAAATCACGAGGATAAACTCGAAGTTTAAGTAATTAGGTTGATTCGTTAGCTTCATACAGTTAATTAATTAGATTCATGCGATTCTGTACTAGTACTACTCGTATATAAGCTCACATTGATTATTAATGATTAGTAAATGATAATATAAATTAATTATAATGATTTTTATTTTTAAAAATTAATCCAAAATAGCGAAAGTCTAAGATATTAGATGTAATTCAATTACCATTCTTTCCTGTGGTATGATCCACATAAGATTTGGATCTACTTCATTTTTGGGATCATGCCCTAAAATGAGCTTTTAAAACAGATGGTGTGGATTTAACACACATACAACATCGTGAGCTCCACAGTCATTGGTCCCTCCCACCTCAATGGATCCAAGGTCTCACCTAATATGCTCTTTGGCTGTTAACCAGTTTTGTTTTCTACCCTGATGTTTATATACCATCCAGCCCATACAAAATGTGATTTCCATTAAAATGAAAGGAAGACACAACTAAGATTTATGTAACCCAAGTGTTCAAGACTTACTATTTTTTGTGGTGTGGCATACTTTAGTTTTAGATCAGCCTATTTTATTTCAAATGGCATCCTATCATAGATATCAAAAGCACGTTGAAGTAGGCGCCACATGGTTTTGTTATCCAATAACTAGGTGATCCAATTAGCTTGGGTGGACAAAGGGGCTACTATTTTATGGTACGCAAATCCCACCACTAGAAATATGCATTTTATGTTGTAGAATTTAGTTGGACCACGTGCTGCTATTAAAAATAAAGCTCTAATAAAACATATTTGGAAACTAGGCGGTCGGTCTTTGAAAGCACAATCTCAATCAATCTCAATATATAAATATGCATTTAATGCTGTAGAATTTGATTAAACCATGTGATGCCTGCTTCAATGTGCTTTAGAGACTAGGCCTGTCTCTGACAGCACAATCTCACCGTGCCCGGACGTACACGATGACCATACAATACACGTCTATTTATGGGGCATTGTTTTGTGTATTGTGGTCAGCTAGACTACAATGTTCGTTTCAGCTTTTGTCATGATTTAAATGGAGGACGCTTGTTCAGGGATGGCAATGGGACCCGAGGGCGGGGTCCAGATGCTTTTAACGGCCCAATTTTTCTCGACCCATAATCAGGCTGTGTCATGGACCGAAACAAAAAGAAATAAAGAAATGCAAAACCATTGGATGGGCCTGGCCGATTTTTCATTGTGCCTCATGTTCAAGTCCAATCCACGTGCCTATATCACTGTCCTGAGTATGACCTCCACCGGGTTGGTATCTTAAACCCAAGAAGCCGGTCTAGTTCGTTCACTGGCCCATTGCTGATATCAGATAACTAATTGGATGCTTTGCTTCATCCAAAATGTGACCCATGATTTGTACGGTTTGGATTAGTTTCTTGTGGACAACAAGTACTGTGCATAGTTGCCCCAATTTAGTCTATTGTGGGAAATGCACATGATTGGAAATTTGTGGGTCTCACTTACTGCCTAGGTGATGGCCTAGAACTGTTCACGAGTTGAGTTAGCTGGTCAGCTTGTTCAACTCGACTTGGAAAAGCTCAACTTGCCTCACTCGAAATTATATTTAGACTAAGGTGAGCTAGTTCTTGGAGTTTGAAAAATTTTGAGCCAAGCACAAATTTACTCAAGCCCAACTTGACTTGGATCAAACTTTAACTTAAATCGACTTGGATTGAATCAGCTCACTGATTCGATTATTTTGATATTGATGCTGCTCATGGAGTGTCTGATCAAATGGCGTAGATATTGTTTCATGTGTATACATTCTCTGTAGGATTGGCTTGTGGCAAGGAAGAAATGAATATGAAACAAATTTGAAAAAAAAAAAAAAAAAAAAAATGCACTCCGTTGTGAGACGATCCTCATTTATTGATTTTGATGCTATTTGTTGGGAGTTTCATGAAATACTTGTAAAGTGTTGTTATTGTTTGAGTTAAGCGAGAAATAAAACTTACACTATGTTTAAAAAAAATATTGCACGGGCTCAAATTCGTGCCAGCTACCCACCAAACTAAGCTGAGCTAGTCAATTAAGCTTGAGCACCAAGTCAAGTCGGGCCAAGCCGAGTTCATTCTAGGGTTAGCTACTAGCTTAGCTGACTCAGTTCGATTCGTGTAGAACGCTTGGTCTGATTCAATGCCGGGCCATCTCTCCGTAGCATGAGAGGCTGCATCAACCAATTTGGAAGATCGGCATATTGCCAGAGGCTCCTGCAATCAACACTGCCGTTTGAAGTGTGTCCCACCGACCACTCACACGATCACAGCTGTTCAACGAGAAATGCTCAGGCGATTTGAACACACGTGCCAACGTAGTATATGTCTCTGATATCCAGGCCACATACCAGGCTGGCTCAAAAGTCAACATACCTTCTCCTTGAAGCCAGGCTGGACCATTTATCAGGTGGGCCACACTTGTACGTTTGGATAGTAGCCATAACTGGTTTGTTCTTTCCAACCGTCTATTTTACTCACACAAGTGTGGCCCACCTAATGAGCGGCTCCACTTGGTTTATAGGCCAAGACGTGATCATGGTCAGCCCCATCTCACAATTGCCCTGGATATCTCACACGTGTCCCACCTATGCACACGTGTGACAATCATCTACACGATCCCTCTCCTCCCTAGAACTACCGTAGCAATCATTTCTCTTGGCCAACGTTCAAACCAAGGACTGCCCTTTCGTTCTACTTTCCGTTTGCAGGCCAACGCTTGGATGGCTAGGATTATCTGATAGTAGTAAAATCTAAGGTGGGCCCCACCGGCGCACCTCATGGTCGATGTGGATGTCATTCAGCTCTGCCAGCCTTTAATATATATTAAATTCTATATGAAAATTCAATTAAAGGTCAGCTGTTTTGTTTACTTGTATGTGGGCCCCGTACAGCTGGCATCATTGTATAGGGCCAATCAGTGGCAGCTGCAACCCTTTCGGTTGGAGTGGGCGGGGCTCATGTGACCTTTCATCCTGTGGGGCCCATCTGGGGAATGGCTCATGGTGAGCCGAATGAGGTATTAGGCCGTACCACTGATCCACCCCCCATAAAGTCTGCAGGTTGGTTTTTTGGTCGGTGCATGTGGGGCCCACGCTTCAGTTATTCAAACCATGATATGGTGGGGCCCACCTTCACATCTAGCTAGACATCCCAGATGGCAGATCCTAGCCATCCGATTGTTCGCCTTTTTTTAGTTGAATGTGGACTGTTGGTTTGTTTTGTTTCTTAGCTGTATTTTTGCAGACCACCAATTAAAGGGCTCAGGTTTCTCCATCTGGAAGATTTTTGGTACATGGGCCATTTATGGTGGGGTCTATCTTATCATCGGTTTGGATCACCGAACCATATATCCCAGCGCCTTGATTCTAGATAAGAAAGGAACTGGATTATATATTGATCTGGTCCGTTCATATACTGGGCCCTAAAATTAGTGGCCTATATTCAAAATTTTGATGGTATTAGATGATCCTATTCATAACTTTCCATCAATTCAGTCAAATGAATATTTCACCATTAACTGTTATTGTTTTCTATTATCCCCATTAAAACCAATGGTCAGATGATTTAATAGAGTAGTCATTTCCATTGGGCCCAGTGGATGGATGGACATGATTGAACTTTCCATTGGGTATCGTGCAGGGATGGCTTTGCAGTGTCCGGTTCTTCCGGCCCCTACCTACCATCTCCCTTATAAGAAAACGGTTGCGTGATGACTGACGAGGACGCGGCTTCGGTGGCCCACCTTGATGCATGTACGTTACATCCACATCGTCCATCCGTTTTGACAGTTCATTGTACGGTATGATCCCAAAATGAAGCAGATCCAAATATCTGGCGGATCACACTACAAGAAAAAGTGGTGAATGACCGTTAAAACTTTTTGTGGGCCACAGAAGTTTTGGATCAAGCTGATATTTATGTGGTTCTTTCTTCCATATATTTTTGGCCTTATCAACAGGTTGGATGGAAAAAAAAAACATTGCGATGGGCTCCAAGAAGGTTTTAATGGTGAGTATTCAATCACCACTGTTTCCAGTGGTGTGGTCCACCTAAGACTTTGATATACTTCATTTCTTGATCATGTGCTAAAATAAACTTTCAAACCCATGGACGTCATGAGTGTAAGGCACATACGTCAAGGTGGGCCCCACTGTCAGGGATCGACTGAATCCGCGTCGACGGACGACGCGGAGAAATGTAGGGCCTCTAACGTGGACGGAGGACATCATGTGGCTGAGATCCGCTCGTCCGTCAGGTGGGCCACCCTGTTTTTGGACTGGGGCCTAAAATCAGGCCTATTCAAAACTCATTTGGGCTACACAGGACCAAGGATTCGGTACTGATCCTTCCGGTCTCTGTGGGCCCCACCATGATGTATGTCTTTTTCCAGGCCATCGTCCAAATTTCCAGCTCATTTTAGGGCCTGATTTAAAAAATAGACAGATCCAAATATAAGGTGGACCACACCATAGGAAACAACGGTGACTGAATGCCCACCGATAAAAACCTACTGGGCTGATATTTATGTTTTCATTTCGTCCATTTAACTTAATCGAAACTGGTTGTATAGCAAATAAACATTACAGTTTTCATTGGTGCGGTCCACCTCATATTTAGATCTGCCTCATATTATTATTATTATTATTTTTTTAATTCATGCCTTAGAATGAGCTGAAAAAATGGACGGTAATGTGAATTAAACATATACATCATGGTGGAGCCCGCATTGCTTTTCCAGCACCACCTGCACTGAAGGGGCACTACCGAATCCGAGTCCACTTGCTCGATGGGTAACAATGGCTAACGGTTGAGAGGGAATTCCTTCTACTAAAATGTGTGTGGGGTCCACCATAAAGTATATTCCATCCAATCCAATCATCTGAGGCGCCAGAGTAAGATAAATGGATTACCAGAAAAGCAGGACATTACAGGACTAATCTTGTCCATAACCCTTAAATAAAGGGTTTTGGGCATGATTTTACACCTTTACTTATAATGTGGCCCATCTCAATTTTTTCCTTAACTGATTTTTAGGATTAATGGATAAAGGGTGTTGGATCACCTAATGGACGGGGTGGATCTCATGAATATTCGGCCCAATATTCTGCTCGGTTAGCTGTTGGCATGCCGTCCGTGTGACTATGCTAGTCTGGACACCATTGTTTTCTGTGGCGGCCCTTACCGTGGGACTCACCTTGATGCATGTATTCTATATCCACACCGTCCATCCGTTTTTTTCCATATTATTTTAGGGTACGAGATCAAAAACTACGCAGATCCAAATTTGGACCGTACTATAGGAAACAGGGGCGATTGAATGCTATACCGTTAAAAACTTCCTAGGCCCACCGTAATGTTTATTTTCCATCCAACCTTGCTGCCAAGATCACGTAAACCTGATGAAGGAAAAATAAATAAAAAATAAAAAAAATGTCAGCTTGATGCAAAAGCTTTGTGGCTTACAACAAGTTTTTAATGGTAAATCGCCTCTGTTTCCTACGGTATGGTGCACCTGAGATTTTGATCTGTAATATTTTTGTCATATTGTCATAAAATGATCTGAAAAATCGGATGGACGGTGTGGATGTAGAATAAATAAATAAATAAGGTGTACTGACGGTAAGGACGCACTTTCTTGGGTGAAACTGAGGACGCACCGAATCTGCTCCCCAGTGAGTAACAGAAACGGAATGTTTCTAGAACCCAAACAGATGCCCATTGAAAATCCACTCCGTCTATACGTTTCTAAATATCAAAATAAGAAAGAAGTCCAAAATTCAGGAAGAAAAAAAAATACTCATGTGAGCCACAATACATGAAACACAAGGAATTGAACGTCCACTATTGGGAATTCTGTGGAGCCCATATAAGTATTTAATCAGAATTAAATTTGTTCCTACAGTTTAGGTGAGAGATAATAACCCTATGAACGGTTTGGATGGCATAAAAACATCATGGATTGCTCCAGGAAGTTTTCAATGGTGGACGTTTCTGTAGTCACTGAATCTTCCAGAATTTTGGATTCCTCCACCATTTTTATGGTGAGAAACGTATGGACGGAGTGGATTTGTCACGGTTATCTCTTGGCCCCACATAGATTCAGAAACTTCCTGTACGGGCAAAAGAAATTTGCGTATGTGGTGAGGGGATGGTGCTGTATGCCGGAAGAACCGGAATATGGTAGAACTATCTTTCCATAGCACACGTGGTAACGAGATACATCATCCCGACCGTCCGTCTAGTGATATCTATAACAGATGGCAAATGTTTTAAAATTCACACCTATTCGAAAATCCATTTTCTTCAATTATTTGTATGGAACGATGGACCGTTAACTATGTTTTTTTTATACCGTCTATTTGAAAGCCACATATAGAAAGCTAGAATAATCCCATCCCATGACCACCGATCTAAGGGTTAGAAAACTCCTATGAATAAGAGGTTTATATGATGGAGCATCCATTATAGGCCCCTTGAAACTAACGGGCAGGATCACTCAGCCACAGGATCCAGTGGTGCAAGCTGAACAATCCGGATCAAATAAGTTATTTCATACTCCGGCAACGTATGACGCTTGATATGCAGGCACTCAGAAGTCGTACACGTGGCTTCCTTTATAGCAAATTAAACCGTCCAAATTGTGTAAACCAATGTTGCCTGGTCAGAGTCCCAAAATCAGATTGGTCGAACGATTCTAACCTCTGATTTGTGGACACTTGATTGATGAAACAGGACCCTTGGATATGTTTCATTTTAAACCGTCCAATAAATGCCCACCAATCCATGTTCAGTTAATTAAGTTGTTTTACCATATATCGGTTCCAATCAAATGCGCTGTGTTTTTTTCGAACTGAACGTTGGCCCACATTTTCTGACCTGGGTATCACCTCGTCGTGTGAGACACGGCATCAGAACTGCGGCGATGGCGCGGTCGCTAGAGTACAAGTCTCAGGTCGAGTCAACTCTAAAATACGGGATACAGCTCAAGGTTGAGCACAAATGTTGTCTACACATCGCGGGTCGCCGGAATTCGACCGGAAAAACCGCGGAAGCCTACGAATTAGTACAGGCTAGAATACGGATCTTACACATAATGTTCTAAAACTCAAATATCAAAAAGATACGTCTGGTCCATCGACAACCTTTACTTATAGAAATTTTCGGTTTCAATACATCTTTTGTTTATAATGTATTTCTCACTTTTAATTACTGGATATTTTTTATAATAATTCATCATGAAGTTGACCTTTGTCATATAACTTTTCATTCTATTTCAAGTCCCATAAAAATTTAAAAAATATTCAGAAGTACAAGTTATTCGAAACCAACGATTTTCTGTATGATTTTAAAACGTCTCTAATTCTTGTAACGTTTCTTATACTTTTAGTAAGTGAATTATTTTTAAAATTTTTCTGATCTTTTATCATTAAGTTTAAAAACATTTTACAAAATTTCATATCATTTGGAGTTGTAAATAAATTATTAAAATTCTAAAAGTAAAAGCTATCCAAAATTAATAATTTTTGGACAGTTATCAAAACATCCTAAAATTAACTATACTATAATTTTTATTTTATTTTATTTTATTTTTATATAAAACTAGACTTATTAAGCTTCAATCTTACTTTTGAATTACCTAAATCGGAGTTGTAACGAAGGAGATATAAATTTTTGAAGTTGGCATAAAAATCTAAAAAATTTCAGAATTTTCCGGCAGGGGCACCCCGATGGTCCGGCGGGGCGCCGCAGATTCCGCGGTAGTGCCGTCGTCACCTGGCGGATTTCGATGGGGCGCCGCCGCTTCGGCGGTAGTGCCGCCGAAATTCAAAATTTTTTTTATAACAAATAAAACTTTTTTTCTATATTTTTCTCTACTACATATATATCTATATATGTATATATAAGTATATAAAAACTATTTTCTCTTTCTTTCTTTCTTTATTTATTCAACAAGCATTATCTCCCAAACCAAAATGAGTTACTTGATGTACTATATATGATTTTGGGGTAGGAAAAGGTACTTTAGCTAACCAACTTGGTTATTTCCAAGATTCCATAAGTTAGATGTGCAAAAATCCATTTTATTTCCATTTTTAATATTTAAAATAAGTTTTAGTTTGATTATAACTCTTCATCCTCTAAGCTTTAGGAGTTGTGTCCAACATGAAAAGTGCTTAGAATAATTAGAAGAATAAAATGATTAAGCCAGATAGGACACTTACTACAAATAGCAAATTTACTATTTATATTAAGCTACGAATTGTAGGGAGTTTGAGTTGGAGTTTGATTCTGAAACTTCTTACAAGGTTTGATATCATTATCAAAATTTTCTAGAATTTATTTTATTTTATTATTTTCTCTCGTGGATTCGAGGTATCTTTATGAGGAGCCCAGAAAAGCTCCATGGATTCATAGTAGTTATCTCCTTGGGGAAGACAGTGATCGACCTCATCACGCCCATCCCTACGTCACAATGTCATCCTTTGGACTTGGAACCCCATGGATTTGAAATCCTCCAATTGTGTATGACACCATACATGGTATATTTACAAGGGTTTGAATTTAATTACTAAATTAACTTTAATATCTCTAATTAGTGAACGTATGTAATATTTGACATAATAGTTGTAATAAGCTCATCGAAATATATACTTTGCTCGAAAATGATGAAATTCCAAGTATCAGATGGGCCACAAGCACAAGATCATGTCTGAGTGACTAACAAACAACTTTTAACTATTGATTTACATGGACAATGTTTGGATGGCGCTGATAATTATATTAAAGTAATTATAGTGATGCAATTGGTAATCTAGTAGTTTTAGGATATCATTAGTGGGCCATGTTCTCAATGGTTTAATAGTCTAGTGATACACATATTACACATGCAACTCTTGGAAGCATTTTAGATGTAATCCAAGCTCTCACTGAGGATTTCAAACCTCCTCTTTTAGGGGATTTGAAACTCTCAGTTACTTTATGGTGCCAAACTACTAGGGAATTTGAAATCCCCTCAAATCCATGGTACCGATTGATCCCTAACTATTAATTCGAGGAACAAGGCCCCACTGTCCATATTCTGTAAAACTTTAACTTTGTACACTTGTTGGTCGAGTTTCTAATAAGCCCGGATCACTCATTTCACGGAGCCCTTAAGTCCTTATATTAAATTTTACTCCCTATAAGGATTTACCGTATTTATTCATTCCAAGTCGGAATCACACATACATAAACACTTCGTGTGCGACAAAATTAACTAAGGCGGTCCTAAGTTTTTTATTTCTAAGTTCGAAAGCATCACAAAATAGAGAATTTGATCATATGTTCATCATTTCTAAGTTCAAATTCAAATTCATCAATATCATAGAAAATTAATCTTAAACTCCAATTTCTGAGTTTCAAGTTTCAAACCATAGCAAATCGGCGAGTTTGGTCTCAAGGTTCATTATCTCTAATTTATTAGATTTTCTACACTAATGGGCACTCTTAAAATCAGGAATATCATCTACAGGACTAACCTCAAATCCTAAGTGTCTTAACCCTAGTTATTGTGGTTTGTATAGTCCGCATTCCCAAAGTCCTAATTATCTCAATACCCTGCTCTAATACCAACTTGTAACGTTTCAAAAATAGGCACCCGAGTACAAAGACCCTGATCCCGAGTTCTCGGGTGTTAACCTAATGAGAATGCACATGCGACCTCATTCAAATTCACATTCATTCCGCATACGGATAATCAAAGTAACGCAATTCACATAACGGATCCAAAGCGAGGTAGAGATAACAGAAGATTCAGAATTATAGGGCTAACAGTCAAAAATACAATTTCAATAATGGTAATTGCCCAAAATGGTAATTATATAAACCACAATCCACAATATACATACCCAAGACGGTTAAAGTGTAAAACTTTCAATTTACGCCCAATTCTCCAAAAGCATAACAGTGTTGGCATAACCCGATATAAGCTTACCTGTCTAAGGTCTCATTAGTATATGCATCAATGATATGCCTAGTTGGTGTTTTAAAACCCTGTCCCAGGTGGGAGTGAGTAGCTAACTCAATGGTCCCATTAGTTCTAAGTTACACTTGCTATCAACACAATCAGTGCAGTTAATGATAAACAAGAAATCAAACAATTCCTAAATACTCTTATTAAATGTGCATATAAAGATATGACATGACGCATGCCCTTTCCAAACAATACTCCCTCACACGGGACTCCGTCCGCCTGGTTTGTAAATGACAACACTTCCTCAACATGCGACTTCAACGCCTATTTCACCACGTTCTAATCTAATGTGATGCGATGAATGATCATCTTAGCTGAGCAATTATTAAGTTCAATTCATCCAGCATATTGGCGAAACTAGGATACCGACGTTATAGCATGAGTCCTTATCCGGATCACGTGGCTCATTGCCGCACGTAGCGACTCCTTACCAGTGTCTATTGATTCAAATTTAAGTGTCACCCATTTATCTCACAAATCAACAATTCCAAATGTACGGTATGATACCTAAATGTATGAAGATCAACCCGGTATGAGTCGTCACCCAATACCGAGTATGATCACTCAGTTCGGAGGTACGGGCTTGTCACATAAAACAAAACCTCTACAAAGGAAATGCTCGTTGCCCAATTTTATTCACGCCTGAGTCGTTCGAACGGAACTCTGGCACGGAATCATTGTCTGGGTAATTTGACAGGGCCATTCGAATAATGATTTATCACCTCCATCAACGCCCATTGGTCACTATGGGGAGGCTCATCACCTAGCATAAGTTGACAGCTCGGGCATGGTGTCCCATACCACTATACCCAACTCATGAGTCTTAATTGCTCACTGGTCACTACGAGGAGGCTCGTCACTCCAGCGTAGGCCGACAACTCAGACACAGTGTCCTATACCAGCATGTCCGGTTCATGAGTCTTAGTGGGATCATATCGCATTAACGGTTATAAATGGACACATCCATTGGAAACGGGGTATCCTAGATTCTATTTAGTCATATCATACATTATAAACGTACATGATCAGTTGGCTAGTTGGCTAATTTGATTGACCTGGGAGAACCACGACACAACTGGCATTGGGTGCAAACATCCCGTGTAGTCCAGCTACTGTTGGTCATCTGTGTTCAACTTGGATCGAACGAATAAGCCTAGGGTGGCCGCCTTAACTTGTGTCACCCCTCAGTTTGGACGATTTACCGATTGACCCAATATCCTACGTAATTCTAAACATCGATAAGAGCTAATAGTTCATCAGGAAATCACATTAAGATTTTATAAGAAACCTAAATTTAACAACACAACTACATATGCATTTCATCGAACATGTGAGCATCAATAACATAACACCATCACTTAGGCATTTCATCAAATGTGTGAGCATTAATAAAAACCAGACATTCACCTAGGCATTTCATCAAACATGTGAGCATCAACAAAATAACACATTCATTCATTTAGGCATTCTATCAAACATATGAGCGTCCATAACCAAGTAATACATGTGTTATGATCAAATCAATGTGTGAACATGTTAGCATATACCAACTTATCTACAAACAACAAAATCATTAACTGAGACCCTCAAGGGTCGATAAATGGAAACCTAGAAATAATGGTCTGCACCTTTTAGAAGGAATATTCGATTTTGAGCTCCTTGGGTTATGGATTTAGGAAAATCACAAATTCCTATACACATACCAAAAACTATGTGAGATTCGTGCAATTCACCATAGAAAAACTTAGTCGAAAAGTAGGATTTGTTTCTTACCTTCCAATCGCGAGTGGGGTGGATTCGACAGAGAAAAACGATCGATGCTAGGGCTTTAATTGGAAGAAACCAATGAAGGAAAGCACCAAAAACTCTCAACTCCTCTCACTCTTCTTCTCTTCTTTTTTCTCTCTCTCCTTTGAAAAATTTAAATTCGTATGGAGAGATAAGGTGCCCAAATGAGGCCCTTATGTAGTTCCAGAAGTTGTGCAAATGGCTCCAAGGGCTAGGTTTTCATTATACTAGCTCTATGAGAAAGTGTTTCTAAACTATAGGGCCCATTATGGCGTGTACATGTTGATATACACCATAGGATAGTTAGCCCTAATGATGATCTATGTATGGATATAATCGGCCTGCCTTTTGGATGAGTTGATCGACGGACATGATTAGAAGTCTGTTCAACGGTCACCGATGGTCAATCTGGGCCGTGGCTATACGGATATATGTGAAAAAATATCTTTAGTTGGTACTCTGACTTTGGCCATGAATTGACGGTCCGAAAGCTACAACTTTGTGAAAGAACAAATGACTAGTTTCTCTTAAGTTCCAGATTTTCACTTAAAGTATTCACACATCTCATGCACTTGGCTTGCGGGTCTAAGTTGAGTAATTCGAGATGCGACATCAGCTCGATGGCTCATAATGGACGTTAAACCCACTAAGATGAATGTCTTTTTATAATCTCGGGTTTAATGACCCACTAACGAGCAGTCTAGAGTTTGTTTGAATAACAAGACATTTCTAGAATGAATTGGGTATCTAGATTTCTTATGCGCAATGATTATGATTTGGATTAATTAAGTTTGTAGTGTGGCTTATTTGTAATTAGTGAAATGTCGATTCGATTAAGTTAGTTTAAGTCGTTGGTTGTTAGGCTAAAGGAGTAACTGGATTAATTTAGTTTGTTAATTAAGATCTGATCCCTAGTTGTCACAGCTTTTGGCGGATCTTTATTTAGTTACGGTCATCTCACTTAGTCAGTGATAAGTCGGCTAGAATTGGACCTTACGTGAACAAATCCCTAAGCTAAGCTCGATGTTTAAGTGATCGGGTGAATTCGTTGGCTTTCTACGATTGATTAATCGAATTTGTACGGTTCTTAATTTACCGGTACCACTCGTGTATAGGCTTACTTTGAGCGTCAAGGGTCAATAAGCGACAATGTAGGCTAGTCGTATCGAAAGTTTTCAAAGGTTTTTGAAAATTCAAAATAGCAAAAATCTGGGACATTACAGCTGATGTAGTTGGATTTAGATGTGGTAAGAACATCATTGGTGTCCACATTCACACTCGACTCCATTGCATTGACCTCTTTTGGCGCATCATCTGCCATATATCCCTTTTAGGCTTTATAATTCTGGCAATCCTTCTTCATATGCCATTGTTTTTCATAGTTCTAATACTTCATCTTTCACTACCCTTAGACTTCAACCATGAACGCGACGTATTACATTTTTCCTACTCTGAATTCCTTCCTCTAGCTACCAACGCATCCGTGGAAGAACTTGCGATACTATCTTTCTTTCTTAACACCCTCGACTGAAGTTCTAAGATGACAGTCTCAACATCAATGACCTCTCTACTATGGCACATAGTAACTACGAAGCTATCGTAAGACTCTGAAAGGGAGTTTGACAAAATTATGGTTTGATCTTCCTTACCCATCTTTGCTTCTACACTCGTAAATTTGCAAAGGATCTGGTTGAATGCGCTGACGTGTTCATTAAAATCTGACCCATCCACCATATTTAAATTATAGAATTTCTTGTTTAGGTACAAATGATTCGACGATAATTTCATCATGTACAAGCTATTTAACTTCTTCTAAAGCCAAATTGTGGTCTTTTGATCCAAATCATTCTAAAAGACATCATCCCCCAAACATAATTGGACCGAGGCTTTCACTCTTCCATCCAACTCTTCCCGGTCTTCATCGTACATAGATGTTGGATGCTTCTCAACATCAAGGAGTACATTTTGCAACTATTACTGAACTAAAATGCCTCTCATCTTCATGTTTCATGATTTGAAGTTTTTTTTTTCCCAGTGAATTTCTATGTTTCATGCTTCATGTTTGATCCTCTAATTGTCATGATGTCAATTCAAACTCGAAAACGTATGCTCTGATACCACTTGTTGAGAATCCGCAGAAGTAAACTCCAAATTTGGATCACACGAGATTAAGCAAACATAAACCAAGTAATCACAAAGCACACACGATTTTACGTGGAGAAAACCTTGCATTGAAAAATCACGGCACAAAGCGACAGTAAATCGTTATGAAAGCAAAAGTATAAGAGATGAAATCACTTATAATACTCAAAAATCCTCTTTTCACCTTCCCAAGATGCCAAAATATTTAGCCTTCCTTGGAATAGCTTAGTATTATCTTAATCTCGTAATCACACACACACACACACACACACACACACACACACACATATACATATATATATATATATATATATATATATATATATATATATATATATATATAGAAAATAATTCTCACAATTTCGCAGAACCGCATGCTTCTGTCGATTCCATCAAAAGGCATCAAAGGCCCTTTAATGAGATTGAAGCCTTCCTGGGTGGCATTGAGTAGCACCTAGAAAACAGTCCAACAAGCAATTAGATCTAACCAGATTACAGACATCCAACAACACCCACCATAATGTGTGTTTATCCGATCTGTTTTTCCTGCTAATTATGAGATATGAGCAAAAAATGATGCAATATAAAGCTCAAGCTGACGCCACCACAAAAACAGCGGCGATGAATACATGCACTAGGTCCGTGTGACCTCATGAATATATTGGATAGCAAATAAAACATCACAGTAAGCCGTAGGATGTTTTCTACGGTGTGGTGCACTTGAGGGTGTGGTGCACTTGAGCTGTGGTTCTGCATTTTTTTGAGCTCATGTGCTAAGGTGAGCTGGCAAAATGGACAGACGTTGTAGACAAAACGTACATATACATCACGGTGGACCCCACGGAGCTAGGTCCACGTCGTGCCACAGGGATATCCCTGCGGCGGGTGATGCAGCCTGCAGACAATCTCCTTCCGACGGTGATGTCCTTACCCATATTGGAATCGTGTACGATACACCCAACCTCTTTGGGCCCACCATGATGTGTATGTGAAATCGACTCCGTCCATCAGGTAATCGGCATTATATTCATGAAGGATAAGCATGATATAATAAATAAATAAAATAAAATCTCATGTGGGCCGTTCCAATGAGGACAATATAAAATTAGGCATAAAACCTCTTTTAAGTTCAGCCGTTTTGACCCACCTAATATTTTAATCATGCGGAGTTTTGTATCTTTTTTTAATCTTGGTGATTCACGCATATGAATGGGATTGATGAAAGATATACACCATCGTAGCTCCACACACAAACCTATGGTTTGAATTCCATCCTAAAATTTCACTGTGGTGTAGCCTACCTGAACGGTGGATCTGTTTGATTGTTAGGCAAAGAGCCTTCAGTTGTGGAGTGTAACTGATGGACGGAGTGGATTTCACGCTGCCTTGAAGCCGATGCGATTGGCTCATGTCCTTGGGAGGTCCCTCCACCCCTCCACCCCTCCACCTAGCCCTCAGATTCGGTGGATACATGACTTTGGGCACACTATGATGGATGTGATCATTTATATCCAAACCGTTCATCTGTTTCGATAGATCATTTTAGATTATGGATCCAAAATCGAAGTATATACAAATGTTAGGTTGACCACACCACTGAAAATAGTGGTGATTAAATGCCCGCCATTAAAAAACTTCCTAGAGCCCACTGGAATGTTTGTTTGCAATCAAAGGTAAGGTCATACGGATTTAGATGAGGGGAAAACACAAATATCCCTTGGGTGTGGTCCCAGGAAGTTTTAATGGCGGGCATTCAATTACCATTGTTTTATGGTGTGGTCCACTTGGGATTTGGATCTACCTTCATTTTTAGTCCAAAATTCAGCTGTAAAAATGGATGGATGGCATGGATATAACACACATAGATCAAGGTGAGTCCCACGGAAAGTGATCCACTTACCTTGGTGGTTCCATATCCAGCCCATGTTAAGGCTGTTTGGTACATGAAATTAGGAATTGCCATTCTCTGGAAGATAGATTTAGTGAGGGAGGGACACCAAATTCAGTTTGACTGTGACGATGGGCCTGCGGTGATTGAATGTCTATCGTTGGAAACTTCTTGTAGGCCTTATCAAAATCTCAATTCATTTCACGGTGATCTTGCCACTACATACCTAAGCGGTGACCTGATGTGACAGGAATTGATTGGGCAAAGTGACACTGTTAAAGATTGGACCAAGTATAATCACCTGATCAAGCAGGTGGAATGCAAACATATTTTGCATGAGGCCATCTTCAACAGTGGCATTGATCCAATCGAATCATGTCATGTACGTCTTGACGGATGTCCGTGGTGGTAGGTTACCGTGCAATCTGCATTGGAGATTGCACAGTGAGCCTTCCACCACGCTCCTCTATGGAGCCCACCATAATCTATTTTGCCAGCTCATTTTATTTTATGAAATTGAAATTGAGACATATTTATAGCTTAAGTAGACCACACCACACAAACATTGAAACCTTTCAAATGCCCACAATGATGTTGGATATGGTGGAAGCTTTGTGCAAATTCAAAACCGTATAAGGATCCTTTGAGATAGCTGTGCATGCTAGCCGTGAGATTTTGGTAGCTTTTTTTTTTCCAAGTTTAGAATATTAGTTGGGAGAAGATAAACAGTAGATTTTTCCTGGATTTTTTTTTTCTCTAGCTGCCACTAGGATGTATCTAGACAGGGATAGATTAGTCATTTTACATAATAAGAAAGTCTATAAAAGGAAGCAGTGTAATACGATTTTAATATAATAAGAAATAACAAAAGTTCTCTCTTCTTCTTCAAGTTTCAGTTTTCTCTACGGTGGCCGCAGCCACACGTCAGGAAGAAGTTGGGATATAGACCCAACAAAGTGGTATTAGAGCCCTTGATCCTTGGGCCTCATCAGCCGTGAGAAGGAGCCACTGATCCTTGGGCCTCATCAGCCGTGAGAAAGAGGTCCTGCACTCCCTGTTTGCAAAAATCTATTTTAAAAAATCAGAGGTCCTGCGCTCCCTGTATTTTATATATATATATATATATATATATAAAACTATTTTAAAAAATCAGAGGTCCTGCACTCCTTGTTTTTTAAAAAAACTGTTTTAAAAAATCAGAGGTCCTACACTCCCTGTTTTCAAAAATCAGATTATAGAAAAAAATCTATTTTTTCAAAAAAATCAGATTGTTGTTTTTTTTTTAAAATCAGATTGTAGCGAAAAAAATCTGTTTTTTTTTTCAAAAAAAATCAGATTGCAAAAAGCCAAGAATCTGTCCACGATTCCACTGTTTCAGCCAAAAAGAAAAATCAGTCATCTTTTTTTTTTTAAAAAAAAAAAAGTAAAAGATGGCCAGCACCATCCAGCCGCAGGTTCCTAAGTTGTCAAAGGACAACTATGAAAAATGGTGCATTAAAATGAAGGCGTTGTTCGGGTCGCATGAATTATGGGAGATCGTCACCGATGGGTATGAAGAACCCACTATAAAAGAAGAAGCCGCCTTCACCAACGAAGAAAAGACCGCTCTCAAAAATCAAAGGAAGAGAGACAACAAGGCTTTATTTCTCCTCTATCAAGGGTTGGATGAATCCACCTTCGAAAAGATTGCCGAAGCAATATCAAGCAAGCAAGCATAGGATACCTTTGGCACCATCTTCAAGGGTGTAGATCGAGTGAAGCGGGTTCGTCTTCAAACATTAAGAGCTGAGTTCGAAGCGACTCACATGAAAGAAGGTGAGAATATTTCTGATTATTTTTTTCATTTGCTTATAACTGTCAATAATTTAAAAAGAAATGGTGAGAAGATTGAAGATGTCCGAGTTATTGAAAAGATACTTCGATCCCTCACAACCAAGTTTGAGCATGTGGTTGTGGCGATCGAAGAATCAAAAGATATTGACAAACTCTCCATTGAGGAGTTGATGGGATCGTTGCAAGTTCATGAGCAATGAATACAGAAGAATGACAGTTCCATGCTGATGGAACAAGCGTTGGAGTCAAGATTGACTCTAAATGATAACAATGGTGGACGTGGAAGTTCACAACGTGGTACATGTTTTACTAATAATCGAGCAAGAGGCAGAGGGCCCGGAAACCAACAAAGCCATGGCCAAAACCAGCAGAAAAATACCAATTTTCGTGGAAGAGGAAATGGTAGAGGTAGATCTATGCGTGGATGAGGAAGTACAAAGAACATCCAATGCTACAATTGCAACAAGCTTGGTCACTATGCATTTGATTGCTGGAGCAAGTCGGTGACTTAAGACGAGTTATCCAACTATGCCGAAGCATCAAGCCATGAACAAGAAAGCTCCACACTTCTCCTTGCACAAGAGAAAGGTAGTGATCAGCAGGATGTATGGTATCTTGACACGGGTGCAAGTAATCACATGTGCGGCGACAAGAAACTCTTTGTGGAACTCATAGAAGGAGTTCATGGCGATGTAACATTTGGAGACTCATCAAAATCTTTCAGAAGAATGGTGTTCCAAACTATATTTCCAATGTGTAATACGTGCTCAACATGAAAAGTAACATATTGAGTCTCGGACAACTCCTCGAAAAAGGGTATGTCATACACATGGAGAACTCTTCTCTTTCAATAAGAGATGTGTATGGATGTTTGATTGTAAAAGTCCAGATGGCGAAGAATTGTATGTTTCCTCTCCATATAAACACAATGCTTGAAAAGTGTTTTAATGGAAAAGCAAAGAATGATTCCTGGATGTGGCATCTTCGCTTTGGCCATCTAAATTTCAGTGGCTTAAAACTTCTGTCCTCATCAAGCATGGTGCATGGATTGCCTGCGATTGAAGTTTCAGAACATGTGTGTGAGGCGTGCACACTTGGAAAACAACAAAGGAACTCCTTTTCGAGTGGAGTATCCCGAAGAGCAAGAGACTGTTGCAGTTGGTTCACACTGACATCTGTGGACCATTAGAGAGGTAATAAATATTTTATTACCTTCATTGATGATTTCAGTAGAAAATTGTGGGTGTATGTAATCAAAGAAAAGTCTGCTACTTTTACTATTTTAAAAAATTTTAAGGCCCTTGTTGAAAAGGAAAGTGGTCTTAAAATAAAAACTCTTAGATCTGACAGAGGTGGGGAGTACACCTCAAATGTTTTTGGAGAATATTGCAGGGAACATGGCATTAAGCAACAACACACTGCAGCGTACATGCCACAACAAAATGGAATTACAGAACAGAAGAACCGCACCATCCTCGACATGACGAGGACCATGCTGAAGGAGAAAAGTTTGCCAAAGAATTTCTGGGCAGAGGCAGTTGCATGTACTGCCGATCTGCTCAATAGGTGTCTGACCAAGAGTGTCAGATTCCAGACACTGCAGGAAGCATGGAGTGGATATAAACCGAGTATGGCGCACCTTAAGATCTTTGGGTGTGTCGCCTACGCTCAAGTTCCAGAAGCGAGAAGGAAAAAACTTGATGATCGTGGCGAAAAGTGCATCTTCATCGGCTACAGCGAAGAGTCAAAGGCATATAAGCTCTACAACCCACTAACCAATAAGCTGGTGGTAAGTAGAGATGTAGTATTCTATGAGGAAGAATCTTAGAAGTGGAACCAGGAAGATTCGGCTAAAGAAAGTCAGGTTGAGGTCGAAGAATATGAAGAAGAGAGGTATGTGAATCAAGAGCAGACACCCACATCACCCCCTTTAGATCGCAGAAGTCCAGGAGTATGTTTCATCTCTCCTGAAAGTACTTCATCAAATCAGAATTCATTTAGCACATCTTCATCTGATTCTCCTTCAACCTTGGTTCCTATTAAAATGAGAAGTCTCAACGACATCTATGCAGAAACTAAGGAAGTGAATTTACTCTGCCCGTATGCGACCATGAGCCTCTCACATTCGAGGAGGCTGTGAATGAAGAATGTTGGAGAAAGGCTATGGAAGAAGAGATTCATGCCATCAAGAAGAATCGAACATGGGAGTTGACCTCACTCCCCAAAAGTCAGAAGACTATTGGTCTCAAATGGGTATACAAAATCAAGCAGAATACAGATGGTAAGATCAAACGATACAAAGCAAGGCTCGTAGCAAAAGGTTACAAACAGGAATATGGGGTAGATTATGAAGAAGTCTTCGCCCCAGTTGCTCGCCTTGACACTGTACGAATGATTATCTCCCTTTCAGCTCATCACAGTTGGATGATTTACCAACTGGATGTGAAATTTGCATTCCTAAATGGGGTACTCGAAGAAGAAGTATACGTTGACCAGCTTGAAGGCTTTGTCATGCAAGGGGAGGAACACAAGGTGTATCGGCTGAAGAAAGCCCTGTATGGGTTGAAGCAAGCTCCTTGTGCTTGGAATGCACGGATCGACGGTTATCTTCAAGAGAATGGTTTCGTCAAATGTCCATATGAGCATGCCGTCTACACAAAGAAGAATGCCCGTGGTGATATGTTTATCGCTTGTTTATATGTTGATGATCTGTTGTTCATTGGGAACAGCCAGGTGATGTTTGAAAAATTCAAACAGGCTATGTTCAAAGAGTTCGAGATGACTGATGGTGGATTGATGTCTTTCTTCTTGGGCATTGAAGTGAAGCAACAAGTTGGCGGCATTTATATATCCCAGAAGAAGTACACAAAGGAACTTCTTGAGAAGTTTCAGATGGTCGACTGTAAAGCCGTAAATACACTTGTTACAACAGGCCTGAAGCTCACGAAAGATGGAGAAGGAAGAAACGTCGACTCAACCCTATTCAAGAGCCTAATCGGAAGCTTAAGGTATCTCACAATCACTAGGCCAGATATAGTCTACAGTGTTGGGCTTCTAAGCCGGTATATGGAAGCCCTAAAAGAGTCACACTGGCTAGCTGCAAAACGAGTACTGAGGTATATCAAAGGGACTATTGAGTTTGGTCTCTTTTATTCATACAATGATGAGGCGATTCTGTATGGATACTCTGATAGTGATTGGGGTGGTGACCAAGATGAAAGAAAAAGCACCACAGGCTATGCTTTCTATCTTGGGTCGACAATTTTCACATGGAATTCGAAGAAGCAGAGTGTGATCGCACTGTCCACATGTGAAGCAGAGTACATGGTAGTATCGTCCACCGTCTGTGAGGGAATTTGGTTAAGGAATCTACTGAAGGAGCTGAAGCATCTACAGGAGGAATTTACAGTCATATATGTGGATAACAAGTCAGCAATCAAGTTAACTAAAAATCCGATGCAGCATGAAAGAAGCAAACACATTGATAACCGATATCATTTTCTGAGAGATCATGTGAAGCAGAAAACGATGAAATTAGAGTATTGTCATACTATGGAACAGGTGGCGGATATTTTCACAAAGGCATTGCCAACTGACGCATTCAAACGACTAAGAACGATGCTCGAAATGAAGCCGATTTTGGTTTGAAGGGGAGTGTTGGATACGGTAGAGGATTTGTGCAAATCCAAAACCGTATAAGGATCCTTTGAGATAGCTGTGCATGCTAGCTGTGAGATTTTGCTAGTTGTGAGTTTTTTTCTAAGTTTAGAATATTAGTTGGGAGAAGATAAACGGTAGATTTTTCCTGAATTTTTTTTCTTTCTCTAGCTGCCCCTGGGATGTATCTAGACAAGGATAGATTAGTCATTTTACATAATAAGAAAGTCTATAAGAGGCAGCAGTGTAATACGATTTTAATATAATAAGAAATAGCAAAAGTTCTCTCTTCTTCTTCAAGTTTCAGTTTTCTCTACAGTGGCTGCAGCCACACGTCAGGAAGAAGTTGGGATACAGACCCAACAGTTTACTTGTCATCCAACCTCTTCATAAGGTCACTCCTACTTGGATGAAGGGAAAACACAAATATCATCTTTGGTCCAAAACTTCTGTGGCCCCAAAAAACTTTCAACTATAAGCATTCGATCTTCATTGTTTGTGTTGTGTGGTCCACTTAAGCTTTGGATATGATTCAATTTTGGGCAGATAAAACACATGACGGTGGGCTCCATAGAGTCCTGCCCAATGTGATCAGAAGCGGGCATGGAACATCAAAATGCACATTTATAGAAATAAAAAAAGACATAATATGCCAACAATCAACCTCTTCATTTAAAAACATAGTATCATAATGTTAAAAAACAATCTATCCTATCAAGTACCAATTCATCTTTAAATGTATATTAATTTCATCATTTTAATTATTTAAAAAAAAAAAAGAAATGAGCTCAAAAAACAAGAGACGTGAGAGAGATACGAAGAGGGTAGAGAAGAAGAAATGAGCTTATTCGAAGTCTAATTTCTGAATCATAAAAAAGAAATAGGAGAGATCAAATAAGGATAGAGAAAAAAGTTACTAGTTGACATGAGAAGAGGAAGTGTGGAAGACGAAGAGATGTGAGAGAGAGAGAGAAAGAGGAGCACTCAAGAGATTTGAACTCTTGAATACAATTCAGATTTTATTGTTATTATAATGACAAATTGTCTCCATTTTTATTAAAAAACAAAGATAAATAAGGCAAAAAATGAACTGCAGTTTGCAAACAGTCCCATGCCTGAACTAATAAACCATAGTTCTAACGTGAATCGTCTGTATGTTTGGACAGTTCTAGTTTCTAAGGTCCTACCACCATTGAGGTCAGTGGTGTTAGGGTCACTAGGCCATCCACTTCCATCTTCAACTCTTACACTATACGTAAGCAACAAATGTCTCTGTGTGGCATACGCGCGTCTTCAATTACAAGAAGCTGGGCCCATTATCTGGTAATCCAGACCATTGCTCGGTTGCATTCGAGCTAGAATAGATAATCTCCATGAGATCTCTTAATAAATTGGAAGATGGCAACCACTGATATCGGTGCTTTTTTCAGTTGAATGCGTGACGCTGTTATATATCTTTTCTTTGCCGTTTTTTGTAGTCTCTCGCCCTCTCTCTTTAAGTGCATGTGACATCCAACTCTTTTAATAGGTTGGTCCCACCGTGACGATCATCTAATGTAAAAATCACCCCTATCTACATTTTTGGAAGGCCACATGGTATACAACAATTTCTAACCATTAGTGAATAGCTAAAAAAATGCTTGGTGCATTTGATATGTGTGTGTGTCTATATATATATATATATATATATATATATATATATATATATATATATATATATATATATATATATATATATATATATCACTAGTGATAAGGGCTAAAGGTATTTGGATGGGCTGGATGTCACAGGCACATTAAAGGTTGGAAGGTATTGGTTGGGTGGACTTCTCTCTCTGCCTGCCCTGGTAAATGATAAGAAAAGTTTCAATGAGTGAGTATCCACTCTCAACTGATGTCTGTGATGTGGATTTTTAAGCCCGTGGCTCACCACAGAAGAGTGCATCTGAATGATGTGGTGGATGTCACACATAGATCATGGTGGGCCCCACACCGCTCCACTTCACAGGAGCTCCCACTTGGTCGACCTCCTATGAGGTGGAGCAGTGTGAACCCCACCAAGATGTGTATTGAAAGTATATGCTGAAACTTGGTGCGACCCTTCATTTAAGTGAGACACACAAGGAACGGGCTGGATTCCTATACTACAAACAACAGTTGAGAGGAGTTAAAACATTCAAAATCATTTACTAGGCACACTGAGATGTGGTTCACAAATTCAGCCTAAGTTCCCATGAGGTGTGTGTGTATCAGCTACATTCAAAAACCCATAATGATTATTTTTCATTCAATTTGTAAATAAGGTCACACAAAGCTAAATAAAATGGAAACAAAACAAATATCAGCTTGACTCAACACTTTTGTGGCCAACAAGAAGGTTTTAAAGATAAATCATCACTATTTCCTAATGATTTACCTGAGATTTTGATCTACTTCATTTTTAGGCCATTTTAATTTGCTTTATTTTTAAGCTCTTGCCCTAAAATGATCTCACAAAATAGATGGATGGCATGGACATTCAATACATACATTAGGTGGGCACATGGTAAGGGCCACACCTTCTTGGGTGAGGCCGGGGCCGCACCTGATCCGCTCTCGGATCATCCGTGGTTGGGCATAATAGTCCAATTGTATGAATTGCAGCACAATGGGCCCCACCTGTGCTGGTCCCTTGTCAATTGCATGGAGCATTGTTTCAATGAGGTTCGCCAATTCCACACGCGTTTTGATCCGTCCAAATCCACACGCAGGCGAGCGTGCATTTACTTGACAGGTGTGTGAGATCTGAGCTTTTCATCAGGTAAGCCATACTGTTTAGATCTTCTCGCATAAAAGCAGGCTATTTCAGAGCTCAGGTGGGCCATAGCATATCAAAACAAATGAATGGCTAAAAAAAAAAAAAAAACCCCTTAAACTTACTTTTTTACGTTGTGGCCCACCTGAAGATTGAAATTGATGTTTCAGGCAGAAATCTAATCATTATTTCCAACTTTATTGAAACTCATATTTCACACACGTGTTTCATATTTGCACGTGGGGCGTTTGGCGCGTGTGGAATTATCACACAAGGTTTAGCAGACGGCGGTCAATGGTCATAGCTACCTTACCTATAAGTGCACATGGCAGGACGAAATTTGGCTGGTGACGCTGCCACTAGGCAGGTGGACAGTGGTCGGTGCTTTGTGGGCCCCACAATGGTGTATGTGTTTTATGACGCCGCTTCTTCACTTTCCATATCATTTTAAGGCTTCATCCTTGAAAAATGAGGCAGATCTAAATCTCAGGTAGACCACACCGTAGGAAAACAGTAGTGATTGAATGTCAACCGTTAAAAAGGCAAAAAAACAAATATTAATTTGATCCAAAACTTTTTGTGCCCCAATGAAGTTTTTAATGATGGGAGATCGATCAATTTTTTTCCTGTAATGTGGTCCATTTGAGATTTGTATCTATCTCATTTTTGGGCTCATAGCATAAAATGATCTGACAAAATGTATGGACAGCGCGGATGAAACACACGCATAATGGTGGGGCCTACAGAACACCGACCACTAGCCATTGGCTAGTGGCAGGGTCAGTAGCCAATCCGCGTTCCACATGTCAATGGATTACTACTGTCCAATCAGTGGGCCACCTAGTCAATGTCAAAGATCCTGAAAATCCCCCTGATTGTGGAGTTCACAACCATCTTACCATCACCTCTTATTGGATGGTCAAAAGCAGTTTACGGAAATGTCCTGAAAATTGCTTGTAGATTGAACGGTTAAAAACACCAAATTGATGAAAATTTTGAGTATCGGTCCCCACTTTGAGGTGGCCTACAAATTGGACGGTTCAGATTGGTAGTATATCAAGCCGTTGTTTGCATTTACTCCATGGTACTCTAGGGCCTGTTTGGCCGGACGGATCCCATGGGATTAGCCGGACGGATGGGATGGGATGGATTTTAAGGTAATGATGGTGGTGTACGCTCGGCATATCCTAGGATTTTACCTTCCAAACCCTTCCAATCCGTCCAACCAAATACGCCCAGGCGCGATTGAACCGGATTAGGAGGGATGGGATCAATTTTAAAGCAATGACGGTGATGTCAGTGGATTGGTTTAAAATCCATGGGTTTGCAATATCCCGGGACAGGTTCATAGGGTGTTTGGCTCCTTTGGCATATCTCGGGATTATACCATCACATCCCTCCTAATCCTTCTTAAACTGCCCGGCCAAAACAAGCCCCTAGTTGCACTGGATTCACATTGGGAAAGAATCCGGAAATTGGAAGAGAATCCCCAAACTTTCTTCTTTCTTTCTCTTTTTTTTTTTTTTTTTTTTTTTTTAACGTCCAGGTTGACGTGTTTGTGCACGGGAGCTTGCATAGGCTAAACTTAATGATTTGTAGCCCCAGTTCATTTTTTCATTTGTTAGGGGATAAAAATGTCACTATGCTAAAGTTGCGGCTCATATGTTAGGACCTTAGACAAAGAAATGTCATTTTAAAAAGTACGCAGGCCTCACCCAAAATTGAAATTTAACCCCAGGTTGGCTGATTTGATTCATTTATTTTAATCGGATATCCGTGAACCGACGGAAGTGATTTTCAATTATGTATTTGAAGCTATTTGTGGCTCCTAATTAAATTAATGTTATGTACTAATTTTAAATTATTTTCTTATGTGTAGTCCATCTGTGATGAGTTTTGCCTTTAAACTTAGACCGACAACATGAAATTAAAATCTTTTATATGCGAATAAGATGTATTTTCTTGAAGATAATCCAGTGTGCCATACATAAAATGTGGATATGTTCAAAATGTGGAGCCCTTCCGCACGAGGGCCATTTAGCCGTTTCCTTCTTCCATCATTGGTTTTTTCACGGGAGGGGAAGATTATGGTTTTTTGCTCCCTTCCTTCATTCTTCTTTCTTCTTCTTTCATTATTCATTCTTCCTTCTTCTTTCATTATTCCTTCTTTCTTCTTCCTTTCTGCTTCCTTCCCTAGCTTTATTATTGTTTTATTTTATTATTATTATTATTATTTTTTATTGATATAAATTTAGTATGAACGGTAGGAGTTTGTGAAAAGGAAGAGAGTGTGGAAGAATACTGTAATGGATGGATTTTTATAATTGAATGCGTAATGGATGAATTTTATAATAAAAGAATGTTGTAATGCATGAATTTTGTAATGGATGAATGTGATGAACATTGGAATGGATTAGTGTTGTAATAGATGATTTTTTATAACGAAATAATGTTGAGATGAAAGTATATTGTAATGAATGAATGTTGTATGGTGGAGCATTGATATTTACTGTGGATCACCCATATTTAGTGTAGATCCCCCATATTTTCATTATTGATCGTCGATATTCAGTGTAGATTGTTGATATTTACTATGGACCACTGATATCAAGAGTGGACCGCTGATATTCACCGTAGACCGTTAATATTAAGAGTGGACCACTAATATTTATTGTGGATCACTGATATTTCCACCGCAGATCGTTGATATTTAGTGTGGGCCATTAATCTTATGAAAATGGTCATAACTCCCTCGTTATATGTTTGGTTTGGATAATCTTATACTCGTTGGAAATATAATTTGATGAAATTTCACATGGATTTAGAATAATCTCATCTGGATACCATTTGATTGTTCAAAATTGGGCCTAAAGATCATCAATATCACCATGGATCGCTGATATTAACTATGAGCCATCGATTTGACGAAAATGACCATAACTCCCTCGTTACATATTCAATTTGGATGATCTTATACTCATTGGAAATGTAATTTGATGAAATTTCAAATGAATTTGAAATCATCTCATTTAGACACCATTTGAATGTCCAAAAGTGAGCCTAAAATTTATTATTCATTATGGATCGTTAATATTTAATGAGGCACACTTTTTGGCATTTAAATAATGTCAAAATGAGATGATTCTAAGTCTATTTGAAATTTCATGAAGTTAACTTTCCAACGAGCATAAGATCAGCCAAATCGGACATGTAATGAAAGAGTTATGAATGTTTTCGTCATATCGATAGCCCATAGTGGATATCAGCGATACACGATCTTGATAAACTTTGAGCCTACTTTTCGGTAATCACATGGTGTCTAAATAAGATAATTTTAAATCTATTTGAAAGTTCATCAAATTTTCTTTTTAGTGAGTACAAGATCACTAAAATTAAACATGTAATGATGAAATTATGGCCATTTCCGTTAGATGGATGTCTCATAGTAAAAATCTGCGATCCTCAGTGGAAATATTCGCTGTCCATGATGAATATCAGCAGTTCACAGTGAATATATATCGACGATCTACACTAAATATCGATGATATACTATAAAAATATTGACGATCTATAGTGAATATGGGCGATCCATAATAAATATCGATTACCCACTATACAACATTCATCCATTACAACATACTTCCATCTCTTTATTCTTCAATTACAAAAAATTCATCTATTACAATATTTATTCATTACAACATTCATCAATTCCAACGTTCATACCAAATGAATAAAAAATCTTTAAAAAAAACAGTATAAAGAAAATTAAAGAGGAAGGAAGGAAGAAAGATAGATGATGGTAAAATGAATAAGGAATGAGAAGAAAAACACCATCCTTCCCCTCCCATGAAAAAGAAGAAGAAGAAGGACATGACCAAATGACTATAGTGTGGAATGACCCCACATTTTAAATCTATCCATATTTTATGTGGAGCTCACTAGGTTGTTTTGAAGTAAATTCAACTCATCCATATGTAAGGAGTTTTAATTTCGTGTGATCCGTCAAATTCTAATTGAAAAATTCATCACAAATAGATCATACAAAAGAAAATAGTTCAAAATTAACTTACAATATTAATATAATTATGAATCATAAAGAACTTTGTACAAAAAAACAGAAAAAATCTTATTGTATGTCTATGACTGTTCCATTAAAATTAATAGATAACATTGATCAAGAGTCTAACCAAATTTTAGATTTTAGATGGCCTCCGACTCTTTTCTAAAATGCTCTTTCTTATCTTTGGAGACGAGAGCCAACGGTACAAATGGCAGTCATGGCATAAGGGTATTTTTGTCTTCTAAAAAAATATAGTTTCAGCGCTACGGAACCTCCAGTATAGTCCGTAGTCCGTGGTCCGTACAAACTCCTGTCGTGACCACGTCGCATTGTGAGGCCATCTGAACCAAAAACCCATGCAGATAGTGTGCACCATGCTCCATATTGTTCATATAACCTTAAAACATCAATTCGATGGTTGAGATCGCCAGATCAGTATGTTTTTATTTTTATTTTTACCGATATGGATCGTCTGGCATGGATTGACTTGATGATCTGTCCGAACTAGTGAAATAATGTGCCAGATGTCCAGTTCTTGTGAGAAATCACGATAAGTTGCATACTCACTGATGCACAAGATAAATAGGTAAGTTGGAAATCTAAAATAAAACAACTGCTACACTGATAGAAGTTGGAAGGTCAATAACAAGTTGGAAGCTTAGACTGACCACCTACAACCTGTTGTACATCACACCGCATGCTTTATGCTTTCTTGTATATCTGCTTATATCGATTGGATCTGGACCATGTTTCAATGGGCCAGACCATTTATATGATAGCTTCTCAAGATTTGAAAATCTTCTCAATGGACCCCAAACCAATGCAAAAGGAGACGGTTAATATTTGAAGCTTTAAAAAAAAAAGATCAAACGGTTGAAATGTTCCCATAGAGTGAATTCTTTCGTTTTTCCCCCATCTACCGTGAGGCCCATCATTTTAACGGTCTCGATTATTTAAATATAACACCAATCCAACAGCTAGATTCCGGGCGTGTACAAGTCTAACCATTGCTGCACGTTGTACCAGACCTCTCGGAATTTTTGTTTCCAGTTTTCCAGGACCAGCAGATTGATCTTCTCGAGTATACCTACAACCGTTGCATGTGATTAGTTCACAGAAGCGGAGGGCAAAACGGTCAATCAAACAAAATAAAAGGCCCCAAGTCCAACTGGTTGGACGACAAGTTATGGTCCACCTACCAGATAAATTCCAACCACTTGAGTGAATATGACATCCAACCGTTGCAATTGGTTGGACCCACGAAGAAGATGAGGGTCGCCTAGTACAAAGCCTAGCCCCATTAACTTATCAGGTGGGCCAGTCGACAAAATGATGTCTAACCACAAGAATAGCAAAGACAGATGTGGTCCACTGAATGAGTGGATGAGGCTAACCTTTCCATAAGGTAATCCTTACGGTGGGGCCAACCAATTGGACAAGTTGGATACGGCACGCACATGAAAGTTTTAAAGTTGTCCGTGAGTTGTACTGTACCTTACGGTCCAACCGGTTGGATTCAAAACCTTCTCCGTATAAAATACGCTCCACGTCGATATAGTCAGGGTCCACAGCAGATTGAGCGTGCGGGAATCCCGACGTGCATTCAAAATCCAATGGACGGTGAAGATTAATCCATGAACTGTCCAAGCCCCAGTAGGCAGACTCCTTGGAGCCATCACCATCTTTGACCTAATTATATAATCCTCGGCCGGAGGACACGTAATCTAGCCTTGAAAAGTGGGACCCATAAGGGTCCATATTAAAAATAAGTACCAGATCGGTAGATCTGAACCATCCAATCTTTTGGTACGCTTTCACCAAAAAGAGCTAGATTTTTTGCATTTTCTTTTCGTAGTCGTCCGTTTCTGCTCCACCAATTGGAGGGTTATGATTGTCCCATCCGGAAATTTCAAAGAATAAAGCCAGCCGCAATGGGTCCCATCAAAGAACTGGTATGGGTCACTAAACCATGTGCGCCACTTGTACGAACAATACCAGTGCACGATCCTCAGGCAAGGACCACAAAGTCCTTCCCATGTCGTGGCCACACAAGGTGGGTCCACCAGCTGCTGAATGAACGGTCTAGATCACTTCCTGCACTTTAATTCGTCCGACCCATATAAATAGCAGGGATGGAAAGGCCATGTAGCTTTTCTTCCTTGCTGTGCTTTGATCGTTTGGCCTGATAATGGAGATGAAGAAAAAGGGGAGCTGTGTGAGCTTTTTGAAGAAACTGTTGCAAACAGATATCTTTTTTACACACACACCACCCCATCTACAGTCCTCCTTTTTGCTATTTTACACCCTTTTTTTCTAGTTCGAGAGTTCGTTTCATCCTTTTTTTTTTTTTTTTTTTTAATAATGGAATCGCTACAGAAGCAAGAGATGGAAGATAAAGACGACAGAGAAAACGATCTGGCCGAGAGAGGCAGTAGCAGTAGCAGCGATGAAGAAGATGAAGGTCTTTCTCCTCCACCATCAGCTGCTCCTTCAAATTCTCTTCCGTCTCCTCGCCCTTCTCCTCCAACCCCATCATCGACTCAACTCGTCCAGCAGCTCGTTTACCTCAAAACAGAGCCCGTCGTTGACGACCGTCGGCTCGACTACGTGCCGGTGAAAAGGGCCGGGCCTATCGTCGGACGGAGGATTTCGAAAGATAGGCACACGAAGGTTGAAGGCCGAGGACGGAGGATTCGTATGCCGGCCGTTTGCGCGGCGAGAATTTTTCAGCTGACTAGAGAGCTGGGCCACAAATCAGACGGTGAGACTATACGCTGGCTGCTGGAGCACGCGGAGCCCGCCATCGTCGCGGCTACCGGTACCGGGACCGTTCCGGCCATAGCTACGACGGTCGACGGGACTATCAAAATTCCGACGCAGACGTCGTCGACGGCGGAAGAAGGTTCTAGGAAGAGAAGGAGACCGGCTGCTAGCAGCTATCAGCAGGAAAAGGCCTCGGTTTCAACGGGCCTCGCTCCGATCAGGCCCACCGTTCCGGCCCAGAACCTGATGCCGATGTGGGCCGTGAGCGGCGGAGGCGGAGTGATAACTTCTAACCCCAACATGGCCACGCAGACCTTCTTGATGCTTCCTCCTTCCGCTATTGCCGGGCCGTCGAACCAGCCGCAGGTATGGACTTTTCCGGCTCCCGGAGGGGCGCCGCTCGTCAATCTCTCTCCGCGGCCCATTTCTACGATGTTCTCGGCGGTTCCCGGGCTGAATCTCGCCACCCCAATTGAAATTCAGGCCCCTACTGTTGTTTCAACGGCTGCGATGGGCGCTTCAACGACGGTACGGACGGGTGGTGGGAAGCAGGAACTGCAGCTGATGGGCGGTTCGAAAAACCATCAGCAACAGAACCACAACCCTCCCGCAACCACCAGATCCTAGCGGGCAGTTGGGTTTTCATTCAACGGCGGAGATTGGTTTTCTTTTTCTTTTCTTTTTTACTTTTTTTCTCGTTTGATTTTTTATGTTTTTCACAACTCTGTAATGGTGGAGGGGTGGGGGAAGGGTGTTGGCACGTGCGCACGTGGGAGTTGATCGGTGGGGTTTGATTTTAACTCGTGTTAGTGGGGTCAGGTTAGGCAAAGGGTACGTGAGGTGGGGCCCACTTGTTGGTGGGGAAGGTGGGTGGGTCAACAGCTAAGGCGCGCTCCGTGTACCGTGCAGAGTGGTTTTCTCGTGGGCCAGTCTCTGTCTGACATGTGATGGCGGGCGCGGGCCCCAAAGTTTGTGGGCCCCAACCCACCTTATTCGCCTCGATGCTGCCGCGTTGGTGGTCCCCACCTGTTCTTGCTTTCAGAGAGAAGGAAAGTCAGGTGGGCCCCTTTCCAAACACGCCTCTGGCGCTAGCTGGAGAAAAGGGGGACCAGACCGTCATGGGCGCGACACGTGGCTCGGTGGACGAGGCAGGCGAATATGCGCTTAAATGGCATGGATACCTTTTTATTTTATTTTATTTTTCTTTTTAATTTATAACATGGTAGCGAAGGGTATGCATGGATGATGATGTATGGATGAGATGTGATGTGAATGGGATGGCTTGTTTTCTTTTCCCTTTCTTCTTTTGGGGGTAAATTGGGCAATAGAATGTTTCCTTGTTTCATCTGAACCGTTTATTTGTTATTATTGCTGATTTTCATACTTTAGATCTGACAAATGTGTTATTAGGCCTCTTTTTTTCCCTATTGTGATAAACGGTTGTAATTGTTGCTAAATGAATACACGTGGGCAAAAGAGGTCCGTTGATGGTTAATAGCGGTGCTTTGAATCAGTGAAGTGGATACAAATGTTAAGAACAGCCAGATTTTCAAATGTGGGCCCATTTCTATGGCACCTAAGACTCAGGATTTCATTATTTTTAGCTGAATTATTAAAATTGATTTACTTATGTATTTCAATTTCGGCCATCCAAACACAATTTTTGAATTCCAAACCTATTGTAATTATAAGCATCCAATTATTATTAAATTGGGTATCTTTGTTACTGTAGATAGTGTGATTGATGATACACAGGTACTTAGAATTTATTGAGCATTTGCAGACATGTTATGCAACTGATTCAAATTAAGCTGTCCAAAGTATGTTTGCCAGTATGGATATATCAGTAACTAAGAATTAGGCTTTTATTATCTGGTTATTGGATTGTTAGATGTTTGTTTGAAGGTTAAAAAAATGAAAATATCTAATGGTATTGCTTTGGAAAACAAGGGTCCACGAAATCAGAGACTAGGATTGCTCCTCCAATCTGATTTTGGAACTGTAACCGGCGACAGTAGGTTCCATTTTATCTGGTTTAATTGAATTGGTGCATAACATGTGTGGAATTCTAGAGTGCCTGAGTATCAAGTGTCATATGTTGCCAGAGTATTAAGACATCTGAGGAGATCTGAGCGGGGAGTGGGGGTGGAGTTAGATTTCAACTGTTGTTAGTGGGGTCGGGTTAGGCGGAGGTTTCTGTTGGTGGTGATGTGGTTGAGCATAATAAAATATAGTGAAAGCTTAGGTGGATGATGGGAAGTGGGTCTCATTTTCTTTGACTTGTTGTGGGTGGGACCCACCTTAGCGGAAGGTGAGTTTTATTGGACCCGATTAGGGAAAAAGTGTTGAGCATCTGTTGGCAGTACGGTGCACTTTAGCTGTATAGTACCTGATTAAATGCTTTTATCTTTGCCATCAAGCACCTCTCATCTCTTTACACGTGTGCACGTTTATAAAATCTGGACCGTTCATGTGTTGGGACCTGTTATTGATGGTCCATAGCCCATTTTCGATACTCGTCGGATATTCTCAGTATTTGATCAGAGAACTTGTTATTGCCATTGAATTTGTGGACGTTCCCTCTAATTGGCCTGGATCATCCATCCATTCAGTTACCAATGGTCCAGATCTCATGAAGCAATATGCTCGATCTGAGAACCTGACTTGTTCAAGTAGGGCCCATGATTCAGTGATCTAAGCCATTGATATGGTGGGCCAAATGTGAATGCTTCATGCATCAAACTTGCGATGGAAGATCATATTTGCTAGCTACCCATTAAAGGGCTAGGATTCTGCACGTGAACCATCCACAGATGGGCCTGTCATTATATACGGTTTGATTAGCATGGAAACTGCTCTAAGAACGATTGGAAGATCCTAACCATTGAATAAATAGCATGTACAATGAACAGTCAAGATCGATTCTTCATCTGAAAACATCTATTGTATTGGCTTATGATGGAGTGATTATGACTCGAAGAGGGACTTTGGTTTGATAATGCTAACCACTCCATCTACTCTCCTAGGAAAAAGGAAACAGACGACTATAACAGAACATCAAACATTCAAAGGCTAGGATTATCGGATTGGTGAGATTTTTTTGAACACCAAAGAGTCCAGATACAGATGATCTGGGCCGTCGAATTTGTGTGTTGAGATGGTGTAGTAGCTGGGAAACCACTTGGATTCTCTCTCATTTTATTTTCGTTTTAAAAAAATAAAATCTAAAGATCCGGATCGTCCACATGGCCGCATGGATAGATGATCCGGATCGTCCACATGGCAGGGAACAATTATCACATGAGGTGGACGCTCCCATTGTGGATCCGACGTACTTAAAGGGATGATAAGAATTGGAAATCGTGAACATTCACCTTCAATCTGAACCGTCGATCTGGGGCCACGGTATTATGGAATCATTACGGGGGCCACGCGGCGGGTATTAGTATGGCCCACAAATCACTCAGGTTGGACCATCCTAACTAATGGATTCGGGTATTGAATGTTGGATCCATGGGTCTATTCTTAAACTTCATATTTTAAATCGGATCTAGCTAACTGTATGCTGAACTTGGCCAGTGTAAATTCATGAAGCTTGCCTGATGAGAGGTCCGGATGTCTTGCACGTGCACCAAGGTTAGGCGTGCTGGCATGCTTAGTATGGGTCCATGTCGGACCACCAAACTCTTAAACGTAGGGCTGATGTTAGTCTCTGAGCCGTGGGTGGGCTAATAAAAGTCAGGCCTGAGAATGGCCCATCACAAAAGGGCCTGGATCCTGGCTTTGGCCTGATTTCAATAGTAACTCTCGTCCAACCTCTCAGACCAGGCCAGGCCCGTTTGTTTTCAGCCCACGAAACTTGACTCAGACTCGGTCACTGGGGCCAAAGATGGGGGCCTACAACTGTCTTTTAGTAGTTTAGGCTCAATCTCAGAAGCCTGATGGGCCACCCGGACAATGGACATCCCAGTCAGTAACATATAGAGAAGAAGGCTAAATACGAAAGCTATGGTCAGACTCAATACAGGATAGCATATAGGGGTGGCAATGGGTCTGGTTGGGGTCCGCCCAAGCCCAACCCTTACTAAACGGACTAAGAAATTTAGTCCAAACCTGACCCACAACCCATTAGTGACCCAACCTCTCCCTCTTAAAATTCATCAAGCCAAAGCCCATCCTATCTTGACCCATTTTGAGTGTAGGTGTTTCTAACTTGACCGATCCAACTCAACCAGTCCCCATACATACATATTTATACTTATTTGTTGTGGGCAAAATGGAATGGATCCATTGCATGGAAAGTGTAACCTACCACAAAAGAAATATCTCAAAAATGAGCCGACTAAAGTATCACGACGAACTTCTCGAGCTAATGGGACACAAAGTTCAGAAGATATAGTAAATAACTCTCCCAATAAAGAGATGAGCCTTGAGTCAACCTCGAGCTAAGTTGCTTAAGGGTAAAGTTCGGTGGGGGGATTATCTCTCGAGCTAACCAGATCGACTATAGCCAAAGGTGAGATACAAATCCTGAAGAAAATCCCGCATCGAACCAAGAAAAAGAAAAGTTCGATATGATCTTACCCGAAGATCATGCCGACTGAAGTGGGCTCAACAACACTTTCGGAGGTAGATTCCTATCGAAATTAAGATTTTTTAGTGAACCATATGGATACGCATGTCTTTAAAGAAAAACTAAGCCGATTGAGTATTTGTTCTGAAAGAAAAATGAAACTTAAATCTTATTCAATGGCAACGTGAACACTTAGGCAATACAAGTGTAGTATTTAAAATAAAATTACAATGATTCAGTTGTAAATCAAATAAAAGAGGAATCCCATGAAATCTGGTTTTAGACGTTTGATAATCTGTTAAGCACACCATTTTTTGCAATGACAGTTTGATAACAGGGAAAGTTGATATGTTGACAGCTTGATAACAGAGAATCCCTCTTTACTTGGGATTTGCTGAACTACCATGCAGATTTAAATGCAAATTTGAACTTTCCAAATTTATAGGCTTGATTGGATTGCCATCTTGGTCTGAACATGTTGCCGTTAGAGTCCAAGATTACTCAACTTCTCTCCACTAATTGAGGCAAGATTGTGAGAGTCTTCACCCTTTTTTCTCCAAGAATCTCGTGTATCCTTATTTTTCCATTGACTCTTACAATTGTTGGTAGTGCTGAGCTATGATAGGTTGCTAATACCCTCCCGCAAACTTTATTAGGGCTGGAGGCAAAGTTTGTTGCGAAAATATTGAAGAGCTGTTTTTGGCATTGGTTTAGTAAAGAGGTCGGCAACTTGATTATTAGAGGAGATATGCTGTATGACAAGCAGTCCACGGGCAACACGTTCGCGCACAAAATGATAATCCAACTCGATATGTTTGCTTCGGGCATGGAATACCGAATTTACTGTCATATGAAGTGCACTAAGATTGTCGCAATAAAGTATGAGAGGAGATGACAATGTAATGCGAAGATCTTTAAGAATGAAGGTCATCCAAGTGAGTTCAGCTGCAGTGTTAGCCATTGCACGATATTTTGCTTCTGTGCTTGACCGAAAAATTGTATATTGTTTATTTGCACACCAAGAGATAAGGTTTCCTCCAAGGAATGTACAATAACCAGTAGTAGATCATCTCGTTGTAGTGCAACCTGCCCAATCTGCATCTGAGAAAGCAAACAGATCAAGTGTAGTGTGTGAAGAAAAATTTAATCCCATATCAATTGTTCCTTCGACATATCGTAAAATACGTCGAACCATTTTTAAATGTGTCATTGTGGAAGCATGCATGAATTGAGATACATAATTAACACTAAAAAAAAAGATCAGGACGAGTGAGTGTAAGGTACTGTAAAGCTCTAACAAGTCCTCGATAGTAACTTGGGTCTTCTATCATTGGAAGTATTTTTGTTTTAGTTTCAAGAGGTGTACTCATTGGCTTACAGTCAACTATATTTGAGCGTTCAAGTATCGTCAATGCATAATGTGACTGGGATAGATGAAGGCCACTTGTTGTTGACGTTATTTCTATCCCAAGAAAGTGGTGAATAGGTCCTAGGTCTTTCATTGCAAATTCACTGCTTAGCAACGTAATAAAATTTGAAATAAGTGTTGGAGTTGATCCTATAAGCAGCATGTCATCTACATAAAGAAGTAAAATCAATGAGCCATAGTCCGAATGGAAAACAAACAATGAAGGGTCAGCTAGACTACAAAAGAAACCATATTTAAGAAGAAATGCACTAAAACGATCAAACCAAGCATGTGGTGCTTGTTTGAGGCTATAGAGAGCTCTTTGTAGTTTGCAAACGTGTGTCGGATGTTGAGAGTCTGCCATTCCTGGTGGTTGTTGCAGGTATAGATCTTCAGAAATTAAACCATGCAAGAAGGCATTTTTGATGGGGTTTTTTCCCCGTCTTCGACCGGTCCAGAGCCCCTCTCGACCGGTCGTGGGAGGTGCTCGACCGGTCGTAGGTTCGAGCCCTGGCACGACTCAAAGTCCAAGTTCGTCTTTGTTTTTCTTGTAGCTAGGGTGAGGTCGTAGAGAGCTACGACCCGGTCGTAGGTGGTCTATGACCCGGTCGTAGGAGAGCCGGGACTAGTTGTAGGTTACGCGGATTGTTCCGCGATTTTACGCGAAACCGCTATGATTTGAGTCCTTTCTGGCAACGGGATACGGAAAAGAGTTTCTCAAAACTATAAAAGGGGTTGCCTAGGGTTTTCTAGGTATATGCAAGAGGGTTTCCTAAAGCTTTACAAAGGATTTGCTAAAGGGTTTAGGGCTATCAAAGGTGTGAGAGAGAGAAAGGAAGCTTATAGAAGGGAGGTTCTGCTCGTGGAGGTTATCTACTGTGCAATCTATATCTCGGTACCGCTTCTATGTCCTCATAATCGGTTAGATCTCTCTTTTTTCTCTATTTCTCTTATTGTTTATCCACTCTGCGTGAGTGAAGAAGATTGTAACGTTCTACTTCATAGTGGATTGTTGATCTGGACGAGGTCCCGTGGTTTTACCTCTTTGAGGGTTTTCCACGTAAAAATCTCTTGTATGGTGTGTGATTGATGCTTTGATTTATTTCATTGCTTTATCCATAATTGGTTTGTTACGGAGGCTAGATCCTAAGGTTTTGTGCAAGGCCCCCAACAAAGTGGTATCGAGCTAAGTTCATTGAACGCAGGTAGGATCGGTTTGAATTATGGAAGGTGGCTCAAGGATGATCGGCCTCAATGGTTCTAACTGGACCATATGGAAGGCTAAGATGGAGGACTTGCTTTATTGCAAGGACCTATATTCTCCAATCTCAGGCATATCAGCAAAATCCAAGGATATGACTGATGATGATTGGAAGAAGATGGACCGAAAGGCGGTGGGGTTTATCAGACAATGGTTGGATGATTCCGTGTTTCACCATGTGTCTACAGAAACCTCAGTTGCAAACCTATGGCTAAAATTACAAGGGCTGTATGAGAGGAAGACAGCCGGTAATAAGATATTTCTAATAAGGCGACTTGTGAATCTCAAGTTCAAGGATGGTGGTTCTGTGGCCGAGCACATGAATGAGGTCAATATAATATAGTGAACCAACTCACCTCTATGAAGATGGTCTGGATGATGAATTGTAGGCTTTACTATTGCTTAGTTCATTGCACGACGGTTGGGAGACATTGGTGGTGTCTCTAAGTAACTCCGCGCCGGACGGAAAGATATCCATGGAACAGGTAACAGTTGTCTCTTCAATGAAGAGACAAGGAGAAAGTCTCGGGTCTACTACTCGTGAGAGGCTCTTGTGACGCAGAGACGGGAGAGGAAAGAACAGAAGGGCGGGAAGGCCCGAGATAAATCAAGAGGCAAGTCGAGTAACGAAAAGAGGTTGAATCTTTGGAATTGTGGCAAGAAGGGCCACTACATGAGCATGAATGTCGTGGTAAAAAACGACAAGAAAGGAAAAGGGAAGGAAGAAGAATCGATTCCACTTCTGCTGCGGTCGCTTCGGATGGCGACATGGTAGTTATTCTTTCTACGATCACGATGTGTGTCTCACGGCTACGAGTCGGGGCCTGATCGGGTGATAGACTCGGAGCTTCTTTTCATGCGACTCCACACGGGGACTCCTTCACAAGCTACTGTCGGTGACTATGGGACCGTGAAGATGGGAAATTCCAGCGTATCAAAGATCGTGGGAGTCGGTGATATTTGTGTGAAGACCGATGTGGGCACGCACATTGGTTCTCGGGGATGTGAGGCATATCCCAGGACCTTCGCCTCAACTTGATGTCGACGGGAAGGTGGATGATGATGGCTATGAAAGCCGGTTTGCTTTGGTGGGCGATGGAAGCTCATCGAGGGTTCATTGATCGTGGCTAGAGGAAAGAAGTGTTGCACCACAGTACAAGGCAAGTGTCGGTATGTGCAAGGGTGGATTGAACCTTGCACGGAAGATTCGGTATTGACATGTGGCACGGCGTCTAGGCCACATGAGTGAAAAAGGGCTTTTTACTAGCGAGGAAGCAACTCCTTCCGAGACGTGATGTATGCCTCTCAAAACACATGTCTTGATTGTTTATCGAAACAAAGATAGAGTTTCATTCATTAAAGCTGCTTCTCATGTTAATAAAGTGAATGCATTAGATTTGGTTTATTCGATGTTTGTGGTCCTATGAGGACAAAAACCTTGGGTGGGGCATTGTATTTTGTTACTTTTATAGATGATGCATCTAGGAGGGTTTGGGTTTATGCTTTGAAATCCAAGGACGAGGTCTTTGGTGTGTTTAAATTGTTTCATGCTATGGTCGAGAGAGAGGCAGTAGACTATTGAAGTGCATCCGCATGACAATGGTGGTGAATACATTGGCGACTTTCACGAGTCTTGCAAGTCCCAAGGTATACGGCATGAGCAGACGGTTCCCAAGACCCCCAAATGGTAATGGTGTTGGCGAATGAATCGCACCATTGTTGAGAGAATCGGATGCATGTTATCCCATGCGAAGTTGCCCAAGACGTTACGGGAGAAGCAATGCGCACAACGGTGTATTTGATAAACGAGGTCTCCATCGGCCCGTTGAATGGAGAAGTACCGAGAAGGTGTGAACTGGACGGGATCCATCGCACAGTCATCTCGGGGTGTTTGGATGCGGGACATCCGTTCACGTACCAAAGGACGAGAGGTCCAAGCTCGATATGAAGATCGGGCGGTGTGTGTTCTTAGGGTGCGGTGATGAAAAATTTGGTTACGGGTTATGGGATCCGACCGAGAAGAAGCTCGTCGGGAGTAGAGATGTGGTTTTCTTTGAAGATCGGTGTATCGAAGACATTGGTAAGCCGAGAGAAGAACCGGCCCTAGTTCGGGTGAGCTAGAGGACATGGATCCGATTACTCCTCCGTGGTGCGATGACGGGGAGTACAAAGAAGGTGCGAGGACGAGGGAGTTCCTTCAAGATGGACCGGGGAGCGGCCCCACTTGATCCACTGTTGAGCCACGGTGAGGAGGTCATCTGGGACGGACGGTAGTCCAAGAGGTACTCACTTATGCACGAGTACATTATGCTAACCGATGGAGGAGAGCCGAAAGATTATTCGAGGCCCTAGCCGACGAGCATAAGGAGGAGTGGTTGAAAGCTATGCAAGAGGAGATGGAATCCTTGCATAAGAACCACATCTATGATATGGTGAAACTGCCTAAGGGCAAGAAAAGCTCTGAGCAACAAGTGGGTGTTCAGAAAGAAGAAGTTGAGCAGAAGAATTCACAGATGAGGTTCAAGGCCAGACTTGTGGTTAAAGGGTTTGGTCAGAGGAAAGGTATAGACTTCGAGGAGATATTCTCACCAGGTGGTGAAGATGACATCCATACGGGTGTTGCTTGGTTGGCGGCTAGCATGGATCTGGAGATAGAGCAGTTAGATGTTAAAACTGCCTTTCTCCATGGTGACCTGGAAGAAGAGATCTACATGCACCAACCAGAGGGGTTCGAAGTTAAGGGCAAGGAGCATATGGTGTGTAGGCTGAGGAAGAGCTTGTATGGGCTGAAACAAGCTCCACGGCAATGGTACAAGAAGTTCGATTCGTTCATGTTACAGCATGGGTATGACAGAACGGAGTCGGACCACTGTGTGTTGTTCGCGTAAGTTCTCAGATGGTGATTTCTTAGTTCTGCTATTATACGTTGATGACATGCTCATCATGGGAAAAGACATCAAGAAGATTGACAATGAAACGGGGAGTTGAGCAAGTCTTTTGCGATGAAAGACTTGGGCTCGGCCAGACAGATCCTAGGAATGGAGATAACCCGTGACGAAGCGACGGGAAGCTTTGGTCATCACAAGAGCGGTATATTGAGAAAGTCCTAGAGCGGTTCAATATGAATGCTAGGCCGGTCGAGACTCCACTAGATGGTCACTTGATTGAGCGACGGGCGGTGTCCCAAGACGAAGGCGAGGTGGAAGAGATGCGAGAAGATACCCTACGCGTCGTGTTTGTAGGAAGTTTGATGTATCTTATGATGTGTACACGCCCGGACATAGCATATGCGGTTGGTGTAGTCGGCCGGTACCTTGCCAATCTGGCAAAGAGCATTGAGGCGGCGGTGAAATAGATCTGCGGTATCTAAGAGGCTCATCCGAGTTGAGCCTATGCTATGGTGACGATAAACCCGTGTTGAGGGCTACACGTGTGCGAGATATGACAGGTGACATAGATTCCAGGAAGTCTACATCGGAGTTCATGTTCACGTTTGTAGGGAGCGGTTTCTTGAGGAGGCAAGCTACGAAGGTCGTAGCATTGTCGACGCGAGGCCGAATACATTGCGATCACGAAGCATGTAAAGAGATGCTTTGGATGAAAAGGTTCTACAGAGACTTAGCTTTGAAGCGGGGAGGAGCACGTGGTCTATTGCGATAGTCGAGTGCTATACACTTGAGCAAGAATCCAAGTCGACATTCCAAGTCGAAGCACATAGAGATTCGGTATCCTTGGATCGAGGATACTTTGGAACAAAAGGTGTTACGGCTTGAGAAGGTCCACACGGACGATAATGGGTCGGACATGATGACCAAGGCTTTGCTCAAGAGGGCAAGTTTGAGGTTTGTAGAAACCTGGGCGGCTTGAAGAAGGTGGATCCCTCCGGGTCAAAAGGGAGATTTGATGGGGTTTTCCTCGTCTTCGACACCAGGAAACCCCTCTCGGCCGGTCGTGGGAGGTGCTCGACCGGTCGTAGGTTCGAGCCCCGGCACGACTCAAAGTCCAAATGAGTTCGTCTTGTTTTTTCTTGTAGCTAGGGCTGGTCGTAGGAGAGCTACGACCCGGTCGTAGTGGTCTACGACCCGGTCGTAGGAGAGCCAGACTAGTCGTGGTTACGCAGATTGTTCGCGATTTTGCGCGAAATCTATGCGGATTTGAGTCCTTTCGCAAGGGATGCGGAAAGGAGTTTCCCAAAACTATAAAAGGGGTTGCCTAGGGTTTTTCTAGGTATCACAAAATAGCAAGAGGGTTTCCTAAAGCTTTGCAAGGGATTTGCTAAAGGGTTTAGGGCTATCAAAGGTGTGAGAGAGAGGAAGCTTATAGAAGGGAGGTTCTGCTCGTGGAGGTTCTCTACTTTGCAATCTACATCTCAGCGCTTCTATGTCCTCATAATCGGTTAGATCTCTCCGTTTTCTCTATTTCTCTTATTGTTTATCCACTCCTGCGTGAGTGAAGAAGATTGTAACGTTCTACTTCATAGTGGATTGTTGATCTGGACGAGGTCCCGTGGTTTTTACCTCTTTGAGGGTTTTCCACGTAAAAATCTCTTGTGTGGTGTGTGATTGATGCTTTGATTTATTTCATTGCTTTATCCATAATTCTGGTTTGTTCTGGAGGGCTAGATCCTAAGGTTTTGTGCAAGGCCCCCAACAATTTTTTATATCCAGTTGACGAATGGACCATTTTTGAACAAGGGCTATGGTAATTATCATGCATATTGTCCCTGGTTTGATAACTAGAGAAAAAGTTTCTGTGTTGTCTACTCCATCAATTTGATGATACCCTTTTACAACTAAACGTGCTTTGAGTCGATTTAAAGAACCATCTGGTTTGAGTTTTGATTTAAACACCCATTTTGAACCAATGACATGCATGCTTGGTGTTCGAGGAACTAGTTTCCAGGTCTCATTCTAATGTAGTGCAGCCAACTCCTCGTCCATGGCTGCTTTCCAACCAGGATGTGCCAATGCAATCTTAATATTGTGAGGCTCACGAGGTATATTAGCTGAGGTGATGGTGGTTAAGGCATACTTAGGATTTGGTTATACTACACCTAGTTTAGACTGAGTGTCCATGGAGTGGACCAATGGTGCTGAGGGACCAGGACTATGATGGGAGGACTCGGGTGTTTCACTTACAGTCTCTTGAGCTATTTCTTAGGTAGACCCCTAAGACTCTTGACATTCTTGTGATAAAATTGTTTTGGGTGAACTAGTGTTGTGAAACTCATTAATTTCTGCATTGGTCTGAGACTCGATGTCAATTGGAAGCAAGAGACTTTCACATGGTGATGAGGGAGAGTTTGAAGTTGTACCTGCAGAAGAAGAAATGTTAGTATGTGGTAACTAAGAATAAAAAATACTAATTACCTGTGGCTGATTTGCTGTCATGAAGGATTTGTTGATAGACTTATATGGAAAAATTAACTCATCAAAGACAACATGACGAGAGATGAAAAACTTTTTACTTGATGGATGATAACACTTATAAGCTTTATGTTTTTCACCGTAGTCTACAAAAATGCACGGAAGTGTTTTTGGATCAAATTGGTGTTTTCGTATATCCCAAGTGTAGGGAAAACACTTAGACCCAAATGCTCGGAGTGAGGAATAATCTAGATGTGTTCCGGTGTTTCAAAGTTGAGAGCAGATGAAGGTAGGCGATTCATAAGATACACAGCTGTGGTGAAGGCTTTTGTCCATAAGAATAAGGGTGCACCACAGTGAAATAACATAGTCATTCCTAATTCTCTTATAGTCCTATGACGCCTCTCAACTACACCAGTTTGCTCATGGGTATATGGGGATGATACCTGATGAACAATGCCTGTAGAAAGAAAATGAGTTGACAGTTTTGAATTGATGAACTCACCACCTCTGTCTGAATGAAAAATTTTAATTTGCTTGTTAAACCGTCTTACAACATATTTCTCAAAAGCTAAGTATGCATTAAAAAAATCAGATTTGTTGCGCAAGGGAATAATCCACGTATACTTAGAAAAATAATCAACTAAATATGCATAATATTTAAATTTTGCAATTGATAAAATAGGTGCAGGTCCCCACAAATCATAATGAATTTTTTCAAAGACACTAGTACTTGAATGTTCCGAACAAGAAAAAGGTAAACGACTAAGTTTTCCTAGTTGACAACTATCACAAAGATGTTGAACTTTTGTTGTCCCTATGACATCAATAAGTCCTTTATTTTTTAGCATTTGTAAAGCTGAAGACTATGAGTGGCCAAAGCGTTGATGCCAAACTTCTGCAGTGCCTGATTTGAACCGATGGGAGAAATACAGGTCTGGTGAAGTGGGTAGGACATAGAGATCACCTTTGCGTTTCCCTATTATCATTGCCTGGCCTGTTTCCCGTTCCTTAGCATAAAAATCAACATTAGAAAATTCACAATTAACAGGAAATTGTTTAGTTAACTGGCTTACTGAAAGTAAATTTTTTTGTTAAGTTAGGAACCAATAGAACATCATTGAGAGGTAAGGCAGACACCTTTTGTATTATACAAGAATCACCAATTGCAAGAATTGACATGGAAGATCCATTTCCAATTAGCACGGAGTCAACACCAGAGTATTTACGAAGGTTAGTTAGCATACTTGGCTTACCTATCATATGGTTGGAAGCCCCAGTGTTCGTTGTCCATTCGATGTCAGCAATGGTGGCGTCCAAAGTGAGTGTTGCAGGTGCTTGTGGAATCTCATCTTGTTGAGAAGATTTCTTTGGCACCCACTAGCATATCTTAGCAACATGGCCCATCATCCCACAATATTGACATTGTTGGTCACAATACTTGCCCCTCTCTGCAGGTGTCATGCGACGCTCACCAGGTGGTGGAGGTCGACATTGTGATTTTGCTGAAGAAGAGTTCCTTTGCTGTTGAGCCTGGAATCCACGACCATTGGAGGTGAATTTTTGTGAAGGTGCATGATAGCCTGAAGAGTTTGGTCAGGGCGTTGTTCTTCTTGTCCATAAAAAGCCATTTGATGAGTGAGGGAAGAAGCTGGGATGTCTGTGTGGTTAGAGAACCAGTTGCGTCTTTGATTAAAGTTTTGGAGTTGGGAGACCAACTCAGAGTATGATGGCCTGGGGGGCTTCAACATGGTTGTTGTGAATGTTTCATAATGAGGACCAAGGCTAGTAAGAAGGCAGAAGACTTTTTCTTGGTCTGGTACGGGCTTTCCAATGACTGATAAATTGTCACAGAGACCTTTGAAGGTGCGAATATGTTTTGTGATTGTTGTGTTATCTTCCTTTCGAAGATAGGTCACTTGTTGTCGCAGTGTGAACTCACGTTATTGTGAGTCTTGTGCATATGCATTTTTGAGAGCCTCCCAAACAACATGAGTTGTGTTGAGACCAACAACGAGTCCGAGAGTTTCCTCAGAGAGTGTTCCAATGATCCACCCTCGAAGGAGACGATCTGACTTTTGCCAAAAGCATCTGTTAATTGTGTTGTTGAATTTTCGGCATTTGTGTATTTGGTTGGAGCGGGATCTTCATTTGTGAGATGCCCGACCATTTCTTGACTCTCAGCAAGAGCCAATGCTTGCTCACGCCACAAGGGGTAATTGTTTGGGGTGAGTCGGAGGGTGATGAAGTTGTCAATATTGAGTGACAAGGTAGTCATGGTAAAAGAAATGAGCGAAAGGTAAAATGGAAATTGAAGAGAAAAGAAAAAAAAATAAAATGCAGGGGCTGTGATAGGTTGCGCCTAGTGTTCATAATGGCTCTGATACCATAAATAAAAACTAAGCCGATTAAGTATTTGTTCTTAAAGAAAAATGAAACTCAAATCTTATTCAATGGCAACGTGAACACTTAGGCAATACAAGTGCAGTATTTACAATAAAATTACAATGATTTAGTTGTAAATCAAATAAAAGAGGAATCCCATGAAATCTTGTTTTAGACATTTAATAATCTTTTATGCACACCATTTGTTGCAATGACAGCTTGATAACAAGGAAAGTTGATATGTTGACAGCTTGATAACAGAGAATCCCTCTTTACTTGGGATTTGCTGAACTACCATGTAGATTTAAATGTAAATTTGAACTTTTCAAATTTATAGGCTCGATTGGATTGCCATCTTGGTCTGAACATGTTGCCGTTAGAGCTCTAAGAATACTCAACTTCTCTCCACTAATTGAGGCTAGATTGTGAGAGTCTTCACCCTTTTTTCTCCAAGAATCTCGTGTATCCTTATTTTTCCATTGACTCTCACAATTGTTGGTAGTGCTGAGCTGTGATAGGTTGCTAATAGTCTTGACACTGGCTGTGGACCTTATACGTATCCTGTTGTAATTGAAGGGAGGTAAGATAACAAACCCAAGCTCAAGCCTTTTAATTCGAGTCTATGTACCTGACTTCAGCATCGGAGAATTTACAACCGTCATCAGTTCCCTCTGTTATCTATATCTTCCTATTTCTGCGCAGGTCTATCGTTGGTCTTGTCTCCACAATTGATCACATCTGTTCAATCAAATTTTGATGATAATAAATTTATCTTCTATTAATTCCTCTCAGGTTTCTAGTCAGGTCAAGTGGGGTCCGGCCCATTGATAACCTATATGGGTGGGTTTGTGTTAGGTAGGGTTCAACACGAGGCCAACCCATTTACTTTGGTGGGCTGCATTTTTTATAGCCGGAGCCTGACCTGTTATCCATTTAGCTGGGCCCAAAACGGCCTCATAAGCGGGCTGGGCTTGTGGACCCCACCCAACTCATTATCACCTAAAGCCGTGTTTGGGCCTTGTACAGCAGCTAGCTCTATATGCATCAATCTTTACGAGGGATGCGAGTAGACTTTTGTGGCACTTAACTCTCGCACGTGCCATATTGTCACACGTGAGACGCATACAAGCTTCTCATCAAGCGGGCCCTATGTGTACATGGCCGAAAACTCAGCCGCTCAGCTCACTAGTCAGGCACGCATGCATGAATGACTGTATGAGATATTATACCGTACTCTAGCATAAAGATTGTACAGTACCATCTGATTTATCAGTTCATACAGAGCTGTTGATTTCATGGGTCCCACGAATTATTGGAACACCAAATAAAACAAAAATCCCAGATGGAAAAATAATCTTGACCTTTCAAACGCTGACCAACAAAAGTAACGGTTGATAAATAACTACAGCAACTGTTCCCATGCAACCAATAAAAATGTCAAAAAATTATCTAGCTTGGATCTTCCAGTCTGGGAATCTTGCTACATTCGCCATCTAAGATGTGTATAATCTCTAGGCGGAGCATTGTATAATACGTCCATACGTGACATGTAGGGCGGTCAATGGGCTGGGTTGACCCGATGGGCCTCCAGGCTTTGCTCGCATTGGGCCGGGTTTGTGCTGGGTACAAGCGTGAGGATTAGGTTTGGGCTTAAATCAGGAGCCCGATTGTAAATTGGGCTGAGCTGGGCTTAACACTGAAAAGGCCCCCAGGCCAGCCCAACTAGATAAAAAAGCTTGTAACGTCTACCATAACGGTTCCTTGTCTTTTTCCTCAAAGGGTGCCCATGATAACTCTATTGGGGGACTATGGAAGTACACAGAGATGAATCAAGTGAAGTAATTCAATCGCGCCTTCAATCGTGCCAAGCAAGCACAACGCAAACACCGATTTTAAAGTGAAAAAAATAACGGTACAAAGTAACAAATAATCATTATGAAAGTAGAAAATTACAAGCATAGAGAGATTACCCGGTTTGAACAAGTCTTGAATCACTAAGTTACACCATTGAAACCCAAGAAATGAATTGGAAAAACTCTTGGATATACCCCAATCTCGATTACACCCCTATATATAGCCTTAGGAAGAATCATGATCGAAAACGAAAATAAATTTTGTAAATACTTAACTCTGCGTATACGTTCGACGATACCTTTGATGGGACTTTGATGACATCGACAAACAGTCGGTATCATCGAACCTGCTTCGATGACATCAAACTAATACCAAAACAGTTCAGAGACAAAACATAGAAAATCGAATTTTCTTGATTGTACTTCAATGGGTCCTCATTGGCATCGAACTTAAGTTACGAAAGCATTGAATCTAAGTTTCGATGTCACAGAAACTATTCTCCACGGCATTGAACAGGTACCGAAATAGTGTAGAAACCAATTAGATAAATTCCAAATTTCTCAATGAGATCGAGCAGCTGTTCGGTGGTATAGAACAATGCCCGATGACATGGAATGATATGTCAACAGCTTGTTTGTGAATTGATTTAAAACATAAAAGACAACGATCTCTTTACAACCCACCACGCATGATACACCCTGTCTAGCCTGTGCTTCGATTTTATTAATTTAAATCGGCGCACATTATCCCATCTCAAATCGGATACAACGGAGCATGGAAAGTTCCTATAGTTGGAAGCTGTGTGGGTCCCATATAGATGCATGTGATAAATCCACTCTGTTCATCTGTTTTGCAAGACCGCAATAGGATGGAATCTAAAAATCAGGTATACCCAGTAATCAAATGCACCATATTACACAAAACTGCAGGGAATGAACGTTCATCATTGGAAACTTTGTGGGCTACAAAAGTTTTGTATCAGGATAATATTTGTTACTACAGTTTATCTGATTGGTAATAACCCTCTGAACGGTTTTGATGGCATATAAACATCACGGTCGACTCCGATAAAGTTACAATGATGTCCTTTCTGTTCCTGCTATTTCATTTTGTGTGGCTAACATGATTTTTGAATCTATCTTATTTTTAGAACCCTGAACCTTAAATCCTAAATCCTATTCTATTATCTCTCAAAAACAAATTGACTGAGTGGATTTGCCAGGAGCATTTTTGGGGCCCCATGCAGCTTCCGACTATGGGAACTTCCCGCAAACGGATTAGACGCGGATTCAGCTTCACCTAAGACAGTACGGCTCTTGCTTAAGCCCACCTTGGTACATGAATTCTGTATCCACATCGTTCGTATGTTTTAGCATATCGTTCTATGGCATGAGCCAAAAAATGAGGCAGATCCAAAACTCAAATGGATCATACAATAAGAAACAGGGGCATTTGACCGTTAACATTATATAACTTATGATGGGCTAGAAAGTTATGGATCAAAATGATATTTGTTCTTTCCAAAATAAAAATAAAAATGGAAAAGGGAGAGAAACAAAAACATTATGGAAACTTTATAGTGAGCCCTACGAGGATTTCTAACAGTGAAACGTTCAATCACCAAGTTGATGAATTTTATGATATTTAACATAGAAATTAGAAAATTGATGCGTGTGAGGTCGTTTAGGATAACTATTCCGAATCTATGGAACTTTCTGGACTCCTCACGGCGGACTTCTAATCCACGAAAAACAAAAATAGAATTAAATTCTAATAAATTCGAAATTGATTAAATGGAATAAAAACAGTTCACAACCCTTTAAATAGAAAAGCAATGACAAAGAAATCGAATCAAACTACGACTGAAACTCGAAATTTACTATAAATATAAACTTACTATTTATAGATGGATGTCTACTAGAAGGTTTTGGAAAAAATGTGTCCTATTTGGCTTCACTTCTCTAATTATTCTAAACGTTGGGCGCAACTCCTAAAGCGGATGAAGAGTTATAACTGAACTAAAAGTTACAACTATTTATAGTAAAATTAAAACAGAAACTTCGATCTAGGGGTTTTTCGCATAGTGAATCCGGCATATTGGTTGGCTATTTCTAAAAATCATATATTTTACGTCGCCTAACTTATTCAATCGCCAAGTTGATGTCCGGATCACTTTTGTGATATTTAATCCATCTTGGCCATGAAACTGTCCACAACCCGCTCTACATCAGATTGCTCGACCCTATAAGGTGGGGCCCATGGGGCAGTCATCAAGTAGTTGATACAGTGGGTTCATCTATGGATATCCCTTAACCAAATTCTACAAGTGGGAAGATCTTAACCCATCAAACTAGTGGTTAGTGAATTAATGGCTATGAAAGAAATTAATGGAATGGTCCATATTCAACCCCAAGAGGTACAAAAAATCAATGGCAATGATCTCCCAACGTGAGAAAGTTGGGTGAACGTGCCATCCAAGGTGGGACTCATTATATCAACAATTTGTACCGAAGCACGGATCCCACCCCTGCATACCAATATGCAGATGCAATGTAGATATTCATTGTCTGAGTATTGCATAACACCTTCATTGAAAAGTCCTCCCATGGGTGGGTAGGCTCATTCAAATATTGTAGCTTTTGCAGTGCAACTTATCGATGGTTGGCCCATTAGATGAACTGTCTTGATCATGCAGTATGTTCAGAGACTAACTCAGGTACAAATACTAGCATTTATACTTTCTCTTCAAGCAACAAACACACACATCTTCCATTTCAAAGCTAGCTACAATCCATCTGCTTTCAGTCAAAGAATAGTCGGGTTGAACATCAACCTTCCTACCCAAAACTCTAAATAGTAAAGCAACAACAAGAAAATGTGAATTTGTAAAGAGAAGAGATTGTATGAATGCCCTGATGGGGTTTTCCTCCTCAGTTCAGGGGAGAGACAGTGCAGCGGGTTAAAAATTCAGAGTATTTTCACCACGCTGCTCAACCGGTCGAGTGAGCTGAGTGAGCTGCTCGACCTGTCGTGGGTGGCGCTTGACCGATCGAGTGGGGCTCGACTCAAAGTCCAGCGACCATCTGATGATTTTACTCTGGAGTGCTTGACCGGTCGAGGACCCTGCTCAACTAGTCGAGCTTACGTAGATTTAAGTCCGGATCTTATGCAGACTGTAGAAATTTGAGGCCCTTTCGCAAGAGGTGCAAAAGGGAGTTGCCTAAACTATAAATAGGGGTCCCTAGGGCTTTTCTAGGGTATGCAAGAGGTAATACAAAAGGGTTTCCTAAAGCTTTGCAAGGGTTTACCAAAGGGTTTAGGGCTATCAAAGGAGAGAGAGAGAGAGAGAGAGAGAGAGAGAGAGAGAGAGAGAGAGAGAGAGAGAGCTTGTGGAAGAGAGTCGATGTCACAGCACTTCTACGTCCTCGTGATCAGTGAGATCTCTTCGTTTTCTTTTTATTCTCTTATTGTTTATTCACTCCTGCGTGAGTGAAGAAGGTTTAATCCAAGCGGTGTGTGCTTGTGATCGGTTATAACGTTTTACTTGATAGTGGATTGTTGATCTGGACGAGGTCCCGTGGTTTTTACCTCTTTGAGGGTTTTTCACATAAAATCTCTTGTGTTGTGTGGTTTATGCTTTGATTATTTTCATTGCTTTATTATCTCATAATTCTAGTGTTTTTGGGAGGCTAGATCCTAAGGTGTTATGTAAGGCCCCCAACAAAGTGGTATCAGAGCTAAGTTCATTGAACGGAGTGAGATCGGTTTTGAATTATAGAAGGTGGCTCATCAAGGATGATCAGCATCAATGGTTCTAACTGGACCATATGAAAGGCTAAGATGGAGGACTTGCTTTATTGCAAGGACCTGTATTCTCCGATTTTAAGTATATAGTAAAATCCAAGGATATGTCTGATGATGATTGGAAGAAGTTGGACTGAAAGGCGATGAGGTTTATTAAACAATGGTTGGACGATTCCATATTCCACCATGTGTTTATGGAGACTTCAGCCACTAGCCTATGGCTGAAACTGAAAGGGCTGTATGAGAGGAAGACATCTGGTAATAAAATCTTCCTGATAAAACGACTTATGAATCTCAAGTTCAAAGATGGTGGTTCTGTGGCTGAGCACATGAATGAGGTTAACAATATTTTGAACCAGCTCTCTGCTATGAAGATGATCATAAATGATAAATTACAGGCTTTACTATTGCTTAACTCATTGCCTGACAGTTGGGAGACATTGGTGGTATCTTTAAGTAACTCCGCGCCAGACGGAAAGGTATCCATGGAACAATTAGCTGTCTCTTCAATGAGGAGACAAGGAGGAAGTCTCAGGGGTCTACTCAGCAAGAGGCCCTTGTGACACAAGAATGAGAGAGAGGAAAGAACAAAAAGGGCGGGAAGGCTAGAGATAAATCAAGAGGCAAGTTGAGTACAAGGAAGGATGTTGAATGCTGGAATTGTGGCAAGAAGGGCCACTATAAGCATGAATGTCGTAAGAATAAGAACGACAAGAAATGAAAAGGAAAGGAGAAAGAAGATGAATTAGATTCCACTGCGGTCGCTTCAGATGGCGACGTTGTAGTTATTCTTTTAGCAGATCACGATGTATGTCTCACGGTTACCAGTCAGGACACCGATTGGGTGATAGATTCGGGAGCCTCATTTCATGCGACTCTTCGTAGGGATTTCTTCATAAGCTACAAGTCTGGTGACTTTGAGACCGTGAAGATGAGAATTTCTAGCATATCGAAGATCGTAGGGGTTGGTGATATTTGTGTGAAGATCGATTTGGGCTGCACATTGATTCTCAGGGATGTGAGGCATATCCTAAATCTTCGCCTCAACTTGATGTCGACGGGAAGGTTGGATGATGATGGCTATGAAAGCCAATTTATTGGTGGGCACTGGAAGCTCATTAACAGTTCATTGATCGCAGCCAGAAGAAAGAAGTATTGAACCCTTTATAAGGTAAGTGTCAGTGTGTGCAAGGGTAGATTGAACGTAGCGGAAGATTCAGCTATTGATATGTGACACAGGCGTCTAGGCCACATGAGTGAGAAAGGACTTCAGGTACTAGCGAGGAAGCAGCTCCTTCCAGACGTGACAGGTATACCTTTCAAAACCTGTCTTGATTATTTATTAGGGAAACAACATAGAGTTTCATTTATTAAACCTGCTTCTCATGTTAATAAAGTGCATGCATTAGATTTAGTTTATTTTGATGTTTGTGGTCCTATGAGGACAAAAACCTTGGGTGGGGTATTGTATTTTGTTACTTTTATAGATGATGCATCTAAGAGGGTTTGGGTTTATGCTTTGAAATCCAAGGACGAGGTCTTTGGTGTGTTTAAATTGTTTCATGCTATGGTCGAGAGAGAGACAGGTAGATCATTGAAGCACATCCACACTGACAATGGTGGTAAATATATCAGTGACTTCCACGAGTATTGTAAGTCCTTGGGTATACGGCATGAACAGACGGTTCGTAAGATCCCCCAGCATAATGGTGTAGCTGAGTAATGAAACACACCATTGTTGAGAGAATTAAATGCATGTTATCCTATGCGAAGTTGCCCAAGACATTATGTGGAGAAGCAATGCACACAGCAGTATATCTGATAAACATGTCTCCATCAGCCCCGTTGAATGGAGAAGTACCCGAGAAGGAGTGGACTAGATAAGATCCATCATACAGTCATCTCAGGGTGTTTGGATGCGGGGCATTCGTGCACGTACCAAAGGACGAGAGGTCCAAGCTTGATATGAAGATTAGGCAGTTTGTGTTCTTAGAGTACGGTGATGAAAGGTTCAGTTACAGATTGTGGGATCCAACCGAGAAGAAGCTCGTTAGGAGCAGAGATGTGGTTTTATTTGAAGATCAGTGTATAGAAGACATTGGTAAGCCAGAGAAGAACTAGCCTAGTTCAGGTGAGCTAGAGGACATAGATCCGGTTATTCCTCCCGTGGTGCCTGATGACGGGAGAGTGCAGAAAGGTGAAGAGAACGAGGGAGTTTTTACGAAGATGGACCGGGGGAGCAGCCCCCACTTGATCCACTTGTTGAACTACAGGTGAGGAGGTCATCTAGGGACAGACAACTGTCCAAGAGGTACTTGCCGCATGAGTACATTGTGCTTACTGATGGGGGAGAGCCAGAAGATTATTCTGAGGCCCCGGCTGATGAGCATAACGGAGAGTTATTGAAAGCTATGCAAGAGGAGATGAAATCCTTGCATAAGAACCACACCTATGATATGGTGAAACTGCCTAAGGGTAAGAAAGCTCTGAGCAACAAGTGTGTGTTTAGAAAGAAGATTGAGCAGAAGAATTCACAGATGAGGTTCAAGGCCAGACTTGTAGTGAAAGGGTTCGGTCAGATGAAAGGTATAGACTTCGAGGAGATATTCTCACTGGTGGTGAAGATGACATCCATATGGGTGTTACTTGGATTGACGACTAGCATGGATCTTGAGATAGAGTAGTTAGATGTTAAAACTGCCTTTCTCTATGGTGACCTGGAAGAAGAGATCTAAATGCACCAACTAGAGGGGTTCGAAGTCAAGGGCAAAGAGCATGTGGTGTGTAGGTTGAGGAAGAGGTTGTATGGGCTGAAACAAGTTCCATGACAATGGTACAAGAAGTTCAACTCGTTTATGTTACAACATGGGTATGACAGAAAGGAGTCGGACCACTGTGTGTTCATGCGCAAGTTCTCAGATGGTGATTTCTTAGTTCTACTGTTATACGTTGATGACATGCTCATCATGGGAAAAGACATCAAGAAGATCAACAGGCTGAAACAGGAGTTGGGCAAGTCGTTTGCGATGAAAGACTTGGGCCCGGCTAAACAGATCCTAGGAATGGAGATAACTCATGACAGAAGTAGTAAGAAGCTTTGGCTGTCATAAGAGCGGTATATTTAGAAAGTTTTAAAGCGGTTTAATATGAATGCAGCAAAGCTGGTCAGTACTGCACTGGATGGTCACTTCAGATTGAGCGACAGATAGTGTCCTAAGACGAAGGCAGAGGTAGATGAGATGCAGAAGATACCATACGCATCAGTAGTAGGAAGTTTGATGTACACTATGGTGTATACATGCCCAGACATAACATATGCGGTTAGTGTTGTCAGCCGGTATCTTGCCAATCCTGGCAAAGAGCATTAGGTAGCGTGAAATGGATACTGCGGTATCTAAGAGGCTCATCCAGGTTGAGCCTATGCTATGGTGACGGAAAACCTGTGCTAGAGGGCTACACAGATGCAAATATGACAGGTGACATAGACTCTAGGAAGTCTACATCGGGGTTCATGTTCACGTTTGCAAGGGGAGCAGTTTCTTGGCAGAGCAAGCTACAGAAGGTCGTAGCATTGTCGACAACAGAGGCCGAGTACGTTGCAGTCACAGAGACATATAAAGAGATGCTTTGGATGAAGAGGTTCCTGCAGGAACTTAGTCTGAAGCAGGAGTAGCACGTGGTCTATTGCACTAGTTAAAATGCTATACACTTGAGCAAGAATCCAAGTCAGCATTCCAAGTTGAAGCATATAGAGATTCGTAATCACTAGATTAGGGATACTCTAGAACAGAAGGTGTTACAGCTTGAGAAGGTCCACACGGACGACAATGGGTCAAACATGATGACCAAGGCTTTGCTCAAGAGCAAGTTTGAGGTTTGTAGAAACCAGACTGACTTGAAGAAGGTGAATTCCTCCTAAGTCAAAAAGGAGGAGATTTGATGGGGTTTTCCTCCTTAGTTCAGGGGAGAGACAGTGCAGCAGGTTAAAAATTCAGAGTATTTCACTGCGCTGCTTGACCAGTCATGGGTGGCGCTCGACTGGTCGAGTGGGGCTCGACTCAAAGTCCAGCAACCATCTGATGATTTTTCTCCGGGTGCTTGACTAGTCAAGGGAGGTGCTCAACCGGTCAATTAGGCCGCTCGACTGGTCGAGGACCCTGCTTGACAAGTAGAGCTTACGCAGATTTAAGTCCGGATCTTGTGTGGACTGCTGCAATTTGAGGCCCTTTTGCAAGAGGTGCGAAAGGGAGTTGTCTAAACTATAAATAGGGGTCCCTAGGGCATTTCTAGGGTATGCAAGAGGGTTTCCTAAAGCTTTGCAAGGGTTTACTAAAGGGTTTAAAGCTATTAAAGGTGAGAGAGAGAGAGAGAGAGAGAAGAGAGAGGAAGCTTGTGGAAGGGAGTCGACGTCTCAGCGCTTCTACGTCCTCGTGATCGGTGAGATCTCTCCATTTTCTTTTTATTCTCTTATTGTTTATCCACTCCTAAGTGAGTGAAGAAGGTTTGATCCAAGTAGTGTGTGCTTGTGATCGGTTGTAACGTTCTACTTGATAGTGGATTGTTGATCTGGATGAGGTCCCATGGTTTTTACGTCTTTGAGGGTTTTCCATGTAAAATGTCTTGTGTCATGTGGTTTATGCTTTAATTGTTTTCATTGCTTTATTATCCCATAATTCTTGTGTTTTTGGGAGGCTAGATCCTAAGTTGTTGTGCAAGGCCCCCATCATGCCCAAGGACACTGCACACGTATATATGAGAAACAACATTAATACCTTTCGAGGGGGAGAGAGAACATGAGTGACAATGGGAGAAGGGAGAGAGAGAGCCAGAGCAAGAGAGGGAGTGTGTAACAAAAAAAGAAAAAGGAAAAAACAAAGAGAGGGAGAGCGCGAGAGAGACATGGAAATAGGATATCCCTATTTCAAAATGAATTTTTTATTTACATTCAAATAATGTGAGTTTATAATCAAATTATATAATGAATTTCACTTTCACCCGTACATTTAAGGGCCTATTTAGTAGATGGTTAAGATTGTCTTATGTAGGCATAAGATAAATATTAACCATCTACAAGAGGCCCACTATTTGGCTAGTCTGGATAACCTTACATCATTTGCACTAGTGAGATGAATGAGTTGGGTCCTTACTCTTGCTCCGGTGGTAGACTCTAAGGGCCTGTTTGGACGGGCAGATTAGGGTGGAGTCGATGGGATCTGATTGCATTGCACATATATCAACGCATTTATTGCGTGGTCAGTGGATTGTCGGATATCCCACTATTATCCGCAATCCAGTCTTCAATGTTGGGGCCTATTTGGGAAGGGCAGCCGATCCACTGACTCATTTCACGTGTCCTGTTTGGACGGGCAAGGGGACTGGAGCAGCACGGACGGTTACATTCTGGGTGCGAATTGACCACTGATTCAGTCTTCCATCTAAATAACATGGTGACGCCACGTCACCAAGCTCTATGGACCCCACGATGATGTATAGGACATATCCATGCCATCCAACCAATTTTGGCATTCAGGCATTGGCGTTCCAAGTATATGAAGATATATCTACATTTCAAGAGGACCCACCACAGACAAACCTTGGGAGCGGATATACCCACCGTTGAAACATTCATAGGGCCCACAATCATGTAATTTTGAGATCTACATGTAAACTTGTGAACATACTACCGATATGAAGTGACAACAAAAATATCCAGTAATCTTCGGAAACTACTCTAGCCCCAATTAGAAGTTTCGAGTGGACTGGATGTCACCGTCCCCACCATTTTTGTTTGGTGGGGTCCACTTGAAATTATGATCCATATTAATCTCTTCATAACAGCCATAAAACGATTTATATAAATGGTTGGACGGTATGGATACAACACATCCATCATGCTGTGGTCCACAGAGGTTGGTGACGCCATGTCAGTAGCGATTTCGCTAATGGTTAGTGCTGTGTGGGGCATTTCGTAACATACATTTTTTAACCCTCCATTCTGGCCATGTATATTTCCAAAGTATTTAACAGTATGAAACCAAAAAAATGGAGTATATCCCAGACACATTTTGGGCTGATTACAGTACATAGTGTAAAATGAGCATCCATAAAAAAAAAGAAAATGTTTTTCCCGCCAAATTGAACCCAAGGTCAAACACCGAAAAGAACCAAATATCCAACAGAAATATCCTCATAGTTACAACACCAATACTATCTAAAATTTTAAAATGATAAGCAACGCTAAAAAAATAACCAACACGCCAATCAACACGGCGACAACTCTCTCGCCATCAGATGGGGCAAGATCATCATCCGTCGACGTGGACCTCTACACCACTTCCGTGTGGGTCTGGGACACCTGCCGGATAGACGAGGCTGTAGTGTCATCGATGTCCATCGCCGCCCCAAAATAAGGTGACTCTGTCAAAGGCCTGGATGGTTGACCTGCCTTACCAAAATAATTTTCCCAGCAAGCCACAGCCTCCTTCCAATTCCGAAAGGCTCGTGTTTGCCCCCACTGAAGCCCTCCACCTCTACTCGAGCATCATCCCATGTGACGTATATTCCCGGACGACGTCCAATGAGCACAACATAGTACTTATCTTTACCCATCTGCAATGACATGCGGTTATGTTGGTATGATGTATATCAAATATCGATTAGAATTGCGAAATGATGCGTACCGAATAGAATGAATCCAACTACCCTTACTAATCCTTTTGAAGAATATAAAACTTGTATATACGTACCCTTATGATGGTAAATCAAGTGTGTCGTCCGATCCTTCGTTCAGAGCATAATGCAAGCATGTGAGTATTTGACACCGAAAATGTTATTAAACATATATAGTCAGAGACCTCATCAGTCAACATGGTTTACAAAACGTATATATAGTAGTTCATCAGCACCGATAAATTATCCAAACAAAAAAGGAAACAAAAAACCCAAACATAATATTAGTTATTACATGCCCAGATAAGAGGAAACCAAAAGAAACCCAGTGACTACACATTGTCAGACGGATCCAACACCTCCATCACCAAAGTGATCACGGAGAGTTTTCTTTAACCACTCCATTCGGCGCTCAGGTCGGAGATTGACAAAGAACGACGCCAGTGCCTTGTCATTACTAAGGATCCGACCAACTTCGAGAAATTCAGAGTTGCTCAGGCCTTTCACCTCCTCCAGCACATCAAGTACCTTACCTGTGCGATTGACCTCTTCGCCAAGGCCAAATTTCATCATAAAGTAGGCAACGGTCTGCAGAGAGGTCCCCAGTACGTCACAGGGATGAGGAGGGCGCGATCGTTTTCGTGTAACTGTCCCTCGGGTACTATCGGAATCAGGAGTGAGTGGGAGTGCTACGGGAGTATAATGATGTCCCATCGCAGGACTGTCCGATGGTAATGGAATAGTCCTTGTAGAGTCAGTCACATAATCCTTTGATAGGTTAATCGTATCATCCATATCATCAACATCATTAAATGCTTTATTAAGATCTCGCTGAAGGCGAGAAGATGATGCTGATGCTGCCATACTCCTACTTCCTTGCACATAGCATCCCGTGGCCTGGTCGGATCCGCAAATCACTGCAAGGTCATCCATCCTTTCGATGCGTTTCCCACGGAGTCGTTCAGCACGTGGGTGGGACTGCCAGATGAATAAGACAGTTGCAATTAATGACTAAAACTATATACAAAGGTTATGCTAGGATGTTAAAAACCAATTTCACTTACCCTAAGATACTCCTCCTAGACTTCATCTGGAGCTGTGACCACCATCCTCTCATTGTCCCAACCAAACCCACTCATCGCCAACATGTCTTTCACTGCATTATACTCTCTTTTATAATATCTCAACCGATTCTACACATTTTGCCATTGGACGGCTACGCCAGTATGTTTCGTTACTACCTTGGCCGCAATTTGGTACGCTTCCCGCTTGAAACCATTATTAGCTCTCCGCCCTAATGCGACCTGTTCAATGAATGTGTCAAACAAAATCTGATCCATAGCGTTAGTCCATTTGATTTTGGAGGCTTGGGATAGAGGCTCCGCTAGAGATTTCACCATCTTCTCACGTGGAGAACTTCGAGTGGGCACCGGCGGTGTTTTTATGGGTGATTGTATTGGTGTTGCTGTATGATTAAAGGAGTTGGCCATTTCACCTGAATCTGATCAGTATGTATTATATTTTACCAATGTCAATCATCATCGTGAAAACAATAACTATTAACATATACGAACACAGCATAAATAAATTGTTCATTATCAGTAACCAATAAAGCACCCAATATGTAACTGGATGATTTTAATGCAAACAATGGGTGAAGTTAGATAAACCTGAAATACACTATAACCAACTACTGTAATGGAATTGAAATAGGATGTATCGACTATCGACTCCTACTTTTGTGCTGAGCATCTGCCCACATTCTGGCTGCAATGTCATCGCGCACTTGATTCCAAGCATCTTGTTCACGCTGAGTTACTCGAATGGACTATTGATGCTCGTCATTAGTTGATACATCTACAGGCGTAGGGATAGCCACCCCATCGGCAGCAGATACACCAATGAAATCGGAATCCAGTCGAGACTCATTTTCGATACGTATATAATTGTGTAGGACACAACAAGCTATCACAATCCGGACTTGTATTTGAAATTCGTACTACATAGCGCTCTTCAATATCGGAAATCTGCCTTTCAAAATACCAAAATAACGCTCAATTGCATTGTGTAATTGTGCGTGTCGATAATTAAATAGCTCCTTCAGGTTCGCAGGTACTCTCCCAGTTCGATACTCCTGTAGGTGATATTGAACGCCTCGATATGGAGCCATAAAACCCGACGAATGTGCGTATCTAGCGTTGACAATGTAATATTTTCCTACACATTCAAATCATAGTTGTATTAAGTAAATAACCGGATGCAGTCATAGTTATGAATCAGATTGACACTATTTTAACAGATACGCAGTACCGTTTGGGACAAGCAAGGGATCATCTGATCGGGTCATTGCGTTCTGTAGCACCCTCACATTCGAAGCAGAACCCTCCCAACCGGCCAACACATATGTAAATTTCATATCGAATGAACATGCTGCCAGGACATTCTGGGAGATGACTCCTTTATAATTGCGAAAACTCACCTGGTCAACCGTCAGAACATGTGCGGGAATGTGTGTTCCGTCAATTGCACCAACACAATCCTAAACAAAAAGAATCACTTATCATGAATGGACCGCACGTCGGATTGAAGTGAAAATTACAGGCTTAGAAAATAGACCCATTGAAAAATTATAGAAAATAGACCCATTGAAAAATTACCTGAAAGTAAGCAGACCAATTTAGATTTGTTTGGATCTCCGACGGCGTCTCTATTCCCGCTGGTTTAACAAAGTCGGGGTACAGTGATACAATTGCCTATAGAACACGGTGAAAGTGCCGATTGACAGTCTCTCCTGATCGAATAAATCTGTGACCTAAAACTCGGTTGCGAACATTGTGCCCCAACGTGTGTAGAAAAATGACTACTTGTTCTTCAAGACTAACATTACGAGTATCACGGAGCCGTGTCTTCTCGCGTATTAGCATACATAGTTCAAAAAATGAATCTTGATTCATCCTAAGTTGATCTAGACAATCTCCGTCGCTAGCCCGAATAATGGAATTGATGAACCTCGCTTGCTCATCATTCCCATGACGCGCTGACTGTTTGAACATGTATGAGCGCAATATTCCCCAACAGCCTGTACACACACTAACATTACTTGAAAGACAATTACCCTCTCCATCTCATGCTCATATGAGGAATCCATCGTCAACTGATAACCTACACTCTTTAATTCCAAATTTCACATACATCACTATTTTGTAACTAAGAATGTATTCAAATGTGTGTATATACGTATAGACAATCCATATACACATGAGGATTCTCACACACACTTGCTATTAGGTTACACCCACTGGACGGTTGAAAGACCAGCCGTGGGGCTTTTAGAAATATTAGCTTCACCCAGCCTTAACACAACTTACGCTGAAAGCTACTCTGGGTTAAAGCCCTAAAATTATGTGGTTTGGATATGCTCAATTTATGGGTGAAAGCGCTAAAATGATGTGGTCAAATAAATGGATGAAGTGGATACAATGCATAAATGACAGTGGGGCCGACATAGTTGAGGCACTCAGTAGGCAATCCGCTTCTGACACTTAACGTGGGGCCCACCTTCATGATTTGTCATGTATCCACTTTCTCCATCCATTTTTGAAGACCAATTTAGGAAGATTCAAATTTGAGGTGGACCAAGCCGTAGGAAACATTGGTGATTGAGCAGAAGGTCATTAAAAATTCCAAAGAGCTCATTATAAGGTCTTCCTAATGTATATTTTCCATCCGACCTGTTGATGATGTCAATAATACCTGAATGAAGGGAAACACAAAGATTACCTTGATCCAAAACTTTTGTAGCCATAAAAAGTTTTTAATGAAGGGAAATTATGAGTTCCAATAGGCCACCCGATTTAGAAAATATATCAGATCCAAATCAACGCAAAACCCGATCTAGAAACAACAAAAAAGGCTTTAATATACATTCAGTTTCCAAATCAACAATCTATCTAATACAGACATAGCACATGGCAAAATACTCATATGAGAACCTACTCCTCGATAGTCATAGATAACCCCTATAACAAAATATTCATAGATAGTCAGATAACCCAAACCCGACTGCACTCTGAAATTGCACAGGATCTTTCCCAAAAAGAAAAACAACAAATGGACCATAACAAAAATTCTTGAGAAATGGGACAAGTCAATTTCAGGCCTCATACTGCATTATAATTTTTGTCAACTTGATGCATATTGAAGACTATAGAAGATTGGAAAAAATTGTTCTTCACAGTTAGTCAGATAGCTGTATGCAGTCCAAGCAGTGAATAGGAGCTGATGCAGGCCTGGTTTGGGTTTCTCAGCTGCATTGTTGTAAATGGCAGCTTTCTCATCAGAAAACAGTAGATACTTGATTTTGTTCAGGTATCAGCCCTGGGTTTCTTCATGCTGGAGAATGGTTTGTAAATGGGGTACAACAGCATGTATCTTCTAAGAGTGGTTTAAGAATAGATGTCTGATAAAAATAAAACCCCTCCCTCAGTGTTGGTGGAAACATCTCAATTGTACTCCTAGATGTCTGATAAAAATAACACCCCTCCCACAGTTTAGACGATGGTGACACTGCAAATAATTAGTAAAAAGTAACAATTTCATGGCAGGAAATTTATGAAACATTAAATGGTTGTGAATAGAATGTAATACTCTGTAGAGACTCAATCATCCATCACATACAAGAAGGTTATATCTCTCTAATATGGTTTAAAGAAACCCTTAAAACATGTTTTATGCACATGATTTTTTGGAGAGATTTTTCCAATCAAACATGTTGCATTATAATTGACTTTAAATTAATCATTACTATACATGTTCAAGCTTGCATGGGATGACAACTTGTGGGAGGGGTTTTATTTTTATCAGACATATATTCTGTCAATAAAACCCACATCAATTGTTATAGCAGTTTTGGGGAAACATACCATAACTCAGATCATTTCATAAAATTACAATCACTATGAAAAAGCCACATCAGCAATCGACCAAAAACTGATTAACATTGTCTATTAAAATATAAAAATTCCAAGCAGATGTATATATGGGTTATGGCCCATCCTGTTGGGGTTCCGATTTAACGTAGATGAACCTATTTTTCAGTGAACCATGGGCCCTGATTGCACACAATGAGAAGATTTCTCCAAACAAACAGGCCCTACATATTCTTTATCAGTTACCCATACAGGAACAAGAAGAAGACACGATAAATGGGAGAGAGCTTACAGAATGATGACTAAAACGTATGGTTTATTTGGTTTCATCAGAGGAGAGAATAATCAAGACAATTTATATGATCAAGCTAAGTGTTTTCCTCAAATAATCACCGACAAATTGTCGACGAATATGTTTTGGAGTCATTAAATTATTGCAAGTCTAAAAGAAGATATTTTGAATTAAATAAATTAACTGGAGAACAGGGGGAAAAGTAAACAACTAGAGAACCCAATATGCGGAGCTTCCTCTGTTTATATTTGTAGTTAATTTGAAGGACATGACAGATGCCCATAAGGTCATCTTGTTGAAGACAAAATATATAAGATCAACGTGTCTAGTCAGTGTCGACTAATAGCACCATTGATTTATCAATTTTCAATCACTGATGCAACAAGGGTAAACCACATTTGGCGAGCAATCACCATCACACTCATGATTAGGGAAACCTGTCCTGTCAAATGGTTCACCAGTTGCATATAATGACTGGATGGATGTGCCTCAACAACTGAGGCCTGAGAGAAATGGACTGAGTGACTTGTTTCATACATAATAAGATTTTTCTCCAAGTTGCAAACTACATAGGCCGACGAGGCAATCTCTCTTGAAACCTAATTTCAAGCATGTGGACCACTTTGATTGAATCCTACGAGAAATTCACTCATGAAGTATATATTCACATGCTCAGAAATCATACAAATTTCACAGCTGGAGAGTTATATGAGAGAGGTCCAAATGTATGCATTTGGGCAACAAGGTGGGCTATGTTAAATAAGAAGAAGTCACGAATCAACTATCCAGACCTCATTTAAATGCTCAGTGGCATACGATAAATAAGCAAGCTTCCTCTGTCATTCGATAGCAGGTTTTCATATACATTTCAATGCACATCAGGTCATGTTGTTAACAGTAATAAATGAGATAAGGGGTCCAGTACCTCAGATTACTAATAGCAGAATCGAGTCTCATAATCTGAATCACTGATGCACCAAGGGTAAAATGGAAAGGCAAGCATTCAGCATCACACCCAGGGATAGTACATCACTGTCCAGTCAAATGGTTCACCAATTAGATATAAATTTGGAATGGATGTGCGTCAACAATTGGGTCCCAAACAGAAATGCACCATCCAACTTGTTTGATAATTTGTTTGTCCTTAATTACGAAGCAAATTAAAAACAATTACTCCATGAAGATAGCAGATTGGATAACATATATAATATTCCCAGGGATATTGCATTGTCTATCCTCATCTGAGAAAGAGTAAAGAGTGATCTACTGTAATATTTCATCAATTTTAGTTGTGGAGGCACAAAACGCATAAACTGAGAGAGGGGAAAGGTAAGAAAAATAATATGGAGCGTAGCAGAGATCTTTACCTAAGCCCCAATATCCAGAGACCATGAGCAATTACAATGAAGATTACAATGAACCCTTTCCAGAAAACATTACAGTCAGATCAAAGCACAAAACCTTGAAATTTGGCAGATAAAGACCCAAGAAAGAAACCAAGTCAGCTTTGGAATCATCCACCTCCTATAATGATTCATGGTGATCTAATCTCCTTCAAGGTGAATTAGAATAAAAGGAAATGTGTTCAAAAGTTTCCATTTCCCACTCAAGTCAAGCATACAAGCCTAAAATCTCACAAAGACAATCCACCTAATGTGCAGCAAAATATATTTTTAGGTTAAACCTGTCTATAGCGGTTCAAATCTAGCAAGAAAACCATGTTTCTTCAAAAATGCAAGTAAGAAACAGGCAGGAAAAATCCAAATTTGCAGTTCAATTCCTAGGCAGAATGATAATTAGTCAAATTTCAAATAATAATAATAATAATAATAATAATAATAATAATAACTGATTAAATCCTTTAAACTTAACCTATAAAACCTTGAATCAGCATCAATTAATGAAACTTACACCATTACATTAGGAAAAAAAAAATAAGACTTTAAACTTAAATGATCTCACATCATGCTAAATTCTAGGGGGAAAAAACTGCAGTTTCTTCACAGCATCACGAAACACTATTTCATGGTAGCAAATTTACACGCCAAAGGTCACTTACAAGCCAAAAAAAAAAAAAAACTGCAAATCAACTCAAAATTAAGCTAATAAAAGCCTCAAATCTGCTTCTTTTGAAAGAATTTCTACCAAAACTTCCATAAAGAAGCAATTTTTAGCTAAAATGTAACAATTAGGACATAATCTACAAAAAGAACTGCTATTTCTTCACAACCAGCATTGAAGTAACACTTCCCAAGGAAAACTAAAGGCTAAAGCTCAATTCCAATATATACAGAGCCCAAAATCAGCTCATAACAAATTGAACAAAGGCTCAAATCCATCTCATTTGAAAGAGTTTCCACAAATACTACTAGGAAAAAAAATTACCTTTTTGCTCAAGTCCTTCCACCTAGACTCAACCTAAGTAGGAAAAAACAAAAAAAAAAAAAAAACATCTTTTTCTTTTCAAAACTGCCATTAAAAAACCATTTCCTAATTAGAAAGTGAAAGCTTCACAATTAATTACATGAAAGAAAAAGGATCTCAAATAAGCACAAACAAAGATATCAAAAAGCCTAGAGCAAACTCAAATCAAGCTACAAAAGCCCTCAAAATGGGTCCCATTTGAAAGAATTTCAGACATTTGTCTCCATTAAAAGATTGTTTTCAGCTCAAATCTAAAAGTTAGGAACAAATCTAGCCAAAACCCTAATGTCACGGAAACTACAGGAACTTTACAGCTGACAACTTTGTTCCAAACAAGAAAAACAAAACTCAAATCCACTCAAATTAAGCCACAAAAACCTCAAATCCAGCCCCATCTGAAGGAACCCCCACCATCTACTCCTATAAAGATTACAATGAACCTTTTCCAGAAAAGGCCATAGGAGGAAGAAGCAGTACTTGTGCGCAGCAACGGTGGTAGTTGTGATGGACTCGGAACCTGAAAATACCTGAGATTTATAAGATTGTAGGGTGGAAATGGTCCTTCCCACCACTGCTCCAGCCATATCCAGCGACCTTCGATCCCATCCATCAGTCCGTACGAAGGACGGGGAATGGGCTCAAGGCAAATCCAGCGGAGAGAGGAGCGAATCCAGGCAAATCCAACGAGAGAGAGAGAGAGAGAGAGAGAGAGAGAGAGAGAGAGAGAGAGAGAGAGAGAGAGAAGATATCCATAGATTTTGCGCAGTCCAGCAGTCAATCTAGCAGGACAGGCCGCCTTGCTCATCTCTCTCCCATCCAAATAGGCTAGCGGTCATACTCTGTAGGATTAGACGCTCCTATCCAACCTACTACCACCGACTCCACTCTAATACGCCCGTCCAAACGGGAGTTTCAACCCTTGGTCAAGGGTTCGAGTACCCATATGTGGTGAAATTCCACTAACGTGAGTGTGTGGGGGTGTGTGTGTGTGTAAAAAAAAAAGTGAGATGAACGAGTCACCACCATTTTATATTGGATCCAAAGCTAACACATTTAGAACAAAACTAACAAAGATATGGCTGGCGTCATTCCCACTAGCCAAGTGGCTAGTAGTCAATGCTCCGTGGCCCTTATCATGATGTATGTATTTTATCCACACCGTCCATCCATTTTTCCAGATAATTTTAGAGCTTTGTCCATAAAATGAGGCATATTTAAATATCAGGTGGACCACACTACAAAATAACAATTGTAATTGAATGTCCGCCATTAAAAACATCCTAGGTCCAACACTAATGATTATTTTACATCCAACCTCTTGATTAGGTCATAAAGACCAAAACTTCCATGGCCCAAGAAGTTTTTATGGTGGCCGTTCAATTAACACTGTTTCCTATGATGTGGTCCACTTGAGATTTGGATCTATCCCATTTTTCGGCTCATAGCATAAAATGATATGAAAAAAATGTACGGACAGCATGGATGAAACACACATAATTGTGGGGCCCACTGTTGAGGGTCAAATATTGCATATTAGACACCATTTATTGCCTGGATTTATGAGCATAATATTGATTAACGCCCGGTTTTAACTGTGTTTGTGATACAGGGTGTATTTATGAGAGTGGACTGAAAAGAATGCTAAAGGCATGAATTTAATGCACAGAAGTCACCAAAGGCAAGGGATGGACCCCAGGGGACCAGGATCGACGGGTTTACACGCCAGAGATCCGAGAAAATCCGGAAATTGAAGCTCAAGTGGCCTAAAAAGGGTCTGAAATGCAAGATCATAGGGTTTCCACCATCCGTTCAGGTCGAGACTTCATATATGTCCTGAGGGCCATAAATTAACCATGCACGCCAAAAATCAGCCATTGGACCCTTGCAGAAGTGGCTCAACGGATAGATCAGCTCATGAAATTCTGATTTGGGGCCCACATGATCACTAGATCTGCCTCAATTTTGGATTCAACGCCTAAAATAATATGAGAAAAGAGATGGACAGAGTGGATGTCTCACATGCAACACAGTGGACCCTACAGGTATAGGTGGGTGTGCACATTCGGTGCACATCCGCACCATGCCAAAAGGACGCCCGGTCAAAGAGGGCGCTGACCTGCAGCCCATCTCTCTCATGCAGCTAGCGTCCAGCGGACGAATGCTGGCCAGATGGATTTTTATAGTGGACCTCACACATCATCCAATCGGATGATCCGAACCGTTCACTCACTCCGTAGGGTGGCCAAGACCCCCGTCAAGGTGGAATTTTGCCCTATGCAAGCTATCGGAGAATCCTGGATGTTAAACGCAGGTCAGACGGTGGAATAAGAACTCTGGTGGGCCACAACAAAGCTAATCCAAAAACGTCCCTATCCGATGGGTTTTTCAAGCAGAATGATGTGGACGGCGTGGATTTCGCAAAACAACACTACAGTGGGTCTCACCAATATCAAAGTAAGATTCGCGCAAGCTCTGTTTCGCAACAGAGCTTGCAGACCAATCTTGTGGGCCGCCATCGCACTTCAAAAGCCTGATCTGGGCCGTTCCTCATGAATTGGCACTCCCCCTCATCAAAGCCTAGGTGACCGAATCTTAGAAATCAGTGGAGATCAGTTTCCATTCGTCCAAATAGAGGACTGACGGTGCCACGAAAAAGATGGGTGGGACACACCAATTTCGGTCCAAAAATAGCCTAGTTTTACTGAATTCTCAAGGGTGTTCCAATGAGCGGATTGGATTTCACAGTAAAACTCAATAATGGGCTCCACTTTCAGTTCAGCGTAGGCATGTTACGCAGGGAGTGCGTAAAGGCTCCGCACTTGTTATACCTTGCGGAAAACAGCACCGGCCTTCTTTTCTATAAAGGAAAGAAAGAATGTGAACCAGGGGGCATCTTTTGAAGGGAGCAGCCGTGGAGGCCAAGAGAGAGGAGATAGTAAAGTTTGTTTTTCTTTGTTTTTCTTTTTATTTTATTTTGTTTTATTTAAGGGATCCAGCCCATTCATGTTGGGCTGAACCTCTTAGCTAGGGCTAAGAGGTGAAGCTTGTAGCATGATGGGAGAACTAATTGCTTGAGCTTTTTGTTTACGCTGAATTAATGTTGATTTTAGTTTAATTAAGGGAATGTTTTTAGTTGTTAATGATCTGTTGTGACTAAAATTACAATGGGTCTATGATGGCTTTAAGCATGTTCTTTTCCTTTTTATGTGTATGACGTCAGGAAGCCCTGTTGTTCACCATCGTCTCCTGGGCATGGTCAGATGACGGTACCCTTCCTAACCTTCATGCATTGTTGATTGGTTGGTAATTAGTTTAATTCTGTTGTTTACTTTGTCTCCTGGGCATGGTTTGGTAATGGAATCCATTCTAATTCATATACCTTTCATCTCTTTGAAAACTATATTAAGTAAGTTCAGTTTGATTTCCATAGTTACATTCTTCAATTGGATGAAGATGAGACTCTACGTCCAGTTGATTTCTTGATGCAGGCATTAGATCTCCCTGATCTCTACAAGTGGATCCTCTGAATCCCTAGTTTCCTTTCTCTGAATTATTTAGATTTTAGATAATTATTTCATCATTATTCCTCAATTTACAGTTGATTTAGATTTTATCTTAGTCTAGTTCTACTTCCACTTAGTTTCAGATAACGTACAGGTTTCAGTCCCTGTGGATTTGACCTCGGTCTTACCGAGTTTATTACTACATCACAACCCTATACTTAGGGTGTGAACACCCACGACACCGACCAGGGTACCGTCACCCTATGTGGGCCCAAGTTGATTATTTTATGTATATCCATCCCGTCCATTTGTTCTTTAATATCATTTTAGGACCCAATATGAAACTTTAAGAAGATCCAAATCTCAACAACTGGATTAGAGTTCGGGGTCCAATGAGTGCACATTTCTTGGGTTTCATGAGGTTAGCAAGTTGTAGAGCAATTTTGACCTAATTTGGAAATATGATCCAGTCACTCTATTCTACTCATCAAGAGCTTCAATGTGACTAGTCACTCACCGTGATCGAGTTTTAGATGAGAAAGATATTGGGGTGGATAAGATTGATCAACAATATGATGGGCCATATCTTGTTATCCAATGGTGAGATTTGAGTGAAATTAAATCTAAACATGGGAAGTCAATTGCTCTTCAATATGGACCCATTAGATTATCCAAAATCTAATCAAGATCTAGACAATCTCATCGTGCTCGTGTTTTGTACGGATCTGATTCGTTTCTAGTCGGATTAGGCTGAGTTTTTTTTTTCTTCATCCTATTTAGCACGTTCTAAACATATCTGATCATTTAGATCAACTTTAGGGTGCTTGATCAAGGAATTTGATCAATCTCATCATTATAAGTAATTCTATCAATTGCACTTAGGGGTTGTTTGATTTTCTAACTGCAGTGGTAAGTAGGACTGTAAATGAACCGACTTAGCTCGGTTAGCTCGCTTGACTCGGCTTGAAAAAGCTCGATTCAACTTGGTTCGAAATTAATTTCTAGCCGAGTCGAGCTGATTTTTTGAGCTTGAAAAATTTTCGAACCGAGTTCGAGCTTACCCCAAGCTTGACTCGACTCGGATCGAACCTTAACTCGAATTGAACTCGGATTGAACCCCAATTCGATGACTCGGTTGCTTTGATATTGATGTTGCTCACCAAGTGTTTGATGAAATGACTCAACAAAGTGTCGACTGGTGGTAAGGAAGGTATGTATACGAAACAAATATAATTTTTTCTTAATTTTGATGTTGCCTACAAGGTGTTTGATGAAATACCCATAAACAACTACTATTGTTTTACATACAGTAAGAAATTGAAAGTGCACTTTATGTATTTGCGAAAATGCCACACATGCTTGATCTTGACTCGAACTCGACTCGAACTAGCCCAAGCTGCTAACCAAATTGAGCCGAGCTGGCCAGTCAGGCTCGAGGACCGAGTCAAGCCAAGTTTGATCGAGCTGGGTCAGCTAGTGGCCGAGCCGAGTCGAGTTGTACCAAGCTCGACTTGATTCGACTCGTGTACACCTCTTGTGGTAATTCAGGGCCTGTTTGATTTTCTAAATCCCATGTAAATGCCTAGTGAATTATTAATTATTACTTCTCCAACCCGTTTGAAAATGCACTTACATTTCACTTTTGAAAATCGAGTAAAAAAAGATTAGTTTAAATTTTTGGACCCCACCCTGATATATAAGATATATCTGCGCCGTCCATCCATTTTAGCATAACATTTTGAGGCATTAGCCAAAAAATGAGGCTAATCCAACACTCAAGTGGATCTACACTAAAGGAAATAGTGGCACTGATAAGTTTTTAACGGTAGATGTTCGAATCCCTAAATCCTGTGGTGTGGTCCACTTGAGCTTTGTATCAGCCTCATTTTTTTGGTCAAATCATAAATTTAGCTGGCATAACAGATGAATGGTGTGGATAAGCTACATATATCAAAGTGGGCCCCAAATATATTTTGTAGTGTCCTCAAATTTTGAGTTTAAAAAGTAACCATCAAATCAAGCACAGGTGTGCTGCAACTACCAAAAGAAATAATCATTACTCCTACTCACACTCACAGTATATTATATTTACAGTTGGTTTAGAAAATCAAACACACCTTCAAGGTAAATATATAATAATTATTTACCTTTGAATTTCCAACTACATTTTCAAGGCGACGTTGACAGCCACCTTCATTTATAGCACTCTCACACTACTCGTGGAAAAACATTACATTTGTGGGGTCCAGCATGATGTACATGTCTTATCTACACCGTTCATCCCTTTAGCCAGATCATTTTAGGGCATGAGCCAAAAAATGAGGCAGATCTAAAGATCAAGTGGACCACACCATAGGAAACAATGGGAATTGATCTCCTACCATTGAAAGCTTTTTGATGGCCCTAGAAGTTTTGGACAAGCTGATATTTTTGTTTTCCCTTTATCCATGACTCTGTGACCTTATGAACAGGTTGGATGACAAATAAACATCAATGTAGGCCCTTGGGAGAAAATAGCTTTCAACGGTTGATGTCTTTACAACCACAGTTTCTTAAGGTCTGGCCCACTCGACCTTGGGATATGCCTTATTTTTGGATACATACCCTAAAATGTGATGTTAAAAAGGTTGGATGATGTGGATAAGTCACATATACATCAGGATGAGCCCCACAAGTTTAAATCGGTAATAACATGATTTTTGTGGACCGGTTTTCGAGATGTAATTCTTCACATATTTGAAACAGGTGAATTTAGTCATAATTACTTATTTACACATATTTATTAGGAAAATTAAAGGCCAAACAGCGCCTTAACTAAGGCCATACTTTTATGCTCATAAACAGTTGGCGGTTCAGTTAGTGGATGTCCCTAGTAATTTAGTACATCTTGTGATGTTTATTTGACATCCAATCTGTTTACGAGATCATAGGGACCTAGATGAAGGGGAAAAATAGCTGGATTCAATAATTTCATGGTCTCCAAGAGGTTTTAAGAGGTAAGAGTTCCATTCTTCCCATTACTTCCTATGGTGTGGTCCACTCAATGCTTAGGTTGACCTTAATTTTGGGCTCATGCCTTAAAATTATCTGTCAAAATAGATGATTGGCATGATAAAACACAAATATCAATGTGGGTCCCACAAAACACTACGGGATTGTCCATCTTTAGTTAAGTCCTAGTGGGGACCTTGTTAAATTTTTTTGAAATCTCATTTTTTATTCATAATCTCATTTTTTATTCAAAATCTCATTTTTTATATCATTCTTCTCGTTGCTTTTAAGCTTCTCAACTCTTTTCAAAATACGGAGTCTCAATTGTTTTTTGAAAATTTTAAAAATTTTCAAATCTCCACTTCTTTTCTCAAAAGGCCAAAATTTTCATACTTCTCATTTTTTTTTTTTTTTTTTTTTTTATAAATTTTTTTAAATCTTCTTTCTTTGTTATCAAACCTTTCATTTTTTTTTCCAAATACAAATTCCCAATTTCTTCTTCAAAATCTCTCTCTCTCTCTCTCTCTCTCTCTCTCTCTCTCTCTCTCTTCCAAAATCTTTTTTTTTTTCTTTCAATCTTATCAATTTATTCAAAATTTTCAAGATGCCATTTTTTTAAAATCACAATTTTTTTTTTTTGCGACTTTTCAATTTTCTTTTTGAAAATGTCAAAAATTTGCCAAAATCTTAGTGTTTATATATATATATATATATATATATATATATATATATATATATATATATATATATATATATATATATATATATATATATATATATATATATATATCAAATTTTTCTCAAACATTTTCAATTTTTTCTTTCAAAATCACAATATTTCTTAAAACTTCTCAATTTTCCTTTTCAAAATGTCAACATTTTGTCAAAATCTTGATTTTTTTAATATCATGTTTTCTTTAAAATTTCTAGTTTTTTTTTTTCTCAAACATATCATTTTTTTTTTCAAAATCTAAATTTATAACAAAATGTCATTTTTGTTAACAAACTTTTCAATTTTTTTTTAAAATACAAATTCTCAATTTCTTTTTCAAAATCTCAATTTTTCTTTTCAAACTTCTCAAAATTTTCACGAAGCCAAAATTCTTTTTTCAATATCGCATTTTTTTTTCAACTTCTCAATATTCTTTTTTGAAATGACAGTTTTTGTCCTAATCTCGGTGTTTTTTTAAAAATTGTCAATTTTTCTTTTCAAAATCACATTTAAAAAAAAACTTCTCGAATTTCCTTTTTTAAATGTTTGTTTTTTTGTTAAAATCTTGATTTTTTATCTCATTTTTTCACTACAACAAAAGGGGGTATCCACGGCATTTGCGCTACACTTTTATCGGCGCTGTGCAAGACCTAATGACGGATATCGAACCATAAAAAAACAAAAACCAACTGGCCTGCGCCACTCTCTCCTATTTCGTACCTCTCTCTCTCTCTCTCTCTCTCTCTCTCTCTCTCTCTTTGCAACTCCATGACTCTCTCTTTCTCTATCTCCTCTTTCTCTCTCACGATGTTTACAGGCCTCTATACAGAGTGCGCCTCTCTCGATCGGAAAGAAAGCCCCGTTCTTGAAACCCTAACCCTAGAAATCCTGCATAGTATCTGTAACTCTCTCTCGAGCTTCCATCCGATCGGCAATGGCGCTCACTGCTGCAAGAAATCTCACCCTAACGGCTGCCCTTCAACCCACCTCTAGCAAGATCTCCTTCAAAACCCGGATCCTAGCCGTCCACGCCGCCGAGCCTCGCGAAGAAGCCCTCTACGGCCGTTGAAATCAAGTCCAGGTCATCGAATGGGCGATCGACAGCTGGAAATCGAAGAAGGCACTCCAGATCCCGGTCTATCCCGGAAGGAAGATCTCGAATTGATTCTCCGGATGCTCGCGAGCTTTCCGCCGATCGTCTTCACTGGAGAGGCGAGGAAATTGGAGGAGCGGGCCGGCGGACGCCGCCGTCGGGAAGGCGTTCTGTGCTGCAGGGCGGGGATTGCTGCAGAGAGTTTCAAGGAGTTTAATGCGAATAATATCGAGGGATACATTTAGGTTATTGTTGCAGATGGGGGTTGTTTTGACGTTTGGTGGACGATGCCGATCATCAAGGTGAGATTTTTATCAGAGATTTTTTTTTTTTTTTGGGCAATGCGCGCTTACTTTTCTAGATGTGGAATTTCATTGCTGATGTCAATTTCCTAATTGAAATGTGATGATTCTTCTTGGATTCCTCCTTTCTTTGTATTGCATTCCTCCCTTCTTTGTAATGCTTTGTTCTTTTTATTTAATTGGGTCTTTGGGTGGTTTTGGTGATTTTAAGGTTCGTGTTGGTTCAATGGAAAATGTTTTTATTTTTTATTGTTATTTTTATTTATAGATTATGCTGTGTTATTGTTCTGATGTGAATTTCTTTTCTTGGAGTGTGAAAATTTTATTATTTTATTTTTTGGTTTGAAGCTGGCCCGAATATCTGGTGTCTCTAGTGGCTCTTTTTTTTTTTTTTTTTTTCCCTTTCTCTTGGAAAAAAAAATAAAAACATTGTGTTATTCCCCAAAAAGAAGAGGAGCAAAATTTTGCCCTTTTTTTGCTGTGGCCTACCTTTTGTCCCCTCTTTTGGTGGTATACATGGAAGGTCACAACTGGTTATAAGCGGTAAATCACTTTTTATGACTTCATACTTTAGGTTGGTTGGGCCACCATCGTGAGTGGTCCTGTCTCACTCACACTGGATTTTTGTGCAAGTGATTATATAATCATATCATGCCTCGTAAAATAAGGGGGCACCATAATGACTTGGTTCCAAATTTGAACATATCAGTCTTAGTTCGGTGAGAGCTCTGAAAAAAGGAAAAAAAAAAAAAGAAAAAAAAAAAGGAAAAAAAAGAGCCCAAGATCAATGAAAATAGCATAATGGTGGTATTGTTTACCCTTTTTGCTCCTTTATATTCCAGATCACCCAACTAATGTGAACACACATGAACTTATCACGCACACACAACCGGAACTAAAAGGCCTATTGGGATTTGTGGAAAGCATAGGTGGGAAAGGAAATGATGCTCCTTGAGAAACCTTATTTCCAAGAAGTGTGAGAAAGGAAGCAGTGTTTCACATGTTTGTTTAAACAATGGCCACTAGTTCAAAATTAATGGCTTCTAGTTTCCAAGCAACAACCATTACTCACATGGGCCTTCCTTTTCTTTTGTAAATATCAAGCATGATGGATTACAACTTCTGGTTACGGGGCATTATTTTCCAAGAGCCTGTTTGGTAGATGCCTGAAAATGAGTTAATCTCATTTCTAAATAACAATAATTCATTAGGAATCCTGGATCTTGAATTTCTATTTACCATTAAAAAAATAAGCCATTGAAATGAGAGTTTCATGTGTGTACTGCATCTCTTACAATGCATTTCCTGCAGTGCTATTCTAACATTTGCCTTTGAAATAAGAGTATTGTTACTGAATTCGATAGTATTTTGTTACACTAAGAATATCAAACAATTTGCAATCAGGTACTTGGCATAAAGCAACAAACCAATCTGATACATAAGGTCTTGAAAAAGGTAATCTGCCTATCCAGAGAAACATGCACTGTTCCCACCATAGGATGTCCTTTTGATTCTTTATGTACTTCTACATTTTTAGTCTGTGCATATTCTATGTTTGGTATATTCTAAGTGATTACTTTTGGGGGGTTATTCTGTCAATGTTTGTGGATTATCTTGCAGAATGGACTTCTTGATGGCTCTAATCAGTCTAGGTTGAGACTCACCATCCCAAGAGAGCCTGAACTTGAAACATCACAAAGGGCACAAAGGATCAGGTATACTTATCAAAACTGATGTTGATTGTGTACTGTGCGCTATGAGAGGGAAAGCATAATTTTGTTTAAGGAGCTGCAGGCACATGGTTTTTTTATTAGTTTCAGGCCCAAGCATAGTACAGAGGTTGTAGGACACATTCTTTCACTGTTGCCTCATTTAAAGCACGTCCTTCGAATAGAAAAGTTGGTACCTACTATCTAGAAGAGAGTATCTTTGAGATTATTATATTAGGTCTTTGAACAAACTACTCAAATGAGTTTTTATTTATTTTATTTTGAGATAGCATGCTTTTCTATTTTACAGATTCTTGCAGCTCCTTCAATGCCACTCATACAGAAAAGCATGCCAGGGTTGCCTCGAGTTTCAAGTAAGTGGTTAGCATTGATTCTCTGCTCTCTTCATTTTGTTTTCCATGTCAGTTTTTGTCACTTTCTCATAACACACAGCTTACATCTTACAAAATTGGTCCTTGCATAATTCGACTCTTGACCTTTTCTTTTGATCTTGTTGCTTCTTAGAATTCCACTTGAAGACATCCCAGAGGGCCATGCAACTCTCATTTACTACTTCATTTTCATTACAACATTCCAATAATTCAGACAAAGTAACTTCAAATTTATTTTGATTTGGACATTTCTTTATATAATGCATGAATTTCTTTTATGAGTCAATAAACAATGTTTTGTTTCGCTAACATTGAGTGGATCATAAATTGTCTTTTCATTCTCATCATAAACCAATAATTTGTGGTGTAGGTCTCACATAACTGTAAAATTAGTTCGTCAATACATATTGGTGCCAAAGACTCCAAAAATTTACAACATCAGGCTTTAATCCCTTCTCAACCTCAAAAGTAAGTTCACTAAGACTCGTTGCCGTTAAAAAAAAAAAGGTTGTATTTAAACATATAGAAATAATGAAAAGGCTTGTTAAAAGTGTTTATACCTTATTGTCGCATCTTATTATCGTTCATGGAGGCTGGAGTGAATGTATTGATTAGCTCCATTGCACTTGTTTGCTTATGAAAGTAGTTAGTATCAGGGATGAGATTTAATTCAAACTGAAAAAATCTCAAAGCTTATATACTTTTGGCTAAGTTGATGTCGCCTACATTATGTTGATTTGTGTAGGTCAGAAGTTATAGGTGAGCTAAAAGCGGAAAGAAATGAAGAATTGTCCCAATTCAAAGCTCGGCCTCTAAATAAGAAGGTATCATTAATTATCACTGTATCTGGATCTTGTTCTTGTATATAGTCATATCTCAACAATCTCTATCTAATGTTGTTACCTAGATACTGTCGAGTAAGGGGGATATGGGTGTCTTTATAAGTAGCAAGAGAGAAACCACAGTACCCATGGTATGCCATTGTTCTCATTTAAGGTGGTGCATGATTTGCAATTTTCTTTGAGTTTTTTTTTTCCAAGTGTTTCCTTACCATTATCATTTTAAACTTCCCGACAGGAATTTGATTTCCAGACTGTGAGACCCGACCCTAGTTCCCATGTTTGCATGTGTGTGTGTAAGTATGCATCTTGTTCATCATGGTCTCGCGGTCCTACCGGTCAAATTCCGACGACCCGCGACCCTCGGATTGTGTTTACAGTCACCTTGAGTTCGGTCATATAGACCCAACTCGGATCAACCCGAGACCTATGCCATCTCGTTCGTATCATCGTTGCGGTTCCAACGACGCGTCTTGTGCGTCAATCCGACCTATGGATCAAAAGTTATGAGCATTTCATCATGTGGCCCACTTTTTACAAAAGCATGTGGACCACCTCCATGGCACAATTTCCCATGCACACCACACACACACACTACACTATTGCATGGGATAAACACTACCCATCCTAAACACTACCCATACCTAACCTACCCTAGCAACATTGTTATTGTCACCATAGGCAATGATTACTTCTCTTAAATAGTTTTTTCTCTCTTCCCTCTCATTTTCCTTCATTGCTGAAATTTCCAGCAACTTCTCTTCCTCCTCCCTCTCTTCTCCAGCCCCCTTACCCCCATTATACTCTCAATCCCTCCATTTGAACTAGATCTCCACCATTGAAATCCATTCTTTGCTCCAAGAGCTTCATGGAGTAGAAGTTTGGGGGTGAGATCACAAGTGGGTAACTATGATCTTGCTGATCTAATTTTATATCTTTAAATCTTCTTATTTCTTTTGTATGGATCATATGGGGCCCACCAATCCATGGTGGAGACCCCATTTGACCCCATGGATGTGGCCTTTTGGCCCATCCTACATGCATGTCATGATCCATGATGGGGCCATTCTCCATGGACCCCATCATGATGTATGTAATGATCCACTCCATCTCAAGGTCATCTAGACCTAAGGATCATGTTGGGATGACATTTCAACCATCCATAGCAATTATAGATCATGCATGTAGTGATTTCATGTTGCATGTACAATCAATGTAGTTATATGGGTATGATTCTTTCTTGGGAGGGCCCATTAGTGGCGGGCCCTACCCTATGGCCGGATTATGTTTCTTCTCCATATTTTCTTTCCTATGTTTATAGTAAATCTGATGTATGTGGGGCCCACTTGATGTGCCATGCAACTAGGCCCAAGTGGTTAGACATCCAAGCCCACCTTGTTGCCCCATATTGTTGGCATGTTTTGGACAGCCTTTGGGCTTGATTTTATGGATGATATTGGAAGGGGATTGGGTCTGAGAGTTGTGTGACCCATCTAGATGGACCCCACCCTGAGAAAATACTGATTTATTTTCCTTTTAATTATCTTTTGGGGTGGTTTGGACAGTAACATGTTGCTGTCCAAATCTGCCTGGACAGATTTTTGGGCCACCTTGGGGCCTGATTTATGGGTCTTTGGTGAAAATACTAAAACAAAATAATATATGATTCTTGTAGCCTTATGACCCACCTACAACCATACCAAATTTCAGCCCCATCTGACTTTTATTGGAGTCCCAAAGGTGTGGTCCAAGTGAGGTGGACAGTCTGGATTTTCTGCACTGTTCCAGCAACATTCCACCCTGGACAGGTTGGAATTCCGAAATTTATTAAAATATTTTTGGGTATCTAAAAATTATGAAAATTTACAGAGAGGTGGTCCACCCATGGTGGGACCAACCTACAAAATTTTGGAGCCAATGGAAACCTGTACACACCATGGTGGTGGCTGGACTGGCCCATTACAATATGGTGTCCAGATCAGTCCGATTTTCAGGACAGATTGATTTCTTTAAATAAACTAAAATATTTTTAGGTGTCCATAAATTCTGAAATTTTGTGAGAATATGTCCTACCTATTGAAGTATCACTCTGAAAAATTTCAGCCCCAACTGACCCTGTTTGGGCATCCAAAAGAATGGGCCAAAATAGTTGGACTGCCAGATTTTTCTGCTGTGCAGTCCAGCAATGTGCCTTGATAAAAACCATAATTCAAAAATATTTCCTCTAATGGTGGGCCACCTTTTTGGGTTTTCTCTCATTGTATGCATAATGAGGGACCTTGGCCCTCAATTTCCAGAGTTTTAGAGGCCCTGGGCCCACTCCAATGGAGTGCCCAAATTTAGGACAGCAACATGTTATAATTATGTTTGGCCTTTGGCTGAAATTTTGAGGAGTGGGGCCCAACACATTGTGAAGAATCTTAGAGGTAATAATTTATACATTTAGTTCCTTAAATGTTGGGCCTAATAAATACACCTTTGAGGCCCACCACAGTTGAATTTAATTGGGTCCATGAATGTGGCTAGTTGTTGAACTCTTTGAGCCCAATTGGGCTGGAACTTTTTAGATAGGCCCATTGAACTCTTGGGCCATTTTTACCACACTATTGTGTTGGATTAGTGGGCCAGATTACACAAGTATATGGGCCCTTGATTGCCCACCAAATTAACTTTATACTTGGGCCGGGTTGTAGGCCCAACTTACTTGACTAAGAACATGACATTTGCCCATGTGATTTGAGCAATGGGCTGCCCACTAGGCCACAACAATATATGGGATTAGTAGCCTTTATGTTGGGCCCTAACCTTTCCCTTATGGGCCCATAGTGGTATATATGAGTTGGGCTATGTGTGTTTCCCATGGACCCATGTTTTGGATAGGCCTTGGGCCGCCTTTCTGAAGCCCAACATGAATGTATGTGGTATTTAATGGCTGTCCATTTCTTATTTCTAATGTTGTGTGGGCCTTGGGCCTTGATCCGTAATCAATTAGAGATGGGCTACCTCTTGGGGACCAATTGTGGTTAGATGTCCACATTGGTGGCCCTAAGGTAGGCCCATGGGCTTCTATGGGTGGTTAAAGGCCCACCATAGACCCTTGCTAGGCTCGTTTCATCTATTTGGGCCCATATCATTGTTCTCCTTAGTCTCATGGGTTACCCTATGTATATGGGCCCCACTAGAGGTTGTATTCCTTATGAGGAATTGATTAAGTACCTAGACCCTTCATGGTTAGGTAAAGAGTTCATCTTCACCTCATTGACACCCCTATTCATCTTCATAGCCCACTCCCATACGCATCATATGCATGCTTGGTTGAGGTATGATTGGTCATGGTTGTGTCATTGTGTAGGACATGTTAGTATCTCCCTGAGAGATGGATGCTTGGGATTGATGCATGGGTGATTATGTGATTCATGCATCTGACATTGCATAGCTTATGGATATCCGCCCTTACTTCATCAGGGCCTTGCCTCCACAGGGGTATTCGTGGATGGTCGTATGTGTGGACACCGGAAATATTAGTTGAGCATACCGGGTGCATAGGATGCCCATGGGTGAAATTCCCAAAACTTTCATGGTACCAAGGATCTGCTCCAACGCCGTGACCGGGTGGAATATATGAGCGCACGAGGGCCTTATACCATTAGGCCGCGTCTCCCACTGTCGTGTAGTCGGTTGGATAGGGGTGTGGCCTTACCTGCCTGATGTGAGGAGGCATTGCTAGGCTGAGTCTGACCAGCTCGTAAATGGGTCCGCTACCTTCAAGCCTTGTTGGTGATTGGGTGTCCACAGGGCGGGTAGTGAGGTCTCTTACGCTCGTTTGACTGTGCGGGAGTCTGTAGAGCGGCAGATCATTCAATGAAGTGTAATGGACCCCGGTGATTTCCTTATGATTGGAAATGTACATGACTTGTGGTTTGGATATGAGCACTGACATTACTTGCATTGCATTAGCATTGGTTGTACAAGCCCCTTCATGCATTGCCTTGGCATGGCACCCAGTACTCATTGCATCTTATTCATGATAAGCTCAGGTAAGGCTAGTGATATCCTCATTGATCATGCTTCTCTCCTTGTATCTCCTACTACTCTTCTATGCACCATTATCACACACCTACACTACCCTCTAAGCTTCTATAAGCTTATGCACGATTGATGCGTGCAGATACTCTAAGCGAAGCGACACGGCAGTAGAGCATGGAGTAGAGTGAGCATTTGAGGACTCAGTGTTGTTGCGACCTTTCTCTCTTTTTCTTTTATCTCATGTATGTCCTTTGGACCTTATGGATTATTGTAAAGTTCAAATTTATAGTGGATTTTGCGATGTGTGCCTTTGTTATTCTCGAGATGTTCTTCTTTGTGATCTTGGGTATGCTCGTATTGGAATGATTATCTTTGTTATGAAAATCCTCCTTGTAGGATCCCGGATCGGAACCGCCTCAAGAGCCGAGAATGGGGTACTATGGAGGTCATTGCGTTCGAACCCATTCATCGGAATCCTTGTGAGTCCGGTTCGAGTCCGGGCGTGACAGGAGTTGGTATCGAGCATAGCAAGTAGTGCCTCGGAATAACTCGGGATAACATCACATGTCCGCTTGAGAACATAGGACAAGTAGTGTCCCGAGATTCTTCTCTTTGCTCAGTATTGAGCCTATAATTGTCTTGATTCCTTGCGACGTCATTATTTTGTAGACGATGACGCGTGGACGTGGCGCCGTGGTCGTGGCACCCGTGGTCGTGGTGCCGTGGTCGTGGTGCCCGTGGACGAGGCGCCCGAGGTACCCATCCTACTCGAGCACATCCCGCTCCCGTTGTTGAGGATCCGATTCCCGAGGTCCCGATCCCGCTGCTCCCAGTTGAGCCCGTAGTGCTGTACCTCCGATTGCTCCGAGCTTCCGCCACCTATTCCTTTTCTCACCCTTTCTTGTTCCGGCTGAGAGGCTCCAGTTGCTCCAGTTCCCCCACCTATTCCCTCTTCTCAGCCTGCTGTTCCGGTTACAGAGGCTCCAGTTGCTCCGATTCCCCCACCTATTCCCCCTCCTCAGTCTGCTGTTCCGGTTTCGGAGGCTCCTGCTCCGACGGCCGTACCCGTGCCTCCGCCTGAGGCGAGTGCAGCCCCTGCTTTTCCGACTGTACCTATAGGAGCTGAGCATTTCAAGAAATGATGCGGTGTTGCCACACGCTGCACTGAGGCCCGTCTACCACTTACCATGAGGTTTCAGGGCAGTCTAACTTACCGCATGCTAGTGCGATAGCCCGAGAGTTCCGCCAGCATGATCCCCCGAGGTTTAGTGGTGATCCTGACCCTTCGCAGCGAGGCTTGGCGCACCGAGGTTGCGAGGATTTTGACACTATTCGGTGTCCTCGCGGCCGAGAGAGTATCCTTGCCACCTACCTTCTTCGGGTGAGGCCCGACACGGTGGTCATCCGTGTCCAGGATGGTCGGGGCTCAGTTCGTTTGGACATGGGAGGAGTTTGTGACCCGCTTCGACCAGAAGTTCTTCCCTGAGCATGTTCAGATCCAGCGGGCGATCGAGTTTGAGACCCTAGTGCGGGCGATATGACTGTATCTCAGTATGAGGCTCGTTTCTTGGCCTTGTCTAGATTTGCTCCTCATCTCACCGGCGATGAGAAGATGAGGGCCGTCGTTTGTGGCCGGTTTGCGTCACGCACTTCGCGGTCGTGTGGTGGGGCATTGCTTGGAGACATTTGACCAGTTGTGCATCGGGCACTAGTTTATGAGGAGGACGGGCTATGACCCGTAGATCGAGAGAGCGGTTCGGTGGAGACCGGAAGAGGAGTGCACCAGGCCCGGCGGTTCTGGCGGATCGTCGGCAGAGGCGGAGGGGCGGATCGTAGGTATCGGCGGCTGCACGGCTCGGTCGATAACCTCTTCATCGTCATCGCACCGCCACCGCTTCATCTTCTCGACCTCTTTCTCGGCGTATGCTTCGGTTGTGGGGATGTGCCGGACATCGGAGGCGTGAGTGTCCTCTCCCCATTCGACGGCCGGCCACCACGCGGTGCCCCCTCCTCGTCCTCCTCGGCGCGGCAGAGAGCAACACGGCTTCCACCGGCCATTTGCTCCTGGGCTCCTCCACACGAGAGGCAGCCGGGTAGACCACCTCAAGCGAAGACGGCGGCGGCGAGACAAGAAGAAGGCGGCAGCAACAACAATGGCACAGCACCAGCAGAGGGGATATCCGTATGTTGTTCGATCCCTGGGTCCAGTGTGTATAGCAGCCCAGCAGGCTCAGATTCAAGACCCTCAGTCTTCCGGGTTGCTTCCCCTACCAGCTCAGGGCCGTTTTTATTCTGACGCAGCAGGCGCCAGGCCAGACCCGCATCATCGACCGGTGGAGTCGTTGAGGGTATTCTTCTCGTTTCTGCTTGTGTTGCTCATGTTTTGTTTGATTCTGGTGCTTCCCATTCTTTTGTGGCCGAGCAGTTTTGCCGATCGACTGGTATTCCGTTGGAGGCCGTGTCTGAGGCCTTGACCGTTTCGACTCCCATGGGGAAGTCTATTGTGCTAACCCGTCGGTCGTCCTTCTTGCCGGTGTTAGTGGGCGAGATGTTCCTCCCTGCCGATCTATTCATGATGCCGATGGCAGATTTGATGTGATTCGGTATGGACCGGCTTGCAGTATCGTGCCATCTTGGTATCTGTCGCGAGGACAATCACGTTTCATATCCCAGGCTTGCCGGTGTTCGATTCGTCGCCGAGCCCGCAGGAGAGCCGCTATCTAGTTTATTGGCTTCGGTTGTTGAGGATTCTATGGCAGAGAGTATTGAAGCGAGTACTAGTTGTTCGTGAGTACCCGGATGTGTTTCAAGAGATACTGGGTTTGCCGCCGCTTCGCGGTGGAGTTCAGATTGATTTGGTGCCGGTGCCGCACCTATCTCGAAGGCCCCTACCGGATGACACCGTTAGAGTTGAGGGAACTGCAGAGCGATTAGATGAGCTCCGGAGTTAGGTTTTATTCGTCCTGCCAGATTCGCCTTGGGAGCCCCAGGTATTATTTGTGAAGAAGAAGGATGGTTCGTTGCGACTCTGTGTAGATTATCGTGAGCTCAACGAGTCACCATCAAGAATCGATACCCGCTCCCCGTATTGATGATCTGTTTGATCGATTGCTGCAGGTGCGCAGATTTTTCCAAGATAGACTTGCGTTAGGTTACCATCGGTTCGGGTCCGAGAGGAGGACATTCCGAAGACGGCTTTCTCCGAACACGCTATGGTCACTTTGAGTTTCGGTCATGTCATTCGGACTGACCAACGCGCCCGCCGTATTCATGCACCTGATGAACGAGGTTTTTCGGCCGTTCCTTGATCAGTTCGTGGTGGTATTCATTGATGATATTCTTGTATATTCAAGAACCCGAGAGGACCATGCTGAACACTTGCGGATTGTGCTTGAGACCCTCCGTGCCCACCAGCTGTATGCGAAGCTGGAGAAGTGCGAGTTTTGGCAGGAGGAGATGAAGTTCCTCGGTCACGTAGTGACGAGGGAGGGTGTCGCTGTGGACCCCTCGAAGGTTGATGCAGTGCGTCAGTGGGGCCAGCCCACGAACGCGTCCGAGATTCGCAGCTTCCTTGGTCTAGCGGGATATTATCGACGGTTTATCGAGGGTTTCTCCCGTATTGCAGCACCGCTGACCCGGTTGACGCGGAAGGGCGTCGAGTTCGTCTGGAGTGACGCTTGTGAGAAGGCATTTGCGGAGTTGAAGGACCGCCTCACGTCCGCTCCTGTTCTCACTCTTCCTGATGGGAGTGAGGGTTTTGTTGTTTTCACCGATGCCTCTAGAGTTGGCTTGGGTGCCGTGCGATGCAAAGACATGGGAAGCCGCATGGCGTATGCCTCGCGCCGGCCAAGGTCCATGAGGTGAACTACCCCACTCATGATTTGGAGCTTGCGTGCAGCTTGTCTTCGCACCGAAGGTGTGGAGGCATTATCTATATGGGTCGAGTTCGAGCTCTTCTCGGATCATAAGAGCTTGAAGTATCTATTTTCGCGATCCGAGCCGAACTGCGACGGCAGGCGATGGATGGAGTTGCCGAAAGATTATGATTTTGACCTTCGCACCACCCGGTAAGGCAAACGTGGTGGCGGATGCGCTCGGCCGTCGGCACGAGGCTTGGTGGCACATATGATGGTTCGACAAAGGGGCGATGCTCGAGGATGTTTCGAGTTTGACTTTGAGTTCGGTCTCAGTCTTCCATTGTTCGGCTTTCGAGCTTGTCGATTCAACCCTCTTTGGTGGCTAGGGTGATCGAAAGCTCAGCAGACGGATGAGTCACTTCAGAGTACCGAGCGAGCCGCATCCGTGGAGGCGGTCGGGACCGCGTGATTGGTTCCGATGGTGGACTACGCTTCAGAGGCCGATTATGTGTCCCGAATGTGCCAGAGTTACGTCGTGATCTGATGACCGAGGCACACCGATCGAGACTTACTATCCACCCGGGCTCCACGAAGATGTATCGTGATATGAGGAGGCGATACTTCTGGCAAGGGATGAAGCGTCAGATTGCAAGTTTTGTGGCCGAGTGTGACACATGCCAGCGTGTCAAGGCCGATCATCAAAGACCCCCTGGTCCCTTGCAGCCGTTGAGCGTTCCAGAGTGGAAGTGGGAACACGTATCGATGGACTTCATCGCAGGTTTGCCGAGGACTCGGCCAGCGATCCACGATACTATCTGGGTTATCGTCGATCGTCTGACGAAGTCGGCTCATTTCATTCCTGTGCGTGCTTCCTGGTCTATGGACCGGTTAGCGAGGATATTCATTGAGGAGATAGTAAGACTACACGGCGTCCCAGTTTCGATCGTTTCAGACCGAGACTCTAGATTTACGTCTCAGTTTTGGAGGAGTTTCCAGCAGGCGTTGGGGGTCACTTTCGTCTCAGCACCGCTTATCATCCACAGACGGATGGGCGCGCGGTCGAAAGGGTCAACCAGATCCTTGAGGATATGCTCGTAGCTTGTGTGATCGACTTTGCGGGTAGTTGGGATGAGCATATGCGCCTCAGTTCCCGCCACAATAGTTATCGGCGACTATCGGCATGGCTCCTTTTGAGGCACTTTATGGTAGACCGTGCGCATCTCCTAGTTGTTGGACCGAGGTTGGAGAGCGTCGTCTCTTAGGTCCCGAGCTTGTCTTTGCCGCACGTCGAGAGCTATTGATGTTATTAGGCAAAGGATGCGCACGGCTCAGAGCCGACAGAAGAGTTTTGCTGATCGTCGGCGTCGACCCCTCGAGTTCGCAGTCGGGGATATGGTATATCTCAAGGTCTCACCTATGAAGGGTGTGGTACGCTTTGGTGTGAAGGGCAAGATCGCCCCAAGATTTATTGGACCTTTTGAGATTACTAAGCGCGTAGGCGCTGTGGCCTATAGGCTTGCCTTACCTCCTGAGTTGTCCGCGATCCACGATGTATTTCATGTTTCTATGTTGCGGAAATGTGGGTCGGATACTATTCCCGTGATTGATTGGCAGCCACTTGAGGTCCGTGAGGATGCTTCCTACATTGAGCAGCCTATTCGTATTCTCGATCGGAAGGAGCAAGTCCTCAGGACCAAGGTCATTCCCTTGGTGAAGGTGCAATGGGGTCACCATTCGGAGGCCGAGGCATCTTGGGAACGCGAGGTCGAGATTAGAGAGCGTTATCCCCATTTGTTTGATGATTGATAGATATATGATTGCTTGTATTACCATCCTTGTGTGATGATTGTTATATGATGGTGGTGTTTTATTTTTTCTTTTGTCCTGGATTGGTCAATTTCGAGGACGAAATTTCTTTGTTGGTGGGGAGGATTGTGAGACCCGACCCTAGTTCCCATGTTTGCATGTGTGTGTGTAAGTATGCATCTTGTTCATCATGGTCTCGCGGTCCTACCGGTCAAATTCCGACGACCCGCGACCCTCGGATTGTGTTTACAGTCACCTTGAGTTCGGTCATATAGACCCAACTCGGATCAACCCGAGACCTATGCCATCTCGTTCGTATCGTCGTTGCGGTTCCAACGACGCGTCTTGTGCGTCAATCCGACCTATGGATCAAAAGTTATGAGCATTTCATCATGTGGCCCACTTTTTACAAAAGCATGTGGACCACCTCCATGGCATAATTTCCCATGCACACCACACACACACACTACACTATTGCATGGGATAAACACTACCCATCCTAAACACTACCCATACCTAACCTACCCTAGCAACATTGTTATTGTCACCATAGGCAATGATTACTTCTCTTAAATAGTTTTTTTCTCTCTCTTCCCCTCTCATTTTCCTTCATTGCTGAAATTTCCAGCAACTTCTCTTCCTCCTCCCTCTCTTCTCCAGCCCCTTACCCCCATTATACTCTCAATCCCTCCATTTGAACTAGATCTCCACCATTGAAATCCATTCTTTGCTCCAAGAGCTTCATGGAGTAGAAGTTTGGGGGTGAGATCACAAGTGGGTAACTATGATCTTGCTGATCTAATTTTATATCTTTAAATCTTCTTATTTCTTTTGTATGGATCATATGGGGCCCACCAATCCATGGTGGAGACCCCATTTGACCCCATGGATGTGGCCTTTTGGCCCATCCTACATGCATGTCATGATCCATGATGGGGCCATTCTCCATGGACCCCATCATGATGTATGTAATGATCCACTCCATCTCAAGGTCATCTAGACCTAAGGATCATGTTGGGATGACATTTCAACCATCCATAGCAATTATAGATCATGCATGTAGTGATTTCATGTTGCATGTACAATCAATGTAGTTATATGGGTATGATTCTTTCTTGGGAGGGCCCATTAGTGGCGGGGCCCTACCCTATGGCCGGATTATGTTTCTTCTCCATATTTTCTTTCCTATGTTTATAGTAAATCTGATGTATGTGGGGCCCACTTGATGTGCCATGCAACTAGGCCCAAGTGGTTAGACATCCAAGCCCACCTTGTTGCCCCATATTGTTGGCATGTTTTGGACAGCCTTTGGGCTTGATTTTATGGATGATATTGGAAGGGGATTGGGTCTGAGAGTTGTGTGACCCATCTAGATGGACCCCACCCTGAGAAAATACTGATTTATTTTCCTTTTAATTATCTTTTGGGGTGGTTTGGACAGTAACATGTTGCTGTCCAAATCTGCTGGACAGATTTTGGGCCACCTTGGGGCCTGATTTATGGGTCTTTGGTGAAAATACTAAAACAAAATATATGATTCTTGTAGCCTTATGACCCACCTACAACCATACCAAATTTCAGCCCCATCTGACTTTCATTGGAGTCCCAAAGGTGTGGTCCAAGTGAGGTGGACAGTCTGGATTTTCTGCACTGTTCCAGCAACATTCCACCCTGGACAGGTTGGAATTCCGAAATTTATTAAAATATTTTTGGGTATCTAAAAATTATAAAAATTTACAGAGAGGTGGTCCACCCATGGTGGGACCAACCTACAAAATTTTGGAGCCAATGGAAACCTGTACACACCATGGTGGTGGCTGGACTGGCCCATTACAATATGGTGTCCAGATCAGTCCGATTTTCAGGACAGATTGATTTCTTTAAATAAACTAAAATATTTTTAGGTGTCCATAAATTCTGAAATTTTGTGAGAATATGTCCTACCTATTGAAGTATCACTCTGAAAAATTTCAGCCCCAACTGACCCTGTTTGGGCATCCAAAAGAATGGGCCAAAATAGTTGGACTGCCAGATTTTTCTGCTGTGCAGTCCAGCAATGTGCCTTGATAAAAACCATAATTCAAAAATATTTCCTCTAATGGTGGGCCACCTTTTTGGGTTTTCTCTCATTGTATGCATAATGAGGGACCTTGGCCCTCAATTTCCAGAGTTTTAGAGGCCCTGGGCCCACTCCAATGGAGTGCCCAAATTTAGGACAGCAATATGTTATAATTATGTTTGGCCTTTGGCTGAAATTTTGAGGAGTGGGGCCCAACACATTGTGAAGAATTTTAGAGGTAATAATTTATACATTTAGTTCCTTAAATGTTGGGCCTAATAAATACACTTTTGAGGCCCACCACAGTTGAATTTAATTGGGTCCATGAATGTGGCTAGTTGTTGAACTCTTTGAGCCCAATTGGGCTGGAACTTTCTAGATAGGCCCATTGAACTCTTGGGCCATTTTTACCACACTATTGTGTTGGATTAGTGGGCCAGATTACACAAGTATATGGGCCCTTGATTGCCCACCAAATTAACTTTATACTTGGGCCGGGTTGTAGGCCCAACTTACTTGACTAAGAACATGACATTTGCCCATGTGATTTGAGCAATGGGCTGCCCACTAGGCCACAACAATATATGGGATTAGTAGCCTTTATGTTGGGCCCTAACCTTTTCCTTATGGGCCCATAGTGGTATATATGAGTTGGGCTATGTGTGTTTCCCATGGACCCATGTTTTGGATAGGCCTTGGGCCGCCTTTCTGAAGCCCAACATGAATGTATGTGGTATTTAATGGCTGTCCATTTCTTATTTCTAATGTTGTGTGGGCCTTGGGCCTTGATCCGTAATCAATTAGAGATGGGCTACCTCTTGGGGACCAATTGTGGTTAGATGTCCACATTGGTGGCCCTAAGGTAGGCCCATGGGCTTCTATGGGTGGTTAAAGGCCCACCATAGACCCTTGCTAGGCTCGTTTCATCTATTTGGGCCCATATCATTGTTCTCCTTAGTCTCATGGGCTACCCCAGGTATATGGGCCCCCACTAGAGGTTGTATTCCTTATGAGGAATTGATTAAGTACCTAGACCCTTCATGGTTAGGTAAAGAGTTCATCTTCACCTCATTGACACCCCTATTCATCTTCATAGCCCACTCCCATACGCATCATATGCATGCTTGGTTGAGGTATGATTGGTCATGGTTGTGTCATTGTGTAGGACATGTTAGTATCTCCCTGAGAGATGGATGCTTGGGATTGATGCATGGGTGATTATGTGATTCATGCATCTGACATTGCATAGCTTATGGATATCCGCCCTTACTTCATCAGGGCCTTGCCTCCACAGGGGTATTCGTGGATGGTCGTATGTGTGGACACCGGAAATATTAGTTGAGCATACCGGGTGCATAGGATGCCCATGGGTGAAATTCCCAAAACTTCCATGGTACCAAGGATCCGCTCCAACGCCGTGACCGGTGGAATATATGAGCGCACGAGGCCTTATACCATTAGGCCGCGTCTCCCACCTGTCGTGTAGTCGGTTGGATAGGGGTGTGGCCTTACCGCTCGATGTGAGGAGGCATTGCTAGGCCGAGTCCGACCGGCTCGTAAATGGGTCCGCTACCTTCGTGCCTTGTTGGTGATTGGTCGTCCACAAAGTGCGGGTAGTGAGGTCTCTTACGCTCGTTTGATGCGGGTCTCAGTGCGTAGAGCGGCGATCATTCACAGTGTAATAGACCCCGGTGATTTCCTTATGATTGGAAATGTACATGACTTGTGGTTTGGATATGAGCACCGACATTACTTGCATTGCATTAGCATTGGTTGTACAAGCCCCTTCATGCATTGCCTTGGCATGGCACCCGCACTCATTGCATCTTATTCATGATAAGCCCGGGTAAGGCTAGTGATATCCTCATTGATCATGCTTCTCTCCTCAGTATCTCCTACTACTCTTCATTGCACCATTATCACACACCTACACTACCCTCTAAGCTTCTAAAGCTTATGCACGATTGATGCGTGCGATACTCTAGCGGCGACACGCATGTAGAGCATGGAGTAGAGCCGAGCATTTGAGGACTCCGGTGTTGCGACCTTTCTCTTTTTTCTTTTATCTCATGTATGTCCTTTGGACCTTATGGATTATTGTAAAAGTTCAAATTTATAGTGGATTTTGCGATGTGTGCCTTTGTTATTCTCGGATGTTCTTCTTTGTGATCTTGGGTATGCTCGTATTGGAATGATTATACTGTTATGAAAATCCTCCTTGTAGGATCCCAGGATCGGAACCTGCCTCAAGAGCCGAGAATGGGGTACTATGGAGGCTGTTGCGTTCAGAACCGGTCATCGGAATCCTTGTGAGTCCGGTTACTGAGTCTGGGGCGTGACACAGACAGACAAGCGCCTTCGGCAGAATCCACCAATAGAACTGTTCAAGAAGGTAGATGTGAAATGTCTGATTATGTGGCTGCTATGATGAAATTGCTAGTTGTAAACTAGGAGGAGCTTTCGTGTCCCAACCTTTTATACTTCTTCTATTCATATATGATACCAACTTATCCTTCCTTTCTAATGGTAAAATGCTAGCTCTCGTTGAAGTCTGAACTTCAAGCAGCAAAATACCATAGCTGAGTCGGCATTGTCTCAGCCCACTTGTATATTGATTAAGGTTTTGGTCTCTTTCTTTTCTTTTCTTTGTTTTTTTTTCTTTTTGTTAAATTTTCTCTAAGTGAACAGTTTGTTGCTTTGTGTTATAAGCATCATTTCTATGATTTTCATTTTCTTCCTAGTATTTCACGGGGGCATGTGTTATTATTGTCAGGGCTCAAAGGAGAATATATATTCTTTACAACAACAAAACAAGGTAACTTGCAAAAGCAATGCCAAGAAAATATGGTAACATATATTGTTCTCAAATTAATTGGTTCTCTTTAGTCTTTCTACTCTTTTAAACTGGAGCCATTTTTATTTTTTTTACAAGCTCTATTCTGCTCTTCCTATATTGTGTCTCTTCAATGGTAGTTTCCTTGTTTATGCAAACTCGATCTCTGTAGATCTTAGACATGAGTACTGTAAAAAAAGCGCAAAGGCATGGGGCAAAGCAGACTCAGGATTACTCATGTATTAGAGACCAGGATTCTAAGGACTTCTTAAATTTCCAGAGAATAGGGAAGGTCCTGTTCAAAAGGAAGTAGGTATCTTGGTTGAATTGTGATAACGAATGATCTTTTAAGAAGCTACTTGTAACTCTTTTTGCATATACAATGTTTACATCATCAACCCTTTTTGCAATTATAATTTTTTTTTTGGTTTGTGCCACAACATTAGTAGGGAATGCATGCTCATGATTGTTCTTTGATTATTTCTTTGCTTTTCCATGAATTATGTTTGTAGAGACTATAGATTTCTATTATATACAGTGTCATGTGACATGTTTAATTGATTGATATTATGTAGGAAGAAGTTTTTAGCAAGATGCTGTCATTTGAGAGATTGAAAGCTGAATCTGAAAAATGCTTTAGCCCAAAGTGAGAAGTTTAAATATGAGAAGGCAGAATTTGAATCTGCTGTCTATGCAAAGGTGTGATTTGGGTCCTGCATTTCCAAAGATTATAGTTTGATTTTACTTAATCTTCTATGTTGGATGAGAAATAAATGTTATTGCCATGATATGTATGGCTGAGCGCATAACTGAGCTCCTTCTATTGGGAACTCATATCACCAACAAGTGCATCTTTCCAATCCCTTCCAAAACCCTGTTTTTTGCATCATGACACTCTTTTTCAAACCTTTCTTTCATAAACCTTCCAACCCTACAGTAACTGTACCCAGTAACTATTGCTTGAAGGAAAATCAACTATGTCATTAATTGGCGTTGGGTGCATAACATTACCAGGGCATTTAGATCTTTGTAAGTGGTTGAAGGTAATCAGCCTTTCATTTCTACTAAAGCAGTAGCATTTTGGCCATTTCCTTATACACACAGCCATGCATGTATACAAATATGCATGTAAGTATGCAAGTGTGTATATGAGCCAAGCTTTTATATTGTGTCATATTGCCATTGTGACAGCTTTTGTATAAGGAAGAGTCACTCTCTCGTATGGCTTGACAATTTCCATTTTTCCTTTTTCCTGTTTTTTTAAGACTCGTAGACAAGATTAGACTGGTGTTTTTATAAATAGAGGAGTCAATCTAGACCCATTAAGCAAGTGATCAAAGGTAAGAATTGCATGATATTCATTTACTTATTCATTTGTCAGTTGTCACTACACATTGAGCATTTTAAGTAAAATATATAATCAATGGCAGGTTGGACTTGTTGTGTATGATTCACAAGTTCCAATTGGTGCCACTTTTGAATACATGGATGGGCACTACATGGTAAATCTCCTTCTGTTAATATACATCCCCAGCTTTTATTTAGGGAAAAAGATATCTACAGCTTAGTGCATGCTTGGATTTTAATTCGAGCTTGGTAATGTTGAATCTATTTACATTTTATGCCTGTGAAATTTCTAATTGAATGTGTTCACAGTTAGGCAACAGATCTTTCTTTCCTGTTATGGTGCTTGTCCCTTAGGAGGAACGAATTGTGGATATGGCCCAAGTACTTTCCGGCTCTTGTAACTGAAAGCTCTATGAGGCCCACCGCGATGTCCATATGACGTCCACTCTGTCCATCAGTTTCATTGCATCCTTTTTTGATGTGAAACAAAAAGTGAGGCGGATAAAATACTCAAGTGGCCACACCACAAGAAATACTATGGAATGCTAGCCCATATGGAAATGCTGGTTATTCCAGTGGAATTGTATAATATCTCCTTGAATTTGTTTCTTATGGGTTTTTCTTTCACATTGTAAGAAAGATTCAGATTCAGGTTCTGACTTGTATTCGGATATATGGATTAGATATCCTAGAGCAATTGATAAGGAAAAGGCAAGAGAACTAAAAGATACAAAGGTAGAATTGCTGCTCAATATCAAAGACAAATCAGATGAGTTTAGATTGCCTACAGAAGAGGCACTTCTCCATTAATTCTACTTCGAAGTTCTCCTGGTTCATTTTGAATTTGGAAACTTGAGGCTCTTATGATTTTCCCGTAGGAGCTTCAAGAAGAGGCACATTGACCACCAGATCTTCCAAAATCTTCAGCACAGAATAAAAGAGTGTGCTATCTCTCCGTTAATCTTCTGCATTTTCTCCTCTCTCTCTCTAATTATAATTTTTGGATTGATACCCTTTACTAATTATATCATTTTCAGCATTGCTATGATATAATTTTATTTTATTTTATTTTTTCTTAAATTTAGATGTTTCTAGTTGCAGAGCTTGCAGAACTTATTAAAGTGTTCGAAAATCCATGACCCACTTGCTTGGACAAACGCTCTAAAGGCGAAAAAGGATTGGCAGTCCAATCTTCTCAAGTTACATTGAAAAGATTGCACCGTTTGATCACTACCGTTTGATATTGGTTAAGATTGTTTTCTTGAGAACCATAAGAAATTCCAGGTGATGCCCACTGAAAATGATGGCTATGATTGATGATTGAAATCATTTTGTTGCCCTTATGGTTAAGATTATCCAATCAATGAGATATTTCATCATGGCCCATATCGAATGGACTATCTAGATCCATGCTAGGATGGTCCACATGCACAAATGTAAATTGCATTTTCATTTCCAATTATGTAGGAATAATTCTAATCTTAGGAATAATTAATGGTCCACAAGTGCCATCCTTTCACATCTTCATTGTGGTAGAATCATAGTTTAGAATAATATTTAAAAGGAAAATACGTTAGCGATCGACTCCTTAGATAACTGTACTTAGTTTAAAAGAAAAACACGAGAGGTATATGCTGAACTTATATATGTTCGGATCAACTCCTTAGATAACTGTACTTGGTTATCTCAATTTACTTCCCTGAGATTTTAAGTGCTGGTGCTTGTTTCTGCATATCCATTTCATTATGTGGTTACACTTTTTTTATTTTTATACTGATTACCTACTTGGTATTGATTATTTCTAAAAGTCCATGCTAGTATATTTGTTCCTTTTCCCAATGTAAGGAGTTGTTAAGTTCGGAGAGTGAGGACATGTTAAGCTGGTGACTTTTTTGTGATCTGCAATATGCCACATGATCTATTGATGCTGCTATATTTCTACTCTCAAAATGCAAATCCATCCAGTTTTTGGTTTTGTTAGGTTGGTTGTTTAGGGTCAAGCAGTTGCAGTTCCCCTCATATTTGGCAATTGGAGACTTCATCCTTTTGAGTCCCTTAATATGTAATCAATGAACGCGTATTGAGGAATACAATGAACGCGTGATGGCAATAGTATGCTGTGAAGCACAGGCAACTCTTGTTCTTCCATGTTTCTTTACAACATTAATAGGAGGGCATTTTCCTTTTTTAGCGTGTTTTTTGAGGCAGTGTTAGATAATGGAAGCCAAGCAAAGGAGAACAACTACATTTATGTAAGTATTGTTGTGTTATTCTTGGTACATATTTGTAGTATTATAAGTCTTAAGCTCCATTTGGTCATCACATCAATCTTTAAGAATATAATTTTTTTTCAAACCAAATGGATCGTAAGCCCTTTTTTAACTCCACCAATGCAACCACTTGCATTGCCGGTCTAAGCTTAGGGTAAAGGAGGAGGGAGAAAGGCTTGAGCGTCGCAAAAGTCAATAGCAGAGAGGAAGTCATTAATTACACTTGACTATCTCATTTTTTTTTTTCATTAGGTGTCGTTTGGCTGCGTGGATTTGGATTCTAACTTACTAGATTTCATCTCATGCACAGTTCTCACCATTGTGATTAAATAAGGATTATATTTTACTTTGTTCAAATGTTGAGTTGATTCAAAAGAGCAAGGATAAAAGGTATCTAAAGAAATATTTGATGTCGTCTCATTCACATTGCAGGGAAGATTAGATATGTGAAATGGATGCTTAGGATTGCTAGTGTTCATGGAAATAAAGCATTGTTACGTTTCCTTAAATCAGTTGAGGTAAAGATGTTATTAGTTCTCTGTTAATTTTCACTAGAGGAACATTGTTGTGGCATACATGTCATGTAGTTCCATGATGTGCCTACCGAAACATGTCACATGTGGCACTAACATATGGTGATCATGGCCATTGAATTTGTGCTACACCATATGGATGGGCCATATCCCGAAATTGAGGTGATTTGTGTTATCCACCTGAATAGTGGCCCAACAAGCTATGGTTTTCCTAAAACAGAGTAATGACCCATATTCAACAGGAAAAACACCCTGAAACTAGATGTCAGAGTTTTGTATATCACTGAGATTTTGGCCTATGGTGCATCCATTTAGTGCCCACTAGATCAACAATCATGATTGCTCCATGTGTTTGCCACCTGTACAGTGATGAGGAATTCATACATTTTTGCTAAACGAGTACATTGGATATGGAAAATTGGTAAACTTTTTTGACCTATTATTTTTTCATAAAATGTGTTGGCCACCGATGACTAGACCAAGGCTGGTTTTTAGACAACACATAGATGGTGGATGAGTAGTTCATACTTTGTACTAGTTGAAGGGTGCGGATCTGCACACATGTTGTATTGGCATGAAGGTGTTGGATTTGAAATTGTATTCGGTACAAGCCGCTTTCATATTTTGTTTTATGTATCTACTTTTTGCCCGTCATCAGATTGGATCGGTACACATCTTTGTATTAGCCTTGATGTTTGTTTTCTTGCATTTGAACTCGTAGGTTTCCTTTCCAGAGAGGCCAGATCTAAAGACTGCCATTCTAGAAGAGCAACCATTTTTGTTGAAAAGGTATGTTGAATCAACACAAAAGACCCCAAGTTGTAATTTCTTACAAAGGCATTGGTGAAGTTACCTTAGATGCTTACTATATTTGTCATTCTGTCTTTTATATTTTCGCTTTCGGATATTGTTTTTGTTTTTGTTTTTAATGTTATTAGAGAAACACTGAAGACAAGACCCTTCAAAATGGTGTTGAATCTCTACTTTGGTGAGGGGTGTGGATGCCTATGCACTAGAATCGAGTGGGATGTTTATTTCCAGGTGAGAAGTTGGTAGCTAATATGACCCTTCAAAGTTGGTAACATTTTGCAATTTCTCATCTGGTAGCACTGATTGTTTGAATATCTTGCTTCCATATCAAGATTTCTCATTTTTCTGTTCCCTCTTTTGTGTGTGTGTGTGTGTGTGTGTGTGTGTGTGTGTGTGTGTGTGTGTGTGTGTGATTTTCACTATTGATAAGGATATTAATTCATATACAAAAAGGATTGGATTAATCCTTCAAAGTTTAGTTTAGTTCGTGTGTTTTTTTTTTTTTTTTTGTTTTTTGTTTTTTGTTTTTTTTTTTTTTTTTTTTTTTTTTTTTAATGGTTTGAATGACTTTGAAATAGGATTTCTATGAGGATCTATTTGAGGAGCCGAGAAAGTATGGAGAGATTGAGAGCCTTAATGTTTCGTTTGTTAACCTTTTGAAACAAAAACTACCTCACCTGCTGTATCGAGGTTTGTTTTTGGAGATTTCTCCTTATCTTTCCAGTTCATTTCTGCTCCACGTAATTACCACACCCATCTCATTATCTTCAAAAGTTGGAAGAAATAGTGGATTGTGAATTGAAAAGGCCTCAGTTTTATAGTTATTGCTGGTCCCAAGAATCAATAAAAGAATTCCAAATGATAGTGTAGAAGAAAATTTATCTTGCCACAGTATCTAGAATTGTATTAATTAGCAAATCCCACATATTGTATATAGAAGAAAATTTACCTTGCTAGGATCATTGCCTGGATTGGCACCATTGCATATCGGTCATATACCAGGACTTTCTCCAGCTGGCAAACCTTTAAAAAAAAAAAAAAACCTTCCCTCCAGTTTTTTTATATATAATAATAATAATAATAATAATAATAATAATAATAATAATAATAATAATAATAATAATAATAATAATAATAATAATAATAATAATAATCGGTTGGACTTGGTGGTTCTAATGAGTCTGTTGTTCTTCAACACTTCCAACCTTGGTGACTATTAAACCGGTTTGACTTTGCTTTTTGGTAGGTAACTAACTTGGGACCTATAAAACTTAAAAATAAGGTGTTACATTGTCTTCTCTTGTTTCCCTTAGAAAGGATGTGTGTGTGTGTGTGAAAAATAAAAAATAAAAAATTTTTAGCCAGTATGTTTAAAGTTAGTTTTCTTATTTATTGTTTTTTAGTTGTTTGAGAATTTGCTTGTTAGATTAGTTATTTACCTTAAAATCAGACCTTGATTTTTATTGCCCATTTATCTTTCTTTATGTTCGACTTTAGATCAACTTAGAAATTTGGCCCATTTTCTGCAGGAGGTGGATCCCAATGTAGAGAATGATGAGTTGCCCAATGTCTTATGCAAAATGTAGATGGTTTGAAGCTTCAATTAAAAATCTCCTAGCCTGCAAGTTTCATATGTGCCTACTGCTTTTCCTTTGGGATTCAAATTCAATTTCGGGTTGGATGTAAGTTGGAATGACTGCTTATCTTTCTTAGCAATCATATAGATATTGGAAAATTGATTTGGATAATTAGGGGCTTTCCTGTAATGTTACGTGTGAAGGGTGCATATGGATGGACGGGCGTGGATAAAACACATGCATCAATGTAGGCCCAAAAGATGTAATGGAATTCAAGTTACAACATTTGTTGCCTTGATAGTTTTTGACTTTTTAAGGATAGGATCAAAGGATTGATTATTTTCCATGCATCAATTTGTTGAATGCTACTTTTTGACTAGTTTTTTTTTTTTTTTTTTTTTTTTTTTTATGTGCAAGATTTTAATCAAGTGTGCCTGAATTTAGGCCTACAAGCACGTCAGCCTTTTGACGCCACTCGTGCTATGAGTAGACCATATAGAGGATTTATTTATATTTATTTATTTATTCGAGACCATTTTTAAATTTTTGTAATAAATATTATATTTTTTTATTGTGAAGTAATATAAATTTTGTTTAATATTCAGTTTTAATTGTATTCATCATTTTTTATGTTTCAAATATTTAAAAAATGCAGGTTTTCAATTGAATTATATATAATAAAAAAATATAATTGGCCTACAGGGGCATTTCAAATCCAAATCCAAATCCATCCGTAAAAAACTGTTTATTTTAGCGGCGCTATTGACTCTTTGCAGTGTTTCATTCAGAAATACCACCTTCACCTGAAAGCGCCGATAGATGGAGTGCCGCAACAGGATATACCATCTCGGCGCTCAGACAAGTGCCGCGGAAAATATAGTAGCGTCGCTATATCTTTCAACACCCCCATTCAGCGGCGCTTGCCTAGCGCCAGTAGGATCTGCGCTGCGCTTATAGTAGCGTCCAGCTCTTCTTGTAGTGTATTCGTTCAAAATTTGTATTTGTTTTCAAACTTCTCCAGTTTCTTTTTTAAGATGTGTGTGTGTGTGTGTGTGTGTATATATATATATATATATATATATATATATATATATATATATATATATATATATATATATATATATATATATTCAAACTTCTAATTTTTTTTTTTTTCAAAATCTCATTTTTTCTTATCAAACTTTTCAAAATTTTTTTTTTTTTCAAAATACAAAATCTCAATTTCCTTCTAAAAATCTCGAGGTTTTAGATTTCTATTTTGTGCAAACTTATTAATTTATTCAAACTTCTCAGTTTTTCAAAATTTCAAATTGTTTTTTCTAAATCACGTTTTTTTTTTTTTTTTTTTTTTTTGATTTCTCAATTTTATATATATATATATATATATATATATATATATATATATATATATATATATATATATATATATATATATATTTTCAAATGTCAATTTTTTTTCAACACCTCGGTTATTTTTAAATATCAATTCTTTTCAAAATCTCAAAATTTCTCAAACATTGTTAATTTTTTTCAAACTTTCGAAATTTGTTTTCAAAATCACAAGTTTTTTTTTAAAAAACTTCCAATTCAATTTTTTTCCATTTTTTTTGTCAAAACTATCAACTTTATTTAAAATTTTCAATTTTTTTTTTTCGAAATGTCAATTTCTTGTTTTAACTTCCAAGTCAATTTATTTATTTATTTATTTATTTTCCTTCAAAACTATCAACTTTATTTAAAATTTTTCAATTTTTTTTTTTTTTTTTCAAATTGTCAATTTTTTGTTTCAAAATCCCGATTTTAATCGAACAAAATCTTTTGAAAATCTTAATTTTTCTTAAACAATATCATTTTGTTCTAAACTCCTCAACGTTTTGTTTCAAAATCATATATATATATATATATATATATATATATATATATATATATATATATATATATATATATATATATATATATATATTTTCAAATCTACTTTCTTTTTTAAAATCTCATTGTTTTCTCCAAAAACTACAACATAGGGGATTTGGCATTTGATATTGCCAAGCATTTAAAATCTTGTTTTCATGCAAAAGTAAACATAAATTCCACTCAATTGATAAAAAAATAAAAAATCGATGCATTCAATCAATTCATACAAGAACAAAATCATATTGAGATTTGGGGTGAAAGTTACTAATTTTGTTAACGATCACTTCTTTAATTAAAATAATGTACATTTTTTCATCAAATTCTACAAAAAAAATAATAATAATAATATTGAGGTTTGGGCACTTGGCAAGATTTACAATGGACCATGATTCGTCACATAATGATAAAATTAAGTCCGTTGCTAAATGTTAGTACGCAGAAAGGTGGAATTTTGAGCTAAAAAACTTATTTTTCAACGGATTATATCTATCACAATATAAGATTCTTATCCGTCATAAAAATCTTGCCCAATCTGCTAGAGCAGGCAGCGACAAACTTTTTCTTACTTTTATGTCCATCGTCAAATTTTTCGATGAATAGTTTTGGTTACTCTACTTAGTTAATCGTCAAAAAGTAGTCCATTATCTCTTGATCCAACAATGAATCCGAGTACCACCAACTTGCTCATATGATAGCTAAAATCTCTTGGTTATGGTTGCTCTTTAGGGATTTATGGATGCCTCTTTCTTTGGCTCTTCTTTGGTGTGAGAATATTTTTATTTTACTGCTTCTAATCTCGTTTTTCATACTCTAAGTATTTGGACGTCGCTTATCACTTTGTTCATAAAAAGCTTGTTCAAAAGGAACATGATGTTGGATTATCAACATGGTTGATTTTGACATTGCCAAAATATCAAACAAATGACGAACTATGTCTGTCACAAAACTTTGTTGCCGCAAACTCTACATTAAATGGGTGGGAACTCTCTAAATTTCGACGGATTTCATCTGTCGCCAATAACAGATTAGGGTGTCGCTAATCGTCGGAAAAGCGATGGGACCAAAACTGTCGCCAATTTCCAACATTCGAAAACTGCATATTAAATTGAAGAGCCTAAATCAAATGCTGAACTCTCTCATATGAAAGATTGAATTAAAGGCAATATACATTTGAGGGTGTGTTTATATGCAACCAAACACACCCTAAAAGACTATGCACCAAATTTCATGATATATCATGAAAATTTACACCAAATTAGACTGATTAATCGTAAAATACCATGAAATTTCGTGATATTTGGTGCAACTAAATGCACCCAATAGGTATGATTAGAAACTAACAGATGCACAAATTCAAGTATCTTAAGCATGTTTTTGTTGTCCATAGGAATTTGGCCTCAGTCTGTGAGCTTCATCGATGACAGGTTCGATGCTCCTCCGACAAAATGGAAAGGGGTTTGCCAGACTGCAGATAACTTCACCTGCGACAAGTGATTTTACTCTCTCTAGGGCCACCATTATGTGGATCATGCCTTAATATCTCACCTTTTAGATGATCGTAGCCATTCAATGCAAATGAACATGTAAAGCAATGGTCTGCCTTTAAAGAGGGCGATGGATGGTTAGGATCCACGAATGGGGAGGATTTTACGGCACTCCCACTCACCACGGGGACACTGGTGATTTGGATCACCAAAAATGGGCCCGAAAAATAAAATTCATTGGCCAAGTGATGAATGTTGGATAGAACAATCAATTTATATTCTCTCTTTGAGTTTCCTCATGTTCATTGTTAGATCTTTTAATGGAATTTCTGGATTTATAACAAGCTCTTCGGAGCCCAATACTACAACAGTGAGAACTACTATGATGTTATGGAGTTCAAATCTCTGAGAGACTCAGAAGGACACGGGACCCATACTTCTTCCACGGCAGCAGGTTACAAGCTGTGGCGGGAGCAAGCTACCTTTGGTTAGCTGACGACATTGCAAGAGGCGGAGTCCCACAAGCAAGACTCGCCATGTACAAAGTGTGCTGGTCATTCGGATGTGCCCTGGCTGATATCTTGGCTGCTTTTGATGATGTGGTGGTGGATGGTGTCGACATCATATGATCAGTTTTCCTTGGATCCGATTTCCCAGCACTATAATTCGATGACCCCATTGCTTTTGGAACATTCCATCGATGAAGTATGGGATCTTGACTTCGAATTTCTGTTTGAAATTCCAGCCTGTACCCAGTATCCGTCTCCAACTATGCACCTTGGACTTTGATGGTGGCTACGAGCACGATCAACCGGAAGTTTGTGTCCCAAGTGGCACTTGGCAATGGACATAAGTATAAGTCAAGTGGATTACTCCATGAAATGCAGATTGATAATCTCTATTCATTTCCAGTGATCATGATCATTGATTTGGCATGTATGGGCCACATTTGAAAAGACAACCCATATGGACTTCTGATCCGTCGATGGCCGGGAAAAGAGACGATTGAATTAGAAATGAGTATCGGCTCACATTCAATCTTCAAAAACACCACAATCGGATGGTTGAAAGTGTCTAATAATCACAGAGAGTTTTGGGCTATGGCTCATCGCCATGGTGACTCATCATATTAGATGTTCTGGTGACCTATCGTATTAGATGTTTTTTGATCATGATACCCATTTGTTATGTGTACGGTGGGGATGAAGTTTTCAATATGATTTCGCCTAGCATCATTCCTTGCTCTTTATTGGCAGGGAAACGCCATTAATCCATTTGGCCTCAATGGTACATCAGACCCATTTATCCATGGAGGATCCACTCCAAATGTATCGGCAGGTGCTTCCATTGATATTTCAAGATACAGATTTCCTGGATCTCTTAATCCATATAAAGTGCAGGGGAAAATAGTCCTCTGTGATACCATCAGGGATGGTTCTGGTGTCATGGAGGCCGACGGATTGGGTAACATCATGGCCGACAACAGATTCTCTGATTTCACCTTCTCTTATCCATTGTCAACTACTCTTCTCCGGAAGATGGTGTTTTTTTTTTTTTTTTTGAAAATATAATTTCATTGACAAGCAATCCACAGATATACAACTGACCTGATTTAGGAGGGCAACCACAAAAAAATCCGGACCTCTCCTATCATATGCTCTACATATCAATGGGAAAAAAAACCAAAAAACCCGAGACGTAGCGCGAGACCCCCGGGCCACCCGAGGCGGGCCCATAACAAAAAGCTAAAAAAACCATGGCGGGAATGAGAAACACACACTTTAAACACGAAATGATCTCAAGGCCCCCAACCCAGTCCTGTCCAGGACGAGCAGCCCCCTCAGACGCCATGGGAGGGAGTTTGGATGCACGTGGAAGGAGGCCTCTTGGGTCTCGCTGCCCATATGAGCCATTGCATTCGCTGGCCTATTCCCCTCCCTGAAGGAATGGGAAAAGGACACCGAACAACCCTTAAGAAGGGAAAGAATCCGCAAGACCCAAGGTCTCATAGTCTACGAAATTCAGGATTTCCCGAGGATGAGGTTGAGGGCAAACTTAGAGTCGGATTCGACGACGATATTCTTTAGACCCCTCAAAAGACAAAAATTGATACCATCATGCATAACCCTCACTTCCACGATATTATTGGAGCACACCCCATATCCTGAGGAGAAAGCGAAAATCAGATTTCCATTATCTCCCCAACAGACACCCCCACCTCCAGACAAGCCCAGATTACCTCTCGCTCACTACAACAAAAACTGGATTAGCCGGCGATTTATGTGGCTAATTTAGCGGTGCTAATTACGATGGACGTCGATTAGCGAGCGAGTATATATACCGTACCAAAAACCCGGACCCTGTTTTTCTCCCCTCTCCCGACTCTCTCCCTCTCACCGCCCCGACGCTCTCTCTCTACCCCTCTCTCTCTCTCTCTCTCTCTCTCTCTCTCTCTCTCTCTCTTCTCCACTTTCTTTTTGTTTGAAAAGAAGCAACACCTTTCAGATCTGGCGTCTGTGATCGCTACCCCTGAAAATGTCGCTCGATGCCATTGCACCCGAACGCGTTTGCTATGTCCGTTGCACTTGATCTGTACTCTCTCTCTCTCTCTCTCTCTCTCTCTCTGCACCTAATTCCTCTCATGCATCTCCCGATTTCTCCAAATCTCCCAAAACCCTAGAGATTTTAGTTGATTTCTCTAAATCTTCTAAAACCTTATTCACATTCCAACTCTGCAGCTACTTGAACCCAAGAGACTGGTCAGGTGGTTTTTTTCCTCTCTTTTAATCACTAATGGATTTATTTTTTACAGGCCACTTATTTCCTACACAAAGCATGCTTGTATAGAATTTGAGCTATAAGCATGTCACATGTTTGACGAAATTCCTGAAACAAATGTGTGTAATTTTTATGTTTGTTTTTCTTAATGGTTTGGTATGTCTCTTTTTTTAAAAAATTTTATTTTTTTATTTTTTAATGGTTTGGTAGGTCTTTTTTTAATGGTTTTGTTTTCATGTTTTGTTTATCTGTACTTGTACAGTACAAACATGCATCTCTTTTATTCTCCCATCATGCTGAAAACACTTGCCCCAGTGAGGAGAAACAATCAGGCCAGAAACTATAGGGGGCTAAGGCTCTTCAGGACCTACTACAGGTGAGGAGGCATGGAGCACATCGCTATGCCTGCACCATGGACCAGAGCACGATTACACAAGGAGACCACAAACATAAAACTTTAGCTATGAAATCATGAGAATTTCTGTTTGGTATATGATTGACAAAGCATGATCATACAGCCAACCCCAAAATGGTGGGATGAGGCTAGGATGATGATGATGATGATGGTGATGTAAATAAATAAAGAAAAAGAAATTCAAACAAAGATTAGTGACTGACCAGGGAGTATTGGTGTGAAAATGGAAAATCTCCAACTATCCTATTTTGGCAAACAAATGTCTGTGAATCAGAGATTAGGATTGTTCAACCAATCTAATCTTGGGATTGTGACTTGGCAGTAGTGAACTACACAATATACTTGTTTTGGTTAAGTTATGCTTGTTTTGGTTTTTGCATGGCATAATTGAAGTGCATAGAAGGATTTTTTTTTTTTTTTTCATTCATCAATTGCTTGAAGGTGGTGTAAAATATTCATTTCTTTGGTGAATGATTTTATGCAGATCTGCCTTTCAGGAACAACCCACTCCGGATTTTGAATTCAAAACTGAATTAGACATTATTTTACAAATTCTTAAAAACCCAATTTCCTAAAAAGGCATGGTAGCTTGTTTCTTTATCCTGTTTAGATTGATATCATCATTCATAAATGCAGCACCAACAATTGCAAGAATTTGAGTTAACTTCGATTGTTTCTTGTATTTCGGAAGCACTAATGCACATCTTGATTGTGTTTGCAAAGCTAAATCCTAGTATAAGATAAAGTTTTGGCTCCACTTTTTCTCTGTCTTCCCGAGAATGATCCAGGATGAGGAAAATCTTGTAAGTATTTCTTTTTCTTTTTTACTTCTGATTCACTTCTAACATGCTTCACTTTCTTGGACATAGACTAAATTGCGTATGAATGTATTGGGCTTTTTATGTGGAAGCACTTTGTATCGACATGGAACTTAGCTGCCTCCTGTCAAGAAACTTTTTGCATATAGATTATTTGCCAAGTTTGCTGAAAAATAATAATAAAGGAAACCTTTGCTTTTCTTTGAAAATTTTAAAGTTGCACTCCATTTTTAAAAGCGAATGTTTGCAATTCAATTCACATTTTTAAAGTTGCACTCGGCAACAATATCATAATCTACAACTGTGGTGATGGTTGCTGCACCCCTATAGTACACATGGCTTGCGGCACAAATTCGAACAATGTATTCCAAAGCAACATCTACGCATCTAGCGGTGAGTAGACTAGTGGTTGTTTGTTGCACATCTGGGATCAATTGGAGCAAATTCAAGGTTTTTTTTTTTTTTCTTGAATCCTAGAAATGGTTATCTGTTTGGTGGCCAAGGGTTTGTTTTGATACATCCATATGCCTATCATCTTGCCGCAAGTGCAGTGATTGTATTAGCCACAATAGGTTGGTAGATGTGACTGTCTCTAGCTTTGATTAATGGGGTTTGAATTCTGGTTGCATTCGATCGATGGTGGCTCTGTTTTAAGATCCGGCCGCTATGGTGAATCTCTATGTTGGCTATTGGATCTTCCCTTTGTCAAGTGCAGTGTTGTGGTACATTTTGAGGCCGATCTTTTTTTTTTCTTCCAATGTTGGTGATGCAGCCACTTAATTTGAAAGATCCTGATTCTGATACATGCATCACATGTGTAGGGTGCATGGATCACCACCTTTTTGAGACTGTTAGTGAACTACCACCATTGGTGTCATTTCAAATTAGATATTTGCTCCTTTTACTTTCTAACAAGAACTTTTGACTAACTCTATGTGTGTGTGTATGCAGGCTAGAGCAAGAATATCTTCTACAGTGAAAGCTATAGTTGAAGAGAGAAGATCAAAGGGAGAGAACTCTGCTGGAGCTCGAGACTGAGATTTGTGTGAGCATGTTGGATTCATTGAATGAATGTATACAGGTTTGTAATTTCTTTTGTTACATTATGCATTTTATTTAGAACATGAACTCTGAAGCATATTGATCCATTTTGTGCTTGTGCTTTCTTATTGTATTATTTAATGATTCTTACTTGTGGTGTGTGTGTGTGTGTGTGTGTGTGTGTGTGTGTGTGTGTGTCATATATATATATATATATATATATATATATATATAAAGGGAATGAATATGCAACTCTTTCACAGCACGGCATGCACATCCATCACTTTCCATGTACTGCTGTAAATGTAATAAATTTCCTTCTTCTTCTTCTTCTTCTGATCAATATTTTCATGTACGCAGAGAACTCAGGAATCGGGCCTCTACTTTGAATATCTTCCCATGCATGTAGAGCCACCTGTCTATGTTTGTTATGAGATGTATCATTTACCTGTCTCTGTGTCTGTTTGAACTGATTGGCTAGCATTGACTTGGAACCTTTTGAAACTGAGGTAACAACAAGAGTTGGATGTTTACTAAATGAGTTAGTGGTGCTCTTTGTTTTTATTTTTTATTTATTCTTTTCTAATTGATCTGCAACTTTATTAAAACTAAAGGGAATTGTTTGGTTTGGGTTGAGCTTGACCCAAGTGGGGCTAAAATGAGTCAGACTGGTCGACTCATTGACCATTCATTGGATCGAATCGCCCATAAAAAATGGGCTGAATCATGGTCCTGCTTTTAAAGCACTGCTTTATGTGGTCATTATCATCATTATTGTTGTTCTTTGTTGCTATGAAGGATTTCCTTTTCTTTTCTTATTTTACTTTATTTATATTTTTGCGAACGGCTCTATGGTGATCTTTGTTTTTTTATTATTTATTTCAAGAATTTTGTGTGATGGTTTATGGCTATTAGTTGATGGGCCTTTTAGTGATTTTATTTCATTTCTCTTTGAAAGATTGTCATTAATTTGTGTCATCGAAGGTTTTGGTTTCCCCCTCTTCATTTGCCTTTGTTTATATCTCGATTGATTATTCTCATGGTTTCTTAATTATGCGAGTCAACAACCTTCTCATGTTTTTTTGTTCCTGCTTTTCCTTCGAATGGGTGAGGTTCGGTTTCCCTCGATTCCTTTTTCCTGGTATCGGCCTTAATAGATTGAAGCCGTGAAGTTGGACACTTTGAAACCCGTTGAGATAAACCAAAATGCTTGCACATGCAAGCCAGAATCTGTGGGACCCTTCTCAAACAATGTCATTAATGTCGAGGAACCATGAAGTACTTGCCGAAGCTATTTGCATTGTTTTTAAGTATGCTTATTTCTTATGAAAAAACTTTTAATTTCAACAGATTTTACTTGACATCTACTTGAGAGGTGTATGGTGATCCTCTTGAACATCCCCAAAAGGAGGAGTATTGGGGAAATGTTAACCTAATTGGTATCTTTACTCTTCTTTCTAGCAATCAATTTTCGGTTTTTTTTTTTTTTTTTTTTTTTTTTTTTCCGTGTGGATGCTTTTCCTTGTTGATTCTTTAATGATTAATTATTAGAATTTGGGATGTAACACTCTCGTGTTGAATGATGTTGCATGTATTGCGGGAGTTAGGAGTTGTTATGATGAAGGGAAGCGTGTAGCGAGAGACTCGATGTTTGATTATCATAGGCAACATGGCATAGGTAAAAGATATCACTTGTTCCTTGTGTTTCGCAAAAAAAAGCTCGATGCTTGTGTTAAGTTGTTTATGAAATGATATTTCTCTGTTGATATATAAACAAATGTATTGGTTATGTGAAGAATGTGACCTTAATCCTCATGTATGCCATTGATGTTTGGGTTTGTTCTGTAACAAATCCGCATTGCTAGGATTTTCAATACTTATGGGCCACGCATGAATATTGATGATGGGCGAGTTGTCAACAATTTCATAGCTCAAGCACTTCTGGTATTCCTAGTTCTTTCTTTTTTCCTTGAGATACATCATTCAATGCATTCACCAAGCCATTACAATAATTAATTGGTCTGGAGAGGGTTTTGCATGTGTAAGGGCCTTAATAACAAGTATGAAAAGCCCCATCCAACCTTGTTAACATTCTTGAGCCGGATATTTTGTCTTTGGTGGGTCAGCCCAAAGTGAGCCCGATCCTTAGCTTATGGGCTGGGTTGGCTTAGACCCATGTCTTTTGCTCATGGGTAGGATTCTAACATGCATTTAGCATATACTGGCCCATCTGCAACCTTAATTGTTACTGTTTTCACAACTTTGAGAAAAATCAAAACATGGGTTTTGTAACACAACTAGCTTAGTATCTGAGTTTGTGCGCTGTTCTCCTAGTAGAGAGCTAGACTAAGCATATTACCAACAAATTCGGGTGTGGGAGTGGGAAAGTATATGTTTCAAAATGGTTTCAAATATAAACTAGTGGAATGCAGAAGCGTGACTCAAAACAGGAGAGGCGCCTAGTTGGAAGGATGGTGCACCTAAGGTCTTACCATCAGGTGAGGCTCTAGCCCCGACCCTCTAAAAAAAGTAAAAAGAAAAAAAGAAAAAGACCATGGGTTTTGTTTGTTTATCAATCTCCTCAAATCTGGATATATGTTTTGGGCCATCAAAACATGGTTCTGTGATCTCTTCCTTTGAACTCAAAATGGGTCTTTTAGTAAATCCCAAACAAACATAATTAAAGTCTCCTTTCTTCCTTTATATATATATATATATATATATATATATATATATATATATATATATATATGTAAAAATCTTTTTGCTTTAAAATTTCAATTGGGTGTTGGTGGTTTTGACTAAAGGATTTGCATAGTTTCCTTATATATATATATATATATATATATATATATATATATATATATACTAACCGAGTAAAGCAATAAAGGCATCGATTGTCTAGCCATCTCTGCCTTCCTTTCGTGCATATACATCTTGCCTTCTCTTCTCCTACTTGTCTCACCGAGTTATCTGCATGATGGTTGCAATAAAAAAAATATAAAATATGAGAGAGAGAGAGAGAGAGAGAGAGAGAGAGAGAGAGAGAGAGAGAGAGAGAGAGCAATGATAACAAGTGTCTGCAACATGTATGGCTTAATCCAGTTAATTGGGACAGTAATTTCGTAGCGACAAGATGGAATCTATCTATTTATATAAGTTATCAATCTCTAAGAGCCCATGCCTTTAATTCCTAATTTGTCTTTTCATGTCTTTCCATTATGTTATTGCTTTAATGCATTATTCATAGTCTTGTGGAATGGAGGAGTCATTTGGTATTCATTTACATACACATCTAATTTAATTTATCATTTGGCTCAGACTTTATGCAGAGGTGAATCCTTGATGGTCCAAGCTCCAGCAACACAAACCCGAAGTTTCTGTTATGTTTCTGACATGGTATGTTGTAGATGTTTTCTTTGTCACAGAGAGGAAAGAGAGCACTAATCACTTGATAGTTTTTTGACTTTTTAAGGACAAAGGATCAAAGGATTGATTGTTTTCCATGCATCAATTTGTTGAATGCTACTTTTTGACTTTTTTTTTTTTTTTTTTGCCATGTGTGCAGGTGCTAGGAGTATACCATATAGAGGATTTGTTTATTTATTTATTTATAATTCAAGACCATTTTCAATTTATTGTAATAAATATTATATATATATTTTTATCATATAGTAATATAAATTTTGTGTAATATTCAGTTTTAATTATATTGCAACATTTTTTGTTTCAAATATTAAAAAAAATGCAGGTTTCAATAGAATTATATATAATAATGTAAAAAAATTACTGGGCCCTCTTAAATCTGAACAAAGACTTTTAGCGGCGCTTGTATTTTCGCAGCGCTTTTACCACCCTTTGCGGCGCTTCTGCCAGAAATCCAGTGCTCAGCAAAAGCGTCGTTGAAGCCCAAAGCACGCCGCCAAAGGCTCCATATTTATCAGCGCTCGTACAAGCGCTGATAAAGTACCTTAGCGCCGCTATAGCATTTAGCAACATACCCATCCAGTGGCGCTTGACTAGTGCCGCTAAATAGTATTACCAGCTATTTTGGGGCTTTTACCGGCGGTTTTGGCCGCCGGTAAAAGTATATTGTCTTGTAGTGGCTGAGCCATCGATGTTTAGCTTTGCCCACCCTTCTGCTGGCTTGCTCCATTTGATTATACAGCATCTCAACGGTCTTTCCCCATAGTCTGGAAGATGGTGTAAAAGCATTGGACTACATTCAATCTACTAAGTAAGAAATACCAAATCATTTTTGTTCTAGGGGCGCATCAGAAGCATTTTTTATTTTTAACAGCTTGACCCAAATACATGGGGGATGAGGGAGTCATTAAGATCACCTATAGTCATGAGCGTGGATTTGATGGTGGCGGGGGACCAGTTAGGATAAGTAGCTTTAATGAAGGCGGCATCACCAGTCGCATTCGGGCAAGGCATTGAGATGCCCGAGATTATGTTGTACTTGACTCTGGTGGTATCTTCATAATAGATGGAAGGAGACGCGGCCAATGACCAAGCGGCAAGGATGTCTACGCCGTGGCTGTCACATTCGAAAATCAATTCATCCTAAAGTTCAATGTATTAGAGGTTTCTCCAAACCACACCAATCAAGGAAAGCATCCAATAATCCGCATTACCTTGAGAATGTCTGGAGTGACTGGGTTGGGTACTTTGGAGAAGAGGGAGATGACGCAGGGGGCAGATGCATCTTTCCATGTCTCATTGACTAGGATTGTTCCGATGGGGTTACTGAAACCATGCAGTTTCGTGTTCAAAAGATCTGAAGGCTAATGGTGCGTTTGGATGCAAAATCGAAATGAATCATGATTCATTCCAAAGTGGCATGACACTATTTTAACCCATAGTGAACAAAATCACAATTCAATTCGATTCAATATCCAAATGTAGTCTATTAAAATAAAAAACTGCTTCTAGATGTCCTCATGGAATAGAGATGATTTAGGTATTCCTTACTCAGTAGATTGAATGTAGTTCAATACATTTACACCATCTTCTACACTGAGAAGAGTGCTCATGAGTAATGGATAAGAGAAGGCAAAAATCAAAGTATGTGCTATCAGCCATGATGTTACCCAATCCATCGGCCTCCATGACCCCGGAACCATGCATCCCAGATGTCATCATAGAGGACAATCTTCCCTCGCACTTTGCATGAATTGAGAGATCCAGTTTCATGTTGGTCCTACTGTTACAGAGGACAATCTTCCGTCACTGATAGAGAACTCAAATTGGTGTTTTATACAGGTTCATGTTGTATACATGGGAAATCTTCCTAAGGTGTGTCTGTTGTGTTGCATTAACACCATGTTCAATATGTTCTTGGAAGGTTACTCATGATACTACGAATGCCGCTACTATTTCTATTACCACTACCATAACAACAACGGCGATGATGATAAGATGAGAAAGAAGATCATATACATACAATGTGTAGTGATCATCATAACTCATGTAACCATGTACCCCCCACAATCTAGTGACAGTTGGTGGGAATCTCAGAACAAGTTGTGAATTGGGATTATCCCAACATGTGCTTTGAAAATCCCCATTTCAATATACACGTCAAGAGTACTGTTTACCATTATTGGATGGTAAGAGATGTGGTATACAGTGTGTGCATTGAAATTGAGCCCTAGTTAACAAATATATATTGTGAGGAGAGACAACCGATGATGGCAAATGGTCTTGTTTCTCAGCACATACCCAAACTAATGGGAATTTCTCTTTTTCTTTTCTCTGAGATGTTTGAAATTATTGTTGCGCAGCACCCCAACAACGCAGTGAAATGAGATCCAATCTCAGGTCTCACCCACAAACGATAAACAAGAAGAAATATAAACTAGAAGAAGAATCAAAACATTCCAAACAAACCACAAGACAAGATATACGTGGAAAAACCCCAACAAGGGTAAAAAACCATGGATGCAAACTTCCACTATGAAGAAAAATGAAGATTACAAGGCAATATACTAACCTCTCCCCTGGAAATACATAGAAAACCCTTTGCCCATACCTTAGAATTATTTCCCATTACACCAGAAAAACCCTAGGGACTCCTATTTATAGTTTAGGCAACTTCCCTTTCGCACCCTTGCAAAAGACGACTCAAAAATCCGCAGTCTACATCAAATTCAGAAACGAATTTGCGTAACCATGATCGATCGAGCAGACTGCACGACCGATCGAGCAGACTCCACGACCGGTCGAGCATGGGCCACGACCGGTCGAGCATCTCGGAACCAAAAAACTGATGCTCACTGGAATTTGAGTCGAGCTAGTCCACGACTGGTCGAGCAGGGCCTACGACCGGTCGTGTGGCCCCCAGATGTGGCTCCACATCTCAATAATTTCCCACTTGGAGATATATCGCCATAAACCTTCATCTTCTACATCCGGAGTGCATCACCTCCCCGTCTTCAAGCCTGAAGACCAATCAAAGCTGAATAGAGCTTCAGCTTCTCTCGTGTGATCGCTTTGGTCAACATATACGTAGGATTCTTACTTGTATGAATCTTCTCTAGAATAATTGATCTATCTTCCAATAACGAATGTATGAAGTGATATTTGATAATAATATGCTTGGTCCTTGAATGAAAGGCTGAATTCTTAGCTAAGTGTATTGCACTCTGACTATCGTTGTACAGCTTGCAATCTGCTTGCTTCTTACCCAGCTCTTCCATGAAACCTCGCATCCATACCATCTCTTTGCATGCTTCTGTAGCTACAACATATTCTACTTCTGTCGTACTGATAGATACTATCTTCTGTAACTGAGAGACCCAACTGATTGCAGCACTACTCAAAGTAAAGACATAACCTGTAGTGCTTCTTCTGCTATCGATATCTCCTGCCAAATCTGAATCTATATTGCCTTGTAGCTTGATTTTCGATCCTCCATAATACAACCCTATATCCACAGTACCTACCAGGTATCTGAGTATCCACTTCATGGCTTCCCAATGTTCCTTCCCAGGGTTGTTCTTGAATCTGCTAACAACTCCCACTGTTTGAGCAATGTCTGACCTCGTGCTCACCATAGCATATATGAGACTCTCAATAGCTGACGCGTATGAGACTTTAACCATGTAGTCCCATTCCTCCCGTGTCTTTACACCTTGCTCCTTAGATAGCTTGAAGTGGTTGGTTAATGGAGTGCTAATCGACTTAGCACCTCCCATATCGAATTGATCAAGTATCTTATCTATGTACTCTGCCTGTGACAAAATAAGTTTCTTATTTTTTCTATCACGCTTTATCCTCATGCTTAGGGTTTGTTTTGCAGCTCTTAAATCCTTCATGACAAATTCTTTAGACAATTGTCTTTTGAGATATGAGATGTCCTTCATGCTTGAACCAGCCATAAGCATGTCATCAACGTACAGAAGAAGAATAATGTATGACATATCAAACTTCTTCAAATAGCAACAGTGGTCAGCATGACATCTCCTGTAACCGTTTCTCGACATGAAACTGTCGAACTTCTTGTACCACTGCTTCGGGGCCTGCTTCAGGCCATATAGACTCTTCTTCAGTCTGCACACCTTGTTCTCCTTTCCTGGTACCACGTATCCTATCGGCTGATGCATATATATCTCTTCTTCAAGGTCCCCATGAAGAAAGACTGTCTTAACATCTAGTTACTCTAGATGTAAGTCCTCTGTAGCCACTATACTCAAAACCATGAGAATTGTAGACATTTTCACTACAGGCAAAAATATTTCAGTGAAATCAATACCTGCCTTTTGTTGAAACCCTTTCACAACCAATCTGGCCTTATATTGTTTTGAACCATCGTACTCCTCCTTTAGTCTGTAAACCCACTTGTTATGAAGAGCTTTCTTACTCTTGGGTAGAGTGACTAGCTCCCATGTACGATTAGACTCAAGAGAGTCCATCTCATCATCTATGACCTGCTCCCACTTAACACGTATATCTAACTATAATGCCTCTTCAAAACACTCTGGTTCACCATTATCTGTCAGTAATAGATAATGTAAGGAGGGTGAGTATCGGACCGTGGGTCTCCTCTCCCGAGTAGACCTCCTCACAACTGGTGTCTATGGCTCTGCCTCATAATGCTCTTGTGCATGATCATCCTATGGCGTTGTAACACCCGTGTCTGATAACTCTTCCAGCTCTACGAATTCTTTCTCATCAGCCTTATTTTCTTGCACATTGTCCTTATGCATCACTTTTTTTTATTGAAGACTATGTCCTTGCTTCTAATAATTTTTCTATTTTCTGCATCCTAAAACCTATAGCCAAAATCATGCTGCTCGTAGCCTATTAACATGCACTTCCTGGACTTCGCATCCAGTTTGTTTCTGTGCTCTGCATTAATTTGAACATATGAAGTGCAACCAAACACTCTGAGATGTGCAAGGTTCACTTCTTTCTCAGTCCACGTTTCTTCTAGTAGCCCACAATCCAATGGTGCTGAGGGACTTCTATTGATGAGATATGCGACAGTATTCACAGCATCTGCCCAAAAGGTCTTGGGCAACCTTGCATGTAATCTCATGTTCCTAGCGCGCTCAAGGATAGTCCTGTTAATGCGCTCATCCATGCCATTCTACTGTGGTGTCCCTGTAATCGTTTTCTGATGTTTGATTCCATTTGCTGCACAATATTTCTAAAATCTCTTATCACAGTACTCTCCCCCATTATCAGATCTGAGACATTTTACTGTTCTACCTATCTAATTTTTTACCATAACTTTCCACTTCTTAAATACATCAAATACATCAAATTTGTGCTTTAAGAAATAAATCCACAGTTGTCTACTGGCATAATTAGTAAAAGAAATAAAATAACGTGAGCCACTAAGAGATGATACCTGTGCTGATCCCCACACATCAGTGTGTACAAGCTCCAATAGATGTGTCTTTGAAGCGCGTCATATCTTCTTGAAACTTACCTTCTTCTGCTTGCTATACACGCAGTCCTTGTAGAATTCTAAGTCAATAGACTTCAGTCTGGTAGCTTCCCTTTTGACAATAGCACCTTCATCCCCTTTTCACTCATATGTCCCAACCTCTGATGCCATAACTGCCCATTCACTCCAGTTGATGCGATTGCGAGTGAACTATACGATCCTAAAGTCACGTACAAAGTACCTTCCTTTTTGCCTTGAGATATCACCAAGACACCTTTTGTGATCTTCCAGGAATCACTAGTGAATGTTGTCACATAACCGGTATCGGCCATCTGCCCCACTGAAATCAAGTTACGTTTCAAATTCGGTACATGTCTGACATCCTTCAATTTCAAAACCATTCTGTCTTTTTGATCGACATGAATGTCTCCCTTTCCAACAATATTGCACGGCTCATCATCACCCAGGTAGACTCTCCCAAAGTCACCTGACACATAATCATGTAGAACTTCCTTACATGAGGTGGCATGAAACGAAGCACCCGAGTCTATAACCCAAGACTCATTCATCACATCAAGAGACAAGATCAAAGCCTTTGTGTCACTCTCCTCAGATAGATTCATTGAATCCTTCCCGCCTTGAGTGCTTCCTTCTTGTTTCTTGAGCGCCCTACAATCACGTTTCATATGCCCCTTCTTGCCGCAATGCCAACACTCATCTTTGTCTTTCGGTCCCTTGGACTTCTTCCTTGACTTAGAATGTCCGTGTTTATTGTTTCCTTTGTTCAGCGATCTTCCTCTTCCTTCAACGTTTAAAGCATTCCCTGAATCCCCTGAAACTCCTGATGCCTTTCTTCTAGATTCTTCACTGAGAATTAGACCAGCCACATCATCGAATTTCAACTTTGTCGACCCTGAAGAATTACTCACAGCAATCACCAAACCATCCCAACTGTCTGGCAAACTGGATAAGATCAATAACGCCCTAACCTCATCCTCAAAAATAATGCCAACGGATTCCAACTAGCTTGTGACTGTATTGAACTCATTTAGAAGTTCAGCCACGCTCCCACCATCTAACATCTTTATGTTGAATAGTTGCTTCATAAGACGAACCTTGTCGGACGCAGAGGGTTTTTCATACATGGTGGCTAAGGCTTCCATTAATTCTTTTGTAGTTTTCACCTTGGATATATTGAAGGCGACGCTCTTAGACAAAGAGAGTCAGATCGTTCCTAAAGCCTTCTAATTCAATAAAAACCATTCATCATCTGTCATCTTTTCTGGTTTCTTCTCTTTTCCTCCCAGAGGAATATGGAGGTCCTTCTGATACAGATAATCCTCCATCTGTATCTTTCAAAAGGTAAAGTTTGAACCATCAAACTTCTCAATTCTAGTATTCCCTACTTCTGTCATCGCTCTGATACCAGTTGTTGCACAGCACCCCAACAATGCAGTGAACTGAGATCCAATCTCAGGTCTCACCCACAAACGATAAACAAGAAGAAATATAAACTAAAAGAAGAATCAAAGCATTCCAAACAAACCATAAGACAAGATATACGTGGAAAAACTCCAACAAGGGTAAAAAACCATGGATGCAAACTTCCACTATGAAGAAAAATGAAGATTACAAGGTAATATACTAACCTCTCCCTTGGAAGCACATAGAAAACCCTTTGCCCACACCTTAAAATTATTTTCCATTACACTAGAAAAGCCCTAGGGACTCCTATTTATAGTTTAAGCAACTTCCCTTTTGTACCCTTGCGAAAGACGACTCAAAAATCCGCAGTCCGCATCAAATTCAGAAACGAATCTGCCTAACTACGATCGGTCGAGCAGACTGCACAACTGGTCGAGCGGACCTCACGACCGATCGACCACCTTGGAACCAAAAAACTGATGCTCGCTGGACTTTGAGTCGAGCCAGTCCACTACTGGTCTAGTAGGTGCCACGACCGGTCAAGCAGGGCCCACGACCGGTCGTGTGGCCCCCAGATGTGGCTCCACATCTCAATAATTGTATGTATGAAGTAGTTCAAGGCCAAAGAGTCATTAATCTATAGTTATGGAAAGAGTTTCAATGGATTCGCTGCTAAATTATCTGAGGAAGAAGTAGCCATGTTTTCAAATGAGATGATTATTACGGAGATGAAAGGAGTTGTTTCGGTGTGATAAGGGAGGGGAGCCCTTTCTTGGACAAGGTGGGGCTTGGTGCGAAAAGGGAGAGGCAGATCTCCTCTGATTTATTGTAATTTTCTGGTAGTCCTTTGGTTAGCCTTTACGATAGGTCTTCCTATGGTCCCTTTTTTTTTTCCCATGGAAGACTCGAATCACTGTATTTTTGTCCAATAATGAATATATCACCACTTTATTAAAAAAAATGAGATGATTATTACAGAGATGGAAGGAGTTGTTTTGGTTCTCCCTAACACCATGTCACAGCTTCACACTACAAGATCCTGGGATTTCATAAGCTTATCAGAGAATCATTCTTACCTTATGAAGGAGATGTTCGTTACACTACAAGAAACAACAGCATTGCCGACCCTTTTTTTTTCAATCATCGTCGAGGGTTCGTGTGGCTGTGGGCGATTGAAAGAAACAACAAGTAACCCTTTTTATATGGTTACTATATATATATATATATATATATATATATATATATATATATATATATATATATATATATAAAACCCTCTTTCACTCTCTCTCCCTCTGCCCGCCCCATTCTTCCCCCTCCCCCTCTCGCCACCCCCTTCTCTCTCTCTCTCTCTCTCTCTCTCTGATCCTCTCTCTGCCATTCTCCCTCTCCACCCTCAATCCTCTCTCACTGTTCCCCACCCTCTCTCTTGGAACATAGGAAAAATCTGAGCAAAAACAATCTAGGGCTTTTGATCGAGAGTTTTCGAAATCAAAACCCTAGGGTTTGAAAACAAAACCAAAAAAATTGAGAAAAAAGGTTCACCGAGAGAATCGAGGAGCTAAAGTACTGGATTGGAGATGGAGATTTATAAGGTCGAGATGAGATGATATGCGGTCATATACGATCGTATGTATGGATTGGGATATGACACTGGGAAGGTTTTGAAGATGAACCTCTCTCTCTCTCTGTGTGTAAGATATATTCAATTTCAAGCAAGAAATTGCTTTTTGTGCAGGATATGGTGTTGCCTCGAATACTAGGGCCGAGTTGCGGGCTGTTCTTGATGGCCTATCCTTTTGTCTCTAACAAGGGCTGACGAACATCCAGGTTGAATCTGACTCCCAGATGGTGATAAATTTCTTGACGGATTCTTCCCAATCGGGTTGGAGGTGGAAATATTGGATCACTAGAATTTGAAACCTTTCTAGGTTTGGCCAGATTCTATTCACTCATGTAAGCAGAGAAGGCAATGGGCCAGCGGATGGTATGACTAACTTGAGTAGTATCAAGCAATTTTTGTCTCTTTTTCCCTCCCTAGCTGACCTCCTACAAGAGGTTAGGGGTCTACTTTTCCTCGATAGAGTGGGGCTGGGATCGATCCAGAAACGTGGCTTTAGGTAGTCCCCTTTTTAGAGGTTTTCTGTTTTCTTTGGGGCGTTTCTAGATTCAGGTTGGGTGCCATTAGGAGGATGGGTCTTTTATTTTCCTTTACGATAGGTGGCCCCGAGTCTAGTTTTTATTTTGGCTCTTGGGGTCACCCGAAGTCCAGCCTTTGTATAAAAAAAGCCCGAACATCTGTAACTGGTTGTAATTTTGTGAATGAAATGAAATAGAGCTCCTGTTTTTGAAAAAAAAGAAGCAAGAAATTGCATTTTCTTCATCTCCGAAACTCGCACTCTCAAAGCTTTCTGCAAATGATACATGCATCATCAAGCCACATCTAGTTCAGATGGCCGCAGCTGCTCAGGTCCAAATAAACCCCTCAACTTCTAATCTTTTTACCATTTTACATTTGCTTATCATTTCATTTCTTTCATTAGTTTTTGTTGCATCATCTCTCTCTATGACCATCTGTCTCTATACTTTTCATTATCTCACCCTCACTTTTTTTTTATGCACGCACCCCCTTTTCTACTTTTGTTATTCGAATAGTCTATTTTTTCGTAGTTTGCTTTTCGTGTATAAGTAAAACAAAAAGGTGTATGTGCATAGAAAAGTGGGTGTGTAAATATCATTTCGCTCCTTTTTGCAGTCTTTGGTGTCACTTAATTTCTTCATATCATGAGAGTGATTGTGTATAGATTATAAACCAGAAAGTTGGTGTATAGACATTTTGTGGATTGATCTAGAGCGTTGATTTGGTCGGCCATGGCTGTTAAGTTGAATTGATCCTACAAAGAGATCCATTGGTGTGGATGGTTACGATCATGCGGTTGATTCAATATTTTGATCATGGTTGTTGCTTTTGATGCTTTCTATTGCATGTCATATACATGTCCAAATAGATGGTATATGGCTCTTTCTTTAGTTGTTGTCAAAATTAAGTGTGAAATTGAGAAAAGAACAAAAAGAAAAAGAGATATATGGCCCTTTGTAGGCTGCTACCTATCACAGCTACTATTATTAGTGGAAGGCCATTAGAGATACATGGGCTTTACTAAGTTGCCTCTTTCATGCTCATTGCTAGCAAAGCACTTGGGCTTCTTTTATAGTCTTATTACAATTTCGATAACAATCATAAGATGTCTTGAGATTAATATTACATTTACTACTTAGATTTAAATGTTTAATGGATTTTTCCATGTATGAAATCCTAACTAGGTGGTGAAGTGGATTGCAGAGATATGGACCGCAAAACTTCTTCACAAAATAAATGCCCCTTTTCTCCCATAATGATGCATTATCTGTAGTTAAAACTTACTTATTTGTGTTTTGAATGTCAGTGTGTTGTTCATTCACAAGATGAAGTTCGATCCAAGGCTATTCGACTGGTATGTGGTCTAGATAAAAAAGCCCTTGTATACTTCTTGCACTTCTTTAGTGTCCTGATAAGGATATTATACCATATAATTTTTCATAATTATTAGTCATTTACCAGTATTTATCATAGGAAATGGTAAACCAAACAGGCTCTCTTTGTAGATTCTTCATTTGAAGGAGACATCAAAGGAACTTGACACCTATCAGCACTAGCAGTAGGAGCTTGAATATTGTTACATTGACAGTCATGTTTTGGTTAGCTTCATTATGGCTTACATTAATGAACATGAAATGCAAATTTATTGACCAGAACCCAAGACTTTTGCCTCCACCTTTTTTTTTTTTTTTTTTTTTTTTTTTTTTTTTTTTTTAATAAATTTGGTAAATTGACATATATGATATGTTACCCATACAAAGCTTTCGTTGCAGTCCAAAAGATCAGTGATTGAATGGTCCTTAGGTACGCTGATTGATGTAAATTTGGCCCATTTTTTTTCGGACAAATGCAGCGCAGCAATTCGGAAACTGTGACTTTTGAGCTATAGGCATGCTTCATGGTGGGACAATAGATGAATGGATGGAAGATCCTGCTAAAATCACTCATGCAGTGGCCCCGTGGTGGATGATTCTGTCCGGTAAGACAGATTAAATGTGGAATGTTGATTATAAAGTTTTCTATTTTCAGGCCAGTGATGGATTGATGTATGTGTTATATCCTACAAAAATGCCATTTCAATCCTTGGATAGGCAACCCATCCATCTTGAATTTAAACCATTAGTTTCATTCCTCTAAAATATGCATTTCTTTGGATTGTGGCCCACTTGATCAACAAATAGGTTAGGAACATATGGTGGTAAGTTTGTCATTGCACCTTCCCTTCTTTTTTCAAGAAATTTTACTCAAGGAAGAAGGGTTTCTATGTGTAATGACACTTCACCAATGTGTCTTTGACTCTATATAAAATTCTATCTGTAATATCAAAGCCTGAGCTCTTTACGCATAAACTGAAGAACTTTCACTCTTAAATATAGTTGGACATATAGCCAGGCTGAATAATGTTAGATGAGGACTCATCATCTTCAACTGTAATGTTGCTTGCAACCTTTTCCAACGCTTATGTCACATGTGTGTAGGACATTCAATCCATGTTTTACGTTATGTATGCTCCATCATGAAGATCACCTGGCACGCAAATCAGGTCTGTTGCTCATCAGGCAAACACCCTACATGAAAACAGCTCATGATTTAAATAAGAGTTCTCATTTTCTGATTCGATTTACACTTGTATCCCACCAGATGACCAGATTGGCCTGATTATTGTCCTGGGTGATCATGGTCAAATTATGCCATGCCAACTTAACAACTCTTGGATTTGATACATGAAGGATTTCAGACTCAAATCCAATTCCCAAATTTTAAATATATCAAGTTTACAACTGGTGTATATATATGCACTTATTAATTTTCTAAATGATTATAAAAGAGCAAGTTTCCTTGCCTTAACAATGTTTTACTATGCTAGATGTTTTGCCTTGTTTTATCATTAATAATGCTTTTCTTAAACTTTAGGTTCCTCATGAACCATCCTTGCATATGGATGATTTTGTCTGCATCAAAACCTGTATGTAGGCGTGTTCTAAAATCTATTACACAACAAAATGGGTATTACTATTACATGTTTCCTTTTCTTAGGACTTGATATTTTGTCTGTTTAAGGGTCTGGATGGTTATTCAGTTCAAACTAAATTGATCTTCATCACAAATAAGATGTGAGAACATTTTTGTCATCCTCGGATGTAAATGTAGACAAAAAGTTTTATTCTGGAGTGCCAGTTCAACAAAAATATCTATTTTTTTTGTTCTTTGATAGGATAGATGAATCTCAACATAGATTTTGACTTCCTAAAACTTGGTGATGCCCTGTTTTGAATGGTAGCTGAGACTGGATTTTGGTTCTGTTTCTTACTCCCACTGGAGTTGGATGTGTATTGTAATATGCTGGACAATATCTTCAAACAGATAGTGATTTTGGTCTGTTTCCATTTTTTCCTGTTCAGGTAAAAGGTAAGCGGATTCCATTTTCGTATGAAACTTCCAATTTCTCCATTTTTTTTTCTGTAGGGAACAATCTCTGACATTTCCTTGAAGAAATTAGAACTAACAAGCATTTTGATCTAATTAAATAGAATAGAGAACATACTGTAATTAGAGCAACACCATATCACCACTTGTTCACAGGATTTTTCAGGTTGGTCTTGGTTACCATGTATCCATTCAAACCGGTAGCTAGAATGTGATAGCAGATGTGCCCAAGAACATGCACAAATTTGATTCTTAATCATGCACAGATCATCAACATAACTGGGAAAGGAAAGAAGGTTGCTATTGTTTAGAACATACATAGGCAGAGTCACAGTCAAACTTCGACGATAAAGAACCATTGCATATCATAAAACGTCTCTAAATATGAGACTCGTCGCAAATAAAGACATTTTGCAATGAGTCCTCATCGTCACTAACAAACCCAAATTTATCACAAAATTTTTTTCGCGGCGAGTGTGGCTTGTCGCCAATTTTGTTGCAAATAATAATTATTTACGACGACTTAATAAATCGTCGCTAAATATAACTTATTTACGACGATTTTACACATCGCCATTACATATTGTAAAACGTTGCTAAATATGAAAGTTGTTGCGAATAAAGACTTTTTGTAACAAGTCTTCATTGTCGCTAATAACCTCACACTTGTCACAAAAGATTTTTTGCTATGAGTGTTGCTTGTCGCTAATTTTGTTGTAAATACTAATTATTTGCGACGACCTAATAAATTGTCACGAAATATAACTTCACTACCAGAAAACTGGGCAAAGGCTACGGATTTAATCCGTAGCCATAGACCTATGGCTACGGTTTTTATCTGTAGCACAACCCTCGGCGTAAGTGCCTAGCCAATAGGTCTAAAACATATGGCTACGGATTTTATTCATAGCAATAGATTACAATAGCTACAAACCAAGCTACAGTCAATATTCGTAGCTATTGCCTATATTTTAAAAAAATTATAATCATTCATTCATTCCATTACCACCTGCATAATCATTGATTCATTCAATTACAATCATTCATTCAATTACAATCATTCATTCAATAATGAATCAAATACAATCCTTCATTCAATCAATTATAATTACAATAATGCTGAAAATACAAATCTTGGTAAATCTATGTGCACTCGCATATGGCCAGGTGCATCCTTCATCCACCATAAATAGAAAATGGATGTAAGTAGTCCACCTGCACATCCAACAACTATACCGATAGCTTCTCCTGTGAAGAATTGCAATGCAGAAAATTTGTAAATTGCAGGGAAATTCCTTCCTTTCAAAAATTTTAAAACCTATTATCACTCCAATATTATTTACTTTTTTCAATCCAATTCAATATATCAATTCAAATGCAGAAATTTCCCAAGAAAGGAAAAACATATAGTTGAAAACTCAGAAAGAAATTCCACTGCTGTTTGTGTCTTACCTTTCATCTCCCTAAATCACATTCACTTGCAAGATCGGAACAACGAGGGCAGCGCCTAGAATCCTGGCAATGACAACGGCATCACAAAAGTATTAATTTAAGGGCTCACAATAGATTTAAGACATTTTCTGAATGTTCCTTCTATTCAAAATAACTATTTGTGGGTTGGAAGTTTACATTAGAGAACCATTCCTTTAAATTCATAGCATGACAATTCCAAGTGACTTCTAAACAGGGTAGCTGCTAGCTCAAGGAATAAGGGGACTTCTAGATCTGGAATAAGGACAAATATACTCTCTTGGCTACAACACCATTTGTTGCATGTCACATTCTTCGAAAGATGCTGGTCTCATGTTTGATCGGTAGCAATGATCCTGAAGCATGAGCAAAAAAACATGAACAACTGTAGGCAACAATTTTAAAGGACGAAATCACAAAATTGATGTCCTCTGAAGAACAATGATTTCAGTGAAATAATAAGTTAGAGATGAACTGTAGAGGAATGAATATATTATGAAGCTCAGTAATCTGTTCCGGACAGCGTAATCACTGATTGGTCAGCAATTAGATGAAGGAAATCGTTGACATTTAGAGAGCAATTGAATGAATGGGATTACAGATAGTAAATTGGGAAGATTGAATACTTGTCCAAATGCAAATATGGAACTATTAAACCCAGCTAAACAGATGGTAAAGAACTGAATTTTTAAGGAAATTCAAATACTCTCACAATCTTTAAAATCACAATTAAGGGATGGTGAGGAGGTTTAGAACAGTTCATCATGGAACTTCTGAGAACCATTTAAATTAATTTCCACCTGGAGAAAATATGTGAAATGTGGTTGCACAAAATATGATAGGAAGCAGAGTAGATTCATGTATAGAGGTGGGCAAGCATCTATTTTAAAATTATAGCAAGTACAAACAGCTAGGAAGTAGGCTCACCACCTAGTTAGAAGAAGGTTTCCTATAACTCCAATCTGAAAGTTTTGAAACAAATTGCCCACACTACTTTCTATGGGTAAAAAATGTGCAACACTCCACAATGATATTTAAAAGCTTATCAACACAATAGCGACCACCAAATGCTAAGATGGAATGAAATGTGTAAGATCTCAGTTGACTGGATTGCCAACTACAACCTCACTAACAGCTCGAGCCACTCCTCATCCTGAAAAAGCACTAGCCCCAGATATGTAAACTTGCAACCACTCCACTAATTCATACTATGCATCAGTCCTATACAAAAATCGGCCAAGTTTTGCATTGGCTTGGCCAATCCACCAGGCCATGAAAACTTAGACGAGTCAGTATTTATCTTATAAAATTGGTTAATATGAACCATTTTTTTTAGGTGAACACCTTTTCTTTACTTCTACAATAGTCACTAGAGGCCATGACAAGTACCCGAGAGGACGAAACTGTACGTCAAGTGGTGTTGAGAAAAAACTTGTCAAGGATATGAAAGTGAAACTGTGGTACTCACCTTAGTCAAAACCTGCCTTGCCTTCTATTATTCAAAATCCCATGCTGTACAATTCCTGGAGTTTCAGGAATTGTAGTGAGTGATGGCTCTTTGTAAACACGCACCTAAGAAAAAAGAAGGAAAGAAAAAACTAGGTAATTGTAATAGATTTAGTTGTTTAGAGTTATATGACAAAGCTGCAAGATTCGGGGTCATTCGGATTTTATATAGCTTTAACTTTTTAACCCTTAGGTAAGACAATTTTTATTACTAGATGTTTCTAAACTTGCCCCATCTTCATATATCTTGTAGAAACAGATATGGCGACCATAACGAAGAACATTACTTTGGCAAACATTAACAGAAAAGTAAAGCCTAAAGGATAAGCATCTCATCCCCACTGCAAAAAAACTAGCATCCCAATATGGGCCTAACCATCGTGTGTGTTCACTCTAAGTGGCATCCTTTTTAATTGATAGCCTTAGGAATATTCTTTCAATATTTGGGCAGAATGGTTTTCAAACAATCCACTAGCAAAAAATAAACATTGAAACTTGCATCTGACCTCTTGAGTTGGCAGAACTATCTGCCCATGTCCTTGTAATAGTTGTAACCTGGAGTCTCGTTTGGTCTTCAGGATTCTAATAACTGCAATAAATAGTAGTAAGTTCTAATTAAATAAGAAAAAAAAATGAAGGAAAGATGAGAAACAATCTCTAGAAAAAGAAAAGGAAAAACAGTATAGATAAAAGAAAGTTGCAGATGAAAGCAGTATCATACTTTGGCTGCGTCGCCAAAAAGCATTTGCAATATTGGGTATACTTTGGTTGCATTGCCAAAAAGCATTTGCAATATTGGGTTCACTATGTGACCAACTCCAACTAAAAACAGAAAACAAAGGGTTAGTCTCACTTCTAAAAAGAGGTGGGGACACCCCGTGTCTTCAAAAAAAAAAGAAAAAAGAAAAAAAAAGAAAACGAAGGCAACCAAAATGTGACTTGCCATTACCAGCCCATTCTCACTTCAAATATTAAAGACAAAATGACAAAGTTTTCACTAAAATGAAGCAGCAGCAACACTCTTCCTTGGGGATGCTTAAGTACCTGAAAATGGAAAGTAAAAGAAACACATGTTCAAGAGAATTCGAGAGAAGAACATGAAAGACGAAATAGCATAACTCCAAATCAACGACAACAGACCATTCTCGATGACTTTGCCTTTAGTTGGTTTTTTTTTTTCCAGCCTCTTTGGGGGCGTTTGGATCATAAATTACTTAAGTTGCTTATTCCTTAAGTAGTTTATCTTGGTTTCTACTTATTAAACTGAAGTGATTAAGTAACTTTAAATAATAAAAAGCTACTTACGATTGATCATAAACCAAACTTACTTAAGAGGTCTCTTGTAACTGTGAAAATCTATGTTTAAGAGGTCTTTTGGGAAATGATTTTGCTCATTTTCAAGGAAAGGTTAGGAAATTGTCACATCAGGGGAATTTGTATTCATTTGCTTGGTTTTCTCTCCAAACAAAAAGCTTCAAAGCACCTGATTGACTAAACTATTGGGCACATCATTAACCTCCCTAGGAATTGAAAATATCTACTACTAAGATCAATGGCAAGGTCTTGGATTTCGTCAACAATGAAAGCAAGACACAACACTTCCTCGTCTATGTTGTTCACCAAGCAGTACCATTTTCTGAATCACCTCCAACCAAAATTATCATGTGATAGTTGAAAACATCTTCAATCGGTTGGAACTCCTAAAGAAAGGCTCCAACTTCCACCTTATTGGAGCCTTCGACCCCAACATGACCAGAGAAAAGAAGCTCAATCTACTACATCTCGAGGGCACAAACTTTGCTAGAAAATCCCATGTAAGAGCTAGGTTCACCAGATTATCTTAGCCAAGCCCTATTTAACTTCATGATGTAGATTCTAGCAGTCTTTCCTTGGTCATTGCATATATGCCATCCGCTTTGGGTCTAGTACTAGATTTCTCTCATGACTACAAATGTATTAAAAAGATAATATAGGAGGGTTAGATGGAAAAGGTGCAAAAATTTTTGTTCTAATCTTTTAGACCATGAAGTGTTACACTAGCAATCCCATGGATCTTAAACCAATCCACTGACACCACCATCATTACCTTAAAATTCATCCCATCCCTCCTAATCCTATGGGATTCGCCTGGCCAAACAGGCCCTAGGAGGATTGCAAATTCAGTGGGTTTCCACTCCTATGGGTTCCGAATCGAGGGGGTTCCAAATCCACACTCCCAAAAGGCCCTTAGGGTCATTTGGCATCGTAGATTCCAATCATGGGGTTCCGAATCCATGGGGTTTCCAATCATGGGGGTTCTGAATCCATCAGGTCAACACAAAACTCAAAAGTGGGCCACGCCACAGGGGAACAGTAGGAATGAGAACCACCACTATCAATCGAGAGAGAGAGAGAGAGAGAGAGAGAGATAGAGAGAGAGAGTTACCTCAATGTTCGTGGAGAGATCGACAGGAAGAGAGAGAGGTGGGAGAGATCTGTAGGGCCGACGCTGGGAGAGGGACAGATGGAGAGGAGAGCGTATGAGAGGGAGAGAGAAATAGAGAGTCGGTTTAGGGCTGGCTAAATGAAATGTAAGGAATAAGTGGCTGACGTCAGCAAGTTTTGTGGGTCCCATCATGAGGTATGTGTTATATCCAAACCGTCCATCCAACTGGCGAGCTCGTCGTAAGGCTTGAGATGAAAAATAAGACAAATTTAACTATCGAATGGACCACACTAAAAAAAGCAGTGGGGGATTGAATGTTTACCATTGAAACCCTTTTGGGGCCATAAAAGTTTTGGATCAAGCTGATCTTTATTTTTTTCCCTTCATCAGGGCCTGTATGATCTAATCAACAAATTGGATGTCAAATAAACAGTACAATGGGCCTTAAGGAGGATTTTAATGGTGGATATCCAATCATTATTGTTTTCCTATGATTTGGTCCACCTTATATATCCCTATCATTTTTCTGGATTAAGCTCTAAAATGATCTGTTAAAATGGATGAACATAATGGATGATATACATATATCATGGTGGGGCCCACGGAGCACCGAATACCAGCCACCAGGCTAGTGGCAGGGGGAGTAGTCAATTTGTTCCCCATCCCCGCTGGTATTTGTGGTGTGGTCCATTTAATATTTGGATATGATTCATTTTTTGGATAATTCTCTAAAATGATCTCAAAAAATAGATGAACGGTCTAGGTTGATACCAAATTTTCAGTAAATCCAAAGTTCAAGTGGACCATGCCACATGAAATAGTGTGGAATAATGATTTCCATCATTGGTACCTTCCTTGGGCCCACAGTAATGTTTATTTGCCATCCAACCTATCATAATATCAAAAAGAAATGGATGAAGAGAAAACACAAACATCAACTTGATCTAAAACTTTTGTGCCCTCTAAGAATTTTTCAATGGTAGAGGTTCAATTACACTATTTCTTGTGGTGTGGTCCACTTGAGCTTTGGATATGCTTTCTTTTTGTACTCTACACCTAAAATTATCTGTTAACATGGATGAACAGAGTGGATAAAATAAATAAATAACTATGAACCCCGCAGAGTTTACTTAGTATTGTAAGGGTACTGAGTTACTCAGTACGCAGTCCGCTTCCATTAGAATACTACCCGCCCATATGGTAATCCATTTGGGCAAGGTTGTGGGGCCCACCATGATATGAGTGTTTTATCCATCCCATTCATTATGTGTGTGCCACTTGAATGAGCAGACAGACTAAGTTTCAACCGCATCTAAAACTCACATGGCCCCCACCAACTGCTTTTATATATATTTTAGGATGTGTTCACATAGTTTTAGATGAGATGGCCCACCTGAGTTTCGTATACAAATGATTTTTGAGATATCTCATAACCTAAAAGGGACACATCAAATGCACGATGTTGATGTTCGACACACATCATGATGGGCCCACAAAACTTACATCAATTCTTAGGTTTTCATGAGGTCAGTAAATTAGGTCACAATTTTAACCAGAATATTTGGCCCATTTTACATGTCTCATCCATTCACTCTATTTTATTGATTAATACCCTTAATTTGACTAGTTACTCGCCCCGATCAGGCTACATATGATAAATATTGGGCATACAAGATTGCTAAAAAATTTGAGTGAAATTTGATTTAAACATCTGAAGTTATTTACTCTTCAATCTAAACTGATTAGATTGTCCAAAAAATGTAAGGCCCGTATCTTAGTCCGTACTGTTCTGTTGACTCCCGCAATCCTTTCCGACAAATTCCTGAAACCTGTGACCTATAATCGACGTTTGTGCACGACCCTAAATCGTATCCCGTAGATCCGAGTCAGCTTAATCTGAGACTTGTACCATTGTGACCGCACCATCACCGCGGTTCCAACGCTGCATCTTGCATACCGATCCGATACCCTGATAGGGAGATGTAGGTCGGCGTTTATTTCAAAGAAAACACTGCGCATTTACAATCCCAATAGAATCTCTACAACATGTCCCATCAATCAATCACTCAATCAATCAATCAATCACCTCTGGTCAAGTACACAACCCATGCTTTCTTTCTCCACAAGTTAAGCAAACCCCAAAAGTCAACCAATCTCTCACCTCACATCCATCACTCACATCTCTCTTACAACCACCACCTCTCTCTCTCTCTCTCTCTCTCTCTCTCTCTCTCTCTTTCTCAACACAAATTTAAAGCAACCAAGAGGTGCACACGTCCAAGTTTTTCTAAGGAGAGAAAAAGAGAAAGAGTATTGTGTGGCCCACTTCCCACCCCAAAATCCTTCATCCTAGCCATTCACCTTTCATCACCTTTAAAGTGAAGCACAAGGAGATCGACTTTCCAACGGACCAAGAAGATTGAACGGTGGGTGCTTTTTAGGCTAGATTTTTCATGTTTTGATGATGGGCCAAGTGAGGCCTACCGATTTATGGTATGGATTTTACTTTGGACCCTAGGCGTGGCCGATGGCCCACCTTGATCCTTATGATCATTCTACGATGGGGTCATCTAGACCTTACATCTTGGTGGAGAAAGCATCTCCGCTGTTGATTTTTAATTTGATGGGCCCACGTGTAATGGGATCCACTTGATGTATGATTGATTGCAAAGGAGGGCCCATAGTGTCGGGGTCCCTCTATCACACGTGTCCCTCTTTCTCTCTCTCTCTCTCCCTCTCTTTTTCATTGGTTTTGTGTATGATGATGTGGTTGTGTGGCCCACCTGGATGGACCCCACCATGAAGCATATATTTGATCCAAGCCATTTGTAGGTGGGGCCCACTTTATAAGTGTTGTATCTACACCATCCATCATTTGGTGGCTCACCTGAGCAGGCCCACCTTCTAGGCTTGAAATGGCCAAACCGTCCAGTGTACCTGGACGCTGGACGTTAATGGAAAACACAAATATTTGCCTTGGGTTCAAGGCTATTTGGGTAGACCGCTTGGGTAGGCCCCACCTTGATGTTTAAATCCAATCCACATCGTCCATTCCTTTCCCCAGACCATTTTAGGCGTCGAGCCGAAAAATGGGGCCAATTCGACTTTCGGGCAGGCCATAGCATAGCAAACAACATGTTTACCGTTGAAATACCCCTTGTCGTTTCTGTACACCAAAATATATCAGATATTGGGCTTGTTTGGCTTGTCCTGAGCTATAAGAACCAATGGGCAGGGTGGATTCTTCCGATGCGGGCCCCACGCATGAAAAATCGTGAAAATACACAATTAAAAAAAACAATATATGCAGCAGACACTACTGCTGCCAGAGGCACGCAGGCAGTGCCTGCGGCGCTTGGGCGGATGGACAGCAGGACCCACGGTCCAGCTGTGGGCCCCACCATGATGTGTGTTCAACATCCACTCCATGTATTCGGTGGGTCCCTTCCTGAAGTGGGCCCCCTCCAAAAATCAGCCTTGTACATGACTCAGGTGGCCCACATCATAGGAAATAGTGGTGATTGAACGACTGCCATTGAATTCTTTTTGGGTATTACAGAAGCTTTGGGTAAATATGAAATTTATTTTTCCCCTGCCTCCAGGTCCGTGCGACCTTATCAACAGACTGGATGGAAAATAAACGTTATGGTGGGCCCCACGTGGGACCCACAATGATGTATGTGTTTTTCCCACCGTCCACCCATTCTATAGGGACAGTGGGTCCCACTACTGTTGAATCAGCAGGGTCTGTGGAACCCACCATGAAGCATGTGTTGCATCCAAGCCGTCCAACCATTTGAAAGATCATTTTTAAGTTTGAGTTAAAAAATGAGACGAATCCTGTATCAAGTGGACCACACAGCAAAAGCAGTGGGAATTGAGTGTCTGCCATTGAAACCTTATTGTCACATAGGATTAGATCATTAGGAAAATTGTTTTTCCTTTTAATTCAGGTCTATGTGACCTTATGATCAGATTGGGTAGAAAATAAATGTTATGGTGGGCCTCGAAAGTTTTAAATGGTGGAAATCATCGAATGAGGCCCACCTTGGTATATATATGAGGCCCATGTGATTAGGCCCATCTTGATGTATTCATGGCTCGTTGTTGAGGCCCACCTTGATATATATGAGGCCCAAATTATGAGGCTCGTTTGATGTATTGGAGGCCCGTGGGTCAAGGGCCAATGGGATGTATGTAAGGCCCACTGAATGTGATTCCACCGTGGTTTATGTGTTGACCTTTATAGTGGGCTATGCTTTGTGAGCAATGATAGTTTGACGTCCACATTATAAGTACAATGTTAGTTAAATGTCCGCATTGTAACTCTCCTTGGGGCTCATTGATGGGCCCATACTTGTTGATAATTTATCACTTTATAACATGCTTAGTATAACTCCATGATTCATGCCCATACATATCATATGTATGCTTGATATGAGGAATGTTTGATCATAGCATAAGCCGTTGGGCTGAGACATTTACCAGACTCCTTATAGGACGGAGTGCCCCACATGATCGTGCAGTACGCGTAGGATTGCTACATGATTGACGGTGTGACTCATGCATTTTGCATTGTGTGTCGTGATCACTGCACGCCCTAACGACATCAGGGCCGTGGCCTCCACAAGCACATCATGGATGGTCGTATTAGATACCGAAAATATTGGCTCTAACATTGTGGGCACTTAGGATGTCCTTGGGTGAAAATTTCTGAACCTTTTTGATATTAGGGGATGCTCCAACGTCTAGACCGAGTGGATACATGAGTGCCTGAGTGCAGAATACTAGTAGGCTATGTCTCCTACTGTGTCGTGGTCGGTTGAAAGGGGGTGTGGCCTTATCCGCCTGAGTGAGGAGATATAAGCTAGGCTGAGTTTGACTAGCTCGCAAATGAGTCCGCTATCGATGAGCCGGGTAGGTATTGGCAGACTACTGGTCATGTGGATAGTGTGGTCTCTTCCACTTGCTTGCCTGTACAGTTAGGGAGGAGGCAGTCAGTGTAAAGTGTATTAGACCCCGGTGATATCTAGAGAGGAACTGTACTGATATGTGTACATGCTGAGGACTGAAATGCTTGCTTTGCATCTCGCATATGACATTTGGCTACATAGGCCTCGCATCGCATGGCCTTAATATGGCTGATAGCATTTATGCCTTGCATCATATAGCTTTGGTACAGCTGATAGCATTCATGGACTTACCGCATATTTTCACATTACTTTAATATTATACACTTGGCGCTTGCCTTTCGTACACACTTACTCCACCCTCTAAGCTTTTGTAAGCTTATGTACGACCATTGTGTGCAGGTGTCGTTGGATCACAGCAGCGCTGAGGGAGGAGCGCGTGTCTGACTATTTTGGAGTTTTTAATCACCTTGTATTTCCATTTCCGCATTGTACTTAAAGTTTTTGATATAGTGGATATATGGTGATGTTGTTTTGTGACTTGGTTATGCTTGTGGTTATGCTCCATTACAAATAAAAAAATAAAATTATACTGAAAATCCTTCTTATAGGATCCCAAGATTGGAATCTAGCATGTGAATGTCGAGATCCGAGAACGGGGTACTGCGGAGGCTGTCGGCGCTGGATTCGGTGATTGAGAATTTTGTGAGCCCGTTTTCTGAGTTTGAGGCGTGAGAAAAAAGGTTAAAGGTTCAATTAGTGGATGTGCCTAATAATTTAGTAATTTTTTTTTCACAAATAAATCTCAATTTCCATTTAAAAATCACATTTTTTTTCAAAATGTATATTTTTTAACTCTTCATTTTTCTTTCAAAACTTTTAACAAAATATCATTTTTTTTATCAAATATTTTAAAATAAAATAAAATACAAATTCTCAATTTTTATTTTCAAAATCTCAAAAATTTTCTCAAATTTTATTTTATTTTTCTCAAAAATTTCAAAATGCCGATTTTTTCTTCAAAAGCATCATTTTGTTTTCAACTTTTCAATTGATACATATAGTTTTTTCAAAATCTCAGTGTTTATATAACTAACTTTTTCTTTTAATTTCAAATTTTGAACATTTTCAATTATTTTTCAATATCACAAAATTTTTCAACTTCTTTACCAATTATTTTTCAATATCACAAAAATTTTCAACTTCTTTACTTTCCGTTTCAAAATGTCTGTTTTTTTTTTTTTTGTTAAAGTATCGATTTTTTAATATCGTTTTATCTTAAAATTTTCAATTCTTTTGAACTTCTCCATTTTTTAAAAGCATTTTTTTCAAACTTGTCAATTTTTATCGAACTTCTTAATTTTATTTTATTTTTCAAAAATACAAACTCTCATTTTCTTTTTCAAAATATTTTCATTTTTCAATGTTGTCAAAATTTTCACATTTTTAAAAATCTTTTTAATTTTCTCTTTCAAGATATTATTTTTTCTCGAAATCAAATTTTTTTTTTTCAAAATTATCAACTTTATTTGATATTCTTTTTTTTCCCCCCAAAAAATTGATTTTTATTAAATCATGGTTTGTTTGTTTGTTTGTTTGTTTGGTTTTTTTTTTTTTTTTTATTTATTCAAAATCTCAATTTTTCTCTGGCATTGTAAAGAAGTTGAAAACATCTCGTTCATACATATGATCATCCCATCAATCATAAAAACATCCATCCATCCTACCATTTATCCCTATAACCACCCCATCCATCCATCCATATATCCATCCAACCATCCCATCCATCTATCCCAGCTATCCATCTAACCATCCATCGAACCAACCCATCCATCCATTCATTCTATCCAATCATCAAAACATCCATCCATCTATATCATCTATACATCCAAACAACCACCCATCCATTCCCATCCCAACCATCCAATCGTCTATCCATCCCATCCAAACATCCTTCCATTCCATCCAACCATCCATCCCATCGATCAATCTATCAATATCTATCCATCTAACCATCCAACCATCCCATCATCAATCTATCCATCTGTCCATCCAATCATCAGATCCGTCCATCTAACCATCCAACCATCCCATCAATCCATCCCAAATATCTCATTCATCGGTCCATCCATCCCATCTATTCACATATTGATCCATCCAACCATCCCATCCAACCATCCATCCAACCAACCATCCAACCATCCCATCTGTCCATCCATTTAACTATTCCATCTCATCTATCCATCCAACCATCCAAACATCCAACCATCCATCCATCCCATCCATCCACCATTCAATCGATGATTAGAGGTTGATTTAATGGTCGAAAGCACTTTGTGTTGTATGATCATTGATTGAGAGGTTGATCTTGCGAGTGTCGGTGATGTGCAACATTCGATTGTTGATTGGAGACTCATGAAGTGATGTACGATGATTTCCACCATCCGATAAAGGATTGGAGGTTGATCAGATGGTCAACAACACTTTGTATCGTTTGATTGTTGATTGGAGGTCGATCAAGCGATTGTCGATGTGCACCATTCCATCATCAATAAGGGAATTGATAACGAGATTTATGTTAGTTTGTACTTTTCAATCATTAATTGGGGGTTCATCAAATGTTCAACAACATTTCGTGTCATCCGATTGTTGATTAGGAAGTCGATCGAGCGATCATCAGTAATGTGCACTATTCAATCATCGATCAGGAACTTAATGAGGCAATATACGTTCGTTTTCACTGTTTAATTGATGAGCACATAGACAGATGAAGGAAAACTATTCATAAGAGTACACAGACAGATAATTTACGATGTTATTGCAAATACTCTACCCTTTCGCAATGAAACTATATTCGTCGCAAAAAGTTACAGTTGAAATTTATTGCAACGAGTTAACCTAGTTGTCGCTAAAATAAACTATTTGTAGCGATTTTTGTGTCACTGTAAAACTTGATGTTTTGCAACGACACTCAATTCATCGCATAAAGTGGACATTAGCGATGACAATTAAAACCCGTAGCAAAATGTCTTTCCTGCCATGTAATTATTTTGGAAAAAATTGGTGGGAAATGTTTTAGCGATGATAATTATAGCTCGTCACAAAAACGTCGACTTTTTGCGATGCTTTACAATGTTGTTGCAAATACTCTACCATTTCTCAATGAAACTATATTCGTCGCAAAAAATTTCAGTCGGTATTTGTTGCAATGAGTTAATCTAGTCGTCGTTAAAATAAACTATTTGCGGCAACGTCTATGTCGTTACAAAAAATAATGTTTTGCGACGACACTCCATTTGTCACGTAAAGTGGACATTAGCAGGAAAAATTGGTGGTAAACGTTTTAGCGACAATAATTATAGCTTGTTGTAAAAACGTCGACTATTTGCGATGATTTAAAATGTTATTGTAAATACTCTACCATTTCGCAATGAAATTACATTCATCGTAAAAAGTTTCAGTTGTATTTATTGCAATAAGTTAACATAGTCGTCGCTAAAACAAACTATTTGTAGCGACTTTTATGTCGTTCTAAAAAATAATGTTGGAAAAATTGGTGGGAAACGTTTTAACGACGATAATTATAGCTCGTTGCAAAAAATGTTGACTATTTGCAATAATTTATAATGTTGTTGCAAATACTTTACCATTTCGCAACGAAATTACATTCGTTGCAAAAAGTTTCAGTTGGTATTTGTCATAACGAGTTAACCTGGTGGTCACAAAAATAAGCTATTTACAGTGACTTTTGTAATGTTGCAAAAAATAATGTTTTGCGACGATACTCCATTCGTCGCATAAAGTGGACATTAGTGGGAAAAATTGGTGGGAAACGTTTTAGCGACGATAATTATAACTCGTCGTAAAAACGTCGACTATTTGTGATGATTTACAATGTTGTTGCAAATACTCTAACATTTCGCAATGAAATTATATTTATCGCAAAAAGTTTCAGTTGGTATTTGTCGCAACGAGTTAACCTAGTCGTCACTAAAATAAACTATTTGTAGCGACTTTTGTGTCATTGAAAAAAATAATGTTTGCGACGACACTCAATTCGTCGCATAAAGTGGACAATAGCGATGAAAATTGAAATACGTGGCGAAACGTCTTTCCCACCATGTAATTTTTTAGGGAAAAATTGGCTGGAAACGTTCTAGCGATGATAATTATACCTCGTCGCAAAAAGTAGACTATTTGCGATGATTTACAATGTTGTTACAAATACTCTAACATTTCACAATGAAACTACATTCGTCGCAAAACATATAATTCAGTATTTTTTGCAATGAGTTGAACTAGTTGTTGCGAAAAGAACTGTCGAAAAAAGTCTAATGTTGTATTTTTGCAACGAGGTTAATCAGTTGTCGCAAAAGCTATTGTTTGCGGCAACTTCCGTGTCGTCGTAAAATTTTTTTTTTTTTACGACACCTAAGTTGTCACAAAAAGTGGCTATTAGCGACGACTGGTTAGGCTCGTTGTGAAAAATTCATATGACAACTTTTCGCGACAAGTTTTGCGACGACAATTGAAGCTCGTCACAAAAAAGTTAAATATTAGCGATGATTTAAACTATTATCGTAAATAATCTATTTTTTGCAATGACTTGAAATGTCTTTGTAAAAAATTGACTTTTGCAGTGAAATTAGACTCATCGCTAAAAAAATCGTTGCAAAAAGTCTAATTTATTGTAGTGTCTTTGCCAAGGCATCCGCCATCGCATTAGCTTACCGCAAAATGTGGGATATTTTGAAGAAGGGACTGAATAGCTTTTTTTTTTTTTTTTTTTTTTTTTTAAGGGGTGGCAAATGGCGGCCCTGATTCCATTCAAGTTCAAAAAGGATTTACATTCAGGGAGGCCCAGGAAAATTTTTTTTGGCTAACCTATCATGACGAACTGAATAGAACAAAAACTAGGTACAAGAACCAACAAAAAATTGCTATCGAGGGTTAACTCCCCTTAGTCGCACCCAGCCCCACCTTATCAAGGAAGATCAGCCCTCTGAAATGAGACAGAAGCTCAGCTAGGGCGGAGAATAACACGCAGGACTGGGATTCATTGCCAAGCCGAGCTAATGCGTCAGCTGAATAATTTGCTTCTCTAAAAATATGCACAACTCTAGACTGCCCCATCCGCATGAGGGCGTCAATCCTTCTAAGCCAAACTCTCCATTTCCACCCCCGGCTTAGCAACCCCCATTCAGAATGGTCCATAGGGCTGTAGTTTGGGAGTTGGTTGCTGCCTCCTCTATGACTCTAGGGCGTGTTTGGATGGGCCCATCCCATGGGATTGGATTGTATTAGGGTGGATGACAAGTAATGATGGCTGTGTCAGTGGATTGCTAGCAATCCCATGGGATTGGTATATCCAGGGAATTCACCACCGAGTATGTTTGGCTCGCCTGGCCAATCCTGGGATTACGTCAGCCAATCCCAGAATTGCCCCATCTAACCAAACATGTCCAAGCAAAATAGTGGGATTAAGAGGGATTGGGTGGATTTCAAGGTAATGATGGTGATGTCAGTGGATTGCTGGCAATCTCATGGGATTGCTATATCCAACTTCTGCCTGTTTGGCACTCCTGGCCAAAATATTTTACGCAAAATCCGTACAAAATTCCTGATATACACCTCTTAACAATATATTCCATCATATTCATCCTGATATACACATTTCATCATACGCACATTCACATCAAACTACATAAACTTTTAGCGGCGAAACTGTTCGTCGCGAAAAAATATAAAAATCTATCTGTTTTTAGCGGTAAACGTTTATTTGCTAAAAAGTCTTATCTTGTACATGACTTCAAAGAAATGAAAATTTTATTGCTAAAAATAATTTAGCTCAAAGGTTTCTTTTTTAAAAATAATCTAGCTCAAAATCCGTAAAATTCTCGATATACACTTTGTTAATAATATATTACATCATATTCATCCCGATATACACATTTCATCACATTCACATTTACATCCATCCAAACCCAAACTACATTCACTTTTAGCGTACGAACGCTGTCGCTAAAAAATAAAAACCTTAATCTAACTCAAAAGTTTCTTTTTAAAAAAATAATCTAGCTCAAAATCCATACAAAATTCTGATATACACATGTTAATAATATATTCCATCATATTCATCCTGATATACACATTTCATCATATTCACATTCACATTCACATGCATTTGAACCCAAACTACATTCACTTTTAGCGGCGAAATTGGTCATCGCTAAAAAATTAAAAATCTTTCTGTTTTTAGCAGCGAAAATTTTCGCTGCTAAAAGTCTTACTGTACAAGACTTTTAGCAGCGAAAATTTTCGCTGCTAAAAATAAACTACCATATCTTTTAGCTACGAAAATTTTCGTCGCTAAAAGTTTCTTTAAAAAAAAAATATAATCTAGCTTAAAATCTGTACAAAATTCCTGATATACACCTGTTAACAATATATTCTATCATATTCATCCTGATATACACATTTCATCATATTCACATTCACATCCATCTAAACCCAAACTACATAAACTACATTCATCCAAACACAAACAATCTTATTTGCATCACATTCATTCACGCATAAATACATATAAATTTAACATAAACAAATAAATAAAAAATCACAAAGATGAAGGCGGAGGTGGTGGCATCGGTGGGTAAGCGTGTAGCGAAAGCCTGAAATATCTTCGTCATCCGTCGCTCATGCTCCACCGGCATCTCCAACAGATCTTGAATAGTAAAATCCAGTAGAATCCCATGCTTCTATACACTATCAACCTAAAAACAAAACATCCCATTTAGTATAATTTTAAGAAGGTTTCTAATACATGGAAGAACAAAAAATCGATAGAATTGTGTGTTTGGGTGCACCAAATATCATGAAATTTCATAATATTTCATGATTAATCAGTCTAGTTTGGTGCAAAACATCAAGAAATTTCACAATATTTGGTGCAACCAAATGCACTCTATATATAAACAACTTCTTTGGAAAATCAAAGAACAGAAAAACTAAATATTTCTCTCTTTTGATTCAAATTCCCAACACAAAACCAAACCAGTAATTAGTGAAAAAGAATACCAGATTACCTGAATAATGGTTGCATTCTTACAAGCATCATTGTCAATTACAACCTAGAAAAACAGAAAAAAAAATTAGATAAATTAAAAGAAAAAAAATTCAATGTCAAAAGAAAAGCCAAAACAGAAGAAAATAGAGAACCACAAAACCCAAGCTGATTTTGGGGGGAAAAAAATAGGCATGCCTTAAAAGATTAAATTCACAACAATTACAAAAACAAGCACTGAAAAAATCAGAAAAAATATGAGAAAAAACCCGAAACAGATTGAGAATCAGTCATTGCAATGCAGGTTACTTTTATTAGAGAACAATGTGAAACTAGCTGCAAGATGAACTATTGAAATTACAAGATGCACTTGATCAGATTGAGAATCTAAAGAGAAGTGAGGCCAGTCACATGAAAAGATATGAAGAGCTTTCTATGAAATTCTTGGAAATGGAGATTGAGCTACGACAAGTACTCTCGACAAGCAATAAAAAGTCAAGGCTTATAAAAGACGGAAGGTCAATTAGAATGTTGTATGCTAAGTTTTTAACGGTTGTAAAGAAGAAAAAGTAAAGCTTGAAAACTTCTTTGCAAGAATGCAACAAGGGCCAAAGCACCAAGGTTTAGGGAATTGAGAATTGGTTTGGGTTTAGGTTTAGGGAATCGGGTTCGGGTTCGGGTTTGGGATTGGGTTTAGGTTTGGGTTTTCAAGTTTAACCTTAGGTTTAGGTTAGGGAGTTGAGATTAGGATTAGGTGTAGGTTTAGGTTTAGGGATTTAAGAACACATTTAGGTTTTAGGTTTAGGTCTTAGGTTATAGGTTAAGGTTTAGGATTTAGGTTTAGGTGAATGGTAGGTAATAGGTTATAAGTTTAGGTTATAGGTAATAGGTTAAAATTTTAGGTCATAGGTTTGGTTTAGGTTAAGGTTATAGGTTTAGGTTAAGGTTTAGGTTTAGGTTTAGGTTTAGGTTATAAGGTATAGGTTTAGGGAATTGAGAATTGGTTTGGGTTTAGGTTTAGGGAATCGGGTTTGGGTTCTGGATCGAGTCTAGGTTTGGGTTTTCAAGGTTAAGCTTAGGTTTAGGTTAGGGAGTTGAGATTAGGATTAGGTGTAGGTTTAAGTTTAGGGATTTGAGAATACATTTAGGTTTTAGGTTTAGGTTTAGGTCTTAGGTTATAGGTTAAGGTTTAGGATTTAGGTTTAGGTGAATGGTAGGTAATAGGTTATAAGTTTAGGTTATAGGTAATAGGTTAAGGTTTTAGGTCATAGGTTTTGGTTTAGGTTAAGGTTATAGGTTTAGGTTAAGGTTTAGGTTTAGTTTTAGGTTCGTGTTTAGGTTTAGATTTAGGTTATAAGTTATAGGTTTAGGTAATTGAGAATTGGTTTGGATTTAGGTTTAGGGAATTGGGTTTAGTTTTAGGTTCGGTTTAGGTATAGGTTTAGGGAATTGAGAATTGGTTTAGGTTTAGGTTTAGGGAATCGGGTTCGGGTTCGTGATCGGGTTTAGGTTTGGGTTTTCAAGTTTAAGCTTAGGTTAAGGTTAGGGAGTTGAGATTAGGATTAGGTGTAGGTTTAGGTTTAGGGATTTGAGAATGCATTTAGGTTTTAGGTTTAGGTTTAGGTTTTAGGTTATAGGTTAAGGTTTAGGTTACTGTTAGGTTATAGGTTATAAGTTTAGGTTATAGGTAACAGGTTTTAGTTTAGGTTAAGGTTAACGTTTAGGTTTAGGTTATAAGCTATAGGTTTAGGGAATTGAGAATTGGTTAAGGTTTAGGTTTAGGAATCGGGTTCGGGTTCGAATCTGGTTTAGGCTTGGGTTTTCATGTTTACGTTTAAGTTTAGGTTAGGAGTTGAGATTGGGATTAGGTGTAGGTTTAGGTTTAGGATTTGAGAATAGGTTAGTGTTTAGGTATAGGTATAGGTTTAGGTTATAGGTTTTGGTTTTGGTTTTAGGTTTAGGTTAAGGTTATAAGTTTAGGTTATAGGTTATAGGTTAAGGTTTAGGTTATAGGTTTTTGTTTAGGTTGAGGTTATAGGTTTTGGTTTAGGTTATAGGTTTAGGTTTAGGTTTTAGTTTATAGGTTTTTGTTTAAGTTTAGGTTATAGGTTTTGGTTTTGGTTATAGGTTTAGGTTTAGGTTTTAGTTTATAGGTTTAGGTTATAAGTTGTAGGTTTAAGTTATGGTTTTAGGTTAAGGTTAAGGTTATAAGTTTAGGTTAAGGTTTAGGTTACAGGTTTTGGTTTAGGTTAAGGTTATAGGCTTTGGTTTAGGTTAAGGTTTAGGTTTTGGGTTTAGGTTAAGGTTATAGGTTAAGGTTATAGGTTAGGTTAGGTTTAGGTTTAGGTTATAGGTTATAGGTTATAGCTTTGGGAATTGAGAATACGTTAAGGTTTAGGTTTAGAAACCGGGTTTGGGTTCGGATCGGGTTTAGGTTTGGGTTTTCAGATTAGGTTTAGGTTTAGGTTAGGGAGTTGTGATTAGGATTTGGTGTAGGTTTAGGTTTAGGGATTTGAGAATACATTTAGGTTTTAGGTTTTAGGTTTTAGGTTTAGGTTTTAACTTATAGGTTTAGGTTATAGGTTTTGGTTTTGGTTTTAGGTTTAGGTTATAGGTTATAGCTTTGAGAATGGAGAATAGGTTAAGGTTTAGGTTTAGAAACTAGGTTCTGGTTCTGGATCGGGTTTAGGTTTGGGTTTTCAAGTTCAGGTTTAGGTTTAGGTTAGGGAGTTGAGATTAGGATTTGGTGTAGGTTTAGGTTGAGGGATTTGAAAATAGGTAAAGGTTTAGGTTTAGGAAATCGGGTTCGGGTTCTGATTGGGTTTAGGCTTGGTTTTTATGTTTAGGTTTAGGTTTAGGTTAGGAAGTTGAGATTGGGATTTGGTGTAGGTTTAGGTTTAGGGATTTGACAATAGGTTAAGGTTAAGGTTTAGGTTTAGGAAATCGGGTTCGTGTTCGGGATTGGGTTTAGGCTTGGGTTTTCATGTTTAGGTTTAGGTTTAGGTTAGGGAATGAGATTGGGATTTGGTGTAGGTGTGTAGGTTTAGGTTTAGGTTTTGGTTTTGGTTTTAGGTGTAGGTTTAGAAATAAGTTCGGGTTCGGGATCGGGTTTTGAAGTTTAGGTTTAGGTTTAGGTTGGGGAGTTGAGATTGAGATTGGGATTAGGTTTAGGTTTAGGGATTTGAGAATACATTTAGGTTTTAGGTTTAGGTTTAGGTTTTAGCTTATAGGTTTAGGTTATAGGTTTTGGTCAAGGTTATAAGTTTAGGTTATAGGTTATAGGTTAAGGTTTAGGTTATAGGTTTTTGTTTAGGTTAAGGTTATAGGTTTTGGTTTAGGTTATAGGTTTAGGTTATAGTTTATAGGTTTAGGTTATAGGTTTAGGTTTTGGTTTTAGGTTTAGGTTAAGGTTATAAGTTAAGGTTTTTGTTTAGGTTAAGGTTATAAGTTTTGGTTAAGGTTTAGTTTTTGGGTTTATGTTAAGGTTATAGGTTAAGGTTATAGGTTTAGGTTATAGGTTATAGGTTATAGGTTAAGGTTTAGGTATAGGTTTTAGCTTATAGGTTTAGGTTATAGCTTATAGGTTTAGGTTTTGGTTTTAGGTTTAGGTTAAGGTTATAAGTTTAGGTGTCAGGTTATAGGTTTTTGTTTAGGTTAAGGTTATAGCTTTTGGTTTAGGTTATATGTATAGGATTAGGTTTAGGTCTAGGTTTTAGTTTATAGGTTTAGGTTATAGGTTTAAGTTTTGGTTTTAGGTTTAGGTTAAGGTTATAAGTTTAGGTTAAGGTTTAGGTTACGGTGTTTTGGTTAAGGTTAAGGTTATAGGTTTTGGTTTAGGTTAAGGTTTAGGTTTTGGTTTATGTTAAGGTTGTAGGTTAAGGTTATAGGTTTAGGTTTAGGTTATAGGTTATAGGTTATAGCTTCGGGAATTGAGAAACAGTTAAGGTTTAGCTTTAGGAAATCGAGTTCGGGTTCGAGATCGGGTTTAGGCTTGGGTTTTCAAGTTTAGGTTTAGGTTTAGGTTAGGGAGTTGAGTTTGGGATTAGGTGTAGGTTTAGGTTTAGGGATTTGAGAATACATTTAGGTTTTAGGTTTAGCTTTAGGTTTAGGTTTAGGTTTATGTTATGGATTATAGGTTAAGTTTAGGTTAAGGTTTTAGGTTTAGGTTTAGGTTATAAGTGTCGGTGATAGGTTTAGGTTTAAGTTAGGTTATAGGTTATAGCTTTAGTGAATTGAGAATAGGTTAAGGTCTAGGTTTAGGAAATCGGGTTCGGGTTCGGGATCGGGTTTAGGTTTGGGTTTTCAAGTTTAGGTTTAGGTTTAGGTTAGGGAGTTGAGATTAGGATTAGGTGTAGGTTTAGGTTTAGGTTAGGGAGTTGAGATTAGGATTAGGTGTAGGTTTAGGTTTGGGGATTTGAGAATACATTTAGGTTTTAGGTTTAGAAATCGGTTTCGGAATCGGGATCGGGTTTAGGCTTGGGTTTTCATGTTTATGTTTAGGTTTAGGTTAAGGAGTTGAAATTGGGATTAGGTGTAGGTTTAGGTTTAGGGTTTTGACAATACATTTAGGGCCCATTTGGCTGGACTGATTGGAAGGGATTGGATGGTATTGGAAGGGATTGGAAGTTAAATCCCGAGATTGGCCGGGCGTGTCAAACAGACTGGGTGATCTTATCTCGAGATATAGTAATCTCATGGATCTTAAGACAATCCACTGACAACACCATCACTACCTTTAAATCCCATCCAGCTCCACCCTAATCCATTTAAATTTGCCTGGGACATGTTTGGGTCGAGGGATTGGAAGGGATGGGAAGGTTTAATCCCGAGATTGGGCGTGCTAAACAGACTCCATATAGCAATCCTGGGATATAGCAATCCCATGGATCTTAAGACAATGCACTGACAACACCATCATTGCCGTGAAATCCATGCCATCCACCTTAATACCATTCAATCCCTTCCAATCCACCCGTCCAAACAGGCCCTTAGGTTTTAGGTTTAGGTTATAGTTTATAGGTTTAGGTTATAGGTTTTGGTTTTGGTTTTAGGTTTAGGTTAAGGTTATAAGTTTAGGTTATAGGTTTAGGTTTGAATTAAAGTTATAGGTTTAGGTTTGAGTTAAAGTTTAGGGATTCGGGTTCGGCTTACGGTTTGGGTTCGGGTTTAAGTTATAGGTTATGGTTATAAGTTTAGAATAACGTTTAGGTTTAGGTTATGGGTTTTGGGATTAGAGAATAGGTTTAGGTTATAAGTATAGGTTTAGGTTGGGTTATAAGTTAAGGTTTAGGGATTTGAGTTTAAGTTAAGGTTTAGGTTTAGGTTATAGGTATAGGTTTTGGGATTTGAGAAAAGGTTTAGGTTATAAGTATATGTTTAGGTTAAAGTTGTAAGTTTAGGTTTAGGTTATAAGTATAGGTTATAGGTTAAGGTTTTTGTTTAGGTTTAGGTTATAAGTATAAGTTTAGAGATTTGAGAATAGGTTTAGGTTAAGGTTATAAGTTTGGGTTAAGGTTATAAGTATAGGTTTAGGTTATAGGTATAGGTTTAGGTTTAGGTTATAGGTATAGGTTTAGGTTTAGATTTATGTTTAGGTTAAGGTTTAGGTTAAAGGTTTTGGTTTAGGGTTAGGGGTGTGGTACCTGCAAATACAGATATAAACACGGCCTGTCCAAATGGCCAGGCCCCTCCAATGTTGTCCATAGAAAATGGACAGCTTCATCATGGTCATAACAGCGGTTCCCACCTTCCAGGGACCCCCGCTCATCCGGATAGCTCCGACGCACATCCGGTTCTGCTCCATTAATCTCTAGAATTACATAAATACGGCTCGTCCAAATGGCCAGTTCTTCCAATGTTGTCCATAGGAAATGGACACTTCATCATGGTCATAACAAGGGTTCCCACCTTCCAGGGACCTCGCTCTTCCTGGATAGCTCCGACGCACATCCGGCCCCTCCATTAATCTCGAGCAAATACATAAATACGGCTGTCCAAATGGCCGTTCTTCCCAATGTTGTCCATAGGAAATGGACACTTCATCATGGTCATAACACGTTTCCACCTTCCAGGGACCCCGCTCATCCGGATAGCTCCGACGCACATCCGGTCCCGCTCCATTAATCTCGAGAAAATACAGACATAATCACGGCTGTCCAAATGGCCGTGCCCTTCCAATGTTGTCCATAGGAAATAGACACTTCATCATGGTCATAACAATGCTTCCACCTTCGTGGACCCCGCTCATCCGGGATAGCTCCGACGCACATCCCCGGTCTCCGCTCCATTAATCTCGAGCAAATACATAAATACGGCCTGTCCAAATGGCCGTATAAACATGTTTATAAAAAAATACACACATGCTAAGACATATGTATGTGAGATTGGTGAAGCTAAATTGAAATGGATCACATTAACTCTACACTAATTTGATAGATCATAAACTAAAATCTACACTAATTTGATCTTCTAACTTCAGATCATTGGAAGTATAATAGATGGTTGAAATGCAGTACAATGATCAAAATTCAACAATCTGGATTTGAGATTCCAATCTATCCATGGTGTTCCTACGATATGGACGGTTCAATTCAAGTTCATCCATGCCAAAATGTACACTTCAGATACAAGCCCATAGCTCAATGGGAGACAAGACATGTTGCAAGACTGAGGCCTTAGGTTTGAGCCAATCATCATTGTTTGCTAGAGTACAAAACAACTCCAATTTGTAGGTATTTAGTCTATGAAAATGAAAACTACATCTGAGAACCACAATAGAAGCCTCTACTTATTCTTTAAACTTCAGCATTCCAACTACCAGAGCAAACAGCAAACAACAAACATGCAACAATGAGGATACCATCCAAATACACATATAAACCTAAAATTTGTGTACATGTGAATGGGATCTAGAGATTCACAATTTGATGGTAAGTAAAGCCTCATACACATCATTTATATGTAGTCATGTTTTGTCTGTACCTGCTGTTTATATATTTTTTCTTCCATAGTTCCATGTGCCATCAAACGATATGGATAAACTGGCTTTGTTTGCCCATACCTGCAAGAATGCACCATATTAAGCCCATTCTTCAAAACAGAGAAACTTGGGAATTAAATAGAAAGAAGAAGAAAAAGAAGAAGCATCATTATGTAGAATTAAATCTGATTGGTAATGTACCTTGTTATAAGGTATTATTAAAAAGTATAAGGTTACATTAGTGCACTTTATTTCTTACAAGACAATGTTACAAACACATAACAAGTTAATAATAGCGATTTTTTTTTTTTTTAGAGAGCAACATTGCAACTAATTGTGAACTTGGGTCCTGTTTGGGATGGTGGTGAATCCTGACTCCTTTGGATTCTTTTATCCAAAGAGATTTCAATCTAAAAGATCAGGCATTTGGTTTATCCATAAAGTTTCATGTGGAAGCAGGAACACATTAAGATGGGCGCCTTTTCCAATTATTTTTACACCGTCTTCCACTCAAAAGGATGGGTTCTTCCTATCTGATTCAAGCAGAGCCGGCTGCGTACAAACATATCCGAAACATAATGTTATCACCAATATAATTGGTAATGCAACAAAAAAGAGGAAAAAAAAAGAGAGAGAGAGAATTTATTTTCTCTTATAGCCAAAAGTATGCACATGTATTAAACCCAGGTGGATTAGGCCTAGGCACAAGTTTTGCAAAAATTTATATTAAGGTCCAGCCCAATCAATGAAACAGGCCCATTTTTTACTTTAATGGGCATGCTTGGGCATTCAATTGAAGCCTTTACTACTAAATGGGCTAGTTGTGGGCTGATTTCGAGAAATAACCGAGCCCATGAGTGCAAAGATCGCTTATAGGCTCATTGCTTTGCAGAGTCAAGAAATCATTTATAAGGAGAAGAGATTAAATTATGATCAATTTAAGGTCCATCTTCTTTTGTCCAACCATGGCAGGAATATATCTGTGCCATGTTGTAGATCAGTTTGCTAGTTTCTATTATAATAGTGTAAGCATGCAAAGTACAAACAAACAACTAACCAAAAAGTAAAAAGCTTTTGGCTAATGGAAAAAGTAAAAAGTTTATACTATGGTCAGTCTTCTTACAAGGAAGATGGAGTATAAGAAAAATAACATTTGCCTTTTAGGGCTTGTTGTACATATTTATAATAGAAAAGAAGAAGAGAGAAAAAAATCTATATTTACTAATTCCTACAAAATCCCTAATCATAATGAAGCTTGATGATTCTATTCATCCATTCTACAGATCTATAATAGGCATATAAAGATTATTGTATGTCAAATAATATCCAAAGTGTTGGTTTCGGAAGATGGAATGTCTAATGTTCCCCGACCTTGCCAGTTCCTTTAATCATCCATCTTTTTTTTTCTACATGAGACCCACTAGAGACCTCATCAACCTGATTTTTCTACATGGACCACCTGAGATTTATATCCCTCTAATTTTTGGCATAAAGCTATAAAATGATCTTTAAAAATGGATGAACGGAATGGATGAAACTGTTAGGCCAAACTGAAAACCCAAACAGTACTAAACAAACTGTTAGGCCAAGCATTGTATAATACCTCTAGGAAGTATGCATTAAACAAAATCATCTAGCAATGTTTATGTCTTAAGTGTAACAATTAGCCATACATTTCAATCTCATGATTTTGGCCAACTCATTTACTTTCCCAAACTCCCAATCACAAGTATGCATTAAACAAAATCATCTAGCTATTAGTTATATCATGTGTCTTTATATGTATGTATCATGTATGTATTACATATCATTTCTACAAAAATTTAAATGATACAAATTTTTTTTTAACACCGGCTTCGATAGCAAATACAAAGACCTGAGACCAAATTCATCATTTTTGACAATAGCATGCCGCCCAATCTAACTCCCATTTAATCCATATCCTTTTTTAAAGCATGTTTGACAATTGTTAAAACTTCGACATTAAATTGGATTTGGATATGAATTATATGGTGCTAGGGACATCCAAGCCGTCCATTTGTGAGGACTACTAAACTGGGTCTTAAAAGAGGGGGAAAAAAAATCTTTTTCTTACTTATGAAAAACCCGGAACAAACAAAAAGGCCATCTAAGCATTTCAAACCTAAGTAGCAAATAAGTAACAAAACCCCAACTGAAAGTACAAAATTTTTCGGGAGTTTCAGGCCCCAACAACTGCAAAACCTAAAATTAAACTGTGATCTCGAATGTTCTCAATCGTACTGCTTTAGCACCAGCCCCCTCATAAAAGGAACTTCAATTTTTTCTTCCAAAAATCTAATGAATCAACAAAAACTGACCAAAGAAAGCCATAATCCAAAAGCATTACTTCTTACCAAAAACAAGGGAAAAATATCTACAAAATCCATCACCACATACAAATCCAAGAAGCAAACCAGACCCAAAAGCCTAGAACTTTCAATCTTTCTAATTCCACATTCCAGCATAAAAATGAAAAAAAAAAAACATTGGAAACAATAAGTGTGCACGGTGTTCCTACGATATGGACGGTTCAATAACCAAAACAATCTGGATTTGAGATTCCAATCTATCCACGGTGTTCCTACGATATGGATGGTTCAATTCAAGTTCATCCATGCCAAAATGTACACTTCAGATTCAAGCCCATAGCTCAATGGGAGACAAGACATGTTTCAAGACTGAGGCCTTAGGTTTGAGCACATCATCATTATTTGCTAGAGTACAAAACAACTCCAATTTGCAGGTATTTAGTCTATGAAAACGAAAACTACATGCCTACTTAATGATGCATACAGTGTCGTTTTCTATCTCTTGGTATTATTTCATTTCCAAAAGTGAAAAAAAGAGGTGTGTGCCTTAAAAACATGGCCCCACTTATACAAACTGACCGATGATTTGGATCAGTGAACCATCCAGATGGGGTTCCCATAAAAAATAGAAATAAAATAAGATATAAAATAAGCCCCACTTATACAACTAGGGCCTAACCACATAAAAATAAAATAAAAAACCAATGGGGTTCCCATAAGCACAACCCCATTTGGGTCAGGTTGCATGAGACTTCAGCCCAGTCCAACACAACCAGATCATATCACGGATTTTTAACCCCGAGCCCAATCTAACCTCAACCGACCCCACCCATGTTATTGGTTGGGTCAATTGGGTTGTCGTCGACCCCAACCGACTTTGCACCCCTAATTGATATTAATTACGGATAAGTTCTCACACGCAACTAGTTGTAGATGAGAAAACGTGCAACTAGCTCTTTGTGGGGCCCACCAAAGGGTATTTATATTTAGAACATCTAATCCACTCGACAAGGTTGCCTATCATGAAAATAGGATGGACCCAATAGTCATTTGAGACACGCAATGGAAAACAAACAACTGCATTTGCAACTAGTTGTAGGTGAGAAATCTATCAAATAAGCTTCAGCCATAATGAAGGCCACCACCAAAGGAATCCTCAGGTGGCACGTGGCAGTAGCGGGGCCTTCTATCACCTTATCCTTTAGGGAGTGTTTTACCTCGGTAATATGTCAGTGAGTGTTTTACTAACCATAGGGCTCACATTGATGTATGTATTCTATATCCATGCCGTACATAATCTTTTTAAGCTCATTTTAAGATATGATTAAAAAAAATAAAAAATAAATAAAAAATCAAGCTGATCCAAATCTCAAGTGGACCACAACATAAGAAGTAATGGTCATTGAATGCCTGCCATTAAAATTTTCTTAGGACCCATCGTAATGTTTATTTTCCATCCAAACTTGTTGATAAGGTTTGAGGTCATACAGACCTGGATGAAAGGAAAACACAAATATTATCTTGATCCAAAACTTATGTAGCCCCAAGAAGATTTTAGTAGTGGGCATTGAATCCTTACTGTGTGGTCTATCTGAGTTTTGGATCTAACTCGTTCTTAGGATCATGCCCTAAAATGATCTGGTGCATCCATGGTGCACCATCCACAGCACAACAGACCGATGATCTGGATCAGTGAACCATGGCCCCACTTATACAAACTGAAAACCTGATTACCCTAAATCCCCAAATCCCTAAATCCCCAAATCCCTAAATCCCTAAATCCCTAAATCCCCAAATCCCTAAATCCCCAAGTAGTTTCAATCGAGATTGAGAGAGATTGAGAGAGAGAGAGAGAGAGAGAGTGAGAGATACCTCACGGCCAACCGATTTTGCAGCAGGAAGAGAACAACTTCCTATTTGAGTTGGAGCCCCGATCACGAGTACGCCGAAAATAGGGTTCCCGAGCTCGAGAGAGAGAGAGAGAGAGAGAGAGAGAGAGAGAGAGAGAGAGAGAGAGAGAGAGAGAGTGCGATTGAGAGAGAGAGGGGCGCGGTTGAGAGAGGACCGAGAGAGAGAGAGAGGGTGCGGTTGAGAGAGAGAGGGGGCGCGGTTGAGAGAGGACCGAGAGAGAGAGACAGAGAGAGAGAGAGAGAGGTGCATGAGAGTGAGAGAGAGCACCGAGAGAGACAGAGAGAGAGAGGCGCCGTTGAGAGAGGACCGAGAGAGAGAGGGTGTGAGAGAGAGATTGAGAGAGTGAGGAGAGAGAGAGAGAGAGAGAGAGAGAGAGAGAGAGATTGAGAGAGTGAGAGATGCCAGAGAGACTCTCTCATGAAACGGATTGGCTACTCGCGCTGACACCAGCACAAGGGCTGGTGGTCGGTGCTCTGTGGGCCCCACCATGCTGTATGTTTTTCATCCCTACCGTCCATCTATTTTTCCATATCATTTTATGGTATGAGACAAAAAATGAGGTTTATCCCAATCTCAAATGGACCACATTATAGGAAACAGTGTTGAATGAGCGTCGACAATTAAAAACCTTTTGTTGGCCATATAAAGTTTTTGATCAATCTGATATTTTGTTTTCACTTCATCTGGGGCCTGTATGACCTAATCAATAGATTGGATGTTAAATAAAAAGTACAGTGGGCCTTAGGACGGTTTTAATTGTGGATATCCAATCACTATTGTTTTCATGTGGTGGGGTCCACCTGAGATTTATAAAAAGTACAGTGGGCCTTAGGAAAAATTTTGATTGGATGGTGTGGATAAAATACATGCATCACGCTGTGCCCATTGAGCTTTAACACCAACTTCAATATGTCACAATTTCCGAATGTCTTGATCAGGCAAGACGGATTGCTTGGCTCGCCATTCTAGCAATGGCATTCTTTGTCGAGCTTGTCTCAAGGTTAGGTATGGAGAAGGTCAAATTCCATCTATAATTGCCCCTCTTAGCCTTTTTTATTAAAAAAAAAACTATACGATGCATGATTGAGATTCATCTAGATGCGCCGTAGCCAAAATCTATTTTTTTGGGTTTGGTGCATTTTTTGTTTTTTTTATTTTTTTGAACAGGTAAAATGTCTATTGATCTATACACATACATGTAAATAAACTAACATCATGCTTAGTCATCTTTCATACATAGATATAGACTATAAACATGAGAAAAGATCACATAAGGGCCCACCACCTTTCATGCCAATACATCATGCTGGTAAGACATCCCAGCCGCACAAAATATGGGTCGCACCATGATCATTTCATGTCATCAGAATTTGGTCCATTGACTCACTAGGTGGGTAACACACCTGCATTGAGTAGGACCATTGGCTTTCGATTGATTTCATCGATGCGACCCACCCATTGAGGGGACCAACCTGATTTGCCACAGGTGATTTTCATGGGTGGCCCACTTTTTACTTATGGGGATGTATGTGAAAGTCCATATTTGTCTAGTTGGTGCAATCTTTCTTCGAGTGTCCAACCTTCCCACACTTGAAACAAATCGATAAAATGACACCCACCATTAAAAACTTGTGAAGGCCCTATATTTATCTATGGATATTACCCTAAAATGATCTCTCCAAACGGATGAAAGGTTTGGATATAAAACCACTAGATGATGGTGGGGCCCAAAAATGAGAGGTATATAAATATCAGGTGGACCACACCACATGAAAACAACAGTGATTGGATATCCATCATTAAAATCCTATTTTGGCCCACTGTACTGTTTATTTGGCATCCAATCTATTTATTAGGTCATATAGGCCTAGATGAAGGGGAAAAAAAAATCATCAACACTGTTTCATGGCCCTTACATTAACCACAAACATCAACATGGATTAAACACAAACATCACTTGATCTTGGACTCGGATTGGGTAGTGATGGCCCTTACCATGGGGCCTGTCCAGATGTATGTAATTGGTTGCAATAGTAGGTGATTGTACATTTCCTAGTGTTATAGCCTACTCGAGATTTTTCGTCTCGCATCATAACATTAACCAACAAACATGTGTGATATGGATTTTACAATGCCATTGCAATGCCCCTGCAACTAGGGCTGAAAGTTGGGTGGGTTGGGTTGGGTCGGGTTGGTGCTCAACCCTAGCCCAACCCAAGGTTCCTATACCTCAACCCTAACCCAACCCAACCCAACCCAACCTCGGGTTGGAAATTCTCAACCCAACCCAAGCGGGCTCGGTTGGGTTGATCGGGTTAGTCGGGTGGATACATGCCAATATTTTCATTATTACATTAGTCTATTATATTGCAATACACATCTTATTTTTTATACGTATGATTTTATTAATTATACATGTAGTTATTTATCATAAAGAACTTTATTTTTTTCTAAACAAACTAGTTAAAATATAGGACAACTACTCCTTTAAAAGTCATGCTGTGTAGCACACAATCTATTTGGGAGAGAAATCTGGCATATCTTGGTAGCTTAAGTCATCACAAATGGTGTGGACCAATGAGACCCGACGACACTGGAATTTCATGTGCCTTCAACAATATAATCCACACTCAATTATAATTTATAAATAATTTATATATATTGATCGAGTTCGGGTTGGGTCGAGCAACCCGAGACCTCAACCCAAGCCCAACCCAAGTTTTATCGGGTTGGTGTTTATATAGCCGAACCTCGAGACCAAACCTGATACATCCAGCCCGAGCCCAACCCAATGTCGGGTCGGTCGTAGGTCGGTAGGGTTGAACCCGCCCGACTTTCAGCCCTACCTGCAACGACTCAGTTACACAGTATACCTACTTCTATGCTCCTTGATGGCTCCACACAGAGAAGAAGTTCGAGGAGTCTATTTGCATCAAAAAATTGAATTTATAACAATACTTGGTTGCAAATCAAATATAGAGCACATACGGTAGCCTATAACCTAAGTTAAATGGAAAATGAAAATGGACGTAATTGAATTGGGAATAAATGATTTACTAGTTGTGTTTGGATGGGAGTACGTGAAATCTCTTGATTCAGTTTTCCAACAAACCCTTTGTATAGACCTTTCCCGGACCTGCACAAGTAGAAAGAATAACAAAGGAGGCCCTGATCCAAAGCTTTTATGGCCCACAAGGAATTTTAAATGGTCAATCGCCACTGTTTCTTATACCATGGTCCATCTAGGATTTGGAGCTGCTTTATGTTTTTTGATCATGCCATAAAATGATCTTCTAATACGAATGGACGGTATGGATGTAGTCATATACATCACAGTGGGCTCCACAGTTAGGGGTCCCACCCACCTTGGTGGATCCCGCGTCGCACCTAATCTGCTCCCCTAGATCCTGGACGTGGATTTACTGTGAAAGCGTTTTGCAGTAAGTTCCTGCGCTGGAAACTTAAGCATACCCAAAGACCAAGTGTAACATACCATAGGAAACTGTTGGAATATTGATTTCCACCGTTAAAACCTTTATAGCGTCCACAGTGATGTTTATTTCTCATCCAACCTGTTCATAAGATCACAAAAACATGGATGTTGGGAAATCACAAATACAAGCTTGATCCAAAACTTATGTGGCCCCAAGAAATTTTCAATTGTAGATGTTCAATTCACACTGTTTCTGTGGTGTGTCCAATTGAGGTTTGGATATACTTCATTTTTTGGTTCAAGCCCTAAAATATTCGGGTAAAATGGATGGACGGAGTGGATAAAATACATAAATCAAGGTGGATCCCACGGAGTTTACTCAGTATGCAATCCGCGCCCTCCCCAAACCGACGCTAACGAAATAGGATTGGGTACTGAGTTACTCAGAACGCTTTTATCATACTGAGTAAACTCAGTTGGGCCTACTTTGAATGTATGTGAGTTATCCATGCCGTCCATCCATTTTTCTAGATCATTTTAGTGGTTGATTCTAAAATAGAAGTATTCCTAAAGGTTAAGTGGATCACACTAAGGAAACAATGCGAATAATGACTTCTACTGTTGAAACCTTGCTAGGGCCCACAATGATGTTTATGTTTCATCTAACCTGTTCATAAGATTACATGGACATGGATGAAGGGAAAACACAAATATCAGCTTGATCCAAAACTTTTGTGGGCCCCAAGAAATTTTCAACATTAGAATTTCAATTCACACTATTTCCAGTGGTGAGGTCTGCTTGAGATTTGGATATATCTCATTTTTGGGATCAAGCCATATAATTATCTGTTAAAATGGATGGATGGGGTAGATAAAATGTGTAAATTACGGTGGACCCCACAGAGTTTACTCAGTACGCTTACCGTCTCGAGTTACTCAAGAGGCAATCCACTTTCGACGCTACGGCGCCCTCCCAAAACCCCTCCTAAAAAAAAAAACCCCGCCCTCCCAAACCCCAAATCCCCCTCAAAACCCAAATCAACCGCCCTCCCAAAACCCAAATCCCCTCTCCCCAAACCCTCTCTCTCTCTCTCCGACGCACCCTCTCCTCTTTCTCTCTCTTCGCTCTCGCACGCTCTCTCTCTCTCTCTCTCTCTCTCTCTCTCTCTCTCTCTCTCTCTGATCTCTCCACCCTACCACGCAATCCACATCCAGCCGGCGGTGGTAGGATCATCACGCAATCCTCGTCGTTTCTCGCTCTCGCCATCTCCTTCTCGCCGTGACCTCACGACCGCCAGCCTCTCTCTCTCTCTCTCTCTCTCTCTCTCTCTCTCTCTCAAGCAATGGCAAGGTGGTATTCTCCTCTTCCTCTTCTCTGTCTTCTTTTCTTTTCTAATAAGGTCACGAAATTGAAAATCTCAAATTGGGGATTTTTGAAATTCCAAATCCCTAATTGGGGCTTTTTGAACTTTCGATCCCTAATTGGTATTTCTGCTATTGTAATTCCTTATTTCGGGGTCCCATGAATGTTTCAACGGTGGAGCATTCAATCTTCATTGATTTCTATCACGTGGCCCACTTGATTTATGGATCTTTCTCATTTTTGTGCTCCCGAGACAGAAGCAGGTAATTTGTATTTGGGTTCTAGCCCTTGCCCGAGTGGTAGACTCTAAGGAGTTTCAACACGAGGTCTTGGTTCAAAACCCATAGGTGGTGAAATACCAATGCTTAGTGCATGTATGTCACCCAACCATTTATGAAAATGGGATATCCCAAAAAATATCTGATTTGATCATTATTAGGTGGTCCACTGAGTTATTTTGTATGGTTGATCATCATTTACCGTGTCTGGAGGTGAGGAACTCGCAATTAAAAATCCTTAATTGGTATTTTTCTCACCAAATCAGAGAGTCCCCTGTACTAATCTCTGAATAAAAGAAAAGAAAAAGATGTTTCTCAACAAACTAAGTGCATGAATGATTGAATAAAGTGAAAGAAAGAAGACCACAAAATGATCTGTTAGGAATGTATTTATTTTTAAAAAAAATTTCAAATGCAAGCACATAATCCAATAGAAAATTTCACAACTTTGAATCCATTTTGCAATTTACAGAAATTATAGCTAGTTTACTATGGAAGCTATTGTTTCTTTTGGAACTTAGAAATTGGTGGTGAACTATCATTGTAGTATAGTCTACTAAAAGGTGGAAACCAACCGGTGCAAAATCAGGCTTCGGAATTACTGGTTTAAAGGTATTTCTCTTGATTGGGGTTTAAGCCTCGGAAAAATTAACTCCTGGTGGCACGTGTTTTGTTTAATGGTATTTCTCTTGATTTAATTGTCTCATGCAGCTAGCTTTCAACAGTAAGATATGGTGGACTTTTGCCTGAGTTTCAACATTTTGATTTTGCTTAGCTTGAGCCCAGCTCATTGATAGCCCTAAAGTTCAACTAGCATTAGGAAGGACCTTTAGTTTGTGATGTGGCATTTTTTATTATTTGTAACGACTTCATTTGTTAATATTAAATGTACGATAACAAAAAATTCTAAAAGTTACTATAATAAGTTTGTCATGCCCCTGAAAATGGAGCCTGTTCGGATGGCCACACACATATCATAATTGTGTAAGTTCAATGGGCCACACATGATCACATGCTTAGGTGGCCACATATATACACATATGCCACGTATTTTCACTGTAGTGGGCCGCGCATAAGACCATACGGCCTACCTTAGCGGGTTCCACTGCCCTGAATGAAGCTTAAGGATGTTCCATAGATTTTGCGAATTAACCGAAAAATGTAGGAAATCCATAGATTACAGTTGAAGGAAGATGATAGAGGACTTTTGGCTACTGTGATCAAGCACATGCATTACTCATGTTGCCACATGCGTACCCAAATAAATTTTCCTTTTTTTTTTTTAAAAAAAAAGTTTCCCCCTCTTTTGAGATGGTTCTGATTGTTTATTCTTCATTTCCTTTCTAGGACGTTACACTTCATGATTTGGATGCTGCAAATGCTCGCCCACAAGGAGGACAAGATACATTATCACTCATGGGCTAGATGATGAAACCTAGGAAGACTGAAATTACTGAAAAGCTATGACAAGAAATTAAGGTTTTGCTACTCATTCTTTGAATGGAATATGGCCTTTAATGTAAATTCATTATTTTACGATGCGTTTGGTTGCACAAAATATCAAGAAATTTCATGATATTCTGCAACAAATTAGACTGGTTAGGCATGGAATTTCATGATATTTGGTGCACTCAAATGTAGCCTTAGATATTTCGTTCATCCTATTTAGTCAATTAATACCGAGTCTAGTGGAGATATATGTGTAGCGGGATGGTGGAAGTGTGTAATCCTTGCTGAAAAAACCACATGGTTGAGAGTAGGGCGGGATTCAAGAGGAGTGACAATTTGCTATTTGGGTATCCTTGGTAGAAAATTAATGGAAATGGACAACAATGGTCGGTAAAACAAGGCTGAACATTTGGTGTGACACATTAGGACCCAATAATTTCTACATGGAGGATACACCCTTTTATCTACTTGCCCACGCCCCCCATGACATTGTTTTCCAAATGTATTTTGTCTGAGCTTGGCTACATTCTTTAATTTGGTTTAGTGATTGATGCCTATTTTTCTTTCATTAAATTCTAGGTATGTAATTTGACATGCTTGTCATATTCCTGCATGATCTGTGGATATGTCATATGTATAGTCACTTTGCTCATATGTATATGGCATACAAAAATATGTATGTAATTTCTTTCTTCCATAAAATTTATGTGGTAGTGATTTTGGAATTGTGAAGCAACTACAGTTAGTCGCATGCTATTGTTTTCTAACCAACATTCTGTTTTGACTTTTGTTTAGCTCTGATCAATTTTTATTTTTATTTTTTCTGGTGTGAATAAATATCCATATTTCCAGCTACCATTATCAGTGTATATGCTTCCTTTAGCCATTTGATTTGTTCACTAGTTTGCATTTACTTTTTGTTGTGTGTTTGCTTATGACATTATTGCATGTTTTGTGGAATGATTTATATATTTCTAAAATGGATTAAAGAACTTGGTGTTTTCGCCATTCATTTGCACAAGCTTTATCACTATTTATGGTAGGCTTGATTCTCTGTTACAATTCTGTATTTCTGTAAGTGAAATTTTATTTATTTGTCTTTGGTATTAGGGGAATTTGGAGTGGAATGATTACAAGGATTGCTCTACAAACCCTCATCCTTGTTTAGATGAGGGGTATTATTCATTTGATTTAGATACAAATGCTGCAACAAAAACACAAGTATGAAATCACTACTACTAGATTTATGGCTCTAACTTACAGCTGGATGGACATATTCCACACATGGAAGCAGACCCATTCCAAAAGAACCCCAAATACATGCAAGGTTCATGTTAGATCATGTTGGAAGTTATCAACATGAATGATTTTGCCGATTGAGAATGTTGGAAACTATCAACATGAATGATTTTGCATGTAATCTGATTACTTACAAGCACACAGTAGAACTCATATGCATTTGTTTGTTTACACTTCCAAATAAGTTGGTTACAATCTTCATGATGTAAGTTATGCCATAAGTTTGGTATCGGCTGCCAACCTGATGCGACCCTCCATTATATAAAATTGGAACCAGCAATGAGAACACAAAACTCCCACAGGCGCAATGTTATAGATTATTAGATAGATTGATTACAATCAAGTGTTATCTAATGGTCTATTAAATAGGTTCATTACAATCAACTAGTTGATGATTATAGTGGAGATGAAAATGTTGACACTCAGAATCTTGAAAGTAGCAATTTTATATTTGATTCATGTGTTATGATCTTAGCCCATGTGCAATTTTGCAATCCTGTTCAGCTTACAGAGAACCGATCCACATACCCACTTGGCATGGCAAACTATTTTTAACTCTGAGACTGAAAAAAAAATGTTGGTATTATAAAGTGGGGGTTTCACTTTAGTATGCATCTCATTTTCAATATATTACGTGCTATGACTTGGAGTTTGGACCACTTTCCAAGTAATTTTAATAGAAATTGAAATTGGTTATGCTGGGGATATCCTCATTGCTATTAATTTTTAGATTGTCATGTCACATGCGTAAATATTTACCGCAGGAGAAAGAGGAACAATCGATCGTGGTGAAACTCTGTAGAAGCAACTCGAGGATGAGAAACCAACAAATGTTGATGCTGTTGTTGCTGCTATTGAGGAAGTAGTCACAGAGAAAATTGATGAAACCCCTCTTGTCGAGGAAAGCTCCGAGGCTCCTGAGCGAAGAGTCAGAAGAGAAACCGGAAATAAAGGTACTATGTTTTATATTGATTACTTGATGTGTGACTACATTATGCAACATAAAACATTCCAAGTGTTCTTAGTTCTTACCGCATACTATTGACATTTCCATGTCTTTTTTTATATATGTTTTATATAGGTATACGTGTTTATAAATTCACTAAATACTGTGGTTGAGTTTCAGATTGAGACAACACCAGGAGATTTCGTTTCCCAACCACAAATCAAACAAGACATTGCTTTACGCGTTACGTTGAGTATCATAGGTACTTGTTCTTTCTTCATCAAGACTGCACATTTTGGTATGCATATCATGGTTACAACAGAATTGGTTTATCCACAGACCAGTGTATCCTTCTTGATTTGATGCTTACAACATTTAGAAACTTTTGCATTCAGGTGCACTGCTGAAAGGGGAAGGTGCTCCTGAGTGTGATAAGTTTGCAAAGTATTATCGTTCACTCTGTCCCGGTGAATGGGTATGTTTCTATGTTTTTTCAATGTTTTTGTATACTGACTACTGTTTGGTGTTTTATAAGCTAAGTGGAGATTTTTGGAGCTAGATATTATAACCTTTTGGATTTATTTTTATTTTTTCACTAGGAATTTGCATATGCAGATGTTTGGGTATTTACTTATCTAAAATGAGCACCATAAATACTTTCTCGGACTATTGGAAAAGAATCTGCTCCATCTCCTTGAAATAAAGCCTTGAGCTTCCAAAACTTCATGGACCATTTCACCAGACTTCTCTCGCTATAGCTGAGAAATCATCGTAATAGGAATATTGGACATTACTGATTTGAAAAGAGGAAGACCAAATTTTGGATTTTTTGTCCTTTGCAAAGATCATGGTCAAAGGTCAATCTGACATTTTTATTTTTTCCTTTGTATAGTAAAAATTGATTCATCACATTGTAATCATGTAGATTTAGTTCCATTAGCTTTAAAGTTCAAAGTTCTTTAGTAGAGTTACAAACTACTCAAACTCATCTCAAAAATAAATAAATAAATTCACATAATGTTTCTTTTCATCATGTTAGGCCACAGGCAAATGAGTAGCAAAATCATTAGCTTGAGGAGGGGTTAACAACAACTCCCCCCTACCGTTAGCCTATCATAGAGTTAGAAGACATAATCTAGAATAATTTGAAAGACAAAAGCTATGTCACTCTTCTTCTTCTTTTTTTTTTTTTTTTTAATAGCGACTAATTTTTATTAGAGAAAAGTGAAAAAAAAAACATTAAAAAAAACATAAAAACCAAAACAAAAAACAAAAAAACAAAACAAAACAAAACAACAGCTCCTAAGGGAGAAGAGATGATAAGCTATCATCCCCGAGGAGCAAGCATCAAGAAAAGAAAATACAAAGCCAACCCCTAAAAACTCGTCCAAACCCAATTGGTGGGATCTAGGAAGAACTGAGGCAAATAAATGACCAATTGGCTATGAGGTCTGATATTGAAACCGCTTCTAAAATCTGAAAATGCATAATCCAACCCACAACCAAAAAGTGAATCCTTCCAATGAGGCTCTCCACTTTTGCCACTCTGCCTTTCAAACATGAGGGTATTTCTTTCTTTCCAAATACAACACAATACAGGAATGGCACCAACTCCCGTAAAATAATTCTGCGAGGTGAGAACAGGCATCCCTCCCATACTGCAGTCGGATCCAAAATGGAGGCATTGAGGACTCATTTAACTCCAAAGAGATTAAAGAAGCTTTCCCAAATAGCTCTTGTAGCTTTGCAATGTGGAAAGAGGTGGTTTACAGATTATTTGCTTCTTTACACATGAAGCACGTATTTGGAATTGCCATTCTTTTCTTGAGGTTTTCAACCATAAGATTTATTTTATTTTTTTGACAGATAAAGGGAATTTATTAAGAAGGCGCCAAAAAGCTGATATGGACTACATCATTGTATGGCTTGACATTGATGACTTTATGTTACAAAGGCAAATGTTAATAAGGGATAGGCAAATGCTTGGAGAATTTTGTAAATCTCTGAAATTAAATTTTAAAAAGAAAAATGATGCTAATGTATATATACCTCAGTTTATAAACAAAAAGCTGAAAATAAGCAAACTTAACTACACCTTGTTAGTACAGCAAATCCATCTTTGAGTGCCTTTAGATATACAACATCCTTAAAAACATAATGCAGCAGAACTCCACGGTGGCCGTGGGATGACAGGGATTGCATGTTGAATTCTAATCTTGAAGGCTTTAGAACCTGAGCCCTCCTTCCACCAACAAATCCATCTCACCATTTGGCATTCTTGCCAGACATTGCATCAAGCCTTGTGTCACCCCATTTGCACATGAGCCATGTCTACTAGTGTAGGGTGACAGTTGCATTGCCTTAGCATGTAAGCATTGGCTTTCTTTTGTGCTGCTTATTGTTTTGTAAGTTAATATCCAATTGTAATTTTGGAATGACAACAATCTATAATTTGTAGCTGAATTGGGTTTTCTTTGGAATTCTGATTTCGTTTGGAATTTTAATTTGATACTCCGGCAGAGTATGATTGATGATACGCATGCGCTTAGAAACTGCTTACAAGTTGCATACGTGACATTCAAATGGACTAGTTGTTAAAACTGCTTACAGATATTGTCATTTTCTTTCTCCTTTTAATGTACGTTACTAGCTAGTGTCAGGAGAGATTTTCTGATAAATACTAGCTTCTTTTTGAGATGGGGTATATTTCTTAGGGTTAGGTTGAGTTGGGTTTGTAGAAATCTTAGCTGTCCACTCTCTATGGATTCTAATTCAGGATGATTTAGATCTTAATACAATTATCTGTTCTATGCAATGAAAATGGTAAGAAGGTAAGCTTTATTTCTAGGTGACTTGGAGCTGTAGCAACTGCTTCACATCTTCAGGTACTTGTTGAATATTGAGTTACAAATTTTACTTTTAAAATGATGCTGAATGAGATTGACTTTACTTATGAACTTTCTTGTTGGTCATGTTATATGTGTTGGTAGCCAACGTCCAATTCCTATGGACAACATTGGAGTGGCCTGGCCATTTGGACAGGCCGTGTTTATGTATTTGCTCGAAATTAATGGAGCAGACCCGGATGTGCGTCGAAGCTATCCGGATGAGCGGGGATCCCTGGAAGGTGGGAACCGCTGTTATGACCATGATGAAGCTATTCATTTCCTATGGACAGCATTGGAGGGGCCTGACCATTTGGACAGGCCGTGTTTATATCTGTATTTGCTCGAGATTAAAGGAGCAGACCCAGATGTGCGTCGGAGCTATCTGGAAGAGCGGGGGTCCCTGGAAGGTGGGAACCGCTGTTATGACCATGATGAAGCTGCCCATTTCCTATGGATAGCGTGTTTATATCTGTATTTGCTCGAGATTAATGGAGCAGACCCGGATGTGCGTCGGAGCTATCCGGAAGAGCGAGGGTCCCTGGAAGGTGGGAACCGCTGTTATGACTATGATGAAGCTGTCCATTTCCTATGGACAACATTGGAGGGGCCTGGCCATTTAGACAGGCCGTGTTTATATCTATATTTGCAGGTACCAAACCCTTAACCTAAACCTATAACCCCAAACCTATAACCTAAACCGATTCTCAATTCCCTAAATCTATAACCTATAACCTAACCCTAACCCTAAACCAAAACCTATAACCTAAACCTTAACCTTAACCTATAACGTATACTTATAATCTTAACCTAAACTTTTAACCTTAACCTAAACTCAAATCCCTAAACCTTAACCTATAACCTAAACCTACACCTAATCCTAATCTCAACCCCAGTAACCTAACCCTAAACCTAAACTTGAAAACCCAAACTTACACCCGATCCCAAACCCGAACCCGATTTCCAAAACCTCAACCCTACCATATTCTCAATTCCCTAAAGCTATAACCTAAAACCTAAACCTAAACCTATACCTATACCTATAACCTATAACCTAAACCTTAACCTAAACCTATAACCTATACTTACAACCTTAACCTAAACCTACAACCTTAACTTAAACCTATTCTTATATCCCAAAACTTATACTTATAACCTAAAACTAGACCTTAACCTTAACCTATAACCTAAACCTAAACCTAAACCTATTCTCAAATCCCAAAACCTATACTTATAACCTAAACCTAAACCTTAACCTTAACTTAAACTCAAATCCCTAAACCTTAACCTATAACCCCAACCTAAACCTATTCTCAAATCCCAAAACCTATACTTATAACCTAAACCTAAACCTAAACCTAGATGCAAAACTCAAATCCCTAAACCTTAACCTATAACCCAACCTAAACCTATACTTATAACCTAAACCTATTCTCAAATCCCAAAACCTATACTTATAACCTAAACTTAAACTTAAACCTAGATGCAAAACTCAAATCCCTAAACCTTAACCTATAACCCAACCTAAACCTATACTTATAACCTAAACCTTTTCTCAAATCCCAAAACCCATAACCTAAATGTAAACCTTAACCTAAACTTATAACCTATAACCTAAACCTATATCTATAAACCTATAACCTATAACCCGAACCCGAAAACCTAAACCTTAACCTAAACATATAACCTATAACCTATAACCTAAGCCAATACCTAAACCCAAAACCAAAACCTAAACCCAAACTTATAACTTAAACATAAACCTATAACCTAAACCTTAACCTATAACCTTAACTTATTACCTAAACCTATAACCTAAACTCAAATTCCTAAACCTTATCCTATAACCTAACCTAAACCTAAACCTATAACCCGAACCCGATTTCCTAAACCTAAATCTTAACGTATTCTCAAATCCCTAAACCTAAACCTACACCTAAACCTAAACCTAAACTTGAAAACCCAAACCTAAACCCAATCCCGAACCCGAAACCCAAATCTAAACCCGATCCCGAACCCGAACCCACTTTCCTAAACCTACACGTATAACCTTAACTTAAACCTATTCTCAAATCTCGAACCTATAAACTAAACCTAAACTTTAACCTATAACCTAAACTCAATTCTCTAAACCATAACCTATAACCTAACCTAAACCTAAACCTATAACCCGAACCCGATTTCTTAAACCTAAACCTTAACGTATTCTCAAATCCCTAAACCTAAACCTACACTTAATCCTAACCTCAACTCCCTAACCTAAACCTAAACCTAAACTTGAAAACCCAAACTTAAACCCGATCCCGAACTCGAACCCGATTTCCTAAACCTAAACTTATAACCATAACCTAAACCTATTCTCAAATCCCATAACCTAAAACCTAAACCTAAACCTAAACCTAAACCTTAACCTATAACCTTAACTTATAACCTAAACCTATAACCTAAACTCAATTCCCTAAACCTTAACCTATAACCTAACCTAAACCTAAACCTAAACCTATAACTTTAACCTAAACATAAAACCTAAACCTAAACCTATACTTATAACCTAAACCTATTCTTATAACCTAAACCTATTCTCAAATTCCAAAACCTATAACCTAAACTTAAACCTTAACCTAAACCTAAACCTATAACCTAACCTAAAACCTAAACCTAAACCTAAACCTAAACCTACACTTATTACCTATAACCTAAACCTATAGCCTAAACCTAAACCTAAAACCCAAATGTAAACCCGATCTCGAACCCGAACCCGATTTCCTAAACCTAAACCTTAACCTAAACTTAAATCTTAACCTATAACCTAAACCTATAACCTAAACTCAATTTCCTAAACCTTAACCTATAACCTAACCTAAACCTAAACCTATAACCCGAACTCGATTTCATAAACCTAAACCTTAACATATTCTCAAATGCCTAAACCTAAACATACACCTAATCCTAATCTCAACTCCCTAACCTAAACCTAAACCTAAACTTGAAAACCCAAACCTAAACCCGATCCTGAACCCGAACAAGATTTCCTAAACCTAAACTTATAACCTAAACCTATTCTCAAATCCCAAAACCTATAATCTACACCTAAACCTTAACCTATAACCTTAACTTATAACCTAAACCTATAACCTAAACTCAAATTCCTAAACCTTAACCTATAACCTAACCTAAACCTAAACCTATAACCCGAACTCCGATTTCCTAAACCTAAACCTTAACGTATTCTCAAATCCCTAAACCTAAACCTACACCTAATCCTAATCTCAACTCCCTAACCTAAACCCAAACCTAAACTTGAAAACCCAAACCCAAACCCGATCTCAAACCCGAACCCGATTTCCTAAACTTATAACCTTAACCTAAACTTATTCAAATCCCAAAACCTATAACCTAAACCTAAACCTATAACCTTAACCTAAACCTAAAACTTAACCTATAACCTAAACCTTAACCTATAACCTTAACTTATAACCTAAATGATCAGGGTCAAATATTGCATATCAGACCCAGTAATTATCTGATTTTACATACATGATAATGTTTAATGCCAAATTTTAATCGTATTTTTATTACAGGAGGAAATTAGAAGCATGTATGGAAAATTGATGTTAAAGGCATGAATTTCATGATCCAAAATTACCAGAGCACGGGATGGACTCTAGAAAACCAATAATGAAGATTTTACACACCTGAGATTCGAGGAAAGCAAGCCAAAGGGGCCCGAAAGGGGTCCAGAATACTAGATCACATGTTTTCCGCCATCCGATCAGTTCAAAACTTCACACATGTGATGGAGGCCATAAATTAACCGTACATATTAAATTTCAGCCATTGAGGATCTTGGGAAGTGGTCCAATGGACAGATCAGCCCATTAATCTTCACTTTGGGGCCCACCTGATATCTGGAACTGCCTCAAATTGGGTTTTGGTGGTTGAAATTATATGAAGAAAAGGATGGACGGTGCAGATTTCTCGTAAACATCACGGTGGACCCTGTGTATGAAGTGTGTACACTGAGTACATGTACGCCGCCCGTGCACCGCACCGGCAAGACGGTCAGCGCGACCGCTGACTCGCGCGCCTTCGCACGCCGTTTCCAGCGTCCGCAAGCACGACCCGAGGTCCTCAGTTGTGGGCCCCACACATCGCCCAAATGAGTGATCCGGACCGTCCATCCACCTCCTGGGGCAAGCAATAACCCTCGCCTAGGTGGCAAAATTTGAAATGAAAGCAGAGATCAGATCCCAGCCGTTCAAACAGTAATGGAAGGCGAGTTCAAAACTCTGTGGGCCACCACAAATCTAACTTGAAATTACGCATTCCTAGCCGTTTTTTCCTCCTCTATGTAATGGACGGAGTGGATTTTCCATTTACTCGGAGGAATGGGCCCCACCATTGTCACAAATGCGAGAAGCTCGTCCGCGTCAGCGTAGCACGACGCCGCTAATTTTTTCGAAAGTTTGTGGGCCCCGCACGTCACCTGTACGGCTGATCCGAGCCGTCCATCTTGTAGATGGGTTCGAGCACTACAAAACCATGCTGATATTTGACTCCCATGCGTACACACGTGTGCGGTACAGAGGCCACAAAAGGGCTACCCGGCGACGTTCAAATCTGATCTTTTTGAGATTTCTTCTGTGGGCCACGTTAATGGACCTTCAAAACCACCCATTCTTAACTGAAATTTCATCCTGAAGCCAATGGACGGGGTGGATTTTTCAGAAAACACCTTTGTGGGGCCCACCGACCACGGTTGTAAAAATTTGTACTCCGAGTCCTTCTACGACTCTGGCACCGATTCCAGCCATCCAGCAGCTATAAAAGGGGAGTTTTGGACGTGGGGAAGGCATTCAGAACTAGGGAATTCGAGATCCAGAGCCAGGGAGAGAAGAAAGAGAAGAAAGAAGAGAGGGAGATCGATTAGTTTGGTGTTCCATTTTTTTTTTATGAATTTTATTTACCCATCTCTTTTTATGGATTTTATGGGTAACTAATCTCTCAGCTAGGGCTGAGATGAAGCCCCTAATTTGATTAGCTCTTGTGTTGGTTGATTTACTTTGAATATTAATTAATTTATTTATTTTTTCTCTAAGTGGGCTTAATTGGTTTAAATTCTATACTTCTCCATCTATGAACTTGATCAAAGTATATATATGGATGTTGTTTAGATGTTTATTATAGGTGCTTGGGTCTGATCCAGAACAGGTTTCCTATAGAGGAAGAAACAGGGTGCTTTAATGAATGTACATTCCATGTTCCCGACCAAGGACATGGAATTTGTTATTCATGGCATTGCTTAAAGGAATTAGACAGTCTGTATGCCCAATTAAGGACACAGATTGTGCTTTCTATATAAGTGGTATCAATTTAGATCAAGGTGAATCAACAGACAAAACAAGGGTTAGGATAATTAGGGGTGGATTCGAAAGTCCTAGTGCTCTCTCTCTGATTGAATTTTCTTCCCTGATCTTAATTGTTTTATTTTTTTCTTAGAATTGTGCTCAGTAGTTCATTCCATTCTTTGATCGGATTAGTTAAGGAGAATCATAGATTTGAATTGTGACGACCAGTCCTCGTGGGAACGATCTCGTAATACGTACCGTATCTACATCTGATTCGTATACTTGCGAGTTTAAAAATCATTTAAATCGTGTTGGTTTAAATAAAACATCAAGTTTTTGGCGCCGTTGCCGGGGACTGTTTCGTTCCAAATTGAATTCAGGATTCTCTCTTATCATAATTCATAGTCTTAGAATTTTACTAACTTTAGGTTAAAGTTTTTATTTTATTTTTATTTTATTTTTAGAAATTAACCGTTGCTTAGGATTTTTCTATCATTATTTTAGGAAACCTAATTTGGTTTTTTTTTTTTTTTGTTTACAGGAATTGAGGAAGGAAGCTACTAAGTGAAGGAGGAACATCTTAAATTTTCTGACATCATTCATCTCCTTTTCCGGGTTCTTTCTTCCCATTCTTACTTACATAGTTTTAATTTGTTTTAAAATCTCATAGTTCTAGGTCTAGTTTTATTTCTCTTAGGTTGCTTCTTAGTTTAGTTTTCTTTCTTACATTATAATAACATAGTTTATGCTAGGACGTAGATCTCTGAATATAGAACTAGCACCGTTTGATCCGGAAATAGAAAGAACACTGTGTGAAAGATTGAGAAATAATTTTGTTGAAATGGCGAATGAGACTGAAGTTAAGGCTCTCAAAGATTATTCAGCTCCTGTCCAATTTAATGCACCTTCATGCATAGTGTTGCCAACCACCACGGCAGCACACTTTGAACTGAAACCTGGAGTCATACAATTGTTGCCATCCTTTTATGGATTGGACAAGGAGGACCCATATCATCATGTGAAAGAATTCTTAGACATTTGCTCCACTTTTAAGTTTCAAAACTTCTCAGACGATTCGATCCGCCTACGCCTGTTTCCCTTTTCTTTGAAGGATAAGGCGAAAGCATGGTTGAATTCTCTAGAAGTTAGATCTATCACTACATGGGACCAACTGTTTAAGAAGTTCTTAAACAAGTTCTTCCCCGTTCACAAAACCAATGCCCTCCGTAGAGAAATTACTAACTTCACACAAAAAGAGGGCGAGCACTTTCATGAATGTTGGGAAAGATGGAAGGACTTGCTTCTTAAATGTCCTCACCATGGTTTTGAGAAGTGGTAACAAGTTCAATACTTCTATGACGGTCTGACACCACAGAACCGTCGCATGGTTGATGCCACCAGTGGAGGGTCATTCATGACCAAAAGTGAAGTCGAAGCGTGGAACTTCTTTGAAACCTTGTGCGAAAATTCCCAGCAATGGGACTATTCAAATAGAGGTGACAGAAGTCCCCAACCACAAAATAGAGGTGGTATATATGAGATAGGAGTCGTGCCAGAGCTGTGCGCCAAACTTGATAACCTGACAAAGAAAGTTGATGCTCTGGTATTAAATAATGGACCTCCACAAACAACTCAAGTGGAGGCATGTGCCACATGTTCTAGTCCTGCCCAGTCTTGTCCATCTAGGGTAGCATCCCCAGAACTTCTCTTTGAACAAGTTCATGCTATGAACACTTTTCAAAAACCTGGGAATGATCCTTACTCGAAGACATACAACCCAGGGTGGGCTAGGCATCCAAATTTTTCTTGGGCAAAAGGACCACATCAAGGAGGACCATCTGGAAATCCTCCCATGCAACCGCACCTCCAAGTTGGCAGTCAACAAATTGCGCAATATCAACAACTGCCTACACAATCAAGGAACCCATCTCTTGAGGATACACTCCATCTTTTTATGCAGAGTTCTCTCCAATTCCAAAAAGACACCCAACAAACCTTACTGGCCAACCAGCAAAGCTTACATGCAAATGCACAATCCATTGTTAAGCTGGAAATACAAATGGGTCAACTAGCTGCCACATTAAGTGAGAGAGAGAAGGGCAAGTTCCCTAGCCAACCTGAGGCTAATCCAAAGGGACAGTATGAGATTGGGTCTAATTCTAACCAAGGGCAATATCATGAACAGGCCAAATCGATCACTACCCTTAGGTCAGGCAAGCAGATTGATAATAGAATAGAGATGCCTGGGGAAGAATCAAATTCTAAAACAGAAGATCAAGATGAAACAGAGAGTCACACCAATGCATCCAAAGTTCAAAGGCTCTCTGACTCTCCAAGAGCGACTAATGTGCCACCCTACGTGCCCAAAGCACCCTTTCCTCAACGTCTGGCACCAATAAAGAAAAGAAATAACTTTGATGAAATCTTGGATGTGTTTTAAAAAGTGCAAGTCAACATCCCGTTGCTTGACGCTATCAAACAAGTCCCTGCTTACGTTAAGTTTCTGAAAGATTTATGCACTCAAAAGCGTAAGCAGAATGTTCATAAGAAAGTCTTCCTTGCAGAGCAGCTCAGCTCCATGATTCAACATAACACTCCTCCTAAATTTAGGGATCCAGGAGCTCCCACCATTTCTTGCGGCATAGGAGATCATAAGATCGGGAAGGCATTACTTGATTTAGGGGCGAGCGTCAATTTGTTACCATATTCGGTTTATGAGCAGCTAAGACTTGGCGAGTTGAAACCGACTAAGGTAACATTACAACTAGCTGATAGATCTGTCAAGGTGCCCCGGGGTGTGATTGAAGATGTGTTAATCCAGGTTGATAAATTTTATTTTCCAGTGGATTTCATAGTTATTGATACTCGGCCTGTCCAAAATCTTCATAGTCGATCCCAGTCATCTTGGGTCGTCCATTTTTGGCCACATCTAATGCTATTATAAATTGCCGGAATGGAGTTATGAAATTGTCTTTTGGTAACATGAATATTAAACTCAATGTTTTTAACCCAGGACAACAATCCGCAGATTTGGATGACCTATCTGAAGTGGACATGATCGAGAGTCTAGTGCAGGACTCCTTCCGTACTTCTTTTGAAGATCCTCTTGAGACCTGCTTAGCACAATCTGGCATGGACTTTGACATCGATAGTCCCATCCACGAAGTCAATGCACTGCTCGACTCTACTCCTATATTGGAGACTGAAAAATGGAGAGCGAAAGTGGAACCTCTTCATCCCTCTGAGACGCCTCCTGACAGCACAGTTTCGAACTCTGAGAAGACAAAGGCGAGCAGGCTGCTTAATTTTCTTAGAGCATATAAGGCAGCAATTGAAAGGAAGATAGCAAAAATCCAGGGAGTATGCCCCACTGTATGTATGGATCATATTGTGGAAATGTCGTGTGAAATGCAAAGGAAGCGTGATCCCAACATGGAAGAAGTCGTTCGAGTAGAAGTCCTTAAATTATTTGACGACAGTGTCGGTTACCTCCTTTCAGATAGCACAGCTCATGGGAACTCACATCACTTATCTGGGATTGGTTAATTAAGGTGGTAAGGTAATTTCTTTGGCGGACCTTGGTTATAACGATTAGCTCATTTATGGTCCGTTCTTGTCTGGCTGAAGACGTTAAACTTAGCGCTCCTGGGAGGTAACCCAGCCTTTTATTTGATTATTTTCATTTTTTTAGTTAGTTCCATCAATGTTTGTGGGTAACATTACTGCAAACCCTCACGAGACTACAACTCGTCCACTAGGGGTAACCTAGGGGTTTAAAGGCTTGTTGCATGCGCTAAATGCAATCGAGAGCACCTGCGAAAGTGGTATAGGTAGGATCTTCTTTTATTTTATTATTATTATTATTATTATTTTTTTATATTTGCTTATGTTGATTTCTCTCTTGAGCTAACCTGTTTTACGATGATATTTTTTTTTAGAAAGCTTCTTGATTCTCTGTCCAGGTACTATCTTTCCCTCATTCCTCTTTTATTATTCGTTGTCCCATGTGCATTGCATGCTTATTTCTTTTACATTGAGGACAATGTAGATTTTAGGTTGGGGGTGGGAGATTAGGTTACCTAATCAGTATTTTCTTGGTCTTGAGCAAAATTGGTGAAAATTTTAAATTTTTTCTGGAATTTCTATTAAATTCTAAGTGATTTTGAAGGATAATTGTGATTCTAACATTATAAGATACGTGATTGGTAACTTATGACTCTTGGATTCGGCCATCTGCTTGATTTCACAGTCAATTTTGAATTGTTAATCCATGATTAGAAGGTGTAAACATTGATTGAGCCACGAGTTCTCATATCAGATCTCACTTACACATTAAGTTTTCAGTTCGATATTAAATGGTAACTTGGTAATCATTAGGCATGAAAGGAACCAGCCTGAAAAATAAAATTTTTAGCGTCAGTTTATAAAGAATAATTGAAAGAGTTAGTCGCATAATCGTCATCATAGGCTTGCTCCCTATAGATGAAGATTCGATTCCTCATAGTTGACATGAAAACAAAGTTAAGCGACAAATTTCCACCATAGGTTTGCTCCCTATAGGTGAGAATTTGATTCCCCTCATTCATTTGAAGCATCGCTCATAAAGAAAATCAAAGGCTGGTAAAATGAAAAGTTAATCTGTGAGATAAGTGTTGGTTTCAAGTTTTGATTGTCACGAATTACTAATGATATCATGAAATTGACAATTGGATCTCTTAGTGATTGTAAGTTGAGATGATACTATACACTTGTGGAACTCAATGTTTAGGAATATTCTAATTGATGGATTAATATTTTGAAATTGATTATGAAGTTTACTGTAAGCTTGATTCCAAGAGAAAAATTCCACACACCAATCATGAATCTTAGAATTTTCACATCTCAGCTATCTGTTCACAAGTCACTTGAGTTTACAGGAATTGTCTTTTATTTCTGAAATTATTTTTCGCATGTTTTGCTCGGGACAAGCAAAATGCTGGTTGGGGGTTGTGATCAGGGTCAAATATTGCATATCAGACCCAGTAATTATCTGATTTTACATACATGATAATGTTTAATGCCAGATTTTAATCGTGTTTTTATTACAGGAGGAAATTAGAAGCATGTATGGAAAATTGATGTTAAAGGCATGGATTTCATGATCCAAAATTACCAGAGCACGGGATGGACTCCAGAAAACCAATAATGAAGATTTTACACACCTGAGATTTGAGGAAAGCAAGCCAAAGGGGCCCGAAAGGGATCCAGAATACTAGATCACATGTTTCCCGCCATCCGATCAGTTCAAAACTTCACACATGTGATGGAGGCCATAAATTAACCGTACATATTAAATTTCAGCCATTGAGAATCTCGGGAAGTGGTCCAACGGACAGATCAGCCCATTAATCTTCACTTTGGGGCCCACCTGATATTTGGAACTGCCTCAAACTTGGTTTTGGCGGTTGGAATTATATGAAGGAAAGGATGGATGGCGCAGATTTCTCGTAAACATCACGGTGGACCCTGTGTATGAAGTGTGTACACCGAGTACATTAACGCCGGCCGTACACCGCACCGGCAAGACGGTCAGCGCGACCGCTGACCCGCGCGCCTTCGCACGCCATTTCCAGCGTCCGCAAGCACGACCCGCGGTCCTCAGTTGTGGGCCCCACACATCGCCCAAATGAGTGATCCGGACCGTCCATCCACCTCCTGGGGCAGCAATAACCCTCGCCTAGGTGGCAAAAATTGAAATGAAAGCAGAGATCAGATCCCAGCCGTTCCAACAGGCAATGGACGGCGAGTTCAAAACTCTGTGGGCCACCACAAATCTAACTTGAAATTGCGCATTCCTAGCCATTTTTTCCTCCTCTATGTAATGGACGGAGTGGATTTTCCATTTACTCGGAGGAATGGGCCCCACCATTGTCACAGCGGAAGGCGTTCGCGTCCGCGTAAGCACGGACGCTGCCGATTTTTTCAGAAGTTTGTGGGCCCCGCACGTCACCTGTACGGCTGATCCGAGCCGTCCATCTTGTAGATGGGTTCGAGCACTACAAAACCATGCTGATATTTGACTCCCATGTGTACACACGTGTGCGGTACAGAGGCCATAAAAGGGCTACCCGACGACGTTCAAATCTGATCTTTTTGAGATTTCTTCTGTGGGCCACGTTAATGGACCTTCAAAACCACCCATTCTTAACTGAAATTTCGTCCTGAAGCCAATGGACGGGGTGGATTTTTCAGAAAACACCTTTGTGGGGCCCACCGACCACGGTTGCGAAAATTTGTACTCCGAGTCCTTCTACGACTCTGGCACCGATTCCAGCCATCCAGCAGCTATAAAAGGGGAGTTTTGGACGTGGGGAAGGCATTCAGAACTAGGAAATTCGAGATCCAGAGCCAGGGAGAGAAGAAAGAGAAGAAAGAAGAGAGGGAGATCGATTGGTTTGGTGTTCCATTTTTTTTTTATGAATTTTATTTACCCATCTCTTTTTATGGATTTTATGGGTAACTAATCTCTCAGCTAGGGCTGAGATGAAGCCCCTAATTTGATTAGCTCTTGTGTTAGTTGATTTACTTTGAATATTAATTAATTTATTTTTTTTCTCTAAGTGGGCTTAATTGGTTTAAATTCTATACTTCTCCATCTATGAACTTGATCAAAGTATATATATGGATGTTGTTTAGATGTTTATTATAGGTGCTTGGGTCTGATCCAGAACAGGTTTCCTATAGAGGAAGAAACAGGGTGCTTTAATGAATGTACATTCCATGTTCCCGACCAAGGACATGGAATTTGTTATTCATGGCATTGCTTAAAGGAATTAGACAACAGTATGCCCAATTAAGGACACAGATTGTGCTTTCTATATAAGTGGTATCAATTTAGATCAAGGTGAATCAACAGATAAAACAAGGGTTAGGATAATTAGGGGTGGATTCGAAAGTCCTAGTGCTCTCTCTCTGATTGAATTTTCTTCCCTGATCTTAATTGTTTTATTTTTTTCTTAGAATTGTGCTCAGTAGTTCATTCCATTCTTTGATCGGATTAGTTAAGGAGAATCATAGATTTGAATTGTGACGACCAGTCCTCGTGGGAACGATCTCGTAATACGTACCGTATCTACATCTGATTCGTATACTTGTGAGTTTAAAAATCATTTAAATCGTGTTGGTTTAAATAAAACATCACTAAACCTATAACCTAAACTCAATTTCCTAAACTTTAACCTATAACCTAACCTAAACCTATAACCCGAACTCGATTTCATAAACCTAAACCTTAACGTATTCTCAAATGCCTAAACCTAAACATACACCTAATCCTAATCTCAACTCCCTAACCTAAACCTAAACCTAAACTTAAAACCCAAACCTAAACCCGATCCACGAACCACATTTCAACCCGAACCCGATTTCCTAAACCTAAACTTATAACCTTAATCTAAACCTATTCTCAAATCTCAAAACCTATAAACTAAACCTAAACCTATAACCTTAACCTAAACCTAAAAATTAACCTATAACCTAAACCTTAACCTAAACCTAAACCTTAATGTATTCTCAAATCCCTAAACCTAAACCTACACCTAATCCTAATCTCAACTCCTAACCTAAACCTAAACCTAAACTTGAAAACCTAAACTTGAAAACCCAAACCTAAACTCGATCTCGAACCCAAACTCGATTTCCTAAACCTAAACTTATAACCTTAACTTAAACCTATTCTCAAATCCCAAAACCTATAACCTAAACCTAAACTTAAACCTATAACCTAAACTAAACCTTAACCTATAACCCGAACCCGATTTCCTAAACCTAAACCTTAATGTATTCTCAAATCCCTAAACCTAAATCTGCACCTATACCTAATCTCAACTCCCTAACCTAAACCTAAACCTAAACCTTAACCTAAACCTAAACCTATAACCTAAACTAAACCTTAACCTATAACCCGAACCCGATTTCCTAAACCTAAACCTTAATGTATTCTCAAATCCCTAAACCTAAATCTACACCTATACCTAATCTTAACTCCCTAACCTAAACCCGAAAACCCAAACCCAAACCCGATTCCGAACCCGAACCCGATTTCGTAAACCTAAACTTATAACCTTAACCTAAACCTATTATCAAATCCCAAAACCTATAACCTAAACCTAAACCTATAACCTTAACCTAAACCTATAACCTTAACTTCTAACCTAAAGCTATAACCTAAACTCAATTTCCTAAACCTTAACCTATAACCTAACCTAAACCTAAACCTATAACTCGAACCTGATTTTCTAAACCTAAACCTTAACGTATTCTCAAATCCCTAAACCTAAACATACACCTAATCCTAATCTCAACTCCCTAACCTAAACCCAAACCTAAACTTGAAAACCCAAACCTAAACCCGATTTCCTAAACCTAAACTTATAACCTTAACCTAAACCTATTCTCAAATCTCAAAACCTAAACCTATAACCTTAACCTAAACCTAATACTTAACCTACAACCTAAACCTTAACCTATAACCTTAACCTAAACCTAAAACTTAACCTATAACCTAAACCTTAACCTATAACCTTAACCTAAACCTAAACCTTAACGTATTCTCAAATCCCTAAACCTACACCTAATCCTAATCTCAACTCCCTAACCTAAACCTAAACCTTAACTTGAAAAAACCTAAACCCGATCCCAAACCCGAAATCGATTTCCTAAACCTAAACTTATAACCTTAATCTAAACCTATTCTCAAATCTCAAAACCTATAACCTACACCTAAACCTATATAACCTTAACATAAACTTAAAACTTAACCTATAACTTAAACCTTAACCTATAAACCTAAACTCAATTTCTTAAACCTTAACCTATAACCTAACCTAAACCTATAACCTGAGTCCAATTTCCTAAACCTAAACCTACACCTAATCCTAATCTCAACTCCCTAACCACACTTAAACCCGATCTCGAATCCGAACCCCATTTCCTAAACCTAAACTTATAGGTTATAGGTTAAAGTTAATGTTTAGGTTTTAGGTTTTAGGTTTTACGTTTAGGTTTTAGATTTTAGGTTTAGGGTATTTTTGTTTATGATGTTAAGCTTTTATGTATTTATGCATGAATGAATGTGATGCAGATAAGATTGTTTGTGTTTGGATGAATGTAGTTTATGTTTGGGTTTAGATGGATGTGAATGTGATGAAATATATTGTATATCAAGTGTATATCAGGATGAATATGATGAAATATACTGTTAACAGGTGATATCAGGAATTTTGTGCGGTATATATATATATATAAAAATAGACTTTTAGCAACGAAAATTTTCGTAGCTAAAAGTTAGTTTTGTAATTTACTTTTAGGAGCAAAAATTTTCGCTGCTAAAAAGTCTTGGAAGTTTTTTTTTGGCAGCGAAACTTTTCGCTGCTAAAAGTTTGAAATTTTTTTGTAGCGAAAATATTCGCTGCTAAAAGTCTTGGAAATAATTTTTAGCGACGAAAATGTTCACTGCTAACACTACCAAAAAATAGGGCAACGCCGACGGCTAAAAACCGTCGGCAATGACCTTCCTCGACGGCTTTTAGCCGTCGCAAGGTCCGTCGGTAAAGGGTGTGTCGGCGTTACTCACCGACGGTTAAAAATTGTCGACGTTGTCGGCGGCTAAAAACCGTCGGTGTTGTCGGCGGCTAAAAACCACTAGCGTTTTCGGCAGTTAAGATCCGTCGGCGTTTTCGGGGGTTAAAAACCGTCGGCGATTCTCATTAATTAAAAAAAAGAAATTGGATGATATATTTGATTTTGATTTCTTTCTTTTCATGTAGACTTTTCCTTCTCAAATAAGTTGGTTCATTAGAGCTTTGGAGAAATTGGTATATCTAGTTATGGATGTGTATTAATCAATGCATACATCCAAAACTAGATATACTCATTTCTCCAAAGCTCTGAACGAACCAACCTATTTGAGAAGGTAAGTCTACACAATAGAAAATGAAGAAATCAAAATCAAATATATCATCCAAATTACAAATATTTGGATGGGATATATGCTTTAAAAAAAAGAGACCACATCATTTAAATCTCTTTGTTTATTTTGTTGCTTGACCTGTGGGGGTCTTCTTGAAGTCCTTGGCTTTAAATCTAGAAATGCAGTCCACATTCAACTATTCAGAACTAGGTTGCATTTGCACATGATTAAGTTGAAGACAAACAATCACATGATTAAGCACATTAGAACAGAGATAATGCAAAAAGATGAGACAATTATAGTAATGAAATTGATGAAATGAAAAGGAAAAAGATCCCCCAGCAAGATGAAATGCGAAAACAACCCAACCTACAGAAATTGATGACTATATCCATAATATGCAAGCCTTATATGTGAATGACAAATTGTTAGATGTAGTAACCAACACAAAAAATTTATATGGATACGGAGATTTGCAAACAAGAAGACCAACATTGTTTTATTGTGTAAAAGAGCACTAAAACTGTAAAAAGAAAAACAAACCAACCAATAATCCTCAGTGCATTATGAAATCTAGCTCATAGATAAGAGCACTAAAACTGTAAAAGAGCAGTAAAACAAGAACCAACTAATAATCTTCAATGATGATAGTTGAAGAGGATTGAAAATTCAGGATTTTCTGCACTCCTCTCTTGAATTTTTAAAGAGGCCCTTCTGAGGATTTGAAATCTATGATTTTTAGTCATGATTTGGATGGCTCAGGTTGCATGTAAGAATCTCCATATATTACATTTATGCCATGTGGAGGTGGATGGGTCATGTCATGGAGAATGATGACGATTTCTGTATTTTGATTGCAGCAAACGATTTCTGCATGAACAACTTTCCCTTATTTTAAAAAATGACCTACTAGCGTAAATAAATAAAACAGGAGTCCAAAAATTCACCCAAACAGGTAAGATGTCACTGAAGTGTATAGGAAAACTGAGAAAGAGAATTTACTTAGATGACAAAAATGTTATGCCTCTTATTATCATCTTTTCACCCAAACAGATGCGGTGACAAACATAGCCCGATGAGGGGCCCACTTCAAGCAAGCCGCCACACCAACAGAGGTGTTCCAGGATGCCACCTGTGAAAGAGATCAAATAGCAACACCACCACCACAACCATTGATATCAGCATGAGCACCAATGTAGTTTAAAACAAGTTAGGTACTTGTAACAACATTAACATAGTTTAAAACAAATCGGACCATACCAATCAATATTGTGGTGACCTAGATTTTTGTGAAAAAAAAACAGAGAGAGAGAGAGAGAGGTATGATAATCCAGACAGTCCATATTGCTAACCCAAATGTGGATGGAGCATGACCCAAAAATCACACAGCAAACTATGGAAGCCAACTTATCTGATTTTTCCCATCAAATTAGCCAAACTAACCATCCATTTCGTAACCATGATCAGATGGTTAAGATTGCTTGATTGGTTGGATTTCAAGCTATGATTGAACCATAATTCATCCAACAATTTAGACGGCCTAGATTGCCATGCATGCCACATCTAAGGAGGATGCCACCGCCATTTTAAAGGTAGTGGCCTTAACTGCCACCAGAGTCTTGTATTTGAAGAATACCTCATTGCATCTGCTAATGATGCTCCATGCATGCAAGGTTCCATCTCCAGAGCTGCCGCAATGATGCGTATTCTTGGACTCAAGATCTTGGTACTTACGACAAAAGGACTTCCAACATTGAAATAAGTTTTCACAGTAAAACTGTTACTCTCTACAGCTAAGATAACTGAGCTGCTGATAGAATCAGTTTAGCACCATTTTGAAAATGGTGGTGACTCATCCTCCTCATGTGTTGCACTGATGTACAGCCGTCCAGGCCATCCAAATTGTGGGTCTTATTGTGCATGGAGCATCTCTCTAAAATGACACTAATAAATCAATCAAAACCATTTCAAATCAACGGCTATCAAATGGATTATTAAAGTAGAATAATGAGTGGCCCAAATTTGAAGGGAAAAATCAGATGATTAATATTATCTTCTCAGTGTAAAATTTCAGGGATGATCCATCAACAGTTGGGTCGGGGATTTGGACAGACTGGATTGCCTTACAACCATGCTACGGGTCGAGAAAGAGAAAATAGAAATCAAATAAATGATGCTCATAATACAGCTCCAAACTTTTCACCTGCATCTGTCAATGCATATATAGGATAAAGGTCTACAACCTGATTACTATCAACACCGCTAGGCATCTAGGTGGCATTAGCATCAATGAAAAACTACATACCCAAGAGATTGGCATACACCATTAAAAACAGTATGAGAAATTAGACCCATTAGCCTACACTTCCTTCCACCACCATAAACCAAATTGACTTTTCATTCAACCTGGAAAAATTGGCATATACCCTCACTTAAGAATCAATTTTTTTTTTTTAAATTTTTTTAAAATTTTACGATCTGGACTCAAAAATTAGTTATATCCAAATCTTAGGTGGACCATACAACAGGAAACAGTGTTGATTGAATGCCCACAATTAAAAACTTTCTAAGGCCCACTGTAATGTTTAGTTTCCATCTAATGAGTACAGAGTACCTGAATGTTCCCAGTATTGGCAAGCATCTCCTTAGTGCAACTTCTCGTTTCATGAACATGACAGCTGCAGCACCATCACTAACTTGACTTGAATTGCCTGAAAATAGAAATGGATTAAAATGGATAGCCAACTCGAAATGACAGAAATGGCTCTCCATGAATGAATGGAGTTGTACCTGCAGTGGTAGTTCCACCATCTTTGAATGAAGGTTTGAGCATAGATAAAGCAGATAGCGACGTATAAAGCAGATAGCGACGTATCAGGCCAAATTCCTACATCATATGGAACGACGACTGATCTTTCGCTGCCACTTCTATGATCAATTACCTTCAAAAAAGTCCCAATATTCATCTTCATTCTGGAGATCTGGATGTTTAGTAACCATGTTTCCAATGAGAAAAAAACATTGCATCCAAACCTTCGTGTATACAGGGACAATTTCATCAACGAATTTTCCTGCAGTAGCAGCTTCTACAACCTTTTTATGAGATAAAAGCTGGAAGGAAAAGAAATAAAAACATACATAAGAGGCTTAAAGTAGTCCAACAACCCTTACCATTCCAAGGAGCGATGAAAAAAGACTGTTTGAACTACAAATACTCAAATATCCCATAAAATGTTTGAGGCATTCACTTCAAAGAGAAGAACAGTGGAAACTTAACAACAGCTTTATCTTGATCAAGGCGTGACACTTTGTATTGTTCTGCCACAATCTCTGAGGTGATTCCCATGGGAATCAAGCAGTCTTTAGCATCTTGGTTTGGACGGATATGAACTGCCCCATCGATGCATCGAAGATGGGTAATGGTAAAAACTGAAATTGTTTTGCACGATCACTTAAAGAAAGAAAATTAAAGAGCTCCAGTAAATCAGTCATTCATAATGCTTGTTTATCTATGAGAAGAAACATAATTTTAATAAAATGATTAACAATACACCGAGGATTGAAAGTAGGTTTATGAGCTCCAACATCGATGGACATGGATTCAACTCCAACTGCTATGCCTATGAATTTTTAGAAGAGAAGTATCATCAGAGAAGCTCAAAGACTAACATTTTCACAAGCATGAACATGCATATTCAAGAGAATGAACTTACCAATTTCATAAAACCAGACTTTATTGCTGCCACAACATCGCCTACTGCTTGAAGTCCAGATGCGCATTGCCGGTTCACCATCTTGATTGGCACACTCTCTGTAAGAATGGCTAAGAATGAGACAGCTAGAATCCTAGATATACCCTACGGGTGGTTTTGGTATATGGTATATAGTGTTGTGAGTAGTAATCATGTAGAATCTGCACAGATGCACTTGACTAAATATGTGCATTATGGGAAGGCATTGGTTAGGAGACCCAGGTGATTATGAGACACAATTGAGTGATGGTTTAATGGTGCGTACTTTTATACATGGATGTGATTGTCAAGGACAACCATATTTTCAGGAAAAAAAAAAGAAGAAAGGAAAGAAAGAAAAGAGAAGAAATGCAATATATCTATTCTATAATTTTATAATTTCTTAACCAAATGTTATAAATTTAACCTACAATATCACCAGGCCAAAGAATAGTAGCCTTCAATCATGTAGATATTAATGAGCAAGGACAAAGCTATGGTGAAGGCCAGTGGAACATGATGATGATAGTATTGTGTAATCATTTTATTGAATGTTCCCAACAGTATTTTATAATGATCTAAAGAAGTAAAACTAAGTTCTTCATCATCATTATCATCATCATGATCTAAGCCTTATCCCAATTAATTGGGGTCAGCTACATGTCCTGTTCCTCCATTCCACTCTATCGAGGGGCATATCTTCAGTTAGACCCTAGGTCATCAAGTAGAATTGAAGCGATGCTGATCTTCATAATTTTCCTGTGTAATCATTAGCATTGTTGTATTTTATACTTCTTGGAAACAATTTTGAGAATCAATCAGCAAAAAGAAAGCATCTTCAAGAATTCCAGACAGTTTACCTTAGTGTTTTAAAACCCAGAGTGGACCGGGCAATTCAACCAGTTTGGACTGGAACTGTTTGGTTTTATGGGTTGGCTCGCCATAATACTTACTTTTGGAATTGAACCGCCTAGGTCAGGCTGGTTATCCGATCTCTTAACCAAACCGTTCAACCAGGAAGGCTATAAGCAACATCCTAAGTCAAAATTGGTTTACTTCTAAAACATTGCCAAGCCCATACACATGTAAAGGAGCTCTTTCACAAGCCATCCCACGTGCAAACATGGCAGATATTTTTAAGATCCAATCCATCCATAAGATGGGATCAATTGCGCAACCATTAAAAACTTCCTACAGCCCACTGTAATGTTTCTATAATTTTTATTTGCCATTCAACATGTCAATAAGGTCAAACAAACCTCCATGGATGGTATATATATATATTTTTAATTTTTAAAAAAAAAAGAACAAAAAAATCAGCTTGATTCAAAACTTGTGGCCGATTAATGGTCAATCATCACATTTTCCCATGCTATTGTCCACCTGAGAATTGGATCTGCATATCTTAAAATGATCTGGAAAAACAGATAAAATAAATACATTGAGGTGGCCCCACAGTGTAAGACCCGTATCCTAGTTCGTACTGTTCCGATGAATCATGCGATCATTTCCGTCGAAGTCCAGCAATCTGCAACTGATAATCGATGTTGCGATCGATCGTAAGTCGTATCTTTTATATTCGAGTTGGTTTAATCCGAAACCTGTATCATTGCGACCGCACCGTCGCCGCGGTTCCAACGCTTAAGCGACTCACGCACCGATCCGATACCCGACCGAGAAGATGTGAGCCGGCGTTTATTTCGAAGAAACGCCGCGCTTTCTCAATCCCGAGAGAATCTCTACACAATGTCAAATTAATCCCATCAATCAATCAATCACATCAATCAATCAATCACTTCAATGTCAAGTACAAGCAACCCATGCTTTCTCTCTCCAAAGTCAACTCTTTCTTACCCTCTCTCTTACACACCCATACCTAGTTAAGTACCACATCCATCAACCCATCACTCACCTCACATCTATCAATCTCTCTCCTTATCTCTCTTTCTCTTTCTCTTTCCCAACACAACTCCAAGCAACCAAAAGGAGCTCACGTCCAAGCTCTCCCCAAGTGCAAAAAAAATGAGTTGTGTGGCCCACCTTTTCTCTCTCAAAAATCCCTTATCCTAGCCCTTGATTTCCCATCTCCACCGTCAAAGAGGAGCACAAGGAGGTTGGCGTTCCAACGGACCGAAGAAGATCGACGGTGGGTGCTTTAATAGGGTAGTTTTTCATATTTTTAAGTAGGGCCAAGTGAGGCCCACCAATCAATGGTGTGGATCTCACTTTGGACCCTAGGTTGTGGCCAATGGCCCACCTTGATTGTTATTTGATGAATGATTGGATGCAAGGGAGGGCCCATAGTGTCGGGGTCCCTCCATCACACGTGTGTCCCACCTTTTCTCTCTCTCTCTCCCTCTTTTTCTTTTCCTTTTTGTGTGATGAAATGGCCATATGGCCCACCCTGATGGACCCCACAATGGAGCATGTATTGGATCCAAACCATCTAACGGTGGGGCCCACTTTACATATGTATTGTAATCACACCACCTCACCATGTGGTGGCCCACCTACGAAGGGCCCACCTTAGGGGCACTGCACGCCCGAACAAAAAAAAAAGAAAGAAAGGGAGAGAGTCCAGGGACTCTCTGGACGTTTTTGAAAAACACAATTAATAGCCTTTTTCAAGGCATTGGAAGTGGGCCACTTGTATCGGACCCACCTTGATGTTTGTATCCAATCCAAGCCGTCCATCCTATTTAGCAACTCATTTTAGGCGTTGAGCCGAAAAATGAGGTTGATCCGAGTATCAAGCGGGCCATAACATTGAGATTACTGATGATCACCATTTAAAGTCACCAGGTTCTCCTACACGCCGAAAAATACCCAATATTGGACTCCGTGGGTTTTTCATGGGTCGTGAGATCCAACTGTCGGGGTGGATTCACCTATTGCGGGCCCCACACGAGGAAAACCTTAGAAAAAAAAAAAAAAAAACAACTGCAGCATTTGCTTGTGCTGCTGTCAGAGTAAGAGGGAGAGGATGCCTGGGCGTCCTCGCGTGAACGAGCAGGCCCCACGGCTCCAGCCGTGGGCCCCACCATGATGTATATTTTGTATCCACGCCGTTCATGAGGTGGGCCACCCCCTGAGGTGGGCCCCCTCCAAGTTTCAGCGACATCCATGGCTCAGGTGGCCCGCACCGTAGGAAGCAGCAGTGATTGAACTCTGCCATTGAAATCCTTTTTGGGGCCACGGGAGTTTCAGATCAAGCTGAAATTTGTTTTCACCCTTCATCTGGGTCATGTGTGACCCTTTGAACGGGTTGGATGGAAAGTAAATGTTATGGTGGGCCCCACATGGAACCCACAGTGATGTACGTATTTTATCCCCCACCGTCCAGCGGACGGTGGAGCCCAACGTGATGCATGTATTTAATTCACCCACGGCCCCAGCCGTGGGCCCCACCATGATGTATATTTTGTATCCACACCTCCCATTTTGTGGGCCACTGACTGAAATGGGCCCCCTCCAAAAATCAGGCCAATCCAGATCTCGGGTGGCCCACATCATAAGAAACAGTGAGAATTGAACTCTACTGTTGAAACCCATCTGGGGTCCACAGAAGTTTCGGATCAAGCTGAAATTTGTTTTCCCCTTCTTTCAGGTCTGTGTGACCTTATGGACGGAGTGGATGGAAGATAAACGCTATGGTGGGCCCCACATGGGACCCACAGTTATGTATGTGTTTTAATCCCACCGTCCAGGCGGACGGTGGGAGCCCACTGTAATGTATTTGTTTCCCCACCGTCCAGGGACGGTGGGTGTGCTGCATGGGTGTGTGTCCGTGCGTGTGTGAGTGTGTACGTGTGTGCATGTGTGTGTGAGCGTGCACATGTGTGTGAGCGTGTGTGTGAGAGTGTATGTGTGTATATGTGTGTGTGTATATATATATATATAATATTATATTATTAATATTGTATATATATATATTATATATATATATGGTGGACCCCACCTTGGTATATATATAAGGCCCATGTTATGGGGCCCATTCGATGTATATGTGGCCGTTATTGAGGCCCACCTTGATGTGTATTTGTGGCCGTTGTTGAGGCCCACCTTGATGTATATATGGCCCATGTGTTTAGGCCCATTCAATGTAATTGTGGCCCATGTTACGAGGCCCATTGTGATGTTTTCAAAGGCCCATGGGTTATGGCCCATTGCAATGTACATAAGGCCCATTGATGTGGCCCACTTGATTTATAAAAGGCCCATATGATGCGGCCCATTTGATGAATGTAAGGCCCATGGGTCGAGGCCCAACAGGATGTCCTTAGGGTCCATTGCAATGAGGGATTCCTCCATAGTATGTGTAATGATGCTTGATGATAGGTTATGCCTTGGGGACAATGTTGGTTTGACGTCCACATTGTACGAGTAATGTTGGTTAAATGTCCGCATTACGACTCTCCCTAGGCCCACTGATAGGTCCATACTTGTACTCTGCAGGCCGTCTAGGCCCATCTCTGTGATACGCAGAGCCCATCCCTATATACATGTTTAGTATAGATTCATGATTCATTATCATACGCATCATATGTATGACTGGTATGAGGAGTGACTGATCATAATATATGCCTTCGGGCGAACTGTTTATGGGCTCCCTGATAGGCGGAGTTGCCCTACATGAGCGCATGGTTTACGCAGGATTGTTGCATGACTGGTAGTGTGACTCATGCACTTGCATTGTGTGATTGTAGTTCTTGTATGCCCTAGCGACACCAGGGCCATAGCCTCCACTGACACATCGTGGGTGGGCTGGATTGATCTACCGAAATGTTTGGTTCTAGCATACGGGTGCCATAGATGTCCCTGGGTGAAAATCTCTAAACCCGATGGTACCAGAGGATGACTCCAACGTCCAGACCAAGTGGATGTACGAGCGCATGAGGGCCGAATACTAGGAGGCCGCGTCTCCCACTGTGTCGTGGTCGGTTGGAAAGGGTGTAACCTTACCCGCCCGAGTGAGGGGCAATTTCTAGGTTGAGTTTGACCACTTGAGGAATCGGTCCGCTATCGACGAGCCGGCCCGATATTGGCGGTGCGGATAGTGAGGTCTCTTTCGCTCTTCCGGTTGTGCGTCCGGATAGGGACGGCAAGTCGGCGTAGAGTGTACTAGACCCGGTGATTATCCGGGTAACCGTATTGACATGAGGATTGGCATGCTTGAGGCTGCATCTTGCATCGCATGGTCTTGGTATGGCCGATCGCACTCATATCTTGTACTGCATAGCCTTAGTACAGCTGACTGCATTCATGTACTCATTGGCACGATTCCGCATTACTCTGACCCTGCATTCTGAGTACGCTCATATTGTGCACACACTTACACCACCCTCTAAGCTTTCTATAAGCTTATGCACGATTGATGCGTGCAGGTGACGCCAGGACGCAGCCGTAGTCTCGCCGCCATTGGAGTGTGCAGCCAGCTTCTGGAGTTTTTGTTATTAACACTATTTTGTATTTCCCTTTCTTATGCCTTGTACTTAAAGTTTTTGTTCATAGTGGATTTTGTGATGGTGTTCTTGTGGTTATTATTCGTGGGTTATGCATGTGGTTGTGCTCATTACGAATCAAATTGATTATTAGAAATCCTCCTTGTAGCATCCCAGGATCGGAACCTGGCGTATGGGCGCTAGGAGCCGAGAATGGGGTTCTACGGAGGCTGTCGGCGCCGGATTCGGCGATCGGGAATTTTGTGAGCCCGGTTTCCGAGTTCGGGGCGTGACACACAGTAAGGGCCATACCTAATCCTCTTTGGTCAAGAGAAAATGGTTAGGCAAGATCTTTCAATCTAGGAGTGTTTTCTAATATGCAGTCAGGATGACATGAAGATGGACTCCACATTAGTGGAGTTTGCTTGTCTATATCTTTCTTCAAGGTCACATAATGCATGTTCAGCATCCTCGAGTTTTCTCTACAGCAAATGTGAAATAGAGATAATTTCTTACATTTAAGTAACATAATTAGCACATAGATCAATTTGTATGTGTGTGCCATGATGAAAGAAAGAAATATCTATGGTTTGTGAGTACCAACTTTCAACCTCCTATAGAATCTCTTTCCTGTTAAAAGCTTCTTCTTTCACCTTTGCAATTTGAGCCTCAAGAAGCAAAAACCAGCATGGCATACCAAAAACAACTTTTAAAGGCAACAAGAAGCAAAAACTGGCATGGCATACCAAAAACAACTTGCATCTCTTTCGGCTTGTAAGAAGAACATGAAAGCAGACATAGCTCTCTTTGGTGCATTATGATCCTTTTTCTTATTTGGTTTTCTCTTCTTTAAACCATCTTCATCTTCATCCTTGGATTTCCTCTTAGAAGAAGATGCCTTTAGAGCAGCTGCTTCTTTCTTAGCTTCCTTCTTGGGAGGCTTAAAAGCCGACTTTTTCGTGTATTCGTAATAAGAAAATTCTGTTGCTGATCCTTTTGGCAAGTTTCTGTGCAAATATTCAGCCCCATTTGACAGGGAATATAAACCTTGTCCCCTAAAATATGGAGATCCCTACCTCCCTTGATACACAATTTTGCTTATTAAGAGAACCCTAATCAGATGTCAACAAGCCAGTCAGTTCACCAACCTGAAGAAGAACAAATAAAAAATAAAAATAAATAAATAAAACTAAGAATTTTACCCGGTAAAAATTAAAAATAAAATTAAAAAAAAAAAAAAAAAAACACCAATGAGGGTGATATATTACCACAGAAATAAAGTTGCATTGATTGCTAAAGAAGAAGAAAGGAAAAAGGAAATCCATGAATCAGTATCCATGTTCAAAATATTGAGATTGCAAATAAGACAAACAAGTTACTTAGAACTTGGAGCTTGACATAAAAAGAAACAACTGATGACTAGAATGAGCACCAATTCAAAATAGATTAATTATATACAAGTATACGACAAAACTAGGATGGATTGCATGCCTGTGATTGTGCAGAAAGTAATTTTTGGTTATCTGCTAAGGAAGACATTTGTGACATGATAACTTCATCATGTTATCTTGCTTTGCTACAATAACTTGACAATTTCATAAGCAGAGATGAAACATGACTTAGTCAATAGATGACCTTAACAAGAGTATATGAAGTACACAATGAAAAGAAGGCAGTTTTACACAATCAGAAATATGTGGCACAATTTCAGCCTCAGACTTGCGAGTAGAGAATTGCCAATCAACACAACAACACGAGAATGTGACAACAAATTTGATAAATGGGACTAAGTACACAATGCTACTCAAGAAGATCATGCGACGGGAACTCCTGCACATAACTATTTCACCCAGAATTACAGTTCGACACTACAAATAAAACCTGAAGAAGAAAGGAGAGAAAACAGAGATATTACAGCCATACCTTGTATCGGTAAAAAAACTCCACCGGCCAAAAGGAAATAACACTTTCAGATTTCAGAGTAACCAAAAGGATATGTTCATAAAGCATTGGAATAGAATTTCATGAGATTAGTAGTCAATCAGAAATTAAAGTATATCAAGAGTAGATTCAGGAAACAACTCAAAGAACAACATTCTAATAACTCTTCAAGCAGAAAAAAGAGCTAGAAATTTATTTTTAGAAAAAAAAATAAATAAATAAAAATTTGTTGCTTAGACTATTCAACAATCAACTTCACAAAGTTACACCTTAAATTACTGCTTTCTTGGCCTTTCTATATACAGTTATTTTGTTAGCTTTCCTCTCTCAAAGAATCATTTTTGCACACTTTGAAGCTTCCATTCAGTTGTTGTAACCAAACTCCAGTTCATAGTGAGTCTCCACTCATGCTAACTTTAAAGCCCATAATAGCTAGCATGCACTTACATAGTAATGTGCCCACCAGTGGAATATATCTGACTGCAACAAGAGCCTACAGGTGCATTTAGGTGTCGAAATGAATTGAATAGCAATAAATCAATTCAACGAGGAGCTGATGTGGAAACTGGGGCTAGGCCCACTCCTTTCATCATGAAGGGCTAGCCCCCCAAATGAATACTTTCATTTCAATTCCAAATCAAAACATGGAATTGCAATTCGGATTCAATTGCCATTAGCAACTAAAACAGTGTTGCCTCCACTTTGCTCTTTTCCTCTATATAATTAATTGAATGTATAAAACTATCTAGTTCAATCGACAAACCGAAAGCACCCTAAAATTTACGTCCCTCATGTGCTGACATGGAACTACTCTTCAATTTGAAAGTATGTAGTTAACTGTTCACTACATCTTTCATCTACCATCACATTTGAACAGATAACCACAAGCATGGCTGAGTCAATCTAGCTGGGTTACACACATCACAGCTTGGAAGCAAAGTTTTGACCATGTATAGAATTAAAATTGACACACGACTGCATACATTACCTGGAATAGCTCAAAATTGAGCCTCTTTAGCATCAAGTCATGTGTATTGTCCTCTGCAAGAACACCTCCTTTAATTTCTTTTGGTGCATTGTTAAAAAATTCCTCCTCGGGCACAAGCTCTATGTCTGGATGCTTTGACTTGAAATCTTTGCAAGCCTTTATGGCTTTCATGTAATGATTTTTCTCATACATCAAGTTTTGAAGTTGCAGGGTAGTAAAGTCTACTGGTGCCTTCGCCCTTTATGTTTCTGCTTTTACACGATCTTCGTCAAGCAAGATGGAACAATTTATCCACCAAAAAAGATTTTCAAAGACACATAAATATTTGTAAGCTAGAAAGAGATGCGGGAGCTGACTATTCTGAATAAAATATGCATGGGTTAGACTACGGCAATAGTTCACTGCCATTTTCAAAGTGATGAATTCACGTACGCTGGAGTGTCCAAAATGGCGGCCCCCATGTGGATGGAGTGCACATCGTACATCACGTAATGGGACAATATCAACCATCCAATTTTGACTTTTCAACTTTGACCATAAGCCATAATATTGTGGACATCCATTTGACAGCCGCCAAATTTCTTATGTTTTGGATCAATTTGATTTTTGGGGCTATGGTATATTCCATCCACCTCTTGGATTGTCCGGATTTTTGTACAAACACGCACCACATATGCAGTGGATGAATCGCCACCATCTACAATATGGCAGTGAACTGACCATAATCTAGCCCTGAAATAGACATAATTTCAACTTGAGAGGAATGTATGTGATCCCAGCGCAAGGATGAGTGAAGTATCCTTGGGCCTTGAGTTACCACAACAGGGCCCACAGTTTATGATCTAGACCATTGAGATGACAAGCCCCAGCATGGACACGCTATGCCGTGATCATTCCTTCAGCGGGACTATCCTAGCGCATACTATTAATAGCTAGCAAGAAATCGGTTAAGAAAGGATATTCAACAACAGTCCACATTCAACAGAAAGAAGGCCAAAGAATGGATGGTACAATCTTTCGATAAAGCATATTTTGGGGTCATTGTCCATCCATAGTGGACCACACCTTATCAATGGTTAGGATCATACAAACATGGACCCACGTCCACAAACCGAAAAACCGACATACAATGCATGATTCAGAAAACATAGGGCGAAATTCCCAAATTAAAGTCGATTTTTCGCTATAGAAATTTCCAGAAAAAAAAAATGCCTTCGATGATAAGGAATTAAAGAAGATTAGAAACAGATACTATAAAAATCAAAATAAAGTTTTTTTTAAAAATGAATTAAATGGAAACCCTAGAAAGCGACGGATGGATGGGATGTACCTGGCGGAGAAAGACAGAGGAGAGAGAACTGACTAATAAGCTCTCTGAGTTCGACTTTAGGCCTCCCTTCTTTCTTGATGAAGAGCATCTTCGCCACTATCTCTTCCATCGACGTCCTTGTCTCTTCCAGCATTTCGTGATCTAATAAAAGAAGAGATGAAAGAAAAGGAAAAAAGAGGAGAGAAATCTAAGGGGCCAATAGAATGACCATAAATCGGATTACAGGCGTTTGGACGAGTAGATCTACCTCTAATCAGACTGCAGGATGGAAGATGACGCTCGACGGAGGATTTCTCGATGGAAGATGACGCTCGAAAGAGGAATTCTTGATGGAAGAGGAAAAGAGGAAAAAGAGGAAAGGCGCTCGATGGATTCGGAAATCCTTTTTCAAATAACAAAGAATTTTTAAATCCGTATCTTGTGAGTTTTCCACTACACAATAACACAAACTCTATTAACGGCCTTACACGAATGGGACCAGTTTATGGATCATTAAGATTGTATTATATAATAAAAGTGTACAAATATTTACCATTTACAACTAGACCAATTATTTGGATGGTCTGGATAACTCTATATCTTAGCCACTATTGTTATTAACAAGTCACCACTATTTTACATCAAATGCAAAACTCGCTGTGAAAAATAGAAGAATCAAAACGTTAAATATAGCTTTGGACCTGGTATGGCTCTATGGACCCCACCATGATCCATTTGATTCATCCACGCCGTCCATCCATTTCTCCACATCATTTTGGGATTGATCCCCAAAATTAAGCCCTGATTAAGTCTCAAGTCGACCACGAAATAAGAACATGCTAGACGGTTGGACGTCCACCATTCAAAACCTGAGCTACCCCGACGGATTATTGGGTTTCGCCGACGGCTTTTAGCCGTACCTAAAACCACCTTAAGTCTGCCAGCTTTGCCCAATTTTTTGGTGGTGTAAAAGTCATGGAAAAGTTTTGAAAATTTTTTTGGTGGCGAAAAGTTTCGCTGCTAAAAAAAGTCTTGGAATTTTTTTGCAGCGAAAATTTTCGCAGCTAAACGTCTTGGAAATTGTTTTGGCAGCGAAATCGCTGCTAAAAGTCTTCAAAAATATTTTTGGCGATGAAAATTTTCGCTGCTAAAAGTCTTAGAAATTATTTTTGGCGACGAAAATTTTCGTCGCTAAAAAGCTGCCATTTACCGTGATTTTTCGCTGATAAAACCCTTTGATAAATGTCTTTTAGCAACGAATTTAGCAACGAAAGATTTCGTCGCTAAAATATTGACTTTTAGCAACGAAACTTTTCGTCGCTAAAAGTGATATTTCTTCTCCAGGCCAAATGATATATATATATATATCCGGAAGTATTCAACAGTAGGGAGTTTCAATTCCTACTGTTTCTAGTGTTGTGGTCTACATGAGCTTTGAATCTACCTTGTTTTTTTAGCTCATACCTAGAATGATTTGAAAAAATGGATGAAGTAGATCTAAGAATTTCATCATCGCGGGGCATGTAAATTTCATACCTCACGAAATTGATGCGTGGTGCAACACATTTTGCGGACGAAGAAAACTGCAAGTGTTGACATGTGGAACTTCCGTGGGCCCAATCATGATGTATGTGTCAAATCCACATCAGCCATCTAATTTTTCATACGCTTTCGGGCATGACAAAAAAACAAGGTGGATCTAATCTTCAAGTGGGCCACACTACAGGAAAGAATGAGAATTTTATGCTTATCGTTAAAAACCTTTTAGAGGCATAGAAGGTTCTGATCGAGGTGATATATATTTGTTTTCTCTTTTTTTCCCTGCATTTAGGTCCGCCTGACCTTATGAATAGGTTATATAGCAAATAAACCTCACGGTTGACCCTTGGAAGGTTTAAATGGTAGTTTTTTCAATCCCCATTGCTTTATATGGTATGGTCCAATTGAGCTTTGGATGTGCTTCGATTTTGTACCCATTCTCTAGGACCATCATGATGTTTATACGCCATCCAAACTGTTCATAAATGGCTTCCAACCATGATAAGCAGACCCAAATATCAACATGATTCATAACTTTGGTGGGGCCAATAAGGCTTCAAATGGGAGGCATCCCATCCATACTTTCCTTTGCGATGTGGTCCACTTGAGTTTTATAAACGCCTTAATTTTGTTTTCACCTGCTAACATGGCTGACCCAAATGATGGATGGACAGGATGTCACACAAATCATAGTGGTAAATCTCTTTTGTGCACGGGCAACGTAGTTGTAGAAAAATCGCGTCGGCAGAACCTGTATTTACCAAATGTTTGTTTTTTCGTAACATATGTGGATTGAATCAATGCAAAGTACTGTACAAGAGGCTTGCTCCTAGTACACACCCATCTACACGTGGTCACACGTGCTAATGTGGCAAACGTGTCTAACATCCAAGCCATGCATCATGTGGGACCCCACTTGTTTATGTCCTGGTCTGAAAATAAGATCAGTCAGGTCATCAGGTGGGGCCGAACATGACCGCTGAATATGGATCTTTTATTACCGTCCGTTCTTTCCAAACATGCGTTGTCCATCTAAAGATCAGACCAGCCCATCCACATGGCAGGATCCATGTGATAAACGACTTAGATATTGCAAACGTGTGCCGCATTGGCATGCTTTCACCCATGAAAATGCAGTTTAATTAAGAAAATTAATTATCCATACAAGTCAACCAAGAACAAGAAAAGAGCCAGCGTGATGCTTGAGGGCGGTTTTTTTTTTTTCTTTCTTAGTTGAAATGGGGCGTTGATTACTAACCAGAGCCAGCAATTGACGTATTATGGCCTGCAATTGGATGTTGTCAAGCATCCATCCCAGAAAATTGAATATAAATAGCTGCAACATCTGCCGTAAGATGCAACTCATTCTTCCACTGAGTAGTAGCTATCAAGAGGGAAAATGGCAAACTTCCGTTCGCTTTTCTACCCCCTCTTGTTCACTGTAATTGCGCTCACTTGCCATTGCCAGGAACGAAAGGTAAAACCACATTCATTTCTCTATACTTATTTCATAATTTTCACATAAAGGATCATTAAGAACTAAAATGGGTATTTTGTACAGGTTTATGTTGTATACATGGGAAATCTTCCCAAGGAAGGAGCGTCTGTGGCGTCGCACCACACCATGCTGGAAGATGTTCTTGGAAGGTTACTCACATACGACCAACGCCTCTACCATTTCTATTACCGCTGCCAATAACTGCAATGACGACGATGATGATAACATGAGAAGGAAAAATTATACACACAATGTGTATTAATCATCACCGCTTAGTACTGTAACCGAGTACCTCCCACCATCCAGTGGCAGCTGGCGGGAATCCAAGAACAAGTTGTGAAATGGGATTATCCCAACATGCATTTTGAAAAACCCCCATTTCAAAATGCATGTCAGGATTCCTGCCTGCTATCATTGGATGGTGAGATATGTGGTATATAATGTGTGCACTGAAATTGAGCCCTAGTAAACAAATACATATGGTTAGGAGAGACAACTGATAACAACAACCAACCGTCTTGTTTCTCAACATAGACCCAATTTAATGGGAGCTCTCTTTTGAAATTGTATGTATGCAGTAGCTCCAAGGCCAAAGAGTCATTAGTCTATAGCTATGGGAAGAGTTTCAATGGATTCGCTGCTAAATTATCAGAGGAAGAAGCAGCCATGTTTTCAGGTGAGACGATCACTATACTTTTGGGAAGTACCAAAACAATGAATGAAATCAATGGAGAGGATGCAATCGGCAATGAGAAAGAATGGGAATTTTAACTATTGATTGTGATTACAGAGATGGAAGGAGTCGTTTCGGTACTCCCTAACACCAAGCTGCAGCTCCACACTACAAGATCATGGGATTTCACGGGCTTGCCGCAGAATCATTGGAACCTTCCTCATGAAGGAGATGTTATTGTGGGAGTGTTAGATACAGGTATATGCGTTACTTCAAGTAGTATACCTTAATCCTTCAAGAAATTGATTTGAATCTTATGATTAAAAATCAAGGTTAGCATAGTTTTTGTGGGTGCGTTTGGTTGCATATATCATGAAATTTGGTGCTACCAAACAAACCCTTTAAGACTATGCGCCAAATTTCATGATATATCTTGAAAATTTCAACCAAAATTAGATTGATTAATCATAAAATACGATGAAATCTCCTGATATTTGGTTCAACTAAATGCATGCATAGGTATGATCAGAATGCACAAATTCCAGTATCCTAGTTGTGTTTTTGGTGTCCATAGGTGTCTGGCCTGAGTCCGAGAGCTTCAGCGACGTTGGGTTCAGTGCACCTCCGGCAAAATGGAAAGGGATTTGCCAGACCGTAGATAACTTCACCTGCAATAAGTAATTTTACTCCCCCCTTTAATTCTAATTAATTTGCTGAAGGCAGGTAAGGGCGTCGCATGCCTTAATATCTCCCCTTTTAGATGATCCTAGCCATTCAATGAAGATGATGAAAATGAATAAGTAAAGCAATGACCTGCATTTAAAGAGGGTCATACCGGATGGTTAGGATCCACCAATGGGGAAGATTTTACAGTGCTCCCACTCACCATGGGACACGGTGGTGATTTGGATCATCTAAGATGAGCCCCACAAATAAAATTCATTGGCCAAGGGAATGTTTAATAGAATTTATATTCTCTTCAAGTAGATGTTTCTTCGTGTTAATTTTTAGATCTTTTAATGGAATTTTTGGATTTACAGCAAGCTCATTGGAGCTCGATACTACAACAGCGATAACTACTATGATGATACAGACTTCAAATCTCCGAGAGACTCAGAAGGACATGGGACCCATACTTCTTCCACAGCAGCAGGCCGAGCTGTACCTGCAAGCTACCATGGGTTAGCCAAAGGCATTGCAAGAGGCGCAGTCCCGCAAGCTAGAATTGCCGTGTACAAAGTATGCTGGTCTTCTGGATGTGGCCTGGCTGATATCTTGGCTGCTTTTGACGATGCAGTAGCAGATGGTGTCGACATCATATCGGTTTCCCTTGGATCTCGTTATCCATCACCGTACTTCCATGACCCCATTGCCATTGGATCATTCCATGCAATGAAGTATGGGATCTTGACCTCGAATTCAGCTGGAAACTCTGGCCCATACCCAGTATCCGTCTCCAACTACGCACCTTGGACTTTGACGGTGGCCGCAAGCACAATCGACCGGAAGTTTGTGTCCCAAGTGGCGCTTGGCAATGGACAGACCTTCACTGTAAGTCATGTGGATTACTCCATGAAACCATATTGATAATCTCTATCTATGTCCAGTGATCAGGATATTTGATTTGGCATGTAGGGACCACATCCAAAAAACCAATCCCATGTGGACATTGGATCCATCAATGGCCGGGAAAAAAAAAAAAAAGATGATTGAATTAGAAATGAGCATTGCCTCAAATTCAATCTGCAAAAATCACCACAATCGGATGGTTGAAATTGTCTAATCATGGGGAATTTTGGCCTACGGCCCATCAACATGGTGACCCATCATATTAGATGTTTTGATCACGGTACATGTTTGCATTGTGTACTGTAGGAATGAAGGTTTCAATCTGATTTTGCCTGATATCATTCCTTCTTTTGCCGGCAGGGAAACGCCATCAATCCATTTGAACTCAATGGTACATCATATCCGATGATATATGGAGGATCCGCTCCAAATGTATCAGCCGGTGCAAATGCTGAGATTTCAAGATCCTGCGATACCGGATCTCTCAATTCATATAAAGTACGAGGGAAGATCGTCCTCTGTGACTACATCTATGATGGTTCTGGGGTGATGGAGGCCGGAGGATTGGGCAACATCATGGCTGACCACCGATACTCTGATTTCGCCTTCTCTTATCCGTTGTCAAGTACTCTTCTCAGTATCGAAGATGGTGCGAAAGTATTGGACTACATTCAATCTACTGAGTAAGCAATACCCTAATCATCTCTGTTCCACAGGGACGTCAGAAGCATTTAAAAAAAAAAAAAAAAAAATCGTTTTTTAGATGCGTTTGGATATTGATTCGAATTGAATTGTGATTGTGCTCATTATGGGTTAAAATGGTGTCATGCCCCCTAGGAATGAATCGTGATTCAATTCGATTTTGCATCCAAACACACCATTAGCCTAAGGATCTTCTAAACATGAAACTGCATGGTTTCAGCAACCCCATCGGAACAATCCTTGCTGGCGAGACATGGAAAGATGTTTCTGCTCCCCGCGTCGTCTCCTTCTCTTCCAGAGGACCCAACCCAATCACTCCAGACATTCTCAAGGTAATGTGGATTATTGGATGCTTCCCTTGATTGGTGCTGTTTGGAGAAACCTCTAACGTACTGAACTTTGGATGAATGGACAGCCGGATTTGACGGCCCCCGGCGTAGACATCCTTGCCGCTTGGTCACCAGTCGCCCCTCCTTCCATTTACTATGCAGATACCACCAGCGTTAAGTACAACATAATCTCGGGCACCTCAATGTCTTGCCCACATGCCAGCGGTGCTGCCGCCTTTGTCAAAGCTGCTTATCCGAACTGGTCCCCCGCCGCGATCAAATCTGCACTCATGACTACAGGTGATCTAAATGACTTCCTCTTCCCCCATGTGTTTCGAGCAATATATTAGGTGATCTGCACTCATGACTACAGGTGATCTAAATAACTACCTCTTTCCCCATGTGTTTCGAGCCATAGATTAGGTGTGTTGAGCTGTGACAGGAAAATCTAGTTCGCATGTTCATCAGGTGCACGCTTGTTTGAAAGAAATGAATGGTTATAAGAAACCATGGGCCCCACTTGAAAAAAAAAAAAAAAAAAAAAAAAAAAAAAACTCTACTTGCCTGATTTTTGGACCAGACCAAATGCACTGTGGGGCTCACCTGATGAACAGCCTGGTTCAGACACAAAAATACATACAAATAGGATTGAACATCCTACTCCCCCACTAGCTAGTCATAGCAGAGCTCATTGAACAAGGTCTTTTAGTTTTACTAATAAACCAATTCAACAAGGTCTTTTAGTTTTACTAATAAACCAATTCCACCTGCTGCCATTTCATCCTCGACAGCTTACGTCATGGACGCTAGGAAGAACGAAGATGCGGAATTTGCTTACGGATCCGGCCACATCAATCCCATGGCAGCCCTAAATCCCGGGCTAGTATATAATGCAACCGAGCAAGACTACGTTGAATTCCTCTGCAATTCGGGCTACAACACCACCACATTGAGGATTGTGACCGGCGATTCAAGCACATGCTCTGGCAACAGTACTGGCAATGCTTGGGACCTCAACTACCCATCCTTTGCACTGTCTATACCAGATGGCCAATCCATTCGGGGTACCTTTCACAGGACAGTAACCAATGTCGGGTCTCCAAACTCTACCTATTACGCAAATGTCTATGCACCATCCTTCCAAGTGTCTGTCGAACCATCTGTCCTTTCTTTCACATCGGTGGGTGAGACGAAATCATTTACAGTTAAGGTGAGCGGAGGCGTCATTGCTCAGCAGCCCATAATTTCTGGTTACATTGCATGGAAGGACGGTGTTCATGTCGTGAGAAGCCCGCTGGTGGTTTACACTGTACTTCCTGATGGTCCGGTTTCTATCAATAACGCTCATGAAGGCCCATCCATGCGTCATAGAAATGGTATCTTTGGGCGCATTTAGTGAACAAATGTGTAGAAGTGATATGGTCAGATGATTCACCATGTTTGTTCTGTTTCTTTTGCTGCAATGAGTGGAATAATACAATTGCCAGATTGAAATTTGCAATGAAATGTATCATTTTTTCTAATTCAATGTGGAATGAAGTTTCCTTCTGCTTGGGGTGTTTGATGGTTTAATGATAGATAGATTCCGTGCAAAATCTCTCCCCACAAACGATTCGATCAATAGATAGTTAAAAACATAAAGTGACCCAAGCATTACATTCGACTTCATTATTAAAAAGGTTAAGATGATTTGTGGGGATAAAGATTTCTCTGATGGTCTATCCATGGCGGCCCCATCTCTAGAACGGTTACTGAATACCTATATAATACACATCAAGTGGGGCTAAAACCCCAAATCATGCATCTGCACTGTAAGCTGTCGTTCCTGGTTCACCAAACATTCGATATTTTCCCATTCAAAAGGATGTATAGATAGATTCCTTCGGGTGTGCTTCACAAAAATAACAGGCCTCACCTATCATATATATAACTCCTTAATTCACATTCACAAAATGAAGAAAACAAAAAATGTCCGCGGGCTAATATAGCCTTCTGTTTAGAAAAAGAGAACTTTGAGGAGAATAGGAGAATTATTGTATTTCTTCTTTATACTGGAAAATGAATTGCATAGGCATATTTATAGACTTTTAGGTACATTCAACAAAGAAAAGCTACTTAAATAGGTGCATTAAAAAACTAAGAGCATGTGCCTTTCAACTAAGAGACCTGCATATTTTCACAAATTTTTAAGCATGAATAGATGCATGTTCAAAACCGTTAGCATTCTTCTCGTGCATGTATTGGAACAAATATATGTATTCTATAATGTGCATGTATTAGAACAAATACTTGTATCTCATGAAGTACATGTACATTTATAGGAACACATATACATATATCTATTGAAAGTGCATTAATACAATACTCCCCCTTAATACACTTCCAGAATTACTCCCATCATCTCTCAAAGATGATAAAACCTTTCTTTTGGGAGTGCCTTCTTTTAAGAGAGAGAGAGAGAGTGTGTGTGCGTATATGCTTTCATATCATCTATGGATCCCGCCCGTCTCATCCCAAAATCTGCCTATTCAAATAAGTTCTCAGTTTTCGCCCCATCAGTCTTTGTAACTGCGTATATAAAATATTTTCCGAAGTCATTGCGAACAGGTTAAATGTGATACTGCCCAAGCTTATCTCAGTAAAGCAAGGGGATTTTGTCATAGGCCGCTCCATGATGAAGAGCACAGCTCTAGCCCAAGAGGTATTTCGGGATATTGATAGAAAAGTGAGGGGAGGAAACATTTTACTGAAGTTGGACATGTAGAAGACATACGACAGTGTTGATTGGAGTTTCCTAGTGGAAGTGCTGCTAAAGTTCGGGTTCAATTGGGAGTGGATCCAGGTGGTCAAAAAATCCTGGAATAACTGCTTGTTTTCAGTGCTTATAAATGGGGACAGTTACTGCTTCTTCAAATCTTCCCATGGCCTATGTCAAGGAGACTCGATTTCACCTAGCTTATTCATATTAGTTGTTGAAGCCTTTAGCCGGAGTTTCCGTAGGTTGGTTGAAAGAGGATTCTGCAAGCCCTTCCAAATGCGATGAGGTTGCCCTCTAATTTCCCACCTACTCTATGCAGATTATATAGTTATATTTGTTAATTGGAGCAACTAGCACTCCTTGAGGGCGGTCAATAATTTTCTGCTCCAATTTGAAAGGGTGTCGGTCCAAAAAATTAACAAGCTTAAGAGCAAACTGTTTGTGTCCTCCAAGCTATCAGGGAATAAAATTAGAAGAATCGAGAAGCTGACCGGCATTCCTAGATCTTCAGCCTTGCTCCTTTACTTGGGTGTGTCAGTATTCAAAGGGCGATCCAAAGCTGTATTTTTCCAACCACTATTAGGAAAAATCCAACAGAAACTTCAGGGTTGGTCCGCCAAATTTCTATCTTAAGCGAGTAGGTTGACACTCGTCAATCATGTTCTTTCCAATATTCCAATCCACACTCTTACTGTAGTGAACATTCCGGCAATGGTCTTCGCTTCACTGGAGAAGTTGTTTAGAGATTTTCTACGGGGATGGGAGGCAGGCCGAAGGAAGCTACATTGGTTGAGCAAATGTCATTTTTAATTTCAATATATGGTAAACTATCTACTAGAATCTTCTGATTAATCAACTTCAAGGTATAAAAGCTTAAATGCCCTAGTCTTTTATGTTAAACCCAAGATATATCAGTACACCAAAATTGTGAATTTATGATAGACCAAATCCATCGAAAAACACAATTAATGACAGACTTTCTCCGTTGCATGGTGTGTCGGTGTTTGTTGCATTGCAAAAAACTAATGGATAGGATTCGTCGCTAATCTATGGCAGTTTTAGTCCGTCACAAATAAACGACAGATCCTATCTGTCGCACAAATTAAGAAATCCATCGATTTTTCTTGTTCAGAAATTAGCGACGGATTTGGTTCGTTGCTACAATTTCTGCAAATAAAAAACACAATGTTATATTTTTTGAATATGTTACACTTGAGAGTGATGTAAAAATAAAAAATAAAATAAAAATCACACGAATGTTTAATAAGAATCCCATTCACAAAATTTAAAAGATTGGCCTGAATATGAAACTGGACTAAATATCATTTTAGGTGATGCTCAGTTGGCCTGAATAGCAAACTGAACTCTCTCTTCTTCTTTTTTTTTCTTTTTTTTTTTTTTGAACTCGGTAACTTGGGCCATAAACAAGGCATAACTCAGTCACCAGAACGACACAAGCTACAACTGAGTCGAGTGATGCCGAGTCATGGTGAAATATATAGTAAATAGCCAAAATTGAAGTGTAGCATCATTGTCATCTTACCATCTAAGCATGTTAAACATGCATTAATTACGAACATCTCTTGTATGTTATCAAGGAATTCCCTCAAGTTCAAAGAATATTCTTGAATTTAGTAGCTATACTTACCAACTCCATATTGCCATGATTTTACTTTTTGGCTTCTTAATGCTGCCATTAGAAGTCCAAATGATAGGACCAAAGCAAGCATCCTATTGGCAAACCTCCAGGAAGGTATGAATTCTATTGAATTTCGATTTTCTCATTTGGGTATGCGAAACTCATTGACAAGTCCAAATATAGCAGCCAATCCATGAATTAATGATAAGGTTGAATTGATGAAAAGATTAATGGCTTATGTCTCATAATAATGTACTGACACAAAATGTATACATTTTAATAAGATAATTGCTTGAAGGATCATATTTTTCCAACATGTTCTTATATTGGCTTGATTGAAAATCTCAAATGATGAAGGTGGAAAAGAACAATAAAAACCTAACAAACCCGTTTGATTTGTTTTAATGTTATGCTATTCAATTTTAACCATAAAAGGATCTCCAGCTAAGACAATTGATTTATCTTGTTTTGCATTAATTTGTGATGATGTTGATTTAGCTGAATTTGGTAGCTATCCAAATGCCATCAATGGTAGAAAATAGTCATCAATATATTTGAAAGAATTGGTTTATGGGTCTTCTTGAAAGACATCATAATACATGAAGCTCGCCAAAATAGGCATTAAAATCCGTACTTTGAAAGAATTGATTTTGGGGGTATGTTGTATATTAACCATTATGTTCTAACATGTATAATGCCTTTTTAGCTGTAAAGACTTTACCTGTATTCTAAAACATGACTTTTTATCAGGTTTCATATTATAACTAAACGTTGTAATCTGTTTACAGCCTATAAACCCTTTATAGGAAAATACATGCATCCAAACAGCCACTGTAATCAGATTACTTGTAATCCCTTTACAACTTAAGGACTTTACAAGCATCCAAACAACTCCGAATAGAAAATTCAATGTCTAATAATAATAATAATAATAATAATAATAATAATAATAATAATAATAATAATAAAGATAAAAATTACCTACTGCATAATTCATGATATGCTCTTCAAAAACAATGAGTTTCGGTCATTTTGTATATTGAGTAGAAGAGCAATAAGCCATGGGTGAGGAAGCCAACTGACCCAAGCCCGATAAAGAAACTCCAAAGAACATAACTAGTTTGATTGTCGAACGGCTATGACACCAGCAAGAAAAATCTGAATTCAACTAAAAAGAACTTTGTTCCAAGGGTGAGTGTGAGTGCTATGTTGCACACAAGGAGAACAAATGAGTCCCTCACGAGAATATGGCCAGGCTTTTCAACAATGCAACAAGAATATTGCCAGCCTTATGTTCGGACTCATGCTCTAGAATATCTAAAAAAATTGATGGACGGTGTGGATCTGATCACATGAGTCATGATGTGGCCCGAGAGGTTACATACATTAAAAGTTAGGCAGCATAACACACAATCTATCTTTTTAAGAGAAAATCAACGTGTTTTATGAGAAACAACATACATCATTGAGGAGAGAAGGGCAATTTCATATTCGCCCTCGTTCGGATGGGTTAAAATTAATGTTGATGGTTCAGCAAGAGGGAATCTGGGTAGTTCAGGTGGGGGTGGTATCTATAGAGGAGAGAAGGACAACTTCATATTCGCTTTTGCTAATGGTTATGGTGTAGGTACTAATACAGCTGCAGAGTTAAGGGCGGTTCATGATGGTTTATTCCACGGCCTTTAGAGGGACTTCTCTTAAATCATTATCGAATTGGACTCAAGGCAAGTGGTAGATATGCTCAATGGAGAGACAAAGCCAGGTTGGAAAGGGAGAGAATGGATTTTTAGGATAAACCAGCTGATGATGCGGGACTGTATTACTTTTGTGCATATTCTGAGGGAAGGGAACTCACCAGTAGATCTAATGGCCCGGCAAGGAAGCGGTTCGCAGTCTGACTCTTGGTTCGACAACCAATCAGAGCTTCCTTACCAGGTAAGAGGTTCTGTCTTTCTTGATAAGATTGGTATAGGTGCGATTAACATGATGTGAGGTCCTTTGGTTAATTGTGCAGTATTCCTTCTTCTTTTCTACGATAGGCCCCATATTTTATATAAAGGGGAGCCCGAATGTACAGGTGCTGATACAATTGAAATGAAAAGCAGTTCAATAAAAAAAAAAAAAAAGCATACATCATTGAGAAGCGACAGCCAAGGAGCTCCTCATGGGAGTGGGTTTGGTGTTTTCCTAGTAACATCTTAGTAGGTGTTATCCTTACCATGGGCCCACCTTGATGATCTGTCATATATCCACATCGTCCATCAATTTTTACAGTCCATTTTAGGACGTGGTCCCAAAAATTAAGCAGATCTAAATCTCAATTGGATCATGCCACATGAAATAGTGGTGATTGAATGCCAACCATAAAAACTTTCATGGAGCCCACCATTATGTTTATTTTCCATCCAAAACTTTTGTGGCCCACAAAAAGTTCATAATGGTCATTCACCATTATTTCTGTTGATGCAAAAATCTAGTTAATCCTGCTCACCTCCTATTAGCCAGAGTACCTACGATTTTTTTTTTTTTTAAAAAAAGAGAAGACATTAATGGGGGCGCTGGTTAAAGCTGGGAACCCTCCAATGTTTAAGTCATGATATGGACTTGCAGGAGGCATAGTAGAATCAGAATATTTTTCATACTTTTTTCTATAGAGGAGGCCTTTATTTATAGCCTTTGGTATCAGAGACATATATGTCAATGCCACTTAGATGGTGATTGCGTATTACGGAAGAGATCTTCCTCCGAATATATCCTGGTTAACTTCCTGAGATCCTCGACGAGTATCTCAGATGATAAACATATCTTTATATATTGGGAGTGTCAAAAGGCCAATTTTAGACTAGTCAATAATTTGACACTAAGAACCCATCCATGGTTTGTTGGAAATTATTTTTCAAACAATTAAAAAAGATAACAATAGCACATATGTGCCACAAGTACCATTCTAAATGTTAAGTAACTTATTTGAGATAAACAACCATACATTTTTTATTTTATTTTATTTTTTGACTGAACATAACTTTTAAAGGGCAATCTTAAAATCTGGAATACATCCAAAATGCACTAATAAAAAAATAAATCAAAACATAAATCTCAAAAAAGTACTAATTAAAACTGAAGTTTACTGAGTTTAATCTCCTTCTTTGATGACCTTGGTTCCCAATCCCTTGAGCCCTTTAGGTGGGACCTCTGCTACAGTGACCAACAAATAAAGCTCCTCCTTAGCATCTTCCTCTTCATTCCTCTTGCGAGCGATGCACACGCGGACACGTCTAGGCACACCCTGGATACCCTTGCTCCATATGTGCTTTTTTAGCTTCACATCAACCCTAACATCGGTTGTCTCCATCGCCTTCTATGCAAATTTCCATATCTCTTTTATGGCTTTGGGAGCCATCTTCTTAAAGGTGCATCCATGGAGACGCCAATGGAGATTGATAGTGTATTCTCTTGTCACTACCTCATCCTTTCTCCCTTTGGCCGTCTTCTCCACCATCTTAGCAGTTCTTCCCTCTCCCGCTCTCTTAAAACCCTAGTCCCCGAAGTTTCGGCTGCAAGAGGATAAACAACCATACATACACAAACACATCAAAGAGAGGAGAGGATTAGGGAGAGAGAGGGGGGGCTACCGTATGCTAAGTAAACTCTGGGGGGCCCACCGTGAATGCATGTGGTTTATCCATGATGTTTTATTTAAACCAACACGATTTAAATGATTTTTAAACTCGCAAGTATACGAATCAGATGTAGATACGGTACGTATTACGAGATCGTTCCCACGAGGACTGGTTGTCACAATTCAAATCTATGATTCTCCTTAACTAATCCAATGAATAATGGAATGAATTACTAAGCACAATTCTATGGAAAAAACAATTAAGAACAGGGAAGAAAATTCAATCAGAGAGAGAGCACTAGGACTTTCGAATCCACCCCTAATTATCCTAACCCTTGTTTTGTCTGTTGATTCACCTTGATCTAGATTGATTCCACTTATATAGAGAAAGCACAATCTGTGTCCTTAATCGGGCATACAGACTGTCTAATTCCTTTAAGCAATGCCATGAACAATACATCCCATGTCCTTAGTCGGGTACATGGTATATACAATTCATTAAAGCACCCTATTTCTTCCTCTATAGGAAACCTGTTCTTGATCAGACACAAGCACCTGTAATAAGCATCCAAACAACATCCATATATATACTTTAGTCAAGTTCATAGATGGAGAAGTATGGAATTTAAACCATTCAAGCCCACTTAGAGAAAGAAACAAATTAATTAATATTCAAAGTAAATCAACCAATACAAGAGCTAATCAAATTAGGGCTTCATCTCAGATTTCTAGCTGAGAGATTAGTGACCCATAAAATTCATAAAAAAATATTAAATAAAATTCATAAAAATTAAACACCAAACCAATCGATCTCTCTCTCTTCCTCCTTCTCTTTCTTCTCTTTCTTCTCTCTCTGGCTCTGGATCTCGAATTCCCTGGTTTTGAATGCCTTTCCCACGTCCAAAACTCCCCTTTTATAACTGCTGGATGGCTGGGGTTGGTGGCAGAGTCGTAGAAGGACTCGGAGTACAAATTTTTGCAGCCGTGATCGGTGGGCCCCACAGAGGTGTTTTCTGAAAAATCCACCCCATCCATTGGATTCAAGACGAAATTTCAGTCAAGAATGGGTGGTTTTGAAGGTCCATTAACGCGGCCCACAGAAGAAAATACGAAAAGATCAGTTTTGAACGTTGCCGGGCATCCCTTTTGTGCCCTCTGTATCACGCACGTGTGTACGCATGGGAGTGAACTATCAGCATGGTTTTGTAGTATTCGTGGCCCTCTACACGATGGACGGATCGGATCTTCCGGAAGGTTGACGTGTGGGGCCCACTGTCTTCTGCAAAACTCGTCAGCGAATCACGTTACGCAGACGCGGACCCATCCTCCGTGGCAATGGTGGGGCCCATTCCTCCGAGTAAATGGAAAATCCACTCCGTCCATTGCATTCTCCTCGGAATTCTGGTCAGAAATATGTAATTTTCATCTATTGTTGATTAGACCCACATGATGTTATTTTCTTCCGTCCGTCCAACATTTAAACGGCCAGGATCCTCGTCTCTTTGTTTCTTCGAATATTTTCGCCTAGGCCTTGATAACAGCCTTCATTTAGTGCTGATAGACGGTCCGGATTGGTGGTTTGATGGACGGTGTGGACCCACAACCGAAACCCAAATCCAACAGAGAAGACGCTGTTTGCGTCTTCTCGGTTTGAGAAGATGTCGAGCGCGGGTCAGCGGTTGCTTTGACCGGCTGGCGGTCCCATGCACTGCGGCTGCGCATGTACATGGTGTACATGCATCATGTGCGGGGCCCACTGTAATGTTTGTATGAAATCTGCACCGTCTATCCTTTTCCTCATATTATTTCAACCGCAGAAATCCAATTTGAGACAGTTCCAGATATTAGGTGGGCCCCAAATTGAAGATTAATGGACTAATCTGTCCGTTGGGCCACCTTCCAAGATCTTCAGTAGATGAAATTTAATATGTACGGTTAATTTATAGCCTTCATCACATGTATAGAGTTTCGAGCCAATCGGACGGTGGGAAACCTGTGATCTTGCAATTTTTACCAGTTTCGGGCCCCTTTGGCTTGCTTTCCTCAGATCCCAGGCGTGTAAAATCTTCATTATTGGTTTTCTGGAGTCCATCCCGAGCTCTAGTAATTTCGGAGCGTTAAATTCATGCTTTTAATATCATTTTTCAATCCACGCTTTTTATTTCATCCTGCGATAAAACACAATTAAATTTTGACATTAGGCGTTATGATTTACATAAAATCGTGTAATATCTGGGGTCTGATATGCAATATTTGATCCTTATCACAACCCCCAACCAGCATTTTGCTAGTCCCGAGCAAAACATGCGAAAAAATAATTTCAGAAATAAAAGATAATTCCTGTAAATTCAAGTGACTGGTGAACAGATAGCTGAGATGTGAAAATTCTAAGATTCATGATTGGTGTGTGGAATTTTTCTCTTGGAATCAAGCTTACAGTAAACTTCATAATTAAGTTCAAAATATTAATCCATCAATTAGAACATTCCTAAACATTGAGTTCCACGAGTGTAAAGTATAATCTCAACTTACAATCAGTAAGAGATCCAATTGTCAATTTCATGATATCATTAGTAATTCGTGACAATCAAAACTTGAAACCAACACTTATCTCACAGATTAACTTTCATCTTACCAGCCTTAGATATTCTTTATGAGCAGTAACGCAAATGAGGGGAATCAAATTCTCACCTATAGGGAGCAAACCTATGGCGAAAACTTGTCGCCTAACTTTTTTTTTTTTTTTTTTTCATATGTCAACTATGGAGAATCAAATCTACACCTATAGGGAGCAAACCTATGGTGAAGATTATGTGACTAACTCTTTCAATTCTTCTTTATAAACTGACGTTAACAAATTTCTCAGGCTGGTTCCTTTCATGCCTAATGATTACCAAGTTACCATTTAATATTGAACTGAAAACTTAATGTGTAAGCGAGATCTAGTATGTGGAATCATGGCTCAATCAATGTTTACAACTTCTAATCATAGATTAACAATTTAAAATTGACTGTGATATCAAGCAGATGGCCGAATCCAAGAGTCATAAGTTACCAACATCACATATCTTATAATGTTAAAATCACAACTATCCTTCAAAATCACTTTGAATTCAATAGAAATTCCAGAAAAAATGTTAAAATTTTCACAAATTTTGCTCAAGACCAAGAAAATACTGATTAGGTAACCTAATCTCCCACCCCCAACCTAAAATCTACATTGTCCTCAATGTAAAAGAAATAAACATGCAATGCACATGAGACAACGAGAGTAAAAGAGGAGTGATGGAAAGATAGTACCCGACGGAGAATCAAGATGCTTGCTCAAAAATATCAACATGAAAGCGTGTCAAGACAAGAGAAATATCAACAAAGCAAAAATAACAAAAGAAAAATAAAAGAAGATCCTACCTATACCACTTTCATTAGGTGCTCTCGATTGCATTTAGCGCATGCAACAAGCCTTTAAACCCCTAGGTTACCCCTAGTAGACGAGTTGTAGTCTCGTGAGGGTTTGCAGTAATGTTACCCACAAACATTGAAGTAACTCACTAAGAAAAAGCATAAAACAAAAGACTGGGCTGCCTCCCAGGAGCGCTAAGTTTACTGTCTATCCTAAAATAGCAGAAAGGAAACTACCCTAATCTGAAGAAAGCAGGGAAAAACTACTCAGTCATGCTGCAAGGTTCCTCTTCCGGCCAGTTCTCTTGATAAGTTTCTCGGTAGATTTCTCAACAGGATCATCCAAAAGCCATTTTTGCAATAGGCTTGGATGCCCTAGAGCTTGACTTTCCAAAGAAACTTATGTACCTCATAAGAAATTTTTCGTTGATTCGCCTGAGGTATCCAGAGTATATACGATTCACCTGCGACAGAAGAAGTTTCGAAGTTAGTATCCCATGGTGAATCAGAGACTACACATAGATGAAAGTCAGAAAAATTCTCAAAAAGTGACGTAGTCTCAACACATTCTGACGTAGTAGACTTCGGTTCAATTTTTAGCTCCTCCTCCCTTAATGGTAAATATTCATGATTTATGGAAGGAGGGGCTTCAAAGTAAGGGTCCTCTCGGTCAGTGATGACTACCGAGAGATTGTTTTGCAAGGCATTCACTATGTCTCTTATCATGGGATCATTTGAATCTGCAAAGTGTGCCAAGCAATCATCCAAAGAGTTGGGACATTCAGCTGAGAGTGACTCATTTTCTACATTAGAGCTCGTGATGATCTGCCCAAGGAATTCATCGTTTTTGAAGGTAAACGGAGGTGTGCTCTCTTGCTCCAGCCTTGCACAGACAGATTGAAGATCAGTATGCAAAGTATTGATGTATGGACTCTGTTCATCGATACTACTCAGAAGAGGCGACGAATCGTCATTATTCAACAGTTCAAATGTTGGCCTCAACTGGGTGGTTTCAAATTCAAGAGTCATATCGAGTAACTCGTCCATCTCCCGAATCATATCATCATGTAATTCAGAGGAGTGGTCCAAATACGTTTCACAAGAGTTAGAAGGGTCGGTTGTAAGGGGCCCGTCCTCTACCTTTAAATCAGACATGTTAGGGGAGGGGAGTGGCTCATTATGACCGACCACTTCGTGTACGTCTTGATCATTGACTTGGACCAAATTTGAGATTGATGCGAAGGGAATTTGGGTTGCACATTCATAATCATCTTCCCAATATGCATCATCGTCTACTTCCATGCAGTGCACACTTGGGATGGGATCGCTTTCCTCACACTCTATTTCCAGATTGGGTTGAGGTTCGTATAAACTAACCTCTTCCTCTTTATTGAACTCAAGCGTGTCATGTGAGTGGGGTGTGTCATCATCATTATATTTGAAAGACAACCATGTTTCTCCCCCATTCTTTTGAACAGTCATTGAGATCGACTCATTGGGGAATTGAACCGTATGCTCATTAATGGAATCCAACTCCTCATTCCAAATTTCAGATTTTATCAAAAGCGAGTGAGGATCACTTTCCTCGCATTGTATTTCTGGATTGGATTGTAGTTGGGATGAGCAAGCTTCCTCTATCCTTTCAATGCGCGAATTGAGTGCTTCTAATGATTTCATCAATTTCGCAACATGCTGGTTGAATTGTTCTGGATCAAAACATGAATTCTCTTGGATCGTTTCTGGTTGGATCTCAAAGGTATGGGATCCAAGAGAATAATTATTATCATATGTTGTTGGTTCAACTTCCCAGTTCTGATGATTTCACTGGTTATAGTCATACTGATCATACATGGGAGAATATGATGGTTGATAATAGTCCTCATTCCCATAATTATGATCGTATACGGCCCTATTAACCGATGGAACATAACGTTCTAGTCGGTTCTCAATGTCTATTCTTGATGGAGAGAAATCTTGAGGTATATGTTGAATTCCACAACCTTCAGGCATTTCCCAATATAGCCTATCCAACTCAGCATATGCATCGACCCACGATTCCATGGTAGAACCTTAACTCTTACTCTAATCCTAGAAGAAAGCAAAATCCTACAACAATACAGAAAGTAAAGGAGAAGTTAGAAAGATGTTACCAGAGTAGAAGTTCCTATGTTAAACCTGCGAAACAAAACAAAACAAGTTAGTATCTAGGGGATAAGACCTAATCTAAAAAAAAAAATAAAGAAAGTAAAGAAATTAGGACGAAGTTACCAAGTTAGAAGATCTATCAACGACCCTACAAGATAGGAAAATTGGTTCTAAAAATCAAATAAATAAATAAATAAATAATCTAAGACTAAAGTTAGTAAAATCCTAAGCTATGAATTATGATAAGAGAGAATCTTAAATTCAATTTGGAACGAAACAGTCCCCAGCAACGGCGCTAAAAACTTGATGTTTTATTTAAACCAACACGATTTAAATGATTTTTAAACTCGCAGGTATACAAATCAGATGCAGATACGGTACGTATTACGAGATCGTTCGCACGAGGACTGGTTGTCACAATTCAAATCTATGATTCTCCTTAACTAATCCAATGAATAATGGAATGAATTACTAAGCACAATTCTATGAAAAAAATAATTAAGAACAGGGAAGAAAATTCAATCAGAGAGAGAGAGCACTAGGACTTTCGAATCCACCCCTAATTATCCTAACCCTTGTTTTGTCTGTTGATTCACCTTGATCTAGATTGATTCCACTTATATAGAGAAAGCACAATCTGTGTCCTTAATCGGGCATACAGACTGTCTAATTCCTTTAAGCAATGCCATGAACAATACATCCCATGTCCTTGGTCGGGTACATGGTATATACAATTCATTAAAGCACCCTGTTTCTTCCTCTATAGGAAACCTGTTCTTGATCAGACACAAGCACCTGTAATAAGCATCCAAACAACATCCATATATATACTTTGGTCAAGTTCATAGATGGAGAAGTATAGAATTTAAACCATTCAAGCCCACTTAAAGAAAGAAACAAATTAATTAATATTCAAAGTAAATCAACCAATACAAGAGCTAATCAAATTAGGGGCTTCATCTCAGTCCTAGCTGAGAGATTACTGACCCATAAAATTCATAAAAAAATAATAAATAAAATTCATAAAAATTAAACACCAAACCAATCGATCTCTCTCTCTTCCTCCTTCTCTTTCTTCTCTTTCTTCTCTCCCTGGCTCTGGATCTCGAATTCCCTGGTTTTGAATGCCTTTCCCACGTCCAAAACTCCCCTTTTATAACTGCTGGATGGCTGGGGTTGGTGGCAGAGTCGTAGAAGGACTCGGAGTACAAATTTTTGCAGCCGTGATCGGTGGGCCCCACAGAGGTGTTTTCTGGAAAATCCACCCCATCCATTGGATTCAAGACGAAATTTCAGTCAAGAATGGGTGGTTTTGAAGGTCCATTAACGCGGCGCACAGAAGTAAATACGAAAAGATCAGTTTTGAACGTCGTCAGGCATCCCTTTTGTGGCCTCTGTATCACGCACGTGTGTACGCATGGGAGTGAACTATCAGCATGGTTTTGTAGTATTCGTGGCCCTCTACACGATGGGCAGATCGGATCTTCCGGAAGGTTGACGTGTGGGGCCCACTGTCTTCCGCAAAACTCGTCAGCGAATCACGTTACGCAGACGCGGACCCATCCTCCGTGGCAATGGTGGGGCCCATTCCTCCGAGTAAATGGAAAATCCACTCCGTCCATTGCATTCTCCTCGGAATTCTGGTCAGAAATATGTAATTTTCATCTATTGTTTATTAGACCCACATGATGTTATTTTCTTCCGTCCGTCCAACATTTAAACGGCCAGGATCCTCGTCTCTTTGTTTCTTCAAATATTTCCGCCTAGGCCTTGATAACAGCCTTCATTTAGTGCTGATAGACGGTCCGGATTGGCGGTTTGATGGACGGTGTGGACCCACAACCGAAACCCAAATCCAACAGAGAAGACGCTGTTTGCGTCTTCTCGGTTTGAGAAGATGTCGAGCGCGGGTCAGCGGTCGCTTTGACCGGCTGGCGGTCCCATGCACTGCGGCTGCGCATGTGCATGGTGTACATGCATCATGTGCGGGGCCCACTGTAATGTTTGTATGAAATCTGCACCGTCTATCCTTTTCCTCATATTATTTCAACCGCAGAAATCCAATTTGAGACAGTTCCAGATATCAGGTGGGCCCCAAATTGAAGATTAATGGGCTGATCTGTCCGTTGGGCCACTTTCCGAGATCTTCAGTAGATGAAATTTAATATGTACGGTTAATTTATAGCCTTCATCACATGTATAGAGTTTCGAGCCAATCGGACGGTGGGAAACCTGTGATCTTGCAATTTTTACCAGTTTCGGGCCCCTTTGGCTTGCTTTCCTCAGATCCCAGGCGTGTAAAATCTTCATTATTGGTTTTCTGGAGTCCATCCCGAGCTCTGGTAATTTTGGAGCGTTAAATTCACGCTTTTAATATCATTTTTCAATCCACGCTTTTTATTTCATCCTGCGATAAAACACAATTAAATTTTGACATTAGGCGTTATGATTTACATAAAATCGTGCAATATCTGGAGTCTGATATGCAATATTTGACCCTTATCAATCCACTTCATCCATCCATTTTATCAGATAATTTTAGATCTTTAACCCAAAAATGAAACATACCAAGCTCAAGTGGACCACACCACCAGAAATAGTGTTAATTGAACGTCTACCATTGAAAAGTTCTTGGAGGCTACAAAAGTTTTAGATCAAGATGATATTTGTGTTTTCACTTCATCCATGCCTGTGTGATCTTATGAACAGGTTGGATGATAAATAAACATCACTAAATCAAGCTTTGTAAAGGTTTCAACTGTGGAAATCAATACTTCCATTATTTCCTTTGGTATGGTCCACTTGAGCTTTGGATATGCTTCAATTTTGGGCTCAACCACAAAAATGATCTTAAAAAAAAAACAGATGGATAGAATGGATAAAGTACATGCATTTATGGTGGGCCCAATAGAGTTTACTCAGTACAGTAAGAATGTGCTAAGTAATACGCAATTCGAAATTAAGCTGCTAGTGATGTGATGTCACCACATTCTCTGGGCCACACCATGATGTATGTATTGTATCCACGCCATCCATCCATTTGGAGAGATAATTTTATAGCATGATCTAAAGTATAAGTCATATCCAAAGTTCGAGTGGACCCCACCACAGAAAATAGTAAGGATTGAACGCCTAGCATTAAAAATTTCTTTGGGCCATAGAAGTTTTCCATCAAGCTAATATTTATGTTTTCCCTTAAACATGTTTGTATTAACATATAAACAGGTTAGATCTCAAATAAACATCATGGTGGGTCCAAAAAAGGTTTCAACCGTGGGTGTGACTATCCCACTCTTTTTTATGGTGGGGTCCACTTGAATTTCGGATCTGCCTCATTCTTTGGCTCATGCCTTAAAAAGAACGCGGTGACATCACATCAGTATTGAGACTCGCTATTGTTGGGGACAGTAGCTAATCCGAGTATGGGTCGAGAATGGGAGCAGATTAGCTATTCCTTCTTTTCTTTTTATTATTATTATTTTTACACACACGCACACAGCCCACACACTCACACTAGTGGAATTTCACCACCTATGGATACTCAAACCTTTGACCGGGTGTTGAAACTCTTGGGAGTCTACCACCCGATCAAGAGTAAGGATCCAGATTAGCTATTACTTAACTCCTTCATGGGTGTTATCCTAACCATATAGGGCCTGCTTTGATGTATTTTTTGTATATCCACACCGTCCATATGTTTTTCATCACATTTTAGGCTGTGATTCCAAATCATAAGAAGATCCAAATCTCAAGTGGGCCATACCAATCAAAACAGTGATGAATAACTATTTAAAAATTTGCAGGCCACAAAAGTTTTGGATCAATTTGATCTTTGTATTTTCCCTTTATCAAGATTTTCTTGACACTATTAACAAGTTGGATTGCGAATAAACACTATTAAAACCTTACGACGGGCCCTTTATAATTTTTAATGGTTAGACACTATATTACCACTTTCTAGTGGTGTGGTCCACTTATGATTTAAATATGCATAATTTTTATACCCTGCCCAAAAATGGGCTAGAGAAACAGATGGGCAGCATGGATATAATACACATCATCAAGGTGGGCCCCACAGTTAGGGCTGCACTGTATTGGGTGAGGTCAGGGCCGCACCTAATCCGGTCTCTCTTAGTGGGTGTTACGTAACCGTGTAGGGCCCACCTTGATGTATTTTTTGTAAATCCACATCATCATCCATATGTTTTACCATCCAATTTTAGAAAGTGATCCCAAAAATTGTGAAGCTCCAAATCACAAGTGGGCCATACTAATAAAAATAGAGATAAATTATCACACCCCAAACCCGGGGATAGACAGCTTCCGTGATGCCCCGAATCCGGCACTCGACTTCCATACACCAAGTCCCGAGTTCGACGCACCACAAGGAAGATTTTTGACTGATTTTTTTTTGTTATACATAATAATAATACCTGAGCATAAAGATCCATGATCAAATTACCAAGCGACACTCTCCAATAGAAATCTTGATGGTTACAAGTACAATGCTTTCCAAAAGGTACACAACCTCAATATTACCAAATCGAAAAATAGATACAATGCATCGAGAAAGCAAAGTCTTCCAAGCTAATCCAGCCCTGAAAGAATGGAAAATAGGAGGCTTATGTAAAAGCCTAGTGAGTACACACGTGTGTGCGTGTGTGCAGTGTGTCCTACATGTAAGCAAGATAAATATGTTCAAGGAAATCATATATGTGAAATGCGTGTAGCACGTAAAGTATGATGTCAATGCCAATGTAATGCATATGCATCATAGTAATACTCCAAGTCAATGCTACTAGCGTCACCAAGTCATATTTTCATTTCTCCTATACCACAGCCATAACCGTATTACACGCATCTGTAATCACATCATCATCATCATATTGTCATGCCATAATTATACAATATCAGAAATACTGGTAAGATCATGAATCATATAATATCATAGTAAGCGGGAATACTGACAAGTCCATGAGTCATACAATATAAGAATACGCAATACAGATTAGCTATTCAAATGAGGAGTCATAAAGAGCCAAATATCAGATATCAAGGATGCAATGTAATATAAAATTCTTAATGAGTTTACGAATACCGTCAGCTGTATCTAAATACAAAAACACAGTAACCCAAAATGACATATGTCGTGGATGTAATGCAATATGCGGTGTGAATGGAATGACCATGCTAGAGTGTGAAGTCGGGATGAGAGTACGTAGTATCGCAGGTTATGGGGTCCATCACAAGGGACTTCTATCCAAACCAGTCCCATACCTAAATTTGGATAGTCAGACTCAATGTGGTAAACTCCTGATCTCGGTTAATCACACGCAGATCCTGGCCATTGTGAAGGTGCACGTAACAAATAGTTGCGCACCATCAGCCCAAGTGGATAGTGAATGAATGAATGAATGAGTATGCAACTCCTACTCAATAAGTCCACAAATCAGTACTTTTCATCTCTGAGATCATCACCGGGGTCTATTACACCCTACACCAGCTTGCCGCCCCTATCCGAGCGTACAACTAGGTAAGTGGAAGAGACCTCACTATCCGCCTGCCAATATCGGGCCCAGCTCGTCGATAGTGGACCCATTCCTTAAGCTGGTCAAACTCAACCTAGATATTGCCCCCTCACTCAGGTGGGTAAGGTCACACCCCCTCCCAACTGACCACGACATAGTGGGAGACGCTGCCTACTGGTATATGGCCCTCATGCGCTCATATATATCCACTCGGTCTCGACGTTGGGGCATCTCCTGGCCTCGGAGGTTTAGGGATTTTCACCCAGGGACATCTATGGTGCCCGTATGCTAGAACCAAACATTTTCAGTGTCCCATCTGGCCATCCACGACATGCCTGTGGAGGTTATGGCCCTGATGTCACTAGGGCATATAGTAATCATAATGCAAGATGCATGAGTTATACAATCCAGTCATGCAGTAATCCGACGCATATCATGTACTCATGTGAGACATCTCCGCCTATCAGGGAGTCTCATAATCATTATGCCCAATGACATATGCAATGGTCAACCACCTCTCATAACAAACATGCAGATGATGCGTATGGGCATGTATCATGATGCTATGTTGTCACATACTCATAATCGGCATCGATAATTAGCCTTAACAATCAGAATCGATGAGAATAGGCCTAACAAGGCCTAAGGGGAGGTCACAATGTGGACATTCAACCATCATTGCCCGTCAATGTGGACATTTAACCAACATTGCTCCCAAGAAGTGGCCCACATAAACATCAATACATACATCATGGCGAAATCACACATCACATCGGTTCTCATATACATCGCTTTGGGTCTCACATAAGGGTCACATATCCATCGCATTGGGCCTTACTCATGGGCCGCATATACATCACATTGGGTCGTATCATATGGGTCTTACACATCGCAATGGGCCTCGGCACATGGGCCATGAATACACCACATTAGGCTTCACGGCCCATGGGCTTCAAATTCACAATAGGTGGGCCCTACATATGGGCCTCAAATACATCACAATTAGCCACAACCCATGGGCCTAAAATACATCTCAATGAGTCATGCATGCCCATGGGTCTCAAATACATCACATTGGGCCTCACTCATGGGCCTCGAATACATTACAAGTGGCCTTAAATCTATTTCATGGGTAGGCCACATACCTGGGCCTAATACACGTCACTATGGGCCACATCACATGGGCCAGAAATACATCACAATGAGCCTCATCATATGGGCCAGAAATATATCTCAATGGGCCTTGCCCATAGGCCATGAATACATGGCTACACCAATTATGATAAGTCTTATGCTACAACCACTTCACACGTCACATAGTTAATGACTCATATTCGACATCTCATGGTTAAGGGCCACAACAATCATAAATCTACTTAGACAAGTAGTCACACGATTGCCCTAATTTCCATACAGTTAGGTGGGCTATAAAAAATCAAGCACTCACACGTGCTGGTCCACACAACTTCCACCAATCCACACTACTAGTCGGGCCACCCAAGATCCAAATTCCTATAGTGTAGTGATCCACATGATTTCTACCAACCGACGGTCTAAATGAGGGATAACCATTACAATGGGTACCATGAAAACGACTTAGATTGCAGTAAATATATAAGAAGCTCCACACTCTAAAATGATCTAATCAAAATAGATGAATGGCTGATAAAACATGTATGTAAGGTGTCCCATGATCAGTTTAAAAAGGATAGATGGATAGATTTCTCACAAGTATTACTGCAGCTCTAAAACGTATTTAACGGTGGACAAGTGAGCAATATTGCTCCCGTGGAATGAGATTTGGATCTGATTAGTTTATGGGACTATACCCTAAAATGATAAGACTAAACCGATGAATGACATAGATCTACATTATACTACAAGGTGGAATCCATGGTCAAGGAAGTATTCCAGCTATAAGGGGCACACTAAAGCCTAAGAATTTCCAATGGTTGTCACCACTGTTTCTACTTACAGTGTGGCCAACCTAAAATTGAGTTATACTTCATCTTGTGTCCATGGGTAAGAGGTGGGCCCACTTCCCAAGTGACTGAGAAATATAAGTAGTGTAGGTATACAACACATGCACCTAGGTGGGCTCCTCATGTATCATATCATGTCCAAGGAAGTTTTCATTGATAAGCATGCAATTCCCTTTCATTATTATTATTTGTATAATTGTGGGTCCCATTAACATGGTGGGGTCCACCCATGAACAGTTGTACAACAAACAACATCATAGTTGATACCACCCACTAGATGAATGACATGGCTATAAGGTACATACATCAGGTGAGGCTCATAACACATGGATGGTCTAAATGATGGATGCTTTGGATATAAAATACATGTAACGAGTTGGCTCTAGGTTTAACAACTGACCCAACTTTGGTGACAGCTACACATCACGATAGAACTCAGAGGATTTAATAGTAGGGATTTTTATTCCCATTGTTTCTTATAGTGTGGTCCCCCTAAGGTGTGGATCTGCCTCATTCTTTTACTCATGACTTAAAGTGGTCTGAAGGAGTGGATGAATCTCCCAGATATACTTTTCATCACCAAGGTGGGCCCCGAAAAAATCTAAGTATTTTGAGTTCAATTTCCACTGTCCAAGTTGCATGGCCTACATGAATTTCTAATCGGCCTGATTTTTGGGACCATACAATAAACAGGGCTAGTTAGATGGATGAACGGTGTGGATTTAGCACATACATCATGGTGTGGCCATGATCAACCCACAAAATTTTACCTCAAATGTGGACGCCCAGGGAGGACGTCACCACCTTCACGCCCATTATTTTATTTTAATAATAATATTATTATTATTATTATTATTATTATTATTAGTATTTATATATTCCTCATCAAGGTGGGCCACTTGAGAGATCCAGTCCATCCATTGTGTGTGTCTCACTTGGTGGAGGGGTTAGTCCAAGTTTCATATGCATAAGAAATTCAGGTGGGCCCTAGCAAGTACTTTTATATGTTTTAGCATGTATTCACATGATTTTTGATGGTGTGGACCACCTGAGTTCCATGTATGGCTGAAATTTGGGGGTGACCCATTTTTAAAGGGGACCCATCAAATTCATGGTGTAGATGCTCGACCTGCATCAAGGTGAGGCCTGTGGTGGGGCCCACTTCCTTTCAGTGTCAGTAGCAGGACGCTGCTTGCTGCAGTGTCAGACGCTGGTAGCAGCAGCGTCAATGTTGTTTGCCCATTTACTTTTATTTTTATTTTTATTTTTGTAGGTGGGGCCCACATAAAGATGATCCAGTCCGTCTATTGTGTATGTCCCAATTGGTGGAGGGGTTAGTCTAAGTTTCAAGTGCATCAAAATTTCAGGTGGGCCCCAGAAAGTACTTTTATATGTTTTAGCATGTCGTCACATGATTTTTGATGGTGTGGCCTACCAGAGAACTGGGTTGGCATCATTTTTCGGTTCCATGGCTAAAATGAGCTGGGAAATCAAATGGACAGCGTGGATTGAATACATACATCTGGGTGCGGCCTGTTGGGGACCCACAACCCCTTCCCTCTTCTCTTTCAAGTAGCAGCTGGGACGCTGTCTGCTGTAGCGTCCTCTGGACGCTGGCAGCAACAGCATCCACTCCTCATTTTTATTTATTTATTTATTTATTTTATTTTACTTATTTATTTATTTATTTATTTGGGTGTGGTCTGCACATGTGCATATGGATGTATGTGTGTGTGAGAGTTGGGTCAACCTAAAGGGGCCATTCTTGGACAGTTTGGATGACATAGAAATATTTTGGTAGGGCCCACTATCAATGGGTTCCATAAGAAGTCTAGAACAATTTAATTACATATATATATATATATATATATATCCTACACATCCACACCATTGATAGCATCATTATCATCATATCATCACAACTATTAAATCATCTTTTTATATGTATTCTCCTATACATCCACACCATTGATCACATCATTATCATCAACACATCTCCACCATACATAAGTACACAACAAAAACAAAATAAGAATAAGTAGGGTGGGTGTACTCACCTTGATGGATTAGATGCAATGGTTGAGATGGATAGAAGAGATTGAATTGATGGTTGAGATGGATGGAAGGGATGGGATTGATGGAGTTAATGGCCCACCAAGATCACTCCTCTCTCTCTCTCTCTCTCTCTCTCTCTCTCTCTCTCTCTCTCTCTCCCCATGTGTAGGAAAAATGGTAAAATGCTATGGGTTGAAGGGATATATGTAGAGAAATTGTTAAAAATGTGGTTAGATTTAATTAATGTGATCTTGGTTAGCTTAGATTAGGATTATATCCATTAATTCATGATTTGCAATTAATGGTGGATTAAAGGAGCATGGGATGGCATGGTGGGATGATGTCATGCTTAAGGTATGGAATGGAGAGGTGTTGACTTTGGGGAGACATGAGAGATGGGAGGTATAGGTGTGTGACATCACACACATGGGTAGAGATTCTCTCACCCATGTGTGGCATGTGCATGTGTGTATGACATGTGTTGTGCACATGTGTGGAGTGGAGTACATGGCGTCATGCGCACATGATACACTAATTATTCTTCACGGCGTATCTCGCAAACGGAGTATCGTACAGACACACGGGTTGTACCTCCATGATCGCAGCGACGGGGCGGTTGATATGAGATGGGTTTCGAGGTCTTGGGGTTCCGGTCAGTCGGGTGTGTACTATAAATGGTCAATCCAAGTCTAGCTAAGGGCGTCAATCATTGTGTACGTATGCAATCGAAAATGGTACGGAATGGATGGGGTGTTACATAAATAACCGTGAGCCAAATTGTTGTATTTTATGTATATCAATTCCGTTCATCTGTTCCTAAAATCTGTTAACATCTAGACAAACTAATCATACCTATTTAAAAAGTGTTTTAAATGGATCGGATTTGTTTCATGTTAGATTAGGCTAAATTTGTTCTTTATTCTACTTAGCACATTCCAAACATATTTGACCATTCAAATCGACTTTAGGATGGCTTGATCATAGAATTTGATCAATACCAGCATTCTAAGTTATTCTTGTAATTACATTCTATTATACTTGGGCTATAATATCAGTTTTTCAACATCTCATCTCAATTTAAAACATCTTTTTTTTTTCAATTCTTTTTTTTCAAAATTTCTTTTTTTTTTTTTTTTTTTTTTTCTCAAACATTTCTCAAACATTGTCGTTTTTTCCAAAAATTTATTTTTTAAATCATTTTTTTAACTTATAACTTTTTCAAAATGTTTTTTGTCAAATCTCTATTTTTTTTCTCATTTTAAAATTTTTCAAAAAAAATCTCTTCTTCAAAAATTTTCTGTCAAACATTGTTATTTTTTTTTTTTTTTTCACAAAATAAAATATCATTTTTGTTATTAAATATTATAAAAACAAAATCATTTATTTTTTTTCAACTTATCCCATTTCTTTTTTTAAAGACAAAATGCACCATTTTGTTTTCGAATTTTCTTTTCAAAATCTTTTTTTTGTCAAAATCTTGGTTTTTTTTAAATCATTATTTTTTTCTCAAAATCAAATCATTATAAAAAAAAAATAACCAAAATTTTCTATTCTTTTGAACTTCTCCAAAATGTTAATTTTCTATCAAAAGACTTTTCAAAATATAAAATATCAATTTCTTTTTCAAAAATTATATTTTTAAAAAAAAAAGTCCATTTTTTAATCTTTTCACTCTTTTCAAAATATTTTTTTTTCAAATTTTTTAACAAAAAATCTATTTTTGTTATTAAAATATTTTAAAATTGTTAATTGTTTTTTTAAACTAAATTTTTTTCAAAATCATAAAACTCTATTTTTTTTTCAAAATCTTAAAATTTTTTTCAACCATTTTCTAAAATTTTTCAAATAAAATACTAAAGATGTATATTGGGATTTTTAATTGAAATTGTAAAGCGCTTTAAAGAAAAATATTATTAATAATTTCCACTCAATTGATATAAAAATAAAAATCAATACTTTCAATTGATGGATGCATAAATATTTATATATATATATATATATATATATATATATATCAACGAACCATAAATCGTCGTAAAAGTAAGTAAAATCCGTTGCTAATTGTTTTTAAGAAGAGGAAGTAGTACATTACCAAAATCCATCATCTTAATTTGCGAATGGACCAAAGACATTTTAGTGATGAAGTTAATCTAGAATTTCCATTAAAAAGTTTGGTGCGAGGATAGGACATGAAGGACTATCAATATGCCAAAATCTTGAATGATGCTTTATTTGCTCGTTTAGAAGAGTGCTTAAGTCAAATATCTAAGTAAATGATTCATCAAATTGGAAGCATGAAGGACTATTAATATCCCAAAATCTGAATGGATAAATGATTCATGTGATTTGTTGTCATCGTCAATGGTTGTGATTTGTTGTCATCGTCCAAGACTGATTACTTTTATCAAGAGTGGATTTTGAATACGAGGGCATCGTGCCATATGTGTCCTCATTGGAGTTCGTTCACCACATGTTGCGAATATGATGGTGGCTTAGTTCTTATGGGCAATGATCAGGCTTGTAAAATAGTCAGAATTGGTTCGTTCGCATCAGGATGTTTTATGGGGTAGAGCGTACTCTGACTGATATGAGGTACATTTTGGATTGGAGGAAGATTTTAATCTCTTTGGGAGCTATAGATACACTTGGGTGCAAGTTCGTCAGTTATTATGTCCTGAAGGTTTTAAAAGGGGCACTCATAGTTACAAAAGTATAGAGGAGCAAAAATCTTTATAAGTTGATCGGAAATACTATATCGAATGGAGCTTCAACGTCTATAGTGGAGTCCATGTCAACACATTTGTGGCATACGCACCTAGGCCACATGAGCGAGCGAGGCATGAAGGTACTTCTCAACCGTCGTTTAGTTCCTAGTTTTGAACGTTTTGATTTAAATATATGTGAGCATTGCATATATGGAAAACAGTCACGGTTGTGCTTTAAAATTGGGATACATGTTAGTAAAGGTCAATTGGACTATGTGCATTCTGATGTGTTAAGGTTATCACCTTTTGTTTTTGCAAGAGGGTCATCGTACTTTGGTACATTTATTGACAACTTCTCTAAGAAGGGTTGTGTTTATTTTCTAAAGCATAAATCCGATGTTTTCTCCACTTTCAAGACTTTTAAGGTAATGATTGAAAATCAAACAAAGCGAAAAGTGAAAATTCCGATGACAGATAATGGTGGTGAATTTACTTTAAAGGAATTTAACCAATAATGTAAGAGTAAAGAGGTAGTGAGGTACAACATAGTGAGGCATACACCATAGCAGAATGGTGTGGCTAAAAGTATAAATCAAACTCTTTTATAAAGGGCCCATAATATGTTAAGTAATTCTGGCTTGGGCAAGGAGCTATAGGTTGAAGCCATCTCTATGGATTGTTATTTAGTAAATCAATCTCCATCTACAGCTATTAATTACAAAATTCCATAAGAAGTATGAAGTGGTCAAGTAGTTGATTACTTGGGGATGCGGATATTTGATTGTAATGCTTACGCTCATGTACCATCAATTAGAGACGTATGTTAGAACATAGGGCTAAGAAGTGTACTTTTATCGGCTATGGTAATGGGTGAATGTTACAAAATTTATGACCAGGTTTCACATAAAATCATGTTTAGCCGGCACGTCAAGTTTGATAAAGGTTTCTTATTTTGGAAGTATGAGCACAATAAAATGAAAAAATCAGCTATTGATGTCGAAACAGACAAAACTGAAACACTTGAAGAACCTGAGCCATAATTAAAGGTATAAGTAAAGATGGAGCAGCCACCGGTTAAGAGAAATCCACCAAGAATCACAGGTTACCGCTGAATATAATCATGACTCAAATATTGTATTTGCTCTTATTACAAATGAGGGGAATCCATCTACTTTTCAGGAAGCACTAGAAGAAAGATATGTAAAGAAGTGAATGTTACTGATGCATGATGAGATGGACTCTCGCTCTATACAAAATTCAAACATGAGAGTTAGTGGAGCTGCCTGTTGGGCAGAAAGTCATTGATTATAAGTGGATTTACTAGAAGAAATTGTATAGGTACACGGATAGATTGGTAGCAAATGATTTTGCTTAAAAGAAGAGTATCGATCGGTGAGATATTTACGTCAGTGGTAAAGCAATGTATCTATCAGATTCGTATTAGCTTTGATTGCCCAAAACAATCTGAAACTAAAACAGTTAGATATTGCATTTGAAGTAGGTAAGTTAAGTAGATATACACAATTCTATATATGATCATTAGAATACACTGAATAGAATATCGAAATGCTTGAAAGGTACTGTTACATATGTTATTCATTATACATGTTATCTTCCTATGTTAGAAGTATACGGTGATGCCAATTGGATCACTGATTCAGATGAAAGAAATTAAAATCCACAAGTGGATATGTTTTCACCTTTGTCGGAAGTGTAGTATCTCAGAAGTCTTCTAAACAAACTTATATTGCTCGATCTACTATGGAATCCGAGTTTGTCACCTTAGAAAATGAAGGATCAGAAGTGAATTGGTTAGAAATTTGTTAACAGATATATCTTTATGTCTAAAACCTGTGTCTATTATATCTTTTTTTAAAAAGAAAAGTTGTGAATCTATTCATTCCATCAACAAACTTACAAAAACAGCTTTCGGGCGGACACGGGTAAACAAAAAAGGGGCCCGGCCACCTATCATACCACTATACAGAGAGCAGATAGCTAGACAGAAAAGATGAAACCAGGAAAATCAAGACTCCCTTAATGCTCCTATTCCCGCTTTGTCAAGAAAGCAAAGACCTCATATCAAGTTAAGGAGGGCGACCATCATGTCCGTCCAGAAAATACCCTAATTAGCTGCTCCCACTCTTATAAGCCCATCTGCCAGCCCATTAATTTAATGAGGAATGAGGGATATAGAAAAGTTCCCTTTCATCTGAAGACTTTTGATTCCCGACAACCAGTAATCCAACTTCTAATGAAAATGTGAGGACCCCTTTATTGCTTCCACCACAAATGAAGAGTCTGACTCAATGAGCACCTCATGAAAACCCTGTGACATACTGAAATGCATAGCATCATAAAGGGCCCGAAGTTCCGCGCTGTTATTCGAGCCGTGGCCATATCCCGAGTAAAAAGCAAAAATCAGCTTGCCGTTAGCATTTCTGCAAATGCCACCACCCCTAGACAGGATAAGGTTCCCAGCTGCAGCCCCGTCTATATTAATTTTCACCCATCCCATTGGAGGTCTGGACCATTTAACAAATTGACATGATTTGGGTGGAGGGGGACTAGGTGGCAAACCAAGGCGGAGGAAGATGGGATTTGAAGTATGAGAACCATGAAATAAATTTCCAAGTAACCACTTAACGCGACTAATTACCTTGCTGCTGTTTGGGCTAATCCCATCATATTTGGCTGAGTTCCTCACTTTCTAGATTTCCCATACTATTAGACATGGAGTAATGCGGTGAAGAAGAGATGGCCCTCCACCTGGATGATTGGAATTCCACCAGAGGAAGAAACGATTTCCAATTGAAGATGAAGAGATGGGCTGAATATCAAAAATATTGCTAAACTCTTTCCAGACTTTGGTCACAATAGCCCCTCTAATGAGAAGGTGTTCCAACATTTCAAGTCGAGGGGAAAAATTTTTATCGCTGTCACAACATTGGCATCTGGGAGCAAGGGTTATCCCATGCGACTAGATCCTGTCGTCCGTAGGGATGGCCCCTTGGAAAAGCCTCCAAAGAAATAAGGAAATCTTGATAGGGATCTTAGGATGCTAGATACTCTTGGCCCAAGCAATTTCCTACCCTGCAGATTTGCTCACACCCGGATTTAACTAAGTAATAACCTAAGTGATTGTACGACCAGATGCGGTGGTCTGGCTGATCTAACGTACATAGCCCTGCCTGAATGATATATTCCTTCACCCCCACCAGGAGCAACTCTATAACCGATGACGAAGGATTGATACCTTCAGGGGAGATCAGGTTACTGACGGACAAGTGGAGCAAATCGTCTGGAATTGGCTGAACTACCCAATCTTCTAGCCGGCCAAGCCCTGTCCAGTTTTCCAGCCATATGTTGAGGGAGCCTCTTCCCACCTTCCATTGCAAATGGCTATCCAGAATAGGGGAGAGAGACAGGATGTGTTTCCACATGGGGGAGAGGGAAGAACTGGAAGGGATGGATGTACCATCATGAATGGATCCATATCTAGAAGCAATGAATTCAGCCCACAAACTTCTGCTCGTGTCAACCTTAACTGACCATGCCATTTTCAATCTAAGTGCTGTCATAACATCTCTAAGTTTTCTAATGCCTAATCCACCTTCTCTTGGCATAGATATTTTATCCCACTTAATCTAATGGCATTTTTTATTACCTTCATGCCAGCCCCAAAGAAAATTGGAGAAGCATGACTCCATTCTCTAAAGAATCTGAGAAGGGATCAAGGCGGCTGACATTGCGTGGATGGGAATACCATAGAGAACATGATTGATGAGAGTGCACCTGCCTGCTTGTGAAAGAATTCTGGCCATCCACCCTTGAATCTTGTTTTCAATTCTTTCCAATAAGGGATGAAAAAAGGACAATCTGGCCCTGCCTTTAACAAGAGGAATCCCAAGTTAAAAGAAAGACGCCGAAGAGCAGGGGATCCCAAGACGGCGCTGGATGTTTCTAATTCTATTCACCGGCATCTTAGAGGAGTGATGTACGCAGCTTTTGTAGTAATTGATACATTGACCTGACGCAGCTTGGTAAAAGGAGAGAAATTCTGACACTGCGTTGATAGATGAGCTACCACCATTGAAGAAAAGGATTGTGTCTTCAGCATATAAAAGATGAGTGATTTGTTTGCAACCGAGTTTGAGCTTGAACGGAATACACTTTTGGCTGTGGATAAGGCTGGCAAAACCTCTACTAAGGATCGCTAAGATGAACAGGCTTGGAGACAAAGGATCCCCTTGGCGCAACCCTCTAAAGGACTTGAAGAAACTAAAACTTGAACCATTGTTGAGGACCGAAAACTAATTGTTATTCCAGCATTTTTCCACCATTTGAATCCATGACTGAGAGAATCCGAAACGTTCAAGAACCCGCACAAGAAAATCCCATTCTAGGCGGTCGTATGCCTTTTCATGTCTAATTTGAGGATTATATTTTCACCTCTAACCTTCCGATCGATCTCTCTTACAATCTCCTGGCACAGAGCAACACTTTCTGCTATGGATCGGCCTCGAACGAAAGCTCCTTGTTCAGGGGAGATAATATTAGGGAGGATCAATGCCAATCTATCCGCAATAACTTTAACAAAAATTTTATACACGCAGTTACATAGACTGATAGGACGGAAGTCAGAAAAGACTTTAAGGGCTGTTTTCGTGGGGATTAAGCAGATGAGGGAAGCCGAGAAAGCACGAGGCATTTTACCACCAAGGAAAAACTGAACCACCGCTTTATGGATATCCGGTCCAACAATATCCCAACTGTTGGCAAAAAATACACCTGTGAGCCCATCGAGACCAGGAGCACTGTCTCTTATGAGGGCCATAACTGCTCTCCTAACCTCATCCAAAGAGGAGTAACTCAAGAGAAGATCATTATCTGCAGCAGAGATTACCTGCGGGATCGATTCTAGAAGACTGTCTTTCATCATGATTGGTTCCGACTTAAACAGAGTAGAGAAATACCGCACCGCTTCATCTTGAATCAACTTTGGGTCGGAGGACATAACGTCAGATTTCAGCTGGATTTCTTCAATACATGCCCTCCTAATCTTGTCTGTGGTCGACATGTGAAAATTTTTTGTATTACAGTCACCTTCCTGAAGCCAATTATTGCGGGATTTTTTCTTCCAAAAGATTTCCTCAGCCAGTTCCAATCGCTCGAGGTGCTTTCTAGCTTCCAGAAGCTCTCCTTGGCTGATATGCTGAGAATCCTGCACCTAATCTTCCAGCTGGGCAATGGAGTGTTCAGCTGATTTGAGCTATTGGAAAATATTGCCAAAAATAGATTTATTCCACTCTTTCAGATGGTTTCTAACCTTCTGAATTTTGAGCATGAGATTGATCATATGCTAGTCTGAAAGATCGTCCTTCCAGGCCTGTCTAATCACGTTGGGATACTCCTGATGCAAGATCCACATATACTGAAAACGAAACAATTTCAAGAAAGACTGCATCACTGGGGGAAAAGCTAGAAGGAGAGTGCAATGATCGGAGTTGACATGAGGGAGATGCTTGGCTTGGAAATGAGGAAAGGAATTAATCCAACTACCATTACAAAGAACTTTGTCTAAGCGAGCCCAAACCTGGGTGCTACCCGCTTGATTATTGCTCCATGTAAACATGTTGCTGCTGAGACCCGCATCCATCAAACCGGTGAGTTCCATTACATCAACAAATCAATGTAGCTGCCAGTATCCTGATTTCTGCTATGGAGAGGACATTGTTAAAATCACCACCCACTGCCCATGGGCCCGATATATTCCTTGCCATGGAGATTAGATCCTCCCAAAGAGCTCTCCTCGGCACTCTAGAACACTTTGCATACACAATAGATAGATAGAAAATTAAGCTAGAGTTTAGAACTTGGATTTGGAGAGTAATCACTTGATTTGAGCGCTACACAACCGAGACGTTGAGATTGTTGTTGTGAAAAAACCACACTTTCCCACCTTCCTCCACATTGGAGATACAAGAATGGAAACCTAGCTTGAGCCCCACATACATTCTTTTGTCTTCTCTGGACATGGGCTCCAAAATAGCCACACATAATGGAAGGGTTTTTTTTTTTTTATTTAAGAAATGGACTGATGCCATGATTTCATTACTCACAAAATATTATAGACCTTCGGGTGGACCCAACAAAAAGGGCGGGCCCCCCTATCATGAGACATGGACAGGACTAGATACATTAGAGAAATAAACTAAATATAAAGCGAAATCAAGATGAACACCGCTAGCCCGATCATGAAGAGCCTAAGCGGACCACCCCGAGTCCAACCTTGTCGAGGAAAAGACTGCCCCTGACCTTGACGGGGAGGAGTGAAATGTTCATGATCAGCGAGTTGGTTTGGGAGCAGCTAGCCATGCGAGCCATGCCATTCGCCGGCTCATTACCTTCCCTATAGATATGTGAGAAAATAACCCGTGCTAAAGCTTTGAATCTAGGAATCCTAGCAATCCAGTATTTTCACTTCCAACTGGGGATAGACGACCCATTCAAAAAATCAACGACATGACTAGAATTTGATTCCACCATAATTTGATGGAAGCCATACTGAACGCATAGTTCCAAGCTGTCATGAATAGCCCTGAGCTCAGCGTTGATATTGGAGGCAATATCGAAAGCCGAGGAGAACGCAAAGACAAACTTACCCATATCATCTCTATAAATATCACCGCCACCCGACGGACCCGGATTCCCTCGAGTAGAGCCGTCGACATTCGGCTTGATCCAACCAGGACTCGGCCTCTACCACCTAAACACCTGAGAAGGCCTGTACCGAAGAAGCAACGGCTGAAGACCCAACTCTTCCACAAAGAACCGGCCAGGCGGGGGGTGCATATGAGTTAGATAGCAGGAGGTTAGAGAAATGAGCCACATAGATATATTTTGGCAGAGGGCGGAAGGAGAGAGGCTGATGTTCCCAAATCTGGCAGCATTCCGGCCTTTCCAGATTTCCCAAAAAATAATACATGGAGTTATTTGAAGCAGAGGGGAGGGTCAGTTTGGGCCGTCCCACCAGGCCAATAACATACTATTGATGGACAAAATATAACTAAAATTCAAACCAAACATGCCCCCAAAGAAATTCCAAATGCACTTGGCGAGAGGGCTAGTGATAAAGAGGTGGTTCAACGATTCCACCAAACGGCTTAGTCCTGAAGATAGGAACATCACTCACTGCTCGAAGCCACTGAGATGCCCCATTTTTTAATCTCCATGTCAACTGGGACAGCTCTGTTTATTAGACACCAGACGAAGAGAGATATTTGAGGCACTACGCCAAAACAGCGAAAAAAGGACAGTCTAAAACCGTCTCAAATGACCAAAAAGGACGGTCATGGACCGTCGCATAGGCCGTCAAATTTTGACGTGTCTTATTACTTAAAGGACAGTTGAAAACCGTTATTCTTATTGATGAAAAAAAGACGGTCATGGACCGTCCTTAAAAAGGACCGTCATCGACCATCTCTTATGAGCCTTGAAAGGACGGCCATGGACCGTCCTTTAAAAGGACTGTCATGGACCGTCCCTAAAAAGGACTATCATTGACTCTCTTATGAGCCTTCAAAGGACGGCTATAGACCGTCCTTAAAAAGGACGGTCATGGACCGTCTCTTATGAGCCTTCAAAGGACGGTTATGGACCGTCCTTTAAAAGCTGATATGGGCCGTCTCTTATGACCTTTAAAGCACATTTTCAAATTTTACCTTTTACAATATATTTCATCGTATTCTTCTTGATATACACCTGTTATACAATATATTTCATCACATTCACATCCATCAAAATTTAAACTACGTAAATCCATCCAAACATAAACTACATCCATCCAAACACAAACAATCTTATCCACATTACATTCATCCACGCATAATACATATAAGTTTAACTTCATAAGTTAAAAAAAAAAAAAGGAAAAAAATCAGCAACAATTTTCTGTCTTTCATCTAATAAAAAAATATTCAACCAACAAAACATTATAATTCAGAATCATGAAGAATTGCAGGAACTTCTTCCAAAAAAGTGGGCACTTTTTTAAAATAAAATTGATCATTAAAATAAAACTAATACGAGCAAATAATGCAAAAAAAAAAAAAGTGTTTCAATTAATAGAAACAACAACAAAAATTAAAGCTTTGTAAAAAGGGGCATGTGTTAAAAGGGATACATTCTTGTTCGTTGCCATGTGATTAGGCTACATTATTACAGCAATCGGGTTCGGGTTCAGGATCGGGTTTAGGTTTGGGTTTTTAAGTTTAGGTTTAGGTTAGGGAATTGAGATTAGGATTAGGTGTAGGTCTAAGTTTAGGGATTTGAGAATACATTTAGGTTTTAGGTTTAGGTTTAGGTTAGGGAGTTGAGATTAGGATTAGGTGTAGGTGTAGGTTTAGGGATTTGAGAATACATTTTGGTTTTAGGTTTAGGTTATAGATTATAGGTTTAGGTTTAGGTTTAGGTTAAGGTTAAGGTTTAGGTTTAGGTTAATAGCTATAGGTTTAGGGAATTGAGAATAGGTTAAGGTTTAGGTTTTGGAAATCGGGTTCGGAGTTCGGGATCGGGTTTAGGTTTGGGTTTTCAAGTTAGGTTTAGGTTTAGGTTAGGGAGTTGAGATTAGGATTAGGTGTAGGTTTAGGTTTAGGTTTAGGGATTTGAGAATAGGTTAAGGTTTAGGTTTAGGAAATCGGGTTCGGGTTCGGGATCGGGTTTAGGTTTGGGTTTTCAAGTTTAGGTTTAGGTTTAGGTTAGGGAGTTGAGATTAGGATTAGGTTTAGAAATTTGAGAATACGTTTAGATTTTAGGTCATAGGTTTTCGTTTAGGTTAAGGTTATAGGTTTAGGTTTAGGTTTAGGTTAAGCTTTAGGTTTAGGTTATAAGCTTTAGGTTTAGGGAATTGAGAATAGGTTAAGGTTTCGGTTTAGGAAATCTGGTTCGTGTTCGGGATTGGGTTTAGGTTTGGGTTTTCAAGTTTAGGTTTAGGTTTAGGTTAGGGAGTTGAGATTAAATTAGGTGTAGGTGTAGGTTTAGGGATTTGAGAATACATTTAGGTTTTAAGTTTAGGTTATAGGTTATAGGTTTAAGTTTAGGTTAAGGTTAAGGTTTAGGTTTAGGTTAATAGCCATATAGGTTTAGGGAATTGAGAATAGGTTAAGGTTTAGGTTTTGGAAATCGGGTTGGATTGGGATCGGGTTTAGGTTTGGGTTTTCAAGTTTAGGTTTAGGTTTAGGTTTAGGTTAGGGAGTTGAGATTAAGATTAGGTGTAGGTTTAGGTTAGGGATTCGAGAATACATTTAGAGGTTTAGGTTATAGGTTATAGGTTAAGGTTTAGTTTTAGGTTTAGGTTAAGGTTAGGTTATAGGTTGTAAGTTTAGGTCATAGGTTATAGGTTAAGGTTTAGTTTTAGGTTTAGGTTAAGGTTAGGTTATAGGTTATAAGTTTAGGTTATAGGTTATAGGTTAAGGTTTAGGTTTAGGAAATCGAGTTTGGGTTCGGATCGGTTTAGATTTGGGTTTTCAAGTTTAGGTTTAGGTTTAGGTGGGTTTGGGTTCGGGATCGAGGTTTAGGTTTGGGTTTTCAAGTTTAGGTTTAGGTTTAGGTTAGGGAGTTGAGATTAGGATTAGGTGTAGGTTTAGGTTTAGGGATTTGAGAATATATTTAGGTTATAGGTTTAGGTTTAGGTTATAGGTTTAGGTTTAGGTTTATGTTTAGGTTATAAGTTATAGGTTTAGGGAATTGAGAATAGGTTAAGGTTTAGGTTTAGGAAATTGGGTTCGGGTTCTGGATCGGGTTTAGGTTTGTGTTTTCAAGTTTAGGTTTAGGTTTAGGTTAGGGAGTTGAGATTAAGATAAGGTGTAGGTTTAGGTTTAGGGATTTGAGAATACATTTAGGTTATAAGTTATAGGTATAGGTTTAAGTTTAGGGAATTGAGAATAGGTTAAGGTTTAGGTTTAGGAAATTAGGTTCTGGATAGGGTTTAAGTTTAGGTTTTCAAGTTTAGGTTTAGGTTTAGGTTAGGGAGTTGAGATTAGATTAGGTGTAGGTTTAAGTTTAGGGATTTGAGAATATAATTAGGTTATAGGTTTAGGTTTAGGTTTAGGTTATAAGCTATAGGTTTAGGGAATTGAGAATAGGTTAAGGTTTTAGGTTTAGGAAATCGGGTTCGGGTTCGGGATCGGGTTTAGGTTTGGGTTTTCAAGTTTAGGTTTAGGTTTAGGTTTAAGTTAGGGAGTTGAGATTAGGATTAGGTGTAGGTCTAGGTTTAGGGATTTGAGAATACATTTAGGTTTTAGGTTATAGGTTTAGGTTTTAGGTTAAGGTTAAGGTTAGGTTATAGGTTATAAGTTTAGGCTATAATATATAAGTTATAGCTTTAGGGAATTGAGAATAGGTTAAAAGTTAAGGTTTAGGTATAGGAAATCGGGTTCGGGTTCGGGATTGGGTTTAGGTTTGGGTTTTCAAGTTTAGGTTAGGGAGTTGAGATTAGGATTAGGTGTAGGTGTAGGTTTAGGTTTATGGATATGAGAATATTTTAGGTTTTAGGTTTGGGTTTAGGTTATAGGTTATAGGTTTAGGTTTAGGTTATAAAAATAAGTTCAGAGGGAATTGAGAATAGGTTAAGGTTTAGGTTATAGGTTTAGGTATAGGTTTAGGTTTAAGTTATAAGCAATAGGTTTAGGGAATTGAGAATAGGTTAAGGTTTAGGTTTAGGAAATCGGGTTCTGGGTTCGGGTTCGGGTTTAGGTTTGGGTTTTCAAGTTTAGGTTTAGGTTTAGGTTAGGGAGTTGAGATTAGGATTAGGTGTAGGTTTAGGTTTAGGATTTGAGAATATATTTAGGTTTTAAGTTTAGGTTTAGGTTATAAGCTATAGGTTTAGGGAATTCAGAATAGGTTAAGGTTTAGGTTTAGAAAATCAGGTTCGAGATCGGGTTTAGGTTTGGGTTTTCAAGTTTAGGTTTAGGTTTAGGTTAGGGAGTTGAGATTAGGATCGTGTGTAGGTTTAGGTTTAGGTTTAGGGATTTGAGAATACATTTAGGTTTTAGGTTTAGGTTTAGGTTTAGGTTTAGGTTTAGGTTTTGGGATTTGAGAATGGGTTTAGGTTAAGGTTATAAGTATAGGTTTAGGTTATAGGTTAAGGTTTAGGTTTAGGTTATAAGTATAGCCTTTGGGATTTGAGAATAGGTTTAGGTTGTAGGTTTAGGTTTAGGTTATAGGTTGTAAGTTTAGGTAATTGAGAATAGGTGTAGGTTATAGGTTTAGGGTGTGGTTTAGGTTAAGGGTGTGGTCCCTGCAAATACAGATAGCAAATACAGATATAAACACGGCCTGTCCAAATGGCCAGGCCCCTCCAACGCTGTCCATATGAAATGGACAGCTTCATCATGGTCATAACAGTGGTTCCCACCTTCCAAGGGACCCCGCTCATCCGGATAGCTCCGATGCACATCCGGGTCTGCTCCATTAATTTTGAGCAAATACATAAACACGGCCTGTCCAAATGGTTAGGCCCCTCCCATGTTGTATGGTCATAATAGCGGTTCCCACCTTCCAAGGACCCCCGCTCAACATTCGGATAGCTCTGACGCACATCCGGGTCTGCTCATTTAAATAAAATGGATTATCAAGATCATTTAAATAAAATCAACTCCAATCAACAATCTGACCTGGAGAATTTTGTTAGCATTGTTGACGGCACCTCGAAACTTGTTTAAATCCAGGTTGCAATCTGTGGCCACTAATGCTATTTATTTTTCTATGAAGTTGGCGATGATTTTTGCATCAAACCCAGCGAAAGCAGCCCTAATGATAAAGAACATTTCTTTTCATGAATTCATTATCTCCTTCTTTTTCTTAATTTAAATATGAAACACATAAATAAATGCTTGGACACTACCAAGGTGTATTTTGAACAAGAATTCTCAATAGACGACTCAAAAGAGAAGAAACTCATGAGCATAATACAAATCCTAAAAATGAGTATCAACCATCAACTGATAATATGCATATGCAACGAACAATCAGTTTTATGTGAATTTTAAAGTTTGACAAAGAGCATCATCATTAGCCCCATGCAGCTAGGCCTTGCATATTGTCGCTACTAACACCGGTGTACAGGAAGATGAGAAGGTTTCAAGCATATTGTCGCTATTATCGCTACTATCGTGTTCATTGGCTAATCTGTGTTCGTAGACACCTCTCATAGACATACACGCCACGCATGCGAAACGTCATTTTCAAACCAAACTACACTCACTATTTTCAAATCTCATGCGGCCTCTTCATTCCCCCACTCCCTCCCTCGATTTCCCCACTCTCGCCTCTCTGTCTCTCTATCTTGAAGCAAAAAAGAAGAAAAAAAAATCTATTTTATGTTTTTTCTATCCATCTTCCATATTCTTCTTAACAAGAAAATCCATATTTACTAATATTCTCATTTTTCTATTTTTCAAAAGAATGAGTTCGGACTCCGAAAGCGTCGGCTCCAGCACTCGTACTTTTAGCCCAAACCCTAACCAAGAAGTACTCCAAAATTACCAAGTACTCATAAACATTCATTACAAGCATTTTTTGTCTGAGCCTCCCCACACCTCAGATTGCATATGGTCATGCTTCAAATGTAAAATGGTAACATAAAAATAAAAAATTAACATCACTATCATACATGGAATTTGAGAGAAGCAAATGCATTGCCATGAATTTGAGACCATCCAAGCACTAAAGCAGGCTTCAACAGTAACCAAGTGTTTTAAATAAATGCAGTTTTTTTTCATATTAAGATGGGGAACATGTATACCATAGGAGATGAAACGAGAAGAATAGCTCCCTCAAATGTCACGACCCTGCATTATGGGTGATCTCCACCTAGTAGTCTCAGCAGGCTCCCTATTGCTAAGATTCTGCAAGAAAGAAGAAGAAGAAGAAGAAGAAGAAGAAGAAGAATGAGAAGATACTTGTTAATAATTTCAGTCACTAAAAAGGAAAAAATAAAATAGCCAAGCTAATATGATGCGTATGCATTTATCAACTTAAGGACTCAATGGCGAATGTCAATAGACTGAGACAATACAACATTAAACAAGGTATTTCAATCTTACAAACAATGAACTCATAGGTAAAAAAGGGTCATCATCAAATACATGTAAGAGATGACAATGCATGAAATGGAAATATGTTGTGCATTACATTGAACTCTAGTGCCTAGGGGAGTGAGTTTATATACAATTAGTAAGAAAAGGATTCTAATGAACATATCTAATAAATGAGAACTGAGAAAAATAAAAATCACCAAGGAAAAAAAATAAAATAGAAGGCTAAATTCATACATTTTGGCATAGTTCCCATGGAGACAAGTCCTGTACAGGCCTGGCCCAGCAGTCCAAACTTGGTCTGTTTAAAGCTTGCAGGTCAAACACAGGCCTATGTTTAAGTCCACCAAATGAACGGGACAGGCCCAGTCCAAGTTTGATGGGGGTGCTTGGTGCTTGTAAAATCTCTTCTTAGTGGTAGGGCTATCAATGGGACACATTCATGGTTGGTTTCAACTGATTGTAATTGGTCAGCCGAGCTTGTCGTGCCACTGCTTCATAAGAAATTTTAGAATCACGTGGGCAAACCCACTCCAACAAATGTGCAAAAGAAAATTATCATTCCCAAATTTTCGCTTATGTACATGTACATCACCATCTCATAAAAGCATAGTTGAAGAATTTACCATCAGGATCATCCACCCTTGCCATCGAAAGTGCATTGAAAGTGCCCATATCCACACCATTCATTTATTTTGCATAGAAGGGGAAGAATAAGAATTGATCAATACTTGTTGACTGTCTGTCTTTTTCTTTTTATAGATTACTAATTAATCTGATTAACCAAACACTATTAGCTAGTAAACATTCATTCACTGTTGAAAAGAAACAGAAAGATTAGAAAAAGAAAATAAAAGGGGAAAAAAAGTACGTTTGTCAACAACAGTCAAGGCATAGGCCTTAACCAATATATATATATATATATATATATATATATATATATAGAGAGAGAGAGAGAGAGAGAAAAAGAAGAAGAAAGAGCTAGAAAATAGACTAACAGAATCCAGAGGATGTTTGGAAAGGATGTCAAAACCCTAGGCTGGTTAGCCATGAATGATATTCATGCCTTAGCTTGAAAGTTGTTGGGAGGGTCAGATAGAAGAAGTCAATACATTTATTTTAAGATTTCCAAAAGTTCAACACATCCAGGCCTTTAATATCAATCAAAAAGAAAATATAAACATGGGCATTGTATTTAGAGACATGGCAAAGCTCCATCTCTGATGTGGAGATCAAATGGCTATCTTCTAGACTCATAAATAAAGATAACTCCACAGAACAATGACTATAAGAAAAACAGAATCCCAGTAATTACATTATTTGGTGAACAAAAATGAGTTTTCTCATCCACAATAGCATGATATAGGAATCGGATATACGCCTTACCTGCTTTTAATGAAATTCCACTTTTTAATGTTCTTAAAAGCTAGAGACAATTCACACTGAGTACAATACTAGCTTTCCTCATGGTTTACCTGAAGTAATACTAATAGTTCATGTTGCAGAATTTAAAAAGATGATGATGATGCATACTCACAGAACATGAAGGAGAGATGTATGGACATACCTAGAAAAAAAAAGATATTCCTACAGTAGAGAGAATTAAAAAAGATGCCCCCATGATCATATTTAGAATTAACCCCAAAGGCTACAAGAATAGAATATGACAATGACAACCAAGAATAGAATGCAAAGTTTAAATTACATGAGCCTTCACATTATTGTAGGACTTAATTAGTCTCTTTCATTCCCACTCAACTGCACATGGTTTATGGATGGTTCATTCCCACTGTAGGGGTCTATTTTTGGATGATTGGGTTGGCATACCTCAGCCATGTTGAATGATTGCAGTTGGCATCCCTTAGCCATGTGTATGGTGGATGCATTTTTTAGTATGATCCTCCATACGCAGCCAAAGTAACATATCATTCCTCATTGATATGAGTCATAATTTCATCTTTTCTCATATTACCCCGTATTGCAAAACTCAAAAAATGATTCAACCTCAAAGTAGACACCAACTTGGTGATAAAGGCCACCACCCATATTTGGTTGTGAAAACAAACTTGTAGTAGATTTTAATGTTGCTTTGTAAATAAAAATTTGTTCAACACCAATTCCACGACATAATAAACAAAATGGAAAACTGAAAGAACGCTATTTTACATATATAGCATGGACAATGTAGCGATCTCATGAAAACATAAGGTCCAACAAAAATCACACAGGGGGCTGTTTGGCTGCATGGATATTGGACAGTTAGGAACTGGAATCCAGGATTTTCAATCCAAATCATGTTTCACCCTCCCCAGAATCATGTATTTCGAATATAACTTAAGACTGAAAATCCTCAAACGGGCCCCTTTTAAAATCCAATAGAAAAGGTGGGGTGCAAAATCCTGGGTTTTCAATCCTCTCCAACTAGCATCATTGTTCTATCCTCCCTTCTTCAAGGCCCAAAATCCAGGTTGACAAACATAAATGTTTAGATTCCACATGATTGAAAATCCAGGCTGCCAAACACAACTGAAAGAATGCAAAATCTAGGATTTAGATTCTTGAGTCAGAACCCAAATCCATGCTACCAAATGCCCCAAAATGCAATCATATCATAGAACATTTGTGAAATGTGAACACAAAACCAAAGAATTAAAAAAAAAAAATCTTCATAAACATACCCAAATTAGAAATTGTCGTTCAAAACAAACATTGAAAATATGAAAAACACAAAAAAAAAAAAAAAAAAAAAAAAAAAATCATATAACACATTCCACAAACATCAACAAAAAAAAAAAATAATAAGTGCAGGTATAAACTTTTTTTTTAGATAAAAATTAAGGTGGATCTAAAATTTAAAGATGTGACACTAAGGAAAAAAGTGAGGAAAGAAAAACCTATGGTTGTTCACCTTCATGTTTATGAGCCATTCCCATTAGGATGAATTGAAAACATAAAAGCTTTGGCAGATACAAAACTTATATGGCCATATGAATGTTCTGATGGTGTTCCTTAAATTCCTATTGTTTCCTCTCATGAGGCACACTTGACTTTTGGATCCACCTCATTTTTATTATCATGTTTTAAAATGAGATAAGAAAAGGATGGATGGGGTGAATTTATAACAAACATAGTGTGGCCCCACTTAACTTTCCTGGAGTGTGTATACTGACATGGGTGTGTACTAACAAGCTAACCAAAAAAAAAAAAAAAAAAAGCCTCAAATAAAGATGGCGTTGGAACGTATTACTGTCATTTCTTTGAAGTCTCTACATATTGTGATTCCTCAAATCCCCACCAGTGATGAAATCACCGCAATGCATTTCTTGGATGAGAAATTTCTCCTATAAGCAACAAAACAAAAAGGTACCTTGCATTGTTGAGAAAAATATGAAAAGGCATCTTCCTTCCATTTCTAGACTGATAGGTACTAGTATCCTCACCCATAAGGGGGCTATCCATTTGTAATAACCACCTTTATGTGAAAAGGATTCTATAAGGCACAAGGGTTCTGCTTGCAGTATGTACCGCCTTACAATGCAGCAGAGAAAACTCAGTTTCCCACAGGAAAATAATTCACTGCAGGATCCATCATCGTCATCGTCATCGTCATCAAGTTATGATCAACAAGAACTGCCAAAACCAAAATTCGTAACAAACATCCTTCAATACAATACCCAATCACGAACAAGAACAAAACCAAACACCACCCAAGAATCAAGATAACAGAATTTAAACACACCAATTCATTCAAAGAAAAAAAATACAATTGAGCAACAAGGAATTCAATTTTAGAAGTCATACCTTGAAAGAGAGGTCATTTAAAACGCTTCTTCTGTGTCGAAAAATGAAAATAAAAAATCCATGGACTTTAATCCATACTCCAAAAACAAAAAAATAAATAAATAAATAAATCAAATTACACAGTGACTTTAATTTATACTTTTCAAAACCCAAAACAGCTTTTTCTCAACTCCAAGACTCCAAACAAAGAAAATGGAATTGCAAAAGAGCCTGCCTAGTTACACCCTCCTTCCTTGTAAGTATACATATATATAAATTCTTTTAAGGCATAGAATCAAATAGGTAGTGGACCCAACAGCTGGGGCCCACATACAAACAACCAATGGCATGTGTTTCCAACACCCCCCCAAAAAAAAAAAAAAAAAAAAGGGAATAAAATGCCACGGAACGTTAAAAAAAGCAACCAACTTAACAAACACACAATTAAAATAATTTAGCAATAGAAATTATAAAATAACCAAATACCAAACATCTATAGAGCTGTTCTTTGACAAGTCTATGTACAAAGATAGATAACAAAGCATTTTAAATTCTAAACCGTTGGCCGAAACTAATCTGATACAACGTCTAACTAGAAGCTTGACAGATTCTTTTGAGAATCTTACTAATGATCTTTTCAGAAATGATAGTGGAACTATCAGATCAATGGTTTCTTTTTTTCATCCGCCAGCTATAGTGGGGCCCACGGTGGGACCTTTTATGTTAGAAAACATTGGCCCCACATTCACGGAACCTCGGCCATTAACTAGGAACCGTATCCAAACTCGCGCCCTATTCTACCAAGAAAGATTTCACCATATGGGAACTACCCATGATATTTCCATGCCCAAACGCGTCGTTCCTTTACAACTGACCACACCACATTATTCATGCCTCCATATCCTGTACTTATTTCACAAACATTATAGTGGGCCCACCCGCTTCTCAAGGCAGGCCTGTGACAGAGTCCTACATCAGAAAACACACCACAGAAGATAGGTGGGGCACACTGTGATGTTCGTGATAAATCCACTTCGTCCCCTCATTTTGTCCCCTCAAACACACCGCGGTTGAGGGATTCACGGACGAGGGCAGAAACGTGGGGTTGATCGGTGAAGAGTTGGTCGACATTGACGACCTTGAGGCCTTAAGACCTTCAAACGAAAAAAGAACTCGAGATAACCAAAAAAATTGGAAGAAAGAAAATGCAAAACAGTGGAAAAATCAAATGGTGTATATGAAACCCTAAAAATCACTGATCTCTGGGAAATTTACACCAAAACGCAGAGATTTTCTTCTATTATGATAAATCATAGACAGAAAAAGAGGAGGAATTTGAAATGAGGTACCTGAAAAATCTCCCGATCGCAAGTTCCTGGCAGTGTAAATGAATGCCGAAAGAGGAACTCCAGCGGCTTTTGTTTGAATGAAGATGAGGTGTCCTCTGCACGAAAGATGGAGATGGAAATCCTCTTCTAAAATAAAACGTTATTTTCACATCCGACAATTGTGAGTTTTCCATCATTTATAACATAAACTATGTTAACAACCATGCATATAAGGGACCATTTACCAGATGATTATGATAGTCTTATATAGGAAAAAAGTTCAAATATTAGCCATTTACAATTAGACCCATTATTTAGATGGTCTGGATAACACCATCTCATTGCCACTATTGTTATGAATGAGTCACCACTATTTTACCTCAACTACAAAACTCGCACATTATCACTATACAATAAAAAACATCCCGTTGAGATTTAGATCTGGTAGGCTCTATGGGCCCCACCATAATGTATACGTTTTATCCCCGCCGTCCATCCATTTCTCAACGTCATTTTAGGGTTGATCCCTGAAAATGAGCTCAATATAAATCTTAGGTGGTCCACACCATGGGAAAGCAGTTGGGCAGCCAAATATCATGACATATCGTGATATTTCAGGATTAATAAGTCTAATTCGGTATAGTGGACCTCACCACAGAAACATTCCCACCGTGGAAACTATCCTAAGGCCCACCATAATTTTTATTTGAAATCCAACATGTTCAAAAGTTTTAAAAAACATGAAATAAGATAAAAACACAAATATCAGCTTGATCTAAAACTTTCGTGGTCCTTAACCAGTTTTTAATGGTGGGTGTCACTATCCCCACCACTTTTTGTGCTGGGGTCCATTGGAGCTTTGGATTTATCTTTGGATATTGCCCAAAAATGATCTCTCCAAATGGATGGAAGGTGTGGATATAAAATATACATCATGGTGGGGCCCAAAATTGAGAGGTATATAAATATCAGGTGGACCACACCACATGAAAACAATAGTGATTGGATATCCATCATTAAAATCGTACGTAAGGCCACTGTACTCTTTATTTGGCATCCAATTTGTTTATTAGGTCATACAGGCTTAAATGAAGGGGAAAAACAAAAGTCATCTCAATTCAAAACTTTTATGGCCTCCAGAATGTTTCAAATGGTTGACGATCATTCAACATTATTTCTTGTAATGTGGTCCATTTCAAATTGGGATATGCCTCATTTTTGGCCTCATGCCATAAGATGATCTTTAAAAATAGATGGACAACATAGATTAAACACATACATCATGGTTGGGCCCACAAAGCACCAACCACAAGCCAATATTGGATGGTGTAGGGGGAGGAGACAATTCGTTCACCTTATCTGTGGTGTGGTCCATTTAATCTTTGGATATGATTTATTTTTTGGATAATTCTATAAAATGATCTCGAAAAATGGATGAACGGTGTGGGTTGATCCCAAAATTTCGGTAAATCCAAAACCCAAGTGGACCATGCCACACAAAACCGTGTCGAATAATGATTTCTACCGTTGATACCTTCCTTGGGCCCACAGTAATGTTTATTTGTCATCCAACATGTTCATAATATCAAAAAAATATGAATGAAGGGAAAACACAAACATCAGCCTAAATGTGGGCCACACCACATAATATAATGGAGGGGTTTCCTTAGAACATTCATAATCATATATTAGGCCCCCCTAAATGTGATTCACATATCCAACCCACTCATTATGTGTGTCCCACTTGGATGAGGAGTCGGACCAATTTTCAACTACATCCATGTCTGTATTAACTTATAAATAGGTTGGATCTTCAACAAACATCGCGGTGGGCCCTAAAAAGGTTTCAATAGTGAGTGTCAATAGTGCTTTTTATAATTTTTAATGGCGAGGTACTATATTCTCATTCTTTTCAGTGATGTGGCCCACTTAAGATTTAAATCTACACAATTTTTATACCCGGCCCAAATATGGGTTGGAGAAACATAGGGGCGGCAAGGATATACAACACATCATCAAAATTTCACTTTTGTTATATAACTTTTCTAATTTTCTTGACAAAATACAAAATCTAGTTTTCTTTTTTAAAATATATATTTTTTTTACAATTCGTCAATTTTTTTACAATTCTGCTAAATTTTTTAAATTTTCTTTTTCAAAATATCATTTTTAAAATCTCACTTTTGTTATATAACTTTTCAATTTTTCTTGTCAAAATACAAAATCTAGTTTTCTTTTTTAAAATATTATATTCTTTTACAATTTGTCAATTTTTTCACAATTCTGTTTAATTTTTTAAATTTTCTTTTTCAAAATATCATTTTTTAAATCTCACTTTTGTTATATAACTTTTCAATTTTTCTCGTCAAAATACAAAATCTAGTTTTCTTTTTAAAAATATTTATTTTTTTTACAATTTGTCAATTTTTTCACAATTTTGTTTAATTTTTTTATATTTTTTTTCAAAATATCATTTTTTTATTGAAATCTTTTTTTTTTTCAAAGTTATCAACATTATTCAAAGTTCTTAATTTTTTTTCAAAATCTAGATTTTTGTAAAATAAGTTTTTTTTTTTTTAACATTGTTAATTATTTTTTCTAAGCTTGTTAACTATTTTTTATTCGAAATTCATAATTTTTTGGTTCTTAATTATTTTTTCTAAGCTTCTTAACTATTTTTGTTTAATTTTTTTGGTTCTTAATTATTTTCTAAGCTTCTTAACTATTTTTCTAAGCTTCTTAATTATTTTCTAAGCTTCTTTTATTTTCTAAGCTTCTTAATTGTTTTTGGTGCTTCTTAACTATTTTTGGTTCTTAATTATTTTCTAAGCTTCTTAACTATTTTTGGTTCTTAATTATTTTCTAAGCTTCTTAATTATTTTCTAAGCTTCTTAACTATTTTTCTAAGCTTCTTAACTATTTTTTGTTTAATTTTTCCTAATTATTTTCTAAGCTTCTTAACTATTTTTTGTTTAGTTTTTTCCTAATTGTTTTCTAAGCTTCTTAACTATTTTTTGTTTAATTTTTTGGTTCTTAATTATTTTCTAAGCTTGTTAACTATTTTTTGTTTCATTTTTTCTAAGCTTCTTAACTATTTTTGTTTAATTTTTTCTAAGCTTTTTAACTATTTTTGTCAATTTTTTCACAATTTTGTTTAATTTTTAGGTCCTTAATTATTTTTTCTAAGCTTCTTAACTATTTTTTTTCGAAATTCATAATTTTTTGGTTCTTAAATTTTTTTTTTAAAACATTGTTAATTATTTTTTCTAAGCTTCTTATTCAAAGTTCTTAATTTTTTCAAAATCCTAATTTTTATAAAATCAATTTTTTTAAAAAAACATTGTTAATTATTTTTTCTAAGCTTGTTAAATATTTTCTTTTTCGAAATTCATAATTTTTTCTAAGTTTGTTAACTATTTTCTTTTCGAAATTCATTATTTTTTTCTAAGTTTCGTGACTATATTTTGCTGAGCATTAGATACAGTTAATGCAGACGGTCTTAGACCGTCTCAAAAGACCGCTATAAGATAGCTAAGGACCGTCTCTAATAAAGATCGTCATTGACAGTCTCTAATATAGAGACGGTCTTTGCCAGGGCTTTAGGAAGGCTAAGGACCGTCTCGGTCAACGACCGTCTCTAATGCAGACGGCCAGTGACCGTCTCAGATGATCACATATAAGACAGTCAAAGACCGTCTCTAATGCGGACGGTCCTTGACCGTCTTAGATGACCCCATATAACCGTCTTAAATGATTTGTAGACGTTCAACATTTTAAGACAATATTAGGGACAGTCAAGAGCCGTCTAAAATTTTAGAGACGATTTACGGCTGTCTCTAAACCGTCTTTAAACCAAAGAATTTTAGAGACGGTCCACAGCCGTCTCAAAATCTGTAATTTTTTTTCCATTTTTCACGTAGTGAGGAGGTAGGTTGGCATGCCAAATGCAGATGGTCTAAGCTTTACGAGGATTTCTTGTGAGACCCAACCTAAGTTCTCATGTGTGCATGTGTGTGCATACGTGTGCATTTCGTTCATTTTGGTCCCGCGGTCCTACCGGTCGAATCCCGGTGACTCGCGACTCTTGGATTATGTTGTGGTCATCCTTAAGTTTGGTCACATAGACCCGACTCGGATTGACCCGAGACCCATGCCATCTTGTCCGTATCGGCGCCGCGATTCTAACGCCGCGTCCCATGCGTTAATCCGACGTGTACATCTCAAGTTATGAGCATTTCATCATGTGGCCCACTTTTTGTACAAATGTATGTGGACCCCACTCCTCCATGGCACAATTTTCCATGCACACCACACACACACACTACACTATTGCATGGAATAAACACTACCCACCCTAAACACTACCCACACCTAACCTACCCTAGCAACATTGTTATTGTCACCATAGGTTATAATTACTTCTCTTAAAAGGCTTTTTCCTCTCTTTCCCTCTCATTTCTCTCTCTCTCTCTCTCTTCTCTTCTTCTCCAGCAATTCTTCCATTTTCTCCAGCCCCTTCTCCCTAAAATACCTTCTCATCTAACCCTTCTCACTTGATCTTAACCATTGATCCATGTTGCTTGGAGCCTCTAGATGATGGTGATGTAAGTTTCAAGGTTGATCTAGGTGGGTGCTCTTAGATCATTCTTCATTTCTTTCTTAGGAGCTTGTGGGACCCATCAAGTGGTGATGGAGGTCCCTCATGTCTCCATGGTTGAGGCCAATGGCCCATTTTCCTTGCATGCATGATCCATGGATGAGGCCATTCTCCATGGATCCCATCAAGGCATTTTACTTTAATGCATGTCATTTTCCTCTCTTGTGGCTGGATTATTTTTATTTTCCATTATTCTATTCTTGATTTCCTGATGTGTGTGGTCCATTTAGTGGCCCCGGAATATCCAGACCGTCCAAGCAAAGTGGACACCCATGGCTGTCCATTCCTTGGACATTGGCACTCTATTTGCTCCATTTTGGGCACATGCAATAGGTTTTATGGAGGGGGTATGGTCTGGATGTTTGTTGGGCCCACTGGGGTGGTCCATACCACAATTTCCATGGATTGATTTCCTCTTTTTATAGTGATTATAATTATTTTAATTCAGTATTATGTTGCTGTCCAAAAGCCATCTGGACAGATTTTTGAGCTGTCTTGAGCTCAGTTTTGTGGATGATTGGTGGGGTGTTTGGTCCCATGTGATATATACCTCTTAAAGGTGGGGATCTCACCTAGATGTTCCCCAAATTTCACCATCATCCGTCCCTGTTTGATCACCCAAAAGAGTGGGCCAAGGAGGGTGGATAGTCTAGATTTTCTGGACTGTCTAGCAACTGTGCTTGTTGTACAAACATAATTATCAGTCTATTTCTGAAATGGTGGGCCACCTTTGTGGACCCCACCTTATTATATTCTTGTGTAAGGATGTTTGTCCTACATTTTCTTAAAAATTTGGCAGACTTGGGCCCACTCTAATGGGGTGTACAAATCAGGGGCAGCTGCATTGTTTCAGCAGCAGATTTTTTTTGAAATACCTTGCTGTCCATAAATTGTAGGAGTTAAATAAAATACTTTTACTATCCCAAAAATTTTAAAATTTTGCAGAGAGGTGTCCCACCGATGGTAGGCCCTACCTGCAAAAATTTTAGGGCCAATGGACCCCATTTGGGCATCTAAATGGGTGGGCTAATATAGTGGGCTGCCAGAAATTTCTGCTATGCAGTTCAGCAGCATAGTTCTATAAAAATAAATTAAAAAAAAATATTTTCTCAGAAGGTGGGGCATATTTCTTGGTCCTAACTTGTTGTGGGATTAATGAGGGACCTTAGGTCCAAATTTCAAGAATTTTGGAGGCCCAGAACCCACTCATTTGATGGCCCAAATTCAGGACAGTTATATTCCAGCAGTATTTCACCCTGTACAGATTGTATTCTTTAAATTAATTAAAATACTTTTGAGTATCCAAAAATTATGAAAATATACAGGGAGGTAGTAAACTCATGGTAGAACCTACCTACCAAATTTCAGGTCTAATGGACCCCTGTACATACCGTGGCAAGGCCCGGACTGGCCCACCACGTTGGGACGTCCAGGCCAGTCCGATTTTCTGGACAGCTTGTTTTATTCAAATTAATTAAATTATTTTCAGATGTCCAAAAATTCTGAAATTTTGTGGGGTTGTGGTCCACCTATGGAAGGACAATCCTGAAAATTTTTAGGGCCATCAGGCTCCTGGATTGACCGTGGTATGGCCTGTAAATTGGGTCAGTTTTGGGCCAAATACCCAGGCCCATATGACTAACCACCATGTGATGCCCCTACCTTGGGCTGCTGGGCCTACATTCTAATGGCATGGCCCACTTGAAGTAAGTGTTGTATATCCCCCTTCTTATCTGGTGGGACCCACTGTGATATGTGTGGGTCACCATGGGTCAGTAACCCATTTAAATTAAATAAATTTCTGGACTCCAGCAGGCCCAGGAAGTTGGTGGGCTGGAATTCCAGCAAGGGGCCCAAATTTGTGCATAGTTGATCTTTTGGAGCCGTGGCGGCCCATCAGATTTAAGGGAGTGTTGCACACACTCTTTGCCCTCCTTCGTTAGACATTTTGGACTCAATGAGTGCCCTCTTGAGGCCCACCTTTGTGGTGGTTGTGGGTTAGCCTTAACCAGAATTTTTGATAGTTTTATAGGCCCTATGGGCTGGAAACCTATCCCTTGAGCCCAAGATTGTGCAAGGGCTGACCTTATTGATTCATGGCCCAATGGGTCGTCTACAAGCTGATCATGTGTATCTATTAGCCTTGATGCCCTCATAAAATGCTTAATTGTGGGCTGACTTGCAAGGCCCACATAAATGTATATTATGGAGGACTTTGCTAAATCTTTGGGCTGGTGTGGTAAGGCCCACACTGTCAGTATAGGCCTTGCCCATGTGTATTCTTAGGTTTACGGGCTGCCTTCAAGTCCTCCATAATGTATGAATTGGATGGCTTTTGTTTGGGCCATTTCTTTTGGGCCCATTATGTGATATATTGTATGCATGTTGTGTTAGCAAGTAGGCCTTGTGGACTCAATTCTTTTGGATAGGCCCATTGATCTTGGGCCTATACTCTCCTATCTATTGTGATGGGCTTAGAGACAATAATACACAAGAGGTTGGGCCCTTGGCTGCCCACTAAACTGACCCTGTACTTGGGCCAAAAGTGAGGCCCAACTCCCTTGTATTAAATGTGAAACTTGCCCATGTAAATGAATTACTGGGCTGCCCATGAAGCCCACCACAATATATGAATTTATGACCTTTATGGTTGGGCCCAAACCTTTCTTAAGGGCCCACCATGCTACCTAAGTATTGGGCTTTGAGTATAAGCCCACTAGGCCATGGATTTGCCTTAGGCCTTGGGCCTTAGTTCATGTTCGAGTAGTGGCGGGCTACCTCTTGGAAACCAGTTGAGGTTGGATGTCCTCCTGGGTGATCCTAAGGTAGGCCCATAGGTTTCTCTATGAATGGTTAAAGGCCCACCATAGACCCTAGGCCATTTGTTTAAGGCTCAATGTGTATGTATGTGGAACCTACCTTAGCGCATGATTGGTCCAGGCCGTTCAAGCCTTGGATCACCCGATTATGGAAGCACTCTTTACCTTGGGTTCTTCTTTGGCCTCACAATCCAAAGAGCAAGCCCACTTGATCTTTCATGATATATACATACTCTCCATCTGGTGGGGTCCCCCAGTGAGTATAGTTGGCCTTCATGAGATCATTCCCACTTATTTGACTAATTTCTAGGCTTTAGCAGGCTCAAGAAGCTGAGTGGGCCGAACGTTTATCAAGGGGCCTCAAATGTACATTGTTATGGTTGAAACTTTATTAGACATGGGACCCACCATATTAAGAACTTGTGTGCGTGTTGCATGCTTATGTTTTCTTATAATCTTTGGGCTTAATAAATGCATTTTTGGGTCACCTTTAGTGATCACATGAGGACCCTATCTTGGATCAGATTTTTGGGGCATCCCATGAGCCTAGAGTGGGTTGGGACGTCCCAGCTTGGCCCAACCATATATTAAGCTAACTTCCACCATTTTGATGGACTTGTGGGCTAATATAAGGATAGTATTGGGCCCTTGGTTGCCCACTTAAATTGCTAGTTATTGGGCTGATGTAGTTGGGCCCATTTCATCATCCAAACTTAAACTTATTTTGGGCCGTATATTGTGTATGTGGGCTGCCCACCAAGTCTAACTTAATGCATGGATTCTATGGCCATTGGGAATTGAACCTTGGGCCTTAATTTCTCTCTTAGGGCCCATGTTGTTAAAAGTGGTATTGCATCTTTTTATGACCTATTATGAGGAATGTATGTATGTGGTTACCTGTGTTCTTATCTTGAATGTAGGGCCTTGGGCCTTGTATCCATATAGTTCGTGGTTGAGATGCTTCTTGGGGAATGGTGGTTAAATGTCCCCATTATGGACCCCTCTAGGCCCGATTGTATCTAAATGTGATTAGATACTCATCTTAGACTCTTGTTAGGCTCATTTCCACATTACTTAGACCCGTAGCTTGTATACTTAGTTCGTGGGCTACCCCAGGTAAATGGGCCCCCACTAGAAGTTGGATTCCTTAAGGATATTGTCAAGTACCTGGTCTTGGTTCCTTCTTGGATAGGAGGAATGTAATATACATTGTGTATCGCCCTATAGTGTGATTAAATTCATCCTCATGACCATGTGCATCATCGTATGCTTGGTTGACACTATGTGTGTGGTCATATTGGGCATTGCATGATACCTTCCCCGAGGGACGTAGTATCCCCTCTTGAGCACGTTGGATGCTTGGGATTGATGCATGGTTGATTGTGTGATTCATGCATCTGACATTGCATAGCATATGAGCATTATCGCCCTTGCTTCATCAGGGTTGTGGCCTCCACAGATACATCGTGGATGGCCATGTTTGGACACCGGAAATGTTACTTGAGCATACCGGGTGCATAGGATGCCCATGGGTGAAATTTCTAAAACTTCCATGGTACCGTGATCTGCTCCAACGGCGTGACCGGTGGTATATATGAGCGCATGAGGGCCTTATACCGTTAGGCGCGACTCCCACCGTCGTGTAGTCGGTTGGATAGGGGTGTGGCCTTACTACTTTGATGTAAGGGGGGCATTCTAGGGTCCGAGTCTCGACCGGCTCGTGAATGGGTCCGCTACTTTCGGAGCCTTCTTTGGTGATTGGTGTCCGCAGGTGGTAGTGAGGTCTCTTACGCTCGTTTCACTATGCGGTGCAGCCGAGAGCGGCAGTCATCCAGCAGTGTAATGGACCCCGGTGATTTCCTTATGATGGAAATGTATTTGATATGTGGATTGGATATGAGCACTAACATTACTTCGCATTGCATTTGCATCGGCTGTGTAAGCCTCATATTGCATTACAGGACTCATTGCATTACAGTGCTCATCGCATTACAGTACTCATTGCATTACAGTACTCATTGCATTATATAGCCTTGGTATGGCTTCCTACATTATCGTACTGCCTTAGTATAGTTTTCCTGCATTCATGATAGCCTTGGTAAGGCCAGTGGTATTGGTATTGATCATGACTCCCTTCTGCATTCTCTATCTTCTTCTGAGCACCATTATCACACACTTTCACCACCCTCTAAGCTTTCTATAAGCTTATGCACGATTGATGCGTGCAGGAGATCCTAGGCAGGCATCGTAGCAGCAGAGCGTGGAGTAGAGTTGAGCTTGAGGACTCAAAGGTGTCGACTCTTTTCTCTCTTTTCTAATTATCTTATGTATGTCCTTTCGGACTGATGTAAGCTTGTAAAATTCAAATTCTTAGTGAATTTTGTGATATGTATCCTTTGTTACTTCCCAGGATGTACTTGCTGTGATCTTGGGTATGCTCATATTGGTAATGATTATCTTTTGTTATGAAAATCCTCCTTGTAGGATCCCGGGATCGGAACCCGCTCAGAGCCGAGAATGGGGTACTACTGAGGTCAACGTATGCTGCCGAACCGGCCATCGGGTTCCTTGTGAGTCCGGTTACCGAGTCTGGGGCGTGACATTTCTCCTCCTACATAGATCCCAAGCAAAGCTAACAGAGAACGAAGCAGATGAGGTTAGCGGCCAAAACCTGCAGTCTAGCACATCAAAGAGATAAAACCCGACCTAAAATATGAAATCAATAAGGGAAGGGTATTTATGTCTATTATATCTATTCACTGTGATTATCAAGTAGTTATTACCAAGGCTAAGAGTAAAATGTATAATGATAAAAGTAAACACATTTGACTCTGACTAAATATTGTGAGACACATGTTGAATGATGGAGTCATAGTGATTTCATATGATCATAAATAATCGGGCAGATAATCTAAACAAAGGACTATCTAAATTATTAGTCATGAAAATATCGAAAGGAATGGGAAAGAGCCTAACCGAATGAGCTACCAGTGTCGGCAACCCAACCTATACAAGTGGATATCACATGTGATAGGTTCAATAGGTAAATAACAAGACACCGGAAGACTAAGAAGCACTACATAGAACTCCCCCCTTCCTATGGTGTGGGTAGTGTAAGCAAGAACGTGAGAGAGGATGAGTTTCTGAATTCTTAATAAATTTATAACCATATATAGTAGTGTATCCAGTTGTTGTGTACATTTAATAGAATTCACATATATGAGTGTGGAAGTGGGATCGCTTCCTCTAAGAATATATAGGCTGTTTTTCTAGAGCACTCATGAAAATTCAGGTAAATGGACATGGCCAAAAGGCACCATACCGAAGAATCAACAGTAAGAAAAAATAAATTATTTGAATGGCACGTATAGTAGTTATGCTTCATGGGTCAAGTTAAAGACCGATAATCACATGATTCCTGTAAACCCGTCTTGTTTACTCTAAATGTCGATTAAAGTACAATAGACATTGACACTATTACACAACTCTTCTATTTTAAACTGAAGTATTTTGAATTTAAAACATGTAGGGGAATTGTTGTATTTTAAAAATAAATGGTGTTTCAAATCCAAATTTCCCCCTTATTTATCATTTTGAAAAGGTTTTTCTCTTTTTGTGTGACTCTCTTATCCCACATCGAAAATGACCAAAGAGAACCTCATATATATATATATATATATATATATATATATATATATATATATATATATATATGAGATGTGGATTGTATAAGGCTTGAGCCACCAAGGAGGAATGAACACTTGGGTTGGACCATCTCCTTACAATGCGTGCATGCATCAAGCAAAGCCGAGCCGAGCTGTGCCGGGCTGGGCCGGGCTTTGGCCATATGACACATATGTGCGTGCACCATTCTAGGTCCAGGATCAGGTCTATGTGTGGACTAAGAGTACACTCGCTCTAACGATTTTGTCGCGCGACTATACTCATGCCTTTTGGTTTTGTGCGAATTTCAAACCAGAGACACGTTTATTCGGATGGTCGCACCAGTTGGGTTCAAACCTAACGGATCTAATTCAAAATAGTGTTTTAAACACCTAATCATGATCTATAATTAGACCTAGTCAACAAAATCGATTTCTCTCCATTTTAAAACAAGTCTCTAGATTTTTCTGCAATTGAGTTCACCATTGAGTTAACTCACTTAGGGTCTAAGTTCTACACGGTGGTTCGAACCCGTGTACAACGAGTGCACCATTTGGACTAGGTTATAGTCATTGTGTCATGGAGGCCAATTGTCCAAGATTCTTGTTGCATGTGGGACCGGTTCAAGGAGGACAAATTTAGTTTTAAGCCAAGTACTCTATCACATCTCAACTCAAATAAATAAGTCATCTTTTCTTTACTTAAAATTTTATTTTATTTTTATTTTTCTAATATCGTCTACTATTTTTGGCGTGTATTTCCCATGATCCATTTACTAGGAGAACTACACATGTACCTAGAATATAGCAGTTGGTCTTTTTCTTTCTCACATTTTGGTGTGGCCTGATAAGTGAATCAGCATGAGTTTTAGATCAGCATATTTTTTATAATATACCATACCTAATAAAGGGTCCAGATCACCGAAAATGTTTAGTTTGAGCATATGGGCACTTTGGATGTTCGTGGGTGAAAGTCCATAAACCCCCGTGGCTAGAGGATAATCCAACGTCTAAACCGAATGGAAGACATGAGCGCCGAGTGCCGAATACCAAGAGGCCGCGCTTCCCACTGTATTATGGTTAGTTGGAAGGGGGTGTGGCCCTACCTGCCCGAGGGTAGGGGGCAAAGCTAGGCTGAGTTTGACCAACTCATAAGTGGGTCCGCTATCGATGAGCTGGGCCAATATTGGCAGGCGGGTAGTGAGGTCTTTTTCACTCGCTAGGCTACACGGCCAGGAGGGGCGGCAGCCAGCTTGAAGTGTACTAGACCCCAGTGATGATCTCAGAGATATATGATACTGATATGAGGACTTACTGAGGAGTTGCGTACTCAACATTTGATTGATGATTCATTCATTATCCACTTGAGCTAGTGGTGCGCAACCAAATCATTATGTACACTTTCGTAGTGACCAGGATTTCGGTTGGGGCGCTCGACCAACCTGAGATCAGGAGTTTACCACATTGAGTCCAGCTATCTAAATTTAGGTATGGGAATGGTTTAGATAGAAGTCCCTTATGATGAACGTCACAACTTGCGATACTACATACTATCATTTCGACTTCACACTCTTACTTGGTCATTTCCTTCACAACGCATATTGCATTACATCCCTAGCGCATAGCATTTAGTTTACCACGACCCCGCATTACATAGCCGATCTGCATTGCATACTCTGATATTGTATGACTCATGGACTTGTCAGTATTTCTGCTTACTCTGATATTGTATAACTCATGGACTTGTCAGTATTTTTGCTTACTCTGATATTGTATGACCCATGGACTTGTCAGTATTTTTGCTTACTATGGTATCATATGATTCATGAACTTGCTAGTATTTTCGACATTGTATGATTTATGGACTTGTATTGTATACTTGGCAACTGCGTGCCGCACACACATACACCACCCTCTAAGCTTTCTATAAGCTTATGCATGATAGATGCGTGTAGGTGATGCTAGGACATAGTCGAGCTGAGGTAGGAGCGTGCGGCAGAGCTTCTGAAGTTTCGATACCTATCTTGTATTTCCCTTTAAGAATTGTATTCAAACGCTTTGATTATAGTGGATATGTGGTGATGTTGTTGATTATGTCTGGGTTATGCTATGGTTATGTTTTTTCTTACAGAAAAGTTTATGTTGAAATTCCTCCTTGTAGGATCTCAGGATCGGAACCTGGCATATGGGTGTCGGTTGCCGAAAATGGGGTACTAAAGAGGTTGTCAATGCCGAATTCGGCGACCGGAAATTTTGTGATACCGGTTTCCGAGTTTGGGCATGACAATTATAATCTACCCGCCTAAAACAAAATTTTGTATCCGAAATTTAATTAATTCTACCATTTATATTGATTCATTATGTTTAAGTTTTCCCTATATTCCTCATGATATAGATATTTATGTCTAGGTGCGCGTATAATTAGGTACATGAAATCGGGATGGTACATCAACACTATCCATTAAATTTTCCAGATCATTCTAGAGCACGAGCCCACAAATGAGACACATCCAAAGCTCAAGTGGACCACATGAGAGAAACTAACGGGATTGAACGACTACCGTTGAAACCTTCCTAAGGTCCACCATGAGGTTTATTCACCATCTAACCTTTTTATAAGGGCCCGTTTGATTTTTCAAATTCATTGTAAATGCCCTGTAAATATCTACTTATTACAATTTCACCCTGTTTGGAAATAGGCAGGTACTTCTGCTTGGGAAAATGGTCCAAAAGGATTAACTTAAATTTATGGGCTCTACCATGATGTATATGACATATCTTTGTTATCCACCTGCTTTACCATGACATTTTGAGGCATGAGCTGAAAAATGAGGCAGATCTAACATTGAAGTGGCCCACACCAAAGTAAACAACGACCCTGAGAAGTTTTTAATGGTGGGTGTTTGATTACCTTTTTTCTGTACTATGGTCCACTTGAACTTTAAATCTGACTCATTTTTTGGCTCATACCCTAAATTCAATTGGCACAACAGATGGACAGTGTGGATAATCCACATACATCATGGTGGGCCCCACAAATATTTGGCAACATCCTCGATTTTAGTGCTGAGAAAAGTAAGAGTAAAATCAATTCTCAAAAATGATAAAGTAATTACACATGGAAATAATTATTACCTATTTACAATGCAATTACGTTTACTTTATAAAACCAAGCAAGCCCTAAGGTCACATGGACCTTTTTTTTTTTTAAAAAAAAATGAGAAAACTTTATTATTTTATATGAACAAAATACATTTTAGGTGGGCGTCACAACAACAAAGAACGACGATCTCACTTATCGTATAGCCCAACCTCACTTATCGTATAACCCATACAAGAATTAACCTTTTCTAATCACCCCCAAACCCACATTATCTAGAGTGAGGAGACCTCTAAGAGGGGTGGGAAGATTAGCTCTACTCAATTATCTGGAATTGGGCCACCCGCCGGTCCACATCTTTGCTAAGGCGTTCGCCACCGCATTAGCTTACAGCAAAATGTGGGATATTTTGAAGAAGGGATTGAATACCATTAGCTTACCGCAAAATGGTAGTTTGTTCAATCCCTTCTGCTTTCTATCGTGTGGTCCAATTGAGCTTTGTATGTGCTTCATTTTTATACCCATCCTTTAAAATGATCTAAAAATTTTGATGGATGTTGTGGATCTAATTCGAAAGTTTTAGAAGCTAAAAGTTATGTTGTGTAGTGCGCTATCTATTACTGATAGAAAATCTGAGTTTTTTTGTGAGCTAGTGTGATCGGCAATAACTTGTACCCATAAGAGGGATGGCACAGAAATCACCGTGCCTTCAACATAGACTAACTACACTGATTTATCTAACATAAATATCATGATGGACCTTAGAAAGATCTAGACGGTGGGCATTTTCATCTGGAATTAATGTTTCCTGTGGTTTTGCCTACTTCAATTTTGGATCAGACTCATGAAATATCACAGTGGGCTCCACATTACTTAGGGTTACATTAGATTACCGTAGCTAGAGCTGGGCATCGGTCCGGATCGGATCGGATTGGGTCTAACTCGATCCGATCCAAAATCTCAATGGTCCAATCCGAACTCAATCCAATCCGGGACCGAGTTTGGGTCACCCGACTCGGACTTATCCGAAATGTGGATTGCTTGATCCGATTCGAGTCCGACTCGGTCAGGAAAACTGTTGAGGGTCAAATATTGCATATCAGACCCTAATTATTGCCTGAATTTATGAGCATGCCACCGTTTAAAATCCTAATTTAATCGTGTTTGTGATGCAAGGTACATTTGCAAGTGTGGACTACAAAAAGGTGCTAAAAGTGTGTATTTGATGCTCTGAAATCACCACAGCAAGGGACGGACTCCAGAGGACCAAAATTGATTGATTTGCACGCCAGAGATCAAGAGGAAATCAAGCCGTTCGCATTTAACGGGCCCGAAAACCAACCAGAATGCAAGATCACAGGGTTCCCACCATCTGATAGACTTGAAACTTCATACATGGGATGTGAGCCATAAATTAACCGTACAAGTCAAATTTCAGCCCTCAGATCCCTGTGGAAGTGACCCAACACATGAAATCACCCATGAATCTATGATTTGGGGCCCACCTGATATCTGGACATGCTTCAAATTTGGACTTAATCCATTATATAAGGTTAGAAATGGAATGGACGGATAGGATTTCTCATGACCATCACGATGGTGGCCCATGAACGTCGCAAGTATAAAGAGTGCATGTGCACTCAACGTGCACCGGATGAAAAAGCCCGGTCAAAGTCGGTGTTGACCGACTCCTCACGCAAAAACGGGAAACTTCCTGTTTCAGCGTTCGCACGCCGATGGAGAGGATGCAGTTGTGGACCCCACCCAATGTCCAAACGAACAATCCAAACCGTCCATTCGTTCCTTAAGGCAGCCACAACTCACACCTATGGCTGGCATAATTTGAAGAGATCACAATTTTGGTGTTTCAACCGTTCAAAACGTAGAATGAACGGTAGATTTAAAACTTTGTGGACCGCATCAACAGACTGTAAAAATTGCTCATGCTTGACCGAAAGTTCGCCACGATTCTAATGGACGGAGTGGATTCCCCAACCGATGATGAATGTGGACCCCACCATCGTAATGTAGGCGGAACGAGCGCAGTCCACTGTTTCGCGGCCGCACGCAGCCCGACTTTGGCGGGCTGTGGTGACTCACCACTGTTGATCGGACGGCTGATCCGAACCATCCAGATGGAACGCAAGCCAAAACCGACCGTCCAGGAAGAGTCTGTTCGAAAAGATATACGGTGAGCATCGCCGACCACATCACTATTTCCGTATACACGCTTGTCTTCGCTCGTAAAAAACTCTGTGAGGCGCTTTCAAAAAGGAAGGTCGGTGCTCAACTCCGACCGCCACTTCCGGAAGTCTATAAAGGAGAGAGAGAGAGTGGGGAAAGGGGATCACGGCTGGAGCAAGGGAGAGAGAGAGAGAGAGAGAGAGCAAGGGAGAGATTGAGAGTTTTATTATTTATTTTTTTGTTTGTTTTTCTTTATTTTTGGAGATTTTTGTCTAGCCATGTCGGGCTAAACCTCTTGGCTAGGGCCAAGAGGTGAAGCTTGTAGCATGATGGGTGATTTTTACGGCTTGGATTTATGCTAGTTGAACTCTTTTGATGTTAGTTCAATTTTAAGAATGCTTTTAGTTTTTCAATGATTTGTTGTGACTAAAATTACAATAGATCTGCGACGGCTTGGAGTATTCTCTTTCCATAGTTTGATTGTGAAATCAGGAAACCCTATTGTTCACCATTGCCCCTTGGACATGGTTAGATGATGGAATTCTTCCTAACCTTCATACATCATCTGATTGATTGTGGATTGATTTGAGTTCTGTTGTTTACCTTGTCTCATGGGCATGGATTTGTGATGGAATCGACTCTAATTCTCATATCTTTCATCTCTCTAAAACTAGATCAATGGAAGTTCAGATCGAGCTTTAGTGACATATCTTCCAACTGGATGAAGATAGGACTCGAAGTCCAGTTGAGTTCGTGAATCAAGTGTAGATCTCCCTGATCTCTACAAGTGGATCCTTGGCACCCTAGTTTCCTACCTTTAAATTTCACCAGTTTTAGTTTCATACTTCACAATTATTCACTCATATTTACTCGATTTAAATTTCATCTTATTCTAGTTCTATTTCTAGTTAGTTTCAGATTACGTACAGGTTTCAGTCCCTGTGGATTTGACCTCGGTCTCACCGAGTTTATTACTACATCACAACCCTATACTTGGGGAGTGAACAAGTTTTTGGCGCCGTTGCCGGGGATTGAAGGCTACGTTTCCTGAAGTTAACTAGTTTTAGGATTAGTTTAAGAGTAGGACTTTTCTGATTTTTAGGGTTTATTTTTAGAATTTTCTAATTCCAGGTTTTCCTCTAATTTTTAGAAATTTTCTTTCAAGTAACTTTCTATTTTTATATAGTTTTTCCCTTTTAGAAACTAACCCAACTTTCCCGTTTTGTAGGATTTTGAGATAGGCTTCTAATTTGGTAATTCCTTTCTTAATTTCTTCCTTTCTATTTTTCTAGATTAGGATTTGTCTTCCTTTTTAGCAAGTTTCTAATTCTCACTCTTTTAGAATCTAACTTTCTTTCCTATTTAATTTTTAGAAATTTTCTATTTATAGACCTTCTGTTTAGAAACTAACTTTCCTGTTTTGTAGGCTTTATAGAAATTTCTAATTCGGTAAGCACTTTCTAATTTCTACTTTCTATTTTAGGGTTAGGATTTCTAATTTAGAATTTTTTAGCTTTAGGATTAGAACTTTCCTAATTATTTGTAGAAACTTTCTAATTTTAGGTTTTCTTTTCTCCTTTTAGAAATTTTTTTTTAATTGTAGTGTTTTTCTATTTTTAGGAACTAATTTATTTTTAGAAATTTCCTCTTTTGTTTTTAGAAACTAGGTTAGTTATTTCCCTTTTAGAGACCCTTTCTAATTTTAGAAACTAACTCATCTTTCTTTTATTTTATTTTTAGAAACTTTCCTTTTTAAGAATTAGTTTATTTTTAGAAATTTTTTAATTTTTAGGTTTAGATTTTCTATTTTAGAAACTTTCAAATTTTAGGGAACTTTACTTTTTAGAAACTAACTTAGCTTCTAGGTTTAGGGAATTTTCCTTTATAAAAACTAATTTTCTATTTCAATTGTAGGAACTTTCTAATTTTAGAAGTTAATCTCTTTTGTTTTCTTTTGCAGGATCTTAACATAGGAACTTCTCAATTGGTACCTTCCTTCTAACTTCTCTTCCTCTTACTTTTCATACTACTGTAGGATCTTTTCTTATATTTTTCTTAGGATTAGCTTCAGAGTGAGGGTTTCACCATGTATATGCACGAGTGGGAACGTCAATATGCTGAGATAGCTTTTGAGCATGCGAAACAGTGCGAAGGGATGTATAATAACGATGATAGACATTCACCTATGTCTCAAAATTTTCTTGAAACAATCATCGAGAACCAACCTGAGCATAACACTCCATCGGTTAAGAAGTCCTTACGCGATCATATACGGGAGAACAATTCCACCCCACGGACAGTACGCGAGTGTTGGGGTTATCATAACTATGGGAGTAGGAATCATTATCACCCATCTGAGAAAAAGAAAACAATGCGTGATTATATTATGAGTGATAATAAGTATTACCAACCATCAGATTCTCCCACCTATGATCCATATGACTATAACCAGTGGAAACATCAATGTCGGGAAGCTGAACCAGTTATATATCATAGTGATAATTCTCCTGGGTACTCCTCTACTTTTGAAACCCAATCAGAAACAATCCAAGAGGACTCACTACAGAAGCTCATGAAAGCACAAGAGCAGTTCAATCAACTTTTCATACAATCATGCGAATTACTCAAATCCTCAATTCCAATAATTCAATCACATCTTATGGAGAAGGAAGAGGCTAGGTTACCCCAGCTTCATCCCAATCTAGAAGCACAATGCGAAGAAAGTGATCATAACTCGCTTGTGGCAGAAACTGAAATTACGAATGAGGAATTGGATTCCATTAACGAGCAAATGGTTCAATTTCCCGATGAGTCGATCTCAATGACTGTCCAAAGGAATGATCAAGAGACGTGGGTGTCTTTCAAATATAATGATTGTGACACACTTCACTCACATGACATACATGATTACATTGATGAGGTAGAGGTTAGTTTATTCGAACCTCAACCTAATCTAGGAGTAGAATGTGAGGAATGTGATCCCATCCCAAGTTCACACTGCACGGAACTGGATGATGATGAGTATTGGGATTCAATCTCAAGTGTGGCTCCTGCCAATGATCAAGAGGTTCAGGAAGTTGCCAACCATAATGATATACTCCACCTGTCTGAAATGATTGATTTGAATGTGGAGAATGAACTACTTTCACCTAATCCTTCCAACCCTTGTGATACATGTTTGGACCACTGCCCTGAACTGAATGATGATATGATTCGGGCGATGGACGATTTGCTTGATATAACTCTGGAATTTGAAACTACCCAGATAAAGCTACAATCTGAGCTACACACTTTAGACAATTCAATGCTTCCACTGAGAAGTTTCAATGACCAGAGTCTTCACATCAATTCTTCACCTATTGATTGTCCATCTATCTGTGAAGGGCAAGAGCAAGCAAACATGAGTCCATCTACTTCAAAAGACGATGGAATCCTTGGGCTCATCATCACAAATTTCGATACAGGAGACGAGTCACTCCCAGCTGACTTTCCCACATGCTTGGCACACCTTGTGGATCCCAACGACCTCATGATACAAGAAAAGGTGGATTCCTTACATGACACCACCTCGGTGGTTATCACGGACCAAGCGCACCCTTACTCTGAAGCCCCTTCTTCCCCTGACCTTGAATGTTTACCACTAAAGGAAGAGGAGCTAAAAATTGAACCGAAGTCTGGAACTTCGGAATGCATTGAGACTACATTACTTTCTGAAAATTTTTCTGAATTTTATTTACCTGTAGTCTCTGATTCACCATGGGATACTAACTTTGAAATTTTTTCTGACACAGGTGAATCATATATACTTTGGATACCTCAAGCAATTCAATGGAAAAATTCCTATGAGGTACATAAGTCTCTTTGGAAGGCCATGCTCCAACATCATCCAAGCCTATTGCAAAAGGGCTTTTGGATGATCCTGTGAGGAACCTCTTGAGAAATTTATCTAGATATTGGTCGAAGAAGAACCTTGTGGCATTCGAGTAGTCTTTCCCCCCTTTCATAGGACTAGGGTAGTTTGTTTGATGTTGTTTTAGGATAGACAAGAAACTTAGCGCTCTGGGAGGCAACCCACTTTTCAATTCATTTCATTTTCATAATTAGATAGTTCAATGTTTGTGGGTAACATTACTTGCAAACCCTCACGAGACTACAACTCGTCCACTAGGGGCAACCTAGGGGTTTAAAGGCTTGTTGCATACGCTAAATGCAATCGAGAGCACTGCGAAAGTGGTATAGGTAGGATTTTATTTTGTTATTTTTGTTGGTTTCACTCTTGTCTTGACTGCTCTCTCCCCAAATCTCTTGAAAAATCTCTCTCGATTCGTTATTCAGTACTATCTTCCCATCACTTTTTCTTTTACTTGTCGTTGTCCCACGTGCATTGCATGTTTATATCTTTTACATTGAGGACAATGTAGATTTTAGGTTGGGGGTGGGAGATTAGGTAACCTAATCAGTGTTTTCTTGGTCTTGAGCAAAAATTGTGAAAATTTTTAAAATTTTTAAAATTTTTCTGGACCTTCTTGTACATTCGAAGTAATCTTGACAGTCATGTAAAGCACTAGAATTTCAAGATACGTGATGTTGGTAATTTATGACTCTTGGATTCAGTGTCTATTTAGATTTCACAGTTAAGTTTGAATTGTTAATCCATGATTAGAAGTTTTAAACATTGATTAAGTCATGATTTCACATGTCACATCTCGCTTTCACATTAAGGGTTCAGTTTGATATTGAAGGGTTGACTCGGTAATCACTAAGCATACAACGAACCAGCCTGAAAATCTGTCTATCATGTTCAGTAGAAAAAAAAAAGAAAAAAAGATACCATTGGAAAGGGTTGGGCGAATAATCATCACTATAGGTTTGCTCCCTATAAGTGAGGATTTGATTCCCCATGAATGATATGAGAAAATGGTCGGGTGTACGGTCTTCACTATAAGTTTGCTCCCTATAGGTGAGGATTTGATTCCCCTCCTTGGAGTAGCTTTTGATGAAAAATTAAAAACTGGAATAAGGAAAAACGATCTGTAAGGCAAGTTCTAGTTTACGTTTTGGTTGTCCTAAATGCTCATTCAATCATCAATGTATCTTGAAAATTGACAATTGGATCTCTTAATGATCGATAAGCCGAGATTACACTATACACCCATGGAATTCAATGTTGGAATTTTTTCTAATTGATGGATGAATACTTTGAACTTGATTATGAAGTTTACCGTGTGCTTGAGTCTAGGAGAGAATAATGCCCAACATTCATGAATCTTAAATTTCTCGTATCTGAATCGTTTTTCAAGATTTCACTCGGTTGCATAGAAATTGCCATGTAATTCTCAACTTATTTTTTCGCATACTTTGCTCGGGACTAGCAAAATGCTGGTTGGGGGTTGTGTTGAGGGTCAAATATTGCATATCAGACCCTAATTATTGCCTGGATTTATGAGCATGCCACCGTTTAAAATCCTAATTTAATCGTGTTTGTGATGCAAGGTACATTTGTAAGTGTGGACTACAAAAAGGTGCTAAAAGTGTGTATTTGATGCTCTGAAATCACCACAGCAAGGGACGGACTCCAGAGGACCAAAATTGATTGATTTGCACGCCAGAGATCAGAGGAAATCAAGCCGTTCGCATTTAACGGGCCCGAAAACCAACCAGAATGCAAGATCACAGGGTTTCCACCATCTGATAGACTTGAAACTTCATACATGGGATGTGAGCCATAAATTAACCGTACAAGTCAAATTTCAGCCCTCAGATCCCTGTGGAAGTGACCCAACAGATAGAACAACCCATGAATCTATGATTTGGGGCCCACCTGATATCTGGACATGCTTCAAATTTGGACTTAATCCATTATATAAGGTTAGAAATGGAATGGACGGATAGGATTTCTCATGACCATCACGATGGTGGCCCATGAACGTCGCAAGTATAAAGAGTGCATGTGCACTCAACGTGCACCGGATGAAAAAGCCCGGTCAAAGTCGGTGTTGACCGACTCCTCACGCAAAAATGGAAAACTTCCTGTTTCAGCGTTCGCACGCCGATGGAGAGGATGCAGTTGTGGACCCCACCCAATGTCCAAACGAACAATCCAAACCGTCCATTCGTTCCTTAGGCGCCCACAACTCACACCTAGCTGGCATAATTTGAAGAGATCACAATTTTGGTGTTTCAACCGTTCAAAACGTAGAATGAACGGTAGATTTAAAACTCTGTGGACCGCATCAACAGACTGTAAAAATTGCTCATGCTTGACCGAAAGTTCGCCACGATTCTAATGGACGGAGTGGATTCCCCAACCGATGATGAATGTGGACCCCACCATCAGAACAGCGAACGAGCGCAGGTCCCTGTTTCGCGGCCGCACGCAGCCCGACTTTTGCGGGCTGTGGTGACTCACCACTGTTGATCGGACGGCTGATCCGAACCATCCAGATGGAACGCAAGCCAAAACCGACCGTCCAGGAAGAGTCTGTTCGAAAAGATATACGGTGAGCATCGCCGGCCACGTCACTATTTCCGTATACACGCTTGTTGCTGCTGCGTAAAGCTCTGTGAGGCAGTTTCCAAAAAGGAAGGTCGGTGCTCAACTCCGACCGCCACTTCCGGAAGTCTATAAAGGAGAGAGAGAGAGTGGGGAAAGGAGATCACGGCTGGAGCAAGGGAGAGAGAGAGAGAGCAAGGGAGAGATTGAGAGTTTTATTTTTTATTTTTTTGTTTGTTTTTCTTTATTTTTGGAGATTTTTGTCCAGCCATGTCGGGCTAAACCTCTTGGCTAGGGCCAAGAGGTGAAGCTTGTAGCATGATGGGTGATTTTTACGGCTTGGATTCATGCTAGTTGAACTCTTTTGATGTTAGTTCAATTTTAAGAATGCTTTTAGTTTTTCAATGATTTGTTGTGACTAAAATTACAATAGATCTGCGACGGCTTGGAGTATTCTCTTTCCATAGTTTGATTGTGAAATCAGGAAACCCTATTGTTCACCATTGCCCCTTGGACATGGTTGGATGATGGAATTCTTCCTAACCTTCATATATCATCTGATTGATTGTGGATTGATTTGAGTTCTGTTGTTTACCTTGTCTCATGGGCATGGATTTGTGATGGAATCGACTCTAATTCTCATATCTTTCATCTCTCTAAAACTAGATCAATGGAAGTTCAGATCGAGCTTTAGTGATATATCTTCCAACTGGATGAAGATAGGACTCGAAGTCCAGTTGAGTTCGTGAATCAAGTGTAGATCTCCCTGATCTCTACAAGTGGATCTTTGGCACCCTAGTTTCCTACCTTTAAATTTCACCAGTTTTAGTTTCATACTTCACAATTATTCACTCATATTTACTCGATTTAAATTTCATCTTATTCTAGTTCTATTTCTAGTTAGTTTCAGACACGTACAGGTTTCAGTCCTGTGGATTTGACCTCGGTCTCACCGAGTTTATTACTACATCACAACCCTATACTTGGGGAGTGAACAAAAACCGAGTCGGATCGGATTGGGCATGGTTCGGATCGGTCCAGATTTGAGTTAATATATATCACGTATGCAATATTCGAGTGCCTGTGTATCAAGTGTCATACGGAGGGGAGTATCATACAAGTTGTATGAAGTCCTATCGTCGAGTCGCTCTTCCCTCTTAACGGAGCCGTCAACTGTGATGGAATCTCATTGCCTTTGCTTGCAGTGTAGTTAACGGAATTGATGGATGGAATCTTTGTGGGCTGCTCTTTCAACCATGTGGTCGGCGACCACACCTCCTTTTAGCATCTCTTAAGCTCCTAGTCCGAGATTTACAGATCTAATATCTCGAGAGAAAATTAACCTCTCATCGACATCTCATGACCTCCAGTCGTCCAATGATGGTTTCCTTCAGGAAAGCTATCTCCTTTCTCACTCCCGTTTTCTAACCCACACAAATTCACAGAGACAGTTTCCTGTCCGCTTCTCCGCGATCGATTCTTCCATTTTACACCCAAGTCAGTTGCACGATTGAAAGCAATAGCTTCTTGTCTACTACTACAAAGGTAAATAGCTGGAACCCATTTCAAATACAGACGGTCCATATTGGATCGGTTCGAATCGGATCCAATCGGATCGGATTCTGGATCGGATTGGGTCGGATCAAGCCCAATCTAAACTCGACCTGAAAAGATTTCAGATCTAGATGGGGCTATCTGATCTGCACCGATCCAGACCGTTGGTTCGGTTCGAATCGGGTCGGGTCGAATCGGGTCTGATCGGGTCGGATCCATCGGATCGAATCTGAAATGCCTAGGTATAACCGTAGCCCTAGCCCTGATTGAATTGGCGTCCGTAGCTGAGCATTGTCAAGGCATTGACTTCCCCGACGTTGACAACGGAAACAGACAAAAATCCATTTTGACCTTATTAACCCCGAAGTAACTCAGCTTTCTCTGTTGTCTTTTTCTGCTCCGTACCAATGACGGATCACTCGAAGCAGAGCTGAACGCCGGACCGAATTTCTAACATCACTTGTTGTGAGGAGCCCGTGCAACCAAAAACTTCCATGGGACCGGTTGTGATGTGTATGTGTGACATCTGCTCAGTACATGATTTCCATGAGATAATGTTAGGATGTGAGCCCAAAATCATGCCGTTCCAAAACTCAAGTAGGTCATACCACTGTAAAAAATTGGAGACGTAACGCCTACCATTAAATACTTCCTAGGACCATCATGATGTTTATATGTCATCCAAACCGTTCATAAGGGGCTTCCAACCATGATAAATGGACCCAACAATCATTACGATCCATAACTTTGGTGGGCCCAATAAGGCATCAATGGTAGGCATCCCATCCCTACTTTCCTTTGTGGTGTGGTCCACTTGAGTTTTATATCCACCTGATTTTTTTTTTCACCTGCTAACATGGCTGACCCAAATGATGGATGGACTGGATGTCACACAAATCATAGTGGTAGATCTCTTTTGTGAACGGGTAGCGTAGTTGTAGAAAGATCGCGTCCGCAGAACTTGTATTAACCAAAACTGCCATTGTTTGTTTTTTCGTAACATATGTAAATTGAATCCATGCAAAGTACTGTACCAGAGGCTTGCTCCTCCTATACGCACGTGCTAATGTGGTGAACTTGTCTAACATCCAAGCCATGCATCACGTGGGACCCCACTTGTTTATGTCATGGGCTGAAAATAAGATCAGTCTGGTCATCGGGTGGGGACGAACATGACCGCTGAATATGATCTTTTATAACCGTCCGTTCTTTCTAAACATGTGTTGTCCATCTAAAGATCAGACCAGTCCATCCACACGGCAGGATCCATGTGATAAACGACTTAGATATTGCAGACGTGTGCCGCATGGTCATGCTTTCACCCATGAAAATGCAGTTTAATTAAGAAAATTCATCATCCATACAAGTCAACCAGGAACAAGAAAAGAGACAGGTTGATGCTTGAGGGCGGGGGTTTTTTTTTTCTTTCTTATTTGAAATGGGGCGATGATTACTAACCAAAGCCAGCAATTGACGTATTATGGCCTGCAATTGGATGTTGTCAAGCATCCATCCCAGAAAATTGATTATAAATAGCTGCAACATCTGCCGTAAGATGCAACTCATTCTTCCACTCAGTAGTAGCTAGCAAGAGGGGAAAATGGCGAACTTCCGTTCCCTTTTCTACCCCCTCTTGTTAGCTGTAATTGCTCTCACTTGCCATTGTCAGGAAAGAAAGGTAAAAACTACATTCATTTCTCTATACTTATTTCATAATATTCACATAAAGAATCATTAAGAACTAAAATGGGTATTTTGTACAGGTTTATGTTGTATACATGGGAAATCTTCCCAAGGAAGGGGTGTCCGTGGCGACGCACAACACCATGCTGGAAGATGTTCTTGGAAGGTTACTCATATACGACGAACGCTTCTACCATTTCTATTACCACTGCCAATAACTGGATGATGACGATGATGATAACATGAGAAGGAAATTTTATACACAAAATGTGTATTAATCATCACCGCTTGTACTGTAACCGAGTACCTCCCACCATCCAGTAGCAGCTGGCGGGAATCCAAGAACAAGTTGTGAAATGGGATTATCCCAACATGCATTTTGAAAAACCCCCCTTTCAAAATGCATGTCAGGATTCCTGCTTGCCATCATTGGATGGTGAGATCGATATGTGGTATATAATGTGTGCACTGAAATTGATCCCTAGTAAATGATGTAGAGCGGGTCGCGGACAATTACATGGCTAAGATGGATCAGAAAAGGCCCGGTCGGCGACAGAAGTGATCTGGACCATCAAACCTTCAATCAGGCGTATCTCGCAATCCGGAATGAGTTAGCCGACGTAAAATATATGATTTTGGGGTAGAACGAGCTACCTTAGCCAACCAACCCTACTATGTCGGGTTACGACGCTTGGAATTACAAGAAACCCCTGATTCGACGGTCGTTTTCCTGTTTCAATTTCATTTTTACTATAAATAGTAAGTTTTAGTTTGACTATAACTCTTCATCCGTCGGGCTTTAGGAGTTGCACCCAACGTGAAAAGAGCTTAGAATAATTAGGGAAACGGTTTGGTGAAGCCAAATAGGACACTTACTATTTTTGGCCGAAAACCTTGCGCACTAGTAGACATCACGACCGTCTATAAATAGTAAGTTTACTATTTATAGTAAGTCGCGAATTCTAGGAGTTTTAGTTGTAGTTTGATTATGATTTCTTTCCCATTGATTAGTACCCTTATTTAAAGGGTTATGAACTCCTTTTTATGCATTCATTAATCTATTTCGAATTTATTAGAATTTATTTCTATATTTTGCTCTCTTTTCTCGTGGATTCGAGAAAGTCTCTGTGACGAGTCCAGAGAAGTTCTGTGGATTTGGAATAGTTATCCTCTTGAGGAAGATGGTGCTCGACCTCACGTCCTCCCTTGCGTCAGTAAAAAAATGCATATGGTTAGGAGAGACAACTGATAACAACAACCATCTTGTTTCTCAACATAGACCCAAATTAATGGGAGTTCTCTTTTGAAATTGCATGTATGCAGTAGCTCCAAGGCCAAAGAGTCATTAGTCTATAGCTATGGGAAGAGTTTCAATGGATTCGCTGCTAAATTATCAGATGAAGAAGCAGCCATGTTTTCAGGTGAGACGATCGCTATACTTTTGGAAAATACCAATGCAATGAATAAAATCAACCGAGAGGATGCCATCGGCAATGAGAAAGAATGGGAATTTTAACTATTGATTGTGATTATAGAGATGGAAGGAGTCGTTTCGGTACTCCCTAACACCAAGCTGCAGCTCCACACTACAAGATCATGGGATTTCACGGGCTTGCCACAGAATTATTTGAACCTTCCTCATGAAGGAGATGTTATTGTGGGAGTGTTAGATACAGGTATATGCGTTACTTCAAGTAGTATACCTTAATCCTTCAAGAAATTGATTTGAATCTTATGATTAAAAATCAAGGTTAGCATAGTTTTTGTGGGTGCGTTTGGTTGCATATATCATGAAATTTGGTGCTACCAAACAAACCCTTTAAGACTACGCACCAAATTTCATGATATATCTTGAAAATTTCAACCAAAATTAGATTGATTAATCATAAAATACGATGAAATCTCCTGATATTTGGTTCAACTAAATGCATGCATAGGTATGATCAGAATGCACAAATTCCAGTATCTTAGTTGTGTTTTTGGTGTCCATAGGTGTCTGGCCTGAGTCCGAGAGCTTCAGCGACGTTGGGTTCGGCGCACCTCCGGCAAAATGGAAAGGGATTTGCCAGACCGTAGATAACTTCACCTGCAATAAGTAATTTTACTACTCCCCCCTTTAATTCTAATTAATTTGCTGAAGGCAGGTAAGGGCGTCGCATGCCTTAATATCTCCCCTTTTAGATGATCCTAGCCATTCAATGAAGATGATGAAAATGAATAAGTAAAGCAATGACCTGCATTTAAAGAGGGTCATACCGGATGGTTAGGATCCACCAATGGGGAAGATTTTACAGTGCTCCCACTCACCATGGGACACCGTGGTGATTTGGATCATCTAAGATGAGCCCCACAAATAAAATTCATTGGCCAAGCGAATGTTTAATAGAATTTATATTCTCTTCAAGTAGATGTTTCTTCGTGTTAATTTTTAGATCTTTTAATGGAATTTTTGGATTTACAGCAAGCTCATTGGAGCTCGATACTACAACAGCGATAACTACTATGATGATACAGACTTCAAATCTCCGAGAGACTCAGAAGGACATGGGACCCATACTTCTTCCACAGCAGCAGGCCGAGCTGTACCTGCAAGCTACCATGGGTTAGCCAAAGGCATTGCAAGAGGCGCAGTCCCGCAAGCTAGAATTGCCGTGTACAAAGTATGCTGGTCTTTTGGATGTGGCCTGGCTGATATCTTGGCTGCTTTTGACGATGCAGTAGCAGATGGTGTCGACATCATATCGGTTTCCCTTGGATCTCGTTATCCATCACCGTACTTCCATGACCCCATTGCCATTGGATCATTCCATGCAATGAAGTATGGGATCTTGACCTCGAATTCAGCTGGAAACTCTGGCCCATACCCAGTATCCGTCTCCAACTACGCACCTTGGACTTTGACGGTGGCCGCAAGCACAATCGACCGGAAGTTTGTGTCCCAAGTGGCGCTTGGCAATGGACAGACCTTCACTGTAAGTCATGTGGATTACTCCATGAAACCGTATTGATAATCTCTATCTATGTCCAGTGATCAGGATCTTTGATTTGGCATGTAGGGACCACACCTAAAAAACAATCCCATATGGACATTTGATCCATCAATGGCTCGGGAAAAAAAGAAAAATAAAAGATGATTGAATTAGAAATGAGCATTGCCTCAAATTCAATCTGCAAAAATCGCCACAAGGGGATGGTTGAAATTGTCTAATCATAGGAAATTTTGGCCTACGGTCCATCAACATGGTGACCCATCATATTAGATGTTTTGATCACGGTACATGTTTGCATTGTGTACCGTACGTGGGGATGAAGTTTTCAATCTGATTTTTCCTGATATCATTCCTTCCTTTGCCGGCAGGGAAACGCCATCAATCCATTTGAACTCAACGGTACATCATACCCGATGATATATGGAGGATCCGCTCCAAATGTATCGGCGGGTGCAAATGCTGATATTTCAAGATCCTGTGATTCCGGATCTCTCAATTCATATAAAGTGCGAGGGAAGATCGTCCTCTGTGACTACATCTATGATGGATCTGGGGTAATGGAGGCCGAAGGATCGGGCAACATCATGGCTGACTACCGTTACTCTGATTTCGCCTTCTCTTATCCATTGCCAAGTACTCTTCTCAGTATCGAAGATGGTGCAAAAGTATTGGACTACATACAATCTACTGAGTAAGCAATACCCTAATCATCTCTGTTCCACAGGGACGTCAGAAGCATTTAAAAAAAAAAAAAAAAATCGTTTTTTAGATGCGTTGGATATTGATTCGAATTGAATTGTGATTGTGCTCACTATGGGTTAAAATGGTGTCATGTCACCTTGGAATGAATCGTGATTCAATTCGATTTTGCATCCAAACACACCATTAGCCTAAGGATCTTCTAAACATGAAACTGCATGGTTTCAGCAACCCCATCGGAACAATCCTCGCTGGCGAGACATGGAAAGATGTTTCCGCTCCCCGCGTCGTCTCCTTCTCTTCCAGAGGACCCAACCCAATCACTCCAGACATTCTCAAGGTAATGTGGATTATTGGATGCTTCCATTGATTGGTGCTGTTTGGAGAAACCTCTAATGTACTGAACTTTGGATGAATGGACAGCCGGATTTGACAGCCCCCGGCGTAGACATCCTTGCCGCTTGGTCACCGGTCGCCCCTCCTTCCATTTACTATGCAGATACCACCAGCGTCAAGTACAACATAATCTCGGGCACCTCAATGTCTTGTCCACATGCCAGCGGTGCTGCCGCCTTTGTCAAAGCTGCTTATCCGAACTGGTCTCCCGCAGCGATCAAATCCGCACTCATGACTACAGGTGATCTAAATGACTTCCTCTTCCCCATGTGTTTCGAGCCATATATTAGGTGTGTTGAGCTGTAACTGGAAAATCTAGTTGGCACGTTCATCAGGTGCACGCTTGTTTGAAAGAAATGAATGGTTAGAAGAAACCATGGGCCCCACTTGAAAAAAAAAAACTCAACTTGCCTGATTTTTGGACCAGACCAAATGCACTGTGGGGACCACCTGATGAACAGCCTGGTTCAGACACAAAAATACATACAACTAGGATTGAACATCCTACTCCCCCACTAGCTAGTCATAGCAGAGCTCATTGTACAAGGTCTTTTAGTTTTACTAATAAACCAATTCCACCTGCTTGCCATTTCATCGTCGACAGCTTACGTCATGGACGCTAGGAAGAATGAAGATGCGGAATTTGCCTACGGATCCGGCCACATCAATCCCATGGCAGCCATAAATCCCGGGCTAGTATATAATGCAACCGAGCAAGACTACGTTGAATTCCTCTGCAATTCGGGCTACAACACCACCACACTGAGGATTGTGACCGGCGATTCAAGCACATGCTCTGGCAACAGTACTGGCAATGCTTGGGACCTCAACTACCCATCCTTTGCACTGTCTATACCAGATGGCCAATCCATTCGGGGTACCTTTCAACGGACAGTAACCAATGTCGGGTCTCCAAACTCTACCTATTATGCAACTGTCTATGCACCATCCCTCCAAGTGTCTGTCGAGCCGTCCATCCTTTCTTTCACATCGATGGGTGAGACGAAATCATTTACAGTTAAGGTGAGCGGAGGCGTCATTGCTCAGCAGCCCATAATTTCTGGTTACATTGCATGGAAGGACGGCGTTCATGTCGTGAGAAGCCCACTGGTGGTTTACACCGTACTTCCTGATGGTCCGGTTTCTATCAATAACGCTCATGAAGGCCCATCCATGCGTCATAGAAATGGTATCTTTGGGCGCATTTAGTGAACAAATGTGTAGAAGTGATATGGTTCAAATGATTCACCATGTTTGTTCTGTTTCTTTTACTGCAATGAGAGTGGAATAATACAATTGCCAGATGAAAATTGGCAATGAAATGTATCCTTTTTTTCTAATTCAATGTGGAATGAAGTTTCCTTCTGCTTGGGGTGTTTGATGGTTTAATGATAGATAGATTCCGTGCAAAATCTCTCCCCACAAACGATTGGATCAATAGATAGTTAAAAACATAGAGTGGCCAAAGCATTACATTCGACTTCATTATTAAAAAGGTTAAGATGATTTGTGGGGATAAAGATTTCTCTGATGGTCTATACATGGCGGCCCCATCTCTAGAATGGTTACTGAATACCTATACACATCAAGTGGGGCTAAAACCCCAAATCATGCATCTGCACTGTAAGCTGTCGTTCCTGGTTCACCAAACATTCTATCTTTTCCCATTCAAAAGGATGTATAGATAGATTCCTTCGGGTGTGCTTCACAAAAATAACAGGCCTCACCTATCATATATACAACTCCTTAATTCACATTCACAAAATGAAGAAAACAAAAAATGTCTGTGGGCTAATATAGCCTTCTGTTTAGAAAAGAGAACTTTGAAGAGAATAGGAGAATTATTGTATTGCTTCTTTATACTGGAAAATGAATTGCATAGGCATATTTATAGACTTTTAGGTACATTCAACAAAGAAAAGCTACTTAAATAGGTGCATCAAAAAACTAAGAGCATGTGCCTTTTCAACTAAGAGACATGCACATTTTTAAACCGCTAGCATTCTTCTCGTGCATGTATTGGAACAAATATATGTATTCTATAATGTGCATGTATTAGAACAAATACTTATATCTCATGAAGTACATGTACATTTATTGGAACACATATACATATATCTACTGAAAGTGCATTAATTCAACACTCCCCCTTAATACACTTCCTGAATTACTCCCATCATCTCTCAAAGATGATAAAACCTTTCTTTTGGGAGTGCCTTCTTTTAAGAGAGAGAGTGTATGTGCTTTCATATCATCTATGGATCCCGCCCGTCTCATCCCGAAATCTGCCCATTCAAATAAGTTCTCAGATTTTCACCCCATCGGTCTTTGTAACTGCGTATATAAAATATTTTCTAAAGTCATTGCAAACAGGTTAAATGTGTTGCTGCCCAAGCTTATCTCAGTAGAGCAAGGGTATTTTGTCATAGGCCGCTCCATGATGAAGAGAATAGCTCTAGCCCAAGAGGTATTTCGGGATATTGATAGAAAAGTGAGGGGAGGGAACATTTTACTGAAGTTGGACATGTAGAAGACCTACAACAGTGTTGATTGGAGTTTCCTAGTGGAAGTGCTGCTAAAGTTCGGGTTCAGTTGGGAGTGGATCCAGCTGGTCGAAAAATCCTGGAATAACTGCTGGTTTTCAGTGCTTATAAATGGGGACAGTTACTGCTTCTTCAAATCTTCCCATGGCCTCACTACCAAAAAAATGAGCAAAGGATACAGACTATGTAGATTTTTCGCTACGGATATAAACTGTAGCTGTATTACTATGGATTTAATCCATCGCTAAAACATACTAAATCTGTAGCTAAAACATACCTCCCCATTGGACCTTATTAGAGACTGACTATTCTTAAGGGGCTCCATGGGGCCAATTGCAATATATGTGTTTTATCTAATCCGTCCATCAATTTTGAAATATTATTTCAGCGAATGAGCCCAAAAGGTAAAAAGATCAAAAGTCTAATTGGACCACACCATAAGAAATAATGAAAAAAAAATTTATATCTTTAATATGTGGTGTGGTCCACCTACATCTTCGATCTGACTCATTTTTTAGATCAACCATAAAAATGAGCCGTTAAAATGAATGGACGGAGTTGATAATTAACATACACAACTGTGGGCCCCACAAGTCCTAAAATAAATCAAGATGGTAATATGTCTGTCACCCCTATAACACAATCCTGTCCACGCTCCTCTCCCGCACACGTAATTTCCCAAAACCAAATCCCTCTCTCTCTCTCTCTCTCTCTCTCTCTCTCTCTCTCTCTCTCTCTCTCTCTCTCTCTCTCTCTCTCTCTCTCTGACTCTCTCTCTCTCTCTCCTCTCGCCTTTTCCCTTTTCCCTCGCCCTCTCTCGATCTCTCGTGCTCCCTCACCCTCTCTCTGTCTCTCAGCCCCATTTCCCTCTGTTTCCCAACCTCTCTCTCACACTAGGGTCTTCAAAACCCCCTTTCGCTGTAAACTCTCCATTGATCTATGAGCACATCCTGTGCTATGGTTTTCGAAACCCCTTTCCTCTTGAAGATTTGAATGGTTCTATTGCAAATTTTGGGGTATGGATGGGCTGGGATGCTTAGGAAATATTTGGGTGAGCCTGCTGAGTTGTGGTGGCCGTCCAACCTTGCTTAGGTGTCTCTGTTCAGGTCTGTATTTTTCCGCTTCTCTTTCTAGAAATCAGATGCATGGCAATGTGGTCCATCATCCAGACCATTCATCAGGTGGGTCCCACTGTGGATTGGGCACAGTGATAACATCTCACTGCTAGGGCGATCATAATCGCACAGTGGTAAAATCCAAGCCCCCTTTTTTGGAGGGAAGATCCCCTCTGTTCATTCATTCTCAGAACCCCACCAAAATCCTATCCGAGACTGCCTTCCAAGTGTTCGAGCAAATGTCCCTACCAGATGTCGCCTCTTATATAGTTGAGATGATGATACATGGTGCCTTCCTTTTCTATTTTTTCTCAATTTAATTATTCGTTTGAAGAAGGTACTCTAATTTGCAGTTTGCATTATTTGAGGACAGAGGAAGGGTTTTAACTTTCAATCAGGTGAGCTTCCCTCCCTTTTCTCCAATTTTTATTTTATTTTCGGTGGTTACATTGTTCTTTGGTCATTTTTATTTCATATTTCTGACCAATTGAGAACTGTAATTTGGAGATTGGTCCTTGTCCCTACTGGCTTTTTCTAATGCATACATTTAGTGTTGTTTTATCAAGGTAAGCCTTTGAAAATATGATGTAAGTTTATGGAAGACAATACTCAAAAGAACATTAGTGTGACAAAAATGTTTTGTTGCAGAAAGATAGTGATGCTGTCAAAGAGACACTTAATCAGCTAAGCCAAGTTGGGCTAAAAAATGGAGTTCTCAACCATATGTATCACGTCGTATGGTCAGTCCTGCATTACAGTATGAAGTTTTGGGCAAGTGCTACTCAAACAGTAACTACATTCACAAACTCGCACATACATAAACGAATTACATTTATCTGTTTAGTATTCAAAACTCATTTCTTCAGTTTAATATCTGGCTGGAATAAATATTTAATGTTATTTGGAATCAAGGTTCAAGTATCACTATCAGATCACTTATATCTGGCTTCCAAACCGTTACATATCGGCCAACAAGAGCTACATGTAACTTGTCTCGGTGTGAATTTTGATTGATTTAATTGTGGATTGGAGATCCATTTTTAAAAAATGTATCATGGATTTTGACTGATTTAAGCATTGTTTTAGAATATTTACCTCTTCATACTCACAACATATATGCCTTGTTGTGATAATTGAAGTTGTAGCATCATAGCATCAATTGTATGTCTAAGTCTTCATTAGATGAGGTACCTGGTCTATGTGCTTCACTCCTCCACAGGGGTTGTTTTTAAACTACCATCCATAAATTTGATATCTTTCAGTGATGCAGGCAGCTTTTCTTTTCACAGTCGTGGGAACCACTAGTTTTCTTGGTGTGTTGGTTGGCCAGCTTCCTCGGGTAACCATCATGATATTCTTTCATTCATTATACAACTTTCATCTATTATTACTTTGTAAGAAGTGTGTTGGACTGTAAATTTGTTCTGTATGTTAATAGAATATTGTGTTTTCTTTCCTGTATAGAGCTGCTGGTTTTCCATTACTCATGCAGTGTTCTTCTTTAGTTCATCTCACTTAATCATTGTATTGTGTTGTGGGTAATGCTATAGGGTTTGCCCAATTTTGATTGCTCATGGCTGTGTAAAATGAAAGCCGTCGCATTTTGCTGACTCCATGAACTGGTGTTATTTTTTCTCGTCATTTCTCTTTTATAACAGCTTTGATGTGTGTTTGGATGCACAATCAATTTGAATTGTTATTGCCAATCTGATAGAATGAAAGCAACTGATCGCCTTCTTTGGAATTGGACTTGGAAGAACACAACAGTGGTGCTTCCTTGCTACGGATGGTGGGACCACATCATTATATTTTGCCATTTGCGCCTTTGATTGAACCATGAGTCCTTTCCTCTCTGATTGGATTCAGATTTAGATGTGCAAGTGAAATGCCAATTCCTCAAACATTGTGGTCAAATGGGGTGATGTTCTCTACAGCTAATAGCAGTTGCGTTTCTTCCTACTCCTAACTTGGAAGCAGTGCATTGGGCTTAATAGGAATGCGACCGGAGGTGAATGGGTTTGCTTTTTAATCTACAAACCCGAACACGTTACATGCTCTACATGCTTCTAATTCATTTTTCCAAGCCTCCCTCAACTCAGCAGAGTCCCTGTACCACTGCCTGGAAAAAAAAATGAAAAAAAAAAAAAAAAAAAGAAGTTTCTAAGTGCATGAATGCTTGAATAAAGTGAAAGAAAGAAGACCACAAAATGATCTATTAGGAATTTCTTTTTCAAAAAAAAAAATTCAAGTGATTAATTTATCCATCTAGATTCATCCTAGGGGCAGCTAAAGAAAGAAAAAAATTCAAAGAGAAAATCTAGAAAATATCTACCATTATCTTCATCCAGCTAATACTCTAAACTTAGAAAAAAAAAAATCTAACAGCACAGCTAGCATACACGATTCTCACACGTTATGCACAGCTGGCTCATAAGATCACAGTTTTGGATTTGCACAGATCCACCGCCGTGTCCAACACTCCCCTTCAAACCAAAACCGGCTTCATTCCAAGTATCGTTCTTAGTCGTTTGAATGCATCCGTCAGCAATGCCTTTGTGAAAATATCTGCCACCTGTTCCATAGTATGACAATACTCTAATTTCATCGTTTTCTGCTTCACATGATCTCTCAAAAAATGGTATCGGGTATCAATTTGTTTGCTTCTTCCGTGCTGCACCGGATTTTTGGCTAGCTCGATTGCCGACTTATTATAATATATATGACTGTGGATTCTTCCTACGGATGCTTCAGCTCCTTTAGCAGGTTTCTCAACCAAATTCCCTCATAGACGGTGGACGATGTTCCCATGTACTCTGCTTCACATGTAGACAGGGCGACCACACTCTGCTTCTTCGAATTCTATGTGAAAACAGTCGTTTCGAGATAGAATACATAGCCAGTGGTGCTCTTTCTCTCATCTTGGTCACCTCCCCAATCACTGTCTGAGTATCCATACAGCATTGCTTCATCATCATATGGATAAAAGAGACTGAATTCAATAATCCCTTTGATATACCTCAGTACTCGTTTTACAGCTAGCCAGTGTGATTCTTTTGGGGCTTTCATATACCGGCTTAGAAGCCTAACACTGTAAACTATATCTGGCCTAGTGATTGTGAGGTGCCTTAAGCTTCCAATTAGGCTCTTGAATAGGGTTAAGTCGACGTTTCTTCCTTCTCCATCTTTTGTGAGCTTCAGGCCTGTTGTAACAGGTGTATTTACAGCTTTACAGTCGACCATCTGAAACTTCGCAAGAAGTTCCTTTGTGTACTTCTTCTGGGATATGTAAATGCCGCCGACTTGTTGCTTTACTTCAATGCCCAAAAAGAAATACATCAATCCACTATCAGTCATCTCGAACTCTTTGAACATAGCCTGCTTGAATTCTTCAAACATCGCCTAGCTGTTCCCAGTGAACAGTAGATCATCAACATATAAACAAGCTATAAGCATATCAGCATAAGCATTCTTCTTTGTATAGACGGAATCTCATACAGACATTTGACGAAACCATTCTCTTAAAGATAATCATCGATCTGTGCATTCCAAGCACGGGGAGCTTGCTTCAACCCATACAGGGCTTTCTTCAGCTGATACACCTTGTGTTCCTCCTCTTGCATGACAAAGCCTTCAGGCTGGTCAACGTAGACTTCTTCTTCGAGTATTCCATTTAAGAATGCTGATTTTACATCCAGTTGGTAGATCATCCAACTGTGATGAGTTGCAAAGGAGATAATCATTCTTACAGTGTCAAAGCGAGCAACTGGGGTGAAAACTTCTTCATAGTCTACCCCATATTTCTGTTTGTAACCTTTTGCTACGAGCTTTGCCTTATATCGTTCGATTTTACCATCGGCATTCCGCTTGATTTTGTACACCCATTTGAGACCAATGGTCTTCTGGCTTTTGGGGAGTGAGGTCAACTCCCATGTTCGATTCTTCTCGATGACATGAATTTCTTCTTCCATAGCCTTTCTCCAACATTCTTCATTCACAGCCTCCTCGAATGTGAGAGGCTCGTGGTCCGCATAAAGGCAGAGTAAACTCACTTCCTCAGCTTCTGCATAGATGTTGTTGGGGCTTCTCATTTTAATAGGAGCCAAGGGTGAAGGAGAATCGGATGAAGATGTGTTGGATGAATTCTGATTTGATGAAATACTTCCAGGAGAGATGGAGCGTACTCCTGGACTTCTGCGATCCAAATGGGGTGATGTGGGTGTCTGCTCTTGCTTCTCATGTCTCTCTTCTTCATATTCTTTGACCTCGACCTGCTTTTCTTTTGCCGAGTTTCCCTCGTTCCATTTCTATGCTTCTTCCTCACAAAATACTACATCTCTACTTACCACCAACTTATTGGTTAGTGGGTTGTGTAGGTTGTATGCCTTGACTCTTCGCTGTAGCCGATGAAGATGCACTTCTCGCCACGATCATCAAGCTTTTTCCTTCTTGCTTCTGGAACTTGAGTGTAGGAGACACACCCAAAGATCTTAAGGTGCGCGACGCTCGGCTTGTTTCCACTTCATGCTTCCTATGGTGTCTGGAATCTAACACTCTTGGTCGGACACCTATTGAGCAAATAGGCAGTACATGCAACTGCCTCTGCCCAGAAATTATTCGCAGACTTTTCTCCTTCAGCATGATCATCATCATATCGAGGATGGTGCGGTTCTTCCATTCCGCAATTCCATTTTGTTGTGGCGTATACGCTACAGTGTGTTGTTGCTTAATGTCATGTTCCCTGCAATATTCTTGAAAAATATTTGAAGTGTTCTCCCCACCTCTGTCAGATCGGAGGGTTTTGATTTTAAGACCACTTTCTTTTTCAACAAGGGCCTTAAAATTTTTAAAAATAATAAAAGCAGCAGACTTCTCTTTGATTACATACACCTACAATTTTCTACTGAAATCGTCAATGAAGGTAATAAAGTGTTTATTACCTCCAAGAGAGATTGACTCTAATGGTCCACAAATGTCAGTGTGAACCAACTGCAACGGTTCTCTTGCACTTCGGGATACTCCACTCGAAAAGGAGTTCCTTTGTTGTTTTCCAAGTGTGCACGCCTCACACACATGTTCTGAAGCTTCAATAGCAGGCAAGCCATGTACCATGCTTGATGAGGACAGAGGTTTCAGGCCACTGAAATTTAGATGGCCAAAGCGAAGATGCCACATCCAAGAATCATACTTTGCTTTTCCATAAAAACACTTCTCAAGCATTTTGTTTATATAGAGAGGAAACATACGATTCTTCGCCATCTGGACTTTTACAATCAAACATCCATGCATCTCTTATGGAAAGAGAAGAGTTCTCCATGTGTATGGCATATCCTTTTTCGAGGAGTTGTCCGAGACTCAGTATGTTACTTTTCATGTTGGACACATAGTACACATTGGAGATAGTTTGGAACACTATTCTTCTGAAAGATTTTGATTTTACTTTTACCTTTCACTAGCGTTTTTTATGAGTCTCCAAACGTTACATCGCCATGAACTCCTTCTGTGAGTTCCACAAAGAGTTTCTTGTCGCCATACATGTGATTACTTGCACCCGTATCGAGATACCATACATCCTGCTGATCACTTCCTTTCTCTTGTGCAAGGAGAAGTGTGGAGTTTTCTTGTTCATGGCCTGATGCTTCGGCATAGTTGGATAGCTCGTCTTGAGTCACCGACTTGCTCCAGCAATCAGATGCATAGTGGCCAAGCTTGTTGCAATTATAGCATTGAATGTTCTTTGTATTTCCTCGTCCACGCATAGATCTACCTCTACCATTTCCTCTTCCACAGAAAGTGGTATTTTTCTGTTGATTTTTGTCATGACTTTGTTGGTATCCGCTCCCTCTGCCTCTTACGCGATTGTTAGCAAAACGTCCACCACATTGTGAACTTCCACGTCCACCATTATTATCATTCAGAGTCAATCTTGACTCCAAAGCTTGTTCCATCGGCATGGAACTAGCATTCTCTGCATTCGTTGCTCATGAACTTGTAATGATCTCATCAACTGCTCGATGGAGAGTTTCTCAATATCTTTTGATTCTTCGATCGCCACAACCACATGCTTAAACTTGGTTGTGAGGAATCGAAGTATCTTTTCAATAACTCGGACATCTTCAATCTTCTCACCATTTCTTTTTAAATTATTGACAGTTACAAGCAAACGCGAAAAATAATCAGTAATATTCTCACCTTCCTTCATGTGAGTCGCTTCGAACTCGGCTCTTAATGTTTGAAGGCGAACCCGCTTCACTCGATCTACACCCTTGAAAATGGTGCCAAGGGTATCCCATGCTTGCTTGCTTGATATTGCTTCGGCAATCTTTTCGAAGGTGAATTCATCCAACCCTTGGTAGAGGAGAAACAAAGCCTTGTTGTCTCTCTTCCTTTGATTTTTTTTAGAGCGGTCTTTTCTTCGTTGGTGAAGGCAGCTTCTTCTTCCATAGTGGGTTCTTCATACTCATCGGTGTCGATCTCCCATAGTTCTTGCGATCCGAACAATGCATTCATTTGGATGCACCATTTTTCATAGTTGTCCTTTGACAACTTAGGAACCTGCAGCTGGATTGTGCTGGCCATCTCTTCTATTTTTTAAGGAATGGCTGATTTTTATTTTTTTTTTAATGAAGGAAGATAGATGAAATAGAAATCTAAATAAAAATAAAATTTTAAAAATTTTAAAAAAAAAAAAGATTTTTTTTGGCTAAAATCTGATTTTTTTTTTTTTTAAATTTTTTTTTTAGCTAAAATGGTGGATCCTTGGCTAAAATCTGATTTTTTTAAACAGATTTTTTTCTTGGACAGATTTTTTTGAAAATTTCCGTTTTTGGCTAAAAATTGTTAGAAACTATTTCTAGAAAAAAAAAAAAAAAAAAAAAAAAAAAAAAAAAAAACCTAAGACCTGTGGGTTATGGGCCCACCACAACTGATGGCTTTGATACCAGTTTGTTGGGTTTAAAACCCAACTTCTTGCTGACGTGTGGCTGCAGCCACCATAAAAAGAAAAAACTAAAACTTTTAAAAGAGGAAGAGAGAACTGCTGCTGTATTAGAATGAATAAAAACAAATAACACTGCTGCCTTTTATAGGCTTTCTTATTTTGTGAAATGACTAATTTATCCCTGTTTAGATTCATCCTAGGGACAGCTAAAGAAAGAAAAAATCCGAAGAGAAAATCCAAAAAATATCTACCGTTATCTTCACCCAGCTAATACTCTAAACTTAAAATAATAAAAAAAAAAAATAAAAAATAAAAATAAAAAAATACTAACAACACAGCTAGCATACACGGTTCTCACACGTTATGCATAGCTGGTTCATAAGATCACGGTTTTGGATTTGAACAGATCCACCACCGTGTCTAACAAGTTTCAACTATGATGGATGTTAGCCCCATATCCTTGCAAAGTTTAAGCCCATCAATTATCGCACAGGCTTCCGCTATCATGTTGGAGATTAGGCCGTCGATGGTATGGAAGGCAAAGATAAGATTACCGTCGTGATCGCGACAAATGCCTCCACCACCTCTAGCCCAGGATTGCCCCGCGCGGAACCGTCAACATTCAATTTCATCTATGTTGCAGTTGGTTTTAACCATCTGACAATCATCACCCTGTTAGCTGAAGAGTGGGAGTGGGGCGTTGCTGTGGAAATTTTCCATAAAACTAGGCCTGACCACACATTACTAGAAGAAAACTAGCCTTTACCGATGGTTTTAACTGCCAGCAAAGGCTCCAAAAATCGTTGGTAAAGGCTTTGACCGCCGGTAAAAGTTGCGTCGGTAAAGCCTTTACTAGCAGTCAGGGACCTATACCCGCGGTTGTGCTGGACGTAGAGCTAGGCATCGGACCGAGTCGGATCGGATTGGGTCCAACCCAACTCGAATCGAAATCTACAGAGCCTAACCCGAACTTGATCCGATCCTACGAGTCATCTAACTCGATCCGATCCGAATCCCTACTAGTCTGAACCGATTCGAGTCCGACTCGGTCAGGAAAACCGAGTCGAATCGGATTGGGCAAGGTTCGAATCGTCCATTTTTTTCAACGGTATGGAAATTATTATTCTCACTGTTTCTTATGGTGCGATATACTTGATTATTAGATATACTTAAAATTTAGCATCAATCCCTTAAATGATCTGAAAAAACTGATGGACGGTGTAGATAAACAAAAAAAAAATTAAGACGGGCCCCACATAGTTTACTCAATGGGATAAAATATCTCACTGCGAAATCTGCTTCTTGAGGAAGCTTTGTATGAAGGGAAGCGGATTACGTTCTAAGTATCTCAGTGCGGTAAGCGTACTGAGTAAACTCAGTGGGCCCCAGTGGCATTCATGCATTGTATCCACTCCATCCATCTCTTTTGAAACATAAATTTAAGGCATTATCCCAAAAATGGAATATATCCAAACCTCAAATGGACCACACCACTAGAAACAGTGTGAATTGAGCATCTAACGTTGAAAAATTCTTGGGGACAACAGAGGGTTTGGATCAAGCTGATATTTGTGTTTTCCCTTCATCCATGTCTTTCTGATCTTATGAACAAGTTGGATGACAAATAAACATCATTGAGGGCCTTAGAAAATTTTCAATGGTTGAAATCAATACTTCCACTTTTTCCAGCAGTATGGTCCACTTGAGCTTTGTATATGCATCAATTTTGGGTTGAACCAATAAAATTATCTGGTAAAACGAATGGACTGTGTGGATGAACTACATGCATTCGCGGTGGGCCTAACTAACTCAGTACACAATCCGAGAAGTACTGCCTACGGTCTATAACTCATGCCAGCTGTACAGCTGCTCTAGGTACGTGTCATGCGAAGACGAGCACTGACGCTCCTTAAGCTCCGAGTTGTACGAACGGTTCAAAGGAGATCAAAGTTACATGGCCCCATAGTGATGTATTTATTATATCTATACCATTCATCTATTTTTAGAGATCATTTTAGAGCATTATCCAAAAAAATGAATCAGATCCAAAGATCATCTGGACCACACCATAAATAGCAGCGGAGATGATGATTTTCACAGTTAAACAATTTGTAGGGCCCACCATAATGTTTATTTTCCATCCAATCTGTTCATAAGGTCACAAAGACCTGAATGAAGTGGAAAAACAAATTTCATGTTGATCCAAAACTTCTGTGAACCTAAAAAGGGTTTCAATGGTAGACGTTCAATCCCCCACTGCTTTCCGTAGTGTGGTCCACTTAATAGTTAGATCTGTCTTATTTTTGTCTCAACCCTTAATACGATATTGCCAAATGGATGGACAATTTGGATATAACACATACCTCGTGATTAGACTCACAGAACCTGCTAACGCTACACTAGCCAATCCGCTTCCGTCTTTGGGTCTGACTGCCAAGACGACGCCTGTAAACAGCTGTATGCCAACCTTCTTCGATAAATGTTTGTTGCGTCTCTCTCTCTCTCTCTTCCGTACACAGCTATCCCCCATATCTCAATGTATATCTCTCCAATAAAGAAATCTCCAAAACCCAACGGCAAAAAGAGAGGTATTTGATCTAGCGCAGGATATCTAACTAGTCTTCTTCTTGCCTTCTTCTTCAAGACAAATATAAAGAGAGAGATAGACAAATATAAAGAGAGACAGAGAGAGAGAGTTGGGGGCTCAAGTATAGCCAAACGAAAAGACAAAGATATAGGGATATTTTGTAAAATAGAGGGATATTTACATCTCAGGTCGGGTCGGGTCGGTTCGGTTCGGACCCTTTCAATCCGGGTTTTGGATCGGTTCTGTCCAGATACACCACTATCCGAACCCGACCCGAAAAACGATCAGATCTGAATGGGTAGACTCGATCAGGGCCGATCTAGGCCGTTGGTTCTGTTCGGAATGGTACCGAGTCGGGTCGGATCAACTGGATCGGTCCAACATGCCCACCTCTAGCTGGACGCCCCCTAAATCGCAAGTTTTTCAAACATTGGTCAAAGGCTACGGATTAAATCCGTGGTATTAGATCTTAAGCTTCCAAAATACTGCAGCCATAGTGTGAATCTCTCATTTAAAAATAAAATAAAAATTAAAAAAATAAATAAAAATAAAAATAACACCCATCAAATAGCATATATTATAACATTCTTTTCAATCAGTTTCAGAAATCTAAAAGTTTTTTCACCATTAGCAACAACAAAGGCCTTGTTTCACATGTCATTCACATCACCTCTTCAACTGCTTTTTCTCTAAGGCGTCCTGAGTACTTCAATGCCTTGATTTCTGCCTGTGCATCTGCCAATTCCCCATCTTTATCTGCAAAAAAATATTAGAAAAAAAATCCAATCAATATCAAAGACAAAAACCATCAACCTTGGATTACATAGAAACAAATAAACTAATAGACAATTAGCATCAGCACAACACGAGGCAGACCACTGAGACATGCCATTGTTTTTAACAATTGACAATTTCCCTCCAAATCTTTTGATTCACTGGAAATCTCAAATAACCTGCAGAATGTCCTTTTTGGCCTCAGTGCTGGTCTAGTAAATTAGAACTAGAGCAATTTACAGAATGCTTTAATTACTGAAAGAAACCAGGGGAGATGTCAACTTATTGAGCAAGGAAACGATTATTATTATTTTTTTTCCATTATCTACCACAATGCCGTAGAATATTATTAATCAATTACTTCTAAAAAGATGAAGTAATCAAACCTTTAAAAAATCCAAGCTACACTAGCGCAACATTTGCTGAACCCTTACTTTTACATGAATTATGGGTTTTCCTCCTTTCATGCGAAAAAGAGATGAAAGGATAAGAAGATAGAAATCTAGCAGTGACTTTTATAAGTTGGAATCGACAGATGAAAAGCACCAAACATCAGAAATGAAAGAAATCAGAGACCAAATCAGCTGTTTGGATTGTCAAAGCTTACCTCAGGTTTTTGGGTTTTCCACTCTTTTCCTTCTTATCTAGAAAAGATTGAATTTTTCTAAGAAATCTGCAGCTGATTCGAGATTCTTTGTTCTTGAGTTGATCAACAACTAGGAAAAATAAGAAAGAAAAGAAAATGTCAGTTCCCAGACACATATTACCAAAAGTGGCCACCAGCGGATGACCCTCACCCATTAATCAGTGGCTCAAAATAGAAAGAAGAAAGTCACAGCTCCACATTCGAAATACAATACGCCAATGATTAAGTGGCTGCAATCTTCAAATATGAGAAAGTGGTGCATTCACCATCCAAAGATGGGCCACACATTTACAGAATCTGGCACCTGAGGACCCACAAATAGAAACAACAAACCATGTTCTAATTGATAGCATGATATAGAAAAATTTCTCTGTTTGAATATTTCAACCCTTTATACATAGGTCACGGAGGGGTCCATTTTCAAAGAATAATAGCCAAATTTCAAACACTGGGAAAAATAAAGTCTGTGAGATTGTGTCGTCTGTCCACCACACAAGGTGATAAACATTGTATCCATGGTTTGGATCATTTGGAAGATGACCCAGATTCAAAGGCTAAAAAGCCCTGACATATGATATTGCGAATCATCGGGGATGTATTTGACCAGCCTGCTATAGAATTACAATATAAACTATGGCAGGAAAGGGCAATGTCTGGGTATTCTAGATGAGTTTTTTTTTTTTTTTCAAGATTGGTAAGCCAGTCGAGTATGGAAAGACCATGTTTAAGAAAGACAGAAATAACATAAATTGCACACACCAGGCTGCATTTGGATGCTCAATTGAATTGAAATCATTCAATTCAATGAAATTGAAATAACCGTCATTGGAATAACCCCTTTCCATCCACAATGAAGATCCAGCCCCAAATAGCAATTCAGATTATTTCAAGCTGAACTCAAACCACATGGAATTGCATTTAAGGGCCGGCCATCACAATGTATTGAAACAGTCCACCTCCATTTTAGTCCTTTCCTCTATGTTTAACTGAATTTTCACAACCAACTGCAACTTAGCATCCAAATGCACCCTCAAAATTCAAGAGAAGGATAACTAAGATCCGAATTAATGGCAAGATTGCATTCTGCACCTGTAAATAGTTTGAATGCGGTCAGGACGCTCCTTCTCTGGGTAATCCAGAAGACATCTGCTTTCTTTGACATATACAGCCCTGGATCGATGATAATAGGCTTTGCCCTTTGACAAGAAAAGGTTCTCTTCTATCATGTACCAACATCGTATTACCTTCACAGCTGATTGACAATTCTCAAAGAAATCAATGATGGAGAACATGGTTTTAAGCATAAGTTCTGAAGTGCAAATCACCCAGAGATCGAAACCAGTATTAGTCACCCGACTCATTCCAACTTAGTCAGAATTGTTCAGACATCCATGGTTCAAAGTTAATTGAAAGTTACTTGTAAGAATCTTATGATATTTAACATAGAAAATTGAAAATTGGGATTCCTCAAAGAGTTTTTTTTTTTTTTTTAAGAAACACTATACCTTTGTATTTATGAATAGAGGGTGTACAAAGCAAAGCAGAGCTTCCCAAATTGCATTAAGCTGTTTTGGGTGAGGGATCTGGATCATGGATTTGTGAAATCCACAGATTTCAAATCTTCTCAACTTGTTTTATAGTCAAGATTTACAGAACCTGTGGATTTACCAATTCGAACCCCCCATAAATCCATAGATATGACAAAACAGGAAAAAAAAAACCACAAGGAGAAGACTCATACATCAATTAAGCATTCAAAACCGTTTCGCTTGTTTATAATGAGAAGAACATTCATACTCCATATCCAAAAAAAAAAAAAAAAAACCACACAAGCAACCAGTTGAGAAAACCAGCAATACCCGAAAAAACAGATTTAGGAGAGTTCAAGTGCATGTAGACATTCAAAATGCAAGACCCAATTGAGAATACCAGCAATACCCAATTTCCAAAAAGCGAGATATGAGAGTATCCAAGTGCGTGTAGAAGTTCAAAATGATACCTACCAATTATTACGTATCTGGCCCATATTTTACTAATTTCCTTCCAAGTTCTCACTACATTGAATCTGTAAAGCATTTAACACCTTCTCTACTTTTCTTCTAGTTCAAGGTATTTTGACAAGAGAAATGATCAACCTACAACTGGTCATATGTCATGACCCACTCAAAAGCAACATGCTGCAATTTCAATGCAACTTCATCATTATGAATGACCTGGAAGCACCCATTAACTTTTTTATTAAACTGAATGTTCTGGTTTTTTTTTGAAAGCATGAATGTTCACAATTTAATTCACTCCAACATTTGAATTCAGCCTAAAAGTCAATATTGACCTCTGAGTATCCATGTTTTTCTTTCCTGTTATAGATTCCCAACATCAAACTATGAGAAATCAAATGAAATGTAAAATTACAACACCCCAGTAATGCAACTTATCAAAATAGATATAGTATGCACGAACTGTCAGTGGTACGTAACACCCTTCAGCCGTAGCAACATCTATTTGAAATACAAAATTTAATTTAAAATGTACTAAGCATGCTTCACTTAACATATGATATCTGAAGTAGTATATTTCAATCGAATCCGATCAACCAGCCAAAAAGTGTCTAACTGATCACATTAAATTTAGTGAAGGCCACAAATCAAAGTCATCACACTCCAAAATCCAACCCTATTTCTCATAACAGAATAAACAGAAGGAAAAAATGAATCCCACCATGTATGGGCAATGGAACAAAATGTTTTCCCATTGGCTATATGCCATTTTAATCATCCAGTTGCATGCCAAAAGTCTAATAAAATCCTTACAATGTGGGGACCACGTAAAGTGATGCCTAGCATGGAATGTTGAATGCTTGCCTAAAACAAATAAATAAATAAATAATAATAATCTGAGAAACCAACCTTAAATAAGTAAGATATATAAATAGCAAAAGATTGTTTTTTTCCCTTTAAATAAGTAAGATAAATAACTAATACTCAGTGACTGATTGGCTTCACTCTGACTTCAACTTAAAGTGGGTGTCACACAATTGCCATTTGCCACATTTTCCAACTGGCGCCTGATAACACAAGATGTTCATTTATCCAAACTTCTGCAATTGGCATCTCAGATTTTTTCAAATTTTCCAATTTAACTAATTAACACAATTCACTGGTTCAGCTACAATTTTACAAAATTCATTTCACACATTTCCAAAGAGGCTATTAGGGATCACAAAAAAAAAAAAAAATTTAAAAAAAAAAAAAAAAAGAGAGAGAGAGAGAGAGAGAGAGAGAGAGAGAGAGAGAGAGAGAAGAAGAAGAAGAAGAAGAAGAAGCATCTGCACAATAGAAAGTAATGTATGGCCCCAAGGCACAGGGCATCTCTTTCTTCAAATTGCATATGTGCTTTCTTTTTTTCATCTGATGAGTGAATCATGTATGCCCCATTGTTGGGCAATGCATCTCAGCTTAGTAAACACCCATTCTCAAAGCAAACAACAATGTCAGGAACCTAGAGAAAGAAGCCCTAGCAGTTACATTGTTTAAGGAAAGAGGCCGCTATTTTGACAGATGCATCAAAACATCAATACACAGCACTTGTTTAAGCTCACCAGGGCAGCTGACTTGATAGGCAATCATGTGGATGGATCATATCTCAAAATATCATGTCCAGTTTACCCTGCACATTTCTACTTTTTTTCTTTTTTTTTTTTCTGAAAAATGAGTATTGTTCAGTTTTCACAGGTAATAAATAAAAAATGAAAAATAAAAAAAATAAATAAATAAAACACAGATCTTCTGAAATATACAAACTTTTAAACATAAAAGCAATTATACGAGTGTTTCTGAAAGTTACAAGTTTAGAAAGGAGTTCTGCTAACTATGATTAGCAGCAAACTCTAGAACATTTACAGTGAGTGGATCTGGAAAGGGACAGAGCCATCTACCATGTTCTTCTAATAATAAAGATAAACTCCAACTCACTCATTGCAGAAAATGTAGATTTCTTAAGGAGCAATGGTAGACTGTAGACCCAAGAGATGATCCTACTGCTGCTGCAAATTCTGCTCATATTGAAGGGAAGAATGATCCTACCAATTTTCCTCCCAGCATCACTATGGTAGATTGTAGACCCAAGAGACCAAGTCATCAATGATCTCCAAAAACAAGTGGTTGCTCTTATAGCATTGGTTCAATTCACAACTACAAATTAGCAGCCAGGTATATCTACTTCAAAAAATTATGCCTCTTAATTCCACTCTCATTCCTCCACACACCCTTTAGGGGCCTCAGATCATATGACTAGTAAGAAAGATGAGTTTATTTCATATATTCCTATCCCTGGTGGTATCAAACTTGCTGATGGGTCATTCTCCAGTGCAATTGAAAAACGGACTCATCAACTTTCTCAGTCACTGTCATTACCTTCGACTGCACACGCTTCTCTATTTCTTAGTCAATTCATTACCTTTTATCCTTCCTATTGTTTTCCTTGTGGAAAAGCCACACCCATAGTTTTGGTTTCCTTTTTCCTGCATGCTAAAGGAATTTCTGGGAGGTTTGCGATCCATTTCCGGACAGAGCCAAAGGCCTCCACTTGCTTGTCCTCGTTAAAAAATATGAGTTTGCATTTTTTAATTTTTTTATTTTAAAAGGATTACTTTATATTGTATAATACTCCAACATGCTTTTTTTTGGTGAGGATGTTAGAACTGTACGGGTGGAAGGAATTTTGAAGACCTGTATAATTTCTTATACCCCTTTGATTACAACCTCTACATGGGTCCTTACTCATGCCTCAACGAGTTCCCATCATAGAGAAAAACCACTGTGGTGTGAGTGCGTGGGTGTGTGGGGTGTGACGTGTGAGTGCATGTGTGTTGAAAAAAAAAAAAACCAAGAAAAAGCCTCTACATGTTCAACAACCCAAAATGGTCGCTTATCTGTTAAGGTGTCAAACACAACAGTCAACATATATAGATAAAAGGGAATGAATTCCCAATAGAAGGAGCTCAGTTATGCCCTCAGCCATACATACCATGGCAATAACATTTGTTTCTCATCCAACATGGGCAAAAAAAAAAAAAGTTTAGCCTAGAGGCAATACTCCAAAATTCATTGTACGCATGTTTTACATACCCACAGCTATAATTCACTGAAGCCATACTGTTTCTTAAATGGCCTTCAATAATAACCTTGCGAGAGACCTCAATGTTGGCAGTTTTATACCCAAGACGCAAAAATAAGTCCTAACTATGCTACGAAATCAGGACATCCAGAAATAAATTGTCTGATAAAGTTTAAATGCTTAAGGTATTGCATATTTGAAATTTCAGTGTTAGTCAGCTCCCAAAATCAGATCGTTCATTAACCAATGTTAAGCAACATTCCCAAAATCAGACACGCCATCACTAAGCAACATTCCCAAAATCAGATTGTTCGAATAATCATACTGATAGTGGATGCTTCTTTGCTAGAATAGGACCATTGTTTACATATAAAACAGAGTAGAAGGTGAAAAGTGATAGTAGAGATTAAGTTATGCATATACATTATTATCGTGCATATGTTTGGCACTAACCTGAAACAAAGAGCTCCGAGGCCATGCCATTCTTGCATGACATCCACTCTAAGCAGTTGCTCCTGCTAATGTTGAATTAGGATGATCTAAGATTTGAACAGCTAATACTGACGAATTGCCAACACTCATGTGGAAAAAAAATTCCTAACCATCATTGCCATTGCCAATTGCATAAGTTGAACTCATGAATATGGCTTGAAACGTATTGCATCTTCCCACCACATGGTTGTAAGTCATTGACCAAGCTAAGAATCAATCTGATTCCATTTCAGTGTGCTTCCACAATGTCTCGGTCCAATGCCTGTCATCCTCTTTTGTTATGGAATGCAAAATAAATAGACCCCCCCCCCAAAAAAAAAAAAAAAAAAAGAGGAAGAAGAAGAAGAAGAAGATATAATATCTACATATGGTTGATAAGGTTTGTAGTATGTCTAATCAGCCTTATAAATTAGAAAAGTAATCTGCAAGTGTAAGCTCTACCTCTTTACACATTATATTAAAGACAAATGCACCAAATATGCATGTTCCTTATCGTATTTACAAACATGCCACTATATGCAACATTGACATGTGTAGGCACATAGATTAACCAAAAAACAGTAGAGAAGGAAAAAATGCAAAGAAGAAATTCCTGAAACTAAATGGTAAAATGCTTTACCCAATCCACTTTACCTGGAAGGAAGAACTGCTTGAAGAACTACACTCACAGCCAATAGCTTGCACTTTATCTGAAGAAAGGATGGAAGAATTCCTCTCCATTTTTAAAATTACCCTGGACTGTGGGGCAGTGCTCATTTCATTTTTAATCCTACATGTGCAGGTAAAAAAATCACACTGCTGGGATCATCCAATTAGTGGTGAGAACCTTCCATAGTGGACCAGGATTAATGAGTTTGGGCCATGTGAAATGAATGTGAAATGAACAAACACATCTTAATGGATTTCTTTGCAATCTCAACACGTTGATAAAAAAAATTTATAAAAAATTAAATTAAATTAAATTTTAAAAATAATAATAATAAATTTAAAAGATGGAAAGACCAGCTTCATGAAAACTGGTCCTCACACTACCACCAGCAGACATGGTCCCTACCATGCAAAATGGTCACCTGGCGCAACAGTTACTTTTATGTATGAACCAGAGATTCACATAAATGAGGATTTTATATGTGATATTAACGCTTAAACTCAGCTGCTCAAGTAATCTCTGAGAATTATTGACCGTGGGAAAATTATGTTCTCAATACTTTTGTTGACCCATTGTTTCTTTTTTCTTTTCTTTTCTTTCTTTTTTCGACAAGATTGCTCACTCCATTCAGAAATTGTATCTGCTAATGAGGCGCCTTATACAATTTATTTATTTTTTAATGCACTTAGATGATGCATGGTTTGTTTTAAGATTAAAATATGCAAGTGGTTGTTTTTAACTTATCAATTTCGAAGAAAAAAATTGTCAAACTTGTGTACTAGTTGCTATTTTCTATGGACTGTTTTGTTTTGTTTATCATCTCCTCACTTTATGCAATGGATTAAGGGAGCTATTGGTTTTATCCTCTATGACTTTCCGTTTTTTGAACTATAAGCATGAACAATGTTCTGAAATTTGAAATCGGATCTTAAATTACAATATGAGTTTTATCAGAACCGATATGAGTTTCAATCTGGACAGGGGATAGCCCAAAAACTGGGATATTGGCTCCATGACCTCCATGTCCCCAAAAAATGTGGCCACAAAATACAAGTTAATTAGGGATTCAACATAGCAAATCCCTAATTAGGATTTCACATTGTAAATCCCTAATTAGGAATTCACCATTGTAAAATCCTAATTATGGTTTCAACACTGAAGATATTTGATCTCAAGAGAGAGATTGAGCGCGAGATTGAGAGAGAGAGAGAGAGAGAGAGAGAGAGAGAGAGAGAGAGAGTGATTGTGCCATGGAGGTTGCTTTGCCGCTAGATTGAGAGAGAGCTCTTGCTTGGCACAAAGGGGGGGGGGGGGGGGGAGAGAGAGAGAGAGAGAGAGAGAGAGAACTGCGGAGGGTAGCTGCTGGAGTTGCAGCAGAAGGTGGTTCTCGCCTAGAATATGGGTTGTGGAGCTGCAGAGAGAGAGAGAGAGAGAGAGAGAGAGAGAGAGAGAGAGAGAGAACCGCGGTGGGTAGCTGCTGGAGTTGCAGCAGAAGGTGGTTCTCACCGAGAATATGGGTTGTGGAGCTGCAGAGAGAGAGAGAGAGAGAGAGAGAGAGAGAGAGAGAGAGAGAGTAGGCATCGTTGAGTTGCAGAGAAAGAGAGAGAGTGTGGGGGCGGGGAGGAGGAGAGAGTCGGGGGATTGGGATCACAATGAAAGATTAGGGTTGTTGGTTTAATATTTATAGATACTCTTTGCCAGCGCCCGATGTTACTTACCGCCAGGCAGAGGATCCCATGAAGCGTCGGATAGACCCTGTTTTCTTGTAGTGCCACCCACATTATTTGCAACTCCAATGAACCCGAGAGTAGAGTCCCATACATTTAGTTTAGAGATGCAATCTTTTGGTGCTCGTTTGTGTTTTGAATGTGATTCCTCTATTGCCTTAAGATGGACTAAGTTCCGTCTGCATATCCATGGCATCTAGATGACCCATTTTTTAAGTTTTAACATATTGAGATGTTGCCTCATCTGTACTGCTCGACAATTATTATACTGCATGATAGGCCTACGGTCCTGCCAATGGGCCATTCAACCAGAACTGGCAGTTGGGTTTAATCCAAAAACCGTTTGTGTGGATCTTTTGTTGTCGAACGGGTTTCAAGACCTAGTTTTACTGCAGACCAGTTTTTATCTGGTTTACTGCATTGCCTTGTTGCCTTGAGGGACTCAACCTGGGTCTGTTCTTAAACAAAGAAGAAAGGACACTAAACAAATGTTATGAAAATCTGAAAATAAACAATCAAAATTATGCTAACTTTCGAAAGCCATACTAAAAACTGTAGCTCAGGAATGCATTTTGTTTTTACATTTTACTAGTGTTGTTATAAAAAATTACTAAGTGTTTAGATGCTCAGGTGAACTGCATTGTGAATGGCAGAACACGCCTCCTTCGGCTTCCACCAGCAAAGCACCTGCTGAAAACATCAATGGATTGGACCTGTTATCATCTGATTCACATATCATACAGGGGAAGCTGGTCTACATGCATACCGCTGCGATCAGATCCCTTTCAGAATAATCACATTCTCAGCTGTGGATGTTGAAACTGTACCAAGTACTACTCCAGCTTGGCAGGGCAGGAGACCACATCCAGCTTGCTGACATGGACAATGATTGTGCTGAGTATGCATCCGAGTTGGCAAGAACGAGCAAGCATGATGATTGTGCTGACTATTCTATTTGTTTCTGATTTACGGTTGGGTTTGGCTCTCTATTTAGCTCTAAGGTCTTTTATGGTTGGTTTTCAGCTATTCTGAATTGAATATTTTATACGATTATAGGTCCTGTTGCTGATAACATGTTCCACTGGTAAGTATGTTAACCTCTATGTGGAAGCAATTTCAAGAATATAATTTTGAATACAACATATATCTTTTACATTAGAGGGATTCTCATCTCGTTAGATATTCGGGTCGATTTGCATAAACATGGATGGCACATTTACTTCACATGGGTTCATTTGTAAGGCATATTTACATAAAAATATTCACTTCAAGCTTGGATTCTCTACTTTTGATAACAAAGGTTTTGTTTTATGCATTGATCTTCTTATTTCTTCTACTACAGTTATTCTATGATTTCTTCTTTTACACCTTATTTCATGATTAAATTTTCAGGTTTCAAAGTTTAAAGATCCTCGTGATGCATGTGCTGCAATTGTTGCTGAATCATATCGTCTTTGGCTGCAGTACAAGACTAGCTCGTACAGACAACATTGCAATCATAGTCGTGCATATTAATGGGCTATCCGATGTACGCAACTTTTCTTCCATGATCCGTTTTACGAGTCTCATTGTTCCTATTTGGCTAGTCATGAATTTTATTTTAAGTAACTATTTTCAATTCCGTGCCAGACAAGTAGGTCTCACGTTTTCATGACCAAATCCCATCTTTCATCTTCAAAGGCTAAATGGTGTTTGATCAGCTCACTGTTTTCTATGGTTGCGTCTGATTTTTTTTCTTTTTTTTCTTTTTTCTTTTTTCTTTTTTAGCTGATTCTGATTTTTCTGTAGCTGATTTGGATTTTTAAGGACACGGATGGATATAATTTGTGCTCGGATTTTGATTATTTTGTAGTTATTCGGATTATATTTTTCTACTTTTATGTCCCCTATTTTGATTTTGATTTTTTTTTTTCCTAGCTATGCATGCATCACGCATCTGATTTTGGACAGTCTGGATTAGCATTCAGGCACCCAATTCTTCTATCAGATGATATCATCATATCTATGTTGTTGAGGAAATTTTCTTCAACTTTAGACTGATTATTTCCTGTAGGATGTGTAGGAACCTTTCTTCTTATATGATGATATGTTCTTTTACTTTTGAGATGATTATTCCTGTTTCAGGCTTTCAGCTGTTGTTTAGAGCTCTTTTCTTTTACTTTTTCATATATTTTAGTGGACCCATGAACTTTTTCAAAGATCATTGCTAGGCTGAGAGCCTGATAGTAGGCTTATCTAATTTCAAGGAAAATGGAAATTGTGAGGAAGACACGCCAAAAGCCTCTCTGTTTATTGCCTTTTCGGCCTGATAGCAGTGTTGATGTTTTTCCAATTGTTTGTTTCTTAAGTTAGTGAATCCTTTATTTTATTGTATATGAAAAACAAGTACTGAAACTACTCAGGACCCTTCTACAAATTACCTGCATGTAGCTTGAAACTGCAAGAAATACTATCTAAGCAGAAGATCAAGACCTAGATTTTAGTCTCCAATATCATTTCATGATAATTCCAGTCTACATACTGTCAAACCAAAAAGTAGTCTGCATTGCTAGAATATAAAAGAAGCACGTACCTTTGTTTTTTGGTGCAGCTTATGACATTGAATGATGCACCATTTTTACAATGTGGAAGAGTGAAGACATTGAATCAAGAACAATAATTTGTTCAACCCTGTAGGCACAAATAATTATGAAGTTTATAACTCTTATTTTGCTGTTAGTGTGGGAGTGTTAGTCTGTTGATCTTTTATTTCTTTTCTTAGGTTGGATACTCCTCTTCACTATTACTCCTAGTGTTGAATTGAAATGTCAAACATTCATTACTCTTATTTTGCTGTTAGTGTTGCCTCATCATCTATCATTAATTCAAATCAACAGGTCATTTTCTTTCTAATTTCTTGATGGATTTTTTCTTCTGTTCACAATCCAGCCTCAGTGAGTGACAGGTGAACTATAATAATCAGCCATCTAGGTGCATCTGTCATATGTTGCAGGGTCTCTCCAAAGCAGAAAGCCCTGGTAGGATTTGTGAGCCTTTATTGATGTGACATCGTCATGTTTGTTCTATTTCCTTTCAATGAGACATTGAACAATTCTTTCCATTGATTTGAATCCCGAGATGGGTCTTGTTTTTCAGGTGATGGGGCTGTGTTTTTTGTTGTCTGTATTGGTTGCTAGCCCCAATAAAGTGTTTTGTCAGAAAGGTGAAGTAGTAGTAGTTGCAACAGCTAAGGTGAGTGAAAGGACTGTTACAATCAGTTGTGGGTTTTAATTTGTGTATTTATATGTACATATGAATGTGTATGTATGTACGTGTGGAAATTTGTAAGTTTTGAGTGTGGGAGGTGATATACAACAATGGATTCTGATTTGGGTTTTCAATATTTCAACGTGGTTGTCTTCTTTTTCAAGAGGTTGTTTGATTTTTTTGTGGAATTTAATTGATGGGTCTGATTTAATTGTTGTTTTCTATTGGCAGTGAGATCACGTTAGAGTTCAACGATTGCTCAAAACAAGTCGGTGCTTATGTACATCGTATGGGCAAGTTGGGCCTGTGGCAGGCCATAATTGTCATTCAAGCAGAGGAGTGAATCTAGACCCATTAAGCAAGTGGTCAAAGGTAAGAATTGCCTGAAATTTCATTTACTTTTTCATTTGTTACTGCACATGGAACATTCTAAGTAAAATGTTCAGTTTCATGTACTTATACAAATGATGATTTTGCAGATATTTTTTGTTTTTCAATCTGGCAACGAAAAGATTTATGGCTCTTTTTTCCTGGGAGGGATTTGAGGCCTTGTCCTACATAAATGCAGGGAAACATTTTTAACCATTGCAATTTAATTCACTCCAACATCACCATCTGTTTCATGCTGAACTAAAGATCTAACACATGCATATCAAAATGGCATTTGAAATTTCACATTTTGAGATGGTTGTTGATTCTTGCCATCAGTAGTAGCAGATAATAATATTACATCTTCTGCCATATTATGAGCTCAACTGTGGTGAAAAACAAAGATAGGTTTCAGTGCTTTCTTCCTCTTCTTCTTCTTCTTATTTTTTTAAGGGCATGAGGTTGATCAAAAGAAACCACCTTTGGTCTATGATGTTGAAGACATGGAGGCATTGGTGTTGCAGTTTGTTCTATGTGGGGTGGATTCCAATATTCAAGCTAAGTGAGTCGCTTTGCCATCTAAATGCAATTGCTGCCTCCCTACCCTCTCGCCCGATATCAAGACGACAGATCATATCTTTTCCTCGAGCACCTTAGCTAGAAAGGTGTGGGATCACACGGCAGCGATCAGCAAGGCATCGCCATGGTGGGCAGCAACGTCCTTGTCTGATCCCTTTGGGGGTCTCTCGCCATCCTTGATTTTCTGGGAGCTTTGGCTAGCAAGAAATGCAGCACGTTGGGAAGGGCTGCTCCTTGTGCAATGAAGGTCATCTCCAAGGTCAAGCACTGGTTCAAGCTTCTAGCCCCATATCTTTCTCCTTCGAAACCCTTTAATCGAGTCATGGCTAGCACCCTTACTGCCTTGGGGCTGGCTGATGTGGTGTCGTCCGTCAGATTGGTCCAAATAGTTAGGTGGTTGCAACCAGCTGTTGACTGGATAAAGGTCAATGTGGATGGCTCTGTCCTCAGCAACCTAGGCCCATCAGGCATTGGAGGGATTGGTAGGACCCATTTGGGGGATTTCACCTTTCTTTTTTCGTCCGACTATGGCTTCGGCTCAAACGGTAGGGCTGAAATCAGGGCTATCTGGGAAGGCCTAACTTGCTGCGTGGGCTTCGGTTACACCAAAATTGAACTAGTTAGCAACTCTAAATATGCAGTTGAGTCCCTCAACAACAAGGCTGTCCCAGCTTGGTTTATGTGGTATTGGTGGACAAGGTTAAGGTCCCTTAGGGACAGTAGGGAAGTGATCATCTCCCACTCCCCTTGGGAGTCTAACGCGGTGGTCAACGGTCTTGCTCGTAGAGGCGGTAGCAGCCACTCACATAATTTTTTACAGTCCACGTCTGATCTTCCTCCTGTCATCAGAGACCTGGTTTTCATGGATCGAGTGGGATTAGGATACTTGAGAGAAATTTAGCGTCACTCTTTCTCCTTTTGTTTCTGGATTCGGATTCAATGGCCTGTTTTTCCTTTTTGCTAACAGGCCCACCCAGGCTTTGTACAGTCACTTCTTCGTGAATATAATACTTCTTTCTTGAAAAAATAAAAAATAAAAGTTGGACATCATGAGATGTGGGTGCAACTGCCTCAATCTAGTCTCTACTAGACATGGTCACGATGAGCGTACTTCGGATGATTGAATAAACTTCATTTTGACCCTCCACTTTATGCTCCCATCAACAATGAGGACCACCATTTGGACACATATGCGCGCCACATGTACATCCGATGTGTGCATCATATCTTTCATGAGACATTGGCATATTAAATACCTTTCTAATCAACCATTTGAATTTTAATAGAATAAGCGTCCCCATGGACCTCAGTGGTATGTTGGCATCACCAAGTTCTGTGGGCCCAGCATGATTATGCGTATATCCAAGCCATCTGTCCATTTGACTAAATCATCTTAAGGCTTGTGGAAAAAAAATAAAAAAAAAAATGAGATAGATCCAAAGCTCAAGTGGACCACATTGCAAGAAGCAGTGGGAACTGAGCTTCTACCATTTAAACCTTCTTGGGGTCACAAAAGTTTTAGATGTGATCATGGTTTTTTTTTTTTTTTTCATTCATCCAGGTCTATATGACCTTCTGAACAGGTTAGATGGCAAATAAAAACATCATGGTGGGTCCTAGGAATGTTTCAACGTTAAGAATCATTATCCCCATTATTTTTTGTGGTGCGGTCCACTTTAGCTTTGGTTATGACTAATTTTTAGTCTCATTATCTAAAATGATCTTTCCAAATGGATGGACGGTGTGGATACATACATCGTGTTGAGGCCCACAGAACTTGGTGATGTCTACATGCCACCGAAGTCGGTAGTGTGGGGGCATAACTAGCATTCCACTTCTGAATGGCCGCTTCACGCGAGACCTACTTTCCTAGGTGGCCGCTTTACGTGAGATCTAGTTTCCTAGATGATGATGGCTTATTAAAAGTATCCTTGCGCGAGTGAGCTGCAAGCGGAAGTGGCACACGCGGTAACAAGTAACACGTGTACAAGATCGGTTCTCTTTACTAGGTACCTAATACTTGTGAAATATGCTGATCCAAAACTCATGGTAGTACACTGACCCGGACGGCCACTCTAGCATTTGAGAGATGAATTCTGTGAAGAAATGAGATCAATAGTCCATATTATATGTACATGTGTGGCCCACTCGATGAATAGACTGGGCTGATCGTTCGGTCTAAAGAATATTTACAGTGTTCCCTACCTAATGAATAGGCTAGATATCATGCATGCTTAGAAGCCATCATGTATCTTACACGAGTGATCAGCTTAGCTGCATGGGAACCCCTGTACAACGTGCGCAACCCTTTCATTGATTTGTATAGCTTTGTATGGCTGATTGGTCCAACCCACCCACTTTTCATAGCCCACGTCACCTTGATTCCACGATCCATTTGTCCATAGTTATGAAAACCTTCATGCTCATGACTATAAGGTTTTCATAACTATGGACAGCATGGTACACAAGTGCGTGATCCATTCCATCCCTCGATCACGTTTGTGCGATTTCTACATGCTTTACTAAAAATAATCTAGTCCACTCAACAAGTGTGCCCCAATATTAGAAGCAGGTAGATGCGTTAGAAAACTGCAGCCAATCTTTTTGGTTGTAAATTTGTTTTTCAAACTGTGGCCCACCTAACCGGTGGATCGAAAATTTGATTCTTGGGCTATGGCATCATTGGTGTCATTCTAATGGATTGGATCTCGGACCTTAGTGCGATGCTGGCACATGTGTGGTGTGTACATTAGCTTTATTGCACACGCCTGCAGGCTAATTAGTGGAACTCTCTGAGATGCATAGTGATCAAGTTCATTGCTTTCATGGAATTATGTTGCGTTTAACAATATCGAATTATATTTGCTTAGCTCTCGGGCTTAGCAACGCATCAAAATAGAATTATATGTGGGCTCTTCATGGCTTAGTGATCATGTCCATTTCTATCATGGGCCCTTACTTAGACGGGCCACGCTCAATAGTCTCGAAAGTAGGAAGGTCCCATCCATGTAACTGTTGCTGGATTGTTTCTCTGAAGCGATTTTTTTTTTTTTTTTGCCACCAAAGGAATGTTTAGGATTGTTGATGCACAGAAGGACGTGACGAGATCGAGCACCATCTTTCTCAAGCATAACTCCTATGAATCCACAGAGTTTCTCTAGACACCTCACAAGGATTCCTCGAATTCACAAGGAAAAGAAATAAATTTAAATAAAAATCGAAAATAATTTAATTAATCATAAAAATGAATTTATAATCCTTTAAAATGTAATATCAAACTTAGGAATAAGTTTAAGAATCAAACTCCAATTCAAACTCTCTCAAATCCCGACTTTCTATAAATAGTAAACCGTCATGATTTCTACTAGACTTCATGGTTTTCACTTTTCACCAAAAATATTAAGTGTCAAATTTGGCACATTATTCTCCTAACAAGACTCCTAAAACTCAATGGATCAAAAGCTATTATCGAACTAAAACTTACTATAAATAGTAAAAATGAAAATAAAATGAATTTTTAACCATTGATCTAATAGAATCTCGCAAATTCTTGGGGGGGTTGGTTGGCTAAAATAGCTTCTCCTACCCAAAATCATATATGATAAGTGGAATAACTCATTTCACTTTGCGAGATATGCCTATTTCAAGGTTCCAACAGTTTGGATCACTTCCGCCTTCAATTGAGCTTTCTCTTATCCATCTTGGCATGAAATTGTCTGTGACCAGCTCTACATCAATTGTTTCATAAATGAGATTTTTGGGCCCATGGTATCTACGATCTTGATTCTATAAAATCACCACGGTACAATCGGATGAACATTGTTGGTTGATCCCGTTCAATATAACCATTTGTTCTCTAAGCCAATAATCTAATGGTTACCATGGTTTGATGGAGGTAATTATTCAAAGGAATCAAGAGTCTGCCAAAGGATGGATGATTGAGATTTGATGTGGATGTGTATATCCTAAATTATCCTGGCTATCAATTTTTGCATGCTATGGATTAATCGGTTAGGATCGTGGAATCAAGGTGACGTGGTCTATGAAAAGTGGGTGGGTTGGACCAATCAGCTATACAAATCAATGACAGGGACTGCGCACGTTGTACAGGGGTTCCCATGCAACTAAGCTGATCACTCATGTAAGACACATGATGGCTTCTAAGCATGCATGATATCTAGCATATTCATCAAGTAGGGAACACTGTAAATATTCTTTAGACCAAACGATCAGCCCAGTCCATTCATCGAGTGGGCCACACATGTACATAGAATATGGACTATTGGTGTCATTTCTTCACAGAATCCATCTCTCAAATGTTAGAATGGTCGTCCGAGTTAGTGTACTACCATAAGTTTTTTATCAGCATATTTCACGAGTATTAGATACCTAGTAAAGGGAACCGATCTTGTACACGTGTTACTTGTTATCGCGTGTGCCACTCCCGCTTGCATCTCACTCATGCAAGGATACTTATAATAAGCCATCATCATCTAGGAAACTAGATCTCGCGTGAAGCGGCCACGTAGGAAAGTAGGTCTCGCGTGAAGTGGCCACTCGGAAGTGGAATGCTAGCTGTGCCCCCACACCACCAACCTCGGTGGTGTGTAAACATCTCCAAGTTCTGTGAGCCTCAACAAGATGTATGTATCCACACCGTCCATCCATTTGGAGAGATCATTTTAGATAATGAGACTAAAAATTAGTCATAACCAAAGCTAAAGTGGATCACACCACAAAAAAATAGCGAGGATAATGATTCTCAACGTTGAAACATTCCTAGGACCCGCCATGATGTTTATTTGTCATCCAACCTGTTTAGAAGGTTATATAGACCTAGATGAAAAAAAAAAAAAAAAAAACCAATATCACATCCAAAACTTTTGTGACCCCAAGAAGGTTTCAATGGTAGAAGCTCAGTTCCCACTGCTTCTTGCAATGTGGTCCGCTTGAGCTTTGGATCTATCTCATTTTTTTTTTCCACAAGCCTAAAGACGATTTAGTCAAATGGACAAACGGATTGGATATACACATAATCATGCTAGGCCCACAAAACTTGGTGATGCCAAAACACCACCGAGGTCCATGGGGACGCTTATTCTATCGAAATTCAAAATGGTTGACTAGAAAGTTATTTAATATGCCAGTGTATGATGAAAGATATGATGCACACATCGGATGTACACGTGGCGTGCATATGTGTCCAAATGGTGGGCCTAATTGTTGATGGGACCATAAAGCAAAAAAATTAACAAAAATGAGATGATCTAGCCTTACCATTGGGAGCCATAAAGTGGAGGGTCAAAATGAAGTTTATTCAACTCACCGCAACCATGTCTAGTAGAGACTGGATGGAGGCAGTTGCACCCACATCTCATAATGTCTAACTTTTTTTATTTTTTACAAGAAAGAAGTACTATATTCACGAAGAAGTGACTGTACAACACCCGGGTGGGCCTATTAGCAAAAAGGAAAAACAGGCCATCGAATCCGAACTCAGAAACTAAAGGAGAAAGAGTGACGCTAAATTTCTCTCAAGTATCCTAATCCCACTCGATCCAGGAAAACCAGGTCTCTGATGACAGGAGGAAGATTAGACGTGGACCGGAAAAAAATTATGGGACTGGCTGCTACTGCCTCTACGAGCGTTACCGTCGACTACCACATTAGACTCCCTAGGGGAGTAGGAGATGATCACTTCCCTACTGTCCATAAGGGACCTTATCCTTGTCCACTAGTACCACATAAACCAAGCCGGAGCAGCCTTGTTGTTGAGGGACTCAACCGCATATTTGGAGTCACTAACTAGTTCCATTTTGGTATAACCGAGGCCCACGCAGTAGGTTAGGCCCTCCCAGATAGCCCTGATTTCAGCCTTGCCGTTTAAGCTGAAGCTGTAGTCGGACGAAAAAGGAAAGGCAAAATCCCCCAAATGGGTCCTACCAATCCCTCCACCCCCTGATGGGCCTACGTTGCCGAGGACAGAGTCATCCACATTGACCTTTGTCCAGTCAACAGCTAGTCGCAACCACCTAACTGTCTGGACCAATCTGAAGGACGACGCCACATCAGCCAGCCCCGAGGCAGTAAGGGTGCTAGCCATGGATTGATTAAAGGGTTTCGGAGCAGGAAGATATGGGGCTAGAAGCCTGAACCAGTGCTTGACCTTAGAGATGACCTTCATTGCACAAGGAGCAACCCTTCCCAACGTATTGCATTTTTTGCTAGCCAAAGCTCCCAGAAAATTAGGGATGGCAAGAGGCCCCAAAGGGATCGGACACGATCAGACGAGGACAATGTTGCCCACCATGGCGATACCTTGCTGATCGCTGATGTGTGAGACGAGGGGACTTTAAGTAGGTATTCAAAGTGGTCCCACACCTTTCTAGCTAAGGTGCTCGAGGAAAAGATATGATCTGTTGTCTCGATATCGGGCGAGAGGGTAGGGAGGCAGCAGTCGCATTTAGATGCCAAAGCGACTCCCTTAGCTTGAATATTGGAATCTACCTGCATTGCATTGAGGATAACTTTCCAGGAGAGGAGGGAGGCTTTCAGCGGGAGGTTTGGGTGCCACGCCCATTTAGACCACAACTTTCTCGACCCTGGCGGTTTAAAGAGAAACCAAGTTGATTGAATGGTGAATTCACCTGACGAAGAAACAACCCAAATCCATTTGTCTTCCGCAGAAGATGTGCAAATGCCTTCATCCGAGATGTGATCGAGCACAACTTGGGGAAGAAAGGACTTGGCATGAGAGGGATCACGCCACCCGTTTGGCCCAATCCAATCTTGAACTTGGAGACACTGATGGGGAAGATCTTGAAGCTTCCAATCCTTAAGGGGGCCCAAGCTAGACTAGTCATCTTCCTAGAAACTGTAGTTTCCACAACCAATAAGTCAACGGGTATGTGCAAATACGATAGGCAGAAGATTATAGATTTTCTTCCACAATGGTGAGGTAGTCCTTGCGCTACTAGAGCCCCCTGACACTAACATCTCAATGGGATATTTATCTCTCATGAACACTGCCCAACAGTTGTCACTGCCCCTGCAGGCGATGGCCCATACCATCTTCAATCTGAATGCTTTCATGATGCAACGTAAGCTTTTGATCCCCATTCCGCCTTTAGATTTGGACAAAGTGATCGCTGACCATCTGGCCCAATGACATTTACTATTATTGTTGTCTCATACCCAAAAGAAAGCAGCAAATGCTTTTTCCAAATCCCCCAGTAACCCAACAGGGACGTCAGAAGCAGCCATGGCATGGATCAAAATGCCCGGGAGAACGTGATTTAGGAAAGTTAAGTGTCCCGCCTATGACAACAGTCTGCCTTTCCATCCGGAAATCCTCCGAGATATCTTATTTAGAACAGGCTGGAAGAAAGCTTTACAGGGTCTACCTCTAAAGATAGGCACGCCGAGGTAAGTAAAGGGGGACAAACCTCAATTGAAACCTAAGATGCGTTGGGCAGCTCTAACTCGCGTGACTGATTGGTTGGACAAGAGAATAAAAAAGCTTTTGTGGGCGTTTATCTTTTGACTGGAAGATCTCTAGAATTGGGAGAGGAAGGACTTTATGCGTTGAAGGGAGGCGTTGCCCCCGTTAGCAAGGAGTGTGTCATCAACGAACAGCATGTGCAACACCAGAGCGCAATTTCTACGAGTCTGGAATGGACAACAAGAGCTGCTGACGATCAACCTTTTGTACCCTCTACTGAGAACCTCTGCCACTATAATGAAGAGACTCGGCGATATGGGATCCTCTTGACGAAGGCCCCTAGAGGATTTGAAGAAACCACACGGTTCCCCATTTATGAGGACTGAAAACCACGCGTTCGACCAGCATTTTTGGACCATTTCGATCCATGGCCCGTTGAAACCGAATCATAGGCTTTTTTCATATCCAGCTTTTTGAGGATGTTTCCTCCTCTAACTTTCCGTTTGATGTCATGGAAAGTCTCTTGAGCCAGCTCGCAGTTTTCCGCTATGGATCTATACTTTACGAACGCCCCTTGTTCCGCTGAAATTATTCTAGAAAGAAATCTAGCAAGTCCATCAGCAATTAGTTTAGCAAAAATTTTGTAAACACAATTGCAAAGACTAATGGGGCGGAAGTCAGAGAATTTATATGCGGCCAACGACTTTGGGATGAGGCAAATAAGGGACAAGGTGAAGGCCCTAGGGAGGGCTCCTCCATGAAAGAGATAACGAGTCGCAACCAGGATGTCCTGGCCCACAATCTCCAAGCAATCTTGGAAGAAGGCCCCCGAAAAGCCATCTGGACCTAGGGCTCCATCTGTTGGGATCCCCTTGACCACCTCGAGAACCTCGTCTAATGTGGTGTCTTCCATGAGGGCCTTGTTGTCTTCCGTAGTGATATAGGAAGGGATAATGTCCAGGATTTCCTCAACGATCACTTGCGGTTCCGCCTGCATTAGAGTAGAATAGAAATCGATGGCAGCCTGTTTGATCAAGGCCTAGCCTTCCACCACTGTTCCCCTGTCGAGCTTGATACCAGAAACGACTGATCTTCTAGCTCTATCTATTGCTTGGCTATGAAAGAATTTTGTATTCCTGTCGCCCTCCTTGAGCCATTGGTTCCTAGATTTTTGCTTCCACAAAATCTCCTCACAGAGCTCCAATTGGGCTAGATTGACCTTGGCCAGATGGAGGCGTTGCTAGACATTTGGATGATCTGAACCTTCTGCTAACGTTTCAGTTGAAATCAGCTTTGCCTCTGCCTTTTTCAAGTTCTGGAAAATGTTCCTGAATGAATCTTTGTTCCTATTTTTAAAGCAGCTTTGACATTCTTGAGTTTGCTTTGAAGGATTTGCATCGGGTCCCCCGTAATATTAGATATCTATGACCTATGAACCAGGTCCTTGAACGATACATGAGTACACCACATTCTCTAAAATCTGAACTTCTTTGGGAAGTTAAGGGAGATATTGGGTAAGGAGAGGAGCAGAGGAGTGTGGTCCGAGTTCAATATGGGCAGATGCCTCACTTGGAAAGAAGGAAAAGAGTGAAGCCAAGCCGCCTTACAGCCTCTGTCATGCCTAGCCCACACTCTAGCCTGCCCTCTTTGATTGTTGGTCCACGTAAATTTACTGCCCGAGAAACCAGCATCCGTCAATCCCGCTTTGTTCAGGCCTTCCTCAAAATCCGCATATCCTTGAGCGTCAAAGAAATTGGACCCTCTCCTCTCTGAGGGGCTGAAATCACCTGCGACTACCCATGGGAGATCGCTGATCTGGGCTATCAGGTCCAGTTGGTCCCACAGCGACCTACGGAGGATTCTGCAGCATTTAACGTAGATGAATGACGCTAAAAAGAGACCTGGCCTGCTCGAAACCACCACCGCAACTGATAGCATCTGATTGGATGAAGAAATGAGGTCAATAGAGATGGAGGAAGTATGGAAAATCCATACTTTCCCTCCCTCAAAAGCATTTGAGAAGGATGAATGGAAGACGAGCTTTAAGCCAGTGCACACGCGTTTCCCATCTTCCAGCATTGGTTCCAGGATGGACACAATACCTGGGTTCCAGGATGGACACGATACCTGGGTTGAACTGCCGGATTAGACACTTCAGAGTTCTAATGGTGGCAGAATTGCCTACACCTCGGGCATTCTAGATAAGCAGGTAATCCATTAGACAATCTGGCCGACTTCACTTCTCTGGCTTCAGATTCCTTAGTCTCCCGTTCCAGCCCCCATGCAGAGCTGAGGCTTGGGGAGGGTTGCACTGACTGGATTGGACTAGCCATGGCTGCCTAACTTTACCCCTGATATGTTGTCTTTAATGCCCTGAGGATAAGCCCGCTAAAGCTGTACTGGATTGGGTTTCCTTTGGGTTTGGGGCAATACCCATGGCAGGGGGGGAGATGCTTCAAGCGGGAAGGAGCAAGGGCTCCACTGGAGACTGGGTCTCCAACGGACTGAGCTAGCTCAGAGGGGGGCTGAGGCCTAGGAACTGACAGGTGGGCTGATGGCTTGGGAATGCTTGGGTGGGAATTCTCAATCACTGGAGGGCCGGGGTGGAGTAAACAGGCTGGGCCTTGGGATAGGCATGGATGTGAAAGGGGGCACAAGAGATGGAACCTGAAAGCTATGGAAAAAGGGGGAGATGTCCACTGAGAGTTGCATATTTCCAATGGCTTCCCGTCTGAAGGGTGCTCGCAGGGGATAGGAGTTCCAAGCTGCCATAGTAGCATCAGCAGAAGATTCCTCAAAGAAGTTGTCCAATCTGAGCGGACTGTGGTCAACAGAGAGGGCTTTGCGAGTACCCCTATAAGAGGTAGACTCCAAGAGAGTTGTGGTACGTTTCAGGATTGGAGATACAGGGATCACCGTATCTGAGAGGGGCTCCTCTGGAGATAGGTGGGTGGATTGGGCAGGGGAAGGGCTAATGTTGGTGCAAGCATATCTCTCTGGCGAGGTTGGATGGGCTAGATAAGGAGGGGTATGGTTTGTGGAGGGGTCCAGGCCTAAAAACCCCCCGTCAATGCAGGAAAGGTGTGGAGAGCGGACAGGGGATATTGGACTAACTGGGGCCTACACACAAACAACACTAGGCATACAAGCAGGGGGCATTACCGGATCCAAAAGGGGAGTGTCGTGCATTGAGCCAGGGTTGGCATTCAGTAGGGCATTTACACAAACACCTGGAGAGTGGGAAGTGGCAATACCTGGATTGGCTGAAGAAGCGTTGGGATGGATGCTGTCCTCAGGCAGGTCTGTTTCAGTCGTCGTGGTCGTTGTTGTCCTGTTGCGGGAGGTTCGAGACATCCCCAGATCGGGTGCTCTGTACCTGCTACTATCAGGGATCTGATTTGTTGCATATCCCTGCCTGGATGCGGGATGATTCTGACCCTTGCCGCAATCTGTTTGAAACCGAGGACTGAACCTCTCTCGACCTCTACAACTTGACCGTACGTGTTTCCTAGGCCGACGAAGACCGATTCTAGCTAGGCGTGCGCGAGGATTTCGAAGAGGGTGATCCAGATGCCGTTGGAAGCCGCTGACAAATCCGGTCGCCATGCTTCAAGATTGGAAATACCCATCTTCGATTGCAGCGAGTAGTCAGAGTAGAAGGAGATTAGCTCCATCCTAGTTTTGAATACCAGTAGGAAACGATTTGTAGCTATCCTGGCAATGTCGATAGTAGAGGCAACGTATTTCGATTCAGCTAGGCCTCGAAGGAGGCGGATTAGAGGGACGTTTTTGTCCACTGCATGCCCTACCAGGACCAGATCCAGGAGTTTTAGTTTCGATTCCACCTCTCTGCAGTCTGCCTTGAAAGAGATGGTTTCAGCCGATAGGGGTTTAGTGGGGCCTGAATCTTTGGAAACCCTGGTGGGATGCGAGGGGTTATTGAGGATGGCCCCTCTGGCAACGTTAGCATAGGATGTATTCGGGTTTGGTGCGGGAGGAGCATCATGCATATCCATCCGTTGCTGTCGACGAAGAGGGGGTTGCCTTCTGGGTTTTGCCATGGCAACAGAGATGATGCGGCCGTCAACCCTTTTGCTGTTGAGAGCCCCCAAAGCTGTGTACGCCTCCGCAGCATAGCAGAATCTGATGAAGTTGAAACCTAATGTCTTTGAAGCAGATCATCTCGCAAATATACGATGCAGATCCTCTTCGGAAGTGTCGAAGGAGATGTTACCGATGAAGAGGCTGAAGCCCGAGGCAGAGAACCGTTGCTCTGTGATAGGTTGATCCAGACCTTCTAACTAGTGGTCCCTCCTTATTTCTCATCCAGGATAATCTGCTTTAGGGCCTACCAGATGACAGCTACCAACCTTCCGGCTACAGAAACCTCGCGGCATCATGGCTATCAGTAGGGTGATAATGCCTTCGTTCCCTGTTAATGAATGCTGAACGTCCCAAGACAACCACTAGGTCCCTTTCACGGAATATTTATATTTAATATCAACTAATGGCCTGTGTGGGAGCGTGGATTTGAACCCTCGGGATTGGCAGTCCTCACAGTGGATGTGTAAATCAACTTTAATTCAAAAATACCTATGCGCGATATATTTATAGAAATTTAAATTTAATTATTAAATTAACTTTAATATTCCTAATTAGTAAGATATATAATTTTTGACACTATGGTTGTGGTAAGCTTATTAAAATATATGTTTTGCCTGAAAATGATGAAATTTCAAGTTTCAATTGAACTACAAGCATAAGACCATGTTTGAGCGACTAACCAACAATTTTTATTCGTTGATTAATATGACAATATTTGGATAATACTGGACAATGTTTGGATGGTGCTAATTTACATGGATAGTGTTTGGACTGTGTTGATCATCATTGGTGGGTCATGTGCTCAATAAAATGATAGTGTACAATGATACACATGTTACATTTGCAACTATTGAAATGATTTTAGGTGTAATTCAAGCTCTCACCATGGATTGCAAACCCCCTCAAAGAGGAGATTTGAAACCCCCCGTTACTTTATGCTGCCAAAATACTAAGGGGATTTGAAACCCCCTATGATTCCCTCTAATCCCCTCCAATTCATTGTACCATTTGTAGTCTCTCTCATTTTTCATTTTTCATTTTTTTTCTCTTTTTAGATGATGGTACTCATTTTTGAAACTTCTAATTCAAAGGTTAATATATTAACAAATTATTACATGGCCCAACTTTACAAAGAAGAATGAGGGCAAATAACACGAACAGATGTCTTATAGCTGCATGTTTGGCGTCACTTCATGTTAAAACTATAACGCAAGTGCCCAAATTCACTTTATGTTAAAACTATAATGTGGAATTGCAATAAATGACTATAAAGTGGAACTGCAGAAATCAAATAAACTGAATAAATTATATAAATAATTGGATGCCATTATTATAAGCTTGTTGCCGCAGTATTCCACACCTTATATTCTATAGATAAGGGTTATGATGAAAATAGAAACTTTCTTGTATAATTTAAAGGATTAAGGAGTTTAACAATCCTAATTCAAGTAGAATTGTGTGTGTTACACAATGATAGCGTATCACCTCTCATGTGATTTTAGATCAATCACAACTTTGTTGGTCCACTGATATGTCCGATCATGTTAACCAACCCTTTGGGAAGATTAAATTGATCAAGAAAGCCCACCTTATAAAATTCTTACACTTCATCCATAAGATGGGCCCCTAAAGTCCACTCCTAATCTCAAAAACTGGGCCCACCTATCAGCCAAAAGACAAGTACCGGTTAAGGTGCTAGGATGGGGATGGCCACTATTAAAACCTCACACATTCTGTGCGGGACCCATCATGGTGATTGGTGTGGCCAATAAAAGTTTTGGATCGGCCTAATTTTTGGCTTCAAGGAGAGCATGAAAGGACTCACGTGATGGAAGCAGTGGATATCTTGCAGACATTACGGTCGGCCCCACACGTAATTGTAGAATAAGCTAATTCTAAAAATGTTGCAGAAGAACCCGCCTCTATTTTAAATGACCTAATGAGCCAACGGCATGAAACCTTTTGTGAACCAAGTTGCAATTTTGACTCGATGGTGTTTACAACAAAGATCTGGACCGTGGATTAGGTCCAGTCGATTCAACCTTTAGAAAATCAAACTTCTCAAATGATTCCATCCGTCAACTGATTGGAATGCAACAATGGAAGGGACAAATCGCTCATAGAAGACAGGTCGACTCACGGATACCTATAACCATCCGAGTAATGTGATTTTTTATAGTAGTGTAAGTATAGAGTTGAAAGCACCTAATGGACGGTTAAGATGGGTGTTTTGAAGGCAAACAAGTCTAAATTAGGGCTGAAAGTCGGACCGGTTGGGCCGGGTTGGTGCTCAACCCTAACCCAACCCAAGGTTCCTATACCTCGACCCAACCCAATCTCGGGTTGGGAATTCTCAACCCAAGCCCAACCCAAGTGGGATCGGTCGGGTCGCTCAGGTTGGTCAAGTATATACATGCTAATATTTTCATTATTACATTATTTATTATATCTCAATATAGGACTTATTTTTTGTATCTATAATTTTATTAATTATATATGTGATTATTCATTATAAAGAATTTCATTAAAAAAAAAAAAAAAACAAGCTAAAATATAAGACAACTACTCCTTTAAAAGTCACGTAGCATAGCATGAAGTCTATTTGGGATAGATAAATTTAACATATGTTGTTAGCATTTGGAAATGACATGGACAAATGAGACTCGACATCACTAGTGTGCCTTCGACACAAACGATTTACACTCAATTATAATTTATAAGTAACTTATATATTGATCGGGTTCGGTTTGGGTCGGGCAACCCAAGACCTCAACCCAAGCCCAACCCAAGTTTTATCAGGTTGGTATTTGTATAACCCAAGCTTAAGATCGGACCCAAAATATCCTGCCCAATCCCAACCCAATGTCGGGTCGGTCGGGTTGAACCCGACCGACTTTCAGCCATAGTCTAAATGTGACTTAAGTACACGTGAAGGTAACTAGCTGGACAATTTGCAATCTCCACTCATGGGTTCACTTAGGTGCCAACCATCAACCATACCATGCATGGGGCCCACTTCAATGTTTGTGAAAAATCCACCCATCCATCTGCTTTGCCAGCTCATTTAAAGCATCGACCTAAAAGCGTGGCAAGTCCAAAGCTTAAAGTGGGTCTCACGATTACCCAAAGATATTTCAACGGTGAGGGATCTTTCCCACTGTTTCCTGTCGTGTGGTCCACTTGAGCTTTGGATCTGCCTCATTTTTAGGCCCATGATATAAAATAAGTTGGGTTAATAGATGGATGGGTGGATTTGTCACAAAATAAAATTTATTCCCCTCAAATGTTCCGAGATTGGGCATGCAATCCTAAATCTTTCTTTTTTGTCGTTTGGCCCTCTTGAACTTTTTATCTGCCTCTTTTTTTGCCCATACCCTTGATTTTTAATTTCCCCTGGTAAATACACGGAATTACCTAATTATTACTTACTACACCTGTTTGGAAGTCGACAGGAATTACATTTCGAAAATCGGTCCATACAAACGTTTTTATTACTGATTTAAATATGTGAGCCCCACCATGATATATATGAGTTATCCACATCATCCATCCTTTTAAAAAATACATTTTAAGGCATGAGCTAAAAAATGAGGAAAATCAAAAACTCAAGTTGACCACACCTTAGGAAACAAGGATCATTAAAATGTAAATGGTTGAAAGTTGTTTTCTCCCTAGGGCTCACAGTGATGTTTATTTGTCATCCAATCCGTTAATAAGGTCACACAGTCATGGATAAAGTGGAAACAAAAATATCAGTTTGATCCAAAACTTTCAGGGTCTTCAAGAAGCTTTCAATGGTAGGAGTTCAATTCCCATTGTTTTCAGTAGTGTGGTCCACTTGATCTTTGGATCTGCCTCTTTTTTTGGCTCATGCCCTAAAATGGGTTGGCTAAAGGGATGGACAATGTGGATAATACACAAACATCAAGGTGGGCCCCACAATTTAACTTTTTTCTCCTCGGGTGACGTGAGGAGTGCTATAAATGAAAGGTGGCGGTCAAATCACCTTAGAAATCCAACCGGAAACACAAAGGTAAATAATTATTACCCATTTACCTAGAATTACCCCCATAATTAGAAAATCAAACAGGCCCTAAGAAAATGGCAAATTCAACGGGGGAGGGGATTGTCCCAGACATCACGGTAGCCCCACCTACGATCGGCCAATCTGCACCTCTCCATCGTCCGACAACTACGGTCGGGCAATCTTCACCTCTCCATTGTCCGACAACCTGTCTAATTCGTTTTACTGTCCTTATTACCGTGCCACCCCTTGTTCAGACTGTATGTAGACCCTACCTTAGGGCATGTTTGGACGGGTCCATACCATTGGATTGGATTGGATTGTATTAGGGTGGATGGCAAGTAATGATGGCTGTGTCAGTGGATTGCTAGGATTGCTATATCCAGGGAATTCACTACCGATTATGTTTGGCTCGCCTGGCCAATCCTGGGATTACGTCAGCCAATCTCGGGATTGCTCCGTCTAACCAAACATGTCCGAAGCAAAATAGATGGGATTAAGAGGGATTGGGTGGATTTCAAGGTAATGATGGTGATGTCTGTGGATTGCTATATCCAACTTCTGCCTGTTTGGTACACCCTGCCAAATCCTGGGATTGCTCCTTCCAATCCATCCTAATACAACCTAATCCCGTCCACCCTGCCCGGCCAAACAGGCCCTTAATATTTGTGGTAAATCTAGTCCTTGCCCGAGTGGTGGACTCTGAGGAGTTTCAACACAAGGTCTTGGGTTCGGTGAGATCCCACTGCTGCGACCTTGGGTGTGTGGCTGATGCATGTGTAAATGACCTCAATTGTCGTGCAACCCTTAGATTGTACATAAGGTCCAGCATATGTTAGTGATAAATTCACCTCATCCATATGTTTTGTCAGCTCATGTAAGGGTATGGCCCCAAAATCGAGGCAGATCCAAAGCTTAGAGTGATCCAAGATATTTCAATGGTAGGTTTCTTTGCCGCTGTTTCCTATTGTGTGGCCCACTTAAGCTCCTAATCTGCCTCATTTTTTAGGCCCATGGGTTAAAATAAGCTGAAAAAAATAGATGAACGGGTGGATTTGTCACAAAAAATCGGTGGCCACCGTGGCTCATGCATCGTGTGAGGAAATGTTGCACATGGCATAAATTATACCAAATTAAACTGACTAAATTGTGTACGTCTGTCGTAAGTCACAGTTCCAAAATAATTCTAATGTGAAATTCTGCTCTGATTTGGTATATTTTTCTTTATAACCGTCCAATAATGCCCAACAATTTGATAGCGAGATAATTAGTTAAGCATAATTTCCATTGAATCTGGTAAACAAATTTCGGGCCATTTATTTGATTTACTTGGATGACATTCATTTAATTTCTTACTAATTTTTTACGCACTTGACTATCACCCACTCAGACTCTGCCAGATATCAAAGTCTTAATCCAGTGTTATAAGATATGCTAACGGACAATGACTGTTTGATCACCGTAGATAGTCAGTGACAGGAATACGAGCGCGACTTCGCTGCGACCGGGAAACAGTAATGTGGGTAGGACCCATACCGTAGGTTCCACGTCGATGTATACATTGTATATGCAGGCCGTCCATCTGCTTTCCTGTTTATTTTAGGCCACGGCCACAAAAATTAAGCATATACAAATTTCAGATGGAGCACACCACAGGAAACAGTGGTTACTAACCATTAAAAATATTTTCTGGGTTACAAAAGTTTTGAATCAAGCTGATATTTTTTTTTCCTTTCATCTAGGTATATTTGACCTTATCAATAAGTTGGGTGGTCAATAAACAGTAAGTTGGACCGTAGGAAGGTTTTAGTGGTCAGCATTCAATGAGCATTGTATACTGTGGTTTGGTCCACCCGAAAGTTTTATATGCTTTATTTTTGTGATCATCGCTTAAAATAAGCTGAAAAAACAGATGGACGGCGTGGATACATAATTCATACTTCAATGTGGACTCTACAGTCAAAGTCCTACCCACATCGCTGATGGCCAGTCGCAGCTAAGTCGCGCTGCGGGAATACAGCATACATGTATCACAAATGACAATGTGGGCCACTCTATCAACGTCCCTGATCTCGCAGGCATAGGTGAGCGCATGTGATGCGTATGTGTTGGTCACCGGTACCGTGGGCCCCACCTATCCTCATGCGTACCCTACACAGACGTTAGGAGTTTTTTCGCACCTTACATAGCACCTTTTACCCACTGACTTTTTTGAATACTCCAAAACTTTACTTTCCGATACTCAACATATTTGCAGATGAAAATACCCTGCTTTATGAGTTATGTTCCTTCCACTCCCCTCTGACTCATGTTGCACCTTCTTTTTATCATTTTTCTTTCTAAAATTTTAATTGAATCTACGAATATTGTCATTCTACGTATGTCATTTGTCATCTTGCTCTGCGTTACATTCATTCTTTCAAACTAGTTACATTTATACACTTCAAATATTTTGGATTATCTCCATGAGAGCTTTTTTAATCTTTCAAAAGGTTCTAAATCTTATTTCACTCTAAAGCACCCTTCTTCTACATCTTTAACTTAGCTTTCATTGGTATGGCGGCTGTTGGAGGTAAGGATATTTTAAAAAGCTAATGGGTTAAAAGTCAAGTTATAATGAGAAAAATATCAAGAATGTATTTTGTTGCGGTCAACGGCAATTCATCGATTACATGTACAAATCCAGCTAGTTATTCACCAAGAGTATTCAATCAAATCGCTCAAAATTGACGAAGAACCCATGGAAAATTACCTAGAACTTGCTGAAATACATTGAGAATTCGATGACAATTGACCAAGTACTTGGTCAATTTCTTGTGAAGCTCGGTCAATTTCATATGATGCTCGATCAATTTCATGTCATGCTCAGTCAATTTCATATAAAGCTCGGTCAATTTCATGTGATGCTCGGTGAGTTTCATGTCATGATCGGTCAATTTTATGTGAAGCTCGATTAATTTAATGTGAAGCTTGTTCAATTTTCCCCGACATTTTCCAGGACATTGAACCTAAATGCAATATGGGACTGCTTAACTTCTTTTTGGCAACTTTCGTGTTTACGAGTATCATTCAATTGCTCTGGTATGCATTGGATCCCCTTTTTCAAGGTCACCTTCCTTGCCTCTTTGAAATTCTATAGCTCTAGTACGACATATCATCCACTGAGATTTTATTCATTCATATCCAAGCTCTAGTTGTATACTTGAAAATTTTAACGCCCCACTTATTCTTTAGTTTATTTAGTTTTACATCATCCTCATCTATTATTTTAGTGAGTTCTCGGTTATCTATTATTTGACCGAGTTATATTTTATGGTATGCTTCTATTGTTTAACGATTCGTTGATAATATGTCATTATGTTTGTTTTCAGATAATGGATATGAGAATCATCCTATGCTCTTATGGTGGGGAGTTAGTATGTGAAAACAATTGATACAAGTGGACCCCACCTACTCCAGTAAGTTTTCCAAATTCGGCATTCCTGCCCGCTGTAACAGAACCGAGCAACCCACGCTCGTAGGAATCTCGCCACAAGAACTCCCAATTTATGGAACCCTCCACTAATCTAAGTTGTTCAAACCTTGAAGGAGGAGATTCCGATGCCCCTGATAGAATCAACAAGAACTTGGAAGCATGACACTCCTTAACTCCTTCTGAGAAACCCAACCTCAGCGTGTGAAAGAACACCACTCGAATGCTGATGGAGATCCCAACGAAAATGATTTGGGACCTTGATCACGAGCTCTGCCAAGATCCGCTCGATTCATCCAACCTACCTGGAAGGAGCATTGAAAGAATATGGGTTGGAGAACGAACCGTCATTGACGCAGGTACCTTCCTCGCTGCACGATGACCATCCAAGGATCTAATCCATCCATCTAACAGCCACTCGAGCAGACAGTTCACTCCAACACGTTAAGAGAAATAGAATCCTAAACAGATCATAAGATCTAGATTGGCATTGTAACGCCCCGTGTTTTCAGGACTTGAGTATATAACCCGTTTCCCAAAAACTCGAGTGTTAGTTTATAAAATCCAGTGTAAATTTGAACCGTTTATCATTAATCAGAGTTAACAGCAACGAAGCTAGATTAAACCATGCATTGTATAAAAATATTCTGATCATTACAAAATTCCAAATGTAGCGCCCATACAGGACTTATACAATCTCAAATAACAAAGTTCAGGTAAGTAAAAACATAAGTCTATCAACTAGTAGTGGAGATCAATGCAGGCCGCAAGGACCCCGCCTAGCTCCCTAGCTACTCGATCTGCTCCAGCAACCTAATGAACAACATCGGCTTGCCTTGTACCTGTATCAACTGTTACATTTTGATAGTGTCAATGCCTATCGCAGTGAGGAGAACCCTCTAAGATTTCACACTCATCATTCATAATCCAATATAGATCGCGAGTCATGAAAATGGATATATTAAATAGGGCAATTCATAATTATGATCACATACTGAAAAATTAAGCCAATCAATATAATCTCATCACAAGAAAAATACAATAGCAATCGCAATGCAAGGGAATATATCCAGAAAATCAAATAATCAACCTTACAAACTCCATAAAATGGTTAGAAAATCAAGTTTTAAACCTCTACTTCATCCGAAAATCATATTGTACGTGAACACCGCAAGATGGCTAGGAAATCGCTAAGCGAACACCCGCTCCAGCCGAAAATTATGGTACGACTGAACACCGCAAAATGGATAGAAAACCAATATATAAACTCTAGACCACCCGAAAATTGTATCGTATGTGAACACCACAAGATGGCTAGAAAATCGTCAAGCGAACATCCGCTCCATCCGAAAATCACAATACGACCGAACACCGCAAGATGGTTAGGAAACAACAAGATATGCGAATATAACCATCAAGCCATAAAAGGGCACCAACAACCCATCAAGCCACGAATGGCAAATAAACGATCCAAGCCACGTAGGACGAGTATGCAGTCCAAGCCATGTAAGGCAATGTGTGATATATGAACCGCAAGCTGGTGAGTTCGGGACAGGTTCATTCATTACATCACTCAATCGCAACTGACCAACATACAATTAATTAACAATGTTTGACTAAAGATAGCATGTTATCACCAAATCATTTATGCATGTTATAATTAAAGAGATATGTTCATTATCTACCACATGAATTAGGTGCGCATCACATTATCATATTCACATAATAAGTTAAGTAGTAAAATCCAGTAACTTAGGAGATAATAAATGGAAAGGATTAAGTCATCATCTATTGGTTAATGAATTTAAGTGGGAAGCTCAAAGGGTGAGTCTTCACCTCGATCAAGCAATCTAGTTGCATGGCCCGCTAGATAGCGCGACTGAAGTCCGATAAAGTCAAATCTACTCGATGATACGTGACCACGACCCGAACAATACATCAAGAGAAATAGTTAGTGCTTGAATTCTAGGGTCAATACACTTGGTGAAAACTCACTGAATCAACTCGGTAACAACAAATGAAAGGGGTTTTGATTTACCTTGACTTGATAGTTTAACTTGGCGATTCGACACGAACTCGGCTAGAACCAACCGAGTCAACTTGATAGAGGCTCGGTATGCAACTGACAACTCTCTTTCTTCCTCCTTCCTTCTTTTTTCTTTCTTTTCTTCTTTCTTTTCTTCCTCCCTCTCTCCTTCTTCTACTATTTCTATTATCATATATATATATATATATAAAGATTGCTGGAACGTCCAGCAAGAATCTGGACCGAGTCAACTCAGCAGCGAGTTGACCCGACTCCCAACTCTCTCATTCTCCGCCTCTTCTTCGTCACCTACTGGACCAGACAGAGTCTGGGCTCGACCAGACTGCACCCAACTCGGTCCGGACTCAGTCCAAACTTGGTAATGGCCTGGTGTGGCAACTGACGTGGAGGAGAATGAGGACAGCGTCCTCAAACACACTCTCTCGTTCTCTTTTCTCCTCCTCCTTCTCTCTACTGCACCGTCCAGCAACTGTTGGACCAGTCCAAGAATAGAACCTGACCCAACCTCTGTTGGCTTGTCCCGAGCTCGAGCTGGTGTGACAATGGCAGCGGTAGCATCAGCAGTGGCCACTATCTCTCCCTCATTTCTCTCTCTCTCTCTCTCTCTCTCTCTCTCTCTCTGGTTCTTCTTTCTCGTTTTCCCTAGGTGGGAAGAACTCCGAGTCGAACCGCGGCTCTCCTGGGTCCGTGACTTGGTGCGGCAATGTGTTGTCAAAAAAATAAAATGAAAACGGTGCTCTCCCTTTCTCTTTTGGCTCTCCGATCCCTAGGGTTTAGTGAGGACTCCCTGATGAATAGGGGTCTTATATAGCACTCCTAAATGGTTTAGAGGATCTGGCAACTAATCCCCTGATTAGCCGAGAGATAGAGTTTAAATAGGGCAGCTAAACAGGGTAGTTCGGGTTTAAAGAAAAGAAGATTTCATGCATCAGACTGATCGGTCCGCACTGATAGACTTCTGGCATATGCGTCCATCTGATGGACGTTTCAGATCAGCATGTGGAACCCATGAACAGGTGGTGGGTTTTTTTTTTAATGGACAGGGAAGATGATGGACCTGTCCATGGCAATCTTTCATCGGACGGTTCATTGTCTGATTTCAGGTGTTTGGAGGGACCGGATTGGTCCCTAGGTACTTGTGGGACCCACGAAATGGATGTCGATTAACATCTCTCAAGACCTAGATTCAACAGCGGCGACGGTGAAAGCTAGGTTTGGGTTTTAAGAAACCCTTACGTGGAGGGCTGAGATCGCTTAGAATGCACGGCTAAGATGGAATGGAGCAGAGGCACGCGGTTGCTAGCCTGGAAAGCGGAAGGATTTCCATTTTTAGAAATTTGGTTTTGCATAGCCTCATTGCGACCGTGTTTGTGCAGTTGCATGTAGGAGGAAACGTGTGAAATTCCGGGTTTACGGTTTGAACCTCTTGACCTTCAAGATGGATGGTTTGGATCTGATGTAGGATCAGATATGGTGGGCCACCGTTCGAATCAACGGACGGCCTTTTCGAGCGCCGTTGCTGGCGGGAGAAAGAGAGAAATTTCTCTCATTTGAAATGAAGTCGGTCCAAGCACTTTGACCGGGTTTCCGGTTTCAGTACACAGCGAGCACACGTATCTTCTGTGCACTCGCAGTAAATGTGGGGCCCATAGTGATGTCTGTGATCCCATCCACTCTGTTCACTAGTTTCATCGGCTGGACTTAGGGTCTGGTCCAAAGAACGGGGTAGATCCATAGCTTAGGTGGGTCATATCCCTTTATTATGGCCATTAAGTGCCATTTATCATTGATTTGATGAAGATCCGAGATCCATACTCACAATCAGGGTCGTTCATCTAACTGGCGAGCCTACCAGGGCCGCTATCTACTTTAGATTATCTAATAATACTATATATACATATTTGTTTAGTATAATAAATTAGTAACTATAGATAAGTATTTATTTAAAATCATGGATATTTATAATGTATTATTATTATTATTATTATTGTAATTATATATGCACATATAGTATAATAAAACTAATATTAAGTGATATATATATTGTATATAGTATAATATGATAAAAATTATAAAATGTAAGTATTAATTAACATACATCAGTTATATAATAATGAGTTGGTATACAATTTATTTTATATATGGTTTAAATAATATAAAATAAATAATATATGTAATTTGACTAATTTAAGTAACCTACGTATTATTACAAATAATTACAAAATTATTTTGTATTGTATAATATATATATATATATATATATATATATATATATATATATATATATACTATCATATCATATTTAAAATGAACTATTTGGTCCTCTTGGTAACACCTGAGCACTGAAAAGTACGGGGTGTTACAGGCATTTAATGCCAAACAACAAACTCTCGTGCGCAAGAAAACTATGGTAAGGCGCTGTTGTATAGAACAAGGACTTCCTCTCGCCGTTCAAAGGCTTATAAAAGACAGCGTGCGGAAGATCATTCAACATTCGCTTTCCAACAATTGGGAGAAAGAGAGAGAAGAAGAAGAAGAAGAAGAAGAAGAAGAGGGGGCGCTTGTTGTAATTGCCAGGTCCAACGTCCAGGACACATCAAGACCATCAAGTTCAGCCAGTCCCCTACAACTCTAAGAGGTGAATTAGCCATCATGGTACCTTCTAAAATCTCCCATAATAACTAGATTATATTCGTTTTCACATGTTCTAGCTGCATCCAAAGTTTACAATAATAGTAGGTTGAAACCTTATAATAACTCTAGTTTAAGTTGATCATAAAACCTATCTAGTTTTGCAATTTGATCATATAATTCATGTAATCATGTTAGAATTCGACTCTAAATTATACCCAGAATCCTAATGATACAAAAGTATGATCCAACCTTAAGGTGAGGGTTTTTCCTTTAAATTTTGTAATTTAATTGATTTGATTACCTCGTTCTTACATACCTCAAGTTTTAATGTCATTTATTTTCATTATGCAAATCATTGATCATGATTTTAATTGCTGCATTAATATCATGCAACACAAGTATTATGTTGGAAATCACACTCTTAATTATCGATATAATATCATGGACGTAATGCATTTCGGTTAGTAGCCCTCTTGGGTGGCATGTAATCTCGTGGGTTGGGTAGTGGTACACAATCGATGTAAGTAAACCGCTATACATGTTACATCACTTCCAAGATTGAATGTGGCAAATAGTCACTACATGAACAAATCGTGTCATGTAAATCTTCCAATCACGTGTTGTGTCACCTTAAGATGTTCGCATAAATCCACATTAACGTCACACACACCGACAACTCTCTGCAGTAAGAGAATGCGGGGCAAGTCGGATATCTTTGAACCACTTTCCACACTGTGAGGATCACTGAGTGTGATGGATCACACATACTTTGCTAGGCATGCATTTCATGTAAAATATTTGCGCATACTGATACCATTTGTATTTGTGAAGTACGAAATGTATCATGACCCTTCTGTTATTCTTATGAATCATTATAAACTTTCAAGGACAATCACCACTATGAGTAGTGCATTGAAACTCTCCAACTGTACAAATGTTGTAGGTGAATTACAAGTTGATGATACGGACGCTGACCGTTCTGTGAAAAATATCTTTGAGTAAAGAAGAATACTAGTATCATGATTTAATTTTATTTATTTTTTTACCGCGTACCTTAAAACATGTAATAAGCTTCTATTGAGAGGGCATTAGAAAATTAGTAGAACTCTTTTACTCTAATGGAATAATAAATACAATCGATGTTATTCTTGTGGTTGGTTACCTTCTTGAATGTAACTGGATGTGATCTAAATGAAAAAAAAAACACAACGTGAGATTTTGAAGTATTCAATTTTTACATTATTAACACCTGAAATTCTCGGGTATGAGTATATACTCGGGTCGTGAAAATTCAGGACGTTATACATGGTGTCAACGGCCTTATAAATGATAATCCGGATTGTCTTCTCTTATAGAATATATCTTGAATCTTAAATCTTACTGCCTCTATCAATATAGTCAAGGGATATTGTAACGCCCTGAAAATCGGGGGTCGAGCATAAACTTAACTCCCGAGTTCCAGAACATCACTTATGCAACAAAATGAATGATGATTGAATGTTGACTGTATTCGTGCATTGAACATGAGTGAGATTAAGCCAAAAACAAAGATATCATACTCCGAGAGACAGCTTAATTTTGCAAGCGGAAGACTATGTTAGATAGATAAAATATATAAACTATGATGAGTCTCCAGAGTATGATAACATTACTAGGTTAAATAAATACAAGTACAGTTCTAAAATATACCGAATATGTAAGTTTAATGTCTTCTATCCCTAGTACCACAAATTAGTCAATACAATGCAGTGTCTTCGAGAGACCCGTCGAGGGTTACATGATAGGAGAACTCCTCCTCATCACCATAGAAATAGTCCTACCTGCTTCATAAGCATCGCCATCATCCGAAATTCAACAATTGCATTTTTGGTGTGTACAACACCGTCCCGTAACGTGGGAGTGAGTAGCTAACTCAAGGAACAATAAAGCATAAGTTAACATGTTATCAATGCGGTCAAGAATGATAAAGCAAGAATCAAGCACTCTTAGTTACTCGATTAATGCAAGTATGAATGCGTGTATGATGGATGCCCTCTCCGACATACTCCTCATGCGACACCATCTCACGTTCGCGCATGCTTACATCCCACAAAGTGCTCCACATCTTCTGTGGCACATGCGATGCATGATGAGCATGATTACCGAGTTTTTAATTAGTCCATTTCAAACAAAGGGATTGGGAAACTAAGGTACCTCCTCAGTATCATTCCCAAACATGATCCATTCTAGTGGTCGTCAGTCCCAGTTAATATCGACGATGGTGTGTTTTCTAGGTCACCGCAGGCGCTGTGGTCAATACGCACAAAGGTTGCACCACTCCCCATCACCCCTTAAACGATTCATCACTATACAAATATAAAGAAACAGCCTAGTTCATACTCTATATATCACGGCGAACCCTAAGGCACGCCGCAACTTCGAGAATATGCTCGCGGTCACTACAAAGGGCCGCTGTCGGTCACATTACGCACAAAGGTTGCACCACTCCCCCATCACCTTATCAATGTAGGCCGACAAAGAATATAGTGTCCCATACCACCATAATCGGCTCACGAGTTGAGTTGCTCACCGGTCACTTACGGGAGGCACGTAGCCCCGGCCAGTGGCCGACAAACTCGACCACGGTGTCCCATACCACCATGCCCGGCTCATGAGTCTTAGCGGATCGAGGTACCATGGTTAACGGAATTATCACTGGTAAGTTTGGTACCCCAGGTTCAAGCATTAGCGACCAAACATGGTGAACATACATAAGACACACAGTTTACTTGACGTGTTCGGCTTAGCTCGAGCGCACAACAAGTTGGGCGATATGAGGCGCAGAGCACCTCGTGTGGCCAACCACTATCGCCAACCGAAGTACGACACGGGTTCACCAACACATCATGCGTGGCGAACGAATCCCAACCACATCTTCAAGTCTCGATACGATGCCTGGACTATGAACATAGTCCCAAGCTCACCAAATCCTAACTATAGCATGTGAAATACGGCATGATAACATGGTAATTCAAGAACACTAGCAAGCATATTATAAAGCATAACATGAAGCATGTTAATAAACAAGTCACAAAGCATGTTCAAAAGCATGTTATAAAGCATTATGTAAATAGGGATACAAATACTTAAATTTCGTAGGCGAGTGGTTAGAGTGAACAACCACATGGAGAGTGTCATATGTGACTCTAAGGTAGCCGAGAATCCCATCTCAAAGACCTACCTAAGATTCTAACACTTAAGCACTTACACTCACAAGTGAATTCACCAACACTTGGAATGCATAGTTCAACATACATGACGTATGCTAGGGAAGTGTGTACAGGTTGTCCCTTTACCAAACTAGTATTTTATACATATACATCATATTCATACAAAGAATTAAACATGGCAATCACATCAAGACAAATTTTATACGTATAGGTACTTCCACAGCGTATACCCAATTTCAACATACATAGTGTTTACAAAGGAACATAGATTTCGGCGATTCCTTTCGCTAAGCTAGTATTTTAATCATGTATTGTATAATCATACATTAAATACATATGTCAAATATTATTCCAAAAGAAATACGTGATACGTATTTCTACAATACGTAATTTCAACATACGGCTACATTTACAAGTAAACATATATTTTGGCGATTCCTTTCACAAACAAGTATTTTATTCATATGTTATATAATTATACATTAAATAAACATGTCAAGCATCTATAAAAAAATATACGTATACGGTATTTCTACGTATACCTAGAATATGTGAAATTCCATATTTCACACCGTTAATCAAAACAGAAACTAAATCACTTTGTACATGTGCAATGCAAGCAGATCATGAATCTACCATTATCCGACATTGAAAGCGTTGAAAACCGTAACTTATACACTTAAAGTCCTCACCTTTGCCTTTGGAAACGAACGAATCAAGAAGGGTAATGGAACTTCCGTCTACGGGAGATTTCTAGCCTAAAGAGCGGAATCGGTTAGTCAACATATCCTACATCGATCCCACCTCAAATCGACCTAGGGTTAGGGTTTCTTACCTTTAAATGAGGTGGAATACGCCGGAAAACGCCTAGAATAAGGCGGTGTAGGCCGTGCAACAAGCCAAAGCAGGAGGAGGGAAATCGGCAACAATCTCCAAGCCTTTCTCTCTCTTTTCTCTCTCTTCCTCTAGGGTTTCCTCCAAAATTCGTATGGCTGTGAGAGGGGCTGTTCTAAGCCCCTTTTATAGCCAAAAACATTCCGAATTTAGACTTAGGTTCATGGGGTACTGCTAATATAGGATTTTCGTCGCTTTTCCAGCTCAAAAGGGAAGTTCTGGTGGCCCTCCTTGAACCAAACGTCAGACTTAAGCTCACCATCTATGGATCTACGTGGGATTACGTTTTCGACTCGATCGGATTCCCAGATCGCACGTGACGGACCACTTTCAGTTCAACGGTCGATGGCCACGATCCGAAATTCCAAGTACATGTAAATGTTCCTGAAATTTTTCTTAATCCGAGGGTGTAATTTGGTCCGATTCTGACGGTCAGGTTGCTTAATACTGACGCGTCAACGAATGATGCCAGATCACTATTCCAGATATTTATTTTGGATGGGAATAGTGTTTTTCACACTACCTCGCTCCGATTCGAAACGAATGGCCGTGGAACATCGGACAAAGCTGATTTTTGAGATGACTGTTAAGCCCAGTAGGGCGGTCCTAGTTCCTTAGCTTAGGTTAATCGGACTGACCGATGTGCGATCTGACCTAATCTGAGTTTCGTTTCATTCCCGAGAGCAGCCGGGAAATGAGATTGATCCTAGATTTTGGGTAACCTAGCGTCAATGATTCTACAAGTTTTGGGTCTTGCAGAACGTATTTAAAGCGATCCTAACGGATTTCGTAGCTAATCTGGTTTCACACCTAGTTACTTTGTCTCATTTCTAAAGGATTTAGTCCTAAGTGAATTATGGTCGAGGTGGTACTGGGCCTTTGGAGTTTGTATATAAAGTGATCCAAGTTATACTACTTAGCTAGTTTAAGATAGTGTCTAGGGTGAAAGTTATTAGAAAAATTGGAAGATCAAGGTGATGAAGGGTGAGGTTCGTGAAGGAAATGAGTTCAAAGGCGGCTTTAGACTTTGGGATTCAGTTCTGACAAGTTAATGAGGTATTACGATCGACCCATTGCCTAAGGTCATCTAATCCCAGGTTGGCAAAAATCCGGGGCGTTATAGATATTCTCGTGCTTCTTTGAAAAGAGTATTAATGCACTCAGATATGTTTGTAGTGACTAAGTTGAATCTTTTTCCTGTAAAGCGTGACGATGCCCATCTTTCATACCCTATTTCTCTCAACCATCCATGTACTAGGGGGTTGGCCATTTCGATATCTTGCATTAACTTTTTGAACGTAGCCTTCCCGCAGGTCTTTATAACCCACCAATAGTACATTTCCAACGACTTGTCTTTAAATGTGTCCACCAAGTTTCTATATGTAAGACCCGCATCCTAGCCCGTACCGTTCCATAGGCCTCCGCGGTCCTCTCGGTCAAATTTCGGTGACCTGAGATCTGTTATCAGTGTTAGTGCGTGATCCTGAGTCGTGTCTCATATGCCAAAGTCGACTCAACTCAAGACTTGTATCTTAGCGACCGCGCCGTCGCCACGGTTCCAACGCCATGACTCGCGCACTGATCCGATACCCAAGCTAGAAGATGTCGGCCCGCGTTCAGTTTGAGGAAAAACGTTGCGCGTTGCAATTCCTAGAAAATCCATCACATTAATCACTTCACTTGTCAAAGTACACACATTAATCTATTCCATCCCCAAGTACAAAAGCAACCCTTAAAAGTCAACTCTATCCCTTACCCAAGTACACCCATCCATCCCTCTCTCCCATCACCCCTCTCTCCCTCTCATTCTCTCTCCATTTTCAAACAACACCCCATGAGAGCACCCAATGTTCATGGCTCCATGAGAGGAGCTAGTGTGGCCCACCTTTCTATCTCTCATCTCCACCCTCCGAAACCAATTTTAACCGTTGAAATTCTTTACTTGGAGCTCTAAGACCTATTGGAGGAAGGAGGAGTCGATTTAGAGGTGGGTGCTTCTCTCTCTCTCTCTTTCTCTCTCTCTCTCTTTGATCAATGGCCCACCTATGATATGTGTATCTTATCCATGTCACCCGACGAACACAGGCCCAGATGAGGGAAAAATACATATCAGCTTGATCCAATCTAGTCCCACTACGTGGGACCACCGTGATGTATGAGTGCCATCTAGCACCGTCCAGCTTGCTGGGCGGTGTGCTGGACACGTTGAAGGTGGGACTGACCATGGGAATTGGAATGGCTAACGTACGTCCCACACCAGCTGCTGCCGTCACAAAGTTCTGTGGGACCCACGTTGAAGTGGATTTCATCCACCTGATGAGTATGCAGTTCGTCCAGCCGTCCATCTGGACGCTGGACGTTGCAATCAGTTTAAAAAAAAAAAGAAAGATATATAATAATAATATATCAAATATATACTTATATATTATAATATAATACCTGATGATGGCCCTACGTGGTACCCACCTATGATGTATATGGGGTACCGCAAATCCCAACCATCCAATGTGGTGGGTCCCACTGTCTTCTGGTGCAGAATGTGCACCGTCCGGCAGCAGTTGCTGCTGGACGTAGATAACCACAAATATCAGCTTGTCACAGTGCTGTGGGTCCACACGTGTGGACCCATCTCTAATGAATGTGTTTTATGCACACGGGACCCACCTTACACTCCAGCCGTCCATCTGGACAGCGGGTCCCATGCAGCATGCTGCCTTGGATACCAGCAAGTTACATGAGCCCTACCACCATGACACATGTGATTTATATCCACTCCGTCCATGCTGAGTGCAGCACGTGGAACCCTCCTTGTTGATGTTATCCACACCATCATCTGCTGGTGGGCCATCCTAATATATCTGATAATCTGGACCATTCAGATTGTGTGGACCCACCTTAGTCACCTCACGTGACTCCACCATCCAGCAGTTACGACGGTGGGTCCCACATGGAGCTCATATCCCAGCCATCCACCTACTGTGGGGCTACACTATGATGTATTTGTTTCATCCAGACCGTCCAGATAAATTTGGACGGTGATGGACAGGTGGGATGGTCTTGTGGGATCACGCCATGATGTATGTATTCTCCTTGCCATCCATCTATTCTGGCAGTGCAGGAGAACGAGACAGATCTGATGTTTAGATGGTCCCACACGTGGTGCAAGTGCCTGGAATCTAGGCCATGCAGATTATGTGGGCCATACCAAGATGAATGCGTTAGATCACAACCGTCCAGTTGGATGTGGACCCCACTTGTTGTGTGGATTGTAATCGCACGGCCACCCATGCGGCCTAGCATGATATATGTATTTTACCTCCACGCTGTTCATTAGTTTTGCATCCCCACCGTCCATCTGTTTTTACTGGTGGGTCAGCAGCCAGCATCTTGCTGCTGCTGCTGTATCATGTCAGCAAGTTCCAGGCTCACCATGATGTAGTGTTGTATTCATACCGTCCAAATCTGGATAGGTGCTATGTGGGATGCACCGTGGTGCTTGGATCTTATCCACTCCATCCAGCTGATGGGCGTGGGTCCACTTTGATGTATGCAGTACATCCTCACCATCCATCTTCTGATCATGTAGGGCCGCCTGTTGGGTAGACCCAACGGCTAGGAAGACCACCCGTCAGCAGGCCTGTTGGATAGGGGTCTCAATACCTGCTTGATCTTTTGAGTGGGGTGGCCATCTACATGGACCCTCCATTCAAAATAGTGGGGACAACGACATCCACCATTCAAAACTTTTTTAGGGCCACGGTACTTACGATCAAGCTGATACTTTGTTTTTACTTCATCTATCTCTGTGATTAATTGACGGATAGGTTGAATCTCAAAATACAACACGGCGGGTCCTATAAATGCTTTAACGGTGGGTGTGGCTACTCTCACTGTTTTTTCTGTGGTAGACCTTGTAGGGTTTTAACGGTGGAAATCATTATCTCCATTGCTAGTTGTAGTATGGTCCAGATGATCTTTCGATACGATTCATTTTGTGGGAATGTGTGTGGCCAACTTAATGTGTATGAGGCCCATTAGTGCGGCCCATTGATAAAACCCGCTTGATGTGTACGAGGCCCATTAGTGCGGCCCATTGATGCAAGGCCAATTGTGATATGTATTGGGCCCATGATGCGTGGCCCATTTGATGTGTTCAAGGCTCAGATATGTGACCCATTTGATGCGTATAAGACCCATGTGTAGGGCCCACATGTTATGTATTTGAGGCCTATGAGCAAGGCTCACCTGAGGTGTATATATGAGGCCCATTGATGTGGCCCACTGGTTATATTTGAGACCCGCAGGTTGCGGCCCATTATGATGTACTGGGATCCATGGGTCGTGGCCCATTGAGATGTATACTCGGCCCATACGTCGTGGCCCATTGAGATATATTTCCGACCCATTTAGTGAGGCCCATTGTGATATATTCCTGTTCATATGGCGAGGCTAAGTATCGAGGCCGATTTCGATTTGTCGAGGCCGATTATTGATTGATTTCGATTGTTATGGCCGAATACCGATTTTGATTATCGTGGCCGATTGCCGATTCTGACTGTTGTGGCCGGTTGACTGATTACAAATTGAGGCCGATTATCGTGACTGATTACCGATCGTAGCCGAATGCCGATTCTGCTTGTCATGGCCAATTGACCGATTACCGATCGAGGCCGATTATCGTGACCGATTACCGATCGTGGCCGAATGCCGATTCTACTTGTCGTGGCCAATTGACCGATTACCGATCGAGGCAGATTATCGTGACTGATTACCGATTGTGGCCGAATGCCGATTTTGCTTATCGTGGCCAATTGATGGATTACCGTCGAGGCCAATTTTCTTGACCGATTACCAATCGTGGCCGAATGCTGATTATACTTGTCGTGGCCAATTGACCGATTACCGATCGAGGCCGATTATCATGACTGATTACCGATTATGGCCAAATATCGATTCTGCTTGTCGTGGCCAATTGACCGATTACCGATCGAGGCCGATTATCGTGACCGATTACCGATCGTGACCGATTGTCGATTCTGATTTGTCGAGGCTGATTTTTGAATTGTCGAGGTCGATTGTCGAGACCTATATGATGTACATGCAACTCGCAGTTGAGACCCATTGTAGTGTGTATTCGGCCTATGTGATGTATATACGGTCCATATTTGAGGCCCATTGCGATGTGTATTCAGCCCGTGTGTAAGGCCTAATGTGATGTATATGAGGCCTATGTGATGAGGCCCATTGTGATGTATTTGAGGGTTATGCAATGGAGCCCAGCATGATATATATTAGGCCCACGTGAGAGGCCCATCGTGATGTATAGTAAGCTCTTAAGAGAGGCCTATGGTGTTGTATAATTGGCCCTTGTGTGAGGTCATGGGTTCACTATATGTTAGGATCTATGTCATTCCTTGGGGGCAATGTTGGTTAAATGTCCACATTGTCGAGGTCGATTGTCGATACCGGTTATTGATACCAATTATGAGTATGTGATAGCATAACATCATGATACATGCCCATACCCATCATCTGCATGTTTGTTATGAGACGTGGTTGATCATTGCATATGTCATTGAGTGTGTTATTATGAGACTCCCGAATAGGCAGAGGTTATCTCACATGAGCGTAAAGTATGCGCAGGATTGATGCATGACTGGATTGTATGACTCATGCATCTTGCATTGTGTGCTATGATTACTTACGCCTTAGCGACATCAGGGCCGTAGCCTCCACGGGCATATCATGGATGGCCAGAGGAGACACCGAAAATGTGTGGTTCTAGCATACAGGCGCCATAGATGTCCCTGGGTGAAAATCCCTAAACCTCCTTAGCCAGGAGATGCCCCAACATCTAGATTGAGTGGATACATGAGGGCCCGAGTGCCGAATACCAAGAGGCCGCATCTCCTACTGTGTCGTGGTCGGTTGGGAGGGGGTGTGGCCTTACCCACCCGAAGGTAGAGGCATTGTTAGGCTGAGTTTGACCAGCTCGTGAATGGGTCTGCTATCGACGTGCCAGGTAGATATTAGCTGACTACTGGCCAGGCGGATAGTGAGGTCTCTTCCACTTGTATGGTTGCGCGTCCAGTGGGCGGCGATTGCATATAGAGTGTACTAGACCTCGGTAATGATCCCAGAGTTGAACCGTACTTATATGTGGACTTATTGAGCAGAAGTTGCATACTCATTCATTCATTCATTCACTATTGACTCGGGCTGGTGGTGCGCAACTATTTGTTACGTGTACCTTCGCATGGCCAGGATTTTGGTTGGGCGCACGACTAACCTGAGATCAGGAGTTTATCACATTGAGTCTGACTATCCAAATTTAGGTATGAGACTAGTTTGGATAGAAGTCCCTTGTGATGGATCCCATAGCCTGCGATACTACGTACTATCATCCCGACTTCACACTCCAGCATGGTTATTCCATTCGCACCGCATATTACATTACATCCATGGCATATGGTATTTTGGGTTACTGTGTTTCTATATTTATATGGTCTAGATATGATTGATGCTATTCGTGGACTCATCAGGAATTATATACTGCATCGCATCCTCGGCATTTGATATTTGGCTCTTTATGACTCCTCATTTGTATAGCTGTTATATATTGCGTATTCTGATATTAATTGCCTCATGGACTTGTCCGTATTTCCGCTTACTCCGTTATCGTATAATTTATGATCTTGCTAGTATTTCTGTTTACTCTGATAATTTCTGCTCTTGTCAGTATTTCTGCTTACTCTGGTAATTCATGATCTTGTTAGTAATTCTGCTTATTCCGATATTGTATGATTTATGAATTACTAATATTTTCGGTACTGCATGATGATGGCATTGCATTGAATACTTGACACTTACCTTGTGCACACACTTACACCACCCTCTAAGCTTTCTATAAGCTTATGCACGATAGATGCGTGCAAGCGACGCCAGGACGCAGCCATAGCCTCTCCGCAGTTGGAGCATGTAGCCGAGCTTCTGGAGTTTTGTTACTTTCATTATATTATATTTCCCTTTCATACGCCCTGTACTCAAAGTTTTTGATCATAGTGGATTTTTTGATGGTGTTCTTGTGGTTATTGTTTGTGGGTTATGCTCATTACAAATCAAATTGATAATTAGAAATCCTCCTTGTAGCATTTCAGGATCAGAACCTGGTGTATGGATGCCGGGAGCCAAGAATGGGGTACTATGGAGGCTGTCGGCGTCGGATTCGGCGATCGGGAATTTTGTGAGCCCGGTCTCCGAGTTCGGGGCGTGACACTATATATATGGTAGGCACAATAGCCATGGATTGCATGTTGGAAGACTTGAGGAACTTCTTTCATCAACTTTTATGTCAGTTTGATATAAACATAAGACCCGGAAGAGCCCTTAATGTACAGTTGTGGTGGGTTAAGAACTAATTCCAACTACTGTTGTTCTCTGATTCACCGATACCAAAAGCAAATGGAAAAATATGATTGTCGCCATTTAAGCCCGTAGCGACAAATAGAACACTCTTGCATTTACCTTTTAAGTGCGTATCATCGATGGCCAAGACCATTCGCATAGAATTTTGAAAACTTCGAACGTATTGTCCGAGTGCAACAAAACATCTCTCGAACTTATTTGTCTATGGGTTAACAAGTATGGCAGTCACCGTCCTTGGGTTGGCCCTCCTCAACTCATGCAAATACATTAGGAATTTATTGTAAGAATCTTCATAAGACTCCATTACGCGATTGATTGCGAGCTCCTTAGCACGTCATGCCTTCTTATAACTAATATGAATATTATATTTCTTTTGCATGGTGAAGATAATATCACTTAGCCTTAACCCTAAGCGCTACTTAATACAGCTAACAACTAGCTCACAGGCTAACTTACTGCTTGCTTGTCGGTGATCGCTCTTCATTCATGACATGTCATGCGTGTGTTTAGACGTATAAGTCTTTATTTTGAATATCCCCGCATCATTCATGCTAGATGCATGAACTCTTCATTTGCATTTATCTTCGAAACATACCACGATGAATCTCTTATATGATGAGTACAAGACCCTGTATTGGAAGTTTTTATGAATTGTAAATTGGCTTAAAATATACTGGCATTGGCTCTTGTCCTTAAACGATTAGCCAACGGCTATATCAATCGGCTCATCTAATGAATCCGAATATTCTGAAAGATCTATATCAATTGGCTCATCTAATGAATCCGAATATTTTAGAGAACTACATTAGTGAAAGCGGCATCTTTAAAAGGCACACTAACTTTACCGGTGATGAAGTTTGATGTTCCAGTAAGCTTGGGTAGCGAAATGTCACTTACGCGTATAGATTTGTTGGTGGATGATGAAGGCAAATATGCTCTTATAAATAAAGGTGGTGCCATGTATTCATATTTGAGGTTAAGGTCACCTTCCAGCTCACTCGACTAGTTACAAAGTTTGATGTTTGAAGTGGATCGAGTAGTGGAGTGTTGCTTAATCTCACTTGTAAAGGTGATGCCATATATTCTAGTTTCACACCATGTTCCTCACCCACAGGGTTTTCGTGTGTTGTCTCATTAACGTGTTGCACTATCTCAATGATTAAATGGATGAATTTATCTGAATGCTCCAATTGTGCTGCCAAGGGCACTCTCACATCTTTGTCATCTTCGATTTCAGTTGAAGGGATTGATTCATTTGAGCAAGGGTACAATACTTTCACCTAATATCATAATCTGTTGGTGTACTCTTAATAATCATGTACGTTTTAGATATACGCTCATATGTAGTCTCGATACCAACAACAATACTTTTCGACTTTCCACCTTCCTCATAAGGAAACTTTTATTTTCATCCTAACCCTTCTCTAAAGGATATAAGGAGCAGAATACTATAGCATCAAACCTATAATAATGACATCCAATTATTTATGTTATTTATTCAATTTTTTTTATCTCAACAATTCCACATTATAATTTTAACATGAAGTGGATTTGGGCACTCACATTATAGTTTTAACATGTAGTGGTGCCAAACATGTAGCTATAAAACAACCGTTCCAGTTATTTGTAATCATTCTTCTTTACAAAGCTGGCACATGTAATGGTTTCTTAACATATTAACCTTTGAGTCAGAGGTTTCAAAAACGGGTGCCATCATTTAAAAAGAAAAAAAATGAAAAAAGAAAAAATAACTACAAATGGTATAACAAATGACCCTCAATGAAATTGGCAGTTACTCGATATTAAACCATTTGAATAAATGACATATTCGGTGAAAGGGACCTAGATGATTTGGCAGTTGTTTTGGGGTGTCCGAGTATTCATTAATGGGGAATAGAGGCATTATCACCCTGCTAGTAACCATAATGCCATGAGATTTATGTAGTTGGAAGGTTGGCAGTTGTCATCTAGTAAGCCCTAAAGTAGATTATCTTAGATGGGAAATAAGAAGGGACCATTAGTTAGAAGGTCTGGATCAACCTATCATAGACCAGTGGAAGTTGGACATTACCAGACGTGGGTGCAACTGCCTCAATCCAGTCTTTACTAGACATGGTCTCCACGAGCATAGTTCGGATTGAACAAACTTCATTTTCACCCTCCACTTTATGACACCCAATGGTACGACTAGGATAATCTCATTTTTGCTAACTTTTTTCTTTATGCTCCCATCAACAATGAAGCCCACCATTTGGACGCATGCCACGTGTACATCAGAAGCACATGGTATCTTTCATCAGGGTCCCACCATGATTATTTGTATATCCAAGTTGTTTGTCCATTATACTAGATCGTTTTAGGGATTGCTTCAAAAAATGAGACAGATCCAAAGCTCAAATGGATCGCATTGCAGAAAACATAATTTCTACCATTGAGACCTTCTTAGGGTTACAAGTTTTGGATCAATATGATATTGATTTTTTATTTTTATTTATTTATTTATTTTTTTACATTCATCCAAGTCTACATGACCTTTTGAACAGGTTGAATGGCAAATAAACATCATGGTGGGCCTTAAGAATGTTTCAATGATGAGAATCATTGTCCCACTGCTTTTTGTAGTGTGGTCCACTTTAATTTTGGTTATGACTAATTTTTCTAATTTTTGGTCTCATGACCTAAAATCATCTTTCCAAATGGATGGATTATAAGACCCGTATCCTAGTCTCTACTGTTTTATCGACTCCCGTGATCCTTCCCGACGAATTTCCGGCAACCCGCAACGTATAATCGACGTTTGAGCGCGATCCTAAGTCATATCCTGTAGATTTGAGTCGGCTCGACTTGAGACTTATACCAATGCGATCGCACCATCGCCGCGGTTCCGATGCCGCGTCTCGCGTGCCGAGGCGATACCCAGTCCAAGAGATGTGGGCCCGCGTTCAGTTCGAGGAAACGCCGCACGTTGCAATTACGAGAGAATTTCTACGAAACGTCAAATCAATCAATCAAATCAAGTCAAGTACAATAACCATCCCCAAGTACAACCACCCCTCTCCAAAGTCAACTTTCCCTTACTATAAGTACACCCATTACCTTTCACCCACCCTCTCCCATCACTTCTCTTTCATTCCCTCTCTCTCTCTCTCTCATTCTCCAAGCAAGAATCGTCCAAGCCTCCCCATGAGAAGCCATGTGTGGCCCACTTCCCACCTCCTATCTCCACCATCCTAAGAACATCTCGACCGTTGAAATCGTCCCCTTGGAGCTCTAGATCATGTTGGCGGAAGAAGGACAAAGAGATCTTGAGGTGGGTGCTCCTCTCTCTCTCTCTCTCTCTCTCTCTTTTTCACTTTTGTGTGATGTGTGGCCTACTTAGATGGACCCCACCTTGATGTATGTTATATCCAAACCGTCCAAGTCTTGTGGACCCTACCTTATGATGATGTTGCCTTTGTGAAATGGGTAATCTTGTGGTTATGCTTATTGCGAGTTAAATGTACAAAAAAAAAAATCCTCCTTGTAGGATCCCAGGATTGGAATCTGGCGTATGGGCGCTAGGAGCCGAGAATGGGGTACTACGGAGGCTGTCGGCACCGGATTCGCGATCTGGATTCTTGTGAATCCGATTTCTGGGTTTGGGGCGTGACAGAAGTTGGTATCAGAGCATAACTTGGGAATACCTGAAGATAACATCACATATTTGTTGATAGCTACCCTACACTCTATAATTGTTGAGAATCTAGAATGGTTAGATCCCCAAGTTCAAATAACTTAGAGATTTTCTAACATAGCTCCCTACCGTCAAAATTATGTGGCTGCATAGTATTACAATTTCGATCATTTGATACGGAATCCAAGGTTCAGTGAGGTCATCATAAAGCTGAGGAAGCATCTTGGGAGCATGAGGCTGAGATTCATTGGCATTATCCCCATCTCTTAGGTGTTCGATTATGTTGGTATATTTTGCGATAGGATTTCCCTCCCTTTGAGAGCTCTGTATTGGCTATATCAAGGTTTAAATTTCGAGGACAAAATTTTTTATTAGGTGGGTGATGTTTTATTTAAATCAACACGATTTAAATGATTTTTAAACTCGCAAGTATACGAATCAGATGTAGATATGGTACGTATTACGAGATCGTTCCCACGAGGACTAATCGTCACAATTCAAATCTATGACTCTCCTTAACTAATCTAACAAATAATGGAATGAACTACTAAGCACAATTCTAGAAAAAAAAAACAATTAAGAACAGGGAAGAAAATTCAATCAGAGAAAGAGCACTAGGACTTTCGAATCCACCCTTAATTATCCTAACCCTTGTTTTGTCTGTTGATTCACCTTGATCTAGATTGATACCACTTATATAGAGAAAGCACAATCTGTGTCCTTAATCAGGCATACAGACTGTCTAATTCCTTTAAGCAATGCCATGAATAACATATCCCATGTCCTTGATCGGGCACATGGAATGTACAATTCATTAAAGCACCCTGTTTCTTCTTCTATAGGAACCTGTTCTTGATCAGACACAAGCACCTATAATAAACATCCAAACAACATCCATATATACACTTTGGTCAAGTTCATAGATGGAGAAGTATAGAATTTAAACCAATCAAGCCCACTTAGAGGAAGAAACAAATTAATTAATATTCAGAGTAAATTCAACCAATACAAGAGCTAATCAAATTAAGGGCTTCATCTCAGCCCTAGCTGAGAGATTAGTGACCCATAAAATCCATCAAAAAGATTAAACAAAATTCATAAAAACAAAACACCAAACCAATCGATCTCTCTCTCTCTCTTCTTTCTTCTCTTTCTTCTCTCCCTTGCTCTAGATCTGGAATTCCCTGTTTCTGAATGAATTTCCCACGTCCATAATTCCTTTTTATAGTTATTTGGAGAGGAGGGTCAGAGTCGGTGGCAGAGTCGTAGAAGGACATGGAGTGTAATTTTTCGCAGCCGTGATCGGTGGGCCCCACAGAAGTATTTTCTGGAAAATCCACCCCGTCCATTGGATTCAGGACAAAATTTCAGTTAAGAATGGGTGGTTTTGAACATCCATTAACGCGACTCAGAGAAGAAATCACAACAAAATCAGTTTTCAACAATGCAGGGCAGTCCGTTTGTGGCCTCTGTACCGCACATGTGTGTACGCATGGGAGTGGAATATCAGCATGATTTTGAAGCTCTCGAAGCCCTCTACATGATGAACGGCTTGGATCGGCCGGACAGGTGACGTACGAGGCCCACAATCCGCCGCAAAAACGGACAGCGACCGTTCGTTACGCGGACACGAAAACCGAACTGTGGTGATGGGTGGGTCCCACCTTGATGTTTATTGTGAAATCCAAACCGTTCACTGGACGGAGGACGAGAAAACGATCAGGAATGCTCAATTTTGGGTCAGATTTGTGGAGGTCCACAGAGTTTTAATCCTACCGTCCCTTCTATGTTTGAACGGCTAGATTCCACTCTTGATGATCATTCACGATTCTTCCACCTAGATAGTGTTAATATGCTTCATTTAGACCTGATGGACGGTCCGAATTTTCCGTACGGGGCATGGGTGGGGCCCACTACCGTCCGTAAAACGGACAATGGCGTCCGTCATTGCATGTAGCGTAAAAACGGAAGATGATGTTTTTGAGAAGTACGGTCGGCCGCTTTGTCGACCCGCCTTACACGGCCTCACACACCTGCGGTGTTTAATGCACATGATGTACATGCATCACGTACGTGGCCCACGATAATGTTTGTGAGAAATCTGCACCGTCCATCCTTTTCTTCATATTATTTCAACCACTAAAACCAAGTTTGAGGCAGTTCCAAATATCAGGTGGGCCCCAAATTGAAGATTAATGGGCTGATCTGTCCGTTGGACCACTTCCCGAGATCCTCAATGGCTGAAATTTAATATGTACGGTTAATTTACGGCCCCCATCACATGTATGAAGTTTCGAGTCAATTGGATGGTGGGAACCATGTGATCTTGCAGTTTTCACCAGTTTCGGGCCTCTTTAAACGTGAACGGCTTGATTTCCTCGGGTCCCTGACATGTAAATTCTTCAATATTGGTCCTATGGAGTCCGTCCCTTGCTCTGGTAACTTTGGAGCGTCAAATCCACGCTTTTAATACTCTTTTCAGTGTAACGCTCATTATTACATCCTGCAATGAAAACACGATTAAAACACTCAATTAAACCTTATCATGTACGTATCATTAGGCAATTACTGGGGTCTGATATGCAATATTCGACCCTGATCACAACCCCCAACCAGCATTTTGCTAGTCCCGAGCAAAACATGCAAAAAAAAATAAAAGACAATTCCTGTAAACTCAAGTGACTTGTGAACAGATAGTTGAGATGTGAGAATTCGAAAATTCATGAATGGTGAGAAGAATTTTCTCCTGAAATCAATCTCACAGTAAACTTCATAATCAAGTTCAAAATATTAATCCATTAATTAGAACAATTTAAAACATTGAGTTCCATGAGTGTATAATGTAATCTCGGCTTACAATCATTAAAAGATCCAATTGTCAATTTCATGATATCATTAGTAATTCGTGACAACCAAACTTGAAACCAACACTTATCTCACAGATTAACTTTTCATTTTACCAGCCTTTGATTTTCTTTATGAGCAAGAATGCAAAATGAGGGGAATCAAATTCTCACCTATAGGAGCAAACCTATGGCGAAAACTTGTCGCCTAACTTTTTTTTTTTTTTTTTTCATATGTCAACTATGGAGAATCAAATCTGCACCTATAGGGAGCAAACCTATGGTGAAGATTATGTGACTTAGCCTTTTAATTCTTCTTTTTACCAAGTTAATCATTCAAGCTATCGAATCGAAAACTTAATGTAAGCGAGATGTGATATGTGAAATCATGGCTCAATCAATGTTTACAACTTCTAATCATGGATTAACAATTCAAAATTGACTGTGAAATCAAGCAGATGGCCGAATCCAAGAGTCATAAGTTATCAACATCACATATCTTATAATGTTAAAATCACAACTATCCTTCAAAATCACTTTGAATTCAATAGAAATTCCAGAAATTTTTTTAAAATTTTCACAAAATTTTCTCAAGACCAAGAAAATACTGATTAGGTAACCTAATCTCCCACCCCCAACCTAAAATCTACATTGTCCTCAATGTAAAAGAAATAAGAAAGCAATGCACATGGGACAATGAGAATAAAAGAGGAATGGAAAGATGGTACCTGGACGAAGAATCAAGAGGCTTTCCCAAAATTATCAATGTAAGAGTGAGTTAACACAAGAGAGAAATTAACAGAAGCAAAAATAACAAAAAGAAAAATAAAAGAAGATCCTACCTATATCACTTTCGCAGGTGCTCTCGATTGCATTTAGCGCATGCAACAAGCCTTTAAACCCCTAGGTTACCCCTAGTGGACGAGTTGTAGTCTCGTGAGGGTTTACAGTAATGTTACCCACAAACATTGAAGTAACTAACTAGGAAAAAGCATAAAATAAAAGACTGGGTTGCCTCCCAGGAGCGCTAAGTTTAACGTCTTCAGCCAGACAAGTACGGACCATGAATTAACTTATCTTTATAACCAGGGTCCGCCAAAGAAATTACCTCAACACCTTGATTAACCAATCCCAGACAAGTGATGCGAGTTCCCATGAGCTGTGCTATCTGCAATGAGGTAACTGACACTGTCGTCAAATAATTTAAGGACTTCTGCTCGAACGACTTCTTCCATGTTAGGATCACGCTTCCTTTGCATTTCACGCGAGATTTCCACAGCATGATCCATGCATACAGTGGGGCATACTCCCTGTATTTCCACTATCTTCCGTTCAATTGCTGCCTTATATGCTCTAAGAACATTAAGCAGCCTGCTCTCCTTTGTCTTCTCAGAGTTCGAAGCTGTGCTGTCGGGAAGAGTCTCAGAGGGATGAAGAGGTTCCACTTTCGCTCTCCATTTTTCAGTCTCCAATATAGGAGTAGAGTCGAGCAGTGCATTGACTTCGTGGATGGGACTATCGATATCAAAATCCATGCCATATTGTGCTAAGCAGGTCTCAAGAGGATCTTCAAAAGATTTACGGAAGGAGTCCCGCACTAGACTCTCGATCATGTCCACTTCAGATATGTCATCCAAATCTGCGGATTGTTGTCCTGCATTAAAAACATTGAGTTTAATATTCATGTTACCAAAGGACAATTTCATAACTCCATTCCGACAATTTATAATAGCATTAGATGTGGCCAAAAATGGACGACCCAAGATAACTGGGATCTGGCTATGAAGATTCTGGACAGGCTGAGTATCTATAACTATGAAATCCACCGGAAAATAAAATTTATCAACCTGGATTAACACATCTTCAATAACACCCCGGGGTACCTTGACAGATCTATCAGCCAATTGTAATGTTACCTTAGTCGGTTTCAACTCACCAAGTCCTAGCTGCTCATAAACCGAATATGGTAACAAATTGACGCTTGCCCCTAAATCAAGTAATGCCTTCCCGATCTTATGATCTCCTATGCCGCAAGAAATGGTGGGAGCTCCTGGATCCCTAAATTTAGGAGGGGTGTTATGTTGAATCATGAAGCTGAGCTGCTCTGCAAGGAAGACTTTCTTATGAACATTCTACTTACGCTTTTGAGTGCATAAATCTTTAAGAAACTTAGCGTAAGCAGAGACTTGCTTGATAGCGTCAAGCAACGGGATGTTGACTTGTACTTTTTTAAACACATCCAAGATTTCATCAAAGTTATTTCTTTTCTTCATTGGTGCCAGACGTTGAGGAAAGGGTGCTTTGGGCACGTAAGGTGGCACATTAGTGGCTCTTGGAAAGTCAGAGAGCTTTTGGACTTTGGATGCATTGGTATGACTCTCTGCTTCATCTTGATCTTCTGTTTTAGAATTTGATTCATCCATAGGCATCTCTATTCTGTTATCAATCTGTTTGCCTGACTTAAGGGTAGTAATCGATTTGGCCTGTTCATGATATTGCCCTTGGTTGGAATTAGAGCCAGTCTCATACTGTCCCTTTGGATTAGCCTCAGGTTGGCTAGGGAACTTGCCCTTCTCTCTCTCACTCAATGTGGCAGCTAGTTGACCCATTTATACTTCCAGCTTGGCAATGGATTGCGCATTTGCATGTAAGCTTTCTTGGTTGGCCGAAGGTTTGTTGGGTGTCTTTTTGGAATTGGAGAGAAGTCTCGCATAAAAAGATGGAGTGTATCCTCAAGAGATGGTTTCCTTGATTGTGTAGGCAGCTTGTTGATATTGCGAAACCGTTGAAGTTGTTGATCGCCAACTTGGAGGTGCGGTTGCATGGGAGGATTTCCAGATGGTCCTCCTTGTTGTGGTCCTTTTGCCCAAGAAAATTTGGATGTCTAGCCCACCACAGGTTGTATGTGTTCGAGTAAGGATCATTCCTGTGTTTTGAAAAGTGTTCATAGCATGTACTTGTTCGAGAGAGAATTTTGGGGATCTTTGCACTGGATGGACAAGACTGCATAGAATGGGCAGACTAAAACATGTGACACATGCCTCGACTTGAGTCAAGTTTGTGGAGGTCCATTATTTAATACCAGAGCATCAACTTTCTTTGTCAGTTATCAAGCTTGGCGCACACTACCGCACGACTCCTATCTCATATATACCACCTCTCTTTTGTGGTTGGGGACTTCTGTCACCTCTATTTGAATAGTCCCATTGTTGGGAATTTTCGCACAAGGTTTCAAAGAAGTTCAACGCTTCAACATCACTTTTGGTCATGAATGACCCTCCACTGGTGGCATCAACCATGCGACGGTTCTGGGGTGTCAGACCGTCATAGAAGTATTGAACTTGTTGCCACTTCTCAAAACCATGGTGATGACATTTAAGAAGCAAGTCCTTCCATCTTTCCCAACATTCATGAAAGTGCTCGCCCTCTTTTTGTGTGAAGTTAGTAATTTCTCTACGGAGGGCATTGGTTTTGTGAACGGGGAAGAACTTGTTTAAGAACTTCTTAGACAGTTGGTCCCATGTAGTGATAGATCCAACTTCTAGATAATTCAACCATGCTTTCGCCTTATCCTTTAAAGAAAAAGGAAACAGGCGTAGGCGGATCGAATCGTCTGAGAAGTTTTGGAACTTAAAGGTGGAGCAAATGTCTAGGAATTCTTTCACATGATGATATGGGTCCTCCTTATCCAATCCGTAAAAGGATAGCAACAATTGTATGACTCCAGGTTTAAGTTCAAAGTGTGTTGCCGTAGTGGTTGGCAACACTATGCATGAAGGCGCATTAAATTAGACAGGAGCTGAATAATCTCTGAGAGCTTTAACTTCATTCTCATTCGCCATTTCAACAGGATTATTTCTCAAACTTTCACGAAATGTTCTTTCAATTTCAGGATCAAACGGTGCTAGTTCTATATTCAGAGATCTACGTCCTAGCATAAACTATGTTATTGCAATGTAAGAAAGAAAACTAAACTAAGAAGCAACCTAAGAGAAATAAAACTAGACCTAGAAATTATGAGATTCTAAAACAAGTTAAAACTATGTAAATAAGAATGGGAAGAAAAAACCCGGAAAAGGAGATGATTGATGTCAGAAAATTTAAGAAGTTCCTCCTTCACTTAGTAGCTTCCTTCCTCAATTCCTGTAAACAAAAAAACAAATTAAGTTTCCTAAAATAATGATAGAAAAATCCTAAGCAACGGTTAATTTCTAAAAAGAAAGTTTCTAAAAAAAGGAAGAATTTCTAAACTAGAATATAGAAAGTTAATTGAAAGAAGAATCTAAATCTAAAATTAGAAACTAAAAAAAATTTCTAAAAAATAAAATCCTAGTTTTAAAAATAGAAATTAGAAAAAATAAAGAATTTAGAAAGGGATTACCAAATTAGAAGTTTATTTCAGGACCTTACAAAACAGGAAATAGGTTAGTTTCTAAAATAAAGAAAAAAACTCTAAGTTAGTAAAATCCTAAGCTATGAATTATGATAAGAGAGAATCCTAAATTCAATTTGGAATGAAACAGTCCCCGACAACGGCGCCAAAAACTTGATGTTTTATTTAAACCAACACGATTTAAATGATTTTTAAACTCGCAAGTATACGAATCAGATGTAGATATGGTACGTATTACGAGATCGTTCCCATGAGGACTAATCGTCACAATTCAAATCTATGACTCTCCTTAACTAATCCAACAAATAATGGAATGAACTACTAAGCACAATTCTAGAAAAAAAATAATTAAGAACAGGGAAGAAAATTCAATCAGAGAAAGAGCACTAGGACTTTCGAATCCACCCCTAATTATCCTAACCCTTGTTTTGTCTGTTGATTCACCTTGATCTAGATTGATACCACTTATATAGAGAAAGCACAATCTGTGTCCTTAACGGGCATACAGACTGTCTAATTCCTTTAAGCAATGCCATGAATAACATATCCCATGTCCTTGATCAGGCACATGGAATGTATAATTCATTAAAGCACCCTGTTTCTTCCTCTATAGGAACCTATTCTTGATCAGACACAAGCACCTATAATAAGCATCCAAACAACATCCATATATATACTTTGGTCAAGTTCATAGATGGAGAAGTATAAAATTTAAACCAATCAAGCCCTCTTAGAGGAAGAAACAAATTAATTAATATTCAAAGTAAATTCAACCAATACAAGAGCTAATCAAATTAGGGGCTTCATCTCACTCATTTAGAGAGATTAGTGACCCATAAAATCCATCAAAAAGATTAAACAAAATTCATAAAAATAAAACACCAAACCAATCGATCTCTCTCTCTCTCTTCTTTCTTCTCTTTCTTCTCTCCCTTGCTCTAGATCTGGAATTCCCTGTTTCTGAATGAATTTTCCACGTCCATAGTTCCTTTTTTATAGCTGCTGGAGGGCTGGAGTCGGTGGCAGAGTCGTAGAAGGACATGGAGTGCAATTTTTCGCAGCCATGATCGGTGGGCCCCACAGAAGTATTTTCTGGAAAATTCACCCCGTCCATTGGATTCGGGATGAAATTTCGATCCAAGAATGGGTGGTTTTGAACATCCATTAACGCGGCCCAGAGAAGAAATCACAACAAAATCGATTTTGAACAATGCGGGGCGAATCCGTTTGTGGCCTCTGTACCGCACATGTGTGTACGCACGGGAGTGGAATATCAGCATGGTTTTGAAGCTCTCGAAGCCCTCTACACGATGAACGGCTTGGATCGGCCGAACAGGTGACGTACGGGGCCCACAATCCGCAGCAAAAACGGACAGCGACCGTTCGTTACGCGGACGCGAAAACCGAACTGTGGTGATGGGTGGGTCCCACCTTGATGTTTATTGTGAAATCCAAACCGTTCACTGGACGGAGGACGAGAAAACGATCAGGAATGCTCAATTTCGGGTCAGATTTGCGGAGGTCCACAGAGTTTTAATCCTATCGTCCCTTCTATGTTTGAACGGCTAGATTCTACTCTTGATGATCATTCACGATTCTTCCACCTAGGTAGTGTTAATATGCTTCATTTAGACTTGATGGACGGTCAGGATTTTCCGTACGGGGCATGGGTGGGGCCCACTACCGTCCGTAAAACGGACCAGCGGCGTCCGTTCGCTGAAGCAGAAAATGGAAGATGACGTTTTTGAGAAGCTGCGGGTCAGCGCCTGCTGACCCGCCTTACACGGTTCCGCACGCGGCGGGTGTTTAACGCACATGATGTACATGCATCACGTATGTGGCCCACAGTAATGTTTGTGAGAAATCTGCACCGTCCATCCTTTTCTTCATATTATTTCAACCACTAAAACCAAGTTTGAGGCAGTTCCAAATATCAGGTGGGCCCCAAATTGAAGATTAATGGGCTGATCTGTCCGTTGGACCACTTCCCGAGATCCTCAATGGCTGAAATTTAATATGTACAGTAATTTACTGCCCCATCACATGTATGAAGTTTCGAGTCAATTGGATGGTGGGAACCATGTGATCTTGCGTTTTCACCGCCGGAGCCTCTTTAAACGTGAACGGCTTGATTTCCTCGGGTCCCTGGCATGTAAATTCTTCAATATTGGTCCTATGGAGTCCGTCCCTTGCTCTGGTAACTTTGGAGCGTCAAATCCATGATTTTAATACTCTTTTCAGTGTAACGCTCATTATTACGTCCTGCAATGAAAACACGATTAAAACACTCCATTAAACCTTATCATGTACGTATCATTAGGCAATTACTGGGGTCTGATATGCAATATTCGACCCTGATCAGTGGGTAGAGCTGTAAGACCCGTATCCTAGTCTCTACTGTTTTATCGACTCCCGTGATCCTTCCCAATGAATTTTCGGCAACCCGTAACGTATAATCGACGTTTGCGCGCGATCCTAAGTCATATCCTGTATGTTTGAGTCGGCTCGACCTGAGACTTATACCAATGCGATCGCGCCATCACCGCGGTTTCGATGCTGCGTCTCGCCTGCCGAGGCGATACCCAGTCCAAGAGATGTGGGCCCCCGTTCAGTTCGAGGAAATGCCGTGCGTTGCAATTACGAGAGAATTTCTACGAAACGTCAAATCAATCAATTAAATCAAGTCAAGTACAATAACCATCCCCAAGTACAACTGCCTCTCTCCAAAGTCAACTTTCCCTTACTACAAGTACACCCATCACCTTCCACTCACCCTCTCCCATCACTTCTCTTTCATTCCCTCTCTCTCTCTCTCTCATTCTCCAAGCAAGAATCGTCCAAGCCTCCCCATGAGAAGCCATGTGTGGCCCACTTCCCACCTCCTATCTCCACCATCCTAAGAACATCTCGACCATTGAAATCGTTCCCTTGGAGCTCTAGATTATGTTGGCGGAAGAAGGACGAAGAGATCTTGAGGTGGGTGCTCCTCTCTCTCTCTCTCTCTCTTTTTCACTTTTGTGTGATGTGTGGCCTACTTAGATGGACCCCACCTTGATGTATGTTATATCCAAACCGTCCAAGTCTTGTGGACCCTACCTTATGATGATGTTGCCTTTGTGAAATGGGTAATCTTGTGGTTATGCTTATTGCGAGTTAAATGTACAAAAAAAATAAAAAATCCTCCTTGTAGGATCCCAGGATTGGAATCTGGCGTATGGGCGTTAGGAGCCGAGAATGGGGTACTACGGAGGCTGTCGGCACCGGATTCAGCGATCTGGATTCTTGTGAATCCGATTTCTGGGTTTGGGGCGTGACATGGATGGTGTGAATATATACATCTTGATGAGGCCCACGGAATTTGGTGATGTCAACACACCACCAAGGTTGGTGGTATGTCACGTATCTTCATGTTTCTATTTTTAACCTTAAAAAAAGTTAAGTTACTACTTGCTTGCCGGTGATCGCTCTAATGCCCTCTCAATGGAAGCTTATTACATTGTTTTAAAGTAATCAATAAATAAATAAATAAAAATAAATCGTAATGCTAGTCTTCTTCTTTATTCAAAGATATCTTCCACAGAACGGTCGTCGTCCATATCATCAACCTATTATTCACCCGCAACATTTGTACAGTTGGAGAGGGTCAATGCACTACTCATAGTTGTGGTTGTCCTTTAAAGTTTATAATGATTCAAGTGATTCATAAGAATAACAGAAGGGTCATGATACATCTCATACTCCATAAATACAAGTGGTATCGGTATGCACAAACATTTTATATAAAATGCATGCCTAGCAAAGTATGTGCAGTCAATCATACTCAGCGATCGTTACAATGTATAAAATGGTTCACGATATCCAACTTAATTCACATTCTCACACTATGGAAATTTGTCGGCGTGTGCGACGTTAGTGTGGATTTATGCGAATATATCAAGGCAACACAACACGTGATTGGAAGATTTACGTGACATGATTTATTCATGTAGCGACTATTTGCCACATCCAATCCCAGAGGTGATGTAACACACATGGCAGTTTACTTACATCGATTGTGCACCACTACCCAACCTACGGGATTACGTGCCGTCTAAGAGGGTTGCTAATCAAAACACATTACGTCCATGATATTATATCGATCACTACGAGTGGGATTTCCAACATAATACTTATGTTGTGTGCTATTAATGCAGTAATTAAATCATGTATCAATGATATGCATAGTGAAAATAAATGACATTAAAACTTGAAGTATGTAAGAACGAGGTAATCAAATCAATTAAATCACAAAATTTAAAGGAGAAACCCTTACCTTAAGGTCAGATCATACTTTCCTATCGTTAGGATTCTGGGTATGCTTTAGAGTCGAATTCTAACATGATTACATGAATTGTATGATCAGATTGCAAAACTAAATAGGTTTTATGATCGACTTAAGCTAGAGTTATTCTAAGATTTCAACCTACTATTATCCTAAACTTTGGATACAGCTAAAACATGTGAAACTGAATATAATCTAGTTCTAATGGGAGATTTTAGAAGGTACCATGATGGCTAATTCACCTCTTGGAGTTGTCTGGGACTGGCCGAGCTTAATGGTCTTGATGCGTCCCGGACGTTGAAACCCCCCCCCTTCTTCTTCTTCTTCTTCTCTCTCTTTTTCTCCTATTGTTGGAAGGCGAATGTTGATTGATCTTCCTCACGCCATCTTTTATAGGACTTTTAACAGCGAGAGGAAGTCCTCGTTCTATACAATAGCGCCTTGCTATAGTTTTCTTGTGCACGAGAGTTTGTTGTTTGTCATTAGATGTCGATCTAGATCTTAGGTTCTGTTTGAGATTTTATTTCCTTTAACATGTTAGAGGGAACTGTCTGCTCGAGTGGCTATTAGATGGATGGATTGGATCTTTGGATGGTCATCGTGTAGCAAGGAAGAAGGTCCATGCGTCAATAACAGTTCACTCTCCAACCCATATTCTTTCACGATGCTCCTTCCAGGTGGGTCAAATGAACAGAGCGGAGCTTGGGAGAGCTCGTAATCAAGGACCCAGATCATTTTCATTGGGATCTCTATCAGCGTTCGAGTGGTGTTCTTCCACATGTTGAGGTTGGGTTTCCTGGAAGGAGTGGAGGAGTGTCGTGCTTTCGAGTTCTTGTTGATTCTATCAGGGGCATCGGAATCTCCTCCTTTAAGGTTTGAATGACTCAAATCAGTGGAGGGTTCCATAAACTGGGAGTTCTTACGGCGAGATTCCCTCGAGCATGTGTTGCTCAGTTCTGTTACAGTGGGCAGGAAGGAATGCCGAATTTGAAAAACTTGCTGGAGTAGGTGAGGTCCACTCGTAATGGTTTTTCAGGGCACCACATCCTTTATCTCCACTTGTAATGGACTTTAGGGGCCCAGCTTATGGATGAAGTGTAAGATTTCTATAAGGTGGGACTTCTTAATTAACTGAATCTTCCCAAGGGTTGGTTAAAGTGATCGGACATATCAGTGGACCTATAAAGTTGGGATTAATCTAAAATCACATAATAAGTGATACGTTATCATTGTGCAACATGCACAATTCTACTTTGAATTAGGATTGTTAAACTCCTTAACCCTCTAAATTATATAAGGAAGTGTTGATTTTTATCTTTACCCATCTCTAAAGGATATAAGGTGCGGAATAATGCAGCATAAATCCTATAATAATGGCATCTAATTATTTATGCATTTATTCAGTTTATTTGATCTTTGCAATTCCACATTATAATTTTAACATGAAGTGAATTTGGGAACTCACATTATAGTTTTAACATGAAGTGGTGCCAAACATGCAGTTATAGAACAATTGTTCATGTTATTTTCAATCATTCTTCGTAGTAAAGCATGCACATGTAATGGTTTCTTAACATATTAACCTCTGAGTCAGAGGTTTTAGAAACGGGTGCTATGATTTAAAAAGAAAAAAATGAAAAAAAATGGAAAAATAAGAGAAAAACTACAAATAGTATAACAAACGACCTCAATGAAATCGGCAGTTACTTGATACTAAATCATTGAATAAATGACATATTCGGTGAAAGGGACTTGGATGATTTGGCGCTTGTTTTCGGATGTCCGAGTATTCAATGATGGAGAATAGAGAAACTACAAGTGGTATAATAAATGACCCTGAATGAAATCGACAGTTACTCGATATTAAACCATTTGAATAAATGACATATTTGGTGAACGGGACCTAGATGATTTGACAGTTATTTCCAGACGTCTGAGTATTCATTGATGGAGAATAGAGAAACTACAAATGGTATAACAAACGACCCTCGATGAAATCGGCAGTTACTCGATATTAAACTATTGGAATAAATGACATATTCAGTGAAAGAGACTTGTATGATTTGGCGGTTGTTTTCGGACGTCCAAGTATTCATTGATGGGGAATAGAGAAACTACAAATGGTATAACAAATGACCCTCAATGAATAAATGACATATTCAGTGAAAGGGATATGGATGATTTGGCAGTTATTTTCGGACGACTGAGTATTCATTGATGGGGAATAAAGAAACTATAAGTGGTATAACAAACGACCCTCAATGAAATTGACAGTTACTTGATATTAAACGATTGTAATAAATGACATATTCGGTGAAATAGACCTGGATGATTTGTCGGTTGTTTTCGAATGTCCGAGTATTCAATGATGGGGAATAGAGAAACTACAAATGGTATAACAAATGACCCTCAATGAAATTGGCGGTTACTCGATCTTAAACCATTGTAATAAATGACATATTCGGTGAAAAGGACCTAGATGATTTACGGTTATTTTCGGATATCCAAGTATTCATTGATGATGAATAGAAAAACTACAAATGGTATAACAAACGACCCTCAATGAAATCAGCAGCTACTCGATATTAAACCATTAGAATAAATGACATATTCGGTGAAAGGTAACTGGATGATTTGACGCTTGTTTTCGAACGTCTGAGTATTCATCGATGGGGAATAGAAATTATAAATGGTATACCAAATGACCCTCAATGAAATCGGCAGTATACTCGATATTAAACCATTGGAATAAATGACATATTCGGTGAAGGGACATCCATGATTTGGCAGTCGTTTTCAGATGACCGAGTATTCATGGATGAGGAATAAAGAAACTACAAATGGTATTGCAAACGACCCTTAATGAAATTGACAATTATACGATATTAAAGCATTGGAATAAATGACATATTCGGTGAAAGGGACTTGGATGATGTGGCACTTGTTTTCGAACGTCCGTGTGTTCATTGATGGGGAATAGAAACTACAAATTGTATAACAGACGACTGTCAATGAAATCGACAGTTGCTTGATATTAAACCATTGGAATAAATGACATATTTGATGATAGGGACCTGAATGATTTGGTGGTTGTTTTCGGACGTCCGAGTATTCATTGATGAGGAATAGAGAAAGTACAATTGGTATAACAAACGACCATAGATGAAATTGATAGTTACTCGATATTAAATAATTGGAATAAATGACATATTCGGTGAAAGGGACCTGAATGATTTGACGGTTATTTTCAGACATCCGAGTATTTATTAATGGGGAATAGAGATACTATAAATAATATAACAAATGACCCTCAATGAAATCGGTAGTTACTTGATATTAAACCATTGGAATAAATGACATATTTGGTGAAAGGAAGCTAGATGATTTGATAGTTATTTTCGGACGTCTGAGTATTCATTGATGGGGACAGAGAAACTACAAATGGTATAACAAATGACCCTTAATGAAATCGGCTGTTACTCGATAATAAACCATTGGAAAAAATGACATATTCGGTGAAAGGGACTTGGTTGATTTGACGGTTGTTTTTAGACGTCTGAGTATTCATTGATAGAAAATAAAGAAACTAGAAATGGCATAACAAATGATCCTCAATGAAATCGGCAGTTACTCGATATTAAACCATTGGAATAAATGACATATTTCGTGAAAGGGACCTGGATGATTTGACGGTTGTTTTCGGACGTCCAAGTATTCATTGTTGGGGAATAGATAAACTACAAATGATATAGCAAACGACCCTCAATGAAATCAGCAATTACTCGATATTAAAACATTAGAATAAATGACATATTCAGTGAAAGGGACCTCGATGATTTGGCGGTTGTTTTCGGACATCCGAGTATTCATTGATGGGGAATAGAGAAACTGCAAATGGTATAACAAACAATCCTTATTGAAATCGACAGTTATTCGATATTAAACCATTGGAATAAATGACATATTCGGTAAAAGGGACCTGGATGATTTGACAGTTGTTTTTGGACATCCGAGTATTCATTGATGGGGAATAGAGGCATTATCACCCTACTGATAGGCATAATGCCATGAGGTTTATGTAGTTGGAAGGTTGGTAGCTGTCATCTAGTAGTCCCCAAAGTAGTTTTTTTTTTTTTTCATTCATCCGGGTTAAAATGACCTTATGAACAGGTTGGATGGCAAATTAACATCACGGGGGGCCTTAGGAATGTTTCAATGATGAGAATCATTGTCCTGCTACTTTTTATGGTGTGGTCCAGATTAGTTTTCGTTCTTACTAATTTTTCATTTCATGACCTAAAATCATCTTTCCAAATGGATGGACGGTGTGGATGTATACATCTTTATGAGGCCCACGGATCTTGGTGATGTTAACACACCACTAAGGCCTGTGATATGTCATGTATCTTCATGTTCTTATTTTAACCTTTTATACAATGATGAAGGCCTAGTATAAGTATGCTTTCATGAGTGAGATGCAAGCGTGAGATTTCGAAGTATCCAATTTTTACATTATTAACACACGGAATTCTTGAGTATGAGTATATACTCGGGTCGTGAAAATTTGCGGTGTTATACATGGTATTAATGACCTTATAAATGATGGTATGGATTGTCTTCTCTTATAAAATATATGTTGAATCTTAAATCTTACTGCCTCTATCAATATAATCACGGGGTATTCTCGTGCTTCTTTGAAGAGATCATTAATGCACTCAGATATGTTTGTAGTGACCAAGTTGAATCTTTTTCCTGGAAAGTGTGACGATGCCCATCTTTTATACCCTATTTCTCTCAACCATTCATGTACTAGGGGGTTGGCCATTTCGATATCATGCATTAATTTTTCGAACGTAGCTTTCCTGTAGGTCTTCACAGCCCGCTAATAGTACATTTCTAACGACTTGTCTTTAAATGTGTCCACCAAGTTTCTATATATATGGTAGGCACAATAGACATGGATTGCATGTTGGAAGACTTAGGGAACTTCTTTCATTAAACTTTTATGTCAGTCTATTATAAACACAAGACCCGGAAGAGCCCCTAATGTACAGTTGTGGTGGGTAAGGAACCAATTCTAACTACCGTTGTTCTCTGATTCACCGATACCAAAAGCAAATGGGAAAATATGATTGTTGCCATCTAAGCCTATAGCAACAAATAAAACACCCTTGTATTTACCTTTTAAGTGTATCTCATCGATGGCCAAGACCATTCGCATAAAATTTTGAAAACTTCGAATGCATTGTCTGAGTGCAACAAAACATCTCTCGAACTTGCTCGTCTATGGGTTAACAAGTACGACAATCACCATCCTTGGGTTGGCCCTCCTCAACTCATGCAAATACATCAGGAGTTTATTGTAAGAGTCTTCATAAGACTCCATTACGCGATTGATTGCGAGCTCCTTAGCACGTCATGCCTTCTTATAACTAATATGAATATTATATTTCTCTTGCATGACGAAGATAATATCACTCGGCCTTAACCCTAAGCGCTGCTCAATATAGCTAACAACCAGCTCACAGGCTAACTTACTGCTTGCTTATCAGTGATCGCTCTTCATCCATGACATATCACATGTGTGTTTAAACGTATAAGTCCTTATTTTGAATATCCCCGCATTATTCACCCTAGATGCATGAACCCTTCATTTGCATTTATCTTCTAAACATACCACGGTGCATCTCTCAGATGATGAGTACAAGACCCTATATCGAAAGTTTTTATGAATTGTAAATTGGCTCAAAACATACTGGCACCGGCTCTTGCCTTTAAACGTTTGGCCAACGACGATATCAATCATCTCATATAATGAATCCGAATATTCTCAAAGATCTATATCAATTAGCTCATCTAATGAATCCAAATATTCTGAAAGAACTGCATTAGTGAATGCGATATCTTTGAAAGGCACGTTAACTTGACCGGTGATGAAGTTTGATGTTCCAGCAAGCTTAGGTAGCGAAATGTCACTTACGCATACAGATTTATTGATGGATGATGAAGGCAAATATGCTCTTGTAAATAAAGGTGGTGCCATGTATTCATGTTTGAGGTTAAGGTCACCTTCCAACTCACTCAACTAGTCACAAAGTTTGATGTTTGAAGTGGCTCGAGTAGTGGAGTGTTGCTTAGTCCCACTTGTAAATGTGATGCCATATATTCTAGTTTCACACCATGTTCCTCACCCACAGGGTTTTTGTGTATTGCCTCATTAACGTGTTGCACTGTCTCAATGATTAAATGGATGAATTTATCTAAATGCTTCAATTGTGCGGCCAAGGGCACTCTCACATCTTCGTCATCTTCGATTTCAGTTGAAGGGATTGATTCATTTGAGTAAGGGTACAATATTTTCATCCCAATATCATAATTTGTTTGTGTACTCTTAATAATCATGTACATTTTAGATATACGTTCATTGTACTCTCGATACCAACAAAAATACTTTTCGACTTTCCACCTTCCTCATAAGGAAGCTTCTGTTTTCACCCTAACCCTTCGCTAAAGGATATAAGGTGCAGAATACTATAGCATCAAACCTATAATAATGGCATCCAATTATTTATGTTATTTATTCAGTTTATTTTATCTCAGCAATACTACATTATAATTTTAACATGAAGTGGATTTGGGCACTCACATTATAGTTTTAACATGTAGTGGTGCCAAACATGTAGCTATAAAACAACCGTTTCAGTTATTTATAATCATTCTTCTTTGCAAAGCTGGCGCATGTAATGGTTTCTTAACATATTAGCATTTGAGTCAGAGGTTTCAAAAACGAGTGCCATCATTTAAAAAGAAAAAAAAATAAAAAAATGGAAAAAGAAAAAATAACTACAAATGGTATAACAAATGACCCTCAATGAAATCAGCAGTTACTCGATATTAAACCATTGTAATAAATGACATATTCGGTAAAAGGGACGTGGATGATTTGGCGGTTGTTTTGCGATGTCCGAGTATTCATTAATGGGGAATAGAGGCATTATCACCCTACTGGTAGCCATAATGCCATGAGATTTATGTAGTTGGAAGGTTGGTAGCTGTCATCTAGCATGCCCTAAAGTAGATTATCTTAGATGGGAAATAAGAAGGGACCACTAGTCGAAAGGTCTGGATCAACCTATCATAAACCAGTGGAAGTTGGACATTACCCCAGACGGCGAAAGTTGGACATTACCAGACGTGGGTGCAACTGCCTCAATCTTATCTCTACTAGACATGGTCTCCACGAGTGTAGTTCGAATTGAACAAACTTCATTTTCACCCTCCACTTTATGACACCCAATGGTACAGCTAGGATAATCTCATTTTTGTTAATTTTTTTCTTTATGCTCTCATCAACAATGAGGCCCACCATTTAGATGCATGCCACGTGTACATCAGATGCTCATGGTATCTTTCATCAGGGCCCCACTATGATTATTTGTATATCCAAGTTGTTTGTCCATTATACTAGATCGTTTTAAGGATTGCTTCAAAAAATGAGACAGATCCAAAGCTCAAATGGATCGCATTGCAGAAAACATAATTTCTACCATTGAAACCTTCTTAGGGTCACAAGTTTTAGATCAATATGATATTGATTATTTATTTATTTATTTATTTACATTCATCCAGGTCTAAATGACCTTTTGAACAAGTTGAATGGTAAATAAACATCATGGTGGGCCTTAAGAATGTTTCAATGATGAGAATCATTGTCCCGCTGTTTTTTGTGGTGTGGTCCACTTTAGTTTTGGTTATGACTAATTTTTCTAACTTTTGGTCTCATGACCTAAAATCATCTTTCCAAATGGATGGATGGTGTGGATATATACATCTTGATGAGGCCCACGGAACTTGGTGATGTCAACACACCACCAAGGTTGGTGGTATGTCACGTATCTTCATGTTCCTATTTTTAACCTTAAAAAAAGTTAACTTACTTCTTGCTTGCTGGTGATCGCACTAATGCCCTCTTAATGGAAGCTTATTATATTGTTTTAAAGTAAGCAATAAATAAATAAATAAAAATAAATCGTAATGCTAGTCTTCTTCTTTATTCAAAGATATCTTCCATAGAACGGTCGCCGTCCATATCATCAACCTATAATTCACCCTCAACATTTGTACACTTGGAGAGGGTCAATGCACTACTCATAGTTGTGGTTGTCCTTTAAAGTTTATAATGATTCAAGTGATTTATAAGAATAACAGAAGGGTCATGATACATCTCATACTCCACAAATACAAGTGGTATCAGTATGCGCAAACATTTTACATAAAATGCATGCTTAGCAAAGTGTGTGCGGTCAATCATACTCAGCGATCGTCATAATGTATAAAATGGTTCAAAGATATCCAACTTAATCCACATTCTCACACTATAGAAATTTGTCGGCGTGTGCAACGTTAGCATGGATTTATGCGAACATATCAAGGCAAAACAACATGCGATTGAAAGATTTACGTGACACGATTTGTTCATGTAACGATTATTTGCCACATCCAATCCCAGAGGAGGTGTAACATGCATGACGGTTTACTTACATCGATTGTGCACCACTACCCATCCTTGGATTATGTACCGTCTAAGAGGGCTGCTAATCGAAACACATTACGTCCATGATATTATATCGATCACTGCGAGTGAGATTACCAACATAATACTTATGTTGTGTGATATTAATGCAGTAATTAAAATCACATATCAATAATATGCATAGTGAAAATAAATGACATTAAAACTTGAAGTATGTAAGAACGAGGTAATCAAATCAATTAAATTACAAAATTTAAAGTAAAAACCCTCACCTTAAGGTCGGATCATACTTACCTATCGTTAGGATTCTGGGTATGCTTTAGAGTTGAATTCTAACATGATTACATGAATTGTATGATCAGATTGCAAAACTAGATAGGTTTTATAATCGACTTAAGCTAGAGTTATTCTAAGGTTTCAACCTACTATTATCTTAAACTTTGGATACAGCTAAACACGTGAAACTAAATATAATCTAGTTCATATGGGAGATTTTAGAAGGTACTATGATGGCTAATTCACCTCTTGGAGTTGTACGAGACTGGCCGAGCTCGATGGTCTTGATACGTCCCGGACGTTTTCGGATAATTTGGTGGTTGTTTTCGGACGTTCGAGTATTCATTGATGAGGAATAGAGAAACTAAATATGGTATAACAAATTACCCTTAATGAAATTTACGGTTACTCGATCTTAAAACATTGTAATAAATGACATATTCAGTGAAACGGACCTGGATGATTTGCGGTTGTTTTCGGACATTCGAGTATTAATTGGTGGGGAATAGAGAAACTACAAATGGTATAATAAATGACCATCAATGAAATCGGCAGTTACTCGATATAAAACCATTGGAATAAATGACATAATCAGTGAAAGGAACCTGAATGATATGACACTTGTTTTCGAACGTTCGAGTATTCATTGATAGGAAATATAAACTACAAATGGTATACCAAATGACCCTCAATGAAATCGGCAATATACTCGATATTAAAACATTAGAATAACTGACATATTTGGTGAAAGGGGCCTCCATAATTTGACGGTCATTTTCGGACGTCTGAGTATTCATTGATAGGGAATAAAGAAACTACAAATGGTATTACAAATGACCCTCAATGAAATTGACAGTTACTTGATATTAAACTATTAGAATAAATGACATATTCGGCGAAAGTGATTTAGATGATTTGAGACTTATTTTCGAACATTCGAGTGTTCATTTATGGGGAATAGAAAATACAAATGGTATAACAAACGACTCTCAACGAAATCGGCAGTTATTCGATATTAAAACATTGGAATAAATGACATATTCGGTGAAATGGACCTCGATGATTTAGCAGTTGTTTTCGGACGTCCAAGTATTCATTGATGGAGAATAGAGGCACTATCACCCTACTGATAGGCATAATGCCATGAGGTTCATGTAGTTGTAAAGTTAGTAGCTGTCATCTATTAGTTACTTGATATTAAACCATTGAAATAAATGACATATTCGGTGAAAGGGAGCTGGATGATTTGGTAATTATTTTTAGACGTCTACGTATTCATTGATGGGGAATAGAGAAACTACAAATGGTATAACAAACGACCCTTAATGAAATCGGCAGTTACTCGATATAAACCATTAGAATAAATGACATATTCGGTAAAAGGGACCTGCATGATTTGACGGTTGTTTTCGGACGTCCGAGTATTCATTGATGGGGAATAAAGAAACTACAAATGGTATAACAAATGACCTTCAATGAAATTGGCAGTTACTCGATATTAAACCATTGGAGTAAATGAAATATTCGGTGAAAGGGACCTGTATGATTTGGCGGTTGTTTTCAGAAGTCCGAGTATTCATTGATGGGGAATAGAGAAACTACAAATGGTATAACAAACGACCCTCAATGAAATCGGCAGTTATTCGATATTAAAACATTGAAATAATTGACATATTCGATGATTTGGCAGTTGTTTTCGGACAATCGAGTATTCATTGATGGGAAATAAAGAAACTACGAATGGTATAACAAACAACTCTCATTGAAATTGACACTTATTCGATATTTAACCATTGGAATAAATCACATATTCGGTGAAAGGGACCCGGATGATTTGATGGTTGTTTTCGGATGTCCGAGTATTCATTGATGGGGAATAGAGGCATTATCACCCTACTAATAGGCATAATGCCATGAGGTTTATGTAGTTGGAAGGTTGATAGCTGTCATCTATTAGTTACTCGATATTAAACCATTGAAATAAATGACATATTCCATGAAAGGTAGCTGAATGATTTGACAGTTATTTTCGGACGTCTGAGTATTCATTGATGAGGAATAGAAATTACAAATGATATAACAAACGACCCTTAATGAAATCGGCAACTACTCGATATTAAACCATTGGAATAAATGAAATATTCGGTGAAAGGGACTTGCATGATTTTGCGGTTATTTTTGGACATCCAAGTATTTAATAATGAGGAATAAAAAAACTATAAATGGTAAAACAAATGACCTTCAATGAAATCGGCAGTTACTCGATATTAAACTATTGGAGTAAATGACATATTCGGTGATAGGGACCTAAATGATTTGGTGATTGTTTTCAGACGTCTGAGTATTCATTGATGGGGAATAGAGAAATTACAAATGGTATAACAAATGACCCTCGATGAAATCGGCAGTTTTTAGATATTAAAACATTGGAATAAATGACATATTTGGTGAAAGGGATCTCGATGATTTGATGGTTGTTTTCGACATTTGAATATTCATTATGGGGAATAGAAAAACTACGAATGGTATAACAAACAACTCTCATTGAAATTGACAGTTATTCGATATTAAACCATTGGAATAAATGACATATTCGGTGAAAGGTACCTGGATGATTTGGTAGTAATTTTTGGACGTCCGAGTATTTATTGATGGGGAATAGAGGCATTATCACCCTACAGATAGGTATAATGCCAGGACATTTATATAGTTGGAAGGTTGGTAGCTGTTACCGAATAAATGACATATTCTGTGAAAGGGAGCTGGATGATTTGACAGTTAGTTTCGGTCGTCCGAATATTCATTGATGGAGAATAGAGAAACTACAAATGGTATAACAAACGACCCTTAATGAAATCGGCAGTTACTCGATATTAAACCATTGGAATAAATGACTTATTCGATGAAAGGGACCTATATGACTTGGCTGTTGTTTACGGACGTCCGAGTATTTATTGATGGAGAATAAAGAAACTATAAATGGTATAACTAATAACCTTCAATGAAATCAGCAGTTTCTCAATATTAAATCATTGAATTAAATGACATATTCGGTGAAAGTGACCTGCATGATTTAGTGGTTGTTTTCGGACGTCCGAGTATTCGTTGATGGGGAATAGAGAAACTACAAAGGTATAACAAACGACCCTCAATAAAATCGATAGTTATTCAATATTAAAACATTGGAATAAATGACATATTCGGTGAAAGGGACTTCGATGATTTGGAGGTTGTTTTTGGACATTTGAGTATTCATTGATGAGGAATAAAGAAACTATGAATGGTATAATAAACAATTCTCATTGAAATCATCAGTTATTCGATATTAAACTATTAGAATAAATGACATATTCGGTGAATGAGACCCGGATGATTTGACAGTTGTTTTCGGATGTCTAAGTATTCATTGATGGGGAATAGAGACATTATCATCCTACTGATAGGCATATTGCCAAGAAGTTTATGTAGTTGCAAGGTTGGTAGCTGTCATCTATTAGTTACTCGATATTAAACTAATAGAATAAATGACTTATTCGATGAAAGGGAGTTAGATAATTTAACAATTATTTTCGGACATCTGAGTATTCATTGATGGGGATAAAGAAAATAAAAATGGTATAACAAATGACCCGTAATAAAATCGGTAGTTACTCGATATTACACCATTGGAATAAATGACATATTCGGTGAAAGGGACCTGCATGATTTAGCGATTGTTTTCGGACGTCCGAGTATTCATTGATGGGAAATAAAGAAACTACAAATGGTATAACAAATTACCTTCAATGAAATCGGCAGTTACTCGATATTAAACCATTTAAGTAAATGACATATTTGATTAAAGTAATTTGGATGATTTGATGGTTGTTTTCGGAAGTCCGAGTATTCATTGATGGGTAATAGGGAAATTAAAAATGGTATAACAAACGATCCTCAATGAAATCAGCAGTAATTCGATATGAAAACATTAGAATAAATGACATATACAGTGAAATGGACATCGATGATTTGACTGTTGTTTTCGTACATTCGAGTATTCATTAATGGGGAATAAAGAAACTACGAATGATATAACAAATAACTCTCATTAAAATCGGCAGTTATTCGATATTAAACCATTCGAATAAATGACATATTCGGTGAAAGGGACTCGGATGATTTGACAGTTGTTTTCGGACGTCCGAGTATTCATTGATGGGAAATAAAAGCATTGTCACCCTACTTATAGGCATAATGCCATGAGGTTTATGTAGTTGGAAGGTTGGTAGCTGTCATTTATTATTTACTCGATATTAAACCATTGGAATAAATGACATATTCGGTGAAAATGAGCTGGATGATTTAACAGTTATTTTTGGACGTCTGAGTATTCATTGATGGGGAATAGAGAAACTACAAATAGTATAACAAATAACCCTTAATGAAATCGGTAGTTACTCGATATTAAACCATTGAAATAAATGACATATTCGGTGAAAGGGACCTGCATGATTTTTCGGTTGTTTTCGGACGACCGAGTATTCATTGATGGGAAAAAAAGAAGCTAAAATGTAATAACAAATGACTTTTAATGAAATCGGTAGTTACTCGATATTAAATCATTTGAATAAATGATATATTCGGTGAATGGGACCTAAATGATTTGGCCATTGTTTTCGGATGTTCGAGTATTCGTTGATAGGGAATAGAGAAACTACAACTGATATAACAAACGACTCTAAATGAAATCGGCAGTTATTCAATATTAAAACATTGAAATAAATAACATATTTGGTGAAAGGGACGTCGATAATTTGACTGTTGTTTTTGGACATTCGAATATTCATTGATAGGGAATAGAGAAACTATGAATGGTATAACAAACAACTCTCATTGAAATTAGCAGTTATTCGATATTAAACTATTAGAATAAACGACATATTTGGTGAAAGGGACCCGAATGATTTGACAGTTATTTTCGGATGTCCAAGTATTCATTGATGGGGAATAGAGGCATTATCACCCTACTGATAGGCATAATGCCATGAGGTTTATATAGTTGGAAGGTTGGTAGCTGTCATCTAGTAGTTATTCAATAATAAACCATTAGAATAAATGATATATTCGGTGAAAGGGAACTGGATGGTTTGACAGTTATTTTCAGACGTCTGAGTATTCATTGATAGGGATTAGAGAAATTAAAAGTGGTATAACAAACGACCCTTAAAGAAATCGGTAATTACTCGACATTAAACCATTGAAGTAAATGACATATTTGGTGAAAGGGACCTGCATGATTTTGTGGTTGTTTTCGAACGTCTGACTATTCATTTATGGAGAATAAAGAAACTACAAATGGTATAACAAATGACCTTCAATGAAATCGACAGTTACTCGATATTAAATCATTTGAGTAAATAACATTTTCGGTGAAACAGACATTGATGATTTGGAAGTTGTTTTCAGATTTTCGAGTATTCGTTGATGGGTAATAGAAAAATTATAAATGGTATAACAAACGTCCCTCAATGAAATCGGCAGTTATTCGATATTAAAACATTAGAATAAATAACATATTCGGTGAAAGGCACATCGATGAATTGACGGTTATTTTCAGATATTCGACTATTCATTGATGGAGAATAGAGAAATTACGAATGGTATAAAAAACAACTCTCATTGAAATCGGCAGTTATTCGACATTAAACCATTGGAATAAATGATATATTCGGTGAAAGGGACCCGAATGATTTGACAGTTGTTTTCGGACGTCTGAGTATTCATTGATGGGGAATAGAGGTATTATCACCATACTGATAGGCATAATGCTATGAGGTTTATGCAATTGGAAGGTTGGTAGCTATTATATATTAGTTACTTAATATTAAACGATTGGAATAAATGACATATTCGGTGAAAGGGATCTGGATGATTCAGCGATTGTTTTCGGACGCCCGAGTATTCATTGATGGGGAATAGAGAAATTACAAATGGTATAACAAACGACCCTTAATGAAATCGGCAATTATTCGATATCAAAATATTGGAATAAATGACATATTCGGTAAAAGAGACCTCGATGATTTGGTGGTTGTTTTCGGACATTCGAGTATTCATTGATGAGGAATATAGAAACTACGAATGGTATAACAAACAACTCATTGAAATTGATAGTTATTCGTTATTAAACCATTGGAATAAATGACATATTCGGTGAAATGGACCCGGATGATTTGACAGTTGTTTTTGGATGTTCGAGTATTCATTGATGAGAAATGGAGGCATTATCACCCTACTGATAGGCATAATACCATGAGGTTTTTGTAGTTGGAAGGTTGGTAGCAGTCATCTATTAGTTACTTGATATTAAACAATTGGAATAAATGACATATTCGATGAAAGGGAGCTGGATGATTTGACAGTTATTTTCAGACCTCTAGTATTCAGTGATGGGAAATAGAGAAACTATAAATGGTATAACAAACGACCCTTAATGAAATCGGCAATTACTCGATATTAGACTATTTGAATAAATGACATATTTGGTAAAAGGGACCTGCATGATTTGGGGGTTGTTTTCGGACGTCCGAGTATTCAGTGATGAGGAATAAAGAAACTAAAAATGATATAATAAATAACCTTTAATGAAATCGGCAGTTACTCGATATTAAACCATTGGAGTAAATGACATATTCGGTGAAAGGGACCTATATGATTTGGCGATTGTTTTCGGACGTTCGAGTATTAATTGATGAGGAATAGAGAAATTACAAATGGTATAACAAACGACCCTCAATGAAATCGGCAGTTATTCGATATCGAAACATTGAAATAAATAATATATTCAGTAAAAGAGACCTAGATGATTTGACGGTTGTTTTCGGACATTCGAATATTCATTGATGGGGAATAGATAAACTACGAATGGTATAACAAATAACTTTCATTGAAATCGGTAATTATTCGATATTAAAACATTGGATTAAATGACATATTCGGAGAAAGGGACGTGGATGATTTGGCAGTTGTTTTCGGACGTCCAAGTATTCATTGATGTGAAATAAAGGCATTATCACCCTACTGATAGGCATAATGCCATGAGGTTTATATAGTTGGAAAGTTGGTAGCTGTCATCTATTAGTTACTTGATATTAAACCATTGGAATAAATGACATATTCGGTAAAAAGTAGCTGGATGATTTGGCAGTTATTTTCAGACGTCTGAGTATTTATTGATGGGGAATACAAAAACTATAAATGGTATAACAAACGACCCTTAATGTAATCGGTAGTTATTCGATATTAAACTATTTGAATAAATGACATATTCGGTAAAATGGACCTACATGATTTGGTAGTTGTTATCGGACGTTCGAGTATTCATTGATTGAGAATAAAGAAACTACAAATGGTATAACAAATGGCATTCAATGAAATTGGCTGTCACTCGATATTAAATCAATGGAGTAAATGAAATATTCTGTGAAAGAGACCTGGATGATTTAACGTTTGTTTTTGAAAGTCTAAGTATTCATTAATAGGGAATAGAGAAACTACAAATGGTATAACAAATGACCCTCAATAAAATCGGCAGTTATTCGATATTAAAACAATGAAATAAATGACATAATCAGTGAAAGGGACCTTGATGATTTGACGGTTGTTTTCGTACATCCAAGTATTCATTAATGGGGAATAAAGACACTACGAATGGTGTAACAAACAATCTCATTGAAATTGGCTGTTATTCGATATTAAATAATTGGAATAAATGACATATTCGGTGAAAGGGACCCGAATGAGTTGATAGTTGTTTTCAGACGTAAAGTATTCATTGATGGGGAATAGAGGCATTATCACCCTACTGAAAGGCATAATGTCATGAGGATTATGTAGTTCGAAGGTTGGTAGCTGTCATCTATTAGTTACTCGATATTAAACCATTGGAATAAATAACATATTCGATTAAAGGGAGTTGGATGATTTTACAGTTATTTTTGGATGTCTGAGTATTCATTGATGGTGAATATAAAAACTATAAAATGTATAATAAACGACCCTTAATGAAATCGATAGTTACTCGATATTAAACCATTGGAATAAATGACATATTCGGCAAAAGGTACCAGAAAGATTTGGCGGTTGTTTTCAGACGTCCTACTATTCATTGTTGAGGATTAAAAAAACTACAAATGGTATAACAAATGTCTTTAAATGAAATCGGCAGTTACTCGATATTAAACCATTGGAATAAATGACATATTCGGCAAAAGGTACCAGAAAGATTTGGCAGTTGTTTTCGGACGTCGTAGTATTCATTGTTGAGGATTAAAAAAACTACAAATGGTATAACAAATGTCTTTAAATGAAATCGGTAGTTACTCGATATTAAACCATTGGAGTAAATGAAATATTCGGTGAAAGGAACCTAGATGATTTGGCTGTTGTTTTCGGACGTTCGAGTATTCATTGATGGGGAATAAAGAAACTACAAATGGTATAACAATCAACCCTCAATGAAATCGACAGTTATTCGGTATTAAAACATTGGAATAAATGACATATTCGGTGAAAGGGACCTCGATGATTTGGCAGTTCTTTTCGGACATTCGAGTATTTATTGATAGGGAATAGAGAAACTACGAATGGTATAACAAATAACTCTCGTTGAAATCGGCTGTTATTTGATATTAAACCATTGGTATAAATGACATATTTGGTGAAAAGGACCCGGATGATTTGACAGTTGTTTTCGGACATCCGAGTAATTATTGATGGGGAATAGAGGTATTATCACCTTACTGATAGGTATAATGCCATGAGGTTTATGTAATTGGAAGGTTAGTAACATCATCTATTAGTTACTCGATATTAAACCATTGGAATAAATGATATATTCGGTGAAAGGGAGCTAGATGATTTGACAGTTATTTTCGATCGTCTGAGTATTCATTTATGGGAAATAGAGAACTTACAAATGGTATAACAAACGACCCTTAATAAAATCAGCAGTTACTTAATATTAAACCATTGGAATAAATGACTTATTCGGTGAAAGGGACATGCATGATTTGGTTGATATTTTCGGACGTCCGATTATTCATTGATGTGGAATAAAGAAACTACAAATGGTATAACAAATGACTTTCAATGAAATCGACAGTTTCTCAATATTAAACCATTGAATTAAATGACATATTCGGTGAAAGGGACCTAGATGATTTAGCGGTTGTATTCGGACGTCCAAGTATTTGTTGATGGGGAATAGAGAAACTACAAATGATATAACAAACAACCCTCAATAAAATCGGCAATTATTCGATATTAAAATATTGGAATAAATGACATATTCGGTGAAAGGGACCTCGATGATTTGTCTATTGTTTTCATACATTCGAGTATTCATTAATGGGGAATAAAGAAACTACGAATGGTATAATAAACAACTCTTATTGAAATCGTCAGTTATTCGATATTAAACTATTGGAGTAAATGACATATTCGGTGAATGGGACCTGGATGATTTGGAAGTTGTTTTCGGACATCCAAGTATTTATTGATGGGGAATAGAGACATTATCACCCTACTGATAGACATAATGTTATTAGGTTTATGTAGTTGTAAGGTTGGTAGCTGTCATCTATTAGTTACTCGATATTAAACCATTGAAATAAATGACATATTTGGTGAAAGGGAGATAGATGATTTGACTGTTATTTTCGGACGTCGGAGTATTCATTGATTGGGATAAAGAAAATAAAAATGGTATAACAAACGACCCTTAATGAATTGGGTAGTTACTCGATATTACATCATTGGAATAAATGACAGATTCAGTGAAAGGGACCTACATGATTTAGTGGTTATTTTCAGAGGTCCGAGTATTCATTGATTACGAATAAAGAAACTACAAATGGTATAACAAATGACCTTCAATGAAATTGGTAGTTACTCGATATTAAACCATTAGAGTAAATGACATATTCGGTGAAAGGGACTTGGATGATTTGGCGGTCGTTTTCGGAAGTCCGAGTATCATTGATGGAGAATAGGGAAATTACAAATGGTATAACAAACGACCCTTAATGAAATCGGCAGTTATTTGATATTAAAACGTTGGAATAAATGACATATTCGGTGAAAGGGACCTCGATGATTTGCCTATTGTTTTCATACATTCGAGTATTCATTAATGGGGAATAGAGAAACTACGAATGGTATAACAAACAACTCTCATTGAAATCGACAGTTATTCGATATTAAACCATTAGAAAAAATGACATATTCAGTGAATGGGACCCGGATGATTTGGCAGTTGTTTTCAGATGTCAATTATTCATTGATGGGGAATAAAAGCATTATCACCTTACTTATAGGCATAATGCTATGAGGTTTATGTAGTTGGAAGTTTGATAGCTGTCATCTATATGTTACTCGATATTAAACCATTGGAATAAATGATATATTCGGTGAAAAGGATCTGGATGATTTGACAGTTACTTTTAGACATTCGAGTATTCATTGATGGGGAATAAAGAAAATCTAAATGGTATAACAAACGACCCTTAATAAAATCGACAGTTACTCGATAATAAACCATTGAAATAAATGACATATTCGGTGAAAGGGACCTGCATGATTTGTCAGTTGTTTTTGGACGTCCGAGTATTCATTGATGGGGGAAAAAGAAACTACAAATGTAATAACTAATGACCTTCAATGAAATCGACAGTTACTCGATATTAAATCATTTGAGTAAATGGCATATTCGGTGAATGAGACCTAGATGATTTGATGGTTGTTTTCAGATGTTCGAGTATTCGTTGATGGGGAATAGAAAAACTACAAATGGTATAACAAACGACCCTCGTTGAAATCGAAAGTTATTTGATATTAAAACATTGGAATAAATAACATATTTGGTGAAAGGGACATCGATGATTTGACAATTATTTTCGGACATTCGAGTATTCATTGATGAGGAATAACGAAACTACGAATGGTATAACAAACAACTCTCAGTGAAATCGGCAGTTATTCGATATTAAACCATTGGAATAAATGATATATTCGGTGAAAGGGAATCAAATGATTTTGCAATTGTTTCCGAATGTCCAAGTATTCATTGATGGAGAATAGTGGCATTATCACCCTACTGATAGGCATAATGCCATGAGGTTTATATAGTGGAAGGTTGGTAGTTGTCATCTAGTAATTATTCGATAATAAATCATTATAATAAATGATATATTCGGTGAAAGGGAGCTGGATGATTTGATAGTTATTTTCAGACGTCTGAGTATTCATTAATGGGAATTAGAGAAATTAAAAGTGGTATAACAAATGACCCTTAAAGAAATCGGTAGTTACTCGATATTAAACCATTGAAATAAATGACATATTCGGTGAAAGGGACCTGCATGATTTGACGGTTGTTTTCGGACGTCCGACTATTCATTTATGGAGAATGAAGAAAATATAAATGATATAATAAATGACCTTCAATGAAATCGGCAGTTACTTGATATTAAATCATTTGAATAATTGACATTTTCGGTGAAAGGGACAATGATGATTTGATGGTTGTTTTCAGACGTCCGAGTATTCGTTGATAGGTAATAGAGAAACTACAAATGGTATAACAAATGTCCCTCAATGAAATTGGCAGTTATACGATATTAAAACATTCGAATATTCATTGATAGAGAACAGAGAAACTATGAATGGTATAAGAAACAACTCTCATTGAAATCAGTAGTTATTCGATATTAAATCATCAGAATAAATGAAATATTCGATGAAAGGGACCCGAATGATTTGACAGTTGTTTTTGGACGTCCGAGTATTCATTAATAGGAAATAGAGGCATTATCATCCTACTGATAGGCATAATGCTAAGAGTTTTATGTAATTAGAAAGTTGGTAGTTATCATCTATTAGTTACACGATATTAAACTATTGGAATAAATGACATATTCGGTCAAAGGGAGGTAGATGATTTGGCAGTTATTTTTGGACATCTAAGTATTCATTGATTGGGAATAAACAAACCATAAATGGTATAACAAACGAGCCTTAATGAAATTGGCAGTTACTCGATATTAAACCTTTGGAATAAATAACATATTTGTTGAAATGGACCTGTATGATTTGGCGGTTGTTTTCGGATGTTCGAGTATTCATTGATTGGGAATAAAGAAACTACAAATGGTATAACAAATGACCTTCATTGAAATCGGTAGTTACTCGATATTAAACTATTGGATTAAATGACATATTCGATGAAAGGGACCTATATGATTTGGCGGTTTTTTTCGGACGTGTGAATATTTAATGATGGGGAATAAAGAAATTACAAATGGTATGAGTGTCGAATGTTGCATACCAGACCCCAGTAATTGCATAATTTTACGTACATGATAAGGATTAATGGAGTATATTACTCGTGTTTTTATTACAGGATGAAATCAGGAGTGTGGATTGGAAATTGATGTTAAAGACATGGTTTTGGCGCTCCGAAATTACCAGAGTACGGGATGAACTCCAGAAAACCAATAGTGAAGATTTTACACGCCTGAAATTTGAGGAAAGCAAGCCAAAGGGGCCCAAAAAGGGTCTAGAATGCAAGATCGCATGTTTTCCGGCATCCGATCAACTCGAAACTTCATACATGTGATGAGGGTCGTAAATCAACCGTACATATTAAATTTCAGCCCTTGCAGATCTCGAAAAGTGGTCCAACGGACAAATCAGCTCATTAATCTTCAATTTGGGGCCCACCTGATATCTGGAACTACCTCAAATTCAGTCTCAATACATTAAAAGGGGTGATAAAGTGAATGGATGGAACAGATTTTATATACACATATCCATGGGACCCACACGGACAGTGAGCATGCACGTGTGCATAAGTGCACTCGGTGTACACTGGACCGAACCAGCGGTCAAAGTCGGCTTTGACCGACTTCTTCAGCAAAAACAGATCTCCGTCCTCAACAACGTCCGCGGAACCGACCGCTGTCGTCGGTTGTGGGGCCCACCTTGTGTCCAAATGTACAATCCAGACCGTCTATCCGCTTCCTGGGGCGGCAGTTACCCTCGCCTAGGTGGCAAAAATCTGAATAAAAGCATAGATCAGATCCCATCAGTTCAAACGCAGGTTGGACGGCAAGACAGAAAGCCACGTATAACAATATGTTGTTGGTTCCAAGAGAATAATTATTACAATATGTATGGGATCCAAGAGAATAATTATTAAAATATGTTGTTGGTTCATATTCCCAGTTTTGATGATTCCACTGGTTATAGTCGTACCGATCATATAACAAACGACCTTTAATGAAATCGGCAGTTATTCGATATTAAAACATTGGAATAAATGACATATTCGGTGAAAGGGACTTCGATGATTTGACGGTTCTTTTCGGACATTCAAATATTCATTGATGGGGAATAGAGAAACTACGAATGGTATCACAAACAACTCTCATTGAAATTAGCAGTTATTCAATATTAAACCATTGGAATAAATGACATATTCGGGGAAAGGGACCCGGATGATTTGGCAGATGTTTTCGGACGTCTGAGTATTCATTTATGGGGAATAGAGGCATTATCACCCTACTGATAGGCAGAATGCCATGAGGTTTATATAGTTGGAAGGTTGGTAGCTGTCATTTATTAGTTACTCGATATTAAACCATTGGAATAAATGACATATTCGGTGAAAGGTAGCTGGATGATTTGACAGTTATTTTCGGACGTCTAAATATTCATTGATGGGGAAGCAAGAAACTATAAATGGTATAACAAACGACCCTTAATGAAATCGGCAGTTAATCGATATTAAACGATTTGAATAAATGACATATTCGGTGAAAGGGGCCTGCATGATTTTGCGGTTGTTTTTCGACGTCCGAGTATTCAGTGATGAGGAATAAAGAAACTACAAATGGTATAATAAATGACCTTCTATGAAATTGGCAATTACTCGATATTAAATCATTTGAGTAAATGACATATTCAGTGAAAGGACCTTTGGCGGTTGTTTACGGACGTTCGAGTATTCATTGATGTGGAATAGAGAAATTACAAATGGTATAACAAATAACCCTCAATAAAATTCACAGTTATTCGATATTAAAACATTGGAATAAATTACATATTCAGTGAAAGGGATCTTGTTGATTTGACCATTGTTTTCGGACATCCAAGTATTCATTGATGGGGAATAGAGAAACTACGAATGATATAACAAACAACTCTCATTTAAATCGACAGTTATTCGATATTAAATCATTTGAATGAATGATATATTCGATGAAAGGAACTCGGATGATTTGGCAGTTGTTTTCGGACGTGCGAGTATTCATTGATGGGCAATAGAGATATTATCACCCTAGTAATAGGCATAATGCCATGAGGTTTATGTAGTTGGAAGGTTGGCAGCTGTCATTTATTAGTAATACGATATTAATCATTTAGAATAAATGACATATTCGGTGAAAGGGACCTGAATGATTTCACAGTTATTTTCGAACGTCTGAATATTCATTAATTGAGAATAGAGAAACTAAAAATCGTATAACAAACGACCCTTAAAGAAATCGGCAGTTACTCGATATTAAACCATTGGAATAAATGATATATTCGGTGAAAGGGACCCGTATGATTTGACGGTTGTTTTCGGACGTTCGAGTATTCATTGATAAGGAATAAAGAAACTATAAATGGTATAACAAATGACCTTCAATGAAATCGGTAGTTACTCGATATTAAACCATTGGAATAAATGAAATATTCGGTGAAAGAAATCTGGATGATTTGGCGGTTATTTTTGGAAGTCTAAGTATTCATTAATAGGGAATAGGGAAACTACAAATGGTATAACAAACGACCCTCAATGAAATCGACAATTATTCTCGATATTAAAACACTGGAATAAATGACATATTCGGTGAGAGGGACCTCGATAATTTGGCGGTTGTTTTCGTACATTCGAATATTCATTAATGGAGAATAAAGAAACTATGAATGGTATAAGAAACAACTCTCATTGAAATCGACAGTTATTCGATATTAAACAATTGGAATAAATGACATATTCGGTAAAAGGGACCTGGATGAGTTGGCAGTTGTTTTCGGATATTCGAGTATTCATTGATGGAGAATAAAGACATTATCACCCTACTGATAGGCATAATGCCATGAAGTTTATGTAGTTGGAAGGTTGGTAGCTGTCATCTATTAGTTACTTGATAATAAAGCATTGGAATAAATGACATATTCGATTAAAGGGAGCTGTATGATTTAACAGTTATCTTCGAACGTCTGAGTATTCATTGATGGAGATTAGAGATACTGAAAATGGTATAACTAACGACCCTTAATGAAATCGGCAGTTTCTCGATATTAAACCATTGGAATGAATGACATATTCAGTGAAAGGAATATGCATGATTTGGCGGTTGTTTTCGGACGTCTGAGTATTCATTGATGGAGAATAAAGAAACTACAAATGGTATAACAAATGACCTTCAATGAAATTGGCAGTTGCTTGATATTAAACCATTTGAGTAAATGACATATTCGGTGAAAGAGACTTGTATGATTTTGCGGTTATTTTGGACGTCAGAGTATTCATTGATGAAGAATATACAAACTATAAATGGTATAGCAAACGACCCTCAATGAAATCAGCAATTATTCGATATTAAAATATTGGAATAAATGACATATTCGGTGAAAGGGACCTCGATGATTTGGCGGTTGTTTTCGGACGTTCGAGTATTCATTGATAGGGAATAGAGAAACTACGAATGGTATAACAAACAACTCTCATTGAAATCGGCAGTTATTCGATATTAAACCATTGAAATAAATGACATATTCGGTGAAAGGGACCCGAATGATTTCGCAGTTATTTTCGGACGTCCGAGTATTCATTGATAGGGAACAGGGGCATTATCACCCTACTGATAGGCATAATGCCATGAGGTTTATATAGTTGGAAGGTTGTTAGCTGTCATGTATTAGTTACTCGATATTAAACCATTGAACTAAATGACATATTCGGTGAAAGGGAGCTGCATGATTTGGTAGTTATTTTTAGACGTTTGAGTATTCATTGATGAGAAATAGAGAAACTACAAACGGTATAACAAACGACCCTTAATAAAATCAGCAGCTACTCGATATTAAATCATTAGAATAAATGACATATTCGGTGAAAGGGACTTGCATGATTTGGTAGTTGTTTTCGAACGTCCAAGTAGTCGTTAATCGGGAATAAAGAAAGTACAAATGGTATAATAAATGACCTTCAATGAAATCGGTAGTTACTCGATACTAAACCATTGGAGTAAATGACATATTAGTGACAGAGGCCTGAATGATTTGGCGATTGTTTTCGGACGTCAGAGTATTCATTGATGTGGATTAATGAAATTACAAATGGTATAACAAACGACCCTCAGTAAAATCAGTAGTTATTCGATATTAAAACATTAGAATAAATGACATATTTGGTGAAAGTGGGCTGAATGATTTGATGGTTGTTTTCAGACGTCCGGGATTTCATGGATGGGGAATAGTAAAATTATAAATAGTATAACAAACGACTCTCAATGAAATTAGTAGTTATTCGATATTAAAACATTAGAATAAATTACATATTCGGTGAAAGGGATCTCGATGATTTGACGATTGTTTTTGACATTTGAGTATTCATTTATGAGGAATAGAGAAACAACCAATGATATAACAAACAACTCTCATTGAAATTGGCAGTTATTCGATATTAAACCATTAGAATAAATGACATATTCGGTAAAAGGGACACGGATGATTTGGTAGTTATTTTCGGACGTCCGAGTATTTATTGATAGGGAAGAGAGACATTATCACCCTACTGATAGGCATAATGCTAGGAGGTTTATGTAGTTGGAAGGTTGGTAGCTATCATCTATTAGTTACTAGATATTAAACCATTGGAATAAATGACATATACGGTCAAAGGGAGCTGAATGATTTGACAGTTATTTTCGATCGTCTGACTATTCAGTGATGGGGATTAGAGAAACTACAAATGGTATAACAAATGACCTTCAATGCAATCGACAGTTACTCGATATTAAACCATTGGATTAAATAACATATTCGGTGAAAGGGACCTGAATGATTTGACGGTTGTTTTCGAAAAATCGAGTAATCGTTGATGGAGAATAGAGAAACTACAAATGGTATAACAAATGACCCTCAATAAAATCGGCAGTTATTCGATATTAAAACATTGGAATAAATGACATATTCAGTAAAAGGGACGTCGATGATTTGTCGGTTGTTTTCAGACATTCAAGTATTCATTGATAGGGAATATAAAAACTACAAATGGTATAACAAACAACTCTCATTGAAATCGGCAGTTATTCGATATTAAACAATTGAAATAAATGACATATTCGGTGAATGGGAACCGGATAATTTAGCAGTTGTTTTCAGACGTCTAAGTATTCATTGATGTGAAATTTAGACATTATCACCCTACTGATAGGCATAATAAAATGAGGTTTATGTAGTTACAAGTTTGGTAGTTGTCATCTAGTAGTTACTCGATATTAAACCATTAGAATAAATGACATATTCGGTGAAAGAGAGCTGGATGATTTGGTAGTTATTTTTGGACGTCTGAGTATTCATTGATGGGGAATAGGAAAAATAAAAATGTTATAACAAACGACCCTTAATGAAATCGGTAGTTACTCGATTTTAAACCATTTGAATAAATGAAATATTCGGTGAAAGTGACTTACATGATTTGGCGGTTGTTTTCGGAACTCCGAATATTCATTAATGGGGAATAAAGAAACTACAAATGGTATAACAATTGACCTTTAATGAAATCGGCACTTATTCGATATTAAACCATTGGGGTAAATGACATATTCGGTGAAAGAAACCTTGATGATTTGGCGATTGTCTGGGGAAGTCGAAGTATTCATTAATAGGGAATAGAGAAATTACAAATGGTAAAACAAGCGACCCTTAATGAAATCGGCAGTTATTCAATATTAAACCATTGGAATAAATGACATATTCGGTGAAAGGGACCCGGATGATTTGACAGTTATTTTCGGACGTCCGAGTATTCATTGAAAGGGAATAGAGGCATTATCACCCTACTGATAGGCATAATGTCATGAGGTTTATGTAGTTGGAAGGTTGGTTGCTGTCATCTATTAGTTACTCGATATTAAACCATTTGAATAAATCTTATATTCGATGAAAGGGAGCTTGATGATTTGACAGTTATTTTTAGACATTTGAATATTCATTGATGGAGAATATAAAAACTACAAATGGTACAACAAACGACCCTTAATGAAATCGGCGATTACTCGATATTAAACCATTGGAATAAATGACATATTCGGTGAAAGGGACCAGCATGATTTTAAGGTTGTTTTCAAACGTCCGAGTATTCATTGATGGGGAATAAAGAAACTACAAATATTAAAATATTTTAATTAATGAAATCTTCGGTGAAAAGGACTTCGATTATTAGACGATTGTTTTCGGACATTCGAGTATTTATTAATGGAGAATAAAGAAACTACGAATGGTGTAAGAAACAACTCTCATTGAAATCGGTAGTTATTCGATATTAAACCATTGGAATAAATGACATATTCGGTGAAAGGGACCCGGATGATTTGACAGTTGTTTTCGGACGTCCGAGTATTCATTTATGAGGATTAGAGGCATTATAACCCTATTGACAGGCATAATGCCATGAGGTCTATGCAGTTGGAAGGTTGGTAGCTGTCATCTATTAGTTACTCGATATTAAACCATTGGAATAAATGACATATTTGGGGAAATGGAGCTGAATGATTTGACAGCTATTTTCGAACGTCAGATTATTCATTGATGGGGAATAGAGAAATTATTAATGGTATAAGAAACGACCCTTAATGAAATCGACGGTTACTCGATATTAAACCTTTGGAATAAATGATATATTCGGTGAAAGGGACGTGCATGATTTAAAAGTTATTTTCGGACGTCCGAGTATTTATTGATAGGGAATAAAGAAACTACAAATGATATAACAAATAACCTTCAATAAAATAAGCAGTTACTCGATATTAAACCATTGGATTAAATGACATATTCGGTGAAATGGACCTGGATGATTTGGCAGTTGTTTTCGGACGTTCGAGTATTTATTGTTGAAGAAAAGAGAAATTACAAATGGTATAACAAACGACCCTTAATGAAATCGGCAGTTTTTCGATATTAAAACATTGAAATCAATTACATATTCGGTGAATGGGATTTCGATGATTTGGCAGTTGTTTTCGGATATTTGAGTATTCATTGATGAGGAATAGAGCAACTACGAATGGTATAACAAACAACTCTCATTGTAATCGGTAGTTATTCGATATGAAACCATTGGAATAAATGGCATATTCGGTGAAATGGATTCGGTTGATTTAGCAGTTGTTTTCAGACGTCCGAGTATTCATTGATGGGAAATAGAGGCATTACCACCCTACTGATAGGCATAATGCCATAAGGTTTATGTAGTTAGAAGGTTGGTAGCTGTCATCTATTAGTCATTCGGTATTAAACCATTAGAATAAATGACATAATTCGTGAAAGGGAACTGGATGATTTGATAGTTATTTTCGGACGTCTAAGTATTTATTGCTGGGGAATAGAGAAACTAAAAATGGTATAATAAACGACCCTTAATGAAATCGGCAGTTACTCAATATTAAACCATGAGAATAAATGACATATTCGGTGAAAGGGACTTGCATAATTTGACTGTTGTTTTCGGACGTTCGAGTATTCTTTGATGGGAAATAAAGAAACTACAAATGGTATAACAAATGACCTTAAATGATATCAGCAGTTACTCGATATTAAACCATTAGAGTAAATGACATATTCGGTGAAAGGGATCTGAATGATGTGGCGGTTGTTTTCGGACGTCCGAGTATTCATTGATGGGGAATAGAAAAATTACAAATGGTATAACAAACGACCCTTAAAGAAATCGGCAGTTATTCGATATTAAAATATTGAAATAAATGACATATTCGGTGAAAGCAACGTCGATGATTTGACGGTTATTTTCGTACATTCGAGTATTCTTTGATGGGGAATAGGAAAACTACGAATGGTATAACAAACAACTCTCATTGAAATCGGTAGTTATTTGATATTAAACTATTGGAATAAATGACATATTCGGTGAATGAGATCCAAATGATTTGACAGTTATTTTCGGACGTCCAAGTATTTATTGATGGGAAATATAGGCATTATCACCCTACTGATAGGCATAATGTCATGAGGTTTATGTAGTTAGAAGGTTGGTAGCTGTTATCTAGTAGTTACTCGATAATAAACCATTTGAATAAATGACATATTTGGTAAAAGGGGCGGGATGATTTGGTAGTTATTTTCGGACATCTGAGTATTTATTAATGGGGATTAGAGAATTTAAAAATGGTATAAAAACGACCCTTAATGAAATTGGCAATTACTCGATATTAAACCATTGGAGTAAATGACATATTCAGTGAAAGAGACTTACATGATTTGGCGGTTGTTTTCGTACATCCGAGTATTCATTTATGGGAAATAAAGAAACTACAAATGGTATAACTAATGACCTTTAATGAAATCGCCAGTTTCTTGATATTAATCCATTTGATTTAATAACATATTCGGTGAAAGGGACTTGTATGATTTAACGGTTGTTTTCGGACGTCCGAGTATTCATTGATGGAAAATTGAGAAACTGTAAATTGTATAACAAACGACCCTCAATGAAACCGGCAGTTATTCGATATTAAAACATTAGAATAAATGATATATTCGGTGAAAGGGAGCTCGATGATTTGACGGTTGTTTTCGGACATTAGAGTATTCATTAATGGGGAATAAAGAAACTACGAATGGTATAACAAACAACTCTCATTGAATTCGGTAGTTATTCGGTATTAAACCATTGCAATAAATGACAAATTCGGTGAAAGGGACCTGGATGATTTGGCAGTTGTTTTCGGACGTTCAAGTATTCATTGATGGAGAATAGAGGCATTATCACCCTAGTGATATGCATAATGCAATGAGGTTTATGTAGTTGGAAGTTAGTAGCTGTCATTTATTAATTACTCGATATTAAACCATTGGAATAAATGACGTATTCGTTGAAAGGGAGCTAGATGATTTGACAGTTATTTTCGAACGTCTGAGTATTCATTAATGGGAAATAGAGAAACTACAAATGGTATAACAAACGACCCTCAATAAAATTGGCAGTTACTCGATATTAAACCATTGGAATAAATGACATATTTGGTGAAAGGGACCTGCATGATTTGGTAGTTGTTTTCAGACGTCTGAGTATTTATTGATGGGGAATAAAGAAAGTACAAATGGTATAATAAATGACCTTCAATGAAATCGGCAGTTACTCGATATTAAACCATTAGAGTAAATGACATATTCGGTGAAAGGGATCTAGATGATTTGGCGGTTGTTTTCGGACGTGCGAGTATTCATTGATGGGGAATAGAGAAATTACAAATGGTATAACAAACAACCCTCAGTGAAATCGGCAGTTATTCGATATTAAAATATTGGAATAAATGACATATTCGGTGAAAGGGACCTTAATGATTTGGCCGTTATTTTCGGACATTCAAATATTTATTGACGGAGAATAGTGAAACTGCGAATGGTATAATAAACAACTCTCATTGAAATCGACAGTTATTCGATATAAAACCATTGAAATAAATGACATATTCGGTGAAAGGGACCCGAATGATTTGACAATTGTTTTTTGACGTCCGAGTATTCATTGATGGGGAATAGAGACACTATCACCTTACTGATAGGCATAATGCCATGAGGTTTATATAGTTGGAAGGTTAGTAGCGGTCATCTATTAGTTATTCGATATTAAACAATTGGAATAAATGACATATTCGTTGAAAGGGAGGAAGATGATTTGACAGTTATTTTCAGACATTTGAGTATTCGTTGATGGGGAATAGAGAATCTATAAATGGAATAACAAATGACCCTTGATGAAATCGGCAATTACTCGATATTAAACCATTTGAATAAATGACATATTCGGTGAAAGGGATCTCCATGATTTGGCGGTTGTTTTCGAGCGTCCGAGTATTCAATGATGAGGAATAAAGAAAATACAAATGGTATAACAAATGACCCTTAATGAAATCGGCAGTTGCTCAATATTAAACCATTGGAGTAATAACATATTCGGTGAAAGGGACATAGATGATTTGACAGTCGTTTTCAAACGTCCGAGTATTCATTAATGGGGAATAGAGAAATTACAAATGGTATAATAAACGACATTCAATTAAATCGACAGTTATTCGATATTAAAACATTAGAATAAATGACATATTCGGTGAAAGAGATTTCGATGATTTGATGGTTGTTTCCGAACATTCGAGTATTCATTGATAGAGAATAGAGAAACTATGAATGGCATAACAAAAAACTTTCATTGAAATCGATAGTTATTCGATATTAAACCATTGAAATAAATGACATATTCGGTGAAAGGGACTCGGATGATGGGGAATAGAGATATTATCACCCTACTGATAGGTATAATGTCATTAGGTTTATGTAGTTGGAAGGTTGGTAGCTGTCATCTATTAGTTACTCGATATTAATCCATTGAAATAAATGACATATTCGGTGAAAGGGAGGTAGATGATTTGACAAGTATTTTCGGACGTCTGAGTATTCATTAATGGGGAATAGAGAAACTATAAATGATATAAGAAACGACCCTTAATGAAATCGGCAGTTACTCAATTTTAAACGTCTGATTATTCATTGATGGAGAATAAAAAAATTACAAATGGTATAAAAAATGACCTTCAATGAAATCGGCAGTTACTCGATATAAAACCATTGGAGTAAATGACATATTCGGTGAAATAGACCTAGATGATTTGATAGGTATTTTCGGACGTCTGAGTATTCATTAATGGGGAATAGAAAACTACAAATGGTATAACAAACGACCCTTAAAGAAATCGGCAGTTACTCGATATTAAACCACTGGAATAAATGATATATTCGGTGAAAGGAACCTCGATGATTTGGCGATTATTTTTGTACATTCGAGTATTCTTTAATGGAGAATAAAGAAACTACGTATGGTATAATAAACAATTCTCATTGAAATCGGCAGTTATTTGATATTAAACCATTGAAATAAATGGCATATTCGGTGAAAGGAACCTAGATGATTTAATAGTTATTTTCGGACGTCCGAGTATCTATTAATGGGGAATAGAGACATTATAACCCTACTGATAGGCCTAATGCCATGAGGTATATGTAGTTGGAAGGTTGGTAGCTGTTATCTATTAGTTACTCGATATTAAACCATTGGAATAAATGACATATTCGGTTAAAGGGAGTTGAATGATTTGACCGTTATTTTCGGACGTTTGAGTATTCATTGATGGAGAATATAGAAACTACAAATGGTATAACAAACGACCCTTAATGAAATCGGCGGTTACTCGATATTAAACAATTGGAATAAATGACACATTCAGTGAAAGGAACCAGCATGACTTGGCAGTTGTTTTCGGACGTTCGAGTATTCATTAATGAGGAATAAAGAAACTACTAATGGTATAACAAATGTTCTTAAATGAAATCGGCAGTTACTCGATATTAAACCATTGGAGCAAATGACATATTCGGTGAAAGGGACTTAGATGATTTGCCTATTATTTTCAAACTTCTGAGTATTCATTGATGGGGAATTGAGAAACTACAAATGATATAACAATCCACCCACAATGAAATCAGCAGTTATTCGATATTAAAACATTGGAATAAATGACATATTCGTTGAAAGGGACCTTGATGATTTGGTGGTTCTTTTCGGATATTCGAGTATTCATTGATAGGGAATAGAGAAACTACGAATGATATAACAAATAACTCTCATTGAAATCGACAGTTATTCGATATTAAAGCATTGAAATAAATGACATATTTGGTGAAAGGGACCCGGATGATTTAGCAGTTGTTTACGGACGTCCAAGTATTCATTGATGGGGAATAGAGGCATTATCACCCTACTGATAGGCAAAACGCCATGATGTTTATGTAGTTGGAAGGTTGGTAGTTATCATTTATTAGTTACTCGATATTAAACCATTGGAATAAATGACATATTCAGTGAAAGGGAGTTGGATGATTTGACAGTTATTTTCGAACGTCTGAGTATTCATTGATGCGGAATAGAGAAACTACAAATGGTATAACAAACGACCCTAAATGAAATCGGCAGTTACTCGATATTAAACCATTGGAATAAATGACATATTCGGTGAAAGGGACATGCATGATTTGACGGTTGTTATTGGACGTCCGAGTATTCATTGATGGAGAATAAAGAAACTACAAATGTTATAACAAATGACCTTAAATGAAATCGGCAATTATTCGATATTAAACTATTGGAGTAAATGACATATTCGGTGAAAGGGACCTAAATAATTTACCGGTTATTTTCGGATGTCTTAGTATTCATTAATAGAGAATAGAGAAATTACAAATGGTATAACAAATGACCCTCAATGAAATTAGCAGTTATTTGATATTAAAACATTGGAATAAATGACATATTCGGTGAAAGAGATCCGGAAGATTTGGCAGTTATTTTCGGACGTTCAAGTATTCATTGATGGGGAATAGAGGCATTATCACCCTACTGATAGGCATAATGTAATAATGTTTATGTAGTTGGAAAGTTGGTAGTTGTCATTTAATAGTTACTCGATAATAAACCATTTGAATAAATAACATATTTGGTAAATGAGAGCTGGATGATTTAACAGTTATTTTCGAATGTCTGAGTATTCATTGATGGGGAATAGAGAAACTAAAAATGGTATAACAAACATCCTTTAATGAAATCGACAGTTACTTGATATTAAACCATTAGAATAAATGACATATTCGGTGAAAGGGACCTGCATAATTTGGCGGTTGTTTTCGGACGTCCGATTATTCGTTGATGGGGAATAAAGAAACTACAAATGGTACAACAAATGACTTTCAATGAAATCTGCGGTTACTCGATATTAAACAATTGGATTAAATAACATATTCGGTGAAAGGAACCTAAATGATTTGACGGTTGTTTTCGGATGTTCGAGTACTCATTGATGGGGAATATAGAAACTACAGATCATATAACAAACAACCCTCAATAAAATCTGTAGTTATTCGATATTAAAATATTGGAATAAATCACATATTCGGTGAAAGGGACATCGATGATTTGGCGGTTGTTTTTGAACATTCGAGTATTTATTGATTGGGAATAGAGAAACTACAAATGGTATAACAAACTACTCTCATTGAAATTGGCAGTTATTCGATATAAAACTATTAAAATAAATGACATATTCGGTGAATGGGAACCGGATGAATTGACAGTTATTTTCGGACGTCCAAGTATTCATTGATGTGGAATAGAGACATCATTACCCTACTGGTAGGCATAAGGCTATGAGGTTTATATAATTACAAGGTTGGTAGTTGTCATCTAGTAGTTACTCGATTTTAAACCATTAGAATAAATAACATATTCGGTGAAAGGGAGTTGGATGATTTGACAGCTACTTTCGGACGTTTGAGTATGCATTGATGGGGAATAGAGAAAATAAATATGATATAACAAACGACCCTTAATGAAATTGGTAGTTACTCGATTTTAAACCATTGGAATAAATGACATATTCGGTGAAAGGGAGCTGGATGATTTGACAGTTATTTTCGGATGTTTGAGTATTCATTAATGGAGAATAGAGAAACTACAAATGGTATAACAAATGACCCTTAATAAAATCAGTAGTTACTCGATATTAAACCATTGAAATAAATGACATATTCGGTGAAAGGGAACTTCATGATTTGGGGGTTGTTTTCGGACGTCCGAGTATTCATTGATGGGGAATAAAGAAAGTACAAATGGTATAACAAATGACTTTCAATGAAATCGGCAGTTACTCGATATTAAACCATTGGAGTAAATGACATATTCGGTAAAAGGGATCTGGATGATTTGGTGGTTGTTTTCGGACGTCCTATTATTCATTGATGGGGAATAAAGAAATTACAAATGGTATAACAAACGACCCTCAGTGAAATCGGTAGTTATTCGATATTAAAACATTAGAATAAATGACATATTCGGTGAAAGGGACCTCGATGATTTGGCCGTTATTTTCGGACATTCAAATATTCATTGATGGAGAATAGAGAAACTATGAATGGTATAACAAACAATTCTCATTGAAATCGGCAGTTATTCGATATTAAACTATTGGAATAAATGATATATTTGGTGAAAGAGACCCGGATGATTTGATGGTTATTTTTGAACGTACGAGTATTCATTAATGGGGAATAGAGGCACTATCACCCTACTGATAGGCATAATGCCATGAGGTTTATGTAGTTGGAGGGTTGGTAGCTGTCATCTATTAGTTACTCGATATTAAACCATTGGAATAAATGATATATTCGTTGAAAGGGAGGATTATGATTTGACAGTTATTTTCAAACGTTTGAGTATTCATTGATGAGGAATTAAAAAACTATAAATGGTATAACAAACGATCCTTAATGAAATCGGCTGTTACTTAATATTAAACCATTTGAATAAATGACATATTCGGTGAAAGGGACCAGCATGATTTGGCGGTTGTTTTCGGACGTCTGAGTATTCAGTGATGGGGAATAAAGAAAATACAAATGGTATAACAAATGACCTTCAATGAAATCGGCAGTTACTCAATATTAAACCATTGGAGTAAATGACATATTCGGTGAAAAGGACGTAGATGATTTGACGGTTGTTTTCGAACGTCCGAGTATTCATTGATGGGGAATAGAGAAATTATAAATTGTATAATAAATGACCCTCAATGAAATCGGCAGCTATTCGATATTAAAACATTGGAATAAATGACATATTTGGTGAAAGGGATCTCCATGATTTGACAGTTGTTTTCGATCATTCGAGTATTCATTGATGGGAAATAGAGAAACCACGAATGACATAATAAAAAACTTTCATTGAAATCGATAGTTATTCGATATTAAACCATTGGAATAAATAACATATTCGGTGAAAGGAACTCGGATGATTTGACAGTTATTTTCGGACGTCCGATTATTCATTTATAGGGAATAGAGGTATTATCACCCTACTGATAGGCATAATGCCATGAGGTTTATGTCTTTGGAAGGTTGGTAGCTGTCATCTATTAGTTACTCGATATTAATCCATTGGAATAAATGACATATTCGGTGAAAGGGAGTTAGATGATTTGATAGGTATTTTCAGACGTCAAAGTATTCATTAATGGGGAATAGAAAAACTATAAATGGTATAACAAACGACCCTTAAGGAAATCGAAAGTTACTCGATATTAAACCACTGCAATAAATGACATATTCGGTGAAAGGGATCTGCATGATTTGGCGGTTATTTTCGGTCGTCCGATTATTCATTGATGGGGAATAAAGAAATTACAAATGGTATAACAAATGACCTTCAATGAAATTGGCAGTTACTCGATATGAAACCATTGCAGTAAATGACATATTCGGTGAAAGAGATCTAAATAATTTGATAGGTATTTTCGGACGTCTGAGTATTCATTAATGGGGAATAGAAAAACTACAAATGTTATAACAAACGACCCTTAAAGAAATCGGCAGTTACTCGATATTAAACCACTGGAATAAATGACATATTCGGTGAAATGGACCTCGATGATTTGACGATTGTTTTTGTACATTCGAGTATTCTTTAATGGGGAATAAAGAAACTACGAATGGTATAATAAACAACTCTCATTGAAATCGGCAGTTATTCGATATTAAACCATTGAAATAAATGACATATTCGGTGAAAGGGACCCAGATGATTTGACAGTTATTTTCGGACGTCCGAGTATTCATTAATGGGGAATAGAGGCATTATAACCCTACTGATAGGCCTAATGCAATGAGGTTTATGTAGTTGGAAGGTTGGTAACTGTCATCTATTAGTTACTCGATATTAAACCATTGGAATAAATGACATATTCGGTTAAATGGAGCTGAATGATTTGACCGTTATTTTCGGACGTTTAAGTATTCATTGATGGAGAATATAGAAACTACAAATGGTATAACAAACGACTCTTAATGAAATCAGCGGTTTCTTGATATTAAACTATTGGAATAAATGACATATTCGGTGAAAGAGACCAGCATGACTTGGCGGTTGTTTTTTGGACGTACGAGTATTCATTGATGAGGAATAAGGAAACTACAAATGGTATAACAAATATCCTTAAATGAAATATGCAGTTACTCGATATTAAACCATTGGAGCAAATGACATATTCAGTGAAAGGGATTTGGATGATGTAAGACCCGTGTCCTAGACCGTATCGTTCCGCAGAATCCCGTGGTATTTCCGATCGAATTTCGGCAACCTTTGACCCTTACCGGTATATGTGCATGACCCTAATTCATACGCCGTTAACCCGAGTCGACTCAACCCGAGACTTGTACCATTGCGACCGCACCGTCGCCGCGGTTCTGATGCCGCGACTCGCGTGCCGAGGCGATACTCTGGCCAGGAGATGTGGGCCAGCGTTCGGTGCGAGGAAAACGTGCGCGTTGCGAAACCCAAGGGAATCTCTACGAGATGTCCCATCAATCAATCCCATCATGTCAAGTACACATCACTTTTCACCCATTTCCAAGCAACCACAAAAGTCTAAAAAGTTCTTACAAGCCCATACCTTTCTTACACAAAATGCCTCCAAAGTCAAAAAGTCTCTTACACACCCATCACCACCACATCCATCACTCCATCAAACATCACCCATCTCTCTCTCCCTTTACAAATCTCTCTCTCTTTTCCAAATCTCATCCCAAGCAAACCCCCATACGTATGAGCTTCTCCCTCTCTTTCAAACTCCAAGTGTGGCCCACCTTTCCATCCCAAGATCTCCCATTCTAGCTATCCATTCCTCATCTCCTCCTTTGAAATTGAAGCTAAGGAGCTAAGGAACCCATAGGAGCAAGAAGATCGGATGGTGGGTGCTTGATAAGAGTAGTTTTTCATGTTTTTAAGATGGGCCAAGTGAGGCCAACCGATCAATGGTTTGGATCTCACTTGGGACCCTAAGAGGTGGCCGATGGCTCGCTTTGATCATCATGATCATTCCATGATGGGGCCATTCTCCATGGCCCCCATCATGATGTTTATTTTCTTGCTTTAGATAGGTCATCTAGACCGTCCATATTGGTGGGTGATCTCGGATCTCCACCTATTTTAACATTGTTGATTTAAGGGCCCACTTGTAGTGGGACCCACCTTGATGTATGCTTATGATCAAGAGGGACCCATAGTGGCGGGGCCCCTCCGATATTGCCGGTGTCTCTCTCTTTCTCCTTCTCTTTCTCTTTCACATTTGTGGTATGATGAAGTGGCCATGTGGCCTACTCGGGTGAACCCCATCTTAATGTATGAACTGCCCACGCCATCCAACCATTTGGTGGCCCACCCTGATTGCATGTCTGAGGGTGGGGCCCACCTTAATCACGGGTGTGATCGACCGTCCAGCGTCCAGTGACGCTGGACGTCACCAATAGAAGTGTGAACCGACAGTGGGGTGTGTTACCCCATCAGAGAAAAAAATAAAAATAAAAATTTGGTTTTAGGAAGGGCTGCCTATGTAGGCCCCACCCTGATGTAAGGGTCAGATCCATGCCGTCCACCCCAAACCTTGCCTCATTTTAGGCGTTGAGACGAAAAATGAGGTCAATCTGATGATCAGGCGGACCATACCCTAGGAAACTGTATTTTCTACTGTCCCAAGCTATTCAAGCCTTTCTGTCTGTTTCTACACGCCAAAAATACCGGTTATTGGACTCATTTTGTGTATTTCGAGCTCCTGAACGCATTGGACGGAATGGATTCTCCGGTAGCAGGCCCCACATGCATTGTTTTTTTAAAAATAAAAAAATCAAAAAAATAAAATAAAACGAGCAATATTTCCTTCAGGCCGTCTTGCCGCCGTCGAGGAGGGGCGGCATTTGCCGCTTGGGCCGCCGCGGGCCGACGGTCGGGCCGAGCGGGAGGCAGCCACCCACGGCCCCTGCCGTGGGCCCCACCATGATGTATATGTTTCATCCATCCCGTTCATTGGGTGGGCCCCTCCATGGAGTGGGTCCCCCCCAAAAATCAGGTCCATCAAATATTTTGGCGGCCCACACCAAAGGAAACAGTGAGAATTGAGGGTCTACCATTGAAACCTTTCTGGGGCCCACAGAAGTTTTGGCTCAAGATGAAATTTGTGTTTTCCCTTCTCCTGGGTCTGAGTGACCTTATGAACGGGTTGGATGGCATGTAAACATTACAGTGGGCCCCACGTGGAGCCCACATGACCTATGTGCTTTATCCCACCGTCCGGACGGTGGAGCACACAGCGTGGGTGCTGGTGTGGTGGTGTGCACGTGTGTGTGCGTGCATGTGTGGTGGTACGTGTGCAGATGTGTGTGTGGTGTATGTGCACGTGTGTGTGCATGTGTGGGTGCATGCGTGTGCATGGTGTGTGTGCGTGTGATATTATATATATATATTATATTATATTATAAAATATTGTATACATATTATATATATATGTATATATTTATTATATTATGTAATATAATACACATTATGGTGGGCCCTCAATTGGACCCCCACCGTGATGCTTATGTTGCATCCAATCCATCTATCCGTTTTGATGGATCATTTTATGGCATGAGCTAAAGATGAGCCAAATCCATAGTCCAAGTGGACCCCACCTTGGCATGTTTTGAAGTCCATCTTAATGTATTTGTGGTAGATCATTGGGGCCCACTTCGATGTGGATGTAAGGCCCATGTCCTTAGGCCATTTGATGTATTTTAAGACCCATGAGACTAGGCCCATTTGACGTATCTAAGGCCCATGGGTTATGACCCATTGCAATGTACATAAGGCCCATTGGTGAGGCCCATTATTGCGGCCCATTTGATGTATTTAAGGCCCAATGGGATGTACCGAAAGTCCATTGCAATGTGTAACCCCAACCTGGTTCATGTAATGATGTTTACGACGGGCAATGCCTTGGGAGCAATGTTGGTTTGACGTCCACATTGTCGAATAATGTTGGTTAAATGTCCGCATTATAATTCTCCCTAGGGCCCATTGTTAGGCCCATACTTGTAGGCCGTCTAGGCCCATCTCCTTATGAATAACATCTATTCCATATAACATGTTTAGTATAGTCTTATGATTCATGATCATACGCATCATATGTATGCTTGGTATGAGAAGTGACTGATCATAGCATATGCCTTTAGGCAGATTATTTAGGGGCTCCCGGTTAGGCGGTGTTGCCCCACATGAGCGCACGAGACGCATAGGATTGCTGCATGACTGGATAGTGTGATTCATGCATTCGCATTGTATGATATGGTTACTATACACCCTAGTGACATCAAGGTCGTAGCCGCCACAGGCATATCGTGGTTGGCAGGATTGGATACCGGAAATCTTGTTCTACATGGGGTGCTATAGATATCCCTGAGTGAAAGTCCCTAAACCCTTATGGTACCAAGAGGTTGCTCCAACATCTAGACCGAGTGGGTGCATGAGCGCCGATGGCCGATTACCAGGAGGCTGCGCTTTCCACTGTGTCGTGGTCGGTTGGAAGGGGGTGCGGCCTTACCTGCCCGAGAGGAGGGGGCAATGCTAGGCTAAGTTTGACCAGCTCGAGGAATGGGTCCGCTACCGACGAGCCGAGCCCGATATTGGCAGGCGGGTAGTGAGGTCTCTTCCACTTACCTTATTGCGCGCGATGGGGCGGCAATCTGGTTTAGAGTGTACTAGACCCCGGTGATATCCCAGATTTGAGCTGTATTGATATGTGGATGTAGATGAGGATTTGTATGCTTGAGTTGCATCTCGCATCACATGGCCTTGGTATGGCCGACATCATTCATGTTTTGCATCGCATAGCCTCGGTACGGCTAACGGTATTCATGGATTCACCAGCATGTTCCGCATTACTCTGATACTGCATACTGCATTACTACCTTGCGCACACACTTTCACCACCCTCTAAGCTTTCTATAAGCTTATGCACGACCGTTGCGTGCAGGTGACGCGAGGACGCAGCAGCGCTGAGGCAGGAGCGCAGAGCAGATCTTTTGGAGCTTTTTTGTCCATTCTCATTGTATTTCCCTTTATGCTCATTGTACTTGTAAAGTTTTTGATCATAGTAGAAATGTGATGGAGTTTTTGGTTGTTGTTTGTGGGTTATTCCTTTGGTTAGCTTATTACAAATTAAACTAATATTGAAAATCCTCCTTGTAGCATCCCAGGATCGGAACCTGGCGTATGGGCACTGGGAGTTGAGAATGGGGTTCTACGGAGGTTGTCGGCGCAGGATTCGGCGATCGGGAATTTTGTGAGCCCGGTTTCCGAGTTTGGGGCGTGACAGATGATTTGCCTATTGTTTTCGGACGTCCAAGTATTCATTGATGGGGAATAGAGAAATTACAAATGATATAACAATCTACCTACAATGAAATCAGCAGTTATTCGATATTAAAACATTGGAATAAATGACATATTCGTTGAAAGGGACCTCGATGATTTGACGGTTCTTTTTGGACATTCGAGTATTCATTAATAGGGAATAGAGAAATTACGAATGATATAACGAACAACTCTCATTGAAATCGGTAGTTATTCGATATTAAACTATTGGAATAAATGACATATTCGGTGAAAGGGACCCGGATGATTTAGCAGTTGTTTACGGACGTCCGAGTAATCATTGATGGGAAATAGAGACATTATCACCCTACTGATAGGCATAACGCCATGAGGTTTATGTAGTTGGAAGGTTAGTAGCTATCATCTGTTAGTTACTCGATATTAAACCATTAGAATAAATGACATATTCGGTGAAGGGAGTTGGATGATTTCATAGTTATTTTCGAACGTCTAAGTATTCATTGATGCGGAATAGAGAAACTACAAATGGTATAACAAACGACCCTTAATGAAATCGGCAGTTACTCGATATTAAATCATTGAAATAAATGACATATTCGGTGAAAGGGACATGCATGATTTGACGGTTGTTATCGGATGTCCGAGTATTCATTGATGGGGAATAAAGAAACTACAAATGGTATAGTAAATGACCTTAAATGAAATCGGCAGTTACTCGATATTAAACCATTGGAGTAAATGACATACTCGGTGAAAGGGACCTGGATGATTTGTCAATTGTTTTCGGATGTCCTAGTATTCATTAATAAAGAATAGAGAAATTATAAATGGTATAACAAATTACCCTCAATGAAATTGACAGTTATTCGATATTAAAACATTGAAATAAATGACATATTCTGTGAAAGGGACCTCGATGATTTGGCGGTGGTTTTCGGATATTCGAGTATTCATTGATAGGGAATAGAGAAACTACGAATGGTATAACAAACAACTCTCATTAAAATCGGCAATTATTCGATATTAAATTATTAGAATAAATGACATATTCGGTAAAACGGACCCGGATGATTTGGCAGTTGTTTTCGGACGTCCAAGTATTCATTGATGGGGAATAGAGGCATTATCACCCTACTGATAGGCATAATGCCATAAGGTTTATGTAGTTGGAAGGTTGGTAGCCGTCATCTAGTAGTTACTCGATAATAAACCATTTGAATAAATGACATATTTGGTGTAATAGACCTAGATGATTTGACAGTTATTTTTAGATGTCTGAGTATTCATTGATGGGGAATAGAAAAAGTAAAAATGGTATAACAAACGTCTCTTAATGAAATCGGCAGTTACTCGATATTAAACCATTGGAATAAATGACATATTCGGTGGAAGGGACCTGCATGATTTGGTGGTTATTTTCGGACGTCCGATTATTCATTGATGAGGAATAAAGAAAATATAAATGGTACAACAAATGACATTCAATGAAATCGGCAGTTGCTCGATATTAAACCATTGGATTAAATAACATATTCGTTGAAAGGGACCTGAATGATTTGACGGTTGTTTTCGGATGTTCGAGTACTCGTTGATGGGGAATAGAGAAATTACAAATAATATAACAAACGACCTTCAATATAATTGGCAGTTATTCGATATTAAAATATTAAAATAAATCACATATTCGATGGAAGGGACGTCGATGATTTGACGATTGTTTTCGAACATTCGAGTATTCATTGATGGGGAATAGAGAAATTACGTATGGTATAACAAACTACTCTCATTGAAATCGACAGTTATTCGATATTAAACCATTGAAATAAATGACATATTTAGTGAATGGGAACCGAATGATTTGGTAGTTGTTTTCGGACGTACAAGTATTCATTGATGTGGAATAGAGACGTTACTACCCTACTGGTAAGCATAAGGCCATGAGGTTTATGTAGTTGCAAGGTTGGTAGTTGTCATCTAGTAGTTACTCGATATTAAACTATTAGAATAAATGACATATTTGTTAAAAAAGAGCTGGATGATTTGACAGTTATTTTCGGACGTCTGAGTATACATTGATAGGGAATAGAGAAAATAAATATGGTATAACAAACGACCCTTAATGAAATCGGTAGTTACTTAATTTTAAACCATTGGAATAAATGACATATTCGGTGAAAGGGAGCTAAATGATTTGACAGTTATTTTCGGACGTCTGAGTATTCATTAATGGAGAATAGAGAAAATATAAATGGTATAACAAACAAACTTTAATGAAATCGACAATTATTCGATATTAAACCATTGGAATAAATGACATATTCGGTGAAAGGGACTTGAATGATTTGGCGGTTGTTTTCGGATGTCCGAGTATTCATTGATGGGGAATAAAAAAGTACAAATAACATAATAAACGACCTTCAATGAAATCGACAGTTACTCGATATTAAACCATTGGAGTAAAAGACATATTCGGTGAAAGGGATCTGTATAATTTGGCGGTTGTTTTCGTACGTGCGAGTATTTATTAATGGGGAATAGATAAACTACAAATGGTATAACAAACGACCCTCAGTGAAATCGGCAGTTATTCGATATTAAAACATTGGAATAAATGACATATTCGATGAAAGGGATCTTGATGATTTAACCGTTATTTTCGGACATTTGATTATTCATTGATGAAGAATAGAGAAAATATGAATGGCATAACAAACAGCTCTCATTGAAATTGATAGTTATTCGATATTAAACCATTAGAATAAATGCATATTCGGTGAAAGGGACCCGGATGATATAGCCGTTGTTTTTGAACGTCCGAGTATTTATTGATGGGGAATAGAGGCATTATCACCCTACTGATAGGCATAATGCCATGAGGTTTATATAGTTGGAAGGTTGGTAGCTGTCATATATTAGTTACTCGATATTAAACCATTCGAATAAATGACATATTCGTTGAAAGGTAGGAGGATGATTTGTCAGTTATTTTCGAATGTTTGAGTATTCATTGATGGAGAATAGAGAAACTATAAATGGTATAAAAAAATGACCCTTAATGAAATCGGCAGTTACTCGATATTAAAGCATTTGAATAAATGACATATTTGGTGAAAGGGACCTATATGATTTGGTGGTTGTTTTGGGACGTCCGAGTATTCAGTAATGGGGAATAAAGAAAATACAAATGGTATAACAAATGACCTTCAATGAAATCGGCTATTACTCGATATCAAACCATTGGAGTAAATGACATATTCGGTGAAAGGGACGTAAATGATTTCGCGATTGTTTTCGAACGTCCAAGTATTCATTGATGGGAAATAAAGAAATTACAAATGGTATAATAAACGACACTCAATGAAATCGACAGTTATTCGATAATAAAACATTGGAATAAATGACATATTCGGTGAAAGGGATCTCGATGATTTAACGGTTGTTTTCGAACATTCGAGTATTCATTGATGGGGAATAGAGAAACTACGAATTGTATACAAAAAACTTTTATTGAAATCGGCAGTTATTCGATACTAAACCATTGGAAGAAATGAAATATTCGGTGAAATGAACCCGAATGATTTGGCAGTTGTTTTCGGACTTCTGAGTATTCATTGATGGGGAATATAAGTATTATCACCGTACTGATAGGCATTATGCCATGAGGTTTATGTAGTTGGAAGGTTGGTAGTTGTCATCTATTAGTTACTTGATATTAATCCATTGGAATAAATGACATATTCTGTGAAAGGTAAATGGATGATTTGATAGGTATTTTCGGACATTTGAGTATTCATTAATGGAAAATAGAGAAACTACAAATGGTATAACAAATGACCCTTAAAGAAATTGACAGTTACTCGATATTAAACCATTGGAATAAATGACATATTCAGTGAAAGAGACCTGCATGATTTGGCGGTTGTTTTCGTACATCCGATTATTCATTGATGGGGAATAAAGAAATCATAATTGGTATAATAAATGACCTTCAATGAAATCGGCAGTTACTCGATATTCAAGAAAGAGACTTAGATGATTTGACGGTTGTTTTCGAAAGTATAAGTATTCATTAATAGGGAATAGAGAAACTACAAATGGTATAACAAATGATTCTCAATGAAATCGGTAGTTATTCGATATTAAAACATTGGAATAAATAACATTTTCGGTGAAAGGGACCTCAATGATTTGGCGGTTGTTTTCGTACATTCGAATATTCATTAATGGGGAATAAAGAAACTACGAATGGTATAATAAACAACTCTCATTGAATTCGGCTGTTATTCGATATTAAACCATTGAAATAAATTACATATTCGGTGAAAGGGATCCGGATGATTTGACAATTGTTTTCGGACGTCCGAGTATTCATTGATGGGGAATAGAGATATTATCACCTTACTAATAGGCCTAATGTCATGAGGTTTATGTAGTTGGAAGGTTGGTAGCTGTCATTTATTTGTTACTCGATATTAAACCATTGGAATAAATGACATATTCGGTTAAAGGGAGCTGGATGATTTGACCATTATTTTCGGACGTCTGAGTATTCATTGATGGAGAATATAGAGACTACAAATGGTATAACAAACAACCCTTAATGAAATCGGCAGTTACTCGATATTAAACCATTGGAATAAATGACATATTCGGTGAAAGGGTCTAGCATGATTTGACGGTTATTTTCGGACGTACAAGTATTCATTGATGAGGAATAAAGAAACTACAAATGATATAATAAATGTCCTTAAATGAAATCGGCAGTTACTCGATATTAAATCTTTGGAGCAAATGACAAATTCGGTGAACGGGACTTAGATGATTTGCATGTTGTTTTCGGACGTCCGAGTATTCTTTGATGGGGAATAGAGAAACTATAAATGGTATAACAATCTACCCTTAATGAAATCAGCAGTTATTCGATATTAAAACATTGGAATAAATGACGTATTTATTGAAAGGGACCTCGATGATTTGGCGGTTCTTTTCGGACATTCAAGTATTCATTGGTAGGAAATAAAGAAACTACGAATGATATAACAAACAACTCTCATTGAAATCGGTAGTTATTTGATATTAAATCATTGGAATAAATGACATATTCGGTGAAAGGGACCCGGATGATTTAACAGTTGTTTTCGGACATCTAAGTATTTAATGATGGAGAATAGAGGCATCATCACCCTACTGATAGGCATAATGCCATATGGTTTATGTAGTTGAAAGGTTGGTAGCTGTCATTTAGTAGTTACTCGATAATAAACCATTTGAATAAATGACATATTCGGTGAAAGAGAGATAGATGATTTGACAGTTATTTTCGAACGTCTGAGTATTTATTGATGGAGAATAGAGAAACTAAAAATGGTATAACAAACGTCCTTTAATGAAATTTGCAGTTACTCGATATTAAACCATTAGAATAAATGACATATTCGGTGAAAGTGACCTGCATGATTTGGCGATTGTTTTCGGACGTCCGATTATTCATTGATGGGGAATAAAGAAATTAAAAATGGAACAACAAATGACCTTCAATGAAATCGAAAGTTACTCGATATTAAACCATTAGATTAAATAACATATTTGATGAAAGAGACCTGAATGATTTGACGGTTATTTTTGGACGTTCGAGTACTCATTGATGGGGAATAGAGAAACTACAAATGGTATAATAAACGACCATCAATAAAATCGGCAGTTATTCAATATTAAAATATTGGAATAAATGACATATTCGATGAAAGGGACGTCGATGATTTGGCGGTTGTTTTCGGACATTCGAGTATTCTTTGATGGGGAATAGAGAAACTACGAATGGTATAACCAAATACTTTCATTGAAATCGGCAGTTATTCGATATTAAACCATTGAAATAAATGACATATTCGGTGAATGAGACTCCGATGATTTGGCAGTTGTTTTCGGACGTCCAAGTATTCATTGATGTGAATAGAGACATTATTACCCTACTGGTAGGCATAAGGCCATGACGTTTATGTAGTTGTAAAGTTGGTAGTTGTCATATAATAGTTACTCGATATTAAACCATTAGAATAAATGACATATTTGGTAAAAGAGAGTTGGATGATTTGACAGTTATTTTTGGACGTCTGAGTATGCATTGATGGGGAATAGAGAAAATAAATATGGTATAACAAATGACCCTTAATGAAATCGGTAGTTACTCGATTTTAAACCATTGGAATAAATGACATATTCAGTGAAAGGGACTTACATGATTTGGCGGTTGTTTTCGAACGTTCAAGTATTCATTGATGGGAAATAAAGAAAGTACAAATGGTATAACCAATTACCTTTAATGAAATCGGCAGTTACTCGATTTAAACCATTGGAGTAAATGACATATTCGGTGAAAGAGACTTGGATGATTTGGCGGTTGTTTTTGAAAGTCGAAGTATTCATTAATAGGAAATAGAGAAACTACAAATGATATAACAAACGATCCTCAATGAAATTGGCAGTTATTCGGTATTAAAACATTGGATTAAATGACATAATCGGTGAAAGAGACCTCGATGATTTGGCGGTTGTTTTCATACATTCGAGTGTTCATTAATGGGGAATAAAGAAACTACGAATGGTTTAACAAATAACTCAAATTGAAATCGAGAGTTATTCGATATTAAACCATTGGAATAAATGACATATTCCGTGAAAGGGACCCGGATCATTTGACAGTTATTTTCGGACGTCCGAGTATTAATTGATGGAGAATAGATGCATTATCACCATACTGATAGGCATAATGCCATTAAGTTTATATAGTTGGAAGGTTGGTAGCTGTTATCTATTAGTTACTCGATATTAAACCATTAGAATAAATGACATATTCAGTTAAAGGGAGCTGGATGATTTTACAGTTATTTTCGAACGTCTAAGTATTCATTGATGGAAAATATAGAAATTACAAATGTTATAACAAACGACCCTTAATGAAATCAGCAGTTACTCGATATTAAACTATTGGAATAAATGATATATCCTGTGAAACGGACCAGTATGATTTGACGGTTATTTTCAGATGTACGAGTATTCATTGATGGGGAATAAAGAAACCATAAATCGTATAACAAATGTTCTTAAATAAAATCGGCAGTTACTCGATATTAAACCATTGGAGTAAATGGCATATTCAGTTAAAGGGATCTAGATGATTTGGCGGTTGTCTTCGGACGTCCAAGTATTTATTGATGGGGAATAGAGAAACTACAAATGGTATAACAATCGACCCTCAATGTAATCGGTTGTTATTTGATATTAAAATATTGGAATAAATGACATATTTGGTGAAAGGGACCTCGATGATTTGACGGTTGTTTTCGGACATTCGAGTATTCATTGATGGAGAATAAAAGAACTACGAATGGTATAACAAACACCTCTATTTGAAATCGACAGTCATTTGATATTAAACCAATGGAATAAATGACATATTTGGTGAAAGAGACCCGGATGATTTGACAGTTGTTTTCGTACGTCCGAGTAATCATTGATTGGGAATAGAGGCATTATCACCCTACTGATAGGCATAATGCCATGAGGTTTATGTAGTTGGAAGGTTGGTAGCTGTCATCTAGTAGTTATTCGATAATAAACCATTATAATAAATGACATATTCGGTGAAAGGGAGATGGATGATTTAACAGCTATTTTCAGACGTCTGAGTATTCATTGAGTGGGATTAGAGAAACTAAAAGTGGTATAACAAATGACCCTTAAGGAAATCGGCAGTCACTCGATATTAAACATTTGGAATAAATGACATATTTGGTGAAAGGGATCTGTATGATTTGGCAGTTATTTTCGGACGTTTGAGTATTCATTAATGGGGAATAAAGAAACTATAAATGGTGTAACAAATGACTATCAATAAAATCGGCAGTTACTCGATATTAAACTATTAGAGTAAATGACATATTCGGTGAAAGGGACCTAAATAATTTGGCGATTGTTTTCTGACGTATGAGTATTCATTGATGGGGAATAGAGAAAGTACAAATAGTATAACAAATGACCCTCAATGAAATCGACAATTATTCGATATTAAATCATTGAAATAAATGACATATTCGATGAAAGGGAACTCGATGATTTGGCGGTTGTTTTTGGACATTCTAGTATTCGTTGATGAGAAATAGAGAAACTACGAATGGTATAACAAACAACTCTCATTGAAATCGGCAGTTATTCGATATTAAATCATTTGAATAAATGACATATTCGGTGAAATGTACCCGGGTAATTTGTCTGTTATTTTCGGACGTCCGAGTATTCATTAATGGGAAATAGAGGCATTATCACACTACTGATAGGTATAATGCCATGAGATTTATGTAGTTGGAAGGTTGGTAGTGGTCATCTATAAATTACTCGATATTAAACCATTGGAATAAATGACATAGTTCGTGAAAAGGAACTGGATGTTTTGACAGTTATTTTCGGACGTCTCAGTATTTATTGTTGGGGAATAGAAAAACTATAAATGATATAACAAACGACCCTTAATGAAATCTGCAGTTACTCGATATTAAACCATTGGAATAAATGAAATATTTGGTGAAAGCGGCCCGGATGATTTGACAGGTGTTTTCGGATGTACGAGTATTCATTGAAGGGGAATAGAGTCATTTTCACCCTACTGATAGGCATAATGACATGAGGTTTTTGTAGTTGGAAGGTTGGTAGTTGTCATCTATTAGTTACTCGATATTAAACCATTGGAATAAATGACATATTCGGTGAAATGGAGTTGGATGATTTGACAGTTATTTTTGGACGTCTGAGTATTCATTGATGAGGAATAGAGAAACTACAAATAGTATAACAAACGACCATTAATGAAATCGGTACTTACTCGATATTGAACCATTGGAATAAATGACATATTTGGTGAAAGGGACCTGCATGATTTAGCGGTTGTTTTCGAACGTTCGAGTATTTTTTGATGGGGAATAAAGAAACTATAAATGGTATTACAAATAACCTTCAATGAAATCGGTAGTTACTCGATATTAAACCATTGGAGTAAATGACATATTCAGTGAAAGGGACTTAGAGGATTTGACAGTTGTTTTCGGTCATCCGAGTATTCGTTGATGGGGAATAGAAAAATTACAAATGGTATACCAAATGACCCTCAATGAAATCAGAAGTTATTCGATATTAAAATATTGGAATAAATGACATATTCGGTGAAAGGGACCTCTATGATTTGACGGTTGTTTTCGGACCTTCGAGTATTCATGGATGGGGAATAAAGAAACTACGAATGGTATAACAAACAACTCTCATTGAGATCGATAGTTATTCGATATTAAAACATTGGAATAAATGACATATTCGGTCAAATGGACCCGGATGATTTGACAGTTGTTTTCGGATGTCCGAGTATTCATTGATACGGAATCGAGGCATTATCTCCTTACTGATAGGCATAATGCCATGAGGTTTATGTAGTTGGAAGGTTGTTAGCTGTCATCTATTAGTTACTCGATATTAATCTATTGGAATAAATGACATATTCGGTGAAAGGGAGTTGGATGATTTGATAGTTATTTTCGTACGTCTAAGTATTCAATGATGAGGAATAGAGAAACTACAAATGGTATAACAAACGACCCTTAATGAAATCGGCAGTTACCCGATATTAAACCATTGGAATAAATGACATATTTGGTGAAAGGGACTTGCATAATTTTGCGGTTGTTTTCGGACGTCCGAGTATTCATTGATGGGAAATAAAGAAACTATAAATGGTATAATAAATGACTTTCAATGAAATCGTCTGTTACTCAATATTAAACCATTAGAGTAAATGACATATTCGGTGAAAGAGACCTGGATGATTTGGCGGTTGATTTTAGACGTCCGAGTATTCATTGATGAGGAATAGAGAAACTACAAATGGTATAACAAACAACCCTCAGTGAAATCGGCAGTTATTCGATATTAAAACATTAGAATAAATGACATATTATGTGAAAGAGACCTTGATGATTTAGCGGTTGTTTTCGAACTTTCGAGTATTCATTGATGGAGAATAGAGAAACTACAAATGGTATAACAAATGACCTTTAATGAAATCGGCAGTTACTCAATATTAAACCATTGGAGTAAATGACATATTCAGTAAAAGGGACCTAGATGATTTGACAGTCGTTTTCGGAAGTCTAAGTATTCATTAATAAAAAATAGAAAAATTATAAATGGTATAACAAACGACCCTTAATGAAATCGGCAGTTACTCGATATTAAACCATTGGAATAAATGACATATTCGGTGAAAGAGACCTGCATGATTTGGCGGTTGTTTTCAGACGTTCGAGTATTCATTGATGGGGAATAAAGAAACTACAAATGGTATAACAAATGACTTTCAATGAAATCGTCTGTTACTCGATATTAAACCATTAGAGTAAATGACATATTCGGTGAAAGAGACCTAGATGATTTGACAGTTGATTTTGGAAATCTGAGTATTCATTGATGGGGAATAGAGAAACTATAAATGGTATAACAAACAACCCTCAGTGAAATCAGCAGTTATTCGATATTAAAACATTAGAATAAATGACATATTATGTGAAAGAGACCTTGATGATTTAGCGGTTATTTTCGGACATTCGAGTATTCATTGATGGGGAATAGAGAAACTACAAATGGTATAACAAATAATCTTTAATGAAATCGGCAGTTACTCGATATTAAACCATCGGAGTAAATGACATATTCGGTGAAAAGGACCTGAATGATTTGACGATCGTTTTCGGAAGTGTAAGTATTCATTAATAGAAAATAGAAAAATTACAAATGGTATAACAAACGACCTTCAATGAAATTGACAGTTATTCGATATTAAAACATTAGAATAAATTACATATTCGGTGAAAGGGACCTTGATGATTTGGCGGTTGTTTTCGGACATTCGAGTATTCATTGATAGGGAATAGAGAAACTACGAATGGTATAACAAATAACTCTCATTGAAATCGGCAGTTATTAGATAGTAAACCATTAAAATAAATGACATATTCGGTGAAAGGGACTCAGATGATTCGGCAGTTGTTTTCGGATATCTGACTATTCATTGATGGAGAATAGAGGCATTATCACCTTACTGATAGGCATAATACCATGAGGTTTATGTAGTTAGAAGGTTGGTAGCTGTCATTTATTAGTTACTCGATATTAAACCATTGGAATAAATGACATATTCGGTTAAAGGGAGCTGGATTTGACAGTTATTTTCGCACGTTTAAGTATTCATTGATGGAGAATATTGAAACTGCAAATGGTATAACAAACGACCCTTAATGAAACTGGCAGTTACTCGATATTAAACCATTGGAATAAATGACATATTCAGTGAAAGGGACCAACATGATTTGGCGGTTGTTTTCGAACGTCCGAGTATTCATTGATGGGGAATAAAGAAATTATAAATGGTATAACAAATGACCTTAAATGAAATCGGCAGTTACTTAATATTAAACCATTGGAGTAAATGACATATTCAGTGAAAGGGACCTAAATGATTTGGCGGTTGTTTTCGGACGTGCGAGTATTCATTGATGAGGAATAGAGAAATTACAAATGGTATAATAAACGACACTCAATAAAATCGGCAACTATTCGATATTAAAACATTGGAATAAATAACATATTCGGTGAAAGGGATCTCCATGATTTGACGGTTGTTTTCGATCATTCGAGTATTCATTAATGGGGAATAGAGAAACTACGAATGGCATAATAAAAAACTTTCATTGAAATCGGCAGTTATTCGATATTAAACTATTGGAATAAATAACATATTCGGTGAAAGGAACTCGGATGATTTGACAGTTATTTTCGGACGTCCGATTATTCATTTATACGGAATAGAGGTATTATCACCCCACTGATAGGTATAATGCTATAAGGTTTATGTCTTTGGAAGGTTGGTAGCTGTCATCTATTAGTTACTCGATATTAATTCATTGGAATAAATGACATATTCGGTGAAAGGGAGTTAAATGATTTGATAGGTATTTTCGGACGTCTGAGTATTCATTAATGGGGAATAGAAAAACTACAAATGGTATAACAAACGACCTTTAAGAAAATCGACAGTTACTCGATATTAAACCACTGCAATAAATGACATATTCGGTGAAAGGGATCTGCATGATTTAGCGGTTATTTTCGGTTGTCCGATTATTCATTGATGGGGAATAAAGAAATTACAAATGGTATAACAAATGACCTTAAATGAAATCGGCAGTTACTCGATATTAAACCATTGGAGTAAATAACATATTCGGTGAAAGGGACCTGGATGATTTGGCGATTGTTTTCGGACGTCCCAGTATTCATTAATGGGGAATAGAGAAATTACAAATGGTATAACAAACGACCCTCAATGAAATTATTAGTTATTTAATATTAAAACATTAAAATAAATGACATATTCGGTGAAAGGAACCTCGATGATTTGTGAGTTATTATCGGACATTCGAGTATTTATTGATGGAGAATAGAGAAACTACGAATGATATAACAAATAACTCTCATTGAAATCGGCAGTTATTCGATATTAAACCATTAGAATAAATGACGTATTCGGTGAATGGGACCCGGATAATTTGACAGTTATTTTCGGACATCCAAGTATTCATTAATGGGGAATAAAGGCATTATCACCCTACTGATAGGCATAATGCATAAGGTTTATGTTGTTGGAAGGTTGTTAGCTGTCATCTAGTAGTTACTCGATAATAAACCATTTGAATAAATGACATATTTGGTGAAAGGGAGCTGGATGATTTGACAGTTATTTTCGGACGTCTGAGTATTCATTGCTGGGGATTAGAGAATTTAAAAATGGTATAACAAACGACCCTTAATGAAATCGGCAGTTACTCGATATTAAACCATTAGAATAAATGATATATTCGGTGAAAGGGACCTGCATGATTTGGTTGTTGTTTTCGGACATCTGAGTATTTATTTATGGGGAATAAAGAAACTACAAATGGTATATTAAACGACCCTCAATGAAATCGGTAGTTATTTGATATTGAAACATTAAAATAAATGACATATTAGGTGTAAGGGACCTCGATGATTTGATGGTTATTTTTGGACATTCGAGTATTCATTGATGGAGAATAGAGAAACTACGAATGGTATAACAAACAACTCTCATTGAAATCGGCAGTTATTCGATATTAAACCATTGGAATAAATGACGTATTCGGTGAAAGGGACCCGGATGATTTGACAGTTGTTTTTAGACATCCGAGTATTCGTTGATGGGGAATAGACACATTATTACCTTATTGATAGGCATAATGTAATGAGGTTTATGTAGTTGAAAGGTTAGTAGCTATCATCTATTAGTTACTTGATATTAAACCATTGGAATAAATGACATATTCGGTGAAAGGGAGCTGGATGATTTGACAGTTATTTTCGGACGTCTGAGTATTCATTGATGGGGAATAGAGAAACTACAAATGATATAACAAACAACCCTTAATGAAATCGGCAGTTACTCGATATTAAATTATTAGAATAAATGACATATTCAGTGAAAGGGACCTGCATGATTTGGTGGTTGTTTTCGGACGTCCGAGTATCCATTGATGGTGAATAAAGAAAGTACAAAGGCTATAACTAATTACCTTCAATGAAATCGGCAGTTACTCGATATTAAACCATTGAAATAAATGATATATTCGGTAAAAGATAGTTGGATGATTTAACAGTTATTTTCGGACATCTGAGTATTCATTGATGGGGAATAGAGAAACTGCAAATAGTATAACAAACGACCCTTAATGAAATCTGTACTTACTCGATATTAAATCATTGGAATAAATGATATATTCGGTGAAAGGGACCTGCATGATTTGGCGGTTGTTTTCAGACGTCCGAGTATTTATTGATAGAGAATAGAGAAACTACGAATGATATAACAAACAACTCTAATTGAAATAGGCAGTTATTCGATATTAAACCATTGGAATAAATGAGATATTCGGTGAAAGAACCCGAATAGTTTAGCAGTTGTTTTCGGACGTCCGAGTATTCATTGATGGGGAATAGAGACATTATCACCCTACTGATAGGCATAATGTCATGAGGTTTTTGTAGTTGGAAGGTTGGTAGCTGTCATCTATTAGTTACTCGATATTAAACCATTGGAATAAATGACATATTTCGTGAAAGGGAGTTGGATAATTTGACAGTTATTTTCGTACTTCTGAGTATCCATTGATGGGGAATAGAGAAACAAAAAATGGTATAATAAACGACCCTTAATGAAATCGGCAGTTACTTGATATTAAACCATTGGAATAAATGACATATTCGGTGAAAGGGACCTGCATGATTTAGGCCCCAAAGTTTTTTTTAAATTTTTTACATTCATCCTGGGGGGGGGGCTTAGGAAGATCTCTCAGTATACGCTATGTAGTTGGAAGGTTGGTAGTCATTATCTAGTAGGCCCCAAAGTAGTTTTTTTTTTTTTAAAAAAAATTCATCCGGGTTAAAATGACTTTATGAATAGGTTGGATGGCATAATGCCATGATTAATATGTAGTTGGAAGGTTGGTAGTTGTCATCTAGTAGGCCCCAAAGTAGTTCTTTTTTTTTTTTTTTTTTTTTACATTCATCCGGGTTAAAATGACTTTATGAATAGGTTGGATGGCATAATGCCATGATTAATATGTAGTTGGAAGGTTGGTAGTTGTCATCTAGTAAGCCTCAAAGTAGTTTTTTTTATTTTTTTTATTTTTATATATATATATATATATATATATATATATATTTTTACATTCATCCGGTTAAAATGACCTTATGAACAAAGTTGGATGGCAAATAGACATCGGGGGGGGGGGATATTGTCCCGCTACTTTTTATGGTATGGTCTACACTAGTTTTCGTTCTTACTAATTTTTCATTTCATGACCTAAAATCATCTTTCCAAATGGATGGCCAGTATGGATATATACATCTTCATGAGGCCCACGGATATTGGTGATGTTAACACACCACTAAGGTCAGTGATATGTCATGTATCTTCATGTTCTTATTTTAACCTTTTATACAATGATGAAAGCCTAGTATAAGTATGCTTTCACGAGTGAGATGCAAGCGTGAGATTTTGAAGCATCCAATTTTTGCATTATTAACACCTGAAATTCTTGGTTATGAGTATATACTTGAGTCGTGAAAATTCGGGGTGTTATACATGGTGTCAACGGCCTTATAAATGATGATCCGGATCGTCTTCTCTTGTAGAATATATCTTGAATCTTAAATCTTACTGCCTCTATCAATATAGTCACAGGGTATTCTCGTGCTTCTTTGAAGAGATCATTAATACACTCAGATATGTTTGTAGTGACCAGGTTGAATCTTTTTCCTGGAAAACGTGACGATGCCCATCTTTTATACCCTATTTCTCTCAACCATCCATGTGCTAGGGGGTTGGCCATTTCAATATCATGCATTAATTTTTTGAACGTAGCCTTCCTGCAGGTCTTCACAGCCCGCCAATAGTACATTTCCAACGACTTGTCTTTAAATGTGTCCACCAAGTTTTTATATATATGGTAAGCATAACAGCCATGAATTGCATGTTGAAAGACTTGGGGAACTTCTTTCATTAAACTTTTATGTTAGTCTGATATAAACACAAGACCCGGAAGAGCCCCTAACGTACAGTTGTGGTGGGTAAGGAATCAATTCCAACTACTGTTGTTCTCTGATTCACCGATACCAAAGCAAATGGGAAAATATGATTGTCGCCATCTAAGCCCGTAGCAACAAATAGAACACCCTTGTATTTACCTTTTAAGTGCGTCTTATTGATGGCCAAGACCATTCGCATAGAATTTTGAAAACTTCAAAAATGCAAAACCCACACCTACTCCTCTCCTAAAATTACCACCCTCGTAATTTTGGCTTTCACTATACTAAAGTTTTCACAGGTTCACCTTAACAACCTCTTATAATTCTTGTGATTTTCATGGGTCATCATAATCAAATCCCCTTTGTAATTTTCACGAGCTAACACAAATCAACCCACAAAGATTTCCGGGCTATCTCAGAAAAACCTAAATCAGAAAAACCCAAATAAAATAAAGTAATTGACAATGTAATTATCTTCAAATGATGATTTGAAGATATAGTCGAGGCTTGAAGCAGTGATCTTCTTTCTTGAGTGAAGAGGAAGCAATATTTGCTCAAATAAATTGAGTATAGAGATCTAATGTTGTAGATTCAATTATTTATTTCTTAAGAGGAGTATAAATTACTCTCTAAAATGTATTTGAGATCAGCTTGATAAAGAGAATTGAATTAGCTAAATGAAATTTATAAATACCACACAAATAGCTTGATGAAGACCTGAGCTTCCCTCTTACTTGCAGAAATTTTTTATTTGAATTTCGTTGTAAAATAGAATGAGATAATGTCCCTATTTACATCTAAATGATTTGAAAATTCGATCAGCCTAAGAATATGTTCGACTGACCAAATTCCAATGATTCCGTTCCAACGGCTATCGGATTACGCGGGATAAGATTTATTCCCAATTCGGCTGGTTGAATTCTCTCGAAAATTCAAGAATTCTTTGTTGGAAAATGACCTAAACATTCCCGGGAGTGGTTGAATTTCAAATTAGGCTACCCGAACCCAAAGTTAAGTTAGATGAATTTATAAAAGATTTTCCAAAATTTCAAATCTAAAAACTTGTCTGAAACTGAAGTTAAGTTAGCCGAAGTAAGTTGGGCTAACCAAATTTAAAGTTAGACTAGCTGAAATTCAGTGAACATATACCGAAGTTAACTCAGTTGTTGGCCTATACAGAGATCTTCTAATATTGATAAACTTTAAACCGAGCAACATTGTTTAAGTCGGTAGATGTTAAGTTGATCTTGAGCCGATCTTCACATGATGTCATAAACTTTTGTGGAGTACTTGCAATTTGACTGATATCTTTATTTACAAAATTTGACAACGGTGTGTGCTACAAATATAAAAACTTACATACCTTCTGAAATTTATATCACAGGGTCATTTGTTGCATCATGCAAAGACAGAATTGTAGAAATCCGTGGTCGGATGATCCAATGGAAACAATCTTGGCCTGCAAATGGACGGCACATGATCCTCAAGCTGAGGATATGCAGTGAAGCACATGGTTCAATGTTACAGACCATTTATTTAATGGGACCCACCATGGATTTATTGTGCCCCAGAAGAATCCCAATACCAATCCTTGACACTTTTCAATTGAATGCCGCCACATTCTGCATATCTCTTCTTAACCGTTCATTTGCAGGTCACAGATTGAATGAGTAGGATTATCCCGTTAAAGGAGACTTTTTAAGAATGTTCCATCCATGGCCCGGACCCAGAAACATACGGTATGGATATTGAAACCTGGGCCTCGCCGGTACAAACCGAAACTGGGTTTGGATATCCAGTGCTCAAGAAATTGGACGGTCAGGATCGTCAATTCCAACGGACTTTTTTAATGATCGGCTGAGTACAATCATTTGTTGGCTGGATGTACTACAAAGCTGTGTTATGATAGGCTTAACCTACAATGCCATCCGTGGGGCCCACTACGATGTCTTCATAACATCCGATCCTCCATCATAGGAACCCCTTCCTGCTCTCTTGGCATCCCTAAATCAGGCCGATCAAAAACTAAGGTGGGGCACACAATGTAAAATTATACTTAAAACCATTAAAAATCACGTGGTGTGGCACACCTGAGTACTAAAATAACCTGATTTTTGGTGTGTCCATTCGTTCTAGTGAATATCATATTTTCAATGGATTGGATAGCATATAAAGAACACATTGGGTCCCCACACATCTTGAAAGTTCTCAGTTTTGGATAGCAATGATATTTAAAAGATGGTTAGAAGATGATGAACGCAATGGATGTCAATCTACACAGCTTAGATGGTCAACGAATGGAGGGCGCACGTTGTTTGTGCCCATTCCATGTGTTCGATTAAATCGAAACCGTTCAATCGGTGGACCCTGTGGATAAGGTAAAGCCCAGTAACCATACTGAGTAGAAGATACTGACCGTCCTATCAACCAACATCACCGATGGTTTTTTTTTTTTTTTTTTTATATAATTTATTGAATGGTCCAAATTAAACAATAAATGTGCACTTGTAGAACGGTAGGATCTACTGATCAGCGTGATTTCTTACTCATGCCCCATTTACAGTGGGCCTATGATTTTGAACGGTTGTATTGAGAAACACGTGCCACAGTATGAGTGAGGTGGAGTATATGTGTATGATCCACCTTACTGCTGCATTTGTTTTTAAACAACGAGAAATCTATTAAGACTGACGTAAGACATATTAAGGGCCCGTTTGGCTGGGCGGATTGGAAGGGATTGGATGGTATATTGGTATTGGAAGGGATTGGAAGTTAAATCCCGGAATTGGCCGGGCGTGCCAAACAGACTAGGTGACTGATCCGGGATATAGCAATCCCATGGATCTTAAGACAATCCACTAACAACACCATCATTACCTTTAAATCCCATCCAATCCATTGTATTCCGTTCAAATTTGTCTTTGGTTCGAGGGATTGGTAGGGATTGGAAGGTTTAATCCCAGGAATGGCCGGGCGTGCCAAACAGATATAACAATCCCATGGATCTTAAGACAATCCACTGACAACACCATTATTACCTTCAAATCCATGCCATCCACCCTAATACCCTTCTAATCCACCCGGCCAAACGGGCCCTAAGAGTCTTTGAGAAATTTCCTACTGTACGACCCATTTAATGGCCAACTAACCTTTTAAAGAACACTTCCTTTTACATTACTAAAATAAGCCCCAACTGTACGAATGCACATTTATTGAACCAAAATGCCCCTGCTTAATTAGAAAAGTGATTTCTAAAAGCTGGGATCCCTATGGCTACGGATTATAACCGTAGCCATCGGCAAATAGCATACTGTCTATTGCAACTGTTTGTGCAACTTATTATTATTATTTTAAACATGGAGAACTTTATGCTACCTACATTTTTCTCTAATACATATTTATATAAATATGTATATATAAGCATATAATTTTTTTTTCTCTCTTTTTATCGTTTCTTTCTTTATTCTTTTAACAAGAATATCTTCTAAACCAAAATTACTTACTGGACGTACCATATATGATTTTGGGGTAGGAGAAGCTACTTTAGCCAACCAACCTGATTATTTTTCAAGATTCCATCAAGTCGATGGATGAAAATCCATTTCATTCACTTCGCGGTCAATTTCAATCAGTTCGCGGTCAATTTCATTTACTTCGCAATCAATTCCATCCATTTTACGATCAATTCCGGTGATTCCCCTTCACTTCATGGTCAATTCCATGCATTTCACTGTCAATTTCCTTCACTTCACGGTTAATTCTGTGCATTTCATGGTCAATTCCATGCATTTTACGGTCAATTCTGGTGATTTCCCTTCACTTCACGGTCAATTCATGTAACGACTCGTAAATTTTCGTACAATGGCTCGAGCACCACCTCGGCCAGAAATCACTTAGGATTAAATCCTTTAGAAATTTGACAAATTTAACTAAGTGCTAATCTAGATTAGCCATGAAATCCGTTTGAATCACTTTAAATACGATCTACAAGACCCAAAACTTGTAGAATCCTTGACGCTAGGTTACCCTAAAATCTAGGATCAAACTCATTACCCGTCTGCTCTCGGGATCACATTGAAACTCCGTATCAGGTCTGGACCACACATCGGGAGTCCGAATAATACGAGGTTAAGGACTTAGGACCGCCTCGCTGGGCTTGACAACCATCTCGGAAATCAGACCCAGACAGTGTCCCACGGCTGTTCGCTTGAGTCCGGAGCGAAGGAGTGTGAAAACTCATATTTCCTTTACAAAATAAATATCTGGAATAGTGATCTGAGACTTGATACTTGCGGTCAATTTGTAAGCAACTAGATCGTCAGAATCTGACCCAAATACACCCTCGGATCAGGAAAAATTTCATAAACATTTACATGTACTCGGTATTTCGGATCGAGACCCGCTGGCCGTTAAACTGAAACTGGTCCGCCACGCGTGATCTGGGAATCCGACTGAGATGAAAACTTAACTCCACGTAGATCGAATGTTAGAGAGCTTAAGTCCGACCTTTGGCTCAAGGAGGCCCGCCAGAAACCCTCCTTTAAGCTGAATTAACTCCGTTTTGGTTATAACTCAAGTATACCTTAACCTTAAGTCTACTTTGGAGACTTTTTAAGCTATATAAGGGCCTTAGAACACCCTCTCTCACAGCCATACGAATTTGAGGAAAACCCTAGAGAGAGAAGTAAGAAAAGAGAGAGAAAGAGTGAGAGAAGTGGGAGAATCTCCCTGTTGCTGTTTCCTATCCCTACCCTAGCTCCACCACTCCAACCTTGCCGCTTTTTCGGCGATACCGACTTCATTTTGAGGTAAGAAACCCTAACCCTAGATCTGTTTTGGGGTGTGAAGGGTGTAGGTTATGAAATAGCTAACCTATTTCATTCTTCAGGCCACCAAACCGCCAAATACGAAAGCCTAGTAAACCTAGCTGATCCGTTGTGATTACAAGGTGTAAGGTGAAGACTTTAGGTGTATAGGTTATGGTTTTCAATGCTTTCAATGTCAGATAATGATAGATTCATGATCTGCATGCAATTGCACATGTATAAAGTGCTTTCCGTTTTCTGTTTTGATTAAAGTTGTAGAATATTGAATTTTACATATTCTAGGTATTCGTAGAAAATACCGTATATGTATATTTTTTGGAAATGTGTTTGACATGATTATTTGTTGTATGAATATACGATATATGGATAAAATACTTATTTAGCGAAAGGATTCGCCCAAATACATGTTTTATTAATATACACTATGTATGTAGAAATACTGTATTGTAGAAAGTACCGTAAACATGTATATTTTAGAGATGAGTTTGCCATGATTAATTGTTGTATAAATATATTATGTATGCGTAAAATACTTGCTTGGCGAAAGGACTCGCTCTAACACATGTTTATTAACATACACTAAGTATGTTGAAATAGTGTATGTTAAGTGTTTGTGGAAATGCTTGTGTGAGTAAGTGTTTGGATGTTGATGCCTTAGGAGGGTGTTGAGATGGGATTCTCAACTACCTTAGAGACATGTATGATTACCTCCATGAGGTTGTTTACTTAAATTGCTTACTTGTGCAATATATGTGTTTGTATTCCTACTTATGTAGTGCTTTACAACATGCTTATAACATGCTTTATAACATGTTTTATGACATGCTTACCTACATGCTTGAATTACTTTGTTTACCATGCTTTACTCCACATGCTACTAATAAGGTTTGATTGAGTTTGGGACTATATCTATAGTCCAGACAGTCGGTACTAGACTTGAGATTGTGGTTGAGTTTCATGTCGCCACGTAAGATGTGTTTGACGAACCCGAGTTGTACGTCAGTTGGCGACAGTGGTTAGGCCACGCGAAGTGCGTATGCACTTCATGTCGTCCAATTGATTGTGCGCTCGAGCTAGTCAGGCTCGTCATGTAACCCGATATGTCTAATGTATGTTCACCATATTTGGTCGCTACTGCTTGAACCTAGGGTACCAAACTTACTAATGGAATCCCTTTTAACCATGGTAACTCGATCCGCTAAGACTCATGAGCCGGGCATGGTGGTATGGGACATCGTGGTCGAGCTGTCGGCCTACGCTGGGGCCACGTGTCTCCCCGTAGTGACCAGTGGCAACTAGACTCGTGAGCCGATTATGGTGGTATGGGACATTATATTCGTGCTGTTGGCCTACATTGATAAGGTGATGGGGGAGTGGTGTAACCTTTGTGCGTAACAGCCCTGGTAGCCCTTTGTAGTGACCTCGAGCATACTCTGAAATCGCGGTGAGCCTTAGAGTTTTGCCGCGGTATATAGAGTATGAACTAGGCCTGTTTCTGTATAGTGATGAATCGTTAAAGAGGTGATGGGGGAGTGGTGTAACCTTTGTGTGTAACAGCCCTGGCAGCCTTTGCAGTGACCTAGAAAACACACCATCGTCTGATATTAACTAGGACTGACGACCCTAGAATAGATCATGTTTGAGAATGTTACAAGGGAGGTACCTTAGTTTCTCAATCCTGCTGTTTGAAATGGACTAATTAAAAACTTGGTAATCATGCTCATCATGCATTGCATGTGCCTGGAAGATGTGGAGCACTGAGGGATGAAAGCATGCCGCAAACGTGAGATGGTGTCACACGAGAGAGGGTGTGGTGAGGGCATCCATCATGACCGTATACGCACTTGCATTAATAAGAGTAGTTTGGAGTGTTTGATATTACTGCTTTATCATTACTGCTTGACTGTATTGATAACATATTAACCTATGCTTTATTGTTCCACTGAGTTAGCTACTCACTCCCACGTTATGGGACGGTGTTGCTCACACCAACCAGACTCTGTCTCAGGTTTAGATGAGCCGACGACTCAGGAGGCGGAGCCTGACTACGATGAGGACCAGGCCGAGTTCTCATATATGCAGTACTCTGGCGGCTTCGACTAGGCTGTTGTGATCGACGGGTCTTGCAGGGATTGCTACTTAGTTTAATTTTTGACATTTTGTTCATAAAACAGACATATGTATATGGTAACTCAGATGGGTTCATACTCTGGAGAATGAAATGATTTTTGTTTCTTTATATATATATATATATATATATATATATATATATATATACAGATCAGTCTTCTGCTTGCCTTTATACAAATGATCTGGAGTATGAATTACTGTTTTGGTATAATCTCACTCATGTTTATTGCTCTAACACAGACAACATTTAATCATCATTATTTATGTTGTATAAGTGATGCGTTGGAACTCGGGAGTTGAGTTATACTCCACTCCCGATTTTCAGGGCGTTACAATTCAATTCATTTTACGGTCACTTCAAGGTCAATCCCCTTCATTTCATAGTTAATTCCATGCATTTCACAGTCAATTCCGACGATTCCTCTTCACTTCATGGTCAATTCAATTCATTTCACAGTCAATTCCCTTCACTTAACGGTCAATTCCGTGCATTTCACGGTCAATTCCCTTCACTTCACGGTCAATTCCATGCATTTCACCCCATTCACTCCCTTACACTCAAATACACGTCCGAACTCATCTCTGCCATCCCTATTCCCTCAAATACACGTCTGAACTCATCTCTCCCATCCCTATTCTTTCTTTTCACCCATTTTCTTCATTAAATCTCCATCATACTATCACATTATATCTTCCATGTTCTATTATACTCGAGGCTACCTGCATTCGTTTTCTGAGAGGATGTGAATGAATTGATAAATGTGAAATGTTGTAGGCTTTTCTCCGAAGAACGTGTTTCACATCAATGCACTCTTATTCTTTTTCTCGAATACAGATTTCACTGATACGGTGGCTGTGGGAGGTAAGGACGTTTAAATTCTTAAGAAATTACCTAGAAGTTTGTGATCAATTTCACGTGGTCAATTTCATATATTGATAAGTCAATTTTACGTGGTTATCCAATAAACTTCAAGAAGTTCGTGGTAAATTTATGAGTTATATCATTGTGTTTGTTTTCATAAAATAACTTCGATAATCATCTATGCTCATATGGTGGGGAGTTAGTAAGCGAAAATAATCAATACACGTATAAGGGTGGAATGCATGGAATTGACCGTGAAGTGAAGGGAATTAACCGTGAAGCGAAGGGGAATAGCCGAGAATGACCGTGAAATTCATGAAATTGACCATGAAGTGAAGGGGAATCGCCGTGATTGACTGTGAAATGCATGGAATTGACCATGAAGTGAAGGGGAATCGCTAGAATTGACCGTGAAATGCATGAAATTGACTGTGAAGTGAAGGGAATTGACCGTGAAGTGAAGGGGAATCGTCGGGATTGACCGTGAAATGCATGAAATTGACCTTGAAGTGAAGGGACTTGACTGTGAAGCGAAGGGAATTAACCGTGAAATGCATGGATGACTGTGAAGTGAAGGGGAATCGTTGGGATTAACCGTGAAATGCATGGAATTGACCGTGAAAAGCATGGAATTGACCGGGAAGCAAAGGGAAATGACCGTGAAATGCATGGAAATGACCGTGAAGTGAAGCGAATTGATCGTGAAATGCATTGAGTTGACCATGAAATGCATGGAATTGACCGTGAAGTGAAGGGGAATTGCTGGAATTGACCGTGAAATGCATGGAATTGACCGTGAAGTGAAGGGAATTGACTGTGAAATGCATGAAATTGACCATGAAGTGAAGGGGGTTGACTGTGAAATGAATGGAAATGACCATGAAGTGAAGGGAATTAACCACGAAATGCATGGAATTGACCGTGAAGTGAAGGGGATTGACTGTGAAATGCATGGAATTGACCGTGAAGTGAAGGAAATTTGCTGAAATTGATCGCAAAATGCATGGAATTGACCGTAAAGTGAAGGCAATTGACTGCAAAATGAATGGAATTGACAGTGAAGTGAAGGGAATTCACCCCAAAATGCATGGAATTAACCGTGAAGTGAAGGGAATTGACCACGAAATACATGAAATTAATCGTAAAGTGAGGGGGATTCGCCGGTATTCACCGCAAAATATATGGAATTGATCACGAAGTTAATGAAATTTACCACGAACTAATTGAAATTGAACGTGAAATGAATGAAATTGATTGCGAAGTGGATGAAATGAATGAAATTGATCGTGAAGTGAATGAAATGGATTTTCGACCATCGACTTGATGGAATCTTGGAAAATAATTAGGTTGGTTGGCTAAATTAGCTTCTCCTGCCCCAAAATCATATACCATATGTCAAGTAACTCATTTTAGTTTAGGAGACATGCTTGTTAAATAAATAGGGAAAGCAATGAATTAAAAAATAAAAAAAATATTTTTATATACTTATATATATATTTACGTAAATATGTATTAGAGAAAGATGTAAAGGGAAAAAAGTTCACCCCGTTAAGGAAAAAAAAACTAAACTAAACTGCCGTACTTTCACTGCAATCTGGCCGTTTTTTATTTTTTACCCGGATGGAATCCCCATTGCTTTTATGTCCCATCATGAGGCCTGTGTTATATCCAAACTGTCTATCTATTTGGCAGGCTCATATTAAGACTTGAGACAAAAAAGAAAAAAAGAAAAAAGAAAAAGACAGATCTAACTATCAAGTGGACCACACTGTAAAAGGCAGTGGAGAATTGAACATCTACCATTGAAACCCTTTTAAGGGTCATAGAAGTTTTGGATCATTATGAAATTTATTTTTCCTCTTCATCTATGTCTTTGTGACCTTATGAATGGATTGGATTGAAAATAAACGTTATGGTGGGCCCTACAAAATTTTTAATGGTGGAAATCAATTTTCCTACTGCTATTTGTGGTGTGGTCCAATTGATCTTTGGATATGATTTTATTTTATTTTTTTCTTTTTGATACTGCACCGAAATGATCTCGAAATATGGATGAACGCTGTGGATATAATAAATACATGACATTAGGGCCACGTAACTTTGATCTCTTTTGAACCGTTCGTACGACTCGGAGTTTGAGGAGCGTCAGTGCTCGCCTTCGAGCATCCGCTTCCGGAAAGAAAGCAGGGGCATTTTCGACCTGAGAAATGGGCCCGTACAGCTGGGGCTTATTCTTGGGAGGTAAAAAGCAGGCTTCGAAGGGTTGGTGGGCCATATATGGGTCGTACAGCTGTAAATTTCTCGTCTTTCTTTATCTAATTAGAAATGATCACAAGCAATCAGGTGCACTGGAGGAAAACAAAATAAATAATTAAATAATTAAATAAAACTTGGTTGCGTTTGGACATATGGCTGGCCCATTCATCGCAACCATCCAGTGCTATCCATAGGCCCTTTTCATGACCTATATAACAATCAGATTATCTTAGCCATTCAAACATCGGCCTTTATTGTCATGAGACTATTCGTTTTCCAGGCCACCTCTCAGATGGTTAGCGTTGCCCAATTAAATTGATTTTTCGAGAAGCATAAGCAGACAAAAATGGGACGCACCAATTAGATGGTCCAGGTTGATGGTTGGACCTTTTACTACACACGGGATGGGTAAGATTGTCCGCTTCGCATGTTGTTTTCTGCAAGCTATCCCATGAAGAGTGAACGGTCCAGATTAACTATCGGGCTTGCCACGTGCCCGTTGCATGTGTTTATTTCCTTTGAGTAAATAAAACTTATAACAAGGAATCATAAAAATGCTTCTTCAATCCGTCGCATGCACAGTAGTCTGGGGTTCCAGTTTGTACAGGTGGGTCCCACGATCACTCACCTTTCCTCTATCGGCCCATGAATGGACAATGCACTAAATATATCCTCAGTAGGGCAATCATATCCTTTAAATTTCTGGCCTAAAAATAGACGGTTGAGAAGGGATTCAACGATCACAAGAAACCAAGGCCAAGTTTCATGATCCGAATCTTCAAATGTCTGGGATTCTTGAGGCATGATTCGTCGACGGAGGATTGCATCATCCGAACAGTGTGGATTGCTAAATCATGCGTCCCACATGCACAAAAAAAAAAAAGCCTAGTAATGTCCACGACTGATCACTTGATGAGCATGCGAACATGACATTTGGAATCTACTACGGAGATTTGCTCGAATACATGCACACGTAATGCAACATGATAAGTTAGGGTTTTAACAGTTGAAATATATGTATATTTCAATAATCCAGACCGTTTAAAGATCGAGTCTCACTTTGTCTGGTGGGAAGTCTATTGGGATATGAAGTTTGAAAAACTATTTAAATAAAATAAATTTAAATTGAGAAAAAGAGAAAACTTATCGGTTTATAGAAGTCGAGGCGTGACATGAGTCACTCGGCTTGAAATCAAATTTACTCCCCTTGAAAAGCGTCCCAAGTGTAAAGGTTTCCAGACCAATTGACCTCCGGGATACAACGACTATGATCCGGTCCCAGTGATGCACTCACTGTACACAGGCTCGAACCACTTTGTAGTCTTAACCCGAACTAGAAAACACTTAAACCGTACTTTTAATATAAAACAAACTTTTTCTTACTTTTTATTTATTTATTTATTTTTTTAACACATGAGAGAAAGTTTATTTATAGACTTTGTGAAGACACCCTTTCACAAAGGTTTGTGACTATTGGGTTTAAACCAAAGTGGTGTGACCCTTAGGTTTTAAAAGATAACTTTTCAAAATAAAAATATGAAAGGATGCAACCTTTTAGACTTAAATGAAAAGACACATCCATAGGGCATCTATAGCCATAGCCACAGCCCATCCCAATGGATATTTTGAAACACTAAATTATTTTAAAATAATTTAAAATACAACAATCCTCCACATGTTTCAAAATTTTTGACATTTCGGGTTAAGATGGAAGAGTTGTGTAATGGTGCCGGTGTCACCATAGACTTGAACCGACATTAAATAAAGCATGACAGGTCTACAGGAATCAGGTGACACCATAGTCTTGAACCTGATTCCTTTTAATGTAGATCGCAAGTACATGCTACTCACACAACTTTTCCACTACAAGTGATTCTGCGGTTCGGTGCGTTTCGGCCATACACCATTACCTGGATTTCATGAGTGCTCTAGAGAATTCGCCTAGATTCTCATAGGAAGCAGCCTCTACCTCCATACTCATATAGGTGATTTCCATTAAGTGTACGCAGCAATTGGGTACACCACCAAATATATGGCTATGGATTCATTAAGAGTTCAAAAACTCATCCTTCTTCATTGCTGCTCGCACTGTACACCATAGAAGGGGCTCATTTACATCAGTGTAATTGTCTACCTCATGTCTTGTTGTTTACCCATTGAACCTATCTAATAGGATCTCTACTCGTATAGGTTGGGTTGCCAACACTGGTAGTTCATATATTAGGCTAAGTCTCATTCCCTTCGATGTATCATTGACTAATCTTTTAGATAGTCACTTGGTCAGAGGATTTATGACCCGTAGGCCTTTTACCTCCACTCGTCTTTGCTCTCTTATGCTTTCTTCTCATACGAGTTTGGCCATGTCTTAGTCCCATTGTGGCTAATCATCCTTTCAGATCAGCTAGGGATTATCGTATTGGCAAGCTATTGCCTCACCAACTAGCTACTCATAAATGAGCCTATGCTTAGGCTTATTCCTCCTTTTGCTCCTTAGTCAAGTCTTTGACAATCAGCCGCATCCTCTTTGATTATTCATATCTTAAGTCAACGCATACCAAACTCATTTCTAAGAATTACGATTCCATCGAACAATAGATACTGGCTCTGAATACAACCAACTTTCTTAACCTTGAATGTACTTTTACTTTTACCATTGAAGCAACTTCACCAGCCCATAATTTAACCAACTGGTGGTAAAGTCAATTGACCTTATTGTATTTGCAATATAAAGAGGCTGGAGTAATCTGTCATGCATATACATATGACAACTAAAATAGAGTATAACTTTCATGTAATCATATCTCAACATTATCATGTTATCATATGTTCCCTAACACATGAAAGGTTGGCCAATTTATCAATTAGTGATTAGAATTCAATGCAATCAATAGATATTTTGCAACTGAATATGGAGGAGAAATGTCCAAGTTCATTATCAAGTATCTTGATCGATGGATTGAACAATGAGCTCCATATATGCATAAGTTTGGCTATTGGATACATTTGTTGATGGTAAAACAACACAGTTCATTACATAAACTTATAGTCTCATATAAATACCAATTTTAATTGTCCAAATCTAGCCTCCAATAAGAATAGAATATAGCCTAAAAATCTTATTGATCCAATAATCATCTTATGAATTCAAACCGCTACCAATATTCTTTTTACCATTCATTTGATGGCTACCAATTTGATCATTAAAACATGCAATATGTTTAATTCCAGACACCTTATTTCAAAAACCTACACATCAACGCAAAACATGTGCATATTGATCCACAACATTCAACATATAGTTCCTTAGTGCAAATCTTCAATTTTATATATGTTAATCCATTTATCAAACACTTATTGACTAAACTTATACTCTATGGGTTAAGTGGTACTTATATAAATGCATCTAAGTACACCCCTACAATTTCATATTTAGCCTCGATAGATATATCTATGGCCCACTTGATAAACCCATTAACCAAGAGTTAAGAGAAATCTTTGGTAGGAACTATTATATGAATTGATTGGATTTAACACGCGTCCTATATTGGCATATAATCAGATGGAAATAACATTTCCTCTGCTTTTCTAAGCAGGTAATATTGTTTAGAAAGTATTGTGAACGATGCCAAAAGTGAATGTAACTTGTCTCATAAATTACGCTTGTACACTCGTCACCCTATCAACAATTTTATGTATAAGAGCAATAATATGAACCGTTTATAGAAAAACAACGATAATTGTGTTAAACAGTTAAGTGATATGTGCCGATGGTCCGTTTGTTAATGGATCCAATATTCTATATTATCACTTTCTACATAAAAAATGTAAGTCAGAATTAATATTGAATTAAGACACATTCACTACTAATTCACTTGAGAAACTCAAGTTATCATTTGTTTTATGTAAGTGAAACTTCAGGGAGACAAGCATTCATATAATGTGAGTTATTAAATACTCAATATTTAGAAAAGTAGCACACATGCAAGATCTATACTTTTCATTTATTGAGTCCGCAAAAGCTAATATTTTAAAAATACACCAGCCCAATCATCCCACATGGCCCAATATAATATTTGTATGGATTTATAATTTTGGAACATTATAGTGCATCTAAGTACATAACCCCCACGATTTAAAATATTTACAAATGGTATGTTTTCAACATATGTACAATTTTTAAGTGTCTACGTATCAAGTGTCATACATTGTCTAAGGTTTCATATTATAATAGGAAGACTATATTTTGTACATGTGACACATGGATACAAGCTTCAAATATATTAATCATAAATCCACAAAGGATGGATCAAAGGTCATAAGATACATGCAATGATATAAAAGGAATAATGTACATTATATATAGATACACAGTGATAAGCGAGCCCATAATTTGATAGACTTGGCCATTGATTTGATCAAGTTTAATATAACATACTCATTTATTCCTTGTGTGCACTCATTATTACAAAAGTTATTCATACCAATGGTTAGTTCACGTTATAACTTAATTTTTAGGTCACTATAAATACAAAGAATAACCTACTAGTGAACTATTTATGTTACAAACATGTGTGCGGTGGCTCCTTAGTGTAAAACCATGTATTCTACTGCATTTCTAAAGATTAATATATATATCAATATCGATATTCATTCTATGCACATCAATCACATAAAAATCAACTCCTTAACATGCACTTAATCAAAATGATAGGTTATATTTGTTCTAGCACCATCAATATAATAGGCCCCATTTTTTCACGATTCAGACCATGCACTCTTGTGTTACCCACCATCAGTCGCCAAATGTCTTCCCAAAATCTCCTATCATAAACTAGACAAGTGAGATTGTCCAATGAAAGATTATTTTGGTAACACATTATACATGGTCCGGCACATTAACTGAATAGTCTTGATCATCAAAATTGGGCTCAGATTAGATTATCCAAAGACATATATCATATAGAATTATAAATTGCATGTGTATGAACCACATTGATCTGTTAAAGTATTAAAAGGTTGCCTAGGAGAGGAAACTTGTAAGAGTATAAACCCATGAGCAATTAGGATAGATAATTTTAACCGTTCACTTCATTTCCACTTAACAAGTGATTAGAGTATCAATTCATTATTACTTTTGTTTTTTACACCCTTTTGGATTTGAGCCATTTCCACCTATTTATTTATTTATTTAATGAGATTGTCCAAGAAATCTCATTATTGGGACATTCAAGTCTTTCCATATTTGGCGATTTTGTTCCCATGTGAGGTCCATCAGATCAGTGGACTAGATCAAGGGTCATTGGAATGCCGTTTGCTCTCATGCAACATGTCGAGTTCATATAGAACTGTTATAACTACCAAATGCTCCTTGTTAGAACCCTTAAGGGTTGCATCAACTTGAAAATAATGGGAAGACACATAATTAATAACTACATTTCCCAATATTAAGAATTTTATTTCTGGCACATACGTGACGGATTTAGATCTATCAACTGGTTGACTGTACAATGAATATTACCCATCCGCATGTGAGGAACTAGCAGGCTTATGAGATAGTGACCACACCATTGACCTATCAAGCCTATTTTAGAAGATACTTTGGAAGATTGCATTTTTAAGTTTCTTTTACATTTTTCTTTCTAAAGTTTTCTTTTTAACCATGTATGGTGGTCTACAAAGAAGAATTCCTAATATGATGGGAATTCCAATACAAAATCTCATTTTGAAATGCGTTTTGGGTTGATCTTTATTGTATATAGATGTTGAGATTAGTGTATATCCTACTCAGTATGTTTCAACAGTTTGATTTATTTTCATGTGAAGGTTACGTTGGCTCAAGCTATGAGAAAATAAATCATAAAATTTGAGATCTAAAAAGAAATACTCCTTAATGTCATATCATGATTTTGAGAAAATCTACTAAATACAGGCTTTCTTATGAGTGAACAGGGCCTGGCATTATCCAAGACGTAGGCACTATAGATTTCTTGGATTTTACATGTGTGTGATAGAATGACATATCTTTGGGACATAAAAACCATTTGTAGGTTATAGCTCTAGTACCCAAGATAGCCTTAGCCTGACCTATCTGACAACTTGAGGATCATACTTTGTGCTAACGAAGGTTACAACGAACCCAACCAATTGTTCAGGAATCCAGGCCTCTTATATGTTTGATCATAGTCTAATCATTCTCATTTATAAATATCAAGATCTAAAGTACTCTAACCATTCTCAGTTGGTATATACGTTCACTTGTGTACATGTGGTCCAAAGAACTTACATAACAAGTGTCTACAAGATCTTGACTATTAGATGGGATATGTCAACTTTATATTATATGAGTCATGGTCCACAAATCGGCTTGGTGTGGTTTCATTTTGGGTTATTCCAACAAAATAGATACAACCATAATTCTTAAATAGTTTTTCAAACAAATTTCGATTTCAAGATTAGTGGGATATGGAGTTTGAAAAACTATTTAAATAAAATAAATTTAAATTGAGAAAAAGAGAAAACTTATCGGTTTATAGAAGTCGAGGCGTGACATGAGTCACTCGGCTTGAAATCGAATTTGCTCCCATTGGACAGCGTCCCAAGTGCAACATGTTTCCAGAGCAATCGACCTCCAGTATACAACGACTATGACCCGATCTTAGCGGTGCACTCACTGTATACGGGCTCGAATCACTTTGTAGTCTTAACCCGAACTAGAAAACACTTAAATCGTACTTTTAATATAAAACAAACTTTTTCTTGCTTTTTTTTTTTTTTTTTAACACATGAGAAAAAGTCTATTTATAGACTTTGTGAAGACACCCTTTCACAAAGGGTTGTGACTGTTGGGTTTAAACCCAAGTGGTGTGACCATTAGGCTTTAAAAGACAAATTTTCAAAACAAAAATATGAAAGGATGCAACCTTTCAGACTTAAATGTAAATACACATCCATAGGGCACCTATAGCCATAGCCACAGCCCATCCCAATAGATATTTTGAAATACTAAATTATTTTAAAATACAGCAAAGTCAACAAAGAAAAGCTCTTAATTGAATTATTTCAACCTTTGATAATTGGACTCTTTTGTTTTAACATGAAGCCGTCACATAACTTTTATATAATTAAACTGTTGAAATGTTCAATCCCACAGTTTTTTCAGGAAATTCCCAATCCAAGGGATGCCCTGTCAAATAGCTTAGGCATTGAAAAACATACCAATCCAATGGCTAGAATCCTCACTTATCATATGGCCACACGTCTATGTAGCCTCTGTCATGTTCATGGAATGCACCAGCTTAATGCACATTCACCCACCGTGATAATATTCCTGATGCTATGTGTGGGACCCTTTGTCATGTAGGCCCACATCCAGTCCATTCAAAAGATGCGCCCTCTCATCTTGACTTCTCATCCCATAAGTTACTCTCATCCAAAGTGCAGATGGGTCAATCCATAAGTAACAGTTGAGATGGGGGAAGCTACCAGCAAAACCTTCTAGCCCCAGTGTGAGCCCCTCAATGTTCTGTATATGCCATCCAATCCATTCATAAGATGTGTCCCTCCTGGATTAACGAACATCCCCAAAATCAGGCCCTTTAAAAACACAGGTGGGTGACGTACGATAGGTTTTATATATGATTCTAAGTGGTGTGGCCCACCTGAACTTTTGGATTTTCTTGACTAGGGTTTCATGCAGAACCTGAGGGCCGGCGCACATGATGGATGGATTGGATTTCATTTACAAAATACGGTGAGCTCTATACACCACGTTTTGGTAGAGGCCTTATTTTATAAAATTTGTATGGGAGAAGCCTCGAAAATTGTAATATAAGCACCCAGGGTCAATGATCATGATTGCCAGACTTTCATGTGGCTAAGGATATTAGATATGCATGCCACGGTCCATGTAACCGCTGCCCTGGCATTCATGGTCTTGTGTTCTCGTGGGTAACTAGTCTTGTCTCATTTTTAATCAAAAATAAAACAATTCCACGTCTGAGGGTTTGTGCTCATCTATAACAAGAACCAACGATATAGATCATTCCATGATTACGGGAACCAATCAGGGGATGACACCAACACTGCCCTTGTGTTCACATGTGGCCCATTCATATGATGGTGTACTCTTTCTTTGTGAATGAGTTGGGTTGAAACCAGAACCCAGGACCAAGGCAAAGAGCGATGGAATTCGGTTGAGCTATGGCAACTGAATTTGGGCCATTTTCAATGCGACAAACTGTTTTTAGGCTCTCCTTGAAATGCCAAAAATAAGATGAGGAAGAAGAGAAATATATATATATATATATATATATATATATATATATATATATATATATATATATATATATATATATGGAAAAGGTACAATGCGCTCTGGCGGATTTTAACGCCCCATGAGGTCGAGCTGTGTAGGCCCCACCGTGATGCGTTTCGAACATCTACCCCATCAGTCAGATGCACCATTCCATCGTGGGCATAGGTCTCAAAAATCAAGTCAATCCATGACTTGTGTGGGCCACATCACATACACAAGTGGGGAGGGGCCGTGCACCGTTAAAACATTCATAACCATTTTTGAGGGCCCGCTGAGATGTAGTTTGAAAATCCAGCCCATCCATTATGTGTTTCCCACTTGAATGAGGGTTCAGACCAAGTTTCAGGGACATGAAAAACTCAGGTGGGCCCCACCAAGTGCTTTTATATGTTTTAACGGTATCTTCACATAATTTTAGATGGTATGGCCCACCTGAGTTCCGTATACGGCTGATTTTTGGGACATCATATAATTTAAAGGGTACCCATCAAATGCACGGTGTTGATGGTCGAAACACATCATAGTGGGGCCCACACAACTCGACCTCACGGGAGCTTATAGTCAACTCGAGTGCATTGTACCTTTTCCCACACACACACATATATATATATATATGGGGGGGGGGGGGGGGGGGGAGGTTCTATGTGGTCGAACTCATGAGAACTCCCATGAGATTATGTTGTGTGGGCCCACCGAGATGCGTGTCGAACATCTACCCCATCAATCAGATGCACCATTACGTGATGACCTAGGGCTTAAAAATCAAGTCAATCCATGACTTGTGTGGGCCACACCACATACAAAAGTTGATAGGGGTTACCCTCCATTAAAACATTCATAATAATTTATTAGGCCCATTGAGATGTGGTTCACAAATCTAGCCCATCCATTATGTGTGTCCCACTTGGATGAGGGGTCAGACCAAGTTTCAGATGCATCCAAATTTCAGGTGGGCCCCACCAAGTGCTTTTATAGGTTTTAGACATGTATTCACATGATTATAGATGGTATGGCCCACCTGAGTTCGGGGTGTGTGTGTGTGTGTGTGTGTGTGTGTAAAAACTTTCAAGTGCCGTTTGATAAATTTAAAAATAATTAGTTTTGAAAATTAATTTGTGTTGGAAAATTTTAGTACTGAAATTTAATATATAATAATTTCTGGGTTATTTTATTTAAAAGTGAAAAGAAATTCTAATGCATTAAGTGAAGGGAATGGGGTTGAAAAAAATAAATCATATTTTCAATAAAAATAATTTAAATATATAATAAGTTAGATTTGGTAAATAATTTGAATAAGCGAAAATCACTGAAAATATTAAATTTCAATGTTAGTGTTGATTTTTTTTTTTTTTTTTTTTGTCAAACGACCATTAAGATTGAATATTCAACCAATTAATCATGCAAAATCCCAATGACAATTATGATGAAAATAAAAGGGTTACGTTATTAGAGAGTTGAAATAATTAAATTAAGAGATTTTATTATTATCTTTCCACTATATCAATTGAGAATCATTGTATAAATGATCTGGGTAATTTTGAAAGATGATCCAAATTCAATGGTTAAAATTGTTAGTGTTAAAAGTCACTCTAATGGTTTAAGATTTTAGAGAAAGTGGTTGTTTTACATAATATTAGAGAAGAACAAGTGTTCAAATTTTGAAAGTGATAAATATGCCATCGGTTGCATCGATCCATTAATGCTACTTCACAAGTAATCATGCTTGTGCACTCTTGCCGCACATGCCAATGTGCGAGTCCAAGAGACTCATCAGATCGGTACACTACAACGATCCTTGCACAAACATCGTAAAATGAGACACAATGAACGTGATCATGAAATGTAGGATTTTCATCAACTTGCCAACCTGGTCACAAGACGTCTACCACATGATTCAACCCATCGTTTTCCCTACCAACCCAATCTTTAAAATTACAATGGACCCACTTTTTGCAAGGCTCAGATGTCCCACACATTGGGGGGACCATGAGATCATTCATCTTTAGTTGTTTATTTGCAATCTTTTGAAACAATTATAGTAGAAGCGTTGTCTCCATCCACGGATGGGATCTCATTTTATAAAATTAAAACACAATCTAAGATGATCTTGATGGCCTTGGCCAAGATAATGATCGTGATGATAATGATCATAACTATGATGACGATCACAATGATGCCGATGCTTACACTGACACCAACAACAATTGTTCAACAATTATAATGATGATCCGATCACATGCACGACAAGCGATTATTGGCTTGGAAGATGCTAATTATACATTTTCTTATACTACATTTCTCTATTATAGTTCAATTTCAGGAATGTTAAAAAGGACGGACTGCAACGATCACGCAGTGAAATCGATCTCAATCTTGCAACAAAATCATTTTAAATTGCATTATCTGTATTGGTGCAAATGCATTTGAGGGAGGCTAAACAAGAAATGGGTGAGGACCACCATCTGTTTTTGGAACGATTTTGTCATGGAAAGGTGGTGAGCTCATCTTTGATGCCATCCCTCCATTAATAAAACTTCAATTATATTCCTATGGAATCCATGCCCTTAAATAAAAATTTATAAAACAAAAATGAAATTTATAATGACACACACACACACAATATATATATATATATATATATATATATATATATATATATATATATATATATATATATATATATATTGCATAGTATAGTGTACACGGCCAAGTGCGATAGATCAGAACTGTTCATCTGTCGAGGGTATTGAAATACTAGATCCTAAGACACACCCACTCATCATCTGGCCACATTATATATCATTATCATCTAAGCCTTGCTTAAGCTAATTGGAGTTTGCTACAGGAATCATATCCACCATCTACCACAAATGTGCATCAATCTCCCTCTTTCTCAGATGCACACCCACGAATTGCATTCTTGATTTCAAGGCGCGCATCCAGATGCACACCCACAAATTGCATTCTTGATTCCTCAATACCTACAAGATCCAGCTAGCAAACCAAATCCGTACCGACCATTTTTTATTCGCGCGCTTTTGTAATGATAATGAGGCGCAAAGCACAACTAATTATGTAGTACTATCGCAAAACAAAGGGCTCAATATCAGACATTGTTTCTTCCACAACATCCAACGGCAAAGATTAGCATCTCAAAAAACCTTAAAAAAAAAAAGGTTGAAAAAACAGGTCTGCCTCTAAAATGTTCACTACCTGTGGCAAATAAACATGGAAATCAAAAGAAATGGGCAAGTAGTCAAACATGTTTACACTAATTACGCTAAAATGTCTGATGAAGGCCATCCATGCATGCTGTTCTTACCATGTATGAAACACGTTTGTTTCGTGTATCCATGAGTCGCATCATTGGGCACATATGGAAATATGATCTGATGACTGGAACCGTCCATCTTCTTGGCATTATCGTTGATAGGTTATAAGCCAAAATTCACAATGAACAGATGGTTCTGATCTTTGATATGTATAGCTAGATTTGGACTTGAGAGTACATTAAGTGCGGATCCTCTCTTTCCTGGAGTCGGGAACTCCCTGACTCCAGCGTTTTCATTGGTCAACGTCACTTTAAGTGCCACGTCATCAGTTTTTTAAAATATATTTAAAAAAATTATATTACAGAAAAAGTATAACGCCATTAAATATATTAAAACGGTTTAGCTTGGAAATCGGATTGCATACCGATTAATCGGCAAGCTCTTGCTCTCACCGTAGTTGGGCCCACCATGTATGTATGTTGTCTATCCAGGCCGTCCATCCGTTTTTCCATCTAATTTGAGGGGTTGAGCCCAAAATTAAAGTATATCAAAATATCAAGTGGATAATACCGTTGTAAACAGTGGGGATAATGATTTCCACTGTTGAAATCTTGCTAGGCCCCACAGTGATGTTTATTTGTCATCCAACCAGTTCATAAGATCATAAAGACATGGATGAAGAGGAAACACAAATATAAGCTTGATCCAAAAATTTTGTAGCCCCAAGTAATTTTCAATGGTAAACATTTAATTCAACTGTTTTCTATGGTGTCGTCCACTTGAACATTGTATATGCTTTATTTTTAGTATCAAGCCCTAAAATTATCTGGTAAAATTTATGGACGGAGGGGATAAAATACATGAAATCATGGTGGACTCCATGGAGTTTGACTCGGTACACTGACATAGTAAGTTACTCACCACACAATCAGCGAAACGGATTGGCTACTCCCCTCGCCACCAGCGAATGACTAGTGGTCGGTGCTCCGTGGGCCCCAACATGATGTATGTGTTTCATCCATGCCATTCATCTATTTTTCCAGATCATTTTATGGTCTGAGAAAAAGAATGAGGTATATCACAATCTCAAGTGGACCACATTACACGAAACAGTGTTGAATGAGCGTCAACCATTAAAAACCTTTTTGGGGCCATAAAAGTTTTGAATCAAGCTGATCTTTGTTTTTTCCTTTCATCCAGGCATGTATGACCTAATTAAAAGATTGGATGTCAAATAAACAGTACAGTGAGCCTTAGGAGGATTTTAATGGTTGATATCCACTCACTATTGTTTTCCAGTGGTGTGGTTCATCTGAGATTTATATACCTCTAATTTTTTGCATAAAGCCCTAAAATTATATGTAAAAATGGATGATCACTGGCCACTGGACCGGTGGTAGGGGGAGTAGCCAATCTGTTCCCGCAATCAACTACCTTCTATTTGAGGATTCAGCATTCGGGTTAAGTAGCGAGACTGCTACTAAAGTGATGTCACCTAGTTATGTGGGACCCACCATGATGTATGTTTTGTATCCACACCGTCCATCCATTTGGAGAAATCATTTTAGGGCATGAGCCATAAAATGAATCAGATCCAAAACTCGAGTGGACCCCAACACAGAAACAATGGAGAGAGTCATGCCCGCCATTAAAAACTTCAAAGGGTCACAAAAGTTTTCCATCAAGCTGATATTTGTGTTTTCCCTTCTTCAATGTCTATGTTAACTTAAGGACCACTGTGATTTTTATTTAAGTTTTCATTTAGGGATTCAGTGCACAGGTTGAGTAGCGAGACTCGCTACTAAAGTGATGTCACGTAGTTATGTCATTCCGACCATGATGTATGTTTTGTATCCACACTGTCCATTCATTTGGAGAGATCATTTTAAGGCATGAGCCAAAAAATGAATCAGATCCAAAACTTGAGTGGACCCCACCACAAAAAACAGTGAAGAGAGTACGCTCACCATTAAAAACTTCTAAGGGCCACGAAAGTTTAAGATCAAGCTGATATTTGTGTTTCCGCTTCTTTAATAATTGTGTTAACTTTTGAACAGGTTATATCTCAAATAAAAATCACGGTGGACCCTAGGAAGGCTTTAACGGTAGACATCACTCTCCTCACTATTTTATATGGTGGGGTTCACTCCAGCTTTGGATCTACCTCATTCTTTTGATCATGCCCTAAAATGATCTCTCCAAATGGATGTACAATGTGGATACAACACTACATCATGGTGGGCCCCACAAAACTTGGTAGTGTCACTTCAGTAGCGAGTCTAGCTACTCAACGTGTCGGTAGCTAATCCACCTCTAATTTCTTTCTTCTAAAATTTAATTAGGTCATGTCATCTTACGATAATTTTTTAAGATAAATATATATATATATATATATATATATATATATATATATATATATATATATATATATATATATATATACACACACAAAATCTGCTTGATTAGCAAGGAATATTAGCTGCGGCCCAGGATGAGTGATGTCCGTAGGATCCTCACCGTGGGCCCACCTTGATCTATGCGTTGTATATCTACTCCATTCATCCGTTTTCTTATATTAATTTAAGACTTGACTTGAATTGGTACTTGTGATCGGGTCAGATTCAGTCCGAATTAGTCTAGGACAGACCCAGACTTGGATCGGGTTAGGCATGTTGGACTCCATACCGAGTCAGGTCGAGTTTGGGTTTGGCCTATTTCAAAACTGAATCGAGTTAGATCAGCCCTAACTCAGTTTGAATCGACTCGATGCCCACCTCTAACCTACATTATGTAGGGCACAATTCAACATGGGCCTTAAATCATGTGGGGCCACCAACAAAATGACGAGATTCATTGGACAAAGTGACGAGGTTATTAGACGAAGTGACAGAGTTATATTAAACAAAGTGATGAGGTTGCCCGACAAAGCAACATAATTCCACTAAACAAAGTAATAAGGTTAAACGAGACAAAGAAAATAGGATTCCATTAGATAAAGTTATAGATTTTCGGAAAAAGTGATGGATGTTGCCAGACAAAGTGACCCAGTTCCACTAAACGAAGTGACGAGGCTGGAAGATAAAGTGATTGGATTTTACTAGACAAAGTTGTGAGGTTGCTGGACAAAGTGACGAGGCTGTTGGACGAAGTGACGAGGTTCACTAGACAAAGTGATTGGGTTATTGGACAAAGTGATGGGGTTTAGCTAGACAGAGACTATGTAGTAAGACAAAGTGACAAAGTGATGGGGTTTGGATTGGATTCAGTTGTAATAAATGGTGGGCGTGACTCTCTCCGCTGTTTTCTGTGGTGGGGTCCACTCGAGTTTTGAATCTGATTCATTCTTTGGCTCATGCCCTAAAATGGTCTCTCCAAAGGGATGGATGGTATGGATACAAAACATACATCATAGTGGGACCCATATAAATAGGTGATATCACTTCAGTAGTGAGTCTCACTACTTAATGTGGCGCTAAATCCCAAATGGAAACGAAAGCGGATTGACTACTCCCCCTACCACCATCCTAATGGTGGTGGTGGTCAGTGTTCTGTGGGCCCCACCATGATATATCCATTCCGTTAATTTATTTTTACATATAATTTTAGGGGTTGATCCCAAAAAAATGAGAGGGATATAAATCTCATATGGATCCCACACCACAGGAAAACAATGGTGATTGGATATCCATCTTTAAAGTCCTCCTGAGGCCCACTGTACTGTTTATTTGACATCCAATCTGTCGGTTTGGTCATAAAGACCTAGATGAAGGGAAAAAACAAAGATCAGCTTGATCCAGAACATTTATGGCCCCCAAAAACTTTTTAATGGTCAACATTCATTCAACATTGTTTCATGTAATGTGGTCCATTTGAGATTGGGTTATACCTCATTTTTGGTCTCAGATCATAAAATGATCTAGAAAAATAAATGGATGGCATGGATGAAACACATACATCATAGTTGGCCCACATAGCACTGAGTGGCAGGAGAGTAGCTAATCTGTTTCCAATGGAAACCGTGGACGCGGACTCATTGGAGAAAGCCTTTTACATGAAGTTCTAGCCCTGGGATGTATGGCGCGGCCCACTGTGATGTTTATAAGAATTCCAATCCATTCATCCATTTTTAGAGCTCATTTTAAGACATGTAACTAAAAATTAGGATGATCAAAAACTCAACTGGGCCATACAAGATGAAACGGTGGAGAAAGAAATTCCCATTATTGAAACCTTCATAAGCGTCTTGATGTTTATATGCCATCCAAACTGTTTATAAGGTCATTTTTACTAGGATGAAGTGAAAACACCAAAATATTAGACCGATGCAAAACTTTTGTGGCCATATAAATATTTCAACGGTGGACACTAAATCCCCACTGTTTCCTCTCGTGTGGCCCATTTGAGTTTTGTATACACCTTAGTTTTAGTATGATGTCCTAAAATGATAACTAAAAATGGATGAACGGGTTGGATTTATCATAAACGTTGCAGTGGGCCCATTTGGATTCCTTGCATAGGATCTTATTGCAAAAGGCTTTAGCAAGAAATCCGCGTCCTCGTTGGACATGTGAAATCGGATTGCGTACCGAGTCTTACCGTACTGAGTAAACTCTGTTGGGCCCATTGTGAATTCATGTGGTTTATCCACGCCGTTGATCCATTTTTTTAGATCATTTTAGGGGTTGAGCCCAAAACTGAAGTATATCAAAAGCTCAAGTATACCATACCAAAGGAAACCGTGGAAGTATTGATTTTCACCATTGAAATGCTTCTAAGCCCCCAATGATGTTTATTTTTTATCCAAACTGTTCATAAGATCACAAAGACATAGATGAATGGAAAAAACAAATATCATCTTGATATAAAACTTCTGTGGGCCCCCAAAAACTTTTCACTGGTAGAATTCAATTGACACTGTTTTAGGTGGTGTGGTCCACTTAATCTTTGGATATGATTAATTTTTGTTGTAAAACCCTAAAATTAGATGATAAAAGAGATGAATGGAGTTGATACAATGCAAGAATGAAGGTGGACTCCACATACTTTACAGAGTACGCTTACCATACTGAGTTACTCGGCACGCGAACCGCTTACGTTTAACGTCTCGTTATCGTTCTTATTAAATGTACTGTTTTTTTAGTATATTAAAAAAAACTAGTGACGTAGCACTTACGGTGACGTGGACCAATGAAAACGCTAGAGTCAGAGAGCTCCTGACTCCAGGAAACAGAGGAACCACATTCTTTATTTATTTATTTTTTTCGATATGGCTAATCGATGGTAGCCACCTTACTGCGATCGTCAGATCATCTCTGCGTGTGAGTCACATCAGGCGATACTAGATGCGGGCATCACACAGGTGAACCAACTAGCATAAAACAATGGATGTCACAATAGTTTGGGTTTGGAAAAGTTGACCTAAATCTTACCTCTCAACCTCGAGCCATTCCACTCGCCCATTTCTGTCATTAGCTACCATAAAACTATTATTTTCCGGCTATCATGTCCCATGTGTAGAATATCCAATCTGTGAAAAATGTGATATACAAACCATGATAATAACTTGATATGAGAATAAGAGTGATCAAAACGTTGGATGGGCCACACCAGTGCACTGAGTCATACCGTTGGCTGTCCATTGATTTAGATATTGCATCCTGCTAGATGAGTCGATTGGCCTGATTTTTCATATCAGGTGATCACCATGGTATGGCTACATTTTGTACGGATTGGATCTTCCATACATTTGACATGTTGGTGAGAAAATTGTCTGTATCATAACTTACGATACAGCCGCTGTATCTAATCATTCCACTTTAATTAGTAAAAATCTTCATCATTATTTGACAAAAAAAAAAACTTTGATAATCAGGCAGAGTGTGACGGTTCATGCGCATGCTATTGAAAATCATCTAAATAGAATGCCTTTAGTTCTAGGTAAACCATCCTAATCGTGGCCATACTTTAGATGGGTCACAAAATAAAACTTTCCTGGTCCATACAATTACAACAAGCCGTTTTCTAGAGATATTCTAGACATTTAAAATGGAAGTATTCAATGGTTCAAATTCAACAACAACAACAACAACAAAAAAAAAAAAAAAAAAAAAAAAAATAATTAAAAGTTAGGTTTAATGGAGTTTTCCTCCTCAATTCAGAGGAAAGATAGTACAGGCGGTTGAAAATTGGAGTATTACACCGCGCTGCTCGACCAGTCGAGGGTCACTCGACTTAAAGTCCAGCGAGCTCAGTGAACAGTGCTTGACCAGTCGAGGGCCTGGCTCGACCGGTCGAGTGAACAGTCTTGACTAGTCCAATAGCCTGCTCGACCAGTTGCGAGGTTATACAGATTTGAGTCTAGATCTTGCATGGACTGCGAAAATCAAGGCCTGTCACAAAAGGGTGCTAAAGGGAGTTTCCTAAACTATAAATATGGGTGCCTAGGGCTTTTCTAGGCAATGCAAGAGGGTTTCCTAAAACTTTACAAGGGTTTGTCAAAGGGTTTAAGGCTATCAAAGGTGTGAGAGAGAGAGAGAGAGAGAGAGAGAGAGAGAGAGAGAGAGAGGAAGCTTATGGAAGGGAGTCGACATCTCAGCGCTTCTACGTCCTTGTAATCGGTTAGATCTCTTCATTTTTCTTTATTCTCTTATTGTTTATCTACTCCTGCGTGAGTGAAGAAGGTTTGATCCAAGCGGCTTGTGCTTGTGATCGGGTGTAACGTTCTACTTGATAGTGGATTGGTGACCTAGACGAGGTCTCATGGTTTTTACCTCTTTGAGGGTTTTCCACGTAAAAATCTCTTGTGTCGTGTGGTTTATGCTTTGATTATTTCAATGCTTTATTATCCCATAATTTTGGTATTTTTGGGAGGCTAGATCCTAAGGTTTTGTGCAAAGGCCCCCAACAAAGTGGTATCAGAGCGCCAGGTTCATTAAACGGAGTGAGATCGGTTTTGAATTATGGAAGGTGGCTCATCAAGGATGATCAACCTCAATGGTTCTAATTGGACCATATGGAAGGCTAAGATGGAGGACTTGCTTTGTTGCAAGGACTTATATTCTCTAATTTTAGGCATATCAGCAAAATCTAAGGATATGTCTGATGATGAGTGGAAGAAGTTGGACCGGAAGGCGGTGGGGTTAATTAGACACTGGCTGGATGATTCTGTGTTCCATCATGTGTCTACGGAGACCTCAACCGCTAGTCTATGGTTAAAATTGGAATGACTGTATGAGAGGGAGATAGCCGGTAATAAAATCTTCCTGATAAGACGACTTGTGAATCTCAAGTTTAAAGATGGTGGTTCTGTGGTTGATCACATAAATGAGGTCAGCAATATAGTGAACTAGCTCTCCGCTATGAAGATGGTCCTGGATGATGAATTGCAGGCTTTGCTATTGCTTAGTTCACTGCCTGACAGTTGGGAGACATTTGTGGTGTCTCTAAGTAACTCCGCACCAGATGGAAAGGTATCCATAGAACAGGTAACTAGCTGTCTCTTCAATTAGGAGACAAGAAGGAAGTCTCAGGGGTCTACTCAGCAAGAGGCCCTTGTGACACAGGAATGGGGGAGAGGAAAGAATAGGAAGGGGAGAATGTTGCGCAGCACGCCAATAATGCAGTGAACCGAGATCCAATCTCAAGTCTCACCCACAAACGATAAACATGAAGAAATATAAACTAGAAAGGAATAAAAGTATTCAAACAAACCACAAGACAAGATATACGTGGAAAAACCCCAACAAGGGCAAAAAACCACGGATGCAAAACTTCCACTATGAAGAAAAAAAAAATTATAAGGCAATATACTAACCTCTCCCTTGGAAGCACATAGAAAATCCTTTTCCCACACCTTAGAATAACTTTCCTATCATACCTAGAAAAGCCCTAGGTACTTTTATTTATAATTTAGGAAACTCCTTTCTGCATCCCAGTTGCGAAAGGACTTATGAAACAAAATCTGCGAAACTCCTTTCACATCCCAGTTGCGAAAGGACTTGCTACACGAAATCCGCGAAACTCCTTTCCACATCCCAGTTGCGAAAGGACTTGCGACACGAAATCCGCGCAAAAACACAGATCGAATCTGCATAACCTCGACTGGCCGTGGGCGGCCCCAGATGTGGCTCCACTTCTCAACAATCTCCCACTTGGAGACACATCGGTATAAACCTTTGTTTTCTTCATCTGGAGTGCACCACCTCCCCGTCTTCAAGCCTGAAGACCAATCAAAGCTGAACAAAGCTTCAGCTTCTCCCTTGTGACCGCCTTGGTCAGCATATCCGCAGAATTCTCGCTTGTATGAATCTTCTCCAGAGTAATCAATCCATCTTCCAGTAACGAGCGTATGAAGTGATATCTGATGGCAATATGCTTGGTCATTGAATGAAAGGTTAAATTCTTAACCAAGTGTATTGCACTCTGACTGTCATTGTACAACTTACAATTTGCTTGCTTCTTACCTAACTCTTCCATAAAACCTTGCATCCACACCATCACCTTGCACACTTCTGTAGCCGCAACATATTCTGCCTCTATCGTACTGATAGATACTATCTTCTGTAACTGAGAGACCCAACTGACTGTAGCACCACCCAGAGTAAAGACATAACCTGTAGTGTTTCTTTTGCTATCGATATCTCATGCCAAATCTGAATCCACGTAGCCTTGTAGCTTGATTTCCAATCCACCATAGTACAGCCCTACATCCTTAGTACCTACCAAGTATCTAAGGATCCACTTTACAGCTTCCCAATGTTCCTTCCTGGGGTTGTTCATGAACCTGCTAATAACTCTTACTGCTTGAGCAATATCTGGCCTCGTGCTTATCATAGCATACATGAGACTCCTGATAGCTGACGCGTATGGGACTTTAGCCATGTAGTCTCGTTCCTCTTGCGTCTTTACACCTTGCTGCTTAGATAGCTTGAAGTGGTTGGCTAATGGAGTGCTAACCGGCTTAGCACCTCTTATATTGAATCGATCAAGTACCTTGGCTATGTACTCTGCCTGTGACAAAACTAGTTTCTTGTTTTCTCTGTCACGCTTTATCCTTATGCCTAGGATTTGTTTTGCAGCTCCTAAATCCTTCATGGAAAATTCTCTAGATAGTTGTCTTTTGAGATCTGAGATGTCCTTCATGCTTGAACCGGCCACAAGCATGTCATCAACATATAGAAGAAGGATGATGTATGACGTATTAAACTTCTTCAAATAACAACAGTGGTTTGCATGACATCTCCTGTAACCATTTCCTGACATAAAACTGTCGAACTTCTTGTACCACTGCCTCGGGGCCTTCTTTAGGCCATATAGACTCTTCTTCAGTCTGTACACCTTGTTCTCCTTTCCTGGTGCCACGTATCCTGTCGGCTGATGCATATATATCTCTTCTTCAAGGTCCCCATGAAGAAAGGCTGTCTTAACATCTAGCTGTTGTTCACTCCCCAAGTATAGGGTTGTGATGTAGTAATAAACTCGGTGAGACCGAGGTCGAATCCACAGGGACTGAAACCTGTACGTAATCTGAAAGTAACTAGAACTAGAACTAGAATAAGATGAAATCTAAATCAGGTGAATTCGAGGAATAATAGTGAAATAGTAAACTAAAATATGTAGAATTCAAAGGTAGGGAACTAGGGTGCTAAGGATCCACTTGTAAAGATCAGGGAGATCTATGCTTGATTCAAGAACACAACTGGACTTCGACTCCTATCTTCATCCATTTGAAAAATATAACCTGTAAATCAATTCTGAACTTCATTTAATCTAGTTTTCAAGAGATCAGATATGTGTAAATTAGAATGGATTCCATCACAAAATTATGCCCATGAGATAAGACAAACAATAGGATTAAACCAATCCACAACCAATCTGACTGATGTATGAATGTCAGGAAGAGTTCCGTCATTCCACCATGTCCAAGGGGCGATGGTGAACAACAGGGCGTCCTAATTTCATAATCAAATAATGGAAAAGAAATACCCAAAGCTATCGCAGACTCATTGTAATTTCAGTCAAAACAAACCATTAAAAAAACTAGAAGTATTCCTTAAAATCAAACTAGGATTAAATCAATTCATAAGTAAGAATCCAAGCCATTGAATCAGCCCACCACACTACAAGCTTCACCTCTTAGCCCTAGCTAAGAGGTTCAACCTAACATGATTAGGCTATCCTCAAGATAAAATAAAAATTAAAAACAGAAAATAAAAACTAGGAAAAAGAAAACTCTCTTAGCCTTGGAATTGTGCCTTTTGTAGTCCATGCTCTCAAATATACCTTGCACCACAAACACAATTAAAATAGACCATTAACAGCATCTTGTTCGTAAATCTAGGCAGTAGTTGGGGTCTAATATGCAATATTTGACCCTCAACAGCTGCTCTAGATGTAAGTCCTCTGTAGCTACTATACTTAAGACCATGTGAATCGTAGACATTTTCACTACAGGTGAAAATATTTCAGTGAAATCGATACCTGCCTTTTGTTGAAACCCTTTCACAACCAATCTAGCTTTGTACCGTTTCGAACCATCATGCTCCTCCTTCAGTTTATAAACTCACTTGTTATGAAGAGCTTTCTTACCCTTAGGTAAAGTGACTAGGTCCCATGTACGATTAGACTCAAGAGAGTCCATCTCCTCATCCATGGCCTGCTCCCACTTAACCCGTATATATTGCCTCTTCAAAACACTCTGGTTCACCATTATCTGTCAACAGTAGATGATGTAAGGAGGGTGAGTATCGGACCGTGGGTCTCCTCTCCCGAGTAGACCTCCTCACAACCGGTGTATAAGGCTCTGCCTCATAATTCTCCTGTGCATGATCATCTGTGGCGCTGTAACACCCGTGTCCGGTAACTCTTCCATCTCTACGAATTCTTTCTCCTCGGCCTTATTTTCCTACGCATTGTCCTTATGCATTATTTTTCATTGAAGACTACGTCCTTGCTTCTGATGATTTTCTTATTTTCTACATCCCAAACCTGTAGCCAAAATCATGCTGCCCGTAGCCTATAAACGTGCACCTCCTGGATTTTGCATCCAGTTTGTTTCTGTGCTCTGCATTAATGTGAACATACGAAGTGCAACCGAATACTCCGAGATATGTAAGGTTCACTTCTTTCCCAGTCCACGTTTCTTCTGGTAGCCCACCATCCAATTAGTGCTGAGGGACTTCTATTGATGAGATATGCGGTAGTATTCATAGCATCTACCCAAAAGGTCTTGGACAACCCTACATTTAACCTCATTCTCCTGGCGCGCTCAAGGATAGTCCTGTTAATGCACTCAGCCACACCATTCTGTTGCGATGTCCTTGGAATCGTTTTCTGATTTTGATTGCATTTGTTGCACAATACTCCTCAAATCTCTTATCACAGTACTCTCCCCATTATCAGATCTGAGACATTTTACTGTTTTACTTGTCTCATTTTCTACCATAACTTTTCACTTCTTAAATACATCAAATACATCAGATTTGTGCTTTAAGAAATAGACCCACAGTTTTCTACTAGCATTATCAATAAAAGTAATAAAATAACGTGAGCCACCAAGAGATAATACCTGTGCCGGTCCCCACACATCAGTGTGTACAAGCTCCAACAGATGTGTCTTTGGAGCTTGTCCTGTCTTCTTGAAACTTACTCTCTTCTGCTTGCTATACACGTAGTCCTCGCAGAATTCCAAGTCAATAGACTTTAACCTTGGTAGCTTCCCTTTAGACAATAGCACTTTCATCCCCTTCTCACTCATATGTCCCAACCTCTTATGCTATAACTATCCATTCACTCCAGTTGATGTGGCTGCGAGTGAACTATACGATCCTGAAGTCACGTACAAAGTACCTTTCTTCTTACCTCGAGATATCATCAAGGCACTTTTTGTGATCTTCCAGGAATACTGGTGAATGTCGTCACATAACCGGTATCGGCTAACTGCCCCACTGAGATCAAGTTACGTTTCAAACTCAGTACATGTCTGACATCCTTCAATTTCAAAGACGTTCCGTCTTTCTGATTTACATGAACATCCCCCTTTCCAACAATACTGCACGGCTCATCAGCACCCAGGTAGACTCTCCCAAAGTCACCTGACACATAATCGCACAGAACTTCTTTACATGAAGTGGCATGAAATGAAGTACCCGAGTCTATAACCCGAGACTCATTCATCGCATCAAGAGATAAGATCAACGCCTCTGTGTCACTCTCCTCAGATAGATTCACTAAATCCTTCCCGCCTTGAGAACTTCCTTCTTGTTTCTTGAGCGCCTTACAATCACGTTTCATGTGCCCCTTCTTGCCGCAATGCCAACACCTGTTTTTGTCTTTCAGTCTCTTGGACTTCTTCCTTGACTTAGAACGCTCATGTTTATTGCTCCTTTGTTCAGCGATCTTCCTCTTCCTTCAACGTTTAGAGCATTCCCTGAATCCCCTGAAATTCCTGATGCCTTTCTTCTAGATTCTTCACTAAGAATTAGACCAGCCACATCATCAAATTTCAGCTTTTTCGACCCTGAAGAATTGCTCACAGCAATCACCAAACCATCCAAACTATCTGGCAAACTGGATAAGATCAATAATGCCCTGACCTCATCCTCAAAAATAATGTCAATGGATTCCAACTAGCTCGTGACTGTATTGAACTCGTTTAGATGTTCAGCCACGCTCTCACCATCTGACATCTTCATGCTGAATAGTTGTTTCATAAGATGAACCTTGTTGGATGCTGAGGGCTTTTCATACATGGTGGTTAGGGCTTCCATTAATTCTTTTATAGTTTTTACCTTGGATATATTGAAGGCGTCGCTCTTAGACAAAGAGAGTCGGATCGTTTCTAAAGCCTTCCTATCCAATAAAAATTATTCATCATCTGTCATCTTTTCTGATTTCTTCTCTTTTCCTCTTAGAGGAATATAGAGGTCTTTCTGATACAGATAATCCTCCATTTGCATCTTCCAGAAGGCAAAGTTTGAACCATCAAACTTCTCAATTCTAGTCATTTCTTCTGTCATCGCTCCCAATAGAACTAAACCAATAGCTCTGATACTAGTTGTTACGTAGCACGCCAACAACGCAGTGAACCGAGATCTAATCTCAAGTCTCACCCAAACCACGGATGCAAAACTTTCACTATGAAGAAAAAAAAAATTATAAGGCAATATACTAACCTCTCCCTTGGAAGCACATACAAAACCCTTTGGCCACGCCTTAAAATAACTTTTCCATCATACCTAAAAAAGCCCTAGGTACCCTTATTTATAATTTATGAAACTCCTTTCCACATCCCAGTTGCGAAAGGACTTACGATAGGAAATTCGCGAGATGCGAAAGGACTTGCGACATGAAATCCGCAAAACTCCTTTTCACATCCCAATTGTGAACGGACTTGCGACACGAAATCCGCGTAAAAACGCAGATCGAATCTGCATAACCTCGACTGGTCGTGGGCGGCCCCACATGTTGCTCCACTTCTCAACAGGAAAGGCCCGAGATAAATCAAGAGGTAAGTCGAATACCAGGAAGGATGTTGAATGCTGAAATTGTGGCAAGAAGGGCCACTACAAGCATGAATGTCATAAGAATAAGAACGATAATAAAGGAAAATGAAAAGAGAAGGAAGATTAATCAGATTCCACTGTTGTCGCTTCAAATAGCGACGTTGTAGTTATTCTTTCAGCAAATCATGATGTTTGTCTTATGGCTACGAGTCAGGACACCGACTGTGTGATTAACTCAGGAGCTTCTTTCCATTCCACTCCACGCAGGTACTTCTTTGAAGATGGGAAATTCTGGCATATCGAAGATCGTAGGGGTCGGTGATATTTGTGTGAAGACCGATGTAGGCTGCACATTGGATCTCAGGGATATGAGGCATATCCCAGACCTTCACCTCAACTTGATGTTGACGAGAAGGTTGAATGATGATGGCTATGAAAGCCGGTTTGCTGGTGGGCGGTGGAAGCTCATCAAAGGTTCATTAATCGCAGCCAGAGAAAAGAAGTGTTGCACCCTTTACAAGGCAAGTGTCAGTGTGTGCAAGGGTGGGTTGAGTGCAGTGGAAGATTCAGCTATTGACATGTGGCATAGGCGTCTAGGCTACACGAGTGAAAAAGGGCTTCACGTACTAGCGAGGAAGCGGCTCCTTTTAGACGTGACAGATATACCTCTCAAAACCTGTATTGATTGTTTATTAGGGAAACAACATAGAGTTTCATTTGTTAAATCTGCTTCTTATGTTAATAAAGTGCATGTATTAGATTTGGTTTATTATGATGTTTGTGGTCCTATGAGGATAAAAACCTTGGGTGGGGCATTGTATTTTGTCACTTTTATACATGATGCATCTAGGAGGGTTTGGGTTTATGCTTTAAAATCCAAGGATAAGGTCTTTGGTGTGTTTAAATTGTTTTATGCTATGGTCGAGAGAGACAGGTAGATCATTGAAGTGCATCCGCACTGACAATGGTGATGAATACATTGGTGACTTTCATGAGTATTGTAAGTTCCTAGGTATATGGCATGAACAGATGGTTCCCATTACCCCCCAGTATAATGGTGTGGCTGAGTGAATGAATCGCACCATTATTGAGAGAATCAGATGCATGTTATCCCATGCGAAGTTGCCCAAGACGTTCTGGGGAGAAGCAATGTATGATCGGGGTTTCAATGTACTCCCGAGAGCGACAGGCTCTTGAGATTTCTCATAGGTCCTTAAGGGACATGGAGTCATGGTGTTAATGGTTTTAGGCCTTCTCATTTGTGGAAATGGTGGCCCGAGCTAAATCCACTGATTATTTAGTTTAGTACTTAATTAATTTCCGTCTAAGTTACGACATGGCACGGTCCTTAGGTGGTTCTGCCTGAGGTGGTACTTGGGTCCTTGTACGAATTTTTTCGAGACGTTACAAAGAGGCTCATCTAGGTTGAGCCTATGCTATGGTGATGGAAAACCTATATTAGAGGACTACATAGATGTAGATATAACAAGTGACATAAACTACAGAAAGTCTACATCGGGGTTCATGTTCACATTTGCAAAGGGAGCGGTCTCTTAGCAAAACAAGCTACAAAAGGTGCAAATACACTTGAGCAAGAATCCAAGTCAGCATTCCAAGTCGAAGCTGTAACGCCTGGCCCATTTAGAACAATGTCCTGGGGCGTCCACGTGGAAACTGCCGCAGGACCGTTTGATTAGACCACTCGTGTGAGGGGTGCCACCAATAAATTAACTCAGGTCGTCTCATTAAGGCGGTCGAGTCTGGTTATGTTCGGACCAAGTGCGGGTCGTTAAGCCGGATAGCACATTGTGCCAGCGGCAACACACATGCAGTGGCAGCATGCAGACCAAAGAAGGTTGAAAAAATCTAAAAATTGGGGAAACCGTAGATCTCACTGGGCTTGTGGTCCATCGCAGACGACGGACTCAGTAAACGCCTAGAAATTAATGATTTGCGCCGTCTTAACGGTACTTGCCAAGCGTAACTCACCCCAGCCTTAACTTAAAGGCTAGAATTTAAATCTGGCACTCTTAAATGAAATTGAGATATAAGGCATTTTAGCCGTCGAATTTTTTCTAAATTTACGGTGAAGGCTTAAAATATTTTTCTACGCCAGTCCGCAAAATCTGAACCCCGATTGTGAAACGACAACCGTTGATCGCAAATCGGACCCGTAAGATAAAACCCCGCGTCCGTTTGCCCTCAAATTTTACACGGCCCTTCATTGGGCCATAGAGCACCTATCCTATAAATTTCATAGCTGAGGGGGGGGGGGCATCAGAACCACCCCAATCGCTAAAATGGAACCCACATGGCCATTTAAAGATCGAAACCGTACGATAAAACTCCGCTTCCATTTGTCTTCAAATTTTGCACAACCCTTCATCCGGCCATGGGATACCTACACACCAAATTTGGTAGCCAGAGGGGTGACAGAGCGGCCCCAGCAGCCAAAAAGGGATCCCACATGGCCATTAAAGGGAATTATTAGAACTTAAGGTCATTCAACCCAAACCTAGGAAATAAAGCCCAAAAGCTCTCTCTCACACACTCCCACTACTACTCCAATAACAAAAGAGAGAGAAGTGAGAAAAGAGAGAGGAAGAAGAGAAAGAAGGAGAGTGTGGAAGGAAGAAGGGAGAGAAAAGTAGGGCCCAAGAGAGCTTGAAACCTTAGAGAATCACATTCCTCTTCCCCGTATCCACAACTACAATCGACTTCCAACCGATTAGGGAGGTAATCACTTATCTTTTTAGAAACCCCTTGTGTCGAGCTAGGTTTTGCATGAAATCTTAACATGCAAATGCATTGACTTAGGATTCCGGCCAATCAACCCGCGAGTTCGACATTTCTAGGTCGTTCCCTCAAGCACTCAACGATCCATAGGTGTGGACTATTATCCTTAGGTGGCCTTGCACCAAATCTAGGGTGAAATTAATGATTATAAGAATGTTAGAGTGATATGCTTGAGTAATCAAGAGAGAACCTAGCCAAGACCCTACATGATAAGTCCTCCCAAATTCCATAAAATGATTGAGTGTTGTTTATTTGTTCTTCAACATGATTTGGCTCGATTTTGGTATGACATGTTCACCTCATATATGATCCTAGTATAATCTTTCTTGTGGCATGCATGATTGCATAAATCCTCGTTGTATGTTTGTTCTATGGTTCTCTTCGTTAACCCCACACAACACATATACACATTAATTTCATATGATTGTTAGTAGTTACAATTGTAGAAAAATCTAAACTTTTATGTTGATGTATGAGTGTATGACATTACTTGTGTTAGAAGACGAACCCTAAATTGTTGGGGTATTATTGAATACCATCAAATCCCTAGGTTGGTCAGGAAACTGAAGTGGGAGAAGGTGGTCTCGTTGGTATGACCATCCTGTGGCTAGACTAGCGAATTCTGACGGATGAGAATGGGCGATAGTAGTTGGACTACATGGGTCGCTTGTACCCGATGTCATTCGTTACGTACTCGCCTGAACCCGCATAGTCTAGTTCACTTACTGACCAACCATGTTTGTCAACCATGTCTGCTCACGCCTATATGGAACCTGGAACACCCTTCACCCACTAGAGCCCATTGATAACCATTTGAAACCAATCTACTGTCTCAAGAGCCGGGCATGGTGGAATGGGACACTGTGTCCGAGCTGTCAGCCTATGTTGGGGTGACAAGCCGCCCCGTAGTGACCGCAAGCGATCCCTCTTCTGAGCACTTCCCATGTGCTTGAATCGGGGATGAGGAACCCGATGGGATAAAGGATCGTGGGGTCTTGGCCTCGCACATTGAGGGGCCTTGGCCTCGCCACCAGTTGAGGGTATTAATACCCTGGGGTGTACTAGTTTCCCCAATCTACTGGTTAAACAGAATTAATTAAAAGCTCGGCTAACACGATCACGACTGCATCGCACTAGATAGGTTGGCGACTCAGCAGTTGAGGTCATAATAAGGGAGTGTTGGCCATGCTCGATCGTTAGATGAAGTCGCAATGAGGGAGTGTTATTGTGAGGCCATGCATCATATCATATATCATGCATATGCATTAACAAGATTAACTAAGAATTTATGAATACTTGCATTTCATTAAATTTATCATAAAATTGGTTCCTGTTGTAACTTAAGGCTAATAGCACCCACTGAGTTGATCACTCACTCCCACTTTGGGACGGTGTTTTAAAACACCAACCAAACTCTTCAGTAGCTGCAGGTGTTGCTGAGTTTGATGAGCCGTGTGGCGAGAGCATTGAAGAGGAGGATGAGCTGTCCTACTTCCAGCTGATGGGCGGTTCACCATAGTTTAGCAGACGTTCTTTGGATCGCTGAGTGGTGGACTCAGTGGGCTATTCTTTTGGACATATCATTCTTTTTGTATTTTTATTAGGCGACGCCTTATGCGACCCATTGATATATTTTGTGGATTTGTATATATTTAGCCACTTTCATTTCAGTAGACTAGATGTGATTGTGATTTATGTTTCAAGTAATTCTATACTGCTCGTTAAACTAAATTAAACATAAAATAGTAAAATTAGTTATAAGTGATACTCGGAAACTTGGGAGTCGAGCGTATGCACGATCCTCAATTTTCAGGGTGTTACAGAAGCACATAGACATTTGGTATCACTAGATCAAGGATACCTTGGAACAGAAGGTGTTATTGCTTGAGAAGGTCCACACGGACGATAATGGATCAGACATGCTGACCAAGGCTTTGCTCAAGGGCAAGTTTAAGGTTTGTAGAAACCGGACTGGCTTGAAGAAGGTGAATTCCTCCTGAGTCGGAAAGGGAGAGATTTGATGGGGTTTTCCTCCTCAATTCAGAGGAGAGATAGTGCAGGCGGTTGAAAATTAGGGTGTTTCATCGCGCTACTCGACCAGTCAAGTAGACTACTCGACCGGTCATGTGAACAGTGCTGGACCAGTCGAGGGTCACTCGGCTCAAAGTCCAGCGAGCTCAGTGAACAGTGCTCGACCAATCGAGGGCCTGGTTTGACCGGTCGAGTGAACAGTCTCGACCAGTCCAGCAGCCTACTTGACCAGTCGAGGTTATGCAAATTTGAGTCCGAATCTTGCGCGGACTGCAGAAATCTAAGGCCTTTCGCAAAAGGGTATGAAAGGAAGTTTCCTAAACTATAAATAAGGGTGTTTAGGGCCTTTCTAGGCAATGCAAGAGGGTTTCTTAAAGCTTTGCAAGGGTTTGCCAAAGGGTTTAGGACTATTAAAGGTGTGTGAGAGAGAGAGAGAGAGAGAGAGAGAGAGAGAAAAGAGAGAGAGTTGTGGAAGGGAGTCGACATCTCAATGCTTCTACGTCCTCGTAATCGGTTAGATCTCTCTATTTTTCTTTATTCTTTTATTGTTTATCTACTCCTGCGTGACTGAAAAAGGTTTGATCTAAGTGGCGTGTGCTTGTGATCGGTTGTAACGTTCTACTTGATAGTGGATTGTTGATCTGGACGAGGTACCGTGGTTTTTACCTCTTTGAGGGTTTTCCACGTAAAAATCTCTTATGTCGTGTGGTTTATGCTTTGATTATTTCATTGCTTTATTATCCCATAATTCTAGTGTTTTTGGGAGGCTAGATCTTAAGGTTTTGTGCAAAGGCCCCCAGCATGGTTGATATTCCAATCTATTTGATTAGATAGTTATCACCTATCCAATGTGGTTTCCATGATTGGGACGGTTAGTTTGAATCATTTATTCCATGCATACAATATCTCTCGGCTGTATATGAACTATGACATTCAACTAGAGTATCAGATCTCTTTTTTTTTTGCCCTTAAAAAAAAAAAAAGAAAAAAAAATTATATACCTATATTATATTTAACTCTACTTTTTGGCAAAACATGGGTATCAATGACTTAGACATGTACCCACTAGTGTTTGGTCATCGAGACCTTCAATGGACTGTGGCCCACTTGATTTTTGTCTAAACCAAACTTAGGTGTAATTTAAATAAGGCCGATGTTTCATAGGTGAGGTATTGTTACACAATGCTTGGGCTAAGCCATTGTACACTAGGGCTTGTAGTTCAAACAAGGAGGCCATTCTGAGCTCATCCATACCGTTCATATTATGGGTCGTGCTAGTGATCCATGTACAAAAAATACCCAGATGAAAAGTCATAGACCTTTGAATAAGGAAAGCCTATATGTGACAGTTTTCATTCAACCAACAAAAGGCCAAATTTTCAGCGGCTAGGATCTTCCAATCAAAGGTAGTTTTGGTGAATGGACCAAAAAGGTTGGATCAGATCATACCAACGTTTTGGATCACTAAACCCTAGGGCCCACTTGCACAAACCGAAAGCTCGAACTGGGCCCGAGCATTTTACCACGTATAAATAGAAACCTAGTATAATGACTCCTATACAACGACCCCTTGACCATAACTAACCGTCACTTTTTAAAATAAAAGACTAGATGAGGCGTGTGAGTCAACCCATCACTGTGAAAGATCTAGTCTGTTCATCAGCTACCTACGAGATGATTATCTCTTGGCCCGCATATCCGGTAGGTTCTTTCATTTTCATCAGGTAGTTTACAAGGGTGGCTAACAGTGAAATGTTATCTGACAGTGGGTGTACTAACAAGCTAACAAAAAAAAAAACAGGTAGTTTACAAGGGTGCTAAAAATGGGCGGTTAGAAAAAGATAAATAGTAGTCTGGATTCATAACATATTTCGATCCACATAATAAGTGGTTCAATCTAACGTTTAAGATTATTAACATTGCAAGAGTGGCCCACCTGATGAACGTCTTAGATCTGGCACAGGTATACCACGTAGTAACTTGTGATGCACTTTTGTTTCGCGTGTGGCCTTGCGTGGCCGCAATAACAATTCCACCTTCAATACACGGTCAAAATCAGGATGATCACGTGGAGAAGTTATTTGATTTGCTGGCCGAGTACGTAGAAAATCATGCCCAAGCACGTAGTGATATCTGCACTGCCATCCATTTTAGGATTCTAGCATGAATAAAAACGAGGCAGATTCAAATCTCAAGTTAGCCACGCTACGAGAAAACAGCCATCGAAAACTTCCTAATGACCATTGTAATGTTTATTTCCCATCAAACCTTTTGATTAGGTCATAAAGACTTTAGAAACGAAAAATAAACAAATATCATTTTGATCCAAAACTTTTGTGATCACACTAAGTTTTTAATGGTGGGCATTCAATCACTACTATTTATTGTGGTGTCATCCACCTGGGATTTGGATCTGCCTCATGTTTGAGCTCATGCCCTAAAATAATGATCCAAAATGAATGGGTGATATAGATAAAACACAAGCATCATGGTGGTGCACATAGAGCACTATCTATTCAATCCGCACGGCCACCAATTGGATGGTTAAGATCCTTTTATGAACAAACTTTTACACAGTTTTATACGATTTGGATTAAGAAAAATGTATGCCACGCGTACCATGGTAGTATGTATGTGCATAGATGATAATATCACGTCTTTTCCCCTTGAGCCGAATGGCTTCGTCCTTTTTAGACTCTCATAATGATTCACCACCATTTAAAAAACGGTTCGGGTGCATGGATAGCATGCACGAGGAAGTTTTATGGCATCCCAGTCAATGCAAATCCCTGAGTAGCTGGTAACTGTCTGATTTTTTTCCGGTTGAATCTGGACCACTCACTGTTTTACTTTTAACCCTCCATTTGATACCTATGATCAATTTGGATTTGATAGAACCGTTCCGTTAGTATGACTCTATCTTTTCATTGACAAAGTTGTCCCACAGTTTGAACCATCAGGAATAACCATATACATTTGTGGAACGTGTGTGTGGACCATGTTACCATCATTTTGGAGATGGTGGTGAACTGCCACAGGATTCAAATAAAACGCCCTTGTCATACTCCCATTTTCTTTTCTTTTCATTTCTTTATTTAAATGATATTTTTTCTTTTCATAATGGGGATTTATTTATTTATTTGTTATTATTATTATTATTATTATTATTATTATTATTATTATTATACGTGAGATGCAAACCACCTCATCCAACATATTTTGGGTGGGGCGTACAGTGATGGTTAAATCTACTCTTTACATTATTATTAAGCAAATTTAAAAGTTAAGTAGGCCACAACATACAGAAGTAGGTGATGAGTTTTACACCGTTGCATGTGTACGTGTGGCTATATCCTTTGCATGCCATGTCTCTTTTCTTTGTTCTCTCTTCCTCTCTCCACGTGCATTACCTCCTAGTAATATTAATATGGGAAATATTCAACAAATTTCCTCACCTAAGTTTCATTTGACTCACCGGGTCATTTGGTCAGGAAAAAAAAACTTTGGAAAAACCAGTTAGTCTTGTTGATTTTGTACCTAAGGAGTTATGTCCATTGGCGACTCTGTGAGCCAACTCAACTGACCTTAGCAAAATTTCTTCAAAGGTATATCTCATGGCCACTTAATTAATATTGGGTAGAACAAGTGAGATCAATATTTTGAACTTCTTATGAGGTGGTGGGATCAAATGTGGCCCACTACCCATCATTAAAGTATCTTAGAGGTTCTTGTAATTCTTCCTTATAGAATTTCCTTTAGTCTTTAGATTGGTTAGAGTGAGTAGTGTGTAGTCCTATAGACTATCAAATTATTTTCATTATTTTATTATTATAAATAATTAGAAATAGGAGAGGAAAACCCCAATCTCTAATAACATCAATTAGGGCTGGTGGATGGCATGGTGGCATCGGTAGAAGCTGGTGTTGGGTTGATGTTGGCCAAGGGCAGACATGGATCGAGTCTAAAGAAGGAGAAGAAGAGGGCATGCCAAAGAAGGAGAGGGAGAGTTTAATGAAGCGCCTAGGATTTTAGGTGCTTTGATACCATGTAATTAGAAGTAGGATTTTTCCTTCTCCTTTCTCTTATTTATAATTATAAAATAATGAAAATAACTTGGTAGTCTATAAGACCACACACTATGATACACTTTCACACTTCACTCTAACAAGATCATTTCCCTTATGCCACACTTGATTTAACGATGTGGGAGGTAATGATCTTAAATTAGGCCTACTTCTAATCACCGTTCTGGCTGGATCATCTGCTTTAGGATGTATTGATTGGAAGATTGGGACCGTGTAATTGATATACTTTTTATACATTGGTCTTTAAGAGCCTCTTTGGATACACCTTAATGAGTAGTTTTTTTTTATAACAATAAATTAACTATTAATTTATTAAAAGTTAGTTTGGTAATCTCTTCTTTAAAAGTTTCTTAATACTTTAAATATGATTAAACCATAAGTTTTTTTTTTTTTTTTTTAATTTACATTTTTAGTCTCTCTCTATCTCTCTCTATGTCAAGGCGGCCTCGCACAATGGATGACCCACATGATGGATGGTCCACGTCAAAGTGAGCTCCACATGATGGGTAGTGGACATTGAAGGTGGGCCCAAATGATGGACAATTAACATGATGGTGGCCCCTAAATGATGTATGACCCACATCAAGGTGGGTTCCACATAATTATGTATGGTCCACATCAAAGGTCGGCTCATAATGATGATTATCCCACATCCAAGCTGGGTCCATCATGATGGATAGTTCACTTTGAAGGTGCGCCCTACATAATGAATGGTTCACATCAAAGGTGGGTTGTACATGATGGGTAGTGGACATTGAAGGTGAGCCTCATATGATGGAAAATTAACATTAATGATGGGCCATACATGATAGATGATCGGGGGAGCAAAGAGGAGCTTATTGAAGTATGGGATAACATCGACTAAGCAACCTGAGAATGCGCTATAAAAAGAACTCAATCCAACAAGTAAGTTGTCAAGTGTAAGAGTTTGTATATTCTCCTTTCTTGTGTATGATTGAGGGTAAGAGTTTACAACCTAAATTCGATTAGGTTTTTGTATAGAACTCTGTCTCTTGTGTAGGGCCTAAATCCTAGGTTCTTGTAGAACCTTGGATATTATGTAGGGCCTAAATCCTAGGTTCTTATATAGGAGTTTGGCTCTTATGTAGGGCCTAAATCCTAGGTTCTTATATAGGAGTTTGGCTCTTATGTAGGGCCTAAATCAAGTCATTGTGTAGGCTACCAAACATAGGTGTGTAGAGGTGTACACGAGTCGGCCACTAACTGACCCTAGCTCGAACTCGGCTCGGCTTGGTTCGGTGAGCAGCTCGGGCCAGTTCGAGCTGAGTTCGCCTATGCAACATTTTCACAAACACATGGACTACACATTCAAATTCTCCCTAGATGTAAAATAGCATCAACGGTTTTACAGGTATTTCATCAAATACCTTGTAGGCGACGTTAAAATCAAGAAAAAATGGTATTTCTTTCCTATACATACCTTCCTAGGGGTTTAAAGGCTTGTTGCATATCATAAATGCAATCGAGATTACCTGCAAAAGTGATGTAGTTAAAATTTTTGTTTTCATTTTAATTTTGTTTATAAAATTAGTTTTTATTCTTATTTTTATTTGAAAATTTTCTTCGCTTATTTTACTACGGACTAGCAAAATGCTGGTTGGGGGGTGTGTTGTGTAACAACCCTAATTTTAATAGCAGTTACCAAATATATCTCACAGGAAGATTGGCGAAGGATTATAAACACTGTAAAAGGGACATCCTCATTCACAGTATGGATAGGATCGTTAAATTTTCAGGACAAAATTCTCTTTAAGGAGGGTAGATTGTAACACCCTATACTTTCTCATACTCGAATGTTATTATTATAATCTAAATTAGCATGTTTGTGTGATGGTACAAATAACCTACGCTATCTCCCACTCAGTTTGCCCCTGATGGAGTGATTACCAACTAATAGAATAATCTACCTATAGATCTAACTACCTGACTGTCCAATTATAAATCAAAGCTGGATTCCCACCTAGATAAGATTTAGAACAATTAGAAACAATGGGAATCGATTTTAGGACAGTTTTATAGTAAGACTTCACGATTCGGTTATAAAATTATCAATTGATCGAGGGGGGTTTGAGATTGGTTATTAAAATTAAACCTTGGATTATTCAATAAAGGGTCCGACCATTAGAACCAGTCATTAAGTTCATCTAGATTGTTTAAAGGACCCCTGGACCATAGAGGATCAATTATGAAATAATCTAGTTGTTTAAACTAGTGATTGCTCATTTAATCAAGTTGTAGGGTTGCCAAATCTACTCTAAATTAGACTATGAATCCTAATAACCGTTGATGATCAGACCAAATGCAATCTGACTATTGGATCAATAAGAATCTACAATTAGGAGGTCATAATCCAAATATATGGCCACCCGAACAGCGGATATGCTGAAAAAAATTGGACTAGTGCCTTACCAGGTGTGGTAGAGCAGTATGGACGGAGTAGATTTCACTAAAAATCATGGCGGACCCCACTTTTAGGCTGCTTGTGCACAAAACCCGTGTACACCTGCGGCGCACCTGACCGTCAACAAGGTCATATGCGTGTTGACTTGAGATTTTTCAAAAAGGAGAAATTCTCCTCTTCCGCGCGACTGCGGTTTTAACGGAAGAATGATGTTTGGGTTGATCGTGGCCCACCATCACAGACCATTGCACTGATCCGAACCGTCTATCACGTTCATGTCGCAAATCTGATTAAAATTTTATGGGTCCCACAAGTAGTTGCCTTCGTCTATGCACACAAGCACGAGCTCAAGAAGAGCTGTGCATGCGAATGCTTCCGAAAATGGAAACCGTCTGCTACGCTAGCTGGCATTAGGCGTGCCTCCTCATCCGTGAATCCTATCTGTTGTGCAGGACGATCCTAGCCATCCATTCCCTTCGTACTAGGGCTTTCTCAATAGCCAACCGAGCTTTCATTGCTACCAAAAGAGAAAACCTATTCCCATTCGAAAACACTAAAGACCGTCCATCTGATGGGTCCCACAGTGTCCATAGACCTAATCCAAGCCTTCCATATGCCTCAGGATGAAAGATGACCCACCAGATCAGAAACTGCCATGATCGGGGCCGTCATATTCTTCGTCAGCTAGGTAAACCCATCATCCTTTAATGGTCCCCGTTCGTCGTTCTGAACCGTCCATATGACAGACCACAGTGCCAGAAGATCACTCATAACCTCTGATCTCAGCCATGCAAACCGTTTTTAAAGATATCAACAACCATCCCTCCTAGTTAGGCTAGATTAGTATGTGCATCTGTAACTAATCAGACGATTAGTAACCGACCCTTCTAGGCTTTCTCAAGGCTATAAATAGCCTCTTTTCCTTTTAGGGCAAAGAATTCAAAAAGGGAGAAAAGATAAATAAAGAGAGAGGAATAGAGAAAGGGTGTCATTTGGCTGTCGCATTGGGTGGAACTAACTTGGTCCGAGTCGCTGCTTGTTCGGGCGAGTCCGGATCCACTCCCTTTCAACAGAAGAAGAGAATCAAAAAGAAAAGAAAAGAAGAGGAGAAAGAGAAGGAGAGAAGCAAAGAAGAAGAAGGAAGATGAAAAAAGGGGAAGAGAGATCATGTGTTGCAAGGTCGCTGCCGAGCCAGCGACTCGATCTGTGATCGTTGCTGACCTAGACTCACTCTAGACTTCTGGAGAAGGGAAGAAGAAAGGAAAATGAAGATGAAGAAGAAAGTAAGAGAGATGGGTGTCGGATTGCCATTGGGCTTGATTAAGCGGAATCGAGTCGAATGTGCTCGACTCATTGAGTCTGAGCTAGCTGAGTTTCAACTTGAAGCCAGTTGATTCAGGCAGTAACAGGTTCTCTGTAGTCCAAAGAGAGTGAGAGAGAGAAGAAGAAAAGAAGAGAAAGAAGGATGGTGTGGAGGGGTGAGTCACGGTCCAGGTGACTCAGTTCGAACCGGGAATGCCACTGAGTCGACTCGGTTGTTTTACCTGAGTCTGGGCCATTTGATTCATGTCCAGATCTGGACAAGTCAGAGGAAGGGAGAGAGAGAGAGAGAGAGAGAGAGAGAGAGAGAGAGAGAGAGAGGAAAGAAGAAGAAGATGGAGAGAATAAAAAGAGAGAGTTTGTACGGGCATTTCATTCCAAGTCGACCCCATCGAATCAGGCTAACTCTGTAGCCCAAACGCCCACCTCTGAATGTGACTGATTGAGAAGAAAAAGGAAGGAGAGAGATGCCATGGCCGAGTTGATCTATTGAGTCGACTAATGTGAGTCAGCTTGCCTTCCCCAAATTGAATTTTTAATTTACCACTAATTGTCATTATTATAATTATGATGATTAAACGATTAGCCATTAGTAGACTATTCATGCTAATATTAGTTATTATGAATAAAATTTCAACGATTAAATATTAGTATCTTATTTATCATTCTATAATATTAATTATTATTTACTACCATCGTAATGATTATTATCACAATGTTAGTTAATATTAATTATATCATTATGATAATAATTATTTTGTACCAACCCATATTATTTACATTGTGCTTAATTTTATATCAATTATAGTTCATACCTTAAAAATCTAAGCCTAGACCAATGCTTAGAATGAAACCCTAAACCTAAGAAATTCAAAACTAGGTTATGATCTTAACCACAGATAGAGTCTAAACTTGGATCTAACTATACCATTCTACAATTCATGATAGGATCCGATCCTAAACTGTGTGCATGAATTCTAACAAGTGTTGAAAAAGTGAAGCTGACTCTAAGGTGAGGATCACCCTTCAAGCTTTTCTATATCTTGATAATTACCCTTGCTTGCTTATCTTTGTTCATTTACTTTATTAATTGCTTAATGTGGTTCATCGCTCTTATTGATTTTGATTCCTTATGATGATGGATATATTAGATTTAAATTTAATATTTGAAGATGCCGTAAGATCTGATTAACTCTATTTTGATTTGAAATGAATGCTTTTGTTATGCATGTGTTATATCGATATTACACATGATTTTGTCATTCATGATCACTTGATGAAATGATTGGAGGTCCTAGAACTAGTGGTCATTTTGTCTAATGAATTAAATGGAACATTTGATGTGGGCTTATCATCTTACAGAACGTTTGTTGTCTAAGCGACTGTTGGGATAATCCATTTTCATTACATCCTTGGGATGGGTTGTTTGCCCTATGCAGCTTGATTTGATATTTGTCCTATGTGGCTTTAAGGAACCATCTTCATATAATCTTGTAATAATAAGTCTCACTTGTAGAACTATAATTGGCCATTAGTTGAGTAAGTTACCTTAAAACATCTTATTTGTTAGTCTCATGAGCCAGAGATGGTGGAATGGGACACTATGCCTGAGTTGTTGGCCTGTGCTGGGTGACAAACCCTCCATAGTAACCTTTGAGCTTTCTTAAAATTATCGTTTGAAATTGGAATAATAATGGTTGGGCTAATCATGCATTTTCATGGCATGCATATGGTCTTTTCTGGGTGACTAGTTCTCCTTGGGCGTACCTTGAGTATTTTTCTGGGTGGCTAGATTTCCTTGAGCGATCTTTATATTATTATGGTCTTTTCCGGGTGGTTAGTTCTCCTCAGGCGATCTATATATTATTATGAATTGCTGAAAGTTATGCCCCATGGTTAGGGTTGTTAGAGGGAGGACACCATTTTGCTTAGAGAAACATTTTATATTTTCCTTAGTGATTAACGCTACCATGGCTTCCTTTGTAGTTGGCCTTTCCTAGTGATCATATCGGAGCAGCTCGTCGTAGAAGTCAATCGCCTACAAAACAAAAGGCCAAGTGATAAAGCTAGATGACTGGAGGATTGCAGCTCAATTATAGATGGGTGAGAATGACAAACCTCAGGAATTGCCAAGTGCTGATTATCAGCATTAGTGAACTTCGTCCATGGCTTTCGGCTATGCCTATAGTACAGACAAGCCTCTCATTTCAGAAATAGCATTCATTTATGCATTAAAAAGTTATGTTGGAATATTTGGTTGAATTAAATAAACTATAGAAAATCGAGAACAAAAAAAAAAAAGATTTGAGAAAGATGACTTATTGAGTTGAGTCGAGGCGTGACTGAGTCACTCGGCTTGAAATTAAATTTACTCCCCTTGGATAGCATCCCAAGTATAACAGGTTTTCAGAGCAATCGAGCTCCAGGATACAACGACTATGACCCGGTCCCAGCGGTGCACTCACTATACGTGGGCTCAAACCACTTGCAGTTTAATCCGAAAGTACTAAGTTAACTCAGCGATGAACTCAGTCATTCATAAACCGTATTAGAGAGAGTTTTATAAGAGAGATAATATTTTTGTATTTTTGAAACTTAGAAGTCCTTATATAGACTCCGAAGTGGTGCATAAGCACCTTTTACAAAGGGTTAGGTTCGTTGAGTTTAAACCCAACAGATGCGACCAACCGGAGCGGATACACCTATTTGGTTTAAAACGAAAAGGTGCAAGTGTGAGTACACTCTTGCAAATAAAGCCCTACGAGTACCCATACACACACACACACCCACGTGAGTACACTCACACTGCACCCGCACCCGCACCCGCACCTGCACCCACGCCCACGCCCAGCCCAACCTGTCCCATCCCGTCGCTTCGCGCACGCATACACGGACTCGGACTCGGACTCTGCTCGTCTCAGCTCGCCATGGCACGGCTGGGCTCGGCGCGCGCGCGTGTGGTCAATGACATAAATTAGAGTTATTGACATAGTCCCCCATAGGACCAAATTCACATGCTCCCTAAATGGGGCTCAAGCCCAAGGCAAAAAGACTATCTTATATACAAGATAGTTTTCTTTGTCAAATTCGATGTGGGATAAAACCCACAACTCAAAAGCACCAAAATTTTTTAAATGTGGAGGGAAACTAAAAATTTGAAAAAACAAATTTTTAATATTTATTTTAAAATAAAATACAACAAGTTACAACAGTCAAATAAAAGGCTTCTGGCTATGCCTGTAGCACAGACAAGCCTCTCATTTCAGAAATAGCATTCGTTTATGCATTAAAAAGTTACAGGAGTCAAATAAAAGGAAATGTACAAGACCTCCCAATAAGGGCCTCAAGGTGTGGGTCGAGCTCCAAACGGTATTTGCTTAGATACGCACTCAATTCGTCTGTATCGAGTACCTGGAAGCAGGAAAGTTAAGGCTACTAATGAGTAATATCTTATATATAGGGGTGTACATGAACCGAGCTAGCTCGGTTAGCTCGCTCAACTCGGCCCGAAAAATCTCGAATCGACTCGACTCATAACTGAGTTCGATCTGAGTTGAGCCGATTTTTACTGCTTGAAAATGAGTTTGAGCCGAGTTCGAGCAGGCCCCAACTCAACTCGACTCGGATCAATACTCGACTCGACTCGGATCGATACTTGGCTCGACTCGGTACACCACTATATATACCCATTTAAAAAAAAAAAAACCTTACTTCATATAACAAATACCCTCCCTCCCTCCAGCTTAAACTCGGCTGCCTGCACACCTAAACCCTATGTAACACCCCGGATTTTTGTCAACTTGGAGTTAGACATACTTAGGCAATGGGTCGATCATACTACCTTATTAACTTCTTAGAACTCAATCTAAAATCTTTTTTTTCTAACCCATTTCCTTCAAAATCTCACCTTTCAATACCTTATTCTTCAAATTTTTTAAGTACTTTCACATTAGACACTAATCCTAAAGTTTAAATGATGTAGAACAATACTTAAACTAAAACTTACGGTAAATAGTATATAATGGGCTTTTGACCATTAAGATTATAGAATCTCACAAAACCAATAGGTTATTTGGATAGAGCAGATTCTCCTACCCCAAAATCATTTATCGAACATCACGTAACTCATTCTAGGTTGAAAGATACACCCGTTTCAAATATCAGGTGACAAAACCATATCAAAAGGACTCGGGGGGGCCAAACGATGCAAATCGGGGGGACCCGAGGTGGGTCTCGCACTTTTTCGGCACCCCGGGGGGGGGGGAGAGATACCATCACCTAGGGAGTGAGGACTCGCCAGAAGGTCTAGAGATCGGCGATGCCATCGCCGAATCGGCGAGGCCTCGCCGGCCTCTGCAATTTTTCTACACTTGTTATCCGACTTCAAAAACTCATATCTCCCTCGTTATAACTTCAATTTAGGTAATTCAAAAGCCAAATTGAAGATTGATAAGTCTAGTTTCATATAAAAATAAGTGAAAAATATAATAAAATATTTAATGCAGTTTAAAATAGGTTATTGTGACAACTATCCAAAAATCGTTAGTAGGACAACTGCTGCTTCTGGAATTTTTAGAATTTTTTTACAACATGAAATCTTATGAAATTTGGTGGAGGCAAAGTAAACTTGACGATGAACTTCTAAAAAAATAATTAAAATAATATACTAACAAAAAGTTCCAAAGAGGGGCATGGAACTACCCTAGGACCATATTCTGTTGTAATTAGAGCATAATTTAGTTAAGTACTAAGTTGAATAATCAGTAGAATTAGCTTGAACTACTTTAAATATGAACTGTAAGACCCAAAAATAGTAGAATCGCTAATGCTACATTACCTAGAAACCTAGGATCAATCTCAAAACCCAGTTTCCCTCGGGTGCACTTTGAAACTCTGTATCGGACTTGGACTGTGCGTCGAAAGTCCGATTGCTGCAAAACTATACAGTTATAACCGCCTTACTGGGCTTGACTACCATATCAGAAATCAAACCCAGATAGTGTTCAGAAACGCATAACTTGAGCCCGGAGTGAAGTGTGTGAGAAACGTGAATACCTTTAGAAAATGAACTAGAACTTAAGTGAATTGAGTCGTTTCACTTGCAAACCAATTCTAAGGTTTCAAACCATCAGAATCTGACTCAATTATACCCTCGAATCAAGGAAAATTTCTAACACATGTCAGTGTACTTGTGATCCTGATCAAGTACCGGTGACCGTTGAACTGAAACTGGTTCGCCACGGTCGATCTGTAAATCCAATCGGACCGAAAACTTAACCTTACCTAGGTTCAATATCAGGAAGCTTAAGTCCGACCGCACGTAGAAAAGGGGCCTCCATATGTGCTCTGTTGGACCGAAACAACCCCTATTTGGCTATAACTTAAGTATACCATGACCCTGGGGCCATTCTCATCAGTTCTAGGCCTATATAAGGGCCTTAAACCTTCTCTCACCCTTCACATACGAATTTCTAATCTTGGGTGAGAGAAAAGAAAAGAAAGAGAAGGAAAGGGAGAGAAAGTGAGAGAGAGAGAGAGAGTTGGAGCTTGTTCCTGGGATTCAATCCCGTCACTCCACGCACTCAACCACCTCGTCTGTATCGCTATTCTGGCGATTCCGACTCTGTACTTGGGTAAGAAATCCTAACCCTAACCTAATTTAGGGATTCAAATAGAATAGAGGGTGGAATAGCTAACATATTCCCTGTTATAGGTTGTTGTGGTGTCGTAGACAAAGGTTTAGTGTTTAAACTAAGTTCGTTATGAGACTACCAGCGAAAGGTGTGGATTATGAATGTTTAGGTTATGGTTTTCAAGGCTTTCAATGTCAGTAATAATTTATGACTGACTTGATTGTTGTCACATGTGCTTAGATGCAATGATTTTCGTTTATTACATATATATATGTAAACTATGTTGAATATAATGCATTTCATGTGTTTGTTGAAATGACTGAATTCATATGGATTCATGATTTGTGCCTGCTATGTGTATGGAATGTAAGAACATGATTGATGTGTATTAGACAACTCCTTGGTAAAATGATTTACCCCTATTATATGTTGAAATCAACATAATCATGTATGTCGGTTATGTGTAGTTTAAGTGTTTGACAAAATGCCTGAATGAGTTGTTGCTAGATGAACTGTAGTTAATAAGATAGTTGAGATAGGATTCTCAACCACCTTAGCTATGTACATAAATTCCTTCAAGTAGTTATAAATCTATATGGTGTGTTTGAGTAGAATATGTATATGTAACATGGCATGTTATATGTGTTTCATTGTATTTTCAAATGCTATCCATGGTTGCAATGGTTGTTAAGTGTAGTATGATTACCACATGTACATATTTCTTACATCATAATGTGTTTGGGACTACGACGTAGTCCAGGCAATCGATAACAATTCCTGTTTAATTGGTTGAGCTAGTCTCCCCACAATTGATGCGTTCGGTGAATCCGAGTCATACGATGATTGTCGACAGTAGTTAGCACTCCATGTCGATTAATTCAGCGTACGCTTGTACCAATCAAACTTGTCAAGTAACTCGATTAGCCTATTGTGTGTTTGCCATGTATGGACGTTACTGCTTGAATATAAGGTACCAACTTACCAGTGAAAGTCTCGTTTAACCTTGGTACCTCGATCCGCTAAGACTCATGAGCCGGGCATGGTGGAATGAGACACCGTGGTCGAGCTGTCGGCCTACGCTGAGGTGACAAACCTACCCGTAGTGACCAGTGAGCAACACCGCCTCGTGATCTGAATACGGTGGTATGAGACACTGTATTTGAGCTGTCGGCCTACACTGATCAGGTGACGAGCCCTTTGTAGTGACCTCGAGCATACTCTGAGACTACGTTGAGGCGACAAGTCTTTCTGTAGCAACTAAAGTATAAACTAGGCCTACACTGATCAGGTGACGAGCCCTTTGTAGTGACCTATAACCGCAATATCGTATGAGATTTGCTAGGACTGACGACTCTAGAATGGATCATTGTTTAAGCATTGATATAAAGGAGGTATCTTAGCTTCCCAATCCTGCTGTATAAATAAACCTAAGTAAGAACCTGGCTAATCACGAGCATGCACCACATTATGTGTGCCTTTGGCATAGCAGGTCAAGCACTGAGGAAGGGTTGCATGCCGCGATCGTGAGATGAAGTCGCTGAGGGAGCATAGGCAAGGGCATGCATCATTATTTCATATCATTCTTGCATTAACAAGAGTACTTAGGACCTGATTGTTGTATTGCGTTATCATTACTGCTTAACTGAATTGATAACATGTTAACCCTTGCTTCATGATTCCACTGAGTTGATCACTCACTCCCATGTTACGAGAATGTGTTTTAAACACCTACCAGACCCTGTTTTGGTCTCAGATGATGGCGATGCTTACGAAGTGGAGTCGGACTTTTATGATGATGAGGAGGGTTCCTCTTATATGCAGCTATCAGACGGGTCTATGTAAACCATGTTCTAATCGACGGGGTTACAGGGTTGCTGATTAGATGCCATTACACTTTATTTTGTATTTTTGGAACACCATTGTATATTCATTTTGTTCATTTTTGGAGTATACATTGATATATTTAACCTGGTCACATGTTCACACTCTAGAGACTTACAATAGTTCATGTATTTTATATATCTATCACAGTCTTCCGCTTGCATAATTTAACTGTTTCTGGAGTATGATATGCTGTTTTGATATAATCTCATTCATGTTATGCATTAATATAGACAACATTCAATCATCATTATCTATGTTACATAAGTGTTGTGTTGGAACTCGGGAGCTGAGTTTCTACTCGACCCCCGATTTTCAGGGCGTTACACCCTAACCCATCCATCTTCCTCCCTCTCTCTCTACTTTCTCCCTCCTCTCTCATAAGTCATAACCCATCTTCCTCCCCCTCTCTCTCTACTCCTCCCTACTCTCTCGAGGGCTCGCCTCTCGTCCGACTATTTCCCTAAATCCTTTATCCGACCATTTCCCCAAACCCTAACCCAACTCTCTCTCTCTCTCTCTCTCTCTCTCTCTCTCTCTCTCTCTCTCTCTCTCCCTCCTCTCTCGGGCCGCTCACAGTCACCCCTACCGTCGCTACTGACATTATTCTTCAAATACTTCATTAATTGCAAATTTGCAGTTTGCTCAGGTGCTAACTGCTAACTCTTTTTATTTATTTTAATGTTTTAATCTTTCTTTTGGCTTGATTTTGGGCTAAGATGTAGTCTGTAGATCAGTATTTTAGAGAATGAACCTAAAAATAAGGCAGATCCAATTTGACTGGAGTATTTGACTAGGCAGATCAGTATTTTAGAGAATGTACAGTTGCATTTTTCCTTGAAATTGTGGGTGGTGATTCAAGTGATATCTTGGAATTGTGGGTGGTGATTCTTTGTTAAAACGAAGCATGCTTCAACACCCTCTGGTTTTATCACTGTATTTATTTAAGGCTAGCTGAACTTAGATGTATGCTGGTATTTTCTCATTAGTCACTTGAATATGTTTAGAATTCTCTCATTTACACTGCTATCATCACTTTTAATTAGGAACTGTTTCTTTCTCTATTTTTGTGATAGCAGACACTTCCTTTCCTGTTTAAAAAAGGAAAAGTAAAAAAAATAGGGTTTTTATGGATAAAATACTGGTTTTCTCGAAAGCTCGAAAATGGCTTGAACTGGTCCGATTCCTGACCGAGCTGAGCCAAGCTGGACATGCTGGCTCGGTCACCGAGTTGAGCTGAGTTCAAGCTGGGTGTGCCTGGTGACCGAGCCGAGCCGAGCTAAGCCCAGCTCGACTCTGATCGACTTGATGTACACCCCTACTTGTATATGAGGAACCAATGTTTAAAAAATTGCAGGTCTCTCGAGTTAAGTAACTCAATTTAGTTTTCTAAACTTTCAAATTCAATACTAGAAAATTTTCATAAATAGTAAAATAAGAAAATTAATCACAAATTACAACAAAAGGAATGATATGGGAAATAAATACTAAAATAGAGGGAGGGAGAGATCTGTGATGCAAGACATGAAAATTAAATATGATATGCAAGATTTCAGGTTTTAAATCATACTAATTTAGAAACAATCACAAAAGTTCCACATCCCATATAAAGTTAAGCATTCAACAAGGGGAATCTACGAGGGTCCAAGCCTACACATGTTAGGGTTGGATCAATTAAAAATTATAGACCAAACAATGTTCAAAGGTGAACAGATTCATCCACACATGCAAAGGATTATTCTCCAATCCAAGGGATTCACATGTTTTAATTCGAAAAAATGTAGGATTGCAAAAGTGTAATAGAACTTATGATTTAGGATTATTTAGGGTTAAGGTTAGGGAAATAAGGTGAGAGAAGAGTAAAATAGAAGAGAGAGAGAGAGAGAGAGAGAGAGAGAGAGAGAGAGAGAGAGAGAGAGAGACAAACCCAAGATAATCCACATGTTTGGAGACACATGTGTGTGGGATCCTGTTTGCACGTGTGTGAGGCCCACAAACCAAAAAAGGGAAAGCTTAGGTCTGGTCGACCAGGGGTAGGCCACCCTCACACTAAATCTTAGGCCGATCGGATGTCCGATCTGTACACGGTGCTCCGCAGAAGTTTCAGGCCTATCAGAGGGCCTGATTCTGTAAATCTGTTGTAGAAGAAGGATCGACTACAAAACAGGTGGATTAATTCCTACCCACGTCACTGATTCGAGATCACAGCCAAGGTGGATTAATTCCTACCCACGTCACTGATTCGAGATCACAGCCAAGTCGCACCCAAGGAATCCAGCATGCATGCAACACAAATGACAAGCTCTATCAACGTCCCTGATCTCGCGGGCATAGGTGGGCGCATGTGATGCATATGTGATGTTCAAAAGTACCTGTGGGCCCATCTATCCTCATCCGTACCATACAGAGATGTTCATATGTACTCCACCGGACGCGGATTTTTTGCGACAGCCCTTGTCAATAAGTTATTACGCTCGGAAGCCACGTGAGGCCATCGTGATGTTTGTAAGAAATCTAACCCGTCCAATCGTTTAAACAGGTCATTTTAAGATAGAGGACAAAAATAAGGATCTAAAACTCAAGTGAGCCATACAAAAAGGCGGGGATTGAATGAATGCCGTTGAAACATTTCCAGGGCGACAAGACTTTAGTACCGATCTAATATTTTTATGCCTTCAGTTCATGGAAGTGGGAATGAATTTATGAATGGTTTAGATGGCAGATAAACATCAAGATGGACCACAGGAATATTTCAACGGTAAGCCTTTCTTTCCTCACATTTTCCACTCGTGTGACCACAGGAATATTTTTTGTTTCCTCACCAAAAATGAGATGAAAAAACGGATGAACGGAATAGATTTTCCGAAAAGATCACGGTGGCCCACTTATCTTTCGAGCGCATGAACTTCCTGCAATAGCCAGTGGCATGAAATCGCCATTTTGTGACAAATTGGAAGCGGATGGTTGTATTGAGTAACTCTTTGCGCTTAAGTGAACTTAGTGGAGCCTACCGTGATTTATGTGTTTTATCCACGCCGTCCATCCTTGTTATCTGCGAATTTTTTGGTTACGTTCATTGTATGCTGTATTCCCACAGCCAGATTATACAACGTTTATGTATCAAGTTGATACAATGTTTTAATGGCTAATAACTACTGCTGTCATTTGTCATACATGTATCAAAAATGACAATGTGGGCCGCTCTATCAACGTTCCTGATCTCGCGGGCATAGGTGGGCGCATGCGATGGGTATGTGTAGGTCAAAAGTACCCGTGGGCCCCACCTAATCTCATGCGTACCGTACAGAGACATTCATATGTACTCCACCGGACAATTTTTTTGCAACAGCCTGTGTCAGCAAGTTATTAGGCTCGGAAACCACATGGGCCCACTGTGATGTTTGTAAGAAATCTAACCCATCCATCCGTTTGAACATGTCATTTTAAGACAGAAGACAAAAATAAGGATCTAAAACTCAAGTGAGCCACACAAAAAGGGTGGGGATTGAATGAATACCGTTGAAACATTTCTAAGGCCACAAGACTTAACTATCAGTCAAATATTTTTACGCTTTCGGTTCCTCAAACTGGGAAGGAATTTATGAATTATTTGGATGGCAGATAAACATCAAGGTGGACCCCAGTAATATTTCAACGGTAAGCCTTTCTTTCCTCACATTTTCCTCGTGTAGCTCATTTGAGGGTTGGATCCATTATGTTTTTTGTTTCCTCACCAAAAATGAGATGCAAAGACGGATGGATGGGGTAGATTTTCCGAAAACATCACGGTGGCCCACTTATCTTCCGAGTGCATCCTGGAATAGCCTATCGCAGGAAATTGCCGATTTTGTGACAAATGGAAGCGGATGGTTGTACTGAGTAACTCTTTGCGCTTAAGTGAACTTTGTGGAGTCCACTGTGATTTATGTGTTTTATCCACGCCGTCCATCCTTATTATCACCGAATTTTAGTCAAAGAACTGAAAATTGAATAGTATACAAAGCTATGTTGAACCACACCATAGGAAACAGTGTAAATTGAATGCATACCACACTCAGATCCATAGCTCAACTGGCAGACTGAGTGGAGATACTTCGTTTCAACACTTAGGTCTTGGTATCGATCCCTAGTAGGGGTGGCTAACATGGAGTGTGTGTACACACCCACACACACATGGGTGTGTACTAACAAGCTAACAAAAAAAAAAAAACTAACGTGTTTTTTAACTTCATCCATTTATTTCCAACATTATGGACAGGTCGTTGGATGACAAATAAACATCATTGTGTGCCTTGCAAATGTCTCAACGGTGGACGTCACTATTCCCATTGTTTCCTGTCGTGTGATCCATTTGAGCCCAGGATGTGATTCAAATTTGGTATCATCACATAAAATGACTTGAAAATTTTATTTTTTTTTTTAAATTTTGGATGTACGGATTGGATAAGACACATATCCATGTTGGCCCAATAGAGTTTACTCAGCAATCTTAACTTCCAACAAATCCTATGGTGGGCCCAGGTGACATCAACCCACCACCGAGGTCGGTAGTGTGTAGGCCACCACGCAATCCGCCGGAAAAAAAGGCTTTAAAATGTTTGCATCATCTGCGTTGAGGTGCAACTCCTTCCACTTCAGTAGTAGCTGGCAAGAGTGATCGAAGAGAAAAAAAAATTTGGCAAAATCACGTTCCCTTTGCTACTCGATTTTATTCGCCGAAGCGGTTGGCTAATGTACCACACACCAGCAACCTAGCCGGTGTGGGTGCTTGTCGTGCGAACAGGAACGTAGACGCTCCTCGAGCTACGAGTTGCACGAACGGTTCAAAAGAGAGTGTCGTTCGAAGGCGAGCGCTGACTGACGCTCCTCGAGCTCCGAGTTATACAAACGGTTCAAAGGAGATCAAAGTTACGTGGGCCTCAAAATGATGTATTTATCATATCTACACCGTTCATCCATTTTTGGAGATCATTTTTTAATACCGATTTCAAAAATGAGTAACTTCTAATGCTCAAGTGGACCACAACATTTACTCTGTTCATAAGGTCACGAAGACCTGGATGAAGATAAAAATTGATCCAAAATTTCTGTGACCCCAAAAGAGTTTCAAAGGCCGGCATTCAATCCTCCACTACTTTTTACAATGTGGGCCACTTGATTTTTAGATCTGTCTAATTTTTCGGATCAAGCCTTAGGACAATCTCACCAAGTGGACGAACGGTTTAGACATAACTCATACCTCATGATGGACTAGAGAACTTGTTGTTGTCAACACACTAGCCACATTGGTGGTGTGGTACACCAGCCAAACCGCTTCCGCTCAATTGCCATTGCCATGAAAGAAAGGTAAATCGCACTCAATTCTTAATAATTTTCTACGCACTTACTATAACCCGATCAGATCCACCAGATCTCAAAGTCTTAATCCCAAGTTATATGATATGCTGACGGACAATGACCGTGTTAACAGTGAGTGACAGAAGCTACCACGGGTAAACAACAATGTGGGTGGTAAACGTACCGTAGTTCCCACCTCCATGTATGCATTCCACGCTGTACATCTGTTTTTTCAGCTTATTTCAGATGAAGCATGCCACAGGAAATCGTGGTTATTAACCATTAAAAACATTTTCTGCGCCATGAAAGTTTTAGATTAAGCTGATATTTGTTTTTACATTTCATCCGGTTATATTTGACATTATCAACAGGTTGAATGATTAATAAACAGTAACTTGGACCATAGGAAGTTTTTAATAGTAACCATTCAATGTCCATTGTTTCCTATGGTTTGGTCCACCTGAAAGTTTTATATGCTTTATTTTTTATGGCCTAAAATTATCTATAAAAATAGATGGATGGCGTGGATACATAATTCATATGCCGAGGTGTGCCCTACAGTCAACGTCCTACCCACATCGCTTATCCTCGGTCGCACCTAAGCCTGGCTTCGGGAATACAGCACACATGTATCACAAATGACAACAGTAGTTATTAGCCATTAAAAACATTTTGCGACTCCATAAGTTTTGGATCAAGTTGATATTTGTTTTTTCAACCTTTCTTCCGGTTATATTTAACATTATCAACAGGTTGGATGATCAATAAATAGTAAGGTGGGCCATAGGAAGTTTTCAATGGTCACCATTTAATAAGCATTGTTTCCCTGTGGTGTGGTCCACCTGAAAGTTATATATGCTTAATTTTTGTAGTCATGGCATAAAATAAGCTGAAAAAACTGATGGACGGGGTGGATACACAATTCATAGGTCAATTGGTCCCTACGGTCAAGGTATTACCCACATTGCTGATCTCAAATCGCAGTCAAGTCGCGCTCCAGGAATACAGCATACATGTATCACAAATGATAATGTGGGCCGTTGTATCAACGTCCCTGATCTCCCAAGCATAGGTGGGCGTTGAAATTGCGGGAGAACCGCTATTCACTACAACAATTCAGTCTTTTTGCAACAAGTCAACTCGTCACTAAAAACTCCAAACTCGTCGCTAAAAACTTTTAACGACGACTGTGCCCGTCGCCACGTTTGATGCAGATACGGCGTCACTAATTCTATTTAGCGACGAAAAAGGTAACTCGTCGCCAATAACTCAACTATTTGCGACGACCTAATAACTTGTCGCAAAATATAGTTAATTAGCAACGAGTTGACACGTCGCCATTACATATCGTAAAAAGTCGCTAAATATGAGACTCGTCGCGAATAAAAACATGTTGCGACAAGTCCTCGTCGTCGCTAAAAACTTTTAGCGACGACTGTGCTCGTCGCCACGTTTGATGCAGATACGGCGTCACTAATTCTATTTAGCGACGAAAACGGCAACTCGTCGCCAATAATTCAACTATTTGCGACGAACTAATAACTTGTCGCAAAATATAATTAATTAGCGACGAGTTGACACGTTGCCATTGCATATCGTAAAACGTCGCTAAATATGAGACTCGTCGCGAATAAAGACGTGTTGTGACGAGTCCTCGTCGTCGCTAATAAACTCAAATTTGTCAAAAAAAATTTTTGCGGCGAGTGTTGCTTGTCGCCAATTTTGTTGCAAATAATAACTATTTGCGACGACTTAATACATCATCGCTAAATAAAGCTTATTAGCGACGAGTTGACACGTCGCCATTTCATGTCGTAAAACTTCGCTAAATATAAGATTTGTCGCAAATAAAGACGTGTTGCAACGAGTCCTCGTCGTCGCTAACAAACCCAAATTTGTCACAAAAAGCTTTTTGCGACGAGTATTGTTTGTCGCCAATGTTGTTGCAAATAATAATTATTTGCGATGACTAAATACATCGTCGCTAAATAAATCTTATTTGCAACGAGTTTATAAGTCGCCATTGCATATCCACTACCAGAAAACTGGGCAAAGGCTACGGATTAAATCCGTAACCATGGAGATATGGCTATGGTTTTCGTCCGTAGCACAACTGTTGTGGTGAATAGGTCTGAAACCTATGGCTACGGATTTAATTCGTAGCCATAGATAACAACAGCTACAGATATAATCCGTAGCAACTATATCTGTAGCCAAAGTGCCTACAACTACGGATAGTATTTGTAGCTAAAAATAGTGCTGGAGCCGTAGCAATGGGGTTGTTAGATTACCGTAGCTATTGCCTACATTTTTTAAAAAAATTATAATCATTCATTCATTCAATTACCACCTGCATAATCATTCATTCAATTAGTTACAATTACAATAATGCTAAAAATACAAATCTTAGCGAGTCTGTGTGCACTCGCATATGGTACCATAGTGAATTAATCACCTGGAGAGGATTTCGGTCTATGATCAACTGCTCCTTGAATTTTAGCTTGCATGAATATTCAGAATTTCCTTTTATTTGCATGGTACCATAGTGATCGCAGTAGAGCTTTCCCATAATAAGGTTGTAAATGGAAGTTGTGACCTAAAGGAAAAAATAAAAAAGAAATACACATTCAGCTTGAACCCTATGTGAAAACAAATGTTACTATTTTCATTCATGATTTTCATACCTTACACATTGTAAGTGAAGAATACAAGAACTGCACATGAATTGCAAAACCTATGTTACCCAAACACTATGAATTGCAATATGAACAGTACCAATCACCATGAGGAATGGTTTGACAGTCCAACACAATCTACAGCAGGAAAATTTTAATGCAAAATAAAAAAGCAGCATCAGACTAATTACCAGTTGCCAGCAAAAACTAATTTGGAATATCCAGACAGTGCAGGAGAAAATAATATTGGAGTTGAAAAAATACAACATCTGTGGAACTTCACATCCTACTTGAAACCACACCTTCAACATCTCATTTTGGGCCGTGAGCAACTGCTCTTGTTGTTGAAGTTGCTCAACCGTCAGTTGGGCATCTAGTATTTCTGCTCGCCGTAGATTGATTTCCTCAATCCAGCTACAAAAACAGAGCACCCATATGAAACTAGTCCTAGAACTTCATTTTAAAATATAGCAATAAAGAAGACATGAATGCAAGATGTTGTGGTAGAAGTGAATAGTTCCATGCACCAAAAACAATGTTCTTTAGGCACTGGAAATCCTTTTTTTTTTACGCAGAAACGCAATTAAAAAATAATAATAAATAATTTGCTGCTTGGAGGAAATCCTTTTTTCACCATTAGGAGCCTTTACTGCAAAATGTTGTTTTGAAGCTCGCTTTGCTCTACTCTCCCATGGCTAATTACCATGATCTTTGCAACTATTTTGAATCCCATCACATAAACTTTCCAATGAGCTCTAGATTGTCATAAATCGACATTTGAGTATGAAGTTGTGGTCGAAATGATCAGAGGCTTTACGTTAGTTCTCTATTAAATAGAATGGATGGGGCCCAAAATGAGTAAATAAGATAATTTACAATGCTTAAATGAGTAAACTACAAACGTAGTTATTGTGATGCACCAAAACCTCAAGAGCAGGAAACAAAATTAGTTTCCTAGTGGGCCATAAACAGCCTATCATGCGTAAAGGTGTCCACTTTATTCTTCAGTATTCAGTACTCTACAGTTGTTACATAACCATTTTTGCACAATATGCTCAGTGGCCATCATCACTATGGATAAATATTCTAGCTAGAATATGTCAAATCAGTCATCACTATGGATACTCCATATTCTAGCTCGAATATGGAGTATCCATAGTGACAACTGGTTTTTATGATTTCAGACATATGGAGTATCCACAGTTAGGTATAATAGATGAACGGTTTGGATCTCATACATATGTGCCTTACGTAACTGAGATAACTAAGATATTAGCATCTAGCATTGGATACTTGAAAGGAAAACAAAATGATAAGTGGAATTCTGCAGATTTACTAGTTTGCATTGGAACAAATAACCAACCAATTAAAATCCATACACTTCCAACCAATTAAAAGAACAAAATTCTTGTCAATTAGATGAACTGATAATTTGAATGCAGCTATTCACATTGAGGGTCTGATTGCCATCGAATCAAATTGCAGCTATTCACATTGAGGGTCTGATTGCCAAATTTCACATTGAGGGTCTGATTGCCAAATTTCAATTTGTTACCTTAAAGTCAGATTAGAAAGAAACCCAACTGCAATTTGAGGGCTATTTCCTCACAATGATAATTTGATTGGCTTATGCATCCAAACGGTGAACTGTTTGGCACAAGGACAAAAAAAGAGTAATTAAAGGAAACAGAGATATAAGACTTACGGGCACATGCACGGACTATAGATTCACCATAATTTGACTTCCTCAAAAAAACCTTCCAGGAGTTTCAGCATAACGCATATTTGGCTTGCTGCGAATGGAACGAATATCAGTCTGCAACAAATTCCAGATGTGGTTTAACACAAATAAGCCTCGATCTTGAAACAAATTATCGTGATGAAGAAATCATTCTAGCATTGACGTCGGTGAAAGGATGGTGAGGATTTGGATTGTAGCATGCAAAACAGCCACAATTTGCTTCCTGTATGCCAACCTCGGCTTTAACTCCTCCGGAATTTCAGTACTATCTTCTTGACCGGTTTCAAACGTACCCTTTTGCTGCAAGTGGGTAGATTGAGAACATGTGTCCACAGTTGAATTAGTGAAACACTATGATTATCCATGTAAGTGGAAAAAAAAAAAAACAAATGAAGGTTAAATTTAAAATTTAAAATTAAAAAAAAAAAAAAAAAAAAACTTACAGTTATTTCCTTTGCAAATTCAAAATAACCCAACTTTTACTCATAGAATAAGTCCTACAAATCTGACAAATTTTGAAAGCAAGGATCACTTCTGAGAACTAAGTTTGAGAATATAAACAACTTGAGCAGTACAACAAATTTGAATGAGTATCAAAAATTGGAATTTAAACTCCACCTTTATGTTATCCATTGTAATCAAGGAATTTTTACTCCCTCTCTCTCGCGAGTATAGTTGTTGGAAGGCCATGAGCTTGCTTCCATTCTTTCTATCCACTGCAACTACCCAATGACCAAAAAAATTTGATGGATCGATTATTTATCACTACAATTTACTCCAATGTATACTCTATTTTAAAAAAAAAAAATAATAAAAAAAATAAAAATAAAATAAAAACTCCAATGCAGTAATTTCAAATTGAATGACTCCAAATAGAACTAAAGAGCACATCCAAACAAAATAATGTGTTACCTCTACATCCAGTATGAAAGTCATGGCAGCAGGCTTACATGATTCCTTAACTATATTCACCAAATTTGGAAATCTAGATGTTGTTTCTTCGCCATTTCGTGAAAAGACTTGCACAAACCCATCCATTAATTTATGAATCTGAGCTCGTTGGCCATCATACCTACAGTAAGGATAAAAGAAAATCAATCTGACAGTTTATGCTTTGAAAAAAGATGGAACTATCCAATCAAATAACAAGAGAAAAAGCTGTCTTTCAAAAGACAAATAAATAATCAAATGATAAAGAAAAATATCAGAACTAGCAAAAACCTTCTCATATATTTTCTAAAATTTACAAATTTCAGAAAAGTTAATCAATTCATGGCATTTCCTATGCACATAAAGAAAAAGCTTATTGAACAAAGAATTTGGCATTTCCTATGCAAAGGGTTGTTACTCGAGGAAATATTTCCCAACCTAGAGTATAGCACATTAAAGGGACCATTATAAATACTAACAAACTAACATAATACTTATTAGTATAGGACAAGTCTCTTCTTCTCCTTCTTCGTGGAAAAAAAAAAGCTCGACATGTGGAGATCAAACTGTTATTTTCAGGAAACAAAAACATTACTGACCTTGATCCTAAGGTCCCAGTTTCTGTGTGACATAAAGGCTCTCAAAGCACCAATGACATAACATAAGTTTCCAAATCTTTTGTACAAACCTGCCTTCACACTCCTGCAGTGAGACACTCCAAATCAGCATTTGGTATTTGGTGATGTCAACTTGAAAAAGTGGAAGCAAGAAATTGCTTTTACCTTTCTTAGCATTCATATTGAAAACTGGGCTCCAAATTGCCATACTTTCACTTCAATTAGAGTTGAAGGGATTCTTCCTCATTACAAATACTACTAAAAATGATTAGTTTTTGACATTTCCTATTTGACTGAACAGCACACTTCCAATTCTATTCTCTTGGGCACAATCCAAATGAAGTATATATATATTTTTTAAATATTGCTAATATTAACAATTAACAGATGGGAAAAAGAAGAAAAATGTGAAACATAAAGCCTTGAAAGCCATTATAAAAAAATGCCATGAACATACGTAACATGGAAAATAGAAAACAAATGAAAAGTGAAGCAACAAACTGCTCATCAATATGCTTGACATGTGAAGGAGTTGTTTCATATAAAGTCACATACCATTGGAATCAATATTTCCTCACTAAGGAGAACCCAAAATCAACATCATTGTCACTCTTTAGCCAAATCTCACACATTGCAGCCAGAAAATATGCTATTGCTATTCTCTGAGGAATGCAAGATGATCGTTCATCAGTTAATTTTGACAGAAGAAAAATATGCAGAACTCAGACTACAAACATTGTCGCTTATGGCTGTTTGACTGTTTCAACCATGAATTTGGAAATAATAGCCTGTTTTAGCTTTACAGTAAATAGAAATTTTATTTATTTCTCTTGCAAGTGTAACTTGACATCTGGAATGAGAAATTCAGGAGAACTAGCAATACAAAAAATGGTCCGAGAAAGATCGTGAGAGAATTTTAGGGCCACGACACACAAATTTGATGAATGGACCTCAATCTCATCCGCGCACATCGGCACGAGTGGTAAGAATACACCCATCTCCTGTCTTCTGCATGACAAAAAGAAAATTCTGTTAGAACTCTGTTACTTGTTTGGTACTTGGAAATGCATGGCATGTATAATTAATGAAAAGGAATGGAATAGGATAATGGAACTAACATGTGGTATCATATTCTTGCAGGAAATAATGCAAGGATACAAAAATGCTAAAATACAATTATATTTACACAAATTGCTCTGCATACATGAAGCTATGTAATCCCACTAAAGTGTCTGTAAAAACCTCAAGTTTCTGGAAGCCATGAAAGAAATTTGTCATTTCTGCTTGTCAATGTGCAATGCAATTTTAACTCGAGCAGGAACATCCTACATGTCAGCTTGTAATAGCTACCGCATAACATTCCAATTACCCATCCATGGCTAAGGTATTCAAAAAATACCTTTCAAAACAAAGCTTCAAAAAATTCAGAATGCACATAAAGAAAACAGGCTAATGCAGGATTGAAAAGAAAAACCAAATCAAAGGAAATTCTTAGATAGACAACAAATACACAGACAAATTTCTAAAAATTACAAAAATAAAACAAAAAATCAGAAGAAGAAAAAATAACAGATATGGTTTCGGATCGAAAAGAAAAACCCAAATCATTTTAAGGTCAAAGAGAAAAATAAAGAAGGCCAAATCAATGGAAGTTCTCAGGGAGAGAGATAGAGACAATCTAGTGCTTTGAAGAGGTTTGCAATTGCGGGAAGATGAGAGAAGCTAAGGGATGTGGGACGTGGGTTGCTGGAAGACGAAGGATTCAACAAGAGAGAGAGAGAGAGAGAGAGAGAGAGAGAGAGGCGTGAGAGAGTGGGGGAATAGGGTAGGGTTTTGTTTTTCATTTGGGCGCGGGATCTTTTTGGGCGTGGGGGGATTTTTTCGGGCGCGGGATGGAGCGGAAACAGACGGTCCTGTTAGTCGCTACGTGGGCCCCATTGTGATGTATGTGATCTATCCACACCGTCCATTCATTTTGAGAGCTATTTTTATGGCATCATCCAAACAATGAGGCAGATCGAAATCTCAAGTCGACCACACCATAAATCAATGGTAGGCGCTTAATCTCTACTCTTTCCTGTGAGCCTTCGATCCACGCAGGGGTAGGACGCAATCCGCGTCCATGATATCAGGGGAAGGGGATTGCGTACCGAGTAACACAGTACGCTAACCGTACTGAGTAAACTCCGTGGGCCCCACTGTCATTCATGTATTGTATCCACTCCGTCCATCTCTTTTACCACATAATTTTAGGGGTTTATCCCAAAAATGGAGCATAACCAAACCTTAAGTGGACCACACCGCTAGAAACAGAGTGAATTGAACATTTATCGTTGAAAAATTCTTGGGGCCAACCGAAGTTTTAGATCAAGCTGATATTTGTGTTTTCCTTTCATCCATGTGTTTATGATCTTATGAACAGGTTTGATGACAAATAAACATCACCGGGGCCTTAGAAAGTTTTCAACGGTGGAAATCAATAATTCCACTTTTTCCTGTGGTATGGTCCACTTGATCATTGTACATGCATCAATTTTAGGTTGAACTCCTAAAATTATCTGAAAAAATGAATGGACGGAGTGGATAAACCACATGTATTCACGGTGGGCCCAACAGAGAAATCCTCGTCCCATCCCATCCCATATATACGGGAAACGGATTAGCTACTCCCTGCCACCAGACCGGTGGCGGTTGGTCGGTGCTCCGTGGGCCCATTATGAAGTATGTGTTTCATCCATTCCGTTCATCCATTTTTATAGATTATTGTAGAATTTTATACCAAAAATTAGAGGGATATAAATCTCAGGTGGACCACACCACACGAAAACAATGGTGATTGGATATCCACCATTAAAATCTTTCTAAGGCCCACTGTACTGTTTATTTGACATCAAATCTGTTGATTAGGTCATAGAGGACTAGATGAGGGGAAAAACCAAAGATCAGCTTGATCCAAAACTTTTATGGCCCCCAAAAGGTTTTTAATGGTCCACGCTCATTCAACTCTGCTTCCTGTAATGTGGTCCAGTTGAGATTGGGATATACCTCATTTTTGGTCTTATAGTATAAAATTATCTGAAAAAATAGATGAACGGCATGGATGAAACAAGTACATCATAGCGGGGCCCACAGAGCACCGACCACCAGCCATTGGTCGGTGGCAGGGGAGTAACCAATCTGTTTCCCCTCTCTATCGTATATATGGGCGCGGACTAGATACTGACCAGGTTAGTTGCCAAATCGCTACTAAAGCGACGTCACCAAGCTATGTGGAGCCCACCATGATGCATGTGTTGTATCCATACCGTTCAACCATTTTTGAAGATCTATTTATGAAATTACAAAGAGAAAGAGAGCCATAGTAGTTTTCCGATAAAGCTGATATTTTATTTTCACTTCATCTATCTCTATGTTAACTTAAGAATATGATTGATCTTAAAAATACATCACTGTGGGCCTTATAAATGTTTCAACGGTGGGTGTGACGACTCCCATGGTTTTCTATAGTGGGTCCACTTGAAATTTAGATCTATCTCATTCTCTTTGTAATGCAATAAAAATAATTCAAATTAAACCATCCAGATTTGGGGTACAAGTTTAGGTGTAGCCAAAGAAGAAGAAAAAAATACTACTCATGGTTAATTATTGATTGTCGGATTGGTGGACATTATTGATTGGACTGTTAAAAATGAAAAAATATCCAGCGGTCTTGTTTCACCGAATAAGTGGTTGTGGATCGGAGGCTCGGATTGTTCTATAACTTAGTAAATTGGGCTCCATAATTTAGTCAGTCTAATTTAAGTCGGATTATTCAAGCAAGATTTAGAATCGAATAAAGCCCTGAAAATGAAGGATTTTTTACCATAAATTTTTGAGGAATCTTTATTTTACCTTCTTTTTTTTTTTTTTTTTTTTTAAGTAGTGAAGTTCAAGACTGGTCAGGCCACATGGAATGTATATAACATCCAACCATCCAACTTATGCAGCCCATCATAGTTATAAGTTTATAACGTACATCAGGTCGATCAGATAATCAAATTAGCAATATTTGAAATTAGATATCTTGAATGGTTTTTTTTTTTTTTTTGGTGTCCATCTTATGATCGTATCCGCCATAAAATTTTTTGTTCATCTAATGTAGAATGCTTGGAAATGAATAATAGCATACATGTCATAGTGTCATGTGTGGGTACATGAAGCCAAATTGCTACATACATCTTATGTGTAAGTTGCTTGAAGTTGTATGGTGGCACATGTGGAGTAAGATATGCATCGCAAATTTAACATTTGAACACTTAAAGTTAGATATAGTACTTATGCTCATTAGCATCATTAGCACATGTAGCATATTCAGAACTAATAAAGATGGATGATGACACATGTGACATTTTGGAACAAGAAATGTCATGTAGTGTAGGACATGCATTGGCAGATTTGACATGTTGATTAGAGCTGGGCACAAACCGACCTGATCCAGCGGATCTGACCCGATCTGAACCGATCGGAACGCCTAGATCGGTGTTGTTCAAGTTGGATCAGTCAGATCCGACCGTTCATCGAATTGAGTTCGGATCATGGTTAATCCGGACCGATCTGAACTGAATGGATCCGATCTAGACCGATCCGATCTGATTCGGAGTTATTCTTATGAATATTTATCACATATATTTATCTTATGAACATGTTGGATGAAAAATAAACATCATTGGGGCCTTATAAATTTATCAGCGGTGAAAATCAATACTGTTACTTTTTCTTGTGGTATAGTCCACTTGAGCTTTGGATATGCATCAATTTTGGGTTCAACCACTAAAATAATATAGAAAAACGAATGGACAGCGTGGATAGACCACATGCATTCACGGTGGGCCCCAACAGAGTTTACTCAGTACGATAAAAGCCCACTGAGAAATTTTGTGATGTGCACGTTAAGTTGTCAACACAGCTCAGCAGCTTGGAAGCGGATTGCGTAGTGAGTAACTCACTACAGCTTAGCGTACGGAGTGAAGTCTGTGGGGTCCACCATGATCTATGTATTTTATCCGCTCCGTTCATTCATTTTACAAAATAATTTCAGGGCTTGAGCCTAAAAATTAGAGATATCCAATATTGAAATGGACCACACCACAATAAATAGTTGAATTGAATCTACCGTTGAAAAATTCTTGAGGGCCACAGAAGTTTTGGATCAAGCTTATATTTGTGTTTTCTCTTCATCCATGTATTTATGATGTTATGAACAGGTTGGATGACAAATAAACATCACTGTGGGCCTAAAAAGGTTTCAACAGTGGAAATCATTATCTCCACTATTTCGAGTGGTATGATCCACTTGATCATTGGATATGCTTCAATTTTGGGATTAACCCCTTAAATTAGATGGAAAAACGGATGGACGTCGTGGATAGACTACATACATTCAAGGTGGGCCCAGCTGAGTTTACTCAGTACGATGAGAGCGTATTGATTACTGAGTAACTCAGTACGCAATCCTATTTGCAGTAGCTTACGGGCTGTAAGTTGTAGCCTACAGCTGGTGTATAGATACGTGTCATGCAAAGACGGGCGATGTGGATAGATTCCATACATCTTGTTGGCCCCTTAGTGACCCATCAGATCGTCGTTCATCTCATCCCCCATCCGACCATTGCATCCCCCATCAAACCATCTATTCATCTCATACAATCATCCAAACATCCATCAATCCATCTATCCAACCATTCCATCCATCTATATATCTAGTCATCCAAACACCCATCCATCCAACCATACTATCCATCCATCCAACATCCGACCATCTCGTTCATACATCTGATCATCCCATCAATCATCAAAACATCCATCCATTCATACCATCTGTCCATCAAACATGGTTGATCTTGTGATTATCGGTGATGTGTAACATTCGATTGTTGATTAGAGACTTAATGAAGTGATGCACGATGATTTCCACCATCCGATAAAGGATTGGAGGTTGATCGGATGGTCAACAACACTTTCTATATATCGTTCAATTGTTGATTGGAGGTCGATCAAGCGATTATCGATGTGCACCATTCTATCGTCAATAGGAAAATTGATAACAAGATTTATGTTGGTTTGTACTTTCAATCATTAATTGGAGGTTCATCAGATGTTCAACAACACTTCATGTCGTCCGATTTGTTGATTAAGAAGTCGATCGACCGATCATCAGTAATGTGCACTGTTCGATCGTCGATCAGGAACTTAATGGGCAATATACGTTAGTTTCCACTGTTTAATTGATGAGCACATAGACAGATGAAAGAAAACTATTCATAAAAGTACACATACAGATAATTTAAGATGTTATTGCAAATACTCTACCCTTTCGCAATGAAACTACATTCGTCGTAAAAAGATTCAGTTGATATTTGTCGCAACGAATTAACCTAGTCGTCGCTAAAACAAACTATTTGCAACGACTTTTGTGTCGTTGCAAAAAATAGCGTCGTAAAAACGTCGACTATTTGCGATGATTTAAAATATTGTTGCAAATATTCTAACGTTTCGCAATGAAACTATGTTCGTCGTAAAATGCTTCAGTTTGTATTTATCGCAATGAGTTAACCTAGTCATCGCTAAAACAAACCATTTACAGTGACTTTTGTGTCATTGCACAAAATAATATTTTGCCACGACACTCAATTTGTCGCATAAAGTGGACATTAGCGATGACCATGAAAACATGTTGCGAAACGTCTTTCCCACCATATAATTTTACCGGGAGAAATTGGTGGGAAACGTTTTAGCGACGATAATTATAACGCGTCGTAAAAATGTCAACTATTTGCGATGATTTACAATGTTGTTGCAAATACTTTAACATTTTGCAATGAAACTACGTTCGTCGCATACAGTTTCAATTTGTATTTGTCGCAACGAGTTAACCTGGTCGTCGCTAAAACAGACTATTTGCAGCGACTTTCGTGTCGTGACAAAAAATAATGTTTTGCCACGACATTCAATTCGTCGTATAAAGTGGACATTAGTGATGATCATAGAAACGCGTGGCAAAACATCTTTCCCGCCATGTAATTTTTCCCAGAGAAATTAGTGGGAAACGTTTTAGCGACGATGATTATAGCTCGTTGCAAAAAGTCGACTATTTGCGATGATTTACAATGTTGTTGCAAATACTCTAACATTTTGCAATGAAACTATGTTCGTCGCAAAAAGTTTCAGTTTGTATTTGTCGCAACGAGTTAACCTGGTCGTCACTAAAACAGACTATTTGCAGCGACTTTCATGTCGTGGCAAAAAATAATGTTTTGCCACGACACTCAATTCGTCGTATAAAGTGGATATTAGCGATGATCATAGAAACGCGTGGCGAAACGTCTTTCCCGCCATGTAATTTTCTCCGGAGAAATTGGTGGGAAACGTTTTAGTGACAATAATTATAGCCCGTTGTAAAAACGTTGACTATTTACGATGATTTACAATGTTGTTGCAAATATTCTAATATTTTGCAATGAAACTACGTTCGTCGCAAAAAGTTTCAGTTTGTATTTGTCGCAACGAGTTAACCTGGTCATCGCTAAAATAGACTATTTGCAGCGACTTTCGTGTCGTGGCAAAAAATAATGTTTTGCCACGACACTCAATTCGTCGCATAAAGTGGACATTAGGGATGACCATAGAAATGCGTGGCGAAACGTCTTTTCCGCAGTATAATTTTTCCCGGAGAAATTGGTGGGAAACGTTTTAGCGACGATAATTATAGCTCGTCGCAAAAACGTCGACTATTTGCGATGATTTACAATGTTGTTGCAAAACTCTAACGTTTTGCAATGAAACTATGTTCATCGCAAAAAGTTTCAGTTTATATTTGTCGCAACGAGTTAACTTGGTCGTCACTAAAACAGACTATTTGCAGTGACTTTCGTGTCGTGATAAAAAATAATGTTTTGCCACGACACTCAATTCGTCGCATAAAGTGGACATTAGCGATGACCATAAAAACGCGTGGCAAAACGTCTTTCCCGCCACGTAATTTTTTCAGGAAAAATTGGTGGGAAATGTTTTAGCAACGATAATTATAGCTCGTCGTAAAAACGTCGACTATTTGCGATGATTTATAATGTTGTTGCAAATACTTTAACATTTTATAATGAAACCACGTTCGTCGTAAAAGGTTTTAGTTTGTATTTGTTGCAACGAGTTAACCTGGTCGTCGCTAAAACAGACTATTTGTAGGGACTTTCGTGTCGTTGCAAAAAATAATATTTTGCCACGACACTCAATTCGTCGCATAAAGTGGACATTAGCGATGACCATAGAAATGCGTGGCGAAATGTCTTTCCCGCCATGTAATTTTCCAGAAAAAATTGGTGGGAAATGTTTTAGCGACGATAATTATAGCTCGTCGTAAAAATATTGACTATTTGCGATGATTTACATGTTGTTGCAAATACTCTAATATTTCGCAATGAAACTACGTTCGTCGCAAAAAGTATAATTCAGTATTTTTTGCAATGGGTTGAACTAGTCGTTGCAAAAGCTACTATTTGCGACAACTTTTGTGTCGTCGTAAAAATTTTTTTTTTTTACGACACCTAATTTGTCACAAAAAGTGGCTATTAGCGACGACTGGTTAAGATCGTTGTAAAAAATTCATACGAAAACTTTTTGCGACAAGTTTTGCGACGATAATTGAAGCTCATCGCAAAAAAGTTAACTATTAGCGACGATTTAAACTATCATCGTAAATAATCTATTTTTTTGCAACGACTTGAAATGTCGTTGTAAAAAATTGCATTTCCCAATGAAATTAGACTCGTCGCTAAAAAAATCGTTGCAAAAAGTCTAATTTGTTGTAGTGATTATTAAAGTATGAAAGTATGTTCAAATGTCCTAGAAGGAAGTAAATAAGACTTTTCATAAATTCTCTTCCTATAAGAGCATTCAATGCCTAATTCAGTCAAGTTTATAGCAAGGCAATATAACTCTATGGCTTTGACGCAGGGGAGGACGTGAGGTCGAGCACCGTCTTCCTCAAGAGGATAAGTATTCTGAATCCACGGAACTTCTCTGGACTCCTCACAGAGACTTCTCGAATCCACAAGGAAAGAAAGCATAAAATATAAATAAATTCTAATAAATTCGAAATTGATTAATGAATGAATAAAAAACGAGTTCACAACCCTTTAAATAGGGGTACCAAGCAATGAGAAATAAATCAGAATCAAACTATAACTAAAACTCCTAGAAATTGCGACTTACTATAAATAGTAAACTTACTATTTATAGACGGTCGTGATGTCTACTAGTGCGCAAGGTTTTCGGCCAAAAATAGTAAGTGTCCTATTTGGCTTCACCAAACCATTCTCCTAATTATTCTAAGCTCTTTTCATGTTGGTCGCGACTCCTAAAGCCCAACGGATGAAGAGTTATAATCAAACTAAAACTTACTATTTATAGTAAAAACGAAATTAAAACAGGGAAACAACCGTCGATCCAGGGGTTTTTCACAATTCCGGGCATCGCAATGCTGCATAGCTAGGTTGGTTAGATAAAGTAGATCGTTCTACCCCAAAATCATATATTTTACATCAGCTAACTCATTACGGATTGTGAGATACGCCCGATTTAAGGTCTAATGGTCTGGATCACTTCTGTCGCCGACCGGGCCTTTTCTGATCCATCTTGGCCATGAAACTGTCCACAACCCGCTCTACATCAGTCCCCTCCACTTCGAAAGAACTCGTCCTTGAGTTCTCATCCTGCGCTGGTTCATGATAATTGGTCAGGTCCGCAACGTTAAAGTCCATGAGATCGCCATGTCATTTGGAAGATCAACAACATAAGTATTGTTATTGATCTTTCGGATGATTGGTACCGGTCCAATCTTTTTATTCTTCAACTTGTTGTATGTTCCGATGGAAAATCATTCTTTGCACAGATGGACCATTACTTGATCGCCCACCTCGAACACATTTTGTCACCGATACTTGTCTGCTTGCTCCTTGTACTTTTCGTTCGAGGCATATAGCTTGGTTTGTACCTCCGCATGAATGCCCATGATCTTGTCAGCCATATGTTCTGCTACAATGCTCATGCCTGGGAGCTTTGGTAGAGAGACCAAGTCTAGTGTGTGGTGAGGTACTCGTCCGTAAATAATCTGAAACGGAGATTTCCCTGTCGAGCGGTTCACCATGTTGTTGAATGCAAACTCCGCTTGCGACAAAGCCAAATCCCACTGCTTCAGTTTTTCTTCTGAAATACATCAAAGAAGGTTTCCCAACGTGCGATTTACAACCTCAGTTTGACCGTCAGTCTGTGGGTGGTAGGCGTTGCTGAACTGAAGTCGTGTATCGAATCGAGTCCACAAAGTCTGCCAAAAGTGGCTTATGAACTTTGTGTCATGATCAGAAGTAATAGTCTTGGGAACCCCATGTAGCCGCACAATTTCTCTGAAGAATAGATTCGTCACGTGTGTTGCATCAAGAGTCTTCTTGCATGGAATAAAGTGCGTCATCTTGGAGAAACGATCTACTACCACGAACACCGAATTCATGCCGCGTTGTGTTCGTGGGAGACCAAGCATAGAATCCATAGATAAATCCTCCCAAGGGCCGTCAGGCACGGGTAACGGGGTGTAGAGGCTCGTATTATGAGATTGCCCCTTGGTAGTCTAACAAATATAACAACGTTGGACTACCTTTCCCACATCACATACCAATTGCGGCCAGTAATACCATTCTTCCACAAGAGCTCGCGTCTTGTCTCGCCCAAGGTGTCTACTGCGGCTACCTCCATGTAGCTCTTGGATTATCTATTCCGTTAGCGAACTGTTCGGGATGCACAGTCAATTTCCCTTGAAAAGAAACCTGTCTTGCATATGTAAGTCGCCGAGGTGACCTTCTTGGCATCTAACCCATGCGTCCTCGAAGTCGTCGTCATCAGCATATATGTTTTTGGGGCTCTCGAACCTGACAACCTCATTGCTCATAGTGAGTAATAAAGTTGCACGGTGACTCGGTACATCAGCTACTTGGTTCTGTTGCCCTGACTTGTGTTTTAGTACGAACGTGAATTCCTATAAAAATGAAATCCGTCTAGTATGCACACGGTTAATGTTAGCTTGACTATTAATGAATTTAAGAGCTTGATGGTTCGTGTAAAGTATGAATTCCCTTTGAATTAAATAATGTCGCCAGTGTCACAGTGCCTAAACCACCGCGTATAACTCGATCTCATATGTAGACCACTTCTTGCGTGCATCGCTAAGTTTCTCACTGTAGAAGGCTACCGGCCTACCTTCTTGAGACAAAACTCACCCAATTCTGACATATGAGGCATCAAATTTGACTTCAAATAGTTTGTCGAAGTTGGAAAGTACAAGAACCGGGGTCGTGGATAATCTGCGCTTAATTTCGACAAAGCTCCTGTCGGCTTCGTCAGTCCACTGAAACTGTCCTTTCTTTATGCAATCTGTGATTGGGGACACAATGGTACTAAAATTTTTCACGAACCGACGATAAAATATCGTCAGTCCATGAAAACTTTGCACTTCGTGAATATTTGTGGGAACCGGCCATTATCTGATTGCCTTTACCTTTTCCTCATCCATCCGAATGCCCGTGGATGTTATGACAAAACCCAGAAACAATAGGCTATCAGTCATGAAGCTGCACTTTTTTAAATTGAGATACAATTTATTTTTAGTGAGCACTTGAAGGATCTTCTTGAGGTGTTCCATATGAGTGGTTTCGTTTTAACTGTATATCAAAATATCATCGAAATAAACCACAACGAACCGCCCAATGAAAAGTTTCAGAACTTGGTTCATCAATCTCATAAATATGTTAGGCGCATTTGAAAGACCGAAGGGCATAACCATCCATTCGTATAATCCTTCCTTGGTCTTAAAGGCCGTTTTTCACTCATCACCCGGCCATATTCGAATCTGATGATAGCCGCTCCTTAGGTCCAATTTAGAAAATATTTTTGTACCCTCTAACATGTCTAGCATATCGTCCAACCGTGGTATAGGAAACTTGTATTTTATGGTGATTTTGTTGATAGCTCGGCTATCGACACACATGCGCCAACTCCCATCTTTTTTTGGAGTTAATAGAGCTGGTACAACACATGGACTCATGCTTTCTCAAATAAGACCCTTACGGATCAATGTCACGCCCCAAACCCGGAAATACGATTCACAAGAATTCTGATCGCCGAATCCGGTGCCGACAGCCTCCGTAGTACCCCATTCTCGGCTCCTAACGTTATACGCCAGATTTCCGATCCTGGGATCCTATAAGGAGGAATTTTATTTTTTTTTGATGTACATTTAACTCGTAATAAGCATAACCACAAGACTACCCAATTCACAAAGGCAACAACATAATCACATATCGACTAATATAATCATTTGAATACAGTGCTGAAAGGGAAATACATATATAAAAAATCAAAGCTCCAGAAGATAGCTGCATACTCCAAGCTCGACGCTGCTGCAACCTAACATTACCTGCACGCATCTATCGTGCATAAGCTTATAAAAAGCTTAGAGGGTGGTGTAAGTGTGTGCACAAGATAAGTGTCAAGTATTCAATACAATGTCATCATCATACAGTACCGAAAATATGGTAATCTACAAATTGTACAATATCGAAATAAGCAGAATTACTAACAAGGTCATGAATTACCAGAGTAAGTAGAAATACTGACCAGAGCAGGAATTATCAGAGTAAACAGAAATACTGGCAAGATCATAAACTATACGATAACAAAGTAAGCGGAAATATGGACAAGTCCATAAGTCAATCAATATCAGAATACGCAATATAGAACATCTATGCAAATGATGAGTCATAAAGAGTCAAATATCAGATGCAAAGGATGCAATGCAATATACATTCCTGATGAGTAACATATATAGCGTCGGCCATACCTAGTCCATATAAATGCAGAAGCACAATAACTCAAATTGTCATATGCCGCAGATGTAATGCAACATGTAGTGCGAATGGAATGACCATGCTGGAGTGTGAATTTGGGATGGTAGTACGTAGTATCGTAGGCTATGGGGCCCATCACAATGGACTTCTATCCAAACAAGTCTCATACCTAATTTGGATAGTCAGACTCCATGTGGTAAACTCCTGATCTCAGGTTAGTCGCGCGCACCAACCGAAATCCTGGCCATCACGAAGGTACATGTAACAAATAGTTGCGCACCACCAGCCCGAGTGGATAGTGAATGAATGAATGGATGAGTATGCAACTCCTACTCAATAAGTCCACATATCAGTACGGTTCATCTCTGGGATCATCACCGGGGTTTAATACACTCCAAATGGCACTGTCTCTCTCCCAACAACATAGTCCAAGTGAGCGTAAGAAACCTCACTATCCGCCTGGCCAATAGTCTGGCAATACCTATCTGGCACGTCGATAGCGAACCCATTTCCGAGCTGGTCAAACTCAGCCTAATAATGCCCCCTGCTCTCGGGCGAGTAAGGCCACACCCCTTTCCAACCGACCACGACACAGTGGGAGACGCGGCCTCCTGGTATTCGGCCCTCGTGTGCTCATATATCCACTCCGTCTCGATGTTGGAGTCATCTCCTGACCACGGAGGTTTAGGAATTTTCACCCAGGGACATCTATGGCGCCCGTATGCTAGAACCAAACATTTTCGGTGTCCCGTCTGGCCATCCACAATATGCCTGTGGAGGCTACGACCCTGATGTCGCTAGGGCGTAAAACACACAATGAAATATGCATGAGTCACACAATCCAGTCATGCATCAATCTTATGCATACCGTGCGCTCATGTGAGATAACCTCCGCCTATCAGGGAGTCTCATAACAATACGCTCAATGATATATGCAATGATCAACCACATCTCATAACAAACATGCAGATGATGCGCATGGGCATGTATCATGATGCTATGCTGTCACATACTATAATCAGTATTAATAACCGGCATCGACAATCGACCTCGACAATGTGGACATTTAACCAACATTGCCCCGGAGGAATGACCCTCATAGATCCTAACATATAATTGGCCCATGGCCTCACACAAAAGCCTAATATACAACACAATGGGCCTTACTCAAGGGCCACATAAACACAACAGGTGGGCCTTGCTCATGGACCTCAAATACGTGACATGTGGGCCCTACACATGGGTCTCGAATACATCAAATGGGTCATGCATCATGGGCCTAATACATATCACGATGGGTCTTGCCCATAGGCCACGAATTCATCACAATGGGCCTTGCCCATGGGCCTCAAATACATTAAATGGGTTGTGTCACATGGGCCTCATATATATTAAGGTGGGCCTCAACGGATGGCCATAAATACATCAAGATGGGCCTAATCACAAGGTAGCTCCCAACATGGTGGGCATTGAGTGTGTAACACATACATTATGGTGGGCTTGCATATGGTAGACCATGTCCCTAAGAATGGTTGAACAACATGTATATAACACATTATGGTGAGCCTCTCAAGTCGGCCCTATGGTGGACATTCAATCACCACTATTTATAGTATGGCCCACCTGGGATTTGGGCCTACCTCTTAATGGGCCGACGACCCTACATAAACTAGAAATGGCTAGGCAGCATGAGTGTACAACACATACACCATCTTGGAGTTTTTATGAACGTATCTCAAACATTAGGAGATGTTGATATATTTATGGGAGAGAGAGAGGATCCCGTAATATGAGGATTCTTTCCTAATATCTTGGAGATCTGATATGATATAGGATCTAACCGAAATTGCAGGTTCCTGAGATTGTCGAGATTTGTTCTTATCTCCCGAAGATCTTGTGAGAGATCTTCGAGACTTGGGAGGATTCTTTGAATCTGTAGCTCAGCTTTAGGTCGGATCCTAAAGCGGGTACTGAGTTGGGAATGAACAATACCGACCTGATCAACAGATCTGCATTCACCATTTTCATCCGTTAGACAAGTTGGAAGGTTCGTGTTCCCTTCATTCGGGTGTTGAGCCCTTTGAACGTATCAAGGGTACTGCCGATCTATGACTGGTCTGTCACCGATCTATGACCGGTCTGTGACTGATCTATGGTCGATCATCGACTGATCTATGGTCTATCTGTGACCGATATATGATCAAGCTATGGTTGATTCATAAATGACACGCGACTGATTTATAAGTGATCCATAACTGTCATTTAGCCGACTTATAAATTAGGTCGGTATTTCAGCTACTTGTGTGACCTTGTAAGCTCTTTGTGTCCTTACAGTTGCATTGACCTCCTTAGAGATTGCTCTGTTTCTGGACGTAGAGGCCTTACCAGAGTCGGGTTTCCCTGGGCCCGTGCTGGCTTAGTAGAGTTGGTCTATTCTATAAGCTGATTTATGGACTTGTAGATTTTTCCCCAACAGTTATATATTGCACACACAACTAGATTGGGTTGAATCAACTCAATTTAGCTTTATAATGTTCATAGTGCCAAAAGCAAAAATCTATGTTTATGGACAGCTTTAAAAATCTATAATCTATTTGGCATATAAAACTTTATTAATTAACAACTTTAAAACTTAAGATTTAATGAATGTTTCATCATTTTTTAAAATCTTTCATTGATTATTGGTTTAACATACCTTAAATCACACATTTATTTAAAAAATTGTCATATGCATTGTTGGAATGCTTAGCTGTTATTCAGAGGTGAAGTCAATCAAATATCAAGCCAGCATGATTCATAATTAGATCATTTCTAGTAAAATGAGATTAAATAACAGAATCAATTCAACCCAAAATAGGAAATTGATGGTCCATGTTTATTAATTAGAAAAGGTCCAGTCAATAATTTAGATTGTCCAATGTCCATCTCGTGGGCCCATCTCCCTTATGTTGCTTTGATTGAATAACATGGCAAACTTGTACAAATAGGCCTCATGGGAAAATTCTACTGATATACAGTTTTCCTTATTTTCTAAGATAATTAGCCAAGCAAAGATGTACAGGAAGCAATGCTTGTGAAAAGACTATATGCAAGCAAAGAACTGCACGTACTTTAAAAAATCAGGAAAAAAAAAAACTCTCAACTAGACTCGCCTGAGTCAACTCCAGTCAACCAGATTACACCAAGACTGGAGAAATGTGATTCCTGTCACGACTCAGTCAAAACTCAAGAATAACTCGACTCGACTGAGAAAAAGACTAGGCAAAGCTCAATAAAAGTAAAAACTAAAGACTCAAAGAAGCTCTAGGAAGATTTTTGGGCCCTAAGCCTAACATAGGGTGATACATCTGATGGTCAGAGTGGATTTCATCAATACATCACAGTACAAGCCACCTCAATTGCACCCAAAAAGTTTTCATGAATGCTTCATTACTGTGTGTGTGGAAAAAAGCTTTTGAAAGGAAAACAAGAAGCATAGAAATTCATGTTAACATACCAACAACAAAATCCATGTGCTAAGTGCAAGAACCCAAGAACCACCATAACCAAGCCAAACACCCATTCTGTCAAGCTGGCTGTGCCAAGCAGACTCTCAGTTGAAGCACCAGAGACAGATATAAGAGTTCCAAAGATCTTCCCTTTACCCCACCAGGTGTTGATTCCAAGATTCTCTTGCATTGAGATGATAGATAATATGAAAGTAAAGACTGGATTCAGGTTGACAACTGCAGCCTCCAATGTGCAAGGGATGTAGTACAAGCACGCTGTTAATATAGGTTTTGTGACAACGTTGACCTGCAATGCATCAATCTATTAGAATTCTCGTGGATTACACACAAACATACACATGTATTTACTGGAAGGCTCATAAATCAATCAGATCCAAAACTCAGGTAGGCAAGGAACAATGTAAAATCATGCGTAAAACTTCCAAGTCACTTAGTGTGGTCCACCTAAGTTCTGGAATGGCCTAATTTTTGGGCTCTGGGCCTAAAATTGGGGAGTGAACAAAATGGATGAGTTAGATTTCTGGCACACATCACTGTGGGATGCGCTGAGCTCCACGCTAGTGTAGGTTAACACTACATGTAGGAAAAAGATCATATACACTGTAATGTCGATCTCTATGGTCCCAGCATGATGTTTCGGAACAGTTCATCTCTTGGTGATGAGATGTTCTAAAAATCCAGCCATATCCAGAACTAAGGTGGGTCACACCATCTGGAACAATACAAAGTCATGCCTTCAGCATTTAAAATCACTTCATGAGGCCCATTGGAGTTCTAAAATTGCCTAAAATGATGGGACCCCGCATGCAGGTGGGACACACAAAATGTACAAGATGGATGTCCAGTCTGCATCTCATTGGCTCCATAAATAATCACACCACCAAAAAATCGTCATTTAGGAACGGTTTGAAACCGTTCCTAAATTCTTCAGGAACGGTTTTAAACCGTTCCTAAATGAGGCGTGGCAGAAAAACAGGAACGGTTCAGAACCGTTTTGGGTACCGTATCAATTTTCACGAACGGAATTTTTGGAACGGTTTTAAACCGTCCTGGTGCCAACGGTCACATTAAAGGCACAATTTTAGAAATGGTTTTAAACGCTTATGTTGCCAGCGGTCAGATTTTTAGGACGGAATTTTATGAACAATTTTAAATGCCTTTGTTCATTGTATGAGAGAGAGAGAGAGAGAGAGAGAGAGAGAGAGAGAGAGAGAGAGAGAGAGAGAGAGTATATAATCTACTTGTATTATATGCCAAATAATTAATTACACAAATAGAAGAAGACAATAGAATGATTCACACTAATCTTTTCCTTCTTTTCTAGTATACATTTCAATTCCAATTTCCAATTTCAATACAACATTTCATTTCCAAGCTTCTATAATCCAACAATTCCTTGCTCATGTTCTTCATTTCTTCGAGTTCTCCGTGGTAGTTATCTAACTGCAAAGAATCCATTTTGAGGCCAACATCAGAAAACACGAGAACCACAGTTTCGGTAAAGAGAGATTGACAGATTAATCCATTTCACTTGCTATGAATCATATACTAAGAAGTTGATATGAGTTGAAGGTCCCCAATACTTGAGCGCTGCTAAGTCGTAAGCTCTGGCAACTATCTCTTCAATATCATACCCCCCTAAAATCCACAAATGGCAATAAAAGGTACAAAAATAAACAGGATGTTGTATTGGATGATTAAAGAAATTTTCAAAAACTTGAAGGAATGAAAGAGAAGGCTCACCCAAATAAACTGCTAGGCATTCGATTGGATTGCAATCGCACATGTAAAAAACCAGACAAACCACATATCTTAGCAATCAGGCCAACAATTCAAAAAACTCAACCAAAAAAAAAAAGGAAAAGCGAAAGGGAAAAACCAACAATACTGAAAATGGTTAACACCCTATTGTTTTACTAACCTTGCCTTTCTTTTCTAGTTTGGCCTTCCTTCTTGCAGCTGTTGTTGTCCCATAGATGGGCTTCATATCTACCAGTCCACCTATGCCTGATATAAATAAAACCAAATAGCCTTATTATAAGCAAAATATAAAGCAATGAAAATAAAATAGAAATGGGAGCAACCCACAGGAAAATAAAAATGTATCATTGGAAGCATCACACATAAAAGAACAAGACACCCAAGAGAAAAATATCAACAACAAGAACAACATTAAAATAAGTGGATTTTTCAAGAAAAGCTTACATGTCTTAAGAAAAAAAAAAAAAAACTCAGCCAATTCAACCAGGTTCATGAAGTTGTGGGTTCAATGAGAAACTCTCAGGTTCATGGTAACTGAATGGAGTCTTGAAACTTAGGTGAGTCGAAGAACTCAACTTGTAGAAGCTAGGCCCATATTCTTTTTATTTTTTACTTCTTTTTTTTCTGCACTTCCTATAGCTTATATTCTTCTTGGAAATTTAAAAATTAAATTAATTGACTCGCAGAGTTCCAAGTTGGCTCGGCCTGGTTAACCAGTTCTATTTTTCAAACCTTTTTTAGCATGGGTATTGATGTAGAGCGGGTCGGGGGCAGTTTCATGGCCAAGATGGATCAGAAAAGGCCCGGTCGGCGACAGAAGTGATCCAGACCATCAGATGACCTTAAATCAGGCGTATCTCACAATCCGGAATGAGTTAGCTGACGTAAAATATATGATTTTGGGGTAGCACGAGCTACTTTAGCCAACCAACCCAGCTGTGCAGGGTTGTGACACTCGAAATTGCGAAAAACCCCTGGATCGACAGTCGTTTCCCTGTTTTAATTTCGTTTTTACTATAAATAGTAAGTTTTAGTTTGATTATAACTCTTCATCCGTCGGGCTTTAGGAGTTGCGCAAAACGTGAAAAGAGCTTAGAATAATTAGGAGAACGGTTTGGTGAAGCCAAATAGGACACTTACTATTTTTGGCCAAAAACCTTGCGCACTAGTAGACATCACGACCGTTTATAAATAGCTAAGTTTACTATTTATAGTAAGTCGTGAATTCTAGGAGTTTTAGTTGTAGTTTGATTCTGATTTCTTTCCTATTGCTTGATATCCCTATTTAAAGGGTTGTGAACTCATTTTTATTCATCAATTAATCAGTTTCGAATTTATTAGAATTTATTTCTATTTTCTGCTTTCTTTCCTCTTGGATTCGAGAAGTCTCTGTGAGGAGTCCAGAGAAGCTCCGTGGATTCAGAGTATTTATCCTCATCACGTTCATCCCTGTGTCAGGTATCAACCAAGAATTGTGAGCTAATGAAATACCATGAAGAGATTAAATCCTTTTTAATCATCCAGTTGCATGCCAAAAGTCTAATAAAATCTTTACAATGTGGGGACCACCTAAAGTGAAGCCTAGCACGGAATGTTGAATGCTTGCATGAAACTATATATATATATATATATATATATATATATATATATATATATATATATATATATATATATATATATATATCGAGAAACCAACCTTAATTGGGTGTTGGGAGACATGCTTGACTTTGGCATTGTAGCCTCAAAGACAATCTTTTTCGTAGTTTCACCTCGTAAGATAGATCTTAACAAAATGACATTACAAAGTTTGGGGCAAAGCAAATCGACTTGGTAGGTGCATAAATCGACAAACAAGCAGAAAGACATCCAAAGAAATTGACAAACAAAAAAAAAAAGGATCTCACTTGGGAGAATAGCTATAGCAGGAAGACATCCAATAAATCGACAAACATGTTGTAGCGACTCCTGCAAGTCACGATAATGCCTCAATCAACCATTATCAGTAGAAACACTGAACATGTCTTCTGTTTCGCTCCACCAAAATGTACAAGCATAGGGCCTGTTTGGTGTTGCTTCTAGCAATGGAAAAAATGATTCCAATAAACACTTCTCTGGAATTGTTTATTTAGAATTGCTCATGCAAAATTCATTCCCAATAAACAAGTTTAGTAATCAGATTTAGTGAAGGAGCACCTTCGGAACAGAAACAAATATTTTATGTACCTGGTCTTTTAAAACATATGTTTCAGATTCTGGTATTCCCCGGAACCCATACATCGAGTTACCCTCCATTTTTACAAATCAACAAAGAAACTGCTTTCATGTCAATAAGAAATATCCACCCAAAGATACAAGAATTTGCAAAGAAAAAGTAACGGGCTAAGAAGGAGAATTGATTTTCTTCAGATGCTTTCTCACCTTCGTATTATCGGGACCAGCTTTCTGCCTCGGCATCATGTGGAGGCATGGGCGAGGACTGTTTACAATTTCATTTACTTGTGAAAATGAAAATGGAATGATTACAATTTCATTTACCTTTTTACTTTATATTTGAACCCTGAAATGATAATGATGGGCCATTTACATTGAATTACACTGGAAATTGGAAAACCAAACACGCCTTTAGTGCAAGTGGTTTATAGAGATGAATTGATGATGGACCACTACAAAATGAGAACAAACTTGTGTTACGGCACAAACCACTGGATGAACAATACAGATCTACATGGTAGTTTCATTGGTAGGTGGAAAAGATTGTATTTTACATGCATGTTGTTCCCTCTGCACTTAAGTTACTTTTCTTCGCAACTTTTTTACTTCTTTAGCTTCATCTGCTAAGGTTTTTTTTTTTTTTTTTTACAACTTTTGAACTCTTTTCAGTCTTGACAAAATATACAAGGATGACTCGTCTAGTTTCTTGCATTAATGATGAAAAATTTCACAAAATTAAATAAATAAATCTCAAAAACAGGGGCATATAAAAATTCATCATGGTGGTTACCCATTTTAAACAGGTTGCTTTTGTGCTGATTATCACTGATCATGCTGGCTGGAATATAGCCAGAATTCTTGTGATAACTCCCAAACTAGTAACCTGACATGACCCAACCCAACCAGAACCAAATGCATGTGATTATTTATTCCCAACCTAAACTAAATGCATGTGATTATTCCCAACCCGACCCAAGGACCTTGACAAACTGACCAACCCAAACCCAACTTGCGGCCATAGTCACAGTATTAGCAGAAGATGCTATCTAAAGCACATATCCCTAGTTTTGCATGTTTTAGAGCACAAAATGCTCCAAAGATATTGACCACCCAAATAAAGGATGGTGAGAAATGGCTAGCCATTGAATCTGCTAACAATTTCCTTCGCTCTTCCTAAAAGGTACCTTTGGTTGTCCAGTAAGCTTTTATCCATTCATATATTCAAAGGCCTTGCAATTTCTTGAAAATCTTCCAAAATCATATAACTAAAAGATTCCATTCCCACTCAATGTTTGAATCATGGAGAAAATGGTTAACATATCTTCATATGGAGCATAGAAGATTTACTAATTGTTCAGTGTACACAAGAACATGCCTCTTTCCCAACATACGGGCCATGGATAAAATATATTTTCAACCCTCGCAAAAATTTAAGTTCCCCCAAACCATAACAGAAAATCAAGCACATTCTTATGCATGATGAATACTAATGATTTTATTGTCTGCCAACGAATATGAAGTATATTTGATTTCAACAAAGTATTATTGCAGGGATTTTGTCATCCTCAAGACACTAAGAACTGATAGGCAAGGCATAATAGATAATCATGTTCTGACATGTTGAAAATTACCAGATCTAATTTGCAAGAGGTATCAAGTTCGGGTAATAGGGAAGCAGGAGGTCTCCTCATACTCATTGCAAAAAGTGATGTTTCGACCTGCATAATGTAAGCTTATCATTAGCACTGGACATTGACCATGATGGGGTTTTTTTCCCCGTCTTCGACCGGTCCAAAGTCCCTCTCGACCGGTCGTGGGAGGTGCTCGACCGGTCGTAGGTTCGAGCCCTGGCACGACTCAAAGTCCAGCGAGTTCGTGCTGTTTTTTACTGTAGCTAGGACTGGTCGTAGGAGAGCTACGACCAGTCGTAGGAGAGCCAGGACTAGTCGTAGGTTACGCAGATTGTTCCGCGATTTTGCGCGAAACTACCGGTTTGAGTCCTTTCGCAACTGGGATGCGAAAGGAGTTTCCCAAAACTATAAAAGGGGTTGCCTAGGGTTTTTCTAGGTATCACAAAATAGCAAGAGGGTTTCCTAAAGCTTTGCAAGGGATTTGCTAAAGGGTTTAGGGCTATCAAAGGTGAGAGAGAGGGAGAAAGAGAGAGAGGAAGCTTATAGAAGGGAGGTTCTGCTCGTGGAGGTTCTCTACTTTGCAATCTACATCTCAGCGCTTCTATGTCCTCGTGTCGGTTAGATCTCTCTGTTTTCTCTATTTCTCTTATTGTTTATCCACTCTGCGTGAGTGAAGAAGATTGTAACGTTCTACTTCATAGTGGATTGTTGATCTGGACGAGGTCCCGTGGTTTTTACCTCTTTGAGGGTTTTCCACGTAAAAATCTCTTGTGTGGTGTGTGATTGATGCTTTGATTTATTTCATTGCTTTATCCATAATTCTGGTTTGTTTCGGGAGGCTAGATCCTAAGGTTTGTGCAAGGCATCCCAACAAAGTGGTATCAGAGCTAAGTTCATTGAACGGGTAGGATCGGTTTGAATTATGGAAGGTGGCTCAAGGATGATCAGCCTCAATGGTTCTAACTGGACCATATGGAAGGCTAAGATGGAGGACTTGCTTTATTGCAAGGACCTATATTCTCCAATCTCAGGCATATCAGCAAAATCCAAGGATATGACTGATGATGATTGGAAGAAGATGGACCGAAAGACGGTGGGGTTTATTAGACAATGGTTGGATGATTCCGTGTTTCACCATGTGTCTACAGAAACCTCAGCCGCAAGCCTATGGCTGAAATTACAAGGGCTGTATGAGAGGAAGACAGCCGGTAATAAGATATTTCTGATAAGGCGACTTGTGAATCTCAAGTTCAAGGATGGTGGTTACTGGTGGAGCATATGAATGAGGTCAGCAATATAGTGAACCAACTCACCTCTATGAAGATGGTCCTGGATGATGAATTGCAGGCTTTACTATTGCTTAGTTCATTGCCTGACAGTTGGGAGACATTGGTGGTGTCTCTAAGTAACTCCGCGCCAGGACGGAAAGATATCCATGGAACGAGGTAACCGATTGTCTCTTCAATGAAGAGACAAGGAGAAAGTCTCGAGGGTCTACTCGGCAAGAGAGGCTCTTGTGACGCAGAACGGGGAGAGGAAAGAACAGGAAGGGCGGGAAGGCCCGAGATAAATCAAGAGGCAAGTCGAGTAACGAGAAAGAGGTTGAATCTTGGGAATTGTGGCAAGAAGGGCCACTACAAGCATGAATGTCGTGGTAAGAAAAACGACAAGAAAGGAAAAGGGAAGGAAGAAGAATCGATTCCCCGCGGTCGCTTCGAGGATGGCGACATGGTAGTTATTCTTTCTACTGACCACGACGTATGTCTCACGGCTACGAGTCAGGGCACCGACTGGGTAATAGACTCGGGAGCTTCTTTTCATGTGACTCCACACAGGGACTCCTTCACAAGCTACAAGTCAGGTGACTATGGGACTGTGAAGATGGGAAATTCTGGCGTATCAAAGATCGTGGGAGTCGGTGATATTTGTGTGAAGACCGATGTGGGCTACACATTGGTTCTCAGGGATGTGAGGCATATCCCAGACCTTCGCCTCAACTTAATGTCGACGGGAAGGCTGGATGATGATGGCTATGAAAGCCGGTTTGCTGGTGGGCGATGGAAGCTCATCAAGGGTTCGTTGATCGTGGCTAAAGGAAAGAAGTGTTGCACCTGTACAAGGCAAGTGTCAGTATGTGCAAGGGTGGATTGAACGCAGCGGAAGATTCAGCTATTGACATGTGGCACAGGCGTCTAGGCCACATGAGTGAAAAAGGGCTTCAGCTACTAGCAAGAAGGAAGCAGCTCCTTCCGAGACGTGACAGGTATGCCTCTCAAAACCTGTCTTGATTGTTTATCAGGGAAACAGCATAGAGTTTCATTTATTAAAACTGCTTCTCATGTTAATAAAGTGCATGCATTAGATTTGGTTTATTCTGATGTTTGTGGTCCTATGAGGACAAAAACCTTGGGTGGGGCATTGTATTTTGTTACTTTTATAGATGATGCATCTAGGAGGGTTTGGGTTTATGCTTTGAAATCCAAGGACGAGGTCTTTGGTGTGTTTAAATTGTTTCATGCTATGGTCGAGAGAGAGACAGGTAGATCATTGAAGTGCATCCGCACTGACAATGGTGGTGAATACATTGGCGACTTTCACGAGTACTGCAAGTCCCAGGGTATACGGCATGAACAGACGGTTCCCAAGACCCCCCAGCATAATGGTGTAGCTGAGCGAATGAATCGCACCATTGTTGAGAGAATCAGATGCATGTTATCCCATGCGAAGTTGCCCAAGACGTTCTGGGGAGAAGCAATGCGCACGGCGGTGTATTTGATAAACAGGTCTCCATCGCCCTGTTGAATGGAGAAGTACACTGAGAAGGTGTGGGCCGGACGATCCATCGTGCGGTCATCTCGAGTGTTTGGATGCGGGACATCCGTTCACGTACCAAAGGACGAGAGGTCCAAGCTCGATATGAAGATCGGGCGTGTGTGTTCTTAGGGGTACGGTGATGAAAAATTCGGTTACGGTTATGGGATCCGACCGAGAAGAAGCTCGTCAGGAGCAGAGATGTGGTTTTCTTTGAAGATCAGTGTATCAAAGACATTGGTAAGCCAGAGAAGAACCACCTAGTTCAGGTGAGCTAGAGGACATGGATCCGATTACTCCTCCTTGGTGCCTCGATGACGGGGAGTACGGCAAGGTGCGAGGGACGAGGGAGTTCCTTCGGAAGATGGACCAGGGGAGCAACCCCACTTGATCCACTGTTGAGCCACGGGTGAGGAGGTCATCTGGGACGGAGACGTAGTCCTAAGAGGTACTCGCCGCATGAGTACATTATGCTAACCGATGGGGGAGAGCCAGAAGATTATTCTGAGGCCCTAGCCGACGAGCATAAGGAGGAGTGGTTGAAAGCTATGCAAGAGGAGATGAAATCCTTGCATAAGAACCACACCTATGATATAGTGAAACTGCCTAAGGGCAAGAAAGCTCTGAGCAACAAGTGGGTGTTCAGAAAGAAGATTGAGCAGAAGAATTCACAGACGAGGTTCAAGGCCAGACTTGTGGTGAAAGGGTTTGGTCAGAGAAAAGGCATAGACTTCGAGGAGATATTCTCACCAGTGGTGAAGATGACATCCATACGGGTGTTGCTTAGGTTGGCGGCTAGCATGGATCTGGAGATAGAGTAGTTAGATGTTAAAACTGCCTTTCTCCATGGTGACCTGGAAGAAGAGATCTACATGCACCAACCAGAGGGGTTCAAGTCAAGGGCAAGGAGCATATGGTGTGTAGGGCTGAGGAAGAGCTTGTATGGGCTGAAACAAGCTCCACGGCAATGGTACAAGAAGTTCGATCGTTCATGTTACGGACATGGGTATGATGAAACGGAGTCGGACCACCGTGTGTTCACGCGTAAGTTCTCGAGACGGTGATTTCTTAGTTCGCTATTATACGTTGATGACATGCTCATCATGGGAAAAGACATCAAGAAGATCGACAGGCTGAAACAGGAGTTGGGCAAGTCTTTTGCGATGAAAGACTTGGGCCCGGCTAGACAGATCCTAGGAATGGAGATAACCCGTGACAGAAGCAGTAGGAAGCTTTGGCTGTCACAAGAGCGGTATATTGAGAAAGTCCTAGAGCGGTTCAATATGAATGCAGCGAAGCCGGTCAGTACTCCACTGGATGGTCACTTCAGATTGAGCGACAGACAGTGTCCCAAGACGAAGGCAGAGGTGGAAGAGATGCAGAAGATACCCTACGCGTCGGCTGTAGGAAGTTTGATGTATGCTATGGTATGTACACGCCCAGACATAGCATATGCGGTTGGTGTTGTCAGCCGGTATCTTGCCAATCCTGGCAAAGAACATTGGGCAGCGGTGAAATGGATACTGCGGTATCTAAGAGGCTCATCCAGGTTGAGCCTATGCTATGGTGACGGTAAACCCGTGTTGTGTTAGAGGGCTACACGATGCAGGATATGGCGAGTGACATAGACTCAGGGAAGTCTACATCGGGGTTCATGTTCACGTTTGCGGGGGAGCGGTTTCTTGGCGGAGCAAGCTACGAGAGGTCGTAGCATTGTTGACGACAGAGGCCGAATACATTGCGGTCACGAAGCATGTAAAGAGATGCTTTGGATGAAGAGGTTCCTACAGAACTTAGCCTAAAGCAGAGGAGCACGTGGTCTATTGCGATAGTCGAGTGCTATACACTTGAGCAAGAATCCAAGTCAAGCATTCCAAGTCGAAGCACATAGAGATTCGGTATCACTGGATCGGGGATACTTTGGAACAAAAGGTGTTACGGCTTGAGAAGGTCCACACGGACGATAATGGGTCAGACATGATGACCAAGGCTTTGCTCAGGGCAAGTTTGAGGTTTGTAGAAACCTGTGGCTTGAAGAAGGTGGATCCCTCCCGGTCAAAAAGGGGAGATTTGATGGGGTTTTTTTCCCGTCTTCGACCGGTCCAAAGTCCCTCTCGACCGGTCGTGGGAGGTGCTCGACCGGTCGTAGGTTCGAGCCCTGGCACGACTCAAAGTCCAGCGAGTTCGTGCTATTTTTTACTGTAGCTAGGACTGGTCGTAGGAGAGCTACGACCCGGTCGTAGGTGGTCTACGACCCGGTCGTAGGAGAGCCGAGACTAGTCGTAGGTTACATGTGATTGTTCCGCAATTTTGTGCGCGAAACTGCAGATTTGAGTCCTTTCGCAACTGGGATGCGGAAAGGAGTTTCCCAAAACTATAAAAGGGGTTGCCTAGGGTTTTTCTAGGTATCACAAAATAGCAAGACGGTTTCCTAAAGCTTTGCAAGGGATTTGCTAAAGGGTTTAGGGCTATCAAAGGTGAGAGAGAGGGAGAAAGAGAGAGAGGAAGCTTATAGAAGGGAGGTTCTGCTCGTGAAGGTTCTCTACTTTGCAATCTACATCTCAGCGCTTCTATGTCCTCGTAATCGGTTAGATCTCTCCGTTTTCTCTATTTCTCTTATTGTTTATCCACTTGTAACGTTCTACTTCATAGTGGATTGTTGATCTGGACGAGGTCCCGTGGTTTTTACCTCTTTGAGGGTTTTCCACGTAAAAATCTCTTGTGTGGTGTGTGATTGATGCTTTGATTTATTTCATTGCTTTATCCATAATTCTGGTTTGTTTCGGGAGGCTAGATCCTAAGGTTTGTGCAAGGCATCCCAACAGACCATTGACAATCCAAATAAGCTTCTAATAGCATGGAAATGAGTACAATGTTAGACCTCTTCAGCAGCAAAAGATCACCAAACAAAACATACTTTTTCCTATACCATTGTACATTGTCTAAAGGCTCTTTGAATTATACATAAAATGATGAAAGAAACCAATGTTGTGTCAATGCTCTCTTTGGGCAGGTCTTCTCACATACGGATGCAGATGCTCATGTTGTTATCTGACACTAATCATAAATGTGCGGGTTTCCATGACTCACCATCCCAACATGAAGTCGATAGCTCTTTGAGCTGCAACATCATTCACCTTAGATGCAGAGAAGGGGACCATCCAGTGGGAAATCAATGTTATTCCTATTTTGCCCTTTCGAGATACCTGTCCCGACAGTTCAATCCCAAGTCCCAACCATTCAGATCTGGAAACCAGTAATGCTAATATTGAGAAAGGGAAAGGTGTCATGCCATGTGGATAGGCCAGACCACTTCATTGACTCAGTTCTAAGTTGAATCACTTGGCTTTGCCGAAACCAAGCACTGCACAACCTTTTCATCCATAACTTTGTTTTTTTTTTCTTTTTTCTTTTTTCTTTATAAAAAATAAAAAATAAATAAAATAAAAAGAAAAATGCAAACCTCAAATGTTGATTCCTCAATATCCTTGTCATTATAATCCAGGAGCGCATCCAATGAGAGTGAAATTGAGCGGTCACACGATACAACTAATGCATGATGAGATAAATATGAATAATATGTTATACCCATTGGGTATAACATTGTGTCTCCCCACCACATGTTACGATACATTCATGCACTTCGTCCGACTCAAAATACACCTTTTGGTGAAGTGAGTAACGTTTATATGATGTTTCAGGGTTTCCAACTAAATGCATGTTGGGATAAACAACACCTTTTGGCGAGCCCCGGCACGTCGAAAGTGTGTCCCTCTTCGGCTACTCTTGTGAACAACAATCTATGAAATAAAATAATGAAAATAAGTAAATTGATTGTAATTGTTAACAGCATAACCTTTTGAAACACCATGTGCATCAAGACTGAAAAAGACAAAAATCCATTTCAGATTCAATCAAGTGAATATAAAAAATCACAATTATTGCATTCAAAAAAAAATAATAATAAAGGATGTGACTTTTGTTATCCTTCAAAATAGCATAGTTGTACATATATATGCTATCCACTGTTTCTTAAATGGTGCATTCAATCCACAATGAGGAAAGTGGTCCATGATCCAGACCAAAGGGGAAGAAACCCTGTTGGCTGATCTAATTGCAATGAGGTATTTGCATTCAATCCACAATGAGGAAGGCAGACCATCCTTTGGTGACACAGCATAGGAAAGATTTGCTTCTAGAAAATTGGAAACCGAATAAAAAGTAGAAAATGTGACTGAATTTTTGCAGAAGAACTTCCCAAAACTGTACAAATTAAATTTAAATAATTAAAACGTACAAATTAAAGATGGGTCCCAGTTTAGATTATCATGAACCAAAATTTACACTCATTTGGTCTGAACCTTCAGATTGGTGGACACTCGGTGTCCACTGACTAGATGATATTCCAAAATAATTAAATTGTCCCTTCTTTGTACTAAAATTACATTAATAAAATCATCCAAACAGTTCAACCATTGGCCATGTAAATCAATGGTTAAAAAACATTGGTTAGTTGCTCATTTATGATTCTATGATTCTGGCCCACCTGATGCTTGGTATAATCATTCTGTGAAGCATCACATATATACACTAATTAGTAATATTAAAGTTGATTTAGTAATCAAATTCAAACTCCTGTAAATATACTATCAAATTTCAATGCATTTTAATTTTAGAATCAAGTGCAATTCTACTACAAACTGCCAAACACTTCGCAATCACCTCGATTCATAATCCATGTATTTGAAATGCAAGCTCTCAAGCAAGCAGGCCCTAAAACAGTAAAAAATGATTTTAGGAGTGACAAGGTGGTATGCTCCTCAGTAATATTAGATGAATCACCGCTATTTTTTAAATTGTGATGAACTATCATAGTAGGTACGCTCCTCAGTACATTTCCCGGTTGGATGATACAGTAGAGCTATAAGAACTGTAAGATGTATATATTCAATCAAATAAAATTGTGATCAAATGAGAGGAATGTATATATTCAATCAAATAAAATGAGTTGAACTCATTTATACGTGGCAACCAAACAGATCTTAAAGGATTTAAACGGTACCAACTTCTTAATACACACTATCCATAAGTGCCCAAAATCTTCCTACATGCTTGAGATTGTAGTGGTTACTCATCTAGCTTCCCATGAAATGCTAATGCTAGGTGTCCCTCCAATCACAATGCACCACTTGTTTTCAAGATCAGGAGCTTTTGTAAGAGAGGGACTAAAAATATAGTCATTCCATCCATGAGGCGGCCACACATGTACACAGAAGCAAACAGACCAATGGTCTATATTCAACGTGCGTGCATGTGCCACTCACCCAATGACTGGGCCAGCCAGATTCTAGTATAGAACATCCACACATGTACACAGAAGCAAACAGACCAATGGTCTATAATCTCATTCACAATACCTTGCAAGCAATGATATTTAATTTCCTGTTCTGCCAACAGCCGCTATTCCTTTTAAGGCACTCGTTAGTCTCAAGATCTGTAAATACAACAGGACAAATCCAATAAAAATTCAATGCCTAGACCCTAGAAGGAATTTCTCGAAACCAATCTCGACTAGAAAGCCATAGGCATGTGTTTAACCTCCATTCAAACAAATCCGAGGTTCTGTGGACTCTTTAAATCCTTTACATATAGCCTTCAGCACTCGCAATTCTCTGTAATTTCCCTTCAAAACAAGCAAAAACAAGAACTTTACAATCTCGAAAGTGCTTCTCGGCATCTTTCCTTAGAAGGGTAAACAACCAATATTAAAAAATTCACCATTAAAATAAATACTGCCTAGAGGCTTAGGGGAGTCTACTCAACTGACTTGTTATGAAAAGCAGCTGGCTTGAAAAGGTTGATGGAAATTTGTAAAAGTAATGACAAAAACACTTGCTTCAATGAATCTTACGCCACACAAGTTTGGCGACAAAAGCTAAGCGGCAAATTCACCGAGAAGTGCTAGAATGCCAGAACAAAAAATGTAATTTACTCTTCTAAAACTTCATTGTATCAAGGAGCCTATATAACGCATCAACTAAAAGTCTAAAATGATATGTTCGTTTTCCCCTTGTGATGATATGCAGAACTTGATCTATTCCCCATCCTTGTTGTTATTGCCCACCAAAAAGAAAAAGAAAAAATGTATTGATTCATGAGAAGATGAAGCTGCAGCAACCTAAAACAAACAAAGAACTGTTAAAATAGAATAGCCATCCACAACAAAGAAACAAAAACAGGAAATGTATTTGTTGCCTTTTCTTACAATGAATCATTAAGGTACAATTTCAAAAAAGGACAATCTTCTTTGGTATAAGCATGAACTGCACTGCTTCAAACTGGATGAAGGAAAAACCACATTGAAAGCGACTCCAATACTGATTCCAAGCATAAGCATCGGTTGGAAAAGCAACACCAAGTCGTCGTCTATGAAGGGCATATCTAGAGTTGGATGCCTTAGCTTAAGATTGTAGTAGACAGTTGAGGCTACTGCTCCCATAATCATACCTGTTATTACATGCCATCTCACAATGACTACACAAAAGGGTGGGCTAAATCAGATGATCCCATCCCTTTGAGTGTGGGTTCATTATCTCACCACCATCTGTTTTTACATATCATAGATAATTAGCATCATCAAAACCAAAGTGCTATGGAATTATTCCTACTGAATAGATGTTAGCATTATACATATAAGTATACATGTTAGCATTATACAGATTGGGAAGCAGTGGACCCACTTAGCGATCTCTCACAGACCTTGACCGATTGATATCAAACCAATTCAACAGAATAAGGATTGATCTAGTGGACTAACACCAATCACTAATTTCGTTTTTACTATAAAGACCAATAAAATGAAGATGTATGGATACTCACATCTGGTCAAGCAGCTGGGGAACTGATAGAAATGAATGGTGCAAGTAAGATCTATACGCCCAAATAAGGAGCCAAAATTAACCATAAATCAGTATTCAACTATATACTTCTGGTTGAGGTTTAGGCTGAAAAAGCAGAGGAAAAAGGTAATTCCCAAACGAGGAATTAAAACTAGATTTTGGAGTGCAACTGGCTCAGGTATTAAAAGCCGTTGTTTGTGATATTAAAGATCATAGAAACAAAAGCTATTAATAAAGACAGAAAAACCATAATAACAGCACACCAACTTCCAAATCCAACTTAGAAGGAATGGCCAACCCTCCAGATAATGATATTATCCAGGAAAAAGTGATGAAGGCGAGACAAAATCGATCATAAGAATTTTGAAGCACTCTAATGATGGAAACGAAGTGTTAAAAACCAACTATGAATCACGCAACTTATCAAAGATTACTAGCAACATAGCCATAAGAAGATTGCATATGATGCCATAATCCAAACATTCAAGTGTTCCATCAATAGAACCTGGCCACCAGAAATGCTCAACTAACACCATTATTAGACAATCACTGAAATGCAACCATAAAATGCATACAGATGGTCCAAAACTAGCAATTGTTGCTCCACCAATGACTGAAAAGTGGAATACCTTCATAAATTTTTACAACCATCTGCATCCAAAAGGTGAAGCTCCTCTAGATTTTCTAGCCCTGCTTTGGAATCAGGAATTACCTGTTTCCTTGGAAAAAAACATAGCGAATTAGGATGATCTGATGCAGGAGGTGAATCCCAATGAACAAGAATTCAACCAAGTAATTTACCAATATCACAACCAGTTAATGCATTCTCTTCCCAACCATCTGTCTGATATCAAGTCTCAAACAAGTATCAAATAAAAATAAATAGAATTGCTCTAACTAATTAGCCTATATTCTTTTTAAAAGGGTAAGTAAACACACTATATAATATGGTTGGCTACATGGGGTGCAAGCTGCAGTCATGGAATCTGAAGTTTCATAAGTGACCTGATATAATGCATTAATTTTTCATTTTTATTTTTGAAAAGCCACAATGTATTACAAGGAAAGAAAGAAAAATGATACCAGAAATACAGGAGACCTTCAGAAGTAGAAGAAACAATAATCCATTATGTGCTTATGTCATGTTCTATTAACAATCCTTAGATGTGAATCCTCATGAAGATACTACAATCTTTGAGCAATGCCTAGAATGATTTGGAACCTGGTCTTCTAGTCCATGAACTGTTGCTTTTGCCTGTTCCATGGGAAAGTAGTAAAGAAAATAATAAAATGGTGAGTGATATTCACACTCCCCTTTTGAGCATACACCCATTTTTCTACTTTTGCTGTTAGATCAGTATGAAAGGCAGATTTTTCTAATACCAAAGTAGTAAAAGGTAGTATGCATCATAAGTGAGACTGTAAGTAATTGCTTTGTTCCCCATGCAATGCATGATTTTCATTTATCTCCTTACCAAGGGGGTGTTTGGTTGCACCAAATTTCATGAAATATCATGAAATTCTGCACCAAATAAATTTCGAGTTTCCCTGGCTAAAGTCAGGTTTCTTGAATTACTTTGCAGTATGTGTTGCACTTTAAATGTTTATTTTTCATATCTCAATACTTTCTTTCCTAATGATTAGGAAGTTGCTCTGGGTATGAATTTTGGAACTACTCTTTGGGTTTGGGAATTTGATGTGCTTGATGGACAAGTTGGGCCTATTGATACATTTGTTTTGGTACTATGATTCATGCCTAAACAGTTAATGGAATCAAAACTGGAGACAAGTACCAACACTAGAAAATTTCCTTTGTTAAACTCAGAGGTGTTGAGAACTATCTGCCATTGCCTCATTCAGTCAGAATATTCTTACATCTAAGTGAAGACTCAAACACTTAACTAATATGGAGCCAACAAAAATTCTGATAACAATTCTCAATGGAAAGAAGATAATTGCCAAGTCATGAGTTGGCTCCACGGCATTGATGAAAACGTCAACCACAATGTGATGTATGGTGAATGTGCAAAGGAGATATGAAATACTCTCTCGATGTACCATACTCGAATGACAAAAATATAAAATGCCTGTATGATATTTTCAAGGAATTCGAAACTATGAAACAGGGTGAAAAGTACTATGAACATTATACTCAGTTTAAGGGGGCCGTTTGATAAAAAAATCCATCTCAAAGAACTGCAGAAGATAAAGATGCAGATCTCACATGCTTGCCGAGAAGCTGAACATGAGTTATGACAAGGTAGAGAGATGGATCGTCAATCTCGTCCGCAATGCAAAGCTCGATGCCAAGGTCAATTCAAAATCAGGAACTGTCGTCATGGGACCAAACCATCTCAATGTGTATGAGCAGATAATAGAAAACACCAAGCAATTGTCCATGCGCACGTTCATGCAGGCAAAGAACGTTGTGGAATCTGCTCCACCGTCCACTCAGGCTGCTCAGTAGGGGAGAGCAATCTCACAACCTCGAGATCGTACGCTCTTCAGTCAAGCAAATATATAGCAGTCCTGTGCTATTTTAGGCTTGTTCTCTCCCAAGCACGAATCCAGAAGTTTTGTGGATCTACTCTAGGTTAAAAAGTGTTTTTTTGTCATGGATTTTGTTGAAACCGGAAGAATCTGAAATCATGTTTTGGCATGACGAATCTATATTCATTTTCAGCAGTTCGTTTTTTTTTTAAAAAAAAACAAAAAAAAAAACAAACAAAAAAAAAAAAGATCTCACATGCTTCAAACAAATCAACAGCACAAATCCACAACACAAAAGGAAAAAAATAATAATAATAAATAAATAAACGATCTTTCACGAAGAAAAATCCACCCGATCTGAAACAATCCCCACCTATGCCATCACAAATAACAACACACACACCAAACGAGAACGGATCAAACCCTAATTTTCTAGGATCCAAGACAAAACCCCACTGATTTCAACGAATCCAAGCGATCGCCATCGGATCTCGATGAAATCAACATCAAATCAAATTAAAAAAAAACTCACAAAATCAATGATTTTCCCGAGCAGAAAGAAGGGGGAAAGCAAAGATCGAAGGGATCGTAGTCTCCGTCCTCGTCAAACAAGCTAAAGGCTTCATTGAACTCAGAGATCTGGTCGTCCGTGAGCTGATCCGCCATTTTTTCTTTGAAATCGAGCAGAAAACGAGAGAGATGAAAGGAGAAAGAAAATCGAAGGAAAGGGTCCTTTGCTTCTCTCTCTGTAAGGAAATCGTACGATACGCTCGCGGAATCTTTTCATATTGTAAATGATCTGGTAGTCTACGGCAGATTTACATAAATGTGACCTCGGGCCATATGGGGCCCACTTAAAGGGTTCTAATAGAATCCATTCCATCCATCTATTTCAAAATAATACAATAAGCTATAATAATAAGAAATAAGAATATCCAACACTCAATTTGGACACACCAACAAAAAAGCGAAAGTAACAATGCAACAACGGCTATTCAAGTATGGTTGAGTACCGTGTCAAATCAGGAACGGCTTAAAGCCGTTTTTGAACCAAAATGCCAGCTGTACCAGTTTTGCAATTTTGGTGTAGTGTCAGGAAGGTTTGGGTGTCCACGTCATGGATCAGGCTGGATTTTGGGTTCTAGGCCTAATCAAGTGGGACGTATGATGGACAGGGAGGACAGCCCACATGGATCATGGTGAGGCTATAGTGGTCGATCTTATCGTAGGCTGCATATGCACATATATGTAGTATGCATGTATGTACATACAAAGACAATCCACTAGCTTGAGTTTATGGAAACATTCCTGTGCAACTAGTACAATCAATCAACCGGAGGCCAGCCATGGAGAACGGGCGAGAACGGGTGGCTCTATGGGAAAGAGCCCCCAGTAGAAAATTTAGACCTTCTTCCTCTAGTTTTTCCCTCTTCGCAGCGAACCTCACATTTGATATGTCAGAGGACGATCTTCTTCGCATCTTTGGTTGTTATGGGAAACTGCGAGATGTCTTCATTCCGTGGAATTGGCATCTAAATCGTCCCCCAAGGTTCGCCTTCATTCGATTTTACTACGAGCAGGATGCATATAATGCGATTCAATGTTTACACGGGCAGCGGATTGATGGTAGGGTTGCGCATGTTGATTGGGCGAAAGGGCAACAGAGAAGGGGAACAACTTCACTGGAAACAGCACAACCCCAAAACCAGGCGAAACAGCAGGCTCTAGATAGATCGTTTGCGACAGCAGTATCAGCGTCGAAGGTTGGTGCAAATATTCAGATGGCAGGGAGCTCGAGATACACCACCATTGCTGATTCTAGGGCTGTGGAAAACAGGATACGGAAATTGAGTCTGGCTTTGGTGGGGACCGCGCCTAACTCGAATGTACGGATTGATCGTCTGTTAGGTGCTTTGAAGGCTTCGACCCTGAAGTCTTCCGATGTGGAAATAGTTAGAATTTCAGCCCAGAAATTCCTGCTTACGTTCAAATCAGAGGAAGCGTTAGAAGGGTTCAGAACAAATTCAAAGTTACACATTGAAATGGGGCTTCAGATAATAGAGAGGTGGTCTCTATCAGAAGTTATTGGAAGTGGTGGAGTCTGGATTAGGCTGTTTGGCATTCCAGCCCAGGCCTGGATTGAATCAGTCCTCCTGGATCTGACAAGTTTCTTTGGGAAGATCATTCAGATCGACTCGAACTCCAGATTCGGACATTTCCTAGCTTTCGCTCATATCAGGGTGATTCCTTGACCAGGTGTTTGCTTTTAACAAGTATTGGAGTTGAAGGTTTTAGGGAAGGCCTATCCTATCTTTGCGGAGTTAGAACCATTGTTCAACTATGGAAGCTCCTCGTCCATCCAACAAGCATCTAAAGAGGGCACCAAGGAATGGGTTATAAGGCAATTTCACAGTCAGGAAGGGCCCCTTCTACCTATTTGTGAAAAGGCTTAAGAAGGCATGAGAGGTTCTCAGGATGGTAAGTCAGGACAACGGTTAGATGTTTGGGAATATGTCACACAGGGGGGTAGTGTTAATAACAATTTTGGTAGAAATGCTAATGCACTTTGGGGTGATAAGATCAGTACGGTTCATCTAAGCACAGCTCATAGTAGCCGGAGGATTAACCAGCCCGTTCTTGATGGAGGAGTTAGCGAGCTGCATCCTATGACCACTCCACCAGATCTTCTTCTACTGCATGACAGACCTCATGACAGTCCATGAATTCCTTCTTATTGGCTGGAGGAGAATCAGCTAAAAGGATATCAAGTCAATTTCAATTCCACTCAATCAGAACTGGAGACATCCCAGCCAATCCTCCCCGAACAGGAAGATGAGTTGCAAGTGCCTATGTCTGCCCCTAATGAACCTTTACTTCTGCTGGACAGACCTGATGTCAGTACTCGATTTCTTCCCATTCGGCGGGAGGAGACTCAGCAAATTGGAACTCAAGCCTACTTCAATTCACATCATTCTGACCAAGATAAAACCCAAGTATATGTTTTCAATGGAGAAGAAGATCTCTTGTATGGAATGCAACAATATACTCAACCTCAACAGAATATTCAATCGATGGCAAGTCACCTGGAAATGTTTAACTCTTATGAAACAGACACATTACAACAACAGATCAGGATTGTAGGATTGTTGCCTCAGGATATAGGTAACTCTTTACAAGGCCAGGAGCATACGTTTGAGGACATCTCTGCTGGTGGAAAGGAAACTCAGCTACCAGAAATCAGGCCTAATTCTGTAGGGAACAGGAATGACATGTATGTAATTGGGGGTATGACTGCTGAAGAAGGTGTAGCTGGCTATTACAAGCAAGACCAGGAACAGGTTCCCAAGAACATGAATGCAGGTGGAAAGGAGAACCGCCCACCGGAGCTCAATCGGAGTTCGGTGGAGAACGGGCACGATGTAACTGGAGGTGTTGTGAACAGGGGAGAGATTAGTGCAGGAGGAAAATGCAGATCGGAGCCAACATGGTGTACCAGTTCAACGCTAACTGTAGCATATGAAAGGAAGAAAAAGATTATGCGCAGGGCGAATTTGGAGGTTGATCTATCTCCATATTTTTCAGTGGTACATAAATCAATTTCCTGTTCTAATAGAAATCTGGAAGGTGATTATGGGAGGCTGGGGGACTGTCAGTCTGAGGAGCACGACGAGGGACAACAGGCAGATCAGAGGAGAGTCTTCGAATGGGATATCCGGAACCAGGGAATGGATGACCAGATGACAAAGGAGGGACAGGAAGAGTTTGATGTGGATAAACTACCGAAGAGGATAAGAAGACATAGAGTTCTATACGCTAAAGGAAACTAGGAATCCAGACTGCGCAGGTTAAAAAGGAGGGCCGTAAATACTGGTTGTGTAACTGATGGATAAAATCATTGTTTGGAATGTGCGGGGAACACGCAATAAAAGAACAGTGTGGACTGCTAAAAGGATGATTAAGCTCCATGATCCTTGGATAGTGGCGCTTCTAGAACCAATGTTTAGTGATGACAAACGGGTACGAATTGGGCTGTCGTTAGGTTTTCACTCATCTTCCTCCAATTGTGATAAGGGTGGAAAGATTTGGATGTTTTATAAGTCTCAAATTTCTTGTTTGATTGTCTTCAAATCGGATTAAGCTCTATCGATAAAGGCCTCCGTCTAAAATGGCGATTCTCAGCTGAATATAACGTTTGTTTATGCCAGGTGTGCTCAGATTCTGAGGAGAGCTCTCTGGTCGGACCTGGCTCTCCTGTCTTCCTCGATGTAGGGCCCGTGGGCAGTTTGTGGAGATTTTAATGCCGTAGCGGTTGACTTCGAAAGAAGAAGTAGACGGACGGCGGATTCGGCTTCTTCTTTAGAATTTTCGGATGCAATTAATTCGGTGGGCCTTCTAGATGCGGGCTTTTCAGGAAATCGGTTTACTTGGAGTAATAATCAGGTTGGCAATGCTCGGGTATGGGCGAGGCTAGACCGGGTTCTTTTCAACGCTACCTGGTCCATGTTATTCCCCCAATTCTCTGTGTCCCACTTGCCTCGCATACATTCGGATCATGCTCCGCTTCTCCTCACCTTCCCTCGGCCATTGAATGGTGGTCCTAAACCGTTCCGTTTTCAACGTATGTGGACCCAACATGCTGATTTTCTGCACGTGGTCAGGACAGCGTGGGACAGGGTGGAATCTTCGCATCCACTTTATAATGTGCTCTCTAAGCTAAAATAGAAGAAACACGATCTGAAAATCTGGAACAAAGAGGTTTTTGGCAACATTTTTTAGCACATCAAGAAAGTAGAACGATTAGCAATCGAGCTGGAGGATCAACTCCAATCTTCTCCACGTTCAGACGACCATTCAGTCAGCCTGCAACAACAAATTAATGCCAATTCTGCCAGGTTAGCATACTTAGAGATTATGCAGAAAATCTTTTGGAAGCAGAAATCGAGGGTGGATTGGCTGTCGGAGGGAGATAAGAATACGAGGTTTTTTCATGCATCGGTTATGGAACGGCACAGGAGAGCTGCTATCAACCAGGTGGAATTGGGTACTGGACAAATTGTGGAAGGCCAAGCAAAGTTAAAGGCAGCGACGGTGGACCATTTCCAGCATATTTTCACTGCTAATTCATGTCAGATTGACCAGGATCTGATGCAAGTTATTCCTCAGTTGGTCGTGCAGGACCAAAATGATCAGTTGATGTAGATCCCTTCGATGTTGGAGGTCCGAACAACAGTGTTCTCCATCCCTAAGGACAGCGTCGCTGGGCCAAATGGCTTTTTAGCCAGTTTTTTCAATCCCGTTGGGAGGTGGTGGGTCATGACATTCATAGGGCTATCTCATTTTTCTTTCAAGGGGGGAATATCCCCAGGGGAGTTTCGGCAACTATTATCTGCTTAATTCTGAAATCCGCTGTGCCTAAGAAATTCTCGGACTACCGTCCCATCAGTTTGTGTAATTGTCTATATAAATTGTTTTCCAAGATTGTTGCTACGAGGCTTAGCCAGATTCTGCCATTGTTGATATCGCTAGAACAGGGGGCCTTTGTTCAAGGGCGTTTGATAGCGGAAAATATTGCATTATCTCAAGAACTGTTCAGGGAATTAAACAGACCAGTTCGCGAGGGAAACATTGTATTGAAAGTAGACATGGATAAAGCATATGACAGGGTGCGTTGGGACTTTCTGAAGCTGGTTTTGCATCGGTTTAGATTCAACGGGAGTTGGATAGAGATGGTAGAAAAATGTTGGCCAAATAGTTGGTTTTTAGTTCTTATAAATGGAGAGATGGCAGGTTTTTTCAAATCTTCAAGAGGTCTGAGACAGGGAGACCCGATTTCTCCAAGCTTGTTTATTCTTTCAGCTGAGCCTCTTAGCAGAGGGCTTAAAAGTCTGTTCATCAGTTAGATTTGTCGTCCTTTTGCGTTGTCCAGAGGTTGCCCAACGATCTCGCATCTGCTATATTCCGACGATACGTTAATTTTCACAAATGGGAGTAAATCCACGCTGCTACAGCTTAAGAAATTCCTTGACTCCTACCAAGCATCCTCGGGCCAATCAATAAATCTGAGAAAAAGTTCCTTCTTCTGTTCAAAGAAGCTTCCTGGTGCAAGAATTAGAACGATTGAGGCTATTCTCGGTTTCGGTAATTCGTCATCTTCTCTTGCTTATCTGGGAGTTCCATTGGCTGACGGAAGAATTAAAGCAAGCTCATTTAAGCCGTTGGTTGATAGAGTTGTGGGTCATGTTAATGGGTGGCAAGCTCGTATTTTATCCCAGACCGGTAGAGTGGTTTTGGTGAAAAACGTCCTATCGGGTATTCCAGTTCATACTATGGCGGCGGTCCATATTTCTTCTCAGGTGTTGAAATTAATTGAGAGGCATATGGCAAATTTTTTCTGGGGCTGGTTAGAAGGAAAAATGAAATGTCATTGGAAAAATTGGCAATCGTTGGCAACGCCAAAAACCGAGGGGGTCATTGGTTTCAGAAAACTTGCAGACATTATGAAAGCTTTTCGAATCAAAATGGCATGGTCAATCAAATTTGGACAGGCAGATAATATTTGGAAATCTTTCATGGCAGCCAAGTATCATCAGGACTTGTCACCAGGGGTAAATGGTCGTACAAGGCAGTTGTCTTCTCCTCTGTGGAAGAGAATCAGGGATCTAATCCCTTTAGTAGAATCTCGAGTTCAATGGCAGATTGGGGCAGGTAACTGCAATTTCTGGCAGATGAATTGGACAGGTCTGGGTCCCCTAGCGCTGTTGGCTGACGATGAGGTACCTCCAGGTTTGTAGGATATTCAGGTGCGTCAGGTCCTCGGCCCGATCGATCCTCTCCCCCCCTCAGCGGTGTTCCTCATTCTTCCTCAGGGAGTGATTGATCATGTATTTCAGGCAGGGTATTGCATCTCTGAGGGCGCTGATACCCCGTTCTGGCCATTCATGTCTTCAGGGGAATTTTCAGTTAAATCAGCGTGGTCTTTGAGCAGGGCCCAAGGGTCAGGTCGGAGCTGGTCTAAATGGGTTTGGCATGTTTCTCTGCCACCAAAAATATCCCTTCTTGTATGGAAGGTGCTTCAAAATGCGGTTCCGGTTGATAGTGCAATGCAATCCAGAGGTGTCCAGATTGCCTCTAGGTGTGTTTGTTGTTCCAGTCTTGGTTCCCAGACCCATGCCATTGAGACTCCATTACATTTGTTTGTCGACAGCAACATAGCGCAGAATGTGTGGAAAACTGTGGGAAGATGGGTAGGCATAGACGTTATGGCAGCTCTTTCAGTTGAAGCCCGACTTTCTCAATGGTGGGTGGCAGTGTTCTCTAAGCGAAGCAAATCGGTATGTCAAATGATTATCCCTTGCATCATAATTTGGGAGATCTAGAAATCTCGAAACGGTGCGGTGTATGACGGGGTGCCGGTTTCATTAGACCGAGTTCTTGCCAAAATTAGGTGGTGGGATGCCCTTCTCTCCAGTTCTCTCAAAGACGATGGTGCGCATGGATCAGGGTGGAGAGATAGCTCAAGAAATTATGCTGCCTCGCCTTATGTATTTAGATCTATCGGTCATGCTGTTCTGATTAGATGGGAGCGGCCATTGCTAGGTTGGGTTAAAATTAATGTAGATGGCTCGTCCAGAGGCAATCCGGGTAATGCAGGAGGGGGGTGTTTGCAGAGGAGAGGCGGGCAATTTCCTTTTCGCATTTTCTGCGGGTTATGGGGTCGGAACTAACACGGTTGCAGAGTTGCGGGCTGTGTATGACGACCTAACTCTCGGGATTCAAAGGGGTTATAGCTAGATTATTTTAGAATCGGATTCTAGGCTGGTGGTTGATTTGCTCAAAGGATATGCGGAGCCGGGTTGGAAATGGAGGATGTGGTTATATAGAATTTATCAGTTGTAGCGAAGGGGCCGCATCAGATTTGTGCATGTTGTGTGGGAAGGGAACTCGCCAGCAGATAGTATGGCCCGACTAGGGAGTGCTTCTCACTCTTATATTTGCTTCGATCATCAGGCGGCGCTTCTTAAGCAGGTTAGAGGTTCTATCTTTCTGGATAAGGTTGGATTAGGTTCTCTTAAGATGTTCTGATCCACCTTCTGTTATTTTTGTAATTAACACGTGCTTGTCATGGATGGACCCCTGTTTTATGTAAAGGGGTACCTCAGATGTAAAGGTGGTGAAATTTTTGAAATCAAAAGAGGTTTTGTTCTATAAAAAAAAAAAAAAAAAAAAAAAAAAAAAAAAATCAATTCATGACATGGGCTAAAACAAATACTCACATTTGGGAGAGGCATGTTGAAGAATTGTTGTAATCAGGAGTAATTAGGACTCTCTAATTCTCTAGCATCTACTCTCTCAGTAGTATTATAAGATAATTCGGAATTTTTCCTCACCATTTTTTTCTTTTCACCTCATATCAGGGCATTTTCTCTGATCTGATCTAGGCTATTTCTGGTGGCCTACCTAACCAATCATCCGGCGGCAGCTCAAGACTGCAATCCTAAATATCTCATTCATCGGTCCATCCATCTCAAATATCTCATTCATCGGTCCATCCATCCCATCTATTCACATATTGATCCATTCAACCATCCCATCCAACCATCCATCCAACCATCCCATCTATCCATCCAACTATTCCATCCAATCGTCCAAACATCCATCCATCCACCATTCAACCGATGATTGGAGGTTGATTTAATGGTCGAAAGCACTTTGTGTTGTACGATCATTGATTGGGAGGTTGAGCTTGTGATTGTCAGTGATGTCCAACATTAGATTGTTGATTGGAGACTTAATGAAGTGATGTATAATGATTTCCACAATCCGATAAAGGATTGGAGGTTGATCGGATGGTCAACAACACTTTCTATCGTTCAATTGTTAATTGGAGGTCGATCAAGCAATTGTCGATGTGCACCATTCCATCGTCAATAGGAGAATTGATAACAAGATTTATGTTGGTTTGTACCGTTCAATCATTAATTAGAGGTTCATCAGATGTTCAACAACACTTCGTGTCGTCCTATTGTTAATTAGGAAGTTGATCGAGCAATCATCAGTAATATGTACTATTCGATCATCGATTAGGAACTTAATGAGTCAATATACATTGGTTTCCACTATTTAATTGATGAGCACAGAGACAGATGAAGGAAAACTATTCATAAGAGTACACATGCAGATAATTTACAATGTTATTGCAAATACTCTACCTTTTCACAATGAAACTACATTCATCGTAAAAAGCTTTAGTTGGTATTTGTTGCAATGAGTTAACCTAGTCATCGCTAAAATAAACTATTTGCAACGACTTATGTGTCATTGCAAAAATTAATGTTTTACGACGACACTCAATTCGTCGGATAAAGTGAACATTAGCGATGACAATTGAAACGCGTGACGAAATGTCTTTCCCACCATGTAATTTTTCTAAAAAAAATTGGTGGAAAACATTTCAACGATGATAATCATAGCTTGTCGCAAAAACGTCTACTATTTGCGATGATTTACAATGTTGTTCCAAATACTCTAATATTTCGCAATGAAACTACATTCATCGCAAAAAGCTACAGTTAATATTTATCGCAACGAGTTAACCTAGTCGTCGCTAAAACAAACTATTTGTAGCGACTTTTATGTCATTGTAAAAACTAATGTTTTGCGACGACACTTAATTCATCGCATAAAGTGGACATTAGGGATGGCGGTTGAAACGCGTGGCGAAACGTCTTTCTCGCCATGTGATTTTTCTAGAAAAAATTGGTGGAAAATATTTTAACGACGATAATTATAACTTGTCGCAAAAACGTTCATTATTTGTGATGATTTATAATATTGTCGCAAATACAATACCATTTTGCAATGAAACTACATTCATTGCAAAAAACTTCAGTTGGTATTTGTCGCAACGAGTTAACATAGTCGTCGTTAAAACAAACTATTTGCAGTGATTTTTGTATCATTGCAAAAAATGATGTTTTGCGACAACACTCAATTCATCGCATAAAGTGGACATTAGCGATGATGATTAAAACGCGTGGCGAAACGTCTTTCCCGCCATGTAATTTTCTCAGGAGAAATTGGTGGAAAACGTTCTAGCGACGATAATTATAGCTCATCGCAAAAATGTCGATTATTTACGATGATTTACAATGTTGTTGCAAATACTCTAGCATTTCACAATGAAACTACATTCTTCGCAAAAAACTTCTGTTGGTATTTGTCGCAACGAGTTAATGTGGTCGTCGCTAAAACAAACTATTTACCGCAACTTTTCTGTCATTGCAAAAACTAATGCCACGCCACCATGTAATTTTCTCAAGAGAAATTAGAGGGAAACCTTTTAACGATGATAATTATAGCTCATCACAAAAACGTCGACTATTTGTGATAATTTACAATGTTATTACAAATACTCTAACATTTCGCAATGAAACTACATTCGTCGCAAAAAATATAATTCAATATTTTTTGCAATGAGTTGAAATAGTCGTTGCAAAAAAACTGTGGAAAAAAGTCTAATGTTGTATTTTCACAACGAGCTTAACCAATTGTCGCAAAAGCTACTATTTGTGATAACTTTTGTGTCGTCGTAAAAAACTTTTTTTACGACACCTAATTTATCACAAAAAGTGGCTATTAGCGACGACTGGTTAAGATCGTTGTGAAAAATTCATACGACAACTTTTCGCGACAAGTTTTGCAACGGCAATTGAAGCTCGTCGCAAAAAAGTTAACTATTAGCGACAATTTAAACTGTCATCATAAATAATCTATTTTTTACAACGACTTGAAATGTCATTGTAAAAATTGACTTTTTACAATGAAATTAGACTCGTCGCTAAAAAAAATCGTTGCAAAAAGTCTAATTTGTTATAGTGCTTGTAAATTCTCGAGTTCTTGTATGCATCATTCCGAATTTCTTCGAGTTCATTCAACTGAAGTTTACATAGCGAGCCAACATTGTTCGGATTGAAATTCAGGTTTTGGTCAGACCTCTGCTGCGCACCATATGGACGGATCAGATTGACCATTTGGGTCATGATGGTGGGCCATGATCGAAACAGAGGGACGGTCCTTTGTCCATTCAAAAAGGCTGGGCACGGGAAAAGGAAAGAAGACGTTTCCTTCTTTAGTTTGGCTTGGGTCAAACTCGTTTGACTGAGCAGCCCAATTCAATGCACGTCAAGTGTGCACTTGTAAGTGGTGCCCATGCACCACAGGTGGCGCCCACAGTGATGATCTTGCCCAATCCACTCCATTCATTCATTCCGTCAGCTCGTATTATGGCCCGGTCCAAAGGATGAAGCAAATCCATGACTTAGGTGGGCCATATGATCTGAACTATGGCCACTAAATGTTAGTTATCATTGATTCGAGGTGGAATATGGTCCACACCCGTGATTAGAACTGTTCATCTAATTCCTTGATGTGTATAGGACCCTAAGTCCAATGATGGGGTTGATTTGGAGTTCAGGTGGGCCACACTTTAAATTCTTAGACTTTAACCATGGATTTTTGCTGATATGACGGTCAGATCATTTCTAAATTTGATCGTCAACATACTTAATGGTTCCTAGTCCTATTTTGGGCAAATTCAACAATCATCTCTATGATCGATTACTCTCACTTATTAGTTAAACGAGTGATTATGAATTTTAACCCTTCAAAAAGGATCTCCAACCCTTGTATGAAAGAGTTGCCAATGAATGAAAGAGTTTCCTTCAAAAAAAAAAAAAAAAAACCCTTATATAACAAGATTTCCAACTGTCTTAAGAGTCAGTCGAGGCTCCTAAGTGAAATATGAAATTTAATGATTGGCCTGGATTATCAGACCATGAGTAGATGATGAGAGGTCCTAGAGACTATATAAATGGAAACCTATCCATTGATCCTGTACCTAGATGGACAGATTTCTTATATGCTTAATCAATGCAATCTAAAGGATTCTAGGGGTCCTAAATTTAAGACGGTCAGTTAGATTTGCCTACCAATGAAGTTCGAATGCAAACTTGACCATTAGTGATCCTTGGAGTTTGACATTAACGATGGACGGTCTAATATGCCTATTGAGGTGATTTATAGGGATGGATCCCTCAAATATTGATTGTAAGCCAAAGGAATGGTGAATCTTGTGACTTAAGTTTTGAAACTGATTTTTCCATAGCTCAATCAACCCAACAGGATGTTGTTTGGCATTTTATTCCAATTAGGTTCCTAGAATTAAGCCTCATGAGGTTTAATGCGGTTCTCTAGGTGATGCAATGGTCCATCTTGAAAATAAATGGTTGGATGGCTTGATCTTTGCCCCTAACTACCAACTCAAGTTAGAATGACGGTGAGCATTTAGATGAATTGAGTTTTTTTTTACTCTTCGTACACTCTTAACTCTTAAAGGCAACAATGTTCAAAGGTGAGCAGATTCATCCACACATGCAAAGGATTATTCTCCAATCCAAGGGATTCACATGTTTTAATTCGAAAAAATGTAAGGTTGCAAAAGTGTAATAGAACTTACGATTTAGGATTATTTAGGGTTAAGGTTAGAGAAATAAGGTGAGAGAGGAGTAAACAAAATAATACAGGAATGTAATCTTATTAAATGCATGGATGTATGAGTGCACATCAACTGGGGATGCTCATCCAGTTGGCTTTTGGGCAAAACCCATGCAATGTGGCCGATCACTAGCGAAAGTACGTAGTACATGCATAGTGTCAAACTCATCAAAAGTGGGTCGATAGTTGATGATCTGGGAGCTAGCGAAATGATACCCCAACTAAATCCTAATGGGCATGTGCTACAACATCTAGAATTTGCCATCCGTCATCCCCTGCATGGGATGTATGCATGATTATCCAACCCGTTATTAGTCCGATTACAATCAGCCAATTTAAGTAAGCTCACGGTCACTACGGGGAGCACATGGCCCAACGTAGGCCAATGACTCGGGCATAGTATCCCATGACTACCATCCCCGGCCCATGAGGCTTCCGCCTTAGGGTGTGTGTAGAACCCACCAACACATGGTCAATCCGTTCCATTGAAAAGGGCCACTACCATATACTGACTCGGAATGAATTATCCAATTCATTAAATACGATGATTAAAACATGACGGTATGTATGATTAAAAGGCGAGTAAACAGCAGTAATGATAAATATTGTAAGGCTCATTCCATAGTCGGATAGGAGGAACCACATATGGATAGTAAACCCCAAAGTTAATTGCCACAATCCACAACCTCCATGTTGGGGGCCTACTTATGTCACGGCTAGTCTAATTACACCCCAAACATGGACTCTCCTTACTTAGAGTTTCCCATGGAGAGATTTTCAACAATGTGTGTTGCAAACAATAGCATGAAATCCACCCATAGATAAGAAATAGAGAGCATTTCATGTACTCCTACGAATCACTTGATCATGAGCTTTATAACCCAAAATATATACTAAGTAAAATGACACATTAAGTGAATGATTTAGATAGTTTAATTCACATGTTTAAATAAGCTAATCAAGTATGAGTGTGATCCTATAGCATGCTTTCAGTTCGATTATCAAATGTACTAAGCGGTCTCACTAAGTAAGTCAATTACCTCTAAATCATGGTGATCATCATACTAAACAAATATGCCAAAATAAATACGATCCATCTCAAAGTATTTAACTCATCCCCCGAAACAGTTTAAAGTATTTACACATTCTAGATCACTATAATGACTACCCTTAATCTAGTTGTGGGTGGAAAGCCCAAGGGGAAAGAGGATCATCACCAGATAAGTTGTAGGGTGTCCCTTGGTGCGAGTTTCCTTGAGAAGCTAGCACCTCCACGTCACTTGAGTAGATCCCTAAAGAAATTCCTTGCATTAGCCCAATAAGTTCTTAAAGTTTTAAAACACCAATGGTCGGTTGTATGACCCGAAATCATGATGGTCCGGCTCTCTTCGAGAGGGGTCCAGGCCCAACAACGCTTGTACCAACGAGTGAGCTTAATCTGGACCTAACCTGACCCATTAAAATGGGCCCAGAGGTGGCCACCCAGACTGATTGTTGCGGCCCCCGAGACTGTGTAGAGTGTTGTAGTTGGCCCAGTTCTGGGCTGATTTCTGGCCCAGAAATCAGTCCGATGCAACCCCACTCGAAGGCTGATTGTAACGCCTTGAAAATTGAGGGTCTTGCATAAACTCGACTCCTAAGTTCCTGGGTGTCACTTATGTTAATTCTTACTAATTTACGTTTAATCAGGCTTAAATGTGCAGCATGAAATTTTTGGAACATGAAACATAATCACAACTGATATACTGAAATGAAAGAAGTCAATTATATATATATATATATATATACCAATCCAAAATAATGTAAATGGGTCGCACCAGGCGTTGCCCAACAAAATTACAAAAGGAATATCATGTCCAAAAGAATAGGGCTGAGTCCACAACTCAGCGATCCAAATCCCGTCTACTAGGCCGACAGGGAACCGTCCATCAGCTGCAAATAGGACAGCTCGTCTTCCTTATTCAGGCTCGCGCCGAAAGGCTCCTCGTACTCAGCGTCACCTATAACTACTGAAGAGTCTGGTTGGTGTTTTAAAACACCGTCCCAGAGTGGGAGTGAGTGATTAACTCAGTGGGTGTTATTAGTCTTAAGTTATAACAAGCATCAATTACATTATGAACTTAATGAAAAATAATCATTCGTAAACACCTAACTAATCTTATTAATGAATATGCATGATAGATGATATGATGCATGCGCTCACCACAACACTCCCTCAAGCGACACCATCTTACGCTCGCATATGATAACACTCCCTCATTGTGACCTCGACTACCGAGTCGCCAACCTAACTAGTGCGATGCAATTATAGTATTAGCCGAGTTTTTAGTTAATTCCATTCATCCAGCTAGTTTGGAAATCTGGTACACTCCACGTATCAATGCCCTAAACTAATTACGAGGCCAAGGCCCCCAACGTGAGAGGCCGAGACGCCGCGATCCTTGATCTCGTCGGGTTCTCCATCCCTGACTTCAAGCACATAGGGAGTGCCGAAAGAAAAGAATCGCACGCGGTCACTACAGGGAGGCGCGTCACCCCAACTAGGCCGACAGCTCGAACATAGTGTCTCATTCTACCATACCCGGCTCACGAGACTGTGGACCGATTTTCAATTCGTTATTGATGGGCCACAATGGTTGTAGGGTGTGCTAAGTTTCATACCTGTGTGAGCAAACAGGGTTAACAAAACAAGGTTGGTCAGTCAGTAGACTAGACCGCATGAGTTCAGGCAAGCACATGGCGGAACGGCAACAGGCACAAGTGACTCATGTAGTCTAACTACTGTCGCCCACACGCACTCGCTCAAATCCATGGGTCTAGCCTCAAGACGGTCCTACCAACAGGACCACCTTCACTCTTCTCATATTCCTGACCAACCCAAGGGTTTGGTGGTAATGCATAGCATGCCAACTAATAGGGTTATCAACTAGCATAAGTAATGGCATGTGATCATACTTTCCAATATATAAACTTAGATTTATCTACCAAGCAAAACTAACCATGTCGTGAACTAAAGGTGCATGTAAATCAGAGGCTAAGCATTTCATACATCGTAAGAACACATTGTACAAGGGTTAATACATCATACATGCTATAAGGAACATCATACATGGATCATCAAGACATGAACATGTAAACATTAGATTTCTACCTAATCATGTGAGAGGCAATAAACATGCTATAAGGAACATTACACATGAATCAACAAGTCATGCACATGTAATCATTAAATTTCTATCCAAACATGTAAGAAACAACAACATTCCATAAATACTCCATGTTGATTAGAAGGATTAACGGTAAGGTTCTTCATAGGTTTTCTCTAGATCCTCCAAATACATCATCCAAGCAATCAAAATCATTAGACTCATAGTAAAATTGATGCTAAGCCACCTAAAAATAATAATCCGCACCTATGGATTGTTGAGATCTCGGGAAATGACCTAGAAGCGCCGAACTCAGCGTCGATCAGTCGGAATCCTAAGACAATGAACTTGCATGTTAGAATCTCATGCAAACCCTCTCTCACACAAGGGTTTCAAGAAAAAGGGTGAGGGATCTGCCTATACAATCAACGTAAGCGGTTCTTACAGTTGTGGTGGAGGATTTGTTGAGGAATAGGTGAGGAGTTGCAAGCATCGGACTCCCTTGGCCCCACTTTGATCTATGGCCCACCTTCACTCTCCCTTCTTCTCTTCTTCCTTTCTTCTTTCTCCATTTTCTCTCTTCTCTATTTTCTTTCTCTAAGAAAAATTCGTGTGAGGAGAGGAGGTGTCCAAATGAGGCCCTTTTATAATGTCAGATTTAGCGTAAATGGCCCCAAGGGCTAGGTTTTTACTATACTAGACTTATGGGAGGGTCTTTTTAAGCTCTAGGGCCCACTATGGGGTATAGGAGTCGACACCCACCGTTGGATAGTTAGCCTTAATGATGATCTACATATGTATATGATCGACTTGCCATTTGGATGTGTCGATCGACAGATATGACTAGAAGTCTGTTCGATGGTCACCAATAGTCGATCGGGGCTGCGGCTATATGGATTTGAGCAGAAAAATATCTTCACTCCACGTGTGAAGTTTGGTCGCAAACCGACAGTCCAAAATCATCAACTTTGCATAAGAGAGGACGACCCAATTCACTTAAGTTCCGGCTCCTTTCTTTATGGTATTTGCACTTCTCGTGCACTCATCCTTCGGCTCAAGTTGAACGGTTCTGGACAGCACCCAAGTTTGACTTCCACAATGGACGTCAAGCCCGATAAGATGGACATTACTCTATAATTTTAAAACTAGTGGCCCACCAACAAGCGGTCTAAAGCTTGTTCAGAAAATCGGGGCATTTCTGGAATGAATTTGGTAGTGAGATTTCTCGTTGGCAATGATTAGGTTTTGGATTAGTTATGTTTATAATGTGGCTCATTTATAACTAGTGGAAGTAGAGATTTGATCATGATTACTCTAAACCATCGGTTTTAGGCTAAAAGAGTAACAGGGTTGATTTGATCTATTAGTTAAGATCTGGGCCTTGTCGGACTCGGCTTTGGTTGGATCTTTAATTCAGTTATAATTGTCTTGATTTATTAGATATGAGTCGGTTAGATTTGGGCCCTCTGTGAGTGAATCATGGAGCTAAACTTGATGTTCAAGTGATCGGGCGAATTCGTTGGCTTTCTACGGTTGATTAATCGGACTTGTGCTCTGATTCCACCCGTGTATAAACTAACATTGAGTGCTAATTGTCAGTAAATGACAATATAAGTTAATTACAAAAAAAAAAAAAAAAAAAAAAAATAAAATTTCAAGGACTTTTGGAAATCCAAAACAATGAAAATCCCAGATGTTACACTCATATTGGCCCAAATCACGGCCCAACAATTTCCCTGCACTCAACCCAAATCAGGGATGTATGTGCCCATCTTGATCCATGGCCTGATATTGCCTCGGAATAGGGCCCAATCATAGGCCAACAGTGCAGCCCACCAGAGATTCATGTGGAGCGCTTACAGTTACGTATGGTGAGGACCACCCAGTTCGCAGTGTGGTGCGGCCCATTAGGGCTTCCCACAAGGTGCGACACACTGAGATTTAAATCTCAAGTGGGACCCACAGAGGACGGGCTGCGTGGAGAATACATACATCATGGTAGGGCCTTACATGGCACCGTCCAACAATGGACGATGCTGATGATCACACAGGTAAGGCCATGTGTGGGCCCTACAATCTGCTGACATCAAGGGCAGTGGCCGTCCAACAGACGGACGGTCCAGATATAGATTATATTCATGAGGTGGGTCCACACGTGTGGGACCCACCATCACAAGCTACTCCAAACGTTCAAGGTCGGACGACCCTTGGTGGACGGCCTGCATACGTGGCCCACCATCCGATGCAGGGTGCGGCCCACCTGTGTTTGGCGATGCCCACTGCTAGCGCAGCCCACCTGCATTCGTGCAGGGCCCATGGCTGCATGTAGTTCACAGTAATGAGCCCCACGTTGAACTCCATGCACGGTCTTCAGCAAGGCCAACTGACGCCTACTTCCAGCTGCATCAAGGTCCGTTTGCGGCCTGGTTCTAGGTCATCTTCAGCCCAGCTGGGACCGATCCCCATCACCATTTCTAGGCCTATTTACGCTTGGGTTAGGGCCCTACTGATGGCATGGTCCACACGCAACGAGCAGGGACTGGTCTTCGGCCCAAAAATGTTATTGCGGGTCCGTTCCTGGCCTGCACAGGGACTTGATGAGTGTCCCCTTCCAGCTCCCATTCTGGACAGATGGAAGGCCTGATATCGGTCTGATCTGGCTCTCATCTCAGCCATTGATTAAGTCCAAACCAAAGTCATAGACTGGCTCGGCTCTAACTCGAAAATCATTACCCTTGTCGGTCTGTCTTCTGCCTGAAAATAAGGCCATTTGTTTGTCCTGTTTCAGTCTGTCGTGCATCCAGCGACCGCCTGGCTCCCATTTGTTAGGTGGAAGGTATGCTATCAGTCCGTTTAGGTTCCATCACAGCCATTGATTTGGCCCAAATTAGAACCTCAACTCGTTCTGCCTCTCGATCCCACCCACAGTCATTACGAAGGTTGGTGTGGGACCAGATTTGCAGCTGATAATGGGCCTGGTTTTAATCCGAACTATGGCCATTGTTTGGCCTAGTTCAAGCTCAAACAGGGCCTTTGTCCTTTCCAGGTTTCGGCCGAAGTCTAACCATTGTGTGGCATAGTTTCAGTCCAAAATGCTGTTACTGCTGGACCCCGGTCTACCCTCCTAACGAAACTCCATTTGCGAGTTGCCATTAGCTCAGAACAGAGCTCCATCAGGAGTCTCTTTCCCACACTCTCCTACTGTCAGCTATGGTGGCTGCTCGGTCCAAGCTTCAGCCATGGTATTGATTGAACCGGACCGACTCTTGCGGGATACAACCCATACAGTTAGGTGTAGTTGAGAGGCAGCTACCTGGTGTTGGGCCTGGAAGAACATGGTCCTTTCTTCTTCCTCAACTCTGTTGAGCAACAACAGGGAGTCAGTCTCCCTATTTTTCTCTCTCTCTCTTCTCTCTCTTTCTTTCTCTCTTAGCATGAATCCCAAGAGCTACAGGGCCCTACTTATAGCCGGGGGAGGGGAGGCTTCAACGGTAGGATCACCATGCAGCCAACGAATGGTCGCGATTTCTCAGACCCTGTCTTTCCCGAAAGTGAAAGGTACTCTCTCTCTCTCTCTCTCTCTCTCTCTCTCTCTCTCTCTCTCTCTCTCTCTCTCTCTCTCTCTCTCTCTCTCTCTCTCTCTCTCTCTCTCTCTCTCTCTCTCCTCCGGCCGTGCCTAGCCGTTTTTGGCAAAAGGAAGGGCGTGCTTCCAACGGAGAAATGGATGGATGGGATCACATGATCAGACCGACAGTGATCCGCCCAACCGACTTCATTGTGGTCCCCATTCTTGGATGCCTTCCACATGTAACGCGTTGGACGGCTATATCCTATCTCCTTCGTCCATTTACAAGGGGTCAAAAGGCTATACGGTTTGGTTGAGTTGGACCCCACGGAGAGTTTGAACGGCTCAGATGGCCCAGAAAGTGACCATGGTGGGCCACCTAAGGAGCTCAAAGGACCTTTGTTCGAGTCCCTGTTTTGGCGGGAGAGGACCTGTTTCTCTCCATTTCAAATAAGGCTCGGTCAAAGCTCCTTTGATCGAGCCCAACGTCCCTGTATATGTCGTGTGCACGTACATGGAGTGCACACGCACTCCGTGAGGGGCCCATCATGATGGTTGTGTCATATCCATTCAGTCCATTTGTATTTGGGGACACTCCACGGGGATCCTAGTCCATTTTGGGCCGATGGTGAGGCTCAGGTGGGCCGTTACACTCTTCTTTGGGCTATTATCAGCCCATATGACGAGATCTGTCGATCGGGTGGGCCTGATACTTATTTTGAACGGTTAATATAAGGTACTAGTTATGATGAAGGCTTGATTTGTCATCAACTATCCCTCAAGTGTTGGTAACAAGTGTGCTGTAACAATATCCATCGACATAAGGGTTTTAATTTAGAGTGTTCAGATGACCTCACCCTCTTGAATGTTGTAGGATGCATTTTGGCTCCTGGAGGCGTGGATGGATGGCCTTAATTTCAACCGGAATCCCCATCCTGCATGTGTCGTGTTCAAGCCAGTTGATTAATCCAATCTGATTTAAGTTGATGTGGATTTAAAAGGTAACACTCATGTATAATGGTACGGGGTGTTACATACTGGGCTTGACAACCATCGCGAGAATCAAGCCCAAATTGTGTCCAGAAATGCATAACTTGAGCCCTGAGTAAAGTATGTGAGAAACGCGAATATCTTTAGAAAACGGAATGAAATTAAGTAAATTGGGTCATTCGATTACGAGCGAAATTGAGGATTTCAGACCGTCAGTTTCTGACCAAACTTCACCCATAGAAAGAGAAAACTTCGCTGACCGTATTCGTATACTTGTGACCCCGATTCAGTAAGTATAACCGTTGATCTGACACAGGTCCTCCATGGTAGATCGGCCTATCCAATCGCGCGAAATTACGTCTTGACATAGATCCATTGTTAGGAAACTTTCCCTATGACGTAAGTGAATAATATACCTCCCTATGAGCCCCGTTCATCAGAAACAGGCACCCTTTTGATATAAACTAAGTATACCATGGCCCTGGGGCCAATTGCATTACTTCTAGACTTATATATAGCCCTTATTTCACTCCACTTCTATTCCATACGAATTTCTCTAAACCCTAGGAGAGAGAAGAGAGAAAAGGAGAGAAAAGAAGGAGAGAAGAAGGATCTTTGGTGATTGCTGCAGTGTTTCTCTCCCACTACTCCACACACTGAATCACCTTTTCATTACTCTACCTAATCTATTTTGGCTACAATATTGGGTAAGAAATCCTAACCCTAATCTTGGTATAGAGATCTAGGTTGATTAATCAACAAACTAGCTAACCGTTTACGTTATTTAGGTGCCCGACATTCTGTTTTCGAGAACGTAGAGTTTGGATCGAGTCTGAATCGAGTATTTTGACGAAAGGTGCAGATTATAAAAGTTTAGGTTATGGTTGTCAATATTTTCAATGTCAGCTAATGGTCTATGTCTGACTTGATTACTACCATATTGTCTCACACGTGCCAATTTCGATAGATTTTACATGTATGAGCTATGTTGAACAAAATATGCATTCCATGTGTTTGTTGAAATGTTTGTATGAACATGTAAACATGATTTATGCTCAACATGACTACTAGTCTAGGATTCATCGTTGCCATATGCATGTCAACCTCTCTACATAAGGATTTCCTAAAATATATGTTGTAATTAAGTTAGTCTGTATATTTTGTAAAGTGTAGTTTAAGTGCTTGATAAATTGTCTGAATGAGAAATTGCTGATGATTTGTGTTTATTAGGAGTATAAAGATAGGATCTTCATTTACCTTAGTCATGTGCATAGTTTCTTTCATGTATTCATACTTGCCTCTACGCAAATCATGGACAACTTGCAAGTGTATGGTAACAGGAACAACGTATTTGATGAAATGCTCAAATGAGGAATTTACTCAGATTATTTGTTAAATGTTGAGATGTTTACCACATGTGTTTACTCCCTGCATCTAAGTAATATTGGGGCTACAACGTGGCCCAGGCAATAGGTAACCATCTCTGTTCAGGTGGCCGAATTAGTCCCACAACACTGGATAAATTCGACAAATCCGGGTCGTACGACGATTATCGACAGTGGTTAGGCCACGAGGGGTGCTTATTCACTTCATGTCGATTAAGTCGGCGTGTGCTCATACCAATCAAACTTGTCTAATAAACCGATTAGCCCATTGTGTGTTTACCATGTATGGACACCACTGCTTGAATCTAAGGTACTCCCTCCGATGTAAAGGCCCACTTTAACCATGGTACCACGATCCACTAAGACTCATGAGTCAAGCATGATTGTATAGGACACCGTGTTCGAATTATCGGCCTACGCCGAGGTGATCAACCACCCCGTAGTGACTAGTGAGCAAACTCAGACTCGTGAGCCGAGCATGGTGGTATGGGACACCATGTTCGAGCTGTCGGCCTACGTCGAGGTGATTAGCCACCCCGTAGTGACCGCGAGTATAAACTTATGAACTTGCCTATCGACTACTTTCCATTAGGAGTGATGACCCCACAACTCGCCTATTGTATGTGCTTGACTAAGAGTGACGAACCTAGATGGATCCTTCAGTTCGGGTCAATGATATAAAAGGAGGTACCCTAGCTTCTCAAATCTGTTGTATGAATGAACTTAATTAACCACTGGGCTAACATGACCATGCATTGCACTGCATTAGTCAGGATGTGTTTTAAAGGCGTGGAAGTCACAAAGGAGGCAGTGTTGTCATATGCGATATGAGTGTCGGTGTCACTTGTTGAGGGAGCTTTGATGTGAGGGCATGCATCATTACTTGCACTCTATTCTTGCATTAATAAGAGTAGTTAGGAAGTGATTGTTATGCTTCTTTATCATTACTGCTTGATTGACTTGATAACATCTTAACCGTTACCTTATAGTACCATTGAGTTGATCACTCACTCTCACTCTAGGATGGTGTTTTAAAACATCAACCAGACACTGGTTTAGATGCAGATGATGGCGAGGTCTATGCGGCAGAGCAGGACTTGATGGACGAGGAGGAGGAGTTCTCCTACTATTAGCTTTCAGGCGGGTCTATGTAGACCTCGAGCTGCTTTGCCGGGATACCGGGATACTTGTTTAGTTTGACATCTTACATTTCCATATTTTGTATATTTTGAGACAAATCTTGTATATATTAAACCCTATTATATCATTATACTCTAGAGGTTGTGAACTGCTTACTTATTTTAATGCATATACGTCAGACTTTCGTTCGCTTAATTACATTATCTCTGGAGTATGATATGTTGTTTTAGTATAATCTCACTCATGTTTAACATATTGATATGGACGACATCTAAACATCATTATCCATGTTGCATAAGTGATGTGCTGGATCTCGGGAGTAAAGCGTTACTCAACCCTCAAAATTCAGGGCATTACAAGTAGCCATTAGTTTGAACTTAATTAAAATCAATAGAACCCTAGACCCTTTCTATCTGACTGAACAAGGAACAATCTACATTCAAGAAAGCGGTTCTTCGGCTACAGCTTCTAATACGTCTTCCAAGATTAAGATAAGTACACCTTCTATTTTTTATTTGGTTTTTCTGAGATAGCCTGAAAATTTCAATATAGGTTTTGTCTGAGATAGCCTGAAAATCTTAGTGTAGGTTTTGTCTGAGATAACCTGAAAATCTTAGTGAGGGGTTTGATTATGATAGCCCATGGAAATCACATGAATTGTATCAGGTTTTAAGGCAACCCTGGGAAAACCTTTTTCATAGTTAAAGTCATAATTACGTGGAGAGTAATTTTGGGAGTGGAGTAAGTGTGGCTATTTTAGAACAATTTTTTGAAATACTGAACCACTATAATTCTCTGTTTTATGTGGTGAATGCTTTTAATTTTTATGTGATGAATGATTGTATTTAATTTTCAGCGAAAGTGGTGAACGTTGTAATATCTTATTTTTATTTACTCTTGCAAAGTTTAAGATTTTGATTTTAAAGAGATTCGTAAAATAAGGTTATCCTGCCTAAATTTTAAGTGAAAGTTATCTTAGGAATTATTTAGAATCAACGTTTCAATACTTAAGCAATTGAGATCCCCTCCCCTCCAAGAACTTCTTAAGCTCTCTTTTTCAACCTTCACAACATACAAAAGGTTAACTAAGGTACCTACACAAGGTTTCCTTAGGGGGCCTACACAAGGTGACAAGTCCTATGTAAGGCCCGTATCCTAATCTGTACTGTTCCGTCAACTCCCGCGATCCTTCTCATCAAATTTCTGCAACCTGCGACCTATAATCAACGTTTGTGCACGACCCTAAGTCGTATCTCGTAGATTTGAGTCGACTTAATCTGAGACTTGTACCATTGCGACCGCACCGTCGCCGCAGTTACAACGCCGCATCTTGTATACCGATCTGATACCCTGGCCAGGAGATGTGGGCCCGCGTTCAGTTCGAGAAAAACACTACGCATTTGCAATCCCAAGAGAAGCTCTACAAGATGTCCCATCAATTAATCACTCAAATCAATCAATCAATCACCTCTGTCAAGTACAAGAGCAACCCATGCTTTCTTTCTCCACAAGTCAAGCAATCTACCCCAAAAGTCAATAAGTCACTCACCTCACATCCGTCACCCATCACTCTCTCTCCTTATAACCCTCTCTATCTCTCTCTCTCCTTATAACCCTCTCTATCTCTCTCTCTCTCATTTCTCTTCACATTTTCAAGCTACTAAAGGTGGTGCACATTCAAGCTCTCCCAAGTGAGAAAAGTGGGGTATGTGTGGCCCACTTCCTCTCCAAAAATCCTTCATCCTAACCCTTCATCTCTCATCAACTTCCATCAAAGAGGGACATAAGGAGATCGGCATTCCATCGAACCAAGAAGATCAAACGGTGGGTGCTTTATAGGCTAGATTTTCATATTTTGATGATGGACCAAGTGAGGCCTACCGATTGATGGTATAGATCTCACTTTGGACCCTAGGTGTGGCCGATGGCCCACCTTGATCCTCATGATCATTCCATGATGGGGCCATTCTCCATGGATCCCATCAATGTTTATTCTCCTTGCATGAATAGGGTCATTTAGACCTTACATTTTGGTGGAGAAAGGATCTCCACCGTTGATTTTCGATTTGATGGGCCCACGTGTAATGGGACCCACTTGATGTATGATTGAATGCAAAGGAGGAATCATAGTAGCGGAGCCCTCTATCACACGTATCCCTCTCTCTCTCTCTCTCTCATTTTTTTCTATTGTGTGTGATGATGTGGCCGTGTGGCCCACCCGGATGGACCCCACCATAAAGCATGTATTTTATTCAAGCCATCTAGTAGGTGGAGCCCACCTCGAAATTATGTTGTATGCAACCGTCCAGCGTTTAGGGACGCTGGACGTTGCTACGTCAGTTAAGTGTGAACTGACCGTGCACTATGACGAAAACAAAAATATTAGTTTGATTTGAAACTTAGGGTGGGTTGCTCATGTAGGCTCCACCTTGATGTACGAATGTAATCCATGCCGTCCATTCCATTCTCCAGCTCATTTTAGGCGTTGAGCCGAAAAATGAAGTTAGTCTGATGTTCTGGCGGGCCATAGCACAGAAAATGGTGATTTTTACCGTAAAAATTCGTTAAGGGCCACTTTAATTTCTCTGTTGGGCCATATGCGGTACGCCAAAACATACCGCATATTAGGCTTGTTTGGTCTGTATTGAGCCATGGAATCTAATGGCTGGGTTGGATCCACCTGATGCGGGCCTCACATGGGAAAAACCACAGAAAATTCATTTTTTTTTTTTAAAAAAAAGAGAGGCAGCAGGTGCTGCTGCTGGCGCTAGAGGACGCTGTGCAACATCCTCCTGTGCTCTTGCATTTGACGGACGATAGGCAGAGGGGCCCACGGTCACCATGATAGGTGTTGATCATCAACACAGTGCATTTGTTGGGTCCCCTCTAACCAGTGGACCACCCCAAAAATCAGCTATATGTGGGACTTAGGTGGCCCACATGGCAAGAAACAGTGTGATTGAATGTCTGCCATTGAAACCCTTTTGGGTGTCATAGAAGTTTTGGATTATTATGAAATTTGTTTTTCCTTTTCATCCAAGTCCGTGTGACCTTATCAACAGTTGGATGGCAGGTAAAAGTTATGATGGGCCCCACGTGGGACCCAATGATGTATGTGTTCTATCCACACCGTCCACAGCACTGGACGATGGGACCCACCCCCCATGTATGGGGCTACACCTGGTATGTGTGTGTGTGTGTATATATATATATATATATATATATGTATGTATATATTATATTATATTATATTATATATATATTATATAACATATACATGAGGGTGGGCCCTTCGTGGGACCCACCTCTGCCTTTCTAGTGCAGCAAGTTGCACGTACAGCAGCTATATTGCTACTCCTTTTGATGGTAGCAAGCCCATAGGCCCCACATTAATGTATGTATTTCTACGTCGTTTACTGTTTGGACGGAGGGGCCCACCATGATGCATGTGCTGCATCCAAACCGTCCAACCATTTTGACAGATAATTTTAAGGCTTGAGATCAAAATAAGATAGATCGAGGATCAGGTGGACCACATTATAGAAAATAGTGGGTTTGAACGTCCACCATTAAACCCTTGGGAATTGTTATGGTGGAAATCTTTTTCACCACTTATATTTGGGTGTGGCCCATTTGATATACATATGGCCCATGTGATGTGGCCCACTTGCCATATTTACGGCCCATTGTTGAGGCCCACCTTGATGTGTATGAGGCCATTGTTAAGGCCCACCTTGATGTGTATGAGGCCGTTGTTGAGGCCCACTTTAATATATATGAGGCCCATGTTATGAGGCTCATTGCGATGTATGCAAGGCCCATGGGTTATAGCCCATTGCAATGTATGTAAGGCCCAATTGGTGTGACCTATTCGATATATATATGAGGCCCATGTATTTAGGCCCATCTTGATGTATTTATGGCCCGTCCATTGAGGCCCACCTATTGTATATATTTGAGGCCCATGTGTAGGGCCCACCTATTGTGTATTTAAAGCCCATGGGTTGTGGCCCATAGTGATGTATATTAGGCTCATGTGATGTAGCCCATAGTGATGTGTATTAGGCCTAGGTATGTAGCCCACCTATGAAGTATATTTGAGACTCACTTGCGATGTATTCGAGGCCCATGGGTGAGGCCCAATGTGATGTATTTAAGGCCCAGGGGCAAGGCCTGATGTGATATATATGTGGTTCATTGAGATTGTATGAGGCCCATGGGACGTGGCCCATTGGGATATATCCAAGGCCCATGGGCGCAGCCCATCGAGATGTATCTGAGGCCCATGGACGTGGCCCATTGTAATACGTTTGAGGCCCTTGTAGGAAGCCCAACGTGATATATAAGAGGCCCATGAATGAGGCCCAATGTGATGTATATGTGGCCGTTATGTTGTGTATAAATACTCCTTAGGAGCAATGTTGGTTAGATCTCCACATTGATGTGCAATGATGGTTAGATGTCCTCATTGTGACCTTCCCGTCGGCTTTGTTAGGCCCATTCGCACTATTCTCTAAGTGGGTTAACCCAAATAAGTGGGCCCTATTCGCCATAAACAGATGGGTCCGTGCCATCAGATTTGATATAACCACGGCCATGGGCCGATCTTTATATTATTGTTGATTAGTTGTCCATCTATGGACCCCGCCTTGTTTATAAGTTGATTGTTGGTGCCGATTATCGATGCTGATTATCGATGCCGATTGTCGAGGCCCATTGTGATGTATTCGAGGCCCATGGGACATGGCCCATTGTGATATATTTTTGGCCCATATGATGAGCCCCGACTTGATGTATATTAGGCCCGTGTGAGCGACCCATTGCGATGTATATTAGACCCGTGAGATGCGACCCACTTGATATATATGTGGCCCATGAGCGAGGCCCATTGTGATGTGTATTAAACTCTTGAGTGAGGCCCATGGTGTTGTACATTTGGCCCTTATGTGAGGCCATGAGTCCACTGTATGTTAGGCTCTATATGGGTCATTCCTTGGGGGCGATGTTGGTTAAATGTCCACATTGTCGAGGTTGATTGTCGATACCGGTTATTGATACCGATTGTAGGTATGTGACCGCATAGCATCATGATACATACACATACGCATCATCTGCATGTTTGTTATGAGATGTGGTTGACCATTGCATGTGTCATTAGGCAGGTTGTTATGAGAATCCCTGATAGGCAGAGGTCATCTCACATGAGCATACGGTATGCGCAGGATTGACGCATGACTAGATCGTATGATTCATGCATCTTGCATTGTGTGTTGTGATTACTGTACGCCATAGCGACACTAGGGCCGTAGCCTCCACAGGTATATCGTGAGTGGCCAGATGGGACACCAAAAATGTTTAGTTTGAGCATCAGGCTGCCATAGATGGCCCTGGGTGAAAATCCCTAAAACCCTCTTCGTACCAGATAACGCCCCAACGTGGAGACCAAGTGGATATACATGAGCGCCCGAGTACCAAATACCAGGAGGCCGCGTCTCCCACTGTATCGTGGTTGGTTGGGAGGGGATGTGGCCTTACCCGCCCGAGGGAGTAGGCATAGCTAGGCTGAGTTTGACCAGTTGAAGGAATGGGTCTACTATCGACAAGCCGGGTAGGTATTGGCAGATTACTAGCCAAGCGGATAGTGAGGTCTCTTTCACTACCCAGTTGTGCTCTTGATGGGGTGGCAGGTGGCGTGGAGTGTACTAGACCCCAGTGATGATCCCAGAGAGGAACCGTACTGATATATGGACTTATTAAGCTGGAATTGCGTATTCATTCATTCATTCATTCACTATCCACTCAGGCTGGTGGTACGTAACTATTTGTTACGTATACTTTCGCATGGCCAAGATTTCGGTTGGGCGCATGTCACGCCCCAATCTTAGAAAATGGGCTCACAAAATTCCTGATCACCGAATCCGATGCCAACAGCCTCCGTAGTACCCCATTCTCGGCTCCCAGCGCCCATACGCCAAATTTCGATCATGGGATCCTGCAATGAGGATTTTCAGTATGATTTTTTTCTAATGGAGCATAACCACAAGTATACCCAAATCATAAAGGCAACATCATCATCACATATCCACTAATATAATCATTTGAATACAATGCTGAGAGGCAAATACATATATCGAAATCAAAGCTCCAGAGGACAGCTGCACGCTCCAAGCTCAACGCTGCTGCAACCTAATGCCACTTGCACGAATCTATTGTGCATAAGCTTATAAAAGCTTAGAGGGTGGTGAAAGTGTGTAAGGTAAGTGCCAAGTATACAATGAAGCCCATAAATCATACATCATCGAGATAAGCAGAAATACTGACAAGATCATGAATCATACGATATCAGAGTAAGCAGAAATATACTGGTAAGTCCATGAATCATTCAATAACAGAATACGCAATGCGGATCGGTTATGCAAATGTGGAAGCCAAATATCAGGTGTCGATGATGCAATGCAATATGCAAATCCTGTTAAGTCCGTCTAGGCCATATAAGTGCAAAACATAGTAACCCAAAATGCTAAGTACTGCGGATGCTATGCGGTGCGAATGAAATGACTATGCTGAAATGTGAAGTCAAGATGATAGTACGTAGTATCGCAGGCTATGGGGTCCACCATAAGGGACTTCTATCCAAACCAGTCCCATACCTAAATTTGGATAGTCCGACTCAATGTGGTAAACTCCTAAACTCAGGTTAGTCGCGCGCCCAACTAAAATCTTAGCCATGCGAAGGTACACGTAACAAATAGTTAAGCACCACCAGCCCGAGTGGATAGTGAATAAATGAATGAATGGATATGCAATTCCTGCTTAATAAGTTCACATATCAGTACGGTTGCTCTCTGAAAAATCACCGGGTTCTATTACACTTTACACCGACTGCCTCTTCCCTAGCTGCATAACCCAGTGAGCGGAATAGACCTCACTATCTGCCTGACTAGAAGTCTACCAATACCTACTCGGCTCATCGATAGCGGACCCATTTACGAGCTGGTCATACTCAGCCTAGCTTATAGCCCCCTCACTCGGGCGGATAAGGCCACACCCCCTTCCAAATGACCACGACACAGTGAGAGACGTGGCCTACTGGTATTCAGCACTCGAGCACTCATGTTCCACTCAGTCTAGACGTTGGGGCTACTCCTGGCCTCAGAGGTTTTAGAATTTTCACCTAAGGACATCCTAAGTGCCCATAGTGCTAAAACCAAATATTTTTGATGTCCCATCTAGCCATCCACGATGTGCCTGTAGAGGCCACGACCCTGATGTCGTTAGGGCGTACAATGATCAAGTCACATATATGAGAGATGCATGAGTCACATTATCTAGTCATGCAGCAATCCTGCGCGTACAGCGCGATAATGTGCGCACTCCATCTCATAAGGAGTCCCGTAAATAGTCTTCCCAATGGCGTATGCTATGATCAAACATTCCTCATATCAGGCATGTATATGATGCGTGTGGGCATGAATCATGGAGTTATACTAAGCATTTTATATGGTGATGAACTATCCTCACAATGAAGATGGGCCTTGATGGCCTACACACAACAAGTATGAGCCAACTAATGGCCCTAGGGAGAGTCGTAATGCTCACATTTAACCAACATTATACTTACAATGTGGACGTCAAACCAACATTGCTCCCAAGGCATGGCCCGCCATAAATGTCATTACATAGCCCATGGTAAAATCACACGATGCAATAGACCTTGTATACATCCCATCGGGCCTCGACCCATGGGCCTCAAATGCATCAAATGGGTCTCATCATATGGTCCTCATACACATCATGGTGGGTCTCAATAATGGGCCTCATACACATCAAGGTGGGCCTCAATAATGGGCCTTGAATACATCACAATGGGCCTCAACCCACGGGCCTTTATACATCACAATGGGCATAAACCCATGGGCCCTAAATATATCACAATGAGCCTCAACCCATGGGCCCTAATACATCACAATGGGTCTTAACCCATAGGCCCCAAATACATTACATCAAGCCTCATCAAATGGGCCCCAAATACATCAAATGGGTCGCATCACATGGTCCTAGGTAGGTCTCACGGATGGGCCACAAAATACATCAAGGTGGGCCTCACAGATGGCCACAAAACACATCAAAGTGGGCCTCATAGCATGGGCCTCCTATATATTAAGGTGGACCCCACTGGACGGGCCACAAATACACCACGATGGGCCTAGTCACATGTGCCTCATATATACTCAGGTGGGCCCCAACAACAAGCCACAATACATCAAGATGGGCCTCCTCACATGGGTCATATGTACATCAAATGGGCCACACCAATGGGCCCCATGCATATCAAATGAGCCACACCAAATATAAGTGGTGATAATGATTTCCACCATTAAAATTCCTAAGGCCCACCATAACATATGTTTCCCATCCAACATGTTCATAAATTAATGTAATGATAGATGAAGTGGAACAAAAATCAGCTTAATAGGAAACACCCATGGCCCTTAGAAATTTTGAACGGTGGACGTCATTGTCCACTACCTTAAATGGTGGGGTCCACTTGAACTTTAGATCTGACTTATTTTTAGTCTCAAGCCTGTTAAGACAAGCTTGCCAAATGGTTGGATGGTTTGGATGCAACACATGTATCAAGGGCAGGGTCCACATGAGCTATGGATCTGACTCATTCTTTAGCTCACGCCATGAGATGAGCTTTCAAAATGGATGGACAGCTTAGATGCAACACAAGCATCATGATGGGTTCCATGAAGGCCCACCATCACATATATATTACATAATATATTATATAATCTATATATAATATATAAAATATAGTATTATATATATATATATATACACACACACACACACACACACACGCACACACATCAGCCCCACACGTGTGGTGGGTCCCACCGTCTAGGTGTGGCCGGTGAGGATAAAACACATAAATCATGGGTGGGGTCCACTAGCCATTCAGCAGCAGTTGGACGGCATTAATAAAACACATACATCTGTGGGTTCCACCGTCTGCCTCGATGGTGGTGAATAAAACACGTACATCACTGTGGCTACCACGTGGGGCCCACCATAATGTTTATACGCTATCCAACCCGTTGATAAGGTCACGTAGACCTGGATGAAGAGAAAAACAAATTTCATGTTGACCCAAAACTTCTGGACCACAAAAAAGGTCCCAATGGTAGACGTTTAATCAACACTGTTTCTTATGATGTGGGCCACCTAAGCTTTGGATGTGGCTGATTTTTGGAGGGTCCATTTTCCAAAGGGGGGCCCAACATATGGGCAGCGTGGATGTTCAAAACACATCACGGTGGGGCCCACATATGGGACTGTGGTCCCTGCCCACCCGCCAGCCAACGCAGCAACGTTCTGCTGTAGCAGGCGTTGCCTTTTTTTTTGAATATTTTTTTTAAGGTTTTTCATATATGGGGCCCATATCAATAAAATCCACCCCACCCATTGGTTTTTACTGTTCGATACAGACTAAACGAGCCCAATATTGGGCGTGTTTCGGGGTACGAAAACAGCAGGGGGGTTTTCAATGGTAAAGAAACTGTTTTCTATACTATGGCCCATTTTTTGGCTCAACGCCTAAAATGATCCGCTGAATGGGATAGATGGCATGGATTAGAATCATACATCAAGGTGGGGCCTACACAAGCGGCCCACCCCAAATGCCTTGAAAAGGCTAATATTTGTGTTTTCCATGAACGTCCAGCGTCCAGGGATGCTGGACGGTTTATGCTCTTCAAGTGGGCTGCCCAGGTGGGGCCACCAAATGATGATTGGTGTGGATATAACACTTATAAAGTGGGCCCCACCTATAGGTGACTTGGATAAAATATATGCCTTATGGCGGTGTCCATCCGGGTGGGCCACACGGCCACATCATCACATACAAAAGAAGGAAAGAGGGAGAGAGAGAGAGAGAGAGAGAGAGAGAGAAAGACACGTGTGATAGAGGGACCCCGACACCATGGGCCCTCCGTTCTATGCTTACATTCATACATCTAGTGGGTCCCAATACATGTAGGCCTACCGATCAAAATCAAGGTGGAGATCCGTTCTCCACCGAAATAAAAGTCTAGAGATGACCCTATTTATGCAAGGAAAATAAACATCATGATGGGGTCCATGGAGAATGGCCCCATCATGGAATGATCATGAGAATCAAGGTGGGCCATCGGCTGCACCTAGGGTCCAAAGTGAGATTCATACCATCAATCGGTAGGCTTCACTTAGCCCTTCATCTAAAAATGAAATCTAAGCCTATAGAAGCACCCACCATTCGATCTTTTTGGTCCATTGGAATGTTGGTCTCCTTGTGCTTCACTTTGATGGAGGGTGATGAGTGAATGGCTAAGATGAATGATTTTGGGATGGGAATGGGCCACACTCATCACATTCTTTTCTCTCATGGAAGAGTTTGGACGTGCACCACTCCTTAGTTGCTTGGAAGTGTGAAGAGACAGAGAGAGAAATGGGGTGGTTGTAAGAGAGGTAATGTGTGTGAGTGATGGAGTGATGGGAGGTAAGTGATGGGTGTATACTTGACATGTATGGGTGTGTAAGAGAGAGGTGAGGAGAGAGTTAACTTTGGGGTTGCTTGTACTTGACATGATTGATAATTGATTGATTGATTGATGGGACATATTGTAGAGATTGTCTTGGGATTGCAAACACGTGGCGTTTTCTTTGAAGTAAACGCCGGCCCACATCTCCCTACAAGGGTATCGGATCGGTATGCAAGACACGGCGTCGGAACCGCGACGACGGTGCGGTCGCAATGGTACATGTCTTAGATTAAGTCAACTTAAATCTATAGGATACGGCTTAGGGTCGTGTGCAAATGTCGATCATAGGTCGCACGTTGCCGGAATTCGACGGGAAGGATCGGTGGAGTTAACGGAACAGTACAAGTTAGGATATGGGTCTTACAGCGCCTGACTAACCTAAGACCAGGAGTTTACCACATTGAGTCTGACTATCTAAATTTAGGTATGAGATTGGTTTGGATAGAAGTCCCTTGTGATGGATCCCGTAGCCTGTGATACTACGTACTATCATCCCAACCTCATACTCCAGCTTGGTCACTTCATTCGCATCGCATATTGCATCCGCATTCATATGGCATTTTGGGTCGTTATATTTTCTATACTTATATGGCCTAGATGGACTTAGCAGGATTTACATATTGCATTGTACCCTCGGCATCTGATATTTGGCTGTCTATGACTCCTCATTTACATAGCTGATCTGTATTGCGTATTCTTATACTATATGATTTATGATCTTGTCAATATTTTCGCTTATCCCGATGATATATGATTTATGTTTTTTTAAAAAACTTGGCACTTATCTTGTGCACACACTTACACCGCCCTCTAAGCTTTCTATAAGCTTATGCAGGATAGATGCGTGTAGGTGGCAGTAGGTTGCAGCAACATTGAGCTTGGAGCGTACAGCTGTCTTCTGGAGCTTTGATTTCGATATATGTATTTCCCTTTCAGCATTATTTCAAATGATTATATTAGTGGATATGTGATGATGATGTTGCCTTTATGATTTGGGTATACTTATGGTTATGCTTCTTATGAGACAAATGTACGTTGAAAATTCCTCCTTGGAGAATCCCAGGATTGGAACTTGGCGTATGGACGTTGGGAGCCAAGAATGGGGTACTACGGAGACTATCGGCACCGGGTTCGGCAATCGGGATTCCTATGAATTCGATTTCCGGGTTTAGGGCGTGACATCCTACACAAGGACACAACCTGGAGCCTACACAGGGCAACTCGTCCTAAACAAGGACAGACATATTCTCTCATTGGAGGCCTATAAAGAGGTTTTGGCGAGTTTGTCACTAAAACTCTGAATCTCAATCCTACACAAGAAAAAGACTTCAAACTCAATGGACTCTTTATACTTATAAATAAGTGAGTGAGCCCCTTTCTCACACAATCTAAAGGTCTTCAATATTGATGAAGAATCTTCAGCTCCCTTGAACTGCAATCGTTCGTGATGCTTCAATCAATGCTCCGAGGTTGTGAGGTTTAGGGTTTTGTTGTTCTTCTCTATTCAAATGATATGATTTAAATGCATAGAGAAGATTCTCATGAGCTATGCATTCAAGAGTTCCAACACTAGGATTTACCTATGATGAGGTCAGTTGGATACTCGTTGAATGCTAGAGTTCATAATTCAATCTAAGCAGTGAAGATAATGAGTTTAATGCTTATGTCAAGATCGAATGATGAACTCTAATGGGAAAGAGAGGATGAGGAAGAAGGTATAATCTATGTGAAGCAACTCTCTCAAATTCTATCTCATTTCACTAAGAAGCAACTTATGGTATTTATAAAAGAAGAATCTTAATGGTTAAAAAAGGGCAAAAATCTGTCATTGTCGATACTATCGAGTAGTCTTTGATACCATTAAAATTTGATTTTCGATGGTGTCGAGCCTAATTCGATTGTATTGATTTCCTACACACATATATTCATTTTTTATGTAGAACAAATTCTGCTCGATTTTTTCAAGCACCCTTCGATACAATCGATATGCATGTCGATGTAATCGAGAGGGAGCTCGATCCCATCGGATTTTCTTCAAAAAAATTACCTTTGGTTGCTAGAAGATTTTTTCATAATATTTGATGCTATCGTTCATCATTCAATGCTATCGAATTTTGAAGTTCGATGCCATTGAATGGTATTCGATGTAATCGAAAAGATGTATATTCCTAAATGGTTTATTAGATAAAATGTTCTTGATTTTCGATGTAATCGACTAGCCTTCGATACTATTAAGAACTTACTCTCGATATGATCTAAGGTGGCTCGATTATATCGATGAATGCTTAGAGAATGTTTTGTATGTAGGGGGAGTGTCCTTAGTCAATGTTATCGAAGAAGGTTTGATGCTATCACATTTTGAATTTCAATATTATAGAACAATATTCGATATAATCGATATTTCTCAACAGGTGGTCATTTTGTTGTTGGACAGAATGAGCCAATTACTCGATGCAATCGAACCATGTTCGAAAGAATCGAAAATGTCTTTGATTGCAAATTGATGCAATCGATTTTTCCTGTATGGTTCATATTTTACTCATCTCACATTCTAAGTGTTTCAATACTTAAGCTTTACCAAAGATGATTTTCATAAAGTGTTGAAGGTAAGGCTAAGTTAAATGGGGTTATATACCGTAAGGGTATGGTTGGAGAAGAGAGACTTCATTTACCTGATTAGAGCACTAGAGCTTCTTCTTGGGTGAGGTCTTGATCTTGTAATCTTCATATTGGAGGCTTACTTAAAGACTGACTCAATACTCATGTAATTTGACAAACCAAGATATTTTCAGACGCATGCGATGCGTACGTGTTAGTCAAAAGTACCCATGCCCCCACCTATCCTCATATGTACCATACCGAGACGTTCATATGTACTCCACTAGAGGCGGGTTCGTTGCGATAGCGCCTGTCAGAAAGTTATTATGCTCGAAAGCCACGTGGGGCCAACCGTGATGTTTGTAAGAAATCTAACCCGTCCAGCCGTTTGAACAAGTCTTTCCGGGACAGAGGACAAAAATAAGGATTCAAAAGTCATGTGAGCCACACAAAAGGGAGGGGATTGAATGAACATCGTTGAAACATTTCAAAGGCTACAAGACTTTAGTATCAGTCTAATATTTTTATGCTTTCAGTTCATTGTAGTGGGAATGAATTTATGAATGATTTGGATGGCAGATAAACATCAAGGTGGACCCTAGGAATATTCCAGTGGTAAGCCTTTCTTTTCTCACATTTTCCTCTTGTGGAGCCCATTTCATGTTTTTTTTTTTTTTTTTTTTTTTTTAACTCACTAAAAATGAGATGCAAAAACGGATGGACGGCGTAGATTTTCCGAAAACATCCCGGTGGCCAACTTATCTTCGGAGCGCATAAACTTCCTGCGATAGCCTGTCGCAGGAAATCACCGATTTTGTGACAAATGGAAGCGGATGGTTGTAATGAGTAGCTCTGTACGCTTAAGTCAACTCTGTGGAGCCAACCTTGATTTATGTGTTTCTTCCATGTCGTCCATCCTCCTTATTAGCAAATTTTATTCTACGAACCGAAAATTGAATTGTATCCAATGCTATGTTGAACCACACCACAGGAAACAGTGTAAATTGAATGCATACCATTAAAAGATTATTTGGTGCCACAGAAGTTTTCGATCAGTGTTTTTTAACTTCATCCATTTATTTCTACCTTATGAACAGGTTGTTGGATGACAAATAAATATTATTGTGGGCCCTACAAATGTTTCAATGGTGGACATCATCATTTCCACTGTTTCCTGTGGTGTGGTCCACTTGAGCCTTGGATATGATTCAGGTTTGGTATCATCACCTAAAATGACATGAAAAAATGGATGTACGGAATGGATAAGATACATATATCCATGGTGGCCCCACAGAGTTTACTCAGAACTCTTAACTTCGGTGACAAATCCGATGGTGGGGCCAGGTGACATCAACCCCCCACTGAGGTCGGTAGTGTGTATGCCACCACGCAAACCGCTTGGCAAAAAAAAAAGGGGATGAAATGGCTGCAGCATCTGCGTTGAGGTGCAACTCCTACCACTTCAGTAGTAGCCGGCAAGAGTAGTAGAGAGAAAAATGGTGAAACTCCTTTCCCTTTACTACTCGATTTTGTTAGCCAAAGCAGATTGGATGGTGTACCACACACCAACAACCTACCTGGTGTGGGTGCATGTCGCGCGAAGACAAGTGCTGACGCTCTGAGTTGTATGGACGGTTCAAAGCTCAAAGTTACATGGTCCTCAAGATGATCTATTTATCATATCTACATTGTTCATTTATCTTTCGAGATCATTTTTTTAATCTTGATTTCAAAATTGAGTAATTTCTAAGGCTTAAGTAGTCTTCACCATCTAATCTGTTACTCCTGTCGCGCCCCAGACTCGGAAACCGAGCTCACAGAATTCCTGATCGTCAAATCCAGTGACAACAACCTCCATAATACCCCATTTTTGACTCCTAGCGCTCATTCACAAGGTTCCAATCCTGAAATCTTACAATAAGGATTTCTAAAACATAAGTCTGATTCAATTGAGCATGCCCAAGATCATAACAACATAACCACAGGAACAACATTACAAAATCTACTAAGAATTTAAACTTTTCACAAGTACAAGACTTAATGAGGAGAAATACAAAGACTATATAAGAGCAACTCCAAAAGGGTCTACGGTACGCTCCACGCTCACAAAGACCTGGACGAAGAGAACAATATATATATCATATTGATCTGAAATTTCTGTGACCCCAAAAGGGTTTCAATGGCAAGTGTTCAATCCTCCACTCCTTTTTACAATGTGGTCCACTTGATTTTTGGATCTGTCTTATTTTTCAGCTCAAGCCTTACGACGATCTCACTAAGTGGACGGACAGTTTGGATATAACACATACCTCATGATGGGACACACAAAACTTGGTGACATCAACACACCAGCCACATCGGTAGTGTGCGGTACACCAGCCAATCCACTTAAATTAAGTTTTACCAAATAGCACGTGTACCACACCACAAAAAATAAGGATTGAATGCCTTTCATTGAAAACTTCTTAAGGACTAGAGAAGTTTTGGATTAAACTTATATTTATGTTTTCCCTTATGAGCAAGTTGGATGGCAGATGGATCCTTACTCTTGATTGGGTGGTAGACTCTCTAGAGTTTGAACACCCAGTCAAGGGTTCAAGCATCCATAGTTGGTGAAAAAGAAAAAAAAAAAATGGATGGCAGATAAAACACCACAATATGTCGTAGAAAGTTTTCAACGGTGCATGTTCAGTCCCTATTATTTTTTGTGGTGTGTGGTCTACTTCAACTTTGGATGTGTTGATCATTTTTGGGCTCATGCTCTAGACTGTAGTGAAAAAACGATTGGATTTTTAATGATTTCCTAAGAAAGCCTTGCTAAGGAAGTTCATGTACTAAAATGCTAGGTGGGGACTACAGTAATGTTTGTGAGAAATCAACACTATCCAACCTTTTTAAGAGCTTATTCTAGGACATGTATGTCCAAAAATAAGGTAGATCCAAAACTTAAATAGGCTGCACGGGAGGAAACGGTTGGGATTTAGTGACCACAGCTTGAAACATTTGCATGGCTACAAAGTTTCATATCCGGCTTAGTTTTTAGTGTTTTCACTTTATCCCAGTGACAATGACTTTATAAACGGTCTGGATGTTATATGAACATTTAGATCTCATGAAAATTTCAACCGTAGGAAACACTTTTTCCACGATGTGGATTGATCACAAACATCACAGTGGCCCACTTAGCATCCCAGCGCTTTCGCATGAAATCCGCGTCCTAAAAACGTGTGCGAGACTCGACTTTTCAGGTACTAAATTCAATGCCGTACTAAATTCGGAAACGGATTTGCTACTCCTCCGCCGGGCTGGTGGTCGGTGCTCTGTCGGCCCACCATGATGTATATGTTTCATCCATTCCGTTTATCCATTTTTCCAAATCATTTTAAGGTTTGCCCCAAAAATGAGAGGTATATAAATCTCAGGTGGACCACACCACAAGAAAACAGTAGTGATTGGATATCCACCATTAAAATCCTCATAAGCCCACCGTACTGTTTATTTGACATCCACTCAGGGCATATAGGCCCAGACGCAGGAAAACAACAAAGATCAGCTTGATATAAAATCCTCCTAAGGCCCACTGTCCTGTTTATTTGACATCCAACCTGTTGATTAGGTCATACAGGGCCAGACGAAGGAAAACAACAAAGATCAGCTTGATATAAAACTTTTATGGCCCTCAGAAGGTTTTTAATGGCTGTCGCTCATTCAACACTGTTTCATATAATGTGGTCCACTTGCGATTAGGATATAATTAATTTTTTGTATTATCCCATAAAATGATATGAAAAGATAGATGGACGGTATGGATGAAACACATACGTCATGGAGGGGCTCACAGAGCACCGACCATCAGCCATTGGCTGCTGGCAGGGTGAGTATAGCCAATCCGTTTCCACTAAATTAATTCCTTGGTAACAGCTAGATCTGGCATATAACGGAAGTTGAAACGCTGACATAGTAGCCTTCAGGCTCTATTTAAACCGTCCATTTCTCCATTTGACCCACACTCAATTTCAAGAAATGGCAGCAACTAAACTTCACACGACTGCTTTTGTTCTTCTCTTGCTCGTTTTCTGCACCCTGGCAATAGGTAGGTAGTTTTAAACCTACATATTTGCAATGGTTAATTGAGATTTGAATAGTGGTAGTTTTAAACCTTCATATTTGCAATGGTTAATTGAGATTTGAATAGTGGTCTATCCCACGATGTTCCCATCTTATCAACGTTCTCGGTCAAGGATCCATGGTCCCCATCTATACAAGCTATGCATTTCCATGCAATTCCTCTTGTTTATAGTCACCACCTAGTCGTGTGTCTCGACTAACATGCACCTTGGTGTGTTGCAGGGACCATGGCCCAGGACTTATGCTCATGGCTGGAGGTGCCATGCAAGACGGACGACGACTGCACAAAACACTGCCAATACCATATTTTTGATAGCTCGGGATTTTGCCAGGACTATCCGGCTGGTGGGACCAGATGCTGTTGCCATTTTTGATTATCATGAAGAAGATGAACGATCGTGATGTTCCGTGATAGATGTTTTCCGGTGGATGGATGATGTTCTTTGATTAATAAAACTGGGTTCAGATATTTTAATATATTTTACAAATCTCCAGTGCCTTCAGTACCGAATCCAGTTGCTTCACGCCCGAACCCAAACCCTAACTGGACCCGTTATCTGAGATGATATGAACACGCTAAATATTTTTGGGCCAAGTCCCATGTCAGGCTAAAATATTGACAAAAACCTCAATGTACAACTTGAATTTGCTAATCTTTGTGTTCGACCAAGTGGGCCACATATGCGTGAAGAAATTGATGGCTCGAGGAATGAAATCAATGGTCTACATTGTAAATGAAGGGTGGTATAAGAAAATATGAGACATGAACACAAGAAGTGACGCAGGAAAGGACGTGTAGAGGTGGAGCACCATCTTCCTCTAGGATAACTACTTTCTGTGGACTCCTCACAGAGATTTCTCAAATCCATGAGAAAGTAAACAAATATAAAATAGAAATAAATTCTATAAAATGCGTAATTGGATTGCTGATTGAAATAAACGAATTTACAACCCTTTAAATAGGGATACTAAGTCATGAGAGAAGTTTCGGAACCAAACTACAACTAAAACTTCTATAATTCGCAATTTACTATAAATAGAAAGTTACTATTTACAGACAGTCATGATCTCTACTAGTGTGCATGGTTTTCAGCCCAAAATAGTAACTATCCTATTTGGATGAATCATGATGTTCCCCTAATTATTTTAAGCATTTTTCATGTTAGACGCAACTGCTAAAGCCCAATGGATGAAGAGTTATAACTAAAACTAACTATAAATTGTAAAAACAAAAGATAAAACCGGAATTCAACCGTCGATCATGCAGAATCTTGCAAATTCGGCTTGCGCATATGCTGGGTTGGGTGGCTAAAGTAACTCGTCCTACCCCAAAATCATATATTGTACGTCGAATAACTCATTTCGATTTGCGAGATACGTGTGATTTAAGGTCCCGACTGTCCGGATCACCTTTGCTTGCGATCGGGCCTCTTCTGGTCCATCTTGGCCATGAAATTATCCACAACCCACTCTACATCAAAAAGTGTCGTGAAGCTATGCAGGGCTGACCGGGTTGAATTAAAAGAAGGACTTGTGCACGATCCTGCATGCCCAAAAAAAAAAAAAAAATTGATTAGGCCATGCATATCAGACTCAGATCTGTCCCATAGGCCAGGCTAATATGTATATATAAGACCAGCCCAAATCCACGTCAGCCTCTTTGGCCTTGGGGTTGCTCGGCCTAATACCACCCTTATACAAAACCATTTCGTGGCAGTCCATCTTAAACAGTAGACCTTGCTGTTACAAAAGAGGATAATCTATCTTTAACTTAGGCTGCGTTTGGTTGCACCAAATATTATGAAATTTCATGGCAATTCACAGGGTTCCTTATATAATGAATGGACCAGTGTTTAACATGTATTCCACGACCCTTATGGGACCAAAATGATCCTTGACCTCCAGAATTGTAGTGGATTGCCTGATCGATGATCTATCCCTGGTGATCCAAATCTATAGGGCCATGGTGATGTATGTGTTTTGTCCATACCGTCCATCTGTTTTTCGATGCCCAAAAATGTGGCAAATCCAAAGCTCAAGTGGGCCACGCCACAAGAAACAGCAGGGATAAAGTCACAGAGTACTACTTGGATGTAGAAACACAAATACGTACACTACAACAAAATTGGCCTTCACTGACAGTTATCTTCTATTGTTTCCTGTAGTACCATGGTCAACTTCATTTAATTCCCATTGTTTCCTATAGTGTGGTCCACTTGACCTTTATATTTGCCTCATGAGCCTAAAATTGAGCAGAAGATCCCACCATGATGTATTTGTTTTATCCACACTGTTGTTTTGTTAGCTCATTTTAGATATGAGCCCAAAATGAAGTATAACCAAAACTCAAGTAAAGCACAGCATAGAAACACTACAAGACAGAGTACTTTCACCGGCGGCCAAAACCGCCTCTAAAAGACAGAAAACCGCCGCTAATACCTTTTAGCAGCGCTAGTCAAGCGCCGCCGGAAGGGTTTGTCGCTAAAAGCTATAGCGGCGCTATTTTAGCGGCGCTTTTATATGCGCCGCTAACTTGAAACTATTACACCGGCGTTTTTTCTGGGCGGAAGTATTGCTGAAGAAAGCGCCGGTAAAAGCCCAAAAGCGCTGCTATTGATTTGAAAAGAATTCTATTGAAACCTGCAATTTTTTAATATTTGAAACAAAAAATGTTGCAATATAATTAAAATTGAATATTAAACAAAATTTATATTACTACACAAAAAATATATATATATAATATTTATTACAATAAAATTGAAAATGGTCTTGAATTATAAATAAATAAACAAACCCTCTATATGGCATACTCCTGGCGCGAGTGGCGTCAAAAGGCTGAAGTGCTTGTAAGCTCAAATTTAGGTACAATTGATTAAAATCCTGCACAAGGGAAAAAAAGAAGTAAATTATCAAGTTCATCTCTTTTGAAAGAATTCTTAGCATCTATGATTTTAAAATAGTGTAAGAGATCTAGCAATCCTGTATTCCTAACAAATCAACAGCTATCCTAATCTTACCATTCTGAAAACATCAGAGTTAGCTCCCATTCCCGAAAGCATCAGTCCAACCTGTTCATATTGAGCCACATTACCAACCATTATCCTTAAATTATCGATACCAAAGAGAGGATTTTAAAATACAATATTCAACAATACTTTAACAGTATGTCTACACCCATTTTTTCTACTGTGGGATTACAAACATGTTTTTTGACACAAACACATTTTTTCTACTGTGAGATTAGAATAGCACAAGAGGTGTAATATTCTAGTGCCAATAGTAGAAAAGAATGAGTGTAAGGAGAGGGCACAAATTCCATGTCCCCACAGATGAAAGAACAAACCATATCTTTTGGCATAACATTTCGGAAAAGTCAAAATGAGAAAGATGGAAGCATCACCCTTTGATTCTTCTCATCTGTATCCACATCTGTTGAAGTATCGTCAGTCCTAGGGCCGGTATCTGCCATTGTAGACTCTCCCCACTTATCAAAATGATTGCTAGAAACAGTGTTAGGTTGTTGTCCCTTCTCTTGAGGTAACCTCTGTGATCCGACTCTTGGAGTTATATCGGACGTAAGCACCGCTTTTTTTTTTCAAAAAAAAAAAAAGAAAAGAAAAAAAAGAAAAGAAAAGAAAAAGAAGATAACCTCTAATCGGATCAAGCAAGCTTCTCAAGTAACGCTAACTCATCAATCTCAAGAATGTCAATGATGGGTGCATTTGGATTTTGGATGTTTCCAAATCAGAACTATCAGATAGTTCAAAGAGAATGAATTGTTATCCTTTTCACTATTGGGGTAGCAGGATTTTTAGAACTGCATTACACTAGGACAGGTTCCCATTTTTTTCCACCTTTTCCACCCTGAAATCAGGGAAGTTTCATGTCAGACCTGACATGTAGCCAATATAGATTTGGGTGAAATAGCATCTAGCAAGCCCAACAAAGTTGAGACATCCAAATGCAGCCATAATGTCAAAGAGGAATCATAGCTTACCTTATTAAAATGGACGAATTGGAGGGAATCGAAGCAGCAGCCTGGCCACTCGACTTTGAGTTGAACATAGGATCTTCAATGCATGAAACAGATAGAGAAGAGAAGAAATCAAAGATCTACTCCAGAAGCCTATGTCACAATCAATCCAACCAATTAATGTACAATACAAACTACAAATGTTAGGATTCTGAAGTTTAAAATCACCATCATCTATCTCAGTTGATCATTATTTATTTTGAAAACAAGAGCACTCAAAAAAACACAGAAACCCAAGAGACATGATTGCATCATACTAAAGAAGAAGAGCCTTTGTAAGTCCCAATAACACCACATACAGCCACCATGGAATGTGTGTGGGACATCCCAACCTGTTCATATGTATAAAATTCTTTTTTTATAAATGGAATACTAATGACAGGACAGGACTAAGATACAAACCCATATCCATATGGCTTTGAAAGAATTAATGAAAGAACTAAAAAATGAAAGAATTAATATATAAAGAGCAGGCTCAGATAAAAATTAAAATACCCAAATAACTAGCCTGAAGCAGAGGCAAAACTCTAAGATATGAAATACAAACCCTCCATATCCATATGGCTTTGAAGAATATGAAGGAATAGATCCATAGCAGTTCTCTCCCACCTTCATTTAAAGAAAAACAAAAAGGAGATGAGTTACCTAAGCGTGGAAAGATGTTGCATTTTTGAATGCATCAACCTTCATTTAAAACAAAAAGAAAAAAAAAAAAAAAAAAAAAAAAGGATGTAAGTAACTCGAGGGAAGACACTCGCATTTTGAACGCATGAAATGATTCACCCAAACCCAACTTTGATTCAAAGACATACAAGTAATGCAAAGAGCTTTTAATGTTGGATACTAAGACTCATGGTAAGATTTAGCCTTTCAGCTTCTAAAGTTTGACCAGATCGAGTTGATAAAAACTTGCCTATAATCAAAGGAAGGCATGGAGAAGAAAGTAAGATGACAGAGAAGAAACATACTTGTTGAGTCCGAAGAAGAAGACAGAATAAAGTCCCCAAGAGAACTAAATGTAGTTGAATAAACAGGCCCAGCATGACCCAAAAGTCCCCAACATTTCTGCTGTTGGCAAGTCCCAACAAGCCTTTTGCTTAGATTAAACATTACACTAAACCATGTCTGGTGAAAGATTGCGTACGTATGGTGATATCCATTGCCACTTGTCCTACAAAGATTGTTAAGAGCCACAATAACTCGAACAACCTAATCAGGATACAGTCCAATAAATTAAAAAGATGCACAAATGGAATTTCAAGAAAATTCAGTATACACCGAAGAGCAACAGTTCTGGCGGTATCAATGGGGCTTCTTCACTCCACCAGTAGCATTCAAATAGGCCTAATAGGACCCTACCCATTGACAACCCTACCTACACCGCACAACCCCTATTGGTTATCCAGTTAATATATAGAAAAGGAAGAAATTATTCCTCATTTGATCTACTTCTTGACACTATCCTAATTACTTGTATGTTTATAAGTGTATGTTTGATGGAGATTGAAGAGTAGTGGATATTTCGTAGATAATGACAAGAATATCTCGCTTTCGAATAACTGCTTGATTCTTGTTTCTTACAAGAATATTATGAAGGGTGTAACCTCACAAAATTCCAAGTCTCACATATCAACATTAGTATTTAGGCAAAAACCAAAACGCTTTCATGACAATTATTAAGTCTATTCTGACAGAAAAGTATTTTCACCATTTCTAAAATGCAGGGTATTTTCATTGGTATATTGAAGGAAAGTCAGTTCAGAAAATTTCCCATTATATCATGGAGAAATCATATATATCCCCCTATTTCATAAAAGAAACCTTCTATGAGAAAGAGAACATACAATGTGTGACATTTGTTGCGAACACTTTGTTAAAAGAAAATACTCTCCTTGCATCTTTACCATGCTTAAGAGGATTATTGCCCCTGGTCTGTTCTTTGATTTCTCTTTTCCCGGCCTCCTGTTTGATGCTGCAGTGGGGTCCAACCTTTTAAGGATGTAAAGCATAGTTGCCTTATAAAAAAAAAAAGCATTTTGGTCAAAAAAAAAAAAGAAGGTAAGAGGCGCTCTTGTTTTGTATTAAGCTGGAGCCTTAAGATGTCCTTGATCAGGGGCATTGTGGATAGTGGTCATTGCTGTTTTACTTCATTTTCTCTCCAAAGCCTTTTCTCAAGGCGATGTTTATGTCTAGTTTAAGCCGAGGAGCCAGTCTAGTTTAGCTTGTGGTTTTTGATAGGTGAGGTCCCTAATCTTTGTTGGGACCCTCCCAAATGGTCAGTAAATTTCGATGATTAATGGAACATACAAGGGTGCGTATGTCCACTTTCCCGAAAAAAAAAAAAAAAAATGATACTCCCATTTTCTCCAATATAATCTACATAGTCCGCCATCCACTTGCCTCCTGTAAGAAGGGTCTCACTCTACAGTAGACCCTAATACACCCTGCAACAATGACAAAAAAAAAAAAAAAAAAAAAAAAAGAGTCGATGTTAGGCTTCAAAGCTCCTACAAAATCAATATAGCCTTCAATCCTACAAATGCCAGGTAGTAACCTTTACAAAATCAATATAGCTTTCAATACATGCCCATGATCTCAGACAGGAAAAGAACAACGTTAATTGTTGATCCACCACTCCCAACTCTTGAAACCGCAAAGAAAAACTACACAGAGGCAACAATTGTGAGCTATCTTTTTTTCATGTTTTTTTTGCTCTCTGTTTTTTGTTCTTTTTTTTTTTTTTTTTTTCTTTTTCTGGTTGTTTCTCAGTTCGCTATCTCAGCAGTCTGTGTTCTTCCTCTTTCTAATAATCTTTCGTTACCTTTAAAAAAAAAAAAAAAAAAAAAAAAAAAACAATTGTGAGCTAAGACATTGGAAATCAAATTCCATTTCAATAAAAACCACTCTTTTAATTCTCTGTGCTATACCTCGTAATGTTATGTTGTCCCTGGAAATATTATTAAATTCTCTACACAGTATTACTTGTTAAGAAAAATAAAATAAAATTCGATAATCTTGTGTTCTCCTAGTTGTGAATATTTTAAGTTTTTCTGAGAGTCGTTGAAAAGATGTTGTGCCCTTTGAAAACTGAATGAAGCTTTTCAAAACCTGGACCAGACCAAATGATCGGGACCATACCCGTAATTGGCCACCAAAATGGTGGATAATAAAGACTCCCTGGAGTTTCAACACCGGTCAAGGGTTTTAGTACCCACGGTGGTGAAATCCCACGGCGTGCGTGTGTGGGGTGTGTGTGCGTGTGGCGTGAGTGTGTGGTGGTGTGTGTGCATGTGTAAATAAATAAAATAAATTTTTTTTTAAAAAAAAAAAAAAAAAAAAAAAAAAACAAAGACAGCCCATTAAGTGATGAACTATTTTCTTACAAAAAGGCAAATACACTTGTAAAAGCTCAAAACCATGACCTATATTCGAAACCCTTATGCAAAACAAGGACAACTACATCATTTCCTGATTTCTTGAACCAATGCGAACAACTAAATTACAAAGATACATACCTTGGAATAGATTTATAGGAGAATAGTTGAACAATTTTGATTTAAGAGGGATCCATGAGGAATTTACAAAAACATACCTCCTTGAAAACCACACTCTGCAAAGACCGCAAAAATCAACGATAACAATCACATACCTCGCTCAATAGTAACTAACTGTGTAAAACCAGGTAAAGAAAGAACAGATGATAAAAGGACAAGAGCGCAATTTGGTCAGAGAAAAGATTGGAAAACAAATAAAGAAAAGATGCCTAAGGTTTCATATGCATACCTTAATCATTTTATACACACAAGATGCAAAGAAGCATAGCCCAAAGAACTATTTTCGAAAAGAAAAAAGACAAGTGCATAGAAAAATATAGTATCATCATATGATTAAGACCTGCCCAATGTTTACCCCTATTTTACTGCATTTTGTTTCATGTCAATATTCCGTACAAGTCTGGCCCACCTTTGAGTAGCATATGTATTGAAATGTCGGGATTGACAGTGGATGGGTAGACCTAAAATCCTCTCCACCAAACAATATAATTTATCCAATCAATGGGGCTCTTCCATTAGGTGTCCCATTGGCTAATTTTAGCATGCAGAGCACGTAATGTTCATGCTTTATTTTTAATCCTTGGTTATTTGCAGCTCTCAATCAGAGTTAGTATAAATTCTATGAAGGAAATTTTTGGGGCATAGCACATCCATTGGTGCACCCTCGTAAAGGATGTTTGTGGCCTAGTGTTGTCTTGATCCAAACGGGAGTTGATCCGTGCGTTTGGATGCTCCTTTGTAAACCCTTTCTCATCTCTCACTTTAGAAAATAGGTGCTAAAATCTTTGTCTTGACAAAACCAATTCAACGGCTTTTTGCCAATTTGATGATGTGGAAAAATCTATCCGACGTAAGGTCCAAATTGCTAATCAAGTGGTCCCCACTGACCACACTTGTGCTTTAGAAGTGGACCAATACAGACACAGTAGAAATATGTATCCTAGTAGATCTACCAATAACAACCCCGTTAAGACAAGGTGGCCGGAGAGAACAACTTGAGTTTGAAATGATCGTCAATTAAAAAACAATAGCCCTTACTGTTTTCTCATTAGTTGTAATGATTGTGGCATTGTAGCCATGGATTTCAGTCACTTCCCCATCGATCCACGCGACCTCCAGATCATCCACAAGAAGTAATTGAGCATGCTTGCTGCTCTATCAACTCAAAAAGAAGATGTTGCCATAAGAAGCAATTTGTTGATATATCAATGGTGAGAGACCAAATATATCAATAAAAAATGAAAAAAAAAAAAAAAAAAGAGTCAATGTCTTGATATACTCTCAATGCAACATTACATTTGGATGCAAAATATTCAGCTCAATCAAGAGAAAACGACAAACATTATCGACATATCCATCAATTCATAACAAAGAACTACTCGTTGAAATGAAGATGTGTATCATTCAACTCCAACTTGAAAGTTGAAAGTAATGTGCTAGCAACAGGGAGCACAGACCAATCCGAGGCACAATGGGCCTATCAATCACATCTTCTTGAACACATAGCAATGCAAACTTTGGGTTATTGGGTCCAATTTGGGGACCGATGTCCGACCTGAAAATTGTAAAATCGTAATTTTGTTGTGTCCAAACAGCCTTTTTCCCAATCCTAAATTTGAGAAATTTGTAAAACTACAGGACCACAATTAAACTGCAATTTCACTCTGTCCCAACAAACCTGAAAGTCCTTTGAAAGTGGTAACATTAATAAGAGCAATCTAGATGTTCCACATTGATAGAGTACTACCCATTCAAAAAGAGAGAGTTCCAGATTTGATGCAGTTTATAGGCAAGTTTATCTCTGTCTCCTTGCCAACAAATAGACAATTAGGAAAAGAGAAAATTGGTCGCAGAGTAACCAAACTAAGAATTGAAAAAAGTTAATGATGTCCCATTTGCTTCTTGTTTGGCATCTGCATCTTTTAGGAAGCATTGCATCTGCTTAAATTCTTCCTCAAGCCATTCAACTTGGTGGCAAATCCCATGCAAGAAAATGGCTTCTTGAATGAGTGGGTCAATGAGTTTAGGACTATTTCAGCCTTCCTCACCCTTTTCATCCTTAAAATATATCACTGCAAATTTTAATCAAGGCCACCAGGAAGCCAACTGAATTTTGGTACTTGAAAAACCTAATTTCAGGAAAATAAAAATGCAAAATAAAAAAGCAGCATCAGAGTAACCAGTTGCCAGCAAATATCATGCCACTTAAAATGCAACCATATCCACCCTATCTACTTCTAAATATATACTACAAAATTTAGATCCCACTGTAATGAATAAATGGCATGCCTTCCATCATCACAAATAAATCCTTGATGCCAAATTAGGCTGACCTCGAACCCTTCTAACACACGGTTATTGAATTCCTGTACAAAATAAATGAGAGTCAAGGTTTCTTGTGGGTATCATAACTTCAGATGGCAAAAAATAAAAATAAAAATAAAAGTCTCCTTGCAGCCTTCCCACTTTTCTAACTGCCTAAACACAAAGGCCATGATCAATATCTTCAAGGAAGAAAGAAAAGACCAACAAAGCAGTACTAATGTTGCCTTCTCTTCTTTTTTGCCTTTTGATTTTTGTCATTGTTTGGATCCCTGTGACAACTAAGAGCTCCTAAATTAGTGTACAATAGAAAGCACCCAGGGAAAAAAAAAAAGTCCTCAAATCTTAACACAAACCAAGAAAATTTTTCTGAAGAGCGGATGCATCTCTTCAACAAACACCTCCGCATCCAGCTTCTCAATATGAGTCCAGATCTGCACACACACAAAACCAAATGACATTTTAAATATGAAAAATAAATGAAGGTGATTTTGGTGTAGTGTTGCAGAAACTAACCTTCACCCATTTTGTTGTGGATCCTATCTGCAAGCATGAGGAAATAAACACTATGAGGAGAAATCCATAGAATGGAAACACAATGCTCATAAAACCACCCATCATGGATGAGCAATGAAGGAAGAAAATCAATCACTTCCATCCAATCAATGGGCTTGTCCCCATTGTGCAACAACATCAGCTATTTCTTTCTGACCGACCATTCCCAGGCTGATTATCAGAAGACTAGGATCTTCTGATGGTGGAGTTTCCTTGCAGCATTGACCATTGACAGTGCCCCCAATAGGCGATCACAGAGTTGGGGAGTCGATACGAAATCTAGTAATTCATATTGACCATTGTATATTTCCTCTTATATATTAAAGAATAAGGCAAAATTCTAATATTTTTACCATATAATTTTGAGTACCAGCTTACCAATAGGAGAGGTCTCCTTCCAATTCTATCAGTTAGGATTGCACCCAATGCTGTTATCGAACCCGAAAAAACAAGACCATATACAAAAGTTCGAAAAAAAAGGATCTTAAAGTGGAGAAATTTCTGACGTGATTTGCTCGCAGCAGCACATGTGCCAATGTAGATATATTAGGATCCAGTCCACTCATCAGGGGAGCTACAAGCATACATTGAATAGATTCTCTAAAAGGTTGTCAGATGCTTGTGTTGGACACAAATCAATCAAGCTTCTTGAAAGAAGAAAAAAACTACATAAATAGCTTACTTTACCAGTTATTCATACGCCTTTAGTAGTATCATACCAAAGCGCACATCATTGCATCCACGCCTAGCACCAATGCAATTGTTTGAGTCCAAGTTATAAAGGAATGAATACAGAAAATTCAGTTCTAGCTTGAGCACTTGAGGATGAACCGAACCATCTAGCCAAATCAATTTTCAAACTTAATCATTTGATTTAGCAGTGAATTTCACAATCAATTTGAGACGCCTTATACTAATTTGAGAGATGTAATACAAAAGATAACGCCAATGAGTGAACATACCGCCACCACAACAGGGATGCATATCACTTTCCCTTCACCATTTTTGGAGAAAACCAATTGAGCCGCAATAACAGAAACAAGAACATGAGTAAATAATAGGAAAAACTAGTAATCCAAAAATATTTCAATTTTGATATAAAGCATATGAATGCACATGATTTGTATCGGCTTCTTGCAATAGCACCATCCAAAGCCAAATATAAACAATAAATAATGAAGATAAAAGACATATTACAGAAGCCATTATGTATCAATCCGAGTGTAAAATATGGATCTAAACTCAAAAGATACAAAATTATATACGGTTTTTAAGGAAACAACTAGAAACCATGTAAAGTCTAAGTTATGGTAGCATGTCTGGCATGAATTGAATAGTTTATGCTCATTCCATTGACATGAACTACTCTAGCAATGTTTGATATAACATTGAAAAGCGATGTACTGATTGAAGAAGAAAAAAGAATTGAAACAAACCGCTTTGCTAACCTAAATGCACTTTTGCCATAAATCTTCCCGCAAAATGTAAACAATCATTTTTAATAAATCTTCTCACAAAAAGAAACAATCATTTTTAAACAACAAAAGAAAAAGAAAAATAGCATACAACTGTTAGAGGACATGTAATGCCTGTACATTCTTGAAATATGCCTACTCTCATACCATCTCACCTTTTGTCACCTAACCTGGCAACACGCTACTTCCAACCAATGTCCTTGGAGCACATGCCCACCACTAAAAGTTCTCAACTACTTATTGGCAAACAAAGAACAGATTGCATTTTTTTTTTCTGTATTAGTAATTAGCAAGAAATTTTCGTATTGGCATCCAAACCATACGACACATGGGCACCATGTTGTGGATGAGCTTGGTCCACTCATCAAGCAGGCCACATGTGGATATTGAATGTTGACTATTGGTAAATTCCTAGACCGCCCATTATTTTCATACATGTGCCAACCTAATAAGTTGACAGCCCACTCTTTTAGGCGAGATCATCTACATGGTGGAGCACACCTGATTCTTGGCTCAATCCCATACATGCCAGGTTGACATGTGTGGCCATGTAGAGGTGTGTGGGTGTGTACATGCGTGCTTGCCAAAGCTCTAAAGTAGAATAGCATTATTTCCAGGAAAATGATCTCACTATGAAGAGAAACAGATCACTAGCTGACAGGTCATGCATGCCACCCAACTCTTAATGGTTCGCAAGCACTAAGATAAGCCATTTAACCATGCAATGAGCATCCCACCATCCAAAATCAAGTAAAAAGAATGGCACCCTAATTTGACAATAATAAAAAATAGTGATTTGCCTTGAACCAAACCAAAAACAGTATTTATGTGAAGACGACATATAAATGCTTGGATACCTTAAGAAAATGCTATCATGAGAGGGAGAGGCTCCCTATCGCTTTTTTAGTTGAGATGATGTAAGCTCAGAGCCACTGATAAAAGCCAATATATAACATATTAGTACAAAAAGAATCGGATAAGCATGTCAATAAACAAAGAAATGCAGTCTGCTAAATTAATATGAACTAAAGCATGCTTTTTTTACATACATGGACACTTAGCTTATCTGCCCATGATTGCAAAGAAGATGCATTCCGCTGCATTTCTGGCTCATCCAAGAGGGCCCTTTCAATCAAAGCAGTTTGTTTCTCATTCATGATATTTCGCTTCTTTCCTTGGCTGTCTTTCGTCATTATGTCCAACTTCTAACCTTTCATTTTCTTGAACATCTCTAAACCCACTATCTTTCGCATGTTCGCTAAGTTACTGAAACTCTCCATTTTCCATTTTGATCAAAGCAATTTTTATTTTCATAGGGCTTACATCGAACCACTTCTTTCGAATTTCGAATGTCTTTATCAATTTCTCTAAGAGACCCGATGCTCTCCTACTAGATTGAATCTTTTCTTTCCTTCTATTTCTATCCATCTCCACTAAATCATCGGGTAGATCCAAATGCTTGCTCGTGGGCCCGAATCGATCTACTTGGCTGGAACATTGAGTTTTCTCGAGATTCCCTCTTTGACGGTTGGATGTCTCCCACATTTATCTAACAAGAAAATTTGAGAGAAGTAAAACTCACTTGGAAGGATTGTAGACCAGGAAATGGAAAATCAGTAGGAATTCACTCCTAGGGAATGCATCAACTCAACGTCTTCCTGTTCATGATCAACAAAGTTATCTATATGTTAGCACTCGCTTCTTTTTTTTTTTTTCTTTTCTTTTCTCTCTCTCACTTTTCCTCATAGCTATTTGGGCTGGAAAGGGCTTGTATCTGCGAATAAGAACAACTTGGCCGAGCCCATCTGACTGTTGTAATATCGGTGGTGTTGAGTGTCCTGGCTTCGGGTTTAACACCGATGGCCCGACCATGTATGGAGGGTGCTTGAAATCTCCTAGATTTTAAAATCCCGACCATTCAATTATTTAGTCTATTTTCTTCGATGGATGCAGACCATCTTCATATTTTCTCTCACCACCTAAGGCTACCGATCCAAGGGTTAGGATTGAGGGATTTTTCAGGGCATCTCATATCCATGGTGGGGGCATATCAGGACAATGGTCCGGATGACCAAACCAAGGACATCATATGATGAGTGATTTTTTCTCTCTCTCTTTATGAGAAATCTCCACCGTTAGATTATCACCGTAATGTGTGTAACAAATAAAATCAAGGAGTGGAAATTGCATATAACATTAGCAACTCATTCGAGGGGTCGATCTTCTCAATGGAATCTACTTGAAATGGTTGGATTTTTCTTGATTTAAAAATAAAAAATAAATTTATATACCATGTAGCCATGATAATGGTCATCAAGACAACATAAAAATAAATTTATACACCATGTAGCCATGATAATGGTCATCAACAACATATGCATTGCTTCCATCGTTGATTTTTCCTGAATATAGAACACAAAAATTCAAAGAAATTTTAATTTGAAAAATGTATTTTACCATACCTAAAATAACCCAAATGCAAAGTGCAAAAAATAGATCCAAAACCCTAGGAAACAAGAGAGTAGCAGATCTAGATACCTAATGAGTTATAAAGCGCAAATCGAATATAATTGATTGAAAAACTTCACCCCGTCACGAAATCCAAATGTAATTCGATGGAAAAACGCAAATCAAGTATCGAACAAATCGAATCGTATCACACAACAAATCGTTTCTATGTATTCACATGAAACAAAATAGAAAAATCCTAATTAGGGTTTCAACATAGTAAATCCTAATTAGGGTTTCAACATTGTAAATCCCTAATTAGGAAATCACTAATGTTGAAATTGATGAAATCTAGACTCTTACCTTTTTCAGATCTTCATTTAAGCCCTAAAATTAATGGCGGCTCACATGTGAGAGAGAGATTCGGGGGTAGGAAGAAGCTTAGAATCTGGAGAGAGAGAGAGAGTCGTCGGAGAGGGAGAGAGAGAGAGAGAGAGAGAGAGAGAGAGAGAGAGATTCGCGAGAGAGAGAGAGAGAGACAGTCGTCGGGAGAGACAGCAGCGAGTGAAATGAAAATGAAAATCGCGTCGTTTTTTATTTTTTATAACATCTGTGGTGTTCAGATAAATAGCGCCGCTAAAAGTTCCACAGAAGCGCCGCTGTTCCACAGTTTTGTTGTAGTGAAAATAGGGGTATTGAAACCATTTTGAAGGCCAAAGAAGTTTTGTAGCAAAACGATACTTGCATTTTCCCTTCATTCATATTGGTGTGATAGGAACCCGGTGGATGGCAAATAAACACTATGGTGGCCCCTAGGAAGGTTTCAATGTGGGCATTATAATTCCCACTGTTACACATGGTATGGTTCACATGAGCTTTCCATCTACCTCATTTTTTCGTCATGAGGATAAAATTAGATGGACAGCATGGAAAAAACACATACATTATTGAGGCCTCACAGAGTCATGCCATGAGGGATATCTGTAACACCTTCGTAACTCAAGTGTACAAATTGTTTTCCGAAATACCAAGTGTTAACCATAAAATTTAAACTCTAAATTTAAACAATCTTATCAATATTCAGAGTTAGCAGCAATTACTCACAGAGTAAACTGAACATTGAGTAAAAGTATTATATTCATTACAAAAATTCAAATGTAGTTCCCATACAGGATTTATACAACCCAAATACTAAAAGTACACTAATTTGAAATGAAAATCTATCAAGTAATTATAAAGCTCAATATGCTCCACTAGGACATCATCTAGATCCTTAATTAACCAATCATTTCCATCAAACAGGTGAACGATGTCGACTCGCTCTACACCTGCATCAATTGATATGTTTTGATAGTGTCAATGACTATCGTAATGAGGAATACCCAATTAGAATTACACACCTAACATTCATAATTAAGTATAGCTTGCTAGACAAAGAAAAAGATATATTCAATAATGAAATTCTAATTTATGATCATATATACAAAGAATATAAATAATCAACATAATTTCACCATTAATAGAATGTGTTAGAGACCATAATACAAGTGAACATATCAAGATAATCAGATAATCAACATATAAACTTCTACTTCACTCAAAAATCACATTTTACATGAATTCTGCAAGATAACTAGAAAATCAACAAGTGAACTTCAGCTTTACCTGAAAATCATATGAAACTTTGCAAGGTGACTAAAAATTAATAAATGAACTTTAACTTCACCGGAAATCATATAGAACTTCGCACGGTGACTAGAAAATTAATAAGTATGTAACAACCCTATCTAAATATTTTATTTTTAATTAAGAAATAAAAACAAGTCAATGGCTGAGTTGGTAGAGATATTCTTAGTTAAGAGAGAGGTCGAGGGATCAACTATTGCCACCATGACTCCCAATTTTGGGTGAGTGCTTTATAATTTTAGATATGGTCAATCTGATCAGTGGATGGACCATTTTTATCATATTTAACCATAAGAATAATTTATAACTTATATCTAAAATGGTGATCGGACATATCAGATCAGATCCCCACTATGTATGCTCATTTTAGAATAGATATAAATTATTATCAAGAGAATATGGGTAGATCTGACCATTTGATGGACCACAAGGATGAAAGATTAGAATATGGGTAGATCTGACCGTTTGATGGACCACAAGGATGAAACATTAGGATTGTACTTATGATACTTTGAATTAATTTTTTTTATTTTGGAAATATAAATGGTCTGGATCTAAGAGATCTATTGACCCATTATCAATATGAAATTTTATGATGTCAATGGATGGCTTAGATCTGTCTCATATGATCAGTAAATCATCTCCGAGTAAGATGTTTGATTATGAAATATCTAACTTCTACGTAGATGTTTATATTTTGCTTCTAGAATGAGACTTGGGCATGGCTCACGCTAACATGTGCAATCCGATCCACACCGTCCATCTAATTATTGAGGTGGAATTACGTTGGAACCACAAATATTAGGTCAATCTAATCATCAGGTGGACCATGTCGATTAGATGGTATTTGTTAAAAAGAGACATATTAAAAATACCGTATGAGCTACTAAGGTTTCAAATCAAACTGATTATTTGGCCCTACATAAACCATTCCTTAACTGACCATTAATCAATTAGGATCTGACCGATATATTTAAAGTATACTTTAGATTTTAAATAAGAAAACTCAAAACTTTTATTCTTTTCTAAAAAAATAGAGTAGAATTTCAGAGTTAGTCAATTTGACACGTAGGATTACAATCCAAATTGATTGAGAGATCTTAACTAAATTTGACAGAGCATGCATTCAGTCAATTCGATTCAGTTCGATCGACAAAGGGTAAAAACATATTACTTATACTCTGAATTCAAGGACTCTGATGAATTGAGTCATTTGATTTATGATTAACTATAATTGTTGGGTTATTTGAAATATAAAGGAAAATGATAGAAACCACTTTGATTAATCAGGTGGGGTCCCACATGAAATGGTTGTCATTACAGACCCTGTATCAAGGGCTGGATCTGAAGAGATACAGATTTGAGAATATTATGGACCCTAATCATGTCCTCGATCAATCAAAGGTGGGCCTTATCATATGAATTCATATAAATCAGGATAATGATTATATGTATATGTTGTGTTTTAGAAAATTTTAAACTATCATATTTCGATTATTTGAAAAATAATTCATTTTCGCCAAATCATTAGGTGAGTGATCCCGACATGTTTTCTATCCATTGTTATTAAAATAGTTATCTCATTGTTTTGATAATTATGATCTTTTTGTGTTGATGCAGAAATCTGGTTAGCCTTCCTTGGACCTTTAAGCACATGCACAAGGAACGGATAAAGGAGACCCTGGCTAATACAAGGGACCCTCTGATGCCTAAGTCAGGTAGGGAATCTGAATCTGGTCGTAAATGGAGTTTTAGGCTAGAGATTATGCGTACCTTTCACCATTGGAAGGGCTCCTATTTATAAATGAGGAGAGGCGGTGGCTTAGAGGAGATCTCCTTATTGGGTAGAGACATGTTGTAATAAGATTCGGATCTCGTATGTGTCACGATGATCTTCCTAAATTATCGGCTAGGATCTCGAGCAGATCCATGCATGTTACAGCCACTTTCCTAGATCCTCGGCTGGGAACTTATGTAAACACCATCGGAATCAGGTCGGAACCAGGAAAAGAAGGGTTGTGCCAGCCTGGGATTATGCCGACCTGGGGTTACGCTGACCTGACTCCTTTGGCGAGTAATAGTTGAGCTTCTTTTGGAATCAGGCAGATCAGTGGGTCTTTTGACCTGCTAACGAGAGACCGAGCTCAACCTTATTTCCTACTCGGTCTGAGGCCAGAGGTCGAATCTTTAGTCGTATCTGTCATTGTAATACCCCGAACTTTTCGATACCCGAGTATTGAAAGTTCTCGAGTGTCACCATGAAGTTTAATTTTGTATGCACATGTGTACGATAGCAGTTTAGCTATCCTAACCTTACATTTATTCTTTAACATAAATCTGACCATTGAGAATGATCTTCATCCATAGATCAAGTCATCCAACCGTTGATTTTAAAACAAGATATCATATGTCCGACTATTACCGCTTGTCTATCATAACTAATCATTCAGTCAACTATCCACTAATAGGTAAAGATATTTGACCGTCCACTTTGAGTTTAGACCACCCGATTATAGTAAACTTAATTACTTGATATCTGCATCCACTCGTACACATATCAAATTGAGATTTTAATCCGTTCATCTTGTTCACTACCTATGAATATGTTTAACTTACCATTAGAACTACAATATGAAAAACTTACACATGTGAACAAGTCACTTGAATCTAACGGTAAACATGTTCTACCTCTTAATCACTCCAAAAACTCACTTATGTTCACCCGTTTACAAAACCGACCATACAATCACCTACATGCATGATTAGAGTACTAACCATCAAGTTTTCTTATTTTTAACATGTCATCTGACCATCCATCATATTTGGATCTGTCAAATGAACCGCCTAAATATCAGAATGAACTGCTCAGTTCAAAGATCGTAAGGTATATGCCACAACCACCAGCTGATTTCTCTATTAGATATATGAAAGTGTTGATTTAGACATAGGGGCGATATAGCTCATTAAAAAGGCATCTTAGTCGTCTATAAGCGATCAAGGCCCAAAATAGGGCGATGGAAAAAGAATAAAAATTAAAAAATGTCTATCAAATTTCAATACATTTGGATGGTGTAGTCCGATGTTACAGATGGTAGAAGTTAGAAAAATAAAATATGGCAAAATTATAAACACTTAATGTCATTAACCTATACCCTTAAATTCTAAATCAGATGGTTCCCATAATCTGTTTCATATAAAATTTTATACCATACCTATTTATCATAAATTAACCATACACCTCGAATTTCAGCCCTTAAATCATTGTAAAAGTGATCCAATTGACAAATTAGCTCCTTAACCGTTGATGTTGGTGTCATCGAGTGAAGAAAGCTCGTAGGTAGTCATAGTGGGATATTTTTCTTCATATGAATTACTTAAATTTTTCATCATATATACCATGTGTGAAATATGAGAACCCCACCTTGGTAGGTTTTCCTTAGCTATGAAATTATCCGTGTCACGCTTACCGACTCTTTCTAAATCTAAAGCTTCCGATTGACCCACTTTACACCGTCAATCATAATTCAAATTTGGACCACACTTTGGCCTCATATGACTATGATATCATATAAAATTTAAACCCCGATGTATGATCCTACACTGTTGAATGATGACCGCCTTAACTCTAATTCATTCCTTTTGGTACAAAAGGTGATATTTTAAATTTAGGCATTTTCCACCATTGATCAACCACCAACTTTTATTCAACCGTTTTCCTATCATGACTATACATTTCTACCAAAATTGGGCCCTGATCATTAAGTGTGAACCGTTAATTAAGATCAAATTTGTTTTGGCACCTATTATGAGAATTTTAAAGATAGGTCAATCTAAATTTCGTATCACCAAGAAAATCATATATCCCATCTCTATCCGACAACCCCGACACACTGGATGAATTAAATTTAAAAAAAGATCGCTAGAAAAGGTCAAATTGGAGAAACTCAATCCAAGTGGGATGTGAAACACACCCCTCTTACACGCCCACTCCTTTTGTAAAATGGGTGTACGTCCCCTTCTCTACTCACACACCACCTCCTAATGTCCAAGGAGGAGAGAGAAAGAGAAGCCTAGACGTCCACTGTGCTCTTCCTTCTCCATATGTATGGTGTCTCCCTCTTACTCAAGCGATGTTGTAATTCATGTAGAAGCTTTCCTAGATCAAGATCTACCTAGGGTTTAGATCTAAGGCTAAGGTGAGGGATTCCTTTAAGCTTACACTAATTTGAGTTAATATGATTTATCTTATTTTTTCATACTTTCATATTATTGTGATTCTCCATGTAATTAATTGATGGATCATTATGAATTATTTATCCTTTCGGGAATTATGGCTAAGGTATGATTTTAATTATGCGTGATTTTTATGAATTTATGTGGGGTGATGAATACAAGGCTTGCCCTTTACCAAGTTTGATAGTGACGCGTGCTTCCAATCTACATTGAGTTAGCCTTTTTGATGAAATTACGGTTTAGACCACTATCGTAGAACTATGAAATTAGTTCAAGTGTCTTAAAGGGGGATGAATAGGACTTTTTAAATATTATGCCAATTTAAAAATTCTAATTGTCTAATCTTAAACTACATAGTAACTAAACTAAGCAAGGCAATATAACTCTAAAGGCTTCCAAGCCAATAGAGGGTCCAATCACATAGGCTACTAAAAATATGCACATTAAGTAACTAGCCTATAGCATAGTGAACATGTATGTGTGGAATATACTACCTATCAATCTTAGGCATTCATCTAATCATGCATACATAGTTAAGCATTCAAACACATAAGTATAATTAAACAAAGGCGCAAATGACAAATCCAAACACAGGCATGTATGGCGGTTCAGCTACGTACCTACTCCACTCCCGGCGGAGGCAATCTCTCCTAGAGTATACCGAATTTCACTATTAAATGGTTTTAAATCAAGTTAACCATCAATCTTCACAACCTACACAAGGTTAACTAAGAAGCTTACACAAGGAAACCTTATATGCCTACACAAGGCAACAGGTCCTACACAAGGACATAACAAGTCCAATACAATGACATAACAAGGATCCTACATAAGGCAACCTTTGCCTACACAAGGCGAAGCCTACACAAGGACATAACAAGTCCTACATAAGGACTTAACAAGTCCTACACAAGAACATAACAAGGAGCCTACACAAGGTAACCACCTTTATAGTCCTATACAAGGACTCTACAATTTATGCCTTATAGAAGAGCAAGGGTCCTACACAAGAACATAGGTTTAAGCCACACAGGCAAAGGTCATACTCAAGGGCCTAACAACGAACCTATATAAGGCAACTTTTGCCTACACAAGGCAACTTTTCCCTACACAAGGCGAAGCCTACACAAGGCTAACCAGTCCTATATAAGGACTTGACGTATTCTACCACCAGAGGCCTATGACGAACAAACTCTAAAATCACATCCTACATAAGAAATAGGTTTCAGACTCTTTGAACTCTTATACTTACTTTATAAGTGGATGAGCCCTTCTTGATATAGGTTGTAGGTTGCTTGATCTCTGCTTTATTAAGCTTCAATCAGCTCCCTGGTGCTCCTCTAATCACGATGTTATGGTTGACCTGATGTTTCAGCTTCACGATCGATTTCCTTGTATATGATGTTCCTTTTCAGGTAAACAAGGTAATAGGAGTGGGTTAAATCTTCTATAATTTGATGGCAGGTGGATTTCCTAGGAGATTTAACTGATGGATGCAATAGAGTATGATTGAGACTAAAAATATACCAATAGGTTTGGTCTCAATACTCTAGTGAAGTCTTGAGATCATGTTCTTCATTAATAAGAGCTTTAAATGCTCATTGAGATGATGAATCACAATGAAAAGAACATGAATCTCATATGGGTAGAGTCTAAGATGGCTATGGTAAGCTTGAGATGCACTAGGGACTCTAGGATGCCTTAATCCATAATTTTCATGAAGTTTTGAATGCTCCTTTTACAGAGAAAAAGTCCTAATAGATCTATAAAGGATAATTTTGGTCCTACCGAGGGATCCTTCGGTCGCGTCGAACTATCGTTGGTGGGAATGAATTAACACTTGGTGGTGTCAAATTAAGTCCTGAAGTTGCTGGACGTTTTTTATCACTCATATGCAAATCACCAATAAGGCAAGGAACCATCTTCCATTTTCAAAAAACTCCTCCACACGTGGATTTGCTTGCACATGAGATTGTGCATAACATGTGCAACAATGAGTGGATTCTCTCATGTTTTGGTCAGATCTTCACTGCGCATATGATGGATGGTTTAGATCTTCTAGATGGATTGATCACAGTGGACGAGCAACATCACAAACGGATATTGTTTGTTCAAACGACGATGGCGGGAAAATGAGAAAGAGGAAGAGGAAGTTTCCTTTATGGCTCGGGTCATCGGGTCAAACCCAACTTAAACGAGTTTTAAGCTTAGTGCACTGTGGTTGTGCCTTATTTGAATGTGGTTGGCAATTTAATGTATGTCATGGTCTATACGAGACCGAATATTTCACATGTGGTGGGAGTTGTTAGCAGATATATGTCTAACCACGGAAAGCAACACTGGAAAGCAGTAAAATGGCTACTTCGATATATTTGAGGTACACAGGACTACGTCTTATCTTTTGAGAAGACAGAAGCTAATTTAGTTAGTTACGTGGATTCTACAAAGTTAACTTCAGGTTACTCGTTTGTTCTAACGAGTGGAATAATCAGTTGAATGTTGAAGCTTCAGTCTGTGGTAGCTCTTTTCACAACTGAAGCTGAGTATATGGTAGTGATCATGATGGAGGCATTCAAGAAAGGTATTTGGTTGAGAGGAATGATAAATCATTTGGGGCTTCAGCATGAGATCGTGCCAGTTAATTGTGACAGCGAAAGCGTGATCAATTTGGCTAAAAATTATGCTTATCATTCACGTACTAAATACATTAATATGTTCGTCACCATTTTATATAACAGATGCTTGAGGATGGAGGCGTGACTCTGTAGAAGATTCACACGAGCGTGAAACATGCTCACTAAGGTGGTTCCCACAGATAAGTTCAAGTTATGTGCAATTTATTTGAACTTGGCGAAGGCGCAAAAGAAGACGGAGTGTGCACGAGAAGCAATGGTGGAGTTATGATGCAAGGCAGGATTAGAGATGGAGAAAAAGAAGCTATGAAGAATGCCGATTGAAGACATTGTAGAAATTGTTGATTGATGTCTTAAATCTGTAAATTCAACAGTTTGTTAATGACAAGATTGATGTCATCGAGTAGACTTCGATACCATCGAAGTCGGCTCGATGCAATTGGAAAATTTTGGAATTTATCAAATTGGTTATTGGACACCTTTGGTGCCCTATTCGATGCCATCGAAGGCTGCTCGATGCCATTGAAGGCTGCTCGATGACATGAAAGGCTTGCTCGATGCCATCAGTAAAATTTAGGATTTTCATGTTTAGTCATTAAAACATTTAGGTGTTTAGTTCAATTCCATTGACGGTATATCGATGCCATCGACGATCTATCGATGCCATACATGATCATAGACTACGTCAAAGGTGCCATCAAACATATGCGCAAAATAACGCAGAGTTGTATATCTACGAGATTTGTTTCCGATTTTGATTGTGATTCTATTAGAGGCTATAAATAAAAGTGTAATCAGGATCAAAGGGTATCTCAGGGCTTTTTAATTCGTTTCTAAGATTTTCAAGGGCTTTTTAATTCTTTATCTCCTGTAATTCCTGCTTTCATAACGATAACTGTCACTCTTGTGCCATAGTTTTTTCTTGGAAGTATTTTTTCACATTAATTTCGGAGTAGGTGTGATTGTACTTTTTTTTTTTCTTTACACACCCCCACACACTCACGCCACACGCACACATGCACACCGTGGGATTTCACCACCATGGGTACTCGAACCCTTGACCCGGTGTTGAAAGTCCAGGGAGTCTACCACCCTTGATCGGAACCCTTGATCGGAAGATTGGAATACATTACTTGATTCATCTGCGTGCTTCAGTCCCTAACCCATACTCAGATGGGCCACGCCCCAGTAGTCTGGAGCAGGAAGGTCCCATCCATGCAACTGTTGATTTTTATTTTTAATTTTTCTATGTTTTTTGCCGCCAAAGGAAGGTTTAGGATTGTTTCATCAATGAGACTTTTGGGCCGATGGTATCTGCGAACTTGATTCTATGAGATCACCACAGTACGATCGGATGAACCATCTGTTGGTCAATCCCGTTCGGGATAACATCTGTTCTCTGAGCCATTAATCTAATGGTTACCCTTGTTTGACGGAAGTGATTCTTCAAAGGAATCAAGGGTCTGCCACAGGATGGATGATCGAGATTGGACGTGGATATGTATATCCTAAATTATCCTGGCTATCAATTTTTGTGTGCTGTGGATTAATAGGTTGGGATATCGGAATCAAGTTGACGTGGTGTATGAAAAGTGCGTTGGACCAATCAGCTATACAAATCAATGACACTGACTGCGCACGTTATACATGGTCACAGGAAGCTAAGCTGATCACTTATGTACGATACATGCCGGCTATCTAGCCCATTCATCTGGTAGGGCACACTCTAAATATTCTTTAGACCAAATGATTATCTCAATCCATTCATCAAGTGGGCCACACATATACATAGAATATGTACTGTTGGTCTCTTTTCTTCTCAGAATCCATCTCTCATACCTAGACTGGCCGTCCGGGTCAGTGGACTGGCATGAGTTTTGGATCAGTATATTTCACAGTATTAGGTATAGCAAAGAGACACGGTCTTATACACGTGTTCCTTGTTGGCGCGTGTGCCACTCCGGCTTCCATCTCAGTCGTGCAAATATAATTAGATTAGGCGATCATCATCGGATGTTAGATGATGGCTACAATAAATGACGACGACAGCAATAAACACGAAGATACGTGCCATATTACCGGAAACTAGGTCTCGCGTGAAGTGGGCATACGGAAGTGGAATGCTAGGTGTGCCCCACACCACCGGCCAGTGGTGTGTTGACATCACTAACTTCAGTGGACCTCACCAAGATGTATCTATCCACACCCTCTATCCATTTAGAGAGATCGTTTTAGATCATGAAACCAAAAATTAGTTGTAACCAAAGCTAAAATGGATCACACCACAAAAAACTGAAACCAATATCAGATTGATCCAAAACTCCTGTGACCCTAAGAAGATTTCAATGATAGAAGTTTAATCCCCACTGCTCTCTGCAATGTGGTCCACTTGACCTTTGGATCCGTTTCATTTTTTTTTCCACAATCCTTAAAACTATCCGTTAAATGGAAAGACGGCCTGGATATAAACATAATAATGGTGGGCCCACAGAACTTGGTGATGCCAACACACCACCCAGGTGCATGGAGACGCTTAATTATTCTATCAAAATTCAAAATGGTTTTATTAGAAAGTCGTTTGATACGCCAGCGTGCGATGAAAGATACGCTGCACACATTGGATGTACAGTGGCATGCGTCCAAATGGTGGGCCTCATTGTTGACGGGAGCGTAAAGAAAAAATTAACAAAAATGAGATGATCCCAGCCGTATCATTGGGTGCCATAAAGGGAAAGGTTAAAATGAAGTTTATTCAATTATCCGAACTACGCTCATGGCGACCAGGGCGGGGATTGCGTCCTACCCCCTCCCGGACGGTAATCGTCTGGGAAGGGCTCTGTGGGACCCACTGTGATGTACGTGTTTTATCTATGCCGTTCATCATTTTTTGTAGATTATTTTAAGATTTCAACCAAGAAACGAGGCAGTTACAGGTCTTAAGTGGACCACAAGTGGGGATTGAATTTCCACCATTAAAAACTTCTTGGGACCTGGAGAAGTTTTGGATCAAGCTGATACTTGTGTTTTCATTCATCCACGTATAAATGACCTTATTAATAGGTTGGATTGTAAAAAATCATCACGGTGGCCCTTAAAAAGGTTTCAACAGTGGGTGTCATATCAATATAGCTTCCTTTGGTGTGGTTCACTGGAGCTGTGGACCTTCTTCATTTTTAGGATTAAACCTTAAAATGATCTAATAAAAGGGACGAACGGCGTGGATAAACCACTTACATCACGGTGGGACCCACAAAGCCCTGCCTAGACGGATTAACGTACGGGCAGGGTAGTATGCAATCCGCGTCCTAGCGAGACCATGTCCAGTGGAGACTGGACTGAGGTAGTTGCACTTCACCCAACATGTCATAATGTCCAACTTACGTTGCTCTATGATAAGTTGATCCAGACCATCCAACTAGTGGTCCCTTCTTATTTTCCCATGCAGGATGATCTACTTTAGGGCCTACTAGCTACCAACCTTTCAACTTCAACCTCATGGCATTATCGCTATCTGTAGGGTGATAATGCATCTAGGGTGATAATGCATCTATTCCCCACTAATAAATACTTGGGCGTCTGAAAACAACCGCCTAGGACGGGGTAGATTATCGGAAAACATCATGGTGGCCCACTTATCATCCGAGCCCATAAACTTCCTGTAGCAGAAATAGCCAGTATTGTGACAAATGGAAGAGGATGGTCGTACTGAGTAAATCTGTGTGCTTAAGTGAATTTTGTGGAGCCCACCGTGATTTATGGTTTTATCCACGCCGTCCATTCTTGTTATCATGCATTTTATTCCACTAACCGAAACTTGAATCATATCCAAAGCTCAGGTAAACCACAATACAGGAAGCAGTGTAAATTGAACATGAATCATTAAAAGATTATTTGGGGCCACAGAAGTTTTCGATCAATCCGATATTTGTTTATTTTTTCCCTTCATCCATTTCTTTCTGACCTTTTTAACAGGTTGGATGACAAATCAAAATCACTGTGGGCCCTAGAAATGTTTCAACGGTGGACATCATCATTCCCACTGTTTCCTGTGGTGTGGTCCATTTGAGGCTTCGATATGATTCAATTTTGGAATAGCGTCCTATGATGACCTTAAAAAATGGATGTACGGAATAGATCAGAGGCATATATCGATGGTGGCCCCACGGAGTTTCCTCAGTACGCTTAAATTGGGTGACAAATCCCATGGTGGGGCAGAGGTGACATCAACCCACCACCGAGGTCGATAGTGTGTAGGCCACCATACAATCCGCTTCGTGGGCGGCTATAAAATGGCTGCAGCAACATCTGCGTTAAGGTGCAACTCCTTCTTCCACTTCAATATTAGCTAGCAATAGAGAGTGAAGAGAGAAAAATGGTAAAATACGGATCCCTTTTCTACTGGATTTTGTTCGCCGTATTTGCGCTCACTTCCGCTCACTTGCCATTGCCAGGAAAGAAAGGTAAATCGCACTCAATTCTCTTCACACATTTCATTATTTTCACGGAAAAGATCAAAATAACTAAAATGGGTGTTTTGTACAGGTTGATGTTGTATACTTGGGAAATCTTCCCAAGGAAGGCGCGTCTTCTGTGGCATCGCACTGCACCATGCTCGAAGATGTTCGTGGAAGGTGAGTCTTAAAACCTTCGACTGTCGCTGCAATTTCTATCAGCACCGCCAATAGCAACGACGGTGATGATGATAACATGAGAAAGTGTTAGAACACGTATGTTTGTTTATTCACCAAAAGCAGCTGAACGTGCGGGAGAAGTTACGGAATGAGGGAATGAAGCCGGTGTGAGGTGATCTGTTTCGACCGTTCATCTTCACGCCAGCTTCTTTCAGTGTCGATCTCTACTGATCATTAACAGAGAGACCTTCAATGTCGATCTCTACTGATCAGAGCTGTAAGGTGATCTGTTCCGTACACTTCGTTCCTGCAATCCAAGTAAGAATTTCTATTTTACCGTAGAATTAGAATTCGAATAGAAATTGACTCGGTTGCTCACAATGATTGAGAAACCCTATTTTACAATTCGATGGGAATTTCAGAAAAATAAACCAAATAAATTCGATTCGATTTGACCTATATATAAAATAAACCATGAAGAAATCGTGTTTCATCCATTCGAGTCCAATCATTTTAAAAATAATATTAATAATAATCAATAAATACCCGATTCGATCAAATATTTAAAATAATAATAATAATAATCATAAAGTGATATAAATGATCTTCGATCGGATCAGAGAAAATCCCTCCCAACGGCGGCAATTGATGCCCACCAGCTATAGAGCAGAGGAGGCTAGCCTCTGTCCCTGTCTCCGTATTCTGACAAGAGGGTTTAAGACCCTTGATTATTATTTTTTATTTTTGTATCTGGCGGGTGCACAGGAATTGGTGCGCCTGTCTATTAAATGAAATAAAACAAAATAAAAAATAAAAAACAAAAGAGGGAAAGCTGGTGGGTGGGGACGCGGATTTCCTGCGAAAACCTGTCGCAGGAATTTCCTGGCTGTAGACTTAGATGGGGTCCACCGTGATGTTTTTGAGAAATCCACACCGTCCATCCGTTTTTTGAGCTCATTTTAAGATATTATATTAAAAGTGAGCAGGATCCGAGACTCAAGTGGGCCGTAATAAAGGAAAACGTGGTTAGGGAAATTATCACCGTTGGAACCTCCCTGGGTCGACAGTGATGTTTACATGTCATCCATACCGTTCATAACGTGATTCCTGCTGGGATGAGCTGAAAACACAAATATTAGCGTGATTCAAAACTTCTGCTGCCCCACGAATATTTCAACTGTGGACGTTCAATTCTTACATTTTCGGCTCACTTGAGTATTGGATCCGACTCATTTCTGGCCTCACGTTCCAAAATGAGCTCACAAAAGGGATGGACGGTGTGGATTTCTCACAAACAACATGGTGAGCCCCATCTAGGTTTCCAGCGCAGGAACTTCCTGCAAAAACCGGTGGGTGGTGAATCAGGACAGTGCATCTGGTGGGCCATCTGCATGTACCCACAGTTGAAAGTCACTCCAAAGAGACAATCTCATCTGCATCACTAGCAGCTTTCAAATGGACGGTCATTATAGAATTGGTGTGAGCAGTGGAAACTAGTCATGGCTGGGATTATCTGATGTATGTGTATCTGGAATCAATTTTCTTCTATAATGGGTCCACCAGATCGATGGTCAGTCCTAATTGAAAAACATATCCACCACGTCTAGTGTAGCAACATGGTTCCATAACATTTGGGTTGTTCCGGTCATTAACATATCTCCCAAGGTGTGGAATTCAGAAATTGATGGCAAGGATCATCTTATCCATCTTTTTTTAACAGTGGGTCATCTATAATGGGCCCACAAGTGGAATAGGAAGACTCCTGTGACAGTTTAAGCCACGTTGAAAAGCAGCATGACTGTTTAACCATACGCATGACAATGTTGGACGGTGATATAGACCATCCAAAATTTTTTGGGACACCAAGTGGATGGTGACGATCATCTGATTGGTGGGCGGTTGTTCTTTGTTGACGGTCATCGATTGTGGGGGCCACCAGCTACAATGGTGTCCTATTGTTTGACAATCGAACCATTCTGAACGATGCACCTTGTATAGAGATAAAACATTTATATCCCTCTAACCTTACCTTGTCTATATCATCAAGCCCATGATCATGGGTTATACAAAAATAAACTTTCAAGGTGATGTACGCATCTTTGAAATGCAAGTGGCAACATTGACGCAGGGAAGGACGTGACGAGGTGCATTATTGTCTTCCTTAGTCGATAACTACTTCTATTCCACGGAGCTCACTGGACTACTCACAGAGCTTCCTTAAATTCATAAGAAAATAAAACACGAATAATTCATAATATATTTGAAATAATTTTATTAATTATAGAAAATGTAATTACAACTCTTTAAATAATGAGCTCAACCCCAGTAATGAGTTGTAGACTTACACTCAAACTCAAATACCCTAATAACGGGACTTACTATAAATAGTAAAATTATTATTTATAGACATCCTCTATTTCCACTAGACTTTGTAGTTTTCAGCTAAAAATAACAAGTATCCAATGTAGCCAAACCATGTTGTTTTCCTAACTTCTCTACGCCATTTTCATTTTTGAATAATTCAAAGGATCAAGAGTTGTACTAAAACTTACTATTTATAGTAAAAAAGAAATTAAATGGAACTTTTGACCACCGATCTGATGGAATCTCACACAAATTTGGCATGTACAACCTGACATAGCAGGGTTGGTTGGCTTAAGTAGGATTTACTACCCCAAAATCATATATGATATATGGAAAAACTCATCCCAGTTTGCTAGATACAACTGATTTAAGGTCCTGACGGTCCAAATCATTTCTGCCTTCTATCAGGCCTTCTCTAGTCTCATCTCTTGTCATGAAGTGTCCACAACGCTCTACATCAAACATGCTAGCCACTCATGTAGTACATCCACTATTTGCAAATACATGTAACACTAAAAGAATCGCGTGTGGTTTAAATAAATCTATAGCGATTCTCATATAAAATGGTTTTAAAATATCTAATATAGATCATTAAATGTTCCCAATGTTCAAGTAGTAGATAATTTGATAGTTATCATGTATTTTGGACTCATTTTATATTGATGTGCATAATATTTCATGATATTACTCATTATTTTAGACATGATATTTCATTTTATATTGCAAAATTTGTGGTACTACAATATCTTTAATATAAATCAGATTATACTCCATGACTACCATTTTTCATTGATGCTATATTGATGCTATGAGTGACATGACCATTATTGCCATTCTCCTTTCATTTAAAACTACAGTAGATGATAAGTGTACCTAGTGATTTTGACCATACATGGATGTTCAGAATAGTGAGAGTATGTTTAATAAAATAAAATATATCTCGAGTGATGGACAAAGACTTGGTGGATTAAGTGGCCAAATAACCCTTGATCGATCATACTATAACAATAGGTGATGGGCAAACTAACCTCATACCATAAGATAAAATGAATTGATGGATCATTGATATATAACCATGGGTGATGGACCTCACACCCTTTAAAAAAAAAAAAAAAAAGATTAATGAATCGTACTCAAAACATATTAATTTGATGGTCAGGATGTTGATGCATGAAAGTACTGTGAGTATAGATGAATTAGAAAATGGGTTTATATCATGTATAATGTAATGATGTAAAATACCAAATGAAGCTAATAGCTCATGTATGGATCGTATGTATGCGAAAATTGAATGATGGTGGGCTGATTAAAATAAAGCAGAGCATATAAACTACGAATGATGAAAAGATTTCCTCGTATTGTAGAATAAATGAGGTATCTTCTGACATCTGCGAATGATGGAAAAAGGATCCTCGTACCATAGGATAAAAGAAATGGAATACCGTGTATAAAAAGAAAACTTTGTGAATAATTAAAATGAGAAAAAGTTATGAGTGCCCGAGTTATGACTTTGTGAATAATTAAAAAGTTATGAATGGCCGAGTAAATTTTATATATATATATATATAGTGGCCAAGTGGGATATGTTAGCACACGTGTGTACAAGTGTGGGAGAAGTAACGGAATGAGGTTGTTTTCTCCATGACAACGGACCTCAACCCCAAAGTATCCTAGTAGGGATATAAATATAGCAATATCTTGATATAAGGAGATTAACAAAAACACAAAAGGAGTGTTTAAGTAAAAGTCTAGCGTGAGGGTATAAACCATATGCCGCGGCGGTCCAACGACCAACGTCACATAAAGCCTCTTTGGACCATTCATCTTCGAACCAGCTTCTTTCAGTGTTGATCTCCACCGATCATTAACAGCGCGACCTTCAGAAAGAAGACGTATGCACACAATGTGTAGTGCTCGTCACAACTTGTGTAACTGAGTACCTCCCACAATGAATACCACATTTCAAAATGAATGTCAGGATTCTTGCCGATGATGGCAACTGGTCTTGTTTCTCAGTACAGACCAAAAGTAATGGGAGTTGCTCTTTTTCTTCTTTTGAGATGCTTGAAATTGTATATGTGCAGTAGCTCCAAGGCCAAAGAGTCATTAGTGTATAGCTATGGGAAGAGTTTCAACGGATTTGCTGCCAAATTATCAGAGGAAGAAGCAGCCATTTTTTCAGGTGAGATGATAGCAATGAACGAATTCAATGAAGAGGATGCAATTGGGGATGAGAAAGAATGGTAATTTTAACTATTCATTGTGATTACAGAGAAGGACAGAGTAGTTTCGGTGCTCCCTAACACCAAGTTGCAGCTCCACACCACGAGGTCATGGGAGTTCATGGGCTTACCACAGAATCGTTTTTACCTTCCGCCTGAACGAGACGTTATAGTGGGAGTGTTAGATACAGGTATATGCAGTACTTGAATTACTATATATGTTTTAATCCTTCAAGAAACTGATTTAAATCTAAATATTACGATTAAAAATCAAGATTAGATTGGTATGTTTGGTTGCACCAAATTAGACTGATTAATCAGAAAATATCATGATAGTTCATGATGTTTGGTGCAACCAAACACACCCTTCAGTATGATCAGAAACTAACATATGCACAGAGTGAAGTACCTTACGCATGTTTTTGGTGTCCATAGGAATCTGGCCTGAGTCCGAAAGCTTCAATGATGATGGGTTCAGTGCTCCTCCGGCAAAATGGAAAGGGATTTGCCAGACTGCAAGCAATTTCTCTTGCAACAAGTGATTTTACCCTCCCTCCCTCTCTCTCCACATGGTGATTTGGATCACCAAAGTTGGGCTGTACATATAAAATTCATTGGCCAAGTGATTTTGGATAGAATTTATATCCTCTTCAAGTTTTCTTCCTCATGTTCATTGTTTGATCTTTTAATAAAAATTTTGGATTTACAGCAAGCTCATCGGAGCCCGATACTACAACAGTGAGGACTTGTATGGTGTTAAGGAGTTCAAATCTCCGAGGGACTCAGAAGGACATGGGACCCATACTTCTTCCACAGCAGCAGGCCGAGATGTGGCTGGAGCAAGCTACCTTGGGTTAGCCCAAGGCATTGCAAGAGGTGGAGTCCCGCAAGCAAGAATTGCCGTCTACAAAGTTTGCTGGTCGTCCGGATGTGCCATGGCTGATATCTTGGCTGCTTTTGACGATGCGGTGGCAGATGGGGTCGACATCATATCACTTTCCGTTGGATCCGATTTCCCAGCACAGTACTTCGATGATTCCATTGCAATTGGAGCATTCCATGCGATGCAGCATGGGATCTTGACATCGAATTCTGCCGGAAACTCTGGCCCGAGACCAAGATCCGTCTCCAACATTGTACCTTGGACTTTGACGGTGGCCGCAAGCACGATCGACCGGAAGTTTGTGTCCCAAGTGGTGCTTGGCAATGGACAGACCTTCACTGTAAGTCAACTGGATTACTCCATGGAATGCATATTGATAATTTCTGCAAAAATCAGTTAGAAATGCGCATTGCCTCACATTCAATCTGCAAAAATCAGCACAATAGTATGGCTGAAATTGTCTAATAATGGGGAATTTTGGCCTATGGTCCATCATATTAGATGTTCTGATCATGATATATATGCATTTTCCATGCATATGGTGGGGATGAAGTTTTCACTCTTATTTTGCCTGATATCATTTCCCTCTTTGCTGGCAGGGAAATGCCATCAATCCATTTGACCTCAATGGTACGTCATTCCCGTTGATCTATGGAGGATCCGCTCCAAATGTATCGGCCGGTGTTTCTGCTGATTTTTCAAGATCCTGTCGTACTGGATCTCTTAATTCATACAAAGTGCAAGGGAAGATTGTCTTCTGTTACGACTTCGAGGATGGTCACGGGGTCATGGAGGCCCATGGATTAGGTAACATCATGGCTGACAGTGCACACTCTGATTTTGCCATCTCCTATCCATTGCCGAGTACACTTCTCAATATAGAAGATGGGGAAAAAGTATTGGACTACATTCAAACCACTGAGTAAGCACCCAAATCATATCTGTTTTAGGGGGGATATTAGAAGCAGATTTTTCTTTTCATTTTTTATTAGGCTGCGTTTGGATATTGAATCTAATTGAATTGCGATTCTATTCATTATGAGTTTAAATGGTGTCGAGCCACTTTGGAATGAATCATGATTCATTTTGATTTTGCATCCGAACACACCATTAGCCTTTGGATCTTCTAAACACGAAACTGCATGGTTTCAGCAACCCCATCGGAACAATCCTTGCCAGTGATACATGGAAAGATGCATCCGCTCCCCGCGTCATCTCCTTCTCTTCCAGAGGACCCAACCCATTGACGCCAGACATTCTCAAGGTAATGTGGATTATTGCATGCTTCCCTTGATTGGTGTTGTTTGGAGAAGCTTCTAATATGGTAAACTTTGGATTAATGGACAGCCGGATGTGACAGCCCCCGGCGTAGACATCCTTGCCGCTTGGTCACCGGTGGCGCCTCCTTCCATCTACCATGAAGATACCACCAGAGTCAAGTACAACATAATCTCGGGCACCTCAATGTCTTGCCCACATGCCAGCGGTGCTGCCGCCTTTGTCAAAGCTGCTTATCCCGACTGGTCCCCCACCGCGATCAAATCCGCACTCATGACTACAGGTGATCTTCTAAATGACTCCCTCTTCCCCATGTGTTTCGGGCCATCCATCAAGTGGGTTGAACTGTGCTCGGAAAATCGAGCTGGCATGGTCATCAGGTGCACGCCTGTGTGAAAGAAATGAACGGTTAGAGGAAACCATGCACCCCACCTGACAATTGAACTTGCCTGATTTTCGGACCAGACCATACGCACAGTGGGGCCCACCTGATGAACAGCCTGGTTCTCACACAAATATACATGCCACTAAGATTCAACATCCTACTTCCCTAGTAGTCATAGCAGAGTTCATTGTACAAGTTCGTTTTGTTTTACTAATGAACCACTTCCACCCACTGCAATTTCATCATCCACAGCTTACGTCATGGATGCTAGGAAGAACAAAGATGCGGAATTCGCTTACGGATCTGGCCACATCAACCCCTTGGGAGCCATAGATCCCGGACTAGTATATGATGCATCCGAGAAAGACTATGTCGAATTCCTATGCAATTTGGGCTACAACAGCACTACATTGAGGCTTGTGACTGGCGATTCAAGCACATGCTGATTGACCTCATGCTCCGGCAAGTCCATCAAGGGCACCTTCCAGCAATGTCTCCAAAGTCTTGGGACCTCAACTACCCATCCTTTGCACTGTCCATACCAGATGGCCAATCCATCAAGGGCACCTTCCAGAGGAGAGTAACCAACGTTGGGTCTCCAAACTCAACCTATTACGCAACTGTCTATGCACCATCCCTCCTCCAAGTGTTTGTCGAACCATCCGTCCTTTCTTTCTCATCCAAGGGTGAGACAAAATCGTTTACAGTTAAGGTAAGCGGAGGTGTCATTGCACAGCAGCCCATAATTTCTGGTTACATTGCATGGAAGGACGGCATTCATGTTGTAAGAAGCCCGCTGGTGGTTTACACTGTACTTCCTAATGATCCAATTCCAATTGGTAAAGCTCCTGGCTCTTTTGAAAGCCCCTCCATGCGTCATAGGAATCGTATCTTTGGGCACATCTAGTGAATGGATGCATAGAAGGTAGTAATGTGGTATCTTTTCAGATGATTCGCCATGTTTGTATTGTTTCTTTTCCTGCAATGATAGATGTGAAGCCAGCTGGTAGGAGCGAGGCTTGCGCTGTTCAAGGTCCATGGGGTTCATTCGATCTTGGGCATTTCCTTACCACTGGCCGACCTTTCCTTTGTCGGCAGTGTGACGAGCCGATCTCATCCTCTTCTATCCTTCACCCACGGGGTCTAGCCGGATGTAGCGGTTCGGAAATAATACAATTGCCAGATGGCATTTGGCAATGAAATGTGTCATTTTTTTTTCTAATTCAATGTGGAATGAAGTTCCTTCTGCTTATGGTGTTTCATGGTTTGTTTAAATGAGAGATGGATTCTGTGCGAAATCACTCCCCACAGATATGATTTGATCAATAGACAGTTGAAAGCATAGAGTAGCTAAAGCATTACATTCGAGTTTACTATTCAAAAGGTTAGGATGATTTGTGGGGAGAGATTTTGCACAGAATCCATGGAGGGCCCATCTCTAGAACGATTACCCATATAATCACCTCAAGTGGAGCTAAAACCCCAAATCATGCATCTGCAGTGTAAGCTGTCGTTCCTGGTTCACTAAACATTCGATCTTTTTCCCATTAAAAAAGTTGTCTGCTGCCTTACTCTCGGATATATAAATTTAAAAATACTAATAGTTAAGTGGTCGTTATCTTTGGTAGGGGTTGTGGGTTTCTTTCCCTATTCAACTTTTACAATTAGAATAATTAAAAATAAAAATAAAAATAAAAATAAAAATAAAAATAAAACTAGCCCAAAATTCATGGTTGGAAAAGAATCCATCCATGAATGTTAACTGGGTCCCTGGTTCCTTGTGAAGTAGAAAAAATACAAAAGTCAAGCTCATAACCTCTACACACACAAACCAAACGCCCTACGCTTACGAGTAATTGATTTACTAAATCCTTAGGGCCAGTTTGCCTACCCCCTATTTTTCTCTACAATTCTGCTCATCCATCAACTAGTGATCCATGTACAGAATCCAAACTGACCATGTATTGTGTCCTGTGGTGAAGATATGATCCCCCAATTATCAGGCCCATCCCGAAGGCAGCTAGGTCACACCAGAACTGTTCATCCTTGACAGTCTACCTTGCCCACAGGCATTGACAGTTATAATATTGTATGTTTTGGCAGTAAAATGAGTTAAATCCATTTTTTGACTTTTAAGCAAACATGCCCTTATATATTTTGAGTATTATAGAAAAGGGATATTGGAAAAGGTGGTCACAGTTATTAGTGGTTGGGCTGGTGGCAAGACCAAATAGTTTGTGCAGGTTTTAAAAGACTAAAGCTAGCCAAAGGTGGTCAGTCCCATACGCAAATTCCATACATTTTTTCACTAGAAAACTAGAGTGGAAAGTACAATGCTACATGGCCAGAGTGCTGCCACTGAGCCTTTTCAGAGATACCCAATACACATATATCAGCAACGAACAAGAATCCATCATAAATAATATATATGAGCAAATCAGTCCTTCAAGATGATAGAACAAGTTCTATAGCAGGAATTTAAATTCTTTTTTAAAAAGGAAGGAACAGGAACAAAACCCACCAAAAAACTAACTTATTGATAAACAAAGCAGATAAAATGCCAAACATGCGCCACCTTGAATGACGGATGCAAGAAGATACATGGTTCTGTACTCCCATCACCAGGAGCTCACTCGAGAAATAGAACATAAAACCAATAAGTAACTCAAGCTGTAGAGGTCTTCTGATTAGGCTTGAATACATACTTTATGAGGGACTCCTTGATGGGCAGAAGCTCGGGGAACTGCTTGTTTAATTTGGTAGCATCTAGTTCATTGTTGCTCCTCGGGGCGACGATTACCTTTGCCTGCTCCTCCAGCGTGAAGTTCTTCCAACAGAAGCTGGGGTCAATGTAGTCACGGTACATCTCCAGGATCTCGTTATGGCTGACCACGCCGGGATTGGTGAAGTTCCAAATCCCGGTGAGATTCCGCTTCGCCATCTCGATGGAGATTGGGAGGAGCTCGTCCAAGATTGTCATCGAGTTGGGGATGTTGACCACTTTCTCGTATCGAGTGATTTTTGTGATGAAGTTACGTGGGTTCGATAGATCTGATGAGATGGGCATCCTGACACGGAGGGTGCAGACATTCTCATAGTTCTTGAGCAGATCTTCCACCTGTTGATAAGAAATGACCATCAGGAGAAGTCCACTAAGGTTCCGAATTCAGAGAACCAATGATGCTTGAAAACAGGGATGGCAAAAGAACACCAAAATCAACAATGCCATGTCAAACTAGAAAATAAGAATACATTTTCAGTTTACAAATGCTTGCCATGGTGTCGTTGCAGAACTGTAAAACTTCCGCACTAAGGTGACAATAAAGGAAGGCAACATTCAGCAACATGATGGGAGATGGTCAAAAGCTTACTCCATTGGGGATGAGATTGAGATAGCCACCAAGTGTTATATCCAATGGCTATTTTCCAACGAAGAAAAGGAGCTATTTTCCTGTTTACTCTTTCTTTTCTTCTTTTCTGTTGAGGTGTTTCAGTTCAGGCCTTGACACCATGTGTACCATGTGGCCACTTAGTTTGTTTCTTTTTTCAATAATTAACAGAAAATCTTGTTGACCATTAAAAAAGAAAAAGAAATAAGGAATGAAGTAGAGACAATGGATAGGAAAGGTAGCCCTATACATAATGGCAACTTCCACACTCCCTCAACTAGGGAGTCGGAAAAATCTCATTCGTCTCTCTTTTAAGGCATTGGTAAAACAGAAGTATTCATTTAGAAGGCAATTCCCAATCCAGTCAACTAAGAGTAAAAGTCTCCATAGCTCGACGGCTTGTGAAGATGCACACTCAGTTGCATTTTGTGAATGCACCTCCTTAGAGCTCCAACTCACACCTTAGTTGAATCAATTATACCTGCCAGTCCTGAAAAACATTTTGATCTCCCCCTTGTGATTTGTGGACACTCTAACCAAAACTGGAGATAAAGTTGCCACATGAGATACAAGCCATGTGTTCCAACCAAGGTCTAAAATGGGTGTAGCAGATAACGTAACATTCACCACTGATACAGCCCCATATTGCCCTGTATTAGGCTGTTTTGGGCTGATACAGATCGAAACAGCCATGTCGCTCATGGACGATACCAGTATGCATTGGGTGGGCTGATACAGACCGAAACAGCCATATCACTCATGGACAATACCAGTATGCATTGGGCAAACACACCAGTTTCGGGCGATACTTTCAACCATAGTTCCATCTAATGATTGGCCTCCCCTTATTCCCATTATCTTCCATCCTATCTCCAATTCCTTCAATATCAGAAATCATTACAGCTTGAAATGCCCCCTATTAGGACCCAATGAACCTACCGTAACTTACTACTCAGAAGCACCAAAATAATGAATGATTTGACTGCTATTGCCAGCCAAATATCAATCCACATGATTTGATGGTCCAGTTTGGATCACTTCAAAGAAATCGTATGAAGTTGTAATTTCATTTCCTTGTTTGAGTAGCCCAGGTCAGTTTCCCCAGGGAATTAAGCAAGTTGCAGTCAATTTGTTTCCAAAATAGAGTCATACCCATTTATATAAAAATAAAAATAAAATAAAATAACTACAGCTTAAACTTTGAACTTGTTTTCCTGGAATATTTGGCAAATTTTACAAAAGGACGAATCTTACTTTGGGTTACTGCTCTACCTCCAACTTCTCTTCAATTTGGGACTGTTTTAGAAACTTACACTAGATACCCAGAGATCCTTTTCCCCTCACAAGTAACTATGTTTCTCACTTTCCATTACCTATTCATGTTTCATGTACAGTTCCCCACATCCTGTTCTAGACTCGCTAACTATGCTTTAGACACTCAGGCTTTAGACACTCCCTGATTGTTCCACTTCTCTACAATATCAAGTCACTTAGCCCACTGATGAAAGTGAATAGAGTCCATCATATTGGTAAATCTTGAGCCAAGTTCAAGTCTATGGAAAGCTTCACGAAATGTCACAAGTCTCAAGTGCATCGGTTAGTTCTCTGTAAAACAGGTAGAAGAAACTCACATGCATCTTGTACAATTGGTGATGAATAAACTAGTGCATCAGCCGGCACAGGAAAACAAAAGGCAACATTTCTATTAGTTAATGGATCAGATTTAGATCGTAGACTACACAAAAATGAAGCCTCAAATTCACTATTAACTTTTCAAAGTAAAAAGGGTTAGCGCCTTATTATTCTAGGATCATAAGAATGGATTCCCAAGTTCATCCTGACACAGGTAACTAGTCTGCATACTCCACACTCACAACCATGGAGATCTTTAAGCTGAGTAGATGGTTTAATCTACATGTAAACCTTCATTTTGGTTGGTGAGTGGGCAACTGTACAACCACGAGTTCAATGGATCTCAATCAGTACTAATTGATAGAATTATGACGCAAGGATGGACATGATGATGTCGATCACCGTCTTCCTCAGGGTTAACTACACTGAATCCACTAGGCTTCTCTGGAATTCTCACAGAGATTCCTCGAATCCACAAGGAGAAATAGAAAATAGAAATAAATTCTAATAAATTCAAAAATAGCTTGATTGATGATAAAAACGAATTTACAACCCTTTAAATAGTGATACCAAACCTAGGAAGAAGTTTCAGAATCAAAATCCAACTAAAACTCTCTAAAATTCGTGACTTACTATAAATAGTAAACTTACTATTTATGGACAGTCATGATTCCTATTATAAATAGTAAACTTCATGGTTTTCAGGCAAAAATAGTAAGTGTCCTATTTGGCCTAACCCATTACTCTCCTAAATTTTCTAAGCCCTTTTCATGTTGGACACAACTCCTAAAGCTGAAAGGATCAAGAGTTATGACAGAACTAAAAGTTACTATAAATAGTAAAAATGGAATTAAAGTAGCTTCTCCTACCCCAAAATCATATATGGGATGTCGGATAACTCATTCCGGTTTGCGAGATAGGCCTGTTTTAGGGTTCTAACAGTCCTAATCACTTCCGCCTCCGATTGGGCTTCTTTGGTCCATCTTGGACATGAAAGTGTCCGCGACCTGCTCTACATCAATTTAGGACTACACAAATCTACAAAATACACAAATCAAAGATTATCTTAATTTAGGAAGATTATCCTAATCTACTCTAGCACTAATTACTCCTCCAAGTCGACCCACTAAATCGTTTCCTTTATTTGACGAGCATGCCACGGTTAGGGAGGGTTGCTAGCTGCACAAGAGTCCCCATTGGAATACATGGATAGCTCATCCACCCATCGCATAACCTATACAGGCCACAATCCGAAAATTAGGCCAGAAACTATCTTAACAGTTATGTTCATCCATATGGAAATGATCACTGCAATTTCTAGGTTATTTCCCAATCAAGTGATTAGGATCATCTGACCAACCTGATTTTGGGAAACGGCCCCTAAAATTGTGGGGCACTATGGAAGATAGTCCAGATCTTGCACAACTTCTCCATGTGTCCCCATAACTCCTTGCAACTACAAAAAGAACAGAGTTGCCACTATAAAAGAATGAATTCACTTCTAGCTTACAAGCTAACAGTTTCAAAAGTCGCTTATCCTGCCTATGAACAACTAGCCATTGATCATTTACATTTAAAATGAAATCTAGAAAAACAGGTCACTAATCACTACCAACAAAACTTATTCACAGTTGACAAGAAGCAGACAAAATGATATACATTACTAGCAAGATGAAATGGTGGATGTATGCATGCATGTATGTATGTATGTAAGTATAGTAAAAGTCTACTCTCCACATTCACCACCAAGTTAAACAAAACAGCAGCATTTATGCTTCAAGTATTCACACATCAGATCTATGCATGAATACATCTCATTTAAGTAGATTTCCTCTCAGAATTCAAATTACGCAAGACATTCTCGTGAAATTCAAAAGGCAAAAAACAAATGGAGCGTTAAATACCATCTCCAAGACCTAGATCTACGCGTTTCTTAAACAGGGGAAGACCATCAAAAACCAGATCAGATCCAAAAAAAAAAAAAAAAAAGTAAAAAATCGCAATTCACACTATCTCACGTGTCAGATGCTGAAAAGAATTGCAGAACAAATCATAACCGTTGGATCTGGAAATTACCATGGCCTTGGTCTTAGAGTAGAAGGAACCGATGAAATTGGGGGAATCTTCCTCCTTGAATCCGATCCCCGACCCAAGCGGATGCTTGTCGTCGTACTCGAAGATGCAGCCGGTAGCGTAGTTAATCAAGATAAGGCCTTTCTCTCTGCAGATGTCGGCCAGGGTGAGGGTGCCGACGACGTTTGTACGGATCGTCTCCACCTTGTGCGACTCGCACCAGTCCACGTTCGGCCGGCCGGTGACGCCGGCGGCATTGAAAACGTGGCTCGGCTGGACGGCGGCGATGTCAGCTTCCAGCTGGGAACGGTTCTCCAGACGGCCGGATCCGTACGTGTAGTCGATGCTCTGCGCTTCGCAGAGCTTGCTGAGGAGGCCCCCTATCCAGCCCGTACGACCGTAGATGAGAAATTTCAGAGGGGGAGAGGGCGAAGATGAGCCGTTGGATGCGTGCCCCATTACAGAGAGAGAGAGAGAGAGAGAGAGAGAGAGAGAGTAGAAGAAGAAGGTGAGGAGGAGAGCTGGGAGACTGGGAAATGCGGGCTCACGAATTTTGGACAGCGACGGTGGTTTTGTCCGGTGGACTCGATTTTTTTTTGGAGGGGGGGCTTATATGATACTCTGGCAGCGTATGATGCTTGATACACAGGCGCTGAAAATTATACACTTGGCACAAATTATTTAAAATTAAACCGACCAAATTGTGGGCCCACTCTCCATAAGTTACAGTCCCATGATTCGGTTGGTTTTGAATAATTGTAACTTCAGATTCCTGAACATTTTTTGTTGAAACATGACCATTGGATATTGTTCAGTTCGACACGGAACATGTGCCGGATATTTTGACTTTAGATACATCTTAACGGGGATCCGTAATTTGGACGGTTTATGTTTTATTAATTATATTCTAGTTACGAAATTTCTAGAATTTCTCAGTGCCTGCGTATCATCAATCGTGGTCTGCCAGAGTATCTCTCATTCACTGTGTTGGTTTCGGACAATTACCATATCGATCGACTGCTAGTCTGACCGCTTTTTTAAGTTGTGGTATCTCATCAATTGTGGGCATACATCCACGAGATCGTCCGATTCGTAGATCACGTGGATCTTTGATAGGTCCGAATGATTCTAACCGTTTGTGATGATCAAATGGATGGTTGGAAACAAAAGATCGATAGTCAAAATTTAGGAAAAAAAAAAATCTGATGGTTAAGATCATTTGAAGGTTCTGAGTGCATGGATTCGCTCCATCGTTATGGCACCATGGTTTTAAATGGCCTAGATTTTCTTAAATGAATAACCCATTTACGTTTGTTGAGATGCCATGACTTAGAAAAGAAGTGGTGAACTCTCACCGTCGTCTACTTTTTTTCACTTCTTTTGTTATGCTCTGCGACAGTTTGTCATATGCTATGCACCACACACCACGCCCATAAGCGGATGGCATGTATGTCAATCCAAACGGTTCAAATCATGTGCATCTGTTTTGATGGAGTACAACCTAATAATTACAATTTCTGTCGGATTAACGATCGAAGTTCTGTAACGAATGCAGAAGCGGATTGGCTGGTATACCACACACCAGCTAACGTAGGGTCCACACGGGTTGGGTCAGTCCAGTTCTGGGGTGAAACTGAACCGAACTGTTTCTAACGGTTCTAAGATTTTCGGAATCGGAACCGGGCCATTAGCACTCTAGAACCGAACCAGAACCGGACGGTAAATATTGGTTCGGTTGTGGATCGGTTCCACAGTTCCGAGCTTTGTAAAATTCGGTCCAAAAATTTTGCAAAATGGACATATATTTATGCAAGCCTATTTAGCTTAAAGACAAGGCCTAAAAACCTGACCTATCATCTATTTCTACTTGAGTTTACTCTCCTTTACTAGGCCTACTTATTGTCTTTGTTTGTGCTTGTACAATGGCTAAAACTTCACTCTATCAGGCCTTTAAGTGAGATAAACCACAGCCCTTCGTCCCGTCCCATTTTCAAAAACATAACCACATCTCTCACATATAGGGTTTATTTATTTATTTATTTATTATTATCATAAGTTCGGATCCACAGTTCAGGTCCACGATTTGGATCCACGGTTCGGATCAATGGTTCGATTAACAATTCGGATCGGTTTTACAAGCCCCTAAATCGAAACTGGACCGTATCCAATGGTTCTTGGATTTTTGGAATTGGAACCGAAATCGATGCAGTCTAGAACCGGACCAAACCGGACTGTTGGATTGGTTCCGATTCGGTTTCACAATTCTATCGGCTCGTTATGCACCCTGTCAGCTATATAGTTGTTTATTGACATCAACAAGTTTTGTAGGTCCCATCATGAGGTATGTGTTATATCCAAACTATCCATCCATTTTGGGAGCTTATTTTAACACTTTAGCCAAAAAATAAGACAGACCTAAAGATCAAGTGGACCATACTGCAAAAAAAGTGTGGGATTGAATGTCTACCATTGAAACCCTTTTGGAGATCAAAGAAAGCTTTGAATTAATATGAAATTTGTTTTTGCCTATTCATCCATGTCATTTTTACCTTATTAACATATTGGATGGAAAACAAATGTTATGATGAGCCTTATAAAATTTTTAATGGTGTAAAAATTTTATGGTGAAAGTTATTATCATCGCTGCTAATTTGAGTGTGGTTCATTTGAGCTTTGGTTATGAATCAAATATTGAAAAATTGATGGACAATATGGGTATAATGTAGCTTTGATCTCATTTGAACTCGGAGCTCGTGGATCGTCGGCTCTTGTCTTCGTACAGCCAATCCACTTCCTAACTGGTGTAGGGATGTGTCGTGCCAAGACGAGCACTCATGCTCTTCGGGCGCCAAGTTGTACGAAGGGTTCAAAGGTGTTCAAAGTTACGTATCCCAGCAGTGATGTATTTATTATATAAACACCGTTTTTTCATATCTGGACATCATTTTAGAGCATTATCCAAAAATGGAATCATTTCCAAATATCAACGGGACTGCACCACAAATAGCAATGGGATAATGATATTCACCCTTAGAAATTTTGTAGGTACCATCATAATGTTTATTTTCCATCTAATTTGTTCATAAGGTCACAGAGGCCAGGACGAAGAGGAAAAACAAATTTCATATTGATTCAAAACTTCCGCAACTCTTAAAAGGGTTTCAATGGTATAGGTTTAATCCCCTACTGCCGTGGTCCAATCGTTAGTTAGATCTATGTTATTTTTAGTCTCAATCCTTAAGACAAGCTTGCCAAATGGATGGACGGTTTGGATATAACACATACCTCACGATGAGACTTGCAAAACTTGTTAGCGTCAATACACCAGCTATATAGCTGGTTTGTGGTACACCGGCCAATCCGCTTCCAATAAATGCCTGCTAATGGATTGATTTTCCATGCAGATAGTTGATACCCACAATTTCAACGGTCAGGATTGATGTGAAGGGAACGTGTACAATGTATGTGCATGTGCGTTTGTTTTGCATTTTTTTTTTCTTCTCTCGGATGCCGAAGGTGCGTCCCTTACCACGAGACCCACCTTAATCTATGTATTCTACATCAACGCAGCCCATCCGTTCTTCCAAATCATTCAACTGCATGAGCAGAACAGGAAGCAGAGATCCAATTCTCAGGTGGACCATACCATAGTAAAAAGTGGTTATTGGCGATTAATGGGCTACAATTTTTTTGCACGGAGCTGATTATTTTTTCCCTTCATCGGACTTTGTTTGACCTTGTCAACGGATTGGATGGAAAATAAACATTACGGTGGGCCATAGGAAGTTTATTAAGGGTGGGGTGTTTAATCACTAATGTTTCCTGTGGTGTGAACCACCTGAGACTTAAATCAACTTCAATTTTCGGTACTTTCCCTATAATAACCTAGAAAAACGGATGGACGGAATGGATATACAATATATACATCATCAAGGTGGGCCCCACGGAAAGAACGCACTGTCTTGGTTGAGGCCGGTGCCGCACCTAATCCGCTCCCTTATTGCTCTCGTAGTGTAAGGTACGGTGTCACGTTGCACCTTTACGAGTAATTGAAGAGATCCATGTAATGTAAGGTCTCCGGTCCTGCGAAGCCGGAACTAAGTTGGGTCCACCTCTACGCTACTCCTCCCTCTCCCTGGGATGTGATGATCCCGATTATCCATCTCGTGGGACGGTCTGCCAACCAGATACATGCGGTGCATGGAGCAGCTGACACAGACTTTCTATCTGGTCGGCTGGTCATGGTTAGCCATGGTCCAGAAAATCACAATGATCAGTCGATCTTACCTATTGATTTTTTGGATCATTGAAAATGGTCCATTTCAAGGCCAAAATGAAAAAGTCGGAGTTGCTTATTGGAATGAATCTTGTGACAGTTGCGATTGCTTGATGCGGTGCATTAGATGGACTTTAGGGCCGTTGGACGCATCAGCCATTATGATATGGCGATGGCCGCGAGACCCACTCCGGTCCAGCTCGACGCACCAGAAATGAGATCTGCTGCCTCAATACAAAAAGGTTTTGAAGGATGTGCGCACGTGGTTTAGATCATGAATAAGATTTAGATCTGTTTCGTTTTCGTAATAATGCCCAAAATTAAGGGGCTGTTTGATTTTTAATTTCTCCGGTAAATACACGGAATTATTTAATTATTGCTTACTACAGCTATTTGAAATTCGTCATAAATTATGTTTCGAAAATGGCCCATACAAATATTTTTATTACTGATTTAAAGATGTGAACCCCACTATGATTGATATATATATATATATATATATATATATATATATATATATATATATGAGTTATCCACACCATTCATCCTTTAAAAAAACACATTTTAAGGCATGAGCCCAAAAATGAGGAAAATAAGCTTAGTCAAAAAACGGATTATACAGCATTTGATACAAATGATGTTTATTTGTCAAACCTGTTACGTCAAAGTAAAGGCTTTCAATGGTAGGAGTTCAATTCCCATTGCCCAGATTTGCCCATCTTTTTTGGTTCATGCCCTAAAATGAGTTGGCTAAAGGGATGGACAATGTGGATAATACAAAAACACCGAGGTAGGCCCTATAATTTAACTTTTTTTTCTCATAAAAGAGTGCTATAAATGAAAGGTGGCGGTCAAATCACCTTGGAAACACAGGTAAATAATTATTATCCTGAAATTACTTCACCAGGCCACCACGGGAACGGAATATTCGGATTGAACGCTTGGTGTAGTTCACACCAGCTGTATAGCTGCCGTACTGATGTCAGCAAGTTTTGTCGGCATCACGAGGTACGTGTTATATCCAAGCTGTCCATACATTTGATGAGTTCGTCTCAAGTCTTGAGGCTAAAAGGAAGATAGATTTAACTATCAAGTGGACTAAAACTGCAAAAAAAACAGTGGGAGATTGAGTATCTACCATTGAAACCCTGTTAGGAGTAAAAGAAGTTTTGGATCAATATGAAATTTGTTTTTACTCTTCGTTCAGGTCTTTGTCACCTTATGAGCATGTGATGGAAAATAAACATTATAGTAGCCTTACAAATTGTTGAACGGTGAAAATCATTATCTCCGGTGCTTTTTATAGTGTGGTCCCAATAATCTTTGTATATGATTCTTTTTTGGGATAATGTTCTAAGATGATCTCTAAAAATAGATGAACGGTATAGATATAATAAATACATCACTGTAGAGCCCAAGTAGCTTTGATCTCCTTTAAACCGTTCATACAACTCAGGAGCTGGAGGAGCGGGAGTGATTGTCTTCGCACGACATGTACCTACGACAGCTATATATAGCTGGTGTGAGGTACACCAGCCAATCCGCTTCCACCACGAACCCGCACACCCTAGCAACCGATGCAAACTCTCTGTCCAGTGGGGTTTGGGTAACGTGCCTCCACGTTTTTGCTGCACGTGTAGCATATGTGGACCACATCGAAACCATTCAGTTAATAGTTCAAATAGTGAGTGGGCCATAGTCTAAAACTGCACCAAAACAGTCTTGACACTTTAATCAGTGGCATACAAATGGTTGATATTAATTTGGAAAAAGTCCGTTTATTATATGATTATTATTCCAACCACAGCAATTTTTTTATGAATCACCAGTCAATAGATGATCCTTCCTGTTGCCGTTTTTAAATTAGTGTACACACGTGTAACTTATACGGTACATGATCTGGTCGCACCGTTATGCCACGCCCCCAGCGTCGGTGCATTACCTCTTCCTTGTACACAACTACTTCGGCGCGGCATCGGTGGACGCCGTTTAGCTGCGACCCCAACGCCAGCATGCTAGCTAGTTTCAAAGCTCCGTGGGCCTCATCATGATGTATGTATTTTATCCACGCCGTCCATTCATTTTTTCCAATTCATTTTAAGCTAAATCCTAGAAATGAGGCGGATCCAAATCTCAAGTGGATCACACCAAAGGAAAACAATGTTAATTGAATGTCCAGCTTTAAAAACTTCCTAAGACTCATTGTAATGTTCATTTGCCATCGAAGCCCTGGGTAAGGGAAACGGATTGGCTACTCCCCCTGATTCCATCCCCTGGCTGGTGGTCAGTGCTCTGTAGGCCCCGCCCTGCTGTATGTATTTCATCCATTTCATTTATCCATTTTTAAAGATCATTTTAGGGATTTATCCCAAAAATGAGAGGGATATAAATATCATGTGGACCACACCATATGAAAACAATAGTGATTGGATATCCATCATTTAAATCCTCCTAAGGCCCAATGTACTGTTTATTTGACATCCAAGCTGTTGATTAGGTCATAAAGACAAGATGAAGGGAAAAAACAAAGATCATCTTGATCCAATACTTTTATGGGCCCCAAAAAGTTATTAATGGTTGATGTTCATTCAACACTGTTTCCTGTAATGTAGTCCACTTGAGATTGGAATATACCTAATTTTTTGTGTAATGCCATAAAATAATCTAGAAAAAATAGATGGACGGCATTGATGTAACACATAAATCATGGTGGGGCTCACGGAGCACCAACCAGGGGAGTAGCCAATCCGTTTCCCTTGGTAAGGTCAGACATACAGGGGTGAAAGGAAAACACAAATATATGTGTCCCCCCTAAAGTTTTTAATAATAAGCTTTCCTTGGTGTGTGGTCCACCTAAGATTTGGATCGGCCTCAGTTTTTTTTAGCTCATACTCTAAAATAAGTTGGCAAAATGAATAGACAAAGTGGATAAAACACACCCTCCGAAAAGCTGATAAAATAGATCTACAGTACAAACAACACACATACCTTATGATGGGGCTCATAGAGCTTTGACACCAGCTACTTCTTGGGTGGCGCTGGGTTCACAATATAAATGGGAGGCATCCGTGGGGAGACGGATTGGGTACTCCCCCTGACACCAGGTCTTGGCTGGTGGTCGGTCTTCTGTGGGCCCCACCATGATGTATGTGTTTCATCCATTTTGTTCATCCATTTTTAAAGATCATTTGAAGGCTTGATACAAAAAACGATAGGGATAAAAATCTTATGTTGACCACACCGCAGGAAAAAATAATGATTGGATATCCACCATTAAAATCCTCCTAAGGCCCACTGTACTGTTTATTTGACATCCAATCTGTTGAGTAGGTCATAAAGACCCAGATGAAGGGAAACAATAAATATTAGCTTGGTCCAAAACTTTTATGCCCCCAAAATGTTTTTAATGGTCAACTTTCATTCAACACTGTTTCCCCTGATGTGGTCTACTTGAGATTGAGATATATCTCATTTTTTCTTTTGCACTATAAAATGATTTGTAAAAATAGATAAACGGAATGGATGAAACACATAAATTATGGTGGGGTCCACATAGCACCGACCACCAGCCAATGGCTGGTGGCAGGGGGAGTAGCCAATCCGTTTCCCATCGGTGGATCCTGAATGTGGGGTCACCATGATATATGTGTGTTACATCCACGGCGTCCATCTGTATTGGCAAACTTATTCAAGGGGGTCACCTTAAAAATGAAGTGTATCCAAATCTTAATGGACCACATCACAAGAAATAATAGTGATTAATACCTACCATTAAACACTTCTTAGTGGCTATTGGAATTTTTATTTTCCATCCAACCTGCTGATGAAGTCAAAAGACTTATATGAAGGGACCACACAACAAGTTAAAAGACTTAAATGAAGGACCACACAACTATTAACTTGACCCAAAATTTTTGTAACCCACAAAAAGTTTTTAATGGCCAATCACTGCAGTTTCTTGTGATGTGGTCCACCTGACAGTTTATATGGTTCATTTTTGGAAGTATGCCTTAGAATTAGCTGTCAAAATGGATGGACAGCATGGATGTAAGGTACATACATCATGGTGGGGCCCACAATAAAGGATCCACCCACCTCTTAGAGGATCCATCAAAGCCATGCCCCAACTACTGTGGTGGGGGAGCAGATTAGGTGTCCCAGAGTCACTCAAACGGTGTAGCCTTTACCATGTGGCCACCTTGATGTATGTATTGTTATCCATGCAGTACACCATTTTGTACCTCTTGTAGGACACAACCCAAAAATGAAGCAGATCTAAATCTGCAGTGGACCACCCCACTGGAAACTTCTCGTAGGCCACAAAAGTTTTCAATTAAGCTGATATTTTATTTATTTATTTATTTGTCCCCTTCATCTAAGTCCGTGTGAACTTATCAACAGACTAGATGGCAAATAAACGTTACCATAGGCTTAGCAAAATTTTAATAGTAAGTACACCTAGACCCATAACTCAAGTGGTAGACTGAGTGAAAGATACATCGTTTCAACATTGAGGTTTTTTTTTAAAAAAAAAAGAATTTAATAGTAAGTGTTCAATCACCACGGTTTCTTATAGTGTGGTCCACCTGACATTTGGACGTACTTCCTTTTTGGGCTTATACTCTAAAATGAGCCAGGAAAAACAGATGAACAACTTAAATATACAATTCATACATAAAGGTCCTATAGTTAAGACCCTACATTATTGGGTGAGGCCCCGCCACACCGAATCAGGAAGGGGACACGGATTGGGTACTGCTAGGCAAGGACGAGGCACACGATGGGAGGATTTGATTGGCTCATTAGATATTTAGAGATAGGTTCAGTTAATTACCTATTTACTAAATAACTTTTAAATTTGTTTTATATATATAGGCCAATGTCTGACACAGGCCTATTGCCAATCAAATTCCACAATATTTAAGTGGCATGTACCTCAAGCCACAACTGCCCATGATGAGTAAGAGAGCGTAGAGATTAATATAACCCAAAAATCACATGGGGAAAGTATTTTGGCTGACGGTTGGTGATGAACAGTTAAAACAAATTTAGTAAATGGTTTGGGTAATTTCAGATAATCAGAGGTCAGAATTGCTTAATAAATATAATATGGGGATGTGACTTAAACAAAAAAAAATCATATGGCGACCTGTCTTTTATGCTATGCATAGAAAACCTTCTATTTTAAACTTAAAAATAAATAAATAAATAAATTCCCTACCTACTCCATATGCGGATATGCAGCTGCTTATGTTGCCTTTGACTGACAGATCTTAACCAAGACACTGGTCATTTGCTAAAATGATGGTCCTGCCCTTAGTTGACCATAGTTTTCATTAATTTACCCCTTATTATGGTGAGACATTTGCTAAAATGATTGTTTAGTCCTTAGTTGACTAAAGTTTCAATTAATTTACCTCTTTCCATGGGAAAGCATCCTTTGTATGAGGAAACATCATTTTACATGCGGTTTGTAAACACCTGGCCCCTAAATGAAATAAAAACTATTCTTCAACTTCAACCAAACTTTGATAAAAATATTTCCATAAGAATTGACACACATCGAGGGACTATGCAAGTTAGGTAGGATATGTTTGAGGTAGGCCTTTAGGGCGTGTTTGGACAGAGGGATTAGAAGGGATTAGTGTTGGGGGCCTTGCACAAAACCTTAGAATCTAGCCCTCCAGAACAAACTAGAATTATGGATAATAAAGCAATGAAAATAATCAATGTGTCAATCACACACTACACAAGAGATTTTTATGTGGAAAACCCTCAAATAGGTAAAAACCACGGGACCTCGTCTAGATCAACAATTCACTATGAAGTAGAACTTTACAAACTTCTTCACTCACGCAGGAGTGGATAAACAACGAGAGAAACAAAGAAAACGGAGAGATCTCATCGATTACGAGGACATAAAAGAGCTGAGATATAGATTGCACAGTAGATAACCTCCACGAGCATAATCTCCCTTATATAAGCTTCCTTTCTCTCTTTTCCTCTCTCTCTCTCACCTTTGATAGCCCTAAACCCTTTAGCAAATCCATTGTAAAGCTTTAGGAAACCCTCTTGTTGTACCTAGAAAGCCATAGGTACCTCCTATTTAAGGTTTTAGGAAACTCCTTTCCGCATCCTAGTTGCGAAAGGACTTGGGACACGAAATCCGCGTAAAATCACGGAACGAATGTGCGTAACTACGACTGGTCGTGACGAACCTTTGACCGTTCGAGAGCCACCCACGACCGGTCGAGCACCTCTCACGACCGGTCGATCACCCCGGAGAAAAATAACCCAAAGTCGCTGGACTTTGAGTCGTGCCACGGCTCGACTCCTACGACTGGTCGAGATTAGCCTTCGACCGATCGAGCAGTGCTCACGACTGGTTGACGACGGGTCAAAAAAACTCACCAAATCTCCCCCTTTTTAACCCAAGAGGGATCCACCTTCTTCAAGCCAGCCAGGTTTCTACAAACATCAAACTTGTCCTTGAGCAAAACCTTGGTCATCATGTCTAACCCATTATCATCCGTGTGAACCTTCTCAAGTTGTAACACCTTTTGTTCCAAAGTATCCATAATCCAGTGATACCGAATCTCTATGTGCTTCGACTTGGAATGCTGACTTGGATTCTTGCTCAAGTGTATAACACTTTGACTATCGCAATAGACCACGTGCTCCTCCTGCTTTATGTTAAGTTCTTGTAGGAACCTCTTCATCCAAAACATCTCTTTACATGCCTTTGTGACTGTAATGTACACGGCCTCTGTTGTCGACAATACTACGACCTTCTATAGCTTGCTCTGCCAAGAAACCGCTCCCCCTACAAATGTGAACATGAACCCCGATGTAGACTTCTTGGAGTCTATGTCACCTGTCATATCTGCATCTGTATAGCCTTCTAACACAGGTTTACCGTCACCATAACATAGGCTCAACCTGGATGAGCCTCTTAGATACCGCAGTATCCACTTAACCGCTGCCCAATGTTCTTTGTCAAGATTAGCAAGATACCGGCTGACAACACCAACCGCATATAGTATGTCTGGGCATATACACACTATAACATACATCAAACTTCCTACCGCTGACACGTAGGGTATCTTCTGCATCTCTTACACATCTGCCTTCGTCTTAGGACACTGCTTGTCGCTCAATCTGAAGTGACCATCTAGTGGAGTACTGACTGACTTCGCTGCATTCATATTGAACCACTCCGAAAATTTCTCAATATACCGCTTTGTGGATGCCCAAAGCTTCGCCGCTTCGTCCACGGGTTATCTCCATTCCTAGGATCTGTTTAGTCGAGCCCAAGTCTTTCATCGCAAAAGACTTACCCAATTCCTGTTTCAGCCTGTCGATCTTCTTGATGTCTTTTCTCATTATGAGCATGTCATCAACGTATAAGAGCATAACTAAGAAATCACCATCTGAAAACTTGCACGTGAACACAGTGATCCGACTTCGTTCTATCATATCCATGCTTTAACATAAACGAGTCGAACTTCTTGTACCATTGCCGTGGAGCTTGTTTCAGCCCATATAAGCTCTTCCTCAGCTTACACACCATATACTCTTTGCCCTTGACTTCGAATCCCTCTGGTTGGTGCATGTAGATCTCTTCTTCCAGGTCACCATGTAGAAAGACAGTTTTAACATCTAACTGCTCTCTCTCCAGATCCATGATAGCCGCCAACCCAAGCAACAACCGTATGGATGTCATCTTCACCACTGATGAGAATATCTCATCGAAGTATATGCCTTTCCTCTGACCAAACCCTTTCACCACAAGTCTGGCCTTGAACCTCATCTGTGAATTCTTCTGCTCAACTTTCTTTCTTAACACCCACTTGTTGCTCAAAACTTTCTTGCCCTTAAACAATTTTAACATATCATAGGTGTGGTTCTTATGCAAGGATTTCATCTCCTCTTGCATAGCTTTTAACCACTCCTCCTTATGCTCGTCGGTTAGGGCCTCGGAATAATCTTCTGGCTCTCCCCCATCAGTCAACATAATGTACTCATGCGGCGAGTACCTTTTGGACGGCTGTCTGTCCCTAGATGACATCTTCACTTGTGGCTCAACAGGTGGATCAAGTGGGGGCTGATCCCCTGGTCCATCTTCTGAAGGAACTCCCTCGTCCTCTGATCTTGTTGTACTCCCCCATCATCAGGCACCACAGGAGGAATAACCGGATCCATGTCCTCTAATTCACCTGAACTAGGCTAGTTCTTCTCTAGCTTACCAATGTCTTCTATACACTGATCTTCAAAGAAAACCACATCTCTGCTCCTGACGAGCTTCCTCTCGGTCAGATCCCACAATCTATAACCGAATTTTTTATCACCGTACCCTAAGAACACATACTGCCTGATCTTCATATCGAGCTTGGACCTCTTGTCCTTTGGTACGTGAATGGATGTCCTGCATCCAAACACCCTGAGATGACTGTACGATGGATCATGTCCAGTCCATACCTTCTCAAGTACTTCTCTATTCAATGAGGCTGATGGAGACCTGTTTATCAAATACACTATTGTGTGCATTGCTTCTCCCCAGAACGTCTTGGGCAATTTTGCATGGGATAACATGCATCTGATTCTCTCTACAATGGTGCGATTCATTTACTTAACTACATCATTTTGCTGGGGGGTCTTGGGAACCATCTGTTCATGTCGTATACCCAGGGACTTACAGTACTTATGAAAGTCGCCAATGTATTCACCACCATTGTCAATGCGAATGTACTTTAATGGTTTACCTATCTCTCTCTCGACCATAGCATGAAACAATTTAAACACACCAAAGACTTCATCCTTGGATTTCAAAGCATAAACCCAAACCCTCCTAGATGCATCATCTATAAAAATAATAAAATACAATATCCCACCCAAGGTTTTTGTCCTCATAGGACCATAAACATCAGAATAAACCAAATCTAATGCATACACTTTATTAACATGAGAAACAGATTTAATAAATGAAACTTTATGCTGTTTCCCTGATAAACAATCAAGACAGGTTTTGAGAGGTGTACCTGTCACGTATGGAAGGAGCCGCTTCCTCGCTAGTAGCAGAAGCTCTTTTTCACTCATGTGGCCTAGACGCCTGTGCCACATGTCAATAGTTGAATCTTCCATGCATTCAACCCACCCTTGCATATACTGATACTTGCCTTGTAAATGGTGCAACACTTCTTTCCTCTGGCCACAATCAATGAACCCTTGATAAGCTTTCGTCGCCCACCAGCAAACTGGCTTTCATAGCCATCATCATCCAACCTTTCCATCGACATCAAGTTGAGGAAAAGGTCTGGGATATGCCTCACATCCCTGAGAACCAATGTGCAGTCCACATCGGCTTTCACACAAATATCACCGACTCCCACGATTTTTGATACGCCAGAATTTCCCATCTTCACAGTCCCATAGTCACCTAACTTGTAACTTGTGAAGAAGTCCCTGCGTGGAGTCGCATGAAAAGAAGTTCCCGAGTCTATCACCCAGTCAGTGTCCTGACTCGTAGCCGTGAGACATAAATCTTGATCTGCAGAAAGAATAACTATAACGTTGCCATCTGAAGCGACCGCAGTGGAATCTGATTCATCTTCCTTCTCTTTTCCTTTCTTGTCGTTCTTCTTACCACGACATTCATATTTGTAGTGACCCTTCTTGCCACAATTCTAACAATCAATATCCTTTCTGTTACTCGACTTGCCTCTTGATTTATCTCGGGCCTTCCCGCCCTTCCTGTTCTTTCCTCTCCCCCGTTCCTGTGCCACAAGAGCCTCTTGCTGAGTAGACCCCTGAGACTTCCTCCTTGTCTCTTCATTGAAGAGACAGGTATTGAAGAGATAGCTAGTTACCTGTTCCATGGATATCTTTTCGTCTGGCGCGGAGTTACTTAGAGACACTACCAATGTCTCCCAACTGTCAGGCAATGAACTAAGCAAAAGTAAAGCCTACAATTCATCATCCAGGGCCATCTTCATAGAGGAGAGTTGGTTCACTATATTGTTGACCTCATTTATGTGCTGGGCCACAGAACCACCATCTTTAAATTTGAGATTCACAAGTCGCCTTATCGAAATTTTTTTATTATTGGTTGTCTTTCTGTCATACAGCCCTTGTAATTTCAACCATAGGTTAGTGGCTGAGGTTTTCGTAGACACATGGTTGAACACTGAATCATCCAACCATTGTCTAACAAACCCCATCGCCTTCCGGTCCATCTTCTTCCAATCATCATCAATTATATTCTTGGATTTTGCTGATATGCCTAAAATTGGAGAATATATGTCTTTGCAATAAAGCAAGTCTTCCAACTTAGCCTTCCATATGGTCCAGTTAGAACCATTGAGGCTGATCAACCTTGATGAGCCACCTTCCATAATTCAAAACCGATCCTACCCGTTCAATGAACTTAGCTCTGATACCACTTTGTTGGGGGCCTTGCACAAAACCTTAGGATCTAGCCCTCCCCGTAACAAAACCGTAATTATGGATAATAAAGCAATGAAAATAATCAATGCGTCAATCACACACCACACAAGAGATTTTTATGTGGAAAACCCTCAAAGAAGTAAAAACCACGGGACCTAATCCAGATCAACAATCCACTATGAAGTAGAATGTTACAAACTTCTTCACTCACGCAGGAGTGGATAAACAATGAGAGAAACAAAGAAAACGGAGAGATCTCATCGATTACGAGGACATAAAAGCGCTGAGATATAGATTGCATAGTAGATAACCTCCACGAGCATAATCTCCCTTCTATAAGCTTCCTCTCTCTCTTTTCCTTTCTCTCTTAAACCTTTGATAGCCCTAAACCCTTTAGCAAATCCCTTATAAAGCTTTAGGAAACCCTCTTGTCGTACTAAGAAAGCCCTAGGTACCTCCTATTTAAGGTTTTAGGAAACTCCTTTTCGCATCCTAGCAAAAGGACTTGCGACACGAAATCCGCACAAAATCGCGGAATGAATCTACGTAACTACGACTGGTCGTGATGAACCTTCGACCGGTCGAGAGCCACCCACGACTGGTCGAGCATCTCCCACGATCGGTCAAGCGCCTCGGAGAAAAATAACCCAAACTCGCTGGACTTTGAGTCGTGCGACGGCTCGACTCCTACGACTGGTCGAGACCAGCCTTCGACCGGTCAACGACGGGTCAAAAAAACCCATCAATTAGGTGGGATGGGATTCATCTGGTCCTGTGCCAATTCCACTCCATGTTTGGGAAGAATGGAAAAGCTTGAAATTAGATTAAATGGAATTACATTGGTCCGTGCCAATTTCACTCAATGTTAGCAAGTTGTGTAGGTCTCACCATAATGTGTGGGCTATATCCACACTGTCTACCCATTTTTTGAGATTATTTTAGAGCATGGGCCGAAAAATTAGGTAAATCTAAAGCTCAAGTGGACCCCACCATAGAAAGCAACGGGGATTGAATACTTACCATTGAAAACTTCTTTGGGGCCACATAAGTTTTGGATCTACTCATTTTTAGGCCCATGCCATAAAATGAGGTTACAAAACAAATGAACGTTTTAGATATAACACATGTGTTATTCTCAATAATTTCAAATGATGGTGGGTATATCCATTCAATATACCACCGTATTACCAACAAAGTATGGCATTAATCTTATCCCATGGCAACAGGGGACAACCCCTGCCATGATTATTTTAAGATATAAGCCAAAAATGAGGTAGGTTCAGGGCTTAAGTGGACCACAAATTGTGGATTAAACTTCCACCATTAAAAACTTCCTGGGAGCTGGAGAAGTGTCGGATCAAGATGAAATTTGTGTTTCACTTCATCCAAGTCTGCATGACCTTATTAATAGGTTGAGTGGTAAAAAAAAACATCACAGTGGCCCTTAGAAATGTTTCAACGGTGGGTGTCATTATCACTGTAGGTTCCTTTGATGTGGTCCATTGGATCTGTTTATCTACTTCATTGTTTGTGTAATACCTTAAAATGATCATATAAAAATGATTAACGGCGTGGCTAAAATAATTACATCACGATGGGCCCCACAGAGCCCTGCCTAGACGGATTACCGTCCCGGCGAGGGTAGGACGCAATCCGCGTCCGTCAACATGAGATTTGGATCTGCTTCATTTTTTGGATCATGCCTAAGATTTAGATATGTTTCGTTTTCGTAATCATGCCCTAAATTAAGCTGTCAAAACGGATGGCCAGCATGGATACAAGGAATATACATTAAGGTGGGCCCCATAGTCAGGGATCCTGCCCACCCCACCTCGAACGGAAGCGGATTGGCTAGTGTAGCTCACACAAGCTATATAGCTGCTATATTGACGTCAGTAAATTCTGTCGGCATCATGAGGTATGTGTTATATCCAAACCGCCCATACATTCGATGAGTTCGTCTTAAGTCTTGAGGCTAAAAATAAGACAGATCTAACTATCAAGTGGACCACACTGCAAAAAACAGTGGGAGATTGAGCATCTACCATTGAAACCTTGTTATGAGTCAAAGAGGTTTTGAATCAATATGAAATTTGTTTTTACTCTTCATTCAGGTCTCCGTGACCTTATGAACATATTAGATGAAAAATAAACGTTATGGTGGGCCCTACAAATTGTTGAATGGTGCAAATCATTATCTCTGCTACTGTTTATAGTGTGGTCCAGATGATCTTTTTATATAAATTTTTTTTTTTTGGATAATGGTCTAAAATGATCTCTAAAAATAGATGAACGGTGTAGATATAATAAATACATCACTGTGGGGCCCAAGTAACTTTGATCTCCTTTGAGCCGTTCGTACAACTCAGGAGCTCGAGGAGCGTCAGTGGTCGTCTTCTCACGACACGTACCTACGACAACTATATAGCTGGTGTGAGGTACACTTAGGGGTGTACACAAACCATGCTAGCTCGGTTAGCTCGCTCAACCGGGCCCGAAAAAGCCCGACTCGGCTTGACTCGGAACTGAGTTCGGGTCAGGACGGGCCAATTTTCTAGGCCCGAAAGTAAGTTCAGGCCGAGTTCGGATACTCCTCCCGCTTGGCTCGACTCGTCCAAATCCGACTGCCACCGCCCGACCGACCAGTGTGTATTTAATTTGTATAAAATGTTTTATTTTATACTTTGTCAAATATATGTAAATGTCTTGATTAGTTAGATTTTTTGTAGAGTCTATAGTTCAACTATCTAAACCATTGATCGAGGGTCTTGTAATGGGACGCGGATTACTTACCAAAGCCCTTCCCATGAACTTGCTGTAAGGTTCGAAACTGGCCCGAACTCGAAGGTTCAAAACTGGCCCGAACTCAGCCCGAACTGGCACCGAGCCCGGTTCGGGCCGGAGATGTTGGCCCGGTCGGGTTCGGGCCTTGTGTGGCTGTTGAATGGGCCTGAACGGGCTGAGGCCAGTTCGACTCGGCCCGACCCATATACACCCCTAGGTACACCAGTCAATCCGCTTCCACCACGAACCCGCATATCGCAGCAACGAATGCAAACTTTCTGTCCCAGTGGGGTTTAGGTAACATGCCTCTACGTCTCTGCTGCACGTGTAGCATATGTGGACCACATCGAAACCATTCATTTAATAGTTCAAATAGTGAGTGGGCCATAGTCTAAAAGTGCACCAAAACAGTCTTGATACTTTAATCAGTAGCATACAAATGGTTAATATTAATTTGAAAAAAGTCCGTTTATTATATAATTATTATTCCAACCACAACAATTTTTTATGGATGACCAGTCAATAAATGATCCTTCCTGTTGCCGTTTTTAAATGAGTTACACACGTGTAACTTATACGGTACATGATCTGGTCGCACCGTGATGCCACGCCCCAGCGTCGGTGGATTAGCTCTTACCTGTACACAACTAGTTCGACGCAGCATCGGTGGACGCGGTTTGGCTGTGACCCCAACGCCAGCATGCTAGCTAGTTTCAAAGCTCCGTCTGGGTCTCACCATGATGTATGTATTTTATCCATGCTGTCCATTCATTTTTTTTCTCCGACTCGTTTTAGGCTAAATCCCATAAATGAGGCGGATCCAAATCTCAGGTGGATAGGAAAACAATGTTAATTGAATGTAAGCTTTAAAAACTTCATAGGACTCGTTGTAATGTTCATTTGCCATGGAAGCCCTTGGTAAGGGAAACGGATTGGCTACCACCGACACCAGCTCGGTGGCTGGTGCTCAGTGCTATGTGGGCCCCACCATGATATATGTGTTTTATCCATTCCGTTCATCCATTTTTAAAGATCATTTTAGGAATTTATCTCAAAAATGAGAGGAATATAAATATCAGGTGGACCACACCACAGGAAAACAATAGTGATTGGATATCCATCATTTAAATCCTCCTAAGGCCCAATGTACTATTTATTTGACATCCAAGCTGTTGATTAGGTCATAAAGACCCAGATGAATGGAAAAAGCAAAGATCAGCTTGATCCAATGCTTTTATGGGCCCCAAAGTTTTTAATGGTTGACGTTCATTCAACACTGTTTCCTGTTTCCTGTAATGTGGTCCACTTGAGATTGGGATATACATAATTTTTTGTATAATGCCATAAAATGATCTAGAAAAATAGATGGACGGTATTGATTTAACACATACATCATGGTGGGGCTCACGGAGCACCGACCACCAACCATTGGCAGGTGGCAGGGGGAGTAGCCAATCCCTTTCCCTAGTAAGGTCTGACATACATGGATGAAAGGAAAACACAAATATATGTGTCCCCCATAAAGTTTTTAATAATAAGCTTTCCATGGTGTGGTCCACCTAAGATTTAGATCAGCCGCATTTTTTTAGCTCATACTCTAAAATGAGCTGGCAAAATGAATGGACAACATAGATAAAACACACCCTTAGAAAAGCTGATAAAATAGATCTACAGTATAGACAACACACATACTTCATGATGGGGCTCACAGAGCTTTGACACCAGCTACTTGGGTGGTGTTGGGTTCACAATCTAAATTGGCGGCATCGGTGGATCCTGAATGTGGGGTCACCATGATGTATGTGTGTTACATCCACGGTATCCATCTGTATTGGCAAACTTATATTCAAGGGTGTCACCTTAAAAATGAAGTGTATCCAAATCTTAATGGACCACATCACAAGAAATAATCGTGATTAATACCCACCATTAAAAACTTCTTAAGGGCTATTGGAATTTTTATTTTCCATCCAACTTGCTGATGAAGTCAAAAGACTTAAATGGAAGGACCACACAAATATCAACTTGACCCAAAATTTTTATAACCCAAAAAGTTTTTAATCGCCAATCACCACAATTTCTTGTGGTGTGGTCCACCTGACATTTGGATATGCTTCATTTTTTAGAGTATGCCTTAAAATTAGCTGTCAAAATGGATGGACAGCATGGATGTAAGGCACATACATCACTGTGGGCCCCACAATAAAGGATCCACCCACCTCCGAGAGGATCCATCAAAGCCATGCCCCAACTACTGTGGTGGGGTAGCAGATTAGGTGTGGCCCAGCCTCACTCAACACGGTGTAGCCTATACTATGGGGCCACCTTGATGTATGTATTGTTATCCATGCGGTACATCCATTTTGTACCTCTTCTAGGGCATAACCCAAAAATAAAGCAGATCTAAATCTGCAGTGGACCACCCCACCAGAAACCGCGTGGTGGTTGACTGTTGAAAACTTCTCATAGGCCACAAAAGTTTTCAATTAAGCTGATATTTTATTTATTTATTTATTCGTCCCCTTCATCTAAGTCCCTGACCTTATCAACAGCCTAGATAGCAAATAAACATTACCATAGGCTTAGCAAATTTTTAGTAGTAAGTGTTCAATCACCACTGTTTCTTATAGCGTGGTCCACCTGACATTTGGATATACTTCCTTTTTGGGCTCATACTCTAAAATAAGCTGGCAAAAACAAATGGACAACTTAAATATACAATTCATACATAAAGGTCCTATAGTTAAGACCCTACATTATTGGGTGAGGCCCGGCCACACCGAATCCACTCCCCAGTGGTGGAAAGGGTCACGGATTGGGTACTGCTAGGCAAGGACGAGGCACATGATGGGAGGATTTGATTGGCTCATTAAATATTCTTAGAGATAGGTTCAGTTAATTATCTATTTACTAAATAACTTTTAAATTTGTTTTATATATATGTAGGCCAATGTCTAACACAAGCCTGTTGCCAATCAAATTCCACAATATTTAAGTGGCATGTACCTCAAGCCACAACTGCCCATGAGTAGGAGACAGTGTAGAGATTAATATAACCCAAAAATCACATGGGGAAAGTATTTTGGCTGACGGTTGGTGATGAACAGTTAAAACGAATTTAGTAAATGGTTTGAGTAATTTCAGATAATCAGAGGTCAGAATTGCTTAATAAATCTAATATGGGGATGTGATTTAAACAAAAATAATAATCATATGGCGACCTGTCTTTTATGCTATGCATAGAAAACCTTCTATTTTAAACTTAAAAATAAATAAATAAATAAATTCCCTACCTACTCCATATGCGGATATGCAGCTGCTTATGTTGCCTTTGACTGACAGATCTTAACCAAGACACTGGTCATTTGCTAAAATGATGGTCCTGCCCTTAGTTGACCAGAGTTTTCATTAATTTACCCCTTATTATGGTGAGACATTTGCTAAAATGATTGTTTAGTCCTTAGTTGACTAAAGTTTCAATTAATTTACCTCTTTCCATGGGAAAGCATCCTTTGTATGAGGAAACATCATTTTACATGTGGTTTGTAAACACCCGGCCCCTAAATGAAATAAAAACTATTCTACGACTTCAACCAAACTTTGATAAAAATATTTCCATAAGAATTGACACACATTGAGGGACTGCAAGTTAGGTAGGATATAGGCCTTTAAAGTAACTGGTCACTCGTCAGACTAGCTGATCAAAGATCAAATCACACCGATCAATTAGACCAAATCATTAAAGTTCTCTGAAAACTCGAAAATGCATTTCATGTATATAACCAACTCTAGTTGGCACGAAAGGCCCCAAAAACCCAATTTGTTCAACTAGAAAGGGATCGCGATGACGTGACTCAAAGATGATTGACAGATCAGATTGCAGGCTTGTAGCCTATTTGAATCAGATAGTAGTCAATCTCTCAAGATGCTGGGGCACTTCAAAGATGTACAACGATGATGAAGTCACATTTTTCAAACTCCAATTGTAATAATAACTTAGAAAAGTCACATCCAAGTCTGATGACAGATATGAACTGTCGAAAATCCCAAAAACTTGAGGAATAGCAGCTACAAGGTAAAAAATGACAAAATACTACTGTAGGTAGATTATCAAAATTAGCACTCAACTGACGTAATAATAGCCTCTCTAGAAGAGCTTGCCAAAACTGCAAAAAAACAAATATATGGATCTTCAGCAGGTGCAGGAGCTACCGATTGACGGTTTATTTAAACCCCATCGCAATAGACCATCAAGCAACAGTAGTAAAGGTTGTGACTACTTAAGAGAGTAATTGTGCTAATTCAGAGAAGTTGAAGGTTGTTAGGAGTACGTCAAAGTGCAAATGCTGATCGAGGCTGCTGCACATGTTATTTTCCGCTCTAGGTCAAAAGTCTGACAAATCTATCCACCGGTGCAGCTGAAAAAGTAGGTTCCATCAAAGCAGATTGAGCTACCGAAGTCAATAAGTAGAAACATCTGATCATCCCTTTTGCTAAAAACAATCTTGTCTGGTTTTACCTTTTTTCATCATATCTCATGTCAATCCATGCTCAACTCCACACATCCCAAGGAAATTTGCAAAGTTCACTCATACATGCTCTCTCTCTCTCTCTCTCTTTCTCTCTCTCTCTCTCTCTCTCTCATTAGATTTCTTTTTTACAGAATTTGCCAAAGAACCTTACTGTGCATATAATATGGCGATCAAAGGAGGAAGACAACATATCTATCTGAGACGCCATAACTAAATAATTAAAATACCTGGATCTTCCTCTCTTTTACACTCGTATGTAGAAGAATCGATGGGATTTGTACTTCCATTGTGGTGTAGGATAGGGGACCCAGCCTTATTACATATGTTAGAGGGGTGGAGAGTTTGTAACCCATCAAAACTCTCTTCTCATGGCTCCATATGCATTAAAGTCCTAGAAACACTCAAACAGTTGTGTGCGTATCACAATTATAGCATTCCACCCCTTATGCAGATGTTCTGGAAGCATCACAGTGTAGTTGGGTCCACCGGTTTACCCGATCACATTATCCAACCTTTTAGGACAATCCAGACCGTTGATCAATAAAGCCTACCTTATAGAGATCTTACGTTCTCCCACTTAAACCACATTAATCAATGTTAATGATTGATCTTTTAAAATATCTTTTGAAAAATAGTTTTGATTTTGAGAAAATATCCAAATGGTTAACCAATACAATTTGTTGGATAATACGGGTAGTGCTATTCAATCTAGTTTATCAAAACTGCGAGTATCGAATCGCGGTACTCATCACAACATTTAATTTAAGGGAAGTGAGGCTAAGCGCGGTCATTAATACTATCAGTCTCAATGACATAAATTAGGAACTAGAATGTGTAGTATGAGGATTACACACGAGGTGTGATGATGTGTGTCTATTCTCAAGAGGTTCTGAAGCTTTCAAATGTCTCCAATGAGACATGACTGTAGTTCTACTTAAATTAGTTTACACATACTTAGAGAGAAGTAGAAATTGACTTTATATCAGATTCATCAAACAACTTTATTAAATGAGATATCTTTAATATCTGAAGGACATGCTCAAACTCCCACTAATTGAAAACATCTGTGGGATCAATGACTCCCATGGACGTTACATGCTTCGAAATGATGTGATAGGGAGCCCTTTAGTGACTGGATCTGTAATCATTTGCTTAGTGCCGATGAACTCTAAAGACACTTGATGATTCTGAACTCTTTCCTTTACAACAAGATATTTGATGTCGATATGCCTCAACCTTGATGAATACTTGTTGTTACTCGAAAAGAAAATTGCAGTTGAATTATCGCAAAATAATCTTAATGGTTTCAGGATATTGTCCAGTACCTGCAAACCAAAGAAGAAACATTGTAACCATAATGCCTAATTAGATGTCTCATGACAAGCAATGAATTCAGCTTCTATGGTGGATGAGACTGTGATAGACTATTTCACGCTTTTTCAAGACACAACTCCTCTAACCATCATGAATATGTAACATGAGGTGGACTTCTTAGTGTCAACACGGCCTGTAAAATCTACATTTAAGTATCCAATTAACTCCAAGTGATCAGATCTTCTGTATGCGAGTCCTAAGTCATTTGTTCTCTTAGATACCGCAACACTTTCTTTGCAGCTATCCAATTTTGCATTCTTAGATTGGACAGGTATCTGCTCAACATTCCGACAGTAAACCCAATGTCCGATCGTGTACAGACTTAAGCATAAATGATGCTCCCTACTACTAATGCGTATGGAAGTTTTTTCATTCAATTCTTTTCCAAATCATTCTTGGGACACTGGAATTGGCTGAATTTATCACCCTTTATAATGGGCGACTATTTAGGAGAACAATTTTCTATGCCATACCTTTTGAGTATCCTTGTAATATAGACCCTTTGTGACAAGCTGAGCAGTCCACGAGATCTATCATGACGAATCTCAATGCCAATGATATAAGAGGCGTCACCAAGGTCCTTCATTTCAAATCTTTGAGATAAGAATTTATTGGTGTCGCTTAATATCCTGATATCACTGCTAGCTAATAAAATGTTATTAACATACAAAATCATCATAATGAACTTACTCCTATTGATTTTAATGTAGATACATTCATTCTAGTGTTTTCTACAAAACCATATGAGGAAATTACTTCATAAAACTTTAGGCACCACTGTCGTGATACGTGTTTCAACCCATAAATGAATTTCTTTAATTTACAAACCAAATATTCTGAGTCATGGGCTACGAAAACTTCGGATTGTAACATATATACATTCTCATTCATATCCCCATTGAGAAATATTGTCTTTACATCTATCTGATATAACTTTAAATCCATATGAACTATAAGATTTATTATGATCCTGAATTAGTCTTTTTTAGATACTAGCGAGAAAGTCTGACGGCATAGGATTAATCTTAGATGCTAGCGACATCATCGGAAAGAAACGACGAAGATATGGTGCCGGAAATAATGGCATCCTGATTTTCATTTCCGAAAGTCGATCGATGAACATGTTATCATCTCGACATTAATGGCTGTAATCCGTCTATTGAAGGTAAGATTCAAAGGAAATCTTGAAGTTCCAACATTTGGATTTGGGAATCCAAAGACTGAAATCCCTAATCAAGGATTTTGGAATTTCAAATCCCTAATCCTGATTTGTGGATGTAAATCCCCAATATTGGGATTTGAAAATCCCTAATTACTGATATGGGACTCAAATTCGAAATCCCTAATTTATGTTTTTGGATTTGGGGTTATAGATCTGAAATTCCCAATACGGGATTTGGGATTTTTGGATTCGAAAATCTCTAATTAATGTTTGGATTAGGGGATTAGTATCTGAAATCCCTAATGTGGGATTAGGGATTCGAAATCCCTAACTGATTTAGATTTGAGGATCGAATTCAAAATCCCAATCACTAGGTTTGCTATATTCAATCATCCATACCTATGCATAGTGGCTCTGATACCAACTGTTAATTTTTTTGTTTGCTGAATTTACCGAAGAACCTTGTTGCGCATAGAATATGACAATCAAAGGAGGAAGACAACGTACCTATCTGAGACGCCATAGCTGAAGAATTAGAATACCAGGATCACATTCCTTACGCAGATGTTTTGGAAGCATCACAGTGTAGTGGGGTCCACTGGTTTACCCGATCACATTATCCAACATTTTAGGACAATCCAGACCGTTGATCAATAAGGCCTACCTTATAGAGATCTTACATCTCTCTCTCTCTCTCTCTCTCTCTCTCTCTCTCTCTCTCTCTCTCTCTCTCTCTAATACCTTGTGAAGTATGACTTGATATAGCGATGATGAAACTTCGCTAAATCTTCAAAAAAATCAAAATTTTCCATTAGATAGATATCGTATGGTTTATAGCGAAAAATGATACGTAACTCTTTCTTTTTTCATAACTAAAGCCCTTGAAATCTACCATGTAAATTTTCTTTTTTCATAAATAAAGCTCTTACCTGAAATCTACAATGTAAATCATTTATAAGAGTCACATGGTCAGGAAAGCCTAGTCACTCTCCAATCGACGAGCAATTTTATAATGTCTAGCCACTCAAAAATTCTAAAGTTCTGTTTAGACTAGAGGTAGGCATCGAGCCGAGTCAAGTCGAGGTGGGCCAAGCTTGGCTTGGCTTGTCCATGATGTACTCGAGTTCGAGCTTGAGCTCGAGCTTGGCCTCGAGCTCAACATTAAAGCTTGGCTTGTTTGTCAAAGCTGTCGAGTCGAGTTCAAGTCGAGCTAGTGGTTTGAGTCGAGTCGAGTTTACCTCGAGTCGAGCTCGAGCTTGTTGGGTGAGAGGGTAATAGATTCTGTTCTTGATCCTCCTCCATTGATGAAAAATTCAACAATCTTAAGAGAATCAAAGCAAAACCCGATAAAAAAATCAAACGAAGCTTCGAATCTGATAAGGAAGCCTGTAAGAACCGATCTGTTCTTGATCTTCTTCCATTAGCAGAAATTCAAGTACTACAAAAGAAACAGAGCAGAACATAGATCAGAAATCCAAGTAAAGAGCTCTAGCCAATCAGATCATTAGATTTTCTTGAAGCTCTAACAAATCTGAGAAGAATCCATCTCAAATTTCTTGGGTTTTCATTTAAAAGTAGATCTCAAGAGATTGAAATCATACTATCAGTAGAATTTAAATGAAAACTGAGTGGTCAAGGTTGTGTCATGTAAAGGGCGTAGAAAGAGAAGAAAGGGAAAGGGAAGGGGGTGCGTGCGATCGGATAAAGACTCTACGGTTTATTTTTTATTTTTTATTATTTTTAAGTTTAAACTTAAAACTTATATTAATATATATATATATATATATGAGATATAATATTTAATATATTTATTAATCGAGCCGAGTCGAGTCGAGTTGAAATGCCCCTTGGTTGAACTTGGCTTAAACTCAATTCGAGCTTCAAATAATTAGCTTGGCTCGGCTCGAATCGGCCATTCAAGTTGAGTCAATCTGAGCTGACTCGAGCCGAGTCGAGCGAGCCTTTCGAGCTAGCTTGACTCGTGAACAGCCCTAGCTTAGACAGAGGCAACTCTAATTTTAACACATTTAATAATCAAGCCATAAGCATAACACACGCATTGCCAACGCTCGAAGAGCACAGGAAATAAGCCGAAGTTAGGTGCACACTTCCCACTGTATTCACACATGCATGCCAGACGTCGTCAGGTAAGTTTGGTGCAGCCCACCAGAATTTCCTTGTGATCAGCGCAGATTAGGTGACTCTATGATAATAGCAAGTTGGGTGAGTACTCCCTGACCACGGGACCCACCTTAATGTATGTATTGAATATCCATACATCCATCTTTTTTTTTTTCCAGCTCATGCCATACAAGGTCCAAAAAATGAAGCCGATCCAAATCTCAAGTGGACCACGAAACAGAGGTCATGCAATGCCAACCATTAAAAAATTCCTAGCGCGTATAGTAGTGTTTATTTGCCATCCAACCTGTTGACAAGTTCACTCAGACCTTGGATGAAGGGAAAACACAAATATCAGTTTTATCCAAAACTTTTATCACCCATGAGAAGTTCAATGACCACTGTTTCCTTGTGTGTGGTTCACTTGAGATTTGGATCTAATTCATTTTTGGGACCATGCTCTAAAATGAGCCAAAAAAAACTGATGGACGGAGTGGATATAATACATACATCAAGGTGGGCCCAACGGTCAGGGACTCACCCACTAAGCTGTTAACCTGGAATCACCTAATCCCCTCTCCTTTGCGACATCCACTACCTTGGTTAGTTTCACAAACCGAGAGTCACGTGATCGACGTGAATGAAACTTTCATGAGATCCACCCTGTCCATCGGGTACGGCGCCTCATTTTAACCGCTGAAAACAAAACTCATGATAATAACAATAAAAAGAAAACTCAGGTAGGCCCCACCAGAGAAATAAGTAGGGATGGTACGCCAATCATTAGGTTTGTTCAAGGGCCCAACGTTGTGTTTACATGCTACCTGATCCATTCATCTGATGTCACATGTCAGGGTGAAAGAATTATCCAAAAAAAAAATAATATTAAAACTAAGGTAGGCTCCATTTGAATTTAAATGTTTTAGGTATAATTATTTATTTTTATTTTTTTGTAGGCATCATTGTTAAAGCAGCCTGAGTTTTGGGATAAGGCCAAAAATGGAATACTTTACCTGATGGACGGCGAACCGGCCTCACACAAGATGGTGCTGCACTTTCCTTGGGGCCCACCTAGATGTATTTAGTCTATACTCACACGTCCATCCATTTTTTCAGGTCATTTTAGGCAAGATCTTAAAAATGAAAGAAGATCCAATTACCAAGTGAACCATACTTGGAGAAACAGTGGTGATTGAACATTATACCATTAAAACCTTATTAGGGCGCTTTTCTTCATCTTATTTATTTATTTATTTATTTATTTTTACACACGCGCACACGCTGTAGTGGAATTTCACCACGGTACTTGAACCCTTGACCCGGTGTTGAAACTCCCGGGAGCCTACCACCCGAGTAAGAGTAAGGACCCTGTTAGGGAGTATTTTAATGTTCAGGTAGTGTTTATTTCTCATCCAATCTGTTGATAAGATCACATGAGAAAAAAAATAGAGACAAATATGAGCTTGATTTAAAACTTTGGTGGCTCATTAATGGCCAATCACCACTATTAAAATGATCTAGAAAAACCCAACGGAGTGTATACATAATAAACACATCAAGGTGGGCCCCACGGTAAGGATCGCACCCTATTGGATGAGGCCGGGGTCTCACCTAATCTGCTCAAGCGTTTAACATGAGGCACGCAACGATGTTGCGTTCCATCTCTGTTCAATCATTGATTCATTTCATAGTCCTGTGCGGAAGCGGATTGGCTACTCTCCTGTCACCGGCCAATGGCTGGAGGTCGGTGCTCTGTGGGCCCAAAATAATGTATGCATTTCATCCATTCCGTCCATCTATTTTTCTAGATCATTTTATGATATGAGACCAAAAATTAGTTATATCTCAATCTCAAATGCACCACATTACAGGAAAAACAGCGTTGAATGAACTTCCACCATTAAAAACTTTTTGAGGGCTATAAAAGCTTTGGATCAAGCTGATCTCTGTGTTTTTACTTCATCTGGGTCTGTATTACCTAATCAACAGATTGGATGTCAAATAAAAAGTAAATTGGACATTAGGAGGATTTTATTGTTGGATATTCAATTATTATTGTTTTCCTGTGGTGTGGTCCACATGAGAATTACATCCCTCTAATTTTTGGAATAAATACCTAAAATGATCTTTAAAAATGTATGAACAAAATGGATGAAACACACAATGAAAATGTATGAACAAAATGGAAGAAACACATACATAATTGTGGGGCCCACAGAGCACAGACCATCAGCCACGGGACTGAGAGTAGCTAATCCCTTTCCGTCTTGTACACGAGTGACGGTAGTTTGTTTTTGTGTAATTAACAGAGGGAAGCATTGATACTCACGCACAGTACGAATATCCATACTACGCACACGTCCGTGCATATGGGAGACATAAACCCCAATCTGAGCCGTTCAAATCTTTGGGCCCACTGTAAATAGTTGTAATCCAAATACAACATTGAGTTTCCAATTGGTGACTAGAATATCGACCGTTATTATAGACAATGGATGAAATTAATAATGGATTGAGATCTTCCGTCCATCTTCACTTGGGTTTTTCCCTGTACCATTGGGACCCAATATCTGACCGTTTGGATTAAGGTACACTCGTGCGACGTTTAATAATTGTGCGTGAGCATAGATGATCATACTCTGCCAGCCTCTTGGAGAAATAAACGGTAGATCAACCACCTTCTTACTAGGCCCCACCACAGCCATCGAACGGTCAGTAGCTGCCCTTGGTGGATGATGATCGATTGGCTTTTGATGGTTGCATATGTGATGCTATCCAATCTTTCACTTTTTCTTTTTAGACCATCCATCATAACCGTGCAATCAGCATGACTTTGTATCATGGCCTATACATAGTGGGTCCACAGGAAGAATGTTCCATATGAGTGCACGTGTGTGGAGAGAGAGAGAGCTAGGAGGAGGGACCATCTATTAGAGGGGTGCACTGGTCCAGTCCAGCCTGTTGTACCCAACAAGGGCCTAAACTCAATTATTTGAATTTTCCGATTGTTGTGATTGGAAGAGATATTTTATGGTGAGTAGGTGCTTTGACAGGTGTGGTAATTTGGCTTTTCATATCAAAATGCTATCGTTTTCTCTGGGTGGCGACACTCATTGCTGTGATTGGGAGATATAGATTTTCTAATCCGGATGGGACCCATTTGTGAGGAATCCACCCCGTACATCCATTTGCCGCCTCAATTTAGGACATGAAAAAAAAAAAAAGAAAGAGGAAGATCCAAAGCTCAAACCTCTAGTGAGCCACACGAGCTTGAATGCCTACCCTGGAAAAATAAAATAAAATCCAAAGCTCTACATCTAGCCTCAAGTGAGCCACGCGACGGGAAAGTGGGGATTGAATGCAAACCCTCAAAAAACTCATGGGCTACATAAGTTTTGTGAAAGATCATATTTTGGAGAATTTGAGTTTTTTTTTTTTTTGCCACCCCCTCACACTAAAGTGGGATTTTTGTTATTGATGTCTTAAATTTGTCGATAACAGAGTTTGTCGATGCCTTCGACGGATGATCGATTCCATAAAAAAAATCTAGAAAATTTCATGTTGGTTGCTAGAACATTTTAGTGCCGCTACTTGATGTCATCGAAGTAAATTTGATGATATCAATGGTTGGCATCGAAGGTCCCATCAAAGATGTGCGTAGAACTGCGTCTGCATTGTTTATTTCATATTCCAATTGTGATATTATATATACCGAGTGTAATCGGGATCATGGTAATAGAGAAAAATTTTTAATTCGTTCTTAAGGGTTTCAAGGGTATATATAGCTAGAGTTTGTGAAGTGGATTTAAAGCTTGTTCAAATCAGTAACACTCTATCTCATTTAATTTCTGCTTTCATAGTGTATACTCGTCGCTTTGTGTCGTGGTTTTTTCCCATAAGGATTTTTCCACGTAAAATTTGGATAGTTTGTGTTTGAATTTGATTGTGCAATTGTGAGTACTTTGCTTGATTCGTCTCTAGGTATTTCCGCAGTTCCCCAACAAGTGGTATCAGAGCTAACGTTAGGAAGCAGATCGAATCTGAAAGCAATGTATCAATGACATCTAGCCCGAAGTTCGATATAGAAAAATAATTTGCTAAAAAACTATTTTGAACTATGGAAAGTTAAAATAAATGGTATCTTAGTTCAGCAAGGATTGGATGAAGTGAAAATTTCATTATCTTGGTACTATATGTTGATAACATGTGTATCGCCAGTCATAGCATGTTTGAGATCAATATATCGAAGACTTAGTTATCAGAGACATTCGAAATGAAAGATATGGGGGCTGCAAGGAGAGTTTTCGACATTGACATATACAGAGACAGGAAGATGAGCAAGCTATAGTTATCTCAGGCTAAATACCTTGAGAAGGTATTGATGAAGTATTAGATGGACAAGACAAAGTTGGTCAGTGTTCCCTACGCTGCACATTTTAACTTCGTTCTGAATAGTATCCTAAAATAGATGAAGAAAAATATGTTACGTTTTGTATGCTTTATTCGAGTGTAGTTTGTAACTTGATGTATGTCGTGGTCTATACAAGATCAAATATTTCACTTGCGATGGGTGTTGTTAGCAAATACATATCTAACCCCAATAAGAACATTGGGAGGCAGTGAAATGACTACTTTGATATATTCAAGGTACACAGGACTATGTTTTATCACTTGATAAATCAGGAGATAACTTAGTAAGCTATGTGAATTCTGATCACGCGTGTAGTGTGGATAATAGAAGATCGACTTTTGGTTACTCGTTTGTGCTAGCGGGTAGAGTGATCAGTTAGATGTCGAAGCTTCAATCTATGGATCTCTTTTCAAAACTAAAGCTGAGTATATAACGGTGACAGAAGCATTCAAGGAAAATGTTTAGTTGAGAAGAATGATAAATCAATTGGACCTTCATTAGAAAGTCGTGTCATTCAATTGTGACAAGGAGAGTGTGATTAATTTGGTTAATAACTTATTTAGTTTATCCGATAATTACTTAAGGAATGAGGCGTGACTCTAGAAAAGATTCACACAAGCATGAATCCATCTGACATGTTTACTAAGGTGGTTCCCACATAAAAGTTAAAGTTCCGTGTAACTTCTCTGGGCTTAGAGAAAGCGTAAATGGAAGACGGAGTGTGCACGAGAAGCGATGATAGAGATATGATGAGAGATGAAATTAAAGATGAGGATAATGAGATATGATAAATGAAGATTGAAGAAATTGTGGAGATTGTTGTTGATGTCTTAAATTTGTCAATAACAAGGTTTGTCGATGCCATCGATAAACCACTCGATGCCATCGACAGATGCTCGATTCCATTGAGAAAATCTGAAAATTTCCATATTGTTTGCTAGAACATTTTTGTATTGCTACTCAATGTCATCGAAGTAAGTTCAATGACATCGATGATTGACATCGAAGGTTTCATCGAAGATGTGCACAGAATTGCGCAAGTGTGGGATTTGTTTCCTATTTAGGTTGTGATTACCCTATATATATATATATATATATATATATATATATATATATATATATATATATATAGTGTAATCAAGATTAGGGTAATAAAGAGAGCTTTCTAATTCGTTCATAAGGGTTTTAAGGGCATAACTAGGGCATGTGAAGTGGATTTGAGACTTGTTGGAATCGGTAACACTCAATCTCTTGTAATTTTTATTTTCATAGTGCTCATTATTCGTTGCTTTATGCTAAAGTTTTTTTCTGGAAAAGTTTTTCTACGTAAAATTCAAATTATTCTTATTTGGACTTGATTGTGCAATTGTGAGTACTTTGCTTGATTCGTCTCTAAGTGTTTCCACAGTTCCCCAACAATTTCACAACAATGGGTACTTAAACCCATGACCTTGTATTTTAGTTTATTTAACACACGCACTTACACCCCACACACACACACCCCACTAGGGGTGCACATCGAACCGTTGGAATCATGCAATCGGATCGGAACCATTGGATCGGTTCGGTTTGGTCCGGTTCTAGGGTGCTAACGGTTCGGTTCCGGTTCCAAAATTTTCAGAACCGTTGATTACGGATTGGTTCCGGTTTAGGGCCTTCTAAAACCGAACCGAACCGTAGATCTGAACCCCAAAAAAGAAAAAGAAATACAAAAAAATGGAAGAAACCGAAGAAGATCTGAAAGAGAAACGAGAAATCAACTGCTCTCACCTGAGAGAAATGAAGAGAGAAACTTCTCTTCTTGTTCTTGTAAGTATCAAAGATCTGAAATCTCTCAATACAAATGCATGAATCTCTCTCTCTCTCTCTCTCTCTCTCTCTCTCTCTCTCTCTCTCTTTCTCTCTTTCTCTCTCTCACCTTTTGCTTTATGACAAGAAAAACGAGAAACGGAAGCTAGAAATAGAAAACTGTTGGGAGAAGAGGAATTGAAGATAAAGACTCATCCAATCCAAGAGATTCTACAGCAGGTGTTTTAAATGCACCGATATTACAATAAATCTCAGCCGAAAAAGCACTCAAATGCTCAGTGCCAGTACGGTTCGTAACGGAAAACGAAAAATCCGCACCACCTGGTTTCCTTTTGTTGAAATGCTGCAAACAAAAGAAAGAGACGATAGAGAGAGAGGGAGAGAAACGAAGTAGCTGCTCTATTCTTTGCTGCTATTTCGAGAACTATGTAGACAAGCACATGAAATCGAAGATCGTTCGACCCCAGCCATCAAATCTTTGGCCTTCATCCTTTATATGTGGACGGTGGTTGTGTTTCTTTTCTTACCTACTTAAAAAGCCCAGAACCGTGGAACCGATCCGGTTTTCACGGTCCGGCTCCGGTTCGGTTCTAGGGTGCTAATGGTCCGGTTTCGGTTCCAAAAATCCTAGAACTGTAGGGAACGGTTTGGTTCTGGTTTCACCCTAAAACTGGACCAAACCGAACCGTGCGCACCCCTACTGTAACATCCCAAATTTTCACTGTTTTGGATTTCTAAAAATCTTTGATTTTTAATTAACTTGTACTATCATGTACTGACCATTAACACTCAACGTTAGCTTATATACGAGTTAATTAATCCAAGATTAGCCCAATTTAATAGACCAGACAGGCCGTGATAAGGCCTAGTGCGGGCCGCTAAGCCAGATGGCTATTTACACTTAAAGACGGCCCATGTGGGCCACCCAAATGACCGTGAAGGGTCGAAAAATCTAAAAATTTAGGAAATCCGAAGATCTCATGAGTTGTGGTCCATCGTGGACTACGGATCCAAGTGACACCCGAATCCATCCGGCACTACAATGCACCCCACCAATGCTAGATTGAATTGAATCGCACCTTACAAATAAAATTGGGATACCCGGCGTTCCAGCCGCCGGATTTCTTCCAAATTTACAGTGAAGGTTTAATATATTTTTCTACGCCCGTCCACCAAATTTTTTCGTGGCACGATGACCGTTGATCGCGAATCGGACCCGTACGACCAAACCCCGCATCCGTTCGTTCCCAAATTTTGTAAGACCCCTCATCGGGCCATGGACCACTTATCCTATAAATTTCATGGCCAGAGGGCCATCAGAAATGCTCAAATCACCAAAATGGCCCCACAGACCACTTAAAGGTCAGAAACGCTTTCTCAGATCATATATCCGTTCATCCGTTCGTCCTCAATTTTTGCATGGGCCCTAGTCAGGCCATAAGGCACCTACACACCAAATTTGGTGGCCAGAGGGGTGATAGGGCCCTAGATCCTAGAAAGACCCTCCCATAAGTCTAAGTATAGTAAAAACCTAGCCCTTGGGGCCATTTACACCAAATGGGAATTATAAAAAGGGCCTATTTTGGGCACCCCTCTCCCATACGAATTTTGCCCTAGAAGAGAAAAAGGGAGAAGAGAAAGAGGAGAATGGAGAAGAAAGAGAGAGGGATGAAGGCATGGTGGACTCTCAATCAAGGTGGGGCCCAAGAGGATCAAACTCACAACCTCCTACACCTTCTCCAAGGGGGAAACCCATCCGAAAATCATCATCTTCATCTCGTGGGTCGTTTAGGTAAGATCCAACCCTTTTTCCTTTGAAAACCCTCAGTAATGAATGGGATTTGCTGAGAATCTAACATGTGATGGTTGCTCCTAGATTCCTACTGTTCTACACCAAGATCCACATCTTCTAGGTCATTCCCAAGTCTTCAACAAACCCGAAGGTGCGGACTATTGTTCTTAGGTGGCCTAACACCAATTTTACTATGGGTTTAATGATTTTGAGTGCTTGGATTGTTATGTTTGAAATTCTAGAGAGAACCTAATTTTTCATGTTTGTTGATTTGTTAAACATGCATGTTTAACTCCCAATGTGATATATATTGTACCTTCACATGATATTATGTTGAATGATAACATGCTTGTGGTTGTTGATGCATTCCCTCATATGCGGTGCTTCATTGTGTGTGTGACTAATTGCATATGCTCATGATTTCTTGAGATGGAGGAAGGGATAACTTCCTCACACAACTCACACACTCACATGCACTTTAATTTTATGATAATTCTTGCTCGCTTGTTTGAGGTATATGTTTGGTGTGGTTAGGATGCTTTAGATAATATGATATGGATGTGCTAGATGGTAATATGAGTCGTGGGCATGCGGTAGATTCTTTTATTGCGCTCTTGGGATGGTCAGAACCTAACAAGAGAGGGTAGTCCCATCGGTAGGAATACACTAAGGCTAGGCTCGCGGATGGGGCGGGAGTGTACGGTGGTCAGAGTTCGACTTGGGACTCTTGTGCCCGAGGCCATTCGTCTCATGCTCGCCCGATTTGTGCGAACCAGCCTACTACCCGATCATCCTGTTTGTTAACCATGTTCGCACATATATGTATGGAACCCGATGCACCCTACAACCTTTGGTGGCCCATTGATGACTAGACTATAACCGGTCCACGCCTCGTGAGCCGGCATGGTGGAATGGGACAAACGTGTCCGAGCCGCTACCTGTTGGGGTACCGCGCCTTCCCGTAGTGACCGTGAGCGATCCCTTCCTTATCGGCACTCCTCATGTGCTTTGAGTCGGAATGAGGACCCGACGGGATCACGGACATGGGGACTCGGCCTCACGCATTGATGGGGCCTTGGCCTCGCAAATGTTAGCATTAGGCGTTGACATGTAAGGTGAATCGTAATCCCCAACCCATCGGATGAATGGACTTAACTAATAACTCGGCTAACACGATCGCATTGCACGCATTAGTTAGGGTGGCGACTCGGTCGAGGTCGCTCCGAGGAGTGTTGTCATGCGATCGTTAGATGGAGTCGCTGAGGGAGTGTTGTGGCAAGGGCATGCATCATATCATCCCGCATGCATGCATTTTAAATAAGAGTTATTAGGTGTTGATGAATGTGTGCTTTTTATTAAGTTCATATTACAATTGATGCCTGTTGTAACTTGAGACCGATAGTTCACACTGAGTTGATCACTCACTCCCACTCTAGGACGGTGTTTTAAAACACCAACCAGACCCATTCATAGATGCAGGTAACTCAGGGCATGAGGAGCCTGGTGAGGTGAGCTTGGACGAGGAGGACGGACTCTCCTACTTGCAGCTGATGGGCGGCTCTCCATCGGCTTGATCGGGCTGTATTTGGATTTTTTTTCGGCTTTTCTTTTGGACTAGCCTTCTTTTGTTATTCTGTTGGGCAACGCCTTGGGCGACCCTTTATTATTTTGGACATGTATATATGAAGGATATCCTTCATTTCAGTAGACTGGTGTGATTGTGCTTCGTGCCTCAGGTAATTCCAAATTATGCCGTTAAATTTGATTAATCATTAAAAAAAAACCATAACTGCATGATAAGTGACACTCGGGAACTCGGGAGTCGAGTCTATACACGACCCCCGATTTTCCAGGGCGTTACACCTACACACCACAATGGCTTTTCAACACAATGGCACTCCAATTCATGACTTCATATTAAAACTCTTGTGAGTCTACCACTGAGGCATGAGTAAGGGCCTAACCTATGACCTTGTGTTGAAACTCCTATGAGTTCACATATCGAAAGCTCAAGTGAGCCCATGAGACAAGAAATAGTGGAGATTGAATGCCCACCATTAAAACATTTGTGGTGCTAAAGAAGTGTTGGATCAAAGCTAATATTTTTTTTCTTAATTTATTAAGTGAGAATGACCTTATGAATAGCTTGGTTGCAATCTTAATATCGCAGTGGACCCTAGAAAAGTTTCTAGGGTGGGCGTTTCCCTTCCCACTCCTTGTCGAGTGGCCTACTTAATTTTTGGATTTGTCTCATGTTTGTCTTAAAGTGAGGTGGCAAAGTGGATGGACAATGTGAATTTCTTATTAACATCACAGTGAAAAGTGTACGCAGATTTGTTAATACGAAAATACAAAAAAGACTTTCATATGGGTAATTTAATGACTAACTATGAAAACTAAAGACTTTCATATGGGTAATTTAATGACTAACTATGAAAACTAAGGCAAGTTTTTTGAAGTAGTTTTTAAATAGAATGTAGGTGGGTATATGAAAAATTCCTCTGATCAAATTATGTTGGACCTTACCATTTGAACGGTTGAAATTTCATGTAATACCACGTGTACAGCTGAGAGGCCCAAGAAACATATTTGCAGTATAATTCCCTGTACGTTATCATTCCTGGGCAATCAGAGCAGCAGCTGGGCGTTTGGGATGAGAAAAGGCTTAGATCCTAATAAATTTGAAAAAGAAAAGAAAAGATCTTCATTATTCTAGCAGAGTGTGACAGATGATATGCACTTTGAAATTGCATATAGGTAGCATATAATTAGATTAAAATAAAATATCCAAATTATGGATTCCACCTTCAAGGTATCAATGACTAGGGGTGCACACGGGTCGGTTCGGTCCGGTTATTGGGTGAAACCAGAACCAAACCGTTCCTAACGGTTCCAAGATTTTCGGAACCGGAACCGGACTGTTAGCACCCTAGAACCGAACCAGAATCGGACCGTGAAAACCGGTTCGGTTCCGAAGCGGTTCCACGGTTCCAGGGCTTTGTAAAATAGGTTCCACTGTTCCGGTGCGCAGCGTAGAAATCGAGGTCAGAAATCATGTCATCGATCTTTGATGGGTGGGTGTTGGGTTTTACACGGAAGAGGACGAGGTGTTTTGGCCATTTGACGACATCTCAACGGGGGGGGGAGAGAGAGAGAGAGAGAGAGAGAGAGAGAGAGAGAGAGAGAGAGAGAGAGAGAGAGGGCGGCCGCACTGAGAGACAGCAAGAGAGAGGGAGACAACGGGAGAGAGAAAGAGAAATAGGATTTTTGTTTTTTATTTTTTGTTTTAATCACGGTCCACGGTTCGGTTCAACGGTCTGAATCGGTTCTACAAGTCCCTAAACCGGAACCGAACCGTATCCAACGGTTCTTGAAATTTTAGAACCGGAACCTAACCGTTAGCACCTTAGAACCGGACCAAACCGGCGGTTCTGGTCCGGTTACACGGTTCCACCGGTTAAATGTGGACCCCTATCAATGACCAGAATTTAGTTGGTCTTTCACCTTGTTTGAATGAATTCTTCAAAAGCGTGAAAAAGAAAACAATATTTCTTGAAAAACATTATTTTCTGAAAATTGTGGGCAAGATTTTTTTTTTTTTTTTTTTTTAATGTTTGTTTTTACCGTTGATTTGGTTAGTCATAATTATATATAATGATAAGTGTATTGATTACAAACTATAATACCTGTCTCCTAGTCAACAAGTAATTTAACCATTTTTTTAATGTTTAGATAATCATGATAAAAGTCCACTGAAAATGCTTTTTCATTATTAAGAGATATCAAATAAATAAGAAAAATATATTAATCCTATGTTTTGGATAACTTCGTAATGACCATAAAATTTTTTTACTGTTTCCTATTATATCTGCTCTTGACTAATGAATTACATGTTGAGTTATGCGATCAAAAAATCATTGTAAAATTATAATTATTATGATTTTATCATCATTTTCAAGTCTTCTTTTTTTTTTAATTTTTTTTTTCCATCTCTTAAAATTCTTGGAGCATGTTTCTTAATATATTGTTTGGTTAAATGAAAATAAATAAATAAATCTTAATAATCACTAGCATATGTCAAATTAACATGTGAGGCATATGGTATGCTCAACGGTAGCCATTGGCACTTGCGAGTGCTTAGGGTTGATGGCGTTACACACGATGCATGAGGGGTGCTTGAAGTTATATAATGACAAATATGACACAAGTTACAGGTTAGACGTTTGATGCATGTGGGCACTTGAAAGTAGATAATGACACGTGTGTACGTAGCCACATTTCACATGTGACATGCTGTCACATGTAAAACATATTGAGTGATTGAAAATGTACAATGGTCAATGGAAAGTTGTACATGATGCACTGGAGCATTGGCACATAAGCCAAGAGATGGTCAGCAATGTAGATGACTAATGGCACATATGCTAATGTAGAACACGTGTGTAAGATCCAAGCCATTCACAAGAAAAAAGATCAGACTATATCATCGGGCGGAGAGATTCAGGTGAGAGAATTTGCATTTTAGAAAAAAAAAAAAAAAAAAACAAACAGCCAATATTTACCTTGTCAGTCGACCGGCCTGATCTTGGGTCTGGTCACGCTCACGGTGTCTTACCTGATGAATGGCTAGGATCTCGCACAGGTGTACTAGGTTGGAACCTGACAGTATTAGATTCACTGCAGGCTACTAATTCGGTGGTTAAAAATGAGCAGGGGTGGTAACGGATCGGGTTCGGGTGGGATCGAGGCTAGCCCGTCTCTCACGTCCGTCCATCTCATGCAGAACTCGGATCTCATACACGTGTGCCATTTGGGTAGGGTCTCACGGTAGCGACTTAGGTGCGGCCCCAGCCTCCCTAAAGACGGTGCAGCCCTTAATGTGGGGTCCACGTTGATGTATGTATTATATATCTACTTTGTTAATCCATTTTGCCGGATCATTTAGGTAGACTACATCTACTTTGTTCATCCGTCTTGCCATATCATTTTAGAGCGTGATCTCAAAAATGAAGTAAATCTAAAGTGGACCATATGATAGGAAATAAACTATTAATGGACCACAAAAGTTTTAGATCAAGCTGATATTTGTTTTTCCTTCGTCTAGGTTTATGTGACCTCATCAACAGATTGGAAGGTAAATAAATATGTTGGTGGCTCGAGGAGGTTTTTAATAGTAGGGTGCTCAATCACCATTGTTTCTTATAATATGGTTCACTAGAAGACTTGGATCTTCTTCATTTTTAGTAAAGGGGGCCCGCACCTAATCCGCTGTGGGTTCCACTGCATCACTCTGGAGAGTGGATTAGGTGAGACATGCGACTCACCCAAGGCAGTGGGGTCCTTACTGTAGGGCCTACCTTGTATGTATTCTAAATCCAGGCTATTCATTCCTTTTTTCCCGTTCATTTTAGGGTATTATGCGAAAAATAAAATAGATCCAATTATCAGGTGGGCCATGCTGTAGGAAAGAGTGGTGATTGGGCATTAAGGGGTCACCCCTTCGTTCAGATTTATTTGACCTTATCAACAGATTGGATGTCAAATAAATACTACATAAGGTATATCCTAAGAAGTTTTTAATGGTAGTGTTCAAGTACTACCATTTCCTATGATGTGGTCTACCTTATAATTTAATCTACTTCATTTTTTGGAAAATTTGCTAAAATGATCTGAAAAAATGGATGAACGGTGTGGATACAGAATATACACGTCTAGGTAGGCCCCACGGTGAGTACTGCACCGTCTTAGGAGAGTCCAGGGTCTCACCTAGTCCGCTCTCGTCCCGCAGGCTTTCTGAGGTCGAGGATGAATCATCAGAACGTGATTAGAGAGTGGCCAGATGCCCCAATCAAGAGAAACAGCGCCCATGATTCAGTGATCCTGACCATTAATCCGAACGCCCCAGATGGGAAATGGGTTAGTTAACAAAAAGCCTCCAAGATTAGGGGTTCCTAACCGTCGATCAGAGTCGTACATTCTGATAGTAAAGAGAGAAATGCAGCAATAGTCCAAACAAAGTGCCAAAAGGGCTTGATTAATCACAGACCTAGTCTGGAATATTTTGGTTCATGGCCACTTATGTGGGTATGATCAAATCAACGGTCTGGATCAACAGACATAGGCCCCACATATCCATCAGGGCACAATTTACGGTGCATCAGAGTCTATAATTCCAGTCGATCGAGTCATCGTCAAGTTAAGTTACGTTAGCATTTTAGGAAAAAGCAGACAGACAATCACTAAACAGCCAAAAGACAAATATTATATTCCCCCTTTATTTCCTCAACTCATATGTGGTTTTATTTGACACGGGAATCCAACGTGCATTTTGAAGGGACGCGACTTTGGTTGGATCCTGACTGTGGGGCCCACCTTAATGTGTGTGTCTTATATTCATGCCGTCCACATCATTTTAAGTGTACGAGCTTAAAAATGTAGCACATCCAAATCTCAGTAGACCACACCACTGGAATGAGTGATGATTGACCATTAAAAACTCCCCCACGGGCGAGATAATATTTGTGTGGTCCTTTCATTCAGGTTTTTGTGACCTTATCAATAGGTTAAATGGCAAATAAACATTCCGGTGGCCCCAAGTAGTTCTTAATGGTGGGTATTCAATCACAGCTGTTTCTTGAGGTGTGTTCCACTTGAGATTTTTATCTGCTGAGGGCAATACAGATGGACAGCATGGATATACTACATATATATCATGGTGGGCCCCACAATCAAGGATCAAATGGACACGGATTAGGAGGTGTTGCCAACACCACCGCCAGCTGTGTGTGTGATAATGTAGTGGGCACTGTGGGGCCTAATGTGATCAGTTTTGCCCTTCATTTTAGGGCATGAACTAAAAATAGAATTAGATCGGAAGATCAAGTAGACCACACCACATGACAGAATGGGATAGTGACACCCACCGTTGAAACCTTTCTGTAATGTTTATTTATCATCCAACATAGCCATAAGGTCACTCGGACCTGGATCAAGTGAAAACACAAATATTATCCTGATTCAAACTTTTCTCACCTCAAAAAGTTTTTTAATGGTGGGCGATCAATCACCACTCTTTCCGGTGGCGTGATCCACTTGAGCTTCGGATCTGCTTCATTTTTGGGTTCATGCCCTAAAATGACAGGGTAAAATGGATGGACCGCATGGATATAAGACACGTATATCACGTTGGGCCATGCAGTGTCCAACACATCGACACACCACCAGTGGGGGTGGTGTTGGCAACACCACCTGATCCGTGTCCATTTCGAAGTGGGATTTCGAAAACTCCATATTAAAACACACATCGGGATTCTCCTCCACACCTTTGGACGGTGGGTGACCTACTGCCGTTCAAAAGAGTGTTCCGGCACACAAGGTCAAAGTGCTACAACCCACGGGTCTACCTAGCAAACGTCTGGCATGACACAAGGCATTAGGTCTCATTTCAGTGATAATGCTTGAGTGGACCCAACGCAATAATAAGTGGGCCTGATCCTGAATTTGGACACATGAAGTAGTAGGTCTGGGTCTAAAATTTCAACCCGAATTACTCAATAAGTTGGAATTGAGATCTCTCAAAATCAACACCGATGTTGAACAGCTTTTAAAATGGGTTTAATTTGGCCATCCTCCAATATGGACCCTATACAAGTGGAGGCCGAATTAAAGAGAGATAGTCAGTATGTAAGCATATTGAGGTCGGGGTCCAACAGCTCAGTGATAGATAGAGTGTGTTTTAATACCAAGGTCATGGGTTCAAGTGTCCATATCAAGGAAGGTCCACTGAGGTTGAAATGTTTGTTTAATTAATTATATGATAGAGGCCAAGAACGAAGATATAAGAGTTTAAACTACCTGTAATTGAACATTTTCTTATGACTTTGACTATTATATTTTATTCAAGGATTTTATTATTATGAATGGAATGCAAATAGTTTATTGTCTTGGAAGGTTTTGATCATCCACATGATAAGCATACAGTAGGGCCCACACTGGTTTGCATCCATGTGATAAGCATGCAGTAGGGCCCACACAGGTTTGCATCCACGTGATAAGCATGCAGTAGGGCCCATACATGTATGGTCAATCACTTACACTAGCTCTATATTGTATTAACCTCTATTGTTAAAGGGCAAGTTTCGCATGGGCTATTCCCTATGTAAGAAGTGTGGAGACATAAGAATGGTAGAATCTGACGATTCAGAAGGATTTTATTAGGATTTATTTATTTATTTATGACATGGAACAATGTCTCAATTCCATTAGCACGAGGTCTTTCCCATTAGAGAGCGCACTTGAATGGTTGGTTGACCAGTTATGATGGGACTGAAATGAGTGCAGCACGATCTGATTTTTACCTCTAGAGCGTGTTTGGATTGCCCTATGCGATGGTAAACCATTGCGAAGGTGTAATGATTACACCGACACCTGGAATATTCTGCATTATACGGTAAATGGTCAAACAATGATCCCGTTTGAATAGAGCAGAATGATCTATGGTTGGGATTTTCCTATGTTTGGATTTTTGCAGGATCCAAACATGTGACTCTTTTGGGAGGCCCATTTAACAGAGACAACTCTACCGTCCATCGTTAAGAATGTCCATTGCAGCCTTAGCATCCTGTTCGTAATGGAATCTTATGAACGTGTAGCCTCTAGGTTTTTGCAATCCTGGTAATGTGGGGATGTAAACATCTAGCACCCTCCCGTATCAAAGCATGTGACTCTGGTGGGAGGCCCCACTTTATCAATGATTTATCAATGAAGGTGAGTCCACTTGATGGACAGTTCTGATGGGATTTTTTTTGTCCCGTGCTCAACTGGTCGTGAGCCTCGCTCGACCGGTCGAGGGCTGGTGCATGACCAGTTGTAGAGTCGAGTCGTGGCACAACTCAAAGTCCAACAACTGTGGACTATTTTTCTCCGGGGTGCTTGACCAGTCGAAGGAGGATCTCGACCGGTCGTGGGTGGCGCTCGACCGGTCGTGGACTCGGTACGACCAGTCGAGGTTATGCAGATTCGTTTCGCAATTTTGTGCAGATTTTGTGTCGCAAGTCCTTTCGCAGCTGGGATGCGGAAATGAGTTTTCTAAAACTTTAAATAGGAGATACCTAGGGCTTTCTAGGTATGACAAAAGGGTTTCCTAAAGCTTTACAAGGGATTTGCTAAAGGATTTAGGGCTATCAAAGGTGAGAGAGAGAGAGGAAAAGAGAGAAAGGAAGTTATAGAAGGGAGATTATGCTCGTGGAGGTTATCTACTACGCAATCTATATCTCAGTGCTTCTATGTCCACGTAATCGGTAAGATCTCTCAGTTTTCTTCGTTTCTCTTATTGTTTATCCACTCCTGCGTGAGTGAAGAAGGTTGTAACATTCTACTTCATAGTGGATTGTTGATCTGGACGAGATCCCTTGGTTTTTTACCTCTTAAGGGTTTTCCACGTAAAATCTCGTGTGGTGTGTAGTTTATGCTTTAATTTATTTCATTGCTTTATTATCCATAATTCTGATTTGTTTCGAGAGGCTAGATCCTAAGGTTTTGTGCAAGGCCCCCAACAGGTTCCACCTAGTCAAAACATATTGGAGCTCGTGTATGATTCATCTCCCCGTCTTAGTTTACATACAAGACAGCTCAGAAAAAAGAGGGCCCTGATTCTAGGTTTTTGCTTAGAATATTCAAATGGATGTCAGATTTTTAATGCTTACCATTTTGCTTTTCTTTACCGTTGGGGGATGGGCAATCCAAACACGCCCTTAATATAATATACATAATTTAAAATTTATTTGTGTGAAACCCCACTAAAAATTAGTCCTATACCCAAAATCTACCTATTAAAAAACAGTAGGTCATATTTTAAAGACCCTGAGTCCAATTATAATGGGTTGACTCAAAACACTAAGATTCGACTCGACTCGATATTTGATAATTAAATTAGATTTAATTACTAATAGTAGACACTAGGGGTGTACAAGGGTCGGTTCGGTCCGGTTCTGGGATGAAACTAGAACCGAACCATTCCTAACGGTTCCAGGAAAATCGGAACCGAAATCGGACCATTTGCACCCTAGAACCGAATCGGAACCAGACCGTAAAAACCCGTTCGGTACTAGTTCAGTTCTACGGTTTTGGGCTTTTTATAATCCAGCCCATGTCCATTCGTGTTGTGATCTATTTGATGAATGGTTTACATATTGTACAAGGTGTGCAAAAAGACATTTACAGAAATAATTAAAGGACGCATTGTAAACCATAAATCATGAGTCAAATAGACAACTAAAATATATTGTAAACTAATAAAATAAACAGCTAAAATATATTGTAAACTCAGTCCGGTTCCAGGTTCGGTTCCGAGTTCAATTCTACGGTCTGGTTCCAAGTTCAGTTTGGTTATACAGGACCCCAAACCGAGAACCAAACCGAACTAATCGGTTCTTTGATTTTCGGAATCGGTGCACTTCATAATCGGACCAAACCGTGCGGTTTGGTCAGTTCCGGTCCAGTTTACCGGTTCCATGTGCACCCCTAGTAGACACTTAAATCGCATGAAATACACAGTTTAAATACAAAATTAGTGCATAGAGGGTTGGTAAATGCTCTTATTAAGATGCATTAACCTCTTCTACTAATATTCTCACTCAAGCGACTAGCTTCGAGTTGTGCTGAGTCGTGTCAAGTAGACCGAGTGGGCGAGCTGACTCGATGAGTCTAGCTAAGTTGAACCAAGTCAGATTCAACGTTTCACAGCGAGTCAGCTCGATTTCTGGCCAAGTCGACTCAGCCATGTTTCTAGTCAAGTCTGAGTTTTAGAACCATGGCCCGATTTCACAGTAAGAGATCCTCATGGTGTTTGCATAACCACTGCTTCTAATCATTTCTCAACACATAATATTTATGTTATCAAAATAGGCAAAAGTAAAAAAGCATGTGCTGTAGTTGAACAACCAACCCATGCAATCTTGAGCATAAAAAAGAGATGCTTATGACATTCATACAAAAGGCAAATTGAAAAGAGATCCAGCACAGTCGTTCATCAAGCAGGGCCCACTCACCATTTCTCACATGCAAATGCACAGTTAAAGCCATGTAGACAGCAATCCACATTTCAACAGACAAAAGATGCATCAATCCAACAGTTGGTATCACCTAGTCAGAACCTTTTTGGGCCATGAGAAATCAGAGGTAAGGATTGCTTATCCAGCAGTGAAGATGGCAACTGAGGCTAATGATAACATGGTGTTGGCAAAACCCAATGGATACACTTGCAGGAACAAAAGGGATTCCTAATGACTCACCTTCACATTCATCTTACATTTTCTCATGAATGCATCAACAAAATTTCTTGTATAAAATATAGCTCAACCTTCTAACATCCAACAAAACAGCTAATTTCAGTCAAACTTTCTGTTTGTTTCGCCCGACTTAACAATTTCTTTTCACAATCATCCGTCTCCTCAAACAAATTTGCATTTTTTATTGATGAGAAGAGAAAATCCACAGGATCAGGGTTCAAAATATCCGCATGGCAATGTTGTCAAAATTGTTATCGTATCACAAATAGCAGTAGGGGTTGGATCGTATTGAATTGCAAATCGTAAGACTTTTTATGATTTTCAAAAAAAATATGAAAAATATAAATAAATCAGTAAAAAAATTAAAAACTCAACAATCATCCTGTGGCTTCATATATGCACCAAGTAATAGCATGTTAAGACTGTGTTAAAGGATTCTTATCTTTCCTCTTTTTTTTTTCTTTTTTTTTTTCTTTTTTTTTTGCCCTTTTTGGTATTTCAAGAAATTTTATTTAAAAAACATATAAGGATCCTTTTATAATTTATGTTCTTGTTGCCTTTTTTTGAATGTAGAATCACATTGGAAAAGCGGCATTTGATTCTGTAGACCGACAAAAAAAAAGATATTTTAATTTCTAACCATCATCCCACAATACATACAGGTCAACATGATCATAACCATCCATAAAAACGTTCAAGCTAAGTCATACATTAAAGGTGGGATTCAAATCATTTTGCTTAAAATTCGACTTAAATTGTAAATCGTAAAATTGTAGGATTTTGACAACATTACCGCATGGTATTGGCTGATAAGTCGGTATTATCAGTATCAGCCATGATCAATACAACAGGGTCATATTAGCAGGTCCCCAAAAAATGGCCCATATTGGCACTGGTAAGTGATTGATCTGGCCGATGTGGGCCACAATGCACATAAATAGGCCCCTTTGTTTATTTCTTTTTCCAAATTCTCTCATTTGTCCTCTTCTTTTCTCATTCCAACCATAGAGGAAGATTAGAAACTCATCTTAAATTATATGTGCTTATTTTAGGAGAAGAAGATTTGATTGAGATTAGATGACTTGAAGCCAAGGAATGCCAAATCGGTTACGTATCGGCCGATACGTACAGAACATGATGACGGCCGATACATGCGATTGGGATCAGTCGTGTCGGCCGTTCTGTTTTTGTACCCGTATCGGCCCGATCTGGGACCGTTCTGGTAACGGCCCGTAACGCCATAAAAACGGGCCCGTATCGACCAAAAAACGTTAACTTTTTTTTAATGGTTGTTTTGTTGTATTAATCATGCCATATGATGTGTTAATCATAGTAGAACATGTTAATTTGCATTTTACAGATTTGGGGTGCCATTTTATATTTTTTTTAAATATTTTTTTCTATTTACGCATTTATTTTGGCCCTTTTTTTGAAAATTCGAAAAATCATTTTTTAACGATTCTTTTGCTGTTTTAATGATGCCATATGATGTGTTAATCATAGTAGAACATGTTAATGTGCATTTTACAGATTTGGGGTGCTATTTTATATATATTTTTTATTTTTTTCTATTTACGCAATTATTTTGGGCCTTTTTTTGAAAATTCGAAAAATCATTTTTTAATGATTCTTTTGCTGTTTTAATGATGCCATATGATGTGTTAATCATAGTAGAACATGTTAATGTGCATTTTACAGATTTGGGGTGCCATTTTATATATTTTTTTTATTTTTTTCTATTTACGCATTTATTTTGGCCCTTTTTTTGAAAATTCGAAAAATCATTTTTTAATAATTCTTTTGCTGTTTTAATGATGCCATATGATGTGTTAATCATAGTAGAACATGTTAATGTGCATTTTACATATTTGGGGTGCCATTTTATATTTTTTAAATATTTTTTTCTATTTACGCATGAATTTTGGCCCCTTTTTTTAAATTCGAAAAATCAATTTTTAATAGTTGTTTTGCTGTTTTAATGATGCCATATGATGTGTTAATCATAGTAGAACATGTTAATGTGCATTTTACAGATTTGGGGTGCTATTTTATATATTTTTTTTTATATTTTTTTCTATTTACGCATTTATTTTGGGCCTTTTTTTGAAAATTCGAAAAATCATTTTTTAATGATTCTTTTGCTGTTTTAATGATGCCATATGATGTGTTAATCATAGTAGAACATGTTAATGTGCATTTTACATATTTGGGGTGCAATTTTATTTTATTTTTTTTTTTTTCGATTTACGCATTTATTTTGGCCCTTTTTTTTGAAAATTCGAAAAATCATTTTTTAATGATTCTTTTGCTGTTTTAATGATGTCATATGATGTGTTAATTATAGTAGAACATGTTAATGTGTATTTTACATATTTGGGGTACCATTTTATATTTTTTAAAATATTTTTTTCTATTTACACATGAATTTTGTCCTTCAAAAATAATTGCAAATACCTAAATGTAAGATATTTTCATATTACATTCATTGCAATATATCTATCATTGATAGTAGATAGTTAGAAAATGAAATATATGAATTTTGTAGTCAAATTCAGGTTATCTGGTTCATAAATTCATCAGACAGTCCGATACAACTTCTCACCAAAGAGTGGACCGTTACACCACCATAAACATGTTCCAATTTATAAATGAATGCATATTTGGAATGCTTATAATATTCCGGATTTAATCCATATTTTTTCATATTTTTTTGGCAAAAAATTTTTTTTGCGCTTCTTACTGTAGCATTACTCCCAGACGCATTACCCCCGATCCGTATCCGTTTCGGAGGGCACCGTTACGCCAACCGATACCGATACGGGACACCTTGCTTGAAGCTGAATGTACCGTTCAGGAACACGGGGAAGCTATCATAGTTTTTATTTTTTATTTTTTCTTTTTCATCTTCCTTTTGTTGTATTGCAATGAAACAGGCCACAATCCACCAAATCATGCTTGATTTGTGTTCAATTAGGGCCTACTTAGTTGAGTTTTCAACAAGTCAGGCAGGTAGACAACATTTCTTGTTAAGAAAATGGTCTGATATTCTATTAAATACATGTCCCAAAAAAAAAAAAAAAAAAAAAAATAGATTGTTAAATTTGTCATCACCCCCCCCCCCCCCATCTTTTTCTAATATTTTTCAATTTTCTTTTTAATCATTTTGGCTTCAAATAATTTGACCGATGCAGATACAATTGGCAGACACGCTCACTGATGCTTATTCAGAACCATGGGTACGATGGCTTAGAAAAAGACAAGCGCAGAAAGAAAATCAGGCAACATGAATACCAGAATGAAAATTACTATACTAGGAGCAAAACTCTTACATCTTGCTCATGTGATAAACCCTTGTGCCATCAAGCAAAGGCTACATCAGAGCGCAAGATATACTTCACGTTTTTTGTAACAGCCCGGGCCTCATGCAGCATACACTTATCCCCATGAATGTGAAGGAGAGCCATTCCTTCAACTGGAGCAACCTATAGCAATTGTAAGCATAAGAACACGGATTTGTACCAAAATGCCAGACAAAACTCGACCCTGACGATCACTATTTGATCGACAAAGGACCAAAATAGTTGGACAAAATATATAATTAGGAACCTGAGTGTGCAATAAAGGTTATGTACAAACCACATGATGCAGGACACCTAACCACTCGCTCTAAAAGCTCAAACTAATAGAGCGTGGTGAATCAATCCCTTTATCTCATAGCCCAGGTCAGGCCCTCGGCCGAACCCCCCTCATGGCCCCACTTCACATGAGTCCCACGTCACATGAGCCACCCGCCTCACACAGGCCGCCCACCCCAAGTGTGCCCCCGCTTCACACAGGCCACCCCACTCGAGCCTTGTGAAAATGCCCCTACATCACCACACACATGCCAGCATGGCATGATAGATCCAAGATCCAATCCATCCATCAGAAAGGCACCAATATATTGATGCCCTAGCCCAAGAATATGGTTGATCCACACTGGTCAAGTGGGCCACAGTTTGCAAAACAAACATAAGGCTCTGAAAATTTGGTTGAGTTTTCTAACCCTCCAACCTGTTTCGAATATTGGGACCCACATGCTGAGTGGACCAGATTTATTTTTAGGAAAACATATAGAAAGTCAGACCAACCTAATGGATGGATTGGATCTCACACCTATGTGCCACGCAAGCACATGTATTGCGAGTACATGAGCTTATTGCACACGTGCGCTTAGCAAAGCTCCAAGAAAGCAGTTGCACAAGCAAGAGAGCAATAACGAGCTCTCAAGATTTTTCAACATAAGAACATAATGTACCTCTGCCACAACAGCCCTTCTATTGTCATAAAAGATGGTCTCCCCTCCAACTAGAGACTGCGTAGAAGAATCTCGGTTGCCGCTGGAATCGTTGTTTGCTTTGGATCCACTTAGATATATTAGTAATGTATAGTGGGTCCTTCGCCCCTCTCCTAGATCAACACTTTCATCAATATGCCGCCCAAACCGCTGCCCCACCTTGTATCTGAAAAATCAAAGGGGTTATAACAAGCAAAGGCCTTATCTTTCAAAAATAATAATAATAATAATAATAATAATAATAATAAATAAATAACAAATAACAAGGGAAGGCCAAGGAATGTTTTGAAAATTGAAAAGAACCATTATAGGCATAACTGGTTAGAGCAAGATTTTGAATGAAAACCCATTTCCGGTATTCTGAGTAAGATTCGGAATGAAAACAGAAAAGGAGAGATTAATAATATTATGTTACAGAACTAAAATGAAACGCCAACCCTAATTAGTTGGATAAGGCTTAGATGATGATGATGAGCTAGAAAGATATATATTTGGTACCTGTAGAATCTAATATTCGGATTCAAACCAACCGCAACCTTTCCCCTTATTTTAATATCAGAAAATATTCTTTTGAGGCCAGATTCCCATATGGTTTCTGCAAGAATGGGGTCGCTCACAGATATCCGGTCATTGTCCCTATAAGCTTCTCCTTTCGCCGGACCAAGACTCCCTTGGTGGGCAAAGCCAAGGGATTCTGCAGCTTCAACAAAGGCCTTGGATTCAGCAGTGGTGAAGAAATTTTGCACCTGAAATTCTTAAACAAGGTGAATGGTGAGAACAATGGATGTCTAACCATGTTCTATTGACAAAAGAAGAAAGAAAAGCACACTAGGAATCAATGATTGCTAAGAACGGTTACATTACAATACGTTACGGCCATATCAGTTATTACGTAAAAGAAACAATCAACCCCATCATGCAATATAGGGGTGAATCAGTCCGTTATGAAAAGGGGCCAAATCAGCACTGTTATGGGGGCCGGTGCAACCATAAAGGGCCCATTATGAATGTTTCTATTTTAATTTTTCTCTTGTTTTTCCACTCCTATGAACATCCCCATTTTATCTGGAAATATGCTGCCCCTCCAAAGCTTCAGGTATTCGGCTGGTTGGCAGGTCACAACAGAATTCTCACTCTCAACAATCTCAGGAGAAAAGGTATGATCTTGCCTAATGTTTGCTTATGCTGCATGGCAGCTGAAGAAACAGTGAACCACTTGTTGATCCACTGTCCTTTCGCCTACTCTGTCTGGTGCGAATTTCTTTCCTGTTTCAAGGTGAGTTGGTGCTTTCCCAACGATGTCAATTTGCTCCTTAAAGCTTGGCACGGAGTCAGTGTTGGTATATTCAAAACTAGGATCTGGCGGCTTGGAATTTTGGCGGTCTGGTGGTCTCTCTGGTTAGAAAGGAACAACAGATGTTTTCAGAATGTGGCGAAGTCATCCCACTTAGTTTTTACTCATGTTAAATGCTTCATCGCAGAATGGATGTCCTTTAGGGAAGGGACCAATGTAGATTTATCTTTTCTTTTGCCTTAAGGAGCTGCCGTCTCAGCAGCTCCTTTCTTTTGTGCTTCTCTTATTCTTTTCCTCTTTAATCCAAGTTATCTTTTTTTCAAAAAAAAAAAAAAAAAAAAACAAGCTTAGAAACTAATTTTAAACTAGGTCTAGGCCTATTTTGAGGATCAAAACACAAATTTTGAGTGGGATTCGATGAACCAAAGCAGAGTAGACCATTTTGAGAAATGTTGGAGATGGAGTAAACCATCACTTTTTTTCATTTTTCCATCATTTTTTTATTATATTTATATGCCGGCCCCTAATCCACAAAATCATGCTTGATTGGTGTTCAATTAGGGCCAATTTGATCAACTTTTAGCACGTTAAACTGACACTACTTGACAGACAACATTCTTACAAAAGAATCGCCTATTACACCCTCAAATACACATCCAAAACAATTAAAAAAGACATTTGGGAACCTCACTTTCTTAGAATTTTACCAATAATTGTTGAGATTTAAAAATAAACAAAAAACAGGCTGTTGCAAGGCTGTATTGGCCAATATGGCCCCCATATTGGCCGATACATTGACCGAAACTGTCATGTAAAACCTGGCTAAGGGCACATTCATGGGGCAGAGTTGTCAGGAACATAAATAGAAGATAGAGGAAGATGTAAAAGGAAGTGGATCAAGGTGGTGAGAAGGGATATGAAGGCTTGTTCACTTGGGCCTGTGCGATTAGGAGGAAAAGAAACCAAAAACATGAAAATCTTAATGATTATTTCCATCGGTACTATTGAGAAATGGATTCATGTTTAAGGTCATGTTTGTTTCATAAGTGGAAATCCCGGGTTCATTAAACAATGATCACCTCGTATCTTGTTTGGAGAATAGCAATGGTGGAAAAGGTTAATGATTACTTCCTAGAATCCAGGGTTTTCTTTGTAAATCAAACAGGAGAAAATATATTGTCAAATGAAATCAATTTCTTTCTCTTCTTTTCCGGCTTAAAAAACAAGCCCTTACCAAGAATAGGGCCTTTATGGGATTGACTGGAAAAACAAGATTCATAAAGCCAATCCCAAATATCTGTGACAAGTCTATGATGATCATCTTCAATAAGGCAACATATGAAGGAAAAGAAAATCAGTCCACAAACACATAATATGATCCTACCCCAGTCCTTACCAAACTCAATTTCTTTCAGACGAAAACATTCGAATCTCTTGGATTGTGTTGCATAGTTTGCACATTCATATCACAAGTGTATCTGATCAGCACAAATGAATAGTGACTAGAAATCTGAGTATCAGTGGACATTAATAGGAGTATTTATTGAATTATAAAGACTCTTGACACAAAGCTCAATTGGAGAGATTAAACTCCTCCTGAGAACTACAAGGATGAGGAATTGGCGTGAAATGCATCCCATTTTAACAGTATTTGTGATCGACACCAAAGTTCTGTGCCAGACATCCAAAACCATCACATGAGATCCAGACCGTTCATCAATCCATAGCTTAAAAAATCACACTACCCAGACAATTCCAACCCTCCAATCAGCAGACTTTTGCCAATTGAATCTGACCTAATTCATACTTTAGTTCCCATTTCTGGGCTGCTAATCATACAGTTAGGATTTTCCAATCCGTATGAACTCCAAGCTATAAGCAATCCAAGACAGGACCTGCCTGATCAACGTCCCAAATCTTGTTCACATACACCGCATGTATGTCTCGATTTTTCTTTTTTTGGGGGAGTCCTCAACAGACACAGATTCCCGGCCATTTTGAAATCAAAGATACAAATTTCAAAGATCTTCAAAAGATTATGCAGGATTTCATATTGATGTATATAATCGTTGAAGAACTTTGGACAGATTTGAAAAAAGAGAAGGAGAAAAAAAAATGGAAACTGTATTAGTGAAAAAGAGAAATCCTGTTTTACATAGGAAATATCAGAGAGAATCCAAACAGGATAGAAGATGTATGGGAATGGTAGCAGAATCATACCGTAAAGAGGTGAGTTTCTTTGAGATGCGTTGTTTTGAGATCTGGTTTGGATTTGATGGTGGGCCACGTCGATTTCTTCCCTTCTCTTCCTCTTTTTGGAGCCATCCCTCTCTCTCTCTCTCTCTCTCTTCTCCAGCAGAGTCGAGAGCTCTCCGGTCCGAACCCGGCCTTTTCTTTGGGAAGAGAAGCTCAGGTCTCACCCTCACACGCAATGGTGCAACACATGTGTAAGTTACAATGTGCCAAGTGCGGATAACATCCAACCCGTTCAAATGCTTGTTGCGATGCAAACATAACACGACGCATTAATCAGGTGGGCCACACCGTAGAAAAGTATTGAGAACAACCGATCTATTACAAATTCTATGGTGTGGGCTACCTAATGAGTGGACCGGACTGATTTTTTGCGCTAGGTGATATTCATGGTGGACCTGATCGTTTGGACGGTTTGGATGTCATAAATACATGAGGTATTGCCAAAAGCAGAACCATTGTTCAAAAATAGTCTTGTGGGAAAACCAAAACGCAATGTTAACACGCAGCAAGCCAACTTCGCGAGCTTAGTTTACTGGTCAGACAGGCCACCATCGCGCAAAAATAATGGACGGTTCTAATAGGGACGCGGTTTGGCCAGTGAGTAGTGACGCTGCCACCAGCCAGGTGGCTAGTGGGCCGTGTTATGTGGACCCCACCATGATGTATGTGTTTTATCCACGCCATCCATCGATTTTTAAAGATAATTTTAGGGCTTGATGCCAAAAATGAGTTAGATCTACATCTCAGGTGGACCACACCATGGGAAAACAGTCGTGATTGAATGTCCACCATTAAAAACCTCCTACGGCCCAATGTAATGGTTATTTGACATCTAACCAGTTGATTAGGTCATACAGACTTGGATGAAGGATATATATATATATATATATATATATATATATATATATATATATATATATATATATATATATATATATATATCAGCTTAATCCAAAACTTTTGTGGCCCCCAAGAAGTTTTTAATGGTGGCCGTTCAATCAACACTATGCAGTCCACTCGAGATTTGGATCAAACTCATTTTTGGGCTCATACAATATAATGATCTGGAAGAATGGGTGGACGGCATGGATGAAACACACACATCATGGTGGGGCCCACAGAACACCGACCACTAGCATTGGCCAGTGGCAGGCTGAGTAGCCGATCCGTTTCCGGTAATAGGCTGGCAATCTGGCTAAAAAGTGCCTTCCTGGAAGGGCCAAGCCCGAAAGAGCTAGATATCAAAGGCTTAAAATAATTCTTTAAAAAAAAAAAAAAAAAAAATTTCCAGCCGTCTCATCAATTCCATGTTGAGTCCCATGGTATAAATGGTTTTCATCGTTGAAGCATAGCATCTAACTAGTTCACATTTTCTTTCAATGGGAATTTGTTTTGCCTCCTATATCTACACTGTCCATCTGTTTTGCCAACTCATTTTATGGCATGAGCTGAAAAAAGCAGATGAAAATCTCAGGTGGACCACACCACAGTAAACGGCGGTCATTTGCATCTGCTTCATTTTTGGGTTCATGACAGATATACAATGCATACATTGAGTTGGGCCCCACAGTCAGCTAAGTCGTGTCTCATCCAAAATGGAAAGACTTAAGACATCCAAAATTAAAATCAGATGGTTAAGGTGGTCCAACCAGAGTTTGATATTTTGTCTTTGCTTCATGCAAAATGGGCTTGAATCTGACGATCTGGATGCTTGTACATGCAGTACATGCAATACATGATGGTTGTCATCATTTCAAATGGCCGCAGAACCCCATTTATTCAACCCTTGCCTTCTGGGGCCATGTTTCTCCAACCACCAGAATAGAACGAGAAAAAGATCCTACAAAATGATACCCAAAAAATGTAAAACAGCTATAAAAAAAAAATAGTTGAAATTGGGCCCACGTTTGGATGCACCAAGGAATTGAATTGCAATGATAAGTTCAACAAACAGATATTGGAATAATAATTCATCAAACAGTAACAAAATTCACAGCGCTCTACAAATAAATAATTTTCAAAAATAAAATCACACCACCACCATTGATAACTGGCCTACAGTTAAACAGTACAATTACAAGCTTACAGCCACGCTCTATTCAAGTCCAACTAGAACATAACATAATTGCACTTCGGAGCCTAATCCCTCCACATGAATACTGAAGGTAATTGCAATTTGACCATTTCCATTATTGAGGCTATGTTTGGTTGCACCAAATATCATGAAATTTCATGATATGCAGCCTGAACTAGTTACTGCAATTCAACAGCCTAAAATCAGACAAACCAATAATGATTTGGTGATGCATCCAAACACACCCTAAACAAAATTGCATATTTCTATCAATAAGATTAGATGAGAATTTCAGTAAACGATATGAACAGGACAGTAACTTTTCAATCGACAAAGAGAGAATATTCCATCTTTGCAAATTATAAACAATCTAAGATAATAGCTGTTCGAAGGATTTACAGTAGAGATTTGATATTCTTCATCATGATTAAAATGCTAACAGATAATGTACAAATGATGTAAACTGAATCTTCAAAAAAATTACAGGTGAAAGAAGAGGCCAAGAAGGCGTAAATATCAGCATCGTACAATAATCAAGAATCCAGTGTTGGTTTTGCACCAATATTACTGTAATATGTGATTGAACCTGCTCGTTGGACATGCGGGATTCCTAGCTCTGATGAATGAGATCATATGGTAAGATTTTCTTGAATGGCGAAAAATGTTCCCACGATGATTCCTCCGACATCTAGAAAAGTTTCACATCCTGGAAGAGACTTCACCTTGCCTTTTGCATCGACCTCGACAGGGTATTTCATGAGGTGCCCCTTCATTTCAGTTATCTCCTCAGCCGCAAACTGCCGCCAATTCGACTCTGCCAGTTCATTAACCCGTCTAACACAGTCAAGGCTCTCAGGATGGAAGAAACAATCTTCAAGCAATCCAATGTGCTCTGCCCACAAGGACATTCTGTAGCCGTAGATCTACATTGTGAAAAGCACTTGCTCATTAGATTTTTCCAATAAGATTAGTTAAAATATATGAATTTTAACGATTTTTTAACAGGATTAGGAGTGGAAGAGCCAAATTCATTACCTGCCCATGTGGACTTGATAGTTTCCTTGCCCATGTGTGGTGGGGCTGGTAGGCGCCCATGGCAATCTCAGTGTCTCTGGTACCCTCCAAGGAGCGCTGGTTGATGTTTGCAGATCCAATGATCACATACTCATCATCTACTATCATGCCTTTAGAATGAACATAGATCATGAACCGCCGATTCCTTCGGGCAAGTCCCTGGGATCCACAACACAATGGATTGATTTATGATGACTGAAAGAAACATGCAAGTCAATCTTCCACAATACAAAATAGATCCTATATGTTTGGACCGGAGGATCGATGAATCCACACACATACACACTACAGAATGGATTAAGGGATGATGACCGAAAGAAACATGCAAGTCAATCTTCCATAATCCGAAATAGATCCTATGTTTGGGTTGGATGATTGATCAATCCACGCACAAAACCCAATGGATTGAGTTAAGATGACTGAAGAAACATGAGTCAATCTTCCATAATCCAAAATACATTCTATGTTTGGACTGGAGGATTAATCAACACACTCCACACCACACCTGCACCCAGGCACACACACAACAAACTGTCCACGAGGATCACCTTGTAACAAATCAGCTCAATCCACTCATTGGATGAGCCACACCATAGAAAGCAATGTCTAGTCGCTGATAACTAACAAAACACACGAAGTCGCCATACTTGTAATTTGTTATTTATCAGTGACTATACATTGTTATCCATGGTGTGGCCCACCTCACAAGTGGATCCCGCTGATTTTTGCACATGATGATCTTCATGGTGCAACAAACCTATTGGATGGCTTGGATGTCTCACCCACATCACAGGTTGGAAGATATCCACTGGGTGGATGGTAACTTGTGGTCCAACCGGTTGGACTTGAGACCTCATATATCTTTTACAAAAATTAGCATGATCCACCCATCAGGTGGGCAACACCACAGGCAAAATGTGTAGCCACCGATAAATAACAAAATACAAGGGTGGTCCACCTAATGAGTTGCCAACATATTTGACAGGTAGGGCGTTGCCCACACATGACTTGTTGGAAGATATCAACTGAGTGGACAGGAACTGATGGTCCAACTAGTTGGACTAGTGACTTTCTCATATATTTTATAGAATGGATTTTCTTTATAAATATATATATATTATAAGATACTTATTACTTCATGAGTATGTATGGTGGAATTTCAATAGAAATTTAAACTCTTTTGTTTTATGCTTGGTTTGGAAATCGCTCACACAAATTATGTATATAAACAGGATTGCCAAATTGTAAACCATGGGTCAATTTCTGGACAAGCATAAGAATGAAGAGATCCATGCCATAGAACCAGCAAGAGCCAGTATCAGAAATCGGAATAATTAGGAAATTCATTCAGACCCAAACGGAAGTAAAGATGTAATAAAAAAATATCCAGCCAGATGGTAGAAGGAATTCCCATTGAGCAACATCAAAAGTTCAAAATAATTGAAATCGACCAAGAACTCGATTAGACTCCAACCAACACCCCCGATGATCTTTTGTGAGTGCATACGCAAACGTGTGGAGAAACTAGCGATTTGGACTTGTTAATAGTCAAGTTTATGTATTAACATAAATATGAGCTTTGCTAAGCCCAGATGCATGTATAAGGCCGCTCACGTAGACACCATATGTTTGCCAGCATGACACAAAAGTATAAGATACAATCCATCCATCAGAGGGGTCCCAGTATAGATGCCTGCCCAAAGAATCAGGTCGGTTCATTAGTCAGGTGGGCCACAGTTTAGTGAACAAATATATGGCCAAGAAAACTTGGAAGTTTTTGAACCGGCCCACCTGTTTCAAATATAGTGGCCAACCTGCTGAGTTGAGCAGGCTTATATTTGAATGGCTTGAATCTTGCACCTGCTTGTCATGCTGGGACATATGGTGGCATGTAGATGGTATGCCTTGTACAGGCATGGGTGCTACAGATAGATTTTAAAAAAGGCATCCATAATTGACTCAAGATTGAGTTGGTTCCTGACCAAGTCAATAATTAAGCCAGAATCAAACCACGTGAGCACAAAGTGAGTTTACTGCATCATTCAGTGCATGGTTTCTAGAAAAATTGAGTGGCTCAGTAGAATACAGAGTCTCAGCTCCAAGTTTCAAACCATACCCAATGTCCATGTGGTTAAGAGAAAGACTATGAGAATGAAGTCATGGGCTTCATTCCAGTTTACCCACAAAACAAAAGAGAAAAGAAAAGGTCATGAAATATAAAACTACAAAAATGCTTCAGGAACAAAAGAATTACTTGGGGAGTGTTTGACGCAGGACTTCCACATGAAGCATCAGTTCCATCTGCAGCCTCACGATTGCCAAGGCAGAAAAAATTTAAATAATCTTGCGGCACATATGTTTTCTCGAGCCCAACCTCTTCCAAGGCCTTATAAATTATCTCATACATCATTTGCATTGTTTTATTCTGCAGCAATCAAAAGGACTCCATATAAACAAACATTACATCATACAGAGTACAAAAGGAAGAAGGAAATAAAAAAAAAATAAAAAAACATAAAATAAATTTCCCATTCAATGTCTAAAGCCTCTCAAGATGTCTAAGATTCCTAATAAAAACTAACATCAAAGACGGTCGGTGGAGATCACCTGCCAAAAAAGAATCCTCTGTGTAGGAACACTTGTCGGATCACCTTCAGGCCACATTGGGATAACTATATAGGCAGAAAATCTCTCATTTGCTTTGATCTTGTTTGCAATCTTAAGAGCAATTTCCATTGGTATTAAATTGTTAGCACCTGCACAATAACCAAAACTCCTTGAAATTCTGAAGTTGGAAATGTGAAACTCAAGAAAATTTTGAAGTAAATTAACAGCAGCGAATTCTTGTCTGGTTAAAAAGATCTTAGAATTTTAGAGTTGCCAACGAGCAGAATTAGGTACCATCATAAGCAGCTAATTACCAAGATAGCAGAAAAAGAGAACCCTAGAAAAAATAGCCTCACACAAATATTAAAGAGAAATATGCAACAGACAGGTATATGCCCCCACATACTAAATTCTGATAATGACTGCCTCTTACTCTTAGCAATGCGCCAGCAGTCCCTGGCCTGGGTAGAGTGGGGTTGATTCAGCAGCCGGTCATTTAAATATTGACAATCAATAGTGAGGATTCCAGCCAGCTGAAAATAGCTGAGACAGTAGTGACAAATCTCATTCACAGCTATTTCTTGGTGCCGGAATTTCCCCGGAGATTTTTAATTTTTAATTCATGAAAATGTTGCAGGGAAAAAGAAGGTGAAAATTGGCATGAAACTATACCATATAATTTTTGCCGTCATCTGATATGTGTATCCATTGGATGGTTAGGACAGGGAGGGAGGGAGGAAAAAACATTCCAAAACAAAATACTGCAATAATCTCACACTATTATCAAGAGAATACAATTATGTTGTTGCTATTTCGAAAATATAGCTAAAATTTCCCAATTTTTTGTATTAGGAAAAATCCAAGATATTCTAAAAAATATCGGTGATATTTTCAATATGGCTGGTACAAGAAAAATCCAAGTTATTCTAAAAAATATCGGTGATATTTTCAATATGGCTGGTACAAGACAACGATGACAATGACCAGATGAAACATATTTTAGTAGATGCAATGAATGATTGTCGGAAGTATTACCGGCATTCCATATTTGTGCAATGACAAGAGAAACAACACAAATAGGAAACTGCCATTTCAAAAGTGGGCTTCCTTTTTCCAGTGGATGTGAGATCTGAAGTCCTATCCTCACCCCATGCACACACGCAGACTTTTCTATTAATTAAAACGTGGAAGTAAAATGCAAAATGAATATGGAAGCCAGCATGTCCCATTATAACAATAGCACATCACAAAAATGAAAACAATCATATGCATGATCATCAAGGTAGTCCATAATGGTAACAGTGACAATAATCGCCATCGCCATTACCATTCCAGTATGGGCCGTAATGGCTTTTATGGCGCTCTTTTTTGTGGGGAAAAAAAAAAAAAACACGTTTCATGCCCACAACAGGCCATTATGGGGCCATTTTTTTTTTCCTTAACGACGGCCATTATGTAACCGTTTTGGAATAACTCAATGATTATTATATTGCCATTTCTTTTAAGAACAATCCAGTAACCAAACATGTCTTTATTTCCCTACACAGAAGTATAGCAGGCACCAAGACTAACTCCTAAAAGGTTATACTGCGCACCTAGATCATTGTATTTGGACCAATTATATGATGACCCGAGAAAGTACTGGTTCTCCATGTATATGAAATGTTGGGCAGCTCGGATAGCCTTTACATATGCAGTATGTATGCTCATATCGATCAGTACGTTTTTCCCACAAACCAGGTTCTGTTACATAAAACATCACTGTTACTTTATCCTTAAAACACTAAAAATGCAGCAAAATAACGTAAAAAGGCAAAATATTTGATAACATATTTACCTTGCTTGTTGCATCTTTTGGATCCTTTGGGAATCCTTTCACTGAATTTGAATCAATGGAACGGAAAACCTGCAGTTAGTGGGGAAGTTATATAGATTTGTTCTGGAAGAAAAAAAAAAAAAAACATGTGAAACCCAATTTCAGGAGTTGATAGACATCTTATTTACCTGCACGTGCCAACCTTCCGGATCATTCTCACTTAAGCATGGAGCCTCGTGCATCCCAACAATATCAGGAATTCTATCAATCTTGAGCAATGCATCATCATACAATGACTTCTTCAATCTTTTAATTCCATGGGGCTTTGAGGCTTTTAACCAGCGCTCCTCAAAGTTAGTGAGGACATCATATGCTGCAGGACCCTCAATCTTACAATGCAAATCATGCCATGGTTCTCGCGGACAACTGAGATCAGTACCCTATTTAAGGAATAGCAAAATTGTGTAAAGGAATAAGATTAGCCAGTGTTGAAAACTTTGCCAGAGTCAACTCCACTCAAGGGAGCATAAAAGGAGGAAAAGAAAATTTTTGATGCAAAGGGCGGTGCATTGTGTTTAATACTTGGTCAAAGGAATCTACAAAATAAGTTGTGAAGAAATTTTTCCCAAAGGGGTCATGGATTTGTCAAGGAGAGGACTGCTTGAAGTTTCAGCAGTGGGGGCTGATCATAGAAACAAGTAATAGAGTTGGAGTCAAGGAGATGGTACAAAACACTGATATAACTATTCAGAATATATAATAAGTTAATCAAAGGAATATGAAGAGGAATGTTCGCATAGGAAAGTTCCCATCCACCTTGTGCGGAAGTTCAAATGAGTCAAATTTGTCTGACATCCAACCATCCAAAAGGTTGGCCCCACCTTGAAGATAACTTTGCACAAAAAACAGGCTGATCCACTTTTCAGGTGGAACACACCAAACAATGGAGGGTGATCGTACAATCCACCTGATAAGTGGGTCAGCCTGAGTTTGCACCAAGTGATCTTCAAGGTTAAGCCAACCTTTTAGACAGCTTGGATGACATGCACATGACAAGTTGGCCCATATGTGCAAGGTGGACTGTAACTCACCATCCATTCAGCTATGATGGAATACTCCTCATGTAAGCATGTATCAAAATGTCTATACCATTAACATTAGATACCCATAGTACGATAATTTTAAAATGTCAAAGCATGTATCACATATACAATGTGTGCCTGTAGGTTTATAGCCCGCCATCACTTACAACTAAATAACTTCAGTGTTGATGTATCCTTTCAAGAACATACAATAAACTCAAAGCAGCATTCAAATAGATAGTATGGGAAATCCATGGTCAACATGTACTAGTCTAGGGCCCTCTTAGAAAGAAAAAAACATCTAGTAGCCTAGGGAACCAATGTACTAGGAAGCTGTTTCTTCACAACTGGAAGCACTTGGGCTGGTTCTTGAGTGAGAATTCATCAATCACAACCAATTCTAGCAACTAACTCAGGGCATGTTCAGTAATTAAAAAAGTTCCATCCAAATATGCTTACCCAAATAGGTGACTGTTTAAAGTCCCTATCATGATTAATCAAACACACTTGACAACAGTGTTCATAGTATTGGCATCGTTACATGTATCGCTTGCTAGGGATACGGAAACACCTATCAATATCGCTGATACCTGGTAATGTCTAGCTGAATGAGGGAAACATTGAGGAAACATGAGGAAATGGTGGGATTTCTCAATGAAATTTCAAGAGATTCTAAAATACATATATTTGCATATTTAGGAACACAAACATAATAAGTTTCTCTTTAATGGAAGTCTAAAAGCAAGTAACGCCAACTCAAGAAAACATTTGCGAAACATGGAGGAAATGGTGGAATTTTTCAATGATACTTTAGAAGATGCTAAAATACACATACTTGCATATTTAAGAATCGAATAATAGTGAAAAGGATGCATATTTAGAAATAAAATAATAAGTTTCCCTTTAATGGGGCTTAAAGGCATGTATCGTTGACTCAGGGAAACATTAGGAAAAATGGTGGATCCATCCATCCATGCATGCACATACATACAAATACACATGCATGATCCATCCATCCATGCATAATGAAATGCTCACACAGGAACCGGTTCTCATTGGAACTCCTGAGAACCTTTTAACAATTGATTTGGGCACAAAATCCAAACGGTCCACAAGATGGATCACCTAATGAAATCCCCAGGGCCCAAAAGTTAGCCCAATCCAAAAATGTAGTGGGCCATAACAAAGTGAGAGGGAATCCCCTCCCTTATTTGCCTCTCACTTTGTTATGGCCCACCAGATTTTTGAATTAGGCTAACTTTTTGGCCCTAGGGGTTCCAGATTTTTGGATTAGGCTAACTTTTTGGCCCTGGGGGTTTCATGAGGTGACCCATCTAGTGGACCTCTCTCTCTCTCTCTCTCTCTCTCTCTCTCTCTCTCTCTCTCTCTCTCTCTCTCTCTCTCCACACACACAAACAATCGAAAATATTAGCGATACATCGGCGATACAAGTAACACCTGGAATTTACATGGTCAAAAATATTGGCAATAAATATCGGGGCTACTCCAAACAATGCTCGCCGCCAATTCTAATAAAATTGATAATAGGACTATCCAAGAATTTGATCACTACCTTGGATAAGCTAATATGGACAAGAAGTTATTTTAAGCCTATTCTCAACAGGGTATGTGGCTGAGTATTATCATTTGTACATATGCGTGCCATATTTGATGCAAGAGATTGTCCATCCTCAAGCACCCCACTTTTGCAACATCCAACCTTCATGCGCCCCTCACATGCCACATGTGCCAATATGTCCATGTGTACATAGGGAGTCGATAACAGGTAACACCTTAATGGGTGTTACCCTAACCATGTGGGGCCCACCTTGATGTGTTTGTTGTATATCCACACCGTCCATCTGTTTTTCCATCTTATTTTAGGACTCAATCCCAAACCTTGAGAAGATCCAAATCTCAGGTGGACCATACCACTATAAACAGTGATGAATGACCGTTAAAAACTTTTCGTCGCCCACGAAAGTTTTGGATCAAGCTTATCTTTGTATTTTCCCTTTACTGGGATCTTGCTGACATTATATCAATGGGTTGAGTTGCAAATAAACATTACGAAAAACTTACGATGGGCCTTTAGAATTTTCAATGGTCAGGCACTCAATCACCACTGTTTCCTGTGGTGTGGTCCACCTGAGATTTGGATCTGCATAATTTTTGGGACCCCGCCCTGAAATGGGCTGGAGAAACAGATGGACGAAGTGGATATACAAAACATCATCATAATGGGCCCCAAGGTAAAGGTAACACCCACTAAGGTGTTAACCGGGTAACACCAAATCTGCTCCCGTGTAAATACACCATGTGTGATATATGACATGGTATGCCTTTAAGAGCCCCACATGTGTCGTCCATGCCACTGTACATTCCCAAATGTGATGCTATCAATCTGCATGTGCCCTGCATGTCCACAAGTACCTTTGTGCCAATGGGTACAGTTGCCACATGTCCTTGTCTACTCATCTAGGGTGTTTGACAAACATCAGCCAGTGCAATAAAATAGCCTACCCATGCTAGATGTGTCCAAAAAGACCTCTCTAGGATAGATCTGCCAGATTAGCCTACCAAAACACAACTTTGATGGTTACGAAACAGGCCCTTAGAGTTTGAGAGAGCTAAAGAGCTGATTCTATGAGCTAAAAAGTCTGCCAGCCACTTGTACTAACAAATAAAAGCACAGACACTAGGGCCCAACACCTTCTGATACCTGTGGAAAACAAAGATGAGAAATCATACGATCATTGCTCCCAAGGATTTGCAAAATTATTCATTTCATTTTGTACAAAAGGAGTCATGGCTAAATGTCCAGACCATTGGTCTAATGGGATCCATTATGAAATAATTACACCCAAAAATTCTTAGATTGGAAGGAGGATCCTGGCCCCATTGTTCAGCATATTTTCAGTTGAATGTGGACTATTGTTGTAGTTCTCTTCTTAACCATCTATTTTCAAGCCACATATTCAAAAGGTTAGGATTGTCTTCTTGATAATATTTTTTGGGCATGGTCCATGTATGGTGAGTTGCATCCAGTGTACGAAGTATCAGTATCACTACAAGTTTAGCTGGCCGGTGATACAGAAACAATATCGATATCGCCGATAACTGGAAATGTAGGGAAACATGGGGAAAATAGTGGAATTTTTCAATGAAACTTCGGGAGATGATAAAAATACACATTTGCATATTTAGGAATAAATAAATAAAAATTTACAAATAGAATACATACATAATAAGTTTCCATTTAATAAGGGTCTAAAAGCATGTGTTGTCATAAGCAATCGATCCAACCATTCCATCAATCAGATCTATCCATCCAACCATCCAACATTTCATCCAAACACCCATGATATTTCAAAATATCGACAACAAACGATATTTAGCCGAGAAATCCTCAACGACTGAAAAGGAAACGAAAGATTGTGGTCTCGATATCACCCATGTTGCGGTAACGATAATATCGTGATATTATCATCAACATTTTGAACACCGCATACAACCATGGGCCCATAAAAAAATTGAAATGAAAATTTTGGCACTATCGATACATTGGTGATATTATCGTAATATCGCCGATACAATGGCAATACAAGCGACACCAGGAATTTACACTAAAAAAAAATAGTGATACATTGGCAATATCGATACATGTTTGATATAAGTGACGCCTGGAATTTACATGGTCGAAAATATTGGTGATACATCGCTAATACCTGAATTTTCAAATACTACCAGTGTTATCGGTATTGCCGAGCTGGAGATACGGATAATATCAGAAATATTTCAATAATATCGGGGATACTCCAAACAATGGTTGCATCATACCAATCATCTAGTTCACTTGTGTCACATGCACAAATTGAAATCCCTAAGCACACCATGAATGCCATGCATCAAGGAGTAATCAAACGTTGACAAATAGACAGGGATTTGTTATTTTGAAGGGTAAAATCATCAACAAAAACAAACACAGCAACGAGGGAGGATTATTTAGGATTCCAAAATAAATCCAGTTGTCTAGAGAATATACCAAAATTTTCAATGAAGTAATGGATGGTAGAGTAAGAACCAGGACCGTTTGATATCCTTCCCTTAAATTTATATAATAATAATAATAAATGTTCTTAAAATATTTTAACAATAAGTGTACTAAAATAATACTTATGAAGCCATGTCCCCATACCCTAAGATGTGTTAAGTGCAAATCTGCCATCTATCTTTGTACCGACATGGGCCACACTTGCCACCAACAACTTCACCCAGGTGACATTGGGATAAATTCAGTAAACTGGTTGAACCTCATTATTGGCACCTAAGTTCGAGGCAAACCTATAACCTATCTAATAGCTAATTGTTTGTTAGAGTTTTTTCATCAACTGCTAAGTTGTTCTGAACTAACCAAACTAAAAGTGAGCATTCACAAAAAAAATAAATTCAAGAAAATGAAGATGTTTGAATAAAACCTGCTCACAAGTCAGAAAAAGAATCTGTTGCACACCATGTTCTTCAACATTATACTAAAAGCTACAAGGGTTTAGGGCACTTTTGAATGTCCAGCAAACACAGAGCAGAGCAAATACTTTCCGTCCACATCAAGGGCGTTGCCTGCTTGAAATGCCACCTCTTGCTACATGGGGCACAAAAATGCCTTTCCAAAGAAGAAGCATAATCTGTCATGCTCAGGATTTTCTAAAATAGGTGAACATCCAGACACCCCTCTCGAACTTCTATATTATTGGGCTGAAACTGGATTTTACAAATAATGTCTGAACTCTGATAAATAGCAGAATATTTTTGCCACAGCTTTATGGGATTTCATGGAGATCATGTCTGAACTCAGCACAAAAGTTTTACAAATGCAGCTAGAAAACATCAACATAGAAACAAGGTTTAAGAAATACCGCGAAAGTAGGGTTGTGATAGTCATCTTTATGCACTGTTTGCAATGTCCTGAGTATAGAATGCTTTGGAGTATCATATCGCCCATCACATAAATCAAGTCCTCCAACAAAAGCTGTGATTTGTCTCTTACCATTACCAGCATCAGTATCCACAATGACGGTTTTCTGATGGTGCGTATAGATTGCTCCAACTTCCTGAATAACCAAAAGTATAAGGAACAAGCAAAACGCATGTTACTGTATATGAGTGAAAAAGAGGGAATGAACGAAAGAAGAAGCAACCTCCATTATGTTGGATACATTTGTTTAAACAAAACCTGTTGTTTTGCCCAGCTATGTCGTTTTCCAGCAGACCGGGGACAGAGTAATACTTGCACTGAGGAATGCTTGAAAAACCGACGAGTCTCCTCATCATGGGTTTGCATGACTCCACCCTGCATGTTTTAAAATGAATAAGCAAGCTAGTAAAGTGAACAAATCACAGCTCTCTGAAAGCAACTTTAAGTAGTAAACTGGTTTGAGAAGACACTTGTCAGACATGAAAATTTGAAGAGTAAAGAAACCGAATGGGAAACAACTATGCTACATGTATGTTAAAACGGAATGCTCACCAATCTTCAACTAAAGGCTTAGAAGATGAATAAAAGCAGCACAACACATGCAAAGGCATGGGTGCACAAAAAACAAAAAACAAAAGAAGAAGAAGAAGAAGAAAAACACACGCAATACAAGCACACTGCATTCCTTTGCACTTGTGTACCAAACATGTTCTGATGCTTTTAAACTAACAGCCAAATGCTAAAAATTACGCGCTCTTCTTTAACTGGTAGCAAGCAATTTCAAAATCATCCTCAATGATAACCTTTGCAGTCACAGCATTGATTAACAGTTGCTGTTGATACGGTTTGGTTCATGATTGATCCACAATTTGTAATTTCCAGGGTTCCTAAGGAACCCAACTCAGTTTGAAACTGTTCAATTATGGCATTATCTAACTAAATTTGCAGAAAAAGCTCGTTCATTTCATGAATTTAATTAAATTCATTTAGTTCCCATACCATTTTAAATCTCATTATGTCTTGGGTCAAAGTCTTCTGTAGCTTAAGCTTTAACCCATTTCATGAATCAAAGTCATGCAGGCTCCATGAGAATTCAAGGGTATGGAACTTCACACCAATAAATGGAATTTGGTGAATTTAGGGGTACTGAATTCTTGATTTCGGTCCATGCAGTTCAGAAAACGGCATACTGATTCATGGTGAGATGGGGTAATTCCATGAATACGGCAACTAACTTATGAGCAGGATACTAACTGCAGCATGAGCCCCTTTGCATGAAAATTGGAAAAGAACTCGATGATCTTATCAGATTCATAGTGATCTCAAAAGAGCTTTCAACCGCTCAATAACGAAAGGTAAGAACCTTCCTGTGGTGGGACCTACTCAAATTTCTAATAGAATCTCTTCAACAGATCCAGGTGCACTTCTTCCACTGATATTCGCTTATGCGGTAATCGAATGTTTTCTTCATTCTCTATAATTCCACCTTATTACTACAGTTTCTTTTTTCCTTTTTTGAAGTAAAAATAGCGCGGTGTCTTTTCTTATCTCTTAGGAAATGACTACCAGTATCTAGATTCTAGAACTGTCCAAGCAGCAAATGATACAAATCAGCTTCATGACAGAAAAGATGAAGCCAATAGGACTTACTTTTGCATAACTCTCAGTGTCGCCTGATCAAGTGCCTGCAAGGGATTAAGTTCTCCGAAAAAACCAAACAATACAGAATTATACAAAGATAAAAACTTATACAATAAAAGACGAATTTTCAACTTGGACACTGAAAGTATAGAATTCAGTACTTGCAAATAAACAAGAAGCATTTCCTTTGAAAGACTGGTGTTTTGGGAGATTTAGTGAAGTAAACATTCTCCGAATATTAGGGCTGCATTTGGATGCTGTGAATAGTCAGGTGAGAGAGAGACCCCAATCAACATCTAGAATGCTTTAGTTGTGAACCGACCAGGCGACCACAATGGATATTGATTTGAACGGTATCTGACCTGATGCAGTTCTGTTTTCTGTAATGCATGATCCACAGCAGGACATGTAATCAATCTTTTCTTCCAACACATCCACTCAAACTAATGATTTTCGATACATCCAAATGCACCCTAAACTTTTTATCACTGACAATTTCCAACTGGGTTCGTGCCTTACCGTTTGAAGAAGCCAAATTTTTCTTGAAGTAGGATCATCCCAGATAAGAAGCAAAACTCTCACACCATCTTGCGACTTGGTCCGGAGAAGATCCCCCAGAGTGCAATCCGAGCCATAACCTGTGTCTCGAACCAGCCTTACTTTGTGGAACACCGACCACCCCACAATGTAAATCAACCGCCGGGCCTGCCTTATCGTGTCAAAGATGTCCTGCCAACACTTCCCATGCTCAAACCGCATTCCATTATCCAGCCACAGATCGGGAAGGCAACCTTCAGGAACATGGGCATCCTGATAAAGCGTAACTTTCCCACCCCTCCTGAGGGGGAAGTACGTGCCCAGCACCCCGTGGTAATCAGGGCCAGCCCCGACTCCATAGTCGTACATGGTCTGTTGTGCAATTGGAATGTACTGGAGAGAAAGCCGCAAAACAGCTCCCGGTTTACAAGGTTTCCCATTCGAATTAAGGATTGGGAAATATCCTTCAACTTTTGCTCCAGAGTATATCTGCTCTACCGGGATTGCCACGGTCCCTATAAACTGGGACCCCACAACATCGCTGTCCTTGACAACGAAGCAGACTTCCGCAGCAAAATGTGCGACTGGAACGTAAAAGTGCTGCCCCCAAATGGGGTTCTCGCTATTACTGATCACATATGTCCGGCCTAATACGGCCTTTGACACCACAATTGAGACGTATGGGTCGCTCGTCATTGAATGCGGACGGGGAATATGACCTTCCATCTTGCTGCCCACATTGCTGGGCAAACTCCCGAACATGTCCTTTAACGTCTTAGAGAACATATCCATGTTCGGAAGGTTCTTCGCCTCATAAATATGAATATCTAGGTTGCCATGCAGCAGAAGCACCTTCAGAGATGCTTTTGATGGCTGGAATGGCACCATTTGTAGATTCGGACCTTGCTGGGATCCGCCAACTGGCGATGGCCGAACAGGACTCTGTGGAGAGCAACTGCCAGAATGCCCGGAGAATGAATGATTGGGGTACCCGTAAACCAACTCCGACCGCCCGTACATCAAATTCTGACTCTGAAACCCATGCGCCGAATTCGAGACCGATGGGGAATCTTGGCCAAAAGGGCCTTGATCATTTAAGCGAACTGTGGCCATGAGATTTTCCAATGGATAGAGAGAAGACGAGCCAGACTCACTGTGATTGGACGAGACAGAGCTTTCCTGACTGCGGTAATCAGGAGAGCTATTCATCCGGGAAAGCGGCTTCGCGGGCGGATAAACATCCGACGGGAAAGACCCCTGCTGAGAATATTGAAACGAAGAACAGTACTGGAAGCTGCCATGATACTGCAGGCTCGGCTGCGGAGGAGGGGCGTAATTGGAATTCGGATACGAAAATGATGGAGAATTCAGGGATGGATAGGGGTAAAGAGGTGGAGATTGGAAGAGCGGCCCGGAGTGGTGAGAAGGACGATGATCCAACGGTCCAGAATAACTCTGGTAAGGAGGAGGGTATGGTTGCGATGGAAATGAATGGTGTGGATCGTATTGATAAGGATTGTAGGGTGGCGGAGGGCCGGAATTGGAATTTTCCGGAGGAGGGTACGGATAGCGGTAGGGATCGTAATTTTCCATCGGAAATTGGGGCAATAGATTCTTTTCTCTGGCCTTTTACAAGAAGATGAAAGCAGAGAATTGTTGTGGCTGTTTGAAATGGAAATCAAAAGGATTGTGTTTGGGCGTTTGGAATGAGATGGAATTGAATTTTGGGGGTTTTGGTATGAAATGTGGGGTTTCGCGTGTGATAGAGGGAAATGAAATGGATCGATGCTTTCAAGAAAGAGGAGTTGAATATTTTTAGGTAAGAGGGATGACTTTATTTCCTCTAAGTTAAAGAAGAGGGGCTTACCGTTAAAAAATAGGGCGTGAATAGGGGCTGTTGATTGAAAAAGATGGTGCTTCTTTCTGTCCTGTGGCTTTTCGTTGTCTAGTTGAATTCTTTGAATCCTTCCCGATTTCAGGTGAAAGATAAAAAAATAAAAAGTAAAAACAAATGCATGAGATTGGTATCTACACGCAATCATCAAAGAAGAAGATCGATTTCGCGCGAAATCCCTAAATTTGTTCGGACGTGGATTGTGTACTGGAGCGCTGACCGCCCATTACCGTGGTTTGAAGAATCTGTGGGCCCACGGTGATGAATTTGTTTTATCCATGCCGTCCATCCGTTTTTTCAGATCGTTTCATTACATGAAACCAAAATTTAAGTATATTCAAAGCGCAAGTGGATCACAACATAGGAAATAGTCGTAATTGAATGTTTACTTTTGAAAACTTCCCGTAGGCCACGGAAGTTTTGGATATATATATATATATATATATATATATATATATATATATATATATATATTCCCTTCATCCCGGTCAGTGTGACCTTATTAAGGGGTTGGATGAAAATAAACATCAGTTTGGCCCCTAGGAAGGTTTCAGCGGTGGACGTTCGTATCCTATTTTTTCCTGTGGTGTGGTCCACTTGAGATTTTTATATGCTTTAATTTTTTGGGTTCGTGCATTAAAATGACGTAGAAAAACGGATGGACGGCGTGCATAAAATATTTACATCTAGATGGACCCCACGGAATTCTAACACCACGGTGAGCGCCTATAATCCACACACCGCCGACCTGGCTGGCAGGTTGACGTCAGCAAGTTTTGTGGATCCATCATGTGTTATGGGTTATATACGAAACGTCTGTACATTTGGTGGCATAGTCGTAAGAAATGAATAAAAAATTAAGACAATCCAAAAATCAAGTGGACCTAAGGACTAAGACAGTGAAAGATTGAACGTCTACCGTTGAAATACTTGTGGGTTACAGAAGTTCTGTATCAATATGATATTTGATTTTTCTCTTCCTGTGTGAACTTATGAACAAAGTGAATGGAAAATAAACGTTATGGTGGGCGCTATGAATGTTTTGACATTAAGAATCATCGTCCCACTTCTATTTGTGGTGTGGTCTGTTTAAGCTTTTGATATGACTCATTTTTAATCTCATGCTCTGAAATGATCCAGAAAAATGGATGAACGGTGTGGATATAATAAATACATCACTGTGGGCCTAAATTACTTTGATCTCTTTTGAACCGTTAGTGCAACTCCAGCGGCAGCGCTCGTCGGATTTGATGGTGTACCACACACCACCGACCTGGCTGGTGTGGGTAAGATGAGTGTTGATGCTCATTACCTCAAAGTGTCATGAACGGTTCAAATGAGGTCAAAGTTACGTGGCCCACAATGATGTATTTATTATATCTACACCGTTCATCAATTTGGCAAGATAATTTTAGAGTATTACCACAAAAATGAGTCATACCTAAAGTTTAACCGGACCACACCATAAATAGAAGTGGGACAATGATTCTCACCATTAAAACATTCATAAGTCCATCATGACATTTATTCTTCATTCATACACAGACCTAGGCGATATAATGTCTACCATTGAAACCCTTTTTGGGGTCACAGAAGTTTTAGATCAATATAAAATTTGTTTTTCTTCTTCATCCGGGTCTTTATGACCTTATGAACAGATTAGATGGAAAATAACATTATGGTGAGCGTTACGAATCGTTTAACGGTGAAAATCATTATCTCCGTTGTTATTTATGGCGTGGTCCAGATGATCTTTGGATATGATTATTTTTTGGATAATGCTTTAAAATTATCTTTAAAAATAGATGAGTCGTACAGATATAACAAATACATCATTGTGTGGCCTATGTAATTTTGATCTCCTTTGAACTTATCATACAACTCGGAGCTCTAGGAGCATCAGTGCTCGTCTTATCAACATGTACCTAAAACAGCTATATAGCTACCGTGTAGTAAACTAGCCAATCCGCTTCCCCAGAAGCAAGAGCTTATTGGCTGGTATACCACCACTACTAGAGTTGGGCATGTTTGACCCGATCCGGTGGATCCGACCCGATCAGACTCTATTCGACCTGTTTCGAACCGAACCGGCGGCCTGGATCGGAGTGGATCGAGTAGGGTCATTTAGATCCGACAGTTTTTCGAATCGAGATTGGGTCGTGGTCAATCCGAACCGATTCAATCCGAAAATCCGATCTGAATGGATCCAGACCGATCCGATTCAACTCGATTCAGAGTGATTCTTATCAATACTTTTACTTTTTCCTATGGTATGGTCCACTTGAGCTTTGGATATGCATCAATTTTGGGTTTAACCACTAAAATGATATGGAAAAACGAATGGACGGTGTGGATAAACCACATGCATTCACGGTAGGCCCCAACAGAGTTTACCCAGTACGATGAAAGGGCCCAGCTATATAGCTATTGTAGGTCCGTGTCATGCAAAGACGGAAGACTAATATTGACGCTCCTCAAGCTTCAAGTTGTATGGGTTTAAAGGAGATCAAAGTTATATGGGCCCCATAGTGATGTATTTATTATATCTACATCGTTCATATATTTTTAGAGATCATTATAGAGCATTATCCAAAAAATAAATCATTTCCAAAGTTCATCTGGACCACACCACAAATAGCAACGAAGATAATGATTTTCACCATTAAACAATTCATAGGGCCCACCATAACATTTATTTTCTATCCAATTTGTTCATTAGGTCACAAAGACCTGAATTAAGAGGAAAAACAAATTTCAAATTGATCCAAAACTTCTGTGACCCCAAAAAGGGTTTCAATGGTAGACGTTCAATCCCCCACTGCTTTTTTCAGTGTGGTCCACTTGATAGTTAGATCTATCTTATTTTTCGTCTCAAGCCTTAAGACGAGCTCGCCAAATGGATGGACGGTTTGGATATAACACATACCCCATAATCAGACCCACAGAACTTACTGACGTCAATATAGCAATGCACGTTAACTGCACAATTGTACTTTCATCTTTCGTGCACAGTATGTTAATGTAACACCCTGACTTTTCAGGACCCGAGTACACGACCCGTTTCCCAAAAACCCGAGTGTTAACCTTAAAGGATGGTCAAAGTCAAGTATATATTTTTCTTTTATCTTTCATCAGAGTAAGCAAATGAGCATAGAATGAACAAGTAAACATAAAGGAAAATTTTAAATTTCATTTAGAATATACGAGTGGTTACCCATAATGACTTATATAAACCAATGTCTCCAAAATTAACAAATACAAGAATTACATGATCCAATACATGGGAAATAGTAGAATGCAAGTAGAATTGAGCCTTAAGACCCCTCAGCTCCTCAAAGTAGATACAATTATGCAACCTTGGGCACTTGAACCCGGCTCCTTATCAGCCCGAACCTAAAAATCACTTAAGCCACCTGTGCTACCTATACGATTATATATTTAATGAATGAGTGGCCAACTCAGTGTGAATTTTCCTCAAGATTACATACCGCCGCATTAGGTAAGAAATATTATAAAACATCCAGACAACCAAAACATAGTAAATGTAGTCTTATTAAATGCATGGATGTGTGAAGTATGCAATCATACCTCGGGGATGCTCATCTGTGCGAACAGTGGGCTCGTCACCCATGCAATCATTGAACTTGAGACATATCATTCAGTCGGAATCATCGAACCTGGGTACATCATCCAGTCGAAACATCACGTACGATAGCAATAAATGTTGGTTTGTGCTATGTATGCATGATTAGCCAATCCATTATCAATCTAAATACAACAATCCATTTTAAATAAACTCAAAGGTCACTAAAGGAGCACATGGCCCAGCGTAGGCCGACGGCTCGAGCATATTATCCCATGACTACCATCCCCGACCCATGAGGCTACCATCTTAGGATATTTAACAGAAACTCATTGACTAGTGGTCAATCATATTACAGTATATAAGGCTTACCATTACATGGTTGTATAAAAACGGTACATCGAGCTACATTGGGCAAATACCAAAACCAAGCCACATAGGGCAAATGTCAAAACTGAGCCACACAGGATGAATCTTGAAACTAAGCCACATAGGGTGATTATTAAAACCATGCGATAAAGACCATCCTTGAAAACCACCTAACACAACGACTCATGGATGGTAAGCCCACATCAATGTCCAATTCAAACTGTCATTCAACAACCACTAAGTCGAAGGCCCATTATGATCACAATCAATCACGTTACATCCCAAGTATGGGTGTACATTTATATGTGAGGGTTTTCCACTAATGTACCAGTTTAAATTCCATAAATAATCCACAAATAATTCACAAGCATGAACAAATATACAGGTGAATCATTAAGCATGTAATATAGCAATTCAATTTCCACTAGCTGACACATGTGATTATAAAAGGGAGATGTCAATTATAAATCAAAATGAGAACTATAACTTAAGCTAATGAGAAGATGGAAAGCTCAAGGGGAAGAATCATCACCTTATACTTTGAATCGTCTGCACCATCGCTAAGAACTGCATGTTCCCTTGGAATCAATTCTTACCATCAATTGTAAAGTTGTACTATTAGATTCAAACTTACACGCTATTTAGGGTTAGGGTCTTAACCTAGGTTTTAGTTAAATGTTTAGATTCTAGGATTTGAATCTTAGATTATTATTATTATTATTATTATTATTATTATTATTGTACCATGGGCCAAATACTATCCATGATGGGAGTTTTAATCCCTCCATATTAACAACGATAGTTCATAAGTTTATATTTAAAATGTACCGATATTATCCAATATTCTTGTAATGACTAATCACCTCTTAAATCATACAAGTAATAGTATTAGAATCTTTACTAATGATAGTATAATAAAGACTATTGATAATAATTATATTAACAATAATTATACTAATTCTGTAATGAAAATGTTGATATTCTCTGATGATAATGATAATATTTATCATTAACGAATCTAGTAATGATAATAAATACTAGGATCTACCATGGATCGTGAGATTCTTCAATTAGATTCAAACCTAACCCACTATCTAGGTTTAGGGTATTGGCTTATAGTTTATATTACTTAGGTCTAGGATTTCACCCTATAGTTTAGGTCTAGGCTAGATTTTTAAGGTTGAACCCTAGTGTTGTATAATTAATCATAATGTTAATTTAATAGTTATAAAATATTTATTAACATCAATGTTACAATTAATGCTAGCTATCGCAACAATGAAAATCATTATGATGATATCAAATTATATAATCGACTACCAATGGTAATATTTAAGCATGATAAATACAATGCTAATATTTAATAATGATAATTTTATTTTATCTGTAATACTAATATCAATATGGATAATTTACTAACTGTTATTCATTCATAATATTCATAATCCTAATAATGATATCAACAATGCTAATGGAAACCAAAAGAATCTCAAAATGGAGGAAGACGTGGACTCACCTTAGTCGACTCAATTCGAGTCGAGTTGACTTGGCCCAACACAATCATCACCCCTACATTCTCTCTCCTTCTTCTTATCCTTTCCTTTTTCATTTCTGTTTCTGGGAAGTCCAGTGGTGGCTGGACTCAACTCGAGGACGACCAAACTCAACTCAGGTGAGTCGAGTCGACTCGCTAACAACACCACTCACTCACCCCACTCCGTCTCTCCTCTTTTTCTCTGTCTTTCCTTCTCTAGTCTCCACATAGCTTGGATGTGACCAGGCCCATGCCCATCTTAGGCCGATCTCAGCCCAGCAAGTCAACCCCACTCAACTCGGCAGCCATCTCACTCCGTGTTCCTTCTCTTTCTCTCTTTTCTTCCTTTTTTCCTAATTTTCCTTTCTCCCTTCTCTCTCTCTCTTCTCTCTCTCTCTCTCTCTCTCTCTCTCTCTCCACATCCCTTCCCATTTGCTTTGGAACTCCACCAACCTAAACCCAGCCAACTCGGCTTGCAAGACTTGACAAGTGAGTCGAGGCCGCAAACCACCACCAGGCCCGACTTCTATGTGCGGCAAAGACACGTCTCTCTCTCTCTGTCCATTTATCTTCCTCTCCCTCTTTCTTTCTTCTGCAGGTGCTGGGACGTTCAGCAATGGACGCAACAAACCCCAAATCACACCCTACCTCGGACCAGACTCGGCTCATTTCGGGTGTGGTGGTGTGGTGCAACAACTGCACATCGGCATCTCCTTCTTCTTTCTTTCTTTCTTTTTTTTTAAAAAAAGAAATTTTCTATTCTTTCTTCTTCTTCCAATCCTGGTTAGCAAGAACACTAACCCAAACCGATCTTGGTCGGGTCAGTTAGCGCGGCACCTAGCAGCTCGGTGGAGGACGATATGGCCGTTAATGGCGAAATCTCGCCTGGACCATTTTCCTTCAATCTGCCTCTTGCAGAAGGTTTGTACGGACTGTGTGGAGCTCAGAGGAGAAAGGTTCCAGAGCTCCAGGCCTGTTTAAGTGGTGGGTTCGGCGCTAGGAGGAAACGACTGATTTTACGGTAGTTTGAAGAAGGATCTGAGAAGAGATGTTTTCTCCTCTACATGAAAGAAGACCTAGCTCTCTAGAGCCGTTGGATGCGATTTGGATGGCTCAGATTGCACTGTCTTGAAGCCGTTTCCAAATACAACTTGAAGGACTGAAACCAGCCACGGTTTTTGGCTTCCTGTGGGGGAAAATTCGCTCCCACGTGGAGAGCCTTTGGACGGCTGGGATTGACCTCAACGAACGGCCAAGATTTGAGGCTGAGGGGCGCACTCGGATCATGACAGCTGGCTGGGCAAACAGTTTCTACTTTCAGAACCAAGTGTTTGTGTGGTCAGTTTGCGCCGCTTCTTGTGTGCGTGTAGGTGCACACAGACAGGTGAGGCCACATAGGGTTCGTTCGAATCTTAGTTCCTGACAAGATGAACAGCTCAGATCATCTGTCTGGGCAGTAGAGGTGGGCCCCATCTTAATCAAACAGAAACGGTCTGTTTCAGACTGTTGCAGGCGGAACAGAGAAGGGGAAGAAGGAAGTTTCCTTCTTTGGAGATGTCGGGTCAGACCCGTCTGACCAAGCTCGACGGTCCCGTGCACAGTGAGTGCACGTACACCCCATACACACTCGTCAAAGGTGGGGCCCATAAGGATGGTATTGTCAAATCCACTCCGTTCATTGGGTTTTTGGGGTTTTATTACTACTGTAGGCCGAAGCTGGGTCCAATTCTACAACTCAGATGGGCCATAATATTGGTATGATGCATCTGGTGATGATACCCGACGATCTTGAAAGTTCAACGGTCAAATATTTTCCTATTATAGTTTAATTGACCATTTGGGGCCTTGAGGGTTGATTACCTGGCATCTAATAGCAAATCCTGATTACATGTGATTATATTGCTTTATAAAATTACATTAATAACAAGAACTAATGAGATTTGCTATATATAATTCATTTATTCTCATGTTGTTAATATATAAAATTTTATGGACATTAGTGAAAAAGGGAACAAGGATTTATATATCTTATTTATGTATTATTTGTATGGCTATGCATGTCTTATGTTAAAATGTTAAATTGTTTGAGGCATGTTATTTATTATAAATTTTCGTTACTCTTTGTAATATAAATTTTACAATTTGTAACTTTTATAATTTATTTTACGAATGTATAAATATAATATGGATTAGATTTGTCTGTCCTAAGAGTCAACAGTCAGGTGACTTAATATTTGAATGAGATCGTATCAGGTGGTCGAGATTGATAGATTGTGGGCCATTGGGTGATGATGCATCAGGTGACTCACGTGTGTTCTTACACACGTGTAAGCTGATTCAGATCTCCATAGTAGCACCCGAGTACTTGAAAGTATGGGAAGTTACAATCTACCCCCCTTAAAGAAAATCTCACCCTCGAGATTTGATAACAAGGTGTATCCTATATCGTGTATGACTAAGTGTGAAATTTCACTACTATATTGCAATCTACCACAACCCTTAACTCTCCATCCTAGCAAACCTACTGATGCGTTTAGGTCCCACTAAATGTTAGAAATTATTTTAGTATTAACTAGAACTAGGGGATCTTACTAATGCTTGTCAACATTAGGATTTCTCATAGCACTTACTAAGCTTTTAAGTTCATTTGGGTGGCTAATACTAATATCTTAGCTTTGCTTTTATCTTCCTTTACCTTTAATGATAATTCCCAACATGTAAAGTATAATACAATTTTTTTCAGTGTTCGAGCTGTAATGGATAGATGGTCGTAGTGGGTTTGATCCCGATACCTCGATCCTTTGCCTACGTATTGCAAAGGATTTGGATATCAATTCATAATCCTGTCAGACCTCGGTCCTTTGCTTGATCAGGGCATTGGAATCGTTGAGATTTGCTAGGACTTAGAATTTGAGTCAAACCGTGTATACATCGCGTGAACATATTTTCATCGATCCATGGTCCCGATTATTCTAGACTCTTGGGAATTATCATGTGATTGTCTATTTCCATAACAGATAAAACTATGTGGCCCATTACGCTTCTAATACGCACTCTAATTATCTAAATACTACTTGGAAGTCTCAAGACAAGGATTTCTACATGAAGTTTGAGTTGGAGATTTCTAAACTCACTTGAGATTTTAAATCTAATCCTAATATGTGCAGCCTAGGGTTGAAAACTTACCCGAAATCCCATAACTTCACCTCTAATAAATTTCATGTTCTAGGATTTGCAGGAAATATTATTTATAAGCAAGGAGATGTACTAGGAAGTTAAAATTTTAATTCTTCGTACAATTTCTCGGGTCAAGGAGTGCTTATGTGCAATCTAACGTACAACGTGACGGATCCTACGGAGTTTGGGTTCGATCCATTTGGTTGATTATTACGATAACGTTATCCCTAACCATAAAATCTTAGAAAAATTCATATCCTGGATTTCTAGAAATTTTCATTTGAATGTTGAGTATAAGGAACGTCCTTGTTTAGCCTTACGTACATCATAGTAGATGTTCACATAATTAATTTCCAAGTTCAAACAACCATGTTGCCGTTTACAAGGGAACTAAACTTCTTGTTTCTAGGTTCAAATGACTAAACCTAGAAGGTTCAAAGAGGCCTAAGTTTATTAGTAAGTTCTTCAGTCCTCCAAACAAGTTTCTAGGGGCTTAAAATTTTGAGTTTCCATATTCTTAATTTCTCCTAACTACAGGGGACATTCACATAAGTTCAAATAGTTATTCTTATCACTTCTAAGGGACTTCTACATAAGTTTAAAGTCCAACAGTCTAACTTAAAATTCTCAAGGGAGTCTAGAGTTTGGATTTCTATGTTCTCAATCATTCTTCCAAGTATAAGGGAAATTCACCTAAGTTCAAATTTCTAATTTCAAATATTCCAACTTGAGACATTTCAAAGCTTGTATAAGATCATTTCCCAAGGCCAAGTTTGTCCAAACTATGCGCTAATACCAACTATAACACCCCGACTTTTCAGGAATCGAGTACACGACCCGTTTCTTAAAAACCCGAGTGTTAACCTTAAAGGATGGTCAAAGTCAAGTATATATTTTTCTTTTATCTTTCATCAGAGTAAGCAGATGAGCGTAGAATGGACAAGTAAGCATAAAGGGAAATTTCAATTTTCATTTAGAATATACGAGTAGTTGCCCATAATGACTTATACAAACCAATGTCTCCAAAATTAACAAATATAAGAAGTATATGATCCAATATATGAGAAATAGTAGAATGCAAGTAGAATTGAGCCTTAAGACCCCTCAACTCCTCAAAGTAGATACAGTTATGCAACCTCAGGCACCTGAACTCGGGTCCTTATCAGCCCGAACCTGAAAATCACTTAAGCCACCTGTGCTACCTGTACAATTATATATTTGATGGATGAGTGACCAACGCAGTATAAATTCTCTTCAAGATTACACACCACCGCATTAAGTAAGAAATAGTATAAAACATCAAGACAACCAAAACAGAGTACATGCAGTCTCATTAGATACATGGATGCGTGAAGTATGCAATCATGCTCTGGGGATGCTCATCCGTGCGGACAGTGGGCTCGTCACCCATGCAATCATCGAAACTGAGACACATCATCCAGTCGGAATCATTGAACCTGGGTACATCATCCAGTCGGAACATCACGTGCTATAGCAATAGATGCTGGTTTGTGCTATGTATGCATGATTAGCCAATTCATTATCAATCTAATTACAATAATCCATTTTAAATAAGCTCAAAGGTCATTACGGGGAGCACATGGCTTAGCGTAGGCCGACAGCTCGGGCATAGTATCCCATGACTACCATTTCCGGCCCATGAGGCTACCATCTTAGGATATTTAACAGAAACTCATTGACTAGTGACCAATCATACTACAGTATATAAGGCTTACCATTACATGGTTGTATAGAAATGGTACATCGAGCCACATAGGGCAAATACCAAAACCAAGCCACATAGGGCAAATGTCAAAACTAAGCCACACAGGATGAATCTTGAAACTAAGCCACATAGGGTGATTATTAAAACCATGCGATAAAGACCATCCTTGAAAACCACCTAACACAACGACTCATGGATGGTAGGCCCACATCAATGTCCAATTCAAACCGCCATTCAACAACCACTAAGTCAAAGGCCCATTATGATCACAATCAATCAGATTACATCCCAAGTATGGGTGTACATTTATATGTGAGGGTTTCGCACTAATGTACCAGTTTAAATTCCATAAACAATTCACAAATAATTCACAAGCATGAACAAATATACAGGATGAATCATTAAGCATGTAATATAGCAATTCAATTTCCACTAGCTGACACATGTGTTATAAAAGAGAGATGTCAATTATAAATCAAAATAAGAACTATAACTTAAGCTAATGAAAAGATGGAAAGCTCAAGGAGAAGAATCATCACCTTATACTTTGAATCGTCTGCACCATCGCTAAGAAGTGCGTGTTCCCTTGGAATCAATTCCTACCATCAATTGTAAAGTTGTACTATTAGATCCAAACTTACACGCTATTTATGGTTAGAGTCTTAACCTAGGTTTTAATTAAATGTTTAGATTCTAGGATTTGAATCCTAGATTAATAATAATAATAATATTATTATTATTATTATTGTACCATGGGCCAAATATTATTCATGATGGTAGTTTTAATCCCTCTGTATTAATAACGATGGTTCATAAGTTTATATTTAAAATGTACCGATATTATCCAATATTCTTGTAATGACTGATAACCTCTTAAATCATACAACTAATAGTATTAGAATCTTTACTAATGATAGTATAATAAGGACTATTACTAATAATTATTTTAACGAGAATTATACTAATTCTATAATGAAAATGCTGATATTTTTTGATGATAATGATAATAGTTATCATTAATGAATCTAGTAATGATAATAAATAATAGGATCTACCATGAATCATGAGATTCTTTAATTAGATTCAAACCTAACCCACTATCTAGGTTTAGGGTATTGACTTATAGTTTAGATTACTTAGGTCTAGGATTTCACCCTATAGTTTAGGTCTAGGCTAGATTTTTAAGATTGAATCCTAGTGGTGTATAATTAATCATAATGTTAATTTAATAGTTATAAAATATTTATTAACATCAATGTTACAATTAATGCTAGCTATCGCAACAATGATAATCATTATGATGATATCAAATTGTATAATCGACTACCAATGGTAATTAATATTTAACCATGATAAATACAATGCTAATATTTAATAATGATAATTTTATTTTATTTATAATATTAATATTAATATGGATAATTTACTAACTGTTATTCATTCCTAATATTCATAATCCTAATAATGATATCAACAATGCTAATGGAAATCAAAAGAACCTCAAAATGGAGGAAGACGTGGACTCACCTTAGTCCACCTTAGTCGACTCAATTCGAGTCGAGTTGACTTGGCCCAACATAACCTTCACCCCTACATTCTCTCTCCTTCTTCTTCTCCTTTCCTTTTTCATTTCTGTTTCTGGGAAGTCTAGTGGTGGCTAGACTCGACTCAAGGACTACCCAACTCAACTCAGGTGAGTCGAGTCGACTCGCCAACAACACCACTCACTCACCCCACTCCTTCTCTCCCCTTTTTCTCTGTCTTTCCTTCTCTAGTCTCCACATAGCTTGGATGTGACCAGGCCCATGCCCATCTTAGGCCGATCTCAGCCCAGTGAGTTAACCCCACTCAACTCGGCAGCCATCTCACTCTGTGTTCTTCCTCTTTCTCTCTTTTCTTCCCTTTTTCCTGATTTTTCTTTCTCCCTTCTCTCTCTCTCTCTCTCTCTCTCTCTCTCATATCCCTTCCCATTTGCTGGAACTCCAGCCAGCCTAAACCCGGCCCAACTCGCTGCAAGACTTCATAGTGAGTCGGGCTGCAAACCACCAGCCTCGACTCGACTCGGTGCAGCAGCACAGTCTCTCTCTCTCTCTCTCTCCATTTATATTCCGCTCCCTCTTTCTTTCTTCTGCAGGTGCTGGGACGTTCAGCAATAGACGCAGCAAGCCCCAAATCAGACTCTAGCTCGGACCAGACTTGGCTCATTTTGGGTGTGGTGGTGCGGTGCAACAACCGCACATTGGCATCTCCTTCTTCTTTCTTTTTCTTTCTTTCTTTTTTTCTGTTTTCTATTCTTTCATCTTCTTCCAATCCTAGTCAGCAATAACACTAACCCAAACCGATCTTGGTTGGGTCAGTTAGCGCGACACCCAACAACTCGGTGGAGGAGGATATGGCCGTTAATGACAGAATCTCGCCCGAACCATTTTCCTTCAATCTGCCTCTCGCAGAAGGTCTGTATGGACCGTGTGGAGCTCAGAGGAGAAAGGTTTTAGAGCTCCAGGCCTGTTTAAGTGGTGGGTTCGGCGCTAGGAGGAAACGACTGATTTTACGATGGTTTGAAGAAGGATCTGAGAAGAGATGTTTTCTCCTCTACTTGTAAGAATACCTAGCTCTCTAGAGCCATTGGATGCGATTTGGATGGCTCAGATTGCACTGTCTTGAAGCCGTTTCCAGATACAGCTTGAAGGACCGAAACCAGCCACAGTTTTTGGCTTCCTGTGGGCGAAAATTCGTTCCCACGTGGAGAGCCTTTGGACGGCTGGGATTGACCTCAACGAACGACCAAGATTTGAGGCTGAGGGGCGCACTCGGATCGTGACAGCTGGCTGGGCAAACAGTTTTTGCTTTCAGAAACAAGTGTTTGTGTGGTCGGTTTGCGTCGCTTCTCGTGTGCGTGTAGGTGCACACCGATAGGTGAGGCCACATAAGGTTCGTTCAAATCTTAGTTCCTGACAAGATGAATGCCTTAGATCATTTGTCTGGGCAGTGGAGGTGGGCCCCATCTTAATCAAACAGAAACGGAATGTTTCGGACCGTTGTAGGTGGAATATAGAAGGGGAAGAAGGAAGTTTCCTTCTTTGGAGATGTCAGGTCAGACTCATCTGACCAAGCTCCACGGTCCCATGCATAGTGAGTGCACGTACACCCCATACACACTCGTCAAAGGTGGGGCCCATAAGGGTGGTATTGTTAAATTCACTTCGTTCATTGGGTTTTTGGGGTTTTATTACGACTGTAGGCTGAAGCTGAGTCCAATTCTACAACTCAGATGGGCCATAATATTGGTATGATGCATCTGGTGATAATACCCGACGATCTTGAAAGTTTAACGGTTAGATATTTTCCTATTATAGTTTAATTGACCATTTGGGGCCTTGAGGGCTGATTACCTGACATCTAATAGCAAATCCTGATTATATGTGATCATATTGCTTTATAAAATTACATTAATAACAAGAACTAATGAGATTTGCTATATATAATTCATTTTATTCTCATGTTGTTAATATATAAAATTATATGGACATTAGTGAAAAAGGGAATAAGGATTTATATATCTTATTTATGTATCATTTGTATGGCTATGCATGTCTTATGTTAAAATGTTAAATTGTTTAAGGCGTGTTATTTATTATAAATTTTCGTTACTCTTTGTAATATAAAATTTACGATTTGTAACTTATATAATTTATTTTACGAATGTATAAATATAATATGGATTAGATTTGTCTGTCCTAAGAGTCAACGGTCAGGTGACTTAATATTTGAATGAGATCGTATCAGGTGGTTGGGATTGATAGATTGGGGGCCATTGGGTGATGATGCATCAGGTGAGTCACGTGTGTTCTCACACACGTATAAGCTAATTCAGATCTCTATAGTAGCACTCGAGTGCTTGAATGTACGGGGTGTTACAGTTAACTACACAGCTACAATTACATGCACAACACGTCAACACAGCTGTGTAGACATGTGTCGTGCAAAGATGAGCGGAGAGTGCCTCGAGCTCCGAGTTGTACAAACGGCTTAAATGAGATCAAAATTACATGGGCCCCATAATGATGTATTTATTATATCCATACCATTTATCCATTTTTCGTAATCATTTTGGAGTATTTGAAAAAAATAAAATCATATCTTAAGCTCAAATGGACCACACCGAAAATAGCAGCGAGGATAATGATTTTCACTCTTAAAAAATTTGATTCGAATCGCACCCAACCCGATCTGACTCGGTTTCCCTGACCGAGTCGGACTCGATTTGGGTCAGGCCAACCGTGCATCGGATCGGTTCGAGTCAGATGTCTTGGACTTGATCCCGGATCGAATCAAGTTCGGGTCAATCCATGTAGATTTCGGAGTAAATCGAGTTGGACCCAATCCGATTCAACTCGGTCCGATGCCCAGCTCTAACCACTACTGACGTGACTGGTGGGTTGATGTCATAAGGTCCTTTGGATTACATTATGAAGCATGTGCTATATCTGTAAAAAGTAGAAGTTTTTGTAAGCGGATTGAATGGTGTACCATAGACAAGCTATATAGCTGGTGTAGATACGTGTCGTATGAAGATGGGCCGACGCTCTTGGAGCTCTAAGTTGCACGAACGGTTCAAAGGAGATCAAAGTTACATAGGCCCCGCAATGATGTATTTATTATATCGACACCCTTCATCCATCTTGCGAGATCATTGTAGAGCATTAGGAAAAAAATGAATTATATCCAAATCTCAAATGGACCACATCAAAAATAGCGGTGGGATAATGATTTTCACCGTTAAAAAATTCATAGGCTCTACCATAACATTTATTTTCCATCTAATATGTTCATAAGGTCACAAATACCCGCATGAAGAGGAAAAACAAATTTTATAATGATATGACACTTTTGTGACCCCAAAAAGGGTTTCAATGGTAGACATTCAATACCCCACTGCTTTTTGTAGTGTGGTACACTTGATCTTTAGATCTGGCTTATTTTTTGAGCAAGCCTTAAGAATATCAGGCAAAATGAATAGAGGGTTTGGATATAACACATACCTCATGATGTTACCCATCAGCTATATAGCTGGTGTGTGGTATACCAGCCAATGTGTTTACGAAGTTTTTCGGTTGTCTACTTAAGTTTTCATGGAATGTAATGTACCAAGATAGTCCATTGAAATGATTTGAGAAATTTGCGAGAATACGACCCATTTATGGCCCATTTAGGAGGCTAAGCCCACCTCATTTTCCCTTGCGAGAATACGACCAAGCTGTACGGACGCATTTCCAAAGGTCGAAAATGCCCCTGCTTTTTCCTCCAAGCGGATCGGCTGGTGCTCGAAGACCAGCGTTGACGCTCCTCGAACTCCTACGAACGGTTCAAAAGAGATCAACGTTACATGGGGCCCACAAGTTATGTATTTATTATATCCACAACGTTCATCCATATTTTGAGATCATTTCAAGCATTATACAAAAAAAAAAAAAATTCATATCCAGAGAGCAACTGGACCACACCGAAAGAAGCAGCGAGAAAATTGATTTTCACCGTTGAAACTTTTGTAGGGCCCACCATAACATTTATATTCCATCCAATCTATTCATAAGGTCACAGATACCTGGTTGAAGAGGAAACTTTTTTTAAATAATGATCCAAAACTTCCGTAACCACTAAAAGGGTTTAAATGGTAGACGTTCAATTCCCTACTGCCATTTAAAGTGTGGTCCACTTGATAGTTAGATCTGTCATATTTTCCATCTCAAGCATTAATATGAGTTTGTCAAATAGATGGACGGTTTGTATATAACTTAGACCTCATGATGGGACCAAAAAAAAAACAAAGATTCGACATTGAAAAAAAAAAATCTGAATTTTATTTTATTTGATACAGATTTTTAGCTACGGATTATAACCGTAGCTAAATCAACCAAGATCCGTAGCCAAAGAGGCTTATCCAGGGTGGGCGCGCCAAGGTAGCGGCCCCCTTGCGCGACCGCGCCACTCGTTGACCTATCCGGCGGGGCCACGCCCGTCTGGTGGGGCCACGCCCATCTGCGGGCTCTATGGCTACGGATTATAGCCGTAGCCATTGACCGTAGTGCAATTTTTTTTTTAAGTTTTTTTTTTTTTTTTTTTTTTTTTTTTTTTTTTACATGGAAAACTTTATTCTACCAATAATTCTCTCTAACACATATTTATATAAATATGTATATATAAGCGTATAAATTTATTTTTTTTCCCTTTTTCATTTCTTTCTTTATTCATTTAACAAGAATATCTTCTAAACTAAAATTAGTTACTTCATGTACCCTATATGATTTTGGGGTAGGAGAAGCTACTTTAGCCAACCAACCTGGTTATTTTCCAAGATTCCATCAGGTCGATGGTTGAAAATCCATTTCATTCATTTAGCGGTCAATATCATTCATGACCGTGAAGTGAAGGGGCATGACTATGAAATGCGCCGGAAATGACCGTGAAGTGCATGGAAATGAGCGTGAAGTGAGGTGAATGGACCATGAAATGCGTGGAAATGACCGTGAAATGAAGGGGCATGACCGTGAAATGTGCCGAAATGACCATGAATCAACACGGAATCGACGGAAATGACCATGATATGCATGGAAATGACCGTAAAGTGAAGCGATTGGACCGCGAAATGCACAGAAATGACCGTGAAATGAAGGGGCATGACCGTGAAATGCGTCGAAATGAGGCTGAATCAACACGGAATAGGCGGGAATGACCGTGATATGCATGGAAATAACCGTGAAGTGAAGCAATTAGACCGCGAAATGTGCGAAAATGACCATGAAGTGAAGGAGCATGACCGTGAAATGCACCGAAATGACCGTGAATCAACACGGAAGAGGCAGCAATGACCGTGATATGCATGGAAATGACCGTGAAGTGTAGTGATTGGACCGAGAAATGCATGGAAATGACCGTGAAGTGAAGGGGGCGTGACTGTGAAATGCGTCGAAATGACCGTGAATCAACACGGAATAGGCGGGATCAGGATTGGGTTTAGGTTTGGGTTTTCAAGTTTAGGTTTACGTATAGGTTAGGGAGTTGAGATTAGGATTAGGTGTAAGTTTAGGTTTAGGGATTTGAGAATACGTTCAGGTTTTAGGTTATAGGTTATAGCTTTAGGTTAAAGTTATAGGTTATAGGTTATAGGTTAAGGTTTAGGTTATAGGTTAAGGTTTAGGTTTAGGTTTAGGCTAAGGTTTAGGTTATAGATTATAGGTTATAGATTTAGGAAATTGAGAATAAGTTAAGGTTTAGGTTTAGGTTATAGGTTACAGGGTATAGGTTTAGGTTTGGGTTTAGGTTATAGGTTATACGTTTAGGTTATAGGTTAAAGGTTTAGGTTTAGGGATTTGAGAATAGGTTTAGGTTAAGGTTATAAGTTTAGGTTAAAGGTTTAGGTTAATGTTATAGGTTTAGGTTTAAGTTTAGGTTATAGGTTTAGGTTATAAGTATAGGTTTAGGTTAGGTTGTAGGTTAAGGTTTAGGGAATTGAGTTTCAAAGGTGATATGTTTAGGTTTATAGGTTTAGGTTAAGGTTTAGGTTGTAGTTATAGGTTTTGGGATTTGAGAATAGATTTAGGTTATAAGTATAGGTTTAGGTTTAGGAATTCGGGTTCGGGTTCGGGTTTATGTTCGGATTTAGGTTATAGGTTATAGGTTTATGTTAAGGTTTAGGTTTAGGTTATAGGTTTTGAGATTTGAGAATAGGTTTAGGTTAGGGTGTAGATTAAGGTTTAGGGAAATGACCGTGAAGTGAAGGGGCATGACCGTGAATCAACATGGAATAGGCGGGAATGACCGTGATATGCATGGAAATGATTTTGAAGTGAGGCGATTGGACCGCGAAATATGCGGAACTGACCGTGAGTGAAGACGTGGGACCGCGAAATGCGTCGAAATCACTGTGAATCAGGACGGAATATGCGGGAATGATCGTGATATGCATGGAAATGGGGGTGAAGTGAATCGATTGGACCACGAAATGCACGGAAGTGACCGTGAAGTGAAGACGTGGGACCGTGAAATGCGTCGAAATGACCGTGAATCAACACAGAATATGCGGGAATGACCGTGATAAGCATAAAATGGGGGTGAAGTGAAGTGATTGGACCACGAAATACGCGGAAGTGATCATGAAGTGAAGACGCGGGACCGTGAAATGCGTCGAAATGACCGTGAATCAACACGGAATATGCGGGAATGACTGTGATTTGCATGGAAATGGGGGTGAAGTGAAGCAATTGGACCGCGAAATGCCCGGAAGTGACCGTGAAGTGAAGACACGGGACCGTGAAGTGCGTTGAAATGACCGTGAATCAACACGGAATATGCGGGAATGACCGTGATTTGCATGGAAATGGGGGTGAAGTGAAGCAATTGGACCACGAAATGCCCGGAAGTGACCGTGAAGTGAAGACACGGGACCGTGAAGTGCGTCGAAATAACCGTGAATCAACACGGAATATGCGGGAATGACTGTGATATACATGCAAATGGGGGTGAAGTGAAGCGATTGGACCGCAAAATGTGCGGAAGTGACCGTGAAGTGAAGACGCGGGACCGTGAAGTGCGTCGAAATGACCGTAAATCAACACGGAATATGCGGAAATAACTGTGATATGCATGAAAATGGGGGTGAAGTGAAGCGATTGGACCGTAAAATGCGCGAAAGTGACAGTAAAGTGAAGACGCGGGACCGTGAAGTGCGTCGAAATGACCGTGAATTAACACGAAATATGCAGGAATGACCGTGATATGCATGGAAATGGGAGTGAAGTGAAGCGATTGGATTGCAAAATACACGGAAGTGACTGTGAAGTGAAATGCACAGAAATGACCGTATATTGGCCGCATGCATTTTGCGGTCCAATCACTTCACTTCACCCCCATTTCCATGCATATCACGATCATTCCCGCATATTCCGTGTTGATTCACGGTCATTTCGACGCATTTCACGGTCCCGCATCTTCACTTCACGGTCACTTCCGTGCATTTTCCGGTCCAATCACTTCACTTCACCCCTATTTTCATGCATATCACGATCATTCTCGCATATTCCGTGTTGATTCACGGTCATTTCGACGCGCGCACGGTCCCGTCTTCACTTCACTTACATCACTACATTGCATTTTGCTTGTCCAATCGTTTCACTTCACCCCCATTTCCATGCATATCACGGTCATTCCCGCATATTCCGTGTTGATTCACGGTCATTTTGACACATTTCACGATCCCGCATCTTCACTTCACGGTCACTTCCGTGCATTTCGCGATCCAATCGCTTCACTTCACCCCCATTTCCATGTATATCACAATCATTCCCGCATATTCTGTGTTGATTCACGATGGTGATTCGATGCATTTCACGCATGGTCCCGCTCTTCACTTCACTTGATCACTTCCGTGCATTTCATGCGGTCCAATCACTTCACTTTACCCCTATTTCCATGCATATCATGATCATTCCGCGTATATTTCGTGTTGATTCACGGTCATTTCGATGCATTTCGCGGTCCCCATGTCTTCACTTCACGGTCAATTCCGCACATTTCGTGGTCCAATCGACTCACTTCATAATCATTTCCATTCATATTACGGTCATTCCCGCATATTCCGTGTTGATTCACAGTGATTTCGACGCATTTCACAGTCCCGCGTCTTCACTTCATGGTCACTTCCGTGCATTTCACGGTCCAATCGCTTCACTTCACCTCTATTTCCATGTATATCATGGTCATTCCCGCATATTCCGTGTTGATTCACGGTCATTTCGACGCATTTCGCGGTCCCGCGTCTTCACTTCACGGTCACTTCCGTACATTTTGCGGTCCAATCGTTTCACTTCACCCCCATTTCCATGCATATCACGGTCATTCCCACCTATTTCGTTTTGATTCACGGTCATTTCGATGCATTTCACGGTCATGACCCTTCACGGTCACTTTCGCGCATTTCGATATCCAATCGCCTCACTTCACAATCATTTCCCATGCATATCACGGTCATTCCTACCTATTCCGTGTTGATTCACAGTCATTTCGACGCATTTCACGGTCATGCCCCCTTCACTTCACGGTCATTTCGATGCATTTCACGGTCATGCCCCCTTCACTTCACGGTCATTTCCCTAAACCTTAATCTACACCCTAACCTAAACCTATACTTATAACCTAAACCTATTCTCAAATCCCAAAATCTATAACTAAACCTATAACCTATAACCTAAACCGAAACCTATAACCTAAACCGAAACCTAGCTATAACCTAAACCCGAAGATAAACCTGAACCCGAACCCGAATTCCTAAACCTAAACCTATACTTATAACTTAAACCTATTCTCAAATCCCAAGACCTGATGGAATGAAATTAACCACTAAGTGAATGAAATGAATTTTCGACCATCGACCTAATGGAATCTTGGAAATAACCAGGTTGGTTGGTTAAAGTAGCTTCTCCTACCCCAAAATCATATAGGGCCTGTTTGGCCGCGTAAATTGGATGGGATTGGAAGATATTTCCTAAGATTGGCTAGGCGAGCCAAACAGACACGAGATCCTGATCTCAGGAGATAGCAATCCCGTGGATCTTAAGACAATCCACTGACATCACCATCATTACCTTTAGGGCCTGTTGGCCGAACAAATCCCACGGTATTAGGAGGAATGGGATTGCGAGATCCCGGGATATGCATGATGAGCCAAACAGACCTTGTGAACTTGTCCCGGGATATAAGCAATCCCATGGATCTTAAAACAATCCACTGACATCACCATCATTACCTTAAAATTGATCCTATCCCTTAGTTGGAAGGAGTGGAAGGTAAAATCTCAGGATATGCCTGACGTGCCAAACAGACCCAGTGAACTTGTTCCGGGATATAGCAATCCCATGGATCTTAAACCAATCCACTGACACCACCATCATTACCTTAGGGCCCGTTTGGCGGCGGATTGGAAGGGATTTGATGGTATTGGAAGGGATTGGAAGTTAAATCGGGATTGGCCGGTCGTGCCAAATAGACCGGGTGGCCGGGCGTGCCAAATGGGCCCTTAAAATCCATCCCATCCCTCCTGATCTCATGGGATTCGCCGACCAAACAGAGCCCTTAAATCCCATCCAATTCACCCTAATCCCTTCAAAAATGCCTGGGACGTGTTTGGTTCGGGGGATTGAAAGGGATTGGAAGGTTTAATCCCGGAAGCGAATTGACTGTGAAATGCGCGGAAATGACCATGAAGTGAAGGGGCATGACCGTGAAATGCATCGAAATGACCGTGAATCAACACGGAATATGCGGGAATGACCGTGATATGTATGGAAATGGGGGTGAAGTGAAGCGATTGGACCGCGAAATACACGGAAGTGACCGTGAAGTGAAGACGTGGGACCGCGAAATGCATCGAAATGACCGTGAATCAACACGAAATATGCGGAAATGACCGTAATATGCATGGAAATGGGGGTGAAGTGAAGCGATTGGATCGCGAAATGCACGGAAGTGACCGTGAAGTGAAGACGTGGGACCACGAAATGCACGGAAGTGACCATGAAGTGAAGACGTGGGACCGTGAAATGAGAATAGAATGGGTTTGAAGAAGTGAGATATGGAGAATGAGGGTTTGAAATGGATTTGGGGATGGATGTCTTATGAATGGGTTTTGGAAGTGATGGAGTGGGATGAATGGAGGAAAGGTTTTGCGATTTAGGATTTGAGAAATGCTTGAGAAAGGATTGTGGGAGATGTAAAGCAAAATATGAAGTTGGGATTTGATTGAGAATGGAAGAGGGGAGATATGATTGAGTGTTGAAAGGGATGGAGTGGAAGATGGTTGAGAAATGAGGAAGAGGAGGTGGGTTAGGAAGGTGGAGAAGTGTGAAGGAGGAAGGAACCTTGGAGGTTTGGGTTTGAGGATGGGAGAGTGGGAGGTCTCTCTCTCTCTAGGGTTATAGAAGGAATGAAAGGGAGTGAGAGGAGAGGGATGAAGGTTTTTGGGCACTTGAAATGCCAAAAAGAATAGGCCCCACACGTATGTAGGTTGCAAAGGGAGGAAGACCAAGTTTTTTTTTTTGTATGATTATAAAATATTTCTATTTCCTATAAGTTTTCTTATACTTTTAGTAACTTAATTATTTTAAAATTTTTTATGATGATTTATCATCAAGTTTCAAGTCATCCTACAAAATTTCATATCGTTTAGAGTTGTAAATAAATTATAAAAATTTTAGGAGTAACAGCTGTCCGAAATCAAAAAATTTTGGATAGTTGACGGAACAGCTTAATTTTAGCTATACTATAATTTTTATTTTATTTATTTATTATTTTTATATAAAACTAGACTCATCAAGCTTCAATATAAAACTAGACTCATCAAGCTGTCCGGGCGTGGGCACGCCGAAGTCCTACCTGGGACTTTCTTCTTTTTGATTTCAGTGCCACGTGAGTGGGGCCCCCACGACGTGCCATATATGATTTTGGGGTAGGGGAAGCTGATCTACGTAATGGGCTTATTAGTTTTATGAAATTCATCTCGGTTAATGGTCGAAGTCCCCCTTATTTCCAATTCTACTATTCTTGGTGAATTTCTCTTCACCCTTGAGTCTTTATTCTGGAATGGGTCGGAATTATCAATCCCAGCCCGGTATTGACTTGTTCGGCCTAAGACGATGATTTTGACTGTCTAATCACTCAATTCTACTCGTTCCTATCAATGTCCGGGGAAAATTAAAGAAGGGGCAGACCTTGTGAACTTATCCCGGGATATAAGCAATCCCATGGATCTTAAAACAATCCACTGACATCACCATCATTACCTTAAAATTGATCCCATCTCTTAGTTGGAAGGAGTGGAAGGTAAAATCCCAGGATATGCCTGATGTGCCAAATAGACCCAGTGAACTTGTTCCGGGATATAACAATCCCATGGTTCTTAAACCAATCCACTGACACCACCATCATTACCTTAGGGCCCGTTTGGCCAGGCAGATTGGAAGGGATTTGATGATATTGGAAATTAAATCCGGGATTGGCCGGGTGTGCCAAACAGACCGGGTGATCTGATCATGGGATATAGCAATACCATAGATCTTAAGACAATCCACTGACATCACCATCATTACCTTAAAAGTAATCCCATTCACGGTTATTTCGGCGCATTTCACGGTCAATTCCCTTCACTTCACGGTCATTTTCATGCATTTCACGGTCAATTCGCTTCACTTCATGGTCATTTCCATGCATATCACGGTCATTCTCACTTATTCCGTGTTGATTCATGGTCATTTCGGCGCATTTCACGGTCATGCTCCTTCACTTCACGGTCATTTCCGCACATTTCACGGTCCAATCGCTACACTTCACCGTGAAATGCGTCGAAATGACCGTGAATCAACATGGAATAGGTGGGAATGATCATGAAATGCATGGAAATGACCGTGAAGTAAAGTGAATTGACCGTGAAATGTGCTTGAAATGACCGCGAAGTGAAGGGGAGAATGATCAAATGCGTCGAAATGAATGACCGCGAATCAACATGGAATAAAGCGGGAATGACCGTGTGATATGCATGGAAATCACGGTCATTCCCGTCTATTCCGTGTTGATTCACGGTCATTTCGGCGCATTTCATGGTTAATTCCCTTAACTTCACGGTCATTTTCATGCATTTCACGGTCAATTCGCTTCACTTCATGGTCATTTCCATGCATATCACGGTCATTCCCACCTATTCCGTGTTGATTCATGGTCATTTCGTCGCATTTCACGGTCATGCCCCTTCACTTCACGGTCATTTCCGCGCATTTCACGGTCCAATCACTACACTTCACCGTGAAATGCGTCGAATGATTTGTGAATCAACATCTGAATAGCGGGAATGATCAGTGAAATGCATGGAAATGACCGTGAAGTGAAGCGAATTGACCATGAAATGCTGAAAATGATCGTGAAGTGAAGGGGCATGACCATGAAATGCGTCGAATGGTCGTGAATCAACACGGAATAGACGGAATGATCGTGATTTCCATGCTTATCATAGCCATTCCCCCTATTTCGTGTTGATTCACGGTCATTTCGACGTATTTCACGGTCATACCCCTTCACTTCACGGTCATTTCCATGCATTTCATGGTCAATTCGCTTCACTTCACGGTCATTTCCATGCATATCACGGTCCATTCCCACCTATTCCGTGTTGATTCACGGTCATTTCTACAAGATTTCACGCCATGCCCCTTCACTTCACGGCCATCATTTCCGCGCATTTCATGGTCCAATCGCTACACTTCACCGTGAAATGCGTCGAAATGACCGTGAATCAACATGGAATAAGCGGGAATGATCGTGAAATGCATGGAAATGACCGTGAAGTAAAGTGAATTGACCGTGAAATGTGCGGAAATGACCGTGAAGTGAAGGGGCATGACCGTGAAATGCGTCGAAATGACCGTGAATCAACACGGAATAGCGAGAATGATCAGATATGCATGGAAATCACGGTCATTCCCGTATATTCCGTGTTGATTCACGGTCATTTCGCGCATTTCACGGTCAATTCCCTTAACTTCACTCGGCCATTTCCATGCATTTCACAAATAATTCGCTTCACTTCATGGTCATTTCCATGCATATCACGGTCATTCCCACCTATTCCGTGTTGATTCACGGTCATTTCGTCGCATTTCACCCGGTCATGCCCCTTCACTTCACGGTCATTTTCGGCATTTCACGGTCCAATCGCTACACTTCACCGTGAAATGCGTCGAAATGACCGTGAATCAATACGGAATAGGCGGGAATGACCGTGAAATGCATGGAAATGACCATGAAGTGAAGCGAATTAACCATGAAATGCGCGAAAATGATCGTGAAGTGAAGGGGCATGACCGTGAAATGCGTCGAAATGACCATGAATCAACACGGAATAGGCGGGAATGATTGTGATATGCATAAAAATCATGGTCATTCCCGTCTATTTCGTGTTGATTCACGGTCATTTCGACATTTCATTTCATGATTCCCTTCACTTCACGGTCATTTCCATGCATTTCACGGTCAATTTGCTTCACTTCACGGTCATTTCCATGCATATCACGGTCATTCCCACCTATTCCGTGTTGATTCACGGTCATTTCGATGCATTTCACGGTCATGCCCCTTCACTTCACGGTCATTTCTGCGCATTTCACGGTCCAATCGCTACACTTCACCGTGAAATGCGTCAAAATGACCATGAATCAACACGGAATAGGTGGGAATGACCGTGAAATGCATGGAAATGGCCGTGAAGTGAAGCGAATTGACCGTGAAATGCGCGAAAATGATCGTAAAGTGAAGGGGCATGACCGTGAAATGCGTCGAAATGACCGTGAATCAACACGGAATAGGTGGGAATGATTGTGATATGCATGAAAATCATGGTCATTCCCGTCTATTCCGTGTTGATTCACGCATCATTTCGGCAAGATTTCACGGTCAATTCCTTTCACTTCACGGTCATTTCCATGCATTTCACAAATAATTCGCTTCACTTCATGGTCATTTCCATGCATATCACGGTCATTCCCACCTATTCTCAGTGTTGATTCACGGTCATTTTTTCGTCGCATTTCACGGTCATGCCCCTTCACTTCACGGTAATTTCCGGCATTTCACGGTCCAATCGCTACACTTCACCGTGAAATGCGTCGAAATGACCGTGAATCAACACTAATAGGTAGGAATGACCGTAAATGCATGGAAATGACCGTGAAGTGAAGCGAATTGACCGTGAAATGCGTGAAATGACCGTGAAGTGAAGGGAATTACCGTGAAATGCATGGAAAAGACCGTGAATCAAAACAGAATCGCGGGATTGATCGTGAAATACATGAAAATGACTATGAAGTGAAGCGAATTGACCGTGAAATGCATGGAAATGACCGTGAATCAAAACGTAATCGCGGATTGACCGTGAAATGCATGAAAATGATGTGAAGTGAAGTGCATTGACCGTGAAATGCATGGAAATGACCATGAAGTGAAGAAGAATTGACCGTGAAATGCATGGAAATGACCGTGAATCAAAACGGAATCAAGGGATTGACCGTGAAATGCATGTAATTGATCGCTAAGTAAATGAAATGAGCGAAATTGACCGCGAATCGATTAAACTCGACCATTATGAATGAAATGGATTTTCAACCATCGACTGATGGAATCTTGAAAAATAACTAGGTTGGTTGGCTAAATTAGCTTCTCCTACCCCAAAATCATATACTGTACGTCAAGTAACTAATTTTGGTTTAGAAGATATTCTTGTTAAATGAAAAAGAAAGAAATGAAAAAAATGTGAGAAATTTTTTTTATATGTTATGTATACATATTTATATAAATATGTATTAAAGAAAATTGTAGGTAGAATGAAGTTCTCCATGTAAAAAAATAAAAAATAAAATAAAAAAAATAAATTTTTTTATTTTTTTCATAGATTGGCACAGACTACAGTTTTAACTACGGTTATAATCCGTAGCTATAGGGGTCATCAGATGGGCGTGGCCACGCCAGATTGGCCCGCTCCCGCCGGATAAGGCAGCGAGTGGCGTGGGCATTCTAGTTCGGCGCGCTCACCTCGGACAAATCCCTTTGGCTACGGATTGTGGTAGATATGGCTACGGTTATAATCCGTAGCCAAATATCTGCATCTAAGAAAATAAAAATCTATTTTTTTTTTTTTTTTCTTTTTAACATAGAATTTTTGTTGTTTTTTGGATCCCATCATGAGGTCCATGTTATATCCAAACCGTACATCTATTTGGGGAGCTCATGATAAGGCTTGAGACGGAAAATAAGACAGATCTAACTGTCAAGTGGACCACACTTTAAAAGGCAGTGCGGAATTGAATGTCTACCATTGAAACCCTTTTATGGGTCACAGAGGTATTGGATCATTATGAAATTTGTTTTTCCTCTTCATCCAGGTTTTTGTGACCTTATGCATATATTGGATGGAAAAATAAATGTTACGGTGGGCCCTACAAAAGTTTCAACGGTGAAAATCAATTTTGTGCTGCTCTGTGGTGTGGTCCAGTTGATCTTTGGATATGATTTTTTTTTTTGGGATAATGCTCCGAAATGATCTCGAAATACGGATGAACGTTGTGGATATAATAAATACATAACTGTGGGGCCCATATAACGTTGATCTATTTTGAACCGTTCGTACAACTCGGAGTACGACGAGCGTCAGCGCTCGTCTTCCCGCTTGAAGGAAAAAGCAGGCGCATTTTCGACCTTTGGACAGGCGTCCGTACAGCTGGGGCGTATTCTCGCAAAGGAAAATGAGGTGGGCTTAGCCTCCTAAATAGGCCATAAATGGGTCGTATTCTCGTAAATTTCTCAAATGATTTTCGGGGTCAATGAACTTTTGGATTAATAAGATGTTTGTTCTCTTCGTCCACGTCCCTGTGACCTTATAAAAAGATTGGAAGGAAAATAATGATTATGATGGACCCTTCGTTTAACAGTGAGAATCATTATCCTACTGTTATCTGTGGAGCGGATAATTTGAGAGCTTTTTATATGACTCATTTTCGGGATCATACTCTAAAATGTTATGGCCAAATTGATGAACGGTGTAGATATAATAAATACATCATCGTTGGGCTATGTAACTTTGATTTCTTTTGAACTGTTCGTACAACTGGGAGAGCAAAGACCGTCAGCGCTTGTCTTTGCACAACACGTACCCACGGTAGCCAGGTCGGCGGTGTGTGGTGCACCAGCCAATCCACTTCCCCGAAGTTCAGACCGATCCAATCATTGGGTGGCCAACAAGGGAGTTTTCAATGGTGTGGCCCACCTAATAATCATTGGAGCGGCCTGACTATCAGTCTCCGTTTTCATGACGGGTCCGCCATTGTGAACAGATTGGATGCCGTATGCAAACCACTGCGGGCCCCGCAAGCAGCTGGTTTGGCAATTTTCTACAAAGGAAACGGCCTTTCAGGGTAAAAACGTTTGTCTCGCCAAACGTTGATATTTTCTGTAACTGTTGCGTAGATGGTAAGTAAGCACTTGAAAACACACAATTGCATATATCGCATAAAATAATTCAAATCAAACGGTCCTAATCACAGGTGCCACCTTAAATACATCTGGAACCAAAAGTCTATGCTTAAAATTTTTTTTTATAAAAAAATCATCTATCGGTTTGGTGGACATTTATTCAACAATTAAAATAAAATAAATCCAACCATCCTTTTTCAACAAACAAATATCAGCAAATCAGTGGTTAGGATTGCTCTACCAGTCTTATTTTGGGCTGTAGCTTAGAGATAATAAGTTACACAGTTTAATCAGTCTAATTTGAGTTAATGTATACCACGCATACAATATCTGGGTGCACGCTTATCAAGCTTCATAAGCTGTCATAGTATCAACTACTCTTTTGTTTTGTTTTGTTTTTTAATTATATATATATTTGAATGTGGACCGTCTATTTGTAGGCCACAAATTGAAAGGCCAAGATTATATTGTCGAGGATATTTTTGACAAATAATCATTCTACTTTTGAAGCAATGAGTGGTCTGGATTACCTCAACCTAGGATCCCCTTATCAGAACAGAACGGAGAAAGCGTGCATTCTCTTGGAAGACTTGAGCAGCGTATAATAAAACTCCTTGTTATTTGAAATACGTAACCTTACGCTTGAAAAATGCAACTGTACATCAAATAGTGGGCCCTTTTGCAGATGGTTGATTAGAAAATCTCAACCTCTGATTAACAGATACCTGTTTGTTGAATTCCAACCATCGATTTTCATTTCAAGATCCCTTTGTTTTCAACCAATCCGATGGTTCTGACGATCTTTTAATGTCATTTGTCAACCGTATAATCCATCTACCGTTTGGACCGACTACTTAAATGGTTTGGATAGGTGTAGTTAATGCCACGTATTCAGTAGATCTCTGCCCAACTATGTATGAACATTCTCCACCACAGCATCCTTTTTTTATTTTTATTTTTATTTTTAAGACTGAATATTCTTTTAGATTTGCTCAGTGTGTCGTACCTGATGAACGGATAAGATCTCGCACACGTGTGCTGCGATGCTCTGTCCTTCTCACGCGAGGTGAGTACACTTGAAATTCCATTTTTAAGGATCTCATCACAAAGCATTGATACTCCAGAAACGGTGATTCGATGCGCTTCCTCTTCAAGGGCCACGCAAAAACGCATATCGCATTGCGCCAGCGTATTAAGCCCAAAAATTCCTGGCCGTCCATTTAGCACTTGATTCACCAAAGTGATAACAACTGACATTCGTTAGTGTTCTTGTGCTACTCATCTAACAAGCGAATCGGCCTGAATTATAGGATATCACACACGCATCGTGGGTACCATCATATGGACGTCCCAGATCCCTCACACATATATGAAGTCATCATGTATGGTGCGTTGCCATTTGTCGCTTGAAGATGGGTCGTTCCGATTGGAAGTAGATCGCGTACTGAGTAACTCAGTAGGCGTAGCATACTGAATAAACCCTATGGGGGCTACCGTCATTCATAAATTTCATCCGCTCCGTCCATTCATTTTAACAGATAATTTCAGGGTTTATTCCAAACATTAAATATATCCAAATCCTAAGATTAACACACCACATGAAACAGTGCGAATTGAACATATACCATTGAAAAGATTTTGGGGATCACAGAAGTTTTAGAACAAGCTGATATTTGTTTGTTCCCTTCATCCATGTCTTTATGATCTTATTAACAGGTTGGATGACAAATAAATACCACTTTGGGTCCTAGGAATGTTTCAACGATGGAAATCAATACTTCCACTGTTTCCTGTGGTATGGTCCACTTGAGTTTTGTATATTCTCCAAATTTGAGGTCAACCGCTAAAATAATCTGGAAAGCCGGATGGACGGAATGGATAAACCAAATGTATTCACGGTGGGCCCAACAATGTTTACTCAGTACGATAAGACCGTACTGAGTAACTCAGTACGCAATCCGATTCCATTCCGATTAGCATTCCTCTTTATTCGTGCGCGGGTCGGGGAATACGTACGTGGATCAGGTGCTTTTGCCCACACCACCCTCGGCTAGGGCTGTTCACGAGTCAAGCTAGCTCGAAAAGCTCGCTCGACTCTGCTCGAGTAAGATCAGATTGACTCGGCTTGAATGACCAATTCAAGCCAAGCCAAGCTAATTATTTGAAGCTCGAGTTGAGTTCAAGCTAAATTCGACCAGGGGGCATTTCAACTCGACTCGACTCGAAGCTCGAACTCGAGCTTGACTCGGCTCAATTAATAAATATATTAAATATTATATTATATTATATATATATATATTAATATAAGTCTAAACTTAAAAATAAAATAAAAAATAAAAAACAAACCCTAGAGTCTCTACCTGACCGCACGCACCCCCTTCCCTTTCCATTTTTTCTCTTTCTCTGCCCATCGCTAATCTGCACGCTTGTAACCACCACCGGTTTTCATTTCACTTCATTGATGATTTCAATCTCTTGAGATCTACTTATTAAAAAACTCAATAAATTCGAGATGGGTTCTTCTCGATTTGTTAGAGCTTCAAGGAAATCTAATGATCTGATTAGCTAAGCTCTTTACCCTGATTTCCGATCTATGTTCCTTGTACTTGGATTTCTACTGGTGGAAGAAGATCAAGAACAGATCGGTTCTTACAGGTTTCCTCATCCGATTTGAAGCTTTGTTTGATTTTTTCATCGGGTTTTGCTTTGATTCTCTAAAGATTTTTGAATTTTTCATCAATAGAGGAGGATTAAGAACAGAATCCATTACTCTCTCACCCAACAAGCTCGAGCTCGACTCGATGTAAACTCGACTCAACTCGAACCACTAGCTCGATTCGAACTCGACTCGACAGCTTTGGCAAACAAGCCAAGCTTCAATGTTGAGCTTGAGGCTAAGCTCGAGCTCGAGCTCGAACTCGAGTACATCATGGACAAGCCAAGCCAAGTTTGGCCCACCTCGACTTGACTCGGCTCGATGCCCACCTCTACCCTCGGCTACCTTGACATGTATATTTTATATCCGTTTTTCGAGTTCCTTCCGAGGCATGAATTGATAAACGAAACAGATCTGAAGCTCAAGTAAACCTTCCCTGATTGAACATCCACAATAAAAACTTCCAAAGGCCCACGAAAGTTTTGGATCAAGATGATATCCTTGGTTTCCATCTCAACCATGTCCTTCTGACCATATCAATAGGTTGGATGGAAAATAAACATTACTGTGGGCCTCATGAAGGTTTCAACGGTGAGCATTCAATTACTACTGTTTCCTGGCGATGGTTCACCTATGATCTGAATCTTCTTCATTTTTGTGTTCATTTTTGTGAATACAGAATACATACATCACAGTAGGCCTCACAGTGCCTAAAGCATCGCTGCACCACCGTTGGGTGGTGCGGCCAACACCACCAAATCTGCATCATGGGAATACTAATTATTTCGTGGGACCCACCAAATATTGAAACTCTTGTGAGTCTACTATCACTCAGGCATGAAAAAGGACATAACACACATAAGTGATCTATACAGTCATTTTCTAGGTAATTAACTGCATTGAGAGGATAGTCTAATTAATTCGATTTTACAAGGTAACCCATGAGATGCATGGGTGGTATTGGGTCATCATATGTATCTGCAGGTCAAGTAGCCCAATCCGCTTTTTGAGGTAGGTTGAGACAATTAAAAGGATAGTAGATGGATAGGCTATAAATGTGACATATTTAGTTAAGTAGGTTGAACTTGGGCTGACCCTACCTGACCTGATCAGCCCATCTAGGTTATTAACAGTTTGAGCCCGGTATCCTAAAACCGAAACAAAATAAAGAAAAAAAAAGTATATAAACTATAATGGCCCTTTTTTCTGTTTCACCCATGGGTACAAAATCCCACCGTTTCGTATGGTGCAGTACACTTGAACTTTAGATCAGCGTTATTTTTTAGCTCATGTCCTAACATGATTTAACAAAACTAATGAATATTGTTGATGCAAAAATCTAGTCCGCCCTCTTTAGACCTTTGAGTGCCTTCATAGGAAGAAGACAAAGGAGACCCTGGTAAGAGCAGGGGACCCTCCGATGCCAAAGTTAGGATAAGAATCTGGGTCTTATATATAGTATAGAGAGGTTTTGGGAGAAAGTTTTTGCATACCTTTTACCATGAAGGTCTCTGTATTTATAATAGCGTCGTACCCCATAGGGCTTTCGTATTTTTAGAATAAATCCCTTAAGGATAAATCTCAATCTTTGAGGATCCGTAATCTCTACTACCCCTGGATTCTCAGAGATCATTATCTTATCTTTCGAAGATCTTAGGTAGAAATCTAGAGTTTTATTAGGCAACTTCCGAATATGGAGCGTTTACAGTTTGGCCGACGCTTATCTCTCCGACACTGTTATGCTGAGATAAGCTTTAAGGGTAAATCTCTGCCTACTTTATTGGCCGACTCAATTATTGAGTCGGACTAAAGTTTGGGTAGCTCTAGGGCCGACTGATCTTAACATGTCGGTTTAGGCTTTCCTCTGCGAGGCTTCGATTGAGCCTTGAGGTGCACTTCCTTCTTTTGAGGTTTCACTTTACGGCTCGGGACGCACAAGCTGCAGCCGGGTCAGGGACCTCACGGTCCGAGCTACGTCTCTCCATCCAGCGTTTTATGGATTTTTGGTTTTATCCGGACTTGGCATCCAATGAGTCCGAGCCACTGCTTCACTACTCTTCCGCTTTTTTGGCTGACTCAAGGACTTGTCATATTTTTCCCCAACAGTAAGCCCCCTACTTCGTGCATCGCCTTAAGGCGATTACGGAGTATTCCGGAATTGAATCGGACTGTATTAGAGCCAAGTAATGATGAAACATTTATTGTGTATAGGGCAGTTTACGTGATTTCTGAGATGCGTCGCTTCGTTCGACCACGCGTCGACTCGTTTATCGAGATTGCACGAGCAGAGTGGCCGTTGTTGCAGTGTCAGGGCATATGAAGGACAGACATGTGGACACATATTTGGTGATAGCGTACGAGGAGTCGCCACGTGTAAAGTCGAGACACTTGAGGAGGCGTTGCTTCGGCTCCTTATTTAATGTTGGAGCCACGTGTCAGCTCTATAAAAGAGGGTCACCCTAGACGAATTTTTGCCAGTTCACACCTTTTTTCAATTTTTTCCTGTGCAGTTGCCTCCTCCCTCCTTTTGCGAATTCCGGCCCTGTAATCCTTTGCACCACTGCCTGCTTTCGACATTTTTGGATTTCTCCTGGTGAGTTCCTTCTTCCTCCCTTTCTTTTCTTTTTAACAATGTCAGGCCCCACAAGCCCTAGGGAGGGAGAATACAGCGGTGAGGGTGAAGTAAGTGACTTTTAGATGGCTTCGGAATCACCCTCAATGTTGGCGGAGGTTGCCGGAGAAGTGGACTTCCTGTTTCGCCATTCATAGAGGGTTATAGACCCTTTGGTAGAGAGGCCGATGACGTCAGTGGAGGCATTGGATTTGCTTCCTGTACATATGGCTATTGGGGGCCCCTCTGGTCATTCTGATCCTGAGGAAGGTGAAGAGGGGGAGATTAAGGTCGAAGAATGGGTTAAAGGACTCGTGCCCTTGGTGATGACAGTGGAAGAGCTGTCTAAAATCCGATCTGGATATCATATTTCGAACTTGGTTATTTTGACTCTCCCTCGGCCTAGAGAGCTGCTCAACCAACCTCCACCTGGGGCAGTTGCAATTTTTCTTGTTACGCTGCAATGTGGTCTCCGGTTATCGCTTCAAAAATTACTCGGGAACTGCTAGGTAGTTTGGGCATAGCCTCGGGATAGGTTGTGCTGAACGGGTGGAGGGACTTGTTCGGCTGTGCGGTGCTTTGGACCGAGATGCAATAGCCTGAGCTAAGTGTGAATGAATTTCTTCACTTATATCAAGTGGGGGAACACACTCAGCACCCTGGTTGGTTCTTCTGCTCCCGGCGGAACACCGGTGGGCCCTTGATAACTGACTCTCCTTTATCAAACAAGCACTGGAAGGATAGGTGGTTTTGAGCCCTCGGTAGATGGGAGTCGGCTGAGACCGGGCCTATCCAACCCTTCATCCCTCAAGCTTTTTGTGCGGTAGGTAGAGTTGATGCGATTTTTCATTTTTTACTTATCGCATCTTCGCCGAATCAGGGATGTGACTTCTTTACTTTTCAGCAATGCTGAAGCATCCTCCAAACCTTAACTCGGACTCTCTGATTCGGAATCAGAGTTTCTGAGCCCTTGACTTGGAGAGAAGATCTTATAGGAGGCTTCTCCAGCCGAAACTCCTTTTCGAGTGGGGCTTTGACTCCGCAGTGATCGGTGAGAATTTCTTATTATTATTTTTATTTCTGCTTGTCTGATTGTACTGACATTCATCTTCCTCCGAATACAGACATGTGCAAAGCTTGGCCTTCTCTTCGTCACTCGTCTCAAATCAGAGCCCCACCTCGCTCGGGTTCCCGGGCCTCGAAGAGGCATAAGGCGGTCCCAAAGGGCCCGATAAGGATCGCCCGTCCTGCTTCCTCGACTGTTATCAAGGTTGATGAAGGCACGGAGGCGACGGAAATGGCCGCCCCAGAGGCAGGGGCTGCTGAGGCGATGGTGATGCCATCTGAGGAGCCTCGGGAAGCTCCCGAGCCTGGGCCGATTGAGGCACCCATTGGTCCGAGAACTGAGGAGAGGGAGCCATGGAGGATGAGAATAGCAGAGGAAGAGAGGATAACCTTCCGTCAGAGGGTTGAAGAGATCCTTCCTTGGGCGAGTCGACGATGTTCGTGGGGGAGTTCTTTGGTCTTCTGACCGTGGACAACACGCTCGGCAGGATCAGGATGCTGATGCTCGAGGTAATGTCGCTTCCTTCCTTGGTCATTTTGCTCTGAGTTCTATATTTTAAAAGATCTTTTTCCCTTGTGCAGTTCACTCCCTGTATGCTGAAGGCATGTGCTGAAGTATCTGCCCTGGCCAGGCGAGCTATGAAAGCAAAGGTTAGGCTATCAGATAATGAGACTCAACGGTCAGAAGCGGAGTCTCAACTGTCCTTTGCTGAGTTTCGGGCTCTCTTTGCAGAGGGCCAACTCGAGGGGGCAAAGGCTGCTCTTGTGTCGGTCACGACGGAAAGTGATCACGTGACCTTGCGATTGGAAGAGGCCAGGTTGGCCTTTGAACAGGTGGCCATAGAGCATGCTGTGATTCAGAAGAAGCTTCAGGAGCTCGCAAAGGGGACCAAGGCCGCCCTTGTGACCGTGAGGGAGGAGGCGGTGGAAGAGTTCCTTTCATCTTCGGCTTTTGAGGAAGAGCAAACCCTCGTTTATCGAGAGGGTTACGCCAAATGTATCAAAGTGATGAAAGGCACTTTTCCCCATTTAGATTTGTCCGGCTTTGATGAGGGCGAGTCGAGGTTCAGTGGCGGGGCAGCAGTTGATCCTGAGGCATACACTTATGATGCCTCTGCTACTGCTCCTAATGCAGCTCCATCAACATCTCCTGGGTTAGCTCCTGGTGCGGTGGGCGAAGCCGAGCCCTAAATTTAGTGTGGTGGAGAACAATTCCTTTTTGTTCCCCACATTTGCTTCTGGCACTTTAAGCACACCGAGCTTCGAGGTCAAGCGAGTTAACAACGTTAAACGTTACTTCTTACTGATATCCGAATGACTGATATCCGAATGCCAAGTACTTATCATTGTATCATTCCAACACAATTGTAATCAATGAACTGACTAATGTAATACTTTACTGATCAATGAATATATGTTTTTTGCTTATTCAGCATTCTACACATTTTTCTTTCTTTTTTTCACAAATGTTTAATCAATTAAGCTGAGTACGGATCAGTTCTTGGCTGAGCTAAGGATAGTATATCTTGAGATGCTCGGTATTCCATGGGTGAGGTAAGAGTTGCCCCGTTAGGTCTTCCAATCGATAAGTACCTGGTCGGATGACATTGGCGATTATGTAAGGGCCTTTCCAATTGGGGCCTAATGTTCCTGCTCCACTTTCTTTGGTGTTTTGAAACATTCTTCGAAGGACTAAGTCTCCTTCTCGGAATCGCCTAACTTTGACTCGGGTGTTGTAAGACCGAGACACCAATTGTTGATAAGCGGCTGTCCGAAGCCGAGCCAATTCTCTGATTTCATCCAAGAGGTCGAGGTTGAGAGTTAGCAGCTCATTATTTCGCTCGTTATATGAACTTACTCGGGCAGTAGGTAGGCTGATTTCCACAGGGACGACTGCTTCTGAGCCATAGGCTAGCGAAAAGGGGGTTTCTCCTGTCATAGTTCGGGCTGTAGTTTGGTATGCCAAAGGACTTTGGGAAGTTCTTCAGCCCATGATCCTTTGGCTCGGTCCAACTTAATCCGCAGGTATTGTTTGATAACCTTATTGACGGCTTCGACTTGTCCGTTTGCCTGTGGATGACGTGGGGATGAGTAAACTTTCCTGATTCCTAGATTTCGGCACATTTCCTGATATTGCTTGTTGTCAAACTGCTTTCCCTTGTCGGAGACAATAGTCTGAGGTAACCCGAATTGGCAGATAATGTTTTTCTAAACAAAACTTGTGATTTTCTACTCGGTTATCTTGGCTAGGGGCTTGGCCTCGACCCACTTAGTGAAATAATTAATGGCGACGACGACAAACTTAATCTGTCCTTTCCCTAGAGGAAATGACCCGATGATTTCAATTCCCCATTGGACGAAAGGCCAAGTCCTGTCCATTGGTGTCAGCTCTTTAGGTGGTTGTTAAGGGATTATAGTAAATCTCTGGCATTTATCGTAACCCTGAACGAGTTTTCGGGTATCTTGTTGAAGAGTCGGCTAATAATATCTTTGCCAAATGACTTTGTGGGCCAGAGATCGGCCGCCTGAGTGATTTTTACAAATGCCTTCATGAATTTCATGCAGAACATAGTCGGTTTCACTCGGTCTTAGGCATCGCAGGAGGGGCGCCTAGTATCCTTTCTTGTATAGAACATCGCCAAGCACAGTGTAGCGGGCTGCACGAACCTTCAGTCGTTGGGCCTCGACTCGATCTTCAGTGAGTTCGCCAGTTTCTAAGTATTTGACAATTGAGTCGACCCAGGATGGTTCAGAATCAATGGGGAGCAAGGTGGAAGATTCGGTTCCCCCAATGCTTGGGTCGGCTACAAATTCAATAGGAATAGACCTGGGGATATCGTCTTTGGTAGTTGAGGCGAGTTTTGTTAGTAGGTTGACTTCAGTGTTCTCGGCCCTTGGGATTCAGGTCACAGAACATTGGTGGAACCCAGCGATTATCTCTCTGGCCTTTGCAAGATAAGCTTTCAGTCTTTCCTTCCTAGCTTGATATATGTCAGCTAATTGATTGATGACTAATTAGGAGTCGCTATACCCGTTCAGATGAGTGACCCTTAAAATGGCTACTAGCCGAAGTCCTAGGAGAAGAGCTTCATATTCGGCTATCTTGTTAGAAGCCTGAAATCCAAGTCTCAAGGCATACTGAATGGCTGTGTGATCAGGGGTTTCCAGGACTACCCCTACCCCACTTGCCTTAGAGTTGGATGAACCATCAACATAGAGAGACCAAAAGGGAGGGTTGGGAGGGGCGCGATCAGACGACTCTCCTGAGTTAGCGGTAGGAATTTTGGGTTACACTATGACTTTGACGATAAAGTCTGCCACGACTTGTCCCTTAATTGTGGTCCAGGGCTTATAATGAATATCGAATTCACTAAGCTTAATTCCCCATTTTGTAAGTCACCCAGAAGACTCTGGTCTCTGTAGTATTTGACGTAAAGGTTAATCGGTCATGAAAGTGATCGAGTGAGCCTAGAAATATGGCCGTAAGCGTCGAGACGATATGACCAGCGCTAGGGTCACTTTTTCCAGGGTCGGATATCTTGTTTCCGCCAGAATGAGAGCCTTGTTGATGTAGTAGACCAGGAGTTTTTGTCTTCATGTTCGCAGATTAGAGTCGAGCTTACGACTGCATCAGATATTGCCAGATAGATAAGTAATGGCTCACCTAACTCTAACTTAAAAAGTAATGGTGGTGATCCTAAGTATTCCTTGATCTGCTGAAAGGCGCCTTCACATTCTTCTGTCCAGTTAACAATTTGTCGACCCTTTAACTGTTTGAAGAAGGGGAGACACCTATCGGTTGCTCGAGATACAAAACAATTTAAGGCCGCTATTCTTCCAGTTAATCATTGGACGTCTTTGATCATCTTAGAGGCCTCCATGTCGAGTAGAGCTTTAATCTTTTCTAAGTTAGCTTCAATCCCTTGCTGATTGACTAAGAATCCGAGGAATTTGCCTGAACCCACGCCGAATGCACATTTGCTTGGATTAGGTTTTATCTTATACCTTCACAAGATGAGGAACATTTCCTCTAGATTGGTTATATGGTCAGTCGCTTTAATGCTTTTGACGAGCATGTCGTTAATGTAGACTTCCGTTGTTCGTCCTATGAGTCGGGTGAATATTTTGTTTACTAATCTTTGATAGGTTGCTCCAGCATTTTTTAACCCAAATGGCATTACTCGGTAATAATAATGACCTTTGTCAGTGACAAAGGTAGTTTTTGATTTATTAGAATGATGCATTATAATTTGATTATACCCTCAATAAGCGTCTATGAAACTGAGTAATTCATGCCCCACAGTACTATCGACCAACTGATCAATCTAAGGAAGGGAAAAACTGTCCTTAGGACAAACTTTATTTAGGTTAGTATAGTCTATATAGACCCGCCATTTCCCGTTAGCCTTTTTAACCAATACAACGTTGGCTACCCATTCGGGGTAATATACCTCTTCAATGAAGTTGGCTTTGAGGAGTTTTCCAACCTCTTCCTTGATTACGACGTATCTCTCAGGGCTGAGGGCATGCCGTTTCTGAAGGATCGGTTTGTAATTCGGGTCGATATTGAGCCGGTGAGTCATGACTGAAGGGTCAATACCCGACATGTCTTCATGAGTCTACGCGAAGATGTCGGCATATCGGCGTAACAGGGCTATTAGTTTCTCTTTCAATGGCGTAATCAGGGACGAACCAATTCGGACAGTCTTCGAAAGGTCCAATTCATTTAAGGGTACTTAGATGAGTTCTTCTATGGGCTGGCCGTGGCCGAGAGATTCATCACGTAGATCCAGGGTTTCAATCGTTGCGAATTTCGTTGGTACTCGAAGGGCAGTAGTTTAACATTGTCGAGCGTCGTGTTGGTCTCCTTTCACCACCTTGATCCTGTTGTCAGTTGGAAACTTCATGGACAAGTAATAAGTTGAGACGATGGCTCAGAGGAGACAGAGGGAAGGTCGACCAAGGATAACATTATAAACTGAAGACTGATCAACTACTAGAAAGTCGATCATAACAGTAGCTTGACTCGCCGCCTCCCCAGTAGTGAGCGGGAGGCAAATTGCTCCTTCTGGGAGAATCCGATCAATGGAGTCCTTACGGGCCTCAGAGCCGATCGTTCGACTCCCATCTTGTTGAATGCTTGTGTATATAGTACGTCCGCAGATGAACCTGTGTCGATGAGAACTCTGAAGACCTGGTGGTTTACGATTGTAATAGTGATGACTAAAGCATCATCGTGGGGGTGATGAATGCCCTTCACGTCTTCCTCTGTGAATGCTACAGTATATTTTTCAAGCTTTCTTTCCTTCGAAGGCCGAGCTAGAACCATGATTTCAGACTCAGGTCGACTAATATTCCTCGAATGCTTTTTTCGAGCGTTACTTGAATCGCCTCCACCTAAATGGCCACCGATAATAGTCCGGATATCCTCAGTGGGCCGGTTATCGTTTGGACGTTCTTCCATGGTTCTGGCTTCAGAATTGATATGCTCGCCGAGATGGCCTTCTCGGATGAGTCTCTTAATCTCCTGCTTCAGATTATAACAATTGCTAGTGTTATGTCCATGATCACGATGAAACTGACAGTGTTTTCTCTTATTCCCTTGATTTGGGTTACTTTGTAGTCCATTTGGCCAGTTGACGAATCCTTCGCCTTTGATCTCCATTAATACCTGCTCTTGTGGTTTATTGAGCAGAGTGTATGTTAAAAATTTGTGATCAGGCTATTTTCCCAACCTACGTTCGTCGTGAGCTCGATTGTCTTTTCACTTTTTACTACTAGCTGAGTCGACTTCCTTTTTTGCTGGCTCTTTGGCTAGGGTTTTCGCGTTTTGAGCAGCCTCGCGTAGGATTCGAGTTTCCTTGGCATCTGCATATTTATCTGACCGAGCCACAAATTCGGCCAGAGTAGAGGGCGGGTTCTTGTCTAGAGATGCAAGAAATGGGTTGTCTCTAACCCCTTGCATGATTGAATTGAGAGATGTTTCGTCAGAGTGCTTCCGAACTTGGAGTGACTCAAAATTGAAGCGCTTGATATAATCTTTAAGTAACTCTCCCTCCTTTTGAATTATATTGTTCAGATGCATAGATGATTTCAATTTTTTCTTCCCATCAATGAAATTGGTAAGGAAAGCGTCACTGAGTTCGGTGAAGGAGCTGATCGACTTCAGTTTCAGCTATTTGAACCAAAGCCAAGCTACGTCGGCCAAAGTGAGAGAGAAGACCCGACACATCACGGTGTCAGAGGCATCATGCAATTTCATGAAAGTCTAAAAGGACTCGATGTGCTCGGTTAGATCAGTTTTGCCGGTGAAGGGTGGGATTTGAGGACTACGGAACCGCTCTGACAATAGAGCTTGCATGATTTCCTCCATGAACGAGGATGCCTTTGCCTCGGGTCTGGTTTGATTGGTGTAGCAATTTTTCTTTATATTTACGATTTCCTCTTACATTTATTTTCGCAGGTCCTACATATCAGCTTTCCAGGGCTCGTCGCTATCAGCTGTGCCTTTAAGGGGGGCTTGTTGCACCTTCTTAGATCAGTAGCAGGCAGTGGAGCAGTCACAGAGACATTGGACAGTGCTGGTTCAGCTGGAACTTGGTGTTGACTTTGCTAAGGGGCACTCCGAGGTGCGACGGGCTAAGGATCGACGAATTGACGCTGAGCATTAGCCCGGCCATCGCCTTGTTGGGGCGGCTGGACCTGCTGACGATGAATTTATTCCAGCATCTGCTTCATATAATTCAGGTCGGTCATGAGATCTTGGACCTCCTTGTCTAACTGTCCATTACCACGATTTCGTTGCATATGTCTGGTTGAAATGGAGGTTGCCTGACGGGCCGCAGAACCTTGTTGATTGTCAGGTTGGTTCTGGGTCGCTCGGGCATGAGCTCCATTTGTACCCGGGGGGGGGGGGCTTCGGTCATCGGTGGTCAGTGATTTGGGACCTCATTGGCTCATTTTGGACGGTTCTTCTTGTTCTCGCCATTAGAGAGTGCTCAGTACCTGGAGAAGATGACTTTTCGTATTGTTTTTCCACAGACGGCGCCAAACTATTGATGTAAAAATTTGGTCCACCCTCTTTAGACCTTCGAGCACCTGCACAAGAAGAAGACAAAGGAGACCCTGGCTAGAGCAGGGGACCCTTCGATGCCAAAGTTAGTCTAGGAATCTAGGTCTTATAGTATTGAGGGGTTCTGGGAAGTTTTTGCGTACCTTTTACTATGAAGGTCTCTGTATTTATAATAGTGTCGTACCCCGTAGGGCTTTCGTATTTTTAGAATAAATCCCGTAAGGATAGATCCCAATCTTTGAGGATCCGTAATCCCTACTACCCCTAGATTCTCAGAGATCATTATCTTATCTTTCGAAGATCTTGGGTAGAGATCCAGAGTTTTATTAGGCAACTTCCGAATATGGGTTTATAGTTTGACCGACGCTTATCTCTCCGACACTGTCATGCTAAGATAAGCTTAAGGCTAAATCTTTGCCTACTTTATTGGCCGACTCAATCTTGAGTCGGACTAAAGTTTGGGCAGCTCTAGGGCTGATTGATCTTAACCTGTCGGTTTAGGCTTTCCTCTGCGAGGCTTTGATTGGGCCTTGAGGTGCACTCCCTTCTTTTGAGGTTTCACTTTACGGCTCGGGACGCTCAAGCTACGGCTAGGTCAGGGACCTCACGGTCGGAGCTACGTCTCTCTATCCAACATTCTTATGGATTTTAGGCTTTATCCGGACTCGGCATCCAATGAATTCGAGCCACTGCTTCACTACTCTTCCACTTTTCTGGCCGACTCAAGGACTTGTCATATATTTCCCCAAAAGACAGTGGGCATGGGACCTTGATTTGTACCATTCAACTGGTGGGACCCATTGGTCTGAACCATCATAATAAGAAAAACCACGACGTGCGTTGCCGCATATTGATGTAAATATAAGACACCCTAACTCCCTCTTCCATAATTTATTTCCTTTTTATTCGCTAGATTGTGGAACGATTCGGCACCTACTTCTATCTAGGTCGTCCATCATGCATCTTGCAAGATTCGTTTAAAAAATAAAAAATAATTAAAAAATTTTTAGCAACGTGCGTTGTTTTCTCACCCTGCCACAAAACCATGAAGCCATGACTTCCATTTCCTCTTCTTTCTTATATACAAAAAGGGGAGAGAGAGAGAGAGAGAGAGAGAGAGAGAGAGAGAGTTTCAAATGGGAAGCATCGAGTCGACGCACTGAGTTGATCCAGTTTACCATCGAGTCCAGCCATTGTTTCGTCGAGTTCGGATTGATCTTGAAGTCAAACAAAACCTTTCGCATCACTTCCACAGTAAGCTTCCTTCCCTATCCGTGAATCCTGCCAATGCTTATATTGGATTTAGAATTGCACCATTTGAATCTTGTCATATTTTAACAAGTTTATACTTGTATTGAATTTAGATTTGTAGCATAACTTATCATGTTTATATTGAATCCAAATTTGTACCATGACTTATCACATCAATGCTTGTATTGAACCCGAATTTGCATTTCATCCTAACATGTAAATGCTTGGTTTTGGACTAGAATTTGTGCCGTTGAAAATTTTATGCTTTAATTTGGAGGGTAATTAAATCCCTAATACATTATGCATACAATAATGAAAATTCATTACGTGATCGCTGGCTGATAATTTTAATTCAGCATGTGGCATTAGGATATGAACTGAACTTATAAACATAAGTGCTCTGCCCAGGGTAATTCTTGAAAGGATATTCACGGGTGCTTTGCTCTGGACTAACTCCTAAAATAGTTGCACATGTGCTCTACTTAGGGTCATTCCTAAAATGATGTTTACGGGTGCTCTACCTTGAGTTATTTTCAAAAATGGTTCATATGGGTGCTCTGCCCTAGGTTATTCCGTAAAATGGTTGGTACAGAAGCTTTGTAGGAATTTGTCCCTTTACAACCTACTGTTACTTATTAATTTTCATCAAATATGCCAAGGTTTTGAAATGCTCATGTAATTTCATGTCCCTTTATAAATGCTTGACTTTTATATGACCTGATTTTACATTTGATTTCATGTGAGCTTGGGGACTTTTCAAACTGTGAGTGCAAAGTGATCCTATTGAGTTGTTGAGCTTACGCTTTACTAAATGTTTCAAGTATAGGATTGGAATACTACAAGGATGCAAACTATTATTATTAATCTTCAGAGTATCATCCGTAGTCGGCCTCATATAACAGTTCTTTCCATCCTTTAGGGTTAGTTTGAATTTCTTTGATTTGATAGATGTAATATGATCCTTGAACTTTGATCTATGGTTAAGCTTGATATCAGAGATTAATGTAGTAGAAGACTTAATTTTTTTATTAGTGCCTGATTTGGATTTAATTTCGTGAAATGGTCAATGGAATGTAAATGTTTATGGAATGGAATGAATGTTCTTTAGTGTTAAAATAAGAATTTTTAGCTTACGGCTTGAGATTTGGGTTTCGAGTAGCCTACTTGGGTACCCAAATTTTAGGGCGTGACATGAATTGTTTTTTTTTTTTTTTTTTTTTTTTTTTTTAAATGTACATATATATGTGCCTGATTCCCGGGCTATGTTACGTGGAGCCTTATTATCTTATTTCATTCTTAAACTTGAGTTGGATGGTCGGTTAAGGGGCCAATTAAGCCTGACCCATTTACTATTAAATGGATCAGGTCAAGTTACTTCGGGTTGTTGCATTTCATTCTTAAACTTGAGTTATATGGTTGGGGTCAGTCAAGCTTGACCCCTTTACTATTAAATGGATCTGGTTGGTTAGTTTGGGTGGAATGAATTTTTAAGTGTTTTGGGTTGGGTTGGGTCGAACGGTAACGAGCAGTTGATTGAGTATGAGCAAAAAATTGCAACCAGTTTAATAAATTGGCTGAGTTAGGGCTGAGCAGGCCTGGTGCAAACCCAACCCATTGTCATCCCTAGACTGAGATGTGCACCATCATAGAATTTCTATCAAGAGAGATAAAGAGATGAATCATCTCACATTTGTTGCCAATGAGTTATAATTAGCATATTGTGTTTTTCAAGGTGTTTAAAACTGAAATGGGTTTAACCTTTTTAGGGTTGCAATAGAATGTTGGGATTTTTGCCCCAAGTTACCTAAGGTTTGTTGGGCCCCAAAATAAACTCCCATTTTTAAATACTTAAAAAAAAAAAACTTTTGACATCTTTTTTAATCTTTGTTGGATAAAAATTCCCATTGACCATCTTCTTCATACGGTCTTCTTTTATCACTAGTTTATGTATAATTCTTCTTTTATTAGTACACTGACAATCTTTAGGGCTTGTTTGGGAGCGTGGATTTGGAACCCCCTGGATTTGGAACCCCCAGGATTGGAAACCCCCAGGATTGGAAACCCCCTGGATTGGTAATCCTCCGGTGTGTTTGGCACCCTGGAGTGTGAATCAACTTTAATTCAAAAATACCAATACATAGTATATTTACAGGGGTTTGAATTTAATTACTAAATCAACTTTAATATCCCTAATTAGTGAGATATATAATTTTTGACACTATGTGATAAGCCTGCTGAAATATATGCTTTGCCTAAAAATGATGAAATTTCAAGTCTCGGATGGACCGCAAGCACAAGATCATGTTTGAGTGACTAACCAATGATTTTTAATCGTTGATTAATATGGACAATGTTTGGACGTTGCTGGATAATGTTTGGACGATGCTGATCATCATTAGTGGGCCATGTGCCCAATAGAATGATATGTACAGTGACATACATGTTACGCCTGCAACTATTGAAAAGATTTTAGGTGTAATCTAAGATCTCACCGTGGATTACAAACCCCCTCAAAGAGGGGATTGGAAACCCTTCGATTGGCAATCCCTAGTTACTTTATGCTACTAAACAACTAAGGGGATTTGAAACCCCCACCAATCCCCTCCAATCCACAGTGCCAAACGACCCCTTAATGCTTTCCTACTACTTTCTAATGATCTGTCATACTTTTCAGCTACAATCTTCGACAAAAACGCCTTTCTTTTTTACCTATTATGCTAAATTTGGCTTCTTTGGTATGAAAATGAGATGAACTATATTATAAAAATTATTCACTTTTGAAAGATAGGTTCTTCTTTTTTATTTAAAATATTTTATGTGGGTGGATCTTTTGCCAATAAATAGATGGAAGGAAAGAAAATAGAAATTAAAAACTATACTTTTAAAATACAAGTTTTTCTTTCCACCAAAATCATGTTTAGATGAGCTTGCTTGCAAGATTTTGATAAAAAGAGACGAGAGAGAAAAAAAAAAGAAAAAAAAAGCCTCCCCTTTTAAAAGATGGATTCTTCAAATGACTAGGTTTAGATGGGTTTTTTTGCCAAGTGTTGGACTTTAGGCCCACTTTTGAAAGATAAAATGATGTCTAATGCGATGATTTTAGTCATATTTGAGAGGTCTTCGAATTATCTTTCTAACGAGCCCAAATAGGACTCAAATAATTTTATTTGGACATCATTTGGCATTTCAAAAGTGTGCCTAAAGTCCATCTTGTGTTCACTTTCATTTTTAAAATTAAAGTGGAGTTTTTAGTATCTATTTTATTTCCTTCTATCCGTTCCTTGGCAAAAGACCCATCTAAACATAATCTTTGGAAGAAAGAAGAATGTGATATTTTAAAAAATTATTTCCTGATTTATTGATTTTTTATGGATTAGAGTTATAGATTGAATATTGATGTCTAACCTAGATATTCATAAACCAACAAGTAGATAGGACTGATTCTGAAAATTTAAAATTTTAGGGTATATTTTTCTTGAATTATCTAAATAGCTTTATTTGCAAATTCTAGTTTGTAGACCAGACATTTTGCCAATTGGACCATAGTAATGACTTAATAACCTTAAATCTCGAAATTCATCCAGTCACATTAATATGAAGTGGGTCATTTCAACGTGTTACTCTAACCATAAAAGTAACACATCTATTCACACACCCATCCACTCAGCAAAGTAAACCAATCACATTGTCCCTAAACCTTGCCTAAGCTATTCCTATCGTTGAAATATATGTCTATTCACCATTTCTCCATGTATTTATATTTTAATGCTCTCAGTGTATTTTATAAGTTCATGAATACTTTTTTTTTTTTTTTTTTAAAGTTCATGAATACTTAATTGTTTGAGATTTCATCCAACTACATCACCCATCTACCCTTGATTTAACATTTTGTTGGTTCCCTTGACCATCATACCACTCAATTATAATAAACCAACCGTGAGATTATTATCTCCGTTCATATACACATAATTAAAATTCCATTGTATTGGTCTTATTCATCACCTAAATATATGATTAACCTACCGTAAAATTTTCATTATAGTAACTCCTCATTTTTTTTTCAAAAGAAACTTTTTCATTAAAGAAATAAACTTTACACAAAGGGAGGGGTGCTCAGGCCGACAAAAAAATGTCCTAAGACCCGGCATAGAAGTGCAAACACAATTTGGGGGGGGGGGGCAAGGGGGCCCACCTATCGTAAGGAAGGAGGCAAAACAAAAAACAAAAAGGGGGCGCTAAGAGAGCTGCACTGAACCAAGGCCAGCCTTATTTAGGACTAGCTCCCCATGGGTGATGACGGGGACATCGGAAACGCCTTCAAATAATCTAGATTGTTGATTGGAGTTGGGCCAGCGGGCCAGGCTGTCGGCTACTTTGTTAGCCTCTCTTTGGGAGAGATTGATGGAAAGGACTCCTGAGGACCGAAGTGTGACAAATCTCTTCTTCCAATAGAAAATGCCCCAAGGGGGATCATCTGCCCTGTTAAACAACTCGACAACAACTTACAAATCACTCTCCACTTCAATGGAGGTGAAGCCTTTCTCCTTGCAAATCATGAGGCCGTCGATGACGGCTTTAACTTCCGTGAGAAAGCTCGATCCATGGCCATACGCTTTGGAGAAAGTGAACTTGAACTCCCCTTCGGCATCATGGCAAACTCCCCCCCCCCCCCTCTAATGGGCTAGGATTGCCTCTAGACGAGCCGTCCACGTTCAACTTCACACTCCCCTATCGAGGCCTTAACCTTTGATAAAAGACACCGAATGTGGAGTGGGACTGATCAAGGGGAGGTGGAAATCCTACAGGACGTCCTTGTCAGCCTGATTTGTGCTAGGGGGAAGAGTAAAAGCCTTGGACAGGTGGATAACCCATGAACGGACTTGGCGAATGGCGAGCGGGGCACTTGGCTTGACACCTTGAAAGGGATCTATATTTTTGGACATCCAAATTTCCCAGAGAACCAGAGCTGGGATCAGGCCTCTAAGGACTCCCAGCGGGGATGAGTCGTTGGCCATGGCCCACCATTGGGACACTCTAGCCCCGGTGGATTGGTTGGGGAGGAGAGCGACAGAGAGGACAGAGGAGAAGTGGCTCTAAGTGGCTATAGCAAGCTCACCTTTCACAAAAAGATGGTCTAGGGATTCCTCCCTAGGGCTAGACAGAGGGCAGCAACCGCATGAGGAGGCCATGTGAACTCCCTTCTTCTTCACATTTAAATCAATTGGGGTGGCTTTGTTCAAGATTTTTTAAACAAAAATCCCAATTTTTGGAGGGAGGAGGGAATGCCAAACCCATTTGGCCCAGGAGCAAGACTGACCCTGGCTGTGGACAAGCTTCCGCGTTGATTTGATGGTGAACTTCCCTGAATTCTCTTTAGACCAAACAGCCCTGTCCGAGCCAAGGTTGGTAGAAAAGCCTTTCACAATTATGTGGAGGCGGACCGAGTCTGGAAGATTGGTTGGCGAAGGAGCAAAAAGGTCCTCTGGCCCAATAACTTCATTGATCTTTAGGATGCGGTCGTGATGAGGGATCCTTCCAGGAATCCACGACTTGAGGGGGCCTAGCCCCGTCCAGTCATTCTTCCAAAAGTTACTGTTTTCATCCCCTAGAATTAGGCGGGAGTTAGCTGCGAGGAGATCCAAGAGCTTGGCCACCTTTTCTAAGTTGGGGAGTCAGATTGGAGATGGTTTGGTCGTCGTTTACCCCGTACTTTGCATGGATGAATTTGCCCCAGAGGCTAGTCTCATGACTATAGAAAATGTTCTAAGCCTTCTTCATTGTTTGGGCCAACGAAACCTCCTTCAAAGCTCTAATGCCCAGTCCGCCCTCCTTGGTTGGGGAAGCAATATTTCTCTAGCTCACCCAGTGGAGGTTTTTCTTTCCATCTGACCACCCCCAGAAGAAGTCAGCAAACGCAGACTCGAGGGCCTTAAGGGTATTTTTCGGGACGTCTACAATACACTTAAGGAATATATGGTATATAAGTCCATACAACTATCACTCTTATTTCTTTAGATGTACAAGTCCAATTAAGAAACCCTTTATGCATTAATCTACCAATCACATAAGGATCTCAATCATTCATTTACTTTTTTACATACTTAATCATAAAACCATATCCAAACACTAAACTGTGGAACACTAACATAGCTCTCATATAAATATTGATTTATATCTATTTATTTTTCCATTGAATGCACAAGCAAAAACTATAGGACCAACCTCGACATATAGTTATAATTATAATAGTACTGTACACACTCCTATCCTTAAACATTCTAAAAAATTCCTTTGTACATGTTCAATCTTAGTGAAATTTTAACCAAAGGATACTCAATTTTTTTGAACCACACATCTTTGACCTCCCCACCTAGAATATAATATCGGATTATCCATCAAAACTTTTCTTCATATTCGCTAGATGACCCACCCAAACAATAGATAAAAACCATAATTACAACCCTCACATTTTTCCCAATGAACCTACCTAATTAGTTTTTGTGTTGGGCCTTATTTGGTGTCTTTTTCCCAAGCCATTAGGCTTTCCATAACTTTCTAAAACCAAAAAGAATTACATATATATGCATATGTACCCTTCACTTTACATTCGTCACCTTGTAGATCACAATGTAACAATCAATCCATGAAACCAACTTCACGTTAACTTACCGATGCATCAATGAACCCTATAAACCAAACTACTCTTTTCACGTTTATAAAATCTCTTAACTATCCACTCCAATAACCAACTCTCACTACCAACTCTTCAAAAATATCTAAACATTTCTTCATTGATTCAAACCATTATTAGAAAGATCACTCAGACATGTGTTGAAGAGTATGTCTATAACTCTATCCACATCTCACACTTTCCCTAGGACTCTCTCTTTCTTTTTTCTTATAATAGTTGTATTGCATACAACTACTATTCTAAAAAAAAAATCTATATATGTAATTCTCTATCAAGGAAAATGTTGATGACAAAATTTGGATCACCCTCCACTCAGCATGGTAAACCTCCAAGGAACCCTGCTCCTGTACAAACGGTGAATAAAGGAGACCCTAGCTAAGCCGGGGGACCCTTCGATGCCTAAGTCAGGTCAAGGGAATCTGGGTCTAAGTTGGAGAGTAATAGGAGAGTGCAAGATGTTGCGTACCTATATCAATAGAGTCTTTCTGTATTTATACTTGACCATCGGATGATCTGGGTCCGTTAATCTCAGCATGATTTGCTTAATCAATGGGATTTTTAGATCATGGAGATACTGCGCACAATCTAGGAATCATGTTGTGTATCCGTAGGCGAGGTTATTGGTCACGTCTGCTTAAGGTAGTTTCTTAGTTTATCATCTGAGATGTACACATTCTACTTCGGCCTTGGCTCGGGACATCTATCTTGGGACGAAGATGAGAACAAGGACGAGGCCCCGGCTTGGATTTCCTTCTTCAGATGAAGAGGAGGATGAGGACGAGGCCCTGGCTCGGATGTCCTTCTTCAGATGAAGATGAGGATGAGGACAAGGCCTCGGCTAGACCGTCTTTCATGAGTCTGAGCTGAGCTTCAGTCTGTACAGAGTGTGACTTAGTTTCATTTATCCGTTGAGCATACTGGAGGTCTTCCTTCTGAGCTCCGAATCAAGAGGTGGACCCGTCCTGTTGAGGTGAGTTTTCCTGCAACCGACGCGACTGGTTACGTTGTTCATATCTGGTCGGTCCGCAGAAGATCGTCCTGGAATATTTGGTCTGAGCGCTACACTGTTTATCTCAGATCAATCCGAGTCGATCTCTAGTTTCGGAGTAAGAGTGTCATCATGAATCTTCTCTAGTTTTGGAGTAAGAGTGCCATCATGAATCTTTCTTCTTCAGTAGCGTTCATCATTTCGGATACTTGTGTGTCTGACCGGATTAAAAAGATGTCGGTCCTCGGGATTATAAGGGGATCAGATCTTCCCATAACAGAAAATATCAATAAGAAATTCGGAATTCTTCTCTTACCTTGTCTTCACATGGTATCAGAGCTCCTTTTTCCTTACATATGAACCATCGATGATGCTTATCCATCGCGCTAAGCAGCTGCTGCTTCACCTTAAGATTATCTACTCTGATATGCTGAATGGATAGATCTCCTCATTGTCGTTTCTTCAATCTTAACAACACCACTATCATAAAACCAATCTCAAAACTCAGCCCTCAAAAGCATTTGTTGTAAGGCTGTGACTCCAAAAAAAATTACATTCGTGAACTTGCTTCCATTGGGAAAAGCTCCCCTTCTTCGTCCATGGCTCTTGATTAACCCAACGTCTGCTTCCTCCATCATCGAGGAAGAACCCACCATTAACGCCTCTAAAATTGTTTGCCATGCTAAGGTTTTGAAAACCCCTCCGCTGCCTTCATTAGCCACTAGCGGCTAAGAGAAATCTCACCTTTGCTTCCATCTTCAGTGTCATTCGTCGTGCTAGGGTTTCGAAACCCCTCTATTGCCTTGATTAGCCACTGATGGGGGAGAGTAGTTGCACCTTTGCTTCCATCACCTCGAAGCGACACCAACAATTGCAAAATCCCTCCTCAAGTCTCTAATCAATATCGCCGATTTGATGATCAATCTTATAACAATCTACATGCCAATTGATTACAACACGCGGTCACTCAACCCCTCCACAAGGTCATCTTGATCGACGCCTTTAATGACAAGATCAAGCACCTCCTTAAGGAAGCCTGTCCTTTTTTCAGTCACCTATGACCCGTGTCATGGTTTTTAAAAGCCCCTAGCCTCTTGTATCCTTCGATCGACAATGCCATCGTTTACGCCATGCCAAGATTTTTTTTGAAACTCCCTGGCCCTCGCAGCATCGACTTTTGACAAACACTCTCAGATGACCACGACAGCAGAGCATCGTTGTCTACTCAGCTTGAATCCTTTGATGAGGAGGTGATCATAATTTTTTGAAATCCAGAACAAAGCAGGGATGTTATTTGTTTATAAACAGCAATTGTTTTAGCCCTAACTTGTTTCGGTGCTATGGCAATGTGCCTTATTAGTGCACACTCGCTCCAACTGAAGATCCCACTATCCATTGTCCATCATCAAGATTGCAACCTGATTCATACAAAGGACAATCCTCACATTATTGCTCAGGTACTGTCACCAATTAATTCATTTGTTTGGAGGTTATGCTTCAATTGTATCGTCTTATCCTAACATTAGATCTATTTCACCCAACGACTAAGATTAATCTAATTACATATGGCTACATCTTTAAAAGAACAAAAATCCATAGGAGCAGTCTTTCTTCGCAAAGAAAATCCTAGTGTCCACTCCATCTAAATTCAATATAAATAAATTTCTTTCTTAGCCCTATTCAACCAAGTTCTTTCACATTGGAAAATGTAAATTAGGGTATGTTAATGGCCAAATTTTAGCCCCACAAGAAGATAATCCTAGTTATCCTAAGTGGGAATCAACCAATATACATGTATACATATTTGAACATACACACACAACCATACGTCATGTGGAACAAAGTGAACACTTAGACACATCGTGGATTAGAGAGGAGTATCCTCACCCACTCATATAGTAGGTATGCTTGAATTTCAAGGATGAAATTCATTTTAATAGGGTAAGAATGTAACATTGCGGGGAATTATTTTTCAGGTTTATTGGTTTTCTACAAGTTGTAAATTGAATTTTGATGTCTAACCTATATATTTATGAATTGACCAACAAATAGGATATACTCTAAAATTTTAAACTTTTGGGGGATATTTTTTCGGATGGCCTAAGCAACTCTATTTACAAATTCTATCTTGTAGACTCAGCCTTTTGTCAATTTAACAGTGGAAATGACTTAATAACTTTAGATATTGAAATCTATCCGGTCAAATTATGAAGTGGGCCACTCCATCATTGTAATCTGTAAATGCCACCCCCACGCAAGCATAGATGAATTCCTCACTTCCTCAGCTTTCTCTCTTCATTTACTATAGGTTTGGTTTGATTTGAATGTATGGTTGACTCAAAGGTAAAAGTGTGTTTGACTTAGAGTCGTCACTAGCCAAATGAAGCTTAGAATCTATGGCCATCTAGAAATAGTAAAATCATTTAAAGGTCAGGGAATTGTAAGATTCCCCAACTGAAGTGACTCTTGTGGGTGGTTTATAATAATAAATTATGAGTAAGGACCTCAATTATGAAAAATGAAGGGGTTATGCGCCATTTTCCATCCGTATGATGTGTTGTCTCTACCTTATGAGATTTTATGATTTTTAAGGAGATTCAAAGAAATTTCAATATCGCTGCATCTAGCCATGCTTCACAAAGTTTAAGTCTCTAGGCAGGTAAAAAATAAACTAAATAGTACCTAGCCTTACTTCGTAAGGTTTCAGACCCTGGGTAGGCAGACAAAGTAAAAAAGAAAAGTAGATAAGAGAGAGGAGTAGAGAAATAAAATAGAAAGGTGAGTATGTATACTATCAATGAGTTTGCTATATGTGGATTAGAAAGCTAGTTGATTTTAGATGTGAGAAACAAAATGGGCTCTCACCACACTTTTTTTGCAAAAAGGATGGTCGGATATCCCCGATTCCAACTTTACTCTTTGACTTCAGTAGTTTCTTCGACTTTGAATATTCATGCTTTGAGTTGGGCAGAGTAACGACGCATTCAAACCCTTTTCAGAGTTGACAGGGGAATAGAGTTGATCTTTATGTGAATGTGGCTTTAACTGGATGATGACGTGCTGACTTTAGCTCACCTTACTTTGGTCCTCTGTACAACTTTGTCTCCCCAGAATGACAATTGTTGCATTGAATTTATAGATGAAGACCACCAACTAGTGGTGAGCCAACGGTGGACACGTGTCACTATTTTGTGCTTGTGGTGTCTATAGGGTCCGAATATAGCTTTTGGGTTGATAAAAAAGTATGACAGGTGGTCATCATCTTGTGGCAGGCTGACAGTTCATGTGACACTATTTTGCTTTACAAAAATAGGCTCCTTAATATTCTTAGGAGTGAAAAATGAAAATTGGAATAATTATGTCACCATCGGCTCGCCATAAGCTTATGGTTTTATTTTGTTAATTTGGTCGGTTGATTGCTTCCGAGGGTGTTGGGGACCCTTAATATGTGGCTTCTATAGATTTCCAGTACTTTACGAGTTGGATAGAAACAACTTTAAGGTGTAAATAGGGTCTCTAAAGAGTCTGGATGCTCGGCTTGGATTTGATTGTTCGAGTTCGAATATGTTAATCAGGTCTATCAATTGTTTCTAAAACCTACCCTGAGTCATACCCTATCCAACTTGTATGGTTGTACGGGGAGGGCTGAGCCGTATGGACACTTTTGATTGAAGTTTAACTGAAGTCGAAGAATAGTTTTAATCTTATTTAAGGTGGGATGTCTACATAATCTAATTAGATTATAATCATCAAAATATCACATCTGTTCATACATCCAACCACCCAACAATGTAAACCGATTACATTATCCCTAAACCTTGCTTAAATCATTCTTACCATTGAAATTTTAATATAATCGTATTCACCATATCTCGAATATATTTATGTTTTAGTGATCTTAGTGTATTTTTGACTAATGTGCCTTAAACTTCACAAGTTCATAAATACTTAATCGTTTGAGATTCCATTTGATTGCATCCTCCATTCACTCTTGATTTAACATCTTGTTCATTCTTTTAACCATCAGACCACTAGATCATAGTAAACCAACCGTGAGATCATTATATATATTCATATAAACATGGTGGATGATATGCATGCACTCAAAATATACATTAAAGAACCTCTTTTCTGGTTGCTTTGAAACAATTGGTCTCATGACCTGTGACTTTGGATAGTTTAATATGAGTTAATTACTTGTGTTGTTGCAAGTTCAATCAAACGATGCCATACGTGTAAGTGAGGGCTTGGATTGGTTGTTTGTGTGAGAGTAAAATGTCCAGGCATGTTAGAGTCTGCTTGAATCAAAGGTTTTGATAGAATCATCAATGTCCCTCACACTGAGATGGACAAATTGGAGACTAGACTAGGATCTAGTTATCTTCTCAACCATTGGTTTGTGATCCGTTTAGGCGATTTGTGAAAGGATAGGGGTTAGCCCTTTCGAATGAATTCTTTTTTCCTTGTGATGATGTGAGTCTACAGCCTTAAGTACTTTTTTTTATACCAATCTTTAGATTTTGTATGCATCTCAAATGAACAAGAATGCACAAATAAATTGAATCAGGCTAAACAATGCCGAATTTATTGATATTTAAAATGAATGGCCTGTTACAATTGACAAAGTAATAATCAGCCAGATAAATAAATGAAAGCAAAACTAAATTAAGATAAACACTTGATTCATCTATTAGAACAGATGATCGAGGCAGGTGATCGGTAGGATGTGACTAGGTTGGAATGATTAAATGAATAGAAACTCAATTGAACATGATCCTGCAATGTAGAAATGTGTTTGGCATGTGGCATCGAGCTTTCCTTCGTGTGCTCCTTTTATACCTTGTCGAGGCAATTAAACCCTTCGCTGGTTTTTATTATTGTTTTTGAATCCGTTATACTCACATCGCAGTTCTGGATTTGTGAATCCCCTTGATTGCTTCAGAATTGGTGACTTGGATTTGAAAGAAAGGACTCCAGTTAGATCAGGACTCACTGGCTTCTCGAATCTTCTATTCATAGCTGATCTGCCATGAAGATGTTTGTGGCCCACTAAAGATCAGGCTTGGAACCACCAAAGTTCCTTTGATGAAGACAACAAGACAAAGGTTTGTGAACCTCTAGGGATCATGGCCATTCAACATCTTTGTCGATGGCCCATCTTCTCAACTTCGAGATGTTAGGTGATTCAGATTAAACTACCCCTGCATTTAACCATCCAATAGGTGATGGTTTTGAGTGAGATCCACATGATATTGATCTATTATTGAGCGAGGTTGGATGTTGTTCGATCTCCCATTCTCTTAATTCCGATTAATGTATGAAATAGGAAACTTGATTGAACCGATGTGTCTGTCTCTCTCGACTTGGGTTCAAACCATAGGTAGATTGGCTTGGACATAGGTCTAATCTCCTGATGTTCAAAACCTTTTTGAGCCTTGCTAACTCTTCGAACGTCTTTGAGAAGACCTGCCATTTTGAAAGGACTATGAGAGATAGCCTCACTGAGAATATCGTCGCTAGATTTGTGATGAGTTCTGTTCTCTCTGCTGGTCTTTTATAAATGTGCCAGGTATGTTGCCCTATAAATGGGCACATTGATCATGGCGCATAAGGGTTTGTGCCATCGCATTAATAACGAGATGCATAACTCTAAAGGAAGATCAATCGAAGATCTCTTCGGGTGCGATTACGTCTTTCATGTGTGTCAAACACGTAATGCCATCATGTGACAGTTTTCTATTATACCACGTCAGGGTGCCAAAAATGAGTGTAAATAATTCCTCCCATGTCCCTTCATATTTAGGGTTGAGATGGGACATTTAATGATAGAGTTTCACCGACTGTTTAGACGTGCGACACACGGATGCACAGGGTTTGCGTTTGATCATTATGTGAGTTAATGCGAACATCAAAATTCGCTTAGCATGATTGCTAACCTTTTATTGTGGATGCAAATTGCGATGTTTCACTTTATTTTTATATGGTTACGTTTCCATTGCAATCATTCTTCTCTCTTGCTCGTCATCCATCTTTATCCTACCTTTATATATATATATATATATATATATATATATATATATATATATATATATATATTTTTTTTTTTTTTTTTTAAAGAAAGAGCGAACTTCATTTCATATGAGGGAAATTATAGGGACTGTACTTTAGGAAGACCTAAGGGCACCAAAATAAAACCCTCGGGGCAACCTATCGTAAAAGGGAAAACTATACATGATCCACCACCCTGATGACATCCAAATCGACTTTATTAAACACCACCAAGCCACGGATTTCATGGGGGAGGTCCTTCTTGGCATGGAACACCCTATTGCTCTAGGTCTTACTACCTAGCTAGGCCAGGCCATTTACTGGCCCATTTCCCTCTCTAAGTGTGTGGGTGTAGCGAAATGAGCCCCTCAAATTGAGGGAAGTGATACACGCCACCCAATGATATCACTTCCAACCCATCTGGGAAACTCGGTTGAGCATATCCACCACCAATTTTGAGTCTGACTCAACCATAACATTCCAAAGGCCCTTGCTAGCACAAATGGAGAGGCCCTCGTAAACCGCTAAGAACTCCGCCTTGTTATTGGAGCCTAAACCGTAACCATGAGAGAAAGCAAAGACCAACTCGCCATCTTCGTTCCTGCATATTCCACCTCCACCTAATGGCCCTGGGTTAATCTCTTTACATCATGGCTTTTTCTTCTAAGGATTCCCAGCCTAAATCAAACATCATGGATGTTCCTACTCTTGATTTAATCAGGGCTATTGTCAAACACTTGGTTGATTTCATTCTTTCGGGCACTTTGACCTGCTATGAGTTCGATGAACCAGACTAATACCATCTCGTCCCAGTCTTCACTTCTTCTCAGGAGGAATATTTCTCCTCCTTTTCGCCTCTTCCTTCTGTATCTCTGAGAGACACATCTCTTGCTGGAACTTTCTTTGAACCGGTCTCGTTGTAACCCAAGTACTTGTCGTTATCAAATACGGCCATGCCCTTCTCTAGACTAGATTGCCTGGATGAACTGTGTTGAGTCTTCATTCAAGGACAGCTAGAGAACTACCGAGATCCTTAGTTGTACCAAGCTTTATTGGATCGAGACAGCCATGCAACTTGCCCCTTTAGCAGTGGCTATCTACTTTTAGAGTTCTTTGACCAACTGCTTTTATTTTCCTTGGGCTTTATGAGTCCCACAATTCTTGATGTATATGCATTGACGGGCCTTCCTACCTTAGATGAATACATTGAGCCATCAAGCTCATAGTCCTCCTTTTCCTTTTATAATCAGCGAGCCAATGTGGTGTATTCTACCTATATATAGGAGGAGATTAAATGGGATCATTTGTCACATTAGGAGCATTGTGCTTTTCTACAAATGTGCTTTGTTGTTTTATTTTTTATGTCCTAGCCAGTTAAAGACCAAGGAATACAACGAATCGGTTAAATCATTAGCCACCAATCATTATTTGGCCCTTGCTCCTTTTTTCCTTTCTCAATTATATCGGACCCTTCATAGTCTTGCGACTAAGAATCTTCACTATTCTGGGGGGCCCTTATGGCTTCTCCAGCTTTGACTATGTGAATACTTTCCTTCACTTAGTGTTGTCATTCTTAGGGAAATCCCTTATAGGTCACCTACTTACGGTTTTTGCGGATTGACTTATTAACGAATCAAAGAGTGCTCATTCTAAGAACATGTTCACACCCTAAGTATAGGGTTGTGATGTAGTAATAATCTCGATAAGACCGAGGTCGAATCCACAGGGACTTAACTTTGTACATAATCTGAAAGTAACTTGAACTAGAACTAGGTGAAGATGAAATCTAAATTAAAGGCCTTTAAGAGAGTAATGGTAAAATATTAAACTAAAACTTAAAAAATTCAAAGGTGGGAAACTAGGGTGCCAAGGATCCACTTGTAGAGATCAGGGAGATTTTATGCTTGATTCAAGAACTCAACTAGACTTAGAGTCCCATCTTCATCCGGTTGGAAGATATATCATTAAAAATTAATTATGAACTTCCTTTGATCTAGTTTTCAATGAATGATAGGTATGAGAACTAGAATTGATTCCATCACAAGGCCATGCCTAAGAGACAAAGCAAACAACAGAATTTAATCAATCCACAGCCAATCTAAGGGAGTTATGAATGTCAAGAAGGATCTCATCATCCAACCATGTCCATAACACGACGGTGAACAACAGGGCTTCCTAACTTCATAACACAATAAGGAAAAGAACATGCTCAAAGTTATCATAGATCCATTGTAATTTAAGTCACAACAAACCATTAAAAACTAAAAGCATTCCTTATAATCAAACTAGAATCAGGGAGAGTTCAATAAACATGAATCAAAACCATAAAAAGTATCCCATCACACTACAAGCTTAACCTCTTAGCCCTAGCTAAGAGGTCTAGCCAATCATAGACATGACTGAACTAAACATCTTAATGAAACATAAAAACAATTAAAAAGAACAAGGAGGGAAAAAGAAAAACTCTTGAAATTTGCCGACCCGCTCTCTCTCTCTCTCTCTCTCTCTCTTGGCTCACATTGCTCTTTTCCTCTACGTCAGATGATGCTTCTTTCTTGCATTTTTTCTCTTTTATAATGGTTGGGAAGGTGGCTGGGTCGGTTGCAATCCTTGCACCGACCTTGCTTACGCAGTGGAAGATTTTGGAATCTTTCTTACGCAGGTCCCTTCTTGCCTGAAATAGGGAATTGGTGTGTGTGCACTGGATCGATTTTTGTGGTGTGATCCAACTCGGCTATTAGTCTTATCTTATCAATTTAGGGCATGGGCTCAAGTTTGGATTGGATTCGTTGATCAGGTGGCCCACACATGGAGTAAGAAGGTGGGGTGAAACCCATCGTTTCACCAGGTTCAGTCACCTGCTGTTGCAGCGTGTGGGTGAATGTCACTTTGGCTAGTTGTTTTAAATTAGGTGGGGTCCACTATGGTATTCTTTCAAAAAATCTGCTCCCTTCATCGTTTTCATCACGTCGTGATAGCCCATGGTCCAAAATTTGAAGTAGATCCGACTTCAGGGTGGGCCACACGGCCAGCTATTATGGGTGCGAAATTCACCGTTAAACTAACTTCCTTCATGTGCAAGTTAGGTGTTTGAAGTAGGTGGGGTCCACTATGAAGCTTGGTGAGAAATCCACTCCGTTCACCAGCTCCTGTATGTCGTGTTGGCCCTTGACCTCAAGTATCAAACGGATCTGATCTGTAAGTGGGCCATACGCTCAACCAATGTGCGGACAACATTCACCATTAAAAACACAATCTGCTTCATGTCTGCTTGGTGCCATGTATGACACATCTATTTATAAAATTTCCCTTCTCTTTTGTTATAACTTCTGCCGTCCGTATCTCCTGACTGTACTGTGCAAATGAGATGAAATTTCACCAGTACTTGTTATTTTTCACGCTCTTTCTAACGCCTAAGTTTGAACTTTGATCGCTTATGGATTACGAAGATACTCTTTAATGGCTAGCGTCCTCTGATCTTACCATTTGGCTACTTCCACAAAGATCCAAGGGCTGAATTTTAACGTGTACGGTTAATTTAGGGTCCTCAGGTCAGATATAAAGTTTCGAACCAAATAGATGATGGAAACCTTGTGATCTTGTGTTCAGGACGACTTTTAGGCCCCTTTAACTTCAATCACTTGATTTTCTCAGATATTTGGCATGTAAATTCTTCGATCCTGGCCCCGTGGGGTCCGTCCCTTGCCTTGACGACTTCAGAGCGTTAAATCCATGCTTTTGGTATTCTTTTTCAGTCCAGGCTCCTAAAAACACTTTGCAACAAAAACATGATTAAAATAGAACATTAAGCATTATCATGTAAAAATTAGGTAATAATTGGGGTCTAATATGTAATATTTGACCCTCAACAGAACACTTGCACTTCTTTCTTGTTGATTTAAAAAAACTTTTAGATGAGTACTTTTTCCCTTTTACTGGGATGACTTATGGTCCAAGCTAGCTTAGGTGCATCCAGCATGATCCTTTTGATTTCATCACTCTAGAACTGTTGTGCCAATTATGGGCCAACTTTCTTATTTCACGGGACCTCCCTGTCATTGGAGCATTTATAATCCACAATCTCAACCCCAAGACTGGTGATGAATTTTATCATGTTACTTTGTGTGCGCCCCAATTTGGTTTAGTTCAGGGCATACCTCTTCTTCCTGGTTATGCCTTGCTGAATGTGTACCCATTGTCACAAGAACTTCTCCAGCGTCGGGATAAGCATCGTCCAACCATGAATAGATTTGAAGATTTTGTCAAAAGATTCGTCTTTTCGGACTCGATCCTTCTTCACTCCTATATAATACCAAAGTATGATTCTTGGTGGAAGTCATACTAGGACTCTTAATATTCACTTCTTCAAGTTATGGATTGGAGTGTCTTTTTCCAACCAATTCCCAAATTGTCCAGTTGTTGGAGGTAGCTACTCTGGCCGGACAAAGCTACAAGTTTTGCCACCCTTCCTACTAGGACAAGGTCTGCTTCATGGGGTGTTTCTTATGGGTGTTTGTCTGCTACCCCAACGCATTCGTCTTCTGACAGGTCCACTGATGCTGCTATCCATCCTTCATGTGGGCTCATTATTCGAAGTGCGTCTTCGACTGGCGGTTATCTTAGCCAAGCATAAAATATAGACAAGAAGAAAAGTCGATGGTTGAATATGCTGACAGGATTGGGTCTCCTATAATCGGTCGTTCATCTTCCGGGGTCTGTAGTTAGGACAGGCCATTGGTCGAGGCTCTTTCAACTTGGTCAAATACTCCAGTTGCCCGTCCGGTTGCTGCCATCTTGCCTAAAGGTAACTACTATTCCTTTGTTTTCTTATTTTCTTATTCCTTAGGATGTTAATTTTATTATTTTTTTAAAAACTCGCCTAGTCAACTTCTTACCATCGGTAGATAATGAAGAGAGAGAAAACCTCACAATCGTCCTGAAGTGCTAGCGAGTATGAGAAAATGCTGCTACACTTACTCCGCTAGTTTCCTCTGTGTAAAGAATCCATTGAGACTGAAGTGGTTTTAACACCTATCGGAGACCTTGCTTTGGTCATAAAATCCTCTGAGGGGGTCATTTTCTTTCAGCCAGCTAGGACAACAATGTTAGTGGTTAGCAATTATGAAAACATTGTTCCTGCCAGTTTCCCGAAGGTGCTGACTTTCCTTCAACAAGTTGTGTTGTTGAAGAAACTTCGTCTTCGGTGCATGTTTTGAGGGGTGATGCCCCTGTTGGTTCTTCTGATCTAAATGTTGCATCTCCTATATTTTATAGACCTTTCTTTGATGTATCTACTACTGTCACTGGCGGCAATAAAGAACATACTCGTGACTTTACGTCCACGTCATCCTCTCTCATGGTCGATGCAAGTTGTTCGGGAACCACTGATCTTAACCCTTCGGTTATCTAAGGGATTTAGTGGTAACTCGAGGGGTGTTCGATGGCCCCCCGCTTGTCGAAGTGCCGATGGCTTGAAGTAGTTTGCCGATCAATTCTTTCGGCTCGATGTGCCCAGTCTAATCTCCTTGCAGGAGCTTGGGTTTGCCCCGAACGCTCTTGGTGAGCTTTAACAAGCACTTGGGACCAACGAAGTATAGGGCCCCAAGTTAATGCATGCTGAGGAAATCTTGTCAGCCTTATACGAATATATAGTTGCCCAGGATCGCCTGGATACTGCCACTAACCGGTTCGATGCACGAAATAGGACGGTAGTGCTTTCCCTATCTTCGCAAGATGAAATTGTGGTGCTTGGTCATGAGGAGGAAACACTGCGAAGAGAAATGGGGCAAATTAAAGAGGAACTTACAACGCTTGCTTGGGAGATGGAAGAGTTGGTGAGGTCTATGGGAGGCTTCGAGCGTTGTGCCTAAATTACTTCCACGCTTGAGAGTTAATCAGATAACAAAAGACGAATACTCGAGAGAAGTTAAGAAGCGATGCGATAGCTATGTTCGTTTGAATCTGAATTCCTTGCCTGGGAAGTCGAGCATTTGGAAGCATTGCGCTCAACCAATGAGGCAGGGCGGTGTCTTGCAGAGCATCAGAGGGAAGGTTTTGGCTTGTTAGAAAGTCCTTTGTTTTTCTACTCTTTTCTTTTTTGCCCTTCTCTCTCTCTCTCTCTCTCTCTCTCTCTCTCTCTCTCTCTCTCTCTCTCTCCTTTCATGTGCGTATTCAAGGTTGGCCATTGGCCAAGTTTTAATTATCGAACACTAGTGGAGGGCTTTTCATTATATGCCCGTTGCACTCATTATTTAACTAAACACCTTTGAATATTTAATTGTTTTTATTTTTTACTGAAGTCTAAAATCCGCAATCTGACCATATTCGATGGGTTATACATTATTGAAATAGATTGCGAAAATAAATATCCTAAGCTATAGGATGCCCTATAATTGGGCTTTTGTGTTGTCATGTTAGCCTTCTTTATCCCTACTTTCCTAACTATGTTTAGATAGTTGCTGTGGCCGATGCTTTTGGCCGCCATTGCTTTCGATATGCTTTCTTCACTAGGACTTCTCGAAATGAGAAAATTGTTGGGGGCTTGCACAAACCTTAGGATCTAGCCTCCCGAAACAAACCAGAATTATGTAATAATAAAGTAATGAAATAAATCAAAGCATAAACCACACAACACTAGGGGAATTTTACGTGGAAAACCCTCAAAGAGGTAAAAACCACAGGACCTCGTCCAAATCAACAATCCACTATGAAGCAGAATGTTACAACCTTCTTCACTCATGTAGGAGTGGATAAACAATAAGAGAACAAAAGAAAAATGGAGAGATCTCACTAATCACGAGGACGTAGAAGCGTTGAGATGTGGACTGCGAAGTAGATCACTTCTACAAGCAGAATCTCCATTCCACAAGCTTCCTCTCTCTCTTTCTCTCTCTTTCTCTCACACCTTTAATAGCCCTAAGTCCTCCTAGAAAACTGTTCACTCCCCAAGTGCAGGGTTGTGATGTAGTAATAATCTCGGTAAGACCGAGGTCGAATCTCAAGGGACTGATACTTGTACGTAATTTAAAATTAAACAGAACTAGAACTAGACTAAGATGTAATTAACTCAAGTGTAATTTAAGGGAATAATGGTGGAATGATTATCTAAAGCTTAAGGAAATCAGAGGTGAGAAACTAGGGATTCAGAGGATCCACTTGTAGAGATCAGGGAGATCTTACGCCTGCTTCAAGAATCATGAAAATTAAACTAAACTTACTTGATATAATTTTCAAAGAGATGAAAGGTATATGAATTAGAATGGATTCCATCACCAAACCATGCCTAGGAGATAAGGTAAACAACAAAATTAAACTAATTAATAACCAATACACATGATATGAATGTTAGGAAGGGTACGGAATCCAACCATGCCCAGGAGACGATGGTGAATAACAGGGCTTCCTGACGTCATACTCATAAAAGGAATAGGAACATGCTCAAAGCTATCGCAGACCCATTGTAATTTCAGTCACAATAAAAACTTAAAAACATTCCCTTAATTAACTAAAATCAACATCAGTTCAGTCTAAACAAAAGGCACAAGCAAAAAGTCCTCCAATCACGCTACAAGCTTCACCTCTTAGCCCTAGCTAAGAGGTTTAGCCCGCCATGGGGAGGCTATATCTCTCCAAAAAACAAATAAGAAAAAAATGAAAAAAATAAAAACTCAAAAATACTCTTCTTTATGCCTCCACGACTACTCCACACCAAACTCCTTAGATCTGAATGCCCCCACTCTCTGTCTCCCTTCCTCTTTATAACAATAAGAGGGTCGGTCGGATGGAGCTTCCATACCCAGAGGCGGTGCGTAGCTTTTACGCACAGCAACATGTTTAGCAGCCGGAACAAATTTCTTACGTTGATTTTCCGGTGGAGCCCATTATTAAGTTCATATGGAAAATTCACTCCGTTCACCAGCTTCTCCTAGAAATTTGGACTGGAGATGGTTGGTTTTGGTCGTCCGTTGATGTGGCCCACCTTGATTGATCATTCAGCGATGAGATGGATAATCTGAGAGCTCGCGGCCATTATCAGGTGTGTCCCAGCAAAATGTCGCCTACATCTTAGTTCAAATCCCAGACCGGTTACAATGGATGGCTCTGATTGGATATACGGACAATGAGTGGGGGACCACAGTGATCACTCGCAGCCTCTGTTACGAAACAGAGGCAACGCAGTGACGTTATGATGCTTGGTGGACCCCATAGTGATGCTTTTGATAAAATCCACACCGTTCATTGAATTCAGGACGAAAAAACAGTTGGGAAGAGCAAAAACTAGTTTAAATTCGGTGTGACCCACAAGACTTGGCGTTTGCATTGGGACTTCAATTTCGTGCGTACACATGTATGGGGCAAAAAGGCCACCTAGGCGTGGGTTATACCTACCCCAGAGACATAATGGACGGTTTAGATCCTTCAAATAGCTGATGGGTGGGGCCACAACTCAAAACCGGTGTTGTCTGTGCGGACGCTATTGCTTTTAAGAAATTAGTCGGTCAGCTGTAGGTTTGACCGGACTCTCTTTCCGGTGCACTTCTTATGCACGTGTACCCTATGTACATGTAATGTACATGTGGGGTCCATCGTGATGTTCTTGAGAAATCCGCCCCATCCATTCTCTTTGGCACTGTATTTAATACGTTAACACAAAAAATGAAATATATCCAGATATCAGGCAGGCCCCAAATCGCTGTTTTATGGGCTGATATGCCTATTAGGTCACTTCTACAGGGATCGAATGGTTGAAATTTGATTTGTACGGTTAATTTATGGTCCTCAGGCCATGTATGAAGTTTTGAGCCAAACAGATGGTAGGAACCCTGTGATCTTGCATTATGGACCAATTTCGGGCTACTTAAGCTTCAGTTTCTCAGTTTTCTTCGATCTCTGGCATGTAACTCTGTCGATCTCAGTCCCTGGAGTCCGTCCATTGCCTTTGGTGTCGTCAGAGCGTTAAATCCATGCTTTAAGCTCCCTTTTCAGTCCATGCTCATAAATACACTCTACATCACAAACACGAATAAAGTGGATCATTAAACGGTATCATGTTTGTAAATCCAGGCAATAATCAGGGTCTGATATGCAATATTTGACTCTCAACAAAAACCTTTAGGAAACCTTAGAATACCCTGGAATACACCCCAATCCCGCATATACCCCTTTATATAAGAATAGAAAGAGGTAGCATCAAAATAGGAAACAATTTCGGCAAAATCTGCGTTTCCGCAATCACATCTACGTAACTCTTCGATGATATCGAAGGTCTCTCAATGATAGCCTTTGATATCATCTAAGGTCCTTCGATGATATTGAAACAGGACCAAAACTGTCCAGCGACCAGGGGTGAAAAATTCTGACAATTATCGATGTCATTGAAGGTCTCTCAATGACAACCTTCGATATCATCTAAGGCCCTTCGATGATATCGAAACAGGACTAAAATTGTCCAGCGACTAGCGGTGAAAAAATCCCGACAATTATCGATGATATGGAAATTGGTTCGATTTCATCGAACCCAGCAATGAGGAGAAAAATCCCCATAAAAAATAAATATCATTTAATTAAACACCTTTGAATATTCAACTACCTTTATTTACTAAAGTCTAAATCCACAACCCGACTGTATTCGATGGGCCATACATTATTGAACTTGAATGAGAAATATATATCCTAAGGTATAAGATGCTCTATAATTGAGCTTTTGAGTTGTCATATCGGCCTTCTTTATTCATACTTTCCTAACTATGTTTAAGTAGTTATTGTAGCTAGGGGTGTACACGAACCGAGCTAGCTCGATTAGCTCACTCGACTCGACTCGAAAAAGCTCGATTTGACTTGGTTCGAAGCTGAGTTCGAGCTGAGTCGAGCTGATTTTTTAAGCTCGAAAATGAGTTCGAGCTGGCCCCAGCTCGACTTGACTCGGATCGAATCCAGCTCGAATTGAACCCGTTTGGTGACTCGGTTACTTTGCCATGGATGTTGCTCACCAACTGTTTGATAAAATGACTCAACGAAAGGTGGTTGGCGGCAAGGAAGGTTGGGCTGGAGGCAAGGAAAGTTTGGCTGGTGGCAAGCAAGGTATGTACATTAAGCAAATACCTTTTTTCTCTCTGGTTTTCTTTTTTGGTTTTTATGTTATGTAGAAGGTGTTTGATAAAGCACCTATAAAACCATTGCCTTTGTTTGTAAAACAATGGGTTTTTGAAGTTACAGTTAAGGTGTTTGTGGAAATGCCTTAATGGCGAACTCGACTCGATCTTGGCTTGAACTCGGCCCGAGTTGGTTCGAGCTGCTAACCGAATCGAGCTGAGCTGGCCACTCAGGCTTAAGGACCAAGCCGAGCTAAGGTTAGCCAGTGTTCAAGCCGAGTCAAGTTGAGGCCAGCTCGACTCGGTTCGACTCGATGTACACCCCTAACTACAGCTGATGCTTTTGGTCGCCCTTGCTTTCTATTTGCCTTCTTCATTGAGGCTTCTCAAAAGGATTCTATCTTGGGCCCTCTTGACGTAAAATTTAGGGGATGGTGCTTGGTTTACATTGTCACTGGCTATGGGAAGAGAACGATAATCTGCTGGGGAGCAGGTTGATTCTTCCCATAGTTCCCCTTTTGGGTGGCTCTCTTCCTCGAAAAGCATGTCTTTTTAGCATTGAATTGCCCCTTTGTAGGCTGTCCATCTTGATTTTGGCATTGACAACGCTTCGGTGGACTGGGTTTGATACTGTCCATGATACGCACATGCATTTGACATACTCCTGGTCAGCGTGGACCCATACTGGGCTGTATAACAACTTCCCCTTGGTCGACCATCTTAAATTGGGCTATAAATTGTTCGGCTGTTTCCTCAGGAAAATGTCTTAGACTTGAATAGGTGACTTGGATTGGAAAGAAAGGACTCCAGTTAGATCCATATTTGCTAGCTTCTTAGATCTTTTTCTCGCAGCTGATCTATTACGAAGATGTTTATGGTCCATTAAAGATTAGGCTTGGAACCACCAAAGTTCCTTTTGATAAAGACAACGAAACTAAGATCAATGAACCATAAGGGCTAGATCTAGACTGATCATGGGCAGTCAACATATCTATTAATGACCCATCTTGTCAACTTCGAGATATTGAGTGGTGCAAATCAAACCACCCACTACATTAACCATCAAATAAGTGGTGATTTTGAGTGAGGTGGGATTTGACACCTGATATCGATCTATTATTAGGCCTGGTTAGATTTAATTATCTCATTTTATTAATTTCGATTAATGTACAAAATGGGGAACCTGGTCAAACCAATTTGTCTGTCTCTCCCAACTTGGGTCCAAACCACATCTGAATTGGCTTGGACATAGGCCTAATATCCTAATGTTTAAAACCTTCTTGAGCACTGTTGACTCTCCGAGTGTCACGGAGAAGATTTTCCATTTTGAAAGAATCGTGAGAGCTGGCCTTGTTGAAAATATCATTGTTAGATTTGTGATTAAATCCATTCTCTGGACGGGTCTTTTATACTGGGCCTAGATTAGGTACTGATGGGTTTTTTTAACCCATCTTCGACCGGTCATGAGCCCTGCTCGACCGGTTGAAGGCTGGTGGTCGATCGAAGGTTCGAGTCGTGACACGACTCAAAGTCCAACGAGTTTTTTTGTTGTTTTTGTAAGTGTAGCTACGAACGTGCTCGAGTCGAAGGATGATGGCGAAATCATCGTGAGGGGTCCTACGACCAGTCGAAGACTCGACTTGACTAGTCGTAGGTTACGCAGTTTGTTCCACGATTTTGCGTAAAACTGTGGATTTGAGTCCTTTCGCAACTGAAATGCGAAAGGGAAATTTCCTAAACTATAAAAGGGGTTGCCTAGGATTTTTTAGGTATGACAAGAGGGTTTCCTAAAGCTTTATAAGGGATTTGGGTTTAGGGCTATCAAAAGGTTAGAGAGAGAGAGAGGAAGAGAGAGAGGAAGCTTATAGAAGGGAGGTTACTGCGGCACGTGGAGGTTATTCATTTCCGTGCAATCTATATCTCAGCGCTTCTATGTCCTCATAATCGGTTAGATCTCTCCGTTTGCTCTATTTCTCTTATTGTTTATCCACTCCTACGTGAGTGAAGAAAGGTTGTAATGTTCTACTTCATAGTGGATTGTTGATCTGGACGAGGTCCCGTGGTTTTTACCTCTTTGAGGGTTTTCCACGTAAAAGTCTCTTGCGTGGCGTGTGATTGATGCATTGATTGTTTTCATTACTTTATTATCCATAATTCTGGTTTGTTCTGGAGGGCTAGATCCTAAGGTTTTGTGCAAGGCCCCCAACAAAGTGGTATCAAAGCTAAGTTCACTGAACGGGTAGGATCGGTTTAGAATTATGGAAGGTGGCTCATCGAGGATGATCAACCTCAATAGTTCTAACTGGACCATATGGAAGGCTAACATGGAGGACTTGCTTTATTGCAAGGACCTATATTCTCCAATTTTAGGCATATCAGCAAACTTCAAGGATATGACTGATGATGATTGGAAGAAGATGGACTGAAAGGCGGTGGGGTTTATTAGACAATTGTTAGACGATCGTGTTCTACCATGTGTCTACATGAAACCTTAGCCACTAGCCTCGAGGAGAGTTATGGTGAAATTACAAGGGTTGTATGAGAGGAAGACAAACAGTAATAAGATTTTTCCTCGATAAGGCGACTTGTGAATCTCAAATTCAAGGATGGTGGTTACTAGGCCGAGCACATGAATGAGGTCAACAATATAGTGAACCAACTCACCTCTATGAAGATGGTCCTGGATGATGAATTGCAAGCTTTATTATTGCTTAGTTCATTGCTTGACAGTTGGGAGACATTGGTGGTGTCTCTAAGTAACCGCGCGCCAGACGGAAAGATATCCATGGAACAAGTAACTAGTTGTCTCTTCAATGAGGAGACAGGGAGGAAGTCTCAGGGGTCTACTCAGTAAGAGGCCCTTGTGACACAGGAACGGGGGAGAGGAAAGAACAAGAAGGGCGGGAAGGCCCGAGATAAATCAAGAGGCAAGTCGAGTAACAGAAAAGATGTTGAATGCTGGAATTGTGGCAAGAAGGACCACTATAAGCATGAATGTCGTGGTAAGAAGAACGACAAGAAAGGAAAAGGGAAGGAAGATGAATCGAGGTTCCCGACTGCGGTCACTTGGATGATGCGACATGGTAGTTATTCTTTCAGTAGATCATGATGTATGTCTCACGGCTACGAGTCAGGATACCAACTGGGTGATAGACTCGGGAGCTTCTTTTCATGCGACTCCACACAGGGACTCATTCACAAGTTATAAGTCAGGTGACTATGAGACTGTGAAGATAGGAAGTTCTGGCATATCAAAAATCGTGGGAGTCGGTGATATTTGTGTGAAAACTGATGTGGGCTGCACATTGGTTCTCAGGGATGTGAGGTATATCCCAGACCTTCGCCTTAACTTCATGTCGATGGGAAGGTTGGATGATGATGGCTATGAGCGCCGGTTTTTGGTGAGTGATGGAAGCTCATCGAGGTTCGTGATCGTGGCCCAGGAGGAAAGTGTCATGCACCCATGTACAAGGCAAGTGTCGGTATGTGCAAGGGTGGATTGAACGCAACAAAAGATTCAACTATTGACATGTGGCACGTTTTAGTGTCTGGCCACATGAGTGAAAATGGGCTTGTACTTTTAAAGCGACTCCTTCCGGGCGTGTGGGTACACCTCTCAAAACCTATCTTGATTGTTATCAGGAAAATAACATAGAGTTTCATTTGTTAAAACTGCTTCTCATGTTAATAAAGTGCATGCATTAGATTTGATTTATTCTGATGTTTGTGGTCCTATGAGGATAAAAACCTTAGGTGGGGCATTGTATTTTGTTACTTTTATAGATGATGCATCTAGGAGGGTTTGGGTTTATGCTTTGAAATCCAAGGACGAGGTCTTTGGTGTGTTTAAATTGTTTCATGCTATGGTCGAGAGAGAGACAAGTAGATCATTGAAGCACATCCACACTGACAATGGTGGTGAATACATTGGTGACTTTCATGAGTACTGCAAGTCCCTGGGTATACAACATGAATAGACGGTTCCCAAGGCCCCCCAGCATAATGGTGTAGTTGAACGAATGAATCACACCATTGTTGAGAGAATCAGATGTATGTTATCCTATGCGAAATTGCCTAAGACGTTCTGGGGAGAAGCAATGCACACGGTGGTGTATTTGATAAAAATACATTCGTGGGTCTCCACATGGACGTGAATGTAACATTAACCACCTCGATCTAGGGTCGAATATGAACTCAACTCTCGAGTTCCAACGCATCACTTATGCAACATACACAATGATGGTTAAATGTTGATCGAGTTAAAGCAATAAACATGAATGAGATTATACCATTTCATATTGGATCAATTGTATAAAAGGAGCTCTAAATGGTGGGGTATATATATATATTATGTAAAAGAAACAAAATAAACGTTTCATTCTCCAGGAGGATGAATCCATAATGAGTCTCCCTTATACATACATGTCATTTATAATCAAAATGTCAAAATTAAACTGGTATAATCCCACCTGTTGCAAAACCTTGCTCCCTTGGCTTGGAAACTTCTCACCTAGTCGGCCGCTTATGGAGAACTTGATCATATACGAGAACTCCTCCTGGTCCTCGTCATGAGATCGAAGATGAGAGTCGTCGGCTCGCCAAACACGAGAGACAGAAATCACGGTGTTGGTGCGCAATTTTCCCGTAACGTGGGAGTGAGTAGGCTAACTCGGTGGAACAATAAGGCATAAGTTATTATGTTATCAATACGATCAGCGAAAAATTAAACACTCCTAATTACTCGATTAATGCAGGAATGCGGGTATGATGGATGCCCTCACCGACATACTCCTCATGCGACACCATCTCAAGTTCGCGGCATGCTTACATCCCACATGCTCCACATCTTCCAGGCACATGCGATGCATGATGAGCATGATTACAGGTTTTTAATTAGTCCATTTCAAACAAATAGGATTGGAAAACTAAGGTACCTCCCTTGTATCATTCCCAAACATGATCCATTCTAGGGTCGTCGGTCCTAGTTAATATCGGGTCGATGGTGTATTTTCTAGGTCCTTAGAATCGCGGTGACGGCGCCCGTGTACGTTACGCACAAAGGTTGCACCACTCCCCATCACCCCTTAAAAGATAGTCGGACGATTCATCACTATACGAGAAATGGGCCTAGTTCATACTCATATATCGCGGCGAAACCTGGATAGCCTTTGCGACTACGAGAATATGCTCGCGGTCACTAAAAGGGCCGAAATTGGCACATTACGCACAAAGGTTGCACCACTCCCCATCACCTTATCAATGTAGGGCCGAAGCCGCCCCGAATATAGTGTCTCATACCACCATAATCGGCTCACGAGTTAAGTTGCTCACTTATGGTCACTACGGGGAGGCACGTAGCCCAGGCGTCGGGCGGCCGGCTCCCAAGATGCCTCGTCACGGACATGTCCCCATACCACCATGCCCAAGGCTCATGAGTCTTAGGTCGATCGAGGTACCATGGTTAACGGGATTTTCACTGGTAAGTTTGGTACCCTGGTTCAAACATTAGCGACCTCAAACATGGTGAACATACATAAGACACACGGGTTACTTGACGTGTTCGGCTAGCTCGAGCGCACAACAAGTTGGGCGATATGAAGCGAAGCACCTCGTGTGGCCAACCACTATCGCCAACCGAAAATACGACACGGGTTATGCCAACACATCATGTGTGGCGGAATGAATCTCGCCACAACTCCAAGTCTCGATATCTGGGATGCACTGGACTATGGACATAGTCCCAAGCTCGACAATTCCTAACCATAGCATGTGAAGTACAGCATGATAACATGGTAATTCAAGAACACTAGCAATCATGTTATAAAGCATGTCATGAAGCATGTTAATAAACAAGTTACAAAGCATGTTATAAAGCACTATGCAAATAGGGATACAAATACATATATTTCATAGGTGAGTGGTTAGAGTAAATAACCACATGGAGGATATCATATGTGACTCTAAGGTATCTGAGAATCCCATCTCAGCACCTACCTAAGGTTCTAACACTTAAGCACTTACACTCACAAGCGATTTCACCAACACTTGGAATGCACTATTTCAACATATATGACGTATGTTAGAGGAAAGTGCACTAGGGTTGTCCCTTTACCAAAATAGTATTTTATACATATACATCATATTCATACGACGGGAATAATCCATGCGACAATTACATCAAAAATTTTATACGTATAGGGTATTTTCTAGTATACCCAATTTCAACATACATAGTGTTTACAAGGGAACTTGTAATACGGCGATTCTTTTCGCCAAGCAATTAATTTATACGCACATAATATATTTATACAACAATTAATCATGACAAACATCATCGCTAAAATATACACATATACGGTACTTCTTACAATACCATATTTCTACATACATGGTGTATATTAGTAAACATGTATTTAGGCGAACCCTTTCGCCAAATGAGTATTTTATCCATACATCATATATCCATCGACAATTAAACATGTCAAACACATTTCCATAAAAATACGTATACGGTATTTTATCGAATATAAAGTATGTGAAATTCCAAATTCTACAATTCTAATCGAAACAGAAAACGGAAAGCACTTTGTACATGTGCAATTGCATGCAGATCATGAATCTACCATTATCTGACATTGAAAGCATTGAAAACCGTAACCTATACACCTAAAGTCCTCACCTTTGCCCTTGGAATCACAACGAATCAGCACGGGTTGTTGAGCTTCCGTATACGGGAGTTTTCTAGCCTAAAGAGCGAAATCGGTTAGTCTTTACACAACCTACAACCTTCCTACTTCAAATCAGACCTAGGGTTAGGGTTTCTCACCTTCAAACGGAGTGGATACCGCCGGAAAAACGCGTGTAAGGAAGCGGTGTAGGTCGTGTGATGAATGAAAGCAGTAGGAGGAAGATCTCCCACAAATCTCAAGCTCTTCTCTCTCTCTTCTCTCTCTCTCTCTAGGGTTTTATCGCAAATTTGTATGGCTGTGAGAGGGGCTGTTCTAAGCTCCTTTTATAGCCAAAACCCTTCCCAAAATAGGCTCGACTCAGTTCAAGGGTTATTGCTTATATAGGTAATTCGTCACTTTTCCTTCCAATGAGTGTTTTCGGGGCCCCCTTGAGCCATACGTCGGACTTAAGCTCACCACACATGGATCTATGTGGGATTACGTTTTCGACTCGATCGGATTCTAGATCGCACGTGGCTTACAACTTTCGGTTCAACGGTCGGCACGGTCATTGGGCACGATCGGAAATTCCAAGTTCATGTAAATGTTCTGAAATTTTTCTTAATCCGAGGGTGTAATTTGGATCTCGATTTTGACGGTCGTGGTTGTATCTTGCGCGTAAACGAATGATGCCGGATCACTATTCCTATATTTATTTTGGAATAGGAATAGTGTTTTCACACACCCTCACTCCGAATCGAACGAATGGCCGTGGGACATCGGATGGACACGATTTTGAGATGGGTGTCAAGCCCGGAGGCGGTCCTAGTTCCTTAGTTCGTGTTAATCGGACTTCCGATGTGCGATCTAGACCTAATACGAAGTTTCGTTTCATTCCCAAGAGCAGCCGGGAATTGAGTTTGGTTCTAAACTTTAGGGTAACCTAGAGTCACTTGTTTTGGAAGTTTTAGGTCTTGCAGATCGTATTTAAAGCGATCCCAACGGATTTCACGGCTAATCGAGTTTAGTACTTAGTCAACTTTGTTAAATTTTTAAAGGATTTAATCTAATGATTTACGAAATCGAGGTGGTACTCGAGCCAACGTGGAAATTTACGGGTCGTTACATCTACCCCCCTTAAACAAAAAATTTCGTCCTCGAAATTTATACCTTTTCATATTCCTCGAGAATCTGAGGGTAGTTCTTCCTGACCTCGGCCTCAGTCTCCCAGGTAGCTTCCTCCTCGGAATGATGTGTACAAAGTACCTTCACAAGTGGGATGACCTTGCTACGTAGTACCTGCTCCTTCCTATCAAGGATGCGCGTCGGGCGCAACTCATATGTAGCATCCTCGCTCAACTGTACCTGCTCCCATCTGATGATATGCGAAGGATCAGGAACGTACTTCTTCAAAGATAGATACATGAAATACGTTGTGTACTGCGGAAACACATCGGGAAGTGATGGCAAGTGGTGTGGGCAAAGCGAGACAATACGTCACATCACCCACTCGATCCAAGATGTCGAAATGGACCGATAAACCTCGGTGTGAGCTTCCCTTCTTCCCAAACCGAAGGACTCCCTTCATAGGGGAAACTCGGCAAGGAACACATGATCCCGAGATGACCCTCGAACTCCGGCGGTCGCCACCTCGTATCGGCGTAACTCTTCACCCGCTTTCGCTGGCCAGTAAGTAATCGACGCCGAGAATGTCGACCTTTTCCCAGTAGTCGCTTGTACCAACTCCTCGGACCAATCGGACTACACTCTCCAACCTCGCCCAACAGTGCGGTGCCTCTGGTCGACCATATGGAGCCTCATATGGCGCCATGCCAATAGTCTCTGGAAGGAAGCCGTTGTTGTAGGTGAACTCGCATACGGAAGACAGTCATCCCAAGATGTCCTTGAAGTCCAACACACATGCTCGCAACATATCTTCCAGGACCGATTCACCTCGCTCGTACGCCCATCGGTGCGAGGATGAAACGCCGTACTGAACTTCAACTTTACACCCATCGCCTCCTGGATACGAGTCCAGAAGATGGATGTGAACCGCGTGTCTTATCCGACACGATCTCTAATGAAACCCCATGCAGACGGACGATCTCTCTGATGTACAATCTAGCCAGCTCGTCTGCCGCTTCATTCGTAACTCGATAGGGAGGAAATGGGCTGATTTGGTCAACGGTCCACAATCACCCAAATGGAATCGTGTCCCTTCCTCGTCTTCGGCCGGACATGAAATCCATGGAGATGAAGTCCCACTTCCACTCTGCTATGGGCATGGGGCAGAAGGCCCAGAGGTCGGCGATGTTTTGCCTTGACTGGCAGGCACGTCAGACATCGAGACACATACTCAACGATGTGGGCCTTCATATTATCCCACCAATACGTCCGTCTCAAATCCTGGTACATCTTCGTGCTACCAGGATGCATCGCAAGCTTCGTGTTATGAGCAGACTCGAGAAGCTCGCGTCTTAAGTCAGGCACATCAGGAACGCATAGGCAGCCACGGAATCGTAAACCTCCATCAGAACCAACCGGGCTTCCAACCCTCACTCGGAATCCTTGGCGCATCGCCGCTTTGCTCTCGAAGCTCGACGGCAGTGTAGTCTATCGCTCTCTGGGCCTCACAATCTGTCGTCAATAAGTGGTCGCACCCTCGTGCGCAACACACTCAAATGGCTCCTCGGCGGTGAGTCTCTGCTCTCGAAGTCCCGTGACGAACTCCACCATGTCCCACTCGGCTATCATCGGCGGTGCCGCAAATGCAATCGCCTTCTTGCGGCTCACGCGTCTGCCACAAGGTTCGCCTTGCCATGATGGTAGGAAACCTCGACATGAAGTCCTTCAAGGTCTCCATCCATCGGCGTTGTCTCATATTCAAGTCTCGCTGTGTGAATATGTACTTAAGGCTCTTGTGGTCGCAGAAAAGCTCGAACTCCTCTCCATAGAGGTAATGTCTCCAGAGCTTCAATGCAAAGATGGCACGTACCGCCAACTCCAGTCATGTGTAGGGTAATTCTCCTCGTGCTTCCTTAATTGTCTCGAGGCATACGAAATCACCCTATCCTTCTGCATCAGAACACAACCCAAACCAACGCGAGACGCGTCAGTATATATCGTGTATTTCTCCCCTTGCTCACGGCAATCTAGCACGGGGTGGACGTAAACTGTCCTTTAGCTCCTTGAAAGGCGCCTCCGCCTTCTCATTCCAGGACGAACTTGAGTCCTTCCGAGTCAACCGAGACAATGGCACGGCAATCTTCGAGAAGTCCCGAATGGCGCACTCTGTAATACCTTCAACTCATACCAAGGAAACTCCTCCCCTCGGTTATTCCGATTCAGCCGCCTGCAATCCCGAACCAGTGGCTACCTTAGCAAGGTCCACTGCTATTCCATCATTGGACACTACATGTCCCAGGAACTTGACTTCCTCCTGCCATAAGTCGCACTTCTTGTATTGTGCGAACAACTGGTTCTTCTTCAGTGTATCCAACACCGCTCTCAAGTGCTCCTCGTGCTCCTCCCAACTCGTAGAGTATATCAAGATGTCATCAATAAAGACAATGACGAATCGGTACAGGAAAGGCCGAAATACCCGGTTCATCAGATCCATGAACACGGCTGGTGCGTTCGTAAGGCCGAACGACATCATCAGGAACTCATCCTCCCGCTCATGTCGATAAGTCTGCGGGTAGTATTTCTCGTGGAACCGGAACTCGAAAGCCTCCCAAGTCCACACGTGATCTGCAAGCGCTGCATCAGCGAAGACGCTATCTCACCATAAACTGGCCTCCCTCTCAAACATGAAAGCGGCCAGCTCAACCTGCTCTGCCTCTGAACAATGCAGCATCCGAAGCATCTTAGAGATGTGGTCGAGCCAAAACTTTACCTCCTCGGGTCTATGAGTGCCCATGAATGAAGGAGGCCTCAAGCGCTGAAATCGCTCGAGTAAACCGCGGGTACTGACATCTCAAGTAGGAGGCACCACGGGTGAGGGCAGAGGCACATCCTCACACTGAGCAGGAGGCTCCGAGTGCTCTGCAGGACAAGCAGATGTCGTAGGTGGAGTCGCACTACCACCATGGGACAAGGCCTCAGCGATAGTGGCCATAGTGAGGCGGTGTTGGTGCTCACTGTGTCCGCACTGCGCATGCGATGCATCATCAACATCGGGCACGCTCAAACCTTTCGGCCGACGACGGAGCGACACTGGGAGTCATGCCCCGCAGCAGAAGAGCGGCCGACACTCGCTCACGGACCGGGGAGTGTAAGGTGGCAATCCACCGGCGGACCACGGGAGGCTTATCGAACCTAACCCACGGTCGCGGTCATCCGCCACTACTGTAAGGAGTATGGTCCATAGAGCCGGTCAGAAGAAGATGTGCCGTGCTCCGTGTGTACTGCCGCGGCATGCCCTATACAACATAGGGTAGATCATTTGTGAGATAAGGCACAATACACTTCATAAAGCACTTAAGCATTCCACACATCATCAAAACAAAAGAGGCTACATGCTTTTCATTTACCCAAAATTGTCATAATACATGGAATACAGAGTTACATGAATCACGACAGAAATCACATGATAGCCAATACATCCACTACATCAAACACCTAAAACATGTTACTATCTACTACATCATCTACATGAAAACATAAACCGCCTATCGCAGTAACCAAAGCAAACAACAACACACAACCACGTGGATGACTAAGCATCCGAAGCAGGCGGTGGAGGAGGAGCATTCTTATCCTGCGCACAGCACAGAATGGCCTTCAACGTACGGGACATCTTCTTAAAACTCTTCTTCATGTAGGCTTCATTCTCTTCAAGCTTGGCTCGAACTTGACCAATCTCTTGCTGCAGGGCGGCTTGACCCTCCTCGAGACGGGCCAAACGTGCATCCAAAGCATCCCGATTCACACCCTGTTCCTGAGCCGCAGGAGGTGAACTCTCCTCAGTGTCCTGAGCCTCAGGTTCTTCTTCCTGTATGTCATCACCGCGCTCCTCATCACTCTCAGCCTGGAGGTCAACACTCTCCTCACCGGCGCTATCCGACTCATCTCCCGGACTCGTCGAGTCGTGCTTGCCGCTGTTGAGGGCCGATCTTCATATTCTTAAGTGTCGCCTCGCTTATGACTCGGACTGGTGCAAGGTCTTCCATGTTGAGTCTATAGCCGACATCACGAGCCATCCTACATATCAGGCGGCCAAATGGGAGCGAAAGATCATTCCTGGCAGAACGAACAACCTGAACTATCTGGGATAGGATGAATGTGGGTAGGCATATGTTGTCCCCATGTCCCATCTTATACAAAAAGTCCACCATCAACCGAGTACACTCCGTGCGGTTACCCCACCGTGGGTATACATTGTATGTGAAAATGTGATGGAGCAAACGGAAGTCTTCGGTCATCTTTGTCGCCGCAATACAATTTCCTCACTTCCAAGTAACTCAGCGACCATAAAGGTATCGCGTGCGGTGATCCCTTTCTCTCGCACTCCTGGAGAAGTCGTCACTAGGAAGCACTTGACCACGTGGAATCTTCGTGATTCGAACCACCTCATCCACAGTGATTGTGCGTCTTATGCCCCTCACAGAGACAGTGAACTGAAGAGGCTTCAACGATGAATCTATGATATGAGCGTAGAAGGCGTAAACCGTGTTCTCACATGCAGGAGACTCGCCTTCAAATATAGAATTCCATCCGATATCCACCAAGTGGTCCATCATCGGGTGTAGGCCAAACATTCTTTCATCCACATGAGCTTCAAACACAACCTTTTGGCCCGCGAATCGCCCGTATTCGATGCCTATCGGATAAGCATTTCTGACAGAATGGTCAGGATCCAGGTCTCGCTTCGACCTAAACTCCCGAACGGTGCTAGTGCCGGCCCCAACGTCGGATCTTTTTCGGGAATGGGCTGGCCTACTTGGGCCGGCGCCATCAGCCGTGGTCTTCCTCTTTCCCATGAGAGATAGGATGGAGGAAACGGAGAAAATAGTCGCCACCACACTAAGGAGGGCCATGGAAAATTGCCAAAATGGGGAAAAAGGGGCTGATCTCTTTGATCCACCACAAGCAACAATCCAATAGGTGTGGAAGGGGCACTAGAGGTAGGAAATGAAGGAGAAACAAGAAGAAAATGGAAAGGGTTAGGAGATTACCCGATTTTGAGCTCCAATGAGGGGTATGAGAGCTCCAACTTGAGAAAATGGGGAAAAGAAGAGGCTAGGGCTGTTGTGGAAGGTTGGGGTGTGTGGGTTATGGAAGAAGATGGAAGATTGCAAGGTTTGGAGGGATGAGTTTAGAGAAAAATCGAAAATGGGGTTTGGAGGTGCTTGGAAAGGAAGAAATGAGGGAGAAGGGTGCTCCAACCCCTTAAAACCTAAACCCATGGGGATTTCGCACGTGCCAGGGGGTAGAGGAGGTCGGGCCGACCAACCCCAGCCCTGGCCCCACTCGAGATGGCCCACCGGACCGCGGTTCACCGTGGGAGCCGCGGCTCCGCCGCAGTCGGACTTGGCCGGAACCGCGCCGCCGCGGTGGGGCCCTGTTTGCCACGTGCCCAGGGTGCCAAATGCACCCTGGTTCGATCTTAGGTCTTAATATATTTAGGTGGGGAGGCCCCCGACTTAGTTCAGCTCCAGAACGGGTGGTCCTTAAAAAATTTCTGAACTAAACTGATTTTTCCTGATTTTTAACAACTGGTTTTGGGTGGATGGTGATCTGGACACGTTAATAGATGGTCTAGAAGTGATTTTGACTCCGTATGTGAGGTCAGGATCGAGTACAAACTCGATCAACGCGTCCGTTTTTAATGAATTTCGCCAAACGGTGAAATCGGGAGACCCTAAGACTGTTTCTATATTTTTGCGCACCCTCATAGGTTGTAACACGTCAGCGTACGTAGTGGGGACATAACTCAGGTCCGGTTTAATCAAAATCATGCTCTGATACCAACTTGTAATGCCCTGAAAATTGGGGGTCGAATATGAACTCAACTCCTGAGTTCCAACGCATCACTTATGCAACATACACAATGATGGTTAAATGTTGTCTGAGTTAGAGCAATAAACATGAATGAGATTATACCAAAACAGTAATTCATACTCCAGATCAATTGTATAAAAGCAAGCGGAAGACGGGACTGTATATATATATATATGTATGTAAAGAAACAAAATAAACGTTTCATTCTCCAGAGTATGAATCCATCTGAGTCTCCATATACATGTCTATTTATAATCAAAATGTCAAAATTAAACTAGGTACAATCCCTGTAAAAACCCGTCGGTTCTGGCAACCTAGTCGAAGCCGCCAGAGAACTGCATATACGAGAACTCCTCCTGGTCCTCGTCATAATCAGGCTCCGCCTCCAGAGTCGTCGGCTCGCCTAAACCTGAGACAGAGTCTGGTTGGTGTGCGCAACACCGTCCCGTAACATGAGAGTGAGTAGCTAACTCAGTGGAACAATAAGGCATAAGTTATCATGTTATCAATACAGTCAAGCAGTAAATCAAACACTCCTAATTACTCTGATTAATGCAAGTATGAATGCATGTATGATGTATGCCCTCACCGACATACTCCCTCATGCGACACCATCTCACGTTCGCGGCATGCTTACATCCCACAGTGCTCCACATCTTCCAGGCACATGCGATGCATGATGAGCATGATTACCGAGTTTTTAATTAGTCCATTTCAAACAGCAGGATTGGGAAACTAAGGTACCTCCCTTGTATCATTCCCAAACATGATCCATTCTAGGGTCGTCATCCTAGTTAATATCGACGATGGTATATTTTCTAGGTCACTGCAGAGGTCGCTGCCAGTCATTACGCACAAAGGTCATGCACCATTCCCCATCACCCCTTAAACGATTCATCACTATACGTAAACAGGCCTAGTTCATACTCTATATATCGCGGCGAACCCTAAGGCGCACCGCGACTCTGAATATGCTCGCGGTCACTAAAAAGGGCCGCTGTGGTGTTGTTACGCACAAAGGTTGCACCACTCCCCATCACCTTATCAATGTAGGCCGACAAATACGAATATAGTGTCCTATACCACCATAATCGGCTCACGAGTTAAGTTGCTCACTTTGGTCACTATGGGGAGGCACGTAGCCCCGGCCAGTAGGCCGACAAATCGACCACGGTGTCCCATACCACCATGCCCGGCTCATGAGTCTTAGCGGATCGAGGTACCATGGTTAACGGATTTTCAGGTAAGTTTGGTACCCTAGGTTCAAACATTAGCGACCAAACATGGTGAACATACATAAGACACACGGGTTACTTGACGTGTTTGGGCGGCTCGAGCGCACAACAATTTGGGCGATATGAGCGCGAAGCACCTCGTGTGGCCAACCACTATCGCCAACCGAAGTACGACACGGGTTCGCCAACACATCATGTGTGGCGGGCGAATCTCAACCACAACTCCAAGTCGATATGGATGCTTGGACTATGGACATAGTCCCAAGCTCACTCAATTCCTAACCATAGCATGTGAAGTACAAGATGATAACATGGTAATTCAAGAACACTAGCAATCATGTTATAAAGCATGTCATGAAGCATGTTAATAAACAAGTTACAAAGCATGTTATAAAGCACTATGCAAATAGGGATACAAATACATATATTTCATAGGTGAGTGGTTAGAGTAAATAACCACATGGAGGATATCATATGTGACTCTAAGGTAGTTGAAAATCCCATCTCAACACCTACCTAAGGTTCTAACACTTAAGCACTTACACTCACAAGCGATTTCACCAACACTTGGAATGCACTATTTCAACATACATGACGTATGTTAGAGGAAAGTGCACTAGGGTTGTCCCTTTACTAAACTAGTATTTTATACATATACATCATATTCATACAGCAAATAATCCTGACAATTACATCAGCAAATTTTATACGTATAGGGTATTTTCTAGTATACCCAATTTCAACATACATAGTGTTTACAAGGGAACATGTAATACGGCGATTCTTTTCGCCAAGCAATTAATTTATACGCACATAATATATTTATACAACAATTAATCATGACAAACACATCGCTAAACTATACACGTATACGGTACTTCTTACAATACCATATTTCTACATACATGGTGTATATTAGTAAACATGTATTTAGGCGAACCCTTTCGCCAAATGAGTATTTTATCCATACATCATATATCCATATGACAATTAAACATGTCAAACACATTTCCATAAAAAATACGTATACGGTATTTTATACGAATACCTAAAGTATGTGAAATTCCAAATTCTACAATTCTAATCGAAACAAAACTAAAGCACTTTGACATGTGCAATTGCATGCAGATCATGAATCTACCATTATCTGACATTGAAAGCGTTGAAAACCGCAACCTATACACCTAAAGTCCTCACCTTTGCCCTTGAAATCACAACGAATCAGCACGGGTTGTTGAGCTTCCGTATACGGGAGTTTTCTAGCCTAAAGAGCGGAATCGGTTAGTCTTTACACAACCTACAACCTTCCTACTTCAAATTAGACCTAGGGTTAGGGTTTCTCACCTTCAAACGGAGTGGATACCGCCGGAAAAATGCCTGGAAGGAAGCGGTGTAGGTCGTGTGATGAATGAAAGCAGTAGGAGGAAGATCTCCCACAAATTTCAAGCTCTTCTCTCTTTTCTCTCTCTCTCTAGGGTTTTATCCCAAATTCGTATGGCTGTGAGAGGGGCTGTTCTAAGCTCCTTTTATAGCCAAAACCCTTCCCAAAATAGGCTCAGGTTCAAGGGTTATTGCTTATATAGGTAATTCGTCACTTTTCCAGCTCAAATGAGTGTTTCCGGGGGCCCCTCTTGAGCCATACGTCAGACTTAAGCTCACCACACATGGATCTATGTGGGATTACGTTTTCGACTCGATCGGATTCCTAGATCGCACGTGGCGGACCACTTTCAGTTCAACGGTCAGTGGGCCACGATCCAAAATTCCAAGTACATGTAAATGTTCCTGAAAATTTTCTTAATCCGAGGGTATAATTTGGTCTGATTCTGACGGTCGTGTTGTTATCTTGTTTGCAGTAAACGAATGATGCCAAATCACTATTCCTGATATTTATTTTGGAATAGGAATAGTGTTTTTCACACACCCTCGCTCCGAATCGAAACGAATGGTCATGTGACATCAGATGGACCTAATTTTTGAGATGAGTGTCAAGCCCAGTGAGGCGGTCCTAGTTCCTTAGCTTCGTGTTAATCGGACTTCCGATGTGCGATCTAGACCTAATACGAAGTTTCGTTTCATTCCCGAGAGCAGCCGGGAAATGAGTTTGATTCTAAACTTTAGGGTAACCTAGAGTCACTTGTTTTGGAAGTTTTGGGTCTTGCAGATCGTATTTAAAGCGATCCCAACGGATTTCACGGCTAATCGAGTTTAGTACTTAGTTAACTTTGTTAAATTTCTAAAGGATTTAATCCTAATTGATTTCTGGTCGAGGTGGTACTCGAGCCAACGTACGGAAATTTACGGGTCGTTACATGAATGGAGAAGTACCTGAGAAGGTGTGGACTGGACATGATCCATCGTACAGTCATCTCAGGGTGTTTGGATGCAGGGCATCCGTTCATGTGCCAAAGGACGAGAGGTCCAAACTCGATATGAAGATCAGACAGTGTGTGTTCTTAGGGTACGGTGATGAAAAATTCTGTTACAGGTTATGAGATCCGACCGAGAGGAAGCTCGTTAGGAGCAGAGATGTGGTTTTCTTTGAAGATCAGTGTATAGAAGACATTGGTAAGCCAGAGAAGAACCAGCCTAGTACAGGTGAGCTAGAGGACATGGATCTAGTTACTCCTCCTATAGTGCCTGATGACGAGGGAGTATAGCAAGGTGCAGAGGACGAGAGAGTTCCTTCAGAAGATGGACTAGGAAAGCAGCCCCCACTTGATTCACCTGTTGAGCCACAGGTGAGGAGGTCATCTAGGGACAAACAACCGTCCAAGAGGTATTCGTCATATGAGTACATTATGCTGACTAATGGGGGAGAGCCAAAAGATTATTCTGAGGCCCTAGCCGATGAGCATAAGGGGGAGTGGTTAAAAGCTATGCAAGAGGAGATGAAATCCTTACATAAGAACCACACCTATGACATGGTAAAATTGCCTAAGGGTAAGAAAGCTTTGAGCAACAAGTGGGTGTTCAGAAAGAAGATTGAACAGAAGAATTCACAGACGAGATTCAAGGTCAGACTTGTGGTGAAAGGGTTTGGTAAGAGGAAAGCATAGACTTCGAGGAGATATTCTCACTAGTGGTGAAGATGACATCCATATAGGTATTGCTTGGGTTGACGGCTAGCATGGATCTGGAGGTAGAGCAGTTAGATGTTAAAATTGTCTTTCTCCATGGTGACCTCGAAGAAGAGATCTACTTGCACCAAACAGAGAGGTTCGAAGTCAAGGGCAAAGAACATATGGTGTGTAGGTTGAGGAAGAGCTTGTATGGGCTGAAACAAGCTCCACGGCAATGGTACAAGAAGTTCGATTCGTTTATTTTGAAACATGGGTATGACAGAACGGAGTCGGACCACTGTGTGTTCACGCGCAAGTTCTCATATGGTGATTTTTTAGTTCTGCTAGTATACGTTGATGGCATGCTCATCATGGGAAAAGACATCAAGAAGATCGACAGGTTGAAACAGGAGTTGGGCAAGTCTTTTGCGATGAAAGACTTAGGTCCGGCTAGACAGATCATAGAAATGGAGATAACCCCTGACAGAAGCAGCAGGAAGCTCTAGCTGTCACAAAAGTGGTATATTGAGAAAGTCCTAGAGCGGTTCAATATGAATGCAAATGCTTTGGTCAAGATCTCACTAGATGGTCACTTTAGATTGAGAGACAGCGGTGTCCCAAGATGAAGGCAGAGGTGGAAGAGATGCAGAAGATACCCTACGCGTCAGCGGTAGGAAGTTTGATGTATGCTATGGTGTGTACACGCCCAGACATAGCATATGCAGTTGGTATTGTTAGCCAGTATCTTGCCAATCCTGGCATAGAGCATTGGGCAGTGGTGAAATAGATACTACGATATCTAAGAGGCTCATCCAGGTTGAGCCTATGCTATAGTGACGGTAAACCTGTGTTAGAGGGCTACACAGATGCAGATATGGTATGTGACATAGACTCCAGGAAGTCTACATCGGGGTTCATGTTGACGTTTGCAGGGGGAGCGATTTCTTGGTAGAGCAAGCTACAGAAGGTTGTAGCATTATCGACGATAGAGGCCGAGTACATTGCAGTCACAGAGGCATGTAAAGAGATGATTTGAATGAAGAGGTTCATACATGAACTTAGCCTAAAGCAGGATAAGCACGTGGTCTATTGCGATAGTCAGAGTGCTATACATTTGAGCAAGAATCTAAGTCAGCATTCCAAGTCGAAGCATATAGAGATTCGGTATCACTGGATCAGGGATACTTTGGAACAAAAGGTGTTACAGCTTAAGAAGGTTCACACAGACGATAATGCGTCAAACATGATGACCAAGGCTTTGCTCAAGGGCAAGTTTGAGGTTTGTAGAAACCTGGCTGGCTTGAAGAAGGTGGATCCTTCCTAAGTCAAAAAAGGAGAGATTTGATGGGTTTTTTTTTACTCATCTTCGACTGGTCGTGAGCCATGCTCGACCGGTCGAAGGCTAGTAGTCGACTAGTCGAAAGTTCGAGTCGTAACACAACTCAAAGTCCAGCGAGTTTTTTTGCTGTTTTTTACTGTAGCTACGACTGGTCGAAGGGATGACTTGACTGGTCGAAGGGGTCATAAGACCAGTCGAAGACTCGGCTCGACTAGTCGTAGGTTAAATAGTTTGTTCTGCGATTTTTCTAGGTATGACAAGAGGGTTTCTTAAAGCTTTACAAGGGATTTGGGTTTAAGACTATCAAAAGGTGAGAGAGAGGAAGAGAGAGAGGAAGCTTATAGAAGGGAGGTTCTGCTCGTGGAGGTTATCTACTGTGCAATCTATATCTCAGCGCTTCTATGTCCTCGTGATCGGTTAGATCTCTCCGTTTTCTTTATTTCTCTTATTGTTTATCCATTCTTGCGTGAGTGAAGAAAGGTTGTAACGTTCTACTTCATAGTGGATTGTTGATCTGGACGAGGTCCCGTGGTTTTTACCTCTTTGAGGGTTTTCCATGTAAAAATCTCTTGTGTGGTGTGTGATTGATACATTGCTTGTTTTCATTGCTTTATTATCCATAATTCTGGTTTGTTATGGAGGGCTAGATTTTAAGGTTTTGTGCAAGGCCCTCAACAGGTACTACCTCTGCCTGTTTGGAGCTCGGGACATGCGGAGGATATGAGGGCCACTGAGGAGCCACCGTGGTGTATGACTTTTATCCACACCTTACAGTTACCTTTCTATTTTAGTTTAGATTATGATATCAAAAATAGAGAAGATCCAAAGTCCAAATGGACCACACAGTGTGGATTAAATTCATGCCGTTGAAAAAATCTTAGGGACCATATAAGTTTTGGATCAAGATGGTATTTATTTTTTCACTTCATTCAGGTATATATATGACCGTATCAATATGTAGGATGGAAAATAAACCGCACGGCGGACCCTTGGAAGGTTTCAATGGTGGCGCCCTTAGCACCGCTAATTCCTGTGGTGTAGTCCACTTGAGCTCTGATCTTCCTTATTTTTAGTACAGTACTCTAAACTGATATGGAAATGTGGATGGACGGTTTGGATAAAAGTCATACATCAAGGTGGCCCCCTCAGCGGTCCTCAGCGTCTCCACCTATCCCGAGATCCGAACAGGCAGGGGTAGTATCTAATCCGCCCACTTTTATATAGTGCCAGGTACATTGCCTGATGGATGAGGACATTGATGGTGGCCACATAACATGTAATGACTCATCCCCTGAAGACATGCATAAGAATATATACTATTGCATTAATAACGAAATCCGTAATTCCCATTGCATCAGTAACAGAACGTGTTATACTCAAGAAAAATCAAGTGAAGTTTTCTGCCGTACAGCAAGTCCTTCGCATGGGACGCGGATTGGCTACTCCCCCTGACACCAGCCCCGGAGCTGGTGGTCGGTGCTCTGTGGGCCCCACCATGATGTACGTGTTTCATCCATTCCGTTCATCCATTTTTAAAGATCATTTTAGGGCTTGATACCAAAAATGGGAGGGACATAAATCTCAAGTGGATCACACCACAGGAAAAAAATGGTGAGTGGATATCCATCATTTAAATCCTCCTAATTGCTGTTTATTTGACATAACGTTGATTAGGTTATAAAAACCCAGTGAAGTAAAACAAATCCTTCATCCAATACTTTTATGGCCCCAAAAAGTTTTTATGGTCAGTAAAACACTGAACGTGTCCATACTGGGAATACCTCATTTTTGAAAAAAATCAAAAATGGATGAATGGAATTTTCATGGTCCGGCCCACAGCAAGTCTTTCGCATGTGCCATACCCACCGTGCCAATGCACGACTGTTTTCCATTAGAACACGTCAGGTAGGGGCGAAGAAAATAGGAATTTCTGAGTAATACATAAATGCCAGCATAGGAGACGCTGCCAGAGTATAAAAGTATTTTCTCATGGTCAAACATACACTTTTTTCTTCGTCAAATTCCAAAGCACTGCTGTCTCATGATCTTTGGTCGAGAATCTTCAACTACTGGGAAAAGAAGAGTAGCCTGCCGTCACATAGTTAGAGAAAGTGCCCCTTTTGAACTAGCATGTGGAAAAGGAGGCAACCTATGCAAGATCGAAGCCGTTGGTCAAGTGATCCTCAAAAACATAGACGTCCTGTCTAAAAAACCAGGCCCATACGATCATCTTCTGGGCCACCTCACAAATAAGGCCCACCTGATGATCATATTCAAGTGATTTTAAATTAATGCCATTGACGTAGGGTGGATTATCTGATGGACGATTCAATCTTACGCACGTGTCACTCATTCCCACATGTTGAGTGGTGAACTCTGGAAATGGGGCACCATAAATGGGGCACCATAAATGGGGCATCTATTGTGACTGGGGCCATTTATGTGGTGGGTCATCCATCTGTTGTGACTTTTGCTTGTTGAATGAGGACCCTTGATATACACGGTGGCCTGCTAGGTCAACGGTTCAGATCTTCAAATATATTTGGCATGTGTACAAGGAGGAGGTAGCTGCATGAGAGCATGAGAGCAGCTCTCGACGGACCGAGATTGTCTACAAAAACCTGTTGTACGCAGCTTTGTATAAAACACCCATTCTCTGCAGGGCTCACTATGTTTTATATGTGAATCCACTCCGTCCATCATGTGATAACATTACTTGAACCGTACATAAAAAAATATAATCCCGGTGAAAACTATGATGGGCCACACCATTGGGAACAATGTAAAATTGCTCCTAAAATCTTTGAGTTCAAACCGTGTGCCTGCCTAATATTTGGATCATTAAGATTTTTGTATTTTCCTTCCATCCAGATCAATTCAATCTCATTAAAGGTGTTTATGAAATATACATATAATTGTTCATACCGTGGTCACCATTTCTCTCATGAGAACCAATCAAAGTAGGTTATGTGTGATTTGTATAAATTTGTGTTGTGTTTTTGAAAATTTATAAAGATTTACGGAGAAAAATTCTTGATAACATAGTTGAAATGCATACAATGATGCCACATTGTTGTGAACACGGTTAATCATGAAAGAATGGTTATAGGACCATTGATAGAAAGAGAAATGGAGGAAAGCAAGTATTATCTATAACCTTTAAAATGTATGAAGGATCAAGATGGCTGGATTAATATTATAAATAGTAAAAGAATTCAGCATAGTAGTGTAGTCACTTTACTTTTCCTACCAAGTAAATTATATTTTTTAGTGTAATACTTTACTTTTCGCATTCAGTTTACATTTCTGTAGTATAACCCATAATGTTAATTAAGTAACTAGTAATTTTAACTATAATTTGAGTTTATGGTCGCACGCTGAATTCAATTCTGCATGAAAGAAATTATTTTGCAACTGTTCTTCACCGAAAAGTCCTTTCACACGAAAGGCAAAGGTGAAACCCATCATCGGACTAACCTTAAACGAGTGGTTAAATAGGTGATCGATCTCATCATATCTCGGTTATACAGTACTTGTCTACATATCTTGGCACTTAGGATTACAGTTGTCCGGTTTAAATTGCCGCAAATCTAATTTTGGCATGCCCCATTCTTTAATTGAACAAACAGCTATAAAGAACGAGCAACAACAATCATTGCCCCACACACAAATCCATGATTGGAATCACATCCTCATTATTCCCTATGGCGTGTCCCATCTGAGTAGTATGTCTCTCTAACCCACTTCCTAGAATAGAGAATAGAACCTATTGACGGAGTGGATGTTACACATACCACATGCTGGGCTCGACAAGCGTGAGCGTCTAACGCACTCCCTAAAACAGGCGTTGCAGACTATTCTCGGCCCAACTGGATGCCGTGCGAAACTGAGTCCAGTAGAAGGCAACCGTTTACGGTAGAAAAAGTCATCTGAAAAGACCCCATATTGACCGTTTCTCTAGCTTTGAGAAAAAAAAAAGAAAAAATCAGATCAAATTAAATTCGGTGGCATTGCGTTCCTGCTAACATAGCACACATGCTAAAGATCTAAACCAGTGATCAAGTGGGTTAAAATATCTCAACCCCCTACTAAGAAAAATTCCAAAATGGAACTCCTAGTAAGCTAAAAAAGACTAAAAATAGACTGAAGTGAGTTGGCCTTTATTTTTTCGGCCATCCAAACGGGCCCTTAACTTTCAACGTCGGAATTTCTTGCAACTAGTTGTTTGTGGTTTTCACTGCTGTATTTATATGGCATCAGATCCACCTACAACAGTCTCCCACAATGATGGCAGGATGCCTGAAAAATCATATTGATCCCAGGTGGGTCACACCATAGAAAATAATAAATAACCACAAAAAAAACTCCCAATTGATGACTGGATGGCTTATGGGCCCCATGTATGGTTGGGCTACCTTCTTGGAAGGCGGTTTGCGTTCTACCCCCGCCGTTTCCAGCTGGGAACAGGCAGATGCAAGGCTCTAGTGGCCAATACCAAAGGAAGCAGCGGTGATAATGATTCTCACCATTGAAAATTTTCTAAGGCCTACCGGGGAGTTTATTTTCCATCCTACCTATTTGTAAAGTTACATAGACTTGGATGAAGAGAAAACACAAATATCCGCTCGATCCAAAAGTTTAATACCCATTGTGCGGTCCACCTATGCCTCGTATTTAACTCATTTTTGGGATTATATCCACAAATGATACCGAAAAATGGATGGACGATGTGGATATAACCGATACATCACGGTGGTCGCTCAGAGCTCCTCCATGTTTCTAGCTGGAGAAGGGCGAGGGTAGTACGCAATCCGCGTTCACGTTCTTGACGGCTTAGATGCCACGCGCATCACGGTGGCCCCACACGCAGCTACTCTGCAGTTTCTCAGACTCGTGGAGAACCGGTCTCCCAGTTTACAGTATATATGGACAAACCCATGCCTGGCACCTAGAAAATACCCTCGCGGTTGACCCAAGTTACTGAGAGAGACCAGGTCGGGAGTGCGACGACCATCGATACGAGTAGCACGCGAATTGCCCGTGGCCAACACGAAGTTCCAGTGGTCGGAATCCACTCCGTACATCAGCTTCTCAAGCACACATAGGACAAAAGTCTAAAAATTAAGTAGATCCAAATTCAGGTGGACCACACTACACGAAACGGAGATTGAACGCCCACCATTTGAAACTTTGTGGGGGCTATAGAAGTTTTTAACAAGCATGATATTTTTGCCTACTGTTTATCCCAGTGGTAATAACCTCATGACCCTCTGGGATGGTATATAAACATCATGGTCGGATTCAGGAAGGTTTCAACCATGGATGTTTCCATTCTCACTGGAGATGTGAGGACCGACTCAGCGGATCTGACTTGTCCGACTCGGTTGGATTCAACTCGATCCGAACTGAATGCTAGAGTCAGGTTCGAATTGAGTAGACCTAGCCGGATCCAAATCCCGACCAAGTCGAGTTCGGGTTACATAGTAACCCAATCTGACTCGAATTGAAACTCGATCGGGTTGGATCCGAACGGATCTACTAAATCTATGGTGGGGCCTACGTTCTACACTTTTTTGTTGTCCGGTATACTATTGGGCATGTTTGTTTTCAAACCAGGCTGTTTGTTTTCTTATTTACAATGGTAATTACACCTCGATTTCGGCCTTTGCTTTTTTTAAAAATGGGTGAAAACGAGTGAGGAAAATTTGTGGGTCCCACCATGATGTATGTGATTAATCCACGCCGTCTATCTATTTTATAAGATCATTTTATGACTTGTGCCAAAAAATTAGGTAGATTATAAGCTCAAGTGGACCACACCGCAAAAAACAAGGGGATATTAACGTCCATTATTGAAATGTGAAGCCATCCATGGGTCACACACTGATGTGTATTTGTGATCCAACATGTTCATATGATTATACAAACACAGATGAAGGGAAAAAAAAATTAGCTTGATGCAAAACTCCTATGGCTCACAAGAATTTTTCAACGGTGGGTGTTTAATCCCCTGTTTCTTGTGTTGTGGTCATTTGCACTTTGGTTCATGCCCTAAAACGAACTGTTAAAATGAATGGACGGTTTGAATCATACACACATGTCATGGTGGGCCCGACAAAATTTTAAACTTTTTCCTTGGCATTAGTGTAAGTCAAATTAAAGGTCAGTGGATATGGGTGGCTGGCATATATTTCTTATGGGAAATAATGATTATTTATTTACTTTTATTTTCAGCCGTAAATAAGAAAATAAATAGTTGTTTGGAAAAAAGTGATTTACTGTGTAATTTGACCTCGAAAATCGTGATGAATACAGTGGATAAAGGGATTGAAATTATGACAGTATAATTGGAGGGTCCCATTGTTATGCATGTGTCTGATTCCAGCCATCCATCTATTCTACGTGCCCATTTTAGGGCATGAGCAAAAGAATGAGATAGATATAATGTTGAAGTGGACCACACCACAGGAAAAAAAGAGAATTGTGAATGCCTACCATTGAAAGTAAAAATGAGCCAAGGGCCCACAGGGATGTGTGCATGTCATCCAACCCGTTCATGGCATCACTCACACAAACATGGATGAAGAGAAAACACAAATATCAACTTGATCCAAAACTTCTGTGGCCCTAAAAAGAAATGAACGATAAACGTTCAATTTCTTCGGTCTCATATGGAGTGGTCCACTTGAGTTTTGGATCTACCTCAGTTTAGGGCCCATGCCATAAAACGAGTGGGAAAAATGGATGGATGGCATGGATCAAACACATACATAATAGTGGGCCCCATAGCTTTTAATAAGAAAAAGCTTTCTTTACCCCTTTCAAATGCAGAAGAAGTTTCTCGTCAACATCACGTCAACATCAAACAAGCTTTTCAAACGAGCTTCCCGTCAACATCACATCAATATCTAGTGACCTGATCAGAACTGTAGCCAACTTGATCTGACTCGGTATCTTTGATCGAGTCGGACTCGGTTTAGATCAGCTTAGCTAAGATCCGGTTCGAATCGAGTTAGGCCTACTGGACTCAGTCCCGAGACGGATTGAGTTCGGGTTAGGGTTTTCACAATACCAGATTGAGTCGAGTTGGAACTAACTCGGTCTGACTCGACTCAATGCCGGCCCACTTCTAATTCTCACTGTTTCTGTCGTGTGGACCCTGAGTTTTGGATCTACCTGATTTTTTGATTCCTGCCCTACAATGAGGTTAAGAAACTGATGAACTGAGTGAATTTATCATTGGAAAATTTGTTAGCCCCACATAACTTCCGACTACAAGAAGTGTACATGCAATTTACATTCATATGAGTGCACATTGAAACCATACACGTGGCATGTATGTACCATTTGTTCAGCTAGAAATTATGATCACCATTTATGTCCACTTTCTCCCATCTCATTACATATTGGCACCATTCATAAGTTCTCACAGCTTATCCATCTCAATGCCTTCATTTAACTACATTTATCCAATGAATGTGTTGTTTTTTTTAACTACCCAACATTCTAATCTATAAACCATGAGTGGTCTTACAATTATCACATAAAAATTTTCTTTTAATTTGAGTGGTACACCACACTTAGATAAAGATCTAAAGGCACACCTCTATTTCTTCCATCTAGTCTGAATTCTATAAGTATCAGCCTTTTCAATCTCCCTACTCTCATGAATTATTGACCCAATGTATTTATGGTGGCCATTTTGAGTACTATAAGTCTAAGATGTAAAATAAGAGATTGTAGAGTTAGAATATTCGGACTATAATGGATCCATCTCTGTATAATACAAGTGGCATGATAATGCATCAATAGGCTCCATTAATCTATTGGGACCTAGTGTCACGCCCCAAATTTAGGGTACATTGTGTGCACCTTCAAACATGAATTCCAGTTCGCAACTTGTACGCAAAGTTTATTTGACTTGTTAATTGATTGGCTTAATCAAAAGTGGAGATTTGTGTTTATTCTAAGTTCCACCCAAATGCATCAATTTTAATTCACATGGTTGTAATATCATTAATTCTAAACATCATTAATTAGTTATAACATTCTATCAAAAACAAATCTAATCATTTCACACATTAAAATGTCAAATCCGTTGGAATCAAATCAAGTTCTTAAAATCTTAATCAATACTAATATGCATTGTATGTAAACTGAATTATACGAACAAGTGAAATTAGATATTTAGGAATGTTCCAATGCCGCCAATTCATCTTCGGACAAGTATGATCATGTTTCATGTAGATCATGTTTAGGTTCAGTGACCCCTCCCAATTCCTGTGCCACATTATCTGCTAATGCCCCATCTGTATGGTTTTTCCATAAATAAAAATATAAGCTGACTAAGCTTAGTGAAATAACTCATTATGCTTTATATACATAACAATTAAAATAGTATAAAATACAAAATGTAAAAATGTATGACCCATTGGGTAGGCTTTCACCTTTTGTAAGTATGGGCATATCCCGCATATGGTAACGCTTTACCAAGATCGACATTTCTTCTAAGGAGGGCTCCCAGGATCGACCATACTTTATGCGGATGTGATGGATGATGTATGAATTCATTATTTCATAGTTGCTCATATACAATTGTTTAATTCAGATTGTAAGCATGCGAAATCAATCATATTTCTAGAAAATTAAATGTGAGAACATAATTTAGCGTGTGACACTATTTCATATATATCATCATCAGTTATAATAATACTTCAAGTAGTCAACATATCAATCAACCCACACATATAAATTAATCAACACATCAATTAATTGACTATACAACCAGTTTCAATTTAATTTTCATGGACATGAGACATGGTAGGTTACTCGCCTGAATCTAACAGTGAAAATTCCACAATATGGTTAGATTCTTTTATATTAAAAATTCCTAGCAATTTATATCCATAAGATTATTATTAATCTTGTTATTACACAATGGGGCCCACCTTTGATGAAACACCTTAGGTGGCTAACCACTGTTCATTAAACTCTAAATAATCAAATAATAAGAGTTTTTATATATAATACATTCATTAAATTCACTTATCAAAATTCTGATTTTAGAAAATTTTGTCCATACAGTTGTCAATCAATGCTGTCAATCGATCTACATCGATTAAGAATGCTTCAATTGATCGAACTTCAAATCTAGAAAATTCTGATTAAGACAAATAGGTCGCTGGACAAAATTCAACACCTTTGATCAATCGACAGTACACAAATAAACCCGATTAAAATTAGAAATTTGAGAATTAAAAGTTTCGGGTCCATTTAACCAATTTGAACAGACTCACACCCATCATTGGTCCCTCCTTGGTCAAACATTAGAGAAGGCCCATTGATTTGTTAATCCAAACTATTCATATGTTTATTTACATGTAAATTTTAAAATTGAACGGCAAAGGATTGATTGGATTAGACAATCTATCAATTTTGATTAATTGATTAAATAATTGGGGATTTTGATCCCAATGATTGATTGAACTAATTTGATCTGACCGATCTCACAAATTTAAAAGTTTCAACATGATTTAAGATTAGTATTAGATCTACTTACTACTTTGATTGAGGTGGCCCACCGAATGATTGGATCATCTCTATAAACTGGATGAGCGGCGTGGATCTAACCACATATACTCCGATGGCACATCTCGACTTTCTGTGCCAAGTAATACCAACATTTGTGTAGAAATCTGAGTTCTCTTTATAATCTACTCTAGATCTAACAATACAATAGCCATATGGCCAATCGGCCCATACATTATTTTGTTTAAATAAGCTTTACCTAAATTATCAAACTTAGTCTAACTTAGAACTATAATTTAAACCATTCATAACTGTGCGAGGAAAGGAAGTTCCTTCATGTAGGCTATATTGCGCAGGAAATAGATCATTCTTATCTAGGTATGAATGATGGACATGAGGACAATTCAAACCATTCATTGCATTGCTCTGGCAAGCAATATAAATAAATTAGAAAGAGATTTAAAGTACTAACCTCAACGAGCTATCCCGCGTGTCTTCGTGTCTCTCTCTCTCTCTCTCTCTCTCTCTCTCTCTCTCTCTCGCAAGGAAGTTTAGAGATACGAGGGAGGGAGTTAGGGAGATATGTTAAGGATTCAAGAGAAAATTTCTCTCCCAATTCAAAATTCATTTTTTTTTTAAATTATAGACATTACACCTAGCATTTTTAAAATTAAATCCATTGGATGAATCTATTCATCGCTCCTTTTCACATTTGACTGTTAGATATTTTCTTTTGTTTTCCACCGTTGTATTGAAGGCTAGGATCAACTGGAAACTAACATAGCAAGCTTGTGGAAATAGAAGAGATTAACATATTCTTCTAAAAAATAGTCCTTGAATCCGCAAGAAAAAAAGAAAATATCTTAAAAAAAATATATTAATATTATTGATGAAAAGTTTTCTTAAATTTTGTTTATAAAGCCTTTTAATATAACTTATATAAATTGTAAACCCTAAATTCATAACTTTTGTAAAAGTAAATTTTACAAAACTCTACCTATTTGATATATATTCCTATACCATTTTTAGAAAGGATTTCAACAAGTTGCCATATTAAGTAGTTATCATTGGAGTTAGTTTTTTAACGGAAGTTAGGGTCAACCATGTAAGCAAATGGGTTGGTGGCTTAGGTGCACCCCACCGTGATGTTTATGTGAAATCTACTTCGGTTATGTGCACTCCATGTTAGGCTAGGTCCCAAAAATAACACCATCTGTGATTCAGCAGGTGGACCATATAATTGTAAAGAGTGTATAGGGCAACCCTCACCCTCTAAAATGTTTCTCTTTTTGTCCCACCCAAATGACAGATGAGTCTCATGTTTAGGCCGAAGGTATAAATTTTAGTATCACATCTAATGGTTGGAATGGATTTCATATAATCATCATAGTAACCCTATCAAATAAAGATTGGACGTAGAGTTATTTCCTTTGGTGTGGCCCACTTGAACCACCCCCCAGGGGTGGCATCCTTCTGATAACTCGTAATAAAAAGAGATTTAAAAGGAATTTTATTGGACAAACCATTAGATATGTAATCCCACTTTGGCCGCAGAAATAGGCTAACTTGTTATTCAAGTGGGCCATATTAAAGGAAACAGTTAGGAGAAAAACATCAACTCTTGATTTTTACAAGGCCCCATCAAATGATTATATGAAATCTACTCTAACCGTTAGATGCCACACTAAAATTTAAACTCGAGGCCCAAATATGAAGCCCATTCGAGATTTAAGTGGGTCACACGAAGGGAGACAATTTGGAGGATGAGGGTAATTTTGTGGTCCACCTAAATCTCAAATGGGATTAATTTTTGGGTCCTGGGCCTAATATAGGGTGACAGACCTGGTTATCAGGTGTATTTCATATAAACATCATGGTAGGGCTCACCCGAGCCACTATTCCCAACTTTTGCTAAGAAATTTAACGAAAGATATTCTAATGACAATTACTTAAATTAGTAGGGTAGTTTATTAAAAATGTTTATGAAAGATGTATTATAATATAAATTATATATTACACATGTAGTTTTTTTGTGTGTAAAATTCCATTTATGAAATAGTAATCTTTTACAAAATAATATATAGCTATTCAAAACTCTCTCACGTCTTAAATAAGAATTTTAAGCTATTTCATTACTCTTACAATCTTAAAATATTCTAAAAATAGTAAAAAATGATACTTTCTAAAGATAATAAATTTTATCTTATTCAAATTAACTAAAGAACGAACATTAGTTTGGAAAACTTTTCAAGATCAATGGCCTTTGACATTGGCTGGCATGTAGAGCTCGTTGATAGTTTTTCAAGGACATAATCGGTCACAAATCTACGATTGTTGGAATCTTAGTTTGCACTATATCCTTATATTGAATTTTCTAACATGATTTCCTTGGATTGTAGCTGTACATGTGATTTTTCTTGACCTTGTCCTACATAAAAAAAATCACTTAATTAATAAGTATTTTTCTTTCTTTTTACCAGACATGAACCATGTATATTAGTGCTCGCTGCATAACACATCATCCTACCATGTGTATTGTAGAGAGATGGTTCTACCATATGTCTTCTTCTGCTTTGCCGTGCCATCCCCCATATCAGGGAGCTTGTGTAACAAAAATCATATGCATCCCATTAAGATGTCATAGTGACATCCACTCTGCCCATCTCTCTCTCTCTCTCTCTCTCTCTCTCTCTCTCTTATTTTATTTTTTATTTTTTTTAATTTTTAAAATAGAATCGTGGTATTATATATCATACTCGCAAAAACTGTACACAGCCAGGAAAAACATTCAGGCACCCCACCCAGAAAAAGAGAGGGGCACCTGTCGTATGATAAACATCTACAAAAGGTCCCCAAAATGCAAGTTAAACTATCCTCCTAACTGATCTTAGCCCTGATCTGTCCAGCACTACCAGCCCTCTAATATGCACCGGAAGATCATTCAGAGATGAAAAGAAAGAGTACCCTTGGGAGGCACTGCCAAGACGGGCCAAGGAGTCCGCAGGGGCATTTTCTTCCCTCGGAATATGAGGTAAGGGGAAGGAACCTCGAGTCCTATGGTCATCAATTCTTCTTAGCCAGTGTCTCCAAGACCAATTTGTAAGAACTCTATGTGGTGGGCCTTATTGATCAACGGTCTAGATTGTCCTAGCAGTTGGACTATGCGGTTGAGTAAACCTGTGGGCCCCACTTCAGGTGATCCGCTGCGCAGCCTATCTGCGCAGCCGTGCGTATTAGGGCTGGAATGCTATAGCTGTCTTACGCAGACAACAGTTGAGTTGAACTAGGACACAACAATGTGGAGCAGTGGGAGAGAGAGTTATGATGGGATTCAAATTCTCTTCTCCACAGATTTTATATAAGAGAATGCTGGGTCCCCTATCCTATATAGTGACATAAATCAAAGGAAAGGGAGACTTTAGCAGAGGTTTCTGGTATTCTTATTTGGTATCCACGGCGTCTCAGTTAGGTAAGATATCGGAACCCTTGATTCCCATGTCTTGTGCACAACAGATCTTTGGGATTTTCGCATCCAGATTACATTACAGTTGGCATCAGAGCACATATACAAAAGCATGGATGATCAGATTATCTATTTCACATTTAGATTCATCCTCTAAAGATTCAATTCCAGATTAAATTTTGAATTCCCCAAATCAGGTAAATTGGGATTTCGAATTTCGAATCCGATTAAGGATTTTTCATCCTCACTACCAGTATTGGGGATTATTCGAACCCCAAATCCAGTTAATTTGGGGATTTCAGTCCTATACCCCATATCCAATTGAAATTGGGGATTTCGGATTTGAAATAGGGGATTTCGGATTTGAATCCTTAAATCAGGAATTAGGGATTTCCATCCCTAAATCAACAATCAGGGATTTCAGATTCCAATTCCCAAAATAGCTATGGGGAATTTCAGATCCCCAACCCCAATTCCAGATTTTGATTAGGGATTTTCTGAACCCAGATCCCTAAATCCATTCAATGAGGGATTTTGGATTCGAATCCTCAAATACAACCAATTAGGGATTATTCGAAACCCTACATCCAGTTGATTAGGGATCGTCGAATACTTGAATCCAGTTGTATCAATGTTAGGGAATTAAAACCCCAAATATGGAATAAATCGGGGATTTCAATCCCATTGAGGCTTACCAATCATGTCGTTCCTCGATCACCTGGGCCGGCAGCCATTGTTGACCCTTGGATCAACAGATAGGGGTTGTGGCTTGGATCAACAGATAGGGGTTGTGGCTCGCCATTCCGAAATCTTCCTTGCATCAGGAGCCATTGATGGAGCTTACAGGTCCCATCATCATTGCTAGCGATCGTAAAAGCTGTTTCCACAGCCTCTCAGTGCAATCTTTTGGCGTTAAGACTGTCGAAAATCTAGGCGGGAGAGAGAAGCTTTCTCTTCTCGACTCGTCAGACGCGCAACGAGACAAGATCTCTCTCTCTCTCTCTCTCTCTCTCTCTCTCTCTCTCTCTCGACTGTAAGCCATTTTACGTGACCCGATTCGGGTCTGCTCAGATAAGTGGACATGTCTTAGGTCCATTCGGATCTGAGGGCCCATTTAGAACATGAATGGACCTGATCCGTGGGCCCATATTAGATCTTTTCAGATCTGGAATGGGCCTGATCCGTGGGCTTGTATTGAATTCTTCAGATCTGGAATGAGCCCGACCCTTGGGCCTATATTGAATTTCCAGGTCTGGATTGTGCCTATACTGGATTTCTAGATCTAGAATGGGCCTGATATTTGGGCCTGTATTGGATCTTAGAGCTGATCACCTCATAACATGAATCCTTGACTGGGCTTGAATCTTAAATCATCGGATTTCAGTCCGATTTTGTGGACATACTCCAGTCATCTTTCGGCCCTATTAAGGCTAGGTGATTATACATATAAAGATCTTAATTTATAGTGTGTGATATTGGACATTCTCAGTTTTGACTCATTCGCTAGATATCCATATAGATACAAACTTTCAGGATATGGATCTGTAATATATATGACCTAATTTGTCTGTCATATGGACAACTATGTATGGGTTTACACATCCAGTTAAATTATTCCATCTATCATGTGAATGTCAAGGATTAGAAATGTAATGTTCATTTATTATGCGGAGTCTTAATTCAGCCTAGTTATAGCCCATTACCCATCCTTGGAAGTTGATATAGACCATTAGAACATATAATGTGAAACTATACGTATGTTTCATTTTAAGGTTCCTATATGTTCCAATGATCAATACCGACCATCTTATGGGCCGCATCAGACTCATTTAGATATATTCCATTGAGAGGCAAGATTATAATCGTGATCCTAAGTCAATATTTGTAGTATTGGATTCATTTGTGTTAGCCACCATAGTGACTTTAATCGATGAAAATTTTACGAATACAGACTTGTAACATTGAGATTAAGAGGATTGCATACAGTTGTGTTTACTTTTTTTTTTTTAAAAAGAGAAAATATTTCATATTATATTTCAAAAAAGGAAACTGGATGTACATCTTACAGCCTTCAGGACAACCCAGCAATAAAAAGGACGGGTCACCTATCGTATAACACCACTATACATCAAACTCAGGAGAAATATTGACAAGTGGGACGGAGGGCTATGCGTCGATACGAATCATTCCAAGACCGACCTTATCGAGAAAAATCAAGCCCTTAATTTGCATTTACATTTTCATGCGTATGGTAATGAAAACATAGACAATTACCATTTGGCAGACACGTGAACGGGTGAAGTAAATGGTGCTGATAATGTAAAGCTGAAAGACTCATCTCACCCACACGTGTTGAGTGTCTCAGATTTACATCACTGACATCACTTAGCTTCATGTTCAGGAGGATCACTGGCATGCTATTATTACCATCCACGAGAGAAATGATGATGATGTAACAGATTCTCAACAGGATGTTATGGTTGGGCCCATCTTCATCTTGAATGATTAGTTGATGCCTCCCTTAGCAACTGAATTGATTTAATTTGCCAGATATTTTTGTTTACATTCACGAAATTACTTTGTGAAATAATGAACTAATGTGAGTATATATATATCTCTTTTATTTTAGTCTCAATTCCAACTAATACGCATCAAGTCCCTGCCTAAATGGGTCTAATTATGCTCAATGTAAGAACACCATTAAAGTTGTACTGGGCTGCCTTCAATTAGATCTTGCCCTGATAACAACAGAACCACTAAAACCATCTGATAATGCTACTGAAGCATAATATAATCGATGGGAAGCATGATTTAGATCAAATGATACATGCCTGAAAGTCATTAAGTATTTGATTTCTGAATCGATGAAGGGTTCTATGCCTGAAACAGATAAGGTGAAAACTTTCCTGACTGAAATGAGAAAATGATTCAAGAAATCTGATATGTCTGAAGTGAGCATTCTTTTGATTAAATTGACTAGCTTATCCTACGACAAAAAATGCAATATCCGTGAATACATTGTATAACAGATCGAGGTTATTTCTAAGATTTGTTCTATAGGGCTTGTACTCATTGATGATCAACTGATTCAGTTGATCATGAACAACCTACCTCCCCAATTTGGCACGTTACTGGTAAACTATAACACTCTGAAGGACATGTGAACATTGAATGAACTTATCACTCAGTGCGTCCAAGAAGAAGACAAGATCAGGTATATGGTCAAAGTTCAAAATGCTAATATTATGACCTCAGGTTATGGGCAAGGGAATAAAGGTAAAAGGAAAAGGGAACAAGGTTCTAATAATGGATTCTCTGGTCCTCCATCTGAAAACCATGAGAATCAATCTGAAAATGGATCAAAACGCAAACGAGTTAAAGGTAAACCGTGCTTCTTTTGTAAAAAGACGGGTCGTATAAAGAAAGACTGTGAAGGGTTTAAGAATTGACTCATAGGGAAAGGTAATCATACTGTTCTTGTCTGTTTTGAATCTAATCTGACTGATGTGTCAGTGGATTCTTGGTGGATAGATTTAGGAACTACTATTTACATATGCACTTCTATGCATGAATTACTACAGGCCAGGCCACCAACTGATGCAGAGCGCTTAGTATACGTAGGCAATGGTGTCAAGGTTGACGTGGAGGCAATATGAGTCTATACGCTTAAGTTGAAGTCTGGTTATTTTTTGGATTTAGTAGATCATTTTGTGTGCTATCTATAAGATGCAATTTAGTTTCAATTTTCTATTTGGATAAGTTGGGATATTCATTCTACTTTGGGAACAAAAGCTTTAGTATTTACTTTAATTCGATTAAATTTGGAATCGACTATATAGAAACAACTTATACCAGTTAGACTTGATTGTCTCTCACGTTTATAATATTAATACCTTACATGAAAATAAAGTGGGATCCAAGCGAAGGCTAGACTATGAGAATTCCTCCATGTTATGGCACAGGTGGCTATACCATATGTCTCATGAGAGATTAGATAGGCTTGTGCGAGAAGAAATTTTTTGTTCTCTAGACTTCTCTGACTATAAAGTTGCATTAATTGTATAAACAGAAAACTGACCAGAATTAGAAAGAAAGGTGCAACCGGAGTGTAGGTCTCTTAGAGGTGATACATATGGATATTTGTGGACCATTCCCTACAGCTTCATGAAGTGGACATAAATATTTTATTGCTTTTATAGATGACTACTCTCGTTTCGAGTACCTCTACCTTATTAATGAGAAATCAGATGCCCTGAATGCTTTTAAAAACTATAAGGCCGAAGTTAAAAATCAACTCGATAAGAGGATTAAAGTTGTCAGATCTGACCGTGGTGGTGAATACTATGACATATATGATGAATCAGGATGCGCTTCAGGGCCATTCGTTAGATACCTGCAGGATTATGGCATTGTCGCTCAGTACACTATGCCTGGTACTCCATAGCAGAATGGTGTAGTTGAGAGACGCAATCGCACCCTTATGGATATAGTGCGAAGCATGGTCAGCAATTTGACATTGCCAGAATCTCTGTGGGGTGATGCGATCAAAACCACAGTTCATATACTGAAAAGGGTTCCTAACAAAGTAGTAAGTGAAACTCCTTTTGAGTTGTGGAATGGGAGAAAACCAAGTCTTTGATATCTACATGTTTGGGTTTGTCCTATTGAGGCCAAAATTTATAACCCGCATGAAAAGAAGCTTGATCTTAAAATCGTAAGTTACTTCTTTATTGGATACCTAGAAAGATCAAAAGGCTATCGATTCTACTGTTCTTCCTACTCTATCAGGATTGTTGAGACTGGGAATGCCAGATTCATTGAGGACACTGAAAACAGTGGGAGTACGAACATAAGAAATTTTGTATTTGAGGAATAAAGGACTGTGACTCCAGTCATAGTCAATCTAAATCACGTGGATATTAATGATGCAGTCAATTCTACAGTCACTGCAGAATACCATGTAAAACCTCATATATCAACCACTAATGAGGAAAATAAAAATCACACTTAACAAGAACAACCATTGAGAAGATCAAAAAGAGAGAGAAGGCTTGTAAATTGAGACGATTACATCGTATACTTACATGAGCATGACTTTGACATAAGGGTGAAAAATGATCTTGAATCCTTTATACAAGTTAAACAAAGTGCCAATTCTTCTCGTTAGTATGATGTAATGAAAGATCAGTTGAAATCTATGAGGGACAATAAAGTATTGGATATTGTAGATTTATCCACTAGAATAAAGCTGATTGGTTGTAAATGGATATTTAAAACCAAATGAGACTCTAAAGGTAATGTCAAAAGATATAAAGCCAGACTTGTTGCCAAGGGTTTTAACCAACGTGAGGGCATTGACTTTAAAAAGACTTTCTCACCAGTATCTAAGAAAGACTCATTCAAGATCATAATGACTCTTGTTGCTTATATGGATTTAGAGTTATATCAGATGGATGTAAACACTGCATTTCTCAATGGGGATCTGAATGAGAATGTATACATGTTGTAGCCCGAAGGTTTTGTAGCTAATAGCTCAAAATATTTGGTTTGAAAACTAAATAAATCCATCTATGAGTTGAAACAGGCATCGCAACAGTGGTACTTAAAGTTTCATGAAGTATTTTCCTCATACAACTTTGTAGAAAACACTGCAGATCAATGTATCCATATTAAATTCAGTGGGAGTAAGTTTATTATGATGATTTTGTATGTTGATGACATTCTATTGGCTAGCAGTGATACCAAGATGTTGAGCTACACCAAAAAATTCTTATCTTAAAGATTTGAAATGAAAGATCTTGGTGAAGCTTCTTACATCATTGGCATTGAGATTCACCATGACAGATCACTTGGACTGCTCAGCCTGTCACAGTGGGCTTATATCGTGCTTCCGGACAGTCACCCATTGTGAAGGGCAACAAATTTGGCCTATTTTAGTGTCCAAAGAATGATTTGGAAAAGAATCGAATGAAAGAATTTTCGTACGCATCAGTGGTAGGGAGCATCATGTATGCTCAAGTCTGTACGCGACCGGACATTACCTTTGTCACTGGAATGTTGGGAAGATATCTATTTAATCGAGGAATGCAACATTGGATAGCTACAAAGAAAGTATTACGTTATTTACAGAGAATGAAAGCCTTCAGACTCATAGACAGAAGATCTAATCGGTTGGAATTGGTCGGAGATTTAGATGCAGACTTCGCAGGCTGCGTTGATACTAAGAAGCCTGCTTCAAGATACATTTTCATGATGGTGGGATAAGTTGTGTCGTAAAAAAGTGTGTAACAATCTACCACAACCTCATCTACTATGGAAGCTGAATTTATTGCCTGCTATGAGGCATCTAATCAGGAACTATAGTTACAGAGTTTTTTCTCAGGTTTGCGGGTATCGGAGCATATCCTGAAACCATTAAGAATATTTTGTGATAATTCGGCTGCCATTTCCTTCTCTAGTAACAACAAGCATTCGTTAAGGTCGAGGCATATCGACATCAAATATCTTGTTGTAAAAGAAAGAGTTCAGAATCATCAAGTGTCCATGGAATTCATCGACACTAAGCAGATGATTGCAGATTCACTCACTAAAGGACTCCTTATCACGCCATTTAAGGAGCATGTGACATCCATCGAAGTCATCGATCCCACAGATGTTTTCAGTTAGTGGGAGTTAAGCGTACTTTGATTTCCACAGACATTTAGAGATCTCGTTTTTATACAATTTGTTTTTTGGATGATTTTGATATAAATATTTATTTCTGCTTCTTTATATATACGCGCAAACTTTGAGTAAGTAAAATTTCAGTCGTGTCTCGTTGGAGACATGTAAAAGCTTCAGGACCTCTTAAGGATTGACACATATCATCACATTAAAGTATGTAATCCTTATACCACATTTTCTAGTTCCTGATTTATGTCGTTAAGATTAAAAGTACCTGTGATCTCGCTTAGCTTCACTTCGCCTAAATTAAATGTTGTGACGACTACCGTGGTTCGATACTAATAGTCTTGATGAACCAGATTGAATAACATTACTCATATTGTCCAACTATTTCATTGGTTAACTATTTGAATGTTTTCTTAAAATCAAAACTTGTTTTCGACATTATTCTATATGACAATCATTAATGTTGCTCAATGAGTCCCAAGTAGGAGAATGTAAGAATTCTATGTGGTGGGCCTTACTGATCAACGGTCTGGATTGTCCTAGCAGTTGGATTATGTGGTTGAGTAGACCTGTGGGCCCTACTTCAGGTGATTCATTGCGCAGCCTATCTATGCAGCCGTGCGTATTAGGGCTGGAATGCTATAACTGTCTAACGCAGACAGTAGTTGAGTTGAACTAGGACACAACAATGTGGAGCAGTGGGAGAGAGAGTTGTGATAGGATTCAAACTCTCTTCTCCATAGATTCTATATAAGAGAATGTTGGGTCCCCAATCCTACATAGTGACAGAACTCGAAGTCCCATATATTATTCTGTATAAAGGGTGTGAAGGAAAGGAAGACTTCAGTAGAGGTTTCTGGTATTCATGGCGTCTCAGTTAGGTAAGCCATTCGAACCCTTGTTCCCCATGTCCTGTGCACAACAGATCTCTGAGATTTTCGCATCCAGATTACATTACACAATTTTGCTGGGAAAGACCACCAATGAGGTCAGTAACAACCTTCGAATTAGATTCCACCTCAACCCTTGAAATGTCCTGGTCTAGGCAAAGGGATAGGCTAAACCAAACAGCCTGCAATTTTGCTCTATTGCGCGACCCTTCTCCAAAACCCACTGCAAACGTAAAAAGAATGTTCCCCTCCGAGTTTCTACATAACCCTCCTCCACCTGACATCCCCGGGTTCCCACAGGCCGAGCCGTCAACATTAAGTTTTGCCTATCCCAACCTCGGCGGCTTCCACCTTACCAATTCAAAGCGGGCCTCAGGTTGTGGCTTGCACACGTCTGGAAATGGAAGGTTAAACCACCATAAAACACGAGCCACAGTTGCAGCGCTCGAACCAACTCTATAGTCCAATTTCACCCGTTCATTTTAGGATTTGACAAAAAAAAATTGAGAAAAATTCAAAACTCAACTGCACCGTGCCACACGAGTTAATGGAGATATCATGGAAACCTTCCTGGGTCCACCATCATGCTTATATGCCTTCTTACTCATTTCTAAAGTGAGTGTCATCAAGATAGAGGGAAAATACAAATACTGAGCTGATCCAAAATAACAGTGGGGGCGCCAAGAAGGTTTTAATGCCAGGTGCCCTCTTCTAGGGGTGTCAACTGGCCTGGTACACCCAATGGGCACCACCCAACCCAACATGGGCTGAGTGTGGGTGTAGCTAAACAAGTGTGGGTGTAGGTATCTTTTTTAGCCTAATTAATAAAATGGGCTAGACGTGGGTATACACCAACATACTCAAACCGATTATATATAAATAAACAATATTAAATTATATACACATATTCCATTCATCTAAAAGAAACCCATAAAATATTTACATGAGACCCATTGGAGGTGTAAAACGGCTTGTGGGTGTAAATGTTAATTATGTGTGGGACATATATACACTTTAAATACCAAGTTAAGAGTTGTAATAAAATGGAGAGTTGATATTTAGGCTATTAATGACACTTGATATATAGGCATTCAAAAATTGTAGATGTGACAAAGAATATTTCAAATTAAAATTGAATAAATTAGGGAAATCATTCTTGTTGCTGACAAAATCTGGACCACCCTCCGCTCGAATCTTCTAACTCCGAGCCGCGTATGAAACTTGAGCCTGCACAACACTGGTGAGGAAAGGAGACCCTGGCTTACACAGGGGACCCTCCGATGCCTAAGTCAGGTCAATAGAATCTAGGTCTAACTTGAAGCACAGGGGACCCTCCGATGCCTAAGTTAGGTCAAGGGAATCTCGGTCTAAGTTGAAGTTTTGAGGGAGAGTGTGAGATATTGTGTACCTCTTTCCTTCCCACAAGATGCTATTTATACCTTATCACATGAGGTGGGCACGTCCGCGTAACTCGGCGCATCTTAGGGCATGATGGGCATATCTGCCTAACTAGGCGCATCTTGGGGCATTTGCCTCATCGTGCGGGTGATTCGGCTACCCAGTTGTTGTATAGTTATGTAGACGTGGGTGGTTGGGTAACCGTCGTCGATCGGGTGATAATGGGACACCTCATGACCTTCCTCATTAGCGGGTTCTGGTTCGAGTCCCAAAATGAATACCTCGGTACTAGATCGTTCCAAGCCGACACCTTCAGCCTCGGATCATTCCAGGATTCAGCTTTGATCTCCGTGCAGACCGACTCAGCCTCAGATCATACCGTCTGGGGCCTCGGAACATAATAGTCGTCGAGTCGGATATTCATCCTTCGCATATACTCAAGACTCCAAGCTTAGTTCTATGCCTCAAGTCGGCTTTGGATTATCTTGGACCTCGGAGCTGAGGCATCTCTGATCTTCCCATAACAATTCTCATTGGATAATAGTTTCCAAATTTGCATTAGTTAAATAAACCTAAACTCAAAATTATAGACACTTGTTTGTTGTTGAAATAGGACTATTGGACACACAGACGTATGTGTGTGTGTGTGTGTGCGCGTGCGTGTGTGTGTGTGTGTGTGTGTGCGTGCGTGCGTGTGTGTGTGTGTGTGTGCGCGCGTGTGCATCCACACGTAACATCAAACCTTACATAGGTACAATGTGAATATGTGTCATAGACAACCCGTGCATCACATAGGCCACTAATTAAATTTTATCTGAAAAAATTAGTAGATGATCCTTATCATTGGAATTACACGTGAAAGTTGAATATGAGCAATTGGAATGAATTTCTAACAACCCACGTTTCTTGTAGAAGAGATAATCAAACAAGATTCTTTTACTTCATTTTTACGTCCAACCGGGGGCCTACAATTTTGACAGTTTATATTTTAATTATATGTACTCCAAGTATGCAATTTTACGCTATAATTTGTAGTTTTTAATAATGTGTTGGAGTAAAGAAAACATGAAAAAGGGTTGGTCTTCAATTTTTAAATCCTAAATAGCGTGCTGTCATGCTACATTTTGTCTTTTGAAGAAGGAAAAAAAAAATAAAAAATCCTAACTTCAAATTTTTTACTATAAATTTAATATTTTGAGATAATTAAGTGGATGTGTTTTCAATTTCAAATCATAAATGAGTACACCAGCACCCTAAAGAGTATAAATATGGGTAAGCATTTCAAGCCCACATATGTGTATGTGAGTGCAGTATCCATTGGCAGAAATAGGTATCAATACCCTTCTATCCGGCCACCCCATTGCTACCCTTATCCATCTGCCACCGTTTCAAGTGGTGTGGTCCAATTGAGTTTTAAATCTGACTTATATTTGGCCCCACCAACTGGCACAGTGGATTGACAGAATGGATGCTACAAAGACGGAAAGATGGCCAACAGAGTTCTTTGTTGCTCGGTCTTCTTGTAACAGTAAAGTTACACCCATAAAAACAAGTCCTACCTGCCCAATCAAAAGACTTTTGGGCCCTCAATGTACAATATGTTAATTTGTAGGCCAGCAATGAGATATTAGGTCAGCTTTGATTACTAGATGGCCGCCCCTTAGTCGTTCGCATATGCCACGTTCCCACTGAGTTTTGGGTCTGCCTCGTTTTAATTAGGCCCATATGTCTTAAAATGATCTGAAAAAAAAAAAAAGGATGGATAGGATGGATTTCTCACAAACATCACGGTAGGCCCCACTAGCAATGTTAATGGCCTTCTTTGTCAACCACCAACTACAAGCATATATTTAAAAAACACTTTCTTTCTTACAACTTTTCATTTTTAGTACATATGATGCTACCTTCTACCTAATAAATTAGAAGCTGAAAGATACAATGGATACACATGTCACATGCGTATGCCTTTTCTTTCATAATACCATACCTCAATGTTCTATTAGATTTATGATTATAATTCAACAAACAAGTGTCTAGAAATCGGATCTTAAGATGGTCCTATTGATTTGATATCGGGTCTATGCCTCATCTCAATTGCGACTTACGATTTGGACGTTTCGGATTGAGGGTTCATGCACGTGTGGATAATTTTCTTCTGTTTTTATTTCTCTACTGCCATGTCACTGCAATGGGACTCCTGACAAAATATCCACCGCACACCCAAACAAGGGCCCCAAACGCAGTACTACCCGAACCCGGTTTTGGACCCGTGGCTACGAAAGTCACCTTATAACTCATCTTCTCCCCAATCTTCTTAAAATTCAAGGTACTGGGCTTCACTATCACAGTAACTCCATCCGGTGATTGTAATTGCACCGTGCATCGACTTCTCGAGGGGCCCACGTTCGTCACCGTTCTTGCGTACGTCGCCGTCGCATTCATGGACCCGGTGTCGAACTTCAAAGCGAAAGATGGGTAGTTCAAATTGCCAGCCTGAAGGATCCGATCCGTCGGGCAACTGTAGCTCCCCCTCGTCAAAATCGCCATCTGAGAAGAAGTGTAGTTCAAGCTGCAAAGATACTCCATGTAGTCTTTAGTGGCAATATCGTAAATTAAACCCGGGTTTGAGGCCCTCTCCGGGTCGACGTGTCCGGACCCGAATGCGAAGGGGGTGGCCGACTCCAACTTTCCCGAACCCGCGTCGCCCATCGGCGCGTTCTTGTTGTTGTGCGTGTAAGCCGTTGTCATGAGCGCTGACTTGATTGCAGCAGGCGACCAGTCTCTATGTACGGATTTAAGGAGAGCCGCTAATCCGCTAACATGGGGACAGGACATGGACGTGCCGGAGATTATGTTAAAACTAACAGTTCTTTTGTCGCTTTTGAGACCTGTGGGGCCCACTGTAGGGGGCCATGCAGCTAATATGTTCATGCCAGGTGCAGTTACGTCCGGTTTGATAATGTCCGGGCCCACTGAACTAGGCCCCCTGGATGAGAATGCGGCCATCAATGGCGCAGGATCGTCGTATCTTGTCCCTTCAAAGACAATCCTGGCCGTTGGTTTCTTGGACGTGCCGACGTAGTCCTTGACGGCCTTTCCCGCCACCGCGCCTAATGAAGTAGCGGGGAGGATATGGGCATCTGCGAGAAGCTCTTCGCCGTCATCATTAGTATTCAAAAGTAGCATTCCAGCGCCTCCCGAGTTTTTGACCTGCTCGCCCTTCCCGGCTCGGCTATTCAATCCTCTCTCGCAGACAACGATCTTCCCTTTGACGGCATTCGGCGAGAGGGATCTATCAGTACAGTACTCGGCTCCTTGGCCGCCTGCACTGTCCCCATAGACGAGCGGTAGGGATTTAATCGGCTTTCCTGAGTAGAGCGACGCACCTTTGAAAACCTTTCCATCGCCGAGCTTGACTGTAGTCGGGAAGCTACGGTCCAAATAACTAGCAGCAACAGTCATGATCCATGGTGCAGTGTTACTCACCGTCAGTTCTGATGGGCCAGAGTTTCCAGCGGAGCATGATACAAACACCCCCTTTTGCACTGCACCGAATGCAGCGATAGCTATGCTGTCAAGATGGTAAGGCCGGTTCTTCCCACCGAGGGAGAGAGACAACACGTCGACTCCATCCGCGACTGCTAGGTCCATGGCAGCTAGTATATCAGAGCTGGTGCAACCTCCCAACCAACAAACCTTATAAACCGCAATTCTCGCAGTAAACCGCATACCGCTGGCAGTGCCGTTGGCAAGTCCGAACAAGCTTGCACCTGCGACGGCATTGCCTGCTGCGGTCGATGCAGTATGTGTTCCATGGCCTTCGGAATCCCTCGGTGAGCGGTACTCAAGCGTCTCATTCATACTGCCGGCAGCAGCCTCATACCCTTTCCAGAAAGCCCTGGCACCGATGAGCTTCTTGTTACAATTCGCCAAGGTGAATTTGGTCCCATGTTCGCACGTGCCTTTCCAACTTGTGGGTACTGAGGACATGTCAGCATCACTGAAACTAACATGCTCTGGCCAGATTCCGGTGTCGATGATGCCGACTATGATATCTGATGCTAAGTTGGGGGCGTTCCAGAGGCCTTTGCCGGCATGTAGGCCGAGGAATTGCGGCGAGTGCGTGGTGTGGAGGGTTAACAAATCGTCGGCATGTGCGTAGAGGAATCCATCGATGCTGGGTAGTGATTCGGCTTGTTTGAGTGAAAGCTTGGCCGCGAAGCCAGAGATGGTGGTTTCGTAGACGTATAGCAGCTGTGGGGGTTCTGTTTCTTTCTTTTCTTCTTCTTCGTCTTCAGCTGAGAATTCTATAATGGAGTCGATCACTGATTCGTACCATCTCTTCGTTCCAAGGAAAGAGCGATCAAGGGCTGTGATCTTGGTGTGGTCCATGTGCACGATGTATGTTTGCCTTTCTGCCATGGCGTGTGGGGTCACCGCCATGAATGCCAGCAAGGCGAAGAGGAAGACTTGAAGGAGCATGGTTTCTACAGGAGTAATGAAATGTTTACTGATATAATACATGTACAAACGTATATAGTTAGCAACTATTGTAGCAAGAGCTTATCCTACAATTTTTTGTGGACCCCATTATTTTGTGTAAATGACATCCACTCCATCCATCACTGCTTCCCTCATTTTCTGCTTGAAGCCCAAAATCAGGCTAGCTGATCGAAACTCAGGTGGGAAACAACTAAATCATCATGCCTAAAACCTCTAAAATCGTGTGATGTGGCCCACCATGTTGGAATAGCCCGATCATTGGGGTGACCATTCATACTGGTGGGCCGCATCTTATGAATCGATTGGATGGCATATGCACAACACATTTGGGTCCACACACGATCTGAACGGTTTTAATGTTGGGCATCCTCATACCAACTGTTACCTGTGGTGTGTGACCCACATATGTTCTGGATCGGCCTGATTTTCTTGTGGCATGGTTAACCTAAAGGACGCTCCGAATGAATGGAGTGGATGTGGGCCCTACAACATGGTGGGGCCCACCCACAAAATTATAGAATGAGCTTATTGTACAATAGATGAATAGGAATGCACCAGGAGCTCTACAATAGTGTTCGTCGCTTGGCAGAACATGTACAACATCCAGACCGATCATTAGGTTGAATTAGCCATGACCCCAAAATCAATACCGGCCGATCCTAACCACAGAACTTTTGTGCGGTAAAATAAAAGAATGGGAATGAAAAGGGTCAAGGGAAATTCATTTGGCTATATTCATATTTTCCTTAAGTATCCGCTTGTCCATTGCAGATAGGGCCCACCTGAAGATCGGTTCGGATCTTGTGGGTCACTAATAAAATAAGCCGAAAAAATGTGACAAGCATGGCACGCTAATTTTCAGCTCACTTAGATCTGAACCGTCGAATGAGATACGTAGAATCCTTTATGAGCACCCGGTTGCTTTCCATCATCAAATGGCTTGAGAAGAAATGACATGGTAGTCATATATGTATTACCCAACATGAAAAACGGTACCCCTCATGCTGTATTTTCGTGTTAGCCATAACCAGCTTTGCTAAACCCACACGGGTACAGAAGACAAACCTACCGTCTACATGCTACCACATGTTCTAGCTAGATAGATAGGTGCAATATCAAGCCGTCTGTGAGGTGGATCCTACGGTGTTGGTGCTCTTGCCCTAAATCAGGCTGGTTCACTCATCAGGTGGGCCATGATGACAGTTTTGATGGAGTAGAAAACTTTGGCGAAGTTTTGTTACAGCTATTGATTTGTTTCATAAACTGTGCCTTACCTGACAAATGGACCGCCCTGATTCTTGGCCCAGGCCATAGACAATGAAGGACCCCACTGATGGATTGATTGAATATCGTACTTGGGCCTGTTTGGCCGAGCGAATCCCATGGGATTAGGGGAGATGGGATGGATTTTAAGATAAAGATGGTGGTGTCAATGGATTGGTTTAAGATCCATGGGATTGCTATATCCCGGGACAAGTTCACTGGGTCTGTTTGGCACGCCCGGCATATCCCGGGATTTTACCTTCCAATCCGTCCAACCAAGGGATGGGATCAATTTTAAGGTAATGATGGTGATGTGATCAGTGGATTGTTTTAAGATCCATGGGATTGCTTATATCCCGAGACAAGTTCACCGGGTCTATTTGGCTCGTCATGCATATCCCGGGATATTGCGATCCCATCCCTCCTAATACCATGGGATCGGTCCGGCCAAACAGGTCCTAACCAGCTTGAACGTGTGGGATTAGCAGCTCCAGCTTTATAATAATAATAATAAAAAAAGCCCGAATAACAAAGTACAGGTATCAAAAGCAAGGTATACAAATATCAACTTCACATGCTTATCATGCGTATGGGAGAGTGCGTACCGTTTGTGTGAGAGGGATGTGAATAGGATGAGAAAACACAAAGGGAGTGAGAAGCTTTAAATAGAAGGGAATGGCTGGAGTAGGGAAGTTTACATGAGCTCGTGTGTACCACGATGAAAAAAGTTCCCTCTTCTCTTCTGTAAGAGCGGATTAGGTGAGAGCGCCGCCTCACACAAGACGGTGCATCCCTTACCGTAGGGCCAACCACGATGAAAAAAGGATTGTGAACTGTGGGCTATGTAAAACGAAATCCAACACGTACTTGGATTTTGCTAGAACTTTCTAGAAGAATTATATGATGCTTGATCCAAGAATATGCAATGTACCTATGTTTCAGTTTGTTCAAGTGGTCCCACATGATCCACCAATCTAGACCGCGGATCTCCCAAAGTACTTTATCACTGGCCTTTTAATAATTTTCGTAAAAATAACAACACTCATTCTAAGTTGGTGGATGGAATAACTACCAGCTCATGAACTTCTCCATTTTGTTTAAGATGAGACCTGAGTTCTCCATATCCATGTTTTGAATTTTCCCTTATTCCTCATCGGCTGCCTACTTATAGATACAAATTCAAAGCTTTGGATTGCACTAATGAGGAGATTTTTGGTGTTGTCCATCCATGATGAGGCCGATGTACCAATGGTTTGGATCATTGGGCCATGGACCTCGATTTCACAAATTGAAGACTGGCGTGTACTATGCACATCCTTAGGTGAAGATTGTATTCAAGTCCTCTTTTTTCAACGGTAGTAACTTGTAGCTGAATGGTGTATGTTCTCATGGTGGTGTCATGAGTAACGCGATGATGATAGAACACAGGGTTGTGAGATGGGAGTCTCTTCAGCTGTTTGGCTACGGCAAGTCGCAGGCTTCCATGGATGGCAACACGTCTCAAGATTTCATTTTGCTTCATCCCATTATAGCTGTGTCATACATCATCACCTTCCTTCGACTTGAAGTAGGCTTTTGCAGGTCTAGTAAGGCACGTGCAATGCATCTGATGAGTGGATTAGGGACGCCATTGCTAGTGACCCTTCCTGGGGTCAGAATCTAGATGAGGCCTACCATGATGTCTATGAGAAATCCACCCCGCACATCTGTTTTTCCAACTCATATTAGGACATGAATCCAAAAAAGAGGCGGATCCAAAACTCAAGTGGGCCACACCACAGGAAACAATGGTAATTGAATGCCACAATTGAAACATTCGTGGGGCCATAAAGTTTTAAATCAAGCTAATATTCTTGTTTTTTCAGTTCATCCAAGTGGGAGTGACCTTATTAACAGTTTAGATGACATATAAAATCATTGTGGACTCCACAAATTAGCTTGATTTTTGAACTATTGACATGGGGGCCGCATGATGGGTGGATTAATTTGATCACTTTTATGCTTGGTGGTATTCTTGATGGGGCCAACCTGTTGGACGGATTAGATGTCATGCACACTCGACAGCCCCTTAAGTTATTAATCCTCTCTATTGGGATGGATTCGGTCATTGTGACCTTTTTACTTGTACGCTTTTGTTGCAAAAATATTGATTTTTAAATATATTTTAAATAAAATAAAATATATATATTATATGAAAAATTTTGAAAAAACACCGTTTTGTGGGTTTTTGGGAATAGTCCCACGTGGGAAAGGTAAGAGAAGGAAAAGTGGTTTATATGAAGGATGTGGAGTTTCTTAATATTTACTTACCTAGTCCGTGGACTATGGGACTTGCGTGTTCCAGTGCAAAGCACTGGAACACCGCGCACGCGCTCGGGCTTGGGCACGGTCTCGGTCTCGGACTCGGGCACGAGCACACGCTCGGTGCGAGGGCGTGGGCATGTGAGGCAGTGTGGCTGTAAAGGCGCTAGTGGCGCACTTTGCACTTTGCACGTGGAGGGTCGCTCCCTTCGTGAGACGTGTGTGAGTCGCAGTGCGACTAGTGGTTAAGGCAAATGGTTGGCTGGACGAAAAATCTAAAGGACTGAATGAGAGTCCCTCTGATTATATAGAGAGCTGGAAAATAGAGCTGTTGTAGCAGATTTGTAACAGCTGTGCCATTCGTGAAGGGTCCAAAGAATCGCTTCTACATGGCTAGCCCAACAGCCTAGAAAAACGCTATTCATTGTCTCACAATGCTTAGGATGCAAAAAGCCTTAATGGCTCATGCACAATAGTCAGAAAATGGCCATAAAACGGCTAGTTTTCTCCAACAGCTAGAAAACGGTCATGGGATTTATTTCCCTGGACCATAACCCCCAGCTACCATAGCCTATAAAAGGAGGGCCTGGATGGGTTTTCAATCCATCTCAACTCACTCCAGCAAACCCATACGAACTGAGACAGCCAGCCTCTCTCAACTTATATACTCTAGTGCTTCCAGTAACATAGCAAGGCTTGAACCTTAGCTTAAAGAATAGACTAACGGTGTGGTCTAGGACGGTTCAACTTAACCAGTAGCTGAAGAATTGAACTGACCAGTGCAGTGGTCAAAACCACTTTTCTAAAACCACTTTTCTCTTTCTTTTTCTTTCTTTTGGAATTTTTTCTTTATATTGTAATACTGCTAGAAAGTATGTAATAGAGTTCCATTTGGTGGGCCTTCGTGTTTGCTGAACGCAGACCCACATCAGGCTCGTCGTATCCTAGAAGCTATTTTCCTGTAACCTATCAGCATACTCAATTTACTTAAGTAGGGGCAAATAACGCTTTAAGGACAGCGTTTTTCAGACGTGCTTCAGCCTGTCCTTATTTCTAATTATCATGATATTTTTGGTTTCCATATTATACAGAAATTACATTAATCTGTATAATTTCCAACAATTTTCCAACAATCTTAAAGCGTTATTTAGATAATGGAAGCCGACAGTGTTTCATCCATCAAGTTGATGAATCAAGACTTGATATGTCTTGATCGGTTCGATGGAACCAATTTTACAAGATGGAAAGACAAGCTAAAATTTCTCCTAACGACGCTGAAGATCTTGTCACGCCCCAAACTCGGAGACCGGGCTCACAAAATTCCCGATCGCCGAATCCGGCGCCGACAGCCTCCGTAGAACCCCATTCTCAGCTCCCAGCGCCCATACGTCGGGTTCCGATCCTGGGATGCTACAAGGAGGATTTCTAATAATCAATTTGATTTGTAATGAGTGCAACCACAAGCATAACCCACGAACAATAACCACAAGAACACCATCACAAAGTCCACTATGAACAAAAGCCTTTGAGTACAATGCGTAGGAAAGGAAAATACAAGATAGTGCTAATAACAAAAACTCTAGAAGCTCGGCTGCACACTCCAACTGCGGGGAGACTACGGCTGTGTCCTGACATCACCTGCACGCATCAATCGTGCATAAGCTTATAGAAAGCTTAGAGGGTGGTGTAAGTGTGTGCGCAATATGAGCGTGCTCAGAATGCTGGGTCAAAGTAATGCGGAATCGTGCCAATGAGTACATGAATGCATCCACCGTACCAGGCTATGCGAAGATAAGATATGAGTGCAATCGGCCATACCAAGACCATGCAATGCAAGATGCAGCTCAAGCATGCCAATCCTCATATCAATACAGTTATCAGTCTGGATAATCACCGGGGTCTAGTACATTCTACGCCAGCTTGCCGTCCCTATCCGGACGCACAACTGGAAGAGCGAAAGAGACCTCACTATCCGCCTGTCAATATCGGGCCCGGCTCGTCGATAGCGGACAGATTCCTCAAGCTGGTTAAACTCAACCTAGAAATTGCCCCCTCACTCAGGCGGGTAAGGTCACACCCCTTTCCAACAGACCACGACACAGTGGGAGACGCGGCCTACTGGTATACGGCCCTCGCGCGCTCGTGTATCCACTCGATCTCGACGTTGAAGTCATCCTCTGGTACCATCGGGTTTAGGGATTTTCATCTAGGGACATCTATGGCGCCTGTATGCTAGAACCAAACATTTCCGGTATCCAATCCAACCACCCACGATGTGTCTATGGAGGCTATGACCCTGGTGTCGCTAGGGCATACGAATACAATCACACAATGCAAGTGCATGAGTCACACTACTACCATGCAACACTCTCACACGTACCACGCGATCATGTGGGGCACTCAGTCTCATAAGGAGTCCCGTAAATGTCTCACCAATGGCTTATGCTATGATCAAACATTCCTCATATCAAGCATACAAATGATACGTATGGGTATGAATCATGGAGCTATACTAAACATGTTATAAAGTAATGAACTATCCTTACACCGAAGATGGGCCTAGACGGCCTACACATAACTAGTATGGGCCTATCAATGGGCCTTAAGAAGTGTGACAATGCGACATTTAACCAACATTATCCTTACAATGTGGACGTCAAACCAACATTGTTCCCAAGGCATAGCCCGCCATAAAGTACCATTACACAAACCATAGGGAATCACACATTGCAATGGACCAATATACATCTCATTAGGCCTCGACCCATAGTCCTCAGATACATCAAATGGGCCGTCTCATATGGGCCTTATATAAATCAAGTGGGCCGCATTAGTGGGCCTTATGTACATTGCAATGGGTCATAACCCATGGGCCTTTAAATACCTCAAATGGGCCGAATCACATGGGCCTTATGTATATACCAAGGTGGGCCTCAACAATGGCCACAAATACATTAATATGGGCCCCATCACATGGGCCTCACGTATGCACTAAGGTGGGCCTAATCACATGGATCAAATAGGCCAAACCACTATTAAAATTTCCAAGGCCCGCCATAATGTATACAATATATAATATATAAATGATAAATATATATACATATAATATACATAATATATACAATCTTATATATATAATATATATATATAATATATACATATATATATATATATATATATATATATATATATACATACATACATACATATATACATACAAGGTACAATGAGCTCGAGTTAACAATTAAGCTCCCATGAGCTCAATTAAGCTCCCATGAGCTCAAGCCGGACCCCACGGCTGATGTTTGTTAAACATCTAACCTATCAGTCAAATACACCATCTCATCGTGCGCCTAGGTCTCAAAAATCAAGTCAATCCGTGACTTGTGTGGGCCACACCATATACAGAAATGGAGAGGGGTTGTGCACCATTTAAAACATTCATAACCATTTTGAGGGCCACTGAGATGTGGTTTTGCAAATCCAATCCACATCCATCATTTGTGTCCCACTTACATGAGGGTTCGACCAAGTCTCGGCGCATGCAAAAACTCGGTGGGTCCCACCGTCCACAAGCGGGACGGTGTGAAACACAAACATCACATGGGCTCCCGTCCGTCCGCTGGACGGTGGAATACAACGCATGCATTACCGTGGGCTCACCGTCCGCCTGGACGGTGGGGATAAGACACGTACATCACTGTGGGCTCCCACGTGGGGCCCACCATAACATTTATTTTTCATCCAAGCAGTTGAAAGGGGCACACAGACCTGGGTGAATAGGAAAAACAAATATCAGATTGGTTCAAAACTTTCGTGGGCCCAAAAAAAGATTTCAATGGTAGAGTTCAATCATCACTGTTTCTTATGGTGTGGGCCACCTGAGCATTGGACAGGCTTGAAATTTGGAGGGGACCCACCTCAGGGGGCGGTCCACCTCATGGACGGTGTGGATACAAAATATACATCATGGTGGGGCCCACGGCTGGAGCCGTGGGTTCCTGCCCGTTGAACGCTGACGCCAAATGTCGACGAAAGCAGAAGCAAATGCTTCTGCTTCATTTTTTTTTTTTTTTGAAATTCCATTTTTCTAAAGTTTTTCACTTGTGGGGCCCGCTTCAGCCAAATCCACCTCGGCCATTAGTTTCCATGGCCCGTAACAAATCCATCAAGTCCAATATTGGGCCTGTTTTAGTGTGTAAAAAAAATCTGAATGACTTCAAACGGTGAAGAGCACTGATTGCTAAGGTATGGCCCACCCGATGCTCCGATCAACCTCATTTTTCGGCTCAACGCCTAAAATGAGTTGGTAGATAGAATAGACGGCATAAATTGAATACATATATCGAGGTGAGGCCTACACATGTGGTCCACCCAAAAAGTGAGCTAATATTTGTGTTTTTCACCAAACGTCCAGTGTCCCTGGACGCTGGACAGTCTGGACGCAATACATACATTGAGGTGGGCCTGCTTTGCTTAGGTGGGCCACCACATGGCTTGGTGGTGTGGAGCAATATATAGGAAGTGGGCCTCACCTACAAATGACCCGGATCCCATACATGCTTCATGGTGGGGTTCATCCAAGTGGGCCACATGGTCACATCATCACACATAAAAAAATGAACAAGAGAGGGAGAGAAAAAGAGGAAGTGGAACACACGGGTGATGGAGGGACCCCGACACTATGGGCCCTCCCTTGCCTCCAATCATATATCAAATGAAAATCAAAGTGGGCCATCGGCCACATCTTAGAGACCCAAGTGAGATCCGTACCATTGATCGGTAGGCCTCACTTGGTCCATCACAAAAACATGAAAAACTACCCTATCAAAGCACCCACCGGTTGATCTCTTCGGTCCGTTGGAACGCCACCCTCCTTGTGCTCCTCTTTGATGGTGGAGATGAGAAATGGATGGCTAGGATGATGGGTTTTGGAATGGGAAAGGTGGGCCACACAAACTCTCTTTTCTCACTTGGAAGCCATGGACGTGTGGGCTATTTCTCTTGCTTGGAAATGGTGTGAGAAAAGAGGGAGAGAGAGAGAGAGTTGTAAGGAGAGAGGGATGGGAGATGTGAGGTGAGTGATGTGAGGTGATGGATGTGGTACTTGACTAGGTATGGGTGTGTAAGAGAGAGGGTAAGAAAGAGTTGACTTTGGAGAGAGAAAGCATGGGTTGCTTGTACTTGACATTGAAGTGATTGATTGATTGATGTGATTGATTGATTGATGGGATTGATTTGACATCGTGTAGAGATTCTCTTGGGATTGAGAAAGCGCGGCGTTTCTTCGAAATAAACGCCGACTCACATCTTCTAGTCAGGGTATTGGATCGGTGCGTGAGTCGTGGCGTTGGAACCGCGGCGACGGTGCGGTCGCAATGATACAGGTCTCGGATTAAATCGACTCGAATATAAAAGATACGACTTACGATCGATCCCAACGTCGATTATCAGTCGCGGTTTGCCGGACTTCGACGGAAATGATCGCAGGATTCATCGGAATAGTACGAACTAGGATACGGGTCTTACAGATCTACTACATATTAGATCCAAATCTGCAAGCGCTACCTGAAGCAACCGACGATGATACACCTGAACAGGTGGTAGCCTGCACTAAACGAGCCGAAGACGAACTCTTGTGTTGAGGACACATTCTGAACGCTCTCTCCGACCGTTTGTACGATCTGTACCAACAGACGTCATCAGCAAAGGAGATCTGGGCTGCTCTGGAGTTCAAATACAAGGTTGAAGAAGAAGGTACCAACAAGTTTCTCATCGCCAGCCAGGTATTTCAACTTCAACATGATAGATAATAAACCCCTGTTGTCCCAAATCCAAGAACTGCAGCTAATAGTACACAAAATCAAAGCCATCAAAATAGATCTTCCTGAATCATTCCAGGTCGGGGCTATAATCGCCAAATTGCCACCAATGTGGAAAGACTATAGAAAAAAGTTGCTGAATAAAACTGAGGACTATACACTGGAACAAATTCAGAAACACCTCAAAATTGAGGAAGAATCCCGTAACCGTGATAAAAAGAATGATAACAGGAATACCTCGTCCAAAGTACATGCAGTAGAGAACTCTAGTAACAAACATCCCAAGAAGGACAATTCCTTGAAAACCAATAAAGGGAAATTTAAGAAAAATGCTCAAAAGAAGAATGAAAAGTTTAAAGGCCCATGCCATGTCTGTGGGAAAACCGGGCACTATGCTCAAGTATGCCGATATCGCAAATTTAAACAAGAGGCAAGTGTAATAGAAGAAGGCGATATTATGGCCATGATCACTGAGGTGAATACCATCCACGCCAAAGTTCCAGGATGGTGGTATATACTGCCGCTATAGTACATGTGTGCTACGACAAATCAACCTTCAAAACTTATGAGGAATTGACCGATGGTCAAGAAGTCCAAATGGGTAATGAAGTCCGATCGAAGGTCGTCGGCAAAGGAACTGTCAAACTAATATTCACCTCTGGGAAGAAAGTGATTCTGACCGATGTACTGCACGTCTCAGACATAAGGCGAAACTTAGTTTCTGGGGATCTTCTGGGAAAACCAGGTATAAGGGTGGTGTACGAGTCAGGTAAACTGATTTTATATAAGAATATGAATTTTGTCGGAAAGGGATATGCTTGTAATGGGATGATCAAGTTTTCTCTAAATGAAAGTAACACTTCTACGTATATGGTTGAATCCGTTGGATTGTGGCATGATAGGCTAGCCCATATAGGGTATAGTACGTTGAAGTTCATGACTAAGAATGGTTTAATCTCATACACAGATAATGAAACCGATAAATGCGAAGTGTGCATACGATCCAAAATGACGAAGAAACCTTTTCCAAGTATTGAAAGATTGTCTCAAGTATCGGATCTTGTGCACAGTGATATCTGTGAGTTAAACGGCATTCTTACTCGTGGAGGTAAACGGTACTTCATAACCTTTATAGATGATTTTTCTAGATGTGTATGTGTACCTATTAAAGAGCAAAGATGAAGCATTGACATGTTTAAGATATATAAAGCAGAAGTAGAGAATCAACTAAGTAAGAAGATTAAAATTCTTCGTAGCGATAGAGGAGGAGAATACTTTTCCAATGAATTCAATAGCTTCTGTGAAGAACATGGACTGATACATCAATGTACAACGCCTTACACACCTCAATAAAACGGAATAGCTAAAAGGAAGAATAAAACATTAGTAGAAATGATCAACTCAATGCTGATAAGAGCAAAGTTGTCACTTAGTATATGGGGTGAGGCACTGCTTGTAGCGTGTCATATTGTAAATAGAATACCGTATAAAAAGTATAAAATATCTCCATATGAAACATGGAGAGGTAGAAAACCTAACCTAGGATATTTAAAAGTGTGGGGGTGTCTTGCATACTGCAGAACCCCTGATCCAAAAAGAACTAAGTTAGGACCAAGAGCTGTTAAGTGCGCTTTCATAGGGTATGCACAAAATAGTAAAGCTTATAGACTTCTAGACATAGAGTCTAATACAATAATAGAATCAAGAGACGTTAAGTTATTTGAGAACTCACTATCCTTAGAGTCAAAGGATAATAAAATCCAAACTCCTAATAGAGAACCAGATAGCACAGCTCCACAGATAGTGGAAGCTCCTATTGAACCTCATATGAGTCAAAGAACAAGAATAGAGAAGAGTCTAGGAGATGACTACATAGACTCACAACGCATCATTTTCCATCTTATAGAAGCAGATAGAGAAAATGTTATAAGACAAATACCTATAGTGATGACTATAGAAGATGATCCTAAGTCATATAAAGAGGCTATATCATCTAGAGACGCAGCTTTCTGGAAAGAAGCTATAAACGATGAAATGAAATCCATACTGTCAAATCAAACATGGGAACTAGTTAACTTACCTCCAGGTTCTAGACCCATAGGTTGCAAGTGGATATTTAGAAAGAAATATCATACTGATGGGACTATCCAAACCTTTAAAGATCGATTAGTAGCTAAGAGTTTTAGACAAAAAGAAGAGATATATTATTTTGACACATATTCTCCTGTAGCTAGAATAACATCAATTAGGATATTGTTTGCGCTAGCTTCTATACATCATCTTCACATCCACCAAATGAATGTAAAGACCGCTTTCCTGAATGGTGACCTCAATGTGGAGGTATACATGGAACAACCTGAAGGGTTTATTTTACCAGGAAATGTAAACAAAGTATGTAGATTAGTCAAATCATTATATGGATTAAAATAAGCACCAAAACAATGGCATGAGAAGTTTGATTCCAAAATACTATCTCATAGTTTCATGCATAATGTAGTTGACAAATGCATATATTTTAAAGTAGATGGTAGTTGTATCATTATTATTTGTCTATATGTTGATGACATGCATGTTAATAATAAATAATAAAATGGAAGGTGTGACTGAAACAAAGACGTTTCTATCTTCCGTATTTAAAGTGAAGGATCTTGGACAAGTTGATACCATCTTACGTATCAAAGTTAAAAAACATTGTGGGGGTTATGCTTTGTGTCAATCTCATTATATCGAGAAGATACTAAACAAGTTTAACCATCTAAATATAAAAGAAGCAAAGACCCCATTTGATCCAAGTATTAAGCTAAAAGAAAATACTGTAAGAACCGTTGCACAATTAGAATATGCAAGTGCTATAGGAAGTCTTATGTATGCTATGTAATGCATTAGACCAGATATCATATATACTGTAAGTAAACTTAGTAGGTTTATTAGTAACCCCAGTACTGAACACTGGAATGCAATTAGTAGAGTTCTTGGTTACTTAAAAGCAACCAAAGACTTAGGACTATTTTATTCAGAATTTTCTGTCGTATTGGAAGGATATACTGATGCGAGTTGGATATTGAGTGCAGATGACAACAAGTCTATTACAGGCTAGGGTGGGTATTCACCCTAGGAGGTGCAGCTGTATCTTGAGGATCCAAGAAACAGACTTGCATAACGCACTTGACTATGAAGTCTGAATTTATAGCCCTGGCTGCAACAGGCAAAGAGGCTGAGTAGCTAAGGGATCTTCTATTAGATGTCCCTTTTTGTGTAAAAGCCTATATCGACTGTGTCACTACATTGTGATAGTGAAGCCACATTAGCTAGAGCCTATAGCGGCACTTATAATGGTAAATCTAGATATATAAGTCTTCGACATGATTATGTCAGACAATTGATTCGAGATGGAATCATTACTATTTCCTAGGTGAAATCAAGCAACAACCTAGCAGATCCTTTTACTAAACCTCTACCGAGGGAGGTAGTAAAGGCTACATCTAGAGGAATGGGGTTGAAACTCTTCAACCAAAGTTCCACCAGTGATGGTAACCCAACATAAAGTTAGAAAATCTCTAAATTTGGGTTTAATGGGTAAAAACAAGTCACTGATATGTGGAAAGTTTTTCAGCACTAAATTATAAAACCTCATCCATAATAGATAAGTGCTGAGCGTTACGATGGAGGGTTGAGTCTTAGAACTCTTAATAGAATTCGGTCTATAAGACAAGTGTCTTATAGTAACGGACACACTGGAAGGATTTCACCTATATGAACGTAGAGATGGTGCTGTCTCTCATGAGAGTTAGGGGGTTTTCTCTCGGGATCGTTCACGAGTTAGGATAAACACATGACTATTAAATATGCTGAGCAATATTGTGGAAATTCTAACAAACACATAGCGAATATGTGTGTGGTTTCTCTAACTTTGTTATCTAGGAATAACTGGTTCAAAGTTGTGGCTACCAGTCATTTTGACAGAGTTTTGAGATACTTACACTAAGGGAAGATTAAAATTAAAACATATTTTTCTTTATGCATATAAGCTGATTATTCTGGTAGAATTGTTTAACCGAGAAAAATATTTTTGAAAAAATCAAGTGGAGGATTGTTGCAAAAATATTGATTTTTAAATATATTTTAAATAAAATATAATATATATATATATATATATATATATTATGAAAAGTTTTGAAAAAACACCATTTTGTGGGTTTTTGGGAATAGTCCCACATGGAAAAGGAAAGAGAAGGAAAAGTGGTTTATATGAAGGATGTGGAGTATCTTAATATTTACTTACCTAGTCCATGGACTATTGGACTTGGGTGTTCCAGTGCAAAGTACTAGAACACCGCGCACGTGCACGTGCACGCGCATGCGTTTGGGCTCAGGCTCGGGCACGGTCTCGGTCTCGGTCTTGGTCTCGGTCTTGATCTCGGACTCGGGCACAAGCACGAGCATGGGCATGGTGCGAGGGCGTGGGCATGTGAGACAGTGTGGCTGTAAAGGCGCTAGTGGTGCACTTTACACTTCGCACATGCACATCGTGTCGCAGAGGGTTGCTCCCTTCTCTCCCTTCGCAAGACGTGTGTGAGTCGCGGTGTGACTAGTGGCTAAGGCAAATGGTTGGCTGGACGAAAGGTCCAAGGACTGAATAAGAGTCCCTCTGATTATATAGAGAGCTGAAAAATAGAGCTATTGCAGCAGATCTGTAACAACTGTGCCATTAGTGCAGGGTCCAACTGTAACTGCTACATAGCTAGTCCAACAACTAAAAAATGGCTAGCTGCTGTCTCACAACAGTCAGCATGCATTAGCTTAATGGCCCATGCACAACAGTCAGAAAACGGCTAGTTTTCTCCAACAGCTAGAAAATGGTCATGGGATTTATTTCCCTAGACCATAACCCCTAGCTACCATAGCCTATAAAAGGAGGGCCTGGATGGGTTTCCAATCCATCTCAACTCACTCCAGCAAACCCATACGAACTGAGACAGCCAGCCTCTCTCAACTTATACACTATAGTGCTTCCAGCAACATAGCAATGCTTGAACCTTAGCTTGAAGAACAGACCAACGGTGTGGTCTGGGACGGTTCAACTGAACCAGTAGCTGGAGAATTGAACTGACCAGTGCAGTGATCGAAACCACTTTTCTCTTTCTTTTTCTTTCTTTTGAAATTTTTTCTTTATATTGTAATATTGACAGAAAGTGTGTAATAGAGTTCCATTTGGTGGGCCTTCGTGTTTGCTGAACGCAGACCCACATCAGGCTCATCGTATCTTAGAAGCTATTTGCCTGTAACCTATCAGCATACTCAATTTACTTGAGTAGGGGCAAATAACGCTTTAAGGACAACGTTTTTCAGACGTGCTTCAGCCTGTCCTTATTTCTGATTATCGTGATATTTTCGATTTCCATATTATACAGAAATTACATTAATCTGTATAATTTTCAACAATTTTCCAACAACTTTTATGATCCTGTTGGGGTTGCAACTTAGGCAGGTTGAGTCTGATTGAGGGTCAAATGGAGCCTAATCCAATCACAAGGGTACCCAACCCACAACTCAACCTGAATTCCAATCCGAACTTAACTAGAAATCCAACCCAACCCAACCCAACCTCTGCAACTAGTTTCTGTGATAATAAGGCCACTAATTGCGCGTTTTCACTCACCAACGGTACACGCAATGCGACAATCTGGTCGTCCAAATTGTGGTCCCACTGTCATGGAATACATCTTGAAAATCATATTTAAGAGACAATCATAGCCGTCCCTATGTATGGTTATAAATTCAACTGACAATGGAAGATGGTTCGTTCCATCAGTATAGAATTTGGGCCATACGTGTTCATGCAGATTGGAGGTTATGATTTCCATGGGCTCGACTTAAAGGATTCTATAGAAAATTTCCCATATTTAAACGGGGTGAATGACACGATCAGATGCCACGTCATGTAGATTAGATGCCTTATAATTGGTTCATTCAAGTGGGGTCTACCCAAAGGTAGGCTCTACCGTAATTGCCAATCACTTGCAGTATAAGAGGCATTTCATGTTGCTTGCATTTGATCGCAATCCTTTAATTGTCACGTAGGATGTGCCATAAATGCATTCTCAGTTGGGCTGGTGTAAAAGAAACCCAAATAAAAATGGAAGTAATCACTTAAAACCAGAACCAATCTTACATAGGGCACAACGTAATTGGGTTCAAGCATGTTCAGTTAAATTTTTTTTTTTCTAAATATGGAAAATTTGTCATTCAAAATTTGACCGTAAAAGAATTAGAACTTTTGATTTAAACATCGTCACTAAACACAACCTATCGATCTCTATGGAACTATGGTTTTGGGGTGAAGGGACTTGCCTGGCAGGTCATGAACTCTACTCCGCAGGATCACGTGCGCTTTCGGTTTAAAACTATGATTTTAGAAGAAAAATATTATTTTTAATAATTTCTATTTTTACCATATTTCCTTATGTTTAGAGTTTTGAGATTTTTATCTTTTTTAAATATTACTTGTAATATTGCTAGAAATGTTCTAATAAGATTCATTTAGATTTTCTATTTTTTAGCAAATTAAACTTTAAGAGAGTTTTGTTATTTTGGGTAACTAAGAAATTGTTTTTTTTTTTTTTTCGAAGAATTTTGAATTATGATTTGGGATTTCTTTATTAGTAGTGTAATTGAGAAATCATGCAAACATTATTCAATAAAATACTGGAATTTTCTTTCTTATTTTCTTGTGGGCTTAAAAACTTTCCCCATGGATTTAAGGATTTAATCACTTATGGAAGACCAATCTTTTCCTTATTGTTTCACGCCCTTCCTCACATCAAATTGTTAATATCTCAAGCATGGATATGATACTTGGACCGTGCACAATGCTTGATATGCATGCACCTAGAAACTGCACACATAACATATATAAACTCACACTAAACCCGAAAGCTATGTAATAAACATGGATTGCCTTGGTGACTCATGCGGCTAGATTTGATCATGCAATGTGCTAGTGTCAAAGAGGAGGCCTAGCATATGGGCTTCAGTTGTGGCATGTGTCTCAATTAAATCCTACCACATCATGTCACCAAGGACATCCTTGGATCACTTGGCAATTCACATCCCTATGAAATTGTCTCTCTCTCTTCTTTTTTATTATTTTTTTTAATTATTTTTTTTATTTTTATGTAAGCAAATTATTTCCTCATTGAATCACCAAGGGATATCCTTAGCTTATTATTATTATTATTTTTTTTTGAAAAATGGAAGTGAATTGCCTATTGACCCAATTACCAACGGATTTTCTTAAGGCCTATTAGGATACCACCATATAAGTTACTTTTTACTCATGTTAAATCATCAAATAAGTTACTTTTTCTACTTTTACTAGTAGATAAGTGACTTATTTCAGATAAGTTTGGTTTTTTTTTTTTTTTTTTTTTTTTTTTTTTTTTTTTTTAAAAAATCGTAAGGGGACGCCTTTCGTCCACCTATTTACAAAAAATGCCAAGAAAACGAAATAGCAACAGGATCACTTCTATCTGTCACAAGTTCTGATTGCCCCTAACCCGACCCTATCCAAGAAAATCATCCCATGGATTTAAAGTGGAAGAATCCTGGGATTGTAATGAGTCGACTAAAGTTGGAGGAGACTCCCAAGATGGGCCATACCGTCTGCAGGACTGTTACCTTCTCTGTGAGTGTGGGAGAAAGAGAAGTGGCCTAGACTGCGTAAACAGTTGATTCTAGATATCCAAGGTTTCCATTTCCAAGGAGTCTTGGACTGAGTAGTAAAACTGGAAATCACCAAATATGAGTCCGACTCAACTATAATTCTATCCAAACCTTTCTCCAAACAGAGCACCATCCCGTCATGAATAGCACGAAGTTCTGCTAGATTGTTAGAGCTAACCCCGTAGGCCGCCGAAAAACCAAATAAAAAATCACCAGAATCATTCCTACAGATGCCGCCCCTACCTGATAGGTCAAGATTGGATATCGCCAAGCCATTAACATTTATTTTTACCCATCCCGGAGTCGGCAGATTCCATTTCACCAAGAAAGCGACTGAATGCTTTTGAGAAGAAATCGGCTTCATGGGAGAAAAATTGGGGAGGCCACTAAAGCGTGTCCATTTTTTCTGCGCCAATAACCAAATTAGCCCACCACCTAACACGGGCCATAGATCTCCAGAAGTCATAGGCGAGCCGTCGTAAACCGCCCCATTCCTGGATCGCCAGATCTCCCATAGAATAAGGATAAGGTGCAAGGTTCTGACAGATTTTGACGCTGCATTTGGAGCGGCTGCATTTCTCCAATGAGCCAATTTACCTGCAACAGAGTTGTGGATTAGAGGAGGAGCACCACACAACGTTCCGAATGCAGTCCAAAGAGCACGAGCATGACAACCAAATAGGAACAGATGAGCTATTGATTCCGATTGCGGACTGACATTCTCAGCTTCGAGGCAGCAGCAACATCTGGAGGCGAGGGCAACGCCTTTAGCTTGGACATGGTTATCGACCGGGGTCGCTTTGAGAAGAACTCTCCACAGGAAGATGGAGAATTTTGGCCGAAGTGAGGCATGCCAGATCCAGCTGGCCCATTGAGTAGGAGGGGAAGATGTTCTCAACGGATTCCAAGCTGACTGCAGGGAGAAAGAGCCTGAAGTTTTCACCGGCCAGAAACAGTCAGAGTTTGTGTTGGACGTTGTAAATCCTCCATTGAAGATCTCATCAATAATTTGCTGAGGAAGGAAAGAGAAAACACTTGGGATGGGGGGAGAGGTCCTAATCGCCCGATGACGTCTTTCACTTGCAGTTCGTTGAGCTCTGGAGGGATCGGGCTATCAAGCAGGCGCTGGAGGGGTCCCCTACCTATCCAGTTGTCTGTCCAAAAATTTAGATCACCGCAGCCTACACCCCACTGAACAGTCTCCGACAAAAGAGGAATCAGGGACCTAACTCTTTTCCACAGGTTAGAGGAGGTAGTGTTGAGATGTGGAGCCACATCTGAGGGCCACACGACCGGTCGTGGGCCCTGCTCGACCAGTTATGGACTGGCTCGACTCAAAGTCCAGCGAGCATCAGTTTTTGGTTCCGAGGTGCTCGACTGGTCATGGCCCATGCTCGACTGGTCATGGGGTCCGCTCAACCAGTTGTGCAGTCTGCTCGACTGGTCGTGGTTACGCAGATTCATTTTTGAATTTAATACAGACTGCGTATTTTTAAGTCACCTTTCGCAAGGGTGCGAAAGGGAAGTTGCCTAAACTATAAATAGAAGTCCCTAGGGCTTTTCTAGTGTAATGAAAAATAATTCTAAGGTATAGGCAAAGGGTTTTCTATGTGCTTCTAAGGGAGAGGTTAGTATATTACCTTATAATCTTTATTTTTTTTCATAGTGGAAGTTTGCATCCATGGTTTTTTACCCTTGTTGGGGTTTTTCCACGTATATCTTGTCTTGTGGTTTGTTTGGAATGCTTTGATTCTTCTTTTAGTTTATATTTCTTCTTGTTTATCGTTTGTGGATGAGACCTGAGATTGGATCTCGGTTCACTGCGTTGTTGGGGTGCTGCGCAACAACTGGTATCAGAGCTATTGGTTTAGTTCTATTGGGGGAATACTAGAATTGAGAAGTTTGATGGTTCAAACTTTACCTTCTGGAAGATGCAGATGGAGGATTATCTATATCAAAAGGACCTTTATATTCCTCTAGGAGGAAAAGAGAAGAAACCAGAAAAGATAACAGATGATGAATGGTTTTTATTAGATCGGAAGGCTTTAGAAACGATCCGACTCTCTTTGTCTAAGAGCGTCGCCTTCAATATATCCAAGGTGAAAACTACAAAAGAATTAATGGAAGCCCTAGCCACCATGTATGAAAAATCCTCTGCGTCCAACAAGGTTCATCTTATGAAATAACTATTCAACATGAAGATGTCAGATGGTGGGAGTGTGACTGAACATCTAAATGAGTTCAATACAGTCACGAGCCAGTTGGAATCCGTTGTCATTATTTTTGAGGATGAGGTCAGGGTGTTATTGATCTTATCCAATTTGCCAGACAGTTGGGATGGTTTGGTGATTGTTGTGAGCAATTCTTCTGGGTTGACAAAGTTGAAATTTGATGATGTGGCCAGTTTAATCTCAGTAAAGAATTTAGAAGAAAGGCATCAGGATTTTCAGGAGATTCAAGAATGCTCTAAATGTTGAAGGAAGAGGAAGATCGTTGAACAAAAGAGGTAATAAACACGGACGTTCTAAGTCGAGGAAGAAGTCCAAGGGACTGAAAGACAAAGACGGGTGTTGGCATTGCGGCAAGAAGGGACATATGAAATGTGATTACAGGACGCTTAAGAAACAAGAAGGAAACTCTCAAGGCGGGAAGGATTTAATGAATCTATCTAAGGAGAGTGACACAGAGGCGTTGATCTTGTCTTTTGATGCAAGCAATGAGTCTTGGGTTATAAACCCAGGTGCTACGTTTCATGCCACCTCATATAAGGAAGTTCTGCGTGATTATATGTCAGGTGACCTTGGGAGAGTCTACCTGGGTAATGATGAGCCGTGTAGTATTGTTGGAAAGGGAGACGTTCATGTTAATCAGAAAGATGGAACGGTTTTGAAATTGAAGGATGTCAGACATGTACCGAGTTTGAAATGTAACTTGATCTCAGTGGGGCAGTTGGCCGATACCGGTTATGTGACGACATTCACTAGTAATTCCTGGAAGGTCACAAAAGGTGCCTTGGTGATATCTCGAGGTAAAAAGGAAGGCACTTTGTATGTGACTTCAGGATCGTATAGTTCACTTGCAGTCGCATCAACTAGAGTGAATGAGCAGTTATGACATCAGAGGTTGGGACATATGAGTGAAAAGGGGATGAAGGTGCTATTGTTAAAAGGGAAGCTACTAGGGCTGAAGTCTATTGACTTAAAATTCTGCGAGGACTACGTGTATGGAAAGCAGAAGAGGGTAAGTTTCAAGAAGACAGGACGCGCTCCAAAGACACATCTATTGGTGCTTGTACGCACTGATGTGTGGGGATCGGCACAGGTATCATCTCTTGGTGGCTCACGTTATTTTATTTTTTTATTGATGATGCTAGTAGAAAACTGTGAATTTATTTCTTAAATCACAAATATGATGTATTTGATGTATTTAAGAAGTGGAAAGTTATGGTAGAAAACGAGACAAGTAGAATAGTAAAATGTCTCAGATCTGATAATGGGGGAGAGTACTGTGATAAGAGATTTGAGGAATATTGTGCAGCAAATGGAATTAAACATAAAAAAAAATTCTAGAGACACTGCAACAGAATGGTTTGACTGAGTGCATTAACAGGACCATCCTTGAGCACGCCAGGAGCATGAGGTTATATGCAGGGTTGCCTAAGACCTTTTGGATAAATGCTGTGAATACTATCGCATATCTCATCAATAGAAGTCCCTCAGCACCATTGGATGGTAGGCTACCAAAAGAAACGTGGACTGGGAAAGAAGTGAACCTTGCACATCTCAGAGTGTTTGGTTGTACTTCATATGTTCACATTGTTGCAGAGCATATAAACAAGCTAGATGCGAAGTTCAAGAGGTGCACGTTTATAAGCTACGGGCAGTATGATTTTGGCTATAGGTTTTGGGATGTAGAAAATAGGAAAATCATCAGAAGCAAGGACGTAGTCTTCAATGAAAAAGTGATGCATAAGGACGGTCTGTAAGAAAATAAGGCCAATGAGAAAAAATTCGTAGAGCTGGAAGAGTTACCGGACATGGGTGTTATAGTGCCACAGGATGGTCATGCACAGGAGCATTATGAGGCAGAGCCACAAACATCAGTTGTGAGGAGGTCTACTCGGGAGAGGAGACCTACGGTTCGATACTTACCCTCCTTACATTATATACTGCTAATAGATAATGGTGAACCAAAGTGTTTTGAAGAGGTATTGCAGTCAGATACCCGGGTTAAGTAGGAGCAGGTCATGGATGATAAGATGGACTCTCTTGAGTCTAATCATATATGGGAGCTAGTCATTCTACCCAAGGGTAAGAAAGCTCTTCATAACAAGTGAGTTTACAAACTAAAGGAGGAGCACGATAGTTCGAAATGGTACAAGGCCAGATTGGTTGTGAAAGGGTTTCAACAAAAGGCAGGTATTGATTTCACTGAAATATTTTCACCTGTGGTGAAAATGTCTACGATTCGCTTGGTTTTGGGTATAGTGGCTACAGAGGACTTACATCTAGAGCAACTAGATGTTAAGACAGCCTTTCTTTATGGAGACCTTAAAGAAGAGATATATATGCATCAGTCGACAGGATACGTGGCACCAGGAAAGGAGAACAATATGTGTAGACTGAAGAAGAGTCTATATGGCTTGAAATAGGCCTCGAGGCAGTGGTATAAGAAGTTCAACAATTTTATATCGGGAAACAGTTACAGGAGATGTCATGTTGACCACTATTGCTATTTGAAGAAGTTTGATACGTCATACATCATCCTTCTTCTGTACGTTGATGACATGCTTGTGGCTGGTTCAACATGAAGGACATCTCAAATCTCAAAAGACAACTGTCTAGAGAATTTGCCATGAAGGATTTAGGAGCTGCAAAACAAATCCTAGGCATGAGGATAAAGTGTGACAGGAAAAACAAGAAACTGGTTTTGTTATAAGCAGAATACATAGATAAGGTACTTGATTGATTCAATATGGGAGGTGCTAAGCCGCTTAGTACTCCATTAGCCAACCACTTCAAGCTATCTAAGGAGTAAGGTGCAAAGACGCAGGAGGAACGAGACTACATGGCTAAAGTCCCAAATGCGTCAGCTATTGTGAATCTCATGTATGCTATGGTGAGAATGAGACTAGACATTACTCAAGCAGTGGGAGTCGTTAGCAGGTTCATGAACAACCCCGGGAAGGAACATTTGAAAGCTGTGAAGTGGATCCTCAAATACCTAGTAGGTATTGTGGATATAGGGCTGTGTTATGTAGGATTGAAAATCAAGCTACAAGGCTACGTGATTCAAATTTGGCAGGAGATATCGACAGTAGAAGAAGCACTATAGGTTACGTCTTTACTCTGGGTAGTACTGCAGTCAGTTGGGTATCTCAGTTACAGAAGATAATATCTATCAGTACGACAGAAGCAGAATATGTTGCGGCTACAGAAGCATGTAAGGAGATGATATGGATGCAAGGTTTCATGGAAGAGTTGGGTAAGAAGCAAGCAGATTGCAAGCTGTACAGTGACAGTTAGAGTGCAATACACTTGGTTAAGAATTCAGCCTTTCATTCAAGGACCAAGCATATTGCCATCAGATATCACTTCATATATTCGTTACTGGAAGATGGATCAATTGCTCTAGAGAAGATTCATACAAGTGAAAATCCTGCAGATATATTAACCAAGGCGGTCACATAAGAGAAGTTGAAGATCTTTTCAACTTTGATAGGTCTTCAAGCTTGAAGATAAGGAGGTGATACACTCCGAATGTAGAAGGTAAAGGTTTATGGCGATGTGTCTCCAAGTGAGAGATTGTTGAGATGTGGAGCCACATCTGGGGGCCGCACGACCGGTCGTGGCCCTGCTCAACCAGTTGTGGACTGGCTCGACTCAAAGTCCAGCGAGCATCAGTTTTTTGGTTTCGAGGTGCTCGACCGGTCATGAGGTCTGCTCGATCGGTCTTGCAGTCTGCTTGATCAGTCGTGATTACACAGATTTATTTCTGAATTTGATGTGGACTACAGATTTTTGAGTCGCCTTTCGCAAGGGTGTGAAAGGGAAGTTGCCTAAACTATTAATAGAAGTCCCTAGGGCTTTTCTTGTGTAATGGAAAATAATTCTAAAGTATGAGCAAAGGATTTTCTATGTGCTTCCAAGGGAGAGGTTAGTATATTGCCTTGTAATCTTCGTTTTTCTTCATAGTGGAAGTTTGCATATGTGGTTTTTTTTAAAACATTTGTTGGGGTTTTTCCACGTATATCTTGTCTTGTGGTTTGTTTGGAATGCTTTGATTCTTCTTCTAGTTTATATTTCTTCTTGTTATCGTTTGTGGGTGAGACCTGAGATTGGATCTCGGTTCACTGCGTTGTTGGGGTGCTGTGCAACAGGAAGGAGGAAGAACATTAGATAGGATATCTCTGTTATGTTTGCTGCGCATGAGTTTCCTCCAAGGACCCGCATCATCACCAAATTTAACTACCCAAGCTAACTTTAGTCGATGAGCATCCATGACTTCTTTTAATCTTCTAATTCCCAGCCCTCCTTCCTCAATTGGTATGGTGATCTTATTCCACGCCACCCAGTGGTGTTTCCTTTTCCCATCAAACTATCCCCAAAAGAAATTAGAGAAGCTATTTTCAATTTTGTTGATCACCTGACTCGGGATGTGCATCGCTGACATAATATGAATGGGAAAGATGCCCAGAACATGGCGAATGAGCGTGATCCTATCAGCTTGAGAGATCAGTCTACCAGCCTAACCAGAAATTGTTGAGGAGAGGCATCACCTGAGACGAAAGAGATGAGAAGTTGATAACTATGTTGTTTTCCAAACATACTTATCTTCTTAATAAGTAGAAACTAAGATAAGTTACTTGTAGAATAAGTAGCTTATCTTACGTAACTTATGATCCATCTTTGATATGATAGGTGGGCCCTCCTGGGTTGGGCCTTCCCGAATGTGAATGTTTTGTACATTTGGGGGCCTCGGGCTCTTATTTTCTGCATGAGCCTTCTTGCCCAGATTGTAAGAAAATTCCCATATCAATTAATTTTGAATTTCGAAAAGAAAAGAAAAGAAGTAACTTATGATCCAAATGCCCCCTAAGTTAGTTTGGTAAGCATTATTGTAAAAGTAACTTATGTGCTAAAAGCTACTTATTTTAATGTAAAAGTAACTTATGCGATAAAAGCTACTTGGATGCGAGGCACGGGGATTCCCTCTTCCATGGCGTGGAAGATCTCCCTGCCAAGATTGGTGGCCTAATCTTTCTAGACAGAGCAGGCCCGGGCAACCTTTGCATTGTGTAGGCTTTTTTTGTTTTCTTGTACATGATAGGCAGGGTCCGTTACCTTTTTGTTGGGACCTGCCCGAATGGTTGTATCTCATTCTCATATATATATATATATATATATATATATATATATATATATATATATATATATATATATAGTTTTTTTTTAAGCTACATATTTTAATAAGTTTTATTATTATTATTATTTATTGCTTTTAAATTTATTACTATTCTAATTCTCTCTCTCACTCTCGTGGGCCATGTCAAAGGAGACTCTCTCTCATGAAGATGGTCCACACACCAACTTGGCCACACGCATTGCCCACTTGATTAGCAGACTAGGCGATGTAAACGGTGGGGCCCACCTCAAGAAATTCCTCTGCACGCGTGCAGCGATTGAACTCTTCGATCTCTCCTCGCACGAATCGCGCAAACACTTGTCGACATCAAAATCATGAGATAGACGAGCATAAGAATCCATAAGAAACTTTGGAAAGAAGGCATGGTTTGAGTGCGTTTGGCAGGGAATTTTATGAGAGAGGCCTTTTGTTTTGTTTTATACTTCAGCAGCTTTCCCACCATTTCTGTCGTCAGATCTCTCGCCTGAGAAAGAAAGTGAGGGGAAAACGCATGCGTACCTCGAGCTGGGTGCCTACCAGTTTACTTTCTCTGATATGGGTAAAATACTTACCTTGATCAATGAAATCCAACCCGTCCATCAGGTACATCACCCCTTATTTGGCATTGACTCGAAAAATCAAGCTGATTCAATACAGGTGGGCTGCACCTGAAACTTACCTTAAAAATCTAAATTCACATGGTATGGCCCACCCGAGTTTTGGAATACTATGAATTTTGGATAGTTCTTTCATCCTGATGAGGCATTTCAAATGAAACGTTTGGATGTATTATAAAATTCACCGTAGGCCCTAGACAAAGTTAACAATGGGCATCCCATCCCAACTCTTTCCTATGGTGTGGCCCACCTGAGTATTTGATCATCGATATTTTTGGCTGCATTAGCGAAAATAAGGCAGCGTACCTGATGAACCGAATAGATCTTATGAAAGTTCCACCCACATGACTCTCGGTTTGCAAATTACACCCCCATATGGTTTTGTTTTGTTTTTTTTTTTTTTTAATTTAATTTTTAATTTAATTTATTTTATTTTATAAAAATAAATTAAAAAAACTGAATATATTCTGATCAAGAGAAAAAAAGATCAGATGCAGATTCGTAGGGACCAAACAAAGACAGGATGTGCGAAGAGTAATCTGGTACATGAGAAGCTCTTTCATGGACGTGGATTACTGATAAAAGTCTTTCCATATTCCATTTTATGGTATATAATTTCTTCTACCACTTGCATGCCTCAAAACCCAATAAGAGTATAGTGGAGGTCGTCGTTTGGATCATTTCTGATGGGCAGTGCTAAATCTTAAATGTCTAGGCAATTGCGCGCGGCCATTGATCTCCTGGGTGACGCAGGGATGAACGTGATGGGATAAATACTCCGAATCCACGGAGCTTCTCTGGACTCCTCATAGAGACTTCTCGAATCCACGAGGAAAGAAAGCAGAAAATAGAAATAAATTCTAATAAAATTCGAAACTGATTAATTGATGAATAAAAACGAGTTCACAACCCTTTAAATAGGGGTACCAAGCAATGGGAAAGAAATCAGAATCAAACTACAACTAGAACTCCTAGAATCCGTGACTTACTATAAATAGTAAACTTACTGTTTATAGACGGTCGTGATGTCTACTAGTGTGCAAGATTTTTGGCCAAAAATAGTAAGTGTCCTATTTGGGTTCACCAAACCGTTCTCCTAATTATTCTAAGCTCTTTTCAAGTTGGGCGCAACTCCTAAAGCCCGACGGATGAAGAGTTATAATCAAACTAAAACTTACTATTTATAGTAAAAATGAAATTAAAGCAGGGAAATGACCATCGATCCAGGGGTTTTTCACAATTCCAGGCGTCGCAACCCTGCATAGCAGGGTTTGTTGGCTAAAGTAGCTCCTTCTACCCCAAAATCATATATTTTACATCAGCTAACTCATTCCGGATTGTGAGATACGCATGCTCTAAGGTCTGACGGTCCGGATCACTTCTGTCGTTGACCGGGCCTTTTCTGATCCATCTTGGCCATGAAACTATCCGCGACCCACTCTACATCAGTCCCCTCCACTTCAAAAGAACTCGTCCTCGAGTTCTCATCCTGCGCTGGTTCATGATACTCGGTCAGGTCTGCGACGTTGAAAGTCCGTGAGATCGCCATGTCGTCGGGAAGATCAACAACATAAGCGTTGTCATTGATCTTTCGAATGATTAAGACGGGTCCAATCTTCTTATTTTTCAACTTATTGTACGTCCCAGTTGAAAATCTCCCTTTGCGCAGATGGACCATAACTCGGTCACCCACCTCGAACACTTTTTGTCGCCGGTGCTTGTCTGCTTGTTCCTTGTACTTCTCGTTCAAGGTATGTAGTTTGGTCTGCACTTCCGCATGGATGCTCATGATTTTATCTGCCATTTGTTCTGCTGCAATTCTCATGCCTGGGTGCTTGGGCAGAGGGACCAAGTCAAGTGTGTGGCGAGGCACTTGTCCATAGATAATCTGAAATGGTGATTTCTCTGTCGAGCGGTTCACCATGTTGTTGAACGCAAACTCTGCATGAGACAAGGCCAAATCCCATTGCTTCGGTTTTTCTCCTAAAATACAGCGAAGGAGGTTTCCCAACGTGCAATTCATAACTTCAGTCTGCCCATCAGTCTATGGGTGGTAAGCACTGCTGAATTGAAGTCGTGTATCGAATCGAGTCCACAAAGTTCGCCAAAAGTGGCTAATGAACTTTGTGTCACGATCAGAAGTAATGGTCTTAGGGACCCCGTGTAGCTGTACGACCTCCCTGAAGAATAAATTCGCCACGTGTGTTACATCGAGGGTCTTCTTGCATGGGATAAAGTGCGCCATCTTGGAGAAATGATCTACCACCGTGAACATTGAATCCATGCCGCATTGTGTTTGTAGGAGATCAAGCACGAAGTCCATTGATAAATCCTCTCAAGGACCGTCAGGCACAGGTAACGGGGTGTAGAGGCCCGTATTCTGAGATTGTTCCTTGGAGGTCTAACAAACATGACAACGTTGTACGGCTTTTCTCACATCACGTACTAATTGCGGCCAGTAATATCGCTCTTCCACAAGAGCTCGCGTCTTGTCTCGCCCAAGGTGTCCACCGAGACCACCTCCATGTAGCTCCTGAATAATCTGCTCCCTTAGAGAACTTTGGGGGATGCACAATCGATTCCCTTTAAAGAGAAAATCGTCTTGTATATGAAGGTCACTGGGGTGACCTTCTTGGCACTTCACCCAAGAATCTTTGAAGTCCTCATCCTCGGCATACAGCTCCTTGAGACAGTCGAAGCCGACCACCTTGTTGCTCATCGTAACAAGTAGTGATGCACGACGGCTAAGTGCATCAGCCACCTTGTTCTGCTGCCCTGACTTGTGCTTCAGAACGAACGTGAATTCCTGTAAAAACGTAACCCATCTAGTATGCACACAATTCACGTTAGTTTGACTATTAATAAACTTTAATGCTTGATGGTTGTTCACTCCCCAAGTATAGGGTTGTGATGTAGTAATAACTCGGTAAGACCGAGGTCGAATCCCAAGGGACTGGAACTTGTACGTTATCTGAAAATAAGTAGAAATAGAACTAGGCTAAGATGAAATCTAAACCAATTATAATTTGAGGAATAATGGTGAAATAATTAAACTAAAATTTAAGAGAATTCAGAAGTGGAAAAACTAGGGATTCAGAGGATCCACTTGTAGAGATCAGGGAGATCTTATGCCTGTATTACAATTTAGGAAAATTAACTGAACTGCCTTTAATGTAATTTGATAAGATGAAAGGTATATGAATTAGAATGGATTCCATCACCAAACCATGCCCAGGAGACAAAGCAAACAACAGAATTAAACTAATTACCAACCAATCAATGTATGAAGGTTATGAAGGGTGGACATCCAACCATGCCTGTAACAGGGCTTCCTGACGTCATAAACATAAAAGAAAAAGAACATGCTCAAAGCCATTGCAGACCCATTGTAATTTCAGTCACAACAGACCATTAAAGACTGAAAACATTCCCTTAATAAAATTAAATCAAAATCAGATCAGTCTAAACAAAAGGCACAAGCAAGGAGGCCTCCCATCACGCTACAAGCTTCACCTCTTAGCCCTAGCTAAGAGGATTTAGCCACACATGAGTGGACTAGATCTCTCAAAATAAAATAAATTAATTAAAAGCAAAGAAGGAAAGAAAAAATACAACTCTACTCCTTTCTCTCTTTCTTCTCTCCCTGGCTCTGGATCTCGAATTCCCTGGCTATGAATGCCTTCCCCACGTCCAAAACTTTCCTTTTATAGCTCTTCCGGAATCGTGTGTAGGTCGAGACGAACTTCGAGTACAAACTTTCGCAACCGTGTGATCGGTGGGCCCCACAGAGGTGTTTTCTCGGAAAATCCACCCCGTCCATTGGAAGACGAAATTTCAGTCAGGAATGGGTGGTTTTGAAGGTCCATTAGCACGGCCCACAGAAGAAATCACAAAAAACTCAGTTTTTAACGTCCCGGGGCAGTCCACTTTTGGCCTCTGTACGCACACATGTGTACGCATGGGAGTGGAATCTCAGTATGGTTTTATAGTTCTCGCGGCCCTCTACAAGATGGACGGTTCGGATCGTCCGTACAGGTGACGTACGGAGCCCACAATCCGACGCAAAAACGGCCAGGGGCCGTTCTTTACGCGGACGCGAAAACTACTTGCGTGGCAATGGTGGGGCCCATTCGTTTGATTAAACCGACGATCCACTCCGTCCATTGCATTGAGGAGAAGATTTCGGTAAGGAATATGCAACTTCTGCCTTCTGTTGATGAGGTCCATCTGAGATTTCACCCGACCGTTCATTTGGTGTTTGAACGGTTGGATCACCATCTTCTGCTATAATCGGAAATTCTGCCATCTAGGCGGTCATTTTTGTCGCCCTATGGAACGAATGACCGGTTCGGATCATCATTTAAGACGATGAGCGGGACCCACGATCGATCCAACCGCTTCTGGCCAGCACGCCGGAAGCTATTTGGAGACGGAGCGCTTGGTCGTGGCGGCTCTGCGCCGACCGTCCGGGCGTTCCGATGCGGTGCGGGAGTGCGTGGGCTGTATACGTGCGCATGCAAGGTGGGTCCTACTTTGATGTTTTCGAGAAATCCGCTCCATCCATCCATTTTGTCATATCATTTAACCCATAGGGACCGAAGATGAGGCCCATCCAAACAGCAGGTGGGCCCAGAATCATGATCCTGAGGGCTAATCTGTCCGTTAAGCCACTTCCACTAGGATCTAACGGCTGAAATTTGGCATGTACGGTTAATTTATGGTCCTTAGGCCATGCATGAAGTCTTAAGCCGGACGGATGGTGGGAAACCCATGATCTTGCATTCTGGACCAGTTCCAGGCCACTTGAGCTTTAGTTTCTTTATTTTTGCGGATCTCTGGTGTGTAAATTTCTTGATCTTGGTCCCCTGGATCCGTCCCTGGCTCTGGTGACTTTAGAACGTTAAATCCATGATTTAAACTCCCTTTTTCAGTTCATGCTTGCAAATACACTCTGCATCACGAACACGATAAAAGCGGGTCATTAAACGGCATCATGTTCATAAATCCAAGCAGTAACTAGGGTTTAATATGCAATATTTGACCCTCAACAATGGTCAGTGTAAAGAACAAACTCTCTTTGAATCAGATAATGTCGCCAATGTCGCAGCGCCTGAACAACTGCGTACAACTCAAGCTCATAAGTCGACCACTTCTTTCAGGCTTCGTTGAGCTTCTCATAGAAGGCTACCGGCCTGCCTTTCTGTGATAATACTCCCCCAATTCCGACATATGAAGCGTCACACTCAACTTCAAACAATTTGTCAAAATTAGGAAGCACCAAGACCGGTGTTGTAGACAAACGATGCTTAATCTTATGAAAGCTCTTGTCAGCTTTATCAGCCCACTGGAACGGTCCTTTTTTCATGCAATTTGTTATAGGCGCGACTATGGTGCTAAAATCTCGCACAAATCGACGATAGAAAGTCGCCAACCAGTAAAAACTCCTCACCTCATGAATGTTCGTCGGGATCGGCCGTTTCCTAATAGCTCGCACCTTTTCATCGTCCACACGAATACCTGTGGACGTTACAACAAACCCTAGGAACAATAGGCTATCAGTTAAAAAACTACACTTCTTCAAGTTGAGGTACAATTTGTTAATTTGTAGGACCTGTAGCACTTGCCTGAGATGTTTCCTATGCTCCGCCTCATCCTGGCTATATATCAAGATGTCATCAAAATATACTACCACAAATCGGCCAGTAAATGGTTGTAGCACTTGATTCATCAAACGCATAAAAGTACTTGGTGCGTTCGATAGGCCGAAAGGCATGACCAGCCACTCATACAACCCTTCCTTAGTCTTGAATGCTGTTTTTCACTCATCACTGGGTCGGATACGAATTTGATGGTACCCGCTCCTCAGATTTAGTTTGGAGAATACCTTGGCTCCTTCTAGCATATCAAACATGTCGTCCAACCGTGGTATTGGGAACCGATATTTGACGGTAATTTTGTTGATTGCCCGACTGTCGACACACATACACTAGCTTCCATCTTTTTTTTGGCGTTAATAATGCTGGTACGGCATATGGGCTCATGCTCTCTCTCAAGAGACCCTTATGGATGAATTCCTCCACTTGCCACTGAAGTATCTCGCACTCCTTCGGACTCATCCGATAATGAGGGCGGTTGGGCAGGCTAGCCCCAGGGACAAGGTCTATGTGATGTTGGATGTCCCTCATGGGGGGCAATCCATCAGGTAAATTCTCAGGCCAGACTTCTTTGAATTCATTTAGCAACAGTCTTAAACTTGGAGGGATGTTTGAGGATTCTTTTTCCTTGCCCTTCACCACTACGGCGTACACCTCGCCGGTTTCCTTGGATTCCTCCATGAAATCCCGAATGGTAAAGAGGGAACTCCCCTCCACTTTAGAAGCTTCAAGGTGGTTATTTGGTGCCATAGGGGTAAGGATTATTTTTCGACTACCCTTGACGAATACGTAGACATTGTCTCGTCCATGATGGGTCGCATCACGGTCTGACTGCTAGGGTCGACTGAGTAGCATATGGTAAGCTTTCATGTCGACCATGTCACAAAGTATCTGATCCTTATAATTTTTACTAATTGAAAATGAGATAGTACATTGTTCAGTTACCTTGGTCTCATTCACCTTTTTTATCCAGCCAATTGAGTACGAGGAAGGATATTTCATCGTTGGTAGCCGCAACTTGTCCACCATCACTCTTGAGACAATGTTCTCGTTACTACCACTGTCTATGATCACATCACAGACCTTTCTGTTGACAGTGCACCGAGTACAAAATATATTGTGTCGCTGTGGATGTAATTCCTTTTGTGGGGTATACAATAATTAATTCCCTCATAACTAGAAATTCACCACGATCTTCGCCCGTCATTTCATCACCACCTGCTATTTCTTCAGTGGTTTGTCCATGTTCGTCATAGCCATAATCTTCTTCTTCGGCCTCATCTTCAATGCCCCCTTCGTTTATAGTCAAATGTGCTGTGGGATGTTGAGGACAAGTGTTTGATAAGTGGCTTTGGCCGTCACAAAGCGGTAACATTTGGTCGACCTTGGCCGAGCATAAGGATTTGGAATCCTACTCAGGCCCGCTGTTGTGGGTGTTGCACGTTGAGGTCTGGATGAGCCGCTCCCCGTATCACGGTTTATGGTTGTATGAGGTTGATGATGTTCTCCTACTGGATCTTTTCCTCATGCCAGCACTGGATCCTGTGTGGGACCCGTCATGGGGGGTCGAGTTGAAGGATAGGGACGAGCAGGAACTCTTGCAAGTTGTGTTTTTGCCTTACCCGCCAATTGAATTGCTTCATCCACAGTCCCGACTGGGTACATCTGAACTCGGTCCTGAATTATCGGTCGCAACCCACCTATAAATCGTGCTACCTTCTGTGATTCAGATTTTGACAAATCGTTTCGTGTAGCCAACCGCTGGAATTCTTCAGTGTAATCTGTGACAGTTCGGTTTCCTTATCGGTAATTTTGGTATTGCTGGAATAATATTTGCTCATAATCACTGTGGAGAAATCGTGATCGAATAAGACGTCTCATTCGTGGCCATGATGAGATGGGCGCCTTGTTCTGGCGGGCTCGTGAGAGTTGTAATTGTTCCCACCATGCAGAAGTACTAGATTTTAACTTAAACGCTACCAATTTTACCCTTTTATGATCTGGCATGTCCATATAATCAAAATATCTCTCTACTTCGGCTAGCCAATCGAGGAAATCTTCTATACGTAATAAACCATTAAAATTAGGAAGTTTAGCCTTACCTCGATAGTCTCTTTCGGCATGATCTAGGTAATCGCCTCCATGGATTGGTCGTCGGGCAAAACCCTCATTAAGGTCCTCATCGCTAGAACTTGAATCATCTAGTGTAGCCTTACGGTTTGCCACTGGTAGTGCTCTATGGAAATCGGGGTTGCATCGTACAGCAACCATGGGTGGTGGAGCACCACCTAGGACTCGGGGCGGAAGTAGCGCATCTGCAAGACGGTCGAGGGTTGCCTACAGGCCTTGCATGGTCAACTGATTCTCCCGATGGAAAGCTTCCATTCTTTCCGAAAGATAACGAATCCCAGGATCATCGTCCACAGGATTTTGATTCATACCTTCGTTGTTTGCCATTGGCCCGATAGGAATCCTCGCTCTGATACCAATTGACGCAGGGATGAACGTGATGAGGATAAATACTCCGAATCCACGGAGCTTCTCTGGACTCCTCACAGAGACTTCTCGAATCCACGAGGAAAGAAAGCAGAAAATAGAAATAAATTCTAATAAAATTTGAAAATGATTAATTGATGAATAAAAATGAGTTCACAACCCTTTAAATAGGGGTACCAAGCAATGGGAAAGAAATTAGAATCAAACTACAACTAGAACTCCTAGAATCCGCGACTTACTATAAATAGTAAACTTACTGTTTATAGACGGTTGTGATGTCTACTAATGCGCAAGTTTTTCGGCCAAAAATAGTAAGTGTCCTATTTAGCTTCACCAAACCGTTCTCCTAATTATTCTAAGCTCTTTTCACGTTGGGCGCAACTCCTAAAGCCCGACGGATGAAGAGTTATAATCAAACTAAAATTTACTATTTATAGTAAAAATGAAATTAAAGCAGGGAAATGACCATCGATCCAGGAGTTTTTCATAATTTTGGGCATCGCAACTTGGCGTAGCAGGGTTGGTTGGCTAAAGTAGCTCGTTCTACCCCAAAATCATATATTTTACGTCAGCTAACTCATTCTGGATTGTGAGATACGCCTGATCTAAGGTTCGATGGTCCGGATCACTTCTGTCGTCGACCGGGCCTTTTCTGATCCATCTTGGCCATGAAACTGTCCACGACCCACTCTACATCAGTCCCCTCCACTTCAAAAGAACTTGTCTTCGAGTTCTCATCCTGCGCTGGTTCATGATACTCGGTCAGGTCCGCGACGTTGAAAGTCCGTGAGATCGCCATGTCGTCAGGAAGATCATCAACATAAGCATTGTCATTGATCTTTCGAATGATTGGGATGGGTCCAATCTTCTTATTTTTCAACTTGTTGTACGTCCCGGTCGGAAATCTCTCTTTGTGCAGATGGACCATAACTCGGTCACCCACCTTGAATACTTTTTGTCGCCGGTACTTGTCCGCTTGTTCCTTGTACTTCTCGTTCGAGGCATGTAGTTTGGTCTGCACTTTCACATGGATGCCCATGATTTTATCTTCCATTTGTTCTGCTGCAATGCTCGTGCCTGGGTGCTTAGGCAGAGGGAGCAAGTCAAGCGTGTAGCGAGGCACTCGTCCATAGATAATCTGAAACGGTGATTTCCCTGTTGAGCGGTTCACCATGTTGTTGAACGCAAACTCTGCTTGAGACAAGGCCAAATCCCACTACTTCGGTTTTTCTCCTGAAATACAGCGAAGGAGGTTTCCTAACGTGCGATTCACAACTTCGGTCTACCCATCAGTCTGTGGGTGATAAGCACTGCTGAATTGAAGTCGTGTATCGAATCGAGTCCACAAAGTCCGCTAAAAGTGGCTAATGAACTTTGTGTCACGATCAGAAGTAATGGTCTTGGGACCCTGTGTAGCCGTACGACCTCCCCGAAGAATGAATTCGCTACGTGTGTTGTATTGAGGGTCTTCTTGCATGGGATAAAATGCGCCATCTTGGAGAAACGATCTACCACCACGAACACCGAATCCATGCCACGTTGTGTTCGTGGGAGACCAAGTATGAAGTCCATTGATAAATCCTCCCAAGGACCGTCAGGCACAGGTAACGGGGTGCAGAGGCCCGTATTCTGAGATTGTCCCTTGGAGGTCTGACAAACATGATAATGTTGTACGTCTTTTCCCACATCACGTACTAATTGTGACCAGTAATATCGCTCTTCCACAAGAGCTCGTGTCTTGTCTCGCCCAAGGTGTCCACTGAGGCCACCTCCATGTAGCTCTTGAATAATCTACTCCCTTAGAGAACTTTGGGGGATGCACAATCGATTCCCTTTAAAGAGAAAATCATCCTGTATATGAAGGTCACTGGGGTGACCTTCTTGGTACTTCATCCAAGAATCTTTGAAGTCCTCATCCTCAGCATACAGCTCCTTGAGACAGTCGAAGCTGACCATCTTGTTGCTCATCGTAACAAGTAGTGATGCACGACGGCTAAGTGCATCAGCCACCTTGTTCTGCTGTCCTGACTTGTGCTTCAGAACGAATGTGAATTCCTGTAAAAACGCAACCCATCTAGCATGCACACGATTCATATTAGTCTGACTATTAATAAACTTTAATGCTTGATGGTCAGTGTAAAGAACAAACTCTCTTTGAATCAGATAATGTCGTCAATGTCGCAGCGCCTAAACAACTGCGTACAACTCAATCTCATAAGTCGATCACTTCTTTCGGCCTTCGCTGAGCTTCTCACTGTAGAAGGCTACCGACCTGCCTTCCTGTGATAATACTCCCCCAATTCCGACGTATGAAGCGTCATACTTAACTTCAAACAATTTGTCAAAATTAGGAAGCACCAAGGCTGGTATTGTAGAAATACAATGCTTAATCTCATGAAAGATCTTGTCAGATTTATCAGTCCACTGGAACGGTCCTTTTTTCATGCAATATGTTATAGGCGCGACTATGGTGCTAAAATCTCGCACAAATCGACGATAGAAAGTCGCCAACCCGTGAAAACTCCTTACCTCATGAATGTTCGTCGGGATCGGCCATTCCCTAATAGCTCGCACCTTTTCATCATCCACACGAATGCCTGTGGACGTTACAACAAACCCTAGGAACAACAGGCTGTCAGTTAAAAAACTACACTTCTTCAAGTTGAGGTACAACTTGTTAATTTGTAGGACCTGTAGCACCTGCCTGAGATGTTTCCTATGCTCCGTCTCATCCTGGCTATATATCAAGATGTCATCAAAATATACTACCACAAATCGGCCAGTAAAAGGTTGTAGCACTTGATTCATCAAACGCATAAAAGTACTTGGTGTGTTCGATAGGCCGAAAGGCATGACCAACCACTCATACAACCCTTCCTTAGTCTTGAATGCTGTTTTCGACCCATCATCGGGTCGGATACGAATCTGATGGTACCCGCTCCTCAGATCTAGTTTGGAGAATACCTTGGCCCCTTCTAGCATATCAAGCATGTCGTCCAACCGTGGTATTGGGAACCGATATTTGACGGTAATTTTGTTGATTGCCCGGCTGTTGACACACATGCACCAGCTTCCATCTTTTTTTGGCGTTAATAATACTGGTATGGCACATGGGCTCATGCTCTCTTTCAAGAGACCCTTACGGATCAATTCCTCCACTTGCCCCTGAAGTATCTCGCACTCCTTCAGACTCATTCGATAATGAGGGCGGTTGGGCAGGCTAGCCCCAGGGACAAGGTCTATGTGATGTTGGATGTCCCTCATGGGGGACAATCCATCAGGTAAATTCTCAGGCCAGACTTCTTTGAATTCGTTTAGCAACAGTCTTAAACTTGGAGGGATGTTTGAGGGTTCTTCTTCCTCGCCTTCACCACTACGGCGTACACCTCGCCGATTTCCTTGGATTCCTCCATGAAATCTCGAATGGTAAAGAGGGAACTCCCCTCCACTTTAGAAGCTTCAGGGTGGTTCTTTGGTGCTATAGGGGTAAGGATTATTTTTCGACTACCCTTGACGAATACGTAGACATTGTCTCGTCCACGATGGGTCGCATCACGATCTGACTGCCAGGGTCGACCGAGTAGCATATGGAAAGCTTTCATGTCGACCATGTCACAAAGTATCTGATCCTTATAATTTTTACCAATTGAAAATGAGATAGTGCATTGTTCATTTACCTTGGTCTCATTCACCTTTTTTATCCAGCCAATTGAGTACGGGGAATGATGTTTCATCGTTGGTAGCCGCAACTTGTCCACCATCACTCTTGAGATAATGTTCTCGTTACTACCACTGTTTATGATCACATCATAGACCTTTCCGTTGACAGTGCACTGAGTATGAAATATATTGTGTCACTGTGGATGTAATTTCTTTCATGGGGTATACAGTAATTGCCTCACAACTAGAAATTCACCACGATCTTCGCCCGTCATTTCATCGCCACCTACTATTTCTTCAGTGGTTTGTTCATGTTCGTCATAGCCATGATCTTCTTCTGTAGCCTCATCTTCAATGCCCCCTTCGTTTATACTCAAGTGTGTTGCGGGACGTTGAGGACAAGTGTTTGATAAGTGGCCTGGCTGGCCACATCGGTAACAATTGTTCGACCTTGGCCGAGCATAAGGATTTGGAATCCTACTCGGGCCCGCTGTCGTGGGTGTTGCACATTGAGGTCTGGATGAGCCACTCCCCGTATCACGGTTTGTGGTTGTAGGAGGTTGAGGACGTTCTCCTACTGAATCTTTTCCTCGTGCCAGCACTAGATCCTGTGTGGGACCCGTCATGGGGGGTCGAGTTGAAGGATAGGGACGAGCAGGAACTCTTGCAAGTTGTGTTTCTGCCCTACCCACCAATTGAACTGCTTCATCCATAGTCCCGACTGGGTACATCTGAACTCGGTCCTGAATTGTCAGTCGCAACCCACCTATAAATCATGCTACCTTTGTGATTCAGATTCTGACAAATCATTTCGTGTAGTCAACTGCTGAAATTCTTCAGTGTAATCTATGACAGTTCTGTTTTCTTGTCGGTAATTTTGGTATTGCTGGAATAATATCTGCTCATAATCACTGGGGAGAAATCGTGATCGAAGAAGACGTCTCATTCGTGGCCATGATGAGATGGGCGCCTTGTTCTGGCGGGCTCGTGAGAGTTGTAATGTTCCCACCATGTGGAAGTACCAGATTTTAACTTAAACGCTACCAATTTTACCCTTTTATGATCTGACACGTCCATATAATCAAAATATCTCTCTACTTCGGCTAGCCAATCGAGGAAATCTTCTATACGCAATAAACCATTAAAACTAGGAAGCTCAGCCTTACCTCGATAGTCTCTTTCGGCACGATCTAGGTAATCGCCTCCATGGATTGGTCATCGGGCAAAACCCTCATTAAGGTCCTCGTCGCTAGAACTTGAATCATCTGGTGTAGCCCTACGGTTTGCCACTAGTAGTGCTTTACGGAAATCAGGGTTACGTCATACAACAACCATGGGTGGTGGAGCCACCATGGGTGGTGGAGCAACCATGGGTGGTGGAGCACCACCTAGGGCTCGGGGCAGAAGTAGCGCATCCGCAAGACAGTCGAGGGTTGCCTGCAGCCCTTTCATGGTCAACTGACTCTCCCGATGGAAAGCTTCCATTCTTTCTTAAAGATAACAAATCCCTGGATCACCATCCATAGGATTTTGATTCATACCTTCGTTATTTGCCATCGGCCCGAGTGGAATCCTCGCTCTGATACCAATTGACGTAGGGATGAACGTGATGAGGATAAATACTCCGAATCCACGAAGCTTCTCTGGACTCCTCACAGAGACTTCTCGAATCCACGAGGAAAAAAAGCAGAAAATAGAAATAAATTCTAATAAAATTTGAAACTGATTAATTAATGAATAAAAATGAGTTCACAACCCTTTAAATAGGGGTACCAAGCAATGGGAAAGAAATCAGAATCAAACTACAACTAGAACTCCTAGAATCCGCGACTTACTATAAATAGTAAACTTACTGTTTATAGACGGTCGTGATGTCTACTAGTGCGTAAGGTTTTCGGCCGAAAATAGTAAGTGTCTTATTTGGCTTCACCAAACCATTCTCCTAATTATTCTAAGCTCTTTTCACGTTGGGCGCAACTCCTAAAGCCCGACGGATGAAGAGTTATAATCAAACTAAAACTTACTATTTATAGTAAAAACGAAATTAAAGCAAGGAAACGACCATTGATCCAGGGTTTTTTCACAATTCCGGGCGTCACAACCTGGTATAGCGGGGATGGTTGGCTAAAGTAGCTCGTTCTACCCTAAATTCATATATTTTACGTCAGCTAACTCATTCCAGATTGTGAGATACGCCTGATCTAAGGTCCGACGGTTCGGATCACTTCTGTCGTCGACCGGGCCTTTTCTGATCCATCTTGGCCATGAAACTGTCTGCAACCCACTCTACATCACTGGGCCACCATCTGTGGGGTCTATATCCTGTAACGCATCGGGGGGGCCTGCACGATGGTTATGTATTTATTTTAGGAGGAACATTTGCATTCGTCGGGATGCACCAATCAAAGGGCTAGTATGGCCCAATCATTATCATTATTAAGCTTAACTTGGATCGAGTAGCTTAGAATGAGTTAGTTAGGCACCTATATTCGTGATCATGTGTCGGACCTAAGAAGATCTGTAGGTTTCAAATAGATGGCTAGTGGGGTCATCTTATCACGTGTAGAGATTCCGCTTGACCATATCACCACAAAGTTTAACCAAGTTATGAAATAGGTCGCCATTTAACCACGGTAGCTTTGCCACGAAGTCGAGTTGAGCGATAAATAGGTGACTGTTCCATGATTTCCTTTCCACATACTTATGATTCAAGTAATGAATATATAGCCATTCCCATGACTGTCTAGCCACGATGTGAGGACCTAAAGTAATGATTAGGTTGTCACCTCACCAACCTTTCTGCCATGAAGTAACATGGATGAGTATGAATAGTCGATCGTTTAAATAAAGACTTACCCTAGAACCTCAGTCATGCTGGTAACAATCAGACTATCGTTTTCCAATAACCATCTCGCCAAGCAATCTGGCCGTATCACGAACAAATCATTGCCCCCATCGGCTATCTTGCCATGTAACCCAATCCTACATGATGAACAGATAATTGCCATAATGACTGTTCAACCACGAAATCAGTTGGACGTCCACCCCTTTTTGCGAACCACGATTGTCTCGCATAATGAAGTTTAGCTTGTGACAAATGGATTGTTGTTCTTTATGACCGTCCAGCTATGAAATTAGTTGAGTAGCTGATTGTGCCTGACGAGCTTCTTATCATGAATAGATAATCATTTCCAATGATCGTTTTGTACGAACAGATTGCCATTAGTTATAAATTGTTTATTATTATTTACTTTTCCAGTCGAGTATAATTAAAACTTATTTAATTGATTGGCTTCAACTTAGTTTTATTTTTTTTTTAATTCCATTAATTGTCGAATGGTGTAAAGAAAATCGCATACTTAATTAAAAGTAAAGTCCTTAAAGGAAAAAAGAACTCATTCGAAGGACAAACCTTCCCCTTCATAAATTGTTCAATTCTACGTGATTGGTGGCTTAGTATTGAGGTTGATCTTCATAGATCCGATCCTAAGCTGACTATTTCAATGTCTGGGTCACAAGGAGTTCAGTTTGAGTTAAGCCACCGTTGGCTTTGGCACACCCAACACACACATGTATGCATAACATGGGCGGCCAAATTTAAAACCAACACCTTTTAGATCAATGGATTGAGCCTTAGATCTATGATGCCATACTAGCCCACGTGTGGCATGTTCTTGAGTTTTATTGTACATAGGGTGTGAACTTAGCAAAGTTTAGAGGTTAATTTTAAAAGAGAAGTGATACTATTGGAGTAACAACAAATCAATCATAAATAACACACATAAAACAATAAGGGCTGTTTTCTTAAAATGTAGGATAACAGAGTATGTTAAATTTTTCTGTACTTCTACACTACATAGAAGATTCTTTTATAGACATGATGTAGACACCTAAACTAACGCTTGAGAGATTCTTGATAAAAGAATTAATCAGCAACTGACATGTGGCTTGACCACATTCAATTCAGTTACAACAACTAATGAGAAAACAATGGAACTTCAAACGTTCTTATGACCATTGGACAACAACGTTCAATCAGGTTTGAATTATTCTCAACACGCTCCCTTAATTCGAATAACCTCAACTCCGAGCATATCTCGTAACTTGACAAATTTCTGCCAAGAAATCACTTTTGTGAAAATGTCTGCAATTTGATCCTCGGTGTTGCAGTATTCCAACTTGATTTCCCCTTTCGCCACGAGTTCTCTTATGAAGTGATGATGTACTTCTATGTGTTTAGTCCTTACATGAAATGCAAGATTTTTTGTCATTGCAATGGTAGATATGTTGTCGTAGTAGATCACCGTGGCTTCTTTTTATTTTACCTTCAAATCAAATAAGATCCTTCTAAGTCATACTGTTTGGCAAGCAACACTTGTAGTAACAATGTATTCGGCTTCTGAACTTGATAGTGTGGTAGTTTCTTGCTTCTTAGTCACCCATGAGATCATTCTGGATCCAAGACTAAGCAAAAATCTTGAAGTGTCTTTTCTGTCATCTGCACAACTGGCCCAATCACTATCAGTATAAGTCACAAGTTTAAAATCACTCACCTTATGATACCTGATTCCAAAGTTCAATGTGCCACGAATATATCGTAAGACTCTTTTTGTTGCTCCCATATGTTGTTTACTTGGATTTTACATGAATCTGGATAGAAGGCTCACTGCCAACATTATATCTGACCGTGTATGAGTGAGATAAATTAGTCCACCAATCAAACTTCTGTAGTCTTTTCCATTAGTTTTATCTACCCTATCTTCTAACATAAGTTTATCATTTGTATTCATGGAAGTTTTTGCAGGACTACAATTAGTCATATAAAATCTTTTTAAAATATCATGAGCATACTTTTCTTGACATATAAAAATACCTTTGGAATCTTGAATAATTCGCATGCCTAAAAAATAATGCAAAAGGCCCAAGTCGTTCATTTCGAATTTAGACATCATATTGTCTCTAAATTGCTTCATCAAACTCATAGAATTGCCTATATATATATATCATATCATCAACATACAAGCAAACTATAAGGATTTCCATACCTTGAGTTTTCACATAAAGAGTAGGTTCACTTTTACTCATCTCTTTTTCTTTTCTTTTTTTGCAAAAAGGGATGTATATTAACCACGTAAAAATTTACAGAACACGGGGGACTCCTGGGGACAAAAAGGAGTCAGGAGAACAAGACCAACCCTGTATAAAAAACACAGAAAAGCGCTCAGCTCTCAGATCTCTCTCAAGGAACCTATACCCATCGCATCTAATCTATAGAGACCTTTAACTTCTCTTAGGAGCTTAGAGAAAGAGAGGTAGGCTGAGTGATGTTGGGACGATGTCGTAGCCTTTACTAGCCCATCGGCAGGGCCGTTGCCTTCTCTCGGAATAAGGAAAATTATGAACGTGCCCCTGGTCTTCGATTCATTGATCCTCGTCCACCAGTATCTCCATTTCCAAGACGGGGAGGATTTTCCAATGAAAGCATCAACCACGCATTTTGAATCAGATTCCTGGAAAATCTAATTATAACCCCAGTTAATACAAATATTCATAGCATCATAGAGGGCCCTGAGTTCTGCTCTATTGTTAGGCCCAATACCATACCCATGGGAGAAAGTAAAGAGAAAAGAGCCGGAGGAATCCCTGCCAATCCCACCTCCTCCAGACTCACCAGGATTCCCCAACACGGCTCCATCAATATTGACTTTAATCCAACCCACCTATGGTCTGGACCACTTGACCACCTGAAACGATCTCTGAGCAGGGGGTGAAGCTGAATGCTGAGAAAGAGAAGAGAGGTCAGCTGTGGTAAAGGTTTTGGCTCTATGGCGTTGGTAGCTTATCCTTCCAATCCACCAATAGATGCAATTGACAACACTTTCCACAGTGGGGCGGACATTATTAAAACAAGCCGCATTTCTTGCCTTCCAAAGCTCCCAAAGGATGAGGCAGGGGATTGCACATTAGATTCGGGAAGGACTCTTACCAGTGGGCAGAACGTTCCACCAAGAAGATAGCCTTTCCCAGGCCGATTCCTGGTGGGGAAAGTGGAAATTGAAGATATTGTTGAAGACCGACCACACTCGGTCAGGAAGGAACCCGCTGATGAAGAGGTGGTTGATGGTTTCCGAAAATGAACTGGACGGAGAATGGCGGAGGTCGCAGCAGCAACATTTAGACGTGAGACTGACTCCACGCCCCTGAATTCTGTCATCAGTCAGGATCGCACCTTGGGACAAACGCCAAACGAACATAGATATATTCAGGGGAAGAAGAAGGTGCCAGATTCTGTTGGACCACTCCAAACTGTTGTTTGTAGCTCTGCAAAGAGCCCAGGTAGACTTAACCATGAAGACCCCCGAGTGGTCATGAGGCTAAAAATACACGTCCGGGCCAAATGAAGAGCAGAAACCACCGGTGGTAAAATGATGCAAGATGACCTCTGGTAAAATGATGCACGACAACCTCTGGCAGAAGATCAGAGATAGGCCTTGGAAAGAGGGGCCCGTCCTGATTGAGGACCTCCCTGACAGAAAACTGAAGAATTCCCATTGGGATGGGTTGAAGGGTGAGATTAGCTAAAGGGCCCAGGCCTGACCAATTGTATGTCCAAAAATTCAGATCCCCCTGCCCGATAGACCATTGAGAGGCATTATCTACTAGCTGGGACATTTTGACTACCTGCTTCCACAAAGGAGAAGTTCCCTGCTGATGTACTGAAGCATAATCCCCTTGAAGGGGCTGACCATATTTTGAGGTGACGAAACCCGCCCAGATGCTGGAGACAGTGCAGGTCAGCAGCGTCCATGCCATCTCGAGTCTTAGGGCTTTAATCACCTCCCTAAGCCTGTGGATGCCTAGCCCACCCTCCTCTTTTAGATGAGTAATTCTGAGCCAGCTAAGCTAATGGAGCTTCCTTTTACCATCCTTCCATCCCCAGAAAAAATTTGCCATTTTTGCTTCTAATTTATCCAAAATCTGAGAAGGGATAGGAGCTACTACCATCGAGTGAATTGGGATGCTACCAAGAACATGATTGATAAGTGTACATCTATCGGCCTGGGAGGTAGCTGCTGCCGTTTCTCCAACTTCCTTGTTACATGGTTGCTCTTCTTTGCCTCCTTTGCGGCACCTTCCCCTTCCTGCCCCTCTGTGGCTTCCTTCTTGGCGGCAAGAGCTTTCTTCTTCCTGCCAATATCAACACCATAGTGTTGGAGGTACAACTGCTTGAAGGGTGCAACATCAACCTGGACATGCTTCTTAGATCTATAGATTAGTAGATTGAGAACTTGAAAATGTTGTATTTGATGTCTTGAATCGAGTCGGATACAGGGTCTGTCCATGCCATCGTATCGACAACCCATTCGATGTCACCATTGATGACATTGAATAGTCATCAATCCCATCGATGTTTCCTGGATTTTCTTCGGTTGGTCGCTGGACAAACTGGGAACTTTTTTGATACCATCGATGAGTGTTCGATGCCATCGAGAATTTCTAAAAAATCATGTTTTCTCTCTGGACAGTTGAGGTGTTAGTTCGATGCCATCGACAGCTGTTCGATGCCATCGAAGGATAAGTTTCGATGCCATCAATGAGTCTTTGATGGCATCGACAGATTCTGCACAGATTTTATGCAAAACTACGAATTTGTGGGATTTGTTTCCGATTTCATTTGGGATTCTTTCCAAGGTTATATATATGGGTGTAAACGGGATTGGGAGGTATTCTAAGAGGGTTTCTAAATAATCCTAGGGTTTCAAAGGGTGTAGCAAGGGTGAGATTCAAGGTTATTCGAATCGGGTAAGCTTTCTTTCTTTGTAATTTCTCCCTTCATAGTGATCATCTGTCGCTTTGTGTCATGGTTTTTTTTATAAAGGTTTTTCCACGTTAAAATCGCTCTGTTCTTCTCCTTTTGGTTGGTACTTTTGGATTTCTATCCTAGATTCATCTCCGTGTGCTTCCGCGGTTCCCCCAACAGAAAATTCATATCTAATAGCAATGGATGTTATAAATGGGATTTTGGATCTTTCCTTCTAGAAGTGTTAATCATAATTATTTCTATGGCGATAGAGATTTTTTTTTTTAAAGGAGATTTATATTCAAAAGTGAGCACAAAGGCTTTATAGGGACTATATTTGGGTAGGGCCTATGACAAAAAGAAGAGGGCCCCCCGGCCCTATCATATGATAGAAAATGGAGAAAAACTGAAGCAGGGGTTAGGTGACACACAGGTTGCCTAAGCCCACTTTATCTAGAAATAAAAAACCTCAGATGGAGGAAGGAAGACCCTCCCATGATCAGAAGGTGAGGCTCGCTTGGCTTTCACTCCCCTGTCTGGCCAACCTGTCGGCAACTGAGTTGGCTTCTCTAGGAGTGTGGGTAATGTGAACTTCCAAACCTTGCCTAAGAGACTCGATCCTCGCCCTCCAGTACCATATGGACCAGGAAGACGCCGATTTATTTGAGAGGGCCATCACCATTGAGTTAGAATTGCTAGCCACTTCTACTCGAGAGTAACCCAGTTTTATTTATTTATTTTACTTTTTATTTTCTTTTTTAAAGTAACCCAGTTGGGCACACAACATTAGCTTGTGTAGAATCACCTTGATTTAAGCCGTACTCGAATGAGAATCCAAACAGAAAATATCCGTTGCAATTCCTCCTGATTCCTCCACCCCCGGAAAGGCCTAAGTTTCCTCTCACTACTCCGTCTACGTTGAGCTTAATCCATCCTCTTTGAGGTCTTGTCCATTTAGCCACTACTATTTTGGGAAGATTGGGGGATGACACTGCAATTTTCAATTAGTTGAGCATTAGTCGCATGGACCTCTTAAGGGACTTGGGGACGAGTAGGAAGGAGTAGACCCAGTTGATCTAGAAATGGGTGTAGAATATAATTTTTGAGGTGCGAATTTCAAGATTTTCTAACCGTGCTTTGTTCCTAGCCTTACACAGCTCCCAAAAAATGAATATGGGTATCAGACCTTTGAGGAGGAGGATATTGCTTGAATAAGAGGAGGTAGACCACCACTGGATGGCTTTATTTGTTGCCGAGGAGGATAATGGGCAACGCATGTTACAAGTTCGACTAAAATGATCCTAGACTTGGAGTGCCGCACTGCCCTTAGCAAAAACATGGTCAATGGATTCAATTTCAGGCGAAGACGAAGGTGGGCAACAGACGCATATGGAAGCTGTCACACCCCAAATCCGAGGACAGACAGCTTCCGTGACATCCCGAATCTGGCACTCGACTTCCATACACCAAGTCCTGAGTTCGGCGCACCATAAGGAAGATTTTTGACTGATTTTTTTTATATACATATAATAATACCTGAGCATGAAGATCCATGATCAAAATACCAAGCAACACTCTCCATTATAAATCCTGATGGTTACAAGTATAATGCTTTACAAAAGGTACATAACGTCAATATTGTCAAATCAAAAAATAGATGCAATGCATCGAGAAAGCTAAGTATTCCAAGCTACTCCAACCCTGAAAAAAATGGGAAATAGGAAGCTTAGGCAAAAAGCCTAGTGAGTACACACGTGTGTGCAGTGTGTCCTACATGCAAGCAAGATAAATATGCTACAAGAAAATCATATATGTGAAAGGCATGTAGCACGTAAGGTATGATGTCAATGCCAATGTAATGCATATGCATCATAGTAATACTCCGAGTCAATGCTACCAGCATCACAAGTCATATTTTCATTTCTCCTATACCACAGCCATAACCATATTACACGCATCCGTAATCATATCATCATCATCATATTGTCATGCCACAATCATACAATATTGAAAATACTGGTGAGATTATGAATCATACGATATCGGAGTAAGCGAAAATACTCATAAGTCCATGAGTCATATAATATCAGAGTACGCAATACAGATCAGCTATATAAATGAGGAGTCATAAAGAGTCAATTATCAGATGCCGATGATGCAAAGCCATGTACGGTGCGAATGACCATACAGGAGTGTGAAGTCGGGATGATGGTACGTAGTATCGCAAGATATGGGGTCCACCACAAGGGACTTCTATCCAAACCAGTCCCATATCTAAATTTGGATAGTCAAACAAAATATGGTAAACTCCTGATCTCAGGTTAGTCGTGCGCCCCAACCGAAATCCTGGCCATTGCGAAGGTATATGTAACAAATAGTTGTGCACCACCAACCCGAGTGGATAGTGAGTGAATGAATGAATGAGTATGCAACTCCTGCTCAATAAGTCCACATATCAGTACTGTTTATCAATGAGATCATCACCGGGGTCTATTACACTCTACTCCAGCTTGCTGCCCTTATCCGAGCACACAACTGATTAAGTGGAAGCGACCTCACTATTCGCCTACCAAGATCGGGCCCGGCTCGTTGATAGCAGACCTATTCCTCAAGATGGTCAAAATCAACCTAGACATTGCCCCCTCACTCAGGTGGGTAAGGTCACACCCTTCCCAACTGACCACAACACAGTGGGAGACATGACCTACTGGTATACGGCCCTCATGCGCTCATATATATTCACTCGGTCTCGACGATAGGGCATCCTGTGATAGCAAGAGAGTTTATGAATTTTCATCCAAAGCCATCTATGGAAGCCTGATGCTAATAACATATTTTTGGTGTCCCATCTGGCCATCTATAATATGCTTGTGGAGGATACGGCCCTGATGTCGTTAGGGCTTACAGTAATCACAACACACAATGCAAGATGCATGAGTCATACATTTCAGTCATGCATCAATCCTGCGCATACAGTGTACTTATGTGAGATAATATCCGCCTATCAGGGAGTCTCATAACAACCAGCCCAATGACATATGCAATGGTCAACCACATCTCATAACAAACATGCAGATGATGCATATGGGCATGTATCATGATGCTATGCTGTCACATACTCATAATCGGTATCGACAACCGGCCTCGATAATCAGCATCGGCCTCAATAATCGGAATTGGCCTAACAAAGGACCTAAGGGAATGTCACAATGTGGACATTTAACCATCATTGCCCATCAATGTAGACATTCAACCAACATTGCTCCCAAGCAGTGGCCCATATAAAGCCAAACATAAAGTGGGCCCATGGCCTCACACAAAGGCCTAATATACATCACAATGGGCCTCATACAAGGGCTACATACACATCACTATAGGCCACATCACATGGGCCTAATATGCATCATGATGGGCCGCAACCCATGGGCATTAAATACAATAAGTGGGCCGCATCAATGGGCCACACCAATGGACCTCATATACACAACAGGTGGGCCCTGCTCATGGGCCTCAAATACATAACATGTGGGCCTTAAACATGAGTCTTGTATGCATCAAATGGGCTACGTATCTAGGTCTCGAATATATCAAATGGACCACGCGTCATGGGCCTAATACACGTCACAATGAGCCGCATAATAAGGGCCTAATACACATTATAATGGGCCTCGTGTTCATCAAGTCGGGCCTCATCATATGGGCCTCATATACATCACATTGAGCCTTAAACACGGGCTAAATACTCATCACAATGGATCTCAAATACGGGCCGCATATACATAACATGGGCCTCGGCACATGGACCATAATCATGAGCCTCAAATATATCATAATGGGCCTTATATGCATCAAGTAGGCTGCATCGATGGGCCTCATACACATCAAGTGGGTTGCATCAATGGGCCGCACTAATGGGGCAACCGCTTTACTAAACTTTCACATAGTCAGGCGGCCAGTACCACAATTTCACATAGTTTAACAGTCACCTAAGCACCACATAATCATATGGTTGGGCCACACATTCCGCATATACCCACATGATTTACGGTTATCCACGTCACGCAAGATCACAAGATTTATGAGCTACATATTCAACACCATTTTGCCAAATCTAGCTGTCATTCATCCCGTCAGTGATCATATGGTTAAGGGTCACATCATCCATAAATTCACTTAGGCAAGTAGTCACACAATTGCCCCAATTTCATATAGTTAGGTGGGCTATAAAAATCACGCACTCACATGGTGTGGTGGCCCACACAACTTCCACCAGTTCACACGACTAGTTGGCCCACCCAAAATCCCAAATTCCTATAGTGTAGTGATCCACATGATTCCTACCAACTGACGGTCTAAATGAGGAATAACCATTTCAATGGGTACCATGAAAACGTCTTAGATTCCAGTAAATATATAGCAACCCCACACTCTAAAATGATCTAATCAAAATAGATGAATTGTTAGTGAAACATGTATATTAGGTGGCCCATGATCGGTTTTAAAAAAAAAAAAAAGAAGAAGAAAAGAATAGATGGATAGATTTCTCACAAACATTACTGCAGCTCTAGGAAATATTTAACGACAGACAAGTGATCAATATTACTCCCATGACATGAGATTTGGATCTGACTAGTCTATGGGACCATACCCCAAAAAGATAAGGATAAACTGATGAATGGCATGGATCTACATCATATTACAAGGTGGAGTCCATTGTCAAGGAAGCATCCTGGCATATAGGGGGCACACTAGAGCCTAAGAATTTCCAATGGTTATTACTAGTGTTTCTAATTGCAGTGTGGCCCACTTAAAATTGAGTTCTACTTCATCTTGTGTCCACGAGCAGGAGGTGGGCCCACTTCCCAAGTGACTGAAAAATATAGGCATTGTGGGTATACAACACATGTACCTAGGTGGGCTTCACATGCATCACATTATGTCTAGGGAAGTTTTCATTGGTAAGCATACAATTCCCTTTCCTTATTATTATTATTATTGTTGTTATTGTTATTATTATTATTATTATTATTATTATTATTATTATTATTATTATTATATTTTGTATAATTGTGGGTCCCATTGACATGGTGGGGTCCACCCCATGAACAGTTTGTACAACAAACAACATCATACTTGATACCACCCACTATATGAATGACATGGATATAAGGTACATACGTCGGGTGGGGCTCATCACACATGAATGGTCTAAATGATGGACGACTTAGATATAAAATATATGTGACGAGTTGGCTCCACAGTCCAATGACCGACCCAACTTTGGTGGCAGTTACACATCATGGTAGAACTCAAGGGATTTAATGGTAGGGATTTTTATTCTCATTGTTTCTCATAGTGTGGTCCACCTAAGGTGTGGATTTACCTCATTCTTTTGCTCATTACTTAAAATGGTCTAAAGGAGTGGATGAATGGCCCAGATATATTTTTCATCACCAAGGTGGGCCCCAGAAAAATCTGAGCGTTTTGAGTACAACTTCCACTGTCCAAGTGGCATGGCCTGCATGAGCTTCTAATGGGCCTGATTATTATTATTATTATTATTTGTAATATACTGTGCAATGGATGGGGTTGGTAAGATGGATGAATGGTGTGATTTTAGCACATACATCATGGTGTGGCCATGATTAGCCCTACAAAACTTTACCCCAAAGGTGGGCCCGCCCTCTCTGGATGTCCAGGGAGGACATCACCTCCTTGACGCCCATTCTTTTTATTTTATTTTATTATTTTATTATTTTATTTTTATATTTCTCATCAAGGTGGGTTAATTAAGAGATCTAGTCCATCCATTATGTGTCCCACTTGGTGGATGGGTCAGTCCAAGTTTCAAATGCATCTAAATTTCAGGTGGGCCCCAGCAAGTGCCCTTATATGTTTTAGGCATGCCTTCACATGATTTTTGATGGTGTGGACCACTTGAGTTCCATGTACAGTTGTTTTTTGGGGGATCCCATCATTTAAAAGGGACCCATCAAATGTACGGTGCTGATGTCCGACATACATCATGGTGGGGCTTATGGATGGGACCCACGGTCCCTGCCAACACAAGCAGCAAGACGATGCTTGCTGCAATGTCATCTGGATGCTGACAGCAACAACGTCAGATGCTGTATTTTTAATTTTTTTTCATTTTCTTGTTGTTTTTCATAGGTGGGGCCCACACTAAGATGATCTAGTCCATCTGTTGCATTCTATGACCCGGGACAGACCTATCAAGCCCAATATTGAATATATTTTGATGTACAGAAACATCACAGTGGACCCTAACCGATTGTTACTATTAAAACAATATTTTTGACGGTGTGGCCTACCAAAGATTTGGATTGGCTTCATTTTTCGTCTCAATGCCTAAAATGAACTGAAAAAATGGATGGACGGTGTGGATTAAATATGTACATCATGGGTGGGGCCCATTGTGGACCCACAGCCCTGCCCCTTGTATCATGCAGCTGGGATGCTGCTTGCTCCAGCGTCCTCTGGACGCTGGCAGTGGCGTCACTCTCTCTCTCTCTCTCTCTCTCTCTTTTGATATGTACATGTGTGTGCATGCGTGTACTATTGAGGGTCAAATATTACATATTAGACCCCATTTATTACTTGGATTTATGGGCATGATACTGTTTAACGCCCGGCTTTAACTGTGTTTGTGTTGCAAGGTATATTTAAGAGCATGGACTACAAAAAGGTGCTAAAAGCATGGATTTAATGATTTGACGACACCAAGGCAAGGGACTGACTCTAGGGGGACCAAGATCGAAGAAATTACCCACCAGAGATCCGAGAAAATGGATAAACCGAAGCTCAAGTGGCTCGAAATTGGTCTAGAATGCAAAATCGCAGGGTTCCCACCATCTGATCGGCTTGAAGCTACACACATGGCCTAAGGACCACAAATTAACCGTACATGTCAAATTTCGACCATTGGATCCTTGTGGAAGTGGGCCAATGGACAGATCAGCCTGTGAATCATAATTTGGGGCCCACCTGATACTTGGATATGCTTCAATTCTCATCTCAACCCTTTAAATTAAATGAGGAAATGGATGGATGGAACAGATTGTCTTCATTGACATAAAAAATGGGCCCCATTTGCAGGAGCGCGTGCACATGTATCGTGCACTGGCGAAACAACGAACGAGCAAGAGTCGGGCAGCGAGCACTGACCCGACTCCTGCTCAAATTCAAATTTCATTCTCTGTCTCAAACAGAGCCTTGCGGTCGGGTGTAGGTGGGACACCATTATCATCCAGGTGGATGATCTGGACCATTCATTGCCTTCAGAGGATCAAACCGACCGTACACTGGCCTGTTTCCTGATATTCTCGGACGCTGCATCTACATGAAGGTTTCAATGCAGAATGATGGCGCCAAGCAAACCCCCATGTGTCACCATGAACCCGACCCAAAACCGATCACGACCGACCGGTTTTTCATGGGAAATTTAATGGACGGAGTGGATTTTTCCTTCATCTCTGATAATGGCCCCCACCATCATCCCAACTTAGGTTTTGCGCAGGCCGTGCGTCCAAGCAGAGCCCGGACACTGCCGACTTTTGTGGGTTTTGATGTGATCTCAATCACGATCGGATCAATGATCCGGACCGTTCAAACAATGGAGAAGTAGATCTCTAACCACACCATGAAGTCAGATCCTGAAGATAGGCCATGCATCCGCCGTAAATTCCATCCAAATGCAAGTTAGTTACATTTTTCACTACGCACGCTGCGTAAGGAGTTCTCTACGGATGCCAGTCTCTTATGCACGTCTTGACACTCCCAGCTGCTACTCACTGATGTCTATATAAGGAAGAGAGAGAGAAAGGAGAGAGGATTCAATTGGCTTGGGCAGACGTGGAGGCGACATGTGGAGTATGGGCCGATTAAACGAGTTCTTTTTCTTCCTTTTATTTAGTTATTTTATTAATAGATTTTAGTCATGACCGGCTAAACCTCTTAGCTAGGGCTAATAGGTGAAGCTTGTAGTGTGATGGGAAGGATTTTATGGCTTTGATTTATATTATTTGAACTACCTTGATTATAGTTTGATCAAAGGGAATGTTTTTAGTTTTTAATGGTCTGTTGTGACTAAAATTACAATGGGTCTATGATAGCTTTGAGCATCTTCCTTTCCTTTTATGTTTATGATGTCAGGTAGCTCTGTTGTTCACCATCGTCTCTTGGGCATGGTCGGATGACGATACCCTTCCTAACCTTCATACATTGATTGGTTGGTAATTAGTTTAATTCTTTTATTTACTTTGTCTCCTGGGCATGGTTTGGTGATGGAATCCATTCTAATTCATATACCTTTCGTCTCTTGAAAACTATATCAAGGAAGTTCGGTTAATTTCTATGGTTACACTCTTCAACTGGATGAAGATGGGACCCTAAGTCCAGTTGAATTCTTGAAACAGGCATAAGATCTCCCTGATCTCTACAAGTGGATCCTCTGAATCCCTAGTTTCCTTCCTCTGAATTCCTAAGTTTTAGATAATTATTTCACCATTATTCCTCAAATTACAAGTGATTTAGATTTCATCTTAGTCTAATTCTAGTTCTACTTAGTTTCAGATAATGTATAGGTTTCAGTCCCTGTAGATTTGACCTCGGTCTCACCGAGTTTATTACTACATCACAACCCTATACTTAGGAAGTGAACAAGTTTTTGGCGCTGTTGCCGGGGACTGATAACTATGATTCTCTAAAATTAATTGGTTTTAGAATTAGTTTAAGATTAGGATTTTGCTAACTTTAGTTTTTGATTTTTTTTTTAAATTTGATTTTTAGAACTAACTTTTCATATTTTGTAGGGTCGTTGATAGATCTTCTAACTTGGTAACTTTGTCCTAATTTCTTTACTTTCCTTATTTCTTAGATTAGGTCTTATCCCCTAAATACTAACTTGGTTTTTTTTTATTTTGCAGGATATTAACATAGGAACTTCTAAATTGGTAACATCCTTCTCACTTCTCTTCTGCTTACCTTCCAAATTGCTGTATGAATTTTATTTTATTCTAGGATTAGACTCAGAGTTAGGGTTCTACCATGGAAGCGTGGGTACGTGCATACGCTGAGATGGATAGGAGATATTAGAGAATGCCTGAGGGTTGTGGAATTCAACGTATACCTCAAGATTTCTTTCCATCGAGAACAGACATTGAGAATCGACTAGAACGTTATGTTCCATCGGTTAATAGAGTAATTATGGGAATGAGGATTATTATCAACCATCATATTCTCCCATGTATGATCAGTATGACTATATAACCAGTGGAACCATCAAAACTGGGTAGATGAACCAACAACATGTTATAATGATTATTCTCTTGGATACCCTACCTTTGAGAACCAACCAGAAACGATCCAAGAAAATTCATTTCAGCATAACATGGAGTGTCTTGCGGAAATTAGAAAAGCAATGGAAGCATTCAATTCACGCCTCGATAGGATAGAAGAAGCTCACTCATTCCAACTATAATCCAATCTAGAAATACAATACGAGGAAAGTGATCCTCACTCGCTTTTGAAGAAATCTAGAATTTGGAATGAGGAGTTAGATTCCATTAATGAGCATACAGTTTAATTCCCTGATGAGTCGATCTCGATGATTGTTCAAAAGAATGGTGGAGATACATGGGTGTCTTTCAAATATAATGATGATGATATACTTCACTCACAAGATCACTAGATTTCAATGATGAGGAAGATGTTGGTTTATGTGAACCTCAACCCAATTTGGTAATAGAATGTGAGGAAGGTGATCCCATCCCAAATGTGCACTGCACTGAACTAGAATATGATGAGTATTGGGATGACGATAATGAATGTGCAGCCCCAGTCCCCCTGGAATTAATCTCAAGTTTGGTCTAGGTCAATGATCAAGAAGTGCAAGAAGGGAGCGATCATAATGAGCTACTCCACTCACCTGACATCTCTGATTTAAAAGTGGATGAGCTCCTTACAAACAACCCTTCTATCTCTTGTGAGACATGTTTGGACCACTCCCCTGAATTACATGATGATATGATTCAGGAGATGAACGAGTTACTTGATACAACTCTAGAATTTGAAACCACCCAGTTGAGGCCACCATCTGAACTGTTGAATTTTGACGATTCAAGGCCCCTTCTGAGTAGTATCGATGAACAGAGTCCACTCATCAATGCTTCGTATACTGACCCTCTATCTGTCTGTACAGGGTTGAAGCAAGAGAGCGTACCTACGGTTACTTTTAAAGACGATAAATTCCTTGGGCAGATCATCACACACTTCAATGTGGAAAATGAGTCACTCTCAGCTGAATGTCCCAACTCTTTGGATGATTGCTTGGCACACTTTACAGATTCAAACGATCCCATGATAAGAGACATAGTAATGCCTTGCAAGATGATATCTCGGTAGTCATTACTGACCGAGAGAACCCTTACTCTGAAGCCTCTCCCTCCCCAGATCCTCACTATTTACCATTAAGGGAGGGGGAGCTAAAAATTGAACCGAAGTCTGATACTTCGGAATGTGTTGAGACTACACCACTTTCTGAAAAATTTTCTCAATTTGATCTACCTATAGTCTCTGATTCACCAGGGGATACTAACTTCGAAACTTTTTCTGACACAAGTGAATCATATATACTTTGGATATCTCAAGCGAATCAACGACAAATTTTTAATGAGTTATATAAGTTTCTCTGGAAAGTCAAGCTCTAGGGCATCCAAGCCTATTGCACAAAAGGCTTTTGGATGATCCTATTGAGAAACCTACTGAGAAATTTATCACGATATTGGCCGGAAGAGGAACCTTGCGGCATGATCGAGTAGTTTTTTCCTGCTTTCATAGGACTAGGGTAGTTTGCTTTATGCTATTCTAAGTTAGATGGTTTTATACCATTATGTTAGTTTGCTTCCTGCATTGTTTTAGGATAATTTGCTTTCATGTCTTCACCCTCGTGCTGACCGGCTTTCCAAATGCTATCTCTTGGAAAATCTCTCTCTCGATTCGTTATCTAGGTATTATCTTCCCATCACTTTTCCTTTACTTTCGTTGTCCTATATACATTGCATGCTCATATCTTTTACATTGAGGACAATGTAGATTTTAGGTTGGGGGTGGGAGATTAGGTTGCATAATCAGTATTTTCTTAGTCTTGAGCAAAAATTATAAAAATTTTTAAATTTTTCAGAAAAATTCTTATGAATTCGAAGTGATTTTGACAGCCATCTTGGGTATAGACTTACAGGATACATGATGTTGATAATTGATGACCATTGGATTCAGTTATCTATTAGATTCCATAGTAAAGTTCGAGTTATTAATCCATGATTAGAAGTGTAAACATTGATTGAGTCATGATTTCACATGCCACATCTCGCTTACACGTTGAGGTGTCAGTCAATATTGAAGGATTGATTTGGTAATCATTAAGCATGAAAGGAACCAACTTGGGAAAATTATCCATCCTGTTTAGTAAGAAGAAAAGAAAAAAAATACCTAACTACAAGATAGTGGCCTGCGAAAAGGGTTGGGCGAACAAACTTCACCATGGGTTTGCTCCCCATAAGTGTGGAATCGATTCCCCATGGTTGATATTTGGAAAAAATGGAGCAACTGGTCCTCATCATGGGTTTGCTCCCTATAGGTGAGGATTTGAGTCATTGCATTAACATTACTTTGAACGGAAAAAATCAAAGGTTGGGATGTTGATCTATGAAGCAGGTTTTGATGTAGGTTTTGGTTGTCAGACATTCTCTTAGTTGTTACCAATGATATCATGAAATAGAGAAGTGAATCTGAATGTAATAAGCTGAGATTACACTATACACTCATGGATCTGAATGTTTATAAATTGTCTGATTTATGGATTAATACTTTGAACTTGATTATGAGTTTACCATGTGCCTGAGTCCAGCATAAAGTAATGCCCAACATTCATGAATTTTAGAATTCTAGTATCCGAATTGTTTTTAAAATTCACTCGAGTTCATAGAAATTGTCTTGTAATTCTCAACTTATTTTTCGCATACTTTACTCGGGACTAGCAAAATGCTGGTTGGGAGTTGTGTTGAGGGTCAAATATTACATATTAGACCCCATTTATTACTTGGATTTACGGGCATGATACTGTTTAATACCCAGCTTTAACTTTGTTTGTGTTGCAGGGTATATTTGAGAGCATGGACTACAAAAAGGTGCTAAAAGCATGGATTTAACGATCTGACAATACCAAGGCAAGGGACTGACTCCAGTGGACCAAGATCGAAGAAATTACCCACCAGAGATCTGAGAAAACGGATAAACCGAAGCTCAAGTAGCTCGAAATTGGTCCAGAATGCAAAATTGCAGGGTTCCCACCATCTGATCGGCTTGAAACTACACACATGGCCTAAAGACCACAAATTAACCGTACATGTCAAATTTCGACCATTGGATCCTTGTGAAAGTGGGCCAATGGACAGATCAGCCTGTGAATCTCTAATTTGGGGCCCACTTAATACTGAATATGCTTTAATTCTCATCTCAACCCTTTAAATTAAATGAGGAAATGGATGGATGGAATAGATTGTCTTCATTGACATAAAAAATGGGCCCCATTTGCAGGAGCGCGTGCACATGTATCGTGCACTGGCGAAACACTGAACGAGCAAGAGTCGGGCAGCGAGCGCTGACCCGACTCCTGCTCAAATTCAAATTCCATTCTCTGTCTCAAATAGAGCCTTGCAGTCGGGTGCAGGTGGGACACCATTATCATACAGGTGGATGATCTGGACCATTCATTGCCTTTAGAGGATCAAACCGACCGTACGCTGGCCTGTTTTCTGATCTTCTCGGACGCTGCATCTACACGAAGGTTTCAACGCAGAATGGATGGCGCCAAGCAAACCCCCATGTGTCACCACAAACCCGACCCAAAACCTATCACGACCGACCAATTTTTCATGGGAAATTTAATGGACGGAGTGGGTTTTTCCTTCATCTCCGATAATGGTCCCCACCATCATCCTAGCGTAGGTTTTGCGCAGGCCGTGCGTCCAAGCAGAGCCCGGACACTGCCAACTTTCGTGGGTTTTGATGTGATCTTAATCACAATCGGATCAATGATCCGGACCGTTGAAATGATGGAGAAGTAGATCTTTAACCACACCATGAAGTCAGATCCTGAAGATAGGCCATGCATCCACCGCAAATTCCATCCAAACGCAAGTCAGTTACGTTTTTCGCTGCACACGCTGCATAAGGAGTTCTCTACAGACGCCAGTCTCTTACGCATGTCTTGGCACTCCCAACCGCTGCTCACTGATGTCTATATAAGGAAGAGAGAGAGAAAGGAGAGAGGATTCAATTGGCTTGGGTAGCCGTGGAGGCGATGTGTGGAGTATGGGCCGGTTAAATGAGTTCTTTTTCTTCCTTTTATTTAGTTATTTTATTAATAGATTTTAGTTATGATCAGCTAAACCTCTTAGCTAGGGCTAAGAGGTGAAGCTTGTAGTGTGATGGGAAGGATTTTATGGCTTTGATTTATATTATTTGAACTACCTTGATTATAGTTTGATCAAAGGGAATGTTTTTAGTTTTTAATGGTCTGTTGTGACTAAAATTACAATGGGTCTATGATAGCTTTGAGCATCTTCCTTTCCTTTTATATTTATGATGTCAGGCAGCCCTGTTGTTCACCATCGTCTCTTGGGCATGGTCGGATGACGGTACCCTTCCTAACCTTCATACATTGATTGGTTGGTAATTAGTTTAATTATGTTGTTTACTTTGTCTCCTGGGCATGGTTTGGTGATGGAATCCATTCTAATTCATATACCTTTCATCTCTTGAAAACTATATCAAGGAAGTTCGGTTAATTTCTATGGTCACACTCTTCAACTGGATGAAGATGGGACCCTAAGTCCAGTTGAATTCTTGAAACAGGCATAAGATCTCCTTGATCTCTACAAGTGGATCCTCTGAATCCCTAGTTTCCTTCCTCTGAATTCCTAAGTTTTAGATAATTATTTCACCATTATTCCTCAAATTACAAGTGATTTAGATTTCATCTTAGTCTAATTCTAGTTCTACTTAGTTTCAGATAACGTATAGGTTTCAGTAGCCCTTGTGGATTCGACCTCGGTCTCACCGAGTTTATTACTACATCACAACCCTACACTTGGGGAGAGAACATGTACATGTGTGGGCTATGGGTCCCTCATCTTCATCTAAGTGGGCTACGAGTCTTTGATCAAAACAATATTAGTATGCTTCCTTCATCTAAATAGACATGGTTCCGTGAAGGGTTCATATCGCATCCAAATGCAATGGTGGGGGCCATGGTTAGTGAGTCCCAATACATCATCATTATCATTATCATCACATTATCACCACAATTATTCATCCGAATAATCAACAAAGAAAACAAACCACAAGAGTGGAGGGGGGTGTACTCACCTTGATGGATTAATTGGATGGTTGAGATGGATGGAAGGGATGGGATTGATGGAATCGATGGCCCACCAAGATCACTCCTCTCTCTCTCTCTGTGTGTGTGTGTAGAAAAATGGTGAAATGTTAATGAATGAAGGAATATATGTAGAGAAATTGTTAAAATGTGGTTAGATTAAATTAATGTGATCTTGGTTAGCTTAGACTAAGATTATGACAATTAATTCATGATTTGTAATTAATGATGGATTAAAGGAGTATGGGATGGTATGGTGTGATGATGTCATACATAAATGGAGAGAAGTTGACTTTGAGGAGCACATGAGAGAGGGGAGGTATGGGTGTGTGACATCACACACATGGGTAGAGATTCTCTCACCTATGTGTGGCATGTGCATGTGTGCATGGCATGTGTTGTGCACATGTGTGGAATGGAGTACATGGCGCCTTACGCACATGATACACTAATGATTCTTCATGGCGTATCTCACTAACGGAGTGTCGTACAGACGCACGGGTTGTACCTCCACGATTGCGGCGACGGGGCGGTCGATATGAGATATGTTTCGAGGTCTTGGGGTTCCGGTCATTTGGGTGTGTACTATGAACGGCCAATTCAAGTTTAGCTAAGGGCGTTGATCATCATGTATATAAGCATAGAAAGTTGTATGGAATAGACGGGGTCTTACAATTTACCCTCCAAATAAAAACTTCGTCCTCAAAATTTCTAGTCTCAAATACATTATCAAATTCATAACATGGAAAGACAAATATACGTATCACCATATACAATACAATCATCCATCACACAAGTGTGGGTATTGCTCGCGACTATCCCCCTCATTCCTGGGCGCTAAGTATAGTTTCTACATTCTCAACTAGGGAATCCTGCTTTTACTAAGTTCGCAAGCCAGGAATTCTAGATTCATGTCTCTAGATTCATACAAAGCAGGGGTACTAATAGCATCTAGGTTTTCGATCAATCACTGGGGGAGACCCAGTTTAAGTTCTTCTATGTTTTCCAGTTACTGACTTTGCTCGTAAGTGATCCCAAATCTTATGCTCTGATACCATCTTCTTTCACGCCACAAATTCGAGGACAGACAGCTTCCGTGATGCCCTAAATCCAGCACTCGACTTCCATACACCAAGTCCCAAGTTCGGCGCACCACAAGGAAGATTTTTTACTGGATTATATATATATATATATATATATATATATATATATATATACATACATACATATAATAATACCTGAGCATGAAGATCCATGATCAAAATACCAAGTAACGCTCTCCATTATAAATCCTGATGGTTATAAGTATAATGCTTTGCAAAAGGTACATAACGTCAACCCAAATTGAAAAATAAATGCAATGCATCAACAAAGATAAGTCTTCCAAGCTCTTCCAGCCCTAAAATGGGAAATAGGAAGCTTAGACAAAAAGCCTAATGAGTACACACGTGTATGTTGTGTGTCCTACATGCAAGCAAGATAAATGTACTACAAGGAAATCATATATGTGAAAGGCATGTAGCACGTAAGGTATGATGTCAATGCTAATGTAATGCATATGCATCATAGTAATACTCCAAGTCAATGCTACCAGCATCACAAGTTATATTTTCATTTCTCCTATACCACAGCCATAATCATATTACATGCATCCGTAATCATATCATCATCATCATCATATTGTCATGCCACAATCATACAATATCGGAAATACTGGTGAGATCATGAATCATAGGATATCAGTGTAAGCGAAAATACTAACAAGTCCATGAGTCATACAATATCAGAGTACGTAATACAGATCAGTTATGCAAATGAGGAGTCATAAAGAGTTAATTATCAGATGCCGATGATGCAATGTCATGTATGGTACGAATGACCATGCAGGAGTGTGAAGTCGGGATGATGGTACGTAGTATCGCAAGATATGGGGTCCACCACAAGGGACTTCTATCCAAACTAGTCTCATACCTAAATTTAAATAGCCAAACACAATGTGGTAAACTCCTGATCTCAGGTTAGTCGTGCGCCCCAACCGAAATCCATGCCATTGCGAAGGTACACGTAACAAATAGTTGCGCACCACCAACCCGAGTGGATAGTGAATGAATGAATGAATGAGTATGCAACTCTTGCTCAATAAGTCCACATATCAATACTGTTTATTTCTGAGATCATCATTGGGGTCTATTATACTCTAAGCCAGCTTGTTGCCTCTATCCAAGCACACAACTGGGTAAGTAGAAGAGACCTCACTATCCACATGCTAATATCAAGCCCAGTTTGTCAATAGCGGACCCATTCCTCAAGATAGTCAAACTCAACCTAGACATTGTCCCCTCACTCAGGCGGATAAGGTCACACCCCCTCCCAACCGACCACGACACAATGAGAGATGAGGCCTACTGGTATACGGCACTCATGCGCTTATATATATCCACTCGGTTTTGACATTGGGGCGTCTTCTAGTACCAAGAGGGTTTAGGAATTTTCACTCAGGGCTATCTATGGCAGCCTGATACTAAAAACATATTTTCGGTGCCCCATCTAGCCATCCACAATATGCCTGTGGAGGCTACAACCCTAATGTCTTTAGGGCGTATAGTAATCACAACACACAATGCAAGATGTATGAGTCATAAATCCAGTCATGCATCAATTTTACACATACCGTGTGCTCATGTGAGATAACCTCTGTTTATCAAGGAGTCTCATAACAACCTGCCCAATGACATATGTAATGGTCAACCACATCTCATAACAAACATGCAGATGATGCGTATGGGCATGTATCATGATGCTATGCTGTCACATACTCATAATCGGTATCGACAATCAGCCTCGATAATTAGCATCGGCCTTGATAATCGGAATTGGCCTAACAAATGACCTAAGGGAAGGTCACAATGTGAACATTTATCCATCATTGTCCATTAATGTGGACATTCAACCAACATTGCTCCCAAACAGTGGCCCATATAGAGCCAAACATAAAGTGGGCTCATGACCTCACACAAACGCCTAATATACATCACAATGGGCCTCATACAAGGGCTACATACACATCACTATGGGCCACATCACATGGGCCTAATATGCATCATGATGGGCCGTAACCTATGGGCCTCAAATACAACAAGTGGGCCGCATCAATGGGCCGCACTAATGGACCTCATATACACAACAGGTGGGCTCTACTCATAGGCCTCAAATACATAACATGTGGGCCCTACACATGGGTGTCGTAGGCATCAAATGGGCCACGTATCTGGGTCTCGAATATATCAAATGGGCCACGCGTCATGGACCTACTACACATCACAATGAGCTGCACGATAAGGGCCTAATACACATCATAATGGGCCTCATGTTCATCAAGTCGGGCCTCATCATATGGGCCTTATATACATCACATTGGGCCTTAAATACGGGCTGAATACTCATCACAATGGATCTCAAATACGGGCCGCATATACATAACATGGGCATCGACACTTGGACCATAAACATGAGCCTCAAATATATCATAATGGGCGTCATATGCATTAAGTAGGCTGCATCAATGGGCCTCATACACATCAAGTGGGCTGCATCAATGGGCCGCACTAAGGGGGCAACCTCTTTACTAAACTTTCACATAGTCAGGCAGCCAGTACGACAATTTCACATAGTTTAACAGTCACCTAAGCACCACATAATCATATGGTTGGGCCATACATTCCCCATATACCCAAATGATTTACGGCTATCCACGTCATGCATGATCACAAGATTTATAAGCTACACATTCAACACCATTTTGTCAAATCTAGCTGTCATTCATCCCATCAGTGATCATATGGTTAAGGGTCACATCATCCATAAATCCACTTAGGCAAGTAGTCACACAATTACCCCAATTTCATACAAATAGGTGGGCTATAAAAATAACGCACTCACATGGTGTGGTGGCCCACACAACTTCCACCAGTTCACACGACTAGTTGGGCCACCCAAAATTCCAAATTCCTATAATGTAGTGATCCACATGATTCCTACCAACTGATGGTCTAAATGAGGAATAACCATTACAATGGGTACTATGAAAATGTCTTAGATTCTAGTAAATATATAGGCAGCCCCACACTCTAAAATGATCTAATCAAAATAGATGAATTGTTAGTGAAACATGTATATTAGGTGGCCCATGATCGGTTTAAAAAAAAAAAGAAGAAGAAGAAAGGAATAGATGGATAGATTTCTCACAAACATTACTGCAGCTCTAGGAAATATTTAACGGTGGACAAGTGATCAATACTGCTCCCATGACATGAGATTTAGATTTGACTAGTCTATGGGACCATACCCCAAAAAGATAAGGATAAACCGATGAATGACATGAATCTACATCATATTACAAGGTGGAGTCCATTGTCAAGGAAGCATCCTGGCATATAGGGAGCACACTAGAGCCTAAGAATTTCCAATGGTTATTACTATTGTTTCTACTTACAGCGTGGCCCACCTAAAATTGAGTTATACTTCATCTTGTGTCCACGAGCAGGACGTGAGCCCACTTCCCAAGTGACAGAAAAATATAGGCATTGTGGGTATACAACACATGCACCTAGGTGGGCTTCACATGCATCACATTATGTCTAGGGAAGTTTTCATTGGTAAGCATACAATTCCCTTTCCTTATTATTATTATTATTGTTGTTGTTGTTATTATTATTATTATTATTGTTATTATATTTTGTATAATTATGGGTCCCATTGACATGGTGGGGTCCACCCTATGAATAGTTTGTACAACAAACAACATCATAATTGATACCACCCACTATATGAATGACATGGATATAAGGTATATACGTCAGGTGGGGCTCATTACACATGGATGGTCTAAATGATGGACGACTAGGATATAAAATACATGTAACGAGTTGGCTCCACCATCCAATGACCGACCCAACTTTGGTGGCAGTTACACATCATGGTAAAACTCAAGGGATTTAATAGTAGGGACTTTTATTCCCACTGTTTCTTATAGTGTGGTCGACCTAAGGTGTGGATATACCTCATTCTTTTACTCATGACTTAAAATGGTCTGAAGGAGTGGATGAATGGCACAAATATATTTTTCATCACCAAGGTGGGCCCCAGAAAAATTTGAGTGTTTTGAGTACAACTTCCACTGTCCAAGTGGCATGGCCTGCATGAGCTTCTAATGGGCCTGATTTTTTATTTTTATTTTTTGTAATATACTGTGCAATGGATAGGGTTGGTAAGATGGATGAATGGTGTGGATTTAGCACATACATCATGGTGTGGCCATGATTAGCCCTACAAAACTTTACCCCAAAGGTAGGCCCGCCCTCTCTGGACGTCCAGGGAGGACGTCACCTCCTCGACGCCCTTTCTTTTTATTTTATTTTATTATTTTATTATTTTATTTTTATATTTCTCATCAAGGTGGGTTAATTAAGAGATCCAGTCCATCCATTATGTGTGTCCCACTTGGTGGATGGGTTAGTCCAATTTCAAATGCATCTAAATTTCAGGTGGGCCCGAGCAAGTGCCCTTATATGTTTTAGGCATGTCTTCACATGATTTTTGATGGTGTGGGCTACCTGAGTTCCGTGTATGGCTGATTTTTGGGGGATCCCATCATTTAAAGGGGGATGCATCAAATGCACGGTGCTGATGTTTGACATACATCATGGTGGGGCCTATGGATGGGACCCACGGTCCCTGCCAACATAAGCAGCAAGACGCTACTTGTTGCAGCGTCATCTAGACGCTGACAGCAACAACGTCAGATGCTGTATTTTTTTATTTTTATTTTCTTGTGGTTTTTCATAGGTGGGGCCCACATTAAGATGATCTAGTCCATTTGTTGCATTCTATGGCTCGGGACAGACCTATCAAGCCCAATATTGAATATATTTTGACGTACAGAAACATCACAGCGGGCCCTAACCGATTATTACTATTAAAACAATATTTTTGATGGTGTGGCCTACTAGAGATTTGGATTGGCTTCATTTTTCATCTCAATGCCTAAAATGGGCTGAAAAAATGGATAGACGGTGTGTATTAAATATGTACATCATGGGTGGGCCCCATTGTGGACCCACAGCCCCTGCCCCTTGTATCATGCAGGTGGGACGCTGCTTGCTCCAGCGTCCTCTAGACACTGCCAGTGGCGTCACTCTCTCTCTCTCTCTTAATATGTGCACGTGTGTGCATGCGTGTACATGTGTAGGTTATGGGTCCCTCATCTTCATCCAAGTGGGCTACAAGTCTTTGGTCAAAACAATATTAGTATGCTCCCTTCATCTAAATAGGCATGGTTCCGTGAAGGGTTCATATCGCATCCAAATGCAATGGTGGGGGCCATGGTTAGTGAGTCCCAATACATCATCATTATCATTATTATCACATTATCACCACAATTATTCATCTGAATAATCAACAAAGAAAACAAACCACAAGAGTGGAGGGGGTGTACTCACCTTGATGGATTAAATGGATGGTTGAGATGGATGAAAGGGATGAGATTGATGGAGTTGATGGCCCACCAAAATCACTCCTCTCTCTCTCTCTATGTAGAAAAACGGTGAAATGTTAAGGAATGAAGGGATATATGTAGAGAAATTGTTAAAATATGGTTAAATTCAATTAATGTGATCTTGGTTAGCTTAGACTAAGATTATGACAATTAATTCATGATTTGTAATTAATGGTGGATTAAAGGAGTAAGGGATGGCATGGTGTGATGATGTCATATATAAGGTATGGAATGGAGAGAAGTTGACTTTGGGGAGTACATGAGAGAGGGGAGGTATGGGTGTGTGACATCACACACATGGGTAGAGATTCTCTCACCAATGTGTGGAATGTGCATGTGTGCATTACATGTGTTGTGCGCATGTGTGGAATGGAGTACATGGTGCCTTGCGCATATGATACACTAATGATTCTTCACGGCGTATCTCACTAACACTAACAGAGTGTCGTACAGACGCACGGGTTGTACCTCCACGATCACGGCGACGGGGCGGTTGATATGAGATAGGTTTCGAGGTCTTGGGGTTTCTGTCAGTTGGGTGTGTACTATGAACGGCCAATTCAGGTCTAGCTAAGGGTGTCGATCATCATGTATATAAGCATATAAAGTCGTACGAAATAGACGGAGTCTTACAGAAGCCATGCTAACACCTTTACTTTGGAGTCTGACATCCACTGGGATTGCTTGTGGAAGATTTTCCAAGTTAAGAATGAGAGTTTTGGTGGAAGTTTGGCACGCCATAGCTATTTAGCCCAGGATTTCCTCACTGCATTTAGCCTGATGCTCTGCCACGCCAACACAACTGAGAGATCCCCATTGATAGAAAAATTAACACTAGTTAATTACACAACTTGAAGCCTCATCCTCTTATAACTAGGCACAAGCTCATTAATTCAAGTTGTGTACCAACTGTTGAAGCAAGATTTTCATGCTATATGTGGCATCAAAAGTGAAGAAATTTATTAGTGAAAAAGTGAGAAGGTCAAAGGAAGCATTTTACAACGATTTGACATGTGTACATTATGGTTTTGGTACATATTTATTACGATTTAATCCAATATTTTTGGAATTCTTAACATTCTTCTTAGACCTATAAATTAGTAGATGGAGAACTTGAAAATTCTTATCTAATAGCAATGGATGTTATAAATGGAATTTTGGATCTTTCCTTTTAGAAGTGTTAATCATAATTGTCACGCCCCGAAATTTGAGTACAGAGTGTGCACCCTTATACTAGAGTTTCAAGTCATAACTCATACACAAAGTGTACTAATTCATTCCATTATACGATTATTTAGAGGCAAAATTAATATTCATTTCTACATTCCAACTAGGTCCATTCACAATAATTCACACAAAATAATTTAATTATCAACATTTGTCCATTCTCAACATGCATAAACATTCAATCAGTATAAACTTGACATCATTCATCAGTCAATACAACTTACCAATACATACTTGTTATAGACCTAGAACAATGTAATTAAATAAAATCAATTAAATGCTTAAAATCATTCAATTAATCAGATTATCCCAACAAATAAAATTCTAATTAAATAATTATAAATGGTACAAATGCAGCCATTTCTTCTTCCGATAGGTATGACTACGTCTCACGTGTGTCATACACTAGTTTAACCACAACTTCTTGTTTCTCGACCAACTCATCAGCTAATTTCTCATCTATATGATTTTACATCGATAAAGGGTAAGTTGGCTAGGCCTAGTAAGAATTTTCGACATGGTTCTTTACATTAAATTATGATAGAATGCCAATAATCATACATAATATAATTTTAGAAAGAAAATGCAAATATTATGTAATGCATGAATGCATCAATGCATCAAGTCGGAATATGTCCACTTGCCTGATTTGGAAACCCATCAACTCGCATATATCCCTTGGCAGGCTTCTACCATTTGGTAGGTTAGGTAAGGCCCGCTTCTACTCTTTGAGTAGGCTTCCACTAGTATAGTGGGCTTCTACTAATGATTCTACCAGGTATACCATTCAGGAAGGTCCCCCATGAATTCTGCACGTGTTGTGTATGCAATTGATAAATGCACCAATTAATCATGAATCTTGTATTGCATAGATTATTTCGATTATCACATTTGAATCAATGTAGTCTAACATATTAACCAAATCATATCATTATTATTATATTAATACAGAAATCACACATTCATCTAAATTAATTAATAGCACATAACAATTAAATCAGGATAATTATACAACATATCAAACAATCTATTTACTTTAACTAGACAGATGAGAAACACATTGGGATCACTCACCTTTATGCAGTGGAGATGATTCCGTGAATCAACGGTCTGAATTAAATTAGTATTTCCTAAAATAAGATAAATAAGAATTATTTTTAATCTTACAATTTCACATAATGACACAACATATGATTCATTATCTATCATTTCTTTAGATCGATGTAGCCCATCCAATGGTCGGATCGGTTTGAAATTTAAGATTTATTTATTTTAATCTTAAGAATCTAATGAATGGTGATGATTTAATCACACATTTCATATTATTTCATATAATTTTTTGTGCTCAGTTGTAACTTGCGTAGAGAATTACTCTTTTAGTATTTATTTAATTTCATTAGAATAAGGAAGAAAATTGGTAGATCTATGATCAGTATGGTCCGTTGAGGTGTCGAATTTATCTGATTCTTAAAAATATTACATACTTAAGTCTTGGAACACCCATGAACAGTACAGATTATACTAATCGCTGTCCATCATGAAAAAATTTCACCTTTTGTACATCAACCTTAAAGCTATACACATCAGTATACCTTTCCACATGAATGAATTAAACCTACACAATGGATGTTTGATTGATTCAATCCGTACAATGTGTAGATCATGTCAAATTAACTATTTCATAAAGAAAACAAAGGAAAATAAAAATACACTAACCTGAATAGACGAATTCTAAAAATCCTCCTTCCCACTTTCCCTTTCGTGTTTTTTCTTTTTTCTATGAGTTTTTCTTTATTTTTTTTTTTTTTTTTTTTTAAAGTTTTAATTGGACTCTCGCTCTCTTACGTTCCCTTTTTAAGAAAGAGGGTTCGTTGGGAGACTACGAGATATGAGGAAGGATGATGAGATCAGTGGATCTCTTTCCCACTCAAAATTAAATTTAGAATTTTAAAATTTAAAATTTATTAACAAAAATTACGGGCGTTATAATAATTATTGCTATGGCGATAGAGAAACTAACACTAGTTAATTACACGACTTGAAGAATCAAAGTGCTTGTTATGTATCTGTAAGATTGTATCCTTTAAGAAGTTATTGATGGAAATGAGGTTAAAATACTAAAGAATGAATGATTAGGATTGATTTGGAAAATGTAACTTTTATGAAGGTGAAGTATGCATCAGATATCAGCGTTAAGGATCATGGACCCATCCCTCCCTGGGCCTCACCGCTCTGGAGGAGCATTCGCAAATCCTTTAATGTTGTTGACGCTAACTTATGCTGGATTATAGGCAGGGGAAACTGCAACTTTTGGCATGATGATTGGACTGGCCTCGACCCTTTGATCGAGTGGAAGTTAAATTCCCCTGATCGTTCCCCTCCGCTTTCTCCATCAGCGGACCTCCTCCAAAAGCCAGTCCATTGCTTCATCGGCCCAGAGGGTTGGAGGGATCCTATGTCTCTCGGCAACCTCCTTCCACAAGTGGTCTTAGACCACATTGTTGATGAAGGTGTCTGACTTTTGGATTCACCTGACAAGAAGGTTTGGATGAGTACCCCCTCGAGTAATTTTAGTATCGGCTCGACTTGACACTTGGCTAGGTAGCCCGACAGTTCCAGGGCCTGGGCCGCCTGGGTTTGGCACCCAAAAGTTCCACCTAAGCTGTCTATTCTCACTTGGAAGATCATCCTTAAGGCCATTCTTGTTGATGCTAGGATCCAATCCAAAGGCATCCATTTGGAGTCCAGATGTGGCTGCTGCAAGGCCCTGACTCCATCTCATTCAAAAATGATCGACCATGTCTTCTCAGAAGGTCAGCTAGCGTTGTCAGTGTGGCACCACTTTCAGCCATTTTATCAGGCTTGCCCTCCTCATTCTGCTTTTGTGCTGGGTAGGGCCTCCTCTTGGTGGCTTGCGGCCTCGTTAGCTGACTGAGTCGCAACCTTAAGAGGCCTTCTTCCAGTCTTCATTTTCTGGGAACTTTGGCTATCTAGGAATGAATCCAGGTTCGATAATGCTACTCCTGTTTCCAGCATTATATCCAGAATTTATGGGTGGATTCATAGGATCAACCCCTCTCTCCCTCCATCTAAGCCGGCCTGCCGAGCTCTCCTCTTCGTTTTCAGGTCTCCACTTGGCCAACGTTCCCCAGTCGAGGAACTATCTTCAAGTGGTGAGATGGACGAACCCGTAGCGAGGCTGGATCAAGTTGAATGTGGACGGATTTGCTCACGGCAACCTGGGCCCTTCAGGAGGTGGTGGAATGGTTAGAAATTGCTCGAGTTTGTTCTTATTCACTTTCTCCTCGGGGTATGGTTTTGGGTCCAATTCCCGGGCTGAAATTAAGGAGATTTGGGAGGGATTGTCCTTTTGCAAGGATAGGGGATTCACTATGGTGGAAATCGAGAGCGACTCCAAGGCAGTGGTTGACTTAATCCTTAGGAAATCCTCTCCCTCATGGACCATGTGCTACCCCATAGTCTGGCGAGACGACTTGAGGTGACCTTCTTGCATTGTCCTAGGGAAGTTAACGGAGTAGCCGATGACTTAGCGCATAGGGGCAGTAATGGGCAAGCCAACATTCTCTTCTCCTCCCCGGGAGACCTTCCACGAATGACTAGAGGACTTTTATTCCTCGACAAAGTGGGTCTGGGAAATCTGAGGAATGTTTGAATGCGTTTTGGCAGAGTTGTTTCTTTGCATTTTATGTTCTTTCACGATAGGCGGGACCTTCCCCTTTTTATTGTTAGGCTCGCCCGAAGCCATGTAAAGTCTTATTCTTGGTAATACAATCCTTTTTTTCCAAAAAAAAAAAGAAGGGGTGCATGTAAAAAAAAAGAGGTGATTTTTGTTAGATTTCGCAGTCCATTAGATCATTATTGGCATGTGTACATATGCATTTATTGGATTATATAGAGATTTTTTCGATATTTGAATTTATATGTGTGTGTGTGTGTGTGTGTGTGTGTGTGTGTGTGTGTGTGTGTGTGTGATCATTTCATGTTAATGTATCTGCATAAATATTCAGATTGGCCATCATGATCAGGTGTGACCAACATCCATGTATTAAAGGCTTAATCCACTTCTCACATAGCGTAGACCATTATATAGCGTGTAGAGCAAGTGAAATGTCTTGATTTTCGATGTCCATACTTGAAGTAGGAGATTTAGTTTTCATGTGTACTTTCCACACGTGCACCTACTCACACAAGTGCACTACCCCACACGCATATATACTCTTGTACATGTCCACTGCACATGCACATGCTTACACACACACACACACACTAATTACTTTGACACTTTTACCATTGACTATAGACTTAGACTTGTTCACCATTTACTTTAGAATGGTCCCCACATGCTACATCACACCCTTACTTGGCCATGTTGACCTGGACTTGGTGCATGTCAATAAGGGAGTGAATCTCTACACACACACCCCATCCCTTACCTAGCCCATACTTAGCCCATCCCCTGTCCCTCTTCCATCTTCTCCCTCTCCCCTCCCATACCCTCTCTCTTATGATGTAAGGAAGGGTGTGAGGAGAAATATCACCGTCTACCTCAAGTAGAGGCAAAACCTTAAATCCACAAGATAAAAAGGAATATTCAAAATTTTATTATTTCATGATCCTGAGACTTGCCGATTACATTGCTTATAAAGGAAAAACAAAATCCTAATTAAGAGTCCTAATTTGAATAAAATAGAGCTTACTTAAAATAATAAATTTTACCCAAAGTAGAAAGTCCTAAATTAATCATGCCAGATGATTCCTAGCATGATTACAAGTAATTCCTAAGAAGACTACATGTACTAAAACTCTAAAATGAAGAATACATCAGAATTAAAAATGACTAAAAATAATAGGTTTTTCATAAAATTATGATATTGAATTAAAAGGAAGCATTTTCTTGTAAAATCGACTGACCTAACTTGTGTGGCAGTCGACTTCATATGGCCTGTTATAGTAAAGATTCATAGGTCGTCCCGAAACAATACCTAACTGATTTATGGTTTACACTTTGAATGACAATCTCCTTTATCCATAATGAAATTTTGCACCTAAGGTGCACAAGAAAAAGCGAAGTGGTTTAACTATAGTGACAGACCAAATATGTAGTTCATCTCTAATTAACGACGGATTTGGTTCGTGGTGAATAAGCGACGGACAATTTTTGTTGTTAATCTCCAATTAGCTATGGTTTTGGTCCATCGCAAATCCCACTTGAGAAAAACCTTAAGCTCCTTTTCTTTTTGGTCCCTCTCGCTCTCACCGCTATCTCTCTCCCTTTTTTTCATGCATTGTTACTCTCTCTCTCTCTCTCTCTCTCTCTCTCATTACAATTCTTACACTCCTTCCCCTTCTTCAGTCGGTTGGCTGGCTCCCATGGAAAACGGCACCCCAAGCGCACATTAGCACAGACCCGCATTTCCTCCCCTGCATCTGCATGGCTAAAATCCTTAAATTGGACAACAAAATATTCTGTCATTTTTCATCCAATGCTACAATTTCAGCCTGATTCCGTGGTGAGAATCACCACAATGATTAGGGTTCTTGTTTCTGGTTTTGAACTCTCTCTCTCTCTCTCTCTCTCTCTCTCTCTCTCTCTCTCTCTCTCTCTCTCTTCTTTCTTTGATTGTAGGATGGGTTGGATCTTCAAGTTTCAGATGATTAGGGTTAGGTTGTTTGTATGTTGTGTTTATTTTGTAGAATTAGAGCGTAGTTAGGGTTAGGGTTTCTAGTTTCAGTCGATTAGGGTTAGGGTTTCCCCATAAGCGTTCAAGATATTGGATGAATTGAGTCCTTGTACCGTTTTGTTTCCATCATCGGGTAAAAATTGGAATCTTAGACATGATGGGAAAGGTAGTATAAAGAAAATTTTAAATCTTTGTTCTTGGATTTTTCAATCACCTTTTCTTACATTTTCTTTTTGTCCTTTGTTATCTATCTGTGTTTTAATTTCATCGCGTTCCGAGGTATGTTTACGACAATGTCATCAGGCTCGACGATATATACCGAGGTATGTTTACAACAATGTCATCAGGCTCGACGATATATAGGGATTTTTTATTTATTTATTTTTTTAATTGTGGTTTTGTTCAGGTAATTTTGGGTTAAAATAAAAGGTTGATTTTGGGATGTGGGATTTGAGAATTGAGCTCTTTTTATTATTATTATTATTATTATTTTGCAATTTCTAATTCGTGGTTCCTTGTTATATTTGGACATTGAAATTCTCTGATTTCCTGATTTATGAATTCGCTTTTGAATAAGAATTTTCTGATTTCGGTGTCTTCTTTTTGGGTGCGGATTAGGTACTACCCGCGCCTGTTCCGAGCTCGGGACAGGCGGAGGCCCCAAGGGCCATTGAGGGGCCATCGTGACCTATTACTTTTATCCACACAGTCCATCCATTTTTCCATATCATTTTAAAATACTGGACCTAAAATAAGGTAGACCAAAGGCTTAAGTGGACCACACCACAGGAAGTATCAGTGCTAAGGACGCCCACCCACCTTTGAAACCTTCATAGAGTCCACCGTGTCATTAATCTTCCATCCAACCTGCTGATATGGTCATATACACCGGATGAAGTGAAAAAATAAATATCATCCTGATCCATAACTTCAGTGGTCCCTGAGAGTTTTTCAACCGTAAGAATTTAATCCCCATTGTGTGGTCCATTTAAGCTTTGAATCTGCCTTATTTTTGGTCCAGAATTCTAAAATGATATGGAAAACTGTATTAACGGCGTGCAAAGGAGTAATACATCACGGTAGCCTCTCCGTGGCCCGGGGGGCCTCCGCCTGTCCCGAGCTCGGAACAGGCGGGGGTAGTACCTAATCCGCGCCCCTTCTTTTTTTTCCGAAATACTGACCCGTGTTTTTATTCTTTATTATTATTATTATTATTATTATTAGTATTTTGGAATTTTCTGGTTTGGTTTGCCTTTTTCAATGCCAATTTCTGATCCGAGTGTTCCTTTTTTTTTTTTTATCCTTTGGAAGTCTTTGAGCTGAGTCATTTTTCCTCTTGAGACTTCTGTAGGTTTGGATTTCTTATATTAAATTGCTTCGTGTTTTGTAAATTTCTATAAATTTCAGCTTCTACTATAATTGGGTCATGTTCTTTCCGAAATTTCCGCACACTTTTAATTTGGGTTCTTCTGTTTTTGTATTTCTAACATGGGTCTCTCTCATTTCCGCACACTTTTAATTTGGGTGCATTTCATCTCCGAAGCGCTCTAATTTTAATATTCTATTTTTAGGTATTTCTGACATGGAGCGGAGAGATTGTTGATCGCAGTAGGTATTTAACTCTTGCAAGACTTTAATTTTTTCATGATTTTCAAGGATACAAGTGATCCACTTCTATAGTAGCCCGAGTGTTTGATATAATGCCCCAAACAGTCCGATTCTAAATAACTTAGTCAAACGGCTCCTTTCAATCTCAGTAGTTCGATACTGTTTTAGAAATAATTATATTACAAAACCTGTTAATGAAACCATGTCTTTGACAGCCTAACAACTCACTTGGCGACATGCGTGTGAACATTCCTGTCATATTCTGAGGTATGCTTGGATGAGATCGCGCAAACAGATGTGATCATCTTCTGTGTTGGTCATACAAGATGAGGAATGCTCCTCTGAGGTGCTATATAGTCCCTTTATTCGTTGGCAAGCAGGTCCTCCCCTCATGAGGTCGCACAAACAGATGGGATCATCCGTTGTTGTTCTATATCACTACCATCTGTGTGGAGTGCATCCATTCTGCAGCCAAAAGAAGGAACATTGAGGTGTATCCTTAACTTCTGCATTCTTACCCATACTTGTGGTCAAAATAAGATGTTTATGAGGCTTTTATGGCTCCAACCACCTTTTACATATGATGGAAAACAAGCTCTCATGTGCTCTTTTTTTTTTTTCTAACTATCTACATACAATTTTATGCCTTTATTAGAGTATAAGACTGGATCCTTACTCGTGCTCCGGTGGTAGACTCTCGGGAGTTTTAACACCTGGTCAAGGGTTCGAGTATCCATAGGTGGTGAAATCCCACTATGGCGTGTGTGGGGTTGTGTGTGCGTGTGTAAAAAAGAAAACAACAAAAGAGAGTATAAGACTGAATTCTTAAGAGCATATGATTATATGAATTCAATTTTCATAGTGGTGGATGAGACACAAGACCCGGTCAAGGGTTCGAGTATCCATAGGTGGTGAAATCCCACTATGGCGCGAGTGTGTAGGGTTGTGTGTGCGTGTGTAAAAAAGAAAAAAAAAAAAAAAAAAAAAAAAAAAAAAGAATAAGAGAGTATAAGACTGAATTCTTAAGAGCATATGATTATATGAATTCAATTTTCATAGTGGTGGATGAGACACAAGACCAATGATCGTATTTGGTGGAAGATGAACTCGCCGCATTGGATGGATGATTTGCTTATACCATTGATTGTTAGGAGAATAGTTTCCATTGTTTATAGTCACTGATGTTTAGGTTGGATTCGAAAATGTTTATAATTGTGATTTTGATGAACAATATTTGATACTATGGTTGAATGAAGTCCCAACAGGTGGACATAGTTTAATTTTGGACTTTTATTATGTGGTTGTGTATATAATGGAATTGGTATTGGAAAAGACATGTAATTGAGTGGATGTATGAATGATAACTTGGTGAAAACTTAGAATATGTTAAATTATGTCTCCTAATAATTACATGATGAGTGGAATTATGTACACTTAGTGTACGAATCGTGGATCGTAACTCAGACTGAGGGTGCACACTCTATATCTGAATTATGAAGAATGATAGGTTGTCGTTGGCTATATAAGAGAATGAATGGTTCAAATTGATGATTGAGCAAGCCATGCATGACTCAAAAACTTGAGAGCCATTGCTAATGTCTGCATGAAGATGGGAACGGTAGAAAGACCCAATAGTGGACTTACTGTGGTGATTTAATTTAGTCAGTCCAGTTTTTTTTTTTTTTTTTTCAAGTTTTTATCGAGTCCCGGTGAAATATTGCCGAGTCTTTTATTTTATTTTATTTTTCCTTCAAGTTTTTAAGCATTTGTCAACTAGTCTCATCAGGAAAATTTTGTCAAATGAATGTGGACCATGGGCCATTTTTACTTTTACCATCCATTTGAAGAATTCCTCCCATCCAACGCTTAGGATTGTCCAGATTATGGAGGCAAATGTTGATATTGGGTACCTTGAAATCACGCTCACCAGGCAATATTCACCACTGATGTCAGTCACTGAATCCAGACTGCTGTCCATTTTTGTTTCGGCCGTCCATTCGACATCCACACATTGAATGATTAAATCAGCTGACACGTATCATTGTGAGATTGTGCTCAATCCACAATTGGGCCCATAAATTGATGGCCTAGATTGATGTGAACCTCTTCCAGCTGTATTGTGGATGAGTCATCAACATCTATGAATTGGAGATGAACACAGACAGTTTGGTAGCTAATAGAATCCTTCCATTAAAAAGTGAAAAAAGGAAATAATACTTCCATTCTTGTTATGGAGATTGGAATTTTCTTCTTGATAGCATTCTTTTATTCACCATTGCATATACAATGACAGTTAAAACCGTCAAAGACTCTGGTAAGCATGATTAAGAAGAACTAATACCCTCCAGGGATTCTATTCACTGAGGATCCATCCAGATCAAGTAGCCCATTGACTGGAAGTTTTCTTGTAAATTCCCAACTAAATTTGCCTGGTGGAACGTAGGTGTACACTGCAATTGGGCTTCTCACACGGTGGACCCCATCACTCCACACGATTGAAGCTGAAATTATCAATTGTTGAGAAATGACATTGCCTTGAACCTTCACGGTGAAAGATTTCTTCTCACCGACCGCTGAGAACGAAAGGATGGAGGGTTCGACTGTGATCTCGAGGGACAAGGGTGCTTGGACAATGGCATTGTAGGTTGAGTTTGAAGGGCCCACATTGGTTACTGTCCTAGAGAAGGAGCCATTGATGGGTTGCCCATCTCGGATGGAGAGTGAAAAGGAGGGGTAGTTAAGATCCCAAGCTCCCCCAGTTGTATTGGTGGTGCAATTGCTTGCCTCTCCTGTGACCAGTTCCAATGTGCTACTGTCGTAGCCTTGACTACATAGGAAGTTGATGTAGTCTTGCTCTGCTGCATCATACACTAGGCCAGGATTGACGGCCGCCAGTGGGTTGATGTGGCCTGCACCGTAGGCGAATTCTGCATCGTCATTCTTTCTGGGATCCGAGATATTAGCTGCATTGCAAGAAAACAGGATTTCTATTATAAGACACTACACAGCAACCTTTCTTTGATCCAGCCATACTCACAGGCAGGACCCACCATCTTCGACAATTTAAGCCATTGGTAGGAGAAGCAGTGTGCCATGATGGGGACATTCTACCCTGAAATCTCCCTTACCAGATGATCATTGCATGAGATGAAAAGGAAAGACTGAAACTGGTGATCCTTATTCAATGGTGGTCTAGTCGGATGGGAAGATCTTCCAGTTGTAGAGATTTTTAGTTGATCTCCTATTCATCATGAGTTCACCATATGAATGACTTGGATCTCTCTGTAGGCCCCACACATAAATGGTTGATGGAACATGGTACATTTCCTTTAAATCTCGCTCATCAGAAGGGTATCCATGAGATGATGAGTTACTGCAACTAGTGATCCTCATTTAACAGCATCCTAATTGGATGGGGATGATCTTCTAATGGTAGGGATTTTTGGAGTATCTCCTAATCATCAAGGGTCATGATATGAATTATTTGGATTTCTGGGATGTGCGTCCCACATATAAATGGTCGATGGAACATAGTACATTGCCTTTAACTAATTCTCCATCTACAGCTTACCAGTAGTCATGAGGGCAGATTTGATCGCGGCTGGCGACCAAGTTGGATGGATGGATTTGACATAGGCTGCCACGCCGCTGGCATGAGGGCAAGCCATGGATGTACCTGAGATTATGTTGTAAGCAACTTGCCTCTTATCTAGACGTGAGAAGGAAGGTGCAGCAGTTCCAGACCAAGCAGCAAGGATATTGACGCCAGGGGCGGTAAGATCCGGCTACGGATTTACAAAACAAACACGTTTGAGAGGTTTTCTTCACATGACTCGAGCAAACACGGTAAACAGAACATGTTATGAGGAATTAGACAATGATAAGAACAGGACTACCTTGAGGATGTCGGGAGTTATTAGGTTAGGCCCTCTGGAAGAGAAGGCGGCAACTCGAGGCGCCACAACATCCTTCCAAGTCTCCCCAGCGAAAATGGTTGCAGTTGGAGTACTGAAAAATGTTCACTATCATTTTTGGTTTGCTCTTTCACGGCACATTTAGATTCACCATCAAATTCGATTGCTATAATCGGAATAAAGAAGTGAGAAAACCAAATTGCAACCACCTTCCTCTGCATGAATCTTGAGTGCTCTTCAGCCAATTGCAATTTGGTCATTTTCTCTTGTCTAAACTAAACTTTTGCAATTCAATTCGCTTGTGCATCCATACACAACCTTTACTTACTCAGGAAATTAAAGCATTGGTTCACATTAGCATAAAAACAACCACATTTAGAAGAAACTGTTTGTGTACACAACACTGTAACTCACCTGGAAGATAGAATGTAATCCATTATCTTGTCTCTGTCTTCTCTATCAATACGGGTGGCTGGGAGTATGTAAGACAATGAGAGATCAGTGTAGCCGTCACCAGCCATTATAGCGCCTACACCATTGGCCAAGAAGGGTCCTGAACCGTCATAATGGAAATCACAAAGTACAATCTTTCCTTGTACCTTGTTAGCATCCAACGAGTCATACAAGCAGTATTTTGCAGAAATGCTCTGAAATCCTGCCGATATGTTTGGAGCATCTCCGGCATAGATCAAGGAGAACTCCGTGCCGTTGGGGGTAAATGCATTGATTGAATTTCCCTTAAGTTGCAAAGAAAGGAAACATATTAGGGCAGTTCCCACAACGAAGGAGTGTTTGGAGGCATTATATATCGAACTGAATTGCAATAACTAGTTGGATTAAGTGGAACAAAATTGTTACTTTACTATACTTTCATTCCCACTCAATCTACTCGCAATTGCAATGCAATTTCAATAGAGCATCCAAACACATCCAAAATCTAATTTGGAACTAAAAGAATTTTTGACAAACTTACTTTAATTATATCTCCATTTCCAAGTACTATTTGGGATACGAATTTCCTGTCGATGGTGCTGGCGGCCACATTCAAAGACCAAGGAGCAACGTTGACGACAGACCCTGCCGAAAAGGAATTTCCTGCAGAGTTGACTGTGAGAATCCCTTTCTTCAATGCATGGAAAGCTCCGATAGAAAGAGGATCATAGAAGTAGTCCAGGGCAAATAGGGGGCCGATGGAGAGTGACAAAACATCGACACCATCTGCAATAGCATCATCGAAAGCGGCCAATATGTCCGACTCTGCACATACTGAAAGCCAACATACTTTGTAAATGGCAATTCTCGCATTAGGAACTGCTCCTCTTGCGATGCCTTCGGCTAGTCCATAGAAGCTCGCCCCTGTCACTTCTCTGCCTGCAGCGGTCGAAGCAGTGTGGGTGCCATGCCCCTCTGCATCCCTTGGAGATTTGAAGTCTTCAGGAAGATAGGCGTGGTAGGCATTATAGTATCGGGCACCTATAAGCTTGCTGTAAATCACATGATTCCAATGAAATCATCAGATGCTCGAATAGTCCCAAAACCTGTTCGATCTAAACTTCAAAGTAAGAGACAGATTCAAAGGATAGAAGATAATGATTGATGACGATGAGTACTTGTTACAGGTGAAGTTATTTTCATTTTGGCATATGCCTTTCCATTTTGCTGGAGGAGGACTAAGTCCTTCGTCGCTGAAGCTCTTCGACTCTGGCCAAACACCTGTGGAAATCACAATCAAACATAAAACATATGAAAATTTCACCATTTTTTTTTCAAATCAGAAACTAACTAGAGAAACCTAATTGAAGAACTGGCATCTTGGAAACAAATTACAATTCAAGAACACTTGGGTGAGTTTTGCAGTTGACAGAAGGCAAAGAGGTTTTGAGCAGAACAGACATTTACCAGTATCTATCACTCCGATAATGACATCGCTTTCATTAGGCGAATGATAGGCTTGACTTTGAGTGAAGCCCATGAAATCCCATGATCTTGTTGTGTGAAGCTTAAATAAGGTGTCTGGAAGCACCGAAACCACCTGATCCATCTCTGTTAATACAGATTAACCAAATTAAACACGAGCCAAACATTCTCTCCCACAAAAATCTTCTTTTCGGTTAATTAGTTTGGATCATCATCGCAATCCTCTCACCTGAGAACCTCTTAACTTCTTCGGGTGACAGTCTAGCGGCAAATCCATTGAAACTCCTTCCATAGCTATAAACAAGCGACTCGTTGGCAGCGGCGCTACTGCCAATGGAAGGAACGTAGAACTTCTTAGAAATAGAAACAGTAAAAAGCTCTCATGCTTATGCTAGATGTAGAAGTGGTAATAGTAGGAACCCTCGTAAGGCTAATCAGGGGAGAGATTCTGTACTAAATCCTGCTCTCCTTTGCATGCGCTCAATGTGTAGATCTGGACCTTTCATCAGGTGGGCCCCACGTTTATGTTCCACCACGTGGAGAAGGGGTACTTGTTGGGATATCAAACCCATTGTACTATCTCCAATGATGGTGAGTCCATGAGAGTCTCTCGGGGCCTGTTTGGCCAGTGGTATGAAGTTGCATTAAATGGGATTGCATTACTATTCTCACTTTGAAATACAGAATGGCATGTTTGGAAGGAGTGAAAGATGGGATTAAAATTAACTTTATTGGCTTTTAAAAATGAGCCAATATGAACGGATGATGAATTTTTACTTCATCCATGTTCCATCCAAATGCAATTTAAAAGTAAATCCCAATATTTACATATTTACATTTTAATGTATGCATTCCAAACATTTGTTACAAAACATGGGATGCACCCAATCCAGACAATATCTCACACATGCATTTATTGCAACTTTTACAGTGTCATTCACCAAAATCTCACCTAATGCGGCTGGCCAAACAGGCCCGGGAGATTTTTTTTAAGCAGTGTCTTCTGGGATAAGTACGAGAGCGGATGTTCCTGTTTTGGACGCGGATCGCGTACTACCCCCGCCCGTCCTTAGCTTCGAACGGGCAGTTCTGTGGGCGGGCCCACTGTGATGTATCTTTACATCCAAACCGTCAATCCCTTTTCTCAGATTATTTTAAAGCATCAACACAAAAATGAGCCATATCCAACGCTCAAGTGGACCACACAAAATAATAAGCTTAGTTGCATTAAATGCAAGAGTCATCTGTGGTGTGGTCCTTTTGATCGTTGGATTTGCCTCATTTTTGCTTTGATGCATTAAAATAATCTGAGAAAAGAGATTGACAGTTTGGATGTACAAGTACATCATGGTGGGCCTGCCTGCAGAACTGCCCGTTCGGAGCCAGGGACGGGCGGGGGTAGTACGCAATCCGCGTCCGCCTGTTTTAGGCAAGTACATAAAACGAGTAAAGGATGCAGTGTCTCTCTTAAAGTGTGATGATTATAGAGAAACTTCAAAACCAGTGTAAATATTGTTTCTTCAGTGAAAGGATATCCTTGTCCCGCCTCAAGCATCCATCAAGGGTGTAAGTAACACCAATTCACCTCCAACGGTACTGGTGAAACCTTTTTTAATTTTTCATTCTTAGGGAATTTTACTAAAAAAAAATAAAAATAAAAATAAAATAAAAAAAACTAATCAATATTAAATTTATGTTTCGGAACCTTTTGAAAAAAGGTTTTCTAAAAGCTTACTTATTAATGGATATAATTAAGAGAAAAATGGGTTGGTGGCTCGAGTGGGCCCCACCATGATGTTAATGTAAAATCCACTCCAACCATCAGTTATATTACTCCATGTTAGGCTAATGGCCAACAAATAAGCTCTATCGGTGATTAAGTTGGATCACATGATTGGAAACAGTGAAAAGGCAACACTTGCTCTCTAAAGTGTTTCCTTTAGTGTGGCGCATTTGAATCATGGATGAGTATGATTTAGGGAAAAATGATTAAAATTTTTTTGGAATATAATGGTTGGAATGGATTTCATATAGTTAGCACAGTAACGTCTCCCTCCCAACTATTTCCTATGGTGTGGTCCACTAGAATCACAGGTCAGCTTGGTTTTTTGTATCTGAGCCTAATATGTAAATAAAAATCTAATGGTAGGAGTGGATCTTAGATAAACACCACGTTGGCCCTATCAAAATCAAGATAGGCGTCCCTTACCATTCCTTTTTTTTTCAACTGTCAATTATTTTTTATTTTTTATTTTTTATTTTTTTTGTGTGTGCACATGTGGCCTACAAAATCCAAAGTGGAGTCCACCCTATGACCTTCCCAGATCTCTCATACATGTGCCACATTAGCACTCTCACTTCTCATATGGGCCGTAGGTAGTATCAGTAACCTTCCAAGGACATCTTCTAGCATGGTGTGGTGCAGCGATGCGGTGGATACACCATTTTTAGGAAGCTCGCCCATATAGATGACATGTATCTACAAACATTACGTTAATCGTTAATTAGAGAATTTTACAAAAGTTAAGATGAAAAAAGTAAGAAAACGGAGTGCATTAACAACCTTTCGATCAGCGTCGTCTTCTTGGGAATGGCAACAGAGTAGAAAGAGCGCAGGAAAGAGAAGGCAGGCGAGTGAGATCCTGTTCTTCGCCATTTTAGCCCTCTCCTCTCTCTCTCTCTTGAGTTGCGATGGTATGGGCTAAATGGCTTTTGACAAAGTATATTTATATACGAAGACTTGAAGTTGGGGAGTCCGTTGCATTGCAGGCCCAAAGACAAACAACATGACTTGGCAAATTCCGTCCATCTTTGATTCACATTTTAGTAGACATCGTCGCCATTTTCATTGCAGGCACAGATTCCACACGTAGAATATCAGGCCGACTCGGGTCCATCCGGCCTAATGGATGGCATTGTGGTGTGTTTTAACCATACCGTCTAGTTAACAGTTAGTGGGCCCTTTTCACTCCAAATGCACGATCCCAGCGATCCGTTTCATCTGTTAAATTGGTTTACGTCTGAAAGTCCATCTTCATGTGGATGAGTTTGTTTGTCACTATGGTGTTGGCTGCTAATGTAGAGTGGGTCGCGGAAAGTTTCATGGCAAAGATAGATCATAAAAGGCCCGGTCGACGACAAAAGTGATCCGGACCGTCAGACCTTAAATCGGACGTATCTCGCAATCCGAAATGAGAATATATATATGATTTGGGGTAGGACGAGCTACATTAGCCACCCAACCTGCTGTATTGTGCAAGCCAGGTTTGTGAAATACCATCAGATCGACGGTCATTTTCTTGTTTTAATTCCGTTTTTACTATAAATAATAAGTTTTAGTATGATTATAACTCTTCATCCGTTGGGCTTTAGGAGTTGCACCCAACCTGAAAAGTGCTTAGAATAATTAGGAGAACAGCGTGGTGAATCCAAAAAGGACACTTACTATTTTTGGCCGAAAACTTTGTGCACTAGTAAACATCGCGACTGTTTATAAATAGTAAGTTGCGAATTCTAGGAGTTTTAGTTGTAGTTTAATTCTAAAATTTCTTTCATTGCTTGGTATCCCTATTTGAAGGGTTTGCTATTTCATTCATCAATCAAATTACAAATTTTATAGAATTTATTTCTATTTTTCTTGTTTTTTCCTCGTGAATTCGAGAAGTCTCTATGAGGCTGTGTGGATTTCGAGTAGTTATCCTTGAGGAAGACGGTGATCGACCTCATCACGTTCATCCCTGCGTCAATTGCTTGGTTTGCTTTTAATTAATTATACGAGTATGCCAGAATCGATATAACGATTCGATTCAAACCGATCAACTTTGACCCTAAGCGCCAAAATAAGTAGATACATTCAATATGAATGTATATGACCAGATTTGGAGAAGATTGGCCACTTACTCAGCTACTTGCAAATTTTGATAACGATTACGTAATAATCGGACAATCGGATTCTTCCTCCGAAGATGTGTTACTTTTTTATCTTCCACTTGAAAGGATTTTCATAATACCAATGAAAAAAAAAAAAAAAAAACCTAACGTTCAGTCACTAAGAGCAATTGTAAAAATGTATCTCTTGAAAGAACTGTTTAATATTGCATAGAAAATAAATTCAGCATATGAGCATAGATTTGGATTACAACTAAAGATTATAACTAAGAATTACCACTACTATACCGCTACTCCTAAACTAAACTAAGATAAAAGATAAATTGATAAGATAAGCTTATTTGTTTATTGTGTTTTGATTGGTTGCAAGTAAGTAGATAGGTAGGTTTTTTACCATCGATTTCCTCTATTATTGATAGATGTTTGTTATAGCTTGTTCCTCTAGATCCTTCTTTCATTATTGCCACAGTTACAATAGTTTTCTTCTAAATCTTTCTTCTGTTATTGTAACGGTTACCGTACTTGAAAAGCCTTTCTAAACTCTTTTCTTCCTTAGATTTTTCTTTGAGTACATTTTTCTTTTGTATTTGTTCTTCTTTTAAACACCTCTTAGCAGCTTGCTTCTCTCTTGCCGATCATGGTTATGTTTTGGATGCCCTCGGTCACCTTTTATATCTCTTATAGCTTGACCACATTTATTGTATATTGAACATAATATTCTGTTGATCATCCACGGACGTGTAGAATTAGACTTACGCCTACCGTAATCCTATAAAAAAATGCTCCAAATTTCTGAAGATATTTGTATTCCCTTCTTAGCTCTCATACAATACCACATGTAGCCCTCTTACCACTGCCTTTTCCAGATATGCTAGGGTACAACGTATTGTATAATTTTTAACTAATTGCCAGATGTTCCCCAGGTGAGACCGACTAGATGGACCACATGGATCCATTGTCTAGGACCTTAATCCTCCGCAACACCTGTTTTAGTATAATAATGAAGCTTTGTATGCCCATTACATGGGAAATCCACTCTGTCCATTAGGTATGCCTATTGATTTTAGGCCCTCGGACCAAAATTCATCCAAACTGACCACTCGAGTTGACCACACCACAGGCAACAATGGGTATGTGTGATGAGGTTTTTTCGCCGTCTTCGACCGGTCCTGAGCCCCGCTTGACCGGTCGTGGGAGGCGCTCGACCGGTCGTAGGTTCGAGCCCTGGCACGACTCAAAGTCCAAATGAGTTCGTCTTGTTTTTCTCGAGGCTAAGACCAGTCCTGGAATTCCAGGACCAGTCAAAGGTGGGCTTCGACCGGTCGTGGACAGGCTTCGACTAGTCGAAGGTTACGCAGTTTGTTCCGCGATTTTGCATGAAACTACGGATTTGAGTCCTTTCGCAATTGGGATGTGAAAGGGAAGTTTCCTAAACTATAAAAGGGGTTGCCTAGGGTTTTCTAGGAAACATAAGAGGGTTTCCTAAAGCTTTACAAGGGATTTGCTAAAGGATTTAGGGCTATCAAAAGGTGAGAGAGAGAGAGAGGAAGAGAGAGAGGAAGCTTATAGAAGAGAGGTTCCGCTCGTGGAGGTTATCTACTGTGCAATCTATATCTCAGCGCTTCTATGTCCTCTTAATCGGCTAGATCTCTCCGTTTTCTCTATTTCTCTTATTGTTTATCCACTCCTGCGTGAGTGAAGAAGGTTGTAACGTTCTGCTTCATAGTGGATTGTTGATCTGGACGAGGTCCCGTGGTTTTTACCTCTTTGAGGGTTTTCCACGTAAAAATCTCTTGTGTGGTGTGTGATTGATGCTTTGATTTATTTCACTGTAATTATTATCCATAATTCTGGTTTGTTCTGGAGGGCTAGATCTTAAGGTTTTGTGCAAGGCCCCTAACAAAGTGGTATCAGAGCTAAGTTCATTGAATGGGTAGGATCGGTTTGAATTATGGAAGGTGGCTCATCAAGGATGATCAGCCTCAATGGTTCTAACTGGACTATATGGAAGGCTAAGATGGAGGACTTGCTTTATTGCAAGGACTTATATTCTCCAATTTTAGGCATATCAGCAAAATCCAAGGATATGACAGATGATGATTAGAAGAAGATGGACCGAAAGGCGGTGGGGTTTATTAGACAATGGTTGGATGATTCTGCGTTCTACCATGTGTCCACAGAAACCTCAGCCGCTAGCCTATGGCTGAAATTACAAGGGCTGTATGAGAGGAAGACAACCGGTAATAAGATTTTTCTGATAAGACGACTTGTGAATCTCAAATTCAAGGATGGTGGTTTTGTGGCCGAGCACATGAATGAGGTCAGCAATATAGTGAACCAACTCACCTCTATGAAGATGGTCCTGGATGATGAATTGCAGGCTTTACTATTGCTTAGTTCATTGCCTGACAGTTGGGAGACATTGGTGGTGTCTCTAAGTAACTCCGCGCCAGGCAGAAAGATATCCATGGAACAGGTGACTAGCTGTCTCTTCAATGAAGAGACAAGGAGGAAGTCTGAGGGGTCTACTCAGCAAGAGGCTCTTGTGACACAAGAACGGGGGAGAGGAAAGAACAGGAAGGGCGGGAAAGCCCGAGATAAATCAAGAGGCAAGTCAAGTAACAGAAAAGATGTTGAATACTGGAATTGTGGCAAGAAGGGCCACTATAAGCATGAATGTCGTGGTAAGAAAAATGATAAGAAAGGAAAAGGGAAGGAAGATGAATCAGATTCCACTGCGGTCGCTTCAAATGGCGACATGATAGTTATTCTTTCTGCAAATCATGATGTATGTCTCACAACTACGAGTTAGGACACCGACTGGGTGATAGACTCGGGAGCTTCTTTTCATGCGACTCCACACAGGGACTCCTTCACAAGTTATAAGTCAGGTGACTATGAGACTGTGAAGATGGAAAATTCTGGCGTATTAAAAATCGTGGGGGTCGGTAATATTTGTGTAAAAACTGATGTGGGGTGCACATTGGTTCTCAGGGATGTGAGGCATATCCCAGACCTTCGCCTCAACTTGATGTCGACGGGAAGGCTGGATGATGATGACTATAAAAGCCGGTTTGCTGGTGGGCGATTGAAGCTCATCAAGGGTTCATTGATCGTGGCTAGAGGGAAGAAGTGTTGCACCCTGTATAAGGCAAGTGTCAGTATGTGCAAGGGTGCGTTGAACGCAGTGAAAGATTCAGCAATTGACATGTGGCACAGGCGTCTAGGCCACATGAGTGAAAAATGGCTTCAGGTACTAGCAAAGAAGCGGCTCCTTCCAGATGTGACAGGTACACCTCTCAAAACCTGTCTTGATTGTTTATCAAGGAAACAACATAGAGTTTCATTTGTTAAAACTGCTTCTCATGTTAATAAAGTGCATGCATTAGATTTGGTTTATTCTGATGTTTGTGGTCCTATGAGGACAAAAACCTTGGGTGGGGCATTGTATTTTGTTACTTTTATAGATGATGCATCTAGGAGGGTTTGAGTTTATGCTTTAAAATCCAAGGACGAGGTCTTTGGTGCGTTTAAATTGTTTCATGCTATGGTCAAGAGAGAAACAGGTAGATCATTGAAGTACATCCGCACTGACAATGGTGGTGAATACATTGGCGACTTCCATGAGTACTGCAAGTCCCTGAGTATATGGCATAAATAGACGATTCCCAAGACCCCCCAGCATAATGGTGTAGCTGAGCGAATGAATCACACCATTGTTGAGAGAATCAAATGCATGTTATCCCATGCGAAATTGCCCAAGACGTTCTGGGGAGAAGCAATGCACACGGTGGTGTATTTGATAAACAGGTATCCATCAGCCCCGTTGAATGGAGAAGTACTTGAGAAGGTGTGGACTGGACATGATCTATCGTATAGTCATCTTAGGGTGTTTGGATACAGGACATCCGTTCACGTACCAAAGGACGAGAGGTCCAAGCTCGATATGAAGATCAGGCAGTGTGTGTTCTTAGGGTACGGTGATGAAAAGTTCGGTTACAGGTTATAGGATCCGACCGAGAGGATGCTCGTCAGGAGCAGAGATGTGGTTTTCTTTGAAGATCAGTGTATAGAAGACATTGGTAAGCTAGAGTAGAACCAGCCTAGATCAGGTGAGCTAGAGGACATGGATCCGGTTACTCCTCCCATGGTGCCTGATGACGGGGGAGTACAGCAAGGTGCAGAGGACGAGGGAGTTCCTTTAGAAGATGGACCAGGGGAGCAGCCCCCACTTGATCCACCTGTTGAGCCATAGGTGAAGAGGTCATCAAGGGACAGATAGTCGTCCAAGAGGTATTTGCCGCATGAGTACATTATGCTGACTGATGGGGGAGAGCCAGAAGATTATTCTGAAGCCCTAGCCGATGAGCATAAGAGGGAGTGGTTGAAAGCTATGCAAAAGGAGATGGAATCCTTGCATAAGAACCACACCTATGATATGGTGAAATTGCCTAAGAGCAAGAAAGCTTTAAGCAACAAGTGGGTGTTCAGAAAGAAGATTGAGCATAAGAATTCACAGATGAGGTTCAAGGCCAAACTTGTGGTGAAAGGTTTTGGTCAAAGGAAAGGCATAAACTTCGAGAAAATATTCTTACCAGTGGTAAAGATGACATCCATACGGGTGTTGCTTGGGTTGGCGGCTAACATGGATCTGGAGATAGAGCAGTTAGATGTTAAAACTGCCTTTCTCTATGGTGACCTGGAAGAAGAGATCTACATGTACCAACCAGAGGGGTTCGAAGTCAAGAGCAAGGAGCATATGGTGTGTAGTCTAAGGAAGATCTTGTATGGGCTGCAACAAGCTCCACGGCAATGGTACAACAAGTTTGACTCATTTATATTGAAACATGGGTATGACAGAACGGAGTCGGACCACTGTGTGTTCACGCGCAAGTTCTCAGATGGTGATTTCTTAGTTCTGCTATTATACGTTAATGACATGCTCATCATGGGAAAAGACATCAAAAAGATTGACAGGCTGAAACAGGAGTTGGGCAAGTCTTTTGCGATGAAAGATTTGGGCCCGGCTAGACAGATCTTAGGAATGGAGATAACCCGTGACAGAAGCAGCAGGAAGCTTTGGCTGTCACAAGAGCGGTATATTGAGAAAGTCCTAGAGCGGTTCAATATGAATGCAGCGAAGCCGGTTAGTACTCCACTAGATGGTCACTTCAGATTGAGGGACAGACAGTATCCCAAGACGAAGGCAGAGGTGGAAGAGATGCAGAAAATACTCTACGCGTCAGCGGTAGGAAGTTTGATGTATGCTATGGTGTGTACATGCCCAGACATAGCATATGCGGTTGGTGTTGTCAGCCGGTATCTTGCCAATCCTGGCAAAGAGCATTGGGCAGCGGTAAAGTGGATACTGTGGTATCTAAGAGGCTCATCCAGGTTGAGCCTATGCTATGGTGACGGTAAACCTGTGTTAGAGGGCTACACAGATGCAGATATGGCAGGTGAAATAGACTCCAGGAAGTTTACATCAGGGTTCATGTTCACGTTTGCAGGAAGAGCGGTTTCTTGGCAGAGCAAGCTACAGAAGGTCGTAGCATTGTCGACGACAGAGGCCGAGTACATTATAGTTACAGAGGCATATAAAGAGATGATTTGGATGAAGAGGTTCCTACAGGAACTTAGCCTAAAGTAGGAGGAGCACGTGGTCTATTGTGATAGTCAGAGTGTTATACACTTGAGTAAGAATCCAAGTCAGTATTCCAAGTCGAAGCACATTGAGATTCGGCATCACTGGATCAGGGATACTTTGGAACAGAAGGTGTTACAGCTTGAGAAGGTCCACACGGACGATAATGGGTCAGACATGATGACCAAGGCTTTGCTCAAGGGTGAAGTTTGTAGAAACCTGGCTGGCTTGAAGAAGGTGGATCCCTCCTGGGTCAAAAAGGGAGAGATTTGATGGGATTTTTTTCCTGTCTTCGACCGGTCCTGAGCCCCGCTCGACCGGTCGTGAGAGGCGCTCGACTGGTCGTAGGTTCGAGCCCTGGCACAACTCAAAGTCCAGCGAGTTCGTGCTATTTTTTCTCGGAGGCTAAGACCAGTCTTGGAATTCCAAGACCAGTCGAAGGTAGGCTTCGACCGATCGTGGACAGGCTTCGATTAGTCGAAGGTTACACAGTTTGTTCCGCAATTTTGTGCGAAACTGCGGATTTGAGTCCTTTCGCAACCAGGATGCGAAAGGGAAGTTTCCAAAACTATAAAAGGGGTTAGCTAGGGTTTTCTAGGAAACGCAAGAGGGTTTCCTAAAGCTTTACAAGGGATTTGCTAAAGGGTTTAGGGCTATCAAAAGGTGAGAGAGAGAGAGAGAGAGAGAGCTTATAGAAGGGAGGTTCCGCTCGTGGAGGTTATCTACTGTGCAATCTATATCTCAGCGCTTTTATGTCCTCTTAATCGGTTAGATCTCTCCGTTTTCTCTATTTCCCTTATTGTTTATCCACTCCTGCGTGAGTGAAGAAGGTTGTAACATTCTACTTCATAGTGGATTGTTGATCTGGACGAGGTCCCGTGGTTTTTACCTCTTTGAGGGTTTTCCACGTAAAAATCTCTTATGTGGTGTGTGATTGATGCTTTGATTTATTTCATTGCAATTATTATCCATAATTCTGGTTTGTTCTGGAGGGCTAGATCCTAAGGTTTTGTGCAAGGCCCCCAACAATGCGAACCCAGCCAGGTTGTTGTGTGGGACACCATGGTGTGTATATTTCATCAAACCCGTCAATCAGGTATGACTGAGCAGGATGAAGGGAAGACTTTAAAAATAAAATAAAATATGCTTGATCCAAAACTCAGGCGGGCCACACAATGTGAACCTGAAGGTTTTAGGTGCAACTTTATTTTGTTCCCGCAGATGAAGGAGGTGGATGTCAAACAAGGAGGTGGATGTCAAACAAACAACAACATGGTGATCCTGCATAGGTTTTGTTCTGCAGGTGCTGCGTAAAACAGGTTCTTATAGATGATTCCAGCCCCACTGTCTTGTAACATATGAATTTTTCTTGCGAGTTTTGCAGTGGGGAGTGCGGGTAACTGTTTAGTGGGTGTTACCCTAACCGTGTGGGGCCTACCTTGATGTATATTTTGTATATCCACGCCGTCCATCTGTGTTTCCATCTTATTTTAGGCTGCGATACCAAATCATAAGAAAATCCAAATCTCAGGTGAACCATACCAATAGAAAAAGTGATGAATAATCCTTAAAGGCTTTTTATGGGCCATAAAAGTTTTGGATCAATCTGAAAATTCTATTTTCCATTCATCCAGATCTTCTTGACATTATCAAAAGGTTGGATTGCAAATAAACATTACAATAGCCTTAAAATGGCCCTTTGTATTTTTTTTTAACAGTGATGCACTCAATCACCACTGTTTCTTTTGGTGTGGTCCACCTGAGATTTGTATCTGCATAAGTTTTGGTAACCCATGCTAAAATAGGCTGAGAAAACGGATGGTATATATATACACCATCACACACACACATGACATATATATATATATATATATATATATATATATATATATATATATATATATATATATATATATATATAACACCAGCTAGATCCCCGGGCAATACCTACTAAGCTGTTCCCCGGGTAACACCTAAGGCACCCTGCAGTGTGGGCCACCGTGATGTATCTGTTTAACCACACCGTCGATCTCTTTTCTAAGATCATCTTAAGATATTGACCAAAAAATGAGGCATATCTAACACTCTAGTGGACCACGCCAGAGATAACTTATTTGTATTTAATGCAACCTAAGCTTATTATTTTGTGTCGTCCACTGAGTGCTAAATCTGCATGTTTTTGGGTCATTGCCTTACCATGATCTTAGAAAAGAGATGGACGGCATGGATAAACAGCTACATCATGGTGGGCCCCACAGAGATCTGGTCCGACGCAATCTGCTTCTCCCTGCCCAGCCACTTGGAACGCAGATTGGGTACGCTCTCTGCCTGTGCCGCGCAGGCGTACTGAGTAAACTTTGTGTGGTCCACCGTGATGATGTATTTTATGCACTCCGTTCAACCATTTTAAAAGATAATTTTAGAACTTGAACCATTTTTTTTCTTTTTTCAAAGCTCAAGTGGACCTAACCACGGAGAACAGGGTGAACTAAAATTCTGACGCTGAAAAATGATTGGGGCACAGAAGTTTCAGATCAAGATGTTACCTGTGTTTTCCCTTCATCCATGTATGTGTGATATTATGAACATATTGGATGACAAATAGACATCAATGTTGGCCCTAGTAAGGTTTTAACTGTAGAATTCATTATTCCCACTATTTCCTATGGTGTGGTCCATTTGAGTTTTGGATATGCTTCAATTTTGTACTTTCCACTAAAATGATAAGGAAAAAAGGATGGACAGTGTGGATAAATCACATAGTAGGCCCTTTTGAAATCGTAATTTTGAAATCCAATTAGATTAAATTATTTAAGGAGTTATTGATGTGGGACATCCCTTCTAGTTTGAGAGTTTTAGAATTATTCAGTTTAATTATTGAACTTTTTGAAACATTTACTGAATTAAATTTATTCTTTTAGATTATAAACCTGATTTAATATTAAAATCCTGTACTGAATATAACCTGATTTAGTTACTGAATTATTGAAAGCAAGATTTGTTAAGATTGTAATCTAATTTAAATGTTATAATAATTGTAAAATGAAAATCTGATTTTAATTATGAAAATTTATAATTTTAATAATTTAAAATTATATTATTAAATATAAACTGTTAAACTAATCCAATTTTTAATTTTTTGAATTAATTGCTTTAAATTAATTTTTTGTATTATAATTTGATTTAATTTTTTCTTTTAATTGATTTAAATCAATTTAGCTAAAATTTAAATTTAAATTTGATTTAATTTCTTAATTATAAAAATGCGTAGTTTATATAAAATTTTAAATTTAGATTTAATGTCATAATATTCAAAATTAATTTGAAATTTATAATTTAATTAAAAAAATTTAATTTTAGAATTTAATGAATTAAAATCAATTTTGTTGATCCTAATGTGATTTATGATTTTTAAAATTTTAAAAAAGTATTGACATATATGATTTAATGAAAATCTTATTTAATTGGAGTTAAAATTTAAATTAAATTATTCTTATATTTTATCAAAATAAATTTATTAAATCTAAAAAAAAATTGATTTTTTAGATTAAATAAAAATATTGGTTTTAAGAAATTTAATTATTCTAAAATTATTAAGTGAATTTTTCTATTTAGCATTTTAGAGAAATTAAGTTATGTTAATGATTTATACTTAAAGGAAATTGAAAACAATATCTTAAGAATAGTAAAGGTGTAATCGAAAATTACAGTTAATGAAAGCAATGTATTTTACAAGAGAACTAAAGTTTGTGTTATTGTTATTCATGGCATATGCATATTTATTTTCACTATGAATTGAGACTTGAATACGGTACATTGTTATGTGGATGCTCCTAAAATACTCAAGAAGGTAAGACAATCGTGTCCCTTAGGTGGAAGTCTCTAAAGCTAGTAAATATAGCATTCGCGTCCCTTGAATAAAAGACTTTAGAACTTATTGGATCCTTTTGAGTCTCATTATTGTACAGCATCTAAGTGTAATCATATATGCGAATATACACTAGAAATACAATTGTAGTTGTAGTTTGACCTGCAAACATATGAATGACCATAACAAGTCTTCCATTTTGTATAATATTATAAGAGATGGTATTTATTTAATTTATTATGTATGAGAATTCATGAAAAAGATTGCATTCATACCATATGTACGATTTTGATACTTTAATTCACATTACTTAAATCCCTAAAATTTAATTAATATATTTCCTTTATTTATATAATTTGAGATAAGGAAGGAAGTGATGCTACTAAGTGCTTAAGCTAACTCCATCTTAGGTAATGTTTCAAATGCAAAGTTGAAATACTATGATCACGTGGGCCTTTATTATTAGATATCTCGCTTATTAGGACATAAAAATTAAAGTTTATAGTGTAATTGAATAAATAGTAAATGATGTGAATTGAATGTCTATTTGGTTAAATTTAACTATGATTTAATCGTGATTCTTCACTTAGTTGTATGGATATTGTTTGAGTTGAATGAATCGTATATGATATGATAAAAAGTGAATAAATATAGTTTAGATTCTTAGAATTTGAGTCATGAGTAAACTTGATTGGCGATAGAGAGGGGAAGATTGCGTAGGAGAAAATCGTCGGAGAGTGGTAAGTCCGCACCATCTCACTCTTCGCCGCACAATAGGAGCAGATCTAGAGTCTTGCGTTCTTCCCGGTTCCGGGCAGGGAACAACTCTTCCGTTTTACCCAGGGAGGTAGGGTTTACCCTTTTCATGGGAAATATCCCTTTCAACAGGCGAATTGATGGAAGGATTGTTTCAGTGAAATGAGTGAAATCCAGAGGAAGAAAGCCACCAACGACTAGGCCTGAATCCCTGACCAAGCAGGTAAACTTTCCACGTCCGCCTTCTTCTTATACTGAGACAGTGCGAAAACCCATCCCACAACCTCCTCCCTCTGCTGTTCTGCATGGAGATTCCCTCACATTGGCAAATCCGAAGGCCGTTAAACAGAAGCTAAGGGACCTTCAATTGGGGCTTGTTGGCACAGCCGTGGGACTGCATATCTCCATTTTACAACTCATTGAGGTGGTTAGTAACTCTAGATTTGTGGATTCTAATCTGGATATTGTCTGAATATCCCAGCTAAAATTCCCATTGACTATGAAATCCAAAATGGATCTGAGAGACTTCTTAGAAGACTCAGACCTTCACAAGAAGATGGGTCTGATATCAGTGATTAAATGGATGGAAGAGGAAGTTCTAGGAGGGGAAGGACACTGCATCAGATTGTATGGCATTCCCGCTTATGCCTGGATGGAATCCATTATTCCGGATCTGGCAAATTTCTATGGAAACGTTAATCAGATAGACTCTATCAATAGCTATGGTTTATTTCAAGTTTTCGCCCGCACCAAAATTCAGCTCCATCCAGGAACAGATCTGTAGAGGATTCTACATTTGCAAGTGTTGGATAAGAAATACCCCATTCATGCTGTTTTGGAAGAGGCAGTGTTGCAGACATGGCATCGTAGGAGGTCCTCCAAGACCAGCACAATTCCATTGCAGGAGAATACCAAGCAATGGGTGGTAAAGACTTTTGGGCCAAACAGGAAGGGAGGGATTGATGCAGTAATCGCCCAACAACTAATATTAGTCCAACCACTCCGCCCGGTAGCTGTTCGAATTAATGTCGAGCCAAGCAGAGACAGCAACAGACCGAAAGTTGACAACCAGGATGTAAAAGAAATCCAACCTAGACCTCCGAACATACCTTCCGCAGAACATCCAGCCCAATGCCAGGTGCCTAATCCAAACCGCGTTACATCCCTGAAACTCATCAGTTAGAGCCCTTCCCAATGTCAAGTAAGGCAGCCAAGACATCGTGAATGCTTCGCCTAGGCAACTGTTTTCTTAGCAGAGACAGAGGAGAACCTTATGACTAATCCTGACCTAACCACCAATGACGAGCAACACGCTTCAAGACCGGAATCAAGTTTCAGAAGATACCACGATGCCTCCTCAGGGGACCTTACTATACCAAGGAGATTACCAATGGTTACTTGTCAGATTGCTAGCCCCCAGATTTCTGTAGGGACTCTCTGTCCTCGAGATGACTTGCATTCGCAAACCTCTCGTGTCTTGGATACTTTATAAGGTGCCATAGATCCTTGCACTGAAGAACTCCACCACTTCGACCAAAGGCAATAGATGATCTCTCCCATGCGATCCAGACTGGAGGTTGATTTATCTCCTTTCTTTACTTCCACCGGCATCCCAGGATATGTAGATATGGCCCCAGACAAGCAGCATACCTTTCCTCCCAAAGTCGAGGAAGGGTAGCACACAGATAAATGTGTACTAGCTTTAGCTAATGAGTTAGCGAGATAGCAGCCACCATCTCTAAACAGTCAGAACAATGCACAAGAACTACTAGCAAAGGACTAAACGATGGTGTTTACTGCCAATTTCCATCCGGATCAGCTGAATTTCATCAAGATCAGAAGACCAAGAACTTTATATTTAAAGGGTGCCTGGGAGTCCAAGCTGCGAAGACTTAGGAGAATGGCTGTAAATTCAGGTTGTGTCACCAATGGTTAAGGCCCTAGTTTGGAATGTCCGTGGGGTTGGAAACCAAAGAACTAGGAGGACTTGTAAAAGGCTCATCAGGGAGCAAAATCCATGGATGGTGGCCTTTCTCGAACCAATGCTTAGGGACGAGAGATGGGTGGGGGTGGGTTTGTCACTCGGGTTTCACAATTCTTGCACAAACACTGAAGTTGGAGGTAAAATTTGGGTGTTCCTCCGCGACCACGTATCCTTTTTTGTTGTTAAAACGACAAATCAACTGATAACAATTTCCATTCCAGGCTTCGTAAACCACCATGTGTTGCATATTACCATTGTATATGCCAGCTGTTCAAAGATAGTCAGAAGAGATCTATGGGACGATCTTCATACCATATCCATTTCCATGCAGGGACCTTGGATGATTTGCGGAGATTTTAATGTTGTCCTAAATAGAACTGAGTGAAGAAGCTGCAGTAACATGGATAGGTCTGGTGCATCTGAATTCTCGGTGGTGATACATTCAATAGGTCTTTTAGATGCAGGATACCATGGTAGCCGATACACGTGGAGTAACAACCAATCTGAAGCCAGTCGAGTTTGGGCAAAGCTGGATAGGACGTTAATCAATGCATCCTGGTCTAACTGTTTTCCCCTTTTCTAGGTCCACCACCTCCCTCGCAACTCCTCGTACCACGCCCCGCGTCTCCTTAGCTACCCACAACAATCGTTCAGTGGTCCAAGACCTTTCAAATTTCAGTGTATGTGGACTCAGGAGGACTCTTTCCTTCTACTTATCAAGTCAGCATGGGCCCAGGTCGATTCTAACCACCCCATTATGAATGTTATAGTTAAATTAAAATCGGTAAAACAAGCTTTAAAAGTTTGGAATAAAGAATGCTTTGAAAATATTTTCTCCCAGATAAATTTGGTTGAGGAGGCACTGGTTGATGCTGAACTGGCAATCCAGCAGTCCGATGCCGATAATCCCGTTCTTGATGTTGAGCTGCAAAAAAGGCTTTCCGATGCGGCGAAAAAGTTACGCAAAAAGGAGTTATGTCATGAAATTTTCAGGAACAACTGGCTGAATGAAGGTGACAGAAACACCATATTTTTCCATGCAGCTGCCTTGGCTAAACATAGAAAAAGCTACTATCCATAGCTTAGTAAACGACGATGGCCAACTCCTCACTGATCAAGCGCAAATCCGAGAGGCTGCTGTCCTTCATTTTCAGAAGCTTTTCTCGGCTGGAAACTGCGCCAATCCATATAATATTCTTTGCAACATTCCTTCCCTCATCACGTAAGAAGAAAACAGCTCGTTACTCTCCCCTCCCACCATGGATGAGGTTCTCTGCACTATGAAAACAATTCTTGAGGATGGGGATCCGGGCCCTGACGGGTTTTCTGGGGGATTTTTCTTAGCCTGCTGGGAAGTCGTTGGCCCCAGCCTCCTCAAAGCTGCAAGATTTCTGTTCTAAGGTGGTAAATTTCCTAGAGCGGCGACTGCTTCCCTTAATCTTAAAATCCAGTTCCCCTTCTAGGCTCTCTGATTACCGTCCCATAAGTCTTTGCAATTGTTTATATAAGATCTTAGCGGGTGTTATTGCTGCCAGACTTAGCCAGGTTCTTCCATCTATCATCTCGCTAGCACAAGGGGCCTTCATCCAAGGAAGACCAATCTCAGAGAGCATTTCTTTGGCACAGGAGCTTTTTAGGGATATAAACAGAAAAGTCCAGGGTAACAACTTAGTTCTAAAGCTAGATATGGAGAAGGCCTACGATAAGGTGGAATGGCCCTTCCTGCATCAGGTCCTCGAGTGATTTGGCTTCAACTTTGGGTGGATCAACATAGTTGAAGGCTACTAGGATAACGTTTGGTTCTCGGTGTTAGTTAACGACACTTCGGCTAGTTTTTTCAAGTCCTCGAGAGGCCTCCGGCAGGGTGACCCACTCTTGCCAAGCTTTTTCATCATTGCTACTGATGCTCTGAGTAGAGGCTTGCAGAGATTGGGCAATCAAGGCCTGTGTAAGCCTTATAAGGTGGGGCATGGATGTATCAGATCTCATACCTTCTATACGCCGACGACACCCTTATTTTCTTAAATGGCAGGAAGCGGTCCCTTGCAAACCTAAAAAAATTCCTTAAAGAATATTAACAAACCTCAAGTCAGCTCATCAACCTCCGCAAGAGCTCTTTCTTTGCCTCCTTAAAACTCCTGGTCTCTAAAGTCAGGGCGATCGAGCAATCCCTAGGCATATCAAAGGCAATCTCCCATCTTTAGTACCTCGGCGTTCCTATGGTGGTAGGTAGAATTCAAGTCGCTCATTTCCAATCGCTTCTAGATAAGATTGAAAGCCGTATAAGTGGGTGGAAGGCCAAAGTGCTGTCACAGGCTGGACGCTTAGTTCTGATCAATCATGTCCTCGACAGTGTCCCCATCCACACAATTGCTGCCACTCTCATTCGTGCCCAAATCTTACGCGCGCTGGAGCAGTGTTTTGCGGACTTCCTATGGGGCTGGGTAGATGGCAAAAAAAGACTGCATTGGAGAAATTGGAATTTAGTGGCCTACACCAAGCAAGAAGGCGAGCTTGGAGTTCAAAAGCTAACGAAAACGGTGAAGGCTTTCCGCATTAAAATGGCATGGTCCATTCGATTCAACGATAGCCCCAACCTTTGGGCTGATTATATGGCTTCTAAATACAAGTGGGACTTGGGGAGGCAACCACTTATGCATAGCTCTCGGCTGCTCCATCTTCAATGTGGAAGAAAGTTCGATCGTTGCTCGCCTTTCTGGACAATGTGGTGCAGTGGAAGCTTGGCGCTGGCACATGCAACCTTTGGAACATGAACTGGTCAGGCTCGGGCCCTCTCAACAATCTGGTTTCGGAGCCTATCCTAGCCCAACTATGCTCGCTTCAGGTCAGGGATTTCCTGGGTACGCTGGGACCCCTTCCCCCTCTGTGGCCCTTCTCCTGCTGCCACAGGAAGCTCTCTAACATATTTCTCATCAAGGTTTTTGCATTGTGGACGGGCCTGAGACTCCGGTCTAGCCTTCCACCCCATCTGAGATCTTCTTTATTTCCTTGGCTTGGGCTACAAGCAGAGTTTCAAGGGAGAGAAAAGGCTGGGCTAAGTGGGTGTGGCACGCCAAGATGCCCCCGAGGATTTCCACTTTCCTTTGGAAGGTTCTAAATGCGGCTCTCCCGGTGGACGCGACTGTCCAGCACAGGGGCGTACACCTCACATCCAAATGTGAATGCTATAACCTAGGCTCCCCGGCTGGATGTCGATTGAGACTCTCTACCACCTGTTTCTCGAAGGAGAGATGGCACGTGCAACGTGGCTATGCCTGGGCAGCATCTCCAATGTCAGCGTCCACTCAGCCATTTCGGTGGAAGCTAGGCTGTCTCAATGGTGGGGTACCATTTCAGTCAGGAAGGCTCCTTCGGTGGTCTCTTATCTCCTCCCTAGGTGCCTTATGTGGGAGTTATGGAAAGCTAGGAATGTGGCTCGCTTCGAAGGCAAGTCCACCTCCTTACTAGCATTGATGGGGCGCATTAACTGGTGGGAGAACTACCTGAATACGGTAACGGACAGTGACCAGGGGCTGTTTTCGCTTTCTATCGATGCTCGCCCTTGGCGATATCCTTAGGACTAGCACTCATCCTCCTTCTCGCCGGGTTTGGGAGGGGCAAAAAAGTCCAAGTTTGCTGAAGCGGTTAAATGGATCAGGCCTTGCTGTAACTGGGTAAAAATGAACGTTGATGGTTCTTCAAAGAACAACCCAGGCACTGCAGGTGGTGGCGGTGTTTGCAGAGGAGACACAACCCAATTTTTATTCACCTTCTCGGCGGGCTACGGCCTAGGTTCTAATACATATGCGGAGCTCCGTGCGGTCTATGATGGTCTAGCCAGGTGCTTGTCTATTGGGTTCAAACAAGTTATTATTGAATCTGACTCTCTGCAAGTAGTGAAAGTTGTAAACAGGCTGGGCCGACCTGGCTAGAAATGGAGCTACTGGCTTAGACGGATTAATCTCTTGAAGGAGAGAGGCCGTATCGAATTTGTGCATATACACAGGGAAGGGAATGCTCCTGCCGATGCCTTGGCCCGTCTAGGGAGCAATTCCCAACTCTCGTCCCTTTCTGTTTCACTCTTGGAGCTTCCTCCACATATCCGAGGACTTCTTTTTCTTGATAAATTGGGGCTGGGGCCGATTAGAGAGGTTAAATAGTGATTGGGTTTTCACTACGCCAAAATGGCCATTTTGCGACGTATTTTTGCGACGGACATTGTCCGTCGCAAAAATCTCTTGGTTTAATGACGGATTTAATCCGTCGCTAACTGAAATAGTCCGTCGCTACGCTCGTTTTTCTCGAATATCCGTAGTCCGAACGTCGCGGAATTTAGCGACGGACTAAAATCCGTCGCTAAAATCTGATTTACGACGTATTTACGACGGATTTTTGTCCGTCGTAAATAGGCGACGGATGAAATCCGTCGCAAAGTTTGATTTGACGACGGAAAATGAACAGTTGCAAATTCCCGCTCAATAGACGAAATGGCGGGCTTTTCAGTTGATTTTACGACGGATCAGGTCCGTCGTAAAAGGACTTGCCTTTATCTTCATTTTTAAAATTTTTTTTTTAGAATATGGTGGGAAATTAAGTTTTTTTGTAGTCTAATAATTGTTTTTTTATAGAATTTTAGTGGTTTAATTGTAAATATTTGTATCTAAGATTATTTTTTAAAAATTGATTGAATGCAAAACGAAGATTTATTTTGTTTTTATATCAAATGAGTGGAATTTTTATTTTTATTTTTTTAATTTAAAACTAATATTTAAATGATTTGTAATATCACATGAAAAAGAATATTGCGAAGTTTAAAAAATTTAACAATGTTTGAGAAAAAAATTAGATTTTGAAAAAATAAAAATCGTGATTTAATAAAAATCTATTTTGTGGAAACAAAAAAGAATATTTAATAAAGTTGATAAAAAATTTTTTTTTTTTTAAAGGATTTGATTTTGAGAAAAAATAATATCCTAAAAAGGAAAATTAAAAATATTTTAAAAAATGTGAAAATTTTCACATTGTTGGAAAAATGAAAATATTTTAAAAATTAAAATCAGAGTTTGAAATTTGAAAAAAATAAATAAATTGTGAAGTTCAATAAAAATTGACAAGTTCAAATAAAATGCTTTTTAAAAAAATGGAGAAGTGAAAAGGAATTGAAAATTTTTAAAATAAAATGATATAAAAAAATCGATACTTCATGAAAAAACAAACATTTTGAAACGAAAAATAAATTAGTTGAAAATTTTTGTGATTTTGAAAAATAATTGAAAATGTTCAAAATTCGAAATTAAAAGAAAAAGTTATTTATAAAAACACTAAGATTTTGAATATATATATATATATATATATATATATATATATATATATATATATATATATATATATATATATATATTTAATTGAAAAGTTGAAAACAACATGATGCTTTTGAAGAAAAAAATCGTCATTTTGGAATTGTTGGGAAAAAAAATTGTAAAAATTTAAGATATTTTGAAAATAAAAATTCAGAATTTGTATTTTAATTTATTTTTTGAAATATTTTATAACGAAAATGATATTATGTTAAAAGTTTTCAAAGAAAAATTAAGAGAAAAAATATACATTTTGAAAAAAAAATGTAATTTTTAAATGGATATTGATATTTATCTGTGAAAAAAAATATTTTTTAATAAATTATTAGGCACATCTACTAATTGAACATTTAACCATTTTTGGACAATTGAATTAGTCCAGATTGAAGAGTAAATAATTTCATATGTTTAAATCAAATTTCACTCAAATTGTTGATCAATCTTGTATTCCCAATGCCTTTCTCACATGTAGCTAGACTGATTGGGGCGAGTAACTAGTTAAATTGAGGGTATTGATCAATAAAATAGAGTGAATGGACTATACATATAAAATGGGCTAAATATTATTGGCAAAATTTTGACCTAACTTAATGACCTTGCGAGAATCTACGAATTGATGTTAATAAGTTTTGTGGGCCCCATCATGATGTGTGTCGAACATCAACACCATGCATTTAATGTGTCCCCTTTAGGTTATGAAATATCTTAAAAATCATCCGTAAACGAAACTCAGGTGGACCATACCATCTAAAACCATGTCAAGACATCATAAAAAATATAAAAGCACTTGGTGGGGCCCACATGAGTTTTGGATGCAACTAAAAATTGGTCTGACCCCTCATCCAAGTAGGACACACATAATGAGTGAGTTGGATATGTGAATCACATTAAGGCAAGCCCAATATATGATTATGAATGCTTTAAGGAAACCCCTCTATATTTAGGTGAGTTAGTCATTACCTTTACCAAAGTAAACTTTGTGGGGTCCACCGTTATTTATTTATTTTATCCATTCCGTTTATCCACGTTAACAGATAATTTGAGGTCTAAAGAATAAAAGGAAGCATATCCAAAGCTCAAGTGGACCACATCACAGGAAATAGTGTGATTGAACCTCTACCATTGAAAAATTCTTGGAGGCTATAGAAGTTTTGGATCAAGCTGATGTTTGTGTTTTCCTTTCATTCATATATATTTGATATTATAAATAGGTTGGATGGCAAATAAATGTTACTGTGGGCCCAAGGAAGGTATCAACGGTGGAAATCATTATTCCACACTGTTTCGTGTGGCATGGTCTACTTGAGTTTTGGATTTACTAAAATTTTGGGATCAACCCACACCATTCATCCATTTTTCAAGATCTTTTTAGAGAATTATCCAAAAAATGAATCATATCCAAAGATTAAATGGGCCACACCACCAATAAGGGGACGGATTGGACCATAATTGTTTGTAAGGCCCATAAATTTGGGATCAACCCACACCGTCATCAACTCACATCATTCATCTATTTTTCGAGATAATTTTAAAGAATTATCCAAAAAAATGAATCATATCCAAAGATTAAATGGACCACACACAGATGAGGGGAATGGATTGGCTACTCCCCCTAACACCGGCCAATGGCTGGTGGTCGGTGCTCTATGGGCCCCACCATGATGTAAGTGTTTCATCCATGCCGTACATCTATTTTTAAAGGTCATATTACGAAAAGAGACCAAAAATGAGGTATATCCCAATTTGAAATGGACCGCATTAAGGAACAGTGTTGAATGAGTGTCAACCATTAAAAACATTTTGGGGGCTATAAAAGTTTTAGATCAAAAACATTTTGGGGGCTATAAAAGTTTGAGATCGAGATGATTTTTATTTTCCCCCTTCGTCTACGCCTGTATAACCTAAAAAACAGATTTGATGTCAAATAAATAGTACAATGGGCCTTAGGAGGATTTTAATGATGGATATCCAATCACTATTGTTTTCATGTGGTGTGGTCCACCTGAGATTTATATACCTCTCATTTTTTTTACTAAATACTTAAAATTATCTTAAAAAATGGATGAACGCAATGGATACATACATCATGGTGGGCTCACAGAGCACCGACCACCAACCACATCAGCCACGGGCTGGTGTCAGGGAAGTAGCGAGACTAGCTACTAAAGTAAAATCCCCAAGTTCTGTGGGCCCCACCATGATGTATGTTTGGTATCCGCACCTTCCATCCATTTGGAGAGATCATTTTAGGGCAATATCCGAAGAAAGAGTTAAATCCAATGTTCCAGTGGACCCCAGCATAGAAAACAGTGGAACAGTGACGCCCACCATTAAAATTTCCTAACAGTGACGCCCACCATTACAAAAGTTTCAGATTAAGAAAAAAAATTTCTAAAACTGATGTTTGTGTTTTCACTTATTTCATGTCTTTTTTAACTTTTGAATAGGTTGGATTTCAAATAAACATTATGATGGGCCTTAGGATAGCTTCAACGGTGGGAATCACTCTCCGTTTTTCCCGTGGTGTGGTCCAATCGAGATTTATATAGATATCAGTTTTTGGGATCTATCCTAACATTATATTTAGAAATGGATAGACGGCGGGGATTAAAACATATACATCGTGGTGGGGCCCGTTGAGCCCTACCAGATCCATATTGCAAGTGACGTTAAATTTTGTACAATTTAGCTGGTGAGTTTTGTGTTTGACGTAAAATAGTGGTGACTCATTTATAATAATAGTGGAGATGATATATAGTTATCTAGACCATCTAAATAATGGCTTTAATTGTTAGTGGTTAATATTTATACTTTTTATCATATAAAACTATCTTAATCATTCAATAAATGGTCCCTTAAATGTACGGTTATTAGTGTAGTTGATGTGTTAAATTATGAAAAACTCACAATTTGCGGATTTGAAAGTAACATCTCAATTTAGAAGAGGGATTCCCTCTTTCAAACGACGCCCCCTCCTTTACAGATCCTGGTTTCTCATTTTCCTCTTCCGCCGGTGGGTGAGCTCCAAATCTCTCTGAAGGATTTCAGGCATCTCTCCTGCTGTGGGTGAGTTTCTCTCAAAATCTCTATTTTTATTCCAAAATCCACTATATTAAGACTTGGACCAAGGACGGGTCTGCCATGACTCATCTGAGTCGACCCTGACTAGGTAATACTTAATCTGGTTCCACCAGGAGTTGCTCTTATCTTGGGTGGGGTCCGATATCCACTCAGACCAGATGGTTCAGTCAGGCCACCAAGCTTTGTGATCATATGTGAGCCACCACGTTTTTGGTATAGGACCTGTATTTGGTATAGAGCTCATCTTGATTTCATAACTAATAATGTGAAATGTATACATATGTAATGATATTGATAGGAAAATATATAATAACTTAGAAAAGAAATTGGCCACATGTCTTGAGCAATGCCAAACCAACGAACACTCTTTCAGGCATGTGAACATGATAAAAAATTAAAATAATATATATAAAAAAAAAAAAACAGGTTGTAGACTACATTTTTGGCATATGTTAATGGTAAATTTGGTCCAACATATTTAAGTATGTATTTGACCTATTGTTTATTGTAATTGCAAATGCTCATGGAAATTACGTTCCCTTCAAAATAAATGGGAATTCTGCTTTAGATGTAGATAATATGATTCTTGGGATAAGAACACTCTTGACCAAATTTCATTTTTTGATAATCTTGTCTTCCATTACTTCTTTTTTTTTTCTTTCTTTCAAAATTTCAATTATTGCTCTTGTACTATTTCCTAGACTGTTTGGTTGATCTAAATTTCTCAATAAGATGACTATCAAGTAGCCCTTTAAATTTAATTGCATTGAGCAATTCAGGTGGGTTCATATTATTTTTAGTACCCAAATTTTCTGCTAGGTTGGTTGTATCTGTGCTTAAGAACTTTATTGGTAGGAGTAATTTCATCTATATCTTCATTTTTAGTATTAAGATCTTGCCTTAAAAAGTGATTCATTAGAATCATAAGCCACAATGATGGGTCCTAAAATATATGCTATATAAAAAATAAATATTAGGTCAATATGGACAAATATGATAAATAGTTAATTTTCAGGCATTTGTAGTTTGTATTTACCAAATAATTTTTTTGTAAAAAAAGTTATTATTTTAAGATGTCATGACTTTTTTAGACAATTTACTAAACAGACTTTATAGTACTAAAATTCAACAATTTTAAGTTCCAGCACTAAAATTAATTTTTAATTTTATTTTCAATTTATCAAATGATATCTTGATCCAAAGTTAAAAATTCAAACATAAAATGGATGTTACAGAGGATGCTTTGGAGAAACCTGAGTCATGTAACTCGAATAGTCCAGAACATCCATTGTAGGCATAGAATAAAACAAATAAATGTTATTTGCAGTCACCTCGCTGGGTATGAAAAATTCATTCAATGATCAGGTGACAACTCGTATATTTACCATACATACAAATGATCAAATAAGAAAAAAAAAACATAAAAAAGTTGGATGGTCCACATCAGGAAATATGGTTGGCACTCCATACCCATGGTTCCATTTGATTTGGCTCACCTTAGGTATATATATATATATATATATATATATATATATATATATATATATATATATATATATATATATATAAAATTCAATTTTAGATGCTTAAAACACGGTTATGTGGAGGTCACTTCATCCATTAGGTGAGATTAATTATCTTCATTACGCGTACAAAAGATCAGCCCAACAAAAATTAGGCTGTCCACATCAAGGACACATATAGGATCTATCTATGAAAATTAATCTCTCTTAAAGATGCACTTTTTGGAAAAGAAGGCTTTGATACTTCAGTTAGCACTACAAGAAATATGGTTTTTACCTACGAAACTTTTACCTACGAATTTTTTTTTCGTAGGTAAAGATGACTTTTACCAACGAAAATAGTTTTCGTAGGTAAAAACCTACTTTTACCGACGAAAGTTAATTTCGTAGGTAAAGGCATTTTTACCTACGAAAATTTTCGTAGGCAAAGGGTCCTTTGACTTTTGCCTCTTTCGGAACATCGAAAACCCAACTTTTACCTACGAAATATAATTTCGTAGGTAAAACAAATATTCACCTACGAACATATTCGTAGCTAAATGGTGTTTTGAATTTAAATATCCAAAAGTTTACTTTCACCTACGAAATTATTCGTAGAGAAAGGGTCATTTGAATTTTTAACCCAACCGCCGAATCGAAAACGTGTTTTGAATCTACTTCTACCTACGAAATGGAATTTCGTAGCTAAAATCCATCTTTACCTACAAATTTATTCGTAGCCAAAGGATGTTTTTAATTTTTAAAAGAGCAAAAAAATAGAAAGCTTTACTTTTACCTACAAACTCTAATTTCGTAGCTAAAAGCCATATATACCATGGCTTGAATTTAATTTTACCTACGAAATAAAATGTCGTAGCTAAATGCCATCCTTGTTTTGAACTTACTTTTACCTACAAAAGAAAATTTCGTAGCTAAAGCGTCATTTGAATTTTTCACTCTCCCACCAAAAAAAACGAAAACGTGTCTTGAATCTACTTTTACCAACAAAATCAAATTTCGTAGCTAAAAGCCATCAAAAACTTTACATTTGCCTACGAAATTTAATTTCGTAGGCAAAACCTATCTTTGCCTACGAAAATATTCGTAGCGAAAGGGTCTGTTAAATTCCCTTCCTTCCCCACCTCCTTCCACAAAAAAAATTCACAAACTTTTCATTTACCTACGAAATTGAAATTCGTAGGTAAAACTCACCTTTGGCTACGAAAATATTCATAGCTAAAGGGTGTTTTAACAATCTCGCACTCACCTTTGGCTACGAAAATATTCGTAGCTAAAGGGTCTTAAAAAATCTACTTCCCTTTTTCGCGCGTGTTTTTGGCGCGTGTTGGAAAATGTTGGCGGTAAGACTTTTACCGACGAAAATTTTTGTCGGGAAAAGTTTTTCCTAAATATTTTTTTCATTTTTGCCTATTACCTAAATGTGTGCATATATATATATATATATATATATATATAATTAAAAGGTAGTATTTAATTAATTTGTAATATCACATGAAAAAGAATATTTAAAAGTTACAAAATTTTAAATATGTTTAAATAATATTTTGTGAACAAAATAATCCTTTTGAAATTTGAGAACAAAATTTTGAGAAAAAATTAAAATATGAGAAGTTTTTTGAGATTTTGCAAATAAAAACTAAAATTTGTTTTTAAAATATTTTTGAAATATTTTATAATAAAATGCTATTTATTTAATAGAGTAAAAAAATATATACCTTTAAAAAAAATGTTAAATTTATTTGTGAAAATTAAAATTACTAAATTATTAGGCACACCCACTAATTGAATCTTTAATCGTTTTTGGACAATCTAATCAGTTTAAATTGAAGAGTAAATAATTTCGATGTTTAAATCAAATTTCATTGAAATTGTTGATCAATATTGTATGCCCAATATCTTTCTCATATGTAGCTTGATTAAGACGAGTAACTTGTCAAATTGAGAGTATTGGTCAGTAAAATAGATCAGTGAATGAATCAGACATGTAAAATGGGCCAAATATTATGGTTAAAATTGTGACCCAACTTATTGATCTCGTGAGAACCTAAGAATTGATGTTAGTAAGTTTTGTGGGCCCCATCATGATGTTTGTCAAACATCAACACCGTGGAAATTGATGTGTCCCCTTTAGGTTATGAGATATCTCAAAATCATCGGTAAATGAAACTCAAGTGGGCCATACTATTTAAAACTATGTGAAGACGTCCTAAAAAATATGGTGGGCCCCTATAAATTTATTTGTGACTTTATTAACAGATTGGATGGAAAATAAATGTTATGGTGGGCCCCTATAAACTTTTTAATGGTGAAAATCCTTATCCTTGCTGCTATTTTTATTGAGGTCAAACCTTTGTATATGATTCGTTTTTGGCGTAATAGTCTAAAATGATCTCAAAAGATGACTAGCTTGGTTAGGTGGATCCAACCGTCATGTGGCCCGCTATTTTAATTTAGAGGTTTTTGGGTGGTTGTCCATTGCCTTCCATGCATCGGACCAACTGATGAATGGGTAGACCGATTTTTGGGTGCATTCGGTAATCATGGTGGGGCTCACATGATGAGTGTGCTTCCTGGGTATCAAATCCAAGCCGTCCTTCGGTGGGTCTATTATGTAAATTTTGATGTCTGAAATTGACATTGGGCCAGTCCTCTTTTCTAGTGGGCCATAGGGTTGGAAGCAATGGACATCTTGATTTTGGCCGATAGTCTAAATGGTAGAACCCTTTTGATGAACCCTAGTTCTCTGAAATAGGACCGTTTCCAAAAAACAGGAGCAGGTTTTTGTCATGTATAAAAACTAAGCTACATAATCGATCGTTGTTAAGGAAATCCAACCGAAGGTATTGAAATGAAAAATATGTAAAATAATTAAGTATGTTAATGAAAAACATTTTTAAAAAATGTACTAGAATGCAAACTTAAAAAAATAAAAATAAAAATAATTTAAAAAAAAAAACACCCTTAAATATTAAACAGTTTTAGGACCCCAAAACAGACCCTCCCCATGGAACGAATTTCATCAATTTTTGCACTAGGCTGTATCTTCCACAAGTTGTTCAATTGTTATTTGATTGCCTATAAATGTTACTCAACTGCCTGCCTGAGGACCACCGTCTTGTTTGCATCCCATCCAACCCACTCATCATGTAAGCCCCACCATCATTACCGAATGCGCCCAAAAATCAGGTCTACCCATTCATCAGTTGGTCCGATGCATGGAAGGTAATGGACAACCACCCAAAAACCTCTAAATTAAAATGGCGGGCCACATGATTCGTTATGGTGGGCCCCTAACATTGATTGTCATGTTGTATTAAGAGGTTTGCAAGAATTTTGTGAAGTTTACTTTTGATTGAGATAGTAAAAAGATGACTAACTTAGTTAAAAGTATAATCACTAAAGTCAATTAATGAAATTGCTTTGGTGTCTAGTGTCAACGCCCGACAACTACCCACATCAGCTATATAGTAGTACCATGTGGTACACCACCAATCCCACCTATGAGTATTCTAAACCCTTATACCCTTGACCTGTTGTTGAAACTCTTGTGAGTCTACCATGGAAGTTGATTGGCTAGTGTACCACACACCAGCTATATATATAGCCAGTGTAGGTTCGTTTAGTGTTAAGAAGAGCACCGACTCTTCATTTTTGGACAATCTGATCAATCCAGATAGAAGAGTAAATAACTTCAGATGTTTAAATCAAAATTCACTCAAATTATTGATCAATCTTGTTTGCCCAATATCTTTCTCATATGCAGTATGATCGAGGCGAGTAACTGATTAAATTGAGGGTAATGATCAGTAGAATAGAGTGAATGGACCAGACATGTAAAATGGGCCCATCATGATGTGTGTCGAACATCAACACCGTGCATTTGATGTCTCCCCTTTAGCTTATGAGATATCTAAAAAATCATCCGTTACGAAACTCAAGTGGGTCATACCATCTAAAACTATGTGAAGATATATTTTTTAGATATCTTCACATAGTTTTAGATGGTATGGCCCACCTGAGTTTTGTAACGGATGATCGTCAATCCCATTATCTAGATCATTGATATTATATGATCCAGATCAACTAAACCACCACGGATATTATGATATAGACCATTCCGACCATCAATACAATTATCCATACCATCTAGATTATTGATGCTATTACCAATATCATCTTGACCATGAATACTATGATCCAAAGCACAACTGATATTATGATTCAGGCCATTAAAACTGTGGATATTATGATCCAAACCATCTTGACCATCAATAATGTGATCCAAACCATCTAGACCATTGATTATATTATCCGGACCATTCAAACCATCAATATTCTGGTCTAGAGCATCCAGAAAATTGATATTATGATCAAGACAATCCAAACCAACGATTTTATGATCTAAATTGTAATCTGTGGATATTATTATCGAGACCATACAAACTATTGATATTATGATACAGTCCATCCAAAACATTTATATTATGGCCTGTACCATTCATACAGTCTATTTTATAATCTACGTCATTCAAACTGTCAATATTATCGCCTATACCACCCAAAACATCTATATTATGGCCTATACCATTCATCCAAGCTAATTTTTGTTTTTTCCCTTTATCTTGCCCTGTATGACCTAATCAACATATTGGATGTCAAATAAACAATATAGTAAGCCTTATGAGGATTTTAATGATGGATATCCAATTACTATTGATTTCATGTGGTGTGGTGCACCTGAGATTTTTGTGGTGGGGTCTATGATTGATTTTTATCTACCTTATTCATTGGCTCATGACGTAAAATGATATCTCAAAATGGATGGACGGTGTGGATATAACAAATACATCATAGTGGGGCCCACAAAACTTGGTGGATGTTGGTCGGTGCTCTATGGGTCCCACCATGATGTATGTGTTTCATCCATATCATCCATTCATTTTGACAAATCATATTACGGCTTGACGCCAAAAATGAGAGGGATATAAATCTCAGGTGGACCACACCACATGAAAACCATAGTGATTGGATATCCACCATTAAAATTCTCCCAAGGTCCACTGTACTTTCTATTTGACATCCAATCTGTTGATTAGGTCATACAGGCCCAGATGAAGGGAAAAAAAATATTATATTGATCCAAAACTTTATATGGCCCCCAAAAGGTTTTTAATGGTCGACGCTCATTCAACACTGTTTCCTATAATGTGGTCCAGTTGAGATTGGGATATACCTCATTTTTGTCTCATACTATAAAATGAAATGGAAAAATAGATGGACGGCAGGGATGAAACACATACATCATGGTGGGGCCCACACAGCACCGACCACGTGCCACACGTGGCCCGCTCGTGAGAGAGACTTAGTCTCTCTCGCTCTCTGTCTCTCTCACTCTCTCTCACGCCGTCTCTCACTCTCGCTCTCTCTCTGTCTGTCTCTCACTCTCTCTCGCGCCCTCTCTCACTCCGGCTCTCTGTCTCTCTCGGTGGTCTCTCTCTCTCTCCACCGCGCTCTCTCTCTCTCTCTCTCACTCTCTCTCGCGCGCCGTCTCTCACTCTCGCTCTCTGTCTCTCTCAATCTCTCTCGCGCCCTCTCTCACTCTCGCTCTCTGTCTCTCTCGGTGGTCTCTCTCTCTCCACCGCGCCCTCTCTCCACCGTCCTCTCTAAAGCTCGGTTGACAGGTATCTCTCTCTCTCTCTCAATCTCAATACCGATTGAAACGATTTAGGGATTTAGGGATTTGGGGATTTAGGGATTTGGGGATTTAGGGATTTAGGGATTTGGAAATTTTTGCCCATGAATCAGGTGGATCCATCACTCAGGTGGGCCACGCGAGAAGGAACAGTTGGGAGGGGGACGCCCACCGTTGATTTGCGTTGGGCCCCACCCAAGTTTCGGAAATATAGGGTCATTGATTTTTTGATGTAAAGCTGTGATTTTCATTGAATTTCGGTAGTCTGTGGGAAGCATTCGGGGTTTTTTTATTAGTTAGTTTGATTTCTATTGTGCTTTTGTTGAATGATGATATTTTTCCTTTATTATTATTTTTTTTTGTTTGAATTTCTATATATTCTGCAGATTTTTTTTCCTAATGTAGAGAAGAATCTTGATAGTTTAATGAAATGCAGTACACGTTGAGTAGTTCAAGAAATACAGGCCCTTTAAATTAGTCTTGATGATGCTGAGAAGGAAATGCAGTACACGTTTGTTTTTGGGTCCTTTGTCAGGAGATTTGAAATGGGTGTTGTTGCTTTTGTTGGTTCTGAGAAGGAAATTGGAAGAAATGTGATAATTCTCTTTGTTTGTTTGTTGTGATATTTTCTGATGAGATGGGAAGTGGGTCTTGTTTGCTTGTTGGTTTGAGTCTTGTTTCCTAATTAGTTATGATCCTTTTTTTTTTTTTTTTTTTGGGATAGATTGGTTCCCCTACAGCTTTTGTAGATGAGAATTTCCTGCAACTAGACTTGTGTCGCGGCCTACTTGGTGTTTGTATGGCATGCAACCTGTCCAGTAGGGTCGCCCCATCATGAAAATGGGATTCCTTGAAAATCAGGCTGATCCAGCATCAGGTCAGCAGCACCATGGAAGACAACAGGCCACCACACAAAAAAAAAAAAAAAAGAAAATCCAGATTCATGTGGCAGCCCACCCAATGATTGGATCGGCCTGAATTTTAGGGCATCTCATTTTCATGGTGGGACGACCCTGCTGGATGTATTGGATGGGATGGACACATCATGGTAGGCCCTGTGTGCAGCTAGTTGTATGAAAGTTTGTTTTTGGGATAGGGAGAGGAAGTTAGGAAGCCGAGAATATGATTAGGCTGCATTTGGAATCACTATTTTGGGTTAACATCCGAAGATTCCAAACTAAGCCTAAACTAGTTGTTACAACTCAATTCTAAATTGCATCAAAACGAACCCTTAGTGTTGTTTTAGATATGAACTTGGTCTACTTTATAAACTATTTTGATTTTTCTGATATCTATCTCTCTCCAATTTTCACCCTTTATAGAATCCTTTGCAATTGTACAGTTGGTAATTAACTCTAACAGCAAATCATAGTCTGTTCATCATAATACCTTGGATGCTTTAAAAAAGAAAATCACTTAATCATCGGGTTCCAAACTTTAGATTTTTCCCATATCTATCTAAATCAATTCACCCTTTACAGAATCCTCTGCAATTGTACAGTTGATGATTAACTCTAAACAAATCATTGTCTGTTGATCATAATACCTTGGACGCTTTTAAAAAGAAAATCACTTAATCATCAGGTTCCAAACTTCCAACTCAATTAAAATAAATGATTGATTCATGATTTTAAAAAATGCATACTTTGGAACTCTTTTTTTTTTTGGAAATTGTGGAAGTCATCCAGGGCAAGTAAAGTCATTGATTTGGTGGGCCACCACGTGCACATGTAAAGTAAGAAAATTGGCTTATGTTTCAAAGATCGAGTTTTATTTGGATGGCAACTAAGAAGCATTCCAAATCATTTATGGAGGCCTACAGTTCAGATTTACCAATTGCTATCAAACATTTTAAAAATAGACGTGCGTGATTCCTGATCAATGAGGCTACGGTCACAAAAGGGAAGCTTATTTATAATTCTTCAAAGAGGGTCGATCCAACAATATTAAAAATAGGATACTCACTTAAATAGAGAATTTCTTGGATGGTTGTTCATGGTTTTCTATGATGTAGAATGTGATATTTTTGAACATCTCATTTTCATGATGGGATTACATCACTTGATAGTTAGATAGTTGGATCGATCGATATTTTTGAACATCTCATTTTCATGATGGAATAATCTCGTGGGACGGAAATCAAGCATATACCTAACTTTAAAAACTAATAATTGATAAAATAGGAAGTATAGGCTTCTAATGCATTCAGTCCAAGTATCTTAATGCGTGAAACAAGTGGGGCTAGTAGTTATGAAATCGAAACTTTGTTTTGATACACTCTTCCATAGATGAAAGATGCTCCAAAAATCTTACTCGAAGCTCCTGTCTAACCTCTGGATGGGGCCCAAACTTTGTTTTGATACATAAAGTATAGGCTTTTCATCTATGGAAGAGTGAAACAAGTGGGGCTAGTATAGGCTTCTAATGCATTCAGTCCAAGTATCTTAATGCGTGAAAAAAGTGGGGCTAGTAGTTCTGAAATCCAAACTTTGTTTTGATACACTCTTCCATAGATGAAAGATGCTCCAAAAATCTTACTCGAAGCTCCTGTCTAACATCATGGACGGTATAGAATCACCAATTTTAGATCGCTGAAAATTTTATACCATCCATCTGTAGTTGGATGGGGCCCACCATGATGTATATGTTTTACATTCTCATGTCCATCCATTTTGGACAACTCATCCGGCGTGATCCAAAAAATGAAGTAGATCCAAATAGCAATAGTCGCAGAAGGAGAGTGACTTTTGCACAATAGCAAAAGCATAATTTTGGACAGTAAAAAGTTCAGTTCATAGGAATTTGCAGAGTTCTGTAGTTTAGAAATGCATGTTCTCAATTAGAGTTGCAACTGAGTTCAGCTTGATCCATAGTCCATCGGAAAATTTAGTTCAATAGCAATGAATTTAGCAATGCATTTCATTCACAAAAATTCCAATGGTATGGACTTCAACAAAATGTTCAGTTCAAGCTACATCCACATTCCAGTTCAAGTTCGGTTTACAAATGAGTTCCAGTTCACAGATTTGTCGGGAGTTTAGTCTATGAATCAGTTGACAAATTAGATTAGGATCTGCTGCAATCGCATGATGCAATCCAGTTCACATGAGTGCATGAATCAGTTTACAAATGAGTGCAAGAAAGAAAAGTAACCATTGATTTGGAAAAAATAATATTAACATTTTCTTATTAACAAATGTTTGGATATACACATATAAACTTAGATGGTAGATCTTTCCTTTTATTGACCACACATGCCGATATGGAACAATGTGCCAGATCTGAGCTTTCCATCAGGTGCACAACACCGTTAACATCTTTGAATTCTTCACTTGCTTTGAATTCTTTAATTTTTAGGGTGAAGGAAAAAAGAAAAGAAAAGAAAACAATGGATGAACATTGTCTTCTCAATTTTATCCAAAAAAATTGCTCACTCAAAATTGCACTTGAATTTGTTTGAAGAACTTATAATTGTCCTGATGCAGGTTTTCTCAGCTTTTGGATTTGTACACAAAATTGCCACCTTTGAGAAGACAGAGGTTTCCAGGTATTCTACTTATTTATTGTAATCTATTAAGCTTAGGGCCTGTTTGGTTTGATGTAATTACATGTAATTTCTCTCAAATCAACGTTAAATGCATACCTCAAACAACACCCCATGTGATTTGAAAGTGAAGAGGAGTTGCCCCATATTAGATTTCGTGATAATTTGAAGCCAAAGCTTGGGGGGCCCTTACCATGATATATGTGTTATATCCACTCCATTCATTCATTAGTAAAGATCATTTTAGGCATGGGCCCAAAAATGAGGTAGATTTAAAGATCAAGTCAACCAAACTACATAAAACACTGGAGATTGAATGTTAACCATTTAAATGTTCTTCCCATAGTGTGGTCCACCTAAGCTTTGGATCTGTCTCATTTTTGGAGGTATACTGTAGAATGATCTGGCCAAATGAATGGACGGCATGGATAAAACATTTACATCATGGTGGGACTCACGAGTCTATCTCGTTTTCCATACCTAAAAGTTGTGGCTGTCAATGTCATGCAAAGATCCCTTCCATCACAAATTCCTATAGTATGTAATTAATGCTTAAAAAGTGTAAAATACACTGCAATTCACCTGAATACATCCACCAAACAGGCCCTTAACTGGTTGTTCAACAATTTTTTGTGAACCTCTGCCATGGTGTTCTTGTCTTTTTGAAGAACTTTCGAGGCAAAAATCAGCCTCATCGGCTCATCAAGTGGGCCATGCCATTAAAAAAATAAAAATTGATGGCGACCAACATCATACAACGTACGCATGTGACTCACATAGTTTTTGATATCATAAGCACATGATACTTTGGAAAGTATTTGCAAGATGATTTGCAAGATGGTGCATAGCTAGTAGGCATAGTTTTTTTTTTTTTTTTTTTTTTTTTTTTTATAAAAGTTCATTTACGATTAAGTTATTTTATATGGACAAAGATTGGAGGGCCCGACTATTTGGACAGGCCGTGTTTATGTATTTGCTCGAGATTAATGGAGCAGACCCGGATGTGCGTCGGAGCTATCCGGATGAGCGGGGGTCCCTGGAAGGTGGGAACCGCTGTTATGACCATGATAAAGCTTTCCATTTCCTATGGACAACATTGGAAGGGCACTGCCATTTGGACGGGCCGTGTTTATGTATTTGCTCGAGATTAATGGAGCAGACCCGGATGTGCGTCGGAGCTATCCGGATGAGCGGGGGTCTCTGGAAGGTGGGAACCGCTGTTATGACCATGATAAAGCTTTCCATTTCCTATGGATAGCATTGGAAGAGCATGGCCATTTGGACGGGCCGTATTTATGTATTTGCTCGAGATTAATGGAGCAGACCCGGATGTGCGTCGGAGCTATCCGGATGAGCGGGGGTCTCTGGAAGGTGGGAACCGCTATAACGACCATGATGAAGCTGTCCATTTCCTATGGACAGCATTGGAAGGGCCTGGCCATTTGGACAGGCCGTATTTATATCTGTATTTGCAGGTACCACACCCCTAACCTATTCTCAGTTCCCTACAGCTATAACCTATAACCTATAACCTAGACCTAAAACCTAGACCTAAACCTAAACATAAAGCCTAAATGTGTTCTCAAAATCCCTCAACCTAAACCTACACCTAATCCTAATCTCAACTCCCTAACCTAAACCTAAACCTAACCTTGAAAACCCAAAGCAAAACCCGATCCCGAACCCGTTCCTAAACCTAAACCTTAACCTATTCTCAGTTCCCTACAGCTATAACCTATAACCTAGACCTAAAACCTAAACCTAAACCTAAACCTAAACCTAAAGCCTAAATGTGTTCTCAAATCCCAAAACCTAAACCTACACCTAATCCTATTCTCAACTCCCTAACCTAAACCTAAACCTAACCTTGAAAACCCAAAGCAAAATCCCAACCCGTTCCTAAACCTAAACCTTAACCTATTCTCGGTTCCTACAGCTATAACCTATAACCTAGACCTAAAACCTAAACCTAAACCTAAGACCTAAATGTGTTCTCAAATCCCTCAACCTAACCTACACCTAATCCTAATCTCAACTCCCTAACCTAAACCTACACCTAAACTTGAAAACCCAAAGCAAAACCCGATCCAGAACCCGTTCCTAAACCTAAACCTTAACCTATTCTCGGTTCCCTACGGCTATAACCTATAACCTAGACCTAAAACCTAAACCTAAACCTAAACCTAAAGCCTAAATGTGTTCCCAAATCCCACAACCTAAAACTACACCTAATGCTATTCTCACCACCTAACCTAAACCTAAACCTAAACTTGAAAACCCAAAGCTAAACCCGATCCCGAACCCAAACCCAATTTCCTAAACCTAAACCTTAACCTATTCTTAGTTCCCTACAGCTATAACATATAACCTAGACCTAAAACCTAAACCTAAACCTAAACCTAAGACCTAAATGTGTTCTCAAATCCCTCAACCTAAACCTACACCTAATCTTATTCTCAACTCCCTAACCTAAACCTTAACCTATTCTCAGTTCCCTACAGCTATAACCTATAACCTAGACCTAAAACCTAAACCTAAACCTAAACCTAAACCTAAGATCTAAATGTGTTCTCAAATCCCTCAACCTAAACCTACACCTAATCCTATTCTCAACTCCCTAACCTAAACCTAAACCTAAACTTGAAAATCCAAAGCAAAACCCGATCCCGAACCCGTTCCTAAACCTAAACCTTAACCTATTCTCAGTTCCTACAACTATAACCTATAACCTAGACCTTAAACCTAAACCTAAACCTAAACCTAAGACCTAAATGTGTTCTGAAATCCCTCAACCTAAACCTTCACCTAATCCTATTCTCAACTCCCTAACCTAAACCTAAACCTAAACTTGAAAACCCAAAGAAAAACCCGATCCCGAACCCGAACCCGATTTCCTAAACCTAAACCTTAACCTATTCTCAGTTCCCTACAACCTAAACCTACACCTAATCCTATTCTCAACTCCCTAACCTAAACCTAAACCTAACCATGAAAACCCAAAGCGAAACCCGATCCCGAACCCGTTCCTAAACCTAAACCTTAACCTATTCTCGGTTCCCTACGGCCTATAACCTATAACCTAGACCTAAAACCTAAAACCTAAACCTAAGACCTAAATGTGTTCTCAAATCCCTCAACCTAACCTACACCTAATCCTAATCTCAACTCCCTAACCTAAACCTACACCTAAACTTGAAAACCCAAAGCAAAACCCGATCCAGAACCCGTTCCTAAACCTAAACCTTAACCTATTCTCGGTTCCCTACGGCTATAACCTATAACCTAGACCTAAAACCTAAACCTAAACCTAAACCTAAAGCCTAAATGTGTTCCCAAATCCCACAACCTAAAACTACACCTAATGCTATTCTCACCACTTCCTAACCTAAACCTAAACCTAAACTTGAAAACCCAAAGCTAAACCCGATCCCGAACCCAAACCCAATTTCCTAAACCTAAACCTTAACCTATTCTTAGTTCCCTACGGCTATAACATATAACCTAGACCTAAAACCTAAACCTAAACCTAAACCTAAGACCTAAATGTGTTCTCAAATCCCTCAACCTAAACCTACACCTAATCTTATTCTCAACTCCCTAACCTAAACCTTAACCTATTCTCGGTTCCCTAAACTATAACCTATAACCTAGACCTAAAACCTAAACCTAAACCTAAACCTAAACCTAAATCTAAATGTGTTCTCAAATCCCTCAACCTAAACCTACACCTAATCCTATTCTCAACTCCCTAACCTAAACCTAAACCTAAACTTGAAAATCCAAAGCAAAACCCGATCCAGAACCCGTTCCTAAACCTAAACCTTAACCTATTCTCAGTTCCCTACAACTATAACCTATAACCTAGACCTTAAACCTAAACCTAAACCTAAACCTAAGACCTAAATGTGTTCAAATCCCTCAACCTAAACCTTCACCTAATCCTATTCTCAACTCCCTAACCTAAACCTAAACCTAAACTTGAAAACCCTTAAGAAAAACCCGATCCCGAACCCGAACCCGATTTCCTAAACCTAAACCTTAACCTATTCTCGGTTCCCTACAACCTAAACCTACACCTAATCCTATTCTCAACTCCTAACCTAAACCTAAACCTAACCATGAAAACCCAAAGCGAAACCCGATCCCGAACCCGTTCCTAAACCTAAACCTTAACCTATTCTCAATTCCCTACGGCTATAACCCTATAACCTAGACCTAAAACCTAAACCTAAAGCCTAAATGTGTTCTCAAATCCCACAACCTAAACCTACACCTAATCCTATTCTCAACTTCCTAACCTAAACCTAAACCTAACCATGAAAACCCAAAGCGAAACCCGATCCCGAACCCGTTCCTAAACCTAAACCTTAACCTATTCTCAATTCCCTACGCCTATAACCTATAACCTAAACCTAAAACCTAAACCTAAAGCCTAAATGTGTTCTCAAATCCCACAACCTAAACCTACACCTAATCCTATTCTCAACTTCCTAACCTAAACCTAAACCTAACCATGAAAACCCAAAGCTAAACCCGATCCCGAACCCGTTCCTAAACCTAAACCTTAACCTATTCTCAATTCCCTACAACTATAACCTATAACCTAGACCTAAAACCTAAACCTAAAGCCTAAATGTGTTCTCAAATCCCACAACCTAAACCTACACCTAATCCTATTCTCAACTTCCTAACCTAAACCTAAACCTAACCTTGAAAACCCAAAGCAAAACCCATCCCGAACCCGTTCCTAAACCTAAACCTTAACCTATTCTCGATTCCCTACAACTATAACTTATAACCTAGACCTAAAACCTAAACCTAAACCTAAACCTAAACCTAAAGCCTAAATGTGTTCTCAAATCCCAAAACCTAAACCTACACCTAATCCTATTCTCAACTTCCTAACCTAAACCTAAACCTAACCATGAAAACCCAAAGCGAAACCCGATCCCGAACCCGTTCCTAAACCTAAACCTTAACCTATTCTCAATTCCCTACAACTATAACCTATAACCTAGACCTAAAACCTAAACCTAAAAGCCTAAATGTGTTCTCAAATCCCACAACCTAAACCTACACCTAATCCTATTCTCAACTTCCTAACCTAAACCTAAACCTAACCTTGAAAACCCAAAGCAAAACCCGATCCCGAACCCGTTCCTAAACCTAAACCTTAACCTATTCTCAGTTCCCTACAGCTATAACCTATAACCTAGACCTAAAACCTAAACCTAAACCTAAACCTAAACCTAAAGCCTAAATGTGTTCTCAAATCCCAAAACCTAAACCTACACCTAATCCTATTCTCAACTCCCTAACCTAAACCTAAACCTAACCTTGAAAACCCAAAGCAAAACCCGATCCCGAACCCGTTCCTAAACCTAAACCTTAACCTATTCTCAGTTCCCTACAGCTATAACCTATAACCTAGACCTAAAACCTAAACCTAAGACCTAAATGTGTTCTCAAATCCCTCAACCTAACCTACACCTAATCCTAATCTCAACTCCCTAACCTAAACCTACACCTAAACTTGAAAACCCAAAGCAAAACCCGATCCCGAACCCGTTCCTAAACCTAAACCTTAACCTATTCTCAGTTCCCTACAGCTATAACCTATAACCTAGACCTAAAACCTAAACCTAAACCTAAACCTAAAGCCTAAATGTGTTCCCAAATCCCACAACCTAAAACTACACCTAATGCTATTCTCACCACCCTAACCTAAACCTAAACCTAAACTTGAAAACCCAAAGCTAAACCCGATCCCGAACCCAAACCCAATTTCCTAAACCTAAACCTTAACCTATTCTTAGTTCCCTACACTATAACATATAACCTAGACCTAAAACCTAAACCTAAACCTAAACCTAAGACCTAAATGTGTTCTCAAATCCCTCAACCTAAACCTACACCTAATCTTATTCTCAACTCCCTAACCTAAACCTTAACCTATTCTCGGTTCCTACTCACAACTATAACCTATAACCTAGACCTAAAACCTAAACCTAAACCTAAACCTAAACCTAAGATCTAAATGTGTTCTCAAATCCCTCAACCTAAACCTACACCTAATCCTATTCTCAACTCCCTAACCTAAACCTAAACCTAAACTTGAAAATCCAAAGCAAAACCCGATCCTAAACCCGTTCCTAAACCTAAACCTTAACCTATTCTCAGTTCCCTACAACTATAACCTATAACCTAGACCTTAAACCTAAACCTAAACCTAAACCTAAGACCTAAATGTGTTCTGAAATCCCTCAACCTAAACCTTCACCTAATCCTATTCTCAACTCCCTAACCTAAACCTAAACCTAAACTTGAAAACCCAAAGAAAACCCGATCCAGAACCCGAACCCGATTTCCTAAACCTAAACCTTAACCTATTCTCGGTTCCTACAACCTAAACCTACACCTAATCCTATTCTCAACTCCCTAACCTAAACCTAAACCTAACCATGAAAACCCAAAGCGAAACCCGATCCCGAACCCGTTCCTAAACCTAAACCTTAACCTATTCTCAATTCCCTACGGCTATAACCTATAACCTAGACCTAAAACCTAAACCTAAAGCCTAAATGTGTTCTCATCCCACAACCTAAACCTACACCTAATCCTATTCTTAACTTCCTAACCTAAACCTAAACCTAACCTTGAAAACCCAAAGCAAAACCCGATCCCGAACCCGTTCCTAAACCTAAACCTTAACCTATTCTCAGTTCCCTACAGCTATAACCTATAACCTAGACCTAAAACCTAAACCTAAACCTAAAGCCTAAATGTGCCCTCAAAACCAAAAACCTAAACCTACACCTAATCCTATTCTCAACTCCCTAACCTAAACCTAAACCTAACCTTGAAAACCCAAAGCAAAACCCGATCTCGAACCCGTTCCTAAACCTAAACCTTAACCTATTCTCAGTTCCCTACAGCTATAACCTATAACCTAGACCAAAAACCTAAACCTAAGACCTAAATGTGTTCTCAAATCCCTCAACCTAAACCTACACCTAATCCTAATCTCAACTCCCTAACCTAAACCTACACCTAAACTTGAAAACCCAAAGCAAAACCCGATCCCGAACCCATTCCTAAACCTAAACCTTAACCTATTCTCAGTTCCCTACAGCTATAACCTATAACCTAGACCTAAAACCTAAACCTAAACCTAAACCTAAAGCCTAAATGTGTTCCCAAATCCCACAACCTAAAACTACACCTAATGCTATTCTCACCACCCTGACCTAAACCTAAACCTAAACTTGAAAACCCAAAGCTAAACCCGATCCCGAACCCAAACCTAATTTCCTAAACCTAAACCTTAACCTATTCTTAGTTCCCTACAGCTATAACATATAACCTAGACCTAAAACCTAAACCTAAACCTAAACCTAAGACCTAAATGTGTTCTCAAATCCCTCAACCTAAACCTACACCTAATCCTATTCTCAACTCCCTAACCTAAACCTTAACCTGTTCTCAGTTCCCTACAGCTATAACCTATAACCTAGACCTAAAACCTAAACCTAAACCTAAACCTAAACCTAAGATCTAAATGTGTTCTCAAATCCCTCAACCTAAACCTACACCTAATCCTATTCTCAACTCCCTAACCTAAACCTAAACCTAAACTTGAAAATCCAAAGCAAAACCCGATCCCGAACCCGTTCCTAAACCTAAACCTTAACCTATTCTCAGTTCCCTACAACTATAACCTATAACCTAGACCTTAAACCTAAACCTAAACCTAAACCTAAGACCTAAATGTGTTAAAAATCCCTCAACCTAAACCTTCACCTAATCCTATTCTCAACTCCCTAACCTAAACCTAAACCTAAACTTGAAAACCCAAAGAAAAACCCGATCCCGAACCCGAACCCGATTTCCTAAACCTAAACCTTAACCTATTCTCAGTTTCCTACAGCTATAAACTATAACCTAGACCTAAAACCTAAACCTAAACCTAAGCCTAAAACCTAAATGTGTTCCCAAATCCCTAAACCTAAACCTACACTTAATCTTAATCTCAACTCCCTAACCTAAACCTAAGCCTAAACTTGAAAACCCAAAGCAAAACCCGATCCCGAACCTGATTTCCTAAACCTAAATCTTAACCTATTCTCAGTTCCCTACACTACAACCTATAACCTAGACCTAAAACCTAAACCTAAGACCTAAATGTGTTCTCAAATCCCTCAACCTAAACCTACACCTAATCTAATCTCAACTCCCTAACCTAAACCTAAACCTAAACTTGAAAACCCAAAGCAAAATCCGATCCCGAACCCGAACCCAATTTCCTAAACCTAAACCTTAACCTATTCTCGGTTCCTACAGCTATAACCTATAACCTAGACCTAAAACCTATACCTAAACCTAAACCTAAACCTAAAGCCTATGTGTTCCCAAATCCCTAAACCTAAACCTACACCTAATCCTAATCTCAACTCCCTAACCTAAACCTAAGCCTAAACTTGAAAACCCAAAGCAAAACCCGATCCTGAACCCGATTTCCTAAACTTAAACCTTAACCTATTCTCAGTTCCCAATAGCTATAACCTATAACCTAGACTTAAAACCTAAACCTAAACCTAAACCTAAATCTAAGACCTAAATGTGTTCTCAAATCCATAAACCTAAACCTACACCTAATCCTAATCTCAACTCCCTGACCTAAACTTAAGCCTAAACTTGAAAACCCAAAGCAAAACCCGATCTCGAACCCAAACCCTTCCTAAACCTAAACCTTAACCTATTCTCAGTTCCCTACACTATAACCTATAACCTATACCTAAAACCTAACCCTAAATCTAAACCTAAAACCTAAATGTGTTCCCAAATCCTAAACCTAAACCTACACCTAATCCTAATCTCAACTCCCTAACCTAAACCTAAGCTAAACATGGAAACCCAAACCTAAACCCGATCCTGAACCCGAACCCGATTTCGTTAAACTAAACTTTAACATATTCTCAATTCCCTAAAGCTATATAGCCTATAACCTGCTTATAACTTATACCTTAACCTTAACCTAAACCTAAACCTTAACCTTTTAATCTTAACCTTAACCTTAACCTAAACCTAAACCTAAACCGATACTTATAAATCTTAATTTATTTGATAAAAGTTCATTTACGGTTAAGTTATTTTCTTTATAAGTTTATTGCCTTAATCTATTTTTACGAAATTGCAGGATAAATTTGAATTGAATTTGAGTGTTCCGCACGTTTCCTTTGCCGTTGACGATATGATCAAGGAGCGGTTCAAGGAGTACCGTTCCTTGTTACATAAGCGGTACAAGCAGTGCATGAGCAATGAGGAGGGCGCACTGTCCGCACCGCTGCACGTGACCCGTGATGACTGACAGATACTCTGCGATAGATGGAGCAGCTGACGAGGGAGAGAGAGGAGCAGGAGAGGATGATGGAGGAGCTGACGAGGGAGAGAGAGGAGCAGAGGAGCAGCAGAGGAGGATGGAGGAGCTGACGAGGGAGAGAGAGGAGCATGAGAGGAGGAGGATGGAGGAGCGAGGGCGAGGGCGAGGAGCGAGGGAGAGAGGATGGAGGAGGAGCCGAGAGGCGACGAGAGCATGCGGGGAGGAGCAGGAGAGGATGAGGATAGAGGAGCATGCGAGGCGAGGGAGGAGCAGGGAGAGGAGGATGGAGGAGATGCGGGTGGAGCATGAGCGACGGAGAGCGGATATGTTTCGAGGCTCTCGCCGCACGCTTACCCATCGATGCCCCACCACCTCTGCCTCCATCTTTGTGATTTTTATATTTTATTTATGATGTTAAACTTATATGTAAATGCATGATGTAATTTATGTTTGGATGGATTTATTTATGTACTTTGGAGTTAAATGGATGTGAATGTGGAATATGATGATATATTACATAACAGGTCTATATTGTAACAGGTGTATATCAGGTGATATCAAGAATTTTGTGCTGGAATTCGGAGAAAAAGAAAAAAAAAACACTTTTACCTACGAAAATTTTCGTAGGTAAAAGCTCCATCAGATTTTCTACCTACGAAAATTTTCGTAGGTAAAAGCTCCATCAAATTTTCTACATACGAAAATTTACGTAGGGAAAAGTTTCATCAAGCTTTTACCTACGAAACTTTTCGTTGTTAAAATTCTCATCCATGTTTTTACCTACGAAAGTATTTGTAGGTAAATGTTAGGTAACTATTTTTACCTACGAAAATATACGTAGGTAAAAGAATTTTAGCTACGAAAATTAGTGGTAGGTAAAAGTTTTCTAAGGGTTTTACCTACAAATATAATTGTGGGCAAAAGTCTTTCAATATTTTTAGTTACGAAAATATCCGTAGGTAAAGTTTTGTAATTATTTTTAGCTACGAAATTATTGGTAGGTAAAAAATGTTTTAACTAGTTTTAGCTACGAAATGGTTGGTAGGTAAAAAGTCTTGTAAATATTTTAAGCTACGAAGTTTTTGGTAGGTAAAAAGTATTTTAATTACTTTTAGCTACCAAAATATTTGTAGATAAAAAGTCTTTAAATATTTTTGGCTACGAAATTGTTGGTAGCTAAAAAGTGTTGTAAAATATTTTACCTACAAAAGTAGTCGTAGGTAAAAAGTTTTATCAATATTTTTACCAACAAAAATTAGTATTGGTAAAACGTTTTTCCTACGAAAAATTTCGTTGGCAAAAGTCTTATCTTTGCCAGCGAATTTTTTTTTTCGTGGGCAAAAGCTTTTCCCCACGGACTTTTAGCGAGAAATTTGCCAACGAAAATTTTCGCGGGTAAAACTCTTTGCCTACGAAAATCAGACTTTTGCCTACGAAAATTTTCGTTGGTAAAAGTGGCTTTTCTTGTAGTGTAGAGAACGATTGATACTTATGAACTTATAAATCACTTCAAATTTGTATACGTCGCGTATTAAATAATTCAAACTGAACAATCCAAATCATGGGACCCACTATGTATGTATTATCAACCAAAAGTTAAGCTTATTTAATTATTTGTCTATGGGATTGGTGGACATTTATTGAAATGTCGAAATGAGAAATATCTAATAATTTTATTTCAAACAATATAATGTGAGGATAGGATTTTGTTCAGCCAGTTTTTTTTTTTTTTGATTATGACTGAGTGGGTTTATTTATAGTTAATGGGTGTATGGCTCTATTGGGATCCATGTGGATATGGTAACCTCAATGTTATTATTTATGACTATTATTGTATGCATTATGGTGTCCAAAATTTGAACGGTGTGGATTGGCTTAGATGTATGCTACCCAAGGCGTGCCCAACAAGTTTGATGTTGAATATAAATGTGGGCCCCACTGATCACAACCCCAGTAGTAAATGACCTGTAAATGAATTGACCTCCTTGCCGAACAGGTGGGTTGGAATGAATCATACATGCATACAACGTGATGCAGTTTGTTGCATCCCATGTACTCTTGGTCTAATCCATGGACCTCTATCATAGGCCCACTAACCCAACCTTCATGGGTCCCAGACATTGCAGGCGACTGGCTCATTACTAGCTTATATATATATATATATATATATATATATATATATATATATATATATATATATATAGTGGAACCATTCCACACGAACTCTATTTATATGAAACTAGAATGTCTGACCATTATTCTGCGGAGATCCCAACAAAAATGTTCCGGACCACGCTTATCATATGCAACTATTACACATGGCTAAACAAGAAAGCAGAAAAGAAGAAAAAAAAAAAAAAAAACCAAATTTGGAGTGTCCTTGAAACGTGGCGGCATCATCTAATGAAGCAACTGAAGAAGGGCATCAGTCCAGAAGCAGGGCAATACTTGAAAAGATTGAGTAGCTGCCACCCAAAACATCACTTGAGATTTTTTAAGGATTGACATTCAATGATTATTGTTTACTGTAGTGCGGTCCACTTGAGATTTAGATCGGCTTCAATTTTGAGACGATACCCTAAAATGAGATTAAAAATAAATAAATAAATGATGACAGCATGTATATACAACACATTACAACACATGCATAAGGTTGGCCCCACAGTCAAGGTCTCACCCACTAAGTTGTTACCCATGTCTAACCTAATCCGTTCCATGGGAACTGGTCACCCACCAGCAGAAGTAGGTGTGGTGTTGTCCCCATGTCCATCAGATGAGTGTTGGAACTCAACATGTAGGAATGGCCTACCTAGCACGTAGATCAACGTGATTTTGGAGGTCTTTTTTGGTGGAGCCTACCATAATCATATATTCATATCACATATGCCTTACAGAAGTGAAATGTGGGAATTAAGTACATGGTTATATATACAGAGTTTCTTACAATACAGAAGTGCATGTAAGAATCACCTTATGAACATGTTAGATGGTAGGTAAGCATCAAGGTGATGCGAATGACATGTGAAACAAGGCCTTTGTTGTTGCTTATGGTGAAAAAACTTTTAGATTTCTGAAGCCAATTCAAAAGAATGTTATAATATATGCTATATAGATTAAACCATGATTTGTGCAACTTAAAAGGAATATGAGTTCAGTAAGAAAATGAGGGCTCCTTGTCAGGATGTGCGGGTTCCGATATTAGTTTGTTTACCACAATCATCTTGTCACAACCCTCCACAATGATCAATCATGGGTATTCTATTTGAGAAAGAAAATAATAATGGCATTAGGCTCTTTGGTTTTCTCCTTTATGAGCTCTGCAATGCTACATACTCCTGGCTCATATGCATGGCTAACCATTTGATTGATTTTTGTATGTCACTTCGTTGGTTGTATTTATTTGTGGTTAAGGCTGAGTTTGGCTCAGGCCACGAGAAAAATACTTTGCTTTGGGATTCCTACTCTTACTAGAACATCTGATGATTAAGAATACTCATGTGGATATGAAAGAGCTTTTCCTTTTCCAATACACGTTTAGACTGTCAGTCCACAATGTATGCTTACCTAAGAATGGGTTCCTTTTCAGCAAATCTTTTGCTTTAACATGAATTTTTTTTTTTTTTTTTTCGTTTTTGTTTTGTTTGTTGTTGTTGTTGTTGTAATAGGATTATCTTCCTGCCTCACAGGATTTCCTTTTTTCAGTTGATAAATGCCATTCCTAGAGCATGCTGCTCCACTTCTTACTAGAATGATAATGTTCATTATTTGCATTGAAGGAAGGAAATGAGTGCATGTTATTTGGAGCATGCTACAGTTGATCATATCCAAAAACACTTTGAAATTTTGAAGAACCTCGCTCCTTACTTTCATTGGGCCTTGCAATTCCTGCATATGTTTTGGAAGAACCATCAGCAACTTTCTTCATGATTGCGATTGTTTGATTTTCTAATGTTTCTCTTCATATTTTCTAGCCGAGGGAATGTGCATTTTCTAGTTGAGGGAATGTCCATGCACGCTGGTAAAGTGCTCAACTCATTAACGATTACTCCTGTAGATTATAAATGTATAAATTTTGCTATATAGTTGACTTGGATATATTGATCAATCAAATGTTGTACATAAAAGATTTAGCAAATCCGCAGATGGAAAAGAAAAACTTATCAATTTGACCTTACCTGACACCGCAAATTCTATTGCCATTGTTTTGAGTGTTGTCAGCGGTTTGAGCAATTTATTGGTTTCTGAAATCCAATGATAGAGAGTGATCTAATTGAAAACAAAATCTTATTTATCTTTATTTACTGTTCATGCTTTGGTAACAAAGAAGTAGAACTTCGTGAATCATCATCATCAACATAATTTCATCCCAACTAAAAACATTTTATGATGTTTCCCTCAATTTTATGCCACTTTTGATAGATTTACTTGTATGCTTGGTCATTGGAGTTTTGGTGCAAATTTTGCTTGGAATGAATACATCTTTAATTATATATTGGCAACATACAGGAAAATTTAGGTAATACATCTTTAATTTTGGCATTTTCTTCATGGTTACTCTTATTGAAAATTGCATGTTTAGGAGTGCAAAGTCAGTTCTCTCCTCTTTATCTCAAAATACAAAAAATTTCAATACTAACTAAGAAACATGGTTTAAGGTTTCAATTCTTAATGGATTCATCATGGGAGGAAGGGTTGGACTTTCCATACATGGGAAGTTCGAGTTGCTACTGAGAATTCGAAACTTACTCTCCATTTTATAGAACTTGAAATTGTTATAGAATTTTGCACCTTTCAAAGTAGAATTATGGCAAAGATGGTAAAATTGTAAATCATGTGCCCATATGCATTATTGGAGAAACTAAAAAACTTCCTCATTCTCAGATTGCATTGTGGAATATGCATCCATTATTCTAAGAAAGGGCGACATTCTAAGTACTCACACTCTCTCCTTGCTAGCTAAATTGGTGAGTCTTCTTTCCTTCATACTATATGATTCATTGATTGGACATTCATCATGTTGGGCTTGATTTGATTTTTCTATTTGTCTCAAATATCATTTGGATCACATGGTTATAGCAATTGGACTAATGGTTACAAAATGGACCTTTTGTCAAAGGTGGGGAAACATTCTCAAGATTCCCAACTTAATGAATTGGGGAATTTTAGATTTTTTTTTTCATTGCTAATTGCATGATTTATGTCCTTTTACTAATTGGCAATTAGTGAATTTATCAAGTAATGCCAACCCAAACACATTAATTGCCAAATTCAAGGATTTGACAGTTAAAAATTTGCCAAATTCATGAATTTGGTGTGCATCCAAACTGGCTCGTAAAATGTCCAAAGACGTTATAATTAGGCTTTTTGGTTGCTGGCTTCTAAGCACATGTCATGGAAGCAGTTCATATGCACATTTTCTTGGAGCATCTTACATGCAGCCTATGAAACTCTTTAATTACGCACATCTATTTTCGGTGAATTACTGTAAGTTCAACGAGTATGGATCTGTGGTAGTATCACCAGGGTATGATCGTTCAGTGTGTGCATGGACTGCGATCTCACAGCATAGAGCCAATACAGGTTCCTCCTCCCCCTCGCCACTTCTTCAACAGCTGAAATTTGAGTATGTAGCAGTCCTAACTAAGCTCATTTTAATGTCCTTGCTATGTTTCACAAATTCATCGTTGATGTGTGGCAGATAATCGATACATTTTCCGACAGCGTGATGTCTGTTTGTTTGGCAAAAAGTGAAATTCTTGCTGGAAGCGTCGATGGAACTGCTCACACATTTGACATTCGTATTGGTAGGTATGTAGCATCATAGTAGGGAGGCCTAAGGAGTCCTGTTTTTTCAAGACTTCTCATTTCATTTGGGGTGTCATTATTTGATACTTATGGAACTGGTATCATTATCACATTTGCACAATCAGATCAAGATCAAACAGTTTGTGTTTAAGTGGGCCACACATCTAACTGCCTAGTTTAATCTTGACAAAATGGTGATAGATTTTCCTGTTGATGAATTTTATCTAAGCCATGTATGATGGCATGTGCAATTGGTATTGTTAGCACATTTGCACAATCAGATTAAGATCAAACAGTTGGCATCCAACCAGCTATTACTGTATGATCTTGATTGAATGGCGATTAGATTCACCTGCTGATATATTTTATCCGAATTGAGCCATAAGGCATGTGTGATGGCTTGTGCAACTGGGTCCCACCTCATTCTACTACCTGTCACCAAAATGAAATCTATCTGAATCGAGTCACAATGCTAGTATCATGATTTATGCAATTGCTATCTTTAGCACATTTGCGCACCAAATTCTAGTTCTGTTTAGCTAAATTCACTACTTGAAAATCAACTGGTGCGATTCCAGTCTCCAAATTTCAAGGTGAAGCTTACACTCAATGTGAAGAAGGGTGGTCGCCCCAAGAGCCAGTTCTATCTCGATGGACATGGGAAGCTTGGAAGAACAAAGGCCAGCCCTGTGATGGCGATGTCCTAACTGATGTGACCCGTTACGGTGAGATGATCATCAATCCTAGCGTGACCGCATGGTGTAAGCCTGATAACCTCAATGTGTGCCCACCATATCACTCTCCCGAATGGGACCCTATTACTTTCAAATTAGTTTCTAACGCATTTATGCTAATACCTTCTTGCTGCCATAAACTAGAGAGCTTGTTGATGACTTGGGATAGCCTGTCAATTGCATTTCGATATCAACGACGAATCGCATGCTAGCAAGTTGCTTAGATTCTACTCTATACCTTTTGGGTAGGTAATATCCTTTTTATTTTTTTTTAAATTAAACTTTATAGTACGTCTCTTCACGAACAGAATATAGTTCATCTGCATTACAGTTTGTTTTGAAGGATCTAGAACTTTTTTTAAAAATAAGTACTGGTTGGAGTGGGCCACTTGGGTCATTTCCTCTTTTATTGAATTGAGTTACCAATTTTGTGAATAGGATTCTTATGAAACAATAGTGTGAATTATTTTTTGAATGACTATCAGGTGTAAGATTAAAAAAATATTAATAACAAATTATCGATATATTTTTTTTATTTACAGATATTTTAGCGACGGACCAAATCCGTCGCTAATTTCTGAACATTGAAAATCAACGACGGATTTGAGTCCGTCGCTTACTCATATAAGCGACGGACCTTATCCGTCGCTAATTTCTCACGTTGAAAATAACGACGGATATGAGATCCGTCGCTTACTCATATTGGCGACGGATCTTATCCGTCGCTAATGTTTTTAGTGACGACTAATTTTTTGAATATTACCGACGGAATTTTTTATTTTTTACGACGGATTTTATCCGTCGCTATGGTGCGACGGACCTTATCCGTCGCAGATTAAACGACGGATTTTATCCGTCGTAAAACCAAAAACGACCCAGTAAACAGCGACGGACGAAGTCCGTCGTTTATTTGGTTTTACGACGGATTTGGTCCGTCGCAAAACAGCGATTTTGGCGTAGTGTTTGTTGGTCTTTTCTTTGTTGATATGATAGGCTTCCCCGGATCTTTTCTATTGGGGATCCCCGGATTCAGGCCTTTTGTAATCCTTTGACACATCAATGAAATCAAGTGTTAAAAAAAAAAGAAAAAAAAAAGAAAAAGAAAAAAAGTCATGAGTAAACTTAATTGGGTACCCAGATTCTTTGGCATGACAAGCTAGGTGTGACAATGCCGATATAATTTTTTTTCTTTGTTAGAGAATCTAATGTTATACACATCACATGAGGCATGCCTAGTACTAGATCCATACGGTTTATCCAGCAAAACCCACCAAAGAGGTTCATGGTTTAAAATTAAACCCAGTCAAACTATCTTATTAGAATAGCTTAAAAACACACACACACACAAAAAAAGGAATCGACCTGTTGGCTTTGATAGACCAACAATGGGCTCTCCAACCACAAAATAAAGTATAGGCCTCTTATATTTTATATTTAAAAATACAAAACACATATAAAGAAGGGATCTGCTAGCGCCCCACCTTCTGGGGACGTTGGTAACATCCCAAAGCCTTTTGAATAACATTTGGGCCACTCAATCGTCAATTTGATCCATCCATTCCCACTTTCACGGGTACGTTACAGCATCTCCAAAGTTTTTCAGGTCATATGTGGGATGCCCACTCAACAATCCGATGGTTCATTCAATAGTAATATTAAGAGCAACACATGAAGCAAGAATATTATGTCCATCGGATAATCCTAACCCTATAAATGAGGTCAATTTTATTTTATTTATTATTTTTTTTTTTTTTTAAACAAAAAGAACTTCATTGATCTATAAGCCATGTACATTCAGGCCCCCCAAAGTGAAGGGCCTATTGTGAAAAGAAAAAACTATACAAACCATTTCACCCCAATCTAATCGAACCCAACCCTACTCTGTCGAGAAAAATGAAACCTCTAACTTGATGAGGAAGGTCAACCTGTGAGCTCCACCACTTTGGTGTTGGCGAACCGCTCCCGAGACGTGCCATAAAATCCGCCGCCAAGTTTCCTTCCCTCAAAATATGGCTGACCTCGATTCGCCCACATTGCTTCAATTGATGTATTCTATGCAGCCACGTCATCCACTTCCAGCCCGGGTTCGTCAACCCATTTAACATATCTACAACTGGTTGTGAATCCGATTCCAAAATGATCTGACGGAAGCCCCTTTGAAGACCAGACATGATCCCATCGTGCATCGCTCTCATTTCAGCTAAGGTGTTGGAACCACAACCATAGTTGGCTAAAAACGCAAAGACAAACTCACCCTGTTCCCCTCTACAAACACCCCCACCACCTGATACTCTAGGGTTACCCCTAGCCGAACCGTCAACATTTATCTTGACCCAACCTGCAGGAGGTCTTACCCATCTGTTGCAACTATTTCTTAAAAAAATAAAAATAAATAAATAAATAAAAATAAAAATAAAAATAAAAGTAAAATTATATGAACCATAAGTTACATGATTAGACTAATCAAACCAAAGTGCTATTTGGAGAGTATAAGCAAGAAAAGTGGGATTTATTGGATTGATGGCTCATGATGATCATGATTGGACCTACTCTGCTTATTTGCTCAATCTTTATAGGCCATTTTCCATGCTATTAATTAAATGCTTAGGATCAGCCAATTGGCATAATTTTTGCACCAAGGCTTGTCTAAAAGAATGGATAGTCCAAATCAATGATTGGACAGCCCATGTGTAACTCAAAAACTTTGAGAGCCATTTTTAAGGTTGGAATGAAAGTGGGGATATTAGCAAAACCCAATAAATAACATGTGGCATGTTGTAGTTTGAGTTGAACATATATGTGTGTGTGTGTGTGTGTGTGTGTGTGTGTGTGTGTGTGTGTGTGTGTGGGAAATGGTTATATGTTGTCGACCTCTGGGAACTTCTCATGAGGTCAAGCTGTGTGGGCCCTACCGTTATGCGTGTTGAGCATCTACCCCATTAGTCGGATGTACCATTCCATGGTGGGGCTTGGGCTTAAAAATCAAGTCAATCCATGACTTGTGTGAGCCACACCACATACAAAAGTTGAGAGGGATTACCCTCCCATTAAAACATTCATAATCATTTGTTGGGCCCACCGAGATGTGGTTCACAAATCCAAGTCATCCATTATGTGTGTCCCACTTGGATGAGGGGTCAGACCAAGTATCAGATGCATCCAAATTTTAGGTGGGCCCTACTAAGTGCTCTTATATGTTTTAGGCATGTCTTCACATGATTTTAGATGGTATGACCCACCTAAGTTCCATATACAGCTAATTTTGGGAATATCTCATAATTTAAAGGGGACCCATCAAATACACAGTGTTGATGTTCGACACACATAGCAGTGGGGCCCACATAGCTCGACCTTAGCATGGAACCATTTCCATATATATATATACACACACACGCGCGCGCACACACACACACACACACACAACCTGGGAAGTTCTCATGAGGTTGAGTGATGTGGGCTCCACTGTGTGTCAAACATCTACCCCATTAGTTAGATGCACCATTCCATGGTGAGTCACAGGCTTAAAAATCTAGTCAATTCATGAATTAGGTGGGCCACACAACATACAAAAGTCGAGAGGAGTTATCCTCTCATTAAAACATTGATAATCATTTATTGGGCCTACCGAGATGTAGTTCACAAATCTAGACCAACCATTGTGTATGTCCCACTTAGATGAGGGGTCAGACCAGGTTTCAGCTGCAACCAAAATTCAGGTGGTTCCCCACCAAATGCTTTTATATGTTTTTGGCATGTCTTCACATGGTTTTAGATGGTAAGTCCCACCTGAGTTCCATATATGGCTGACTTCTTAGATATCTCGTGACATAAAGGAGACCATTAAATGCACCGCGTTGATGATCAACACACACAACGGGGCCACACAGCACGACCTCATGGGAAGTTCCCATGAGGTCGACCTCACCGTACCATTTCAGGTTTTTAAACATTTATCTGGTACTCTCATAGGAGAAGTTTGTCAATTGAGCGTGGACAATAGGCCATTTTGTTTTCAGCATCCATTGGAAGCAGTAGAATTCCTCTCATCTGACGCTTAGGATTGTCCAGATTATGGAGCCAAATGTCGATGTTGGGTACCTTGAAATCATGCGCGCGGGGCAATATTCACCACTGATCTCAATCACTGAATTCAGATTGATGTCCATTTTTGTTTCAGCCATCCATACAACATCCACCAATTGAATGATTAGATCATCTGACATGTGTCATTGTCAGCTTGTGCTCAATCCACAATTGGGCCAACAATTTGACGGCCTAGATTGATGTGAATCTCTTTCAGTTGTATAGTCCATAAGTCATCACCATCTATGAATTATAGATAAACATAGACACTTTGGTAGCTAATAGAATCGTTCCATTTAAAAGTACAAAAAAAGAAGAAGAAGAAGAAGAAGAAGAAGAAGAAGAAGAAGAAGAAAATATAGTACTTCCATTCTTTGTATGGCAATTTTCTTCTCTTGATTGTCTTCTTTTATTCACCATTGCATAAAACAAGGACGACAGAGATTGCGCCAACAACGACAGTTAAACCATGCATGATTAGGAAGAACTAATACCTTCAAAGGATTCCATTCACTGGGGGTCCATCCAGATCAAGTAGCCCTTTGATCGGACGGTTTCTAGTTACTCCAAGTGGGCTTCCCGTTGAAAGTACGGTGTACACTGCAAGTGGGCTTCTCACAACGTGGAGCCCATCCCTCCACTCGATCGAAGCTGAAATTATCGCTTGTTGAGAAATGACCCCACCATGAACCTCTACTATGAAGGATTTCTTCTCACCAACGGCTGAGAACGAAAGGGTCGAGGGTTTGACGGTGATATTGAGGGAGGAAGGTGCTTGGACAAAGGCATGGTAGGTTGAGTTTGAAGAGCCCACATTGGTTACTGTCCTAGGGAAATAGCCAATGATGGGTTGACCATCTTGGATGGAGAGTGCAAAGGAGGGGTAGTTGAGATCCCAAGCTTTCCCAGTTGTATTGGTGGTGCAATTGCTTCTATCTCTTTTTTTTTTTTTTTTTTTTTTTTTTTTTAAAGAACTTTCCATTGCTTTGAGAACTGTGTTTACAGAGGAGAGGGCACTGGCTAACAAAAGCGCCCGAGGCCAGGGAAACCAAAACGAACACCTTCGGGCGGGCCCCAGAAAAATGCAAGGCCCACCTATCGTATGGAAAGGGAACAAAGGAAAATAAAACTATGAAACACGAACAGACCCTAAACCTGTCCTATCAAGCACCAGCTCCCCACGGGTGAGAAAAGGGAGGCAAGAAGCATCGTCAAACAATCTAGATAGCTGGTTGGAACTAGCCCAGCGGGCGAGGTCAGCAACCCTGTTAGCTTCTCTCGGGGAGTGATTGATGGTGATACAACCTGCCGAGCGAAGCGAGACAAAATGGTTCTTCCAGTAGTAAGCGCTCCAGGGGGCATCTACCGTGCTGTTAAACAAGTCCACTACAGCGCGAGAGTCACTCTCCACGTCCACTGAGCGGAGCCCTTTGCGCCTGCAAATGAGAAGGCCATGAATAACGGCTTTTGTTTCAGCAAGAAAGCTCGATCCCTGCCCGTAAGCTTTGCAAAAAGCGAATAAGAACTCACCCTTATCCCCACGACAAACCCCTCCTCCCCCTGCAGGCCCAGGATTGCCCTTAGAGGACCCATCTACGTTCAGCTTCACTCTCCCCTGATTCGGCCTGGACCACCTCACGAAAGACAGAGATTTCTGTTGGGGAGAATCCTTGGGGAGGTGAAGATCCAACAAGGCATCCCTATCTGCCTGAGTTCTACTCACTGGAAGAGGGAACGCTGAAGAAAGACGAAAAAACCAAGCTCGAACTTGGAGGATGGCCTGCTGGGCAGAGGACGTAACCCCTTCAAAGCGGAGGGCGTTCCTAGAATTCCATATCTCCCAGAGGATGAGGGCTGGAGCCAGCCCTCTTAGGACGCCCAGTGGCGAAGAGGCGTTAGCCAAGGCCCACCATTGAGAGGCTCTCCCGCTGGCGGATTGATGAGGCAGGAAAGAAACTGAAAGAATGTCGGAGAAGTGACTCCAAATGGCTGAGGCAAGCTTCCCTTCAGCAAAGAGATGATCAAGGGATTCCTCCTTGGAGCTTGGTGGCTTGCAGCAATCGCAGGAGGAAGCCATGTGGACCCCCTTCTTTTTAACATTTAAGTCGACTGGGATGGCGTTGTTCAGAATTTTCCAAACAAAAGTAGCGATTTTTGGAGGCAGGTGGGGGTGCCACGTCCACTTGGCCCAAGAACGATTTCGGCCCTGACCACGGAAGAGTTGCCAAGCTGATTTAATGGTGAAGTTCCCAGACCTCTCTCTGGCCCAAACTGCTCTATCTTTACCCCGGTTAAGCTTAAGACCTTCCGCAATAATGTGAAGGCGCACAGAGTCAGGAAGAAAGGCCGGTAGCTGCGCTCTAAGGCCCTCAGGCCCAATAACGTCCTTAATCTTCAGATGACGGGAAGAAAGAGGGATGAAATCCAGTGTCCGTGCTTTTAGAGGGCCCAACCCCGTCCAGTTCTCCTCCCAAAAATTACTGTTTCCATCCCCCAGAAGTAAGCGGGAGTTGGCGACAAGAAGGTCACGAAGCTTCAAGATCTTCTTCCACGACGGGGAGTCTGACTGGTGAGGAATGGAGGCTATTCGAGCCTCATTAATGCCATACTTGGAGCACATGAAAGACCCCCATAAGCTACTTTCCTGGCTGAAGAATATGGTCCAGGCCCTTTTCAGTCTAAGGGCAGCCGAGACATCCTTCAAGGCTCTAATACCGAGGCCTCCCTCATTGGTTGGGGAAGAGATTTTCCTCCAACAGACCCAATGAAGGTTCTTCTTACCTTCATTCCACCCCCAGAAGAAGTCTGCGAGCGCAGATTCAATGGCTGCAATAGTTTTCTTTGGGACTTCAATCGCTGCCAGGGTGTGTATTGGAATACTTGAAAGAACATGTTTGATGAGGGTGATTCTGGCAGCCTGGTTCAGGAATCGGGCCTTCCAACCTGAGATGCGGGACAGAATCTTGTCAACCAGGGGCTGGTAGAAGTTGGCTCTGATTCTACCTTTGGCCAACGGCACTCCCAGATAGGAAAGAATGGACGACGAACGGACGATACCGGACAGTCTCTCTGTTGCCCGGATCCTACTCAAGGGCATCTTGGAGGACGCCACGAAGCTACTCTTGGCTAAGTTGATCTTCAACCCTGAGACGTTATTGAAAGAATGCAGGAATGCCATCAAATTTCTGACAGAAGACCTGTTTCCGTTGAGGAAGATTGTAGTGTCATCCGCAAAGAGCAGGTGGGAGATGGTCTGGGCTTGTCTTCTGGTCTGAAAAGGCTGACATAAATTGGTAGCAATCAAATTTTTAATGCCCCGGCTGAGCACTTCCATGACTAAAATGAAAAGGCTAGGAGAGAGGGGATCTCCCTGGCGCAGCCCTCTTCCCGATTTGAAGAAACCCGCAACTTCTCCATTGAAAAGCACTGAGAACCAGGGGCCCGCCCAGCATTTCTCAACCAGCGAGATCCACAAGTGGTTGAAGCCGAAACTTTGGAGAACTTCCTTGAGGAAGGACCAACTTACCCGGTCGTAGGCCTTTTCCAGATCAATTTTAAAAATCATGTTGCTGCCCCTGATTTTCTTATCTATGTCCCGAAGAAGCTCTTGAGCCAAAGCAATGCTATCCGCAATCGATCTCCCTTGAACAAAGGCCATTTGCTCAACAGAAATGAGCTTGGGCAAGATTGAATTTAGCCTAGCTGCAATCACCTTTGAGAAAATCTTGTATACGCAGTTACACAGACTAATTGGACGAAAATCAGAAAAGGATTTTGGAGCAACACTTTTAGGGATTAAACAGAGGAGGGTTGCAGAAAAGGCTCTAGGGAGCGTACCTCCCTGTAAGAGAAAATTAACAGCTCTGAGGAGGTCTGCCGCGACGATGTTCCAACAAGAAGTAAAGAAAGCGCCAGAGAACCCATCAGGGCCAGGGGCTCCGTCCGCTGGAAGCGCTGAAACAGCAACTTTTACTTCCTCAATTGAGGCTGGGGCCAAGAGGAATTCGTTGTCGGCTTGTGAGACTAAAGCTGGGATGAGGTGGGTGGCATTACCAACCGCAGCTGTTGCTTCAGCCGAGTAAAGGGCCTTAAAGAAATCTACTGCTGCTTCTCTCATCTGAGGCTGATCTGTGATGACGGACCCATTCTGTAAAACAACCTGACTGATATGGGCTCTTCTGAAACGGTCCATTGTAGAGGCGTGGAAGAATTTGGAGTTCCTATCACCCTCTTTCAACCACCTGTTTCTGGATTTTTGCTTCCAGAAAATCTCTTCCTGGAGCTCTAGGCGAGACAAATTGGATCTTTCCTTTTCTAGGTCTGACAAGATTAGAGGAGAAGGAGAAAAGATGGACGCCTGCTCAAGCACATCCACCTTCCCAGAAATTATCTTAATCTGCGAGAAAATGTTGCCAAAAGAATCCCTATTCCAGAGTTTCAACGCTTCTTTTGTGTTCCTCATCTTCATGAGCAGATGAACCATAGGGTTGATGAAGATATCTGATTGCCAAGCAGTGGAAACGACTCCCTGGAAGTCGTCGTGCTGGACCCACATCCTTTGAAAGCGGAACGGCTTCGGGGAGGTTAGGAGAGCAGAAGGAGAAGAGAGGAGGAGAGGGGAGTGGTCCGAGTTGACTCGGGTCAGATGCCGCACGCAGAAGGATGGGAAAGTCTGGAGCCAAGCAAGGGAACAGAGGGCACGGTCGAGTCTGGCCCATTTCCTGCTGGGCCCTGAGCGGTTGTTACACCAGGTGAAGGCGCTCCCTGCGAAGCCTACATCGATCAGGTTTGCTTGGTTGATAGCCGCAATGAACTCATTTGAACTAGGACCTGCCAGCAAGTTGCCACCAATCCTCTCAGAATGGGCAGTGACTGCATTAAAGTCACCACAGACAATCCAAGGACCTGAGAGAGTGGTAGACTGATTAACCAGATCAACCCATAATTCCCTCCTGCGAAGATAAGAGCATTTAGCGTAGACACATGTGACATAAAATGGCTGGGGAAGATTCTGCATCGAGGCCCTGAAAGCTAGGAATTGGTCCGATGAAGACAACGAGTCGACTGCAATTGAAGCATGGTGAAAGACCCAGATTTTACCCCCTGATGCTGCATTGGAGAAAGAGCAATGGAAGCCGAGCTTAAGACCGGTGGACACTCGCCTGGAGTCCGGTAACATGGGCTCTAAGATGATAACAATGGCTGGCTTGTGGGATGAGATAAGCTTTTTCGCATGCCTGACCGAGGGAGAATTGCCTATTCCCCTCACATTCCAGAGAAGGAAACTATCCATCTGAAACGCTTCCTGAATTGATGGCCCTGTTTTTGTTACTCCGCTTTTTGCCTCGCCAGAATTTGAGGTAGCTGTTCAGGCAAACATTGTCTAGGATTTCAAGGTCAACCTTGGTGGATTTCCTGTCCTCTTCCGAATCTGGCTGGTCATCAGAAGAATCTTGATCAGTCTGCAAGCTGCCAGCTTCAGAATTGGGGTCTGATAGGTAATTAGTGACAATGGGACTTGTGTTCTTGGTTGGTTGGTTGGGATATAGTCTTGGGTTATGGTTGGAGAGGAAGAAAGGTGATAGGTCTATGTGGATATGCCCTATGGGTGGGGAGGGAGCTTCATTTCTGGGAGTGGAGAACACCTGAGGAGGAGATTCCAAATCAGGTGGTATGGGGAGGGCTGTAGTGTTTATGGGTTTGGCACCCTCTGACAAGGAGAGGATCAGCTTACGAGAGGGGTAGGTGTGATTAGGGGTGAGGATGGGGTTAAGGGAAATGGGTTGGAGATCAACGGCTTGACCTGCAGGATTGGGTGAGGGAGGTTGAATCTGGTGTTGCTGCCTGATCTGCTGCTGGGAGGGGCTCTGGATGGTGGTCTCTGAAGCTCTGGTTGGAGGTAACTGCATTAGGCTGGGGCTCTGTTGGAGGATGTTTTTATGTATGAAAGAGGGAGGGAGATGTGGCTGATTGGGCTGAGAGCTTTCAAGGGGAGTAGTGGGCTGTTGGAGCTTGTCAGGTGTTTTGGATTGTAAAGCAATTGGTAGAGGAGCTTCTGTTGCAGGGGAGGCTGGGAAGGCTGAGCCAAGGGGACTCTCCTTGACAAGGGAACTGATTTTGTCACTTGTAGAGGAAGCAGGCGTTGGTCTTTCCTGGAGGGCAATATGTGGAGCTGGAGGTGGGCGGCTGATCCTCTCTCCCACACTTTGTCGAACAGGTGATGGGCGACCAAGCAAATCTCCCCGTTTCTGGTAGAAGGATGCTAGGACCCAGTCCCTAGTATTCTGATCAGAAAGTGGGGGGCCCTTTTGTGGGGGGTGGGAGGAGGAGGAGTTGCCTAAGTCAGCTGCTGGGTCTTCTACTCTGGCAAAGATTGGGTAGGATTCCTGTCCCACTTTTAAATGAACCACCTGGAATAGGTCTCTCCCTGGCCTCAAGGTAATCATAACCCTAGCAAAAACCTGGAAGATCCCTAATCTAGCCGTCGAATCCACCTGGATTACCTTCCCAAAGTGCTGAGCGATGTCAACGATCGTAGATTCAAACCAGGCGTGGGCGGGAATACCATACATTCTCACCCACGATCCTTCTTGACCCATGACTGAGTTTGGATTCCAGATTTCCAGTTTGTTTATCCCCATGATAGAGAGTAAGGACGAATCAGAGGAGAAATCCTTCATTTCCTCCTCCGATTGAAACTGCAAGAGGAAGGCTTTTGGAGATAACCTGACAACATCCACCGCTGAAGCAACAAATCTGGAATTTCTGAGAGCCCTGATAAGGTGAATGATTGGGGTATTTGGATCAGTTGGGAAACCCACTAAAGCAGTCTGTAATCTTCTTCTCCGCACGGCTACGGCCACCTCATCCGCAATGACTGTAAACTCCTCCTTATCCTTTTGATTTTGAGGTCGGGGCAGAGTTCTCTTGAGAACTTCGCAGAAGGCATTGGGATTTAGGGGGTTCAGAATCGGAGCTTGATGATAGGCAGGAATGGTCTGACTTCGCGGCAGGGAGCGTGCAGCTTGGACAGAGACCACCCTCCCGTCGATCCGTTTCCCATTCAAAACCCCAATGGCAGCTCTAGCCTCATCCTCATAGAGGAAAGTTACAAACACGAAACCCCTAGGCTTTAGAGAACCAGGGAATGTTGGAATGGAAATATCTCTCACCTTTCCATACCTTCCAAAGATGAGTTCAATGTCAGTTCTGGAGCAATCGAACGGAAGGTTTCCAACGAAAACAGAGTAGCCTGAAGTTCTGTGGAGTCCGGAAGATTTGTGATTTGGGAGGGAATCGTGTTCCCTCCCCTTTCGTTGCATCTTTCGTTTCAGCTTCGAATTTCTTTTTTTGGATAAATTGCTTCTATCTCTTGTAACGAGTCTCAATACGCTACTGTTGTAACCTTGTTTGCATAGGAAGTTGATGTAGTCTTGCTCTGTTGCATCATACACTAGGCCAGGATCTACGGCCTTCGTTGGATTGATTTGGCCGGAGCCGTAGGCAAATTCTGCATCTTCGTTGTTTCTGGGATCCATGACATGAGCTGCATTGCAAGAAAATAGGATTTCTCTTATATGGCAATCCATCGTAAGGAATGGTGACCTTTCTTCTACCCAGCTATACTACAGGTGGGGCCCACCTTTTTCAACAATCTAAGCCATTGGCAGAGATTTTCGTAGGGCCCAAAATCTTCCTTATTAGATGATCGTAGCATCAGATGAGGACTGAATCCAGCTGGTAATCCTCTATTCAACAGTGGCCTAGTCTTAAAATAAATAAAAACCGGTGGCCTAGTCGGATGGGAGGATCTTCCAGTGGCAGAGATTTTTGGGTGATCTCTCATCATGGGTTCACCATATGAAAGACTTGGATCGACAGGATGTGGGCCGCACACATATATAAATGGTTGATGGAACATAATACAGATCATTTAAATCTAGCTTATCAGATGGTCACAGCCATCAGACGAGAACTGACTGCAAGTAGTGATCCTCGTTTAACAGCAGCCTAATCAGATGGAGATGATCTTCCAATGGCAGAGATATTTTGGGTAACTCCCATTCATCATGGGTCATCATATGAATTATTTGGATCCCCTGGTTGGGGACCCCAGTCGTAAATGGTGGATGGAAATTAATACATTGCCTTTAACTAATTCTCCATCTATAGCTTACCAGTGGTCATGAGAGCAGATTTGATTTCAGCTGGTGACCAATTTGGATGGATGGATTTGAGGTAGGCTGCTGCACCGCCAGCATGTGGGCAAGACATAGATGTTCCCGAGATTATGTTGTAAGCAACTTGCCTCTTATCTAGAAGTGAGAAGGAAGGTGGAGCAGCAACAGACCAAGCAGCAAGGATATTGACACCAGGGGCTGTAAGATCCGGCTGCGGATTTACAAAACAGATGATTAAGAGGTTTTCTTTACATGACTCATAGAAAACAAGGTAAAAAGAACATGTTGTAAGGATTTAGATATCGATAAGAATATGACTACCTTGAGGATGTCGGGAGTGATTAGGTTAGGCCCTCTTGAAGAGAAGGAGACGACTCGGGGCGCTGAAGTATCGTTCATAGCCTCCGCAGTGAGAATGGTTGCCGTCGGATTTCTGTAAAATATTCACTATATATCATTCCTGGGTTGCTCTTTCACGGTATATTTGGATTTACCATCAAATTGACTTGCAATAATTAGTACAAGGAAGAGAGAAACCAAATTGCAACCACCTTCCTTAGCATGAATCTTAAGTGCTCTTCAGCCAATTGCAATTTGGTCATTTTCTCATCTGAAGTAGATTTTCGCAATTCAATTTGCTTGTGCATCTAAATACAGCCTTTAAGTTATTAACATAAGGAAAGGCATTGGTATCACATTGGCATAAAACAATCAAATTATAAGGAACTGTTTGGGTACACAGCACTGTGACTGACTTGGAAGATCGAATGTAATCCATTATCTTGGCACTGCTCTCTCTATCAATGCGGGTGGCTGGGAGTATGTAAGAGAATGAGTAATCAGCGTAGTCGTCACTGGGCATTATGGCACCGACACTGTTGGCCACATAGGGCCCTGAACCATCCCATAGGTAATCGCAAAGTACAATCTTTCCTTGTGCCTTGTTGGAATCCAAATAGTTAGAGTAGCATGCTCCTGCATAATCTCTTCGAATTCGTGATGATACGTTTGGAGCATCTCCCGCATATATCAATGGGAAATCTGTTTCGTTGAGGGTAAATGCATTGATTGAATTTCCCTTAAGTTGAGAAGAAAGGAAGAAAGGAAATGTATTAGGGAGGTCCCAAGAATGGAGTGTTTGGATGCACTATTGAACTGAATTGCAATAACTAGTTGGATTGAGTGGAACAAATTTGTTACTATTATGTCATTCCCACTCAAAATTGAACTAGCAATTGCAATGCAATTCAATAGAACATCCAAACACATCCAAAATCTAATTTAGCACTAAAAGAATTTCTCATGAGAAACTTACTATAATTATATCTCCATTTCCAAGCGCTATTTGGGTCACGAATTTCCTGTCGATGCTGCTGGCGGCCACTGTCAAAGTCCAAGGAGCAACATTGACGACACTCCGACTATAAGGACCGCCATTTCCTGCAGAGTTAGCAGTGAGAATCCCTTTCTTCATTGCATGGAAAGCTCCAATCCCAATGGGGTCGAAGAAATATGGGATTGGCTCGCCAGAGCCAATGGAGATCGTCAAAACATCGACGCCATCCGCAATAGCATCATCAAAAGCGGCCATCAGGTCTGAACTGTAGCATAGTGAGATCCAACATACTTTGTAAATGGCAATTCTTGCATTAGGAACAGCTCCTCTTGCGATGCCTTCCGCTAGCCCATAGAAGCTCGCCCCTACCACTTCTCTGCCTGCAGCCGTTGAAGCAGTGTGGGTGCCATGTCCCTGTGCATCCCTTGGAGAATGGAAGTCTTTGAGACGATAGAAGTCTCCGGCATTATAGTATCGGGCACCTATGAGCTTGCTGTAAATCACACGATTCCAATGAAATCATCAGCTGCTCGAATAATCCAAAAACCAGTTCAATTGAAACTTCAAAGCAAGTGATAGAAGAGTACTTGTTACAAGTGAAATTATTTTCATTTTGGCATTTGCCTTTCCATTTCACTGGAGGAGGAGGAAATCCTTCGTCGCTGAAGCTCTCTGACTCTGGCCAGACACCTGTGGAAATCACAAACAAACGTGAAACAAATTAAAATTTCAACATTTTATGCAAATCAGAAACTAAGTAGAGAAACATATTTGAAGAACATTGATGGTGCATATTACAATTCATGAACACTTGGGTGAGTTTTGTAGTCGACAGAAGGCAAAGCGGTTTGAGCAGAACAGATATATTTACCTGTATCTATCACTCCGATGATGACATCGCTTTCATTAGATGAACGTAAGGGTTGATTTTGAGTGAAGCCTATGAAATCCCACGATCTTGTTGTATGAAGCTTAAATGCGGTGTTTGGAAACACGGAAACCACCTGGTCCATCTCTGATAACACAGATTAACCGAATTAAACATGTGCCTCAACATTCTCTCCCCCAAAATACAGCTCTCCTTCATCAGCTTCTTTTCGCTTACCTGAGAACCTCTCGACTTCTTCTGGTGACAGCTTAGCGGCAAATCCATTGAAACTCCTTCCATAGCTATAAACAAGCGACTCTTTGGCAGCAGCGCTACTGCCATGGGAAGGAGCATGGAACTTCTTAGAAATAGAAACAGTAAAAAGTTCTAATGATTATGCTAGCAGCAGCAGCAGCAGTAGTCATGGTGGGAGCCCTGGTAAGGCTACTCTAGGGAGCGAGATTCTGTATTGAATCCTACTATCCTTGCTTGTGCTGCATGCATGAGATCCAGGCCCTTCATTAGGTGGCCCCCATGTGGCGAAGATGTACTTGTTGGGATATCAAACCCATTGGATTCTACTTAAAGTATGGTGATTGTAGAAAAACTGCAAAACTTGTGTAAACATTCTTTCTTCAGTAGAAAGTTGTGTTTGTAACATCAAGTTACCTCCATCAGTACTGGTGATTTATATATATATATATATATATATATATATATATATATATATATATATATACACGCACACACTTTTATTAGTATTATTATTATTTTTAAAATGTCAACTTCTTTTGTGCAAGTGTAGCCTACAACATCCGAAGTGGGGTCCACCTCACGAACTGCCCGGATCTCACATACATGTGCCATATTAGCACTCTCACTTCTCATATCGGCGGTAGTATTAGTAACCTTCCAAGAACGTCTTCTAGCATGGTCTGGTGCAGCGACGCAGCAGATACACCATTTTCAGGAAGCTCGCCCATATACACGATATGTATCTACAAACATTCCGTGCTAATTAGAGAACTTTACAGTTGTTAAGAAGAAAAATGTAAGGAAATGGAGTGCATTAACAACCTTTCGATCAGCATCATATTCTTGGGAACGGCAGCAGAGTAGAAAGGGTGCAAGAATAAGAAGGTAGGCCAGTGAAGATGGCCAGTTCTTCGCCATTTTAGAGGTCTCTGTTGAGTTGCTAGTTGCAATGGTATGGGTTAAATGGCTTTTGAAAAAGTATATTTATATATGAAGACTTCAAGTTGGGATGTCCGTTGCATCGCAGGCCCGAAGACAACAACATCACTTAGCAACTTCCGTCATCTTTGGTTGACATTTAGTAGACATCATCGCCATTGTCATTGCAGGCACAGATTCCACACAGAATATCAGGCCGACTCGGGTCCATCCGGCCCAATACATGGTCTAGTGGGGTGATTGATCCATACCGTCTAGCTAACGGCAGGTGGGTGATTGATCCATCCCAGCCATCAGTTTCATTGAATCGATTTATATTTGAAAGCAGATGCACATGTGGATGAGTTTGTAATTGTGACTGTAGTGTAATTTTTAATTAGCTGCCAGATGTCCAACGGGGCGAGACCGACTAAATGAACAGCATGGATCCACTCCCTGGGATTGTTATCCTCCGCAACACCGTCTTTCGAGGTTGGTGGATACCTAAGTGTGGGGCCATCATGATGAATGTGGATTACATCCACGCCGTCCATCGGTTTTTACAGTTCATTTGAGAGCATTGTTGAGGTCAAAATTTGGATCGCTCTCCACTCCTCAGATAGGCCCTAGCCCTGCACAAAGGGTGAGCAAAGGAGACCCTGTCTAAGCCGGGGGACCCTCCAATGCCTAAGTTAGGTCAAGGGAATCTGAGTCTTAAGTTGTAAGGTAAGGGGAGAGCATAAGATATTGCGTATCCGTAGCAGTGGCGTTTTCGTGTATTTATACCTGACTGTATGATGATCCGCCTCCGTTAATCACGGCATGATTCCCTCAATCAGGTAGATTTTAAGATCATGGAGATACTGTGCGAAATCCAAGGATCACGTAATATATGACGCGCATCATGCGAGCGACATTGTCGGCCTTGTCCTCTTATGGTAGTTTCTAAGTTCAGCCTAAGGAACGTCTGCCTCAACCTCCGCCTCGGAGTATGGAGTCGGCTCGGACCTTTCAGTAGGTAAGGTGAGTCCAGCCCGATGGACGTTCGCCTCAACCTCTGCCTCAGAATATGGAGTTGATTCGGACTTCTCAGTAGATAAGGTTTCCGACTGGCAGAAATAGGCCTTCGCCGACCTTTGTCTGAGTCGTGCGGCTTCGATTCCTCCGATCGGATTAACATGCCGTAGGGCTTCGGAATTATGAGGGGCTCGGATCTTCCCATAACAGGCATGATGCTAAAAGGAAAACAGATCAAAATCTTACGTGGACCGCACCACAGGAAATGGTGGTGATTGAATATCCACCATTAAAGGCTACTCGCACGCCACCGAAATGTTTATTTGTCATCCAACCTGTTTATAAAGTAACAAAAGACCTTGATAAATGATGCATGGATGGGCGTGATGAAGTCGATCACTATCTTCTTTAAGGGGATTTTCCTTAAGGGGATAATTACTTTGAATCCCCCGACCTTCACAGAGATACCTCAAATCCATGAGAAAAATAAGAAATAAATTGATTGATAGTTATCTGACATGTATGTCCCCATTACACCATTAATATAGAAAAAATAAAAATTCGTAATTATCAAAAATAGCAAAATTTTAATTCTAATAAAAATCATAATTCCAATAAAACTCTTCTAAAGCGTAATTTCTAAAAAAAATAATTCTAAATAAACTTTTACTAAAAAAGCATTAGCATGATTGCAAGTTGCTTCTAAAAAAAGAAGAAAATCTAAAATTTTAAAAATAAGAAAATATTAAAAAATTTAAAATTATTAAAAAAAAGGATCTTTTCTTAAAAATTCGTTTCTAACTGAAAGCGTGCATTTTCTGATGAAACTAATAGATGTGACCCAATTTATGGGTTGGTTGACCTTGGATGGCCCATTTCAGTAAAGATTGATAGGTTGTGTGCCCCGTAACAATACCGGTATCAAAAGTTAAGGTCAATTTACGGTCCACATTCTTTTGGCCCAACTATGCTAGTAATATATGTATAACATGTTCTACATCAATAAAAGGACCACCTAAATATCAGATTCATTCAAAACTTTTGTTGCTCACCAGAAACTTTTAATCACCATTGTTTAATGTGGTGGGGTCAACCGGTGATTTAGATCTGCTACATTTTTGTTATCATGCCCTAAAATGAGCTGCCAAAAGGGGATGGACAACATGGATTTAAGGCACATACATCAAGGTGGGCTCCATGATCAGAGATTCATGGAAGCAAGCGCATGGGTAGTTTTTAAAAAAAAAGTCTCCACCATTTTGGTATCGTTTCAGCCACTGTTGTTTTTTATTTTTTATTTTTTTTTATTATTTTTTAATAATAATAAAATAAAAATAAATTTAAGAGGGACATGCTCCTATCCCATTGATGAAATGAACAGGAGATGGATAAACTGGAATTTCGGGTAGGCCCCACACAAAAAGAACTGAGCCACACCTATCATATATATATATATATATATATATATATATATATATATATATATATATATATATATATATATATAGGTTTTTTTCAAAGAAATAAGCATTTCCATTGATAAAAAGGATGCTAACAAGATGACCAGGAGGGACGGGAAATAAAAGGCCCAAGACCCCCTGCTTTACAAGGGAAACACCTTCGGGAGGCCCACCCCATTGGGCACTCCTATCGTAAAGAGGAAAAGAAAGATTAAGAAAAACGCACTGCCCTGTCTAGGACGAGCTCCCCTCTGAGCCACACCTATCATATGAACTAAACAACTAGGAAAGAAAGATCAAGAGAAGAGCAGAGCAATGAGCAGAAAATAGAGGGGAGGACGGGAAATAAAAGACCCAAGACCCCCTGCTTTACAAGGGAAACACCTTTGGGAGGCCCACCCCATTGGGCACTCCTATCGTAAAGAGGAAAAGAAAGATTAAGAAAAGCACACTCCCCTAAACCTGCCCTATCTAGGACGAGCTCCCCTCTGAGCCACACCTATCATATGAACTAAACAGCTAGGAAAGAAAGATCAAGAGGAGCAGAGCAATGAGCAGAAAATAGAGGGGAGCCATCCTGCTGGAAACAGGGCTCCAGATGCATCACCCTGAAATGAAGTCACTGACTGGGGACCGCCAGCCTAACCACTCTCAACCTCCTGTGACCGAGCTAGGGACGCTGCCCAGGGAGATAGCCCCTGACAGCCACTGAGGTGTTAATGTAACGTTGTCAAACCCAATCCCTTTAAAGTTCAAACAACATAGCTGTAAATCTTTAACAATTCTATCCTCTTGCCGTCAAGGTAGTGTTTAATTAATTTTTTTTTTTTTTTTTTTTTGGTAGAGAGAGAGAGAGAGAGAGAGAGAGAGAACCATATGTTGAGGAATAATAGAATACTAAACCCATAAACATGCACAGTATATTCTTGTCGTCAGTTTGTACGAAAAATTTCAATGATAGAGGTTATTGTCTGTTGTGCCCCACTCTGTATTGAGTATTCCCTTAAAATTTCCTCAATAGGACACAATCTTCTTCAATTGGTACTCTTTAAATAGACAGTTAAGAATAGTACAGCCCGTGTCTGCTGGATGGGGGGTCTTCCTATCTGGGAGATATTTTAGTTATAGAACATCCACGGTGGGTTAGATTAGACCAATGGTCTTGATTACCGAGCTTTGGACCCAACTTGAGAAGCTGAAACCCAAGTAGACTCTGCCTATCCCCAGGTCAACGATCATTTCATACCTCTTGTGTGTTTGTGCATATATGCTTGAGAAACTCTTTAGCTTATTATATATGCTGTAAAATGCTCTAAATTGCCTCTAACTGGTTAATTTTGAACCTATCCAGTTTGATTTTTCAGATTACCTTCCAATGTTAGATTACTAAATTTCAAGAGTTGTTATCCTCGGATCTTCGAATTAAGTTCTGATTGCCTCATGCTTGTACATGTAGGTGCGAAATACTTGCCAGGCCATTGCATTTATCTCCTACAACGTGCATGACTCTTTCGTCTGTGGATCTGGGACTGCAGCGTGCATGACTTTTGGACCAATGGACTAACATGGAAGGGCACAATTGACAGCCCCGAATACGAAGGCCTAGATTTGAAAAATCCAAAAAAAGAAAAAGAAAATCCATGTTGCCAAATGACTCTTAAGCATATGGCATATGAAGACAACTTCAAATAAGAAAAACCCTAATTAATTAAGGTTTTTTAATTTCGAATCCCTAATTAGAGATTTGCAGTTTTTAATTTATAATCCATAATTAGGGAATCGAGGCTATAAATACCTAATTAGGGATTCAAAATTCAAAAATTTTCCAATATACAAATCATTGCACGATGCTACTTAAGGATTAAAAAATATCTAAATTGATGATATATATATATATATATATATATATATATATATATATATATATATATATATATATATATATATATATATAGAGAGAGAGAGAGAGAGAGAGAGAGAGAGAGAGAGAGACTTATTGCACAATGCTCCTAGATGTGCTGCATCAAAAAAAAAAAAAACTTGGAAAGAGATCAAGAGGGAGAGCGAGAGGGAGAGGGCAGCGTTTAAGAGTATCGAGAGAGAGAGAGAGAGAGAGAGAGAGAGAGAGCATTGATCAGGTGTTACACAAGTTACATGCACCCTGCTCTTGCTTCGGTGGCAGACTCTCAGGAGTTTCAACGCCGTGTCAAGGGTTCGTGCACTACGCGTGAGTGTGGGGGTGTGTGTGCGAGCGTTAAAAAAAAGTTACATGCACCTTGGTGGGACGCGGATGCGCTAGTGACGTCACTAAGTTTGTGGAACCGCCATGACGTATGTGTTGTATCCACACCGTCCATCCATTTACAAAGATCATTTTAGTACATGTGCCAAAGACCGAGGCAGAATATCCAAAGCTCAAGTGGACAGTGATGTCCACTGTTGAAACCTTCCTGGGCCTACGATAATGTTTATTTGAGATCAAACCCTGAAGTTAACACAGACACATGAAGGGAAAACACAAATATCAACTTGATCGTAAACTTCCGTGGCTCCCTAGAAGTTTTTAACGGTAGGTATTTAATCCCCACTATTTTCTGCGATGAGGTCCACTTGAGCTTTGGATCTACTCATTTTTTGTGTCATGCCCTAAAATGATATCTCCAAATGAATGGACGTTGTGGATACAACACATACATTATGGTGGGGCCCATAGAACGTGGTGACATCACTTTAATAGCCAATTTGGCACTACGTCAGTAGCCAATCCGCGTCCACCTTGGTGGTGTTACCCTTGTCGTAGGGCCCACCTTGATGATATTTTATTATATCCACTTTGTCCATTCATTTTTCCGGCCCATTTTATGGTACCGTCCATACAGACCTGGATGAATGGAAAGAACAAATATCAGCTTATCCAAAACTTTTATAGCCCCCGAGAAGTTTTTAATGGTGATCGTTCAATCAACACTGTGGTCCACTTGAGTTTTGGATCTACCTCTTTTTTTTTTTTTCTTTTTTTAATCATACTATAAATTGATATGGAAAAATGAATGGACGACATGGATGAAATACATTTTTTTTTTTTCAAAAAGTGTACCTATTCATTCCCAAAAAATCAAGCTATACAAAAACTGGGGACTCCATTACATAAAACAGGAGCCCTAGACTGAAAAACAGGAAAATAAATACATATTAAACATCACCTGAGATCACCGCATGTTAATCGATCCCAAACCCACTTTATCAAGAAAAATGAAACCACGAACCTGACGAGGGAGCTCAGATTGGTTTTTGAAGCAGAATCGGGACTGAGATGCACTTCCTAGGCGGGCCAGAAAATTAGCCAGAGAGTTTCCTTCCCTTAGGACGTGCATCACTCTTGTTGAAACCCCCCTTCTCAACCGATTGATCCTATACAACTAAAATTTCCATGTCCATCTAGCCTGTGCACCACCATTGATCAGATCCGCTACTAGCTGCGAATCGGACTCCAAAATAATTTGTCAAAAGCCCCTTTGAAGACCCATTAATAGGCCATCATGCACAGCTCGCAATTCTGCAGTAGTATTTGATCCAACACCATAACTAGTAGAAAACGCAAAGAGGAACTCCCCCTTCGTCCCTCTACCGATGCCACCACCCCCTGAGTTCCCCGGATTTCCCCTGGTTGAGCCGTCAACGTTAATTTTAACCCATCTCATGGAAGGCCTTTCCCACTTGATGAGGAACGGACGACTATTGTTTCCTGAGTAAGAAGGCACAACATCCCAAAGCCTCCAATTTTGAGGCCCCCTTCTTCCTGACGAACAGCCTCTAGTTATATCACCATTCAGAAGAGCAAACCACCAACTGATTTTTTGAATCACACAATCCGCGGACACCGATTGACTATCAGAAACAGCTGTATTTCGAGTTTTCCACAGTTCCCAGATTAAAAAAAAAATAAAAAAAAAATAGGGGATGAGCATGTTGCTTATCGACTGACGCTACAAGGATGATGCTCCCGCCCACCACTGATGAAGCCTGGCTTCAATCGAGAGAGCAGGCATGACGCTAATCCCCAGCGATGAGCCAATAACCGACCACACTGATTGTGCCAAGGAGCTGTTTACGAACAAATGAAGAGGAGTTTTGATGGCATAAGATTGAGCGGCATGAAGATTGCAACATACACACCTGGACGGGAGTTGAACTCCCCAGGATTGTACTGCACTATCCACCGGGATTGCATGATGGATCACTTTCCAAACTAAGAGAGAAACTTTGGGCGGAAGTTTCATGTGCCATACCCAGCGAAACCAGCTACGAGATGGACTAGTGGCCCTAGATAACGACCAAGCTGATTTAACGGAGAATTCTCCGGAAGATGTTAACGACCAAAAAGGAAGGTCGGCCTCCTCCGAAGTGCAGTAACCTGCTTGAAAGACATGGTCAATGACATTTTGAGGAAGAATAATTAAGGAGCAGTGCTGAGGGAGGTAGTGGGCCAAATGGCCCAATAACATTGCATACTTGGACATGCCGCAAACTGACTGGCACCTCTGTTTTGGCAAGCTGATGTAGAGGGCCCAACCCAGTCTAGTTCACCATCCAGAAATTGCATTTGCCAATACCAATTTGCCATTGAACATGGGAATCCACCATAGGTATAAGTCCCTTAATTCTTTTCCACAGGGGGGAAGCTAGCAGGCCTGATGAATCCAACCCAGTGCAGACATGTCGTGATGGTATTTCGTCGACATAAAAGATTTCCAGACATTTTCTCATTCCCAAATTTAATTGTCCAAGCCATTTTAAGGCATAAAGCCCTCATTATGTCAGCAAACTTTTGAAATCCGATACCCCCCCCCCCCCCCCCCCCGTCCTTTGGCGTAGTCATCAAATGCCAAGCCTTCCAATGACACTTCGGTTTCCCCTCTGTCCAGCCCCAAAAGAAATTCACCATGTGTCTCTCAATAGATTTCAGGATCTGAGCATGAATGTAAACCGCTGCCATCGAATGAATCGGAATATTAGTGAGGACGTTTTTGATAAGGATCACTCTCCCTGCCTGGGATAGGATACGGGCCTTCCACCCATTGATTCTCCCCACCAATGTCTTGAGCACAGTTGCTTTAAGGCGCCCTTCCGATATTGGAACCCCCAGATATGTTAACGCAGAAGGCGATTTACTGAAACCGAGAACACCTTCAATTGATCTTAGGTGAGCAACTAGCATCCTTTGCGAGCAATAGAAGGAACACTTTCGCTGATTTATTTTTTGGCCCGAGGACATTTGATAAGAATCCAGAAATTTCTTGATCGCTTGGAGAGAGGACTTGCTCCCATTTGTGAAGATCAATGTATCGTCGGCATATAACAAATGAGATATAGAAGGGCAGCCTCTACGTAAAGTGAATGGCCTGATAACCTGACTATTTAACATGCATTTAATATCCCTGCTAAGAACCTTAGCTGATATAATGAACAAGGAAGGAGAGATCGGGTCACCCTGCCTCAGCCCCCTAGAAGACTTAGTGCCTGTTTGGGAGCGTGGATTTGGAACCCTTGGATTCGCAACCCCCAGGATTGGAAACCCCCTGGATTGGCAATCCTCTCGTTGTGTTTGGCACCCTGGAGTGTGAATCAACTTTAATTCAAAAATACCTATACATGGTATATTTACAGGGGTTTGAATTTAATTACTAAATTAACTTTAATATCCCCAATTAGTGAGATATATAATTTTTGACACTATGGTTGTGATAAGCCCTCTAAAATATATGCTTTGCCTAAAAATGATGAAATTCTAAGTCTCAGATGGACCGCAAACATAAGATCATATCTGAGTGACTAACCAACGATTTTTAATCATTAATTAATACGAACAATGTTTGGATGGTGCTGGACAATATTTGGACGGTGCTGATCTACATGAACAATGATTGGATGGTGCTAATCATCATTAGTGAGCCATGTGCCCAGTAGAATGATAGTGTACAGTGGCATACATTTATACCTGCAACTATTGAAATGATTTCAGGTGTAATCCAAGCTCTCACTGTGGATTACAAACCCCCTCAAAGAGGGGATTGGGAACCCCCTGGATTGGCAATCCCCAGTTACTTTGTGCTGCCAAACAACCAAGGGGATTTGAAACCCCCTCTAATCCCCTCCAATCCCCTCCAATCCAACGTACCAAACGACCCCTTAAAGAATCCAGCCATTTCTCCATTTATAAGCACTAAGAACCAAACATTCGACCAACATTTTTCGACCATGTCAATCCACAGCCGGCTGAAACCAAAACGTTGTAATACTTGGATTAGAAAATCCCTGCTAACCCTGTCACAAGCTTTATCCATATCTAATTTCAAGACAATGTTTCCACCGCAAACTGGCCTATTCAATTCTCTAAACCATTCTTGTGCTAAGGCAATATTTTCAGCGATCAATTGGCCATGTACAAAGGCTCCCTATTCCGGTGAGATCAACGCCGGAAGAATCTGACTAAGTCTAGCTGCCACAAGCTTGGAGAAAATTTTATACAGACAATTGCAAAGGCTGATTGGCCGAAAATCTGAGAATCACTTAGGGGAAGCTAATTTGGGTATTAAACAGATCATAGAAGATTTCACTGACCTTAGGAGATTGCCACCTTGGAAGAAAAAGGAGACAACCCTATGGATATCATTACCGACCACCTCCCAGCAAGTCTGAAAAAAGCTAGCAGAGAAACCATCCGGTCCAGCCGCACTATCAGTCGGAATGGATTGCACTGCAGAATGAACCTCCAATAATGACAGAGTCGCCATCAATATGTCATTGTGGGCTTGCGTTAACGTTTCGGGAATAGCTTCCAGGATAGTCTGATCAACCTGACACTGCTCGGCGCTGAAAGCTTGTTGAAAATGATCTACAGCTGCAATTTTTAACGCGTCCTGAGTATCTGCTATTTGGCCTGAGTCCAGTTCCACCTGACGGATGAAGGCGCGCCGCTACTTTTCCATGACAGAAGCATGAAAAATTTTCATGTTTTTATCCCCCTCCATCAGCCAATCAACCTTTGATTTCTGTTTCCAGAAAATTTCCTGTATAAGCTCCAAAGAGGCTAACCTGTCAGAGTTAGAGTTGAGCTCCTGTTGCATATTGAGAAGCTGATCCGTCGGACCTGAATAATCCTGAATTTGGGCCTCCAGCTAGACCCCACGCCACTCCACTATCTTAATTTGCTCAAAGATATTCCCAAATTCTTTCTTGTTCCAAATTTTTAGATCTGATTTCACCTGCCTGAGCTTGGACATGACATTGTAAATCGGATGATTTGATTCTACCTTATTCCATGCTGCCGTGACCACACTAATAAAGTTATCATGTTTCGTCCACATACGTTGGAAACGGAAAGGTTTGGGGCCACTGTTTTACTGCTCCGGGAAAGATAGTAGGAGGGGAGCATGGTCCAAGTGAATGCAAGGCAAGTGTGAAACCTGGAATTGAGGGAAGAGCATGGACCACCTAACATCAATAAGAACCTGGTCTAGCCTCACCCAAACACGAGAGGTGCCTGCCTGATTATTACTCTAAGTGAACCTGCTGCCAGAGAAACCCGCATCTATGAGGCCCGCACCGTTAATAGCATCAGCAAATTCAGCAGAGGAAGCCCTATCTGCAGCCCTGTGGCTTCATCTCTCCAACTCGTCAACAATCGCATTAAAATCCCCACAAACCGCCCATGGGCCTTGAATTGACGACTTCAGGGAAAATAGGTCTGCCCAGAGAGTTCTTCTCAACACCCGCACACACCTAGCATAAACAAAAGTAATGTACAATGGAGCAACACAATTTTACACTGATACCACAGTCGACAAACACTAGTCAGATTTAAACAGTAAAGAAACTGTTATACTGGACTTATGGAAAATCCAAATCTTTCCTCCTGCATCACTATTCGAGAAGGATGAGTGAAAGCCCAAAGATAAACCTGTTCTCACTCTTTTCTCATCACCGAGCATTGGTTCGAGCAGCGCCATAATCAGAGGATCATGGTTTTGGATAATTCTTTTAGCAGTCCTAACCGACTTTTGATTACCAATGCCATGAACATTCCACACAATAACCTTATCCATCCATCACACATCTTGTATTTACGGCCCTTCTCTTCAACCTACGGAGCCTGAAACTCCAGTTTCCTTTAGAATATAGAATTCTGTGTCGACGTGACAACTTCTCAGTGATCTCCACTGCAAGCTTTGACTGACCTTGTTGCTGAATTTGATCGTCCAGAGCCTGATTCCTGGACTCCCAGTTAAAGTCGTGTGCCAATTTCGTTTCATGTTCCTGCTCCTGTCCCACAAAATGATATGCAGCTGGGTTGGCATAGTCTGCTCCTGGATTCCCATCAGCTGCAGCTACAGGTCTGATAACAGAGGAAAAATACGGAGAAGGGTATTCCACCTCGAGAGCTGCTCTCTCCACCTAGTTCTTATGTTTCTCATACATTGTAGTGGGGTATGAATGTTTGCCATTCGTAGTCACTGTCCTGGATATTTCAAGAGGACTCACTTCAGCTCGGCTGTCCCCACAATTAGTCACCACATTTGTAGTAGTTGGAGAAATTGATCGAAATTCAAGTGGTAAATTCTCCTTACCACATGCCTGGCACTTATCATGAAACCGTTCCTGAGACTGTAGATCTTCGTGGAGATAATAGCGGATTTACTAGATTCAGCTGTTGAGTTATTCCTACTCCTCAATTCATCAGGTAATATCATGTCCAAATAGCTAACCGACAAAACAATGCTCTGTTGTTGTTGCTGCTGCTGGACATAAGGCTGCATTCCACACAGCATGTCAACCTCACCTTGACTGATAGGTACATGAAGTTGCTGCAGACAACCCTGATATTCAGCCTGGTAACTTTCCACACGATGTTTCCCCATTGTAGTTTCATCCTTTCTTGAGAAATCTACAGTTGAGGCTAACAGAGGACTAGAATCAGTTAGGAGTTCTACAGTTGAGGCTAGCAGGGGACTAGAATCAGTTAGGGGTTCCTAAAATGAGACAATGCCATTAGATGCCTCAACTACCATAGCTGCCAATCCTGGAGTGTTGACAGTGTTACTGATGCTGGCGTGTTTTGTGGCACAAACATTTCCACAAACAACTGATATGCCTGGATCCCCTATACTTACTGTGTCTTTTGTTCCTAAGTCTACATTGATAGTGTCTTCAGGATGGAGTGTTTCACTAGTCCCCAAAATGACTTTATCACCTATTATGACATTGCTATTAGTGCAAGCATCTAACTGTATTCCGGCTATCCCCTTACTAGAGTCTTCTACCCTCTCTGGAACATTTCCACAAACAATTGAGGGGCGCCCAGTTTCACCATGAAATCTTTTAAGAACCCAATCCCTGGTGCTTTCTTTTAGAGGTCGGTAGATAGAAGAAGAGCTACCGGAGTTGAAAAGAGGTTCCATTTCCACCATGATTGGATATATTTTCCCAAATACCTTTAACTGCAACACTTGTTGGAAAGAGACTCCTGGTTTTGGAATGATTTTAATCCGAGCATGCGCTTGGAAGTAGCCAAATCTCGAGTTTGAGTCTATTTGAACGATCTTCCCAAAATAGCTAGCCAGATCAAGAATGACTGATTCAATCTAGGCATGGGCAGGAATACCGAACAGTCTAACCCAAACACCATCACCTCCAATCACGTCTTCTGGAGACCATTTTTCAATCGATTAGAGCCCCATTTCTGAATGTAATGAGACAATTTTATTGAAGGCTTCCATCTCAACAATTGATTTGAATGTAATCAGGAATTTGGTAGGGGATATCCGCACTACCTCTGCAGCCGAATTTCTCAACGGACCGGAGAGTCTATCAATGCGAACGTCCTGGGCCACCGCTGTTCCGACTATAGTGAGATTTAGCCGCTGGAGATGGTTCGTCACTGCCCTCGGATCGGCAATGGTGGTAAGCTCCGAAGTCATTTCCGTCCTGTTAGCTAGCCCTGTGTTCCCTTGGTGATAGCATTCAGAAAACTTGGATCTAAATCGTGCTTTTCCTGCTGGTGGATGGGGGAAGCCGCATGTGGCGTGGCTACCCTAGATCTCAAATGCCCTTTCGCCCATTCGACACAAGCCACCCTACCATTAATCTGTCGTTCGTGAAGACAATGTATAGCATTTAGAGCATCCTGTTCATAGAAGAAACGGTTGAACGCAAATCCACAAAATCGATTGAGTTGTCAATTCCAAGGAATGAAGACATCCCTTATTTTCCCATCACGACAGAAAATCCGAAGCAGGTCATCTTGGGTGGTATTAAAAGTAAGATTCGCAGCAAGGAGGGAGAAATGAGAGTTTGTAGGCCGAGATTTTCGGGTGAAAACCCTCTTCCATGGACCCTCCCAAGCTCCATCTCCACACTGTAGGCGCTCTTGTTCCCTTTCCTCCAGCTCCATCCCTTACTGTAGGTGCTCCACCTCCAATGGTAAACATACGACATGGATGAAATACATACCTCATGGTGGGGTTCACAAAGCACCGACCACTAGTTATTAGCTAGTGGCATGGCCATTAGTCAATTCATTTCCAAGTTTTATGTTGAGGGTCAAATATTGCATATCAGACCCAATTATTGCCTGGATTTACGAACATGGTACTATTTAACGGCCCGATTTAATCGTGTTTGTGATGTAAGGTGTGTTTACGAGCTTTGCGAAACAAGGTGTTAAAAGCATGAAATTAACGTTCTGATGATGCCAAGACAAGTGATGGACCCTAGGGAACCGAGATCAAAGGATTTACACGCCAGAGATTTGAGAAAATCATGAAATTGAAGCTCAAGCGGCCTGAAAGACGTCCAGAATGCAAGATCATAAGGTTCCCACCATCCGTTCGGCTTGAAACTTCATAAAGGGTGTGAAGATCATAAATTAACCATACATGTCAAATTTCAAGCTTTAGATCCCTATGGAAGTGGCCAATTGACAGATCAGCCCATAAAACACCGATCAGGGGCTCACCTAATATCTGGAATGCTTCGATTTTGGTCTCAATTGTTTAAATTAGATGACACAACAGATGATCGGAGGAGATTCTTAATTGCATCACAGAGGACCCCACTTAGAGAAGAGTGTGTACACAACACTCGTGCATCCGCAAGACACCGAACCTACAAAGATCAGTCAAAGCACACTGACCGTGCAATCCATCTCAAATTCAAATTGCATTCTCTGTTTCAAATAGAGCCTTGCGATTGGGTTTTGTGGGCCACCACCGTGCAATAACGGCTTAATCCGAACCATCCAATTGCTTTGTGGAGTGGCTAAGACCCTCGCCAAGCTCGCTTTTCGGCCCAATGCACGTGTAAACATGTGGAATGTTGTAAAACACAAAATGGATGGAAAATCCATATTGTAAAAGATGGATTCACGTATAACGGTTATAGAAAAGGGGATGCTTCCTGCATAATCGCTCCCCAATGTCATGCCCCAAACCCAGAAATCGGATTCACAGGAATCTCGATCGCCGAATTTGGTGCCGACAGCCTCTATAGTACCCCATTCTCGGCTCCTAGCGTCCAAATGCCAGATTCCAATCCTGAGATTCTACAAGGAGAATTTTTTTTTTGCACATTTAACTCGTAATAAGCATAACCACAAGATTACCCAATTCACAAAGGCGACATCATCATCACATATCCACTAATATAATCAATTGAATACAATGCTAAAGGAAAATACATAAATCGAAAATCAAGCTCCAAAAGACCGCTGCATGCTCCAAGCTCAACACTGCTGTAACCTAACATCACCTGTATGCATCTATTGTGCATAAGCTTATAGAAAGCTTAGAGGGTGGTGTAAGTGTGTGCACAAGGTAAGTGCCAAGTATTCGATACAATGTCATCATCGTACAATACTGGAAATACTGGTAATTCATAAATCGTACAATATCGGAATAAGCAGAAATGCTGACAAGATCATGAATTATCAGAGTAAGCAGAAATACTAACAAGATCATGAATTATCAGAGTAAGCAGAAATACTAACAAGATCATGAATTATACGATAACAGAGTAAATGGAAATATTGACAAGTCTGTGAGTCAAATAATATCAGAGTACATAATGTAGATCAACTATGCAAATGAGGAGTCATAAAAAGCCAAATATCAGGCGTCGTATCTAGACTACATAAATGCAGACACACAAACCCAAAGTACCATGTGCTGTGGATGTATTGCAATATGCGATGCGAATGGAATGACCATGCTGGAGTGTGAAGTCGTGATGGTAGTACGTGGTATTGTAGGCTACGGGGTCCACCACAAAGGACTTCTATCCAAACCAGTCCCATACCTAAATTTAAATAGTCAGACTCATTGTGGTAAACTCCTGATCTCAGGTTAGTCGCGCGCCCCAATCGAAATCCTGGCCATTGCGAAGGTACATGTAACAAATAGTTGCGCACTACCAGCCCGAGTTGATAGTGAATGAATGAATGAATGAGCATGCAACTCTTGCTCAAAAGTCCACATATCAGTATAGTTCATTTTTAGGATCATCACCGGGGTTTAGTACACTCCAAATGGCAGTCTTTCTCCCAGCAGCACAGTCCAAGTGAGTGTAAGAAACCTCACTATTCGCCTGGCCAATAGTCTGCCAACACTTATCCGGCACGTCGATAGCGGACCCATTCACGAGGTAGTCAAACTCAGCCTAGTAATGCCCCCTACCCTCGGGCGGGTAAGGCCACACCCCCTCCTAACCGACCATGACACAGTGGGAGATGCGGCCTCCTGGTATTTGGCACTCGAGCACTCATGTATCCACTTGGTCTTGACGTTGGGGTGTCTCCTGGCCCGGAGGTTTAGGGATTTTCACCCAGGGACATCTATGGCTCCTGTATGATAGAATCAAACATTTTCGGTGTCCCATCTGGCCATCCACGATATGCCTGTGGAGGCTACGGGCTTGATGTCGCTAGGGCGTACAGTAATCATAATGTAAGATGCATGAGTCATACAATCCAGTCATGCATCAACCCTGTGTATACCGTGCGCTCATGTGAGATAACCTTCGCCTATCAGGGAGTCTCATAATAACCTGCCCAATGACAAAGATAATGGTCAACCACATCTCATAACAAACATGCAGATGATGCGTATGAGCATGTATCATGATGCTATGCTGTCATATACTTATAATCATATCAATAACCGGCATCGACAATCGACCTCGACAATGTGAACCTTTAACCGACATTGCCCCCAAGGAAATGCCCTCATAGATCCTAACATATAGTGGACTCACGACCACACATAGAGGCCTAATATACAACACAACGGGCCTTACTCAAAGGCCACATATACACAATAGGTGGGCCTTGCCCATGGGCCTCAAATACATAACGTGTGGCCCTACACATGGGTCTCGAATACATCAGATGGGCCATGCCCCATGGGCCTAATATATATCACAATGGGCCTTGCCCATAGGCCATGAATACATCACAATGAGCCCCAACTACGGGTCGTATATGCATCATATAGGGCCTCAACAATCGGAATCGGCAATTTGTCACGATAATCAGCCTCGATCGCTAATTGGTTAATCGGCCACGACCAATCAGAATCAGTAATCGGCCATGTCTATTAGAATCAACAATTGGTCATGATAAATGGCCTCAATCGATAATCGGCAATCGGTCATGATAATCGGCAAACCGGTCACTTTAATCGGAATCGGCCTCGACCTCGATAATCGGAATCGGTATTCTGCCTCAATAATTGGTATCGACAATCAGCATCACTAATCAGCACCGACAACCAGCACATAAACAAGGCTGGATCCACAGATGGACAGACGATCAACCATAATATAAGGATCGGCCCTCGACTATGGTTATATCAAATCCGATAAAACGGAGCCATTCGTCTATGGTGAATGGGGCCCACTAATTAGGGTTAACCCATAAGCGAATGATGAGAATGGAACTACCAAGGCCTAAGGGAGGGTCACAATGTGGGCATTCAACCATCATTGCCCATCAATGAGGTCATTTAACCAACATCGCCCCCAAGCAGTGGCTCACATAGAGCCAAATATAAAGTGGGCCCATAGCCTCACTCAAAGGCCTAATATACATCACAATGAGCCTCATATAAGGGCTTTAAACACATCACTATGGGCTGCATCACATGGTTCTAATACACGTCATAGTGGACCTCAAATACAACAGGTGGGCCGCATTAATGGGCCGCCACATTGGGCCTCATATATGGTCAAATGGGCTGCATTAATGGGTCAATATACATCGAATGGGCCTTACCAAATGGGCCTCAACAATGTGCTGGAATTGCATCTCATTGGGTCTCATCATATAGGCCAGAAACATATCACAATGGGCCACATCATATGGGCTGGAAATACATCTCATTGGGCCTCACCCATCGGGCCATAATTACATCGCAATGGGTCGTTCACATGGGCCTAATATATATATATCAAGTGGGCCCTAAAAACTAATGGATGGCCTGAAGGTAAAACACTTACATCATGTGGGGTCCATGTCCTAATGATGGTGTGGATAGAAACATACATCGAGGCAAGCCCTATATGATTTAGACGTGTAAGTGTTATGGTCTCATGCTTCTTTGGTTGTCAAATTTGTGATGTGTCAAAACATCTATCTATGTCCTGTGCTTGTATGATGATTTATATGAATTCAAGACACTGCATAAATACTTCAAGAAGCTACAAGTTAAACTTTTCAAGAAGCTACATATTGAAGTTCAAGAAGCTACATGTTGAAGTCTCAAGAAGCTACAATGTTGATGTTCAAGTCTTAAGAAACAACTCATGACTTCAAGACTAATAAGCAATGCATGAAGTAGTTGTTATGCTGATGAAGATCTCAAATTTGAAGCTACAACAAGTTCAAGATCTCAAGCCTGATATGGTTCAAACAATCTACATTCGTTGAATGGTTGAAGTTCAATGTCCATACGACATGATTTAGGTTTGAATGACCTTAGGTTGACCCTTTAAGTAGGTCATTTTGGATACATAAATTAAATATTTATTTTACATAAGTTTGGTCTATTCTACGACCACTCCTAGCTCTTGTTCGACCAGTCCTCGGCATTGGTTCGACTAGTCCAAGAAATTCCATGACCAGTCCTAAGTTGTTGAAGATTTTTCAGAATTTTTGGTACGCCCACGACCAGTCCTGGAGGTCCTTCGACCGGTCGTAGGTGTGGCTTCGACTCGTCCACGACCAGTTGTGGATCTACGACTCAAAGTCCAGCAACTTTATCTATGGTTCTACGACCAGTCATAGGTATCTACGACCAGTCGTAGGTGACCCACGACCAGTCGTAGGGTACTCACGACCAGTCGTGGAACGACTTTCAAAGATCGCGCTTAAATTTTCAAAAATCTGTTAGAGCTACGACCAGTCCAAGCTTTCTAAGACCAGTCGTAGGAACGATTTTTACTTCTATAAATTGAACACAAAATTCAGAGTTTTCACACTTCAACTCTATTCTATTCAAGAATTTTCAAGTGATCACTCTGAGATAAGTCTGTGTTTATTTTAAGCTACATTGTGCTTATTTAATATTCCTTTTTGCTAGCTTATTTAATTTGATTTTGTTTCTATATTCCAATCTTATTTGAAAAGAGGAATTATCTTATTCCTTCTTCTTGGAATCAAAATCAAATATAGCTACGCCCAACGAGTTAAATCTAAAATCTATTAGAATCTAGAACCTTATGAATGTGAGTATTGGAAATTGAACTTTGACATTCAATCATCTACTCCGATTGGTTCTACCGGGCTGCTAAGAAAAGGAGAAATCCAGGTATTTTACAATTCTGTAAAATTTATTTACTTTTGGTTTTGTTTGAGATTAAGCCAGAAAAATCTCATTGTATTGGTTGTCTGAGGAAAACCAGAAAACTCAGAAAAGAGGGGTTTTTGAATTGTGTAAGCCCAAGTGAAAAAGACACAATTGTAAAGGTTTTTGGTGAACCTGTGAAAACCTATTTGATAGTGAACGCTAATATCCCCTGTGTGAGGATATTAGAGTGGAGTAACTTTCGTGTGGTTGTTGGAAAACAGTTGGTGTACACACAGGCGAACCACTATAACTCTTTGTCTTGTGGATTGAATGCTTGCTTAATTTTCATATCTTTTATCATTCGATTGTGTGGAATGTACAAGTGGATGTGAATGTTGTAATTATTTACATTTCAAGCAAGTATGGGGATTGTTGTAATAATTTAGATCTATACTTCTGCATTTAATTTCAATTCCTTGTTATTTCATTTACTTATATTAAAATTGAGTCCTTGATCCAAAAGAGGTTCTAGAAATAAGGTTGTCCTACCATAAGCCTTTGTTTATTATGGTGTAAGGTTGTCCTTAGAACTGAATTTGTATCAATCTCTCAATACTTATTTATCAAGGTGATTTAAAATTTAGCATTGTGAATTGATTCATTTTGTAAGGCTATTGGTTTAATTTATTTACGCAAATTTTATTTTAAATTTGGCATAGTCCTATTCACCCCCCCCCCCCCCCCTCTAGGACATATAGCTTGGCCTTTTCAAGTGGTATCAAAGCCTAATAGCTCATTTTTGTTGCTTTTTATTTGGATTTATTTCCGAGCTAACGTTTTAAGCTATATAAAAAGATGTCAAATTTTGATAGCCTTTCAGTTACTAGGCCTCCACCTTTTGATGGTTCCAACTATGCCTATTGGAAAGCCAGAATGAGGATCTTCCTCAAATCAATGGATGAAAGTGTGTGGCAAGCCACAGTGACTGAATGGAATCCTCCTACCATGGAAGTAACTGGTGTTGATGGTTCAAAATCTATGAAAATTACACCGTATTACCAATGGACCACACTTCAGAAAAATGAGAGTAGTGCTAATGCTAAAGCACTAAATGCAATCACTTGCGCACTATCACCGGATGAGTTCAAAAGAATCATATCTTGTGATACTGCAAAGCAAGCCTGGGATATTTTAGAAATGACACACGAAGGTACATCAATTGTCAAGAAATCTAAAGTCCAACTCCTCACAACTAAATTTGAAGAAATTCATATGGAGGAAAATGAAATGTTTATGGACTTTTTCACTAGATTGAATGACATTGTTAACTCAATGTGGGGTCTTGGCGATAAGATCCCAGAAAGTAAAGTGTGTGCAAAAATACTACGCTCTCTTCCTGAACGGTTCAATTCTAAGGTAACCGCAATTCAGGAACTTCGTGATACGGACAATATGAAGGTAGAAGAATTAGTTGGTTCTTTACAAACCTATGAATTAAGTTTTAAAGCTCCTAAAGGTAAATCTATTGCTTTGAAGTCATCTAAAAGTATTACTCAAGAAAATTCAGATTCGAAAAAATCAAGATGATATGGCCCTTTTGGCGAAAAAGTTTTATAAGATTTTCAAAAGTAAAAAAAGAGTCGACTTTCAAAAGGCAAATGATAAGAAACGTTCTAAACCTAAGTCTAAAACTTGAAAATCATTGAAAGATAGTCAATGCTACAACTGTCAAGAATATGGGCATTTAGCAAACAAATGTCCTAAAAGGACAGATCCAAAAGGAAGGGTATGTTGGCTACTTGGGATGAATCGTCGATTAAGCCTCTTCCGAATCGAAAATTCAGAAACCGAGTCGGGCAGTGAACTTAAGGCTCTTATGACTCTAGCCAAGTTTACCTTTTCCGATCACGATGATTCAACAAGTGAAGAAAATTTGGATAGTGATCATGAAAATGATGAAGATCTTCAAGATGCTTACAATGCCTTATATAAGGAAAGTTGTAAAATTTTGTCAAAACTTAAACTTCAAAAAGAAAAGTTTTTTAAACTTAAAGAATGTTTTGAAACCCTTGTTTTAGAAAAATCTCAAATTTTAGATTGTTTTGAAAAATCAAAGTGTGATCTAGAATTCAAAACCTCCCTAATTGAAAATTTGAAATCAAAAAATGAGAAACTTAAAAATGAAGTATCTTCTCTTATGAGTTTGAAGGATACATGGAGATATGCCCAAGGTGATCCAAAATTAGAAAAATTATTATCCTGGATCAAGAAAATGTGGCGATCGATCCGGGTGGGCTATGATAAAAACACATCTCCTAAACAAGAATACTCCTTCCAATTTTGTGAAAGGAGAGACTTCTAACTCAAAAGGAAAATGTACCAAATCAAGTTTTTTCTAAAAATACAAAAACTTTTCAAAAACACAAAAGCAAATATATAAATTTCAAAAATCGATTCAAAACCCACTAGCTGAAAAAATTGTTGATTTACTTAAGGAGCTATTAAAATCTAACTCAAGAGGTCACTCTTATAACTATAAACAAAAGAAGACCAATTATTCTCCTAAACCCAAAACAAGATCTTGAAATGGGTTCCTAAGGTTGCTGTTTGGTTGCTCACACTGCTTTCAAAGCTACAAGCCATTCGAAATGGTACCTAGACAGTGGATGCTCCAGACATATGACAGGCGACAAAGCTCTATTCACCGATCTTAAAGATATGACTGATGGGTCAGTCACATTTGGTGATGGTAGCAACTGCAAGATAATTGGCAAAGGTACGGTTCAACTCTATAACCTTCCCTTATTTAAAAATGTTTTATATGTTGAGGGTTTAAAACACAACCTGTTGAGCATATCTCAAATATGCGATAACAACCATAATGTTAAATTTTCTAATCAAGGTTGTGAAATTATAAATGAAAAAGGATCTGTAATATTAACTGGTCGTAGAACTTCTGAAAACTGCTATATAGTAAGCTATGGTAGCTCATCTGAACAAACATGCTACATGGTCCATACCGATGAGACAGAATTATGGCATAAACGCCTTGGACATGTACACTACCGAAATTTATACAGATTGAGCAAAAGTGAACTAATTAGAGGACTACCTAAGATGCAAAAAGTAGACAAGATTTGTGGTGAATGCCAGTATGGTAAACAAACTAGGAGCTCTCACAAAAAGGTGAACTCCAATATCACCACAAGACCACTCGAGCTTCTCCACATGGATCTTATAGGACCAACAAGAACGGAAAGTCGAGGTGGCAAAAAGTACATCTTAGTTATTGTAGATGATTACACAAGATACACTTGGGTTTCATTCTTGAGAGATAAATCAGAAACCCTTGATGAAGTGAAAAAGATTATAAAACGGATTCAAACCGAAAAATATTCTCAAGTCAGCAAGATCCGTAGTGATCATGGATCCGAGTTCGAAAATAGCGATTTTGAGAAATTTTGTAGCGATCGGGAATATCGCATGAATTCTCTCGCACATAAAACTCCTCAACAAAATAGAATTGTCGAGAGGAAGAATAGAGTGCTTCAAGAAATGGGAAATGTTATGTTAAATAGCATGAAGCTCCTAGAATCTTCAATCAAGCAAAGTTGAATACAACTGCTACATTATTAACCATGTTTATATTTGTAAATCTAATAATAAAACGGCTTATGAAATGTGGTTTGAGAAAAAGCCTTACAAATACTTTCGAGTTTTTGGCAAAGAAGTGCTATATTTTGTGTGACCGTGAAAATTTGGAAAGTTCGACACTAAAAGTAATGAAGGGATCTTTTTAGGATATTCTTTAAACAAATGATCGTGCATATCGGGTTCTCAACAACAGGACCGGTGTGATTCAAGAGTCAATAAATGTTGTGATTGACGATCTTTTGAATACACTGTCCCTAGTTCGATAATGATGAAGTTCTTATATTTGAAAAACAAGAAATTTCATCAAGTGAAACTAATCCGAAATTAAGGATCATTAAAGATCATCCAACTTCTCAAATACTTGGAAACCCTCTCACCGGTGTGCGCACTCGTAGACAATTAGAGGACATATGTAACTATGTATGCTTTACATCCCAGTTGAACCTAAGTTAACGTAAAAGAAGCACTTTCGGATGAAAATCGGATTCTTGCGATGCAAGAAGAACTTAATCAGTTTGTCAGAAATGATGTCTGGCACCTTGTTCCTAGACCTAAAGATAAACATATTATTGGAACAAAATGGATTTTCAAAAACAAATTTGATGAACTTAGAAATATTATTCAAAATAAAGCAAGACTAGTTGTACAGGGGTATACACAAATTGAAGGTATTGACTATAATGAAACATTTGCTCCTGTAGCTCGTCTTGAATCAATCAGACTTTTTATCTCCATTGCATGTTTTAGGAAGATTAAAATTTACCAAATGGATGTAAAGAGTGCCTTTCTGAATGGTGATTTACATGAAGAGGTATATGTTGAACAACCTACAGGGTTTGAAGATCCTAAATTTACTGATCATGTGTATCGTCTTAAGAAGGCTCTCTATGGTCTGAAACAAGCTCCCAGAGCATGGTACGAAAAACTGACTAAGTTTTTACTGAGTCATAATTTTCAGATGGGGTGTGTTGATAAGACGCTCTTTGTTAAGAAACATAACGATGATATTCTAATGGTTCAAATATATGTTGACGATATTATTTATGGATCAACCTGTACTAACATGACTGTTGAGTTTGCAGATTTGATGAAGTCTAAATTCGAAATGAGCATGGTTGGAGAATTAAACTATTTTCTAGGGTTGCAAGTAAAATAACAACCTGATGGAATTTTTATCTCTCAAACCAAATATGCTCAGAGTTTAATTAAGAAATTTGGATTTGAGAAAGGTAAAAATTTTGATACTCCTATGAGTACAACTTTGAGACTCTCAAAAGACTCTACAGGTAATGATGTGGATCCTAAATTATATCGTAGTTTGATTGGTAGTTTGCTTTATCTGACTGCTAGTAGACCAGATATTGCTTTGAGTGTTGGTATTTATGCTTGTTATCAATCAAATCCTAAAGAATCTCACTTAACTGCTGTTAAATGGATTATGCGATATGTCGCAAGTTCTACTAAACTGGGTCTCTGGTATCCACATGAGACTAATGTTCAATTAGCCGGGTACGCAGATGCTGACTGGGCTGGAAACATTGATGATAGGAAATCAACCAGTGGTGGTTGTTTCTACATTGGAAATTGTCTTGTTTCTTGGTTTAACAAGAAGCAAAGTTCTATATCGCTATCAACAGCTGAGGCTGAATACATTGCTGCTGGAAATGCATGTACTCAACTTGTTTGGATGAAACGAATGTTAAGCGATTATGGAATTACTCAGGATTCTATGATTTTATTTTGTGATAATTCCAGTGCAATAAATATCTCTAAAAATCCAGTTCAGCATTCACGTACTAAGCATATTGACATTAGATTTCATTACATTCGTGAATTAGTGGAAGAAAAATTAATATATTTGGATTATATTCCAACAGAGACTCAACTTGCGGACATTTTCACTAAACCGCTCGACAAAAGCAGGTTTAATAAATTAAAGTTTGATCTCGGTATGTGCAATTTAAATTGAATTTGCATGATTTGGTGTATCATAATGTACATAAATTTGATGTTTTATTTGCTTAAATTTAAAAATTATTTAAAAAAATTGTAAATTTTATGTCGTACTCAACCAGTCGTGAGTGTACACGACCGGTGTGTGCCACGACCGGTCGAAAGCACTTACACGACCAGTCGTGAAACTTGGGATTTCACTTTAATTTGGGAATTTTGACTCTTCTTCTTCATTTCTTTTTACCCTCCAACGGTTCTAGCTACGACCAGTCGAACCCATCTTCATAGTACTTCAAGGTTAGTGGTTCTTTTGCATTTTCTTTGTAGATTCTTGCTATTAGTGTTTCAAATCTCATTCTTGTAGAATCTATTTGGTCGTTCATTGCAAGTTTGGGGTTTTATCTTGAAAAATCTGTTCTATCTAAACCTCATTTCTTCTATCTTGCATCTTGTTATTTCTTTGAAATCCTTCTTTGAAAATGGATGTTAGAGGTAAAAAGAAAACTACTCGAGGTCCCTCTTCATCTAGATCAGCTTCTATTGTACAACGTCATCTTCACTCTCCCAAAAATGATCCTTCTGATGCTCGAGATTTGCGTATGCACAATGTTATTGTTGAGCGTCATGTTAATATTAATCACATTGCTTCATTTGGTATCCTTCCTCTGTTGGAATCTGTGGGATGAGATAACATCTTACATTGGGGTGGAGCTGCATACCAGTCCATTGCCCAATCCATGTTTGCATGTATCTGTGATTTTTCTCTTGAGGATTTTACTTTTAAAGTTGATACTCAAGAAGGATTGTTTTTAGTGGATCGACATTTGATTGATGACATTATGAAAATACCTGTCAATGATGAGAGCATTCCAATTAATATTTTACATGACAAATCTCTCAGAATCTGAACGAAAAATGCTTACTAGAGATTTATGTAATTTGGATGTTCATTGGACTCATAAAGGTCATGTACTTCCCTCAAGGTATTTATTACCCAGACACAGAGTACTTCATAGGATATTCATCTCAAATTTTTATCCACGTTCTCGGTAATAAAACCGAACTCACGCTTTCATGGTTCGTGTTTTGCATTCTGTAGTCTCTGGTGCAAAAATATGTCTACCGTCTTTAATTTGTCATTCCATTATTCTGTCTCGTCACCATCCTAGACACAGTGATATACCCTTTGGTTATTTATTGACTATGCTGGCAAATCATATGCTCGTGGCTATGCCTACTAGAGAAAAATCCATCCATCATCTCCCTTTTAATAATTCCAATCTTAACAAGATGAATTTAGAATTGGCTGAAGGCCAAGTGGATGCTGGTAGCAGTGGTGCTGAAGCAAGAAATGCTCAAGCTAGTGATCTTCCTGAAGACGTGAATATGGATGATTTATTTGAAGAACTTGAATCAGACTCAGCTGATGATCCTGATTTTCAGCCTTCTGATTTCGATGAAAGATTGAATTCCCTTCAAGAGCAGGTGGCTCAAATTTGTGTTACCCAAGACACACAATTTTCATATTTACGCAAATATATGAGGCGGATTGCTAAGGGTTTATATAAAATTGATCCATCTAATCCTGCACCCTCTTCTGGTTCTGATTGAATTTTTAATGGGTCTGTAATATTTTTTACTAAACTTTACATGCTTACTGACTTTTTTTTAATTATGCACTATGTTCTCTTGAATCAACTCCTATTTTCATTCTTATTGATGCTCTTCTTCCTTTGTCATTTTGTGTCAAAAAGGAGGAGAAGTTTTGGTTTTTGATTTATTTATATTTAATCGTTATGATGTGCTCCTATTACTCAGGCTATTACTCAGGGGGAGTTAAGCTTCTCAGGGGTAGTTATGGGAGATTGATGCTAGTTATTACTTATCATATCTATATAACTGTGCATGCTTCTCTATTGTGAACCTGTTGTGTTTGTACTTCTCTTATGTCTATTGGAAGTATTATTACTTGGGTGTTTTGTCACAAATTTGACAAAGGGGGAGATTGTAAGTGTTATGGTCTCATGCTTCTTTGGTTGTCAAATTTGTGATGTGTCAAAACATCTATCTGTGTCCTGTGCTTGTATGATGATTTATATGAATTCAAGACACTGCATAAATACTTCAAGAAGCTACAAGTTGAACTTTTCAAGAAGCTACATATTGAAGTTCAAGAAGCTACATGTTGAAGTCTCAAGAAGCTACAATGTTGATGTTCAAGTCTTAAGAAACAACTCATGACTTCAAGACTAATAAGCAATGCATGAAGTAGTTGTTATGTTAATGAAGATCTCAAGTTTGAAGCTACAACAAGTTCAAGATCTCAAGCCTGATATGGTTCAAACAATCTACATTCGTTGAATGGTTGAAGTTCAATGTCCATACGACATGATTCAGGTTTGAATGACCTTAGGTTAACCCTTTAAGTAGGTCATTTTGGATACATAAAACAAATATTTATTTTACATAAGTTTGGTCTATTCTACGACCAAATCCTAGCTCTTGTTCGACCAATCCCGGCATTGGTTCGACTAGTCCAAGAAATTCCACGACCAGTCCTAAGTTGTTGAAGATTTTTCGAATTTTTGGTACGCCCACGGCCAGATCCCCGGAGGTCCTTCGACCGGTCGTAGGTGTGGCTTCGACTGTCCATGACCGGGCCAGTGGATCTACGACTCAAAGTCCAAAGAACTTTATCTATGGTCCTACGACCAACATAGGTATCTACGACCGGTCAGTAGGTGACCCACGACTGTCAGTAGGGTACTCACGACCGGTCCGTGGAATGACTTTCAAAGATCGCGCTTAAATTTTCAAAAATCTGTTAGAGCTACGACCAGTCCAAGGTTTTTAAGACCAGGCGTAGGAACAATTTTTACTTCTATAAATTGAACACGAAATTCAGAGTTTTCACACTTCAACTCTATTCTATTTAAGAATTTTCAAGTGATCACTCTGAGATAAGTCTGTGTTTATTTTAAGCTACATTGTGCTTATTTAATATTCTTTTTTGCTAGCTTATTTAATTTGATTTTGTTTCTATATTTCAATCTTATTTGAAAAGAGGAATTATCTTATTCCTTCTTTGAATCAAAATCAAATATAGCTACGCCCAACGAGTTAAATCTAAAATCTATTAGAATCTAGAACCTTATGAATGTGAGTATTGGAAATTGAACTTTGACATTCAATCATCTACTCCGATTGGTTCTACCTTTGCTAAGAAAAGGAGAAATCCGGTATTTTACAATTCCAGTAAAATTTATTTACTTTTGGTTTTGTTTGAGATTAAGCGAAAAATCTCATTGTATTGGTTGTCCGAGGAAAACCGTAAAACTCGTAAAAGAGGGTTTTTGAATTGTGTAAGCCCAAGTGAAAAAGACACAATTGTAAAGGTTTTGATGAACCCGTGAAAACCTATTTGATAGTGAACGCTAATATCCCCCGTGTGAGGATATTAGGAGTGGAGTAACTACAGTGTGGTCATTGGAAAACAGCTTGGTGTACACACACAAGTAACCACTATAACTCTTTGTCTTGTGGATTGAATGCTTGCTTAATTTTCATATCTTTTATCATTCGATTGTGTGGAATGTACAAGTGGATGTGAATGTTGTAATTATTTACATTTCAAGCAAGTGTGGGGATTGTTGTAATAATTTAGATCTATACTTCTGCATTTAATTTCAATTCCTTGCTATTTCATTTACTTATATTAAAATTGAGTCCTTGATCCAAAAGAGGTTCTAGAAATAAGGTTTTCCTACCATAAGCCTTTGTTTATTATGGTGTAAGGTTGTCCTTAGAACTGAATTTGTATCAATCTCTTAATACTTATTTATCAAGGTGATTTAAAATTTAGCATTGTGAATTGATTCATTTTGTAAGGCTATTGGTTTAATTTATTTACACAAATTTTATTGGCATACCCCCCCCCCCCCCCCCTCTAGGACATATAGCTTGGCCTTTTCAAGACGGTCAGGATGAAACACATGAGGTGGGCCTCATCAGTGGGCCGGTCCTATGGGAATGTGGACCGAGTCTTGGTGGACCATCCAATGGTTGAACGGCATGGATAAACATATACATCATAGTATGTCTAGTAGGTTGTTGGACCGTCAATCCTGCTGGACCGCTGACCCCACTTGGGCATTTCTAACAAATGAACGGTCTGGATAAAGCATCTACAAGGTGGGTCCCACAAGAGCATGGACCACCTAGGAAGATGGGTTAGCTGCTGACCTTCCACAAACATCACAGTGGACCCCAAAAAATTCTAAGATTGGGCGTCAGTCCCTACTGCTGTTGCTGTGAGGAACGGTTAAGTTTGGATCTACCTCACTCTAGGTCCATGGCTTTAAAAAAAATTGGGATGGACAGTGTAAATGTAACACATCATGGTAGAGCAGGACAGCACCGTCCAAGTAGTACAACAGTGTGGCCCACAACACTGTCCAAACACGTCCAACAAATGGATGGATAGTGTGGAATAACACATCCAGAGAGGTGGGTCCCACAAAACCTGTTGATGAGAAAATGACCACTGCAGACAAAAACCTTTTATCCAGCGGTTTTTATGAAGGAATACAAACTTAAGTTAGCAACTTAGACTAACACGTGCGGACAACGATTTTGAGGATGAAACTACCACTCCTTTTCACTGCAAAGACGAGCGCTGACGCTCCTCCAACTGAGAGTTGTACGAATGACTTAGGAGAGATCAAAGTTACATGGCTCCACAGCTATGTATTTATTATATCCACAACGTTCATCCATATTTCGAGATCATTTCAGAGCATTAAAAAAAAAAAAAATCATATCCAAAGATCAGCTGGACCACACCACAAAGAGCAGTGGGGAAATTGATTTTCACTGTTAAAAATTTTGTAGGGCTCGCCATACCATTTCTTTTCCATCCAATCCGTTGATAATGTCACACGGACCTAGATTGAAGAGGAAAAACAATTTCATAATGATCCAACGCTTCTGTGACCCAGAAAGGGTTCCAATGGTAGACGTTTAGTCCCTCACTGTTTCCTATGATGTGGACCACCTGAGTTCCCATGGATGGCTGAATTTTTGGGATATCCCCATAATTAAAGGGGACCATCGATTGGACGGTGGTGATGGTCAACAGGCATCATGGTGGAGCCTGAGGTGGGGCCCACCGTCCCTGCCTACGTCCAGCAGCTCCAGCGTCCTCTAGACGCTGAACGTCAGCAGCAACCAAGGTGTCAGCCCTTGCCAATACACCTTATTTTGTTTTATTTTATTTTATTTTATTTTATTTTTTATAATTATTCATAGATGGGGCCCACATAAAGGAGATCCGATCCGTCGATTAGATTTCTGGACTAGAGAAATTCAAATGAGTCCAATATACAGTATTTTTTTTTGACATAATGATCCTTAACAAGATAAATCACCCAATCACCATTTTCTCGATGGATGGCGTGATTGAATTTTCGACAACGCCTAAAATGATCCGCTGAATGGGATGGATGGCGTGGATTGAATTCATTCAGCAAGGTGGGGCCTACATAAGCAGCCCACCCAAAAAACATAAAATCTTCTTCTCTCTTTTTTTTCCTTGCACCAAGTACACCTCACTGTCCAGTGAGCACGTCCAGTGTCGCTGGACACTAGACGGACGGTGTTTATGTGCCATTCATCAAGGTGGGTCCCACGTGTGGGGACCACGGCCGGTGGTCCCACGCTTGGACATGGCTCACTTGGCTTGGGTCAATCTGATATTTGTGTTTTTTTCCAACATCAAAGGGTAGGCCCACGTGATTCGGTCGGCCATTGGTCCACTTGATGGACGGTTGGGACACCATAAACACTCATCATGTGGGCCACAAAATAATCAAAGGAAGGAGGGAGAGAGAGAGAGAGAGAAGCACCCACCTTTGATCACGAACTTCTCCTTCCATCAATGCATTCTAAAGCTCTAGTGGACGAGACTTAATGGGCGAGATAAAGCATGGATGGTAGAGATGGAAAGTGTGAGGTGGGCCACACTTACTCTCTATGGAAGCCATGAACGTGGGTGCTTGGAAAATGAGAGAGAGAGAGAGAGAGAGAGATGAAGGAGAGAGGATGTAAGGAGAGAGGCATGGTGAGAGGTGATGGAGTGATGGGGAGTGATAGGTGTGTACTTGAAGGGGATGGGTGAAGAGAGAAAGAGTTGACTTTTAATTGCTTTTGAGTGATGTGGCATGTACTTGGTTGATTTGACAAGTTGTAGAGATTCTCTTAAGATTTCACAAATGTACGGCGTTTCTCGAACAGAACGTGGGCCCACATCTCCTGGCCTGAGTATCGCATCGGCACGCGAGACGCGGCATCAGAACCGCGACAACGGTGTGATCGCACTGATACAAGTTTTAGGTCGAGCCGACTCAGACCGACAGGATCCATCTTAGGATCACGTGTAGACGTCGATTACAGATTGCAAGTCACCGGAATTCGACCGGGAGGACCGCAGAGGCCTATGGAATGGTACGGGCTAGGATACGGGTCTTACACCCAATCCTAAACCGTAATATGAGATAAGTGATCTAAGCTCTTCAAATCAGATGGAGCACGCTAAATCTATCATCACTCTTAGGAGTGGGAAGATTATTGATAAAATCCTTCTGGTTAGGCCCGAAAAGCCTAAAGAATCAGAAGAGGACAACAATGATGGATCTAGTGATGCCCCACAAAAATTAGAACCAAAACTTCTAGAGAAGCCAGTTGCTCCATTTTCCCAATAGTTGGTTGCAACAAAACCTCTCTCTAACTCTCAGGATATTCTAGAGGTGTTGAAACAAGTGAAAGTCAACATTCCTCTACTTGATGCCATAAAACAAATACCTTCATATGCCAAATTCTTAAAAAACCTATGCATGACCAAAAGACGGCAAAATATTCAAAAAAAGATCTTCTTGACTGAGAAAGTGAGTGTCATCCTAAAGCAAGACGTGCCACAGAAATACAAGTATCCTGGTAGCCCAACCATACCATGTATGATCGGTAACTAATGCATTGAGCACACACTTCTTGACTTAGGAGCGAGCGTCAATCTAATTCCTTACTCGGTATACAAACAACTAGGGTTGGGTGAATTGAAAACCACCTTAACCATGTTATAACTCGCTGATCATTCTGTTCGTATACCAAGAGGGATAATTGAGGATGTGTTAGTTCAGGTTGACAAATTCTACTACCCTATAGATTTCATCATCCTAGACATTGAACCCGTTAATAATGGAAGCACTCAGATTCCCATCATCCTTGGCCGCCCATTCCTTGCCACTTCAAACGCAATTATCAATTGCAGGAATGGAGTCATGAGCATGTCTTTTAAGAATATGACATTAGAGTCAACATCTTTTTGAATAACAGTAGAAATTTTAAGGATGATGATGATTTCCACGACATTAACATGATTAATTCTTTCGTGGAAGATAGAACGCCTCTGACCTTATCCTCTGACTTTCTAGAGACGTGCTTGTCTCACTCCCATGACTTGGATGATGATTTTATTAGGGCGATATGTGTCTTGCTTGATATTACACCGGTACTTGAAGTAAACCGGTGGAGGCCACAATTTGAAGAATTGCCCCAAATCGATGTAGTGTCTCTACCATCTAATCTCAAGCCACCGAAGCTTGACCTAAAACCTTTGCCCTCTAATTTAAAATATGTCTATTTAGGTCAAGATGAGACATACTCGGTGGTGATCGCTGCCCACCTGAAGAAAGAACAGGAGAGTATGTTCATAGCTACTCTCATTGAGCATAAGGGAGCCATGGGATCGACGATAGCAGACCTCAAGGGAATCGACCCCTCGATTTATACTCACCACATATATCTTGAGAATAATGTGAAGACCTCACGACAATCACAACGTAGACTCAATCCTAACATGAAAGAAGTGGTTAAGGCTGAGGTTATGAAATTATTGGATGTGGGTATCATATACCCTATATCCAATAGTCAATGGGTGAGTCCAACTCAGGTGGTTCCTAAGAAGTCCGGAATCACCATCGTAGCCAATGCTAATAATGAACTCATACCAACCAGAGTTACTACTGGTTAGAGAATGTGCATTGACTTAGAGAATGTGCATTGACTATAGGAAGCTGAATACCGTTACGAGGAAGGACCACTTTCCTTTGCCCTTCATTGATCAAATCTTGGAAAGGCTAGCTGGTCATTCCTATTATTGTTTCCTTGACGAGTATTCGGGATACAATCAAATTGAAATCGCCTCTAAGGACCAAGAAAAGACCACATTTACATGTCCCTACAACACCTTTGCCTACAGAAGGATGCCATTTGGGTTATGTAATGTCCCTGCCACCTTTTGGCGATGTATGATGAGTACCTTTTCTAACATGGTGGAAAAATATCTAGAGGTCTTCATGGATGATTTCTCTATTTTCGGTTCATCTTTCAGCGAGTACTTAGAGAGTCTTAAATGTGTACTGAAAAGATCTGAAAAAAAAAGAATCTGGTACTTAATTGGGAGAAGTGTCATTTCATGGTTCAGAAGGGAATTATCCTTGGGCATATCATCTCGTCCAAGGGAATCGAGGTAGATAAGGCAAAAATTGATCTTATCTCTAACCTACCCCCACCCAAGGACATTAGAGACGTGTGATCCTTCTTAGGACACACAAGGTTACATATGATTCATAAAGGACTTTAGTCTCCTCTCTCATCCTTTATATAATCTTCTTCAAAAGGATGCACCATACAAGTGGACTGAGAAATGCCAAAAAGCTTTCTTCAAGCTTAAGGGCATGTTAACCACTGCACCTATCATGCAGCCACTCGACTGGAGCCTTCCTTTTGAGTTTATGTGCGATGCTTCTGATTATGCTCTCGGAGTGGTTCTGGGTCAGAGAAAAGATAAGAGGCCTTAAGTCATTCATTATGTGAGTAGGACTCTAAATCCTGCCCAAGTGAACTACTCCACTACGGAAAAGGAACTCTTAGCCATAGTGTTCACCTCAGACAAATTTAGGTCCTATCTGATCGGATCCAAGATCATTATCTATACAGATCATGCGGCACTCAAGTATCTTCTTTCTAAGAATGATTCTAAGCCCCGCCTGATAAGATGGATCCTTCTACTCCAAGAATTTGATTTGGAAATTAAAGATAAAAAAGAAGTAGAGAACATAGTGGCCTATCACCTTTCTCGCCTTAATACCTCTGATCCCCTTGAGGCGACCCATATCAATGACATGTTCCCTGATAAACAACTGTACAAAGTCTCCCATTCACCTTGGTTCGCTAATATTGTTAATTATTTTGCCACAGGTTCCATACCGACACATTGGACTGCATAAGATAAGAAGAAATTATTTACTGAGTTGTGCAACTTTTTCTGGGACGATCCATATTTGTTTAAATATTACTCAGACCAAATCCTAAGGAGATGTGTGCAAGACGATGAGCATCAGAGTGTCATATCCTTCTGTCATTTACAGGCCTATAGTGGTCACTTTTTTGCTAAAAAGACTACGGCCAAGATTCTGCAGTGTGGCTTTTACTGTCCCACTATGTTCAAGGACACTCATGAGTTTTGCAATGCTTGTGAGCGTTGTCAGAAATTGGGAGCATTGTCCCATCGAAATATGATGCCCTTGAATCTCATTCTTATCATAGAGGCATTTGATTGTTGGGGCATCGATTTCATGGGACCATTCCCCCAATCCTTTGGAAATTTATATATTTTTGCTCACCATAGATTATGTCACTAAATGAGTTGAAGCGATTATGTGTCAGAATAATGACCATCATACGATCATTAAATTCCTTAAAGAGAACATTATTTCCCGATTCGGAACACCCCGAGCCATCATTAGTGATGGGGGTTCACATTTTGTAATTAGCCATTTAAGAGTTTAATGAAGAAATACGGTATCTCTCATAAGGTGAGCACCCCATGCCACCCAAAGACAAGTGGGCAAGCTGAGATTTCCAATAGGCAGATCAAACACATTTTGGAGAAAACGGTTAACTCTGATTGTAAGGATTGGTCAATTTGATTGACTGATGCCTTATGGGCTTACTATACTGCTTTTAAAACCCTTATTGCAATGTCTCCCTTTAGACTTGTCTATGGGAAGGCTTGCCACTTACCTATGGAGTTGGAACATAGAGCCTACTGGGCGATCAAAAATCTAAATTTCAATCTATATGACGCTGGCTCGCTACGCAAACTTCAGTTGAATGAACTTGAAGAAATTCAGAACGATGCGTATGATAACTCGAGAATTTATAAAGACAGGATGAAAGCGTTTCATGACTAACACATTCTGCAAAAATTATTCACGCTTGGTCAAAAAGTCTTTTTATATAATTCTCGATTACATCTCTTTCTGGGTAAGCTCCGATCTCGTTGGACCGGCCCTTTCACCGTTATCAATGTTTATCCTCATGGGGCTGTCAAAATTCGGAATCCAGATAATGGCCATGACTTTAAAGTAAATGGACATCGATTAAAGCCATTTGTCGAGAAATTTGATTCAGAGGACATGTCCATGCCTCTAAATGATCCTGTTTACCAGGATTGATCTCCTAGTTTGACAGAGGTACAAGTAAGTTTTACTGCTTTCATAGGACTAGGGTAGTTTGCTTTATATTGCTCTAAGTTAGACGGTTTTATGCCATTAGGTTAGGTTTCTTTTGTTGGTTTCTCTCTTGTGCTGACCCGCTCTTACGTTGATATCTTTAGAAAGCCTCTTGATTCTTTTGTCCAAGTATTATCTTTCCATCACTCCTCTTTTACTTTCGTTATCCGATGTGTATTGCATGCTTATTTCTTTTACATTGAGGACAATGTAGTTTTCAGGTTGGGAGTGGGTGATTAGGTGACCTAATCAGTGTTTTCTCGATCTTGAGCAAAAATTGTGAATTGTGAAAAATTGTGAAAATTTTTAAAATTTTTCAGGAAATTCTTATGAATTCGAAGTGATTTTGACAACTATCATTGATTTAGAATTATAAGATACGGAGTGTTGGGGATTTATGTTTTTTGAACTTAGTTATCTGATAAATTTCACAATTGAGTTCGAATTATTAATCCATGATTAGAAGTTTTAAACATTGATTGAGTCATAATTTCACATGTCACATCTCGCTTACACATTGAGGTTTCAGTTCAATATTGAAGGATTAACTTGGTAATCACTAAGCATGAAAGGAACCAGCTTGGACAATTTTCCCATCATGATCAATAGAAAAAGAAAAAGAAAATACCCAGGGTTGGGTGAATGGTCTTCACCATAGGTTTGCTCCCTATAGGTGAAGGTTCGATTCCCCACAATTAACATTCGAAAAATATTGGGTGACTGATCTTCACCATAGGTTTACTCCCTATAGGTGAGGATTTGATTCCTTTCATTGGCATTACTTTTAATGGAAAAATCAAAAGTTGGTATGTTGATCTATGAGGCAGGTTTTGGTTTAGGTTTTGGTTGCCTTGAATTCTCTTATTAGTTACCAATGATATTATGAAATAGAGAAGTGAACCTTAATGATAAGTCGAGATTACACTATACACTCATGGATCTTAATGTTTAAAATTTTTGCTAATTGATGGAATAATACTTTGATCCTGATTATGAAGTCTACTGTGCGCTTGAGTATATGTGAATGTAATGCCAAACATTCATCTTAGACTTCTAGTATCTGGATTGTTTTAAAAAATCACTCTTGTTCTTAGAAATTGTCCTGTAATTCTCAATTTATTTTTCACATACTTTGCTCAGGATTAGCAAAATGCTGGTTGGGAGTTGTGTTAAGGGTCAAATATTGAATTTCAGACCCAGTTATTGCCTGGATTTACGAACATGGTACTGTTTAATGGCCCGATTTAATCGTGTTTGTGATGCAAGGTGTGTTTAGGAGTTTGGACTGAAACAGGGTGCTAAAAGTATGAAATTAATGCTTTGATGACGCCAAGTTAAGGGATGGATCCCAGGGAACCGAGATCGAAGGATTTACATGCTAGAGATCCGAGAAAATCATGAAATTGAAGCTCAAATGGCCTGAAAGACGTCCAGAATGCAAGATCATAAGGTTCCCACCATCCGTTCGGCTTGAAACTTCATAAAGGGCCTGAAGATCATAAATTAACTGTACACGTCAAATTTTAAGCCTCAGATCCCTGTCGAAGTGGCCCAACTGACAGATCAGCCCATAAAACACCGATCTGGGACCCACCTGATATCTGGACATGCTTCAATTTTGGTCTCAACTGTTTAAATTATATGACACAACAGATGATCGGAGCAGATTCTCATTTGCATCACAGAGGACCCCACTTAGAGAGGAGTGTGTACACAACATGTGCATCCGCAAGACACCGAACCTACAAAGATTAGTCAAAGCGCGCTGACCGTGCAATCCATCTCAAATTTAAATTGCGTTCTCTATTTCAAACAGAGCCTTGCGATTGGGTTTTGTGGGCCACCACCATGCATCAATAGCTTAATTCGAACTGTCCAATTGCTTTGTGGAGTGGCCAAGACCCTCGCCAAGCTCGCCTTTCGACTCAATGCACGTGTATGCACATGGAATGTTCTAAAACATAGAATGGATTGCAGAATCTTTACCGAAAGATAAATCAAATGGGCCACACCAAACTCAATCCAAAATCGTCCATATCTGAATGGTTTTTCGTGCCGCATCCAATGGACGGATTGAATTTCTCAAAAAATCCCAATCATGGGCCCCTCCATCAACACAATGTAAGAGCGCAGGCTCTGTTGCGCTAGTCTAAAGACCCGGAACGATCTGGGTCATTCTACGATCATGGCAGGGATCGGTCTGGCCATCTGGACCGTCCAAAACCTTTCCACGGGACCACCGTTCAAGCTCAAGGAGCCTGAATGGCTCGGATTTAGCATATTAAACATTCATAGGCCGACAATGATGGAAAACTGCAAAATTGTTTTGTGTTATCTATTGCTGCATAATTCCTTCTGCGTAACTGTCTTACGCAAGCACCGACTAGAGTTTGAAGTTACGCACGTCTCTACAGCCCCAGCACCGACTCTCCTATGCTTATAAAAGAAAGAGAGGAAGAAAGGAAAGGGATCCGGATCTGGTGGACGTGGAATTGAAGTTAAAGAACGTCAGAGAGAAATAGAGAGTTTGTTTTTAGAGTTTTATTTATTTATTGTTCTTTTTTATTATTTGAGAGATCCAACCCAATCATGTTGGGCTAAACCTCTTAGCTAGGGCTAAGAGCTGAAGCTTGTGGCGTGATGGGAATGATTCTATGGTTTTGATTCATGTTGGACTAAATTGATGTTGATTCTAGTTGATTATTAGGAATGCTTTCAGTTTTTAACACTACAAGAAAACCCACTTTTACTGACGAAATTTTTCATCGCTAAATCCACATTTTTCGTAGGTAAATACTTTTGCCTACGAAACTTTTCATAGGTAAAAATATTTATAAAACTTTTACTGACGAATTATTTCATCGGTAAAGAATAAGTTAAAAACATTTACTGACGATTTGTTTCGTAGGTAAAAATATTTCACGATACTTTTACCTACAATAATTTTCATAGGTAAAAATATTTACAAAACTTTTACCGATTCGTCGGTAAAAAATAAGTAAAAAAAACTTTTACCGACGATGGTTTTCGTAGGTAAAAAAATTTACAAAACTTTTACCTATGTAAATTTTCGTAGGTAAAAACGTGGATTAGACTTTTACCTACGAAAAGTTTCGTAGGTAAAAAATGTCGATGAGACTTTTACCAACAAAAGTTTTCGTAGGTAAAAAACGTGGATGAGACTTTTACCTACGAAATATTTTGTAGGTAAAAGTCTCTTTTATTTTCCAAATATTCCAGCACAACATTCCTGATATACACCTGTTATATAATATTTTTCATCATATTCAAATTCACATCCATCTAAACCCAAACTACATAAATCCATCCAAACATAAACTACATCCATCCAAACATAAACAATCTTATCCACATCACATTTATCCATGCATAAATACATATAAGTTTAACATCATAAATAAAATACAAAAAATTATTCATAGCCTATTTCTTGATGGGGCTCACAAAATTCAGTGTGGTGAACATATCACCGACTGTGCACACACACCTAGGTCCTTACTCATGCCTTCATGGTAGAATTAAAATGGTTTCAATACAAGGTCACGAGTTCAAGTACCCATTGTGGCCATAAGCGACTCTGGTGTGTGAGTGTGTGTTAAAAGAAAAAGAAAGAAAGAAAATATTGATTTATCTTTTGGGTTGAGCCTAATGGTACTCGGTGATTTCTCATCAGGTAGAAATTATTATTAGTTATTTTTAGAAAGGTGAGATTAGGCCACTTATAATTATATTAACATGATAAAATGTTGTACATATATTTGAGCAGACACCACAAAATAAATAATCCTATGAAAAAAAAAAAAACAAACGAAAAGAGAGAGAACATATGAGAGTTGATCCTTATCTCCTTTGATGGATTCAAGCTACATGTGCCCTATCCAACTTCCTATAAGGAGAAGTTATATGGGTCATGTTGGTGACAAATCCGCCTTGTCTATTAATATTATCATATTGTGTTAGGACATGACTTTAAAAATGAGATAAATCCAAATCTCAAATAATTTATGCTATAAGAGATAGTGGAGATGGAAATAGATGCATTGTGATGCTTGAGTTCGAGTATGCTTGCCAACAAAGCAAGATTTTCTTGTTTGTTGTTATGTGATTGGGCTACATTATTACATCAATCGGGTTTGGGTTCAGGATCAGGTTTAGGTTTGAGTTTTCAAGTTTAGGTTTAGGTTTAGGTTAGGAAGTTGAGATTAGGATTAGGTGTAGGTTTAGGTTTAGGGATTTGAGAATACATTTGGTTTAGGTTTTAGGTTATAGGTTTAGGTTTAGGTTTTAGGTTTAGGTTAAGGTTAGGTTATAGGTTATAAGTTTAGGTTATAGGTTATAGGTTATAGGTGGGTTATGGGTTAAGGTTTAGGTTATAGGTTTTGGTTTAGGTTTAGGTTAAGGTTTAGGTTTAGGTTATAGGTTTAGGTTTAGGTTATAGTTATAGGTTATAGGTTATAGCTTTAGGGAACCGAGAATAGGTTAAGGTTTAGGTTTAGGAAATTGGGTTCGGGTTCGGGATTAGGTTTAGGTTTTCAAGTTTAGGTTTAGGTTTAGGTTAGGGAGTTGAGATTAGGATTAGATGTAGGTTTAGGTTTAGGGATTTGAGAATACATTTAAGTTTTAAGTTTAGGTTTAGGTTTTAAGTTTAGGTTATACAGGTTTAGGTTTACGTTATAAGTGCAGTTATAGGTTTATGTTTAGGTTAGGTTATAGGTTAAGGTTTAGTGAATTGAGTTTAGGTTATAGGTTATAAGTTTAGGTTATAAGTTATACGTTATAGGTTAAGGTTAAGGTTTAGGTTATAGGTTTTGGGATTTGAAAATAAGTTTAGGTTATAAGTATAGATTTAAGTTAATGTTGTAGGTTATAAGTTTATGTTAATGTTATAGGTTATAGGTTTAGATTTAGGGATCTGAGAATACATTTACATTTTAGGTTATAGGTTTAGGTTTAGGTTTAGGTTTAGGGATCTGAGAATACATTTACGTTTTAGGTTTAGGTTTAGGTTAAGTTTACGGGTTTAGGTTTAGGTTTAGGTTTAGGTTTAGGTTATAAGTGTAGGTTATAGGTTTAGGTTTAGGTTAAGTTATAGGTTAAGGTTTAGGGAATTGAGTTTAAGTTATAGGTTATAGGTTAAGGTTTAGGTTTAGGTTATAGGTTTTGGGATTTGAGAATAGGTTTAGGTTATAAGTATAGGTTTAGGTTAATGTTGTAGGTTATAGGTTTAGGTTATAAGTTTATGTTAATGTTGTAGGTTATAGATTTAGGTTTGGGTTTAGGTTTAGGGATTTGAGAATACATTTAGGTTTTAGGTTTAGGTTTAGGTTAAGGTTATAGGTTTAGGTTTAGGGAATTGAGAATAGGTTAAGGTTTAGGTTTAGGTTTGGGTTTAGGTTTAGGGGGTTTTCAAGTTTAGGTTTAGCTCAAGGAGTTGAGATTAGAATTAGGTGTAGGTTTAGGTTTAGGGATTTGAGAATACATTTAGGTTTTAGGTTAAGGTTTAGGTTATAGGTTATAGCTTTAGGGAATTGAGAATATGTTAAGGTTTAGTTTTAGGAAATCGAGTTCGAGTTTTGGTTCGGGTTTAGGTTTGGGTTTAGGTTTTAGGTTATAGGTTTAGGTTATAGGTTAAGGTTTAGGTTTAGGTTTAGGTTTAGGTTTTAGGTTTAGGTTAAGGTTATAGGTTTAGGTTTGAGTTTAGGTTATAGGTTATAGGTTTAGGAATTTGAGAATATATTTAGGTTTTAGGTTTAGGTTTAGGTTTTAGGTTATAGGTTTAGGTTCAGGTTTTAGGTTTAGGTTAAAGTTAGGTTATAAGTTATAAGTTTAGGTTATAGGTTATAGGTTAAGGTTTAGGTTATAGGTTTTGGTTTAGGTTAAAGTTATAGGTTTAGGTTTAAGTTAAGGTTTAAGTTAAGTTTAGGTTTAGGTTATAGGTTATAGGTTATAGCTTTAGGAAATTGTAACGCCCCGGATTTTTGCCAACCTGGGATTAGACGTCCTTAGGCAATGGGTCGATCCTATAATACTTCATTAACTTGTCAGAACTGAATCCTAAAGTCTAAAGCCGCCTTTGAACCCATTTCCTTCACAAATCTCACCCTTCACCACCTTGATCTTCCAATTTTTCTAAGAACTTTTACCCTAGACACTATCTTAAACTAGTTAAGTATCATAACTTGGATCACCTCATATACAAACTCCAAAGGCCTGAGTACCACCTCGACCAGAAAATCACTTAAGACTAAATCCTTTAGAAATTTGACAAAGTGAACTAGGTGCTAAACTAGATTAGCCATGAAATCCATTTGAATCGCTTTAAATACGATCTGCAAGACCCAAAACTTGCAGAATCATTGACGCCAGGTTATCCTAAAATCTAGGATCAATCTCATTACCCTACCGCTTCTGGGAGCATCTCAAAATTTCGATCTCGATCTGGACCACACATCGAGTCCGAACAATACGGGTTAAGGACTTAGGACCGCCTCACCGGGCTCGACTATCATCTCAAAAATCAGTCCACCGATGTCCCACGGCCATTCGTTTGGATCCGGAGCGAGGGTGTGAAAACACTATTCCCACTTCAAAATAAATATCGTGAATAGTGATCTGCACCATTCGTTGACGCGTCGATAAGCAACCCGACCGTCAGAATCAGACTAAATTACACCCTCGGATTAAGAAAAATTTCAGGAATATTTACATGTACTTGGAATTTCTGATCGTGGCCCACTGACCGTCGAACTGAAAGTGGTCCGCCACGTGCGATCTGGGAATCCGATCGAGTCGAAAATGTAATCCCACATAGATCCATAGGTGGTGAGTTTAAGTCTGACATTTGGCTCAAGGAGGGCCACCAGAACCTCTCTTTTGAGCCGGAAAAGTGACGAAATACCTATATTAACAGTAACCCTTGAACCTGAGTCTATTTTGGGAAGATTTTAGGCTATAATAGGACCTTAAACCCTCTCCCATTCCAGCCATACGAATTTGGATTTGAGAGAGAGAGAAAAGAGAGAGAAAGTGAGGGAGAAGTGGGAGCTACTCCCTGCCGTACTTCCCTGCCGCTCCATGGGCTGCACTGCCTCTTTCTTGCCGCTTTCCCAGCGATTCCGGCGTCATTTCTAGAAAATAAACCCTAACCCTAACCTGTTTGGGGGATTAGACAGTTGTAGGTTAGGAAATAGCTAACCTATTTCATTCGCTAGGTTGCCCAACTCCCGTATACGGAAGCTTAGCGAACCTATCGACTCCGTTACGATTCTACGACAAAAAGTGCGGACTTTAGGTGTATAGGTTATGGTTTTCAACGCTTTCAATGTCAGATAATGATAGAATCATGATCTGCATACAAATGCACATGTACAAAGTGCTTTCCGTTTTCTGTTTCGATTAGAATTGTAGAATTTGAAATTTCACATACTCTAGGTATTCGTATAAAATACCGTATACGTATTTTTTATGGAAATGTGTCTGACATGTTTATTTGTCGTATGTATATATGACGTATGGATAAAATACTTATTTGGCGAAAGGATTCGCCTAAATACATGTTTACTAATAAACACTATGTATGTAGAAATACGGTATTGTAAGAAGTACCGTATACGTGTATATTTTAGCGATGTGCTTGTCATGATTACTTGTTGTATAAATATATTATGTGCGTATAAATTAATTGCTTGGCGAAAAGAATCGCCGTATTATAAGTTCCCTTGTATACACTATGTATGTTGAAAATGCTATATTAGAAAATACTGTATACGTATAAATTTTGGAGATGTATTTATCATGATTATTTGCTGTAGTAATATATTATACAAGGATAAAATACTCACTTGGCTAAAGGATAGCCCTAATACATGTTTTGCTAACATACACCATGTATGTTGTAATAGTGTATTCTAAATGTTTGTGAAAATGACTGAATGAGTATAGAATCCTCATTCGCACTCGCCATGACTAATTGTCATGGATTCATGATTGTTGTATTGGCGATACCCCTTTGACGAAAGGATTTGCCCTAAATCACCCCACGGCCAATATACACCATATATGCTAAAATGTGTGGCCCAAGTGTTTGTGGAAATGACTGAATGAAAATGGAACCTGGATTCCTACTTGTCATGACTATCCGTCATAGGTGTATGCGTGTTATGATTGGGGCGACTCCCTAGTGAAAGGATTCGGCCTAATGCCTATGTGATCGACATATGTCATGTATGTTGATGTATGTTTGTTTAAGTGTTTCTTGAAAAGTCTGAATGAGTAGTAGTTAGCAAATTGTAATGTATAAGGGTGTTGAGATATGATTCTCAACCTCTTCTAACTATGTGTATGATCTCCTTAGATTGTTGTGTGATTAGGAATTGAACATGTATAAACTCATGCTTGTATTGTGATTCATAACATGCTCAACTGCTTTATGATTATAACTATGTAATGTATATGTTTAAATTTATATTTACGTTGTATGATCCGTCATGGGTGATGGGGGAGCGGAGTAACGAGTGCGTGCAACAGCCCTGGCAGCCCTAAACGGAAAATACCATACCTTGATTGTATGAGTGGAATCTTGATTCACTACTACTTTATCTAACTGCACTTGATTGTGTTTGGGGCTATGATTATAGTCCAGACAGTCGGTACCAGAATTGAATTCGTGTTTGCGATTCATTTGCCACGTGAGATGTGTTCGACGAACCCGAGTCGTACTTCGGTTGGCGACAGTGGTTGGCCACGCGAAGTGCTTATGCACTTCATGTCGTTCAACTTATTGTGCGCTCGAGCTAGACGAGCTCGTCAAGTAACCCGACTTGTCTAATGTATGTTCACCATGTTTGGTCACCTCTGCTTGAACCTAGGGTACCAAACTTACCAGTGAAATCCCTCTTAACCATGGTACCTCGATCCGCTAAGACTCATGAGCCGGGCATGGTGGTATGGGATACCGTGGTCGAGCTGTCGGCCTACGCTGGGGCCACATGCCTCCCCGTAGTGACCAGTGAGCAACCAGACTCGTGAGCCGATTATGGTGGTATGGGACACTATATTCGAGCTGTCGATACTTACGGCGAGAGCCGAGCACGGTGAGACCTGTACTGTGTCGACTGAGTCCTCTATAGTATCTTCGAGTATACGCCAAGGTCTGTGATTGGCGACGAGTCCTCTATAGTATCTTCGAGTATACGCCAAGGTCTGTGATTGGCGACGAGTCTTTCACAGCAACTGGAGTATGAGTTGAGCCGAGTACGGTGAGACCTGTATTCGAGCTGACGGCTAGTGATTGAGCCGAGTACGGTGAGACCTGTACTCGAGCTGACGGTCAGCAATTGAGCCGCATACGGTGAGATCTGTATCCGTGCTGACGGGTGACGAGCCCTTTGTGATGCCTTCACTACGCTTCTCAAACCATAATATCGTATGAGAATAGCTAGGATTGACGACCCTAGAATGGATCATGTTTGGGAATGATACAAGGGAGGTACCTTAGTTTTCCAATACTGCTGTTTGAATTGGACTAATAACAACTCGGTAATCATGATCATCATCGCACCGCATGTGCTTAGTAGATGTGGCGCACTGAGGGAGTTAAGCATTCGCGAACGTAAGATGATGTCGCTAAGGGTGGTTTGACAAAGGCATACATCATGTCATTTCATACTTGCATTTAATAAGAGTAGTTAGAATTGTTTGATTTGTACTGCTTTATCATTACTACTTGATTGAATTGATAACATATTAACCTATGCTTTATTGTTCCACTGAGTTGATCACTCACTCCCACGTTACGGGACGGTGTTTCGAACACCCACCAGACATTGTCTGATTGCAGATGGCTATGCTACTCCTGAAGCAGAGCCGGACTACTACTATGACGTCGAGGAGGAGTTCTCCTACATGTAACTCTCTGACGGGTCTCTGAAGACCTGGTACTGTATTGACGGGGCTATGGTACATGGGATAGAAGACATTACACTTACACATTGGTAAAATTTGAACTGTACTTGTAATTTATTAACCTGGTAATGTTATCACGCTCTGGAGACTCACCACAGATTTTCTATATTTTATATATCTATCACAGTCTTCCGCTTGCTAATTTACTGTCTCTGGAGTATGATATTCTGTTTTGGCTTAATTTCACTCATGTTCAATGCACAAATACAGTCAACACTCAATCATCATTCATTTTGTTGCATAAGTGATGTTCTGGAACTCGGGAGTTGAGTTTATGCTCGACCCCCGATTTTCAGGGCGTTACAGGAATTGAGAATAGGTTAAGGTTTAGGTTTAGGAAATCGAGTTCGGGTTCGGGATTGGGTTTAGGTTTGGGTTTTTAAGTTTAGGTTTAAGTTTAGGTTAGGGAGTTGAGATTATGATTAGGTGTAGGTTTAGGTTTAGCGATTTGAGAATACATTTAGGTTTTAGGTTTAGGTTTAGGTTATAGTTTTAGGTTTAGGTTATAAGTGTAGGTTACTGAGTTTAGGTTTAGGTTAGGTTATAGGTTAAGGTTTAGGGAATTGAGTTTAGGTTATAGGTTATAGGTTTAGGTTATATGTTATACGTTATAGGTTAAGGTTTAGGTTACAGGTTAAGGTATATAGGTTTAGGTTATAGGTTTAGGTTTAGGTTATAGGTTTGGGGATTTGAGAATAGGTTTAGGTTATAAGTATAGGTTTAGGTTAATTTTGTAGGTTATAAGTTTATGTTAATGTTGTAGGTTATAGGTTTAAGTTAGGGATTTGAGAATACATTTACGTTTTAGTTTAGGTTTAGGTTTTACGTTTATGTTAAGGTTACACAGGTTTAGGTTATAGGTTTGTAGGTTTAGGTTAGGTTATAGGTTAAGGTTAGGTTTAGGAAATCGGTTTAGGTTCGTGTTGGTTCGGGTTTAGGTTTGAGTTTTCAAGTTTAGGTTTAGGTTAAGGAGTTGAGATTAGGATTAGGTATAGGTTTAGGTTTTGGTTATAGGTTTAGGTTTAGGTTAAGGTTTAGGTTTAGGTTATAGGTTATAGCTTTAGGGAATTGAGAATAGGTTAAGGTTTACATTTAGGTTTAAGGTTTACGTCTCAGGAAGGAATCAACAGTCGGGGGCACTGTTCCCACTATGATGTTTAGTTTTAAGTATTAGTTTTAGGTGTAGGTTTAGGTTTAGGGTTATTAGGATTTGCTCCAACAATTTCGAGCTAATACATAAATATTGTCTGTCCAAATGATCAGGCCACTCCAATATTGTCCATAGGAAATGGATAGCTTCATCATGGTCATAACAGCGGTTCCCACCTTCCAGGGACCCCCACTCAACATCTGGATAACTCCGACATACATCTGGGTCTTCTCCATCAATTTCGAGCAAATACATAAACACGGCATGTCCAAACGGTCAGGCCACTCCAATGTTGTCCATAGAAAATGGACAACTTCATCATGGTCATAACAGTAGTTCCCACCTTCCAGGGACCCCCGCTCAACATCCGGATAGCTCCGACGCACATCCGAGTTTGCTCCATCAATTTCGAGCTAATACATTTAAAAACAACATAAAAGGTAAGTAAAGCAAGAAATATCCGTATGAAGATATTGAGGGGAATTACTAGTGTATCCATATTCCTTCTATGTTCTAGGTTGATTTTGAGTTGATTATGACTAAGATGTTGATATTACATTATATGTGATGAAGGTTGCATTACTAGTGTATCTATATTCCTTCGAAGCAATCACTTGGACAGTTATGGATCACCAAATGGCAGGCCAACACATGTACAATTTGTTGGTTGTAGTAAAATTAGTTGACTGTACATTGTGTATTTACTTTATTCAAAATGGTATCCATTAAAAGCCATAGTTGAACTTGCACCAGAGGTGGCTAACCCTAGCCCAGCCAAGCCATTGACACCCTATAAGTAAAGGAGACTGAGGACTGGGGTGTAGGTTAGATAGATAAAATAGGAAAGCATCCATACAAAAGTGATAGTTCTCATTTCACAGGTAGAACTTCAAGCAATACCTTGGGCTTTTCTTATCCGTGTTATAATTTCAAGAACTCATCCTTTGACAAACGATTATCTACAACAATGACAAAATAGAGCTAAGTCATTGTGAAATAAGCACGCTAGAATATTAACTGCTTCAACTTAACCTCACTAGGCATGAAATTTTAGATTCATGTATTTATATCTTTTCTTATCAAAGTAATTGGCATTCCCAGAAATAAAGAATGCGAATTAGAAGGATGCGGAAGCTCACTGATCTTTTTCTGTACATGGAAAACTAGCCACCAAATTCTTGTTGGTGAAAAGAGAGGAACGTTCATTAAAGAATAAGATAAAGGACTTAATACTCTGTGAAAAGGAAAATATACACCAAAACCTATCTCTACTAGATACATTGGCTAGTCCATCATCAAAGGGCCACCAGGGAATATTGTAGTTAACACCAAAACCTACAAATCGGCCATCAAAACCTTAAAAATCAAGAAAAGATGAATAAATAACCATCAAATCCTCCAAATCGGCAATCAAAACCCTAGAAATCAACAAAATATGAACAAATAAACATCAAATCTACCAAATCAGCTATCAAAATCACCTGAAATATCCTCAAGATCCCTAAAATTCTAAAATCGCCAAATCCCTAATTTGTAATATCAAAAAATCCCTGATTCGGGGTCCACATTCAAATCTGTAAGCCCTAAAATCCCCAAATCCCTAAATGGGGGTTTGTATCGAATTGAGAATCTAAAAATTATTAAATCCCCCAAATTTGTAAATTAGCATTGAGATTGAGAGGGAGAGAGAGATACCTCGAGTTTATGAATGAATCTTCAACTGAGCTTCAGAGAGAGAGAGAGAGAGAGAGAGAGAGAGAGAGAGAGAGAGAGATTAGGAGAGGATGCGAGAGAGAGAGAGAGAGAGAGAGGAGAGAGAGGATGGAGAGGATTAGGGCAAGGTCGAGAGAGAGAGAGAGAGAGAGAGAGAGAGAGAGAGAGAGAGAGAGAGAGAGAGAGAGATTAGGGTGCAAGAGAGAGAGGGAGAGAGAGGATGGAGAGGATTAGGGCAAGGTCGAGAGAGAGAGAGAGAGAGAGAGAGAGAGAGAGAGAGTGGAGGGTCGACAAAGAGCGTTGACGCTCCTCAAGCTCCGAGTTTGTACAAACAGTTCAAAGGAGATCAAGGTTAAATAAGCCTCATGATGATGTATTTATCATATCTACACCGTTCATCAATTTGGAGAGATCATTCTAGATGTTGATCCCAAAAATGAGTTATTTCAAATTCTCAAGTGGACCACACCACAAATAACAGTGGGACAATGGTTCTCAACATTAAAATAATCATACGATCAGATTGGCTGTTATACCACACACCAACGATGTGGATGGGGGTGTTGACGCCACCAAGTTTTGTGGGTCCCATCATGAGGTATGAGTTATATCCAAACCGCCCATCCACTCTATGAGCTCATCATAAGGCTTGATTTGTGGGACACACATAATGGATGGGCTGGATTTGTGAACCACATCTCAGTGAGCCCTACAAATGATTATGAATATTTTAATGGAGGGTAACCCCTCTTAACTTTTGTATGTGGTGTGGCTCAAAAAAGTCACGGATTGACTTGATTTTTAAGCCCCAGGCCCACCATGGAATGCTACATCTGACTAATTAGGTAGATGTTTGACACCCATCACAGTGGGGCCCACACGGCTCGATTGTATGAGAAGTTCCCATGAGCTCAACCGTATGAAACCTTTTCCCATATATATATATATATATATATATGTGTGTGTGTGTGTGTGTGTGTGTGTGTGTGTGTGTGTGTGTGTGTGTGTGTGTGTATATATATATATATAATAAATTATAAAATTAGTATATATATCCATCATTAAAATCCTCCTAAGGTCCACTGTACTGTTTATTTGACATCCAATATGTTGATTAGGTCATACAGGGCCAGATGAAGGGGAAAAACAAAAATTAGTTTGATCCAAAACTTTTATGGCCCCAAAATGTTTTTTAATGGTTGACGCTCATTCAACACTGTTTCCTGGAATGTGGTCCACTTAAGATTTGGATATATCTCATTTTTGGTCTCATACCGTAAGATGATCTTTAAAAATAAATAGACGACATGGATTAAACACATACATCATGGTAGGGCTCACAAAGCACCAACCACCAGCCATTGGATGGTGTCAAGCGGAATAGCCAATCTGTTCCCCTTATTTGTGGTGTGGTCCATTTAATCTTTGGATATGATTCATTTTTTAGATAATTCTCTAAAATTATCTCAAAAAATGGATGAACGGTATGAGTTGATCCCAAATTTTCGGTAAATCCAAAACTCAAGTGTACCATGCCACGCAAAACAGTGTGGAATAATGATTTCCACCGTTGATACCTTCCTTAGGCTCACAATAATGTTTATTTGACATCCAACATGTTCATAATATTAAAAAGATATAAATGAAGAGAAAACACAAACATCAGCTTGATCCAAAACTTCTATGAATGTTATTTTTAATGGTGGACGTTCAGTCCCTACATTGTAGTCCACTTAAGCTTTGGACTCACCCCATTTTTTTGGTTAATAATGATCCGAGAAAAGCATTGAAAGGTATGGAGAAAGTCAATCCATGACTTAGGTGGGCCAAGAGCTTAAAAATAAAGTCAATCCATGACTTGGGAGGGCCACACCACATAATATAATGGAGAGGGGCTTCCTTAAAACATTCATAATCATATATTGGGTCTACCTAAATGTGATTCACATATCCAACCCACTCATTATGTGTGTCCCACTTGGATGAGGGGTCAGAACAATTTTCAGCCGCATCCAAAACTCATGTGGGCCCCACCAAGTGCTTTTATATTTTTTTAGATGTCTTCACCTAGTTTTAGATGGTATGGCCCACATGAGTTTCGTTTACCAATGATTTTTGAGATATCTCATAACCTAAAGGGGACACATCAAATCCATAGTGTTGATGTTCGACACACATCATGATGGGGCCCACAAAACTTACTAACATCAATTCTTTCTTAGGTTCTCACGAGGTCAATAAGTTGGGTTACAATTTTGACCAGAATATTTGACCCATTTTACATGTCTGGTCCATTCACTCTATTTTACTGATCATTACGCTCAATTTGACTAGTTACTCGCCCCGATCATGCTACATATGAGAAAGATATTAGGCAAACAAGATTGATCAACAATTTGAGTGAATTTTTATTTAAACATCTGAAGTTATTTACTCTTCAATCTGGACTGATCAAATTGTCCAAAAACAGTTAAATGTTGTTCATAATATCAAAATTATATGAATGAATAGAAAACACAAACATCAACTTGATCCAAAACTTCTATGGCTTCCAAGAAATTTTAAATGGTAGAGGTTCAACACACTATTTCATGTGGTGTGGTCCACTTGAGCTTTAGATATGCTTCCTTTTTGTTCTTTAGACCACAAATTATCTGTTAACATGGATGAATGGAGTGGATAAAATAAATAAATAACGGTGGACCCCACAGAGTTTACTCTGGTAAGGGTAACGAGTAACTCACCTAAATGTAGTGGAGAAGGGGTTCCATAAAACATTTATAATCATATATTGGGCCTGCCTAAATGTGATTCACATATCCAACCCACTCATTATGTGTGTCCCACTTGGATGAGGGGTCAAACCAAGTTTCAACCAAATCCAAAACTCATGTGGGCCCCACCAAGTGCTTTTATATTTTTTAGGATGTCTTCACATAGTTTTAGATGGTATGGCCCACTTGAGTTTCGTTTACCAATGGTTTTTGAGATATCTCATAACCTAAAGAGGACACATCAAATCCACGATGTTGATGTTTAACACACATCATGATGCGGCCCACAAAACTTACTAACATCAATTCTTAGGTTCTCACGAGGTCAATAAGTTGGGTCACAATTTTGACCAAAATATTTGGCCCATTTTACAAATTTGGTCCATTCACTCTATTTTACTGATCATTACCCTCAATTTGACTAGTTACTCACCTCAATCATGCAACATATGAGAAAGATATTGGGCAAAGAAGATTGATCAACAATTTGAGTGAATTTTGATTTAAACATCTGAAGTTATTTACTCTTCAATCTAGACTGATCAGATTGTCCAAAAACAGTTAAAGGATCAATTAGTGGATGTGACTAATAATTTACTAATTTTATTTTTCACAGATAAATTTCAATTTCCTTTTAAAAATAACATTTTTTTAAATGAATATTTTTTTCTTTTTTAACAAAATATCATTTTTATTATAAATTATTTCAAAAAATATTTAAAATATGAATTTTGAATATTTATTTTCAAAATCTCAAAAATTTTCTCATATTTTAATTTCTTCTTAAAAATTTCAAAATGACGATTTTTTTCATTAAAAGCATTATTTTGTTCTCAAAACTTTTCTCAAACATTGTGAAAATTTGTAAACTTGACAATATTATTTTTCATGTGATATTACAAATCACTTAAATATTTTATATATATATATATATATATATATATATATATATATATATATATATATATATATAAATTTCCACTCATATGATATAAAAACTAAATATATATACAAACATACTACCTTTTTACCGACATAAATTTTTTCGTCGGTAGCAGGTAAATTTTCTAAGTTAAAAATTATATCATTATTCCCAACAAATGTTTTCGTCAGTAAAACATAAGTTTTACCGACGAAACTTTATTTGTTGGTAAAAACATTATTCCCAACGGCTTTCGTTTGTCGGTAAAACTCTTTAGTGGGAAACTTTTCAAGGCAACGGGAAAATTTCTGTTACAAATTATGTCATTATTCTCGACGAACGTTTTTATCGGTAAAAGTCTTAGTGCAAACTTTTCTAACGTAAAAAATATCACACTTTTACCGACCAAACTTTTCGTCGGTAAAAACATTATTCTCGACGGTTTTAGTTCGTCGGTAAAACTCTTAGTGGGAAACTTTTCAAGGCAGCGGGAAAATTTTCTAAGTTAAAAATTATGTCTTTATTCCCGATGAAAGTTTTCGTCGGTAGAAGTTTTAGTGCAAAATTTTCTATCTTAAAAAAATCACACTTTTACCGACGTAAATTGTCATCGGTAAGAACATTATTCCCAACAGTTTTAGTTCCTCAATAAAACTTGGGACGAAAGAAAGTACTTTCACCGACAAAAATGTTCGTCGGTAAAAATATTATTCCTAATGGTTTTAGTTCGTCGGTAAAACTCAGGGCGAAAATTTTAAGTGAACAACAAAACACTTTCACCAAGGAAAATGGTCGTCGGTAAAAACATTATTCCTGACGGTTTTAGTTCGTTGGTAAAACTCGGGGCGAAAATTTTTTAAGTGAACAACAGAACACTTGCCGATGAACAGTTTCGTCTGTAAAACCATTATTCCCGACGGTTTAAGTTCATCGGTAAAACACGATGAAATTTTTCAAAGTGAAAAACAGAATACTTTTACTGACGAAAATGTCCGTCGGTAAAAACATTATTCCCGACGGCTTTGGTTTATCGGTAAAACTCGGGGCGAAATTTTTTTAAGTTAACACTTCTACCGATGAAAATGTTTGTCGGTAAAAACATTATTCCCGACGGTTTTAGTTTGTCGGTACAACTCGGGGCAAAAATTTTTCAAGTGAACAACAGAACACTTTTGTCGACGAAAATGTTCGTCAGGAAAAACATTATTCTTGACGGTTTTAGTTCGTTGGTAAAACTTAGGGCAAGAACAATTTTACGAAAATTTTTGTCGGTAAAACCATTATTCCCAATAGTCTTAGTTCGTTGGTAAAACTCGGCCTGAAAATTTTCACAGCGAAAAATATAATATTTTTACCGACGAAAATTTTTGTTGGTAAAACTCTTACCGCGAAATTTTCAGAATAGCGGAAAAATTTTCTGTCTTAAAAATTAAAATAGTTTTACCGACGAAAAGTTTCGTTGGTAAAAAGTGCAGTTTTACTGACAAAAAAAAATTCTGTCGGTAAAAGTGAAGTTTTACTGACGAAAAAAATTTGTTAGTAAAACGTACTTCTACCGACAAAATTTTTTCATCGGTAAAAGTGTCGTTTCTTGTAGTATAATTGTTTGTTGTGATTAAAATTACAATAAGTCTGCGATAGCTTTGAGCATGTTCTTAGCATTATAGGGTTTTTGAATTTGGGAACCCTGTTGTTCACCATCGTCTCCTGGGCATGGTTGGATAACGGAATCCTTTCTAACATTCATACATCTCTCAGATTGGCTAATTGGTTTAATTCTGTTGTTTATCTTGTCTCATGGGCATGGTTTGGTGATGGAATCCATTCTAATTTACATCCGTCTTATCGTTTGAAAACTAGATCAAAGGAAGTTTAGATTGTGCTTTAGTGATATATCTTCCAACTGGATGAAGATGGGACTCGAAGTCCAGTTGAGTTCGTGAATCAAGCGTAGATCTCCTTAATCTCTACAAGTGGATCCTCTAAATCCCTAGTTCTCACCTTTGATTTCTACAAATTTTAGTTTCTTATTTCACTATTATACCCTCATATTCACTTAATTTAGATTTCATCTTATTCTAGTTCTAGTCTGATTACTTTCAGATTACGTACAAGTTTCAGTCCTTGTAGATTCGACCTCGGTCTTACCGAGATTATTACTACATCACAACCTTGTCATTAAGTTCCATGGGCTCCACGATGATGTATTTGTTGTATCCACACCATCCACCCATTTGGAGAGATCATTTTAAGGCATGAGCTAAAGAATGAGAGATCTAAAGCTCAAGTAGACCCCATCATAAAAAGTAGTGGAGACAGTGACACTCATCGTTAAAACCTTCCTAAGGCCCACCATGATGTTTATTTAAGATTTAATATGTTCATAAGTTAACTAAGACATGGATAAAGGGAAAACACAAATATTAGCTTGAAAAAAAAAAAAAAAAAAAACTTTTGCAACCCGTAAGAAATTTTTAATGGTAGGCGTAAGTTGCACTTTTGATGTCCGGGGGGGGGGGGGAATAGGATTTAACCAATTTTTTATAATGTATTACAGAAAATAATTTCACAACAACAATTAATATTGGAATATTGATTTCAATTGAGTCGTAGGACAACATTATTTCACGACTTCCTTAATTTCAGTATTTCAAGATGATAAATATAAGAATAAGATTATCAATCACCACAATATACACAAAGTTATAATGGTTCGGTGTATAACTCACACCTACTATACTCCAAAAATTACTTCTCCCTGTGATTTTGACTTTCCACTATTTTCAAGGTTTTCACAGGTTAACCTCAACAATTTCTTACAATTTTTGTGATTTTCACAGGCTAACCTCAACAATCTCTTAAATTTTTTGTGATTTTCACAGGCTATCACAATTAACCTTAAGTCATTTTCACAAGCTTATCACTCATTTAACCCAATGAGATTCTTGGGCAATCTTAATAAACCTAAACTGAAAGTAATTTAATTACCAAAATTAAAAGCTTATTTTTATTTTTTATTTTTTTGAAGATATGAGTCGAAATGAAGATACTGATGAAGCCTTTGATGATGAAGCTTCAGTAGATGCAGTGATTGTTTCTTTTTTAGATGAAGATGAACCAATGTATGCACAACCAAGAGGGATTTATGGATATATGATTTTTCAAAGAATAACACCCTAAAAGCTACAGATTCAATTCTTTATTCTTAAGTTGGGTATAATACACTTTTTAATTGAATTTAACACTACTTGAGAAGAGAATTGAATAAATTACAAAAATAATATAAGAATGATAATGCAAATAGCTTGAAAATGACTATGATCTCTATTTTGTTTCTAGAACTTCTTCTCTTCTTTTTTTTTTTTTTTCATGCTTTGAAACAGTGAGAAACGATCTCTATTTTAACAAAAGATATGGATCTTCGATCAACCTATGAATCTCTTCGGTTGGCCGCATTTCCATGATTTTGTTTCAACGGCTAGTTGATTTCATGGGATCTTATTTTGAAACAAACATAGGTTGGCCCAAGCCGAACTTTAGCTAGCCTGAGATACATTCGGCTAGCCAGATACATGGTTCGGTTGGCCTAAGTTTTCAGGTATTCAAAATTTTGCATTGCTGTAAACTTGACCTAGGTCACTCTCGGGTTAACATGAGATGGTTCTGCTAGCCGAAGACAGGGTTTGGCCAGCCCAAGTTCCATAGGAATTGAAATTATTTATTGTTGGAAACTTGACCTAGGTTGATCTCGGGCTGACTTGAGATGGTTCAGCTGGCCAAAGGCAAGGTTGGGCTGGCCGAACACCCTTCAATTTTTATGTAAAAATGCAATAAGTTAAATCTTAGAAAACCACTAAGATGTATTTTAACTTGAGGTCTTTCTTAAGGTCTTCTTTATCTGTAGGTTGACATACAAATGATTATTCTCTTGAAATCCTTTTGAGCCTTCTAATCTTGAGATGTTGAGTCACGCTCTAGTCTTGAAATGTTGAAGTGTGTTGAAGTTTCATACACTATACATTTTGTTGTCAAATTATGTGCTTAAAATATTAGCACTTACAATATGCCTTCAATCCACACTTGTTTTTCTAGTGGGGTCCACTTGAGCTTTGGATTTTCCTCATTCTTTGAATCATGCCCTAGAATGATCTCTCCAAATGGATGGACGGTGTGGGTACAACATATACATCATGGTGGGGCTCATAGAACTGGTGACATCACTTTAGTAGCGAAACTTAGTATTGACGGTGTCAGTAACAAATCCCTAGAGAGAGATTTGGATTATCTAATTTAAGCCATTTTCTAACTTTATTGGGCTATTTGAGATTGAGTCTCACTCATTTTCACTGGTTAGATTAGAGTTAGGGGTCTAATAACCACACATTTCTTACATTTTCATGAAGTTAATAAGTTGCAATGCAATTTTGACCTAAAAATTTGGTCCAATTTGGAAATATGGTCCTGTTACTCCATTCTACTTGTCAAGAGCTTCTATTTGACTGGTCACTTGCCCCGATCAGTTTCGGATGAGAAAGATATTGGGCAAGCAAGTTTAATAAACAATATGATGGGCTATATCTTGCGATGTAACGTTCAAATTTGAGTGAAATTTAATTTAAACATTTGAAGTCATTTATACTTCAGTATAGACTGATCAATTTTTTCTAAAATCCATTTATATCTAGACAAACTAATTATACCCATTTAAAAAGTGTTTTGGACATATTTGATTCATTTTATGTTAAATTGCGTTGGATTTTGTTCTCTGTCGTAATTAGCACATTCCAAACATATTTAACCATTCATATCGACTTTATGATGGCCTAATCATAGAATTTGATCAATCTCAATATTATAAGTTATTCTTATAATTACACTTCATTATACATGGGCTATAAATAAGTTTTTCAACATCTCGGATTTTTTTTTTAAATCTCAATTCTCTACAAACTCCCAACCTTTCTCAAACATTCTTATACTTTTCAAACTTTTTAACTTTGTTTTTCAAATCACATTTTTTTTAATCTCAAATTTTCTCAAACATTGTCATTTTTTTCATACTTTTGAATTTTCTTTTCAAAATCATATTTTTAAAAAAACTTATTAATTTCTTTTTCAAAATTTTATTTTTTTAAAAATCAAAATCTCAGTGTTTTTTAAATCTCATTTTTTAAAAATCATTATCAATTTTTTTAAACTACATGATTTTCTTTTTCAAAATATCAATTTTCTGTCAAAATGTCAATTTTTGAATCGTAATTTTTCTTTTTCAAAATTTTTAACAAAATCACGTTTTTGTTATCAAACTTTTTAATCATTTTTCAAAATACAAAATCTGATTTTATTTTTTTTTCAAAATCTACTTTTTTTCAAACTTCTCAAAATTTTCAAGATGCCATTTTTTTTTTTCAAAAGCACCATTTTCTTCAACTTTTTGATTTTCTTTTCGAAATGACATTTTTTTTTGTCAAAATCTTGCTGTTTTTATTATTATTATTATTATTATTTTCAAAATCTCTATTTTTCTTGAGCATTTTCAATTTTTATTTTCAAAATCACAAAATTTTAACCTCTCAATTTCCTTTTCAAAATGTCAATTTTTTTAAAATCAAATTCTCGATTTTTAAATCTCATTTTTTTCTTCAAAATTTTTATTGTTTCGAACTTCTCCATTTTCCTTTTCAAAATATTTTATTTTTTAAAACTTCTCAATTCTTTATTCAAATTCTCTCTTTTTTTTTTCTTCTTTTTTTTTTTTCAAAATCTCATTTTTGTTATCAAACTTTTCAATTTTTTTTTTTTCAAAATACAAAATCTCAATTTCTTTTCCAAAATCTGTTTTTTTTTTTTTTTTCAAAGTTGTTAATTTATTCAAACTAAATTTTTTCAAGATGGCAATTTTTTTTTTTTTTTTCCAAAATCGAAGTTTTTTCTTTTTAATTTTTTTTTTCAAAGTTTCAATTTTTTTTCTAAGGTCAATTTTTTTCAACAATCGATTAATTTTAAATAGTTCTTTTCAAAATCTCAATTTTTCTCTAACAGTGTTAATTTTTTTTCAAACTTTTGAACTTTGTTTTTCCGAATCGCAATTTTTTAACTTTTCATAAATGTCAATTTTTAGCAAAATGTATTTTTTTTTTCAAAGTTAATAGCTTTATTCAAACATGTCAAATTTGTTTTCGAAAATGTCAATTTTTTTTTTTTTAAATTTAATTTCAAAATCCCAAATTTTATTGAATCAAAATTCTTTTCAAAATCTTAAATTTTCTCAAACATTGTCTATTTTTCTTAAACTTCTCAACACTGTTTTATAATTGTAATTTTTTAACTTCTAAATTTTCTTTTTCATGATGACATGTTTGTCAAAATTTTGATTTATTTTTAATCTCAATATCTTTTCAAATTTACTTCCCTTTTTAAAATCTACATTAAAAAAAAAAATGTTTCTAAAACTACAAATTACGGGATTTTTCATGTGATATTGTGAGGTGTTTAAAAACTAGTTTTCATACAAAAATAAACAAATTCTACTTAATTGATACAAAAAAATAAATAAATAAATAAATTGATGCATTGAATCAATTGATTAAAAAAGTTATATTGAAGTTTCAAAAAAGATAATTAATTCTATTAAAAATCACTTTGATTAAAGTACATTTTTTCACTAAATTCTACAAAGAGAAATAATATTGAGGTTTGGACAAAACTTAGAAATTTGGCAAGATTTACGACAGATTGTTATTTGTCACACAATTAGAAAAAGTCGATCGCAAAATGCTAAAATGTGGGAAAGTTGGGTAGAATCTTGACAAAGTTGATTTGTTGAGGAAAACTAATCCGTCACAAAATTTACGATGGATAGTATCCGTCGCCAAATAACTATTCGCGACGAATTCTAGTTCATTGTAAAAATCTCACCCAAATTTTGCCTGGGCAGGAGCATGAATTAGCGGTACTTTCTTACTTTTATGACGAACATCATCCGTCGTAAAAAAATTTGACGGACATGATCCATTGTTAAACGAGGATTTTTTTTTTTTACTACAATTGAGGTCCGTCGTAAAACCAAGCATTTTAAAGCATTTTTCTATTGTTTTGACGTTGTGTGTCAAGGGTCTAGGTCGTTATGTGCCAAGGATTTGAATCTAAGTTGTCATGTGTTAAGAGTCTTGATTGTCATGTGTTAACGATCTAGGTTTTCATGTGTTAACGGTTTGGATCGTGGTTTTCATGTGCTAAGGGTATAGGTTGTCATGTGTTAAAGGTGTAGGTTATCATGCGTTAAGAGCTTGGATCATTGTTGTCATGTCTCAAAGGTCTATGTTGTCATGTGTTACGAGTCAAGGTTGTCATGTGTTAGATGTTGTCACATAATAACCTAAACCCTTAATACATGACAACCTCGACCCTTAATATATGAAAACCTTGACCCTTAACACATGATAACCTCGACCCTCACAACCTCAAGCCTTAATAAATGACAACTTCGACCCTTGACACATGACGATCTCGACCTTGACAACCTCGGCCCTTAACACATGACAATCTCGACCATTAACACATAATAACATCGACCTTTAACACATGACAACCTTGACCATGACAACCTCAACCCTGATTCTTAACACTACAAGGACATTGTCAGTGGGGTCCACTATCGAGTATGTGTTAAGGGTCAAGTGATTCCTAACACTACAAGGACATTGTCAGTGGGGTCCACTATCGAGTATGTGTTAAGGGTCTAGGTTGTCATGTGTTAAGGATTGTGGGGCCCACCATGGAATATGTGTCAAAGATATATTCCACTTATTGGATTTAGAATTTAATTTAATGTCATGGGACAAATTAAGAATAAGTTAACATCCAAAAAATCTGTTGCCCCCAAGAAGTTTTCAATGGTAGGTTTTTAATCTCACTACTTTCTATGACCAAATAATGAGTTACATGGATAAGGTTAACCCTACCATAAGGAAATAATTAGGAGTGAACGGCCACCAGCCACTGTTATTGATTATTGTGGGCCATCATGATGTATATAAATTATCCATGCCGTCTATATATATCTTAACATAACAATTTAGAACATGAGCCTCAAAAGGAGGCAGACCAAAGGCTTAAATGGACCGCACTTTAAGAAACAATGGTGATTGAAGCCCTACCGTTGAAAACTTCTTAAATGGACTATGCCACAAGAAAACTTCTTAGGGTGTTCGTACATTGCCTGTGGGGTCTACCATCACATGTGTAGAATCTACTCCATTAATCAACTTTGGAATTTCATGGAAGGCCATGGTGGGAAGCATGATCAACATCCACCAGTCACATTGTCACATCACAAGAAAATATTTCGTATCGAACGGACACCGTTATAGGCTATCAAGTTTTTTGGGCCACACAGAAATCGTGTTGGTAAGAAATATGCATCTTTCCATATGAATAGAGGGATATAAAGAAAATGAACGGAATCAATCTAAGTTTCAGTAGGCCTATTAACAAATCTCGTTCACATCAGTTCCTCGGGATTGGATACTACGTAGGTTCTTCTTCACTCAAAATCCATACAACTGCTGGCAACTTGGTATATAAAAAACTTTTAAAAATGCATTCAAATGGAATTATATTGGTCTATTCATTTCTTACTGATCAAGTCAATTACAATCATGGGACACACTTAAGGCCAAGCCCTAATAGTCTCCAAGGCGGGAAGATCCCATCCAGGCAACTGTTTCTCACATGTTTCTAACCATCTTCTTCTTCTTCTTCTTCTTCTTCTTTTTGCCGAAGAAAGATTTACAATTGTTCTGCCAATGAGACTTTTTTGGCAGTTGGTACTTGGGATCTTGATTCACAAGTTCGCTCAAGTAAACGAACCATTTATCGATCACAGTCAGTATAATCGTTTGTTTCCTGGGTTTCCATTCATGACTCAGTGGTAGATTAATGAGAGTTTCAACTTTGAGACCAAGCATCGAATGCCCCTATGGTGTGAGTGAGTGTGGGGTGTAGGTGTGTGAAAAAAAAAATCATTTGTTTTCTAACCAAAGTGAATGATCAAAGAAAGCAAGAGTCTACTACATTGGATGAATGATTGAGATTTGACGTGGATATGTTTTTCTTAAATTATCCTGGCTATCCGTTTATCAATGTTATGGATCAAACGCTAAGTATCGTCCAACCAATGTGACGCGGCCTATGAAAAGTGGGTTGTACAGTTGAGCATTTCCTACTCTTTTTTTTAATCAAGATAATAATTTCATTGTTGAAGGAAAATTACAGACCTATTTCAGGCAGATGATTTGCCTATCACGTGCTATACATGTAAAGCATGGGAACCCTTTCTAATGTAACCAAGACCAATTTTATTCAATAAAACTTGACCCTTGATCAAGCGAGGGAGGGAAGCGAGACCATGGAAGAAAGAATTAATCTGTTCCGAGCTGCCAATCTTAGCCAAATTGTCAGTTGGGCTGTTAGCTTCCCGAAAAACGTGGAGTGTCCGAAAGTTCCCCTGGGAGGAGAGGCGTTTTATCTTTGTCAGCCAGTAAGGCCATTTTTAGGAAGGCGAGGAACTTTGGTTAGCTGGACACCGCCCAAGTAGAATCTGATTCAATGATGATGTTAGAGATTTCGAGAGCCAAACAGAATTTAATGTCATCATGCACAGCACACATTTCAGCAGTATTGTTGGAGGCAGAACCGTATCCGCATGTGAAGGCAAAAATAAGATTGCCATGGTGATCCCGGCAGATCCCACCACCACCCGTAGGGCCAGGATTAGCCAGAGTTGAACCATCAATGTTCAGCTTGAGAAAACCAACTTCAGGCTTGATCCATTTGATAATGGAGGGGGGGGGTACAAGGAAATGGGAGGAGGGGCCAGCGTGGGAAGCAGAAGTAGGAGAAGACAGAGGCCGGAGGAGGAAAATGTTGTCTCGATGGGGGAAAATGGTATGCAAGCACCACCGAACCTTCAGAAAAATAGCAGAAGTAGAGCACAGTTGGTTGTCAAATCTGACAACATTCCTAGCCTTCCAAATCTCCCATAAAATAAAACTCGGGGCCATACGAATAATCAGATTCCTGCTCCTGGTGGGAAGGGGTCTCTGTCACCACACTACGTGAAAAATGAAAAAAAATGACGGATTTTGAGACGGTCCTGGACCGTCTCTAAAATTGCTTGGTTTAAAGACGCTTTAGAGACGGCCATAAACCGTCTCTAAAATTTTAGACGGTCCTTAGCCGTCCTTAATATTGTCTCAAAAATTTTAATGTCCACAAATCGTTTAGGACGGTTGGTGACCGTCTTATATGCGGCCATTTGAGACGGTCATTGGCCGTCTAACTTAGAGACGGTCAGTGGCCGTCTTGTACTTCTAATTTGGGATCACAAAGACCGTCTCTATTAGAGAGACGGTCTATAGCCGTCTTATAGCCCTGCCAAAGACCGTCTCTAACTGAGACTGTCTTTAACCGTCTATATTAGAGACGGTTTAGGACCGTCTCTAATAGAGACGGTCTTTAACAGTCTCTGTTAGAGACTGTCAAGGACTGTCTCTAATAGAGACGGCCCTCCCCCGTCTTAAATCCCTATGAAAGACTGTCTCTATCCTAAGCTGTCAGTTGGAGAATTAAGGAGCTCAAAAAATTTATGAATTTTGGCAAAAAAATAGTCGAGAAGCTTAGAAAAATAATTAATAATGTTTAAGAAAATTTTAAATTTTGAAAAAAAAACCTGTAATTTTTTAAAAATCTAGATTTTGAAAAAAATATTAAGAACGTTGAATAATGTTGATAATTTTGAAGAAAAAAATTTGATAAAAAATAATATTTTGAAAAGGAAAATTTTAAAAATTAAACAAAATTGTGAAAAAATTGACAAATTGTAAAAAATATATTTTTTTAAAAAGAAAACAAAATTTTGTAAAAAAAATGTTAACTTTATTTATAATAAAAATGATATTTAATTAAAAGAGTAAAAAAAATATACATTTTGAAAAAAAAAATGTTAAATTTATTTGTGAAAAATAAAATTACTAAATTATTAGGCACATCTACTAATTGAACCTTTAATTATTTTAGGACGATCTAATCAGTTCAAATTGAAGCGTAAATAACTTCAGATGTTTAAATCAAATTTCACTGAAATTGTTGATTAATTGTATGCCCAATATATATCTTTCTCATATGTAGCGTGATTGAGGCGAATAACTAGTCAAATTGAGAGTATTGATAGTAAAATAGAGTGAATGGACTAGACATGTAAAATGGGCCAAATATTTTTGTTAAAATTGTGACCCAACTAATTACTAGCCTCGTGAGAACCTAAGAATTGATGTTAGCCTCATCATGATGTGTGTCGAACATCAACACCGTGGATTTGATGTATCCCCTTTAGGTTATGAGATATCTCAAAATCATTGGTAAACGAAACTCGAGTGGGCCATACCATTTAAAACTATGTGAAAACATCCTAAAAATATAAAAGCACTTGGTGGAGCCCACATGAGTTTTGGATGCGGTTGAAACTTGGTCTGACCCCTCGTCCAAGTGGGACACACGTAATGAGTGGGTTAGATATGTGAATCACATTTAGGCACGCCCAATATATGATTATGAATGTTTTAAGAAAACATTTATCCACTACATTTAAGTAACTCTTGTTACCTTTACCAGAGTAAACTCTGTGAGGTTCACCGTTATTTATTTATTTTATCCACTCCATTCATCCATGCATGTTAACAGATGATTTGAGGTCTAAATAACAAAAAGGAAGCATATCCAAAGCTCAAGTGGACCACACCTCTACCATTTAAAATTTCTTGGAGGCCTTAAAAGTTTTGGATCAAGCTGATGTTTGTGTTTTCTATTCATTTATATATTTTTGATATTATGAACAACCTTTAACTATTTTTGGACAATCGATCACCCAAACATGAAGAGTAAATAACTTTAGATGTTTAAATCAAAATTCACTCAAATTGTTGATCAATCTTGTTTGCCCAATATCTTTGTCATATGTAGTATGATCGAGGCTAGTATTTAGTCAAATTGAGGGTAATGATCAAGAAAATTGAGTGAATGGACGCCCATCGTGATATGTGGTACTCGCAATAGGTGATCAGTTCCATTTGCATCCTGACACAGAATCCTAGGGCTATAATTTTGAAGATAGTGAGAGTAATGTCTTACCTGTTGTAGTAAAACAAACACTATATATGTATTCTTTTCTTTGACTTTCTGTCCATCAACTTGCTATAAATGAATGAGGGGAAAATGACTTCTATGTTAGTTTTCCACCATTTGAAAAATGATAGTGACTTATCCTTTTCATTGTGGCACCGATGTTCACTATCTAGATCATCCAAATTGTGAGTTCCATTACGATGGATTGTATCTCTAAAATAGCACTGATCAATCAATTGTAACCATTCAATTAATGGCTGACAAATGGGTGGTTGGGAGTAAAGTAGCACTATTGTTCTTATGTGGTGTGGACCACCTGAGATTTATATCCCTCTAATTTTTTACAAAAAGCTCTAAAATGATCTTTAAAAATGGATGAACGGAATGGATGAAACACATACATCATGGTAGGGCCCACAGAGCATCATCGACGGTTTCATCCATGCCATGTTTTTACATATCATTTTATGGCATGAGCCAAAGAATGAGGTATATCCAAAACTCAAGTGGACCACATTACAGAAACAAGATGTTAAATGAGCGTCGACCATTAAAAACATTTTGGTAGCCTAAATATTCTATAATCAAGTGATTTTTGTTTTTTCCTTCATTTGGTCCTGTATGACCAAATCAATAGATTTTATGTTAAATAAACAGTACAGTGGACCTTAGGAAGATTTTAATAGTGGATATCCAATCACTATTGTTCTCGTGTGGTGTGGACCACCTGACATTTATATCCCTCTAATTTTTTGCAAAAAGCTCTTAAATGATCTTTAAAAATGGATGAACGAAATGGATGAAACACGTACACCATGGTAGGGCCCACAGAGCATCGTCGACGGTTTCATCCATGCCATCCATCTGTTTTTTTAGATCAATTTACGGTATAAGTCAAAGAATGAGGTATATCCAAATCTCAAGTGGACCACATTACAGGAAACAGTGTTGAATGAGCGTCGACCAGTAGCCTAAATCTATTGGATCAAGCTGATTTTTGTTTTTTTCCCTTCATCTGGTCTTATATGACCAAATCAACAGATTTGATATCAAATAAACAGTACAGTGGGCCTTAGGAGGATTTTAATAGTGGATATCCAATCATTATTGTTCTCATGTGGTGTGGACCACCTGAGATTTATATCCCTCTAATTTTTTCTAAAAAGCTCTAAAATGATCTTTAAAAATGGATGAACGAAATGGATGAAACACGTACATCATAGTAGGGCCCCCAGAGCATCGTCGACGGTTTCATCCATGCCATTCATATGTTTTTACAGATCATTTTACGGTATAAGTCCAAGAATTAGGTATATCCAAATCTCAAGTGGACCACATTATAGGAAACAGTGTTGAATGAGGGTCGACCATTAAAAACATTTTGGGGCCATAAAAGTTTTAGATGAAGCTGATATTTGTTTTTTCTCTTCATCTAAGTTTGTATATATATATAACCTAATCAACAGATTGGATGTCAAATAAACAGTATAGTGGGCCATAGGAGGATTTTAATGATTGATATCCAATAACTATTATTTTCATGTGGTGTGATCCACATGAGATTTGTATCCCTCTCACTTTTGGATCAAGCAATAAAATGATCTGTAAAAATGGATGAACGGAATGGATGAAACACATACATTATGGTGGGGCCCACAGTGTTCTACAGTTCTCCTAGTTGTATTAGGAAATTTTAGAGTACAATCCACTGATCTAGACGGTTTACTAGGTCCAACTCATATTTCATAGGCTACCATGAATAAATCATATTGATCTAACTAAAAAAAAAAAGAAAAGATTTGATCAATGGTCTGAAAATGGACAGTCAAGATCATTTACAAAAAAGTAGGTCCAATCAACAATTTGAATGAATTATATCTCAATCTCAAGTGGACCACATTATAGGAAATAATGTTGAATGAATTTTGACCATTAAAAACGTTTTGGGGGCCATAAAAGTTTTGGATCAAGCTGATATTTATTTTTTCCCTTCATCTGGGTCTTTATGACCAAATCAACAGATTGGATGTCAAATAAATAGTACAGTGGGCCTTAGGAGAATTTTAATTGTGAATATCCATTAAATATTTTTGTCCTGTGGTGTGGCCCACCTAGGATTTATATTGCTATCAATTTTTGGGTCAAGAACTAAAATGATCTTTAAAAATGTATGAACGGAATGGATGAAGCATGTACATCATGGTGGGACCCACGGAGCATCAACCAAACGAATGCCAAATTTGGGCGCGCGCTCAAAAGAAGCCGCGCCCGTTCTCCCCCCCAAATCGGCCCTCCTCCCTCCCAAAATCCCCAACCGGGGCCCTCCCTCCCCAAATCGCCTCTGCCCTCTCTCTCTCTTCCTCATCCCCTCGCCGCACGCCCTCCCTCTGCCCTCGCCGCGCGCCCTCCCTCTGCCCTCTCTCTATCTCTCCCTCTGCCCTCGCCGCCATCCCTCTGCCTCTCTCTCTCTCTCTCTCTCTCTCTCTCTCTCTCGCTCGCTGTCCCGGTCCTAGACACCCACCCGACCGAGCTTCTTCCCACCCCGACTCTCTCTCTCTCTCTCTCTCTCTCTCTCTCTCTTCCTGACTGGTGCGGCCAGCAACCCTTGCTTTCATTTGGTGCGGCTAGCAGCCCCTGCCCGAAATCCGTGCGGCCCGCTTTTCATCCGGTGCGGCTACCGCCTGCCGAAAATCACGTGCGGCCAGCAGCCCCTGCTCTTCGTCTCTTCACCGGCCAGGTACATTTCCCTATTTACGTGAGTCCCTGTTTAGATGGTTCATGAAAAACAAAAACAAAAACACACAATAGCTGGATCTCCTAACTGGTTGATTCCTGTACACTAAATAAATTACTTAAAATAAGCTGGATCTCCTAACTGGATCTCCTAACTGGTTGATTTTTTAATTTTTTTTTTTGTTTTCGGTGGCCCTGTTTCCCCTTTCTTGTTTTCGGTGGGCCTGTTTCCCCTTTTCGGTGGATCCCCTTTTTTTTTTTAATGCTCTGATTGCTGTTGATAATAAGGTGTGAGATTTCAAAAAAATAAAAATAAAAATTCTCAACCATAGTTTATTCTCCATATTGGTTGACTGCCATTGCTAATTTACCTGAAAATGCAACCCTTGCTCTGATTGGTGGAGATGGCTCGAGTTAGTTAACTATGCATCCCTTGAAAATGAAGTTCTATCATTCTCCATACTGGTTAACTATCATGGCCATTAAGTTGAAATTACAACTGCTCTGTGCTACTTAGGGCCCGTTTGGCTGGATGGATTGGAAGGGATTGAATGGTATTAAGGTGGATGGCGTGGATTTCTAGGTAATGATGGTGTTGTCAGTGGATTGTCTTGAGATCCATGGGATTGGATATATCCCTGTATTGCTAAACCCAAATCCGTTTGGCACGCCCCCAATCCGGGGATTCAACCTTCCCATCCCTTCCAATCCCACCAACCAAACACGTCCCTGTGCAAATTTCAACGGATTAGGGTGGATTGGATGGGATTTAAGGGTAACAATGGTGTTGTCAGTGGATTGTTGGAAGGTCCACGGAATTGGGATCATATCACCGATCGTGTTTGGCGGGCCCGGCCATTCTCGGGATTTAACTTCCAATCCCTTCCATTACCATCCAATCCCTTCCAATCCGACTGGCCAAACGGGCCCTTACATAATTTGTTTGCTAATCTTTTTTACAATGATTCCATGTGTTATGCATGTGTTCTGTTTGCTTTTCCTTGTTTCATGATTCTGTAGCTTTCAATGTGATTAGTCTATGCCTTTTCCTGTATCAGTCTTGAAGTGTTCCTTGTTCCTGACATGCTTATTAAAGCCTTGCTGGAGATTCGCACTCTTAGCTTGAAAATTGCCTTGTTTCTTGAAAAAAGCTCCAAGTTTACTAAATCATTCTTGTCTACATAGTATAGCCCATAACCTAGAATTCCCTAAAAAATCACCACCATAAGCTCCACTTGATCGGTGTCATTTTAGACATATATCTCAAACGTAATCAAGTTAGACCAGAGGTCATCAACTCATTTCTTACAATCTTCACCTACATGCTTTTGAACCTTCCATTGCGCTTAAAGAGCCTTTGTCTTGCACCAACTCACTCCTTCTAACTTGTACAATTCTAGGCCTTCGTTGCACATGTCAGCAATCTTAACTAATTTATCATTTTCACTCCTATTGTTACTAAATATGCACTTCATATACTCTATTTTAGTCGAGTTATTTTTTAATCATTTAAATTCTAAAGCATCCCTTCTATATCTAGCTTTGTATAAAAATGTAAAAGCCTAATGCTAAACACTAATAAAGACCCATTACTGCAAGAACTCATGAATCTCAAAACTGGCTGCTCTCACTTATTAATCTATAAAACCAGCCCACCACATGGTCTTTAATGATGTCAATAAATTCTAAGGACCACTTTCTTCCTCATCACCAGCCACAAGCCAACAGATTCGACTCACATAATTATATTCCCCAAACAACAAAACTAGAAAACAAAAGAAACCACATTCAGTGAATAGGATTGTCCAATTGCCACAATTTTTAGGCACAGCCCATCATGCCTTGGCCAACCAAATCGAAGGTCGGGATCACATATACAAGAAAAGGACAACAACAAAAAGGCAATTATGCTAACAATATTTTTGCTTATATTTCAATATCCACTTTTTTTTTCTATGTTGTGGACCACAACATATTGTTTATTGCATTTTCCTGCTCTTGTTTCCTAAATAACTTCTGAATTATTACCTCTTTCTTTTTGTGGATTGAAACTTCATATTTTCATTTAGTGCAAGAATGGTAAGATCGCTTTTCATATTTCAGTCTACATATGCGAGTCAATACTTAAAAACTCATAACTTGATGTAGCCTATAACCTAAAACCTATAACCTAAAATCTATAACCTAAAACCTACGCTAATCATGTGCATATATTTGTGGATATATATAGATCTTTATTTTTTTGTGATTGGTGACCACGTGTGGCATGTTTTGACAAATTTATGAAAAGCCTATTTTTTATTGTATCTCACTTTTTATATCTTTTGCATGCACGTGATATCAGATATGGATTTGACACCCCGAGCAAGAATTGGATGACAAAAGATATATTGAGTGATGAATACATTAAAGGCGTTGAATCATTTATTATATTTGCTAAAAGGAATTCGGGAGGTATTGATTGGTATAGTTGTCCTTGTGCTAGATGTCGTAATGTGCGTGGGAAGAAAATACTAAGTACAGTTTCTGAGCATTTGATTATGAATGGTATAGATCAGACATACACAACTTGGTTTTTTCATGGAGAACAACTTCCCAATATGGGTGTCAATGCCAAGGCTCCTAGTACATCTGCTACTGATTGTAATGAAGAGTTGTTGCCCAGAATGGTTGATTTGGTTAATGATGCTTTTGGTCGTGTTCAACCTGATGACTTAGATGCATGTATGAATGAGGTCAATGAAGAACATGGTAGTCAGCCTCAAGATGACATAGATAATGATACTCAGTACAATAAATTAAGGGAGGATGCGGTACAACCCCTATATCCATCGTGTAAACGTGAGTATACAAAGTTGTCAGTGACAGTTGAGTTGATGAGCATGAAGGCTAAATATCAGTGGTCAGATAATAGCTTTACGACTTTGTTGCAATTGCTCAAGAAGATTTTGCCAAGCGAGAACTCTTTGCTTGGAGAGTACCTATAATGCAAAGAGATTGATCACTTCGTTGGGTATGAACTATGAGGTGATACATGCATGCCGTAATGATTGTATTCTCATCTTGGAAGGAGCATGCTAATAAGGAAAGTTGTCCTACATGTAAAGCAAGCGAGATGGAAAGTGAATAGTGTTGTAAGATCAAGAGTCTCACATGTACCATGGAAGGTGCTAAGATACTTCCCATTAACACCAAGGTTACAAAGACTTTATAGCGTATCATGGATTGCGAGAGAATATGTTGTGGCATTCAAAGGGGCTAAACATGACTCGTACATGCGTCATCCTGTGGATTCTTCTATGTGGAAGTTTGTAGATAGAAAATTTAGTGATTTTCTTTGTGGATCCACGTAACGTTCGGTTGGGACTTGCAACGATGGATTCAATCCCTTTGGGCATATGAGCATCTCATATAGTTGCTTGGCTTTGTTATGATTGTTCCATACAATCTTCCACCTCATTTATGCATGCGGAAGGAATTTATTATGTTAACACTTTTAATTCCCGAGAAAAATGGTCCAGGGCATGACATCGACGTATATTTACAACCATTAATTGAAGAATTAAATGAATTGTGGAAAGGGTCAATAACATATGACTCGTTCGGGAAGAACAGGTTTACAATGAAGGCGATTTTATTATGGGCAATACATGATTTTCCAGCTTATGGACATCTTTCTGGGTGTAGGACAGGAGGAAAGTATGCATGTCCTGTTTGTAGTGAGGAGACTGACTCTGTTTGGCTAAAACATGGAAAGAAGTTTTCTTATATGGGGCACAGGAGATTCCTCCCAAGAGCTCATATCTTTAGGAGCCAAAGATCTCGATTCAATGGGAATGATGAAAATCGGCAAGCTCCAAAGCGTTTGTCTGGAGAACAGGTATTGGTTAAAATGAATAATATACAAACCAAGTTCGGAAAGCATATAGGAAATAAGAGGAAGAAGACTACGGATGAGGAGTCTAACCTTCATCGCTTGGTCGAAGAGATCAATCTTCTTTACATTCTTATTTGGGAGCATATGCCCATTCGTCATAATTTGGATGTGATGCATGTCGAGAAAAATGTTACTGAGAACCTTATTGCAACAATCATGGACATGAAGGACAAGTCTAAGGATGGTTTACAAGCCCGTCAGGATCTTATGGCTATGAAGATAAAATCGAAATATTGGTCAGAGGAAAAAATGGTAAGTTGTTATTGCCTAAGGCTCCTTTCACATTATCCAGATCTGAAAGAGAACTGATTTGTCGAACCTTGAGTGATTTGAAAGTTCCGAGAGGGTATAGTGCAAACTGGAAACATCATATCAGTATGGATGACTATCACCTCAAGGGCCTTAAGTCACATGATTATCACATTCTAATGCAGCAGTTACTACCCGTATTATTGATGCATTCATTCAAGAAAGAAAAGTCATTGCGCGCCGCCATTATACAATTGTCAAGATTCTTTAACGTCATATGTTCTAAAGAAATTCATCGTATGGAGCTTCAAGAAATGAAAAATAAAATAGTGGAAACATTATGTGTTTTCGAAAAGTATTTTCCACCATCGTTTTTCGTTTCTATGACACACCTTGTTGTGCACTTGGCGGAGGAGGCACAAGTTTGCGGACCTGTCAGATATCGATGGATGTATCCTTTTGAGAGGTAACTTTAACTGTTTTAATTTATTAACTTTTATAAAATAGCTTATATATTTTCATTAATACCTGATTTTAATATTTAACAGGATGATGAGAACATATAAGAAGTATGTGATGAATCAAGCTTACCCAGAGGGCTGTATTGCGGAACGCTACATTATAGAGGAATCTATGATGTACTGCATGGAATACTATCCTAATAATACAATAGGAGGTCATAAGCAAGGACTAAAAATATTCAATGATGATGAAAATGCTGGTGATTCCCAGAATGATAAGAAAGGAAAAATGTATAATCTTACTACAGTGCAATATCAACAAGCACGCAGATGGGTTTTGCAACATCACGTTGAAAATCATCAATGGAAGGAGTAAGTTAATGAAGTATATTATTCTTTTTTATATTTTTAAATAGCTTTTGGTAATAAACATTGTTATATATATAAAAATAATTGCTATGATTTGGAATTTATAGGAAGTACCAAACATACATTCAGGGCCAAACACGTACGGGACAAAATCGAAAGGGTAATCTGTCAGCAGGAAAACCAATGGAGTACATTCCTTGGTTAAGACATCAACTACATAATCAAGAAATGTCTCAATTTAAGAGAATTGCCGAAGGTCCTGACTTCAAATGCATATCATATAATACGTACTCAATAAATGGATATGTTTTTAGCACTGCGAATTCTGAAATGAACAAAACAACACAAAACAGTGGAGTCTCAATGAAAGCGCTAACTAGCTTCAGGGCAAGCGCCAGGGATAAGAATCCTATAGAAGAAGAAGTCACTTATTATGGCATCATTAGACAAATTCTTGAATTGAACTACTTCGACTTCAGAATAGCACTCTTCTACTGTGATTGGGTGCATATTGAAGATAAATTGAATGGATGTTTCATAGATCCCGAAACAAATTTGATATTTGTCAATCTAGGAAGGTTTAGACGGAACTTAAAGGAAGACGATGAGCCGTTTATTCTTGCATCTCAAGCAGCTCAGGTCTTCTACTGTAAGGATCCAACTAGAGATGACTGGCATGTTGTATTGGACGCTCCTAAGAGATTGACGAAAGATGCATATGCATTTGAAGATCCACTTGAGTTTGAGGCCAGAAGGAATGTAGGTTCTTCAGCACTTTCATTAATCGATGATTTAAATGAAGAAGAAGATGTACAAGAAAAATCATGGGTAGAGAGTGAGCCGAGTACCTCACGTCATAAGAAACGGAAAAGAAACTAATAAGATTCAAATCAGTTTGAAAGTGAGTTGAATTCTATTTAGTTATGATTGTTACAATTTTTTAGCTATCAAAATATTAATAGAATGCCAATTACATAATAATGAGATATTGTTTTGTTTTATAAAATTGCAGGAATTATGTCAGATTTTGGTGGTTCATCAGCTTCAGCCCAAGGAAGCAATACAAGGAAGAGAGTTGAATTAAATGAATATAAACAACCAAGAGGGAGAAACATCAAATCCTTTTAACACATTTTTAGGGCAACTTGGCGGACACACTGTCCAATTTCATTTGCTTTGATTGTTACAAAAGTTCCTGGTGCAATTAAAGATAATATCTGGTCTATGGTTTTGGTGAGCATGTTTGTTCTTGATTTTATTTCTAATTCTTACTCAATAAGATTGTTTGATTATTAATTTAATGAAATAGGCCACGTACGACATCGATGATGAGTTAAAAGAATATGCATTTTCGAACGGCATCCCTCCACGAACAAATTTACCAATTGAGAGATATCCGTGGTCGGACAGTTGCTAGTGGGCGGATGGTGTCAGATACTACAGGCATCCCTCCAGAATGCATCAGAGTTGTAATAGATGATATCAATGTTCGCACAGCAGAATTGTTTAATGATGACAGGACATTTGAAGATATTCAATTGGGTGAAATTGTTGTTTGGCCCAAATTCCTGATGAGAATTTGAATATTTAGTAGTTTCGTTCAACTTTTTGAACTATAGGACATTTTGTATGACGAAAACTTGATTATTCACTGAAATCCTTTTTTGATCAAGTTGCCTTTTTTATTTATTTAATCTTCAGCATCCTTTTGATTAATTATGGCTTGTTGTCATTTGTTTTTTATTAACCAAGTTACTAAAGGATTTCAATTTCAAATGTAACTGAAGTATTGACAGAACATTGTCTCTTGTTGCAGTACGAGATGTAACAAGAATATACATTGATTGTGCATTAGTTCTTTTTTTTTAAATGCACCAACCAGAAACGATTTGAGACGACTTGTTTAATGATACTTTGTTAAATATGAAATTTATGACCTTTAGTAACTTGGTTAATTAAAAAGAACTACGTAGTGGCTTGATCACAATCGACTTTTTGATACGTAGGCAGCCGCTTCATAATGTACTAAAATATCTGCGAAACCACAAATCTTTTTCTCCTTTGAATTCTAACATCAGTATCGGGCTTGCATTTTTCTCTGTCATACGTTGTGGCTATCAAAGATATAATATCACCTCCTTATAGGGAAGCATTTAATGATGTGTGCAGTAAATTCATTTTTTCTTATTCCTTATATTGTTTCTCAGTTATATTTGTGTTGGTTTCAGAGTACAGGTCCAATTATATTTCTGTTGGTTTCAAAGTACAGGTAGCGATAGAAGTTGTTGGTCAATTGTGGCTTGCAAATAAAAGGATGAGTAACCAATAATACAAATATGGGAGGCCTTCCTCAGGTATCCATATGCTTTTAGATATATTTATGTTGTTTTTAAATGTATTTGCTCGAAAATAATGGAGCAAGCCTTGGATGTGCGTCGGAGCTATCCTGATGAGCTGGGTCCCTGGAAGGTGAGAACCGCTGACCATGATGAAGCTGTCCATTTCCTATGGATAGCATTGGAAGGGCCTGGCCATTTGGACAGGCCGTGTTAATGTATTTGCTCGAAAATAATAGAGCAAGCCGGATGTGCGTCGAGCTATCCTGATGAGCTGGGTCCCTGGAAGGTGGGAACCGCTGACCATGATGAAGCTGTCTATTTCCTATGGACAGCATTGGAAGGGCCTGGCCATTTGGACAGGCCGTATTTATGTATTTGCTCGAAAATAATGGAGCAAGCCCGGATGTGCGTCGGAGCTATCCTGGATGAGCGAGGGTCTCTCGGAAGGTGGGAACCGCTGACCATGATGAAGTCATCCATTTCCTATGGACAAGATTGAAGGGCTCTGCCATTTGGACAAAGCCGTGTTTATATCTCCGTATTTGCGTGTTTATATACGTATTTGCATAGGACCACACCCTTAACCTATAACCTAAACCTATTCTCACATCCCAAAACCTATAACTACAACCTAAACCTTAACCTATAACCTAAACTCAATTCCTAAACTTTAACCTACAACCTAACCTATTCTCAAATCCCTAAACCTACACCTACACCTATTCCTAATCTCAACTCCCTAACCTAAACATAAACCTAAACTTGAGAATGCAAACCGAAACCCGATCCCGAACCCGAACTCGATTTCCTAAACCTAAACCTTTACCTATTCTCAATTCCCTTAACCAAGAGCTTATGACCTAAACCTTAACCAAAACCCGTACCTAAACCCAAACCTAAACATATAACCTTAACCTAAACCAAAACCTATGACCTAAAACCCAAACATAAACCCGATCCCGAACTCCGAACCCGATTTCCTAAACCTAAACCTTAACCTATACTCAATTCCCTAAACCTAAACCTAAACCTAAACCTTAACCTATTCTCAAATCCCTAAACCTACACCTACACCTAATCCTAATCTCAACTCCCTAAACTAAACATAGACCTAAACTTGAAAATGCAAACCGAAACCCGATCCCGAACCCGAACCCGATTTCCTAAACCTAAACCTCTACCTATTTTCAATTCCTTATCCCGTAGCTTATAACCAAAACCTTAACCAAAACACGTACCTAAACCCAAACCTAAACCTATAACCTTAACCTTAACCTAAACCTTAACCTATATTCAATTCCCTAAGCCTAAACCTAAACCTAAACCTAAACCTTAACCTATTCTCAAATCCCCAAACCTAAACCTACATCTAATCCTAATCTCAACTCCCTAACCTAATCATAAACCCAAACTTGAAAATGCAAACCGAAACCCGATCCCGAACCCGAACCCGATTTCTAAACCTAAACCTCTACCTATTCTCAATTCCCTTAACTCGTAGCTTATAACCAAAACCTTAACCAAAACTCGTACCTAAACCCAAACCTAAACCTATAACCTTAACCTAAACCAAAACCTACGTCCTAAAACCCAAACATAAACCCGATCCCGAACCCGAACCCGATTTCCTAAACCTAAACCTTAACCTATACTCAATTCCCTAAACCTAAACCTAAACCTTAACCTATTCTCAAATCCCCAAACCTAAACCTACATCTAATCCTAATCTCAACTCCCTAACCTAAACATAAACCCAAACTTGAAAATGCAAACCGAAACCCGATCCCGAACCCGAACCCGATTTCCTAAACCTAAACCTCTACCTATTCTCAATTCCCTTAACTCCGTAGCTTATAACCAAAACCTCGTACCTAAACCCAAACCTAAACCTATAACCTTAACCTAAACCAAAACCTACGTCCTAAAACCCAAACATAAACCCGATCCCAACCGTAACCCGATTTCCTAAACCTAAACCTTAACCTATACTCACCCCTAAACCTAAACCTAAACCTTAACCTATTCTCAAATCCCCAAACCTAAACCTACATCTAATCCTAATCTCAACTCCCTAACCTAAACATAAACCCAAACTTGAAAATGCAAACCGAAACCCGATCCCGAACCCGAACCCGATTTCCTAAACCTAAACCTCTACCTATTCTCAATTCCCTTAACCTGTAGCTTATAACCAAAACCTTAACCAAAACCTGTACTAAACCCAAACCTAAACCTATAACCTTAACCTAAACCAAAACCTATGACCTAAAACCCAAACATAAACCCGATCCCGAACCCGAACCCGATTTCCTAAACCTAAACCTTAACCTATACTCAATTCCCTAAACCTAGACCTAAACCTTAACCTATTCTCAAATCCCCAAACCTAAACCTACATCTAATCCTAATCTCAACTCCCTAACCTAAACATAAACCCAAACTTGAAAATGCAAACCGAAACCCGATCCCGAACCCGAACCCGATTTCCTAAACCTAAACCTCTACCTATTCTCAATTCCCTTAACCTGTAGCTTATAACCAAAACCTTAACCAAAACCTGTACCTAAACCCAAACCTAAACCTATAACCTTAACCTAAACCAAAACCTATGACCTAAAACCCAAACATAAACCCGATCCCGAACCCGAACCCGATTTCCTAAACCTAAACCTTAACCTATACTCAATTCCCTAAACCTAGACCTAAACCTTAACCTATTCTCAAATCCCCAAACCTAAACCTACATCTAATCCTAATCTCAACTCCCTAACCTAATCATAAACCCAAACTTGAAAATGCAAACCGAAACCCGATCCCGAACCCAAACCCGATTTCCTAAACCTAAACCTCTACCTATTCTCAATTCCCTTAACTCAGTAGCTTATAACCAAAACCTTAACCAAAACTCAGTACCTAAACCCAAACCTAAACCTATAACCTTAACCTAAACCAAAACCTATGACCTAAAACCCAAACATAAACCCGATCCCGAACCCGAACCCGATTTCTAAACCTAAACCTTAACCTATACTCAATTCCTCTAAACCTAAACCTAAACCTTAACCTATTCTCAAATCCCCAAACCTAAACCTACATCTAATCCTAATCTCAACTCCCTAACCTAAACATAAACCCAAACTTGAAAATGCAAACCGAAACCCGATCCCAACCCGAACCCGATTTCCTAAACCTAAACCTCTACCTATTCTCAATTCCCTTAACTCGTAGCTTATAACCAAAACCTTAACCAAAACTCGTACTCTAAACCCAAACCTAAACCTATAACCTTAACCTAAACCAAAACCTACGTCCTAAAACCCAAACATAAACCCGATCCCGAACCCGAACCCGATTTCCTAAACCTAAACCTTAACCTATACTCAATTCCTAAACCTAAACCTAAACCTTAACCTATTCTCAAATCCCCAAACCTAAACCTACATCTAATCCTAATCTCAACTCCCTAACCTAAACATAAACCCAAACTTGAAAATGCAAACCGAAACCCGATCCCGAACCCGAACCCGATTTCCTAAACCTAAACCTCTACCTATTCTCAATTCCCTTAACTCGTAGCTTATAACCAAAACCTTAACCAAAACCAAGACTTCAAACCCAAACCTAAACCTATAACCTTAACCTAAACCAAAACCTACGTCCTAAAACCCAAACATAAACCCGATCCCAACCCGAACCCGATTTCTAAACCTAAACCTTAACCTATACTCAATTCCCTAAACTTAAACCTAAACCTAAACCTAAACCTTAACCTATTCTCAAATCCCCAAACCTAAACCTACATCTAATCCTAATCTCAACTCCCTAACCTAAACATAAACCCAAACTTGAAAATGCAAACCGAAACCGATCCCTAATCCGAACCCGATTTCCTAAACCTAAACCTTTACCTATTCTCAATTCCCTAACTCGTAGCTTATAACCAAAACTTTAACCAAAACTCATGTACTAAACCCAAACCCAAACCTATAACCTTAACCTAAACCAAAACCTATGACCTAAAACCCAAACATAAACCCGATCCCGAACCCGAACCCGATTTCCTAAACCTAAACCTTAACCTATACTCAATTCCCTAAACCTAAACCTAAACCTTAACCTTAACCTTAACCTATTCTCAAATCCCTAAACCTACACGTACACCTAATCCTAATCTCAACTCCCTAACCTAAACCTAAACCCTAACTTGAAAACCCAAACCTAAACCTTATCCCGAACCCGAACTTGATTTCCTAAACTCCGAACATTTACCTATTCTCATTTCCTTAAAGCTAAACCCTAAACCCTAAGCCTTAACCAAAACCTTAACCTAAACCCATACCTAAACCTATAACCTTAACCTAAACCAAAACCTATGACCTAAAACCCAAACAAAAACCTAATCCCGAACCCGAACCCGATTTCCTAAACCTAAACCTTTACCTATTCTCACTTCCCTAAACCTATAGCTTATAACCTAAACCTTAACCAAAACTTTAACCTAAACCCAAACCTAAACCTATAACCTTAACCTAAACCAAAACCTATGACCTAAAACCCAAACATAAACCCGATCCTCGAACCCGAACCCGATTTCTAAACTCGAACCTTTACCTATTCTCACTCCCTAAACCTATAGCTTATAACCTAAACCTTAACCAAAACCTTAACCTAAACCCAAACCTAAACCTATAACCTTAACCTAAACCAAAACCTATGACCTAAAACCCAAACATAAACCCGATCCCGAACCCAAACCCAATTTCCTAAACCTAAACCTTAACCTATTCTCCATTCCCTAAACCTAAACCTTAACCTAAACCTTAACCTATAACCGAAACCTAAAACCTAAATGTATTCTCAAATCCCCAAACCTAAACCTACACCTAATCCTAATTTCAACTCCCTAACCTAAACCTAAACCTAAACTTAAAACCCAAACATAAACCCGATCTGAACCCAAACCCGATTTCCTAAACCTAAACTCTTTACCTTTCTCAATTCCTAAACCTTAACCAAAACCTTAACCTAAACCCAAACCTAAACCTATAACCGTAACCTAAACCAAAACCTATGACCTAAAACCCAAACATAAACCCGATCCCGAACCCAAACCCGATTTTTAAACCTAAACCTAAACCTATAACCTAAACCTAAACCTAAAACCTAAATGTATTATCAAATCCCCAAACCTAAACCTACATCTAAGCCTAATCTCAACTCCCTAACCTAAACATAGACCTAAATCTGAAAATGCAAACCGAAACCCGATCCCGAACTCGAACCCGATTTCCTAAACCTAAACCTTTACCTATTCTCAATTCCCCTAAACTCGTAGCTTATAACCTCAACCTTAACCAAAACCTTAACCTAAACCCAAACCTAAACCTATAACCTTAACCTAAACCAAAACCCTAGACCTAAAACCCAAACATAAACCCGATCCCGAACCCGAACACGATTTTCTAAACCTAAACCTTAACCTATACTCAATTCCTAAACCTAAACCTTAACCTATTCTCAAATCCCTAAACCTACACCTACACCTAATTCTAATCTTAACTCCCTAACCTAAACCTAAGCCCTAACTTGAAAACCCATACCTAAACCCGATCCCGAACCCGATTTCCTAAACCTAAACCTTTACCTATTCTCAATTCCCTAAACCTATAGCTTATAATCTCGAAACGGAGTTAGGCATAGTGTCGCAGTGTTGCCAATCAAGACAGGCATCCAGAGTCAATAAATAGTATCTCGAAAATGTTGCCTTAAAACTTTATGTCAAGGCTTGTGATTCTTTGAAGTAGTTGAACTTTGAATGTCTGATGTGTTTTTTCTTTTGTCTCTTTTAAAGTTGTTCTCGGCACAGCCGCATCGGCAGGAGCTGATAAGAGATCTTTTTCAAGTTGTGCAGGATCCTCAGAGAGGTTCTATGAACAAAGGGATGATCCGATAAGTCTTTTTCTCCTTTGTTTTTATATGATCTTTTGCAGGGTTGGTGTGAGCGTATTTATGCATGGATGAATGTAATGTGGATAAGATTGTTTATGTTTGGATGAATGTAGTTTATGTTTGGATGGATTTCTGTAGTTTGGGTTTAGATGGATGTGAATGTGATGAAATATATTATATAACAGGTGTATATCAGGAAGAGTACGATGTTGTAACAGGTGTATATTAGGAAGAACATGATATTGTACCAGGTGTATATTGTTTGTGTTTGGATAGATGTAGTTTATGTTTGGATGAATGTAGTTTTTGTTTGGATAAATTTATACATAGTTTGGGTTTAGATGGATGTGAATGTGAATATGATGAAATATATTATATAACAGGTGTATATCAGGAAGAATATGATGTTGTAACAGGTGTATATCAGGAAGAATATTATATAAACAGGTGTATATACAAATATGAGACGGCTTACGACCGTCCTTTTAAAGGACGGCTCACGACCGTCCTTTCCAGTTCATAAGAGACGGTCTATAACCGTCCTTTACAGGCTCATAAGAGACGGTTCACGACCGTCCTTTTCTGGGTTATAAGGGACGGTCTATAACGGTCCTTGTTATTGACGGTCCTGGGCCGTCCTTTTTACGGACGGTCAAAGACAGTCCTTTTCAGGCTCAGATGTGATAAATGTGGGCTACCATTAAAGACGGTGTATGGCCGTCCTTTTTTAGAGACGGTTCATGACCGTCCTTTTTGAGAGACGGTTTATGGCCGTCCTTTAAAAAATACGACACGTCAAAATTTGACGGCCGTTGCGACGGTCCAGGACCGTCCTTTTTGGGCTTTTGAGACGGTTTTCAACCGTCCTTTTTTCGCTGTTTTGGCGTAGTGCCACCAATGAAGCCCATTCGTGATGGAGAGATGATTGAAGAGCTGAATCCCCAAGGAAAGCAATGATCTGTTTCCACACCATGTCAGCGAGGGAGCTTCGAAGGAAAAGATGCGATGGCAATTCTGTCTGGGGACCTGAAGTGGATTCAATGGTGAAGCAACTACATGAAGACACAAGCTGGATTCCCTTTCGCTACACCAAGACATCAACAGGAAGGGCATCATGAAGCAATCGCCATAGGAAAATAGAGATTTTGGGGGGGATTTTAGGATTCCAAATCCTGTTGGACCAGGGAAGGACTTGACCACGAAACTGAGAGATATTCCAAGCCAATTTAGCTGAGAAATGCCCCGAGGGCTCCAGAGGCCAGATAAGAGAATCATCGATGTCTGTGGTGTAGAAACCCCTGCTGACTATGTGAGACTTGAGCCAAATAGGGAGCAAAACGGCTACATCTAGTCTAATTCCCTCATCGTCGAAGAAGTTGGACACTTTTAAATGTCTCAAGGAATCAGAGGTGTAGAGAAGGGAGAGATTCAAGCGGGCCTAACCCGGTCTAGTTGGCACTCCACATGTTACAGTTCCCCCACCGTAGAATCCATAAAGTGAATTTATCAATGACAGGGAATAGGTACATCATCCTATTCCAGATTGGAGACGTCAGCGCTCGCTGACTGCCCAACCTGGGATGAGGGGAGATCGTGTACTTGGATCAGATGAACTGCCCCATAAACTGTTGTTATCCTTCTGCTCGATTGTCCAAACCATCTTTAAATGAAGACCCGGCATCACATCTTTCAGCTGTCTGATTCTAAGGCCGCCCTCAGCTTTAGGCTTAGCAATGGATGACCACTTTCACTAATGGAGGTTGGGCCTGCCATCCCGCCAACCCCAGAGGAAATTAGCAAACATCCGCTCCACTTCCTTCAGAATACTCTTTGGCATAATCACTGCCGCTAAGGAGTGAATAGGGATGCTGCTTAGAACATACGAGATCAGTGCGAGTCTGCCTGATTGGGAGAGAATTCTGGCTAACCAGCCTTGAATCTTTGCTGCCATCTTACCCAAGAGAGAGGCGAAGAACAATCGCTTAGCTCGGCCTTTGAAAATAGGGGCCCCCAGATAGACTAGATTACCAGCAGCTTTGTTGACGCCAATGGATTGATGAATGCGTCTAATTCTCGCATTAGATAATTTGGAGGAGCAGAAAAAAGAACTCTTGTGAAGACTTATCCTTTGCCTAGATAAGGATTGGTAATCAAAGAGGAATTTCTTAACTACAAGAAGGGAATGCTTTGAGCCGTTTAGAAATAGAACTATATCATCCGCATATAGGAAATGGAAAATAGGGAAGCAACCCTGTTTCACCCTATAAGGGGAGCATAAACCGCTCGAGCTAAGCTTGGACAGACCTCTACTTAATACTTCAGAAGCGAGGATGAAAAGACTCGGCGAGAGAGGATCTCCTTATCTCAGACCGTGCAAAGATTCGAAGAAACCGCAACTGACTCCATTGACAAGTACCGAGAACCAATTGTTTTGCCAACAAGATTGAACTAAATTGACCCAGGAAGTAGAAAAACTAAACTTCAGCAAGACCTGACGTAGAAAATCACATTCCACCCTATCGTACGCTTTCTTCATATCGAGTTTCAGGACAATGTTCCCACCCCCCACTTTCGGTCCATGTCTCTGAAAAGCTCTTGTGCAAGTGTAATATTTTTAGCAATAGAATAACCTCACACAAAGGCCGCTGGCTCTGGGGAGATCACCTTTGGGAGGAGAGTACTGAGCCGATCTCAGATAATAGTGGCAAAAATCTTGTACACTACGTTGCACAGGCTGGTTGGCCTGTAGTCTGAGAAGGATTTGGCTCCCAATTTTTTTGGCACTAGGCAGATCAGCATGGTAGAGAAGACCTTAGGAAGCTCAGATCCTTGAAAGAAGGTTTCCACAACGGCGAGGATATCTTTCCCTATAGTGTTCCAGCATCCCGAGAAGAAAGCTCCAGATAGGTCGTCTAGCCCAGGCGCACTGTCTTTAGGGAGCTTGTTGATAGCCAATTTAACTTCCTCGAGAGATGGCTTCTACATGAGGCTGACATTATCCACTTCAGAGATAATGTGGGGGATGCAATCCAGAAGATCTTGAAAATCAGCTGATGTAGGAGTCGTGGCCTCAGAGGAAAGCAAGGACTGCATAAATGTCACAGCAGCTCTTTGAATTGCCGGCTGATCAGTTAGGAGCCCACCATCCCCAGTCTGGATCTCCTGAATCCCCAGCCTTCTGACCCATTCAGTAGCCTGAAGATGGAAGAATTTAGTTTTTTATTCTCCCTCCTCCAACCAGGAATTCCTGGACTTTTGCTTCCAAAAAATTTCTTCTGCAAGCTCCGCCTTGGCCAGATGGAGACGAGCTTCCACAATCTCAGATGCAGGGAGCAAGGGGTCAGAAAATGCTCTAGATTCAAATAAGGCCAACGATTGCTCAACATATTGAATTTTCTGGAAGATATTACTAAATACCTTGCGGTTCCAAGTGCGCAGAGCACGTTTGACAGCTTTCAATTTCAGCAGCAAATTTATCAGGGGTTGGGGGGAAAGGTCTATCACCCAAGCATTTTCAATCACAAGGGAGAAAGAGGCATCGAGCATCCACATCCGTTGAAATCTAAAAGGTTTTGGGCCAGGGATGGGAGCTAAGGGGAAAGACATTAAAAGAGGGGCATAATCGGAGTTGTGTCTAAGGAGGTGCTTCACGAGGAAACCCGGGAAAAAGTGCAGCCAACTACCATTACAAAGAGAACGGTCAAGTCTGGCCCAAGCGCGGGAGAGGCCTGCATGATTGTTACTCCAAGTGAATCTGTTGCCTGAGAAGCCTGCATCACATAAACCAGCATTATCAACTACTTCCCTGAATTACCTCATGCTTCCCAGATCTTGGTTCCAATAACCTATTCGCTCAGAAGAGTGAAGGACCACGTTAAAGTCGCCAGCAACTGCCCAAGGACTAGAGTATCCTGCAGCAAAGGATTCCAAGGAACTCCAAAGCGATCTACGACTGATCCTAGAACATTAAGCATATACAAAGATAATCTGCAAGAAGACAAACTATTCTGCAAACACACATGTAATGTGATCAGCTGGTCTGATTTCCCTATGACAGAAATGGAAAGATCCTGACAATGAAAAACGCAGATTTTTCCGCCCTCAAGGATATTAGAGATAGATGAGTGGAAACCCAGTTTGAGGTCGATCCCCACTCGACAACTGTCTCTAGCCATTGGTTCGGGAATAGCAATTATTGAAGGGTTATGTAAGTGAATAAGCCTTTTCAAAGTGAGAACAGTGGCCGCATTGGCCAACCCATGGGCATTCCAGGAGATAATACTATCCATCAGAAACATTTCCTGTGAAATCAGCCCTTCTTTTAAATTAAAGCAATCTTCTCTTTCCTTCCTCCAAGCTGGATCGAGGGTTGGAGCAAATTCTACCATCCAAACGAGCAATCTTATAAGGGGAAAGGTCTACAGAGAGATCCAGTTGTCTGTAGACTGAAATGCAGCCATTAGTAAGCCCTTTAAGAGGTAGCAAAATATCTTCTGCTTGTAGCTGGGGTCTGGGGGTGATGTCCAGGGATGAGATGGGACTAAGCAAGTGTCACGCCCCAAACTCGGTAACCGGACTCACAAGGAACCCGATGGCCGGTTCTGGCCGCAACAGCCTCCGTAGTACCCCATTCTCGGCTCCTGAGGCAGGTTCCGATCCTGGGATCCTACAAGGAGGATTTTCATAACAGTATAATCATTACTAATACGAGCATACCCAAGATCACAGCAAGTACATCCGGAAGTAACAAAGGATACATATCACGAAATTCACTAAGAATTTGAACTTTTACAAGCTTACATCAGGTCCGAAAGGACATACATAAGATAATGGGAAAAGAGAGAAAAGAGTCAGCAACACTGGAGTCCTCAAGCTCAACTCTACTCCACGCTCTGCTGCTACGACGCCTGCCTAGGATCTCCTGCACGCATCAATCGTGCATAAGCTTATAGAAAGCTTAGAGGGTGGTGAAAGTGTGTGATAATAGTGCTCAGAAGAAGATAGAGAATGCAGAAGGGAGTCATGATCAATACCAATACCACTAACCTTACCAAGGCTATCATGAATGCAAGAAACTATACCAAGGCAGTACAATAATGCAGGAAGCCATACCAAGGCTATATAATGCAATGAGTACTGTAATGCCATGAGTACTGTAATGCAATATGAGTACTGTAATGCATTATGAGGCTTACACAGCCAATGCAAATGCAATGCGAAGTAATGTCAGTGCTCATATCCAATCCACATATCAAGTACATTTCCATCATAAGAAAATCATCTAGGTCCATTACACCTTGGATGATCTTTTGCTCTACTGACTTCCCGCACACCAAACGAGCGTAAGAGACCTCACTACCCCGCACTGCGGACAACCAATCACCAAAGAAGGCACGAAAGTAGCGGACCCATTCACGAGTGGTCGGACTCGGCCCCTAGCAATGCCCCCTTACGTCGGGCGGTAAGGCTACACCCCTATCCAACCGACTACACGACAGGTGGGAGTCGCGGCCTAACGGTATAAGGCCCTCATGCGCTCATATATACCACCGGTCACGCCGTTGGAGCGAGATCTGGTACCATGGAAGTTTTGGGAATTTCACCCATGGGCATCCTATGCACCCGGTATGCTCAAGTAACATTTTCGGTGTCCAAACATGGCCATCCACGATGTATCTGTGGAGGCTATAACCCTGATGAAGCAAGGGCAATAATGCTCGTATGCTATGTAATGTCAGATGCATGAATCACACAATCAACCATGCATCAATCCCAAGCATCCAACGTGCTCAAGAGGGGATACTACGTCCCTCGGGGAAGGTATCATGCAATGCCCAATATGACCATACACACAGTGTCAACCAAGCATACAATGATGCACATGGTCATGAGGATGAATTTAATCACACTATAGGGCGATACACAATGTATATTACATTCCTCCTATCCAAGAAGGAACCAAGACCAGGTACTTAACAATATCCTTAAGGAATCCAACTTCTAGTGGGGGCCCATTTACCTGAGGTAGCCCACGAACTAAGTATACAAGCTACGGGTCTAAGCAATGTGGAAATGAGCCTAACAAGAGTCTAAGATGAGTATCTAATCACATTTAGATACAATCGGACCTAGAGGGGTCCATAATGGGGACATTTAACCACCATTCCCCAAGAGGCATCTCAATCACGAACTATATAGATACAAGGCCCAAGGCCCTATATTCAAGATAAGAACACAGGTAACCACATACATACATTCCTCATAATAGGCCATAAAAAGATACAATACCACTTTTAACAACATGGGCCCCAAGAGAGAAATTAAGGCCCAAGGCTCAATTCCCAATGGCTATAGAATCCATGCATTAAGTTGGACTTGGTGGGCAGCCTGCATACACAATATACGGCCCAAAATAAGTTTAAGTTTGGATGATGAAATGGGCCCAACTACATCAGCCTAATAACTAGCGATTTAAGTGGGCAACCAAGAGCCCAATACTATCCTTACCTCAGTCCACAAGTCCATCAAAATGGTGGAAGTCGGCCCAATATATGGTTGGGCCAAGCTGGGACGTCCCATCCCACTCTGGGCCCATGGGATGCCCCAAAAATCTGATCTAAGATAGGGGTCCTCATGTGATCACTAAAGGTGACCCAAAAATGCATTTATTAAGCCCAAAGATTATAAGAAAACATAAGTATATAACACGCACACAAGTTCTCAACATGGTGGGTCCCATGTCCAATAAAGTTTCAACCATAACAATATACATTTAAGGCCCCTTAATAAACGTTCGGCCTACTCTGCTTCCTGGGTTTGCTAAGGTCTGGAAATTACTTAACTATATGGGAATAATCTCATGAAGGCCAACTATACTCACTGGGGGACCCACCAGATGGAGAGTGTGTATAAATCATGAAAAGATCAAGTGGGCCTGTTATTGGGTTGTGAGTCCAAAGAAGCAACCCAAGGCAAAGAGTGCTTCCATAATCGGGTGATCCAAGGCTTGAACGGCCTGGACCAATTATGCGTTAAGGTAGGTTCCACATACATACACATTGAGCCTTAAACAAATGGCCTAGGGTCTATGGTGGGCCTTTAACCATCCATAGAGAAACCTATGGGCCTACCTTAGGATCACCCAGGAGGACATCCAACCTCAACTGGTTTCCAAGAGGTAGCCCGCCACTACTCGAGTATGGAATAAGGCCCAAGGCCTAAGCAATCCATGGCCTAGTGGGCCAAACACTAAGCCCAATACTTGGTAGCATGGTGGGCCCTTAAGTAAGGTTTGGGCCCAACCATAAAGGTCATAAATTCATATATTGTGGTGGGCTTCATGGGCAGCCCAGTAATTCATTTACATGGGCAAGTTTCACATTTAATACAAGGGAGTTGGGCCTCACTTTTGGCCCAAGTACAGGGTCAGTTTAGTGGGCAGCCAAGGGCCCAACTTCTTATGTATTATTGTCCCTAAGCCCATCACAATAGATAGGAGACTATAGGCTCAAGATCAATGGGCCTATCCAAAAGAACTGAGTCCACAAGGCCTACTTGCTAACACAAACATGCATATAATATATCACATAATGGGCCCAAAAGAAATGGCCCAAACAAAAGCCATCCAATTCATACATTATGGTGGACTTGAAGGCAACCCGTAAACCCAAGAATACACATGGGCAAGGCCTATACTGACAGTGTGGGCCTTGCCACACCAGCCCAAAGACTTAACAAGGCCCCCACAATATACATTTATGCGGGCCTTGCAAGTCAGCCCACAATTAAGCACTTCATGAGGGCATCAAGGCTAATAAATGCACATGATCAGCTTGTAGATGGCCCATTGGGCCCGTGAATCAATAAGGTCAGCCCTTGCACAATCTTGGGCTCAAGGGATAGGTTTCCAGCCCAAAAGTCCCATAAAGCTACCAAAAATCTGGTTAAGGCTAGCCCATATTATCACCTCAAAGATGTGCCTTAAGAGGCACTAATTACACCCAAATTTGTCTAAAGAAATAAGGCAAGGAGTGTGTACAACACTCCCTTAAATCTGGTGGACCGCCACGGCTCCAAAAGATCAACTATGCACAAATTTGGGCCCCTTGCTAGAATTCCAGCCCACCCACTTCCTGGGCCTGCTGGAGTCCAGAAATTTATTGAATTTAAATGGGTTACTGACCCATGGTGACCCACACTCATCACAGTGGGTCCCACCAGATAAGAAGGGGGATATACAACACTTACTTCAAGTGGGCCATGCCGTTAGAATGCAGGCCCAGTAGCCCAAGGTAGGGGCATGCCATGGTGGTTAGTCATTTGGGCCTGGGTATTTGGCCCAAAACTGACCCAACTTACAGGTCATACCACGGTCAGTCCAGGGGCTTAATGGCCCTAAAAATTTGCAGGATTGTCCTTCCATAAGTGGACCACAACCCCACAAAATTTCAGAATTTTTGGACATCTAGAAATAATTTAATTAATTTGAATATAACAAGCTGTCCAGAAAATCGGACTGGCCTGGACGTCCCAACGTGGTGGGCCAGTCCGGGCCTTGCCACAGTATGCACAGGGGCCCATTAGACCTAAAATTTGGTAGGTAGGTTCTACCATGAGTTTAATACCTCTCTGTAAATTTTCATAATTTTTGGATACTCAGAAGTATTTTAATTAATTTAAAGAATACAATATGTACAGGGTGAAATACTGCTGGAATATAACTGTCCTGAATTTGGGCCATCAAATGGGTGGGTTTTGGGCCTCCAAAATTCTTGAAATTTAGACCCAAGGTCCCTCATCAAGCCCAAAACAAGGTGGGACCCAAAAATATGGCCCACCTTCTGAGAAAATATTTTTAAAAAATTTATTTTTATGGAACTATGCTGCTGAACTGCATAGCAGAAATTTCTGGCAGCCCACTATATTGGTCCACCCATTTGGATGCCCAAATGGGGTCCATTGGCCCTAAAATTTTGCAGATAGGCCCTACCATAGGTGGGACACCTCTCTGAAAAATTTTAGAATTTTTAGAATATTAAAAGTATTTTATTTAACTCTTACAATTTATGGACAGCAAGGTATTTCAAAAAAATTCTGCTGCTGAAACAATGCAGCTGCCCCTGATTTGTGCACCCCATTAGAGTGGGCCCAAGTCTACCAAATTTTAAGAAAATGTAGGACAAACATCCCTACACAAGTATACAACAAGGTAGTGTCCACAAAGGTGGCCCACCATTTCAGAAACAGACTGATAATTATGTTTGTACAACAAGCACAGTTGCTAGACAGTCTAGAAAATCTAGACTATCCACCCTCCTTGGCCCACTCTTTTGGGTGACCAAACAGGGATGGATGAGGGTGAAATTTGGGGAACATCTAGGTGAGATCCCCACCTTTAAGAGGTATATATCAAATGGGACCAAACACCCCACCAATCATCCCCAAAACTGAGCTTAATACAGCTCAATAATCTGTCCAGATGGCTTTTGGACAGCAACATAATACTGAATTAAAATAATTATAATCACTATAAAAAGAGGAAATCAATCCATGGAAATTGTGGTATGGACCACCCCAGTGGGCCCCACAAATATCCAGACCATATCCTCTCCATAAAATCCATTGCATGTGCCCAAAATGGAGCAAATAGAGTGCCAATGTCCAAGGAATGGACAGCCATGGGCGTCCACTTTGCTTGGATGGTTTGGATATTCCGAGGCCACTAAGTGGGCCACACACATCAGGAAATCAAGAATAGAATAATGGAAAATAAAAATAATCCAGCCACAAGAGAGGAAAATGACATGCATTAAAGTAAAATGCCTTAATGGGGTCCATGGAGAATGGCCCCATCCATGGATCATGCATGCAAGGAAAAAGGGCCATTGGCCTCAACCATGGAGACATGAGGGACCTCCATCACCACTTGATGGGTCCCACAAGCTCATAAGAAAGAAATGAAGAAAGATCTAAGAGCACCCACCTAGATCAACCTTGAAACTTACATCACCATCATCTAGAGGCTCCAAGCAACATGGATCAATGGTTAAGATCAAGTGAGAAGGGTTAGATGAGAAGGTATTTTAGGGAGAAGGGGCTGGAGAAAATGGAGGAATTGCTGGAGAAGAAGAGAAGAGAGAGAGAGAGAGAAATGAGAGGGAAAGAGAGGGAAAAGCCTTTTAAGGGAAGTAATCATAACCTATGGTGACAATAACAATGTTGCTAGGGTAGGTTAGGCTTTTGGGTGGTGTGTGTAGGGTGGGTAGTGTTTATTCCATGGAAATTGTAGTGTGTGTGGGTGGTGTGCATGGGAACTTGTGCCAAGAGGAGTGGGGTCCACATGCATTTGTACAAAAAGTGGGCCACATGATGAAATGCTCATAACTTGAGATGTACACGTCGGATTAATGCATGGGATGGGCGTTAGAATCGCGACACTGATACGGACAAGATGGCATGGGTCTCGGGTCAATCCGAGTCGGGTCTATGGGACCAAACTTAAGGATGACCACAGCATAATCCAAGGGTCGCGAGTCACCGGGATTCGGCCGGTAGGACCGTGGGACCAAAATGAATGAAATGCACACTTATGCACACACATGCACACATGAGAACTCAGGTCGGGTCTCACAGTTAGGTTTAGGATAAGGTTATAGGTTATAGCTTTGGGAATTGAGAATAGGTTAAGGTTTAGGCATTGGAAATTGGGTTGGGGTTCGGGATCGGGTTTAGGCTTGGGTTTTCATGTTTAGGCTTAGGCTTAGGGTAGGGAGTTGAGATTGGGATTAGGTGTAGGTTTAGGTTTAGGGATTTGAGAATAGGTTAAGGTTTAGGTAATAGGTGTAGGTTTTGGTTATAGGATAAGGATAAGGTTAAGGTTATAAGTTTAGGTCATAGGTTAAGGTTATAGGTTTAGGTTAGGTTTAGGATAAGGTTATAGGTTATAGCTTTGGGAATTGAGAATAGGTTAAGGTTTAGGCATTGGAAATCGGGTTGGGGTTCTGGATCGGGTTTAGGCTTGGGTTTTCATGTTTAGGCTTTGGCTTAGGGTAGGGAGATGAGATTGGGATTAGGTGTAGGTTTAGGTTTAGGGATTTGAGAATAGGTTAAGGTTTAGGTAATAGGTGTAGGTTTTGGTTATAGGATAAGGATAAGGTTAAGGTTATAAGTTTAGGTCATAGGTTAAGGTCATAGGTTTAGGTTAGGTTTAGGATAAGGTTATAGGTTATAGCTTTGGGAATTGAGAATAGGTTAAGGTTTAGGCATTGGAAATCGGGTTGGGGTTCGAGATCGGGTTTAGGCTTGGGTTTTCATGTTTAGGCTTTGGCTTAGGCTTAGGGTAGGGAGTTGAGATTGGGATTAGGTGTAGGTTTAGGTTTAGGGATTTGAGAATAGGTTAAGGTTTAGGTAATAGGTGTAGGTTTTGGTTTTAGGATAAGGTTAAGGTTAGGGTTATAAGTTTAGGTCATAGGTTAAGGTTATAGGTTTAGGTTAGGTTTAGGATAAGGTTATAGGTTATAGCTTTGGGAATTGAGAATAGGTTAAGGTTTAGGCATTGGAAATCAGGTTGGGGTTCGGGATCGGATTTAGGCTTGGGTTTTCATGTTTAGGCTTAGGTTTAGGGTAGGGAGTTGAGAATAGGTTTAGGTTTAGGTATAGGTTTAGGTTTAAGGTGTAGGTTAGGTTGAGGGATTTGAGAATAGGATTAAATTATAAGTATAGGTTTAGGTTGGGTTATAGGTTTAGGTTAAGGGTGTGGTACTGCAAAATACTGAGACATAAACATGGCTCGTCCAAATGGCCAGTTCCCTTCCAATCTTGTCCATAGGAAATGGACAACTTCATCATGGTCATAACAATGAGCCCCCACCTTCCAGGGACCCCGCTCATCCGGATAGCTCCGACGCACATCCGGTCCCGCTCCATTAATCTCGAGCAAATACATAAATACGGCTGTCCAAATGGCCAGGCCCTTCCAATCTTTGTCCATAGGAAATGGACACTTCATCATGGTCATAAATGTTCCCACCTTCCAGGGGACCCGCTCATCCGGATAGCTCCGACGCACATCCGGGTCTGCTCCATTAATCTCGAGCAAATACATAAATACGGCCTGTCCAAATGGCCAGGCCCTTCCAATGCTGTCCATAGGAAATGGACAGCTTCATCATGGTCATAACAGCGGTTCCCACCTTCCAGGGACCCCCGCTCATCCGGATAGCTCCGACGCACATCCGGGTCTGCTCCATCAATCTCGAGCAAATACATTTAAAAACAAGGTAGGCATCTATTTTTTTTATGAATGAAAACCAATCTTGAAGACTATTCATCAGACAATCCCTACAATGGATAGTAGTTAGACATTGAATAATTAAAAGCATTAACCACTTCTATTGCATTTTTGCATATACACAAGATTCATAGGCTGAAAATTTGCCATTGAGATAGTGTTTTATGTTCGGTTGGTAGAGACGAACAAGCTCTTTATACCATATGACCTACAGCTGATGAAAATTTCAAGTAAATTGTACGAGGTTTACAGTAATCTTGGAGATTAGAAAATTTTCAATTATGTGCATTTCAGTCTGAATTATTTCTCTAATCACGATAGCCTTGGGAGGGTTAATACGAGGATGAGTTGATTGCAAGAGGTGATTAAAACTATAGTGGGTTATCTTGCCGGACATAATCATTTCAAATCCAGCAAGATAACCCAATATAGTTTTAATCGGCCTCTTGCAATCAACCTATCTCTCGTGTCAACCCTCTCATTGCTATCGTCATTAGAGAAATAACTCAGACTGAAATGCACATACTTAGAAATTTTCTAATCTCCAAGATTACTGTAAACCTCGTACAATTTACTTGAAATTTTTATAACGTGAAATAGTACATGAGTGAGAGAAGACAACGTAACCTTTTATATAGAAGCCAGAAATTGATAGGTTGGGATTGTCCTATCGAGGAGATTGTTGGGCGTAGTCCATCTGCTGTTGGGACAAACATGCATGGGTTTGGATTATTGGAACATGGACCCCATCTGTCATTGAAAACCAAGGATTAAAATGGTGTGAAATCTATATGTAGTAAGATATATATCTATATATATATATATATATAAATCCCTTATGTAGTATTTGTGGATTATGTATTTATGGATAATGTGTAGTTGTGTACATATACTTCATGGAAATTCAGTTCCTTTTGTGTTTTGCCTGGTTGGGTAGTAAATCTTTTGATCCAATTTAGGATGGTAGCTTAATGGCACTCTTTTTCGGATTGCTCCTCAAAGAATGGAATGAAATAAAGTACCCATAAGTTTTCGGTAGCACATTACACAAATTGTGGTCATATGCACTATTAACTTGATATAGTTACCCTAACAAAGAACAAAGAACTTTTCAGCTGAAACCTACCTGCATTTCTAACTCCGAGTTTGTGTAAACTGACACACACACACTCACACAAATCTGGTTTCTTGGTTTGGTTGCGCTCATTAAGCTTCTAACCAGAACACTTCCTATATATCTATTTATTCCCTCTGCACATCTTTAACGAGGGCTAGACTCATATTTTAGTTTTGTTCCATTTGAAAATTGTTGGTGACCCATTCTCCTCACATGTGGCACTGTTGTTCAGCTATCCGGGCCTCCCAAATCATGGTTCCCAGTGTTCATGGTGCTCAACTCTTGAAATCATACTGGTAAAGCAATCCTAGCCATCCTATCAGTGGCTATCAAATGGATGGTTAAAAAGTAAAATAATGAGTGGGTCCAAATTTGAAGGGAAAAATCAGATGGTTACTATTTATCTTCCCAGTGTAGTTTTTATGGTGTGTGTATATGCTCCATCTCCATTTGGGTAAACAATTTGGATGATCTGGATTGCCTTGGAACTACACCATATGTGCGTTTGAAGAGAGTCGCCACCATTTTTTAAATTGTGCAAAACTAAATTAGGAGTGTAGCTCCTATAATTCTTACTTGAACATCCGGCTTCAAAAAGAGTGCAGATTTTAGACTGTTACTTCCACTTTGTAAAGGGACTTGAGAGAGACTTCTTATTGAACTTCTTTTCCCTCAACCACAGTTGGTAATGGTTGGTATTCCATTAGGGGTATTAAAATTTCAACAGCACCAAATAATGGTAGGTTTTCGTAAAACCGATCTTCTAGGCATTCAAGGCTGGTTTTCTGTTTTCCTGCTTATCGACTCCAATTCTCAAGTGAAATAAGAATGCCCCCGCAACTAATTGTACAGTGTGCCTTCCATCAGCTTATATAATCAACCCACATTTTGTCATTTTATGCCTTCAGACTTGGGGGAAAATGCTTGTAAAAATGGGTTGCAAGTGAAGACAGCTGACAATCAGTTGTTTCCTTTTAATGTAATACACTTGGTAACAGATCCTTACTGTCCAATTCATGGACCACCTCTTGGATGAGCCATCCCCAAAAATGGTGCTGATCAGAAGTTAATTATCTGATCTGTGACCTGTTTTTGGATGGCCCAAGAAAAGTTTAGGACAGTAGTTCAAATGAAAATAGAATCTCCAGATGGAAGTTATAAACAGGTAACGGATGCATTTTTTACCATTAGGCCATCCATGAGGTGGTTGATTAGTTATTTGATTTTGATTAATCAATGTGTTAACCAAATTACTGATATACTCTCAATAAATTACCTGAGATGTAGAGAAGATGTTCAACATTTGTAGGGAAAATGACGGAGAGCCACAACTCCCTACATAACTTCTAATAATACCAAGATAGTCTTTGTATAATTTCCTGTGGGGGCTGCAGTCGCTGCAAACTGGAGTGGGCCACCATGATCAGGCCTCAAGAGAATCAACCCACCTATACAATTAAGGGGAAAAAAAAACAGCATTAGTCTACATTCAATGAAAACTAAGCCAATAGTGAAGTCGTACCCGTCAAACCCATGATCTACATCACTAAACTATAGGTCACATATGTGTGAGATCGCAAAATCATACACTTGCCAAGGCAGGGGACCTGTATATCACCGCTTGTTGCCCACTCCTTAAGAGAGTAAGAAAGGGGCATGCACCACGTGATGACAAACATGTGAGTGTGCAAAAACTCACGTGCAACTCTCCACTGGTGAAGGTTTGTTTAGATGCCACTTAAAAATGAGTTCATCTCACATTAATTAATCATGATTATGAATTAGAAATGAAATTTCTTTCATGTTGGTAAGAACTAAAAATCATCCTGATAACCTAATACATAAGTGCAATTAAAATTGAAATGAGATGGACTCATTTATTAAGTGGCAAGCAAATAAGAAATTTTTTTTTTTTTTTTTTTTTTTGGGGGGGGGGAGCATTTACAGGTGTCATGTTGAAGTTTTGATGAATAGAGAGATAAGGACACATGAGAATGTCAGTCATGTTTGAGCTTGATCTTAATGTGGCTTCAAATGGGTAGCCAAGATCATGGAGATATCTTAGTCTTGTTAGCAAAACGTACAAAAAAAACAAGAGAGAGAGAGAGGAAAAAACCCACAATTAGAACAGAACAAAATACGAACCCGCAATAATTCAAAGTGTTTCAGAGATTTAGACTGTGTTTGGATGCCCAAATGAAATTACATTGAAATTTATAAAGTTTTGTAGTCCTATGGCGATCAGTCACATTTGTTTCAAATCCAACTTGAAACTAATGTAGTTGCAATCTCGAGTCTGGCCCGTGGATGTCAATGCACGTCTTATTTTCTGTACATTATCAAACGTCTTATTTGTCAATGCACGTCTTATTTTCTTCATTATTTTCTAGTTCCTCTTTGCTAAATGATGGACCCACATGAGATGTGTGAGCTTAATATCAAAGGCTGGATATCGCCAAATGATGGACCCACATGAGATCATACACATTATTTGATGCACAGGATGCTACATGATTCATCATTTGTACTGATGCACAGGATGCCCCATCAGATGCATCGGAAGATGGGTAATGGTAAAAACTGAAATTGTTTTGCACAATCTCTTGAAGAAAGAAAATTAAAGAGCTCCAGTAAATCAGTCATTCATAATGCTTGTTTATGATGGGGTATACAAGGTACCCATTAAATCTTCGATTCAAGTAACTATGGGCATATGGGTGATGCAAGGATAAAAATAACAAATGGTAAAAGTAAATAACATCATTTGATGTGCATGCCTCCATCACACGGTCCCTATAATGAGAGTGGCATTAAACCTCGAACTCAAAAGGGTTAATCATATAATGCACATTACCCCAACTAAATCAAAATAATTTCACAAGCTTTGTGAAAGCCAATAACATGGTTCAACATGCATGCATTCATCACAGATAATCCCATTACATGAGCAATGTTAACAAAACCTTCAACTCATATAATGCACATTACCCATCTAAAACAAAACATCTTCAAAAACCTTGCCAAATAAAAGGATCTAATTTAGTGGATGGAATTTACCATGAGTGATGGCTAAGATTATAAAATCATTGTGAAGAATGCCCAAGGCTATGCTGCCCTAGAATATGGAAAACCAAAAAACACACTAGAGTACGGTAAAAAAATATAAAAAAAAGACACAGGTTTGGCCCATTCAACCCCATTTGACTTTGCTCATTTGAACACACCTCATTAGGGCTGCTTGAATGGTTATGAATAGACCTATTATTACATTTGCCCCAGATCGAAAATAAGCCCACCAATAGGAAAAGATGCTGCAAAATCGACTTTTTGGCATCATAGTATCCTTTCATGCCATGCCAAAAAGAATGAACCAATCAAAAGAGGCATAACCTAGATGAGAGTGGGAAGTGTTAGAGAACTTCACCCATACAAAGCGTGCAAAGTTGAAATATATGAATAATGAATATGCATGCTGAGGCTGATTAAATGAGTACAAAAGACAAACAAAAAAGAAAGGTCAAATTCAAAGGTTTCCTTGAATTGGGAGTTCAAAAAAAATATTGTTAAAATTCCAAAATTGAGGTAGATCTAAATGTCAAGTGGACCACACAACAATAAAGATTGAATGTCCTCTGTTAACAACCTCATCGGGTCTGCCATAATGTTTATTTGACATCCAACCTATTGATTAGCAATGACCTAATGAATGGTATGGATGGCATTAAAACATTATGGTGGACTTAAGGAGCTTTCAACCATAGGCATTTCCCTAACCAATTTTGTTTTTCCTATTGTTGGGTCACTTGAGTTTTGAAATTGCCTCATTTTTTTGGGCATGCCCTAACATCATTAGACAAAATGTATGACGGGGTGAATTTGTCACAAACATCATGGTAGGCCCACTTAGCTTCCAATCATAATGAGTTTTTCTTTTTTCTTTTTCTACAAATCTCCTATATCCATAACTCAAACATGCCACACCATGTAGAATAATTGGGATGGGATGCGAACAAGGTTGGTTGTTGGGCTACCATGGTATTTGTCTTTCATCAAACCAGTTAATCAGGTCTAAATCACAAGGACGAGGAGACGATACAAAAATCAATCTGATACAATGCCTAGGTAGGCCACACCATGCCAACTTAGTGCTGTTAGGACAAAATTTACACTACTCCCGTAGATAGGGGATCGTATGAATTATTAATCAAGTTTAACTTCTGCATGTACAATCCAAATAATATGGTTTTCACTTGATGGATGGAGTGTGTTTTATATATACAACACGGTGGATCCCAAAAGCTCGTGTATGGTAAGTGTAGGCTATTTCGGTATAATTTTTCCTGCCAACATGTCACTCAGGTAAAACATTATTAAATTGGTAGGGCTCTCCATGAAGATCACATGACATAATAATCCGAGCAAAGAGAGATGGAGTAAAATTGAAGTATATATATTACATTATAACACATGGCAGAAATCTGACCAATAGTTAGAAGGGGCCATCCGTGAAGATGCCCTGCTTTATAAACCAGACCAATCACCTCATCAGGTGGCCAGGTCACCGAGGTAGGTGAGAATATATGGATGATTGGAAAGAAAAATCATCATTAGAAATACATGCATGGCCTACCTTATGAGTGTGCTGGCATGAATTTTTTCACAGGGCATGTCACAAAGTGCCCCACCTTGTAAATGAACCGCATATCCCAAACATGTGCCACAATGGCATATGTGCCCTTCTTCACCTTTTCAATCTCCAAACAGTGGCCGTACTCGGACTCTTAGTTTCCTGTACATCTGGCATAATTGTAACAGGTCAGGTCCCATTTGTTTAACCCATCAAGAAGTAGGTTTGGTTTGGTTTTTGCCTTTTGGACCCAGTTAAAATCAAGTCTAGTAGGTTCCGGTCAGTTTCATGAGATGGATCTTATTAGTTTGGCTAATCAGTCTGGTGGGATCCAATTAATTTTAACTGCAAAGTTATATGTGTTTAATAATATTGATTATTCAGGTTAAACTGTAATAATAACTTTCGAACATTAAACCCGAAATCAAGATTTATCTTTTCATTGCAAAGCTAGCACCATTCTCATTATCATCCCCTTCAAAATACAAATCGAGAGACCCACATCCACATTCATCATTTCTTACCCTAGGATTAAAAAATAACACAAACAAAACATCTTTTTAATTTACTCCAAACAGCAAAAGTGAAAGAAAAAACACATCCAGATTCGTCACTTCCACCAATGAAAATAGCTTTCACATTTAGCGTTCTTCTAAACATCTAACCAAAAAGATCCACTTCCAAATTCATCATTTCTACAAGAAGAAGATTATAAAAAAAAAAAAAAAAATTACTTCTGGCTTTTGTCTCCTTCAAACATCAAGGCACAAAAAACCTAAATCCAATTCAAAGAAAGGAACCTCTTCATTTTCTCCCTCCTTCATGCATCCAAAAGAAACACTCTATCCAAGCTCATAATTTCTAATCAAAGTAAGCAAAATTTTCAGTCTTGGAGCCTTCAAACATCAACATGCATGTGGGTCCACACACACAAACAAAACATCCAAATTCATCATATTTTTTATCAAAAAGTAAAAAGAGAGAGCATTCTCATTTTCCCTTCTTTATGAAAATTCCACATTCAAATTCACCATTGCTTAAGCACCTTTTTCATTTTGATCTCCTCCAAACATCAAAACCCACATCCAAATCCATCATTTCTTACCAAGAAAAAGCACCTTTTTCACTTGCATTCAAACATCAAAACCCTAAATCGAAAAAGCACCTTACTAGTTTTCTCACATTCTAAAATCCCTAAATCCCCAATTTGTAAATTCAAAAAAACCCATTTTGGGGTCCACATTCAAATCGACAATCTACAAGCTACTAACTCCCAAATTCATAAATCGGCATTAATATTGAGAGAGATTGAGAGAGAGAGAGAGATACCTCGCTGTCGTGAATGAACTTCAAACGAGCTAACGGAGAGAGAGAGAGAGAGGCGTGCGTGGGTAGGGCGTTCGGCAACGGCCCGCAAGAGAGATTAGCGAGAGAGGAAGAGAGAGAGGAGGCGAGAGAGACAGATAAAGGAGAGGGTGGAGAGATCAGAGAGAGAGAGAGGAAGAGAGAGATAGAGAGGGAGAGGAGGGAGAGGGAGCGAGAGAGAGAGAGGGAGCGAGAGATAGAGAAATGGGAGCCTGCCGCCGGATGGGCATTAGGTTGAGTAGCGCGTTGGCTACTGAAGTGACGTCACCATGTCTGTGGGCCCCACTATGATGTATGTGCTGCATCCACACCGTCCATCTATTTTGAGATATTATTTTAAGACATGAGCCAAAGAATGAGACAGATAAAGAGATGTAGTGGACCTCACCACATAAAACAGTGGGGAGAGTTATTCCCACTGTTGAAACTATCCTAAGGCCCACCATAATTTTTATTTGAAATCCAACTGGTTCAAAAGCTAAAAAAGACATAAAATAAGGTCAAACACGAATATTATTATAAGCCTATGGCTTATCCTTTCAGCTATTATAAGCCTAATAGCTGATTGAGATGGACGACTACCAAAATCGGCTAAAACAAATTATTCTGAAAAATAAATATTATAATAAGCCTATGGCTTAATTATCCTCTCACAACCATACATTTGTTCAGTGATCATGAGGCGAACCCAGATGATTTTTGGGACAGAGACTCTTTGTATTTTCCCTTCATATAAGTCTGGTTGACCTTATTAGGGTCTGTGGGCCCTAGGAAGTTCTTGGCTAGTGAGCATTCGATCACCACAATTTCTCCAAGATGTGGAACCACGTATCAAAATGCTCCCCTTTCCATCTCAACCAAAACAGTAGATATAAGGGTTGACCTCTACCATATCGGTGGCTTAGTAATAACTGTCTTTGTGTTGCTTTTTTGATACTAGATATTTTATGACCAATTCCTAGAGATCTATCTAATTGGGGCATCTACACAAGAAAAGAAAAATAAAAGGGATCAAATTAAAGGCCTCCCACCTTGATGTATGTACATGTTGTCTATACGTTTTGCCAGCTCGAGGTATTTTTAAGTGTATGAGCTTAAAAATAAAGTATATTCAAATCTTAAGTAGACCATACCATATGAAACTCTCACTATTAAAAACTTTCTACGGTTCACTGAAATGTTTATTTGCCACTTAACATATTGACAAGGTTATACGAGCTTAGATAAAGAAAAAAAAAACAGCTTAATGCAAAACTTTCGTGGTACACAAGAAATAATTTTTAACGGTCAATCATCATTGTTCATGTAATGCATGTCACTTCAGATTTTTGGATCTATTTAATTCATTTATGGACCGATAACTTAATATAAGTCAAAAATAGATCAACAAAGCTTTGGAGACTTGCCCTTTTCTCTAGCTTCAGGGTCCTACGGGGAGAGAGGCAGTTGGTATTTTCATAATAAAAATGAGCTAACTACATAAGTTTTCCAATGGGTTAAATTTGTTGAGGGACACAATTTAAGGTACCACCATATATAGACATGTATGATTCATCTCAGGTGCTGGCCCATGGCCCAATTCTCTTCAACATGAACGGCTAATTGTCTTAGATGTAGCACATATACGGTGATTCGAATTTTTTGTATGATACGTATAATTTTTTTACTTAAGGAAGTTGATGGTGATTTTCTCAAGGACTGACTTGACCTTCAATCTTTACAAATTCTCATTTTATGTGAACGGGGCTGTCAGTTTGTAAATATGCACTTTGAAGCCTAATTTCAAGGTATTAGTCACTTTTAAGTGGTTCACCTGAGATTTGAGATTTGGATCTACTTCATTTTGTCGTCCATTCCCTAAAATGAGCTTACAAAACGGATGGGTGGCGTTGATATACAACACATGCATCAAGGTAGGCCCACAGTCAGGGTCCCACCCATATGGCTGGTCCCCGGTCGTATCTTAAAAAAAAAATATAATAATAAATAAATAAAAATTATAACACACGCACACACACCCCACACACTCACGCTGGTGGAATTTCACCACCTATGGGTAGAACCCTTGAACGGGAGTTGAAACTCCTGAGAGTCTACCACCCGGGCAAGAGTAAGGACCCTGCGAACCCAGCCATGTGGGCACGGCACTGACAATGGGGCCGTGTTCAATATTTATGCATTTTATGACATGGGCAAAAAATGATGTAGATCCAAATCTAAGCTGGACCACACCGCAGAAAAATATATATAATAATAATAATAATTTGTTTGGTGGTCTACATCACAATCTCACACTTCATTACTATACAAAGAGATCTACTCCTAGGCATTTGGTAACAATTTTACGAAGAATCAATCTTTTGACCTTATAAGGAGATAACTTGTACCAACTTGTTAAGTGTTTTGTTTTGTTATAAATCACAAAAATTAATTTCTTAATTTGATTAATTGGGGGTCCTATGTAGCTAAAAGATTTAGGGTCGTTACATCGGTAATCGATGCACATTTGTCATAATCCGTCCGACTTGCGCACCAATAAAAGTAGGGAAATGAAAGAGATCTTGCGAAGGAATTCAATGGTCATGAGAACATTTCGATGGTAAGGAAGAAGGTGCGGCGAACACGTTGGCATAAGTCTAACAATTTTTGCAATGCATGAGGCTTACCACGGAGGCTGATTTGCTAATCGACCCCAATGCACGAAGCCATTGAGCTCCCACCATAACATGTGTGATTAATCTGAACCTTCCATAAGATTAGCTACGCTGTCCCTATATTTTATTGTAATAATTATGACATTTTGCTTCTCAGATGAACTATAAAATTACAAAATAAATGGACGGGTAGGATTTACTTTCTACATTTTGGCCTGCTTAGGCTGTGAATCTGACTGATTCTCTTTTTCGGTCCGATCACATGGAAAGATAAATCTTCACAACTTTCAGATATTGGCACGTGTGTGTCCGTTTGATGGGCAGGAGTCGACACGCGTGTGGAACAGTGTGAATTAGAAACCTCGTGACGGAAATACGTAGAGACATTTTGGTTCATCGGCACTGACAAAATCCGTCGCAGGGATGATACGAATTATCCCCGAATGAGATTCGGATTCAGGTGTGATCCCTACTGGTCGGTGCTATGTGGGACCCACCATGATGAATTTGTTTTATCAACACCGTCCATCCATTTTTAGAGATTATTTTAATGCATTATCCCAAAGTTGAGGTAGATCCACAACTCAAGTGAACCACCCCACAGGAAACAATGGTGATTGAACGCCCACCATTCAACTGTAATGTTTCTTTACCATCCAAACTATTGATTAGGTCGCACGGACATGGATTAAAGGAAATCACAAATATCATCTTGATCCAAAACTTTTGTGGTCCATATGGATTTTTTAACGGTAGGAATTCAATCATCACTATTTTCTGGTATGCGGTCCATCTGACATTTCGATTGCATTATATTTTGGTTTTTCAACTAAAATTAGCTGATAAAATAGATGGACGGCGTGGATAAAACACATACATCGTTATGGGGCCTAAAAAGCACTGACGAGTACCAACCTCGGTACTCGAGGGTTCCCTACCCTAACTACGAAGACATATAATCCTAGCTGTCAATTTTTAAGTACTTAAAGATGGTACAGACACAAGCTGATATCTTTGAATTCAAAGGCTCAAGTGGACTACACAGTAGGAAACAATGGAGATTAAATCACATGTGATTCCTATAATGTGGTTCACTTGGACCTTCAATATAACTCATTTTTGGTATTATGTAATAAACGTAAGTATTAAAATATTTGAACAGCATGAATAAACCACATATATCACGGTAGCCCCACATAGCCCATAACGGACCGTCCCATACCCAATTCACACCCAAATTGGGCACCCAATTCGGAAATGGTGGCTACTCCCCCTGCCACCATTATTTGGCCAGTGGTTGGTGCTCTGTGTGCCCCACCATGATGTATGTGTTTCATCCATGCCGTCCATCTATTTTCATAAATTATTTTATGGAATGAAAGAAAAACATGAGATATATCTCAATCTCAAGTGGACCACATTACAAGAAACAGTGTTGAATGAACAATGACCATTAAAAATGTTTTGGGAGTATAAAAGTTTTGGATCAGCCGATATTTTTTTCCCTTGATCTCGGTCTTTATGACCTAATCAACAGATTGGATGTCAAATAAACAGTACAGTGGGCCTTAGGAGGATTTTAATGGTGAAGATCCAATCATTTTTGTTTTCTCGTGGTGTGGTCCATCTAAGATTTATATCCCTATGAATTTTTGTAACAACCCCTAAAATGATAAGTAAAAATGGATGAACGGAGTGGATGAAACACATACATCATGGTGGGCCCACATAGCACCGACCATCAGCCACGTCAGTAGCCAAACCGTCTCCGCCCAAATCATGCCCTAAATTGGCGAGAGCGCGCTCAAAACTTCCCAAAAGAAAATCTGATTTTCACTTTCCCTCTCTCCGTTGCCCTATCCCCTTTCTCACTCGCCCGATCTCTGCTCCCTATTCCTCTCTCTCTCGATCTTCGTCCCGATCTCCGTTCCCCTTCTCTCTGAAGCCCTCCAAGCAGAGGAAGCAAAAGAAGAAAGTATAAGGTTCGTCTCTCTTTCTCTCTCTGTGTGTGTGTGTGTGTGCGCGCGCGCGTGTGTGGGGTTCTCGGAGCTCTGTTCTGCTATTACAAATGATTTTTTGTTGGATTTCTGATATCTTCTGTAACATGGGTTTTACTCTCTTTCTTAGTATAGCAGTTGGAACTTTGAAAAAAACCATATTCCTCTGATTGTTGCAGACAGACGAAAAAAAGGAAAAGAAAAATGAGATGGATTATCTGAATTTCCGGTTTCCTGTTGCACACAAACACATACAAAAAGGAAAAAAAAAATATATTCAAATGGGTTCTCAAAAAGATGTTTCCTATTTGAAATTTTGGTTGGTTGAATTCAATTTAGCTGTGTTTGGATGCACATGTGAATTGAATTTGTAAAGATTGGACTGCTCTAGTCAACATTCTGATTGAGATGTATGTATGTATGCATATGAAATGTAGGGATGTAAGTTGTCATGGTCATGTTGCAAAATCATTATTGACTCATTTCTTCTTGGAAATGAAGTGGAAATGAGTAAATCCTCTCTCTACATGTGAAACTGTGGTCCTGTTCTCATCCAAACAATCTGGATATACATTGCATTGGCAATATTTCTACATGTAAAAGCCTGGTTTGGGTTGTACCAAAGGTCCAAAACGTGTTGTTCCTGAGTTTCACAAACAATCCAATTACCCTTGATTTTGTAGCTAACCAAACTTCAAGGAGAAAAATTAGGCTAATTTCATAGACAATCCAAGAATCTTTTTTTTTGCTGAAAACGATTGCTGTTTTTTGTTTACCCTGTTTGGATTGTAATTTAATCAACATATGAGGAATCTATGGAAAAGAATTCTTTTTAAGTTTATGAAAACTTTCTGTATGTTGATTAATTTGTGCATATCTTCAGATTAACCTAGTGACAAAATTGTATAATTCTTTTACAGCAAAAATTAAATTTCTCAGATTCATAACATTGTCATCTTTTTGGCTGCCACATGACCGATAAATTGAGAAGAAGTTTTCTCGAGTATAATTCTTTTACGGAAAAATTAAAGTTCTCGATTCTAAGCTAGTCATCTTTATTATTACTTGCATGACTGAAAAATATGAGCAGAAGTTTTCTCCAGGTGTTTTTTTTTTTTTGCATTAGAAGACTCACCAAATTCTAGTTATAAATGTAGTTGGAAAGAGGCTACGAGTGTGTGTATTCACCTAAAAAATAAAATAAAATAAAATATTACATCGAGTTGGCTGGTGGTAATCTTGGTGGGTTGCATTTGTTAGGTTTAGGTTTGGATGTCAAACACATATCATCAGGGAGGGCCCATGGTTTTGGATTCTTCACTTGTTAAAGAAAAATTAACAAAGACCATTTATGTAATTTTCTCCTTTAAAAGGCAGCTGGAATTTTAGTTCTCTCAGGCACTATTTGGTAAAATCAGAACCATGAGGAATTAACATTTTACCATATACTGCCTCAGTGAGAAACTACCCGGAGGTGCCTTTTAAGAATGAAAATTACAAAAGCTCACCTGATATGTGTATAATATAACATCCCAGCCATCCAACATATGCATCCCATCATGATGATCACATGAACCAAAAATCAGGCTGATTATCAAAAAATCAGATGGGCCACTTTTTTATTATAAAAAAGTCAGATGGGCCACACTTGAATTTGTATGTTTTTGAGTTATGTATATTATTTTTTTTTGCATTAGCCTACTTTGCCATTGGATTTCTTATATTTTTTATTCACCTAATAATCATATTGGTGTACTTTTGTTGAATGGATTGGATGTTATACACATGAGGTCGAGCTGTATGGGCCCCACCATAATGTATGTTGAAAATCAACGGCATGAATTTGATGGGTCCTCTTTAGGTTATGGGATATCTAAAAATCAGCCGTATGCAGAATTCGGGTCAACAATATCAGTTAGAATCATGTGAAGACATGGCTAAAACATATAAAAGCACTTTGGGGGTGACTTTGAGTTTTGGATGCGAATGAAAATTGGTCTAGCCCACCATCCAACCGACATTTTGCAACCAACTAATGTTTTGTATGTGTTGTACATCGAGTTGAATTGAGTCGAGTGGCCTCGGATCGACTCGCCTCAACATGGTGACCTCGGCTTGAACTTGGCTCGGCTCGGTCCCCAGAGCTTAATTGGGTGGCTCGGCTCAGACGCGGTCGGCGGCTCGGGCCAAGTGCGAGCCAAGATTGAGCCGAGATCGCCATTGAGACATTCCCACAAACACTTAAATCAACTTCAAAATCCTTTGTTTTACAAACGTTGGAAATGGTTTTACATGTATTTTCTCAAACACCTTCCAAGTAAAATTAAAAAAAAAAAAAAAAAACAAAGAGAATTATTTGTTTCATGTACAAACATTCTTTGCCACCTTGCCACCAGCCAAACCTTTCTTGCCATTGGCCACATTTCGTTGAGTTTCAATTGTTTGAATAATGCTTATAGTACTTAAATCAGTCCACTGGGACATGTGTTTACAATGCTTGAATCAGTCCACTTGGACATGCGTTTACGATGATTAAATCACTCCACTGGAACATGTGTTTATGATGCTTAAATCAATCAACTCGGATGTGTAGTAATGATGCCAAGATATTTGGCAACAACATGTGTTTATGATGCTTAACTGGAACGACCTAGATGTGTGCTAATGATGCTAAGATCAGCCCCCTAGAACATTTGCTTATAATGCTTAAATCAATTCACTTGAACATGTATGAATGATGCTTTACTTAGTTCACTTGAACATGTGTGAATGATGCTCAACTTGGTTGTATACCAAAATGTGCGAATGATGCTTAACATGGTTCACTTGAACATGTGTGAATAATGCTTGACTTGGTTCACTTGAGCATGGGTGAATGGTGCGTCGGATATAATTATAAGATTTGTAAGTTAGATAATTAGTTACTCGTTTGAGGATTTCTATGGGGCCATACATTGATATGGTGTGTTTTTGGTGGCATAGAAATCGCTCAAATTATCCCATTTTGGACAGTTCAAAGTTAGATGGAAAGTATGCTTTCATACACTCTATTTATATGTTCATGCTTGATCCGTGGTCCATCTCTTCGTTTCTCTCTGGATATGTTTCTTTCGTTCCGTATCCAATGTCAAATATCTTTACATTGATTTAGATATTTGGCATCGGAATGTAACGTAAGATTAACTTATCCGGAGAGGCATGAGGAGATCTTTACTTGATTTTCGGCGTGAACGTTTAAATGGGAATATGAAAGTATTACAATCTATCCAACCTTGGATGAGTAACTAATTTAGGATTTAATTATATTGCCTTAGAATTAATGGAGCAGACCCGGATGTGCGTCGGAGCTATCCGGATGAGCGGGGGTCCCTGGAAGGTGGGAACCGTTTGTTATGACCATGATGAAGTGTCCATTTCCTATGGACGGCATTGGAAGGGCACAGGCCATTTGGACGAGCCGTGATTATGTATTTGCTCGAGATTAATGGAGCGGACCGGATGTGCGTCGGAGCTATCCTGGATGAGCGGGTCCCTGGAAGGTGGGAACCGTGTTATGACCATGATGAAGTCATCCATTTCCTGGGACAAGATTGGAAGGGCTGGCCATTTGGACGGGCCGTATTTATGTATTTGCTCGAGATTAATGGAAGCGGACCGGATGTGCGTCGGAGCTATCCAGGATGAGCGAGGTCCTGGAAGGTGGGAACCGTTATGACCATGATGAAGTCATCCATTTCCTATGGACAAGCATTGAAGGGCCCTGGCCATTTGGACAGGCCATGTTTATGTCTGTATTTGCAGGTACCACACCCTTAACCTAAACCTATAACCCAACCTAAACCTATACTTATAATTTAATCCTATTCTCAAATCCCTCAACCTAACCTACACCTTAAACCTAAACCTATACCTAAACCTAAACCTATTCTCAACTCCCGACCCTAAACCTAAGCTAAACATGAAAACCCAAGCCTAAACCCGATCTCGAACCCCAACCCGATTTCCAATGCCTAAACCTTAACATATTCTCAATTCCCAAAGCTATAACCTATAACCTTATCCTAAACCTAACCTAAACCTATAACCTTAACCTATGACCTAAACTTATAACCTTAACCTTAACCTTATCCAAAAACCAAAACCTACACCTATTACCTAAACCTTAACCTATTCTCAAATCCCTAAACCTAAACCTACACCTAATCCCAATCTCACACCCTACCTAAGCCTAAGCCTAACCCGATCCAGAACCCCAACCCGATTTCAATGCCTAAACCTTAACCTATTCTCAATTCCCAAAGCTATAACCTATAACCTTATCCTAAACCTAACCTAAACCTATAACCTTAACCTATGACCTAAACTTATAACCTTAACCTTATCCTTATCCAAAACCAAAACCTACACCTATTACCTAAACCTTAACCTATTCTCAAATCCCTAAACCTAAACCTACACCTAATCCCAATCTCATCTCCCTACCCTAAGCCAAAGCCTAAACATGAAAACCCAAGCCTAAACCCGATCCCGAACCCCAACCCGATTTCCAATGCCTAAACCTTAACCTATTCTCAATTCCCAAAGCTATAACCTATAACCTTATCCTAAACCTAACCTAAACCTATAACCTTAACCTATGACCTAAACTTATAACCTTAACCTTATCCTTATCCAAAACCAAAACCTACACCTATTACCTAAACCTTAACCTATTCTTAAATCCCTAAACCTAAACCTACACCTAATCCCAATCTCAACACCCTACCCTAAGCCTAAGCCTAACACCCGATCCAAACCCCAACCCGATTTCCAATGCCTAAACCTTAACCTATTCTCAATTCCCAAAGCTATAACCTATAACCTTATCCTAAACCTAACCTAAACCTATAACCTTAACCTATGACCTAAACTTATAACCTTAACCTTATCCTTATCCAAAAACCAAAACCTACACCTATTACCTAAACCTTAACCTATTCTCAAATCCCTAAACCTAAACCTACACCTAATCCCAATCTCATCTCCTACCCTAAGCTAAGCCTAAACATGAAAACCCAAGCCTAAACCCGATCCCGAACCCCAACCCGATTTCCAATGCCTAAACCTTAACCTATTCTCAATTCCCAAAGCTATAACCTATAACCTTATCCTAAACCTAACCTAAACCTATAACCTTAACCTATGACCTAAACTTATAACCTTAACCTTATCCTTATCCAAAAACCAAAACCTACACCTATTACCTAAACCTTAACCTATTCTCAAATCCCTAAACCTAAACCTACACCTAATCCCAATCTCATCTCCCTACCCTAAGCCAAAGCCTAAACATGAAAACCCAAGCCTAAACCCGATCCCGAACCCCAACCCGATTTCCAATGCCTAAACCTTAACCTATTCTCAATTCCCAAAGCTATAACCTATAACCTTATCCTAAACCTATAACCTAAACCTATAACCTTAACCTATGACCTAAACTTATAACCTCAACCTTATCCTTATCCTATAACCAAAACCTACACCTATTACCTAAACCTTAACCTATTCTCAAATCCCTAAACCTAAACCTACACCTAATCCCAATCTCAACTCCCTACCCTAAGCCTAAGCTAAACATGAAAACCCAAGCCTAAACCCGATCCCGAACCCCAACCCGATTTCCAATGCCTAAACCTTAACCTATTTTCAATTCCCAAAGCTATAACCTATAACCTTATCCTAAACCTATAACCTAAACCTATAACCTTAACCTATGACCTAAACTTATAACCTCAACCTTATCCTTATCCTATAACCAAAACCTACACCTATTACCTAAACCTTAACCTATTCTCAAATCCACTAAACCTAAACCTACACCTAATCCCAATCTCAACTCCCTACCCTAAGCCTAAGCCTAAACATGAAAACCCAAGCCTAAACCCGATCCCAGAACCCCAACCCGATTTCCAATGCCTAAACCTTAACCTATTCTCAATTCCCAAAGCTATAACCTATAACCTTATCCTAAACCTAACCTAAACCTATAACCTTAACCTATGACCTAAACTTATAACCTTAACCTTATCCTTATCCAAAAACCAAAACCTACACCTATTACCTAAACCTTAACCTATTCTCAAATCCCTAAACCTAAACCTACACCTAATCCCAATCTCATCTCCCTACCCTAAGCCTAAGCCTAAACATGAAAACCCAAGCCTAAACCCGATCCCGAACCCCAACCCGATTTCCAATGCCTAAACCTTAACCTATTCTCAATTCCCAAAGCTATAACCTATAACCTTATCCTAAACCTATAACCTAAACCTATAACCTTAACCTATGACCTAAACTTACACTACAAGAAAGTAGGCCTTTAGCCTCAATTTTTTTAGCCTCAATTGAAAAAATGGAGGCTAAATGTATTTTTTAACCTCGGTTGCTATGGGCCCAGAGGCTAAAGTTCATTTTTCGCCTCGCTTGCTAAATAATCCGAGGCTAAAAGTCTGCTTTTTTAGCCTCGATCGCTTAAGAACCGAGGCGAAAGGTCTGCACAGCCTCGGCCCATAGAAACCGAGGCGAAAAGTCTACTTTTAGCCTCATTTGCTAGGAACCGAGGCGAAAGGTATACTTTTTTAGCCTCACTTGCATACGAACCGAGGCGAAAGGTCTATTTTTAACCTCGGTTGCAAAGGAACCGAGGCGAAAATGGTCTATTTTTTTCGGGTTACATAGGAACCGAGGCAAAAGGTCTATTTTTTAGCCTCAACTTACATAGGAACCGAGGTGAAAGGTCTACTTTTAGCCTCAATTGCTAGGAACCGAGGCGAAAGGTCTGCTTTTACCAGCCTCGGTTGCATAGGAACCGAGGCGAAAGGTCTACTTTTAACCTCACTTGCATAGGAACCGAGGCGAAAGGCTTACTTTTAGCCTCGGTTGCATATGAACCTAAGGCGAAAAGTCTACTTTTTACCTCACTTGCATAGGAACCGAGGCGAAAGGTCTGCCTTTTTTAGCCTCTGTTCTTTGGGAACCGAGGCGAAAGGTATACTTTTTTAGTCTCACTTGCATAGAACCGAGGCGAAAGGCCTACCTTTTAGCCTCGGTTGCGTAGGAACCGAGGCGAAAGGCCTACTTTTTAGCCCCAAATCACATAGGAACCGAGACGAAGGTCTGCCTTTTTTCGATTGCTGGGACCGAGGCGAAAGGTCTGCTTTTTAGCCTCACTTGCATAGAAGGCGAGGCGAAAGGTCTTAGCACTTTTTACCAGCCTTAGTTACTAGGAACCGAGGCGAAGGTCTGCTTTTAACAGCCTCGGTTGCATAGGAACCGAGGCGAAAGGTCTACTTTTTTAGCCTCACTTGCATAGGAACCGAGGCGAAAAGGCTTGCCACTTTTTAGCCTCAACATGCATATGAACCGAGGCGAAAAGTCTACTTTTTAGCCTCACTTGCATAGGAACCGAGGCGAAAGGCTGAAGGTCCTCGCATTTTTAGCCTCGGTTCTTTGGGAACCGAGGCGAAAGGTATACTTTTTAGTCTCACTTGCATAGGAACCGAGGCGAAAGGCCTCACCTTTAGCCTCGGTTGCATAGGAACCGAGGCGAAAGGCCTACTTTTAGCTCCAAATCACATAGAACCGAGACGAAAGGTCTACTTTTTAGCCTCGGTTGCTTGGGACCGAGGCGAAAGGTCTACAGCCTCACTTGCATAGGAACCGAGGCGAAAGGTCTACTTTTTAGCCTTAGTTACTAGGAACCGAGGCGAAAGGTCTACTTTTTAGCCTCACTTGCATAGAACCGAGGTGAAAGGTCTACTTTTTAGCCTCAGTTGCTAGGAACCGAGGCGAAAAGTCTACTTTTTAGCCTCAATTGCATAGGAACCGAGGCAAAATGTCTACGTTTTACCCACAGTTGCATAAGAACCGAGGCGAAAGGTCTAATTTTTGATGAATGGACCATTTTCCATCTGGACATTGCTCTGTTTGATTCACAGGTGGGTGAAAAGTACACGCCAGATTCATCTTTAAGAAATCACAACCGTTATTACTTGTTAGAGCAGAAGGTGGCCCACATGTACGTATTAACAGTCATTGATACACAGATCAGGCCAGTTAGAGCAGAAGGTGGCCCACATGTACGTATTAGCAGTCATTGATACACACACACAGAGATTCTCTTTTTAAAAATTTTGAGAACTTGTAAAAAATTAAGAATTATTTTATTTTTTTGAAAAATTAAGAATAAAAAAATGATAATTATGAAAAAGTATGATTTTTTAAAAAAAATTTGAGAATTTTTTAAAAATTAAGAATTTTTAAAAATTTTGAAATTTTTGAAAAAAAAAAGAATTTTGAATTTGAGAATCTTGAAAAAAATTGGAAAATTTTATAAAATTGAGAAATTTCAAATAATTGAAAATTCTAAAAAAAAAATTAAGAATTTCTAAAACTATTAAGAATTGAATTTTTATTTTTATTTTTTGAATAATTTTGAATATACTGAGAATTTTAAAATTTTTTGATAAATTTCAACAAATTTACAATCTTGAAAAAATTTAGAATTAAAAAAGAAAAAAGAAAATTAAGAATCTTGATATTTTTTTTCCTCCCTGAGAAAACTGTTTTTTTTTTGTGGTGGGGACCATTAGAGGTTTGGATCTGACTCATTCTTGGGATCATGCTCTAAAATGATCTTTTCAAATGGATGGACGGTATGGATATAATACGTGCATCACGGTGGGGCCCGCAGAAAGTTGGTGACGTCGCTACTCGACCTGTCAGCTAATCCGCGGCTACCCCACCCTATATATCTGAAATCCCCAATTTCATTTCTCGGCTTCGATCGAATTCTACGACTCTCTCTCGCACTTCGTGAAACTCCATCTCTGCTAGCTTTTCTCACTCGACCTCAATTCATCCCCACCGAATCGTTTCTCTTCCTAATATCTTTACCTTCCGTTCGGAACATCTCTCTCGATCGAGGTAAGTATCGTTAAAATCGGTGATCCGACGCTCCGAATCGAGGATATGGAGAAATCGGAGGCCGAATTGCGGATCTGTGTCGAGAAGCTGCGGCAGAACGTTGAGGAGCGGGATGAGATGATCCGGTTCATGTCGAGAAGTTGCGGCAGAACGTTGAGGAGCGGGATGAGATGATCCGGTTCATGTCGAGGAAGGCGGATGATGAGGAGGATTTGAAGGAAGCAGAGATCCATGGGCACGGATCGAAGAGCAGGGCCACGTTTGGCAGGAATGTGGAAGAAGGCGGCGATTTAGGGGAGTATTGCATGGATTTTTCGAGGATTGGGAGTATTAGGGTTTCGCAGGGTTAGATCCTGTCCCGAGGCTTGTTTCATGGAGAGGATTATGGAAAGGAATGCTGCTTGAAGCGGACGGGATGACAGTTCTTTACAAGCAGAGGAATGACTTTGGGAGGGATTTCTTGCCATCGCCTTCATTGCTTGGATGGAACGGTCGAGTGAATGGCAGCAGGTTTGTGCTTCTTCTTCTTTCTCTTTCTCAGTTTCAGGAGCGTGTATAACACACACACACACACAGAGAGAGAGAGAGAGAGAGAGAGAGAGATTCGAACTGATTTCAGAGAAGGGAAATCCTGTTGTAGAAACAATAGAGAAGAAGAAAACAGATTGTGTGGTCAGTTGAAGTAGCTCAAGATTCCAGATTTTGTATTTCTTTATTCTTGTTTCTTAGATCATATGGAGCTTGAAGACAATTAGAATATATGTGTAACAGTAGACTTAAGCCTAACTAGGATTTGACTTAGTAGATTCACTATTTTGAGTTATGGTATTTCATCAATGATGTTATTATGCAAAATCTATAAAACGTGCGTGCCTTTTCCTATTTCATTATTGTGACACCAATGGATGTACAAGACAAGGTTTGTCATTCTTGCTCTCAACAAGAGAGTTTTCAGACTGTCTTAAAGCAAAAGAAGCCTGGGCCTAACACCGATTAATGTGATGTAGAGAGAACCCAAGCTGGTCTTAAAGCCTGACTGGTGTGATGTAGAGATAAAAGCCTGATTGGTGCGACATAGAGAGAATGGCTTTATAGCCTTATAAAAGTTCATGAAGTCTCCTTAAAAGCAAAGAAGCCCAATCTTAAGGCCTATGCTCTTACTTAAATATATAATTTTACAGTATGTCACATTTTTAAGGATATGATCATTGCGGAAAAACCTACCATACAAAGGAAACTTGTTGGGATGTCCATGGACCATGGTAGACCGGTAAAGTTCAACCATCTTTGACAAACCTTCTTTCTCCAATGGCCTTGTAGTTGCCTCTGCTTATTCTTAGGGTGCCATCTCTTCCTCCTCATAGCCATCCATATTGGGCAATCTTCATATGCCTCGGACAATTTATCCATTATGGAATTGAAACGCCTTCATTGTCAATTTTCCTAATTGAAATGTTCATTTGCTTCTCCTTCATCTACATAGTTCGGTACACGTCTGCAAATCTTGTTTATCATTCCTCATATTGTTTTAATGTGGAGCTCACTGTTGCTAAGTCACAATCCCAAAATCAAATTGTTTTAATGATACTATTGTTGATTTGCGGACACTTGTTTATTGAAATGGGAGTGATGGATATTTTTAATTCTTCAATGTCCACTGATCTGATAGTTGGATGATGTAGTAGCGAGAAAATTTGGAGACACTGTTACATTAGTGGGATGAGTGCCACAGATTGCACGAATTTTGAGCCGATTTGAGAGCATTCGCGTGGTCTCTCAAATTGCTGATACTATTCATCCAAATCTATTTTTATTTTTCTTTCCTGCAATTTTTTTAGGGGAGAATGATGTCAGTTGCTTAGGATATGCATTAATGGGATACGTGTCATGGAGTGCATGAATTTTGGCCAATTTGAGGGCATTTGCGTATTCTCCCAAATCGGTGATAGTATTCATCCGAATTTCTATTTTTTTTTCTTCTTAAATTTGTTTAGGGAGAATGATGTCAAATGCTTATGGATATACATTAGTGGGATGAATGCTATGTAGATTGCATGAATTTGGGGTCGATTTGGGAGCATTCGAGTGGTCCCCCAAATAGGCGACACTATTCATTTGAATTTTTTTATTTTTATTTTTTATTCCTAAAATTATTTGGGCAGAATGATATCAAATTCTCAAGGATGTGTATGAGTGGGATGAGTGCCATAGCTTGCATGAATTTCGGGTTAATTGGGGTCAATTTAAGCTTGTTAGGTTAATAAAATCATTAGACAGGCCGAGGCAACATTCTTCCAAAGAGTGGATTGTTATACTATTATAAACATGTTCGAAACTATAAAAGAATACAGATTTAATATTCCAGATTTTTCCAACATTTTTTTTTTCTTTTAAAAAAATTGACCCCAATGGCTCTTAGGCGTGTCGGTAATAGTGGCGACCATTACGCCCACTGTTACCGTTGTGGCATACCTTGGTGGCGGGTGTTTTCTTGTGAAGGGATTAGGAATACAAATTGCAATTACCTTTGTATCAAGGACTTGAAAGGAGCCTGACTGGAATTCAATGTCTACACACAATGGCATACTAGGAAACATAATCTTCTTGATTGAAATGAACGCATCTAGTGAGAAGTTGTAGGTCAATTTGTATGAGAGATTGATAAGATAATTCCCAGCATATGTGCCAATGCAGCTCATGCCTGGAAGATCCAGGGAATTCATCAAGTGGGGGCCATCATGAAGATGCCTTGCTCGAAAATCGTTATTGTGCTTATCGTGGGTGAAAATTGACAGATAATTTCAGCATATATGTGTGGCCCACTGACTAGTGGACCTTAATTTTGAGTTAGGACAAGTTCGTGGTGCCCCCCACCTAGTGAGTGGCCTGGATCCGGAAAACTTGTGCTGTGTCAACATTTGTTCTGTGAATCAATTAAATCTTTCCTTGCATGAAATGCCATCATTTCTCTGCTGGCAAGTCAATTCAATTGTACTTCAAAATGCATCCCTGAACTTACTGTCTGTTTCTATTCAATATTTTTGTTTGTTGATTGAAACATGTTTGGTCTAGGGATGGAGTAAGCGAGTCCCAGTTCAATCAAGTCCTGAACATTGAACTTGACCAGATCATCAAGGTACTATTTCTTGCAGTGGCTTTGCTCTTCCTTTTCTTTTATTTCTTTTCTAAAATGCCTAACAAATTATTCTTTGGTGTTTTTGGATGGCTTACTGTGTTGAGTTGCTCGATTTTTTGTTTATGTAGGCATTTGAACATTTGGGGGAGAACTGGCTTCCAAAATTCACTGTGATTGTTGCCCAGAAGAACCACCACACTAAGCTCTTCCAGGCTGGTGCCCCGATAACGTTCCACCTGGTTTGGCTCTTCATTAAGCTTAAAGTCTAAATGGCATTTTTTTTTTTTTTTGTTTTTTGTTTGGTAGCCTAAATCCTTTTTTTTTTTTTTTTTTTTGGATACAGAACCGTGGTAGACTCAAAGGTGGTCCATCCCAGAAACTATGATTTCTACATGTGTGCACATGCTGGAATGATCGTGAGTATTGCCCTTAGTTGTACATGTATTGCGATTGGGTGGTGAATCACAGCATGAGATTCAAAACAGATGTTTAAAATTCCACTTTAAAGTGTACTTTGTGATTCCCAAATGCTGTCCTCGGATGGCTGGCGTATTGCCCTTAGAGTTTTTTTTTTTTTTTTCCCGATTTCATCAAATCTTTCTCGAGAAAGATTTGGCTTTGTTTCTTTCCGTAATCAATGCGGTATACTCTTATTTATCAACTTTGTTTAAATGCCCGTAGTTGACTTCTTCTTTTTTAAAAGCACATGTAGTTGACTCATGAATTATCCAACAATTTCGAGGTGGGGCTGGGGCATGTTGAGTATTGATTTCGCTAATCGTAATAGAAAACAGACTTGGAATTGGTAATGGAAGGGAGTCAACTGAACCTCGTTTTTGATTTCTGAATTTGGGCAATGCTTCTAATAATGTTGGGACCAACCTGCAACATTGAGAATTGCCAAATTGAGCTACTGACTAAAGCCCCATAATAGAGTTGAGCAAAATATTCAACATTGGTTTTTATTAATTTTCGAACATGGTCACTTTGCAATCTAAGATTACTCGATAATCAGCTGACTGACTGACCAGGGCAAGTTTATTTGGATGAGCTCATAATTAATTAGCCAGATTATGGGACCGAATCACTATCCATGGTTCGTTATTCATTGAAACCTGATTATCTATTTATTTGTTATTGTTTTGCAGGATGCTCAGAATGCTATCAATGACTTGACTGGTGAGGCATCTGGGGTTTGCAAATTTTGGGTTTGTCAGCATGCTTGTACATGGTATTTTTCTTTGATTTTACTATGCTCCTGTCAGGTAAATGGCTTGGAAATAGACAAATAAGATGCAATTGGGCTAGAGCTGGCCCAAGTCGTCATCACCATTGAAGCCTTATGGTGTCGGCTTCTTTTTTCAAGTCCAAATTGAAATTGACAGATTTAGAGTTCAGAACCAAGAAATCCCTGATATGAATGCCAACTGGTTTTCAATCTGGATATTTCCGCTTCACTAGACTAATAAATGCAGTTCATTACTAAGTGCTCCAAATGCACCCTTGAGTTGCATAGATATCTTGACATCTTGGTCCAAATTCAAAATTGTACTCCTGAGTGCATTTGGATGCACTATCACATTAAATTACAATTATTAAATATTGAGTCCCATGTCAGCATTCAATTCAAGTTGCTTGGCCATCTGAAGGAAGCCCTGTTTTAAATCATCTAGGAATGAAGAGTGTTAAGATTCTAGGGAATAAAGGTACCTTCATGGTCAACCCAAGTACCCGGGTTATTCCAAGACAAATCTGGAGGTTTTGAATTTGCAACATAACCATTTCAACCTTGTACCAGCTGACAGGAAGAAACACCGAATCCTCAGAAGGCCGTAGACAGTACAGTCATTGGATTCTCTGCAAGTTGTAAGAGTTCCTGTCATACCTTCTAGTAAATTTGTTTTTTTTTTTTTGGATTCTCCATAGACGTTAAGTTTTCTTCTTGTTGTTGGTTTTTTTGGATTCTCCATATGAAATTATGAGAAATCATGCCTAAAACATTTAAAAGAATTTGTTGGAGCCCACCTAAGTTTTGAAATAGCCTAAAATCTGTTGTGACCCCTTATCCAAGTGACCCCTTATCTAAGTCACAATGAATGGCCTAGATGTATAAACCACATCTCATTGGGTCCACTGTACAAAAAAAAAAGAAAAAGGTTTCAATGGACGTGCATCTACCCTTAACCATTGTTTATGTTGTTGCTCACCTAAGTTGTATTTTTGTTATATTTTTGTTTTGTTTTTTTGTCTATTCTCTGACTCAGACCTAGAATATTTTCTTTTTTGTTTTTGTGTGTGTATGTAGTGTTTCTAATTGTCTTACAAATTCTCTGCTTTTATCTTCAAACAGGTGACACTGGCACACTTCCTCTTCTCTGCCATTATTATATTATGTCAAGGTAAATTGAAGACGGATCTGTGTTTTACATGTCACAACCACTCGTAACACAATGAAGGGTGATTTGGAGTGTGAGCTAATTTTAATCGCTAATTGGTGCTGATGCCTTTTCTTCGCTACACAGCTCACCAAAGATCGACAGAAGAAACCAGTCCCTTGGAAATAATGGAAATCATTGGCAACAAGGAGATCATTGACATTAACCAAGGTATGTTAGCTGTTTAGACTGGTAAAAAAAAAAAAAAAAAACTAGGATACATGCATGTGGGTCACCTTTTCTTTTCTTTTTGTCTTTTTTTTTTTTTTGATAAGAAAGATTTTCTTGTAGTATACATGCTGTTTAGACTGGTAAAGGTCAGTTTTCTTGTAGTGCCACCGTCATTTCATTAGCTCACCCGTATTAATCAGAGACGAATTAAGCTGATAGCCCACCACACATGTATGCGTGTGCAGCAATTTACACTGTCCAAATTGTCTGTTCCATCATGGATGGAGTATGACTCGAAAGCCTAACTATTCTAAGATCTTAGCCGTTGATCGACCGTTTTCTATTTTCACACAGTCCATTTCGGTGAATTTGTGCATCTTCCATGTGCTGTGGAGTTAGCAAATCAAGTGATGTCAATGGGACTTATGGGTCTACGCAATGCCTTTTTGGTATGATGTGGCATGATGTCACATGATATCAGCCGCCAATATTTTCTTGGGATATTAATAATGCCCTTTTCTACTTGTAAACGTGTGGCTATTAAAATTTAAATAATAAAAAAAAAAGAAAGAATAAAAGGCCATATTTCTCGCATTTGGAATATTTGAACAAGTCCAATTTTCCTATGCCGACTAAAAAGATTATATATTTAGCACCTTGGCAGTGCCTATGCAACTTGTTTTATAAGTGGTCATCTATTGTTGGAACTTTAATCCAACCTTCCAAGCTGGTTATTAATTGAATGAATTCCATCGACTCTTTTACTTGCGGACATTTAATGTTAGTGATGATCACCAATCACATTGCAGAAAAAAATAGGCTTTTCTATTTAAGGCAAGTAGAGGATCCCGATTTTAATTGGTCAAAGAATCGGAGACCACTTAAGGCTGATAGAATATTTGAGTATATATGCGATCTGACCTTGATTGACTTTCCTTCCAGCTTGATGAGTTTCCACTTTTAAAAATAAATCGTAGCGAGAATAGAAATTTGCCATGCTTTGCACAAACCGATTGACTGCCTTCTTGATGAGTTTCCACTTTTAATTAATTGCTTCCAGTTGATGAGTTTCCAGTTGATCACCAATCCAGTTGATGAGTTTCCACTTTTTCTGCACATCTCACATTATTCCAGTTTTGTACCAATTGAATTGTCTTTTTGAGAATGTATTCTTTTTTCTTTCTTTTTTTCCTTTTCATTCTTTCTTTCTTCTTTTTCTCTTCATTCACTAGGAAGATTTCCAAATGCACATCACTAGATGTCTGATCATGCATTGATTTAATGCAGATCTCTAGAAGTTATGGTATTTTAATTAGACCAAGCTATTTATCTTGCATCGTATTTAATGCGGATCTCTAGAAGTTATGGTATTTTAATTAGACCAAGCTATTTATCTTGCATCATATATCTTGGGTCATTATTTTGTTCACGATCATGTTAGTGGAAGCTTCATTTCGGTTAAAACACCTGATATGTTATTGGATCAACAACATTTCAATGCTTGGACTTGAATTGAGTTTATCATGAACCATTGGTCTTCTTTCATACTCAATATATATATATATATATATATATATATAGGGTTTACATTTTCGGGTTTACATTTTGAAAAAAAGGTTAGCATCCTCGAAAGAACAACTTATGTCGTCGATTGCTCCATTGGTAGAAGATCCGAGAATAAAGAAAGAGGAGAGCATCAAACAATTTGCAGAAATAAAAGCACAAATTGAAAAGATCATTTCTGGTTACTTCCATTCAAATGATGTTGTGGCCAATCACTTTAATGTGGACGAACATTTTTTTTTTTTTTTATGCTTTCAATTTTCATGCATTCACTCCCAAGAAGATGTCATTTGATCCTAACATTTCTGAGATCTTATGAACAGCAGAAGATGCCTTTAACAATATAAATAAACTACATACATTCACTGCAGATTTCTCCCATTCCAATCCATCTTTGTAAAATAGAAGTCTTGGAAATGAAATTGACTTGTTTCTTTTATGTATACATGTCCAAAGATTGGGTCAGCACGTGGTCCGCTCCCTCATATTATTGGCTCAGAAGAGTATATTGATGACAACTGCTGTGGGTTAGCAATTTGTATCTTATTTTGTGGATATTATTGGCTCAGAAGAGTATACTTCTTTTTTTCACAGTGTAATAAAGAAAATACAATATCAGGAAAAGTGCATGGAAATTGATTGCACGATCCTTTAACCATGTGCCACTCCCACTTCCAATTGTGCTTTGGACTAGTGCATTGGGCCCACTTCCTAGCTATTTATACTTACATTTTGAGTCATCTATTGAGAATTCATGTTCAAAATACACCTTGGTGTATAAATTTCATGGCCTGCCTTAGTATTCACATTCTCGTTTATCTCTCTTCATTTGTTCACTAATTTGCACATCATTCAAGCTATGGCTGCAGCAGAAGAATGGGAACTATAGGAGTACATCATTCAAGCTATGGTGAAGTCCTGCAATTCGCTGAAATAGTATCCAAGGGTGATATATCAGGTCAGTTCCTATAGCTTCCCGGTGTTCGGTTGCATTTCGAGAGGTTTATCAAGGACCTTAAGGTTTGCATAGTTGCATTTGAGTTTGTTTGTGGAAGGGATTATCCATGTGTTCTTCTAAAGTAACTATTGTTTTTTTTCCCTATCTGTTTATAGCACTCCCTTCATCAGTTCCCGTAACCTAAAAGCTCTACAGGTCTTGACGCCAATTTGGGAAGACGATGGAAGAGTCATTTGTGGTATTGCCTCTGCGCTTTGCTTCCATGTACAAGCCTCGCATCGAAGGGGTGGCACCCATTTACTTGACTCTGGCGGAAGCCCCAAAGGGGCCTTTGCAGCGAACAATTCTAGGTTCCACTCGAGTATAACTGTATTGAAGCGTGCATTCGCCACTGCCCAAACACAGGTGTGAATTGCTTCCAGGTTTCATCTGCAAATTTTAAAGTTCATTTTTTGGCATCCTTGCTTGGGCTGTAGATAAAATTTCAGCCTCTGAGCATTCTATGTTTATGCACATGTGCTTTTGACCTTATAGACGACTTTCATCCCGGGCTCCTTTTGAAGGCTTACATGAATACATCAAAGAAGGCTGCTCAGGAGGTTGTATACCAGACCTTGTCTTGACTTCTTTCTTGTTTGTGTTGAGATTTCAAGTCTCGTGGACCGAGGGAGAAAACCCATCTTTGTTTTTTCTTCTTTCCTTTTCTTTTCTTTTTGTTTTTTCATGTTTTATGGATTGGGATTCCAAGTTTATTTGACTAAGAATTGAAAACTCTTTCTAGGTTTTCTTGGGTTTTATTTGAGAGGAAAAATCCATTAAAATATTGTAGCTAATGTTGTGGATTTGACTGACTATGCACAGGTTTATGAATGGGTTAAAATAAATGATTTAGCCTTAGTTGTTGAAAACTGAGGTTAAAAAGTGAATTTAACCTCTGTTGATGCCAACAAAGGCTAAATCCATCTTTGGTCTCAGTTTTGCCTCAATTACCTAAACTGAGACTATAACTCCCATGGCTAAAGGCTTTAGCCTCGGTTGTTGAGAACCGAGGTTAAAAATAGATTTAGCTTCGGTTGGAGGCAATTGAGGCTAAAATTTGGATTTAGTCTCGGTTGGAAACAATGGAGGCTAAAATTTTGATTTAGCCTCATTTCGAGAAAATCAAGCTAAAAGGTTCTTTTAGCCTCATTTGAAGAACGGAGGCTATAAAAGTTATTTTAGCCTCAGTTCCTAAAAGTGAGGCTAAAGCCTTTAGCCACGGGGTTTTCAACCTCGGTTTGGGTAATTGAGGCAAAACTGAGGCTAAAAGCTTTAGCCTCACTTTTTAACCTTTTTAGCCTCAGTTTTGAACCGAGGCTAAAGCCCCCTTTTCTTGTAGTGTTATAACCTCAACCTTATCCTTATCCTATAACTAAAACCTACACCTATTACCTAAACCTTAACCTATTCTCAAATCCCTAAACCTAAACCTACACCTAATCCCAATCTCAACTCCCTACCCTAAGCTAAGCCTAAACATGAAAACCCAAGCCTAAACCCGATCCCGAACCCCAACCCGATTTCCAATGCCTAAACCTTAACCTATTCTCAATTCCCAAAGCTATAACCTATAACCTTATCCTAAACCTAACCTAAACCTATAACCTTAACCTATGACCTAAACTTATAACCTTAACCTTATCCTTATCCAAAAACCAAAACCTACACCTAATCCCGTCTCAACACCCTACCCTAAGCCTAAGCCTAAACATGAAAACCCAAGCTAAACCCGATCCAGAACCCCAACCCGATTTCCAATGCCTAAACCTTAACCTATTCTCAATTCCCAAAGCTATAACCTATAACCTTATCCTAAACCTAACCTAAACCTATAACCTTAACCTATGACCTAAACTTATAACCTTAACCTTATCCTTATCCAAAAACCAAAACCTACACCTATTACCTAAACCTTAACCTATTCTCAATTCCCAAAGCTATAACCTATAACCTTATCCTAAACCTATAACCTAAACCTATAACCTTAACCTATGACCTAAACTTATAACCTCAACCTTATCCTTATCCTATAACCAAAACCTACACCTATTACCTAAACCTTAACCTATTCTCAAATCCCTAAACCTAAACCTACACCTAATCCCAATCTCAACACCCTACCCTAAGCCTAAGCCTAAACATGAAAACCCAAGCCTAAACCCGATCCAGAACCCCAACCCGATTTCCAATGCCTAAACCTTAACCTATTCTCAATTCCCAAAGCTATAACCTATAACCTTATCCTAAACCTAACCTAAACCTATAACCTTAACCTATGACCTAAACTTATAACCTTAACCTTATCCTTATCCAAAACCAAAACCTACACCTATTACCTAAACCTTAACCTATTCTCAAATCCCTAAACTTAAACCTACATCTAATCCCAATCTCGACTCCCTACCTAAGCCTAAGCCTAAACATGAAAACCCAAGCCTAAACCCGATCCCGAACCCCAACCCGATTTCCAATGCCTAAACCTTAACCTATTCTCAATTCCCAAAGCTATAACCTATAACCTTATCCTAAACCTAACCTAAACTTATAACCTTAACCTTTTTCCTAAAACCAAAAGCAAAACCTATAACCTAAACCTACACCTATTACCTAAACAAGAACCTATTGTCAAATCCCTAAACCTAAACCTACACCTAATCCCAATCTCAACTCCCTACCCTAAAACTAAGCTTAAACTTGAAAACCAAAATCTAAACCCGATCCAGAACACGGACCCGATTCCCTAAACCTAAACATAAACCAATTCTTAATTGCATAAACCTATACCTTATAACCTAACCTAAACTTTGAACCCTAAACTAAACTTAAACCCGATCCCAAACTCGAACTCGAACCTAAATCTCTAAACCTAAACACAGTAACCTAAACCTACTTCAAAATCCTCAAAACCTAAACCTATATATTTTAAACCCTAACCTAACCCTATAACCCATAACCTATAACCTATAACCTATAACATAAACACAAATCCCTAAACCTTAACCTATAATGCAACCTAAACCTATACTTAAAACCTAAAACTATTCTCAAATCCCAAAACCTATAACTTTGAACCTAACCTTTCCTAAACCTATAACGGAAGAGAACCTAACCTTTCCCTAAACCTATAACCTACACTTATAACCTAAACCTATACCTTAACCTTAACCTATAACCCATACTTGCAACCTTAACCTAAACTTGTAACCTTAACCTAAACTTAATTCTCTAAAACTAAACCTATAACCTAAACTATACCTATTATCATATCCTAAACATATAATATAACCTAAACCTATAACTTAGCATAATCTTAAAGCTATTTTCATAAACTGACTGTAGTCTTTTCATTGTAGACATGGATAAGAGTTGGATGCGAGCTAAGAACAGGTTTGGCCCAGAGTATAAACAAGGGGTTGAAGAGTTCATGGAATTTGCACGAAATCGGGCGATTCAGGAATAGGATTAGGTGTCCATGTCGAAAATGCAAGAACATAATATTTAAGACTTTAGACAAAGTAGAGGACGATTTGTTCATAGTTGGGATTGACCAGGGTTACACTTGGTGGATCTATCATGGTGAAGATATGATCCATAGAGTTGATCCCACTGAAGTCATTCTTGATCCAATTGTCTTGGGATGATGAGGATGAAGACGTTGACGAAATGCAAGATATCATAGGGGATGTGTTTAGGGGAACAAGCTGCGATACTGATTTTGTAGCGACAAGCAGTAGCCAAGATATTCCTCCAATGGGTGATGTCGAATCAGAAAAGTTTAGTAAGTTGTTGAGGGATGCGCAACGTCCACTTTATCCGGGGTGTAAGAACTTCTCCAAGTTGAATTTTCTTACAAAGTTACTTCATTTGAAGACAATAAATCGTTGGAGTAACAAATCGTTCAACATGTTGCTAGAGTTGTTGAAAGAAGCATTGCTGGACGGTGAGACATTGCCTAAGTCCCATTACGAGGCAAAATCCTTGATGCGAGACTTGGGCCTTGGATATGAACTCATACATGCATGTATAAATGATTGTTTATTATATCGGAAAGAGCATAAGGATCTTTGAAGAGTGTCGAGAATGTGGAGAGTCTAGGTGGAAGTATGACAAATCCAGGGGATAAGAACATCCCGCATGAAAGGTGTTAAGGTACTTCCCATTGAAACCAAGATTGCAAAGATTGTTTATGTCTCGTAAGACAGTGAAGATATGAGGTGGCATAAGGAGAAACGCGTTCATGATGATAGTACACCGAGGCACCTGCGGACTCGAAGCTGGCAAAATTTTGACAAGCAACATGACTGGTTTGCAGAGGATTCTCGCAATGTTCGACTAGGTCTTGCAAGTGATAGTTTTAATCCATTTGGTAATATGAGTAGCTCGTACGAGTATGTGGCCGTGGTACTTATGCCCTACAATTTACCTCCTTGGTTGTGTATGAAGGAATCATTTTTCATGATGTCATTGCTTATTCCTGGACCCAGGTCACCTGGGAATGACATTGATGTGTACTTGCGACCGTTAGTAGATGAGTTAAACCAGTTGTGGAGTCAAGGTGTACACACGTATGATACATTTGCAGGACAGACATTTCGATTGCATGCAGCGGTCTTGTGGACAATAAATAACTTTCCCGCATATGGAAATTTATCTGGGTGGAGCACGAAGGGCAAGTTGGCTTGTCCTACATGTGGTATTGAGACTTGTTCATTGTCATTGAAGCATGGTAGAAAAACGTGTTATATGGGCCATCGTCGCTTCCTTCCGAGCGATCATAGTTGGCGTAGGAAGACGATGATCTTTGATGGCAAACAAGATCATGGGCTACCCCCGAAAGAGCTATCTGGAGAAGTTGTGATACAAAAAATGAGTAACATTGGAGAAGTTAGATTTGGTAAGGCACCGCACTTGAAGAAGAGGAAATGTATAATATTGGATTATAACTGGAGAAAGAAGAGCATGTTTTTGAGTTGTCTTATTGGAGTGATCTGAAATTGCGACACAACTTGGATGTCATGCATATTGAGAAAAATATATGTGACAATGTCTTCGGAACAGTGATGAACATAGAGAAGAAAACAAAAGACAGTTTCAAGGCTCGATTGGATCTACAAGAAATGGGTTTAAGGAAAGAGTTACACTTGCAACCACATGGAAATTCGTATACTATACCAGCAGCCTGCTACACGTTGACCAAACTAGAGAGAAAGCGTTTATGTGAATGGTTGAGATCGGTGAAGTTTTTCGATGGGTATGCGTCAAACATATCTCGGCGCGTAAACGTTACGGATTGTAAGGTAACAGGAATGAAAAGTCATGATTGTCACGTCCTTCTGCAACGCCTACTGCCGGTTGCGATTCGTGGATTCCTGAGTAAGGATATCAGTGCGACGCTGATTGAGCTGGGGATATTCTTTAAGGATTTGTGTTCAAAATCGTTGAATGTGGATGTTATTAAAAGACTGGAGAGGGACATTGCCATAATCCTTTGCAAACTTGAAAGAATATTTCCACCTGCATTTTTCGATGTCATGGTACACCTAGCAATTCATTTACTGCACGAGGCTTAAGCTTGCAGGCCCAGACAATATCGTTGGATGTATCCGATCGAAAGGTGGTAAAACCAAGTTGATTTTTTTCATTCCATAAACGCATATATTCATGTTTTCATACGTATAACACGGTGGTTTTGTGTACTGAGATACCTTCACACACTCAAACAATTTGTGAGGAATAAGGCACGGCCGAGGGTCGATAAATGAAGCGTACATTGATAATGAGTGCCTTACATTTTGCTCCATGTATCTTCGTGGCATAGAGACTAGATTCAACCGAGAAGATCGGAATGCCGATGAAGGGCAGGAGGATGAACAAGGACTCATATCTATATTTGCACAAAACGTTCGTCCTTTAGGATCCCCGACGTTTCAGGATATGGATCTTGGGGATCTAGCAAAGGCGCGATGGTATGTGTTGCACAATTGTGAAGAAATAGAGTCATACTTGGAGTAAGTCTTCCCTCGATTATTGTAATTCCTACATGTGATGATCTTAATGTTTCTTGCTGACGACGTGCCATTTATGTGTAGTGAACACATAGACGAGATGAAGTCCAAATTCCCCACAAATTATGATCGGATGCATCAGGATCAGTTTAAATGGTTCGCTGAACGTGTAAGATTTCACATTGTATCTCACCACACTTAGAATTTCCGTTGTATTGCACATTATTTCAACCTAAGAAAATCACTAAACAATTATATTTTGTACATGATAATAGATAAAGACGTTAGCACAAGCAACTCCTGCGGATGTGTCGATGCACTATACTCATTGGCGTGTGGCCCTGATAGACGTGTATCTAGATATACAGGTTGTATTGTAAATGGGATTCGGTTCCACACTGAAGAACGTGAGAAGAACAGGACCACGCAAAATAGTGGGGTAGTTGTAAAAGGAACAAATGAGGGGATGAAATTGACTTTTATGGCATTTTGACTGATATTATTGAGTGAGTTATTGTATGAGAAAGCGGGTGTACTTATTTAGATGTGATTGGTGGGACATTGGAAATAAGAAGTTGGGAATACAGGTGACAACTACTTTCGAATGTAAATTTATCTCGAAAGTGGTTTAAGGACGACCCATTTGTCCTCGCTGATCAGTGAACAAGTATTTTACCTCGTGACACTAAGTTAGGCGGCTCTTGTACGTGGTGCAAAAATAAAGCCCAGGAACGTATTTGACATTCCCGTACCAGAAGTTGAAGATAGCGAGGACGGGGGAAATGACACGTCTAGGGTTGAACAAGCATATCAAGAAGACATGCCATCTAGAGATACAGGGACTGATTCAAGTATTGATATTGATGTGGTGCAATTAGACAGAGATGATGTGCCACCTGATCATGTTGATGCCTTATTAATACAAGACATTGTTAGAGATGATACAGGTTTCATTGATGACAACGTTGAAGACTATGAGGAGGAAATACTAATCAGCGATAGTGATGGTGAAGAAGAAATAGCCCTAAGCGATAGTGATATAGACGACGATTATTAAATGTACACATGATTTACATGTCATTTTTCAATTCAAATAATTTATGTATTCCATGTATACGTGAAAATTACAAGTCATGATTAATTCCTTTTATTGACTTGTTTATAATTCACATTTACAGTTGAGACAATTTTTGATCATGTCATCCTCAAACCGGAGCATAGCAGAAGCACGCAACGTACTTCATCAGCTGTTGCAGATGGATGTTTCGGTCCTGTCTTCTTCTGGTAGGGCCATAGAGATACCCGGTCTGGTCGATGAGTGTAGAGTGGAATATATCGACGACGACTCAGACGAAAGATTATACAATCTCAGAAAAATTCCGGAGCTGATGGAGATTTATAACCATGGGAAACGAGATATGGAAGATGCAACTCTCTCACTTGCACATCTGAACGGAGTCCCGATGGATCAGATTTCTCCTATTGTGACTGTCATGTTGGCTATAAAAATGTCCAATGCTTCACACAGGATGACATACACTTCTGAAGCATACGATGACTTACGCAGGGAGTACTTCGGATAGTTTACCTCATAGTTGTTTCGTATTACAACAAATATGTGTATTTAATATACAATGACAATGTGTAATTGAATTTTCAATGGTTATAGATTAAAGTTTACAGTTTTATTATATCTTGCATTATAGTGTAATGGTCTAATTATATTTTATTCATCTCTCTGAGCATAAGCACAAATGCATTATACCATTAACATTACTCGTATAATGTTTTAGTATATTCCACCTGTATTGACATTGTTTAAATTTCATAGTTCGCACATATTCAGTGATGGCACCAGGTGGAAGAGTACGTCGTTCGCGCACTGGATCTACCCCTTCTACTCGTGATGCGACGGAGCCAGCATCGCTGTCGCATATTGTATCGCAGCGTCTGATCCTCGATCGCGCATACACCAGGCACTGCATGTAAGTTTAGACATATTTCTTTTAATGATTTCTGTTTATGTTTAGACTTACATATTTACTTACTAACAGCGTCGTCGACCCGTAGCGAGGACGTGGACCCACGCGTGGGTTACTTTTAGAGCGACTTACGCGTGAGGGTAGGGTGATGATGAGTTCCCACGATCGCATTAGACACTGTTGGGAACAATGCCATGTTGTTTACGTCAGTCGGTGTTTTATGCCGATCTCTCGATTCCCCCCACCACCCCCGTTGGAGAGACGTGACGGATGATGTTCGGCAAACTCATCCGTCGGCCCTTGAGTAAATTTTAGTCAAATAAAATTTATTTTATAAATGTTCATTTACGGTTAAGTTATTTTCTTAATAAATTTATTGTCTTAATCTATTATTTACAAAAGCTATAGGATAAATTTGACTTTGATTTGAGTGTTCCGCACATCTCCCATGCCGTCGACGACATGATGAAGGAGCGCTTCAAGGATGACCTAACTAGGTTACACCGGATACAAGCGGTGTGAGCCACGAGGAGCCGTATCCGCATGCACCCGCCGCACGTGACCGATGGGGGGAGCGGCGATACTCTGTGATAGGTTTTCGTCTCGATTCTTTTCGAGTAATATTTACATATTTACGATATCTTAGCGTAATAATTAATTTCGCAATTAATAACAATGTATTATGAATAATGTGTTAAGAAAAAGAGCAAAATAAATTACAACAGAGGAAAGTTAGAAGTGAACCATGTAGCTGGTTCAAAGTCATTAAATGCGACTTCGTCACGACATGGTAAGAAAGTACTTGGTAATTATTACGTTTATATATTCTTTCCATGCATTTATATTAACTCTATCGTCCTTACGATTGCTAACGAGATTCGTCAGCGGCCAGGAGCCCGGACCAGTAGACTTCTACAAAGGACTCACTGTCGGCAGACGACGGGATCTTGGGTACATCCTAGGGCCAGCGAGATTTGGGTAAAAATCCTTACATTGTATAATTTAATTGTATTAAATTATAATCATGTCATTTATTATGAAAATTCATATGTTTTTATTACAGGAGGAGATGAACACTTTACGCAGTCAGCCCACTCCCGATGGTACTCAGAGGAGTGAGCCAGAGATCCTGAGTCAGGTGCTTGGCACTCGTTCTGGATATGTGCGTGGGTTTGGCCATGGTGCCAAGCTCATGGCACCCGCTAGAGCTGCCTCCAGTCGATCCATCGTTGTTGGCGAGAGTGCCAGACTGTGAGGGCGTCTGCAGCGAGAGAGAGGTTCGGCGGCTACGGGTCGTCGTCGATGACATCAAAGATCACCGGACAAGCGAGAGGAGGAGCGGGAGAGGAAGATGATGGAGGAGGCGGCGAGGCGGAGGGAGGAGCGGGAGAGGAGGATGGAGGATCGGTGGTGAGGCGAGAGGGAGGAGCGGGAGAGGGAGGATGGAGGATCGGTGGTGAGGCGAGGGAGGAGCAGGAGAGGAGGATAGAGGAGATCCGGGTGGATCATGAGCGACGGAGATGCAGATGTTAGAGGCTTTCACTGCACGCTTACCCACCGATGCTCCACCACCTCCGCCTTCATCTTTGTGATTTTTTTGTATATTTGTTTATTATGTTAAGTTTATATGTATTAATGCGTGAATGAACGTGTTTGAATGAATGCAGTTTATGTTTGGGTTTGGGTTTGGGTTGGGTTTAGTTGGATGTGAATGTGAATATGATGAAAATATATTATATAACAGGTGTATATTATGATGAATATGATGATATATTGGTAACAAGTGTCTATCAGGAATTTTGTGCGGAATTCTAGGCTGTACATTAAAAAAAAAAGACTTTTAGCGACGAAAATTTTCGTCGCTAAAAGTGTAATATTTTTTTCAAGCAATAAAATTTTCATTTGCTAAAACTTTGAATTATATTTAGGTGAAAACTTTACGCTAAAAAAATTTTAGAATTTTTTTATCGGCGAAAATTTTCGCTGGCAAAAACTTAATTTTTGCTGGAAAATAGTTTTTGCATCGAAACATTTATTGCTAAAAGTCCTCTATGATCCTAGATATCTTTTAGGCGTGACATTTTTCGATCTTAAAGGTGTTATTTATTTTTTTTACTGAATATTTTATTTGCTAAAAGTCGTAGAAAATTTTTTCTGCGAAATGTTTGGTCACTAAAGGTTTTATTTGTCATTTTAAGTGAAACTTTTTTTGCTAAAAAGTCGTAGAAATTTGTTTTGCATGTAAATCTTTATTCTTAAAAGTCGTGGAATTTTTTTTCATACGGCGAGTGGTTTATTTACTAAAAGCCTTAGCGATTTTTTTCGCGGTGAAAATTTTCGCTGCTAAAAGATGTGGAAACTTTTTTAGCGGCGAAACTTTTCGCTGCTAAAAGTCTTGGAAAATTTTTAGCGTGAAATATTTATTTGCTAAAAGTGTTGGCGCTTTTTTAGCGTGAAAATTTTCGATTTTGCTAAAAAACGTGGAAATTTTTTGTAATGAAAGATTTGGTTGCTAAAAGTTTTGCGATTTTTTGTAATGAAAATTTTCGATGCTAAAAGTCTTAGATATTTTAAAGCGGCAAAAATTTTCAATTGCTAAAAGTATCGCGATTTTTTGCGCTGAAATGTTTCTTCGCTAAAAGTTTTGAAGTTTTTACAAATGAATATTTTCAACCTAAAGGTCTCTTTTAGCGACGAAAATATTCGTCGCGAAAAATCTTTCATTTAGCGTCGATTTGACTTTTTCGCTGATAAAAGTCTTGTACATCGGTCTTTTAGCGACGAATTTAACGACAAAAATTTTCGTCGCTAAATATTTTTAGCTGCGAAATGTTGACGTTTAGCGACGAAAATGGTCGTCGCTAAAAGTGGTATTTCTTGTAGTGAGAAATTTACGACTGTACGACCCATTTATGGCCCATTTACGAGACTAAACCCACTTCATTTTCCCTTACGAGAATAAGCCCCAGCTATACGGACGACTTACCAAAGGTCGAAAATGCCCCTTGCTTTTACCTTCAACGGATCGGCTGGCGCTTGACACAACAAGAAAACCAGGCTTTACCGGCGGCCAAAACTGCCCCTAAAAGTCCCAAAAACCGCCGGTATAGGAATTACTGGCGGTCCGACACATGCCGCTAAAGGGGGGCGTCGCTATATGTTTTACCGGCAGTCGCTCCTTTTCACTGGCATTTTTATGGCCGCCGCTAAAACAAGAACTTTAGCGGCGATTATTATCATTTACCGGCGCTTCTGTGACTGCCAGTAAAAAACTGTAAAAGCGCCGCTAAAAAGCAAGAAAACGCCGCTAAAGATCTTATAAACACCGTTAGAAGCTGTAAAAACGCTAGTAATACATAGCAAAAATTTGTAACAAATGCCACTAAAAGTTGCAACAAACGCCGCTATAAGTTGAAAGAAGCGCCAATATGATATTGACAAAATGCTGTAATAATGGAAAATGTGCTGGAAAAGGTTGCGGCGAAACCAATGTTGTAAGGAATCTCCAGTGATTTGATTGTAAGAAATATCCTTGGAAGTTATAGCAATCAATGTCCATCTTACATAACAAGAATCAAAGTGGCCAGCACATTACAAAACACAACCCATAGTGTAGTCACAATAAAGGGCGACTCCAAAAGATACCAAATTACTAGATGAACTAGAACTAATTTGAGATAGACTTATAAATTGTGATTTACATGGAGTACACAGAGTGGAGGAAGTACTCACAGATACTGCAATACTTCGTTCCAGTAAATCAACCTCGAAATGTCACCAATGAGCTGATTCTGAGCAAGATCCCTAAAAAAAATTAAATAGCAAGGGACCCATTAAAATCACTTTGTACACACAAATCCACACCCATTGGAAACAAACAATTGTAGTTCAGGTATGTTCTATCAGACAAACCCCCAATGCAAATGTGTAACTGAGAAAACCCAAATGAGAAGGAAAAAAAAAAACAATTCAATGTTTTCAAGTAGATATTAGAAAGCATAAACCACAAAATAGAATAAGCACCTCAAATATAAGTGACATCAACCTTACAGAGTTTTGAGATTTGGCATCTGTGAAAGGGTTGAAGGGATAGGCCCTGTTAACTGATTGTTCTTCAATGTCCTACATAGTAACATTACCATAAATGACCAATCTATCCCTTACAAAGGGGCAAGCAAGATTCGTGAAAATGACCAATCTACCCAATAAAAGCAGACATGATACTAACAATTCCTCAAGCTGTTTGAGCCTAGATGTCGAGAACAGAATATCTCCATATAGCAAGTTACCGGATAAATCCCTATAGAAAACAAACCAACACAGATTTCAGTTAAATCCTCCATTACATTTCCAATCCCATAACTTCAGAATGCAAGTAAATGAGAGAGATTACAGAGATTTCAGCAAGACGCAGTTGCCGATCTTATCAGGGATTGACCTGGTCAGCTGATTCCCCTTCAAATCTCTGCACATCAATGCAACCAACATAAGCATTTGAGCTTAAAATGATTTCATCCAAATGCATATTTATCCTTATGCAATAAAGTAAAACATACAGTGCCTGTAAGCTCTGTAAATCCCCAATGGCTGGCGAAATCTCCTCGCCAAGATTCAAATTTGAGAAATTTCTTCACAGAAGATTCATGATTGTAACGAATTAGAAGTTGAAATTAGATAAGAAGAAAGAAGAAAAAGAATAGAAGATCTTTTGTGAAGCACATCACTGGACAATAAAGTAAACTTCAATTCAATAGATGAATCATTGTTTCCTGAAGCATGCATCTTCAAGACAGTGGTGTCTAGGCATACAGAACTACATTTTCTTTGAATAGATGAATCCACACCTCCAGATATTGATATCTTTGCGCCATCCATGTCTACTCCTCGAGAACCTATATTCCCTTCAATCTGTTCAACCTTGCATACTGAGCTAGAATTCATACTTGAAGATAAATCTATCTTAACAGAATTTGGCTTCATTTCAATAGGCACATCTGCCTTAATGAGTTGATCTTTTCGATGGACATTGCTCACCAAAGAGTTCAAGGCCTTTCACAATTGTGACACATTTGCATTTATTTCGAACATCCTTTTCGATGACAACTTCTTGTTTCTCCTACAACAAACATTGGCATTTTAATAAAGAACAGAAACTAAATGATTAAAAATTGTGATTTAAAGGAGAAAAGAGCTGTTAGCACCTTCAAACCTGACATGGAGGGCATGGATTGTCAAAATTGAGATTAGAGCTTAATCTTGATTCTGCAAGATCCCTGTCCAAAAGTACTTTCAATTTCACGAGGAAAGAAAAAAAAAAAAACTAACAATGGTCACCGTGATAGAAGCATGATTTCACATGAGCCAAAATCATGTCATATAATATTCTTATAATAAGCAGCACCAAAGTCACAAGGGTGGGTATTTGGACTATTAGAACTTGCATTAGACCCATTTTTTTGGTAAATGTGATGCTTGATGGTTGCCCCGATTGCTTGTTGTGAAATCTTCACAGAAGAAATAAAGGTAGTATATGAGCCAAGTGTTTTTTTAGCATATCATATCCAACCTGAATGCATAGAAAGATTATTAAATTGAACAACAGCCAAACATGCGAGCAGCTCCCTTGGATATGATCATAACAAAAAAGATTTGCATATTGGATCCTTCCAAATATTTGCAGGATCATTTTCCAATATGATCATAACAGAAGATTTGCATCAATTAGATCCTATCGTTTTCCAAGACAGCCAGACAATTAGATCCTCAGCAGACAAGCCAGCTAGACCAATTCCACCCTGATTTGCATCAACAGAAAAGATAGAGATTTGGTTGGGTACTTCATCAAAGCATACAAGTATTACAAGAAAATTTAAAAAATAATCATTTTCCTACCACAAATGTTGGAATTTTTAGCATATCATCAGATCTTTTACCCATTACGTTTCCTAAATCATCATCACATCGATTTTCCTTTCCCTGACCAACAGTCATAAGGATTGGCATCCTATCTTTATGCTCCAAACCATGCACATTCCGAGAGAGGAACTTCATTAATCACCATTCTTTGATGCCCCCTAGTAGACTCCCAAATACATACTATGGGTGGCTCATGCATCCAACATATCATTAGCCACGTTACTGTAACGACTCGTAAATTTTCGTACAATAGCTCGAGTACCACCTCGACCAGAAATCACTTAGGATTAAATCCTTTAGAAATTTGACAAAGTTAACTAAGTGCTAAACTAGATTAGCCATGAAATCCGTTTGAATTGCTTTAAATACGATCTATAAGATCCAAAACTTGTAGAATCATTGACGCTAGGTTACCCTAAAATCTAAGATCAAACTCATTACCCGACTGCTCTCGGGAACACATTGAAACTCCGTATCAGGTCTAGACCGCACATTGGGAGTCTGAATAATACGAGGTTAAGGGCTTAGGACCACCTCATTGGGCTTGACAACCACCTCAGAAATCAAATCCAGACACTGTCCTACGTTCGCTTGAGTCCGGAGCGAAGGAGTGTGAAAACTCATATTTCCTTTACAAAATAAATATCTGGAATAGTGATCTGAGACTTGATACTTACGGTCAATTTATAAGCAACCAGAGTGTCAGAATCTGACCCAATACACCCTCGGATTAGGAAAAATTTCAGGAACATTTACATGCACTTGGAATTTCGGATCAAGGCCCACTGACCGTTGAACTGAGACTGGTCTGTCACGCGTGATCTGGGAATCCGACTAAGACAAAAACTTAACTCTACATAGATCCAAGGTTTGTGAGCTTAAGTTCGACTTTTGGCTCAAGGAGGCCCGCCAGAAATCCTCCGTTGAGCTGAAATAACGCCGCTTTGGTTATAACCCAAGTATACCTTGACCTTAAGTCTACTTTGGAGACTTTTTAGGCTATATAAGGACCTTAGAATCCCCTCTCTCACAGTCATACGAATTTGAGAAAAACCCTAAGTGAGAAGAGAGAAAAAGAGAGAGAAAGCTAGAGAGTTGTGGGAGATCCTTCCTACTACCATCCCCTGCCGCTACACAAGCTGCACCACCTGTTTCTCATCACTTTTCTGGCGATACCGACTTTGTTTCTAGGTAAGAAACCCTAACCCTAACCTGTTTTAGAGTTGTGAAGGGTGTAGGTTATGAAATAGCTAACCTATTTCATTCTTTAGGCCACCAAACTGCCGAATACGGAAGCCTAGCAAATCTAGCTGATCCGTTGCGATTCCACGGTATAAGGTGAGGACTTTAGGTGTATAGGTTACGGTTTTCAACGCTTTCAATGTCAGATAATGATAGATTCATGATCTGCATGCAAATGCACATGTACAAAGTGCTTTCTGTTTTCTATTTTGATTAAAGATGTATATTATAGAATTTTACATATTCTAGGTATTCGTAGAAAATACCGTATGCGTATAAATTTTAGAAATGTGTTTGACATGATTATTTGTTGTATGAATATATGATATATGGATAAAATTCTTATTTGGCGAAAGGATTGGCCCAAATACATATTTCACTAATATACACTATGTATGTATAAATACTGTATTGTAGAAAGTACTGTATACATGTATATTTTAGAGATGTGTTTACCATGATTAGTTGTTGTATAAATATATTATGTATGCGTAAAATACTTGCTTGGTGAAAGGACTCGCCCTAATACATGTTTGTTAACATACATTAAGTATGTTGAATTAGTGTATGTTAAGTGTTTGTGAAAATGCTTGTGTGAGTAAGTGTTTGGATGTTGATGCCTTAGGAGGGTGTTGAGATGGGATTCTCAACTACCTTAGAGACATGTATGATTTCCTCCATATGGTTGTTTACTTAAATTGCTTACTTGTTCAACATATGTGTTTGTATTCCTATTTATGTAGTGCCTTATAACATGCTTTACAACATGCTTTATAACATATTTGTTAACTTGCTTGAATTACTTTGTTTATCATGCTTTACTCCACATGCTATGGATGAGAATTGATTGAGTTTGGGACTATGTCTATAGTCTAGACAATCGGTACCAGACTTGAGGTCGTGGTTGAGATCCATTCTGCCATGTAAGATGTGTTTGACGAACCCGAGTCGTACGTCAGTTGACGACAGTGGTTAGGCCACGCGAAGTTCTTATGCACTTCATGTCGTTCAGCTGAGTGTGCGCTCGAGCTGGTCAGGCTCGTTAAGTAACCCAATATGTCTAATGTGTGTTCACCATGTTTGGTCGCTACTACTTGAACTTAGGGTACCAAACTTACTAGTGAAAATCCCGTTAACCATGGTACCTCGATCCGCTAAGACTCATGAGCCGGACATGGTGGTATGGGACACCGTGGTCGAGCTATCGGCCTACGCTGGGGCCACGTGCCTCCCCGTAGTGACCATTGAGCAACCAAACTCGTGAGCCGAATACGGTGGTATGGGACACTGTATTCGAGCTGTCAACACCTACGGCGAGAGCTGAATACGGTGAGACCTGTATTCGTGCTGACGGGCGACTAGTCCTCCATAATGTCTTCGAGTATACTCTAAAGTCTGTGATTGGCGACGAGCCCTTCGCAGCAGCTAGAGCATGAATTGAGCCGAGTACGGTGAGACTTGTATTCGAGCTGACGGTTAGCGATTGAGCCGAGTACGGTGAAACCTGTACTTGAGCTGACAGTCAGCAATTGAGCCGCATACAGTGAGATCTATATCTGTGTTGACGGGTGACGAGCCATTTGCGATGCCTTCGCGATGCCTCTCGAACCATAATATCATATGAGATTAACTAGGATTGACGACCCTAGAATGGATCATGTTTGGGAATAATACAAGGGAGGTACCTTAGTTTCTCAATACTGCTGTTTGAAATGGACTAATAACTACTCGGTAATCATGCTCATCATCGCACTGCATGTGCCTGGCCTAGTAGATGTGGAGCACTGAGGGAGGTATGCATCCGTGAATGTAAGATGATGTCACATGAGGGTGGTTTGGCAAGGGCATTCATCATGTCATTTCATACTTACATTTAATAAGAGTAGTTGGGATTGTTTGATTGTACTGCTTTATCATTACTGCTTAACTGAATTGATAACATGTTAACCTATGATTTATTGTTCCACTGAGTTAGCTACTCACTCCCACGTTACGGGACGGTGTTTTACACACTAACTAGACTTTATCGCAGGTATAAAGGATGCGTCGATTCAGGAGGCAGAGCCAGATTACGATGAGGACCAGGACGAGTTCTCATACATGTAGTACTCTGACGGCTACGCTTAGGCCGACTGGATCGCGAGGATTTCAGGATTTAACTTTAGTTGCATTTTGACCCTTTTATTTAGAAACCATACATGTATATGGATACTCAGTTAGCGTTCATACTCTGAAGATCAAGATGGTTTTGTTCCTTTACATACTTTATATATACAGTTTCAGTCTTCCGCTTGCCTTTATACAATTGATCTGAAGTATGAATTGCTGTTTTGGTATAATCTCACTCATGTTTATTGCTCTAATATAGGAAACATGTAACCATCATTATTTATGTTGCATACGTGATGCGTTGGAACTCGGGAGTTGAGTTATACTCGACCCCCGATTTTCAGGGCATTACAGTTACGCACTTGTGGAAACAAACTATTTAGCTTAGCACAATAGAGATGAACTTTTATTCATAAGACTTTGAACACATTGCTGCTGCTTTCCGCTCTTTTGCAAATACCAAAAGTCTAACATAATTAGTGATCACTTTTGGAAAAAAAAAAAAACATAATCAGTGATCCACTTTCTCCTACAAAGCTCAAGTGTCACTGTTTACAAAGGAAGAAATCAATATTTTGACATGCAAGTACAACCAATACCCAAAGGATAAGATACAGGAAAAGTTTTGCTAGCTAGAATTGAAGAACATAAATAAAAACCAACCAACTTGGAAATCCAGTGACACCAACAATATCGCCACGTTTGGTACCAGAATGGAATCTAGAAAATTCAGCTTCACCAATGTCTGAGTGCCTATTGTAAGTAAATAAACAAAATTAAAATGCTTCCATAAACAAGCTATGAAATCATAAATTCTACAACAAAAGAATGAAATCAACAGTTGCACAACAAAAGACTACACGAACTAAACTGTGAAGGGAAGCAGCAACAGATATGGGGGGAAGAGTTTGTTTCGAAATGGTAGGAAGTATAAACAGCTAGGAAGTGGGAGCATTTGGGGGAAGAGTTTGTTTTAAAATGGTAACGAGTATAAACAGCTGTGGGAGCATGTCAAGAGAGTGATTTAAAGCTAGAGTGGCACCTAGTTAGAACAATCATGCAACTAAGGTGCATTGGCCATTCGATGAGACAAGCTGACTCACTACTGTTATGCGATATGGGATTTTGCATATGTTTTCTTATTCTACGTACAGATGAATGATTAATATTGTGCCAGACTGCACAATCTTTGAGACCAAATAGTCTAAAAGCATGCATTACCTAGCACATAGTTTACATCATACCTTTCTATTTCCGACTTGATGAGGACACCCAGCTGGAATAAAGACTGCCTCTCCAAGTTCCTGAACAAAAGTCCATGGTTCGATTCCTACACAAATAGCAAAGGAACTAAGAATTGTAATAATAATCATTAGCACAGGCACCCACACACATAAGAAAGAAGCAAAGTTAAGAAAAAAGAAATCAAAAAGACAACATTGATACATGAAGGGGAGGGAGGGTGGAGGAAGAATACCAAATTCCTCCTTGAGCTTCCTTTTATGTTCCAAAGTTAGATAGAAAGTCTTGTCATGAATGAGGTGCACAACCCAAATAATCAATGTTGTATAGCAAAATTGCTTGCTTTACATTTTCAAGTCATGATGAGCATTAGTCGAACATATTTCAGCTCGTGACAAAGCCTAACACAACAAGCTATGATAAAGGCTTAGGCTTAGATGATGATGACGACTTAAAAAATAAATAAATAAAAATAAATCAACAAGCAGTACATTCATCATTACATGGATGTAAGTAGCAATTTCTAACACAATAAGGAATACCCATTTCCATAGCTAGTTGGAAAAAAAAAAAAACTGGTCTTTGCTATTTTTATGTGGGGACTGGATGTTATTGTTAACATCTAGATGATGGGATCAAGGGATAATATGCCCTTCATTCCCAATGGTTTAATCATTTTCAAATGGGTTCATCCAAACATGACGTCAATATTCTATAGAAAAATCAAGCTACTTCCTATTATACAAGCTAGGTCCATAGGTTTTTGTTTTCTTTTTGGTCTTGAGCATGATATAGAATTTTCCTACGCTTAGTACTACATGCAGAAAATGTCCATGCTTCAGTATGCTTTGTGATGGACAACAACCCGTACACCAAAAACACCCACAACAATTAATAGGAAACTTCACATTCATCTGTAAAAATATGAATCCACACAAGGAAAACAGAACAAAAAGGAAAAAGAAAATGTGAACTTGTGAAGATGTCAAGACATGATACACAAAGCTCCCAACTCAAGAATACAAACCTGCAGTCAAACAAGGAAAAGCTACATGAAGCACTCCAAATAGCGAAGAAAAAGAAATGTATTCATGGACTAATAACCAATTAGTTCCAATGTCCACTGCCATCCCCCCGTCCATCTCAAGAGTTAAACTAGTTCATGAGCAATGGATGGAAGATTTTTTTTTTTTTTTCCCTCATAACAATCAGTCTGAATTCAAAATATCTTGTAGCCTTAAGCTTGAACAAGTGTGGACTATGGCTCAGTGATCCATACCATTGGTATGATGGTTGCCATTGTCAATGGGAGATATCCCAAAGTTTTCCCTGACTGAACAATCCTCTCTTTTTGAATAGATGAATGGTCCATATTCAAAATTAATGGGAAAACAAAGATTGGATGGTGAGCATCCTATATGGGAGATTTGGGTCACGGTCTATCACCCGCTTGTCCCAACTCATATGATAAAAAATCTATTACTAAGAAACTAGCCTTTTCTTGAAAAGGAATTATATAGGGCCCTGATAAGCAGAAAACATACAGTTTGCCGATACACAGGATTTAGTACAAGAGGAGCCCATGGTATAATGTAACCCTCCATGAATGTAGGGTGCCTTGTAAATCTCCCATATTTAAATATCCTAATTGTTCAACCAGTGTAATGGTTAAGGATACAAAAACAGAAACTATCCAAGCCACATTCCACAGAAGACAGTTCATAGATAAAAGGGTAGGGATTTTTAGGCTTTTATACCCCAACCAGTGTTATCAAAATCATGTGATCTGCAGTACAAATCGTAGGTTCAAATTGTAGAACCTAAAAAATCGTAACCGAATTGCATTAATTGGATCAAATAGTGTGAATCATAAATTGTAATAAACCTATGCAATAGTCAATTGGTGATACAAAAATGGCACAAAATAAAGAAAGACTGAATGTGAGTAATTGCAGACCGAACCTGTAAGCATATGACAACCATTAGACAATACTCATTTCTTGCGTCTTGATCCTGTGACCATTAGATGCACAACGCATGAAAACGAAAGGGAGTAGAATCAGGAGAAAAGGGAGAAGGAAAATTACCTTCGGACCATCTCTAGTCACACCAAAGTAATCTGAAACTGGTTTCCCAACATCCTCATTGTCCATTTCCACATATACAAAGATGAGTTGCAACAGAACTAGAAACCATGACAAATGACAAGGAAGGTGCTTATAGGTTCAGTTTTAGAAAGTAGGATGGCACGGACACAGATATATCCTATTAGATTTTCTCAAGGGCACTAAAAAGCTACCATAAGCAATAAAAAAACACACCAATCCATTGGAACTCAGCCGAGTCAACTCAATTTTCCACGTGTCAAGCACCAATTCCTAACTGCAAATTTATAGGATCCAGGTTCCAGTGACCTGTCTAAATTAACTCAGGATTCCAAAGGATGGTTTCCAGGTTGACCTGATCTAACAAAGTTTTAAAAAAACTAGAACCACCTGCTTTAATTGTAAATTCCACGGCTTACCTTTTCCTTGAAAAGTTTTGCTCCCTCTTGGTAGATTCGGAGAACCTTCTCTGAACCATTTTTGGTGGCAAAAAGCAAAAGCTGATGAAGACACGACAAATATGTGAAATATATATATATATATATATATATATATATATATATATATATATATATATATATATATATATATATATATATACAAAAGAACTTATTGACTTGTATCGCATTATCAAGGAAACATGAAAATATGGGCCACATCCCAGAGATCGAACAGGTTGGACAGTCCAAGCCACTTGATCTGAAAGAAAAGAAAAGAATCATTTGACTCATTTCCACACCCAATCTACAAAAATATCAAATAGAAACAACTAGGATGAATCATTTCAATTGTGAAGAATGAAGATATATCTGCCACCTACCTTCTCTGTCACTCATTGATAGTAGTCCAGAAATTGATGCCTTATCTTACAGCTTATCAAAAGCAAATGCATTCCAGCAAGGCGAACACCCATCTGATAGAAAAATTCTGATGGGCCACAGCATGTGTAACTGTTGACATGTATCGCATTATTAAGGAAACATGAAAATGTTAGCAGTGACATGTTGCTAGGCATTAGTGATTTGTATCAATACACCTCACTAAAATACAAATTTATCTTTAATGGTAAGTATGCAAACCTGCTAAAATGTAGCTGATCATATGTATTTTTCAGCTTCCTCTCAAACCTGTGAAATATTCAAGCACAATTTGAGAAAAGGAAGAAATAACCGAGAAATGGATAAGCTGCAATTTGAGAGAGGGAGGGAGATGGGCATACATGTCAATTCTCAAGGACACTACAAACTGAAAAACTATCATCAATTATAAGATGCTAACCCTTCTCCAGAAAGTAGAGATATTTAAGCAAATTATCTTTGGATAATTAAAAGATACTAAAGATTTTGATTTCACAGGTATCCAAAACATATATTTTTACTATTTGTCAAAATATAGGGATATATCAGCCTTTTCGCTTCACAATCCCATAACCATTTGATGGGCTATGGACTTGGTATTTCATCTCATGAAATCAAAATAACTATTAAATAACGGTAGCTAATGACCTGCTTCTTCTTTTTCAGCAACTCCTCTGTAGCAGCTATCTTATCTGCACACGCTTTCTCAAGATCAGATAGCATGCTCTTTTATCTCTTCCCTGAAAACCAATGCAGTCTCGCATATCAATTAACAATACTTTTTATATGTAAAGTAAATTTCTAAAATTGTGATGTTTCCTAGCATTCAAAGTTGGAAAGTAGCCATCAGTCACATGGCAGTAACGTTGCTTTCCAGTTGAACTTGAAAGGAATATTGCTGTCATTTGGAGCTCATGTCATGAATGATGAGGGAATTAAGATTTGGTCATTTCCAAATTATTAGACTAACAATTGCAGAGCTTTGCTAAGCAAACACGCATGTGCAATAAAGCTCATGTACATGCCACACGTGCCAACATAGCACATGGATGCAAAATCCAATCCGTCCATCAGGTTGGTCTGACCCTGTACATGTTTTCCCAAAAAATAAATCTGGTCCACTCAATACATAGGCTGTAAGATATATTGGGGCCTATGCCAAGATTGGAAATAGGTGGATGTGTTGGAGAACTTCAGCCAAGATTTTCAGAGCTGTACATTTGTTTGGATCTCGGATCTATCATGCCATGCCAGCACATGAGCTTTATTACAACAGAGAGCAAGAACCATGCAAGTTAGGATGGGTGAATTGGTACAAGTTCAAGGCTCTAAAAGAGCAAGAGGAAGGCTCAAAAGGAGGTGGATGGAGGTAGCAAGAAAAGACTTGATGATCTTCCCTTGCCTGTGGCTGTAATCTGTTAAAACCCACATTTTTGAAATGTGACTTAATCATCTATTATTTCTACTGACCTTGGAGAAAGAAGTCTTTTCCGAAATAACTGATCTCCCCCACAAGAAAATGGGCGTCCACCAACAATGCTAAGCTATAATGTGGGAAAATCAAATGATAATAATCAACATGCTGTACACCGAGACTGATCATCAATGAAGACAATTTTTGCAATTAAGATGAGGCTCTTCATTTTCTCCAATGATTAGTAAAATACAGTTCTTAGAATTGTAGTCTGTGAATTGCCATGCCAATGATGGAAACTTTTAGATTTATGAAAGCTGCAATTGGCCTGTCACTAAATTTCCACAAATACAAAACAAAACAAAAAAGCAGCAGTATATTTGTTGATTTTTGAATATGTTGCACCTGATAGCCATTTTATTCAGCTTTCAGCTAACCGACCTATCTCAATTTGAATAGTATTATGTAGATCAGATTCAGCAGAGACAAAACTTAGCCTAAAGTTATTCAGGATGAAATCCTCAAACTATTTTTACATTTTTACAAAAGAAGTGAGAAATGTTTTGAAGTAACAATAAGGTTAAGGGAATCATGAAAATCTGGGAGGAAAAATATTTGAATAGAACCGTTGAATAAAGAGTTTATTTTCCACTTACCAAGAAGAGCATTTACTAGACCCCCAGAACTGGTCTCTACTGACCAAGAATCATCACCATTCCTAATAGCAAAGAATGAAAGCCTGTTAATCACCATCAATATTCGTTATTTTAAAGGCCTTGTGTCTTTGTTTTTCCATCCCATGGTAAGCGTGCTGGTTACTTTAGTTGCTTCTGTAACTTCTTCCTCGTGGAGAACTCCCCAGTCATTGCCCTCTCTTAAATTCAATTCATGCTCAGAGAAGTCCTATCAGATCTCCTTAGCACCCTTCTCTCAACAAGCAAAGAAAAAGTTCAGATACTCAGCAAATAAAAGATAATTAAAAACTTGTGTGCATGTTAAAATTACTAGAATCTCTTATTGGTAACTACTTGAAGCTCTTAGTGCTTTCTATTAAACCATTCAGCTTCAGGGAGCAAATGCGATTTGTTTTTATATTTTCCAAACTAAAGAAAAGATGAGCACTTATAATTTTCTATCCCCAATTCAAACTAATCGAGTTATGTGAAGCCAAATATGAGAAACTGCCCTTAGTACACATAAGCAATGAATCAGACTTGCAGGAATTTAGAGACTGTGTGGGGACACATCATTCACTGATCTTAACATCCTCAATCATCCCAGTATTTGTTAACTCCACTATCAAATCAGACAAAAAATTCCATTTATAATACTTTTAGCTAACTAACAATGAGGTCTTTCTTTTTTCCGTAAGGTGGTTAGATTAAGGTAGCCCATCTGCACACTGCATTTGCCAAAATAAAATATGGATATAAGATCCAAACCATCTATCTGGTGGCTCCTGCAATGCAGATGCCATGTCCTGAAAAAGAAGCTTGGTACTTATCATGTGGACCACATTGTCAGAAACAAATGGGCAGCTAACAAAAGCATGATGAAGTTATCTTGACCGTCCATTTGTACGATAAATCCTAGACCACCTGATAACTGAACCATCATGTCTAGGAATATAGAATTGGGAAGATTTTCACTTGGAAAGTAGGCGGCAATTTGTCTCATTATTGGAGAAGGGGGTTTTCCAAAGAATGTTCTTTCTTTATGCATGTGTTATGTTGCTCATCTGGTGTATGCATCCAATATGTTATGATAGTGGTTCTTATTTAAATCTCAGGGATGCAAGTGTTCCATTGAGTAATGAGTACAAGATTGGCAGCATGGCTTGGCCCTTGCTATAAGGGCGTCTTGTTGCAGCGGTGCTTGTGTCACAGTAGTAACAGATAGCATATTCAATGAAGGGAAAAGACCTAATCCACCTACATATATTTGGCACATGTATTGATAATCCGAGCCATTCATTCATCTTAAGGTCCACCAATTGACCATTTACCAATCATCATCCTGATCAGATAATCCTAGCCACTAATTACAGTTTAGTGATTTTATAGTCAGTGTAATTTTCAGCCTATGATCCTTTCACGTTTGTCCAGAATAAACCAACGGTTCGGTTCATCAAACACATGCTATATATGTAGTAAAATGAAAGGAAAATACTGGATCTTCTTAAAAAATCAAGCAAAAAACAGACCCAAAAATCAAAATGCCAAGAACCCATTTCTCAAGACAGAAAATTCAAAGGACCCATCAAATAAATAAATAAATAAAAGAAGCAGAAGAAGAAATCCTATCCATATATTCCAAAGCATAGATATGGATCAAATGGTGGAAAAAAATATTAAAATCTTTTTTTAAAAAAGAAAAAACAGAGCAACGTACCGGTACTCTGTTGACAGCTCCATTCCATATCAAACCCACGAGCTCCTCCATTTCCAAGTTGAAATCAAGGTAGGAAATTCGATCAGATCGAGATTAATGGCTCGCACGAAGCAGACAGCTAGGAAGTCGATGGGAGGGAAGGCACCACGCAAGCAGCTGGCGACGAAGGGGGCCAGGAAGTCGGCTCCAGCGACCGGAGGAGTGAAGAAACCGCATAGATTCAGGCCGGGGATGGTGGCGCTAAGGGAGATAAGGAAGTACCAAAAGAGTACAGAGTTGCTGATAAGGAAGCTGTCATTCCAGAGGCTGGTGAGGGAGATTGCTCAAGATTTCAAGACTGATCTCTGGTTCCAGAGTAGTGTTGTGGCCGCTCTCCAGGAGGCGTCTAAAGCTTACCTGGTGGGTCTTTTGAGGACACCAATCTCTGCACCATCCACGCCAAGAGGGTCACCATCATGCCCAAGGACATCCAGCTTGCTCGTAGGATCCATGGTGAGAGGGCTTAGATCTCTCTCTGTCATTCGTTTTAGGGTTTTATTTTGGGGTTTTTGCTTTCAGATGCGGATGTAAATGCCTTTCTTATTTTTTGATGGTTACAAATGGAATCAGAAGTGTATGTGTTTGGCTTTTGTTTCTGGGTAAGATTGGAAATAGATTTCGAGTTCTTTGCAAAAAAAAAAAAAAAAAAGAAAAGAAAAAAAGACAGCAGCAGCTATGGCTTCTGAGAGAGAGAGAGACTTTTGGTAGGTTATTGCAGGGGAGGAGAGAAGAGGGGCGAAGGGTTTTGGTTAAAAAGAGGAGCGGGAGAAGAAGGCGGGATAGATTTGGGGATTAGGAGCGCGGGCGTTCGGAGATTTGGGGATAGGGCAGGCGTGCGTTTTGGAGGGGGCTTTTAGGTTTTTTTTTTTTAATTATTTGAAACCCCGTTTTGTACACGGGCGGCCTCTTAAAAATGCCCCACATTTCGTCTACAGTGGCGGTTTTTTGTGGCCACCTGTGATGAAAACGCCCCTAATAGCAATATTTTTTGTAGTCCGAAGACGAGCGTTGTGCTTCTCGAACTCCGAGCTGTACGAATGGTTCAAAGAGATCAACGTTACGTGGGCCCCACAGTTATGTATTTATTATATCCACAACGTTCATCCATATTTCGAGATCATTTCGGAGCATTATAGGAAAAAAAAATCATATCCAAAGATCAACTGGACCACACCACAAAGAGCAGCAAAATTTTGATTTTCACCATTGAAATTTTTGTAGGGCCCACCATAACATTTATTTTCCATCCAATCTATTCATAAGGTCACAAAGACCTGGATGAAGAGGAAAAACAAATTTTATAATGATCCAAAACTTCTGTAACCCTTAAAAGGGTTTCAATGGTAGACGTTCAATTCCCCACTACCTTTTAAAGTGTGGTCCACTTGATACTTAGATCTATCTTATTTTCTGTCTCAAGCCTTAATATGAGCTCGCCAAATAGATGTCCGATTTGGATATGACATAGACCTCATGATGGGACCCAAAAAACAACAAAGATTCTACGTTAAAAAATAAAAATAAATAAATAATAAATAAAAATTAAAAAAATTTTAAAAAAAATTAAAAAAAATATTTTTTATTTTATTGGATACAAATATTTGGCTACGGATTATAACCGTAGCCATACCTACCAAAATCCTTGGCCAAATGGACTTGTCCAAGGTGGGCGCGCCAAACTAGGGTGCCCGCTCCACTCGCTGACCTATCGGCAAGGGCATGCCGATCTGACGACCCCTATAGCTACGGATTATAACCGTGGCCATAACTGTAGTTTGTGCCAATCTATGAAATTTATTTGTTTATTTATTTATTTTTTTACATGGAGAACTTCATTCTACCTACAATTTTCTCTAATACACATTTATATAAATACGTATATATAAGCATATAAATATTTTTTTCATTTCTTTCTTTTTCATTTAACAAGAATATCTTCTAAACCAAAATTAGTTACTTGACGTACCCTATATGATTTTGGGGTAGGAGAAGCTACTTTAGCCAACCAACCTAGTTATTTTTCAAGATTCCATCAGGTCGATGGTCGAAAATCCATTTCATTCACTTCACGGTCAATTTCAATCAGTTCGCAGTCAATTTCGCTCATTTCATTTACTTCGCGATCAATTTCATGCATTTCACGGTCAATCCCGGTGATTCCGTTTTGATTCACGGTCATTTTCATGCATTTCACGGTCATTTCCATGCATTTCATGGTCAATGCGCTTCACTTCACGGTTATTTCATGCATTTCACGGTCAATCCCAGCGATTCTGTTTTGATTCACGGTCAATTCCCTTCACTTCATGGTCATTTCCATGCATTTCACGGTCAATTCACTTCACTTCGCGATCAATTCCATGCATTTCACGGTCAATCCTGGCAATTCCGTTTTGATTCATGGTCATTTCCATGCATTTCACTGTCAATTCCCTTCACTTCACGGTCATTTCCATGCATTTCACGGTCAATTCGCTTCACTTCATAGTCATTTTCACGCATTTCACAATCAATCTCGGCGATTCCGTTTTGATTCACGGTTATTTCCATGCATTTCACGGTCAATTCCCTTCACTTCACGGTCATTTCCATGCATTTCACAGTCAATTTTCTTTACTTCATGGTCATTTCCATGCATTTCACGGTCATTCCCGCCTATTCCGTGTTGATTCACAGTCATTTCAACGCATTTCACGGTGAAGTGTAGCGATTGAACCGTGAAATGTGCAGAAATGACCGTAAAGTAAAGGAGCATGACCGTGAAATGCGCCGAAATAACCGTGAATCAACACGGAATAGGCGGGAATGACCGTGAAATGCATGGAAATGACCGTGAAGTGAAGCGAATTGACCATGAAATGCATGGAAATGATCGTGAAGTGAAGGGAATTGACCGTAAAATACGCTGAAATAACCGTGAATCAACACAGAATAGATGGGAATGACCGTGATTTCCATGCATATCACAATCATTCCAGCCTATTCCATATTGATTCATGGTCATTTCAACGCATTTCACGATCATGCCCCTTCACTTCACGGTCATTTCCGCGCATTTCACAGTCAATTCGCTTCACTTCACAGTCATTTTTATGCATTTCACGGTCATTCCCACCTATTCTGTGTTGATTCACGGTCATTTCAACGCATTTCATAGTGAAGTGTAGCAATTGGATTGTGAAATGCGCGGAAATGACCGCGAAGTGAAGGGGCATGACCGTGAAATGCGTGAAAATGACCATGAATCAACACGAATTAGGCGGGAATGACCGTGAAATGCATGGAAATGACCGTGAAGTGAAGCGAATTGACCGTGAAATGCACGGAAATGACCGTGAAGTGAAGGGGCATGACCGTAAAGTGAAGGGCATGATGGTGAAATGCGTCAAAATAACCGTGAATCAACACGGAATAGGCGGGAATGACCATGATATGCATGGAAATGATCGTGAAGTGAGACGATTGGACCATGAAATGGGCAAAAATGACCGTGAAGTGAAGGGGCATGACCGTGAAATGCGCCGAAATGACTGTGAATCAACACGAAAGTAAATGAAATGAATGAAATTGACCGCTAAGTGAATGAAATGGATTTTCAACCATCGACCTGATGGAATCTTGGAAAATAACCAGGTTGGTTGGTTAAAGTAGCTTCTCCTACCCCAAAATCATATAGGGTACATTAAGTAACTAAACTTAGTTTAGAAGATATTCTTGTTAAATGAATAAAGAAAGAAATGAAAAAAGAGAGAAAAAATTTTTATATGCTTATATATACATATTTATATAAATATGTGTTAGAGAAAATTGTAGGTAGAATGAAGTTCTCCATGTCAAAAAATAAAATTAAAATTAAAAAATTAAAAAATTAAAAAATTAAAAAATTAAAAAAAAAATTATAGATTGGCATAGACTACAGTTATGGCTACGGTTATAATCCGTAGCTATAGGGGTCACTAGATGGGCGTAGCCCCGCCAGATCGACGCGCCCCCGCCGGATAGGTTTGCGAGTGGCGCGGGTGCCCTAGTTCGGCGCGCCTACCCCGGATAGGGCCGTTTAGCTACGGATTTTGGTAGGTATGGCTACGGTTATAATCTGTAGCCAAATCTATATATGTAATAAGATAAAAATCTTTTTTTTTTTTTTTAAATGTCGAATCTTTGTTGTTTTTTGGGTCCCATCCAAACTGTACATTTATTTGGCGAGCTCATATTAAGGCTTGAGATGGAAAATAAGACAGATCTAACTATCAAGTGGACCACACTTTAAAAGGCAATGGGGAATTGAACGTCTACCATTGAAACCCTTTTAGGGGTTACAGAAGTTTTGGATGATTATGAAATATGTTTTTCCTCTTCATCCAGGGCTTTGTGACCTTATGAATAGATTGGATGGAAAATAAATGTTATGGTGGGCCCTACAAAAGTTTCAATGGTGAAAATCAATTTTCTATGGCTCGTTGTGGTGTGGTCCAGTTGATCTTTGGATTTGATTTTATTTTATTTATTTTTTTATTTTTTTATAACGCTCCGAAATGATCGTGAAATATGGATGAACATTATGGATATAATAAATACATAACTGTGGGGGCCATGTAACATTGATCTCTTTTGAACCGTTCGTATAACTCAGAGTTCGAGGAGCGTCGGCGCTCGTCTTCGAGCAGCGGCCGATCCGCTTGAAGGAAAAAAGCAGGGGCATTTTCGACCTTTGGGAAGGCGTCCGTACTGCTGAGGCTTATTCTTGCAAGGTAAAATGAGGTGGGCTTGGTCTCGTAAATGGGCCATAAATAGGTCATACAGTCGTAAATTTCTCACTAGGCAATATGGGTGTGCAAAATGGGTTCGATCCGGCGGATCCGATCCGATCTGCCCCGATTCGAACAAGACCATTAGATTGGATCGGTTAGGTTCTGTAACGACCTGAAAAATTCCGTACATTGGGTCGAGTACCACCTCGACCAGAAATCACATAGGATTAAATCCTTTAGAAATTTAACAAAGTTAACTAAGTACTAAACTCAATTAAATATGAAATCCGTTAGGATCGCTTTAAATACGATCTGCAAGACCCAAAACTTGCAGAATCATTGACGCTAGGTTACCCTAAAGTTTAGAACCAAACTCATTCCCCGTCTCTCTCGGGAATGAAACGAAACTTCAGTATTAGTCTAGATCGCACCTGGGGATTCCGATTAACCCGAAGTTAAGGAACTAGGACCGCCCCACCTGGCTTAACAATCATCTCAAAAATCGGCCTTATCCGATATTCCACGACCATTCGTTTCGAATCGGAGCGAGGTAGTGTGAAAAACACTATTCACAAGCCGAAATAAATATCTGGAATAGTGATCGGCATCGTTCGTTGTGTATGATAAGCTACCCGACCGTCAGAATCGAACCAAGTTACACCTCGGATTAAGAAAAATTTCGGAACATTTACATGTACTTGGAATTTCGATCGTGGCCCACCGACCATCGAATCGAAAGTGGTCCGCCACGTGCGATCTGCGCATCCGAATGAGTCAAAAATGTAATCCCACGTAGATCCATTGATGATAAGTTTAAGTCGACGTTTGGTTCAAAGAGGCCTACCGAACTCCCCTTTGAGTGGAAAAGCGCCGAAAAATCTTATATAGCGTGCCCATGAACCTAAGTCTATTTCCGTAAGGTTTGAGGCTATAAAAGGAGCTTAGAGCAGCCCCTCTCACAGCCATACGAATTTTGGTGGAAACCCTAGAGAGAGAGAGAAAAGAGAGAAAGGACTTGGAGATCGTTGTCGATCTTCCTCCACTTGCACCGGATTGCTACACGGCCACACCGCCTTGTTCTCGGCGTTCTCCCGGTGTTTTCCGCCTCATTTGAAGGTAAGAAAACCTAACCCTAGGTCGATTTGAAGTGGAATTGAGGTAGGGTGTATACCGACTAACCGATTCCGCTCTTTAGGCTAGAAATCGGCCAGTAGACGGAAGATCCATCACCCTTCTTGCCGATTTATTCCGTTTCCAAAGGCAAAGGTGAGGACTTTAAGCTTATAAGTTACGGTTTTCAACGCTTTCAATGTCGAGATAATGGTAGATTCATGATCTGCAATTGCACATGTACAAAGTGCCTTAGTTTCTGTTTTGATTAACGGTGTGAAATATGGAATTTCACATATTCTAGGTATACGTAGAAATACCGTATTTTTTTTTTTGGATAATTGTTTGACATGTTTATTTAATGTTTATTTATATAACATATGAATAAAATACTAGTTTGGCGAAAGAGATCGCCAAAATATATGTTCCTTTGTAAATGTCTTGAGTATGTTGAAAATACGTATTGTAGAAATACCGTATACGTATTTCTTTTGGAATAATGTTTGACATATGTATTTAATGTATGATTATACAATACATGATTAAAATACTAGTTTGGCAAAAAGAATCGCCGAAACCTATGTTCCTTTGTAAACACTATGTATGTCGAAATTGGGTATACGCGAAAGTACCCTATACGTATAAAATTGCCGATGTGTTTGCTATGTCTATTTTTTGTATGAATATGTTGTATATGTATAAAATACTAGCTCGGTAAAGGGACAACCCTAGTACACACTTCCCTAGCATACGTCATGTATGTTGAACTATCGCATTCCAAGTGTTGGAGAATTCACTTGTGAGTGTAAGTGTTTAAGTGTTAGAATCTTAGGTAGATGCTGAGATGGGATTCTCGGTTACCTTAGTGTCACATATGACACTCTCCATGTGGTTGATCACTCTAACCACTCACCTATGAACTCTAGGTATTTGTATCCCTGTGTGTATAGTGCTTTATAATATGCTTTATAACATGCTTGATAACATGCTTTACAACATGCTTTACAACATGCCTTATAACATGCTTTATTTCATGCTTTATAATACATGCTTTGCCTTATGCTTTACTCCATGCTTCACAATCAACCGATTGAGTTTGGGACTATGCCTATAGTCCCAAACATGCGGTACTCGAATTACTTGTGGTGAGGTTCATATCGCCACAACGGACGTGTCTAGCGAACCCGAGTCGTATTTCGGTTGGCGATAGTGGTTGGCCACACGGAGTGCTTTTGCGCTCCATATCGCTCAACTTGTGGTGCGCTCGAGATAGTCAGCTCGTCAAGCAAGCGATGTGTTTATGTATGTTCACCATGTTTGGTCGCTAATGCTTGAACCTTACCAAACTTACGGTGAAAATCTCGTTAACCATGGTACCTCGATCCGTTAAGACTCATGAGCCGGGCATGGTGGTATGGGACACCGTGGTCGGTGTCGGCCTCTGGCGCCGACTACGTGCCTCCCCGTAGTGACCAGTGAAACTCAACTCGTGAGCCGATGGTATGGGACACTATATTCGGCTGCCATTCGGCCTACACCGATAAGGTGATGGGGAGTGGTGCGATCTTTGTGTGTACCAAGCAAACAAGCATATTCTGAAGTGCATGTGCCTTAGGGTTCGCCGCGACATATAGAATATGAACTTTTTAATAGTTGTATCGTGATGAATCGTTTAAATGGGGGGAGTGCACCTTTGTGCGTAACGTGCCACCTGCGACCTCTCTGCAGGTGACCTAGAAAACACACCATCGTCGATATTAACTAGGACTGACGACCCTAGATTGGATCATGTTTGGATATGATACAAGGAGGTACCTTAGTTTCCCAATCCTGCTTTGTTTGAAATGGACTAATAAAAACTTGTAATCATGCTCATCATCATTGCATGTGCCTGGAAGATGTGGAGCACCGAGGGATGAAAGCATGCCGCGAACGTGAGATGGTGTCGCATGAGGGAGGGTGTGGTGAGGGCATCCATCATACCGCATTCATACTTGCATTAACCGCAAGTAACTAGGAGTGTTTGATTCTTGTTTTATCATTCTTGCTTGATCGTATTGGTAACATGATAACTTATATCTTATCGTTCCACCGAGTTAGCTACTCACTCCCACGTTACGGGACGGTGTTGCAGCACACACCAACTGACATGTCTCGAGTTTAGCGATCCGGCTATTCTAGGAGGCGGAGCCCGACATATGACGAGGACCGGAGGAGTTCTCATATATGAGTTCGTCAAAGGCTTCGACTAGGCTGGGGACTGATGGGATTTCTGAGGGATTGTATCTAGTTGTTTTTGACATTTTGTTTATATACACAGACATGTATATTGTGACTCAGAAGGATTCATACTCTGGATAATGAATCATTTATTTTGTTTCTTTACATACATATATATACGATTCGGTCTTCCGCTTGCTTTTATACAACGATCCGGAGTATGAATTACCATCTTTTGGTATAATCTCATTCATGTGTATTAAGCTTCTCGACAACATTTAACCATCATTGTGTATGTTGCATAAGTGATGCGTTGGAACTCGGGAGTTGAGTTCATACTCGACCCCCGATTTTCAGGGCGTTACAGGTTCGAGCACAAAGGAGCAGATCCGAATGCAGTTAGGATCGGATTCAGATTAGCAACAAAACCGACCGACTCGAACCGAAATCCGACTCGTCTGGTTGTTGCCGGCGACGTATGCGATGCCATATGCCAGCTGGCGGAGAACTCATCTGCTATCAAATGCTCTATTTTTTTTTTCAAAGAAGGGAGAGAAACAAAAAGATAGAGTGATTCAGTACTTTTCAATTTTTCATAGAAGACAGATGTATAGCTGCTTTCACTATTTTTGTTTTCTGCTTTAACAACTTCTTCTACGGGAAATATGAGAGGAAAAGGTAAGATTTGCGAAGAAAAGAGAGGAATAGAAGAGAAAAAGCATAAACGAGGAGAAGGAAATAAAACGAGCATTACCGGTGCTGATGCTCTCTCTCTAAGAAAGACATGCTCTTAAATGTTTTGCAGCCTTCTTCACGCTATCGCCTTTTGCTTTCAGAAACCGTACCAAGCAAGCGTCGTTGCAAAACTTCTCCTGCATTCGAACAACATTGATCCATATTTCTCACTAAAATGCAAGAGGAACAATAAAAATCATATCATAGCATGCGTTTAATAAAACTCTCATCAGATTGGAAGCGATTGAAATCTCAGATGATAAAAAAAAAAAAAAAAAAAAAAAAAAAAAAAAAAAAAAAAAAAAAAACATCTTGAATCAGAAATCGACAACTTGAATAAGAAATGCATCTTCATGACTCCAAATCACGAAAATTTTGGATGAAACAAGAAACAAAGAAATGTCTTTCTCACCTATTTTACAGTAAGAGGAGCTTGTTTTGGCAAGATCTAAAGTACTGCATTTATCTTCTCCTTATCTAAAAGCTCTTTTTTCGGATCGTTAGTCGGTTTCGGATTGGACCATTCAATGTATGGGGTGGATCTAGGGGTGTACAAAAACCGGGCTAGCCCGGTTAGCTCGCTCGACCTGGCTCGAAAAAGCCTGACTCGGCCTGACCTGGAACTGAGTTCGGGTCAAGACAGACCAATTTTCTAGGCCCAAAAGTGAGTTCAGGCCGAGTTCGGATACCTCCCAATTCGGCCCGACTTGGTCCGAAATCCGACTTGCCCCGGCCCGACCTAACCCGGCCCGGCCCGGCCTAACCCGGCCCGGCCCAGCCCGACCCGTGTATGACTGTATTTAATTTGTATAAAATGTTTTATTTTATGCTTTATCAAATGTATGTAAATGTCCTAACTAGTTAGATTTTTTGTGGAGTCTATAATTCAACTATCTAAACTGTTGATCGAGGGCCTTGTAATGGGATGTGTATTACCTACTAAAGTCCTTCCCATGAACTTGCTGTAAGGTTCGAAACTGGCCCGAACTCAGGTTCGAAACTGGCCCGAACTCGAAGGTTCAAAACTGGCCCGAACTCGCGCCGGGCCCGGTTCGGGCTGGAGATGTTGGCCCGGTGACCAGGCCCGGTCGGGTTCAGGCCTTGTGTGGCTGTTGAATGGGCCTGGACGGGCTAAGACCAGTTCGACTCGGCCCGACCCATGTACACCCTTAGGTGGATCGGATTGGGTCAGGTGCCTCGAATCCGGTCCCAAATCGGATCGGATTCAGATAAGGACAATCAAATTTTGGATCGGACCGGTTTGATCCCAATCCGATCCGACACGGACTGATGCCCAGCTCTAGAGTAGGCAATATCATCATATGGGAAGCAGTTTGCCTATGAACCCGAGCGCAGAGGTATCTCAGTGCGCCAAGCTATGTGGGGCTCATAGAGATCTACCCGACAAATCCACTCCGTCCATCTGTTTTAAAAGACCACGATAGGACAGGATTTTAAAAATCTGAAAAATCCAAAAGTCACGTGGGGCATACCACATGATACAGTGGGTATTGAACGCCTAGCGGTGGCAGAAGTTTTGTATCAGGATGATATTTGTTCCTACAGTTTATCAGGATGATGTTTGTTCCTACAGTTTATCTTAGTGGTAATAATTCTATGAACGGTTTGGATGGCATATAAACATCATGCTCAATCCCGGGAATGCTTCAACGGTAGGCATTGCTGTTTCTACTGTTTTGATGGAGTGGCCCACCTGAGTTTTGAACTTTTCTGAATTTATAAATTTCTGCCCTATTGTGGTCTTTCAAAACAGATGGACGGAGTGGATTTGTCATGAACATCTCTGTTGACCCCACACAGCCCCAGGCACATAGATATCTCTGTGATCCCACCTCAACCGAATTATCCCTATTAAGGGCAACAGTAACCTGTTGCGAATTAGTGGGTGTCCAGGTCGCCTCTTCCATCACAAGCGAATGAGGAATATCCTCTGGGTGGAAGGTGGATGAAGCATGAGGATCTGTGCACGTACCAGAGAGTTCAGCATTCAGCGGTTCGTGTGCATTGTCTGTCGTTCCCAGTATTCCGCTGTTTATACCCCATCTTTGATTGTTTCTGAAGAAACACTTCCGTCAAATGATGATAACCATTAAAGCAGTAGCATAGAAAAGAAATAGTTATACGGAACAAGATCCATAAAATAAAAATAATTCATCTGATGATATTCACTTTGGCGTACTTAAGGAATCAACGTTACAGGTACCAGTACTACCACGTTGATGGAAAAATCCTAGACCTTCCTTTGGCCTGAAAAGTAGACAGTTAAAGAGAAACCACTGGAGAATGTCAAAGATGTGGGTACGATCTTCAAGTTTGGGAGAGTTTTGGGGCGTGGCCCATCTAGTAGGGGGGCCATGATAGAAATGGACTGGATCTCTAAGTCATGAGGAGCTCACTATTATTCCTCTTTGATGCTTTGCCGTCTCAAAGAAAGTCGAGTATCGGTTTCTTGTGACTATCTTCCAAAACAACGAAGCAAGACAGACGGATGCTTCAACACAATCTCACTCGAAAGAGTCAACGAGAAAAGTTAGAAGAATCATGAAACACTTCCAAACGCATTACCACGCGCTCGAGTTATGTGGGACCTAGCCGTGATGTGTATTTGGAATCTAAACCGTGAATCTGGTGTGCCTCCTCATGTTCACCGTTCACCCACAGATTCATCCCTATAAAAGCTCATATGGGACAGTCCACAGAGCAATGTAGAGTATATAACACCTATAACTCATATATTCACTTTTTGCTGGCCCACTTAAGTTTTGTAATGGCTTCAGTTTGGGTGTGTCTTAATTTTGGTGGGGATCACCTGATGAATGGGTATGAAGCCCACCCGAATTAGGTATGAAGCTGGACGTTGGTATCTAGCCTAACATCCCCCGCACGTGCAATGGACGGTAGTTACAAATCATGGTAGGTCCCGTGATCCTCGAACTTCCGGTAACTATGGTACGATCGATCGCATGGGATAATTTTTTGGCCACGTATGTGATCATTTCCCGTTCCTTATATCGATGCGATTACGTATGTCTGGCGGTCACATGTGATGGAAGAGGTGAAACGTGGCACACGCACTAACATAGCTCACATGTGCAAGATCAGGACTGTATACCAGATGGGAATTTATATTGTAACCGCCGTGATTTTTAAGCCACAAGAAAACTGACTTAATCCAAATTAATAATTTAATTTTTTTGGTCATTAACAAAATTAAATATTTAACTTAGTTGATAGAGGTATTTTTGGTGGGAGGATAAGTTGCATGAAATCCCCATGGGAAACTCTAAAGCTAAGAGTAAGAGAGAGAGAGAAAAGGTTCGTAAAAGACAAGCCTTTGCCGGTAAGTTTTTACCAATTTCATTTGCATTTTCCAAATTATGTAACTAAAAGCTCTGGATCTAACAAATGAATGTGGTGGATTAATCCCACGTTTACCGTTTTAATCTCTAGAGAAGTTTTGAAGGAAAAAGAACAACTTTTGCGCGAGATTATGAATTTTGGGAGATCGGCTTCGAGAAATCTAGCGGTATCAGTGTAAGGAAATTTGAATCAAAGGATCTTAAAGCTAAACCATATTAGGACCCCGTATCCTAAAGTGATCTGACTAAAAGATTTCCTACAACGATCTATGTATAATGTAGGTGATGATAGATTCTGCTGTAAAACGGTTTTAACCAATGATTGTAGATCTTGGATATTTTGAATCCGAGCGATCCTTTGATTATTTCGAATTTGACAATGAAAAAAACCATTGGATGAGTGGGACCCAATTTCAAGATTAATGAAATTCATCTAAGCTAAGGAAGAATGGAAGAAATCTTAAGATTTTTGAAAAATTAGACTATGTAACAGAAGTTATTCGACTTCAATCAATCGAATGAGTCAATTTTTGTCCAGCGACCAAAGTTTAAAAATCTTGGTATGATTCAATTGATCGAAATCCTGGATCGATCAATCGAGGGTTTCCTTGAGAGATATCGATTGATCGATGGTATTGATCGAGAATGACCAAAACATTCGACCAACTAAATTGATAAAGCCTGATCGATTTCGATTAATCAACGTTCGATCGATCGAAGATGACCGATTTTTGTCTAAAGAGTTGAGACCCTAATTTTGGATTTCATCGATCCCTAGTTGATCAATCTAGAGATCGTTCGAAGGCTAGCAAGCTGGCTCAATCAATCGATTGCATTAATCAACGGTCACCATTGATTTCTAAATATATTTAAAATAGTAACGTTAGGACAATTTGATTTGATCAGACCCTACTTGATGTAATAAATTGACTGAATTATAATATGTTAAATTATCTTAATAGGGATTCAAAGTTTAGATTCCAAAGCATTCGACTTTTCGAATAAGTTAACTTTACCACAAATAGATGAGGGAATCCCAACATATCTCATACCTGTACATTTAAGATAAATGATATGATTGCTATGGCTGATTAATTATTAATGTGACTTGCAAAACATTAATGACATGAAATTATAATTTTTTCTCAATAATATATATATGGGAAAAAGTACTATGCGCTCGAGCTCATGAAAAGCTCCCATGAGGTCAAGCTGTGTGGGCCCCACCGTGATGCGTGTCGACCATCAACACCATGCATTTGAATTATGGGATATCCCAAAAATCATCCGTATACGGAACTCAGGTGGGCCATACCATCTAAAATCATGTGAAGATATGCTAAAAACATATAAAAGCACTTGGTGAGGCCCACTTGAGTTTTGAATGCCGTTGAAACTTAGTCTGAACCCTCATCCAAGTGGGACACACATAATGGATGGGCTGGATTTGCAAACCACATCTCGGTGAGCCCAAAAAATGATTATTAATGTTTTAATGGTGCACATCCCCTCTCAACTTCTATATGTGGTGTGGCCCACACAAGTCACGGATTGACTTGATTTTTGAGACCTAGGCCCATGATGGAATGGTGCATCTGACTGATGGGGTAGATGTTCGAAATGCATCACGGTGGGGCCCACATAGCGCAACCTCATGGGACGTTCCCATCAGCTTGAGCGCATAGTACCTTTTCCCTATATATATATATATATATATATATATATATATATATATATATATATGTCATACATGACAAATTATAGATATTGAACATGCACTACATGCATCCATTGCATTCCTACGCTAATTCTTAGAGGCATACTGTATATGACCACATGCACACCTCATGTCTGGGCTCCCGGGGATCTTCTTGGATAGTTCTCTTGATAGATTCATTGCTAGATAGCCACGTTAATTAGTGAAAGGCAACTAACGGAGTAGATGTCTAATTGTCATGCCTACCAAAGTGGATGTTTGACGGGTACATATTGTCAATGCCTACCAACGGTGGATGTGTAACGAGTAAATATTCAGGCTGACGGATATCCAACCTAAACAAGTGAATGATCATCTCACTAGACATGCATCTCATGACATCTCTACATCCATGGTTATGCTGCATACATACCGATTTATTTTATTTGTGCTATATGAACCATGTTGAGTTCACTCATTAGCATGGTTGGCTAACGTTGTGGATTAAACAATCGTATAAAAATGAACGAGATTGGTAAACCGTATCAAGTGTCGGAGAATAAGGCTAAATTAGCAGATGAAACTCAAGACTAATGATCGTATCTGGCGGAGGATGAACTTGTTACACTCGATGAATGATCTATTTATGTAGCCCCTTAAGATTTAGTTTCTATTCATTATAGTTATTGGTGCTTAGATTAAATCTTATAATTATACTTTAATCAAACAGTACTTGATACGTTAGTTGATTAAAGTTCCAATTGAATGGACATGGTTGAGTTTCAGAATTAGTGATGCGATTTGAGAATGTAATGATTGTGATAATGGAAATGAGCAAGTTTATACAGTTTGTATGGATTTTTGAATGTTAAATTATGGTAAGAATTTAGAGTACATTACTTTATGCCTCCTATCAATTATGTGATAAGTGAAATTATATATACTTGGTGTACAAGTCACGTGCCATAACTATGAGTTCGAGGGTACATACTTTATATCCGATTTTTAGAGCACGAAATATATGAGCATACGATGTCCCAAAATTGATCCAATTACACGCCGAAGATTGTTCGTTTTTTATTTTGTTCCAATCTATTTTCTTGATGCGAGTGTGACCCGATCCCCACTTAAGCTTCACCTTGTTGGTTCAGATCTCACACACGTGTGCACAAGTCCCACCATTAATTAACTCTTTAAATCTCTCGTCGGACGAATCCCCGCGTCCTTTTCTCCTTATCAAAACAAACGCTTCATACCAGAATCAGACGGCATAATATCCGGTTTCGGCGAGAGACAACATTCTAATGCATGCCATCTTCGATTTAATCTCGTTGGTTTTGTCCAAGCAATAAAACCGTACCCGCCACTGGGAGTTATCTGATACTCTAGCTGCGTAAAAGGCTTGATACGCAGGCACTGAGAAATGATACACGTGGAACATATTAACTCAAGTTAAACCGTCTAAAATGTGGAATCACCTATTTATAAGTTACACTCCAAAATACAGATTGGCTGAGTGATCCTAACCTCTGATTCGGGATGATTGTTTTTTGAAATAAGACTATTGGATATTTCTCATATCTAACCGTCCAATAAATGCCGAGCAATCCAATATTTCGAGAATGAAGTAAATTAAAATGTTTATTTTGAATTACTTGTATGCCACGTATGCAGTTTCTCTGTGATTTCTAAGTGGGTGCGTTTAATCATCCATCACGCTGCCAGAGTATCAAAGTATTTTCCTAGTCACCTCTCCATTAAAATATAACTTATCGAGGTTTCCTTTCTCCGAACATTCATTCTCTCTCTCTCGCTGGTATAGATAGCGCTATATATATATATATATGTGGCTCAAGCATACAAACATCGCCACCTCCCATCCCTTCTCCTATATCATGGAGAACCAAAGGCTAGGATTGATATCAAACATCGCCATCTTCTCCTTTTTCACCTTCATGTTCTTCTTTAATCCCTCACCCATTGCGGCGCGCCAGAGCCGATTCTCGCCGTTAAACAAGGAAGGCTCCGCAAGCCACCTACAAACTTACATAGTCCATGTGCAACAGCCTGAGAATATGGTTTTTACCAGCTCCGAAGATAGGGAGGATTGGCATAGATCCTTCTTACCTGTTGCTACAGCGAGCTCTGGTGATTACTCGCAGCGAATGGTATACTCATATCGCAACGTGATCAGTGGATTCACTGCGAGGTTGACCGAGGAGGAAGTAAAGGCCATGGAATCGATGGATGGGTTTGTGTCCGCTCGCCCTGATCGGCTATCCCATCTCATGACAACTCGTACTCCTGCCTTCTTGGGGTTGCACCAGAACATGGGTTTCTGGAAAGACTCCAATTTTGGGGAAGGCGTGATAATCGGGGTCGTGGACAGTGGGGTACTTCCAAGTCACCCTTCTTTTGGGGATGAGGGCATGCCTCCGCCACCTTCCAAATGGAAAGGCAGTTGCGAATTTAACAAGACCGACTGTAACAATAAGATCATCGGTGCAAGATCTTTCAACAAGGGTATTGTCGCCATGAAAGGTGCAGTAATGGCAGGAGCAGCAGTCTCGCCTCTTGATGATGATGGGCATGGGACTCACACAGCTAGCACTGCAGCAGGAACATTTGTTCAGAATGCAGATGCGCTCGGGAATGCTAATGGAACTGCAGCTGGAATAGCACCGTTAGCTCACCTGGCTATTTACAGGGTATGTTTTGGAGTGGATTGCACCGACAGCGACATTTTAGCTGGTATAGATAGCGCTGTAGAGGATGGAGTCGACGTGATTTCAATCTCCCTCGGTGTTGAAAATTCCACGTCTTTCTCAGATGACGCTGTCGCCATAGCCTCATTTGGGGCGACAGAAAAGGGAATTTTTGTTAGCTGCGCAGCAGCAAATTCAGGGCCATTTAACAGCACACTTGCGAACGACGCTCCATGGATCTTGACAGTCGGTGCAAGCACCATGGATAGAAGCATCATTGCAACAGTAAAGCTCGGAAATGGAAAAGAATACAACGGCCAATCTCTCTTCCAACCCAAAGACTTCCTATCCACTCAGTTGCCACTCATATATCCTGGTGCCAACGGAAATCCAGATACAATGACATGTGAAGATGGCTCTTTGAATGGCACTGACGTCAAAGGAAAGATCGTGCTGTGTAATCGTGGTGGAAGTGCAAGGACTGATAAGGGTGTGGTCATCAAAAATGCCGGCGGGGCTGGCATGATTCTCCTGAACAGGGAGCAAGATGGTTTTAGTACCGCAGCCGATCCTCACGTACTTCCAGCATCGCATGTGAGCTTCACCAACGGACTGAATATCAAAGCTTACGTGAATTCAACATACACTCCCACTGCAGCAGTAGTTTTCAAGGGAACGGTTCTCGGAACATCACCAGCACCGGCAGTCGCTTCCTTCTCATCAAGAGGACCGAGTATCATGAGCCCTGGCATTTTAAAGCCGGATATCATTGGTCCTGGGGTTAATGTCCTCGCTGCATGGCCCTTCCAAATCGGACCATCTGCCAGTTCAGAATACACACCTTCTTTCAATGTAATGTCTGGCACTTCGATGTCAGCTCCACACCTCAGTGGGGCTGCAGCGCTGATCAAGAGCGCACGCCCCAACTGGTCGCCGGCCGCAATCAAGTCAGCCATCATGACAACGGCTGACTTAGTTACCAATGACGGGAGATGGATCGTCGACGAGAATCTTAGCCCGGCAGACCTCTTTGCGACCGGTGCAGGCCATATGAACCCTTCAAAAGCCAGCAATCCGGGTCTGATCTATGACCTTCAGCCCTACAATTACATCTCTTACCTCTGCGGTTTGGGGTACACGGATACACAGGTCAGGGCAATCGCTCGTCGTCCGATTAGTTGCTTGAATATCACAAACATCGTTGAAGGGGAGCTGAACTACCCTTCGTTTTTGGTGAGGTTAGGCCCCACCCAGACATTTCATCGAACGGTTACTAACGTTGGGAAGGCGAAATCCACGTACTCAGTTAAGATTATCATGCCGCAAGGGGTCGACGTTGTCGTCGAGCCAGATACACTTTGCTTTTCTGAAGTCAACGAGGAGAAGACCTTTTCGGTGACTTTCAGTCGTACCAGCTGGGGTGGGCAATCGCCGTTTAGTCAAGGGTTCCTGAAGTGGGTCTCTTCCGAGACATCGGTAAGGAGTCCCATCTCCATAATCTTCATGTGATGAAAAATCCATACAAAGGATTCTAGCTATGTACATGCTTGTTTTCGCTTATGTGTGAGATGAGCTGCGCTTAATAGATAAAAGAAGTGAGATATTTGAGGTTTTAAAGAGGAACATTTTGGGAGCAATGCAATGAGGCTGAAAGTCGGGCGAGATGGGTTGGTCCTCAACCCTATCCCAACCCAAGGTTCCTGTACCTCAACCCTAATAACCTCGGGTTGGGAATTCTCAGCCCAAGCACAACCCAAGCAGGCTCGGTCAGTTGGTCAGGTGGATACATGCTAATATTTTCATTATTATATTAGTCTATTATATTTCAATACACATCTTATTTTTTGTACCTATAATTTTATTAATTATATATGTAAATATTTATCTAAAGAACTTCATTTTTTCTAAATAAACAAGCTAAAATATAGGACAACTACTCCTTTAAAGTCATGTGATGTAGCATGCAATCTATTTGAGAGAGAATTCCGGTGTATCTTTTTAGCTTGAGTCATTGGAAATGGCGTGTACTAATGAGACCTGACAGCACTAGAATTTCATGTGCCTTCAACACAAACGATCGGCATTCAATTATAATTTATAAGTAACTTGTATATCGATTGGGTTCAGGTTAGGTCGGGCAACCCGAGACCGACCCAAGTTTTATCGGGTTGTTGTTTGTATAGCCCAAGCCCGAGACCGAATGCGATTAGGGGTGCACACGGTTCGGATCCGGTTTCAAAAGGGATAAGAACTAAAGGTGGCCCCCTTCACATGAACGGTCCATATTAACAACTGGCAGGACCAATTCAACTATCTCCTTGGCCATTCGGTTCCAATTTCAAAACCGAAACCGACCCGTGTGCACCCCTAAATGCGATACATCTTGCCCAAGCCCAACCCAATGTCAGGACGGCTGGGTTGAACCCACCTGACTTTCAGCCCTACAATGCACACCAGAAAAAGCCCGCCGCACAAGTTTATGCAAACAATTTTTAATTTATTGCACCTCCGGGGATGAGTTCCCTGTTGGATTGGAAATGGGCCCTTGCAAGGAATCATTACAAATTCCTATTTCCCACTTGAATATTCCTGATCAGTCCATTGATCAAGTGGGCCAAACATGCACAAAGAAATACGTATTTTAGAGGAATGAAACCAACGATCTGCAATCAAGATCGATGATGGGTTGTTTAAATGAGGAGTATAATGACATATTTGTAGGATAAACATATATATGCACACTTAAATTCAGGCTGAGTCGGCTAAAATGAGTGAAATCCAAGCATCATAAAAATCGTTCAGGCCATGCATGTGAGGTCCAAGCCTCGTCCATGGGCAAAGTTAGTAGGTCCGAGCCTGGCCCAAAGCAGGGTGAAGTTCGTCAGGCAGGGAGGGCTACCCCGCCCATTGCGCCCATTCTTTCCTTTTTGTTACACTTGGGGAACTTCCCTAATGTGCATTTGATTTTCGCGTGTGGAGTCCAATATTAGTTTATCCAAGCTATTGATTTGAATTTATGGACCATGCTCTTAAAATCTCTCAAATTTAAAGATCCCTTGGTCATTCTTTACTCAACCCGATTGTGCATTTCTTCTTAGTCATGTATTTGCATGGCATTAATAAATTAAATGGTTAGAATTGATCCATAGATTAGACCTTGCGGAACATGACGAGGCCATCAGGTAAATGGATTCCACACCTTCTTTTTAAAATAAAATAAAATAAAATAAAGGTCAATGGATTCCATAACCCAACCATGGATTCCACATTTGCGAACTTAGTACACAACAAGTGCGCGCCCCTATAAATTTATATACTCATGAATGAGAAAGGCACTACAATTTATATATTTATACAGTAGAAAGATTCTTTTTTAATAAATGTGGGAGTGGACCACTGTAACTTTGTTTGCTGAATTTTTTATCTACGAATACTCGGGTGGGCATCACAAAAAGACCGCACTAGCTATACCTATCATATTATTCTTCTTCTTAGTATTATTTTAAGGGAAAGTGGGAGCACACCACTTATAACTTTGTTGGATTAGCAAAATACTCTACGACAATGAATGTGGACTAGAAAAAAACTCAGTTGTCTCACCTATCATATCTTAAAAAATAAAAAAAATAAAAAAATACAAAAAAAAAACAGAACTTTTTATTAGAAGAAACTGACTTTACAAATCAGGCGAGGAGCTCAGGCTGACAAAAAAAGCCCTGAGGCCCAAGCAAAGCAAACACATTCACATTCGGGTGGGTCCCACCGAAGGAGGACTAACCCATCATATCTACCCAAATGAAAACTATGCTACCGGAAATAAAAATCCCAACCTAAAGCTATACAAAGGAAGAGGAAAAACTCACTAACAAAAGGGACATCACAGCCCCCTAGAACTCTAGGAAGTCAACCCCAGCTCACTAGGACATAGCAGAAGGAACACTGCCCATGCCTCTCTCTTAAAACATATTAGACTCCACAAGCTATTTTCCGCTGGGACACAACAAGCTTTAATACCACTTGTTGGGCATGGAAGCAACCTTAAATATGAATCAAATTAACAAGTATTTGAGAAAAAAAAAATCCAAACAAATATAGAGAACACACGAATTTAATGTTGAAAACCCTTACAGGAAAAATTAAACCATAACACAAAGCGACAATTAATCCACTATAATAAAAAAAGTTACAAAAGATGGAACGAGTTACAATAGAAAACCCTAGCTTCTTTCAAAACCCTTGAGTCTCGTTTCTACGTGTCATAATCCCAATTACGAATGTACTTATACACTACTGTACAAGATTAGGAAACAAAACCTAAACTAACGTATTTCGATTGGTTAGATCGGATATAACCTTCAATTGAACCGGATAAAATTGACGTTCCTCGGTTAGACTGAGTGTTGAACTGAAAATGTGTGAGACATCACAGCAAGCAAATGGTCAAAAGCAATCTGATCATAGGTTCCTAAAGAAGGAGGATAGCAATGGAGAGGGTTTTTGGATGGGAAAAACCTCTAGCGATGCCGCAGTCTAAGTTACCTGTAGGACAGATCACGGTTGCAGACCCCACTGCGGTCTCAAAAAGCTACTCGACCTTGAACTGGCATTGGTGGGCTATTCAGGCGAAAAAATCATCTCTATTCTACATCTAGGCGATGGCTTCAGATCCTCCAAATTCAAATCCTCTGCGATCGATGTCACCCGACTATCTGCCTACAGTTTCCTCCTCTCCTTTAAATCAAGGGCAGATATATCAGATTTCATAGCTGACCCTCCTTTCTGGCAACAAATGGGTTTGACAGATGTTAGACCCTGGTCTCCGAAAATCGCAGTTGAAGAAGAGGAGGCCAAGATCCGACTTTTTGGGATTCTGTCCCACACATGGCTGGAATCGGTCATCCGCGACCTTGGCAGCTCGTATGGGGACGTCACCCAGATCGACACGAATACAAAGTTTGGAATTTTTCAGATGTTTGCAAGGATTAAGATTCGAAAACTGGCCCGTCCTTTCTTCCCCTTCCCCTAAATGCTGGATGTCAACGGGAAAATATACAGGATTTGGGCTCAAATGGAAACCAAGGGGGCCATACTCCCACCAGACGCATCTTAGGACAGTGGCACAAGCTTAGAAGGAGAGGAGGATACATCTAAAGATTGGGTTAGCAATAGTATCAACAATAATGGCGAAGACTCCACAAACGGTATGGTAGAAGTCTGTGAAAATGCCCAGCTCAGACGACAATTAGGTGCTTGTGAAAATGACTAACTCAGACGGCAGTCAAGTGCTTGTGAAAATGCCCAACTCAGACATCAGTCGGGTGCTTGTGGAAATGCCAGCCTCAACCCGGGCCAGCAAACCATTGATCACCCCTTCGGAATGAACGATGGAGCCCATCATTCCACCGAAATGGTCTTTAAAAATTGATCTTCACCCAATTCTCAAACAGTGGACGTGGACATAGGAGCTCCACACAGCAATGCACGACATGAGGGGGGAGATCAGCTCTATCCACTCATCGCACAGCCCCCTGATCGATGTTCGCCCAACGTACATCATCAGTTACATGTTAGCCAAGAAGAAGACAACCCTGAAGCCCCAATACAGAACGAGCCCATCCCACAAAGGTGTTGTCCTGTCTCCAATGAAGCTTCACAGACCTGACAGACACCTGCCTATGATACTGCTGAGCATTAGGTTCCCGATCAGGTGTGCCCTATTCTCAGTCTGCAAAGTGCAGAATTGGAACCAAATCAGATACAACTCTTAATACCAGCTACAAATGCACTGAGGAGCTAGCCCTCTGCGAGACAAGGACCCAGAATGGCATCTGGATGCTGGAAACCCCCACACCCCCCAACCTCGACAAGCTGTTGGTGGTGAGTCCCTACCTCTCAAAGGGCTCACAGATGGATGTACAACTATATACAGGCAATTGGATCTCTCTGTGGATCTCTCCTCTTACAAGTTGTCACAAAGTGAGGGGGGCCACAGATTTGACAGAGGTTTAAATGGGAGCGATAAACTCCCACATACATCAGGGAATCAAGCAGAACAGGGGATAGTAGTAGATGCCATAAAGGGGGGAAATCCTGCAGTCGCTTCAGAATTGTGTTCCTCCCGTGACGAAGGGACACATGGAGCTTGCTTAATAGGGACTATTATGGCCCCATTTGCAACCGAAAATTGGGAGCAGAGACTAGTTAGGATGAAAAGGAGAACTGAGTCCAATGGGAATGTGTTTGATGGATAGTCTCCTCATATGGAATGCTCAGGGTTTGGCCAATGCGGCCACGATTCGGACAGCTCTCATGCTAATCAGAGCTGACAACCCCTCCATTGTTGCGATCCTAGAGCCAATGGCGAGGGATAGTAGGAGAGTGGGGTTAGGACTAAAACTCGGCTTTCATTCTTCCTGCTCTAATGATGAAGCAGGGGGTAAAATCTGGATTTATTACAAGGATACATTATCCATATCCATCATAGAATCATCTAACCAAACATTTTCCCTAGACGTATGCTCGCAGGACCAATTAATAAAGTGCAGGCTAACAACGGTCTATGCAAAATGCTCCAGATTTTCCAGAAGGTTCCTCTAGTCAACCTTAGAATTGTTGGGTTCTTGCACGTAAGGCCCTTGGGCAGTGGGAGGAGACTTCAACGTAGTGGTGGATGCTTCTGAAAGACTGGGCTACAGGAGCCAAGATGTGGAAAGCTCTGCAGAATTTAGAGAAGTAATAGATAAAGCAGGATTGCTAGATGCAGGCTTCGGGGGGAACTATTTCACCTGGAGTAACAATCAGGCAGGTAGGACAAGAGTCTGGGCGAGACTAGACAGAGTTCTCTGTAACGCGGCCTCGATCAGTAAATATCCAAGGTTCCAAGTCAAGCATTTGCCGAGAATAAATTCTGATCATACCCCTCTCCTCGTACTCTTCCCCATCCTGGTCCCCCCAGTTCCAAGACCCTTCAGATTTCAGAGGATGTGGACTCTATACGAGTCCTTCCCTCTCCTCATATTAGAGGCATGGTCCCCTGACCTGTCTATACATCCAATCACAAATCTGATGCTCAAGATCAAAAGAGTCAAACAACGATTGAGGATTTGGAACAAGGAAATATTTGGTAATGTCTTTAGCAACCTCAGGGAGGCCGTCCAATCCCTGGCTCATATGGAGTCCTATGCCCAATCCCCCTCCTCGACAATCAGCTCAGAAGATCTTACTGCGGCCAAGTTGAAAGTAGCCAACATGGAGCTAGCAGAAGAGATCTTCTAGAAACAAAAAGTTCATAACAACTAGCTAGTGGAAGGTGACAAAAACACAAAAAATTTTCATCTAACTGCCACAGAAAAATTCAGAAAATCAGGAATTGTCCAAATTCAGTTGGAGTCGGGAGAAAACATCTCGGACTTAGGGCATATCAAAGAGGAAGCTATCTCCTTCCTTAAGGGTCTATTGGCCTCGGATCAGTCAGGCAACCTGCCCTCAGCTGCTGACGAGCTAATGGATGTCATCCCTCCCCTCATATCGGAGGCTGACAACTCTTTCCTCATGATGACTCCCTCCTTAGAGGAGGTAAAAAACTTTATCCTTTCTCTCTCTAAGGAGAGTGCTCTCGGGCCCGATGGAATGTTAGCAGCGTTCTACGTTGAATGCTGGGATGTAATTGGAAAATATGTGCACAAAGTAGTGGTCGATTTCTTCCAGGGGAGCATTCTTCCAAGATCCTTCACCGCGACGTTAGTTTGTTTGATTCCAAAAAGGTAGGGGGCAAAATCCTTTACAAAGTATAAACCTATTTGCCTCTGCAATGTGGTCTACAAGATATTTGCCAATGTCATAGCGAGCCGGCTGGCTGCATTGCTCCCCAAGCTGATCTCAGCTGGGCAGGGAGCCTTCGTGAGGGGCCGGTCCATTGCAGAAAACATGGTGATAGCCCAAAAAATCTTCAAAGACATCAACCAGAATGTTTGAGGGGGGAATCTAGTGGTGAAGTTAGATATGGAGAAGGCTTACAATAGAGTGGATTGACACTTCCTCAAATAGGGTCTTCTCAAGTTCGGGTTCGGCAGTGCCTGGGTAGAGTTGGTGGAAGGGTGCTGGAACACATACTGGTTTTCAGCTCTTATCAATGGGGAAAGTTGTGGTTTCTTCAAGTCCAGCAGGGGTTTGAGATAGGGAGACCCGCTCTCTCCTTCTCTTTTCATCCTATCTGCAGAAATATTTAGCAAGGGGCTGTCAGGGCTGGTTTCAAGTGGGCGATGTCAGGCCTTCAAGCTGAAACAAGGCACTTTGCAAATCTCACACCTCTTATATGCAGACGACACTATCCTGTTCCTCAATGGATCCAGGCAGTCCATTGTAGCGATGACGTCTTTCATCTCCAAATACCAGGACGTCTCAGGTCAAAAAGTAAATCTTAGAAAGAGCTCCTTTTTCTGTTCTCCTAAGATATCTGTGGCTAGGACCAGAAGCATTGAATGGTCACTTGGAATTAATAAGTCGGCCGGAGAATTCTCTTACTTGGGGGTCCCGCTGGTGAACGGGAGAATCAAATGTAGTATGTTTGCTCCTCTGGTAAGTAAGATGGCGGCCAGAATCCAAGGATGGAATGCCAAGATTTTATCTTAGGCTAGTAGATTGGCCTTAATCTCCTACGTTCTTAGCAGCATCCCGATGCATACATTGGCAGCCTCGATCGTCCCCAAAAAGGTCCTCAAAAAACTTGAAAGCATCTTCGCCGATTTCTTTTGGGAGTGGCACGACGGGGTGAGGAAGCTTCATTGAAAGAAATGGAAAGATATCGCTTTGCCTAAGGATGAGGGAGGATTGGGTATCAGAAAACTGAAGGACATAATGAAGGCTCTTCACATGAAAATGACATGGGATATCAGATTCGGGAAAGATGGTAGCATCTGGTCAAAGTTCATGCACTCCAAGTACATGCGGGCTGAAACAACAGGTTCACCCCACTCCATAGCAGCAAACGCCTTACCGATTTGGAGGGAGTTGGCGGGTCTTTTCCCCATCCTGGAAAGCAACGTCTAGTGGGAAGTGGGTCGAGGGGATTGCAATATGTGGCAATGCAACTAGACTGGACTAGGTCCTCTGAACACTCTCGCGTCCCTTCAAATCCCACAAGATCTAGCATAGTTGAAAGTTTCTGATTTTATGGGGGAGGATGGTCCTAAATTGCGGGTCTCTATCTCCCTTCCAGGTTGGCTGAAGGACCATATTATATTAAGAGGAATTTGTACCTCGGATGCTGATGACTACCCTATTTGGCCGATTGATCAGTCAGGTAGATTCTCTGTTAAATCAACTTGGGAGGTGGGAAGAGAGGCCGCCCAAAACCTTCCCTGGGCGAAGAAGATGTGGCACACAAACATTCCCCCAAAGATTTCTATGTTCTTGTGGAGGCTGCTTCTGGAAGCTGTGCCTGTCGACATAGCCATCCAGAAGAAGGGGATCCACACCGCATCGAAGTGTGAGTGCTGCAGGGTCGATTGGGCTCCTTCTCCCAGCCAAAAAATGCTGGCTCATATCTTCTTATCCGGGAACCTGGCAGATCAATTGTGAAAAAATCTGGCAGCTTACTTCGGTGTATCCTTAGCTCCCCACCTCTCGATCAAGGGCCGGTTAATTTGGTGGTGGCGGAGGGATCTCCCCCTCAGGCACACTCCCATTGCTCTCCATTTATCTCCCGCTTTCCTGCTATGGAAAATTTGGAAGACCAGGAACAAAGCGAGATTCGAAGGCTAAGGTTTCTCTATCCAAGGAGTGTTCGCCAAAATAAAATGGTGGCTGAATGTGTGTTTCCCTCAAGTATAGCCTCCTCTCCAACGGTTGGAGTCCTTCCCCCAATCGTCTCTTCTTCGTTATCGCCGTCGGGTTCCCCATCCACAAGACTTCCTCATCGTCAAATGGCTCAAGCCGAAGCCAGGCTGGAATAAGTTAAACATTGACAGTTCAGCGTTATCTAATCCAGGTCCAGCGAGCGGGGGAGGCATATGCAGGGACCACAACGGTAATATGATTTTTGCATTTGTCAGCGAGTACGGATATTCAACTAACAATGGGGCCAAAATTCGAGCAGTTTTTTATGGTATGTGATTCTGTTAACAGCGTGGAATGAGAAACATTCACATAGAATCCGATTCAAAGTGGGTTGTGGACTGCCTGATGGGTAAGTCCACCTGTACCTAGAAATGGAAGTATTGGGCTTCCAGGATTTTGAGGCTTTGCTGCATAGGCTCTTTTCATCTTTCTCTCATTCCAAGGGAAGTAAACGGGGTGGCAGATGGATTAACCAAAGAAGGCAGTAAAAATCAGGCCGACAGAATTTTCTCTGATGTCTCAGCCCTCCTTCGTCTTGTTAAAGGTGTTCTCCTATTGGATAAAGTAGGATTACGTTCACTTAGGAACGTTTAGGTTTCAATTTAAGGGATGGAAGCGCAGGGTATCAAATCGCAGCAAAGACAGCTTCCCCTATTTCGGCAGGTGTATAGCCTGTGTCTTCGATTGTTCAAGCAGCAGATTTATTTTTCTGATTACAGCCTCTTATGATAGGCTTTCGTCCAATCCTTTTTCTCTTCTTAGAAGCACGAATTACTATAAATGATGTAATGCTCACTTTTAGATGCAATGAAAAGCTTCAAAAAAAAAAGTTAAAAGAAGAATTTTTGATCGAACCGACAGAGGCTTTGGTCAAATTGAAAATTGCATTCTCTACATAAGATTAAAGGCACTCGATCAACAATCTCCATTGTGGCTTAATCCTCCATCTCGACTACTTCAAGTTACTATCACCATTTCTAATAATCTTCAATAGTGACATCATCATCATCGCTTCTCGTGCACATTTTATCTTCATTTCTTTTTTACCAAGTCCAAACAAGTTGAGCAAAAGTTGAATTTCTCAACAAGAACAACTTTATAAGCATATCTGTTAGATTCTTGCTTATGTGAATCTTCTTAAGGGTAACACTACCTTCCTTTAGCATTTGCTGAATAAAATGATGATGCAATCAATGTGTTTAGTCTGGGAGCGGTACACCAAGTTCTTTACCAAATTAATTGCGCTCTCGCTGTCACAATGTACATGCACGACTTCCTATTGAATCCCTAACTCTTCATCATTCCTTTCAGCTAAACAACTTCCTTGAATGCTTTCATCACTGTCATGTATTCAGCTTTAGTTGTGAAAAGTACAACCACAAACTAAAGAATCGACATCCAACTGATAACTCCACCCGCTAACACAAATGGATAACCAAAAGTTAACTTTCTGTTATCCACATTTTCAGTATAATCTGCAACTATATAGCCTATAAGTTTCTCCTTGAAATTTTTGAAAATCAAGACATAATCCGTCATACCTCATATGTAACAAAGTAATCATTTCACTACTTCCCAAAGTTGTTTGCTAAGATTTGATATGTATCTACTCACAACACTCACTCCATATGAAATATCTGGTCTAGTACAAACCATAATATTCATAAGACTACTGACCACGCTCGAGTAGCGCACATGAGACAAATACCAATTTTCTTCATTTGATATAGGACATTACTCTGAAGAAAGCCCAAAGTGAGCAACGTAGGGTGTGCTAACCGGTTTAATCATTCCAATCTAAACTTGACCAAGATCTTCTCAAGATACTCCTCCTTAACAATCATAGCCGGCATCTTTCTCTGTCTTTGTGTATATCAATATTGAGAATCTTCTTTCTAACCCCTAAATATTTTTTTTAATAACAAATATCCTGAATAATTGAGCCTCAATATGTTAATTTCATATATGTTATGATTGACAATAAACATATTGTAACGCTGCAGATTTTTGCCAACCTGGAGTTAAATGTCCTTAGGCAATGGGTAGATTCTAACCCCTTTTAAACCTCTCAAACCTCAAATCCTTTATAAATTAGACGAGTTTAACTAAGTGCTAAACTAGATTAGCTATAAAATCTGCAAGACCCAAAACTTGTAGAATCATTGACGCTAGGTTACCCTAAAATCTAGGATCAATCTCATTACCCAGTTGCTCTCGGGAGCACATTGAAACTCCGTATCGGATCTGGACCGCACGTCGAAAGTCTGATTTTGACGAAATTATATAATTAGGACCACCTTGCTGGGCTTGACAACCATCTCAGAAATCAAATCCAGATTGTGTCTCAGGGCTATTCGTTTGAGCCTGGAGTAAAGTGTATGAGAAACGTGGATATTTTAGAAATAAATATCTAAATTTAAGTAATCTGAGACATGTCACCTGCGGGCCTGATATAAGTAATCAGACCGTCAGAATCTGACTCAAATACACCCTCGGATCAGGGGAAATTTTATACACATGGCAATGTACTTGTAACCCTGATCGAGTTTCAATGACCGTTGAACTGAAACTAGTCTGCCACGTGTGATCCGTGAACCCGATTGGAATGAAAACTTAACTCGACCTAGATCTGTAGTCATTGAGCTTAAGTTCGACCTTTGGCTCAAGGGAGGGCTCCAGAAGTGCTCCGTCGAGACGAAACAGTCCGTATTTGGACATAACTTAAGTATACCTTGGCCCTGGGTCTAATTTGGTGAGTTCTGGGCCTATATAAGGACCTTAAACCCTCACTCTCTTATTCCATACGAATTTGAGAAAACCTAGGAGAGAGAAGAGATAAAAGAGAGAGAAAGTGTGAGAGTAGTGGGAGTATCTTCCTGATACTCTATCCCACTGCTATATGTGCTTAGCCATCACCTTCTAATCGCTCTTCTGGTGATTCTGACATCATTCTTAGGTAAGGAAACTCTAACCCTAACTTGTTATAAGGTTTCAAAGGTTGTAAGTTGTGAAATAGCTGACTTAATTCATGCTATAGGTTGATATAGCATCGTTGAAGAAGACTTAGCATATTTACCAAATTCATTACGTTTCTACGGCGTAAGGTGCGGACTTTAGACGTATATGTTATGGTTTTCAATGCTTTCAATGTCAAATAATGATAAATTCGTGATCTGAGTGTTATTTTAAATGCAAAATGCGATGTTTGTTTTTTGATTCGGTTAAGTATGCAAATTATGGCGTATAATGTATTCTGTATATTTGTAGAAAATACCGTATACATATAAATTTTGAAAGTGTGTTTGCCATGATAAATTATTGCTATATATAAGTGTAATACTTACTTGGCGAAAGAATTCGCCCTAATACATGTTTGGCTAATATACGTTATGTATGTTAATAAGTGTATGCTAAGTGTTTGTGAAAATGCTTGTATGAGTAAGTATTTAGATGATTGTGCTTTAGGTAGATGTTGAGATAGGATTCTCAACTACCTTAGTGATGTGTATGATTTCCTTCATGTAAGTTGTTTAAGTTAATCGCTTACTTATGAAATGTATGTGTTGTATTTCCTGTTTATATTGTGCTTTATAACCTGCTTGTTAACGTGTTTGAATTACTTTGTTAATTCTACTTTGACTATTATACATGCTTTCTGGTTGCGGATTGAATATGATTGGGGCTATGTTATAGTCCAGGCGATCGGTAACAGACTTGAGTTCTTGGTTGAGATTCCTTCGCCATGTAGGATGTGTTTGATGAACCCGAGTCATACTTTGGTTGGCGACAGTGGTTAGGCTACGCAAAGTGCTTATGCACTTCATGTCGTTCAACTGGTTGTGCGCTCGTGCTAGTCGAGCTCGTCAAGCAACCTGATCTATCTAATGTATGTTCACCATGTTTGGGCGCTACTGCTTGAACCTAAGGTACCAAACTTACCAGTGTAACCCCGTTAACCTTGGTACCTCGATCCGCTAAGACTCATGAGCCGGGCATGGTGGTATGGGACACCGTGGTCGAGCTGTCAGCCTACGTTGGGGCCACGAGCCTCCCCGTAATGACCAATGAGCAACCTAGACTCGTGAGTCGAATACGGTGGTATGGGACATTGTATTCGAGCTGTCAGCCTACACTGATAAGGTGATGGGGGAGTGGTGTAATGATTGCATGTAATAGCCCTGACAGCCCTTTGTAGTGACCTCGAGCATACTCTGAATCTGTGGAGAGGCGACGAGCCTTTCCATAGTACACAGAGTATAAACTAGGCTTGTATTGATAAGGTGATGAGGGAACGGTGCAATGAGTGTGTAACAGCCCTGACAGCCCTTTACAGTGACCTAGAACTGCATCATCGTATGAGATTATCTAGGACTGACGACCCTAGAATGGATCATTGTTTGGGAATGATATAAGGAAGGTACCTTAGTTTTCCAATACTGCTGTATGAAAAGGACTAATAATAACTCGGTAATTATGCTCATAACATAGCACTGCATATGCTTGAAGATGTGGAGCACTGAGGGATGAACGCATGCTGCGGACATAAGATGGTGTCGCACGAGGGTGGTTTGGTAAGGGTACACATCATGACTGCATTCCATACTTGCATTAATAAGAGTATTTAGGAGTGTTTGATTGTACTGCCTTATCATTACTACTTGATTGAATTGATAATATGTTAACCTATGCTCTATTATTCCACTGAGTTGATCACTCACTCCCACGTTACGGGACGATATTTAAACACCAAACCAGACCCTGTTTGAATTTCAGATGATGGCGATGCTTGCGAAGCGGAGCCGAATTTTTTTATGATGATGAGGAGGGTTTCTCCTTACACAGCTATCAGGTGGGTCTATGTAGACCATCTTCTGATCGATGGGATTACAAGGTTGTTGATTAGATGCCATTACACTTTAGTTTACTCTTTTGGAGCACCCTTGTATATTCATTTTGTCCATTTTTGGAGTATACATTGATATATTTAACCTGGTAATATTATCAAACTCTGGAGACTTACCACAGTTTATATATTTTATATATCTATCACAGTCTTCCGCTTGTTTAAACTAATCGTCTCTGGAGTATGATATGCTCTTTTGGCTTAATCTCATTCATGTTTCACGTACTAATAGAGACAACATATAATTATCAGCATATATGTTACATAAGTAATGCGTTGGAACTCGGGAGTTGAGTTTATACTCGACTCCCGATTTTCAGGGCGTTACAAGATGGTTTCAGAGCATGATTTGGATTAAATCGGACTTGGGTTATGGTCACACGACGTACGCTGTTGCCTTCGACTTAGGTGAGTGCGAGAACAACGTAGAAACAGTCATAGGTATCCCGATTTCGCAGATCGGTGAAGTTCACTGAAATTGGTCGTTTTGTTTGAGTCTGTACTCAACCGTGATCGCACGAGTCAACCCTAAAACACTTTTAGACTGTCAAACGACGGGTTTAGATCACAACTCACTCCATCCCAGCCGTTAGAAGTTGGTAAATACAGGTATGTATCAGAAACTTTCCGGAAGGACCCGAAACGAAGCAAATCAGGGTCGTGGGCCTACTTACGCTAATCTAGAGGGACCCAGGGTGGGACCCATACCTTTTTGGAGCCTAGGGGGTACGAGGACCTCGCCTAAATGGCGAGGCATTGCCAGATGGTCCAGAGAGTAGCGAGGCCCTCCCCGAGTCGGCGAGGCCTCGCCGGTTAACGGGCTGGCCCAAGCAGGCCACTCGGGCCGATGATTTTTGGGGCCTAGGGTGACCCCCTAGTGTGTGGGCCGTCCCCTAAAATATTCTCAAACTAGTACCTCCTTCACAAACTACCCCTCTAAACTCTCATTTTCTCCAAAAGTTTCTGTTTTCTCTCTCAAACCTTCCCTCCATTCACCTATTTTATCATTTTCTGTCAAAACACACATACCTCCACCATTTTCAACAATACCTACCCCCTAGCCTCTTCATTCTCTCTCATTTGAGCTCTTACACCCCCCATTGTGGCTCAAACTCGTGTAAACCCGGCCCACTAGCCATCTCATCTCTCCATTTTCCTTCTTCAACTCCTGTCATTTGAGCCTTTACACACCCCTTGGAGGCTCAAATCCATGGAGACTTAAAGACCCCAGCCCTTTCCTCCCATTTCTTCACTTTTCCATAGCTCTATTCGAGCTTAGTATGGTCATTTTCTCAATTTCCGCCTAGATGTCCATGCCGTTGTCTCGTGGTTTGTTTGTTGCTGCGTTAGGCCTAGTGGTGTAGTCGTGGGTAGTATGTTCTAGTGTTTGACGCCTTAATTGTATTAGCTCACATGCATCTTCTGTCATGGTCCACGTAAGGCTACATCCCATGTATTGTGACGATTTTGAGTTAAATGAAATGCATGAAGCTCCTTTTGTTATCAAAGGTTTAGAATGCTTGACAAGTTAGAGTTGTACTTGACAATTATGAACTCCTTCCACCCCTCCACCATTACTCCTCTAAACCTATCTCTTACTCCTCTTGGCCTCACCATCTCGCACCCATATGAGCACAAAATCCACATTTTTGTATCCCATACCTTTTATAACCTCCACATGTTGGGACATTTAGGGCCCGTTCGGCCAACTGCATGTTGAGGGTCAAATATTGCATATCAGACCCTAGTTACTTCTTGGATTTACGAACATAATATTGTTTAAAGGCCGACTTAATCATGTTTATGCTGCAGGTGGAAATTAGGAGCTTTGATTGTAAAAGAGCACTAAAAGTGTGGATTTGATGCTTAGAATTCACCAGAGCAAGGGATAGACCCCAGGGGACTAAGATCAACGGAATTACACGCTAGAGATCCGAGAAAATCGAGAAACTGAAGCTCAAGTGGCCTGAAAGTAAGCCAGAATGCAAGATCACAAGGTTTCCACCATATGATCGGCTCCGAATTTCATACATCGCCTGAGGACCACAAATGAGCCGTACACGTCAAATTTCAGCTCCTGGATCTCTTCAGAAGTGGGCCAACAGACAGATCCGCCCATAAATCTGTGAATTGGGGCCCACCTGATATCTGGATTGGCTTCTAGTTTGGTCTCAACTCATTAAATAAGTTGGAAAAGCAGATAGATGGAGCGGATTTCTCACGAACATCATCGTGGGACCAGCACACGCGACGCATGTGCATTGTGCATACGTGCACTGGAGGTGCACCGGACCAGCTGGCCCGGTTAACCGGGGCTGACCCGAGTTGTCTTCCAAAACAAAATTCTCGGCGACAGCATTAACGCTGTCACCGTCGGTTCGGGCTAGTGGGCCCCACTCATCATCGGGTTCGATGATCCGAACCGTCCAATGACCTCCCAGCGAGCGTCTCATCACTGCCTAGGTGGTATAATTGTAGAAGGTAGCGAGGATCTAAATCTGGCCGTCCAAACGTAGATTAGACGGTTGAGACATCCAACAGGTGGGACACCATGATTTTGATCCAAAATGGGACAGGTCCGACTGGTTTTTCGAGGGCAATCTTATGGACGGAGAGGATTTTCCACTTGACACCGAGGTGGGACCCACCATCATCACAACGTCCATTGCGGAAGCTCTGTTACGCAATGGAGCTTGCGGACCGACCGTGTGGGCCACCACCGCAGTTCAAAAATTCAATCTGGATCGTCTATTAGAAGCCTAAGGGATCTCTCATCCAAGCCTAGGTGTCAAATGTTCAAGAGCAGAATCGCTGGGATGATCTCAATCGTCTAACAATGTATGAACAGTGGCACAGAAAGACCGGTGGGACACGCCAATTACGGTCCAAAAATAGTCTATTTTTGCTGAAATCTCACGGGCATTCCAATGAACGGATTGGATTTCGTAAGAAAAGCCTGATAGTGGGCCCCACTTTCAGTTCATCGTAGGCTAGGGGAGTGCGAACAGACTCCGCACCTGTTCTCCTTTGCGGAAGAGGATTTCGCTCCGAGCTCCCCACCATAGAATTTCCCTGCTATAAAAGAGGAGGAGAGGAAACGTGGCAAAGGGGGGAAGCTGGCTGACGTGAAGCACAAGAGAGATTAGAGTTTGTTTTTATTTTTATTTTTTATTTTATTTTGTTTTGTCCAGGGATTTAGTCCATCCATGTTGGGCTAAACCTCTTAGCTAGGGCTAAGAGGTGAAGCTTGTAGCATGAAGGGAGAGATTATGTTTGTGCCTTTCGTTTAGATTAAATGGATTTTAGTTTTGGTTTGATTTGAAGGGAATGTTTTCAGTTCTTAATGGTCTGTTGTGACTAAAATTACAATGGGTTTGCGATAACTTTGAGCATATCTTTTCCTTTTTATATTTATGACGTCAGGAAGCCCTGTTGTTCACCATCGTCTCCTGGGCATGGTTGGATGTCGGTACCCTTCCTAACCTTCATGACATGATTGATTGGTTGGTAATTAGTTTAATTCTGTTGTTTACTTTGTCTCCTGGGCATGGTTTGGTGATGGAATCCATTCTAATCCATATACCTTTCATCTCTTTAAACACTATATCAACTAAGTTCAGTTTAAATTCCATGATTCTTCAGGCAGGCATAAGATCTCCCTGATCTCTACAAGTGGATCCTCTGAATCCCTAGTTTCCCTTCTCTGAATTTCTTAAGTTTTAGATTATTATTTCGTCATTATTCCTCAAATCACAATTGGTTTAGATTTCATCTTAGCCTAGTTCTAGTTCTAGTTATTTTCAGATAACGTACAGGTTTCAGTCCCTGTGGATTCGACCTCGGTCTTACCGAGTTATTACTACATCACAACCCTATACTTGGGGAGTGAACACTACATTAGGTGAGTTTAAGGTGGATGGAATTGTAAAAGTAATAATATATGCATGTGTAAGGTATTGTCCCTAGATTGGGTGTATCCCATGGTTTCCAATACCATGTTTGGAATGTATGCAGTTAAACGTAAATCCCGGGATCTCTTTTCAAATTACACATCATGGGGTTTGGAAATCCCATCTCACACTTTCCAACACAAGGCTCATTTTTTAAAGCCTATAAAATTAATTTTAATCCCAACCCACCCTCCTACCAAACATGCCACTCCAAATCCCGAGGTGGGATTAGCAATGCAGCCCCATTTAATACAACTTAAGATCACTAGCCAAATAAGCCCATAGAGTTTTGGACCTAGAGTGGTGCTCCTAAATTTCGAAAGACCTAACAGTATGGAAAATCCAATAAATTAATAACGTGAACCCTAGGACCTCTTAGTTGGTATAAGCATATGTGAAATGCTCGAGCATAGTTAAATTCAAGTGTAGGCAACTCAATTCCAATCAAACAACGTTTGACCCTAAGTGATAAATAATTTCTTGTATTAGAAAGAGTATGAAATTACCTAGCGTATAAGCATAGACTTTAGATTACAACTATTGGTTGGTTATACTAAGGAATGTAAAACACTGATTATGTTAAGACAATTGAAAGATAGATTTAGTTAGTTGACTTGGTTAGGTTGGAGCGAAACCCCATTCCTTCGTTGAATCCCCTTGGTACGCACAGGATCCTTTAATAACTCTTAGGAAGGTTGTTTGGCGTAGAAACTATTCACACTCATAGAAAACTTATATATCCCTTGGATTTAATGTTAGGTCAAATCAATACGACCCTTAGAATTGCCTTCCCAAAGACTTATTATAATCGGGAACACGGAGTAGAGGAGCTATATATATAAGCGAGGTATTCGTGGTTTGAGTTGAATTCTCAATCCTGGTTGTTACCAATGAACTCTATGCTCTGATCAAGTATAAGGTCCGGATCAACTAGGATTAAGAACTGATACGAAAATTTTCTGTCCTAGCTAGGCAGAAGGTCCATGTATCCGACTCAGACCCACTACACGACTTGCCTTCTATGTTGGCCGAACCACTTACAACCAAAAGTTTATAACGTCGTCTTTGAGAAGTGTTAGGAATATATAGCTGATAGAGAATTTGTCTTTTTAGACCTAAGAAATTTCTCAAATGGGCAATAGACAGTTAGGAATTAGATCCCGAATCACAGACCATTCTGGCTTACATAGGCATCTTACCACAAATTCACGCCCGTCCCTGAAACTAACCACAACACCCATCATTGTTACTCCTTTCTATAACCATTGGTACCAACGCCATAGTACACATCATCGATGAAAGGAAGACTAACATATTGGGAGATCGTATCCCATTTTAGGTCAGGGATAGGTCCTAAATTACACCTTGTTCCGACATACGGATCAAGACAGATTCTTGAGCCCTTAGACTACAAATTATTTTTTGAGGGAGGTAAGAAGATTATGAATCGGTCGAGTTAGGTAGGTATACTCATCTACCCACTCATAGGCGCAACGGAAACTTGGTGGGCTGATAGCCCACTGGCCCAGGATCGAATGGAATTGATCCAGACTATACGTAAAGATAGGTCACTAAATAGGATTTGAATCTCCCTTAGAATGTCAATCATGAAGTTACTAGAAGGAAAGTAATTAGGGATCAAGTATTAAACCAATTCGTATTAAAGAATAGGCCTAGCAATGGGTACGAGATGAATTACAATAGCCGAGGTCGGTGTAACCACAAATGTGCTCATTGGGTATGAACCCAATAGAAGCCTTAGCCAAATATATACTAATAGAAACTTTTTTAAGACGATCTAGTAAGCTATGTATTAACTCCTACCTTGGACCTAAATTAAGATAAGGACTCTCTTAGACCAAGACCCAAAGGGCAACTTTATAAATAAGAAACTTGAGCCTTTCAATGATGGGCATTCCCTAAGTTTTAAAGTGATCAGACTACGGAGTTACTGGAATATACAACTGCGAAGCATTCGTGGCTTGACCCAATTCTCAATCCTGGGCGATTACCAATGGACTCACTACTTTGACCGAGCAGAAGACCAGGATCTACCAGGACTAGGAAGGGATACGATGAGCCTTCTACCCTAGTCAGGTAAATGATCGATGTATTGGGATCAAGCCCACTATAACCGTCTCTCCGTGATGGTCAAACATTGAAAATAGCTATCTTACTCTAAATAGATGGGAATCGTCATCAAGACTCCAAATAAGGAAAGAAATCCATTGTAGCAAACCATCAGGATATAAGCAAGAGATAAAGACATAAGTTTTAAAGTGGGGTAGACTAAAATAAACCAGAATAATATAGACAGTATGTGCCCTACCACACATATAAACTTGAAGTCCATAAAACTTAGGCAAAAGAAATAATAAAATCTTTACTTCTTACCCTTAGCCAATTTCGGGGACGAAATTGAAAAGGGGGTAGATTGTAATGCCCCAGATTTTTGCCAACCTGGAGTTAGATGTCCTTAGGCAAGGGGTAGATCCTAACCCCTTTTAAACCTCTCAAACCTCAAATCCTTTAGAAATTAAACGAGTTTAACTAAGTGTTAAACTAGATTAGCTGTGAAATCCGCCTGAATCACTTTAAATACTATCTGCAAGACCCAAAACTTGTAGAATCATTGACACTAGGTTACCCTAAAATCTAGGATCAATCTCATTACCCAGTTGCTCTCGGGAGCACATTGAAACTTCGTATCGGATCTAGACCGCACGTCGAAAGTCTGATTTCGACGAAATTATATAATTAGGACCGCCTTTCTGGGCTTGACAACTATCTCGGAAATCAAATCCAGATTGTGTCCCGGGGCTATTCGCTTGAGCCCGGAGTGAAGTGTGTGAGAAATGTGGATATTTTAGAAATAAATATCTAAATTTAAGTAATCTGAGACTTGTCACTTGCGGGCCTGATATAAGCAATCAAACCGTCAGAATCTGACCCAAATACATCCTTGGATCAGGGAAAATTTTATACACATGGCAGTGTACTTGTAACCCTGATCAAGTTTCAGTGATCGTTGAACTGAAACTGGTCCGCCACGTGTGATATGGGAACCCGATTGGAATGAAAACTTAACTCGACCTAGATCCATAGTCAGTGAGCTTCAGTTCAACCTTTGGCTCAAGGGAGGGCTCCAGAAGTGCTCCGTTGAGACGGAATAGTTTGTATTTGGACATAACCTAAGTATACCTTGGCCCTGGATCTAATTTAGTGAGTTCTGGGCCTATATAAGGACTTTAAACCCTCACTCTCTCATTCCATACGAATTTGAGAAAACCTAGGAGAGAGAAGAGAGAAAAGAGAGAGAAAGTGTGAGAGTAGTGGGAGCATCTTCCTGATACTCTATCTCACTGCTATACGTACTTAGCTATCTCCTTCTAATTGCTCTTCTGGTGATTCTGACATCATTCTTAGGTAAGGAAACTCTAACCCTAACTTGTTATAGGGTTTCAAAGGTTGTAAGTTGCGAAATAGCTAACTTAATTCATGCTATAGGTTGATATAGCATCGTTGAAGAAGACTTAACATTTCTAGCAAATTCGTTACATTTCTACGGCATAAGGTGCGGACTTTAGGCGTATAGGTTATGGTTTTCAACGCTTTCAATGTTAGATAATGATAAATTCGTGATCTGAGTGTTATTGTACATGCAAAATGCGATGTTTATTTTTCGATTCGGTTAAGTATGAAAATTATGGCGTATAGTGTATTCTGTATATTTGTAGAAAATACCGTATACGTATAAATTTTGAAAGTGTATTTGCCATGATAAATTATTGTATGAATATGCTATATATAAGTGTAATACTTGCTCGGCGAAAGAATTCGCCCTAATACATGTTTTGGCTAATATACGCTATGTATGTTAATAAGTGTATTCTAAGTGTTTGTGAAAATGCTTGTATGAGTAAGTATTTAGATGATTGTGCTTTAGGTAGGTGTTGAGATATGATTCTCAACTACCTTAGTGATGTGTATGATTTCCTTCATGTAAGTTGTTTAAGTTAATCACTTACTTATGAAATGTATGTGTTGTATTTCCTATTTATATTGTGCTTTATAACCTGCTTGTTAACATGTTTGAATTACTTTGTTAATTCTTCTTTGACTATTATACATGCTTTCTGGTTATGCATAGAATATGATTGGGGCTATGTTATAGTTCAGGCGATCGATAACAGACTTGAGTTCATGGTTGAGATTCCTTCGCCACGTAGGATGTGTTTGACGAACCCGAGTCGTACTTCGATTGGCGACAGTGGTTAGGCCACGCGAAGTGCTTATACATTTCATGTCATTCAGCTGGTTGTACGCTCATGCTAGTCGAGCTCGTCAAGCAACTCGATCTTTCTAATGTATGTTCACCATGTTTGGACGCTGCTGCTTGAACCTAAGGTACCAAACTTACTAGTGTAACCCCGTTAACCTTGGTACCTCGATCTGCTAAGACTCATGAGCCGGGCATGGTGGTATGGGATACCGTGGTCGAGTTGTCAGCCTACGCTGGGGCCACGAGCCTCCCTGTAGTGACCAGTGAGCAACCCAGACTCGTGAGCTAAGTACGGTGGTATGGGACACTGTATTCGAGCTATCGGCCTACACTAATAAGGTGATGGGGGAGTGGTGTAACGATTGTGTGTAACAGCCCTAGCAGCCCTTTGTAGTGACCTCGAGCATACTCTAAATTTGCGGAGAGGCGACGAGCCTTTCCGTAGTACACAGAGTATAAACTAGGCCTATATTGATAATGTGATGAGGGAGGGGTGCAACGACTGGGTGTAATAGCCCTGACAGCCCTTTATAGCGACCTAGAACTGCATCATCGTATGAGATTATTTAGGACTGACGACCCTAGAATGGATCATTGTTTGAGAATGATATAAGGAAGGTACCTTAGTTTCCCAATACTGCTGTATGAAAAGGACTAATAATAACTCGGTAATCATGCTCATAGCATAGTACTGCATGTGCCTGGAAGATGTAGAGTACTGAGGGATGAATGTATGCCGTCGACGTAAGATGGTGTCACACGAGGGTGGTTTGGCAAGGGCATGCATCATAACTGCATTCCATACTTGCATTAATAAGAGTATTTAGGAGTGTTTGATTATACTGCCTTATCATTACTACTTGACTGAATTGATAACATATTAACCTATGCTCTATTGTTCCACTGAGTTGATCACTCACTCCCACGTTATGGGACTGTGTTTAAACACCAAATTAGACCCTGTTTGAATTTTAGATGATGGCGATGCTTGCGAAGCGGAGCCAGATTTTTTTATGATGAGGGTTTCTCCTTACACAGCTATCGGGTGGGTCTATGTAGACCATCTTCTGATCGATGGGGTTATAAGGTTATTGATTAGATGCCATTACACTTTAGTTTGCTCTTTTGGAGCACCCTTGTATATTCATTTTGTCCATTTTTGGAGTATACATTGATATATTTAACCTGGTAACATTATCACACTCTGAGACTTACTACAGTTTATATATTTTATATATCTATCACAATCTTCCGCTTGTTTAAACTAATCGTCTCTAGAGTATGATATACTGTTTTGGCTTAATCACATTCATGTTTCATGTACTAATACAGACAACATTCAATCATCAGCATATATGTTGCATAAGTGATGCGTTGGAACTAGGGAGTTGAGTTTATACTCGACCCCTGATTTTCAGGGCGTTACACATATAATCAATATACAATACCAAAATAATGACTTTTTCGTCAGTCAATGATTAGAAATAGACATAATGATTAAATTTGCTTCTGATAAACCACTAACTCATCATGAAATAATCAAATTTCTTATACCGCTGCTTAGGTGACTATTTCATGCCTTACAATGACCTTTTTAACCTGCAAATCATATTCTTTCCTTGCACCTCAAACGGTTTAAGTGTTTCATGTAGATATGTTCTTTTAATATCTCATGTAGAAACATAGTCTTCATATCTAACTATTTCAATTCCAGATTGTATTAGGCAACCAAAGCCAATACAAATATGATAAATACCTACTTTACCACTAGCGCAAATATTTCACTAAAGCAAATACCCTCTTGAGCCTAACCCTTCACTACTAATCTCACATTGTTTTTATCCAGTTTCTTACATTAAATCCACTTGCAATCAATTACTTTACACCCAATGGACAACTCCACTAGTTCTCATGTTTTAACTTTATACGAAGAATTTATCTCATCAGGTATCATTGCCATCTACTTCTCTGCATTTGTGTCTTTTAGTGTTTCTTGAAAAATAGATAGATCCCCTCCATCTGTAATAAGAGCAAATATAATATTTAAGTCATTCATATATCTCAATGACAACCTGTGATCCGTTGGTGGATTTCTTCTAACAGGTTGTGCAACCACCTCTTCCTGTATCTTTATCTGTGACTTAGGTTTTTCAAATGTTTCACATTTTTCTGTTTGAACATCAATCACTGAATTTTCAATTTCATTGTGCTCATCCTTTCGAAATAAGGAATTAACCTTCATCGAACTTAATGTCCCATCTGAATATAATTTTTCATAAAACTTGATTATGCAATCTGTATCTTCTCACTCATCACCATACCCGACAAATTAAAGTACACTTCTTAACCATTTGATCTACCTTGTCTCTCTCAACTGAACGTACATGAAAGTAAGCGTCATAGCCAAATATCCACAGCCCCGAGTAATCAAATTTCTGACAATTCCGCATCTTTTGTAGTCTATGCAATTGGACCCTCTATTGGCTTGGAAGCTTTAGAGTCAATTGTCTTAGTTTAAGTTGCATATTAATTTAAGTTAGTCAATTGTGTTTTAATTGGATAAAATTTTATTTGGTCCTAATCACCCCCCTTAACTTTAGGACATAGTCTTCATTCCTTAGCTCCATCAAGCTTTCATACATATAGACCGTGAGCCCAACGCCTTGTACAATTTAAACAATAGTAGTTATATATAAGTGGTTGGAATAATGGTACTCGGAGCAAGCCACATAACGATGGATTACATATCCGTCACTACATTCAACCGGTTTAAAGTTGTCATCGGAGGTTGTCATCAGATTCTTTATACAACAGTGGATACCATATTCACCATTAATTTGGCATTATATAATTGGCCAGAACATTGTCGGTAGCAGGAACAAGGTATACAACGACATATACTTTAATTCGTTGTTAATGATGCTTTTATTTAGCGGTGTTTATATGCCATCCAATCCATTCATTTGATGTGCTTCATCAGGATGAAAGAATCAACCAAAAATCTCACAACCATAGTGACGCAGGGATGAACGTGATGAGGATAAATACTCTGAATCCACGGAGCTTCTTTGGACTCCTCACAGAGACTTCTCGAATCCACGAGAAAAGAATGCAGAAAATATAAATAAATTCTAATAAATTCGAAACTGATTAATTGATGAATAAAAATGAGTTCACAACCCTTTAAATAGGGATACCAAGTAATAGGAAAGAAATCAGAATCAAACTACAACTAAAACTCCTAGAATCTGCGACTTACTACAAATAGTAAACTTACTATTTATAGACGGTCGTGATGTCTACTAGCGAGCAAGGTTTTCGGCCAAAAATAGTAAGTGTCCTATCTGGCTTCACCAAACCGTTCTCCTAATTATTCTAAGCTCTTTTCACGTTGGGCGCAACTCCTAAAGCCCAACGGATGAAGAGTTATAATCAAACTAAAACTTACTATTTATAGTAAAAACGAAATTAAAGCAGGGAAATGACCATCGATCTAGGGGTTTTTTGCAATTTCGGGCATCGCAACCCTGCATAGCTAGGTTGGTTGGCTAAAGTAGCTCGTTCTACCCTAAAATCATATATTTTACGTCAGCTAACTCATTTCGGATTGCGAGATACGCCCGATCTAAGGTCTGACGGTCTGGATTACTTTTGTCGTCGACCGGGCCTTTTCTGATCCATCTTGGCCATAAAACTGTCCGCGACCTGCTCTACATCACATAGCACCATTTCTTTTCGAAAGACCCAAATGAGAAAATATCATAAAACATATGGGGGCATTAAATAAAGGTTCAATCACTTTCCAAACTGTTGTTGTTGTTTTTGTTGTTGTGGTTGTTTTATTTCTTAGAAGAGCCCTTGCATTGAGTGACGGGGTACTTAATGGCACTAAGATGGACCTTTCGAAAGGTAACATTTCCATGATCGATCCTACAAATGTTTGATAGCCTGACTAGAGGTTTTATAATATTTTTTGGGTGGTCCACATGAGGGTTAAATCAATCGAATCAAGGCTAGTGTACCCAATAAATGATAATGTGGATTTTATGTGATTGTACATTATGTGAGCCCACCTTGATATGAACCATGTGGAGCCTCACCTTCAATATGGGTTGCTCATCATGTGGATCCCCTCCCCCATGAATAGTCCACGTCAAGGTGGGCCCACATAATGCACGGTTCACATCAAAGGTGGGCCCCAAATGATGGATGACCCACATTAAAGTGTGGCCTAGCATTATAGAGCATCCACGTTAAGTGAGCCCCACTTTATGGAAGTTCCACATCAAGGTGGGCCCACATAATGCACGGTTCACATCAAAGGTGGGCTTCACCTATGGATGACCAGATCGAACTATGGCCCAACATGATGGACCATTCACATAAAGTGGACCCACCTGATGAATGGTCCACATCAAAGGTGGGACCCACATAATTGATGGTGGACATCAAAGTTGGGCCCACATGATAGACGGTTAACATCAAAAGTGGACCCACATGATGGACGATCCGTATTAAGGGAGGGCTCACATTAATGAATGACCCACATCATGATGGCCCACATAATGGACAGAGTGGGCCACGCATGATGGATAGCCCACATCATGATGACCCACTGAGGTAAGGACTCGAACCCATGATGATGCAGCGCTCTTAAGGGCACTTATAAGTATGGTGTTCCTAGCTGCATCCAGACGACTGGACAATCTCATCTATTAATCCGAACTGTCCATGACATGAAGCACACATTCCATCGTACACCATGTAAAATCAAACAAATTGAAAAGCTAGCGCAAAAGGATGGCCAAGATAATTTATGAAAAAATAGCCTTAATAAAAACTCGTGCCATCTATCTGCTGGACTCATTATGGATGCCTTTGAGTCCCAATAATCACCATATATATATATATATATATATATATATATATATATATATATATATATATATATATATATATATATAAACATCCCATCCTTGGCTTGTAAAATGGAAGGCTATAAGAGAAAAGCCTAACTTATGAAAGAACTAGATCATCCTACCATGTGATTTTCACTTTATAGTCGATGAAATGTATGCCAAAACTGGTAGACCGTCTGGATTGATCGATTTGTCTGTCCAATTGTCCTAGTGCAACTCGGAGCGCCATATCTTACAGTGCTCCGCGAGCACTAGATCATTTAAAAAGATTTAAAAGAAAGCAAGAAAAGGAGATGGCAGGTACGCGTGCAGATAGCTAGTGACCTTTGAGTTGATTTCTCACTTGAAAGTGATCGAGATAGGGCTCCGAACTGAGTATTTAGAAGACACCCAATTCAACGACCCTTGACGAAAGCTCGATGGCCCACCCGAGCTTCTGCGGCTAAAAGTCACGGAGAAAGTCAACTTATCGTTGACCTGAGAAAAGTAGAGCGTTTCTGGTTTGACAATCACGTCCACTCCTTGAGGGTATACGATCTCCAACGAGTAAGAGGAATTCGCCTGCCCAACATTCGTCACTGTCCGATTAACTGTCTGAGTGGGCCCCAGAGCAACTGAAAACGAAGGGTAGTTTAGCTCTCCTTCGGAAATACTCGTTTTACTCGAGCATCTAACAGCAACACGAGTGATGGCTTCCACTTGTGCGTTTGTGTACCCCAAACCGCAAAGGTAAGGAATATAATCATCAGTTCCAAGATCGTAAACAAGACCCGGGTCGTTTGCTTTGGAAGGGTTCACATGACCCGCCCCCATTGCGAAGAGGTCAGCCGGATTGAGTGTCTCATCGACGATCGGTTTACCTTCGGTATCCACCACATCAGCTGTTGTCATGACCGCTGACTTGATCGCAGCAGGCGACCAGTCTGGGTGCGAACTCCTGAGCAGAGCAGCAATCCCGCTCAGATGTGGAGTTGACATTGATGTTCCAGAGACCATATTGAATGTTGGACCCGAATAATATGATATTGGTTCGACTGGGAAGGGCCATGCAGCCAGGACGCTCACCCCAGGACCGATGATGTCTGGCTTAAGGATTCCAGGGCTCACCGAACTGGGACCTCTTGACGAAAACGAAGCGACTGCTGGAGAAGGTGATGTTCCGAGGATTGTTCCATCAAAAATGATAGTTGCTGTAGGAGCATTTGTCGAGTTCAGATAGGCCATGATCTTCAACGCATCTTTGAAACTCACCTGCGTTGCTGGAAGAACGTGAGCATCTGCCATGGTACTGAATCCATCTATTTCTCTGTTCAAGAGAATCATAGCGGCTGCACCTGCACTCTTGACAACAACACCTTTGGCGACACGTCCAGTCTCTCCACCACGTAAGCACAACACCACCTTCCCTCTCAGATCGGTGTTATTCAAGGATCCCTCGGTGCATGTAGCCATATCAAAGTCTCCATTCTTGCCAGGGTATTCAAGTGGCAATAAGGTGGATGGGAAATCCTTGGGTTGGAAGAGAGACTCCCCGACATATTCTTCCCCATTCCCAAGCATGGCTGTCGCAATTATCCTTCTATCCATGGTGCTTGCTCCGACCGTTAGAATCCATGGGGCGTCGTTCGAGAGTGACCCATTGAATGGCCCGGAATTCCCAGCAGCGCAGCTTACCAGAATTCCTTTCTTGACCGCCCCGAATGAGCCTATTGCAATGATGTCGTCGTAGAAAGGAGCGGAAAACCCACCGATTGAGAGTGAGAGTACATCGACGCCGTCTTCCACGGCAGTATCCAACCCTTTCAATATGTCACTATCAGCACAGCCTACTTCAGTGCAGACCTTATAAATAGCCAAGTAAGCTAAGGGCGCCATCCCAACGGCAGTGCCGTTGGCATTTCCAAGCACATTAGCGTTCTCGACGAATCTTCCTGCAGCAGTGCTCGCAGTGTGCGTCCCGTGTCCCTCATTGTCAATTGGAGCTTCTGCAGCATTTCTTTTGATGGCCTCAGATCCACTGGTGAATGACCTTGCACCGATCAGCTTGTTGTTACAGCCAGATTCATTGAATTCACATATCCCTTTCCATTTCAAAGGCGGAGGAAGCATTCCTTCATCAGAAAAGGACGTATGGTTGGCCATTATGCCAGTATCCAACACTCCGATGATCACACCTTCCCCAAAATTCGAGTCTTTCCAGAAGCCCATTTCCTGGTGCAACCCCAGAAAGCTGGGGGTGTGGGTGGTGAGGAGAGGCAACAACCGATCCACCCGCACAGAGATAAACCCGTCCTTTGCTTTCATGGACTCAACTTCCTCCTCACTCAACCTCGCGGCGAACCCGCTGAGGACATTGTGATACGAGTGGACCATCCGATCTCCACCATTGCTGGCGATGCTGACAGGCAAGAACGATCTATACCAAGATTCCTGATCTTGGGAGCTGGTGGAAACTGATGCCTTCAGCTGCTTAACAAGAACTATGTAAGTTTGTAAGCCGCTCTCACCACCTTCTTTATTTATCAACTTAAAAGGATTATCACCCATCACCAAAGAAGGATTAAAGAAAAAGAATGCAGTAAAAAGGAAGAAGACGGCCATGTTAGAAAGAACTCCTGCCTTGTTTTCCATGAATAAGGTGAAGAAAAAAGAAGTGTTTTGAAATTGTGTTATATGGGTTCTTGTAGTAGCTACTGATATATATAGTTGAGTAGCTGGGAGTTCGTTTTGGCTGGTAATGAAGATAATTTGCTAGAATTCAGGATAAGGAATTATCGCATCCTCGACCCGAAGGTTCATTTATCGTACGCGTGTTTTTGGTTCTGATAAGTGGGGGCCACGTTTCCATAATCCAGATCATTGGTCTGTTGCATTTGACTGTGGCTAGACCACGATACAGCTTTGGCAGATTGGAAAAATCTTATCCACCCATCATGGTCTTATATTGAGGACAAAAGTGAAAGGATAGGATTGTTTTAATAAAGAGAGTGTTGGCGGGAGGATCCACGGAGGGGACCAGAAGATTGATGGTATGGATCACTGAACAATGGCCATCATAGTAAGGAGTAAAACCCCGAGGATATGAGGTAAAGCTCGCGGATGAATTTTAACCAGGGCCGGCGAACTCATTTCCATTGGACAGACGCTTGGGTTCTAACGAGGGCCGGCGTCGATGAATTTTAGCTATTTTGTCGCTATCGTGGCTGGGAAGATTGCGAGGCTACATGCGACGAGAATTGGTTGGCTGCAACTGCTTGTTTACCGTTTAAATGACGAGAAATGCGACGACCTTTGGGAGAGAATGCCCGGTTTTGTTGGAGGAAACGGGTTGGCTACTCCCCTGCCACCGGCCCAATGTCTGGTGGTAGGTGCTCTGTGGGCCCCAACATGATGTATGTGTTTCATCCATTCTATTCATCCATTTTTACATATAATTTTAAGCCTTGATCTAAAAAATGAGAGGGATATAAATCTCAGGTGGACGACACCACAGGAAAACAAAAGTGATTGGATATCCACCATTAAAATCCTTTTAAGGCCCGATGTACAGTTTATTTGACATCCAATATATTGATTAGGTCATACAGACCGAGATGAAGGGAAAAAACAAAGATCAGCTTGATCCAAAACTTTTATGGCCCCCAAAAAGTTTTTAATGGTTGACATTCATTTAACACCGTTTCATGTAATGTGTTCCACTTGAGATTTGGATACACCTCATTTTTGGTCTCAAATTATAAATTGATCTAAAAAAATAGATAGATGGCATGGATGAAACGCGTACATCATTTTGGGGCCCACAGAGCACCGACCATCAGCCATTGGATGGGAGTAGCCAATCGGTGGACGCGGATTGCGTCCTACCCCCGCCCGGACGGTAATCCGTCTGGGCATGGATCTGTGGGGTCCACCGTGATGTAAGTGTTTTATCCACGCCGTTCATAGTTTTTATTAGATAATTTTAATAAACAACCAAAAAATGAGGCAGGTCTAGGTTTAAGTGGACCACAAAATGGGGATTTAATGTTCACCATTAAAAACTTCTTGGGAGCTGGAGAAGTTTCGGATCAAGCTGATATTTGTGTTTTCACTTCATCCACGTTTGCATGACCATATTAATAAGTTGGATGGTAAAAAAAATTATCACGGTGGCCCTTGGAAAGGTTTCAATGGTGAGTGTCATTATCACTGTAGCTTCCTTTGATGTGGTCCACTGAATCTCTGAACGTGCTTTAATTTTTGTTTCATATTTTAAAATGATCTGATAAAAAAGATGAACGGTGTAGATAAAACACTTACATCAATGTGGGCCCCCACGGATCCCCGCCAGGACTACCATCCGGGCGTGGGATGGACGCAATCCGCGTTCCCAATTCGTCTCCTTTGATTGCGTAGTAACTAACTACGCTCAGCGTGCTGAGTAAACTCTATAAGGGCCACCATGATTTATGTATTTTATCCGCTCCGTCCATTCAATTTCCCATATAATTTTAAGGTTTGAGCCAAAAAATAAATCATATATAATGTTCAAATGTACCACACCACAGGAAACAGTTGAATTGAACTTCTACCGTTGAGAGTTTCTTGGGGCTACAGAAGTTTTGGATCAAGCTTATATTTGTTTCTTCCATTCATCAATGCCTTTATGGTCTTATGAACAGGTTGGATGACAAATAAACATCACTGTGGGGCCTATCAAGGTTTTAACGGTGGAAATCATTATCCCCACTATTTCTTATGGTATGATCCACTTGATCTTTGGATATGCTTCAAATTCGGGTTCAACCCCTTAAATTAGATGAAAAAAAGGATGGACGGCGTGGATAGACCACATACATTCAAGGAGGTCCCAACTGAGTTTACTCAGTCTGATAGCGTAACTAGTAACTCAGTACGCATTAATCGGATTTCGGTTTTGTTCAGCTGTGTGGGGTCCACTGTGATAAGTACGTGGAATTACAACCGTCATTCGGGTGGGTCCTGCAATGTTAGGCCTAGATTTCCAAAGTACAGCCTTGTTTATTGCTCAGACTGAGCCCGGCCCACCAATGAGAACAATGGACGATACGACAAACTTTCTGTGAGAATACGGTGTAACATACAAACCATTCGTCAGGTACCAACCATCAGGAAGAAGGGACACAAAATATGCACGCCAGGCGTGAATACAGTCCCGTGTGATTGCGTGTCGCTCGCTCTGTGGGTCCCACCTGAATTTTGGATCAATGGTTTCTGGTCACGTGATTTCGTTTCGCTCGCCCTGTGGGTCCCACCTGAATTTTGGATCAATGCTTTCTGGTCACGTGATTTCCTGTCGCTCGCTCTGTGGGTCCCACCTGAATTTTTTTTATTAATGCTTTAAGTAACCTACCGTGACCACGAAGTAGTGCAACGAATTTCATATAAAAGAAAAACTTTGATGCTCTGGTAGAGTATGACCGATGATACTATGACATTACTTGAAATTGTACATACAAGTAGACAAGTCCAAATGACGTTAACCAATTAACAGTCTAAAGTCAGTGATTAGGATTGATCAACCAATCTGATTTCTCTGATTTTGAAACTGTGACTCTGGGAGAGGGAAATGTACAGTCTGGTTGGTTATAAAATTCTTTATGCATGCATATCAAGCATCATGCGCATTCCAAGTATCATATAATTCTCCGTAAATATATATATATCATAGTTGAACCCATGATAGTTTAATGCATGTGGTAAATGCATTGGACAAAATCCACGTCTAAACAGATGGAAGCTTGTTAGTTTAATCTGTCCTATATGCACGTGGACCCCCACGTTCAAACAAGAAGCCACCATGCATTTAAACCCACAAATACCACCTCATGTTCGCCGGACATCCCAAGATTGTAAAATTCGAATTAGGAATGCGCTCCTATCGTACCGAGTAAACTCATATGAGCCCACCTTGAATGTATGTGGTCTATCCATTCCGATCATCCATTTTTTCATCTAATTTAAAGGGTTGAGCCAAAAATTGAAGCATATCTAAAAATCAAGTGGATCATACCATTGGAAACAGTGGGGATATAATGATTTCCACCGTTGAAACCTTTCTAGCCCCACAGTGATGTTTATTTGTCATCCAACCTGCTCATAAGATCATACAGATATGGATGAAGGGAAAACACAAATATAAGCTTGATGGCCCCCAAGCATTCTTCAACGGTAGACATTCAATTCAACTGTTTCGTATTGTGTGGTCCATTTGAATGGTGAATATGCCTCATTTTTATGAAAAAGCCTAAAATTATCTGGTAAAATGGATGGACGGAGTGGATAAAATACATAACCTTACTGAATTTAATCAGTAAGCTAAGCTACGTGAGTTACTCACCACGCAGTCCGCTTCCAAGTTCCAACAAATTCTGGTGGGAAACCGAGGAAACGGGTGGGCTACTCACCCTGCCACTAGCAAACGGCTAGTAGTCGGTGCTTTCTGGGCCCAACATGATGTATGTGTCTCATCCATGCCGTCCATCCATTTTTCCAGATAATTTTATGGTATGAACCTAAAACTGAGGTAGATCAAAATCTCAAGTGGGCTGCACAGTGTTGATTGAAATCTAACTATTAAAAACTTCCTAGAGCTACAAAAGTTTTGAATCAAGCTGATATTTGTTTCTTTACCTTCATTTAGGTCGGTATGACCTAATATACAGGTTGGATGTCAAATAAACATTAGTGGAACTTAGGAAGTTTTTAATGATAGACATTCAATCACTACTGTTTTCCATGGTGTGGTCCACCTGAGATTGTGATTTGTATCATTTACGGGATAAAGTATTAAAATGATGTATAAAATGAATAGAATGTGCCGATTGAATACATCATGGTAGGGTCACATGGCACCGACCACTAGCCACCGGGCTAGTGGCAGCGTCACGAGCCAAACCGCGTCCGGAAACCACCTGGAGCGATGTACAGCTATCCAAACCTATATGTTCACGTGTATAGCCAACCTGATAATTGCTTGCGGTTTCCCTTTATTCTCCTGTTTGGCACCAATGCACCGCTTCGATGGTATATAAAAGAGAAATGGTCGCACACAAAGTAGTAGAGCTATATAGCCCTTGTATATTATTTCCCCATCCTACCGTGAAAACAGGATGCCAAAAAAATTAGGTTGATCTAACCATTATATGAGCCCTAGATGAATGTGGAGTTTTTTAAACGTTCGTTCATTATTAATTTTCAATGTGTGTCATACCTAATATTTAGATCCGTCTGACATTTGGGCATCCCATTTTCAAGGTGAGACAACCTTGCTGGATGGGTAAGATGTAATATAAAACACCATGTTGGCCCCACCCAGCAAGTAGTGGGACGTACAGTTAATTGTATGATCATTTCTAGCATATAAAATATCACGTATATCATAATGCATTTACGAGTCCTTTCCCTCCAGCGTGACCCACGTGAGTCATGGAGGAGGCTAGATTTTGGAATGTAAGGCTAACATATGGCAGGACGGATCAGATGCAAGGTTTGGAATCACCTGCATGCGTTGACGGTTGGGCAATAGGGACTCCGATATTTATGGGTCATGATCTGTTATACAGGCTGAACAGATGAATGTAATGCAAAGTTGGATGTGAACCATGAAGGATTTTTTCAGCGGTCCCTACTTATCCTCTTGTTTGTCCACGGTTATCTATTGACTGTGAGTTTTGTAATATGTTTTATAGCCGGTTCCCAATTGCACCTAGATGGACGGTTGGGATAATCCACCAACCTCTACATGTGCGCCTCACGGGCGATGCATGATGATGTGCCTGAGCTGTTTACTTGAGCAAAACGAATGATCCGATTCATCTCTGCAGATACATACAACGAATAGCTAACATTTTCGGTCCAAATATGATATCTGGGCTATGATTCGCATGGTCGGCATTGATGAGGCGTGTTGAGTGGATGAGACACCATCATTTAACCAGGTATGAAAAACTCACACGAGATCTACCCAACATGCCACGTGCACATATTTAGTTATGACTCTCGGTTGCTGATCCATCACGGATGTAGCCTCGCCCCACTTGATACGTGAGACCATTTGATTTGTTGGCCAGGGAATGTTGTTGAAGGGCCCAGGCGACCGATGGCCCTGATCACGCACACGTGTGCCACTTTGATGAGGACGTTCAGTCCCCGCATAATCACATCAGGGGCGGATTGGCCAGCGTACCACACCACCAGCCTAGCTGGTGTGGGTACGTGTCTTGCGAAGACGGATTTCCTGCTGTTACTGCTATGGGATCTAGGTGTGGGGCTGAAAGTAGGGGGGTGGGGGCGGGTTGAGGTCTTGGGTTGCCTGACCCAACCCGAACCCGATCAATATATAAGTTATTAATAAATTATAATTGAGTGTGGATCGTTTGGGTTGAAGAAGGCATAGAAAATTCCAGTGTTGTTGGGTCTCATTGGTCCACATCATTTCCGATAACTTAAGCTAATAAGATATGTTGGAATTTTCTCTCCCAAATAGATTGCTTGCTACACAATGTAACTTTTAAAGAAATAGCTGTCTTATATTTTAACTTGTTTGTTTAGAAAAAAATGAAATCTTGTACTACAAATAACTACACATATAATTAATAAAACTATAAATACCAAAAATTAGACGCGTATTGAAATATAACAGACTAATGTAATAATGAAAATATTTTCATGTATCTACCCGATCAACTCGAGCAACCCGACCAAGCCCGCTTGGGTTGGGCTTGGGTTGAGAATTCCAAGCCCGAGGTTGGGTTGGGTTAAGGTTAAGGTACAAGAACCTTGGGTTGTGTGAGACTTGACCCGAGTTCGCATGTGTGCATGTGTGTGTGTGTGAGTATGTATCTCGTTTATTTTGATCCTGTGATCCTTCCGATCAAATTTCGGCGACCCGCGACCCTCGGATAGTATTTGCGGTCATTCTTGAGTCCGGTCACGTAGACTCGACTCAGGTCGACCCTAGACCTATGCCATCTCGTTCGTATCATCATTGCGATTCCAACGACGTATCTTGTGCATTCATCCGACTTATAGATCAAAAGTTGTGAGCATTTCATCATGGATATAAATGAATCAATAAGTCAAGAAAAATGATTGGTGGTAAGCTCGATGCCACCAACTACATCTCAAAGACATAAAGCGAACAACGATCGTCAGAACCAACAACCAACAAGTCTGAAAGAAAGGTTAGTAACATGGTAATCATGCACAATTTATCATTGCGCCTGCTAGATCCAGGGGGCAACTCTGGGCCATTCTGAGACGGTCCGCTGATCATCCGCGAGGTTCTTCTGGGAGGTGCCCTTTGTCTCACCATCATTAGGGGCAAAGATTTTCCAGAGCTCATCAACGCCGACAACATGAATATCTATCATGGGTAATCCTACCTGACTATGTCAGCAACTACAATCGTAAAGCTAAAGTTAAAATACAAGAGGTTAGCATCCTAAGATACATTTCATTATTATTCCTTCCCTCCAATAAGTGTTTCAAAAAATAAAGGGTTTAAAAAAATTAAGGACAAAAAAAAGAGATAAAGAAATAAAAAAAAATGGACGAATAAAGCGCGCAGTCCAAAAAAAGAAAAAGAAAAGAAGAATCGAACGAGTGAGAACACAATTCACCAACCCATTTTCCCTTAGGATAGTTTAACCCAATGTCAACAGCTCCACGATCGTGATTAAAGACAAAGTCAGGAAGCTCACTAGTCGGCCGACAATGAATTGAGTCTAGCCTCCCGTCTTTGTACAAGAAAAAGAGAAATTAAAAGAAAAGTAATGTGCCTAAGTAAAACGGGTGATGTGAAAACCCGAAAGAGCGCCTTGAGTAAAAACAGCGGGCATGTAGTGGACTTGGTGAAAACCTGAAAAGACACCAAGGGTAAAAAGAACACAGCTGTCAAGGGGCAGGCAAGAACAAAAACTCGGGACATGGTAAAAATTTGAAAAGACGCCATGGGCAAAAATGACGAGAAAGCCAGTCATGGTGAAAACCTAAAAAGGCGCTATGGGCAAAAATAACTAGAAAAGAAAAATAAAATAAAATTTACAGGTACAGAAGAAGCCAAGGCAACGAGCAAAGCGAAGAAGCACAAGCAAAAGATAAGTCTTGGATTAGAATTTTCTCAAACTCTACCTAAATCTAAGGGGTATGATCCTAATATGTGCTACTCTCAGGGAACAGAGATCCCTGGTAAACAATTCAAAATACTGGATTCGACATGGGCTGAGTTCAATATTTTGATCCCAATCATCCAAAGCACAAATCTGAACACAAGCAAACACTGATAAATTTGGCACAAACAAAAATTTTTATTCCTTTAAAACATCTTTTTACAAGTACAAATTTGGCACAAATAAACATTGTTTTCCTTCCTTTATAAGAACAAAAATAAAAACATACATGCATATACAGGACAAGCAGCCAATAAAGTCGGGGATCCACAAAGTCAAAGTCAAAGCCCTAGAGGCCCACATTTTAAGGCCCCAGAAGCCCACAGTTCAAAGCCCTAGAGGCCCACATTTCAAAGCCCCAAAGACCCACAGTTCAAAGCCCCAGAGGCCCACATTTCAAAGCCCTAAAGGTCCACAAGTTCAAAGCCCCAAAGACCCACATTTCAACGCCCTAGAGGCCCACATTTCAACGCCCCAGAGGCTCACAAGTTCAAAGCCTCAAAAGCCCACATTTCAAAACCCACGGGGCCCACATTTCAAAGCCCCAAAGGCCCATATTTTAAAGCCTACAAGGCTCACAAGTTCAAAGCCCCAGATGCCCACATTTCAAAACCCACAAGGCCCATAAGTTCAAAGCCCCAAAGGCCCACATTTCAAAGCCTCAAAGGCCCATATTTCAAAACCCACAAGGCCCACAAGTTCAAAGCCCCAAAGGCCCACATTTCAAAGCCCACAAGTTCAAAGCCCCAGAGGCCTACATTTCAAAACCCACAAGGCCGACAAGTTCAAAGGCCCAAAGGCCCACATTTCAAAGCTTACAAGGCCCATAAGTTCAAAGCCCCAGAAGCTCATATCTTAAAACCCACAAGGCCCACAAGTTCAAAGCCCCAGAGGCCCACATTTCAAAACCCACAAGGCCCACAAGTTCAAAGTCCATAAGGCCCACATGTCAAAAGCCCATTAAGCCCATTGTTCAAAGGCCCATGGTTCAAAGCCCATGTTTTCAAGCCCATTTCCGAGGCCCACATATCCAAAGTAAGGCCCACTACACAAACCTGATTTTAAGGCCCATAGTCTTAAGCCCACATATCCAAATCAGGCCCATGTTCCCCAATTGTCCCATTAATTCATTAGTGGAGGCCATCTGGCTATTCAATCAGATTGCTGCACAATAAAAATCGGACGACGACGCCCTCCCGTGAGATCGGATGGATCTTTCAAAAATCCAAAAATATTTCAAACCGTCAGCCCCGCTAGCTCATCAATGGAGGCAATGCGAATGTTTACTTAACTTGCATAATAAAAACCAGACGACGACGCCCACCCATGAGATCGAACGGATATTTTTCAAAAAATCTAAAAGTATTTTCAAATAAAATCCCTACGGAGTCTAGCTCCAAAGAGGATAATTTTCAAACAAAAAAATTACAGAAAACGCGCGCAGCACGCAGTACACTAAGTAATCTTCTATATTCTCCAGTTGCAATCAGTGTAAATAGCTAAATAAGATTCGGTCTCCCCCGGTTTCCCCAAAGGATAATTGAATTCATACATGATACATGTACGATTGGCACGATCTCTATATCTGGACAGTCATACGAATGTTAGTAGAAATGAGTGGATCTATCTCTGGACAGAATAATCAAACTCAAAGTAACAACAATCCATTGTAACCAAAGTATCAGAATCAGAAGATTACATGACAAAAGATTACCTACACATATCTAGTCCGGGATGTTCGAAAAATTTGCTCGAGTCTAAGTTGGCGTAGTGAGTTCCCTATAAGGTCGCACCAATGCTCAGGGCAGCTAACCACTTTGACGATCAAATGGATCGAATACTCCTAGGGTGATTACGTAGCAAAGGAACGATAGACCAAACAGTATGTGAATCCTTGTAAAGCCGCACCAATGCACAGATGCCCTACTTTTAGACTTACCCTCCAATGCTATTAACAATCTAACATGAAAGGGTTGTGATTGGTGCGGCAGGGGACAATCACAACGTTTTCCTCAACCCTCGTGATATGTGCTAATCATCTTTTTCAAAACAGTCAACTGATAATGATATAATGGTAAGCAACAGATTTGAATCACTATCCTTTCTGACCAGAAGGGCGGGGTATCCACTCGCTTTAACATTCGGCTACTCACAACCTCGATCAAAGAGGGGCATCTGTAGACACCCCACTCAGGCTAATATCTTGAGAAAGCTAAGACAATCCGAGAACCATGATCATATCCTAAACCTAACCCTAATCCTAACCTAAGCCATTATGAGCCATCATTTAAGCCAGACTATGTCCAAAACTGATCCATTTCTCGGGCCATTTTCGGGTAACAATCGAACCAAATTTGAGCCATTTTGACCCAAATATCCAAAACGGACTTTGTTCCACTCTCAGGACCCAAAAAAGGACCCACCGGCTAAATTTCGGGAGAAACTGTATCGAAGCGGTAGTTTGACTACCGCCGGCGCTAGTCAAACTACTGCTTCCTCTCAAAAAATGTGTGCGGAGCCATCCGCACAAGTTTTCGACCAAACCCAGGCGGTAGTCAGACCACCACCGGCGGTACTCCGATTACTGCCGCTCGTCGGACCCGTGTCCTCCGAGCAACAGCTGTCCCCTAACCCGAAAGTCAACTTTTCCCTGAATTTACCCCTCCAGGGTTTACTATTTACCATTATACCAGCCTCAAGAGCCAATGGGAACACACCACGTGGCACTCCTCTCTCCTTAGCCAATTACAAGCCTCCGTTACACCATTTTAACCCTTACCTACCCCCTATTTACTATAGAGCCATTGGAGAAAGTTATAAATAGCCCTCTCCTCTTCTCATTTTCACACACAACAACACACCTTCTCATCCAAGAGAGAGAGAGAGAGAGAGAGAGAGAGGGAGGAAGAGAATGAAGGAAAGGGAAGGAGCTCCCAAGCCTCTAAAGTTCTGATCTTTTGGCCATCCCCAGCCCTTCCTTTTGACCTTTCCAACCTACAAGTCTAGCCTAGATTGGTCATAGTTCGGTCTATGTCTTAGCCTACTTAAGATCAAGCCAAAGATCCACTCATTTTACATACAAGCATTCATCATGACATTTATTCCCTTCTCAACCCCCCTGCTTCTCTAGATCTCTAGTAAACGCATGCTCTGTGACTTGTCGCACATCGAATCCTGTCACATTAGAAATTCCTAGATAATCTAGTCCACTTTTCCTTTCCTCTTTGCATAAGCATCATTACATCCGCCTTCTAGATACGCCGTTTGGCGTATGCTCTGTGGCTTATCGAAATTTTGAATCTTGCCGCATCAGAAATTCACGTGTGTGCCTAGTCCTATCTCGACCACATCATTCATCCCTTAAGATTGTTTTACCACACAAAGTAAAGACCGTACATTTGTACGGGCAGAGAGGGTGCCTAACACTTTCCCTCTTTGTAACCAAGGTCCCTTACCCTGAATCACGGATCGCAGATTATGAGTCACTCTAAGGTAGGAGAGTCTTCGGATTTCTCTAACCTTACATATTCCGCTGTTTTTAGTCGACTACGGGATTCCGAGATTAATTGGCTAGTGGCGACTCCAACATTCACAAATCGACCTAATCAACCCACCATAAAAAAAACCCCACATGCCAAATCAGCATGGGCGCCAATTTCCAGTGTCTACAGCCCCCAACAATTCTAAGTCTTGGATGGCCATAAGCATAAGATTACATCCGAGTGACTAACGAATGATTTTTAGTTGTTGATTTGCATTGACAATATTTGGACAACACAAATTAACTTATTAAAATAATTATAGTAATGCAGTTGATAATCTAATTATTTTTGAGATATCATCAATGAGCTATGTGCCTAATAAATTAGTAGTTTAGTAACAAACATATTATACATGCACCTTTTAGAAGGATTTTAGATATAATCCAAACTTTTTATGGTGCCAAACATATCAGCAGATTTTGAAATCCTTTCAAATCACCCCCAAATTCATGATGCTAACGACCCCAAGATCGTCCAACCAATACGATTTTACTTATGTCATGTCCATTCTATGTGAGGCCCACCATTTGGACTGGTCAAAACGAGGCACATGCATGCCAGTAGCAACAGTGGTCGCACGCATTAGCACGAGAAGTCACACTCAACAAAATTACGTTTTAGATTTTTCGTATCTTCAACTTTCTATTTCCTCGGGTTTAAACCAGGCTTATCGACAAGTGGGCATACATGCAAGTATGAACACGTGTGAGAGATTTGAGCATTGCTTCTAATTCTGAGATAATACGTAGAACTTGTATAAAAAACACTATAAGAAAGTGTCGCTTAGCCGACTGATGGGGCTACCGTTTGCTGGCGGCTGGTTTTAATAGCTACGGGGAAAGGGTCCTATAAGAAGAAAAAAAAACCCTACCTTCATTTCCGCCCCCTCATCTCCAGCCACGCACCGATTCTCCCTCTCCAGTCCCTCAAGCTCTCCCTCTCCAGTCCCTCAAGCTCTCCCTCTCCGCTCACTCTTCCTCCCTCTCCCTCTCCCTCTCGCTCACTCTCCCTCTCCCTCCCTCTCTCTGCCTCTCCATCTCACTCAAGCTCTCTGTTCGCTCTCTGTCTCACTCTCCCTCTCCCTCTCCCTCTCACTCTCTCTATCCCTTTCTCTCTCTTTCTTTTTCAAAATCCTAGTCATCTCTCTCTCTCTATCTCCTCGGTCCTCTGCTGTAGTTAGGCCTTCCGCTGCTCATGAATCTCCGATTCTCAGGTATGATGTAAACCTTTTCCCTTCTTGCTGTTGCTTTCTGCAATTTAGAATACCTTATTAGGGATTTGCATTATCGAATCCTGAATTAGGGATTTGCATTGTCAAATCCTGAAATAGGGATTTGCATGGTTGAATCCCTTTTTAGGGATTTGCATTGTCGAAACCCTTTTTGGGGTTAACATGCTTTTGTTTCCAGGTATATTTTTGGATAGTTTCCAGTTACCCTGGCTTGAAACAGCTTGACCATCAGTTTGGGTTAGATAATGGGAGCCTGTGAAATGCAGTTCCTGTTTGTGCAGTCTCAGGTGCTCGGTGGACCACCAAAAATCAGATGCAGTTGTGATTTTGGGGTATACCCAAACAGTTCTTAATGCATGCCAAAGTTTAGTGCTATTTTGTTTTTTAATATGAATTCTGTTTTCTACGGATGACTATATAGATTTGGATGACTATATAGATTTTATATGAATTCTGTTCAGTGTTGTTTTGTTTTTGTTTTTTATTTTTTTATTTTTTTCTTTATTCACTTTTAACTTAGAAGGAAAAAAGCTATTCTCAAGCTACAATATTACAATTTTTGCTTAGATCTATGCTATATATGGCTTTCTAATCATGTAATAAATGCTGGCTTAACAACGCCAATAATCTCAATCTTAAAAGATGTTAATTCTCATGCTTCTTTATATTAGGAACAAATAGAGTTAATATTATTTATTTGGAGTGGTAAACATGATGTAGAGCGGGTCGTGGATAGTTTCATGGCCAAGATGGATCAGAAAAGGCCTGGTCGACGACAGAAGTGATCCGGACTGTCGGACCTTAGATAGGGCGTATCTCGCAATCCGGAATGAGTTACATGACGTAAAATATATGATTTTGGGGTAGAACGAGCTACTTTAGCCAACCAACCCTGCTATGCTAGATTGCGATGCCCAAAATTGTGAAAAACCCCTGGATCGATGGTCGTTTCCCTGTTTTAATTTCGTTTTTACTATAAATAGTAAGTTTTAGTTTGATTATAACTCTTCATCCGTCGGGCTTTAGGAGTTGCGCCCAACGTGAAAAGAGCTTAGAATAATTAGGGGAATGGTTTGGTGAAGCCAAATAGGACACTTACTATTTTTGGCCGAAAACCTTGCGCACTAGTAGACATCACGATCGTCTATAAATAGTAAGTTTACTATTTATAGTAAGTCGTGAATTCTAGGAGTTTTAGTTGTAGTTTGATTCTGATTTCTTTCCCATTGCTTGGTACACCTATTTAAAGGGCTGTGAACTCATTTTTAGGGATCAATTAATTAATTTCGAATTTCTTAAAATTTATTTCTATTTTCTGCTTTCTTTCCTTGTGGATTCAAGAAGTCTCTGTGAGGAGTCCAGAGAAGCTCTGTGGATTCAGAGTAGTTATCCTCATCACGTTCATCCTTGCGTCAATTGGTATAAGAGCGAGGATTCCCCTCAGGCCGATAGCAAACAATGAAGGTATGAATCAAAATCCTGTGGATGGTGATCCAGGGATTCGTTATCTTTTGGAAAGAGTGGAAGCTTTCCACTGGGAGAGTCAGTTGACCATGCAAGGGCTGTAGGTAACTCTCGATCGTCTTGCGGATGCTCTACTTTCGTCCCGAGCCCTAAGTGGTGCTCCACCACCTATGGTTGCTCCACCACCCAGGGTGGCTCCACCACCCGTGGTTGTTGTACGATACAACCCCGATTTTCTTAGAGCACTACTAGTGCCAAACCGTAGGGCTACGCTAGATTATTCAAGTTCTAGCGATGAGAACCTTAATGAGGGTTTTACCCGATGACTAATCCATAGAGGTGATCACCAAGATCGTGTTGAAAGAGACTATCAAGGTAAGGCTAAACTTCCTAGTTTTAATGGTTTATTACGTATAGAAGATTTCCTCGATTGGCTTGCCGAAGTAGAGAGATATTTTGATTATATGGGGATGCAAGATCATAAAAGAGTAAAATTGGTAGCGTTTAAATTAAAATCTGGTGCTTCTGTATGGTGGGAACAATTACAACTCTCACAAGCCCGTCAGAACAAGGCGCCCATCTCATCATGGCCACGGATGAGACGTCTTTTTGATCATGATTTCTCCCCAGTGATTATGAGCAGATGCTATTCCAGCAATATCAAAATTGCCGCAAGAAAATCGAATTGTCACAGATTACACTGAAGAATTCTAGCGGTTGGTTACACGAAACGATCTATCAGAATCTGAGTCACAGAAAGTGGCATGATTTATAGGTGGGTTGTGACCGACAATTCAGGAACAAGTTCAAATGTACCCAGTTGGGACCATGGATGAAGCAGTTCAATTGGTGGGTAGGGCAGAAACACAACTTTTGAGAGCTCCTGCTCATCCATATCCTTCAACTCGACCCCCCATGACGGGTCTCACGCAGGATCCAGTGCTGGCACGAGGAAAAGATCCACTAGGAGAACGTCCTCAACCTCCTACAACTGCAAACCGTGATAAGGGGAGCGACTCATCAGCCAAGGTCGAACAATTGTTACCGCCGTGGCCAGTTAGGCCACTTATCAAACACCTGTCCTCAACGTCCTGCACTACACTTGACTATAAACGAAGGGGACACTGAAGATGAGGCTGTAGAAGAAGGCCATAACTATGATGAACATGAGAAAACCACTGAAAAAATAACAGGTAGCGATGAAATGATGGGAGAGGATCGTGGCAAATTTCTAGTTGTGAGACGATTACTGTATATCCCACGAAAGGAATTATATCCACAGCGACACAATATATTTCGTACTCGGTGCACTGTCAACGGAAAGGTCTGTGATGTGATCATAGACAGTGGTAGTAGCAAGAACATCGTCTCAAGGGTGATGGTGGACAAGTCGTGGCTACCAACGACGAAACATCCTTCCATGTACTCAATTGGCTGGATAAAAAAGGTGAATGAGACCAAGGTAACTGAACAATGCACTATCTCATTTTTAATTGGTAAAAATTATAAGGATCAGATACTTTGTGACGTGGTTGACATGGAAGCTTGCCACTTACTACTTGGTCGACCCTGGTAATCAGACTATGATGCGACCCATCGGGGACGAGACAACGTCTACATATTCATCAAGGATAGTCAAAAAATAATCCTTGCCCCTATGGCACTAGAGAACCACCCTGAAGCTTCTAAAGTGGATGGGAGTTCCCTCTTGACCATTCGAGATTTTATGGAGGAATCCAAAGAAACCGGTGAAGTATACGCCGTAGTGGTGAAGGGCGAGGAAGAGTAACCCTCAAACATCCCTCCAAGTTTAAGACTGTTGCTAAATGAATTCAAAGAAGTCTGGCCTGAGGATTTACTTGATGGATTGCCCCCCATGAGGGACATCCAACATTACATAAACCTCGTCCCTAGGGCTAGCCTGCCCAACTGCCCTTATTATCGGATGAGTCCAAAGGAGTGTGAGATACTTCAGGGGCAAGTGGAGGAATTGATTCGTAAGGATCTCTTGAGAGAGAGCATGAGCCCATGTGCCGTACCAACATTATTAACGTAAAAAAAAGATGGAAGCTGGCACATGTGTGTCGACAGCCAGAAAATTAACAAAATTACCATCAAATATCGGTTTCCAATACCACGGTTGGACGACATGCTCGATATGCTAGAAGGGGCCAAGGTGTTCTTTAAACTAGATCTAAGGAGCGGGTACCATCAGATTCGTATCTGACCTGGTGATGAGTGAAAAATGACATTCAAGACCAAGAAAGGGTTGTATGAGTGGCTGGTCATGCCCTTCGGCCTATCGAACACACCAAGTACTTTTATGCGTTTGATTAATCAAGTTCTAAAACATTCACTGGCCGATTTGTACAGTATATTTTGATGACATATTGATATATAGCCAGGATGAAGCGGAGCACAGGAAACATCTCAAGCAGGTGCTGCAGGTCCTACAAATTAACAAGTTATACCTCAACTTGAAGAAGTGTAGTTTTTTAACTGACAGCCTATTGTTTCTAAGATTTGTTGTAATGTCCACAGGCATTCGTGTGGACGATGAAAATGTGCGAGCTATTAGGGAATGACCAATTCCGACAAACATTCATGAGGTGAGGAGTTTTCACGGGTTGATGACTTTCTATCATCGATTTGTGTGAGATTTTAGCACCATAGTCGCGCCTATAATAGATTGCATTAAAAAAGAACCGTTCCAGTGGACAGATAAAGCTGACAAGAGCTTTCATGAGATTAAGCATCGTTTGTCTACAACACCGGTCTTGGTGCTTCCTAATTTTGATAAATTATTTGAGGTTGAGTGTGACACTTCATACGTCAGAATTGGGAGAGTATTATCACAGGAAGGCAGGCCGGTAGCCTTCTACAGCGAGAAGCTCAGTGAAACCCGAAAGAAGTGGTCGACTTATGAGCTTGAGTTGTACACAGTTGTTCAGGCGCTGCAACATTGGCGGCATTATCTGATTCAAAGAGAGTTTGTTCTGTACACTAACCATCAAGCATTAAAGTTTATTAATAGTCAGACTAACGTGAATCGTGTGCATGCTAGATGGGTTACGTTTTTACAGGAATTCACGTTCGTTCTGAAGCACAAGTCAGGGCAGCAAAACAAGGTGGCTGATGCACTTAGCCATCGTGCATCACTACTTGTTACGATGAGCAACAAGGTGATCGACTTCGACTGTCTCAAGGAGGTATATACTGAAGATGAGGACTTCAAAGATTCTTGGGTGAATTGCCAAGAAGGTCACCCCAGTGACCTTCATATACAGGACAATTTTCTATTCAAAGGGAATCAATTGTGCATCCCCTAAAGTTCTTTGAGGGAGCAGATTATTCAGGAGCTACATGGAGGTTTCCTTGGTGGACACCTTGGGCGAGACAAGACTCGAGCTCTTGTAGAAGAGCGGTATTACTGACCATAATTAGTACGTGATGTGGAAAAAGTCGTACAACGTTGTCATGTTTGTCAGACCTCCAAAGGGTAATCTCAGAATACAGGCCTCTACACCCCGTTACCGGTGCTTGACGGTCCTTGAAAAGATTTATCAATGGACTTCGTGCTTGGTCTCCCACGAACACAACGCGGTATGGATTCAGTGTTCGTGGTGGTAGATCATTTCTCCAAGATGACACACTTTATCCCATGTAAGAAGACCCTCAATGCAACACACATGGCGAATCTATTCTTCAAGGAGGTCGTACAGCTACACGGAGTCCCCAAGACCATTACTTCTAATCATGATACGAAGTTTATTAGCCACTTTTGGCAGACTTTGTGGACTCAATTCGATACACGACTTCAATTCAGCAGTGCTTACCACCCACAGACTGATGGGCAGACCGAAGTTGTGAATCGCACGTTGGGAAACCTCCTTCGCTGTAATTCAGGAGAAAAACTGAAACAGTGGGATTTGGCCTTATCTCAAGCAGAGTTTGCATTCAACAACATGGTAAACCGCTCGACAGAGAAATTACCGTTCTAGATTATCTATGGACGAGCGCCTCGCCACACGCTTGACTTGGTCTCTCTGCCCAAGTATCCAGGCATGAGTATTGCAGCAGAACATATGGCAAACAAGGTCATGGGCATCCATGTAGAAGTGCAGACCAAGCTACATATCTCGAATGAGAAGTAAAAGGAACAAACGGACAAGCACCGGCGACAAAAAGTGTTTGAGGTGGGCGACTGCGTTATGGTCCATCGCGCAAAGAGAGATTTCTGACTGAGATGTACAACAAGTCAAAAAATAAGAAAATTGAACCAGTCTCAATCATTCGAAAGATCAATGAAAACGCTTATGTTGTTGAACTTCCAGATGACATGACGATCTCACGGACTTTCAACGTCACGGACCTGACCGAGTATCATAAACCAGTGCAGGATGAGAACTCGAGGACGAGTTCTTTTGAAGTGGAGGGGACTGATGTATAGCGGGTCACGAACAGTTTCATGGCCAAGATGGATCAGAAAAGGCCCGGTCGACGACAGAAATGATTCGGACTGTCGGACCGGAATGAGTTACATGATGTAAAATATATGATTTTGGGGTAGAACAAGCTACTTTAGCCAACCAACCCTGCTATGCTAGGTTGCGATGCTTGTAATTGCGAAAAACCCCTGGATCGATGGTCGTTTCCCTGTTTTAATTTCATTTTTACTATAAATAGTAAGTTTTTGTTTGATTATAACTCTTCATCCGTCGGGCTTTAAGAGTTGTACCCAATGTGAAAAGAGCTTAGAATAATTAGGGGAACGGTTTGGTGAAGCCAAATAGGACACTTACTATTTTTGGCAGAAAACCTTGCGCACAGTAGACATCACGACCGTCTATAAATAGTAAGTTTACTATTTATAGTAAGTCGCGAATTCTAGGAGTTTTAGTTGTAGTTTGATTCTAATTTCTTTCCCATTGCTTGGTACCCCTATTTAAAGGGTTGTGAACTCATTTTTAGGGATCAATTAATCAATTTCGAATTTCTTAGAATTTATTTCTATTTTCTGCTTTCTTTCCTCGTGGATTCGAGAAGTCTCTATGAGGAGTCCAGAGAAGCTCCGTGGATTCGGAGTAGTTATCCTCATCACGTTCATCCCTGCATCAAAACATTATGCAAATGTCATTTTCTATTTTTAAATTAATCAATTTGAAGCTTTCTTTGTGCAGATATCTTTATGGCCATGTTACACTTTTCTTTTGTCCAACTTTTTGACTTGTCGTCTACTAGTATCCAACCTGTTTTAATAAAATTAGATCCAAAACTTTTGTGACCCACAAAAAATAAAATAAAATAAAATGTTTATAATGGTCTTCCACCACTGTTTTGTATGTTGTGGTCCACCTGAAATTTGTATATAGTTCATCTTTTGACCTATGCCATAAAATTTATATATTGTTTACACCATTTAAAGAAGGTGGTATCCATGAGGCTATATTTTGGAATTATTTCCTCCTCGATTATCTCTTAATAAAAACCTCTTGTTATATCTCATCATATTGTCAGGATTCTTGATAACGAATGATTCTTGTTTGTGCAGGTCTCGATTTAAATCAGACCATTTCACCAGTCTTGGACATTTTATGGACAGTTAAAATGAGAAATATAGTTAGATTGGCCTAATCAATATGGGTTTTGGAACATCACCTATCTAAAGTGGACCCCACAGGTTGAACGATTTAAATTGAGGTGATCCGTGCCACTTGCACAATTTATTAGTGCATCAGACTTTGTGATGCGTGCCAACTGCACAATTTATTAGTGCGTCCGACTTCGGCCCAAATATTGTTTGTAGGGAGTTACGAAGCGGGGATAATCTTCCTTTTTGGGAAGAAAAAAAAAGAGAAATTTACGACTGTGGACCCCACCTTTTATCCGTTGGATATTCTTGAAACAATACAAACTTAACATACGCACTTGGACCTCCTCGTACGGAGTCAGAATTTCAGGATGAAAATACCCCTCTTTTGACGGAAACGGATTCGGTACTCCCCCTACCACTAGCTAATGGCGGACGGTCGGTGGTCTGTGGACCCGACCATGATGTATACTTTCCATCCATGTCGTCCATATATTTTTCTAGATCATTTTATGGTATGAGACCAAAAATGAGGTATATCTAAATCTCAAGTGTACCACATTACACGAAACAGTGTTGAGTGAGCGTCAACCATTAGAAACTCAGGTGGAGCCCACTGTAATGTTTGTGAGAAATCCTCCCCATCTAAGTTCATTCATATGGTCACAAAGACCTGGATGAAGAGGAAAAACAAATTTCATAATGATCCAAAACTTCTGTAACCCCTAAAAGGGTTTCAATAGTAGACGTTCAATTCCCCATTGCCTTTTTATAGTGTGGTCCACTTGATAGCTAGATCTGTCTTATTTTTCACCTCAAGCTTCAATTCGAGTTCGCCAAATAAATGGGCGGTTTGGATATAACACATACCTCATAATGGGACCCACAAAAATTGGTGGGGATTACAACAGGGGAAAAAGAAGAAGAAAAAAAAACAAAGAATATCAAAAACGAAGCCAACGAGTTAGGGTCGACCGGGTTGGGCTGGGTCTATCGCTACGGATTATAACCGTAGCCAAAACTATAGTGCTATACACTTTTTTCTCTGTTTTTTTTACATGGAGAATGTTTTCCCCCTTACATTTTTCCTTAACACATAATTATGTAAATATGTATATATAAGTATATAAAAATATTTTTCTATCTTTTAATTCATTTCTTCGTCTATTTATTTAATAAGCACATCTCCTAAACTGGAATGATTTACTTAACTTACCACATATGATTTTGGGGTAGGAGAAGCTAATTTTTCTTGTTTGCCCCGCTCATATTTCAGTTTGCCCAGCTGTTTTTCTAGTTTGCCCTGCTCATATTTCAGTTTGCCCCGCTGTTTCTCTTGTTTGCCCCACTCAGATTTCAGTGTCCCATTGTTTTTCTAGTTTACCCTGCTTATATTTCAGTTTGCCCCACTGTTTTTCTAGTTTGCCCCGCTCATATTTCAATTTGCCCTGCTTATATTTCAGTTTGTCCATTGTTTTTCTAGTTTACCCCGCTTATATTTCAGTTTGCCTCGCTGTTTTCTTGTTTTCCCCGCTATTTTTCTTATTTTCCTGCTCATATTTCAGTTTACCCCGCTTATATTTCGGTTTGCCCCACTGATTTTCTAGTTTGCCCCGCTGATTTTCTAGTTTCTCTCGATCAATTTCATGTTTGCGCCGCTAATTTTCATGTTTCCCCTGTTGATTTCCTAGTTTGCCCCGCTGATTTTCATATTTCCCTCGTTGATTTCTTAGTTTGCCCCACCGATTTTCATGTTTCCCCTACTGATTTTCTAGTTTGCCCCGTTGATTTCCTAGTTTACCCCGCTGATTTTCTAGTTTTTCCCACTGATTTTCTAGTTTGCCCCGCAGATTTTCTAGTTTCCCCCGCTCAATTTCATGTTTGACCCGCTAATTTTCATGTTTGCCTCGATGAATTTCTAGTTTGCCCAACTCAATTTCATGTACGACTGAAAGTTGGGCGGGTTCAACCTGACCGACCCGACATTGGGTTGGGCTCGGGCAGGATATATCGGGTTCGATCTCAAGCTTAAGCTATACAAACACCAACTCAATAAATAGACAAAGAAATGAATTAAAAGATAGAAAAATATTTTTATATATTTATATATACATATTTACATAATTATGTACTATAGAAAAATGTAAGGGCTCGTTTCGCCGGGTGGATTAGAAGGGATTGGAAGTTAAATCCCGGGATTGGCCCGGAGTGCCAAACAGATAGGGTGACCTGATCCTCCCATGGATCTTAAGACAATCCACTAACAACACTATCATTACCTTTAAATCCCATCCAATCCACCCTAATCCGTTCAAATTTGCCTAGGACGTGTTTGGTTTGAGGGATTGAAAGGGATGGGAAGGTTTAATCCCGGGACTGGCCGGGCGTGCCAAACAGACTCTATATAGCAATCCCGGGATATAGCAATCCCATGAATCTTAAGACAATCCACTGACAACACCATCATTACCTTGAAATCCATGTCATCCACCCTAATACCATTCACTCCCTTTCAATCCACCCGACCAAACGGGCCCTAAGGGGGAAAATGTTCTCTATGTAAAAAATAAAAATAATAAAATAATAAAAAGAGAAAAGAGAAAAAAGTGCATAGCACTACAGTTATGGCTACAGTTATAATCCATAACGATAGGCCAAGCTCTAACCTGGTCGATCGGGTCCCAACCCGGTCGACCCCAACTCGCTGGCTTCGTTTTTAAGTAAGCTAGCCTATGGCCATGGATTTGCGGCCTCTATGGCTACGGATTATAACCGTAGCCATAGGTACCGCTAATCCGTAGCCATCGGTACCTTGTTCCAGGTTCTCGATAAACTGGGTCAGCTAGTTGGGGTCGACCGGATCGGGTCGGCTGTCTTGCCCACTTATTTTTTTAGATTTGTCTCATTTTTTGTCTTATATCATAATGAGAGTAGTCAATTCATTTTTTTAGATTTGTCTCATTTTTTTGTCTTACATCATAACGAGAGTAGTCAAAATGAATTGATGTGAGACCCACAATCTCTTTGCGTTTCTTAAAAAATGAGTTTTCTTAGCACGTCACATAACATGTTTTTTTTTTGTGTTGTTCTTTTTCTTTTTCAATTAGCTACCTGTTCCAAGAGACCCACTGCATATGTTCACTTATAATTGCAAAAGCATCAGTTTTGTAACCATATTCTTGCATTGAAATACAAATGTGTAGACTGTGGTGTCTTGTGACATCCAAGTAAATGAGGTAACAACTGTGAAATGAAAATAACTAAATCCGGTGGAATCCAAACAGGTGATGAATTGCACACCATTTAAGGAAGAAGGAATATATTTTTTGAATTTAAACTCCGCATCTAATATTAACGTTTGGCGCTTAGAAAATCACTTGGCATGTTGATTTGATGCTTGTATGAACTTCCAAAAATGCTAGAATATTATATCTTCAAATGTTCAAAGAGCATCCACGGGAACCAAAGACAACCATCTGAGAGCATCCCCCACCAATGACTTCTGGAAGTAATCAAGGAGAGCAAGATGAGGCTTTGGTCACCAACAACATTATACTTGTTTGAATTCCAAATGTAGAGTAACAACGGGATGACAGTGAAGTCCCAAATTTTGGTGCCTTTTCTTTTTCCATTTTTGAATGATAACTTAATTTTATTAAAAGAAGAGAACTACACAGGAGTGGACAACATCCAAAGAGATAAGATTATGAGAGACAATTCATCCATAATGAAGGATACATCCGCACCCACACTTCCATCAAAAATAAAAAGATTGCATCCTATGAAAGCTTTAAGACCTTAAGCTCATTCGAAGATCGTCCATCTTGAAAGGAAGAGGCTTTTGCAATGAATGAAGTAGGCAAGAAACATATGAATAATGCAAGGGAAAGAACATGTACCCAACATCATAATCTTGCTCCATTTGATTTTGAAGCTGCTCAACCTATTAAAAGAAATCACAGGAGATGATCAGCATCTATGGAATAACAGTCAAATTGTTCTTCCGTGCAGTGACATTGAACTTACTGTCTCTTCATCAATATCATCATCATCATCCGGGACTTGTGGTGGATTAAAGAAGTTGAAGAAACTATCACGTTGTTCAGTTTTTGTGATGGGCTTGGCATTCTTTGATCCCTTTTGTGGCTTCTTTTTCAGAACCTTCTGTGTCAGGCTCTTTTCAGGATACCATTCAATCTCCGTCCTATAAGTACCCCAACCAAATTCCACATCATGCAGGAAATAAAATTGAACTAAATTAAATACAATAGGAAGAAGAAGACCAACTAGTAGAATTTCTTAGTCATGGAAAGTTACGAGCAATAACAGTACCCTATGGCCTTCTCAAGAATAGGTTCATCATCGTCAATCATGTGATATGTCTTTGTTAGAACAGTGTTCTTGAAGTATGGGTTAGGATCAAAGAAGAATTCGAGCTTGAAGCCCTTGGGATCATTAATTCTGAACCACTTGATATCTTTGGGATTGAGCGGGTCATATGGTAAGGTTCTATTGATTTACAATTCACTGATAACGTGTCATTGTATTGGTTTTCAGATAACAGAGATATGGATGATTTTCTTGTGTTGAGAACGATTCTCTGTGGATTTCTTTTTTATGAACCCTTTTGAGTATTGTACAAGTTATAGGCTTTTATTCATATGGATATCAAACATTAATACATTAATAATTTGATTATTATTTTTAAAAAACTTGATGGGTTGAATCAGTTGATAGATAGTTAAAGGATGGCCAAATGAAAACAGTTCTAAATTCAACGAATAAATGCTTACTAAACAGAGATTAGAAACATTAAATGAATTTGAAAATTGAAAAATAGCCATTCTGGGCAAATCATTACATTCAGCGGGGCAAACTGGAAAATCAGCGAGGGAAACTAGAAGATCAGTAGGGCAAACTAGGAAATCAGCGGGGCAAACTAGGAAATCAGCGGGGCAAACTAGAAAATCAACAGGGCAAACTAAAAAATCAACGGGGCAAACTGAAAAATCAGCGGGGGAAACTAGAAAATCAGTGGGGCAAACTGAAAAATCAGTGGGGCAAACTAGGATATCAGTGGGGTAAACATGAAAATGAGCGAGGCAAACTTAACAAATAATTTCATGGCTTCAGCCGAAAAATCTAAACATATCCAATGTTCAAATGGACCACACCACATGAAATTTTGAATTGAACTTCTAATGTTGATAATTTCTTAGGGGCCACAGAAGTTTTAGATTAAGCTTATAATTGTGTTTTCTATTAATTCATATCTGTATGATCTTATGAATAGGTTTGATAACAAACAAACGTCACAGTTGGGTCGACTATGGTTTCAGCAGTGGAAATCATTATGCCCACTGTTTCCCATGGTATGATTCACTTGATCTTTTGATATGCTTCAATTTGGGGGCTAAACCCCTTAAAATAAATGGAAAAATGGATGGATGGCGTGGATATACTACAATGTGGGCCCAACTGAGTTTACTTAGTACAATGGGAGCGTATTGACTAGCTCAGTACGCAATCCGATTACGCTTGCTACGCCCCACAATGGTGTTTTATTTGTAATACATCATGTTCATCGGATTATGTAATACCCCTCCATTTTCATCGCAATATGTATACACAAAAACCCCATATGTGAAAGGGAACCTAGACAATGAGGGAGGGAACCTAAACATTCAACAGGACAAACATGAAATTGAACAGGGCAAACATGAAATTCAACGGGGCAAACTGGAAAATCAGTAGGGCAAACTAGAAACTCAGCTGGGCAAACTAGAAAATCAACGGGGCAAACTGAAAAATCAGCGGGCCAAACTAGAAAATCAGCGGGCCAAACTAGGAAATGAGCGGGGCAAACATAAAAATGACGGGGCAAACTTAACAAATAATTTCATGGCTTGAGCCGAAAAATTTAAACATATCCAATTTCAAATGGACCACACCACATGAAATTTTGAATTAAACTTACACAAGTGTTGCCATTGGCATGACAGGCATTGTTTGATTCAACATTGTTTGTGATGGACTGTGAGCCACACCATTCTGAGGACCATGGACGGAACTCCCATTCTTAGACGCCTCAGCTGCAATTCATAGATTATGGTACCCTGCTCAATATTGAAAAATGTCCACGTAATGACAGGGAGGAACATTTTTGATAAATCTACCTTCCAAAGAATCTTTCCCACCGCTTGCCTTCTGTTGCGTGTCCTGCACATGATGAGTGGAAATTATGAATACGAAATGTCTGGGTAGTGTTTACATTCAAAACAGTGACAATGATGCTTTATGCATATGCTCCAACTAAAATTGCATTTCTAAAAAGGCATTGGACTCACAAAGTCATATATGCACTCATCTTTTACTGAAGTTGAAAACTTCCATAAAGGAAGCAGGACCAAAAAAAAAAAAAAAAACAGGAGACAAATAAGTTTAGGTGATCAAACTAAGGCTGGTTCTTTCTGATGTGCAACAGATGCATGTAACCACAATTCTATGAGGCTATAATTGAATTTAGTGATTGTTTTATAATTAACTGCAAGAACAGGAATAAATGGAAAATTCTGATCATCTAGTTAAATTCTACCATAAATTCCTTATATGCATGCCTGCATGCATGTTGCTATGTGTCTGTATATATCATTGCAGTTGATTGCTTTGCAATATATTTTCATATTCCCCAACAACTCCAGAGGAAACATGGTTAGAAGAATATTTCAATTGTTGTTCCAGAAAATTAGCTCAAGGCCTATTAACTACCAAACAAATATCTGTTATGTTTGTTCCTGGATCATAATCATGTGAATGTGTTGATAGTAGCTCATTAAACCAGAAAACGAAGTTGCCATAGTACTTACGTTCTGAGAGTTGGCATCACTTCCTTCACTGGAACCTTCACTTGCACTGTCACCACTACAGAATTCAGGTTTTATTTCAATTACTAGCTGTAGTCAGTATGCAATTGAATGGGTGCCAAAACATCTTAAATAAATTATGATGACGAAAATAATCTCCTGGGTATCAATAATACCTTTAGGAGACAAATCCATTCCCAGATGCTCCAGATGTTTTACCTGGCTCACTGTTATCCTTGCCCATAAGCATATTCAAGCTGCCTAAACTTCCTTTTGATCTCTTCACGGGTCCCTTTTCCTTACCTTCAGATGACTTACCATCCATTTCCATGCCCTACGGAAAAATGCAGCAAAACAAACATTGATAAGGTAGCTCAGAACACCATAATAACCCTCCCAACAGTTTTTTTTTTTTAAAAAAAAAAAACTCCAAAAAACATTCATCAAAGCCTAGAGCAGCATGTATAAAAGAGAGGGCTCTACCACAGCAGACTATCCAACTATGCAGCCATACAGATTAACATAAATTAGGTAGACAAAAATGCAGAATAAGTATTTCAAAATGAATAAATATACTTCTTGTTGAAACACAAAATCAAGCATTCTAATGAAGCACTTTGAATTGATAAATAACAAGACAGAAAGGCAGTGATTTACTTACAAGAATCATAAAATTCAGCGGGGTAAACTAGAAAATCAGCGGGGCAAATTGGAAAATTAGCGGGGTAAACTGAAAAATCAGCGAGAAAAACTAGAAGATCAGCGGGGCAAACTAGAAGATCAGCGGGGCAAACTAGGAAATCAGCGGGGCAAACTGGAAAATCAGTAGGGCAAACTGGAAAATCAGCGAGGCAAACTGGAAAATTAGTAGGGCAAACTAGAAAATTTGTGTGGCAAACTAAAAAATCAGCGCGTCAACCTGAAAAATCAACGGGGCAAACTAGAAAATGAGCAGGGTAAACATGAAAATGAGCGGGGCAAACTTAACAAATAATTTCATGATTTGAGCTGAAAAATCTAAACATATTCAATGTTCAAATGGACCACACCACATGAAATTTTGAATTGAACTTCTAATGTCGATCATTTCTTAGGGGCCACAGAAGTTTTGGATCAAGTTTATAATTGTGTTTTCTATTAATCCATATTTGTATGATCTTATGAATAGGTTTGATAACAAACAAACATCACTGTTGGGCCCACTATGGTTTCAACAGTGGAAATCATTATGCCTCGCTATTTTCCGTGGTATGATTCACTAGATCTTTTGATATGCTTCAATTTGGGGCTAAACCGCTAAAATTAGATGGAAAAATGGATGGAAAGCGTGGATATACTACATACATTCAATGTGGGCCCAATTGAGTTTACTTAGTATAATGGGAGTGTACAAAAAAATCAGCGGGGTAAACTAAAATATCAGCGGGGGAAACATGAAATTCAGTGAGGCAAACTAGACAATCAGTGGGGCAAACATGAAATTGAGCAGGGCAAACTAGACAATCAGCATGACAAACATGAAATTGAGCTGGGCAAGCTAGAAAGTCAGCGGGGCAAACTAGAAAATCAGCGGGGCAAGCATGAAATTGAGCGGGGTAAACTAGAAAATTTGTTTGCAGTGAAACCTGAGTTGCGGTGAGAAACTTATCTGAATTGTAAAAAGGGAAAATTTCTTGAGACCATACTTAAGTTTGCCCCGCTCATATTTCAGTTTATCCAGCTGTTTTTCTAGTTTGCCCCGCTCATAATGTAGTTTTCCCCACTATTTTTCTAATTTGTCCTACTCATAATTCAGTTTGCCCCGCTGTTTTTCTAGTTTGCCCCGCTCATATTTCAGTTTACCCCGCTGTTTTTCTAGTTTGCCCCGCTCATAATGCAGTTTGTCTTGCTCATACTTAAGTTTACCCCGCTCATACTTAAGTTTGCCCCGCTATTTTTCTAGTTTGCCCCACTCATACTTAAGTTTGCCCTACTGTTTTTCTAGTTTACCCCGCTGTTTTTCTAGTTTGCCCCGCTCATAATTCAGTTTGTCCCGCTGATTTTCTAATTTCCCCCGCTCAATTTCATGTGTGGCTGAAAGTTGGGCGGGTTCAACCCGACCGACCCGACATTGGGTTGGGCTCGGGCAGGATATATCGGGTCCGATCTCGAGCTTGGGCTATACAAACACCAACCCTATAAAACTTAGGTTGGGCTTAGGTTGAGGTCTCAAGTTGCCCGACCCAACTCGAACCCGATCAATATATTAGTTACTTATAAATTGTAATTGAGTGTGGATTGTTTGTGTAGAAGGTACACTAGTGATGTCGGGTCTCATTTATCCACGTCATTTTTAAGGACTCACACAAACAAGATATGCCGGATTTCTCTCTCCCAAATAGATTGCGTGTTATGCTACATGACTTTTTAAAGGAGTAGTCCTATATTTTAGCTTGGTTTTTAAAAGAAAAAAATGAAGTTCTTTAAGATGAATAATCATGTATATAATTAATAAAATCATAGATACGAAAAATAAGTCCTATATTGAAATATAATAAACTAATGTAATAACAAAAATATTAGCACGTATACACCCGACCAACCTAATCAACCCGTCGAGCCCTCTTGGGTTGGGCTTGGGTTGGGAATTCCCAACCCAAGATTGGGTTAGGTTAGGTCAAGGTTTAGGTATAGGAACCTTGGGTTGGGTTAGGGTTGAGCACCAACCCGAACCAACCCACTCGACTTTCGAACCGAACTAACCCGACCGCGAAGTGATTGAAATTGATCACGAACTAAGTGAGATAGATTTTCGACCATCGAACCGATGAAATCTTGGAAAATAACTAGGTTGGTTAGCTAAATTAGCCTCTCCTACCCCAAAATCATAAGTGGTAAGTTAAGTAAATCATTCTAGTTTAGGAGATATACTTGTTAAATAAATAGACAAAGAAATGAATTAAAAGATAGAAGAATATTTTTATATATACATATTTACATAATTTTGTATTAGAGAAAAATGTAAGGGGGAAAAAGTTCTCCTTATAAAAAATAAAAATAAAAAAGAGAAAAAAATGCATAGCATTACAGTTATTACTATGGTTATAATCCGTAGCCATAAGCCCAGCTCTGACCCAGCCGACCGGGTCCCAACCCGGTTGACCCCAACTTGCTGGTTCCTTTTTTCTTTCTTTCTTTCTTTCTTTCTTCCCTGTTGTAATCCCCACCAATTTTTGTGGGTCCCATTATGAGGTATGTGTTATATCCAAACCGTCCATCTATTTGGAGAACTTGTATTAAGGCTTGAGATGAAAAATAAGACAGATCTAGCTATCAAGTGGACCACACTATAAATGGCAGTGGGTAATTGAACGTCTACCATTCAAACCCTTTTAATGGTTACAAAAGTTTTGGATCATTATGAAATTTGTTTTTCCTCTTCATCCAAGTCTTTGTGACCCTATAAATGAACTTAGACGGGGAGGATTTCTCACAAACATCACAGTGGGCCCCACCTGAGTTCCCATCGCCGGACCGTCTGTCAGCGCTTGTCTCTGCACGCCAGCCAGAGGAAGGCAAGGATAATTTCGTCCTCAAATTCGGTGGTCGTACGAGGAGGTCTAAGTGCATATGTTAAGTTTATATTACTTCGTAAAAACCATTGGATAAAAGGTGGGGTCCACAGTCATAAATTTCTCAAAAAAAAAAGAAGGCACAGGACCCACTCTTGTTACAACGAATGCCCACTGTATTTAGTAAGACATTTTCCAATAGATAGAAGATATTTACGTAAGGGGTGATTGGCTGGTGTACTACACACCAGCTATATAGCTGCTGTAAGTACGTGTCGTGAGAAGATGAGCACGGACGCTCCTCGAGCTTCGAGTTGTACGAACGGTTCAAATGAGATCAAATTTACATGGGCCCGACAACGATGTATTTATTATATCTATGTCGTTCATCTGTTTTTAGATATCAATTTAGAGCATTATCCAAAAAAATGAATCATATCCAAAGATCATCTGGACCACACCACAAATAACTGTGGAGATAATGATTTTCACCATTAAATAATTCTCAGGGCCCACCATAACATTTATTTTCCATCCAATCTATTCATAAGGCCACCAAGACCTGAATGAAGAGGAAAAAAAAATTTCATGTTAATCCCAAACTTCTGTGACCCCAAAAAGGGTTTCAATGGTAGATTTTCAATCTCCCACTACTTTCTAGTTAGATCCATCCTATTTTTCGTCTCAAGCCTTAATACTAGCTCGCCAAATGGATGGATGGTTTGGATATAACACACACCTCGTGATTAGACCCAAAGAACTTGCTGGCATCAATACACCATCTATATAGATGGCGTGAGGCACACCAGCCAATCCCCTTCCGTTTAAAGGGGATCAAAGTTACGCAGTCCCACAATGATATATTTATTATATCCACACTATACATCCATTTACGACATCATTTTATGGCATGATCCCAAAAATGAATCATATCAAAACCTTAAGAGGACCACACCACAAATAATAGTAGGGACATTGATTTCACAATTAAAACATTCGTAGGGCCCACCATAATGTTTATTTTCATCCAAGCTGATCATGAGGTCATGTTTATGGATGAAGAGGAAAGACAAATGTCATATTGATCTAAAACTTCTATGACCCCCGAAAGGATTTCAATGGTAGATGTTCAATCCCCCACTACTTTTTGCAGTGTGGTCCACTTAATCTTTGGATGTCTTATTTTTAGGCTCAAGCTTGACAGTGCTTTGATAGCGCTTTGTGGGCCCACATGATATATATATATATATATATATATTGTGTGTGTGTGTGTGTGTGTGTGTGTGTGTGTTTTCTCTAACACGTACATTTATTTTCAGATCATCATTAATGCATGTAGAGCTGGGCATTGAGTCGAGTTGGATCGAGTTAGGGCTAATCGGATTCGATCTGGTTTTGAAATATGCCTGACCCGAACTCAACCCAACTCAGTACCGAGTCCAGCATGCCTGACTCGATCCGAGTCCGATAAGCCCTAGATTGATCCTGACCGAGTCCGAACTGGTCAAAAGTACCAAGTCGAGTCGAGTTGGCACCGAGTCGGATCAAGAGATGAGGGAGGGAGGGAGGGAGTGAAGATGAGAGAGAGAGAGAGAGAGAGAGAGAGAGAGAGAGAGAGAGAGAGGAGGAGCAGGAGGAGGAGGAGGAGGAGGAGGAGGAGGGTGGTGATGGTGGTGGGTGGCTACCAGACTTGGAAGAGGAGGAGCATGAGGGAGGGAGGGAGGGAGGGAGAGAGGGAGAGAGAGTGTGGGTTCGGATTGGGGTTATGCGGCAGACAGAGTTAGAGATATTTAGAAACTACAGTTAGATATAGATACACACACACATACCGAATGCTCAGCTCCGCACGAGTTCGCATGAAAAATCGTGCAAACTTTTTAGAGAACTCATAATACGTGATGTGACTCCAAAATCTAAACGGTCCATTTGAAGCAGCACCTCATGAAGCCCCTCGGGCCCAAGTTTTACTTTGATCTAAAACTTTGGTGGGCCATGAAAAATAAAAATAGTCTCCTCCCATGATTTGCATTTCTCTTTACTATGGCCCACTAGAATATTACATCGGGGTGAAAATTTGTCTCTTGGGGTTTCATGGGATTCTGCATCACATAGACCGTTTGGATTAGACGCCCATGACACGTGTAAAAAGGTGCGCACATGTGTAGGTGCGAATGTCACACACACACACACACACACACACACACATATATATACCCAAATCCGTGTTGAGTCTGATCGGATCAAGTTTCGGGTCAAGTCGGGTTAAGTTCACACCTCAAGTATAGGGTTGTGATGTAGTAATAATTTCGGTAAGACTGAGGTCGAATCCACAGGGACTGAACCTTGTACGTAATCTGAAAATAACTCGAACTAGAACTAGGCGAAGATGTAATCTAAATTAGGGGAATATGAGGGAATAATGGTGAAATATTAATCTAAAACTTGTGAAATTCAAAGGTGGGAAACTAGGGTGCCAAGGATCCACTTGTAGAAATTAGGGAGATCTATACGTTATTCAAGAACACATCTGGACTCAGAGTCCTATCTTCATCCAGATGGAAGATATAATATTGAAGATCAATTATGAACATCTTTTGATCCATTTTTCAAGAGATAAGAAGGATGAGAATTAGGCTTGATTCCATCACAAGACCATGCCCAGGAGACAAAGTAAACAATAGAACATCCAATCTGAGAGAGTTATGAACATAGGGAAGGATTCCATCATCCATCCATGCCCATGAGATAATGGTGAACAACAGAGGTCCTACGATCATAACCTTCATATATACATGAAAAATACCAGAAGATATTGCAAATCCATTGTAATTTAAGTCACAACAAACCATTAAAAACTAAAAGCATTCCTTATAATCAAACCAAAATCAAAGGGGGTTCCATAAATATGAATCAAACTATAGAAAGTATCCCATTATGCTACAAGCTTCACCTCTTAGCCTATCTAAGAGGTATAACTAACCATGGATTTGATTAACTGAAATCTCTTAACAAATATCAATGGAAGAAAAAAAAAAAAAAAAAACTAAAGAAGAAAGGGAAGAAGAATTCCTGGCCATTTCCACGCTTTCTTTCTCTTTAATTTTCTCCTTGCCTTGTTCACGTCTAAGCTCTCAAAGTGCCTTCCACGTCCCTAGCTCTCTCTTTTATAGGCAGCATGAGGCTAGGTCGACTGGTGAACTGACTTCCTTTCGCAACAAGGAATTTCACAGCAAAACGGAGAGGAGTTGCGAACGACCTTCGTGAGAGGACTCCTGATCAGATTTCTCTAATCTAACTTCATGACGAGGTTCGAAACTGGCCTAGGCATCTTCTGAATGGTTCGGATCACAGATCCGACTGTTCCCATGATCACACAACGACCCACTTTGGCCATCAGCGTCCGAACGCTACTTGCTGCGTAAAACTCACGTAGGGCTGTGCTGATGTGTTCAGTGGACCCCACAGTGATGTTTTCGATGAAATCCACCCCGTTTATTAGATTTCTGGCAAAAAACCAGTTGGAAAGGGGCGGTTTTGGTAAGTTCTGGCGTGACCCACTGAATCAACTCAAGTTACCGTTCATCCTGCGTTTGACGGTGGAAATTGCGTGATCACATGTTTAGGCCAAAAAGGAAAGTTAGGCAAGTGTCTTGCCCCCCTATAGACGCAATGGACGGTCCCGATCATTGATCCGAGCAATGAATGGGGCCCACTAGCCAAAACCGGATGGATGTCTGTCTGATGGTTCCAGTGCAAGAAGGCTTGGGTCAAGGCAGTCAAAGCTGCCTTGACGTTGTAGTGTGGTGTGGGCGTGTGTACTTCATGTACACGCGCTGTACATGTGGGGTCCATTGTGATGTACATGTAAGATCTGCTCAGTCCATTTGTTGTACAACCCTATTTAATGGGTTGAGACCAAAATTGAAGCATATTCAGATATCAGGTGGGCCCCACATCAGAGATTTGTGGACTGATCTGTCCGTTGGACCACTTTTACAAGGATCCAATGACTAAAATTTGAACTGTACGGTTAATTTATGGTCATCAGGCCATATATAAAGTTTCGAGCCGAACTGATGATGGAAACCCTTTGATCTTGTATTCTGGACTATTTTCAAGCACGTTTAACGTGAGTGGCATGATTTTCTCGGATCTCTGTCAATGTAAATTCTTCGATCTCGGTCCCCTAGGGTCCGTCCCTTACCTTAGCGACTTCAGATCGTTAAATTCATGCTTTTAGTACCATTTTTCAGTCTAGGCTCCTAAATTCAACTTGCAACACAAACACGATTAAAATATGCCGTTAAACGGTATCATGTTCGTAAAATCAGGTAATAACTAAGGTTTAATATGCAATATTTGACCCTCAACAGTAACTCAAACTTGACTCAGTTTGAGTTCAGATTAGGCGAAACCTACTAGGTTCGGACTGACTCACCCATTCTATTTAGGTCGATTCAAATCTAAACGAGTCGGGTGGGTCGAGTCAGGCAAGTCAAGTCATGCCGTGCCCATCTCTAGGTGCATGTGCCCAAAAATGATGGAGATTCAAATCTCAACTAGACCACACTACATGAAAACAGTATTGGCAATTGAATGCCCACCATTAAAAACTTCATAGGGCTCATTGTAATGTTTGTTTGTCATCTAACCTATTGATTTAGTCATGCACACATGGATGAAGAGAAAACACAAACATCAGCCGAATCCGAAACTTTTGTAGCCCTGAGAAGTTTTTAATGGTGAGCGTTAAATCACCACTTTTTCCCATGGTGTGGTCCATAAGAGATTTGGATCTACATCATTTTTGAGCTCATGCTACGAAATAAACTGGAAAAAAATGATTGGATGGCATGGATAAGACATATACTATGACGGGGCTCGTAAAGCACTGTCAGCATCCACCTCGCCAATAGGCAATCCTTATCCCGTTGTGATGGGGCAACTGATGTTTTGATGTCTTGTCTTGCAATGTTTGCATTCCATTTTTCCGATCAATCATTTTAAGATATAAACCAAAAAATGAGATATATCTGAGGCTTAAGTGGATTACACGATGGAATTTAAACTCTTACCATTGAAAACTTAATGGGGCCACAAAAGTTTTGGATGGAGCTGATATTTGTATTTTCTCTTCATCCATGTCCATGTAACTTTAATGAATAGGTTGGATGTCAAATAAACATCATGGTGGGCCCTAAAAAGGTTTCAACGGTGAGAATCATTATCATTGGTGCTTCATGTGGTGTGGTCCACTTGAGCCTTGGATCTGCCTCATTTTTGGGCTTATCCCCTAAAATGATAAAATAAAAAAATTTAAAAATAAAAAATGGATGGACAGTGAAGATAAGACCCATGGTGGCCACTCAAAGCTACTACCCATTCTCAGCTAGAGACGGGCCGGGGTAGGACGCAATCCGCGTCCAGTTACTCCTTACCCAGTGGTGGTTGAACTCTCAAGGTTTCCAAGGTACTTTTATTCGTTACAGTTACCCTTCACGGTAATAACCTATCACCTTCTTCTCTGAATGCTACTGACAGGGGACCGGAATCCTCAACAACACATGTCGTGCTGCAGCGCTTAGAACAATAAAGCTCTGTGGGGCCATCATGTTTTCTATGATATCAACTCCGTCCATTAGCTGCATCCTCGATGCTAATCCCCGGGCCAAAAATCTGCCTAATCCACAACTCAGGTGACCCACACCACAAGAAACAAGGGATATGGGATATTAACCATACTTTTATATGTGGGGCCATCATGGCTTGTATATTCCATCAAACCAGTTCATTAGGTGTGAATAAGCAGGCTGAAGAGAAATACAAAAATCAGCCTGATAGAAAACTAAGGCAGGCCACACGCGTGAACTTACAGAGCACAATTTTCTAATGTCCCATATGGGTGGCCGTGTTAGTTTTTTATTGGGCTGATCTTCTGCAATTGCGGTGAACATAAAGGTTTGCTACGTAATGGACGGCTTGGCTATCACACATCTAAGATGGCGTGTCCCACAGAGCTTGGGAGTTGTACTGACTGGCTAAAACATTTGTTGCAGACGATTCCTGCCCCTCCATGGACGATGGAATTGGAGGGAAAGTGTAAAAGACAAGGAAGAATAAAGATTAAAAAAAGCGGACTGTTGTATTGGGACATCAATATCCCTGGGGGTATGATGGACACGTTGCCACCACAAATCAATGGTTGTGATCAATCGTTAACATCTATAGATGATCAACACGTTTCCAAAATCGATGACCGTGGTCGATCAACTTCTCTTCATGAATGATCTACGTGTTGGCCAAATGAACAGCCTTTATTGGCAACAAATTCCCTATTAATTTGGGTCAATACACCCGACGTGTGCCTGTATATGAAGCGTCGTAGGCAATTTGAGTATCTAATAATCCCCCGCAAAAACGGATCATCTAAAACTAGAGGTGGGAGTCCAAGTCAGAACCAGTTAGGGCTGACCCGACTCAATTTAGTTTTGAAATAGACCTGACCTGAATTCGACCGACTTATTACTGACTTGGTCTGGGTTAGTCCAAGCCAGACTAGGACTCAAATCAAGTCACCCCCATTAGGGAATCGATGCCAATTCTGACTAACCTCAGAATTGCAGCCTCCATCAGCTACACGACATCTTAATTTTGAAATGTCAAATTTGTTTTATTTTTTTTAAAAAATATATGTATGAGTTTATTTTTGGACCAAGTTAAGTTACCACCGAGTTGGATTTCACGGCCAAGTCGAGTCAAGTTACTAAGTGACCCGAACTCCACCCAATTTGAGTTCAGATTGGACGCAGCCTACTCGGTTTAGATTGACTCACCCACTTGGTTTGAATCGAGTTTGATCTAAGCAATTCAGAGGAGCCGAGTTTACCGGGCCGAGTTAGCTTAAAAGATGAGCTAACCGTCCAATTGTGGATTACAATCATAAAGAGATGATCAATCCATTGTACAAAAATGGTCCACGGCGGTAAAAGGAAAATCAGACTTTTAAGGTGCAACTTACGGCCATAAATAAGATTGGCCAACCCAATAATTACATCCACACGCATGTATTACTAAGGTATACGTGCATCACGTGGGCCCACATCTACCAGGTTACAGTCGTACCGGTGCTAGTGGAGCGCGACTCTTTTTACGTAGGTAAATCGTACACATGGTCTGTATGGAGCGGATTACCTGTCTCCAAAGGTAAGGCATTTTCTTCCTCCAGATTGTGTACCCCGTACATGACAAAGGTGATGACGATCCGAGCCATACCTGTCGGCTCATCCGTCAATTGAGAGTTGCCAAAATTTCCTTAATTAAACTATCTAAACCATATAATACATGGGACTTTCCTCAATTAATGGGAGCCGTTGCTGGTTTGTCTTTTAGTGTTCATTCATACGCCACCAAGTGAGGGGCTGGAATTAATTGTCTAAACACTGTGATTTAGGGACCATCAGCCATTGACAGTTGCAAGTACAAAATTAACGATTTTGATCTTGTCCACAGGAATCACGTGTTTAGAATTACATGGAGGCAGGGAAATGCATTGCCTCCGGAGGCACGGAATCTGCTTCATGTATTTCAACGGTTAAATTAGCATTATGATTGCAGACTGACAATTGGATCCACTGGTCATTTATGAATGGTTGTTTATCTATGTACGTATGCGGCCATAAGTTGAATTTTAACAGCAAGATATTAGCTATATACTTCTGAACGTTAGTGGGCCCAATAAATATTTATTTATGGCTGTAAGTTATAACTTCAAAAAAAAAAAAAAAAATAAATAAATAAAATAAAATAAAATTAGCTTGTTAGTACACCCACTGTCAGTTCACACTTCCCAGTTAGCCACCCCCATTAGGGAATCGATGCCAAGACCTCAGAGTTGAACCGAGGTATCTTTCACTCGGACCCATCCGCCTATTTCCAATATTGGAGTCTAATTACTGAGTGGAGCAGATTTATTTATGTAAAAGGTCAGACCAACCTGATGAATAGATTAAATCTCGTACCCAAGTGTCATGCTAGCACGTGCGGCATGTGCAACAGTGTACTGCACACGTATGTGCGCTTAGCAAAGCTCAGTATAAGGTTGTTACGAGGAAATCGGACCCGGACAAGTCAAACCGAGTATTGAGGGCTCGGAGCTCGGAAGGAAGGCCTCGGAAGGAAAATACCACTTTGGGTTTGTCCCGACTCTCGAGTTATGGTGGTTCGGCTGAACCAAGCTCTCCCCTAATGAGTCACGACTTCGAGCTGAAATGCTCATCTGAAGACCTACGTCTGTGAATAAGCCAAGCATGACTTATCCCCGACCCAGAGGCCGAGGACTGAGGCCAGGGATAAGCACATTCGACAAACTCCGATCTTGATACCCCAACTACGAACACCGACTGTAGAAGCCTAGTCGTAGACTCGAATAGGATGATTCCGAGTCTGGATGAAGGCGTTTTGATTGCGGGCTCAGAGTACCGAGCTGGGAAACCAGTTCAACTATGGACGTGGCCGAAGATCACACTCGGGGATACACTCCATTAAGACATGATGCATATACGATCCAAAGATTGTGGAGAGTATCTCCATGATAGCCACAACCGCTTGATTGAGTAAATCGTGCCAAGATTGACAGACACGATCATTTCAACCCTCAAGTATAAATACCAAGGGACCCCATTGCAACAGGTACGTGATATCTTGACCCTCTCTCTACATTACGCAACTTAGACCCAGATTCCCTAGCTTGATTTAGGCATTGGAGGGTCCCCAGATTAAGCCAGGGTCTCCTTTGCTCACCTTTCTGTGTAGGACCAGGGTCCGCTTCGAGTTCGCAGCTTTGAGTGGAGGGAGGTTCTAATTTTGACCTCAACATTTTTTGGCACCGTCTGTGGGAAGTTAGTCAAATTGAGAGTATTGATTAGTAAAATAGAGTGAATGGACCATACATGTAAAATGAACCAAATATTCTGATCCAAATTGTGACCCAACTTACTGACCTCGTGAGAACCTAAGAATTGATGTTAGTAAGTTTTGTGAGCCCCAACATGATGTGTGTCGAACATCAACACGGTGGATTTGATGTGTCCCCTTTAGGTTATGAGATATCTCAAAAATCATTTGTATACCAAACTCAAGTGGGCCATACCATGTAAAACTATGTGAAGACATCCTAAAAAATATAAAAGCACTTGGTGGGGCCCACATGAGTTTTAGATGTAGTTGAAACTTGGTCTGACCCCTCATCCAAGTGGGACACACATAATGAGTGGGTTGGAATGTGAATCGCATTTAGGCAAGCCCAATATATGATTATGAATGTTTTAAGGAAACCCTTCTCCACTACGTTTAGGAGAGTTACTCGTTACCCTTACCAAAGTAAACTTTGTGGGGTCCACCATTATTTATTTGTTTTATCCACTCCATTCATCCATGTTAACATATAATTTGAGGTCTAAAGAACAAAAAGGAAGCATATCCAAAGCTCAAGTAGACCACACCACAGGAAATAGTGTGATTGAACCTCTACCATTTAAAATTTCTTGGAGGCCATAGAAGTTTTGGATCAAGCTGATGTTTGTGTTTTCTATTCATTCATATATTTTTGATATTGTGAACAACCTTTAACCATTTTTGGACAATCTGATCAGTCTAGATTGAAGAGTAAATAACTTCAGATGTTTAAATCAAAATTCACTCAAATTGTTGATCGATCTTGTTTGCCCAATATCTTTCTCATATGTAGCATGATCGGGGCAAGTAACTAGTCAAATTGAGGATAATGATCAGTAAAATAGAGTGAATGGACCAGACATGTAAAATGGGCCAAATATTCTGGTCAAAATTATGACCCAACTTATTGACCTCGTGAGAACCTAAGAATTGATGTTAGTAAGTTTTGCGGGCCCCATCATGATGTGTGTCAAACATCAATACCGTGAATTTGATGTGTCCCCTTTAGGTTATAAGATATCTCAAAAATCGTCGGTAAACGAAACTCAAGTGGGCCATACCATCTAAAACTACGTGAAGACATCCTAAAAAATATAAAAGCACTTGGTGGGGCCCACATGAGTTTTGCATGCGGTTGAAACTTGGTATGACCCCTCATCCAAGTGGGACACACATAAAGAGTGGGTTGGAATGTGAATCACATTTAGGCAGGCCCAATATATGATTATGAATGTTTTAAGGAAACCCTTCTCCACTACGTTTAGGTGAGTTACTCGTTACCCTTACTAGAGTAAACTCCGTGGGGTTCACCATTATTTATTTTTTTATCCACTCCATTCATCCATGTTAACATATAATTTGAGGTCTAAGGAACAAAAAGGTAGCATATCCAAAGCTCAAGTGGACCACACCATAGGAAATAGTGTGATTGAACCTCTACTATTTAAAATTTCTTGGAGGCCATAGAAGTTTTGGATCAAGCTGATGTTTGTGTTTTCTATTCATTCATATATTTTTGATATTATAAACAACCTTTAACCATTTTTGGACAATCTGATCAGTCTAGATTGAAGAGTAAATAACTTCAGATTTTTAAATCAAAATTCACTCAAATTGTTGATCAATCTTGTTTGTCCAATATCTTTCTCATATGTAGCATGATCGGGGCGAGTAACTAGTCAAATTGAGGGTAATGATCAGTAAAATAAAGTGAATGGACTAGACATGTAAAATAGGCCAAATATTCTGGTCAAAATTGTGACCTAACTTACTGACCTCGTGATAACCTAAGAATTGATGTTAGTAAGTTTTGTGGGCCCCATCATGATGTGTGTCAAACATCAACACCATGGATTTGATATGTCCCCTTTAGGTAATGAGATATCTCAAAAATCATCTGTATACGAAACTCAAGTGGGCCATACCATCTAAAACTATGTGAAGACATCCTAAAAAAATATAAAAGTACTTGGTAGGGCCCACATGAGTTTTGAATGTGGCTCAAAATTGATCTGACCACTCATCCAAGTGGGACACACATAATGAGTGGGTTAGATATGTGAATCGCATTTAGGCAGGCCCAATATATGATTTTGAATGTTTTAAGGAAACCCCTCTCTATTATATTATGTGGTGTGGCCCACCCAAGTCATGGATTGACTTTATTTTTAAGCTGTTGGCCCACCTAAGTCATGGATTGACTTTCTCCATACCATTCAACATTTTTCTCGGATCATTTTAAGATATTAACCAAAAAATGGGGCAGGTCCAAAGCTTAAGTGGACTACAAAGTAGGGACTAAACATCCACCATTAAAAATAACATTCATAGAAGTTTTGGATCAAGCTGATGTTTGTGTTTTCTCTTCATTTATATCTTTTTGATATTATGAACATGTTGGATGTCAAATAAATATTATTGTGGGCCCAAGGAAGGTATCAACGGTGGAAATCATTATTCCACACTGTTTCGCGTGGCATGGTACACTTGAGTTTTGGATTTACCGAAAATTTGGGATCAACCCACACCGTTCATCCATTTTCGAGATAATTTTAAAGAATTATCCAAAAAATGAATCATGTTTAAAGATTAAATGGACCACACCACAAATAAGGGGAACAGATTGGCTACTCCCCCTGACACCATCCAATGGCTGGTGGTTGGTACTCTGTGAGCCCTACCATGATGTATGTGTTTAATCCATGTCGTCTATTTATTTTTAAAGATCATCTTACGGTATGAGACCAAAAATGAGATATATCCAAATCTTAAGTGGACCACATTCCAAGAAATAGTGTTGAATGAGCATCAACCATTAAAAAACATTTTGGGGCCATAAAAGTTTTAGATCAAACTGATTTTTGTTTTTCCCCTTCCTCTGGCCCTATATGACCTAATCAACATATTGGATGTCAAATAAACAGTACAGTGGGCCTTAGGAGGGTTTTAATGATGGATATATAATAATTATATATATATATATATATATATATGGGAAAAGGTTCCATACGGTTGAGCTCATGGGAACATCTCATACGGTCAAGCTGTGTGGGCCCCACCGTGATGGGTGTCGAACATCTACCCAATCAGTCAGATGCACCATTCCAAAATCAAGTCAATCCGTGACTTTTTTTGGCCACACCACATACAAAAGTTGAGAGGAGTTACCCTCCATTAAAGTATTCATAATCATTTGTTAGGACCACCAAGATGTGGTTCACAAATCCAGCCCATCCATTATGTGTGTCCCACTTGGATGAGGAGTCAGACCAAGTTTCATATGCATCAAAATTTCAGGTGGGCCCCACAAAGTGATTTTATATGTTTTAGGCATTTCTTCACATGATTTTAGATGGTATGGCCCACCTAAGTTCTGTATACGGCTGATTTTTAGGATATCCCATAATTTAAAGGGGGCCCATCAAATGCACGGTGTTTATGGTCGACACGCATCACAGCGGGGCCCAACATCTCGACCTCGTGGGAAGTTCCCATGAGCTCGACTGTACAGAACCTTTTCCCTATATACCCGAGCCCACCCAACCCTAGCCCCCTTTCCCTTTCTTCTCTTTTTCTACTTGCCGCACGCCCGCCTAACGCCCAACCACCAGAAATCCCTCCTCTCTCTCTCTCTCTCTCTCTCTCTCTCTCTCTCTCTCTCTCTCTCTGCAGATCTCTCCACCCTACCGTTGTCGCACGCCCTACCCACGCACGCCCTCTCTCTGTCTCTGAAGCTCGGTGAGGTATCTCTCTCTCTCTCTCTCTCTCTCTCTCTCTCTCTCTCTCTCTCGATCTCAATACCAATTTAGGGATTTAGGGATTTAGCAACAGGGATCCACCCATCTCGGTGGATCCGGCAATCCACCAAAGCCACCATGATAGATAGATAGATCCACCATGATATACATGTAAGCAACTGGTTAATTTTCTATTCTATTCCTTCTTTCTTCTTTTTCATTTTTATTTTTTAAATTATAAAGAAACTGTGCATTCATGCTTTCTGGATACATACATTATTTTTGGGCAAATTTTCTCTGTTTTTTCCCTCATTCACAAAGAAATACATCTGTGTAAGTTTTTCCCTGTTATGTTAGTGGTTACCTTTTTTCGTTCTATAAATACGCAACCCATACGCAGCAACCTATACATCTCCTTTTGGCAGCAATATGCCTTTAAGTCCCAAGCCTCAAGCTGCCAGGTAGGTAGCTGGTTGTTAAACTTTGCCAAGCAGTAATGTAAGCCAACCTGTAATAGATGGCACAAAGCTATGAATGATGATAATATTTATATATTTTTCTTCTTGTTCTTTGCTATATGATTCATTTTTTAAACTTTTTTTTTTCTAAAAGGCTTCGCCATTACCCCTATTCTCTAGAAACATAGTTGAGTTGAACTGGGACACCAATTGAACTGATTTATTCATCAAAGAAAACAAAAGATCAGATGAACTGATTTATTAATCAAAGAAAGGGAAAAAAGAAGAAGATTAGATGAAGTGATTTTATAATTTCATATTGGGAACTGATGCAATGTAGGATTCACACTGTGAAGAGCCATATGGCATATACGTCTCTCATGGAAAACTTGTAGGATTTCCAACAAGGATATTTGCTCAAAGGGATATTGGTTATGATTTATTTTTCTTCTTCATTGAGAAATATTATATTATTCAGAAGCTTATGCTATTATTTGGTAGTGTGAAAGCTTGTTTGGCAGCTTGGGTTTAAGTTGTAATTGGTGGGAATATAGCAAACATTTGTAGTGATGTGTTGGTTGTAGTTGGTGGCAAATGAATCTATTTACTACTGATTTATTTATTTTGAATTCACTAAGAGGTGTGATTTCATATCCTATTATTTTAGTTTTGAATTCATCAAAGGGAGGCATGATTTCATGTTTGAATATGACTGATTTCCACAAATGAAGTTTAATAAGAAAATTGTGAGAGTTTAACTCCAAGAATTGTTTCAAGGATTTCATATCCTATTATTTTAGTTTTGAATTCATTAAGTAGTATTTTCTGGAACATAACATGGATTAGTTTTTCTGGTCGTCTGTTTGGACACACCCTCTAGTAGGGCGTTTGAGGCCCAAACAATGTTTTGATCCTAAAGGCAGTTGACCCAATGTATGTATGTATGTATGCCATAGCCCAAGAATTGGGTTAGGCACCTGTGTTGAATAGGGGCTGTTTGCCAATTGATTTAAACAGTCCATTTTGTTTGCACTTTGTGGATCACCTGATGAATCCATCGACCTGATTCTTGGGGCCATGGCATTTACAGTTAGGGCCAAGATAAGGGCATGCAAATGGTCCCAATGCCTGTGAGCTTGAGCCCTTGAGTGCTGTTAAAGCATAAGGCACTATTCAGAATTTTGCTCAGGATGCAATGCCTCTAATTTGATGTGTTTTGCATCCATAATGAAACAATCATCAAATGAGTTCTATTGATAACGTAATTCGAATGGGTTCTTTTTCAGCCATAAAAACTCTTGTTGCATTGTGCTTGTCTTGAATGTATACAAAACTTCCCATTGTACAAGAACTTTAACACTATTCAACATAGTATGTGACATCACGTAATTCAGTTTGTGTTTTCTCTTTCTAAGGTGTGAGCTTGATATTTGATCTTCAGGTTATATTTTAAGGAAAATTCAATTATTAAAGAAAATGCTCTTGTAGAATAAATTATCTTTATAGGAAGAGTAGCTTGGAGACTTGGAAATACGTACTTCTACCCATGTTTGAAGAATGCCGGGCTATGTTGCTGAGAGACTCGCCTTTATGACTATTTATATGAATAGTGACTTATGCATTCTAAAGTTATTTTTAACATCAATAGTACTTTCTGATGAATTATATCTTAAGCATTAATGGTGCTTGTCTTGAATGTATACAAAACTTCCCATTGTACAAGAACTTCAACACTATTCAACACACTATGTGACATCATGTAATTCAATTTGTGATTTCTCTTTCTAAGGTGTGAGCTTGATATTTGATCTTCAGGTTATATTTTAAGGAAAATTCAGTTATTAAAGAAAATGTTCTTGAGAATAAATTATCTTTATAGGAAGAGTAGCTTGGAGCACTACCAGAAAAATGGGCAAAGGCTACGGATTTAATTCGTAGCCATAGACCTATGGCTACGGACTAAATCCGTAGCATGACCGTCGTCGTAGGTCCCGAGCCAATAGGTCTAAAACCTATGGCTACGGATTTAATCCGTAGCGATAGCTTAAAATAGTTACAGATATAATCCGTAGCAAATATTTCTATAGCCAAAAGCAGTTACAGCTACGGATATTATTGGTAGCTAAAAGTAGTGTTGGATCCGTAGCAATATGCCAAATTTTATAATAGCTACGGTTGTCAGATTACCAGCTATGGTTAATATCCGTAGCTATTTCCAACATTAAAAAAAAAAATTATAATTATTCATTCATTCAATTACCACCTGCATAATCATTCATTCATTCAATCAATTACAATTATTCATTCATTCAATTACAATCATTCATTCAATAATGAATCAATTATAATCCTTCATTCAATCAAAAGTTTATCTCTACTCCTTGCAAATTACCCCTGACCACATATGAGCAGAAAGAGCTTCATATAGCCGTTCTACTCCTTGCGAATTGTCATCAACCGACAAGCCTATCAAAAGAAAAAGAAAAAGAAAAGAAACGAAAGAACTTACAAACCTCCTTTCCAATTTGAACAAACAACGGTACACGTCAAGAATAAAGCAAAAGAAAAAGAAAAGGTAATGATATTCTTAGAAGCCTCCTTCCAATTTAAAGGAAAAACTTTACATCAAGAACAGAGCTTCGCTAAGTGCACATACATGTGTAATAAAGCAATCTAATCACATAAACGTATATTAAGAACAGAAAAAATAGCTACAGGCAATATTCATTTATTAATGGACGATTTGGCTCTTTGGGAAACATGTGCCCATGATGGAAGTCAATAGTAGATGATGGAAGCTAATAGTAGATTGTCTATTTGAAAAACACAAACCAAATCCTAGATTGCTTCTCACTATGACTTTTCTTAATTTTCACTTCTTTTTTTTTACTTGGCTTTTACCACGCTATATGTGAGACATGGCCAAAAATTGTAAAATTTTCACAATCCCAGCCACTCAATTAGCATAGGTTCCAAAATGCGTGTGATCATATTTCTGCCTTAATTCAAGGGCTCAGGATCATCCAAGAGGCTGGAACTTTTGGGGCAAGGCCCATATTTGGTTTGGTCCAGAATTTTATACATCAGCCTGGTGACTCATGGAAATGAGCACCTTACATTCAGCAAACGTTTGTTGAGCTGATGTGCAATACTAAATCATTATCAGATAGAAGAAAAAAAAAATCAGAAGTGGGCTAATGTTAAGAGAACAACAAACTACCCAATGTATTCAGCAATGGAATTTGATCAACAAATAGATTTTCATGGAATCCTGCCTGGGCTTCCCCTAATAGCTGGGACAAGGCTATAGTGATGAAATAGATTTAATAAAAACCATTTGAGGCCTAATAAGTTATTAAAAAAATACATTTGATGCCTTTAATTACTAGCTAATTAGACAAAAAAACAAAATTCAGACTATAAACAAAAAAAAATATTTAGGACTGCTACCTATGCACCATTTTGATCCACTTCCAAGAAAAAGATCCAGACATGTTAGAAGTATGCATCCATATCGCAAATTACCTATTATACAACTAGCAAGGCAGCAATAAAAAGTGTGTACATTGATCAAATTGAATCCGGATTAGCCATTGGTATCCTCATAAATATTGAGTTGTCTCATATACAGTGTGTGCATTGATCAATGTTGAGTAGTATATAGCACAATCCAAAAGCTAGCTGCCAAGAACTTTGTCTATATAAAGAAGAAAATAGTACAAGCCAAGCCCCACCCAACAAATGACCCATAATAATACCATTTGAATTACCAGGCACCCATATATATGAAGGCTCAAAGGTAGAATGCAGCTAGTAAGCTGATTTGCTAGTTCTTTTCTCTGCTCAGGGCTTCCATGCTCAAAAAACTGCAAAGACAAACAATTAATTGAACATTTTTATATCATAGGCGAACAGAGTTCATACGACCAACATGAGAATCAATATAGAGACTACCAGATCACCAGCCCACAACCTTTAAAAAAATGATAAATGAGGGTAGATGAATAGGGGAAAAAGAATGAAAGGTATCTTTACGGGGGGAAAAAAAAAAGATTGGAAGGAAACCAATGATTGTTTTTCCAAAAAAAATCATAACTTTTGAATAACATAATTGCTGAACATAATAGTCATCAATGTTGGAGCATGTGGGAGAACTTCTTCAAAAGCAGAATAACTACAAAGTGAATCAAGAATCAAAAGCAGCATAAAAGACAACAACTAGCATATGGTAGCCACATCCACATGAGCAGAGTACTGTTTAGAAGTTTTACACAACTGTAAAATCCTACAAGGAACAAACTCCTCATCTTGCCACTAATCTATCTGAACATCCTCATTTCAACTATAATCATCCTAGATATTTACAGAATAATGTTATTTTTTTGAATGATGGAATTTTATTAATAATCCAAAAGGCCACGCAAATACCTGCAGTTATAAACAAATTACTGTTGCAAGCTTACCTGTAGGAGGAATTACTCAAAGCAAGAGGAATCGGACCAACAACAATGTTAAATCTGACAGGCACCAATATAGATGTTTTCCTTCTCGATTGAAATTTAACTAACGAAACGAAGGAAATGGTGAAGTATCCAATCTTCAATCAATTTATTACTTATTGCAAAACAGAAAGGAAAAAATTTCAAGAAAGAAAAGGAAAAAAAGGAAATTTTCAAGAGTAAATACAGTAATATTAGAAGGAAGTAGGATTGCAGCTGCAACATTTGCATCTGCTCTACAGCCACTGCATTATTCAAGGAAAAAGAAATAAACAAGATTTGCCATTTTACTGAAATGTTCCCTTGTAATGAAAATGTAACTCAGAAATGACAAAAGTACAATTTAGAAGGTTGCTTATATAAAGAGCAAAATCAAAGAATTATACCAAAAATACCCAGAACTTAATATGGATAAGTAAACAATGACAACCTCTTCGAAAAAATCAACCACCACAATTATTAAACCAACCTATGTCCATGGCAGTAAATGACACATGGTAGGGGAATGCTTTCCGGGAAAGTTGATGGAACATAATGTATGCACTTCAAAGTATGGCCTCTTCGATTTTGAAGCCACCACCACTAGAAGCCACAACTTAATCCTATCATCATCTACTTCAGCTCCAACTGCAAACCCACACACACCAAACAAAAAAAAAAAAAAAAAAAAAAAAAAAAAAAAAAAAAAAAAAAAAAAAAAAACAACAACAACTTTAGAAGAATTCTCCAAACTTCAAAAAATCTAAGATATTAAATAGCATAATTATGATGATTGGACCACAAGTTTTAAACTAAACCAAAGGTTGAGTAGAGCAATGTCAGTGTTTGGTTTATATGGAGAAGAAGAGAGAAGCGCAAAGTAGGGTCTGAGTATGAGTGGAAGACAGGAAAGAGATGGGTTGAGACATTTTCGGGAGATGTGTAGTGTGGGTGCTACAGAGAAAGGTGCAGCTTGGTTTTCTTTTCTTGAAAATGCTTATGTACCTCACACTACCTACCTACTTTGGGTTGCTTTCTCTAATTGAGGGGAATGAATTCATATGTATAAAATCCAAGAGCCAAGTGATCCATGAATGAAGCTATGTTACTAAAGTACAACAAGGATTTGTTACATCTCGTGAGCACTTCATTTTAAAATATTTCTAACAATGTCACAAGTTTGGTTTTTAGCTCCGATTGTTAGTGTTCAATATACTAGATCTGGATTTCAAGTCTGGGATGGGGGAGCACATATCTTAAACAACACCACAGGTGCCCTTCAGTACAACAACACATTCACTAGAATACCATCAATAAAATACAGGTTCAACTTTAAAAATCAACTGACTAAAGTAGAGACAGGATCAAATTTACCTAAATGCCCACATGACTGCACAAATAGAAGCCACCGCAGTTCCTGTGAGTTAAAGTGACAGGTTTCCAGTGATTGAATTTAAGGTATCAATTAAACAAATTACTTGTTTCATCCATGAAAATTACTAGCACTTATATAATTGTGAGTTACCAAACACCTACAATAATCTCTCAAAATTGGGGCATGTATGATATTTAGCCTATTAATCACAATCTTACCAGGAAATATATATCAACTTTTTGTCATTTTTGGACAACAACAAATGTTGGTGGAGGCTGGTAATTTGGCTCGAGCGATGTGCATGCTTGAAAAGATCAAACATTAAGAAAGGTAAGGTGAGTTGACATTATATAACAAACAAAAATAGAGAAAGAACTCTTTTAAAATTGAAGATGTCACCTTCCGGATTGCATCTAGTTCATACAGTAAGACTTAGTAAAATTGGCCTTTGGTCACACCATCCCTACATATACACAGAGAGCATTATTATCATATTGGGGAAAAATGAGGAAGTCATTCATTATGGAAAGGAAATGTCAATAACAGTCACCTGTAGAACAGAATATGCTCGCTTTACTTTATATATATATATATATATATATATATATATATATATATATATATATATATAGGACAATGGTCACTGCGCACCTTTTCACGTGAGCACCGATGAGCACCTTTGTACACGTGTCATGTGCCTGAGAATTGACGACGGTCCAAGTGATGCCGCACCCCTTGAAATACTAGAGGCCTAATTTTCAGCTGATCCATGACTCACAGTGAGCCATAGCAAAGAGAAATGCAAATCAAGGAGGAAACTGTTTTCTTTTTCCATGGCCCACCAGAGTTTTGTATCAGTGAAAATTGAGCTATAGTATTTCAAGGGTGCGGCATCACTTGGACCGTTCAGATTCTTTGCACATGACACGTGTGCAAAGGTGCTCATCGGTGCTCACGTGAAAAGGTGCGCAGGTGACCATCTCCCTATATATATATATATATATATATTTATATTTATATTTGACAGGTCCAAACCAAAGTCAACCAGATCATGTTCAATAGTTTAAATTATTGGTATAATGATCTTGAAGGCCCATTATTTTCTCAAATTCGTGACACTCATCAACTACAATTGGGTCTTGAGCAACTTGAGGCTCCTTTAACCTACGGATTGGTTGTAACTTTAAAATCAACCATGATAAAACCACAACCTTCACCTATGCCCATTGAATTGGCCATGGTAGAGACTCACAATACAAGGAAACATATTGTAAGGGATTCAATCTTGCCATTGGCAATACCATAGTAAGTAGTAGTTCATAGTTTACATATGCCATCCTCATTTGAAGTTTGTTGAAAATGGGTTGAGAAAGCCTCTTGATGGTTGGCTACACCAAAGATGAACATCTTTTAATAATAACGTGTTTACTACTCCACATAAAAGAGGAAGGATGATGGGTGGAGGGCTCATCAATCCCATTGGAAGCCTACTGTAAATGATTCAAAACAAATGTCTGGATTAGCCAATCAAGATATAAACAAAGGTAAGGATCCAGACAAGCCCTAACAGAATCGTACACACCAAGTAACATGAAATCAACCAAAGAAGCTACCATTTTCTCCTTGGTTAAAAGAAAACAGTAAAAAGTAAAGAGGACTAGAAACAATAAATACCTTTCCAAAGAACCCCTGACATCAAAATTGTAGAAAGAGAACGGTTCAAAAGAACAAACTCCTGGATAGAATCCATCATTTACAGTATTCAATAAAACAATGGAAAAAACAAAATAGTACCTGTGTAATACTAAACAATACAGTATTTTCTATGGTAATCAATGAACCAACTTGAAGTGCTGAAACAAATCCCATATCACCACCTTACCATCTAACCCTGTATGAAACGATGTAATAAGATGACATACGTTGACCAACACTTATCAAGTGTGTTAGACAGGGACAAATCCCAACATCTTATTAGGGTTCAATGACCCTAATAAGACACTTTCAGAAATCGCAACATCTTTGTCGTGGAGATCATATTTTCTCATCCAAGATGCAATAAGGAAACTAAAAAGCTCACTAACGGATCCAAGACGCAATTCGTGAATGTCTTCCTATAAAACCCCCAAATCTAATCAAGGAAAAAAAACACCATCAAATGAATAAAAAAGAAAACTAAAACTCGACCTGCGTTCCTGATAAAATCTAAAGGCGTCGCCCAGCAACCTTCTCCTCAAGAGATGTTAAAATTTCATCAACTGGAACCTTACCCATCCTTCCCAACCTTAAGCATTTGGAGACTAGTGAGAATGCAAAGATCTAGAAGCAGCCGATCGGATGATAAAATGCGGTATAAAGAGAGAGAGAGAGAGAAGAGAGAGAGAGAGAGAGAGAGAGAGAGAGAGAGAGAGAGAGAGGGGGGAGGGAAAGTAGGCTGGCCATGGCAGCCACAAGAAAGGGAGATGGTGAAACCCTTGAGCCCGGGAGAATAAAAAAAGCCAGCCACAAGAAAGGGAGATGGTGAAACCCTTGAGCCTGGGAGAATTAAAAAAAACTCCCGCGGGCTCCTTTTTTGGGTGCAGATTGCGTATTACCCCCACACAGAGCTATACACGACAGACGGTCAGGTAAGAGGCTCTATGGGGACCACCGTGATGTATGTGGTTTATCCACTTCATACATTCATTTTGAAAGTTAGCTTTAGGGCAATATCTAAAAAATACAGCAGATCGAAGGCCTAAGTGGACCACACCAAATCAACAGTAGGTACTTAAATCTCCACTATTTCCTACGGTGTGGTCCACTTGAGCTTTGATCTGCCTCCTTTTTTGGGATCATGTCCAAAATTGATCATTCAAAATGGATGAACGGCTTAGATAAAATATATACATTGCAGTGGGCACATAGAGTCCCTTATGGGACCGTCAATCTATAGCTAATAGCATTTAGGGTTTAGTAGCTTTTAGCTATGGATTAAAGCCGTAGCTATATAGCTAAGGTTTATATTCGTAGCTAAAAGCCTTAATAGTCCATAGCCTTTGCTCCTTTTTTTGGTTGTGGAGACTTGGAAATACGTACTTCTACCAATATTTGAAGAATATTGGGCTATGTTGCTGAGAGATTCACTTTTATGACCATTTATCTAAATAGTGCCTTATGCTTTCTAAAGTTATTTTTAGCATCAATGGTACTTTCTGATGAATTATATCTTGAGCATTAATGGTGCTATCGGTTTTGACTATTCTGGCACTCATATTGTCATTACTATGTAGGTGAAGTTTCGGGAGTTCATTCCCAGCATTTTGGCTCGATCCTTTCTTATTGTTTTTGGTCTGTCTAGTGACTCTTATCAACTAGCTGTAAATGTATTAGCTCGAAATTGATGGAGCAGACCCAGATGTGTGTGGGAGCTCTCCGGATGTTGAGCGGGGGTCCCTGGAAGGTGGGAATTGCTGTTATGACCATGATGAAGCTGTCCATTTCCTATGAACAACATTGGAGTGGCCTGGCCATTTGGACAGGCCGTGTTTATGTATTTGCTCGAAATTAATGGAGCAGACGCGGATGTGTGTCAAACCTATCTGGATGTTGAGCGGGGGTCTCTGAAAGGTGGGAACCGCTGTTATGACCATGATGAAGCTGTTCATTTTCTTTGGACAACATTGGAGTGGCCTGGCTATTTGGACAAGCCATGTTTATGTATTAGCTTAAAATTGTTGGAGCAGACCTTAGTATAACCTTAAACCTAAACCTACACCTAAAACTAGTACCTAAAACTAAACTTCATGGTGGGGACAGTGCCCCCGACTGTTGTTCCTTCTTGGGACCCACCATGGTGATTATTTGAGATCCAACCTGTTGGTAAGTTTACATAGACCTAGACCTGAAGAAGGAATAACACAAATATCAGCTTGATCGAAAACTTTTATGGCGCCAATTCGTTTCAAGGTCTACTTGAGCTTTCGATCTACCCCAAAACCTAAAGCTAAAGCTAAAGCTAAACCTATTCTCAAATCCCAAAACCTATAACCTTAACCTAAACCTAAACCTATAACCTATAACCTAAACTCAATTCCCCAAACCTTAACCTATTATAAACTAACCTAAACCTAAACCTATAACCTACACTTATAACCTAAACCTAAACCTATAACCTAAACCTAAACCTAAAACCTAAATGTATTCTCAAATCCCTAAATATAAACCTACACCTAATCCTAATCTCAACTCCCTAGCCTAAACCTAAACCTAAACTTGAAAACCCAAACCTAAACCTAAACTTGAAAACCCAAACCTAAACCCAATCCCGAACCCGATTTCCTAAACCTAAACCTTAACCTATTCTCAATTCCCTAAAGCTATAACCTATAACCTATAACCTAAACCTAAACCTTAACCTATAACCTTAACCTAAACGAAAACCTATAACCTAAACCTTAACAACTATAACCTATAACCTAAACTTATAACCTATAACCCAACCTTAACCTAAACCTAAAACCTATAACCTAAACATAAACCTAAAACCTAAATGTATTCTTAAAGCCCTAAACCTAAACCTACACTTAATCCTAATCTCAACTCACTAACCTAAACCTAAACCTAAACCTAAACATGAAAACCCAAACCTAAACCCGATCCCGAACCCGAACCATTTCTTAAACCTAAACCTTAACGTATTCTCAATTCCTAAAGTTATCACCTATAACCTATAACCTAAACCTAAACCTTAACCTAAAGTTATAACCTAAACCTAAACCTTATCCTAAACCTATAACCTTAACCTAAACCAAAACCTATAACCTAAACCTTAACCTATAACCTATAACCTATACCTTAAACTTATAATCTAATATAACCTAACCTTAACCTAAACCTAAAACCTAAAACCTAAACCTAAACCTAAAACCTAAATGTATTCTCAACTCCCTAAACCTAAACCTACACCTAATCCTAATCTCAACTCCCTAACCTAAACCTAAACCTAAACCTAAACTTGAAAACCCAAACCTAAACCCAATCCCGAACCCGAACCCGATTTCCTAAACCTAAACCTTAACTTATTCTCAATTCCCTAAAGCTATAAACTATAACCTAAACCTAAACGTATGACATTAACCTAAACCTAAACCTAAAATCTAAACCTAAACCAAAAACCTAAATGTATTCTCAAATCCTTAAACCTAAACCTATACATAATCCTAATCTCAACTCCTTAACCTAAACCTAAACTTGAAAACCCAAACCTAAACCCGAACCCGATTTCTTAAACCTAAACCTTAACCTATTCTCAATTCCCTAAAGCTATAACCTATAACCTAAACCTAAACCTATAACCTATAACCTTAACCTAAACCTAAAACCTAAATGTATTCTCAAATCCCTAAACCTAAACTTACACCTAATCTTAATCTCAACTCCTTAACCTAAACTTAAACTTGAAAACCCAAACCTAAACTTGAACCCGAACCCGATTTCCTAAACCTAAACCGTAACCTATTCTTAATTCCCTAAACCTTAACTTATAACCTAACTTAAACCTAAACCTATAACCTAAACCTAAACCTATAACCTAAATGTAAAACCTAAACCTAAACATAAAATCTAAATGTATTCTCAAATCCCTAAACCTAAACCTATAACCTACAACATTAGCATAAACTTATAACTTAGACCTATAACCTACAACATTAACCTAAACCTATACTTATAACCTAAACTAATTCTCAAATCCCAAAACCTATAACCTAAACCTAAACCTATAACCTAAACCTAAACCTTAACCTATAACCTAAACTCAATTCCCTAAACCTTAACCTTTATAACCTAACCTAACCTAAACCTAAACCTATAACCTACACTTATAACCTAAACCTAAACTCCGTAACCTTAACCTAAACGTAAAACTTAAACTTAAGCCTAAAATGTAAATGTATTCTCAAATCCCTAAACCTAAACCTATAACCTACAACATTAATATAAACTTATAACCTAAACCTATACTTATAACCTAAGCTATTCTCAAATCCCAAAACCTATAACCTAAACCTAAATTTATAACTTATAACCTAAACCTTAACCTATAACCTACACTTATAACCTAAACCTAAACCTAAACCCAAACTTGTAACCTTAACCTAAACGTAAAACCTAAACCTAAACCTAAAACATAAATGTATTCTCAAATCCCTAAACCTAAACCTCTAACCTACAACATTAACATAAACATATAACTTACAACATTAACTTAAACCTATACTTATAACCTAAACCTATTTCTCAAATCCCGAAACATATAACCTAAACCCAAACCTAAACCTTAACCTAAACCTAAACCTTAACCTATAACCTAAACCTTAACCTATAACGTATAATCTATAACCTAAACCTATAACCTATAACCTAAACTCAATTCCCAAAACCTTAACCTATAACCTAACCTAAACCTAAACCTATAACCTACACTTATAACCTAAACCTAAACCTATAACCTTAACCTAAACCTAAACCTAAAACCTAAATGTATTCTCCAATACCTAAACCTAAACCTACACCTAATCCTAATCTCAACTCCTTAACCTAAACCTAAACTTGAAAACCCAAACCTAAACCCGATCCAGAACCCAAACCCAATTTCCTAAACCTAAACCTAAACCTATTCTCAATTCCCTAAAGCTATAACCTATAACCTAAAACTTATGACCTAAACCTAAACCTAAACCTATAACCTTAACCTAAACCAAAACCTATAACCTAAACCTTAACCTATAACCTAAACTTATAACCCATAACCTAACCTTAACCTAAACATATTACATAAACCTATAACCTAAAACCTAAATGTACTCTCAAATCCCTAAACCTAAACCTACACCTAATCCTAATCTCAACTCCCTAACCTAAATCTAAACCTAAACTTGAAAACTCAAACCTAAACTCAAACCCGATTAATATAATAATGTAGTCCAATCACATGGCAACAAACAAGAAAATCTTTCTTTGTTGGCAAGCATACTCGAACTCAAGCATCACAATGCATCTATTTCCATCTCCACTATCTCTTATAGCATAGATTATTTGAGATATGGATTTATCTCATTTTTAGAGTCATGTCCTGACGTAGTATGATAATATTAATAGACAAGGTGGATTTGTCACCAATATTATTCCAAGACCCATATAACTTCTCCTTATAGCAAGTTAGGTAGGGCACATGCAGCTTGAATCCATCAAAGGAGATAAGGATCACCTCTCATATGTTCTCTCTTTTCATTTGTTTTTTTTTTTTTCCATAGGATTTTTTATTTTGTGGTGTCTACTCAAATATACGTACAACATTTTATCATGTTAATATAATTATAAGTGGCCTAATCTCACCTTTCTAAAAACAACTAATAATAATTTCTACCTGATGAGAAATTACCAAGTACCATTAGGCTCAACCCAAAAGATAAATCAGCATTTTCTTTTAACACACACTCACACACCAGAGTCGCTTATGGCCACAATGAGTACTTGAACTCGTGACCTTGTATTGAAACTATTTTGAATCTACCATGAAGACATGAGTAAGGACCTAGGTGTGTGTGCACAATCGTCGATGTGTTCACCACACTGAATTTTGTGAGCCCCACCAGGAAATAGGTTATGAATAATTTTTGTATTTTATTTATGATGTTAAACTTATATGTATTTATGCATGGATGAATGTGATGTGGATAAGATTGTTTGTGTTTGGATGGATGTAGTTTATGTTTGGATGGATTTACGTAGTTTGGGTTTAAATGGATGTGAATGTGAATATGATGAAATATATTATATAACAGATGTATATCAGGAAGAATATGATGAAATATATTGTAACAGGTGTATATCAGGAATTTTGTGCTGGAATATTGAAAAAAAAAAAAGAGACTTTTACCTACGAAATATTTCTTAAATAAAAGTCTCATCCACGCTTTTTACCTATGAAAATATTCGTAGCTAAAAGTCTCATCTACGTTTTTAACCTATGAAAAATTTCGTAGGTAAACGTATTGTGAAATATTTTATTTACAAAAAAATTGTCGTCAAAAGTTTTTTACTTATTTTTTACCGATGAAAAAATTCGTTGGTAAAAGTTTTGTATATATTTTACCTACGAAAATTTGCGTAGGTAAAAGTTTTTTAGTTATTTTTTACCGACAAAAAAAATCGTTGGTAAAAGTTTTTTAAATATTTTTACCTACAAAAAAAATCGTCGGTAAAAGTTTTTTACTTATTTTTTACAGACGAAAAACTTCGTTGGTAAAAATCATGCCATTGCCGACAATTCAAATTTTCGTCGGTAAAAGCCTTTTCTGTCGGTCTTTTACCAACGAATTTACCGACGAATTTTTTTGTCGATAAAACTTTTTACCTACGAAAAAATAGCATTTAGCGACGAAAATTTTTGTTAGAAAAAGTGGGTTTTCTTGTAGTGAACAAAAAGTTAGAAAGCTTTATCGAAAATGGCAAAAGGGAAGAAGAAGGTGACAGTAGTAGAGCCCGAACTGAGCGGACAACATCAATCATCTTCACTATTGCATACTGAATCGGCTCTGATAGAGCCGTTCCAGTGGACTCGGAGCCGAGGAGGGAAATATAAAGCGTTACAGAATGAAGTTCAGATGCTGAGAGATGAAATCAGTCGAATGAAGGTGCAACAAAGTCGGCAGTCACTTGGTGGAGGCGACCCCGGCACCCGAGGAACCACCGCAGCAAGTTAGTTCTTGGGTCAGGGTATCCCAAGATTAGTCTGCACGAGCTCTCAATCCTACGCAAAATACTGCGTCCCAGAATTAGTCTGCCCAAGTCCTGGATCCTGCTTGGGATGTGAAACCATCTTACGTATCTGCGACATCGGCTCTGGCCCCAACTGACCTCCGCCATCGGCTGGAGAGAAGAAGACAGCGCAGAGCGCCCGAGGCGGCAGAGGCTCCCCAAGAAGTAGTATCCAAGAACCAAAATCCTTGGGAAGCTCAACTCAAGGAACTCCACGACTAGATCAATACGTTACAGCAGAATCAGCAACCTGTGTCCATCCCAACTGCGGTACAAGCGATGATGGAAGAGACCGAGCCTCCCTTCACCTCAGAACTTATGAATGAGGTGATGCCGTCGAGGTTCAGGATGCCTCCAGTCATCTAGTACTCAGGGTCTGGGGACCCGTCAGAACAAGTGAAATCCTACCACTCTTAGATGTAGATCTAGTCAGCCACGAACGCGATGATGTGTAGGGCTTTATCGATAACTCTCTCCAGGTCTGCTCGGAATTGGTATCGGCAACTCAAGCCAAAGTCAATCAGCTCCTTTGCAGAGCTCAATAGATCATTCCTGACCCAGTACTTCATCTCTGGTAAGAAGAGTCGGAAGCCGACGACCCATCTATTCACCCTCAAGCAGGGGAACAAGGAATCGTTAAAGGACTTCATTGCCTGCTTCAATGAAGAGGAGCTACTGGTGGATGACTACGACGATAAGATAACACTCTCAGCCATGTTTAGCAGACTTAAGGAAGGAAAGTTCGTCTTCTCAATTGGGAAGAATCCACCGACTACTTTGGCTCGGAAATATACCAATGCCGATGAGTTCTTCAACTCTCGCAAAAATGTCCAGGCCATAGAGTAGTCTTCCAAGGGGAAGAGGCCGAGGAACGAAGAGCCACAATCATCGAGTAACAGGCCAAATAAAGGGGCCTCTCACGATCGTCAACCGAGCAGGAGGCCTGAGAGAAAATTCCACTCCTACAACCCTCTCAACACATAACCAGAGCAGATCCTGCTAGACATCAGGGACCAGAAGCTCCTGCAATGGCCAGTATGCATGAAGGTTGAGGCAGGTCAGCGAGATAAGTGCAAGTACTGCTGCTTCCATCATGACTGCGGTCACAACACCAGCGATTGCGTGGATCTCAAAGATGAAATCGAGACCCTCATCCGCAAGAGTCATTTGCGACGATACACAAAGGAAGAGAAGACAGCTTAGAGAGAAGAGCGGTCGGTAAAGACCACAAAAGAACCTGCAGAGATCCGAAAGATCTATGGCGGTTCGTCTGGAGGGGGTGACTCGAATAGGGCTCGTAAAGCCTATTCTGGGAGCTCGGACAGATGGCGTGGATATAGAATAGGGGGTGGCTAACAGTGAAGTGTGAACTGCCAATGTCGTGTACTAATAAGCTAACCAAAAAAAAAAAAAAGGAACATCATGGTAAGGCCCCATGGTAAGGGCTGCACCATCCGCACCTAATCCGCTCCCCTTTTAGTAGCCATCGATTAAAAATGATTGTCCAAATGCTAAATCTGGCCATCAAAACCAACACTTCGCCATTAAACTTGTAAAATCTTTTTGGAGACCCTTCGACCGATAATAAGAAGTGTTTCATTTCATATACTCGAACAGAATGTGACAATCAGCTTTTAAGTCCATGGGGTTCGTTCCCATGAACGGTAAACCGAGCATGTGTATCTAACCATTGGGATAGGTGCATACGAATACAACATGGGGAAGCGGATTGGCTAGTGTACCTCACACCAGCTATATAACTGCTGTATTGACGTCAGCAAGTTCTGTGGGTCCGATTATGAGGTATGTGTTATATTCAAATTGTCCATCCATTTGAAGAGATAGTCTTAAGGCTTGAGTAGAAAAATAAGACAGATCTAACTATCAGGTAGACCACACTGAAAAAAAGTAGTGGGATATTGAACTTCTACCATTGAAACCCATTTTGGGGTCCTAAGAAGTTTTGGATCAATATGAAAAAAAAAAAAAAAAAAAAAAAAAAAAAAAAAATCCTCTTCATTCAGGTCTTTGTGACCCTTATGAACAGATTGGATGGAAAATAAATGTTACAGTGGGCCCTACGAATTGTTTAACAGTGAAAATCAGTATCTCCACTGCTATTTGTGGTGTGGTCCAGTTGATCTTTGGATATGATTCATTTTTTGGAAATGATTTAAAATGATCTCTAAAAATAGATGAACGGTGTAGATATAATAAATACATAACGGTGGGCCATGTAACTTTGATCTCCTTTAAACCGTTCGTACAACTCAAAGCTCGAGGACCGTCAGTGCTCGTCTTCACACGACATGTAGAACCTAGAATGCATATCTACTTTGAGAACCGATCACATGCAGGATGGGGATTGCATCCTGCCCCCGCCCGTCTCTAGTCACAAATGGGCAGCTCCGTGGGTGGGCTTACTATGATCTATCGGTTCATCCACGCCGTCTATCCCTCATATCGTATCATTTTAAGGCATAAGTACAAAAATTAGGCAGATCCAACGCTCAAATGGACCACACTGCAGATGAGTCTCGCATTTAATGCAACTGACATCTAATGCTTTGTGCATTTAATGCAACCAGCTTATTATTTGCTGTGGTCATCTGCCTCATTTTTAAGTACAAACATTAAAATGGTCGGAGGGGAGGGATGGACGGCATGGATAAACCGATGGATCACAGTGGGCCTGCCCGCAAAGCTGCCCATTCGAAGCTAGAAACGGGCGGGGTAGGACACAATCCGCTTCACTACAATAGGCCTGTTGGGCATTTATAGCCGAAAAAAAAAAAAAAAAAAAAAAAAACTAATAATAATAAGAAATAAATAATCACGAGGAAGGATGTATATATATATATATATATATATATATATATATATATATATATATATATATATATATATATATATATATATATATATATATTTTTCGCTGAAAATGTACTGTGGGGTTATTGTGGTGCAGGGCGCCTGTACGTGATCAGTTTGTATTTATTTGCATGAATTTCTCGGCACATTAATGGCTACAGGTAAAATAATAATTCCCTCGATGATGTGGGTCCTTTGGCCTGGTAATGGGCAATGGATCCCATCTGAGCAGTGGGATCCAGATTCGACGGAGGTTTGGTAATATATATTATCAGGAAACTGTTGCCATTAGGTTTGATTTTGGTCGCCTGTGTTATGTGCTAGCATGCGTAATCATACCAAACAACTTGACTTCAAGCACCAAGATAGGCAAGTACATCAAATGTCCATGTAACCCTTTGGATAGGTTGGATCTCAAGTAAACATTATGGTTGGCCCTACATAGGTTTCAATGATGGGCGTCATTATTCCCATAATTTCTTGTGGTGTGCTCCACCTGAATTTTGGATCCACCTCAGTTTGAGGATCATGCCCTAAAATGATCTAACAAAATGAATGAACAATGTGGATAAAACATATACATCATGGTGGGGCCAACAGAGTTTTGCCACCTATTATCCTAGCTAGGGCCTCGTTTTGTTAGTCAGGACCTACCAAAGTTGTTAACATTTTAAATCCAATTTTTACAAAGATAAGTGATAAATGCTAAATTGTATTCAATTTCCATGTAAATACAACAAATCAAACATGCCCTTAAATTCCTTACTTAGTTGATCAATTGGGTGGAACAGTAGATCATTATTGCTACCGTCACAGTAATGTCATTAACATACACAAGTAGGAGAAGAGTATCAGTTGAACTTTGTAAAATAAATAAAGAGGAGTCTGCTCGGCTACAAACGAAATCCAAATAAAGTAGATATAGTGAAAAATGATTGAACTAGGAATGAAGAGCTTGTTTAATTCCATTTAAATAAATAAATAAATAAATAAACCTTCTTTTAGAAGGCAAACATATTAGACAATTGAGGGTAAGAAAAATCAGGTGATTGCTCCATATGCACAGTTTCCTAAAAACCATGTAGGAACACATTCTTCACGTCCGGTTATCGAATCGGCTACTGAAGTACCGTAGCCACAAATAAAACTAAGTGGATAGTGGTAGCTTTGATTACAAGACTAAATGTTTCATCGAAGTTGATTCCTAATAATTGAGTAAACTCTTTTACAACTAACCAAGCCTTAAGTCGGTGGATGGAGCAATCAAAGCTTTGTTTTGAAGACCTATCAAGAATGGATACCATTAATGTTTGGAGTGCGTGGTGCAAGGTCCCAGGTATCATTATCATATAGGCCTTGGAGTTCTTATTGCATTGTATCAACCCAAAGAGATTTTTTTAGAGCTGTTTTGAGGGATTTTGAAAAATCGAAGGATATATTATGGAGGGCAAGCTCAGAACATCTTGATGGATTGTCTCATAACTTTTTTCCTTGTAAGCATAGGATGAAAATTGATGGAGTCATTAGAAGATGATACAATAGGGACAGGATAAATCAACCACCAATTATCCTGACAACCTATCTTTATTAGACAAATGAGGTGATTTTATTTGTGATAATGACGCAGATTTAATTAGGTACAACACCTAAGTGCTGAACATTAATACAACACTAGCTAGAGTTCGACCGATCAGGATCAATAGGAGATTAAACAGGTCTATAGAAGGGTGCATGTTAATAGGATGAGATGGGATGCTATTAGTTGGAATAGAAGTGAACACTTGTTGCAGAGAAGGTAGAGACAAATGCTGACTTAAATGTGATAAATTTGTTGTGTCTGCAGCCAGGAGGAGACATAATTTGTAGGATCCACTATTGGATGGCCATGGAACCACTCATAGATATTTGGAAAGGCGATTAATTATCCTTCATCCTGCACATGTAAATATAAATTAACTTGTGTCGTATAGAGTAAAATATAATTGTCAAAGACCATGTGACGGGATATGTAAGCCCAGTGGTAGGTGGATGTAGGCATCGATGGCCCTTATGAATAGGCTTGTATCCAATGAACACACATGGATATATAAAATCAGGGTCTCAGTTAGTATACAACATGGTTATAGAAATATGAAAAACATTTGCAACTAAATATGTGAAGCCCAAAGTAATCAGGATGAAGTCCAAATAATTAATGATAAGGCGTCTCCAAAACAAGTGTAGAGGACGATGTATAGGACAACATGGGATTAATGAGATAAACAGCTGCAGTAAAAGTATCAGCCCAAAGGCAGATAGGAATATTAGATTCAATAGCAATGTAAGTACAGTTTCTATGATGTGTCTGTGTTGTTCTTTGGTAATTTTATTTTATTTTGGAGTTCAAGAACATGATAACTATGCTCAATGATTCATAAGTCTAGGTGAGAAACAAAAGCATTAGGAGTAAATGCTCCTCCTCCATCATTTTAAAATATCTTGATCTTGCTGTTAGACTGATTTTCTACCAATTTTTGAAATTTAATAAGGTAGTTATAAAAATCCGATTTCTATTATAAGAAAGAGATTTAGTGAACCCAAGAGATGAAATCATCAACAAATATCACATAGTACTTAAATCTTTAAACTGGCATTATAGGTGAGGGTCCCAACAAATCATAGGGAATCTTTCATATAGAAAATGTAGAAATTTTCTGAGTATTCGAAAGAGGCAAGCACTTGCCTTTTTTCATTTGATAACTATATATTGTAAATATCAGGTTTTATGTGCCAAAAATAAATATCAAATGCAAAATATATATATGCGAAGATTTAGATTGAAGATGTCCTCAATGTTGATGTCATAATCTTTCTAAGAACTTCCCTGACTTGAGATCCACCAGATCTTGATCAGTAGCACCCTTTCTTAAGGCATAAAATTATCCTTTTGCCTCGTTGATATTTTCTGTTGTATTCAATGATCCTAATCAGAAAACTAGATGATGAAAACTCAAACATAACCATTGTCAGAAGTAAGCAATTGAAAGAAGATTTTTCTCAAGTTGAGAAACCACAGGAACAAATTTCAACCAAACTTGACTGTGTGGAAGGAAATGAGGCATGTCCAATATAATAAATGAGAATAACAGTACCATTACCCAACATATATATATATATCGTTAACTGTGTAGGGTCGAACAATATTGAGTATATAGATTTGGGTCTTGAGTCTCATTTGGATAAATAGCTGCTAAGGCTTGGGGAACATATTCATATAAGAAAAGTCCCAACAATACCAACATTATCGAGTTGTATGTCCTAATTTTCCACAAATCTGACAGATAGACACTATTATCATTAGTTGTCAGATGAGGAGGCTAGTTTTGAGATAGTTCCATTTGAGTTAAGAGTAGCAAGAGGAGGGTGGTGTGGAAGATTGAGGGCAACTCTAGGTTAACAAGGATGAGTTGGAGTTTAAACCTTCCCAAGGTTAAGATTAGAACTAAGAAATCGAGGTGTGTAATGTGGGTTGGATTAAACCTAAATCCTCGAGGTCAGAATCCATTGTTGGGATGGTTTAGGCCAGCTGGTGCAAATCCACGGCCAGGAGAATTAAAACACCCTCCTTTATTCCCAAGTCCACATCCACAATGTCCAACAAATTATGCTTGATGATGATCAACTATAGGAGGTTCATCATTTATCCTATTTTGAAAACTACAGGAGTAAACTGTGAAAAGGTAAGATATGGAGGTTTAGCCACAAATGTAACAAAAAGATTTAGCCAAAGATGTAACAAAAGGAGCATATTTAGGTCCCACGCCTGTGAAAAGTAGGAGACTTTATCTTAATCAGTTCATGTTTTTGTATAGCTGCAAGACTATCACAAATAGCCTTAAAGGTCTTGAAGAGAGCTTAATTTGTATAACAAAATAATCAAAATAGAAATAATAGTGTAATCTGAAGAGCTGAGGCACATTACAATCGTGGTCTTAAAGAGAGATTTTCTCTCATATATAGGTAGTTTTTGTATGCAATAGATTCTACTAAGTCATGTCTTGGGATACAGCAACTCTCCTCATAAATGGATGGCATTGATCAGGTGCACTCATAATCTCAGCGACACGTACACAAGAATGCTCACAATATGTCATGCAATGATCATGACCCACGTGTGCGCACATGTGCGAGGTTGCACCCAAGGCATACCCTTGTTTTTTAATTACAAACGATTAGTTAAGTATTCTAATATAAAGGCTTAATTTTCATAACAACTTTTCAATTGGGACTAAATCCAATAAAGGAAAAAAATTAAAAATTAAAAATTCAAACCAAGAGAAAATATTTTTTCGTATTTTTTTAATCTATTTTTTCCTAATATGGGGTAGGGATGACAGTGTCGGTGAGGGTTTGGGGCAGGGTGATAGTGCTGATTAGGGTGTGGTGACTGTGATGGTGATGCCAATTTAAGGCAAAGGGTTACTAGTTTAATATGAATGGTGTCAGTTTTGGGCTTTAGGGAGTGGGAGGGGTGATGGTACCGAGGTGAAAAGAGGTGGCAGTGTGTGTTGAGGTGGTGATTCAAGTAGCAGTAGCTCTAATTGCAGGTCAAGCCAAAGATGCTTTCCGTCGATGTTCAAGTTCCGTAGGTTAAAGCTCTGAGATAAGAAGTTGAGTTAAATTGAATATAATACACTGAGGTTCAGAGTATCAAGAAAATCTTACTGAAAATTAAGAAACCCATGAGATGAACTTAGAAGTTCCGCTCTCAATGTGAGAGGAACCATAGCAAAGGTATGTATATTTATAGGAATGTTGTTTTTTAATGGTTGGAGTTGGATCATCACTGTTTCCTATGGTGTAGTCCACCTGAGATTTGATTGTGCCTAATTTCTTTAGTTCATGCCCTAAAATGACCCAAAGATGGTTTCTGCCAATGTTCAAGTTCGATAGATTAAAGCTCTAAGGTAGGAAGAGGGATTAAACTGAATATAATATACTGAAGTTCAGTGTAAATTTCTGATACCATGAAAATCTTGCTAAAAAGTAACAAACCTAAGAGATGAACTTGAGAGGTTCCACTCTCAATGTGAGAAGAACCATAACAAAGGTATGTATATTTATAAGAATGTTGTTTTTTAATGGTTGTCATTGGATCACCACTACTTCCTATGGTGTAGTCCACCTGAGATTTGAAAATGCCTAATTTCTTTAGCTCATGCCCTAAACTAAGTTGAAGATAGTTTTTGTCCATGTTCAAGTTCAGTGGATTAAAGCTCTAAGATAAGAGCGGGGTTAAACCAAATATAATACACTGAAGTTCGATATTAATTTATAATACCATGAAAAATCTTACTAAAAAGTAAGAAACCTTTTTTTTTTTTTTGTTTTTTTTTTTTTTCAAAAGGGGCTCTTGCCACAAAATCCATTCATCAAGACCATGTACATCCATTCGGGAGGGCCCATACAAAAGACTGGGACCACCTATCGTAAGCTACACAAACGGAATCTAGAAAGGAAAACGGAAAACACAAACCCAAGCTAACAGACCACCTAAGAAATCCGCACGGAGCCGAGGCCCGTCCTATCCAGAACCAACTCCCCACGAGTGCGCAGAGGGAGGGCAGCAGCAGTAACAAAAAGTCTGGATCGCTGGTTGGCACTTGCCCATCGAGCAAGGCTGTCGGCTACCTTGTTAACCTCTCTCGGGCAATAGGTAATAGAAATAGAACCTGAAGAACGAAGAGATCTGAAGAGGCTTTTCCAGTAGTGAGCGATCCAGGGGCCGTCAACCGCGCTAGAAAGTACATCCACCACCGAGCGCGAATCACTCTCCACATCTACAGAAACAAGCCCTTTACTGGAACAAATCAACAGCCCATCAATGATGGCTCTAACTTCAGCAAGGAAGCTGGAGCCCTGCCCATACGCCTTAGAGAAAGCGAATAAGAACTCACACTTTACACCGCGACAAACCCCTCCGCCACCAGCTGGGCCAGGATTACCTCTTGATGAGCCGTCAACGTTGAGCTTCACTCTCCCCTGGGCAGGCGGAGACCACTTCACAAAAGACAGGGAGCGAGGGAGGTGGGTGCTCTCGGGAAGGTGAAGGTCTAGGACTGCATCTTTGTCAGCCTGGGTTTTACAAGGAGGGAGGGGAAACGCTTTGAATAGGAGAGACAACCAAGATCTGATGAGGAGCAGGATCTGCTGCGCGTTGGAGGGGACACCGTCAAACCGCTGAGCGTTTCTAGACTTCCAGATCTCCCAAAGGATCAGGGCAGGGAGAATCCCTCTGATGACGCCCAACGGCGAGGCTCGGCTGGCCAAGGCCCACCACTGGGAAACTCTACCCCTGATGGACTGGTTGGGGAAGAAAGAGACTGAGAGAATGGATGAAAAATGACCCCATATGGCTGAAGCAAGGCCTCCTTCCGCAAGAAGGTGATCAAGGGATTCCTCCCGTTGATTAGGCGGCTTACAGCAGGCGCAGGAGGAGGCCATCTGAACCCCTTTGGATTTAACATTTAAGTCGACAGGGATCGCATTGTTCATGATTTTCCAGACAAAAATAGCAATTTTTGGAGGAAGCTGGGGGAGGCTCGTCCACTTTGTCCACGGAGGGATCTGGCCATGCATGCGAATAAGCTCCCTAGCTGATTTTATGGAGAAATGACCGGACTTCTCCCTCGTCCAAATCGTCCTATCTCACCCCTGGGTAAGGGCCAGGCCTTCCGACAAAACATGAAGGCCCACGGAGTCCGGAAGAAGCTGAGGCAGGGGAGCCGACAGACCCTCCAGGCCAATAACTTCTTTTATCTTCATGCTCCGGAGAAGGGGAGGGATGGTACCTTGAATCTGATTTTTTAGGGGCCCCAGCCCCGTCCAGTTATTTTCCCAAAAGCTGCTATTACCATCTCCCAATAGCAAGCGAGAGTTCTGTAGCAGCATGTCATGCAACACTGCCATCTTCTTCCACGCTGGTGAATCTGAATGTTGCTGATTGGAGACATCCCGAACGTCGTTAATACCATACTTGGAGCGCATGAAGGACCTAAGAGATGAACTTGAGAAATTCCACTCTCAATGTGTGTGTGTGTGTGTATGTATGTATGTATGTATGTATGTATGTATGTATGTATATATATATATATATATATATATATATATATATATATATATATATATATATATATATATATATATATATATATATATATTTCACTCACGCCATAGTGGAATTCCACCACCTATGGGTACTCGAACCGAAACTCCTAAGAGTCTACCACCGTAGCAATAGTAAGGACCCGAGAAGTTCCACTCTTAACATGAGACGAACCATAACAAAGGTAATGCGTATTTATAGGAATATTATTTTTTAGGGCACATTTGGATACAACGAAATAAGTTACATTTTAATTTATGTTAAGTAATTAAGTTACTTTAATAACCATTATGGTAAAAGTAACTTATGTGCCAAAAGCTACTAATCGTAATGAGAAATTATTTTTAGCTTTTTAACTTGTGACTTTTCTAAGTCTCTCTCATCGTCCCTGTCAAAGGAGACTCTCTCTCACCGTTCAAATCAAAGGTGGCCCCATGTGGTGGACTGTCCACTTTGAAGATGGAGCTCACACAGTGGACGGTCCACATAAAAGGTGGGTCCAACATGATGGATGACCCATATTAATGTGAGCCAACATATGAATGATCCAAATCAATAATCAACCCATAATGATTAAAAAAAAAAAATCCCATGTCCAAAGCGGTTTGGTATGATGGATGACCCACTTCAAAGCTGGGCTTCACATGATGAACATTGGACATTGAAGTTGGGCCCCACATGATGGTTGGCCCATATTGAAGTGGTCCCACATGATGGATGGTTCACATCAAAGGTTAGCCCTTAATGATGAACGACTCACATCAAAGGCGAGCCATGAATGATAGGCAACCCACATTGAGGGTGGGGCCCATATGATGGGCAATTAATAATAGTGGACCACACATGATGGATGATCCACATCAAGATGGGATCCACATGATGGATGATCCTCATCAAGGTAGGCCCCACATGATGGACAATGCACATCAAAGGTCAGCCTTAATGATGATTGACCCATATCCAAAGTGAGCCATGCATGATGGACGACCAACATCAAAGGTGGGGTCCATATGATGGATGGTCGACATCAAAGGTGGGTTCCACATCATGGGCGTTATGTATTGAAGGTGGGCCCTACATGATGGACAATGCACATCAAAGGTCAGCCTTAATGATGATTGACCCATATCCAAAGTGAGCCATGCATGATGGACGACCAACATCAAAGGTGGGGTCCATATGATGGATGGTCGACATCGAAGGTGGGTTCCACATCATGGGCGTTATGTATTGAAGGTGGGCCCTACATGATGGACAATAAGATTGATGATGGACCCCACTTGATGGATGACCGTCATCAAAGGTGGGCCCTACACAATAAATGGTGCACATTAAAGGTCCGGGCATAATGATGAATGGCCCACATCCAAGGTGGGCCCTATATGATGGACAACCCACATCAAAAGTAGGACCCATGCAGTGAATGGTCCACTTCAATAAGTCGGCCCCACATGATGGATGGTGGATGTGAGGGGGACCGAACAAACTTGAGGGGTAATTACTTATGATGTTGGAAACTAAACATGGTTTTCTACCTTTTGGTTGGTAAGTATGTTGGTGTTACAAAATATACTTACCAATGTATTTACACGCAGAATAAGTAGGAACCAAGATTAGCTTGTCCAAGGTAACTTACATTCCAAACGCCCCATTAATGGTTGGCGTTGGATCACTGCTGTTTGCTCTGGTGTAGTCCACCTGAGATTTGAATATGCCTAGTTTCTTTAGCTTATGCCCTTAAATGGAAGCTAATTGCGTCCTACCCTAGAGCTATGTGGGGGCCACCGTGATGTAAACGCCTTATCCATGCCGTCCATACTCATTAAAAGATCATTTTATGACATGATCTAAAAAATGAAGCAGGTCCAGATCTCCAGTGGACCACACCAAAGGAAGCAATGATGGTAATGACACCCACCATTAAAACCTCTCTAAGGGCCACTGTGATGTGTTTTTTACCATCTAACTTATTGATAAGGTCATGTAGACCTGGATGAAGTGGAAACAAAAATATCAGCTTGATCCATAACTTCAGCTGCTCTCAAGAAGTTTTTAATGGTGGGCTTTCAATACAAGCGGTGGTTATGCCTTGATTTTGGATTCATACCGTATAATGATATGTAAATAAGGAGGGCGTGGATAAATTGCTTGCATCACGGTGGCCCCACATAGCTCTGCCCGGACGGATTACCGTGCAGGCGGGCGTAGGACGCAATCCGCTTCCGAGCATGAATGACACGGTACCTACGTCAGTGTCGTGTGCTACACTATGCAGTTCGAACCTCATATGTCACTCACAGGATCAGCTTTCCGACGGAAAATATATTTTTACCCAATGCCTGTCACTCTGGCTCCACCAATTAATACTATTGAAAACGAGTCGCTCAAAAACCGGACGGTTCTTTATTTTATTGTGCTTAGCTGGAGAGCTTCGATTGGGCCATGCATCTAGAGAGCTCATCGTAGACACCACCACCTTACAAATAAATGACTCCCTCCGATTTTTTTTTTCGTTCCATTTCTCTCTATGATGGACTCTGAAAACCCCCCTACTCGCCTCCTAATCAACAAGATCCGCTCTTCTCTCTTTCATTTCCTCAAACTCTCTGTTCTCTTCTTTCTCAACTCCTCCGAAGCCTATTTCATTCTGTACAGATCGAAACCAATATATCACCTCCTACCCATTACCTTCTTCCTCGCATTTCTTGCTCTCGAGTGCTTCCTTTCAAAGCCTCTCCCAGTCTACATAGTCGACTTCTCCTGCCTCAGGCCTCCAATGCGGTACCGAGCCCCTTCATCTGCTTTCCTTGAGAATGCCACTCTACTAAAAATATTCGAAGAGGCAAGTATTTCTTTCATGGCCAAAGTCATGGCTGTGGGCGGATACGGGGAAGAGACCTACCTCCCACCTCTATTACACTACATCCCACCGAGAACCCGAAACCAGGACTCTATACAAGAAGCCCACATGCTCTACTTCCCCGTCATGGACGACCTCCTCAATAAAACCAACATCTCCCCTCTTGAGATCGACATCCTCATCGTGAACTGCAGCGGCTTCTGCCCTGCCCCTTCTCTATCCTCCATCATTGTCAACCGATACACCATGCGGTCTGATGTGAAGACCTTCAACCTCTCCGGTATGGGGTGCAGCGCAGGCTCCATAGGCATTAATGTGGCACGTAACCTCTTGCAAGTCCATAAGAACTCTTACGCTGTGGTTGTAAGCGGTGAGATCATCTCGACGGGTTGGTATTCGGGTAAAGATCGGACTAAACTTCTCCTCAACTGCTCCTTCCGCATGGGAAGTTCGGCCGTCTTGCTTACTAACCGAAAGGCTGCAAAGGAGACATCGAAATACAAGATTATGCATGTGGTGAGAACGCAAACAGCTTCTGACGACAAGGCCTACAATGCTGCAATCCGCAAAGAGGATTCCGAAGGTATAACTGGTTTCTCCCTTGACCGGCAATTGTTTCAGTCAGTCGCCGAGTCACTCCACGCGAATATCACTGCTCTCGGTGCAGTAGTTCTGCCGCTTCATGAGAAGATCTGTTATGTTGTGGTGTCTTTGCTGAAGAAAGACGTATACATGCCTAATTTCGGGTCCGTGGTACAGCATTACTGTATACCGTCGTCTGGGTTGGGGTTGATAAGAGAGATAGGGAAGGGATTGAAGCTGAAAGGGAAGGAGACAGAGGCGGCGGCGGTGACATTGCACCGGTTCGGGAACCTGTCAGCGGCTTCTTGGTGGTATCAGATGGCTTACATTGAAGCTAAGGGAAGGGTAAAGAAGGGAGATAGAGTCTGGCAGCTGTGGATGGGCAGTGGGATCAAATGTGCTAGTGTTGTGCTTGAATGCCTGAGGAGTTTGGACGGTGATGATGAGAAGAAGAAGGGGCCTTGGTTTGACTGTGTTGACCGCTACCCGATTGCTGACGTCGATACTTAGCTTTTGTTGCAAATGTGTTTGTGGATGTTAGAAGCATGTTCCCAAAATTAAGGTCTACGGTTGTGGATACGTTTGACCAGTTTTGTCGTCAATATTCTGGAATTTCATTATGGCAAGATCGCCCAATTGTTTGGTTATCCATAGCATTGATATTTTGGGTCTCACCATGGATGGACCATGGTGCGCCCAAATCTTCTATATTGGAAGATCCTAGCTGGCAATCTTGGCCTCTTTATAAGCCATTGGTCTTGATCATCGGGTCAAGTGTCGCATAACCTCTATCTGCTTTGTTTTGTTCCTTTCTTTAACATTATTTATACATTGCTAAAGTCTTTATACACTGAAAAATTATAAACTTCTCATGCATTACTCAAATTAAACCTCATAAATGTGGGGAACACTAGATAAGTCATAACCAAAAACTCATATGCATTGAGAGATGTTATACTCTGTGTTTATACTTTAGGCTTGCTTTCTCTCACGTATTATGTGGCTGGCGTGCATAGCGTTTCAATCCAAACCGATTAACTTTGCACATATGTTGAATACAAATGTATATAACTAGAATTTGAAAATATCGGTTACTCGCAGAATTTGATTATGATCGAGCAATAATTAAAGAGCGGGGTTCTCCTGGGTTACTTTGTGCCTTCCCTAAGAAAGGACTTTAGAATACTAGTGCAATCAAATAAAAGGAAAAAATTACTATATGTCACTAAGACGAACAACAATAAGAACGTCTCTCTTGAAAGAATGATTGATACAGGATTATTATTACTCTTAGGATAAGATGAGATAAGGATATATTGATAGATTTGATTTGATTGGTTGTTTTATAGATTGGTTGGGTGCTTTTTCTTTGTTGGATTTATTTGCTATTTATAAATTTCTATTATAGCTTTTTTTTTCAAATCGTTCTTCCATTGTTGCAGTGGTTACGAAAGTCAAAAAGTCTATCTAGATCCTTCTCTCATCTATACATTCTTCTTTGGTTATGTTTCTTTTCACGATGGTTCCTCTTCTATCGGCCAAGACTTTGTTCTTAGTTGCCTTTGTACTTAATAAGCTTGACCACAATATTCCATCGACCATCCCCTAATGTGTAAGCTAGATGTATGCCAGTTATAATCCCACAAAAAGAGCTCTAAGTATCTTAAAGTTCTTTTCATCTACTTCATATTCCTCATGCGATTCCACATGTCGTCCTTCTATTGGCTCTCCCAGAATGGCCAGAAATAGGATATAATATTTTCTCCCCACATCGCTTTGCCTTTGGTAAAAAGGTGAAATCGATGTTATTTCGTTGTCCGATATAATAAATACAATCGGTCACTTGATTCACGTGTTATTTCCCTATTAATTATGCCCAACCGAAGCTATATCGAGAAACATTCCTTGTCTCAATCTTCTAGGTTGTCCGCGTGATACGTCGCATAGAATCGTATCATACGATGAGTTATGATTATCATTTCATTAATGCACACATATAGTAGCCAAAACGTAAATAACCCTAAGTTGGTGCTACTCTTCTTTCATTCTTCATTGTTTCTTCATTGCACAAACCTCTTTTTTTCTCTAACATCCTACTTTGAATCTATCATGGTTGCATTTTCTTTTTCTTCTTCCATTCCAGCTTTTCATTTAGAATCATTCATCAAAGACTTATATGTCTTGTCATCAAGAGTGATCAATGATCTTCTTTTTAACACTCTAATCGAACCAAATACTACACTATTGATGCTTTGTCCGGCCTTCCACCCAGTAGTCACCTATGAACAACTTCACAAAATCGAAGTCTGCTTTTTGAAATGTCCTTATGAAGTTCTGCTTATCCAATTTAACAATCTTACAAACCTTTCCTATGCGTTTAAGTATCCTCGAGTATGGCCAAAACTTATGAATGGTTGGGGCGAATGATTCACTCGCATTGATCAAGTACAACACGGTGACACATTGAGGCAAACATGAATATTTACAAATGCACCAAACTCTCTCTACAAGAATATCTAATCAATTTTGATCCTCCTTGCAACAGTGTTAGCATTTTGGAGTCAGTCAACGTATACATTCCATTTTATATGTGGCCCCATGGGTCCGACGATCATAAATGTGTGTACATTCACCCACATTGTCGTTTGGGGGGCTTGTCTAACTAGGCTTTGGTCTGAAACATCTACATCCCTTCATCTTATCAGATAAGACTAGCAAGGCATATTTTACCTACATGGCTCTACAACGCAAATCTCAAGATAAAGCTGATGAACAAGAACACACGACTTTCCTTCTGATGTGGATCTACTGATTCCTGTTATGCTCAAGTGCTTAACAAATTATTAAGGAATATATTCATCTGACTAAGGTGCTTATTCAAGTATGAAAACTTGCCCTTGTCCCTTTTGTGCTCGACCATTTTTACTATAGCATGTATAAAGCAACTACAGAGGGATTTTACCACTCTGGTGGGCCTATCTAGCTTGTCTAAATGTAGTTTTATGAGTAATTTGGAGCAAATTTTGCTAAATCTATTCCAGCAGGAGTAGGTTTTACTTCATTCAGCCACCACAACATCCTTTGCCATAAGATCAACTATTCTTTCGCTGAATATATAAACTTCTTTCTTTCTTTTACTCTTAATAAGTGCAACCATTTTTCTACTTCTTCAAAGATAAAGAGTTTGGCTTGACGTGGTTCACTGAAGACTGTGAACTAACTAATGTCGAGATGATAAGCCTCAGATATGCGGCTTGGAAATTTTGGAAAAGCTATCTAATCTTCAAAGACCTACCATATGGTGGCACTATAGATATAACTGTTAATGTCAAGGTCGACATTGAACAATAGTGCCTCAATCTTCTTGCTCGACATTTTGGTTTGTCTCAAGGTATCCTTTTTCCTTTCATTTACCAAACTTGTAACCAACCTCCAACTCATCGACTAGTCATGGACTCAATCATCACCTTTCAAACTCTCCACAGAGGGTTTGATTCTATAAATTCTTCGTTCATGCTCCCTCTCTTCAATAACTACCCAGTACAGTTGAAATCATTCCGCTCCTTGTAAAAAAATTATAATGGGACCTTATCAGTGGGTCTCGTGAATAGATTATCGGTCGGCTTTCTTGCCCATTACAGGTAGAAAAACCTATTGCTGAGAAGAATAAAAACAAATAAAGAAAGTACCAAGAAAATGACTGCTCCTCAGTCGACCATGTCTCCTTCCTAGAGGAAGACATGATTAAGAAAAATGACCTTAGTCTCATTGACCGTCCTAACTTCAACACCAATAAAGACGGTCAAACCTTCTTTCTCATCAATAAAAATGATCAAGCCAACGCAACCAGAATTTAAGCGTCAAAATACCACAACGGCATGTCTAACTAATATGGTTCCAGCTACTGTTTTAATCCCAACGCAGACAACTCTAACCATTTTGAAGATTTCAGAACTTGGACATCTCATATCTCTTCGTCCTACTCTTTCTGCAACATCTGGTCGATTTGCTCTAGGTATTCCCTCTTCAGCCAAAGCTATCATATACTTTGAAAAATATTACAAAACTAAATTCTGGCCAGGCATTGCACCCTCAAAGTATTCTTAGGAGATGGAAGAGGAATATAAAAGACAAATATTATGCTCACTTTAATAGAAATTTTAATAAATGGCAGAGAAGAAAAGAAAAATTAAACAATCTTAATCTTTCTTTTGAATGATATTTCAAGCCTTATCGACCTAATCTTCCTCATTCTAACCGAGCTTTGGCTTTGGTCGTCAATCCTACTAAAATTTCACTAGCGGTTAACTAATATACCACCATTTCTATTTAGTAAGATTTAGGTGGACATTAAATCACAATGATGGCTAAAAGCTTATTTGAAATGATCATTTCTACGTGAATTTTGGTTGTAATAGTAATAATATGAAATGCCAAGAAATCATCAAGCTAAGTGTAGAGACTCAAAGGAAGATGAGACAATGCGAAATGATTCCCATATGCATTTGGTTATTTCATGTACCACAAGGCTATGATTGGTTGATGAGCTCAAGAAAAACAAGCGGAACTCAATACGGAGAAAGATGAACCCGGGTACTATGCTACAATAGTTGTCGCTTTGGGCTGTATGACTCTAACAGATGCTCTACATATGGCGTGATAGTAGGTATCAAAGTGGAGTTTTAGGTAAACCTCATTTCTATCTTTGTTAATTCTCTTCTTGTTGTGAGTGATAACTTTAATTCTAGAGACCCGTAACTCAAGTAAACTTCGTACATTACTAAATTAACCATGTCATAGCATTCGTGAGACCTAGATCGTTAGATCCTTGGTCCATTATGCCCCTGATGTTAAGTTAGAAAGAACATGTGTAAGAATACACTAAGTAGAACCCTTAAGGCAAAGGCTAGCTAATGAAACTCATGTGACCAAACCCTAGGACATAAAGACAACAAAAAATCCTACTTTTGAGAAGAATTAGTGTTTGGTTGGTTCGACCTACCTACCTATTGGTTTTCTTGGCCTTTGTAGGTAGAAAGCTAGAAGAAATTGTGTTATTTCTGTGCAACCAACAGAGCTATCGGTTCCTATCAATTCGTCCAATAGAAGCCGTCTAACTGATCGAAAGTGTAACATCCTAAAATTTTTGTGGCCCAAGTATATACTTGTGCCCAAGAATTTCAGGTGTTAATAATGTATAAATTGGATGCTTTAAAAATCGCACCATAATTTTTTTCATCTATATCACATCCAATTACATTCATGAAGGTAACCATTCACGAGAATAAAATCGACTGTATTAATTATTTCATTTGAGTAAAAGAATTTAACAAATTCTCAAATACCTTCTCAATGTGAGCTTGCTACATTATCGAGTTTGTAGCAGAAATATAAAATGAATCATAAAATTATCTTCTTATTCATTTAGGATAATCTTTCATAAGGAGATGGTCTTCTAGGTCCTCAATCTGTACATCACTTGCATCATCTGTACGGTTGGAGAGGGTCAATGCCCTACTTATAGTGATGGTTATCCTTTAAGATGAATAATAATTCAAGAGATTCATAAAAGTAATGTAAGGGTTCTGATACATCCCGTACTCTACAACTACGAGAGGTATTAATATGCGCAAGTAACCTACATGAGATGCATGCCTAGTAAAGTATATGTGATTCATCACACTTAGCGATATCCACAATGTGAAAAATGATTTAGAGTTATCTTGCTCGCCCAGCATCTTATTCTACGGAGATTCGTCGACGTGTCCCATGTTAATGTGGATGTATGCGGTTATCCCAAAACGATATAACACACGACTTGGATGAATTACACGACACGATTTATTCCTAGAGTAACTATATCTGACATCCAATACTGGAAGTGATGTAACACGCATTGCGAATTACTTATATTGATTTGTGCACCACTACCCAAAATTCATGAAATTACGTGTCGACCAAGGGGCCGCTACCTGAAGCGCATTACTTGCATGATATTTATTTGATCACTAGAAGTGGGATTTCCAACATAGCACTTGCACCAAAGAGAAAATAAATAGATTCGTGGGAGCTTTGGAATTCCAAGGCACATGCCCAAGCCTTAAAGGTAGATAGCACAAGGCTAACATAATAGAGGAGGAGAGTAGCAATGACTAACTCAACAAAAGAGGAGAGTAGCAATGGCTAACTCAATAAAAGAGGAGAGTAGTAAGGGCTAACTCAATAAATAGATAAATAAATAAATAAATAAAAAAGAGTAACAAGGGCTAACTCAGAAAAAGTGGTAAAGACAATGGCAGGGCTTCTATCCATCGCCCCACATAAATAAATAAGGATCACGCATAATTAAAATTATACCTTAACCATAATTTCTAAAGGATAAATAATTTTTAGTGGTAAATTAAACAATTGCAGGGAGAGAATTATAGTAACATGAAAGCAAAGCATTTAAAAGGTAAGATAAATCATATCAACTTAAATAAAAGCAAGCTTAAAAGAATATCTCACATAAATTCAGAAAAATCATGCATAATTAACAGTACACCTTAACCATTATTTTCAAAGAAAAAATAATTGTTGGTGGTAAATTAAATATTTGCAAGAAGGATTCAAAGCATGTGAGGGAACAGAATAAATCAAACCAACTTAAGTTAATATAAGCTTAAAGGAATCCCTCACCTTAGCCTTAGATCTAAACCTTATGTAAATATCCATGTAGAAAAGCTTCTAAATGAAAAGCTTCCACATGAATCACGACATCACTTGAGTAAGAGGGAGGCATCATACATATGGGGAAGAAAGAGGGAGTCTAGGCTTCTCCTTCTCCTTCTCCTTCTTTTTCTCTTTCTTTCTCTCTCTCTCTCTCTCTCTATCTCTCTCTCTCTCTATAGGCGTTTGGTGTGAGAGGAGAGGGGAATGTACACTTCTTTTTAAAAGGAGTAGGCATGTGAGAGGGGTGTGTTTCACATCCCACTTGGATTGGGTTTCTCTAATATTTCCTTTTTTTACAATCTTTTTTAAAATCTAATTCATCCATTATGTTAGGGTCGTTGAATAAAGTTAGGGTATATGATTTTCTTGGTGATCCGAAATTTAGATTAGCCTATATTAAAAATTCTCCTAACAGGTGTCAAAACGAACTTGATCTTAATTAACGGTCCACACTTAATGATCAGGGCCCAATTTTAGAGAGAATGTGTAGTCAGGATAGGCAAACAGTTGGACAAATTTTGGTAGTTGATCGATAGTGGAAAAAGCCTAAATCTAAAATTTCATCTTTTGTACCAAAAGAAATGAGTTAGCTTCAACCTTCAACGATGTAAGATTATAGATCAGAACCTAAATTTTGTATAACCTCATAGTCATATGAGACCAAAGTGTGGTCTAAATTTAAGTTGTGATGGACGAAAGGAAGTGGTTAAATCGGAAGATCCAAATTTATAAGGAGTTAGTAGGCCTTAACAGGATAACTTTGCGCATAAGGAAAAACTACTAAAATGGGATCTTCATATTTCACACTTGGTCCATATTATGAGCAATCCAAGTCGTTTATATGAAAGAAAATATCCTAATACGACTACCCACGAGGTTTCTTTAGTCGATAGACACCAAAATCAACGGTTAAGGGGTTGATTTATCAATTGGGTCACTTTTACAATGATCTAAGGGCCGAAATTTGATATGTATGGTTAATTTATGATACATAGGCATGATATAAAATTTTACATTAAAAGGATCGTAGAAACCATGTGATCTAGAATTCAAGGGTTTAAGTTAATGACATTTTCGTAATTATTGTTGATATGAGAGTTTTGAAAAATCTAATGGTTCTACATGATTGTTGGCACATTTTTAAGTAATTCTTATAAAATGAATTATATCTAAATCATTATGAATGAGGAATTATTCACCAAACTAATTAAGAGAATGTACATATATCAACCAACATAATGGATGGTTAGATGACATGTCAAAAATAGAAAAAAAAAAAAAAAAAACCTAGATGATTAGTACTCTAATCATATAGGTAAGTGGGTGTATGGCCAATTTCGTAAACAGATGAACGTAAAGTGAGTTTCTGGAGTGATCAGGGGTAGCACGTGTATCATTAGATTCAAGTGTCTTTTTCACATGTATAAGTTCCTCGGATTGTAGTTCTGATGGTAGGTTAAGCATATTCATAGGTGATGAATAAGATGAATGGATCAGAATCTCAACTTAATGAGTATATGAGCAGATGTAGAATCAAGTAGTTAGTTTACTATGATCGAGTGGTCCAAAATTAAAGTGGACGGTTAGATGTCTCTATCTAGCAATGCGTATTTGATTGAGCGGTTGGTTATGATAGATAAGTAAGAATATTTGGATATATGATGATCCTATCTTAAAATCAACGATCGGATTGCTTGATCTATGAATGGAGATTATTCCCAATGATAGATTTCCGTTGGAGAATAGATGTAAGGTTAGGATAGTTAGATTGGTATCATAAACATGTACATAATAAGTTAAATTTTATAGTAACACTCAAAAACTTTCAATACTTGGGTATTGAAAAGTTCGGGGTGTTACAAAAATGGTGCGTTTAGTCATAAACTGTTCACCAACGAGCTATTTAACTTGGGAGCTATGGGACTATATAAGCCCACTTCTTTCATTTTTTCCTTTCAATCTAACCATTCCATCCCAAATAGGGGGGAGAGAGAGAGAGAGAGAGAGAGAGAGAGAGAGAGAGAGAGAGAGGTCTCACCATACATTTCTAGAAGCCAATCTTGTCCGAATCTCACTATGATAAGTTGTCCCGAGCTCCTCCAACCAAAACCCTTCATGTGCGGGCCAGCAAAATCCATGTTTTGTTATGTAGGGAGTCTTCTGCCTCTTATATGCATGCGTTCCTCAATTTTTCCTGAATTATAGGTTTTCTTGGTGAGGAATCTTCCTTGATTCTCTGAGTTTCTTATGAATGGATTGCTTGTAAAGTAGATTTCTTGTAAACTAGATGGTTGGGCTAATCATGCATACATGGCACGTGGACTTTACCGAGTGGTTAACGTAATTCACAGGATTTCTCAAGTCACTATGGGTCATACCTTAATTAGTGTATTTTATTGGGTGACTTCGAATTATTAACACATGTTGTCGCCTACTATGGGTCGTCCTTTCACATAGATTTTATCAGGTAGCTGGTCATTATGGGTCGTACCATAGTGTATTTCACCGGGTGACCAGTTTATTATGGGTTATCCTTCCTATATGGATTTTACTGGGTAGCTAGTCAATATGGGTCGTACCTTCATGTATTTTACGCTGGCTAGTTCACTATGGGTTGTCCTTTTCAACTGGATGTGAATCCACAAGGTAAATTCATTTTCATTCATCCATGCATCTGAATGCTTATAGGTTCTTACTTGTAATTACACTTTTTGACATGTATGAATTAGGCGGGTAAGAAACCTTGCTTCTACTTTAATAATTTACTTAACTAACATGTTGTATTCATAATCTTGGGGGTATTTCTTTATTATGTTGACGATTAATGCCTTCTATTTGATGCATAACAGTGACACTACAGTAGCTTTAGATGTTGGTCCTCTCGATGACACTCAAGTAAAGCCTAGTGAGGAGTTCAGAGATGGAGAGCCCCTCGATAGCATTGTTGAGCTTTATAAGCTCAACCTATAGCTGAGTAGTTCTTTCCTTTTATCAGCCTTACATCTCACACATTTTGTCTATATTGTGGTTTGTATAGTACCCCATATGGAAGAACTTGAATGGTATATTTTAGACCCGTATATTTCTAGATATGGGCTCTAAAATTCCATACTACAATCATCTTTATTTATCTCTTGATACCCATTGTATTAATGTGTGCGACTCTAATTAGTAACCCTAATTGAATGTTAATCTAACTATGAAAACACGTGGGAAACCCACCCACATATGATTATTCCTTATTTGTGACACTCGAGTTTCCGTCGCAAGGACGTTGTAATCAGGCGACGAAAACCCAGGCGTTAGAGAAAGCAAGGAGTAGGGAGTCAATGACGACTACCTTAGGTAATCACTCCATCCAATCTGTATTTCTAGTGATGGTATTTGCCTAAATCAATTATGAAATTGCTTTCCTTTAGTTATTAGGGAAAATGATGGAAAGACTTCGAAAAAAAAAAAGGACAATAACAACCAATCTTGGAAGAAGAGAAAGGAGATCAGTCACAAAATCAATCAATCAATGACAAATCGCAATTGCGGTTGCGAGTCAATCAACATGTACTCCTCCCTCTTATAAACCTTATGGGTTAAAGAAAGAGAATTGTATGAAATGAAATAATGCCTTTAGACATCCAAAATTCGTTAAGAGTACTAATTCCATGATTCAAAATGATGGTGTTGATCTATCTATTAGTTTTTTAATCAAAACTCGTTGGATGTTTGTCCTTATCTTTTACTCAGATAGGAGATTTCTGACGGCCTAACTAGCTAGCTTTGCCAAATATTCAATGGCAAAGTTCTACGTAGTTTTGGTGTTCACCCCTAACTCTAAGAAATGGTAGTGCCCAAACGTTCCATTGAGCTCAACATTTTTTCACCCTCTCTTCACTTTAGACAAGAGCACTAAGGGACATGGGAATAGAACAAGAAAAGTGTGCCATTGGTAATGGAAAGAGAAAGAAAGATACTGCTACTTTGCCTCTTTGTTGGGTCATCGATATGAACATTGGTCTCTAAGGATCACAAACAATTTTGAATCAAGATCTTGACATGTTGGTAGTTTTTAAATGTAAGTGCGCATCTCGCTAGGAAGTTGGTGGGCTCATAAATTAGGTTGGGGTGGCTGGTGGTTTCGGAGTCCTGTAAAAAAATGCTTCATTTATACCTAGGTATTAGCCATAGCTCATATCCATTCAGTAATTCTGCCCCTTCTTCTTAGACCTACATTCTTAGCATTGGGACTCTTCCATGTTGTGTCGTAGAAACCTCTTCAATATGTTTTGGGTTAATTGCCAGCTCTCATTCATAGTTTTGTTATAAATAATACATTATGAATCTTTTTATACCAATCCTTCCTTCTATTGACTAGCATATCGATGATTTGGCTAGATAATAGGTTTTGGAGTTGTATTGCTGGACATGGTGAATGTTTATGCTCTATCTTAAGGGGTGTTAAATTATATGGGTTCATATGATGGCCCTAAATAGGCCGGCTCTTCTAAGGCCCAATGACAATAGTTTGATTTTATATTCTTATTAGGGTTTTAAAAATTATACGAGAGGAGACAAAAGCCCTAGGGAACATCCTCTTCTCTCTCAACCGTTGCTCTCTCTCTCTCTCTCTGTGACTTATTGAAATTGTTGATTCTCTTTTTCTTGCTCCCATTTCATGCACTCAAATCATCATCTCCATTACTGAATTATTTATTGTTGGAATGTGTTGTGATGGATTTAAACAAAACCTCTTGTCATGATCATAATACATGGGGGTAGAAAATTTAACCATCCATGTTAGATAAAAAGGATATTGTTATGGGAAAATGTGAGCAGACCCGACAAGGTCCGACTCAAGCGAATTGAATCGATCAATAGGGCCTCGGAAGAAGAACATCATGATTAGTCCGGCCTTGCTTTCGACCTATGATTCCAAAACTAGGGTTACTGAGGAGAGATAGATGGGGCAATTTGAGCCGAGTTCTCATCTGGGGCTCTCATCCAAAGAACTACGATCCTGCATTGGCTGAGCCGAGCTCTTGTATGGAGTCCTCATCCGAAGAACTACTGCCTTAGATCGGCCGAGTCAAGCTCTTGTTTGGAGTCTTCATCCGAAGAACTACGGCCTTGGATCGGTGGAGCCGAGCTCTTGTCTGGAGTCCTCATCCGAAGAACTATGGCCCTGGATCGGCCGAGGCAAGCCCTACTCACATCTCGGAGGCTAGAGACGTACATACTCCGACAACGGACTCCAACCATAAGGTCCGACCAACGGCTCGAGAGACTGAGTTCATGAACCAACCCTAGTATGGACATGGCCGAAGATCACGCCCATAGATACGCCCCATTAAGGCATACGTGAGAGTGAACTAGCGCACGATTCAAAGATAGTGGCTGATATCTTTGCACGCGTGACATCCGCTTGATTGAGCAAATCGTGTCGAGATTGATGACCATGATCCCATCGCCTCACAGGTATAAACACTAGAGGAATCCATTGCAACAGGTATGCAATATCTCACACCCTCTCTCTCTCTACATTACGCAACTTAGACCCAAATTCTCTGGCCTGATTTAGGCATCGGAGGGTCCCCTGTTTAAGCCAGGGTCTCCTTTACTCACCTTTCTATGCAGGACTAGGGTCCGTTCCGAGTTCTTAACATTGAGTAGAGGGTGGTCCAAATTTTGACATCAACATTTTTTGGCGCCGTCTGTGGAAATTGAAACAAAAAGGTTAGAAAGCTTTACCAGAAATGGCGAGAGGAAAGAAGAAGGTGACGACAGTAGAGCCCAAACCAAGCGAACAACATCAATCTTCTTCACTATTGCATACTGAATCGGCTCTGATAGGACCGTCCCAACGGACTTGGAGCCAAGGAGGGAAATACAAAGAGCTACAAAATGAAGTTCAGATGCTGAAGGATGAGATTAATTGGATGAAGGCACAACAAAGTCGGCAGCTGCCTCTCAAACTGGTGGAGGTAACCCCGGCACCCGAGGAACCACCGCAACAAGTAAGTTCTCGGGTCAGGGCGTCTCAAGATCAGTCCACCTAAGCTCCCAATCTTACGTGGAATGCAGCATCCCAAAATCGATCTTCCTGAGTCCCAGATCCCGCTTAGGACGCAGAACCATCCTACAGGAATGTAACCTCGGCTCTGACCCCAACTGACCTCCGCCATTAGCTGGAGAGAAGAAGACAAGGTAGAATGCCTAAGGCGGCAGAGGCTCCCCAGGAAGCAATGGCGGAGAATCAGAACCCTTGGGAAGCTCAGCTTGCAGAGCTCCGTAACCAGATCCAGACTCTACAGCGGAACCAAGCGGTCCCCACTCCAACTACGGTACAGCTGATGATGGAAGAAACCGAGCCTCCCTTCACCTTAGAAATCATGAACGAGGTGATGCCCCAGAGGTTCAGGATGCCTCCAGTCATCAAGTATTTGGGCTTTGGGGACCCGTCAGAGCATGTGGAATCCTACCGCTCTTGGATGCAGATTCAGTCAACCACGGATGCGATGATGTGCAGGGCTTTCTCGATAACTGTCTCCGGGTCTGCTCCAAGTTAGTATCGACAACTCAAATCAAAGTCGATTGGTTCCTTTGCAGAGCTCAGTAGATTATTCATGACCCAATTCATTACTAGCAAAAGGAGTCGGAAACCGATGACCCATTTATTCACTCTCAAACAGGGAAACAAGGAGTCACTGAAGGACTTCATTGTCCGCTTCAATAAAGAAGCACTGTTAGTGGACGACTACAATGCTAACATGGCACTCTCTGCCATGTTCAGCGGACTTAAGGAGGGGCGTCTTCTCAATTGGGAAGAATCCATCAATTGCTTTGGCCGAGCTCGTCCATCGAGCTCAGAAATACACCAACGCCAAGGAATTCTTTAACTCTTGCAAGAATGTCTAGGCTATAGAGCAGTCGTTTAAGGGGAAGAGATCGAGGAACGAAGAGCCGCAGTCATCAAGTAAGAGGTCAAACGATAGGTCTTCTGCGATCACCGACCAAGTAGGAAACCCAAGAGCAAGTTCAACTCGTACACTCCGCTCAATACATCTCCGGAGCAGATCCTGCTAGATATCAGGGACCAAAAACTCCTGCAGTGGCCGATTTGCATGAAGACCGATGCAGGTCAACGAGACAAGTGCAAGTATTGCTACTTCCATCGTGACCATGGTCACAATACCAATAACTGCGTGTATCTCGAAGATGAAATCAAGACCCTCATCCGTAAGGGTCATCTATGGTGATACGCTAATGAAGAGAAGTCAACTCAGAGGGAAGATCAGTCAAGCAAGACCGCAGAGGAGGCTACAGAGATCCGCACGATCTATGACGGTTCGTCCGGAGGGGACGACTCGAATAGGGCCCGTAAGACCTATTACCGAAGTTTGCTAACTGCAAGGTTTTCCGTATCTTGGTTGACACTGGAAGCTCAAATGATATCATCTACTCTGAGGCATTTGAAAAAATGGGGATCGACAGGTCACGCCTCCGACCTGTGAAGACCCCTTTCCACGATTTCGCTGGAGATAAGGTAATCTCTGAGAGAAGCATTAGGTCACTCTTCTGGTGGACTTCCTTGTTGTGAACGTGCCGTCTGTGCACAATGTCATACTGGGTTTGCTGTCCCTTAACACCATGAGGGGAGTCGTATCCACCTACCATGTAACATCCAGGATTTTTGCCAACCTAGAATTAGACGTTCTTAGGCAATGGGTCGATCTTAACACCTTATTAACTTGTCAGAACTCAATCCCAAAGTCTAAAATCGCTTTTGAACCCATTTCCTTCACAAATCCCACCCTTCACCACCTTGTTCTTTCAATTTTTCTAAGTACTTTCACCCTAGACACTATCTTAAACTAGCTAAGTATTATAACTTGAATCACTTTATATACAAACTACAAAGGCCCAGGTACCACCTCAGACAGAAATTACTCAAGGCTAAATCCTTTAGAAATTAGGCGAGAATTAGCCAGTGTTAAACTAGAGTACCTGTGAATTAGCACCAATCACTTTAAATATGATCTGCAAGACCCAAAACTTGTAAAATCATTGATGCTAGGTTACCCTAAAATCTCGGATCAATCTCATTACCCAGTTGCTCTCGAGAGCACATTGAAACTCTGTATCAGATCTGGACCGCACATCAAAAGTCCGATTAACGCGAAGTTATAGAATTAGGACCGCCTTACTGGGCTTGACAACCATCTCGGAAATCAAACCCAGATAATGTCCCAGCACTATTCGCTTGAGCCCAGACCGAAGAGTGTGAGAAATATGAAAATAATTCCAAAATAAATAAGGATTTATGAAATCTGGCATGTGACGCTTGCGGTTCAGTATTGAGCAACCTGACCGTCAGAATTAGACTAAATTACACCCTTGGACCAGGGATATTTTTCCAAACATATCCATGTACTCAGAATCTCCGATCGAGATCCACTGACCGTTGAACTGAAACTAGTCCGCCATTTGCGATCTGGAATTTCGACTGATATGAAAACTTAGCCATACCTAGATCCAGTGTTAGCGAGCTTAAGTCCGACTTTTGGCTCAAGGGGGGCCTCTAGAAATGCTCTGTTGAGCTGAAACAGGTCCACTTTGGATATAACCTAAGTATACCTTGACTTGAAGCTTAATTTAGTTAGTTTTTAAGCTATATAAGGACCTTAAAACCCTCTCTCATTTAACCACACGAATTTGAAAAAACTTAGGAGAGAGAAGAGAGAAAAGAGAGAGAAAGTGTGGGAGATGTGGAAGGATCTCCCTAATGCTCTACCCTGCTACTATCCATGCTTAACCATCTCACTCTAATCGCTTTCACTTCGATTCTGGCTCCATTTCTAGGTAAGAAAACCTAACCCTAAGCTGTTTTAGAGTTTTCAAGAATGGGGGTGATGTAATAGCTGACCTGTTTCATGATTCAGGTTGCCTAATCACCGTAGACGAAGACTTAGAGATTCTGGCGTATTCGTTACGATTCTACGACAAAAGGTGCACACTTTAGATGTATAGGTTATGGTTTTCAATGCTTTCAATGTCAGATAATGATAGATTCATGATCTGCATGCAATTGCACATGTACAAAGTGCTGTCTATTTTTCGTTTCGGTTAAATACGAAGAATATGAGATTTTGTGTATTCTAGGTATTTGTAGAAAATACCGTATCCGTATAAATTTCACTGATATGATTGCCATGAGTAATTTTCATGTATATGTACTAGTTATGGATGTATGACCTGTTTGATGAAAGGATACGCCCTAATACACTTTTTGGCCAACATAGCTTATGTAGGCTAATGTGTGTAGTCTAAGTGTTTGTTGAAATGACTAAATAAATATGGATTTATGATTTATGCCTGACATATGTACTGAATGTAAGAACATGATTTATGTGTATACGACAACTCCTTGCTATAAGGATTTGTCCTATTCTGTGTTGAAATCAACATACGTCATGTATGTTGGAGTGGTGTAGTTTAAGTGTTTGATAAAATGTCTGTGTGAAAAATTGTGTGACGAACTAAATTTAATAGTGGTGTTGAGATAGGATTCTCAACTACCTTAGAAACGTATATGATTTCCTCCATGTTGGTTGTTTCAGTTAATCTCTTATTATGAAATATATGTGTTTGTATTTCTTGTTTATATTGTGCTTGTAACATGCTTTATGACATGTTTGTTAACATGCTTGAATTACTTCATTTATTCTGCTTTACTCTACATGCTTCTGAATAAAGGATTAATTGTGTTTGGGGCTATGATTATAGTCCAAGTAATCGAAAACGAAAATGAATGCGTGGCTGAGATTCATTCGCCACGTGAGATGTGTTTGACGAACCCGAGTCGTACTTTAGTTGACGATAGTGGCTGGCCACACGAAGTACTTATGCGCTTCATATCTTTCAACTTGTTGTGCGCTCGAGCTAGCCGAGCTCGTCAAGCAACCCGATCTGTCTTATGTATGTTCACCATGTTTGGATGCCTTCGCTTGAACCTAGGGTACCAAACTTACCAGTGAAATCCCGTTAACCATGGTACATCGATCCGCTAAGACACATGAGCCAGGCATGGTGGTATGGGACACCATGGTCGAGCTGTCGGCCTACGCTGGGGCCATGTGCCTCCCCGTAGTGTCCATTGAGCAACCAGACTCGTGAGCCGATTATGGTGGTATGGGACACTATATTCGAGCTGTCGGCCTACACTGATTGGTGACGAGCCATTTGTAGTGACCTCAAGCATACTCTGAATTTGCGGTAAGGCGATGATTTTTGTTACGGTGTATAGAGTATGAACTAGGCCTATATCAATTTAGTGATGAACCGTTAAAAAGGTGATGGGGGAGTGGTGTAACAATTGCGTGTAACAGCCCTGGCAGCCTTTGCAGTGCCCTAGAACCACACTATCGTATGAGATTATCTAGGTTTGACGACCCTAGAATGGATCATGTTTGGGAATGATACAAGGGAGGTACCTTAGTTTCCCAATCCTGCTGTTTGAAATGGACTAATAACAACTCGGTAATCATGCTCATCATCACACTGCATGTACCTGGAAGATGTGGAGCACTGAGGAATGAACGCATGCCGCGAACGAAAGATGGTGTCGCATGAGGGAGTATGTCGGTGAGGGCATGCATTATGACAGTATTTCATACTTGCATTAACAAGAGTACTTAGGATTGTTGATTGTACTGCTTTATCATTACTGCTTGACTGTTTTGATAACATATTAACTTATGCTTTATTGTTCCACTGAGTTGATCACTCACTTCCACGTTACGGGATGGTGCTTGCAACACCAACCAGACTGTCTTAGCTGCAAGTGATGGCGATGCTTATGAAGCAAAGCCGGACTACTACTATGATGTTGAGAAGGAATTCTCGTACATGTAACTCTCTGACGGGTCTATGAAGACATGGAATTGCATTGACGGGGCTATGGTATTTGGGATAGAAGACATTACACTTCCTCAATTTGGTATATTTTGGAATTGTACTTGTAAATAGTTAACCTGGTAACATGATCACACTCTGGAGACTCACCACAGTTTATATAATTTATATATCTATCATAGTCTTTCGCTTGCAAATTTAACTGTCTCTGGAGTATGATATGTTATTTTGGTATAATCTTTTTCATGTTTCAATGCTCTCATCATAATCATCATTATCTGTGTTGCATAAGTGATGCATTGGAACTCGGGAGCTGAGCTTTGCTCGACCCCTGATTTTTAGGGCGTTACATACCATCTTATGATGAAGCTCCCTACAGAGGGAGGAGTTGGGTATGTCTAAGGAGACCAGCGCAAAGCCCAAAGGTGTTACTCCGTGGCGGTCAGAAAAGGTTTAGTGAAGCAAGCCCCCACTGTAAATGTGCTCGACCCTAGAACCCCCTACAAAAGACTCCTCCACGGAGGCCTTGGTGATTGTCTCGATCGAGGAAACCGACCCAAGCAGAACTGTTCAGCTGGATCGTCGCTAGATTTCGAGCAGTGGTCTCGGATGCTGGCCTTCCTGTGGTAGCATAAGGACATCTTTGCAATGTCACACGAGGACATACTGGGCATCTCTCCAGAGGTTATAGTCCATAGCCTAAATGTGGACCCAGATCATAAGCTGATAAAGCAGAAGAGGAGAGCATTCGACCCCGAGAGGTACACAGTCATAGTAGACAAAGTGTCGAAGCTCTTCAGCGTCGAATTTATCAAAGAGGTACACTACCCGGACTGGATCATAAACGTGGTCCTTCTGAAGAAAGCAAATGGGAAGTGGCAGGTAGACTACTCAGACCTAAACAAGGCCTGCCCTAAGGACAGTTTTCCCTTGCCTCGAATTGACCAGCTTGTGGACAGCACGGTCGGGCATAAGTGGCTTTCCTTCCTGGATGCCTACTCAAGGTATAATCAGATCACGATGCACCCCCCAGACAGGCAGAAGACAACCTTCGTCACAGACAAATGGCTATACTGTTACCGGGTCATGCCTTTTGGTCTGAAGAATGCTGGGGCGACGTATCAGAGGTTGGTGAACCAGATGTTCGCCAGACAGATCAGTCGAACCATGGAAGTCTATGTCGATGATATGCTCGTCAAGAGCGTCAAAGCATCCGACCACATCGCGGACCTCGGGGAGACCTTCTCAATCCTCCGAGAGTACTATATGAAGCTAAATCCTGATAAATGCACCTTTGGAGTAGGTTCGGGCAAATTCCTCGGGTTTCAGGTCAGCAAGAGGGGTATCGAAGCGAATCCTGACAAGATTAAGGCATTTCTTGACATGCGCTCACCTCGGACAACAAAGGAGATTTAGTGTCTCACAGGGTGAGTAGCAGCGCTCGAACGGTTCATATCTCAAGCTACTGACAAATGTCTTCCCTTCTTCCAACAGCTGAAGGGTCATAAGAAAGCCGAGTGTTCTTCAAACTGCAAGCAAGCTTTCCAACAACTGAAATAGCACTTAGGCTCACCACCCCTGTTATATAAGCTCAAAGAGGGCGAGCCCCTGTTCCTGTATCTAGCGGTTTCAGCCTCGGTCGTTAGCTCCGCGCTTATCAGAGAGGTGGGGGGCAGACAATGTCCCGTCTACTACGTGAGCAAGGCGATGGTACCTGCCGAGACCAGATATCCAAGTGTTGAGAAATTAGCACTCAGCCTAGTTGTCTTAACTAAGAGGTTGCGTCCATACTTTCAGGCACATTCAATCATTGTCCTTACTGACTCCCCTCTCAGACAAGTCCTTCGAAAGCCCGATGTGTCGAGTCGGCTTACTAAGTGGGCGATAGAACTCGGAGAGGTCTACATCCAGTATCGACCGAGGATAGCGATCAAAGGATAGGCAGTGGCTGACTTCATAGCAGAATTCACTGGTCCGAGCACTGAGGTCGTAGACGCGGGAACAGAGGCAGTCTCCGCAACTCTGCTAGCTCTCCCACTTCCCAAGGACGCAGATCCAGATAGAGGAGAGAGCAGGTGGACTCTTTTTGTGGACGAATCATCCAATTCTAAGCACGTCGGGGTAGGGATCGACTTAGTTACGCCGATTCAACCACCATCCAGTACGCCATCAGGCTTGGCTTCAAGGTTTCCAATAATGAGGCAGAGTATGAAGCTCTGCTGACTGAACTCAGACTGACAGCTAGTCTGGGGGTCCAGCTCTCGAAGTATGATGCGATTCTCAGCTTGTTGTGAACCACGTCTCCACCGAGTATGAGGCTAAGGAAACGAGGATGGTAGCTTATTTAGTCAAGGCCAGGAGGCTAATAGAAAGGTTCGGAAGTTGTACCATCAATCAAATTTCAAGGATGGAGAACTCTTGGGCTGACGCCCTCGCAAAGCTGGCCTCAGCCACTGAGGAAAAATTCCCAGGATTGTCCCTGTGGAATTTCTGGATAACCCAAGTATCGACCGAGCTGATCAGGAAATGGTCAATCCAGTAGAGACAACTCCGAGTTGGATGGATCCGATCTTCAGATACCTCGCTACTGGCAAAGTCCCTCCTAACAAGTTGGAGGCCCGACGCCTAGAGATCAAAGCAGTACGATACATAATCTTGGATGAGACTCCGTACAAGAAGGGGCACTCACAGCCCTACCACAAATGTCTCCGACCTGATGAAGCAGACTACATTATCAGAGAGATACAAGAGGGAATCTGCGAAATCACTCCAGTAGCCGAGCTCTAGCCCAGAAGATACTTCATCAGGGTTACTTTTGGCCGACTATCCGAGAAGACTCCAAGAGTTATATCCAGAGGTGCAACAAATGCTAGAGATTCGCTGTCGTGTCAAGGCAGCCCACAATAGAGATGACCCCTATGAGCGGGTCGTGGTCGTTCGCCCAATGGGGGATCAACATCATTGGGCCTTTGCCCCCTGGAAAGGGACAGGTCAAATTCGCTATCATAGCAGTTGACTACTTCACCAAGTGACCCAAGGCCGAGCTAGTAGCGAAGATCACGGAGCAGAAAGTGACTGACTTCGTTTGGAAGAATATTATCTTTCGGTTTGGAGTCTCGCATACCATTATCCCCGACAACGGGAAGCAGTTCAACAATGACATATTCAAAGACATGTGTAGGGGCTTAGCATCGCGAATGCATACTCTTCGCCTCGTCATCCACAATCTAATGGGCGGGTGGAAGCCGTGAACAAGGTCATCAAGCATCACCTAAGACGAAGCTAGAAAAAGCGAAGGGGAACTAGCCGGACAAGCTCCTGTTTGTCCTATGGGCCTATAGGACCACAGCCCAGTCATCGACTAGGGAAACTCCTTTTTTCACTATCTTATGGCTCGAAGGCGATCGTCCCAGTTGAGATTGGCCTCCCCACAGCCTCGGGTCAGAAACTATCGGGAGGATAAGAGTGCCGAGCAGATCGTGGCAAACCTCAATCTACTTGAAGAAGCCAGAGATGTCGTCGCAGTTCGGCATCAGCAAGTGGCGCGATTCTACAATTATAGCGTTAAGATGAGGCGGTTCCGACCAGGTGACTTGGTCTTCTGCCGCGTCTTCCAGAGCACTGCGGAGAATGGAGCCGAGATGCTCGGACCGAACTGGGAAGGGCCATATCGCGTGGTCAGATCGACAAAGCCCGACTCTTACCATTGAAAGACCTAGAAGGGCGTCCACTACCTCACCCCTAGAATGCCGAACACTTGAAGATCTACCATCCATGAGGAAAAAGAAGCCCCTGACCGCTTAAGGCTCTAAATAAAGGCAATGTACAGCTCGGATCTACTAGCATTTTAAGGTCCTTAATAAAAGCATTATTTCTTCTACATGGTCTACTTGTTCAGCTTATCTACTATACAAAGAGTCATCTCTCATGAGCAGAGGTGAACTTTACAAACCGATCCCTTAAAGAAGGGGTTGTCTCGTTAATCCGCGATAATCTAAAGAATCATTAAGGGTCAGCGCTCATGTGCAGAGATGAAACCATAAGGTGAACTGATCCCTTAAAGAAGGGGTCGGCTCATCATACAACAAATATCTACAAAATGGCTAAGGGTCACCTCTCATGCGTAGAGAAGAAACCCTTAAGTGAGCTGACCCCTTAAGAGGTCAACTCGCTACTCAACAAAGGCTTAGCATCTACAAATCATCATTCAACAATCAGCATATAAAATCATGCACTCGACTGAGGGTCAGATTGTTAAAATTTATCATCCATGTATATCCAAAAAATTATCATCCACAAATATTCCATATCAAAAAGAAAAAAGAGAGTAAAATATTTCATTACCTCCGAGAAGAGGGGTCAGCTACTGAGTTAGGAGGCTGAACATCAGGGGCCTTCTCGGCCCCTGCAAGTTAGTAGAAGTTGGTTCAGCCTCCTCGGCCTCATCCGCACCGATAGAATCGAGGTTAATGTCGGGGTGGAGCTCTCAGACCTCGATAAGGCAAGTGTCGTAACCAGCATTGTAGGCGATTTACTTTGGCAGATATTTTCTCTACTCTGGCAACTTCTTCCATATAAGACCTCTTCTTCGGCTGATGGAATCCCTTTATCCGGTAGTAAAAACTCTTTCCCGGCAGAGAGCGATTCGAAAAGGGCAGGAAAAATGAAGAGCAGGGGAGCGAGAATTCAAAGGCAGGAGGATTCAAATGAGGACGTTAAAGGTTTATATAGCCTCCGCTAGCTGAACACCATCATTGCAGACAGTTGTCTCCGAAGCTGAAATGGCTCAGACCAGAGCCTAGTGAGAATGTGGAAGGAAGTTATATGCCCGGACCCATGTGCCCTGGTCTGAGTACCCTTAGCATTAAATGTCGTTGCGGCATAAACGACCTCTCGCCTCCCTCCATGAGCATGTGGCATCGTTTTTCCTGCTCCATTAATTGCAATCGGTAACCGCCTGCCACGTGTCCATTGTTCAGAGGTTAGAAGTCGAAAGACTACAGCCACCGTACTACGCACATATCTTGAAGTGTAATCATCACGACGAATGCGTCTCGATTACCCTGACTATTATTACGAGTGAAAACAACGCTTCATTTCCCCAGGAATTTACTCTCTAAGTCTAGGCTCGGACTAAGAGAGTAGGGGACTACTATTATGGAAAAATGTGAGTAGACCCGACAAGGTCCGACTCAAGCGAACCAAATCGATCGGTAGGGCCTCGGAAGGAGAACATCATCACTAGTCCGGCCTTGCTTCCGAACTATGATTCTAAAACTAGGGTTATTGGGGAGAGACAGATGGGGCAATTTGAGCTAAGTTCTCATCTGGGGCTCTCATCCGAAGAACTACGGTCCTGGATCGGTCGAGCCGAGCTCTTGTCTGGAGTCTCATCTGAAGAACTACGGCCCTGGATCAACCAAGCCAAGCTCTTTTCTAGAGTCCTCACCCGAAGAACTACGGCCCTGGATCGGCCAAGCCGAGCTCTTATCTGAAGTCCTCATCCGAAGAACTACAGCCCTGGATCGACCGAACCGAGCTGAGCCTTACTCACATCTCGGAGGCTAGAGACATACATACTCCGACCATGGACTCCAACCATAAGGTCCAACTAACGGCTCGGGAGACCGAGTTCCGGAACCAACCCTAGTATGGACATGGACGAAGATCACACCCATAGATACATCTCATTAAGGCATACGAGAGAGTGAACCGGTGCACGATCCAAAGATAGTGGCTAATATCTTCGAACACATGACATCCGTTTGATTGAGCAAATCGTGCTGAGATTGACGGCCATAATCCCATCGCTTCACAGGTATAAATACTAGATGAATCCATTGCAACAAGTACGCAATATCTCTCACCCTCTCTACATTACACAACTTAGACCTAGATTCCCTATCATAATTTAGGCATCGGAGGGTCCCCTGTTTAAGTTAGGGTCTCCTTTGCTCACCTTTCTGTGCAAGACCAAGGTCCGTTCTGAGTTCTCAACATTAAGTGGAGTGTGGTCCAAATTTTGACATTAATAGATATGAAGCAATAAAAGTTGAAATAAGCTCTTATTTTTAAAATATACCGTTTGATAAAACTCTAATTTTATTACTTTTTAAAAAAAAAAAAAACCAGCAAAAATGCTCTTATAAAAAAAAGTGATGGAGAGGTCACTTTTTTTTAAGAGTTTACTGGGGCTTAAGTGGTAGACATTTTAGGTTAATTTTGAAACAAGTTTTTTCATAAAAGCTCCCATCTTAATCTCCTCTTCCCTTCACATTTTCTCTCAGGTAAGCCCATGTGATGAACAACCAATATTGACGGTGGGGGCCCATGTGATGTATATATAGCCCACATGATGGATGTCCCACATCAAAGTGTGGCTCAGCATAATGGACGATCCATATCAAGTGGGTCCCACCCGATGGATGGTCCACATCAAAGGTGGGACCCACATGATGGGTGGTGGACATTGAAGGTGGGCAAACATAATGAATGGTTAGCATCAAAGGTGGACCCACATGATGAATGACCCATATTGAAGGTGGGACCCCACATAATAAATGGTCCACATCAAGTTGGGCCCACAAGATGGATGGAGTGGGCCTCACATAATTGATGGCCCACGTCAAAGTGTGGCTCCTCATGATGGACAATCCAATCAAGTGGGCCTCACCTTATGAATGGCCCACATCTAAGGTCTCACAGGATGAATGACCCATATCTAAGGCTTCCCAACATGATAGGATGATCCACATAGGTGTGCCCCACATGATGGATGGTGGAAATCAAAAGTGAACCCCACTTGATGGACAACTAACCATGAAGGTAGGGCCCACATGATGGACACATCAAATGTAAACTCCACTTGATGGTAGTGGACATTGAAGGGCCCCACTAAGGGACAATTAGCATTAATGGTGGGCCCCAATGATAGATGACATATATCAAGGTATGCCCCACATAATGGACGTTTCATGTAAAAGGTTAGACCCTACATGATGGATGACCCATTTTGATGGTTTAGCCCACACAATGGTCGATCCACATATAATGGATGATCCACATTCAATGTCGGACAAGGTGGTTGTTCTAAATGTCTTAAAATATAAAGATTATAGGCATCCAATCTTTTCCATTTTGGGCACAGTTCACCTGCGACAAGATTCACTAAAACAATAGTTTAGATTGCTAATACAATGAAGTTAATGTAATTTTTTAAACTAACATTAACCATCTTTACAAAAACACTACTTAAAATATTTTACAAAATATATTTATTTTAAATAATACTTGTTAATGCAAATTTCTGGTGCGCCTTCCCCTCATGCTTGTCACCTGTACAAGAGAGAAACAGAAAAGAGACCCTGGCTCAAGCCCAGGGGACCTCCGATGCTTAAGTCAGCTTCTTAGGCTAAGGGAAAGGCGTTTCTGGTGTCTTGAATTGTGTACCTTTCACCGAAATGGAGGTTCCTTATTAATAGGTATGGGAGAGTCCTGCCATACAGGGATCCTCTTCCTGATATCGTGGAGATTTGATTTTATCCCGCTTTTGGTCTCCATCAGATCCCGAGACCATCGGGATCAAGGATCCTTCTGCGAGATATCCGGAACAGTGTTTTCATTTACACCATCTTTCCTTCATTTGGCTCGGCCGTTTTTGACTCAAGTAACAACTAAGTCTTGGCTGCCTTTACGGAAATGAGCTTTTTGTTTTATGTCGGATGGAACAATCTCGGTTTGTGACCTATCCCATATCTGACAATATGACTAGGTTAATGATGAATCAGTTTTCATTGCCGATCATGTGGCTTATAGCTTTTAAGCCTCAGTCAGCTTATAATGACGTTGCTAGTTCATCCACCGAGCTAACTTAATTAGTCTTATTCTCTCTACTTTATTGAGTGTGTGACATTGTCTCGGACCTGATTATTGCCTCGAATATTTTGGGCAGTGTCAGTAAGATTGGTCCGTTCGATATCCGAGTCTTCGAACTTAGCATATTTTTTTCCCATCAGTACTTTTTTTAATTTTAAAATATAGTTTATCAAACAACCTTATTATAAAACAAGAGCTAGAATAAAAAGTGGATCATTGGAAGTCTCAAAGTGCAGGAGCATAACCCATATCCGTTGGGTGTATTCTACCGAACCTGATGCAAGTCTTAAATGCCGGCGTCCTTGCACCCCCTCGTCCAAACACGATTTTAAAGCGTGATTGCTGCAAACGTTGACACGACGAAAACGTGTCAGAGATTGCATTGGCTCTTCACGTGATGCCGCGCTAAAAATAAGGTACGTGAGCTGCGAGTCAGACGCATGAGAATAAATAAATAAATAAGAGGTCTCAGAGTCCAACGGATTAGAACATAAGTTATGGTACAATTGATTACACCATAAGTCGCCGTCCACCGAGCAAATAATTTCCAGCTTGTCATCTATGTATGACATCCAAACCGTCCAATATAAATCCTAAGGACCACACTATTAAAAATCAGCCACGTTCACTCATTAAATGTACCATACTTGTATTTTTAGTTATCAGTGACTAGAGATTGTTTTCCATTGTATGGCCCACCAAATGAGTGGATGGAGATATTTTTCAGCTAATTTAATCCTCAGGGTGTAGCCAAACTATTGAAAGGATTGGATGTGACACATCCATGATAGGTTGGAACAGAAGCGGATTGGATGGTGTACCACACACGTACCAACGACCAGGCTGCTGTGTTGATGTCATCAAGTTTTGTGGGTCCTATCATGAGGTATGTGTTATATCTAAACCGTCAGTCCATTTGGCGAGCTCGTTATAACGTTTGAGCTAAAAAATACGACAGATCCAAAGATCAACTAGACCACAATGCAAAACGCAATGGGATTAAACGTCTACCACACAAGTTTGGATCAATATGATATTTGCCTTTCCTATTCGTACAGGTTCGTGTGACCTTTTGAACAGGTTGGATGGAAATAAATGTTACGACGGGCACTACGAATGTTTTAACGGTGAGAATCACTATCCCTACTCTCATTTGTGGTGTGGTAGACGTAAGATTTGTATATGACTTATTTTTAGGCTAGTGCTCTAAAATAATCTCACAAAATGGATGAACGGTATGGATATAATAAATACATCATCGTGGGCCATGTAACTTTGGTCTCCTTTGAACCGTTAGCACAAATCGGAGGTCGAGGACCGGCAGCGCTCTCCTTCGCACGACACGTACCCACATCAGCTAGGTCGGTGGTGTGGGGTACACTAGCGAATCCTGCAGCTTGCAGGTAGACAAGCGGTGTCCGGTTGGTGGACGTAAATGCACTGCTCAGCGTACTAATTACGTGTGACAGGAAACGGATTGGCTACTGCCCCTGCCATCAGCCAATGGCTAATGGTCGGTGCTCTGTGGGCCCATCATGATGTAAGTATTTCATCCATGCCGTCCATCTATTTTTCCAGATCATTTTATGATATGAGACCAAAAATTAGATATATCCCAATCTCAAGTGGACCACATTACAGGAAACAGTGTTTAATGAACGTCAACTATTAAAAACCTTTTGGGGCCATAAAAGTTTTGGATGAAGCTGATCTTTGTTTTTTCCCTTCACCTGTGCCCGCATGACCTAATCAACAGACTGGATGTAAAATACACAGTACAGTGGGCCTTAGGAGGATTTTAATGGTGGATATCCAATCTCTATTGTTTTCCTGTGGTGTGGTCCACCTGAGAATTATTTCCCGCTCATTTTTAAAATAGAAACCTAAAATGATCTTTAAAAATGGATGAAATACATAGATCATGGTGGGGCCCACAGAGCACCGACCAGCAGCCACGGGGCCGGTGGCAGGGCGAGTAGCCAATCCGTTTCCCGTGTGGCAAGGGTAAGGGTGAGGCCCACGGCATCTGTTTTTTCAACTAATTTCAAGGCATTGTCCTAAAAATGAGGTGAGCCAAATCTCAGGTGTACCACACCTAAGGAAAACGCTAGTGATTGAAGGCCTATCATTAAAACCTCTTTAGGACCCATTGTTTTATTTATTTTCTATCCAACCTATTGATAAGGCCAAATAGTCATGGATGAAGGAGAAAAATAAATAGCAGCTTGATTCAAAACTTGTGTGGGCCTAAGAAATTTCTAATGATAGAATTCAATCCCTGTTATGTGGTCCACCTGAGATTTGGATCCAGCTCATTTTTGGAAAATTACACTCAAATACTATAAAAACGGATGGATGGAGTGGATATACAACACATACACAGGACCACGATCAGGGCGTCAACCACTAACCCTTTGCCGCTGCCTCACCTAGTCCGCGCCCACGCGCAGCGCCATCCCGACACGTTGATTACCCTTGGAAAGTGTACTCACCCGCTAGTATGATCTGAGCCATCAAATGATTGTTACGGTTTATATGCCACGTGTCTAATGCCAATGTGATTATCACGCGGGTCATTTATGTATATGGAATTTGGACCGCTGGTCAATGTGACTTGACGATTTATTTATAGAGAAGGTCACAGGTCCCACCCAGTAGGAGCAAAAGTTACCATCGACTCAGCTGATAAGTTTCAACCGGAAGCAATTATCTGGTGTACGGCACACCAACGACCTGGGCTAGTGTGGGCACGCGCCATGCGGATGAGATCAAAGTTAAATAGCCCTACCATGATGTATTTATTATATTCACACCCTTCATTCATTTTAAGAGACTTAATTGGAGCACAATCCCAAAAATATATCTTATTCAAAGCTTAAATGTACCACACTATATATAGCAGTGCGACAGTGATTCTCATTGTTAAAACATTTATAGGGTCAGCATAACATATATTTTCCATTCAATTTATCCACAAGGTCACGCATAACCGGATAAAAAAGGAAAAGAAAATATCATATTAATCCAAAACTACCATGACTCCCAAGGGTTTCAATGGTAGATGCTCAATCCCCACTTCTTTTTACAAATAAAGAGGAAAAGAAAATATCATATGGATCCAAAACCTCCGTGATTCCCAAAAGGGTTTCAACGGTGAACTTTAGTCTTATGACCAGCTCGCCAAATGAACGGACAGTTTGGATATAACACATACCTTTTGATGAGATCCATAGAACTTAATGACATCAACCCACCAGTAAGGTCGGTGGTGTGTGATACACCAGCCAATTGGCTTCCGTAATAGTGCAGCCTCAAGATATGCAGGACCACAGAGATGTATGCGTTGTATCCTTTTGGCCAGCTAATTTTAGGTGAAGATTGCAGACATTAGGCAGAAGCTCGTACAACATAAGAAACAGTGTAGAGAGAGACTTCCGCCATTGAAACTTATTCGGAGGACACCATGACGTTTGTTGATGCAATAATCTGGGTTATCCTCCCTAAATGGGTAGACATTAAAGCACCTGCATGGAAAGAAAACAAAAGAGACCTTGGCTAGAGCAAGACCACGACGCTCAGGCTAGGATTCTGGGTCTGGTGGTACGAGGGGTTCGGATGAGAGATTTTGCGTACCTTTCACCATAGATAGGTCCTCTATTTATAGGGCGAGAGTTAATTACATGGGTAGAGATATTTTCTGAATTATAAGCGTGCGTTCAGCCGACGTTTCGCATGATCTCTGGTGAAGATAAGATCAAGTGGTCGAACCCCTAGAAAGTCAAGGCAGATGGCCGAGGCTGAGGTTTATGACCGAGCTGACTTGAGAGTAGTATGCCAAGCTGCCAAGGTGGTTTTGGCCGACCTCTCTTCCTTGGCCATTGAGGATCTCATTGGTCATGACCGGCGTTGGCCGACCTCGTGTCCTACTAAGATATTCGAGTTGACCTCTTCTCTTTAGTCAGTCCATTTTTACCTATAACAGTAAGCCCCCTACTTTTGAGCTCGCGCAGCGGGCTTGAAAAGTAAGTTGATTTTGTTGAGGTCGGACATTCTAACTGAGTAGGAGCATTAGGGTGAGCTCTTCCTTTTATTAAGGGAATTTTTTCTTTTGTCAAACAGATGTGTTACTTGCAATGACCCCTTCATGAGGGGTCAAGCAGTTTACTTAGGAGGATTATTTTCTCTTATACTAAGAGATCCTCATTATAGATTGTGAGATCCGAGTGGTATTACCAATTAGTGGTTCAACCTCTTCTTTGAGGGTTGGACAACTGGTGAAGACTGTTTTTCCCTTACACTAAGAGAAGTCCTCAGTAGTTCGTGTAGCTCGGATTATTGAAAGAGAGATTTTCTTCCCGATCTGGGGAAGCTCTCCTATAGTAGAATTCATGGTAGTTGACTTTTTTCCCTTGCACTAAGCGAAATCCTCATAGTCTATTTTTCAGTTCGGATAGTCAAAATTTTGAAAAAAGTTCTCTTCCCCTGACCTGAGGAAGTTCTTTTATTGTAGAAATCGATGAACAGTAGAAAGCACAGTGGTAGTGTTGCAAGTACCCTTTTTCCTTTTAGAAAGGAGGTCACCCTTGTCGAGTAGGTCGGTCAGTCGACGCGCTCCTGGTCAAAGAACTTCTTCAGTCCCCGGGAGTAGTAGATCTTCAAGCATTTAACATCCCATGGGTGAGGTAAGAGCCCCCCATGTCTTCTAGTCGATACGTCCCTTTGTATTTGATGTCGAGGTTGGAGTTGACCGATAAGCCTTATTACCAAACTTGATTATTCAGCTCGGCCTCTTTCAGCATTTGCTTCAGCTTAGTGTTCAAGGGAGTGTACGGATGAAAGTTACTTTCTGGATGTCAGTTGGTATGCTGACCTCCATCTTGGTTGACTTCTTTCTTTCTTTTGGCGTTAACAGGAGAGTGCTCCCCTTCTTCCCTTCGCTTCTTATCCTCAACCGAGTTGTTCCCTCTTCAAGTAACTCTTTTTGAACTAAAGAGCTCCTCAGCATTGGAATATTTTTAAGCTTGATTAAGTAGGTCGGCGATGGTAGTCGGGGGTTCTTACCAATAGAGAAAAGAAACTTTCCTTATTTGAGGTTGGCCACCATGACGGTCAAAGCTATCTGGTCAGAATAATCATTGACCTAGACAACTTCGGCGTTGAAACAGATGAGGTAGTCTATTAACAGCTCGTCCTCCCTCTGTTTGATAGTGAGAAGATGAGTTGACGGCTTCCTTCTATCTCTCCCACTGATGAATTGTGTGAGGATGACTTTGTTGAGTTGCGAGAAGGAACTGATAGACCTCGGCTTTAGTTGCCTGAACCACTGTTGAGCAACTCCTGATAAGGTCAGGGAGAATGCTCGGCACATCATGGGGTCGAGGCGCCACGAAGCTCCATCCAGGCTCAAAAGGACTCAATGTGCTCGGCGGGGTCTGTGGTTCCAGAACGGGGGATCATCTGTGGCATTTGGAACCTGGGCGAAAGTGGAGACGTCATAATGTCATCGATGAATGGTGGTTCGGTTTCTCCTAAAATGGCATTTACTGAGGTCAGCACTCGGGCATGGTAGGCTTGTTTGATGTCATTGATCTGCCCTCGAAGTTTCCTAAGCTCCGCCTCTCAAGGACCCTCGTTCTCAGCCACTGCTTCGGTGACTTTTTCACAGCTCTTCCTCTTTGGCGAGGGCACAGGTCGAAGTCTCCGAGTGTGGTTGCCCCTGAATTGTGGGAAAGAGCTTGGGCTGACAGCTCAGGAGGTTACTTGTTTCTCTATGAATTAATCGGCGCTCGAGGTGATGTAATGGCAGCACCCTCCTCTGCATTGCGACCAAGGGGTGGATTTTAGCTCTTCAAGAGTTGCATGAGTCGATCCATGTTTTTATTCAAGGCTTCAACTCGATTCTTCAAGAAGACTAATTGACCGCCCCGAACGCGAGATCGAGGAGTGGGCAATGCGAGAGTAAAGTCAGCCTGCTACTGGTAGAGTTGGGCACCTTGCTCGGTTGATGATTCAGGAAGAGCAGGAATGATTGCAGCAGATAATTTAGGAAGAGCTAGAATGACTGCAGTAGATAATTCAGGAAGAGCTAGAATGACTACACAGTGGATGATTCGGGAAGAACTGAAATGGCTGCAGTAATGGCAGTTAGAGCTTTCTTCTTTCCTTTCGCCATTGTGGTTTTTTGGTAAAGCATGAATGACTTTGACGTTGATTCCCACATACGACACGAAAATGTTAATGCAAAAATCTGGGTCACCCTCCCTAGATGGCTAGACCTTCAAGCACCTACACAAGAAGAAAACAAATGAGACCCTAGTTAGATCAAGGGACCCTCCGATGCTAAAGTCATAATAGGATTTTGGGTCTGGTAGTATGAGGGGTTCGGGTGAGAGATTTTGCTTACCTTTCACCATAGATAGGTCCTCTATTTATAAGGCAAGAGTTAATTACGTGAGTGGAGACATTTCCTAAATTATAGGTGTGTATTCAGCAGACGTGTCGCAAGATCTCTGGTGAAGATAAGATCAAGTGGTCGAATCTCGAGAAAGTCGAGGTAGATGGCCAAGGCCGAGGTCTATGGCCGAGTAGACTTGGGGGTAGTATGTCAAGCTGTCGAGGTGGTTTTGGCCGACCTCTCTTCCTGGGCCATGGAGGAGCTCATTGGTGAAATTGCGGTAAAGACTACTATAGTAGAAGTAGGAATATGCCAATATGTCCTAGAGGGGAGTGAATAGGACTTTTTAACATTTCTATGATAGTTTAAAATCTATTACACTAATCCTAACATCAAACCTATATTAGGATTTACTCAAGAGTAACTCTACTGGCTTCCAAGCCCGGTAGAGGATCCAATCACAAACTATACTCCCAGCAGACGCACTCAACCCTTGAGTGTGCCGAATTTCATAAGGAGGTTTCACAGCGGTTCACCTCAAACCTAAGGTTTTAAATCAGGTTTACCTTCAACCTTTACAACCTACACCTAGGCTGACTATTTATGCTCCCTAAGCAAGGGTCAACACATAGCACTCGGTTTTAGGCACACTGGCCAAGGATCCATACAAGGAACCTCTGTTTATGCTCCCTGAGTAAGGGTCAACACATAGCACCTGATTTTAGGCACACTGGCTAAGGATCCACACAAGGAACCTAATTGTTTATGCTCTCCACAGAGCAAGGGTCAACATAATGCACCCACCACATACACTTCCGTTGGAGGCCTCCTACGAGGGCTTGCAAGGGTGAGAAACACCTTAGACCCAATCCTAAAAAAGAATGATCACAAGTATCATCTGGACTCTAATAACTTACAAATAAGTGGATGAGTCTCATTCAGCACGTTGACGAAGATCTCCTCCTTATTAATGAAGAATCTTCAGCTTCCTTGATCCGCAACTCAGATGATGTACCAATACAAGGCTTCAGGTTGGATCAAGGATAAGTCAGAATCCTACTCTATAAAATATTTTCCTATAAGGAAGATAGAGTGATTCCGATTATGCATTCAATGTATCCCAGCTTAATGATTTGCCAATAAGGTAGTAGCGGGAGGATCCTTGAATGCAGAAGTTCATTCCCCAATCCACTGTATTGATGAGGGTGGATTGGAGATGAACTTCCCTGAGAGAAAGGGCTTTGGGTATATGATCTAACGTAAAACACTTAAAAGCACTCTCTTCTTTCTCTACCAACAACAATAGACAAGTCCTCTATATATAGGCAAAAGGTTTCAACGGATATAAAACGGTCACATTTATGACAGAGTTCGATATCATCGAGGTCGATATCATCGAGCATATACTCTCGATTGCTTCGACTTGCCGCTCGATGACACAAACTCAAATGTCATACTCTTTTGAAACCCCTTGCCAGCCGGCTGATAGAATCGAAACACTAGTCGATGTCATCAGATTTCAAACTCCAATATCATCGAGACTAGTGTCGATTCATTGACAATTGAAAAATGAGAGAGATTTGCTATAAAATATTTCAGGTTTTCAAGAATGATCGAGGGACCTTCGATGTCAAGCCCTAAATCCGAAAATCGGATTCACTGGAATCCTGATCGCTGAATCCGGTGCCGATAGCCTCCGTAGTACCCAATTCTCGGCTCCTAGCGTCCATACGCTAGATTCCGATCCTGAGATCCTAGAAGGAGGATTTTCCAATGTACATTTAACTCATAATGAGTATAACCACAAGTATACCCAAATCATAAAGGCAACATTATCATCACATGTCCACTAATATAATCATTTGAGGACAATGCTGCAAGGAAATACATAAATCGAAAATCAAGCTCCAAAAGACCGCCGCACGCTCCAAGCTCAACACTGCTACAACCTAACATCACCTACACGCATCTATCGTGCATAAGCTTATAAAAAGCTTAGAGGGTGGTGTAAGTGTGTACATAAGGTAAGTACCAAGTATTCAACGCAATGTCATAATCATACAATGTCGAAATAGGCGCAAGGTCATGAATCATACGTTATCAGAGTGAGCGAAAATACTGACAAGTCCATGAGTCAAGCAATATTAGAATACGTAATACAGATCAACTATACAAATGAGGAGTCATAAAGAGTCAAATATCAGATGTTGTATTTAAACCAGATAAATGTGGAAACACTGGTAACCCAAAATGTCATATGCTGCGAATGTAATGCAATATGCGGTGCGAATGGAATGACCATGCTGGAGTGTGAAGTCGGGATGATAGTACGTAGTATCGCAGGCTATAGGGTCCATCACAAGGGACTTCTATCCAAACCAGTCACATACCTAAATTTGGATAGTCAAACTCAATGTGGTAAACTCCTGATCTCAGGTTAGTCGTGTGCCTCAACTAAAATCCTAGCCATTGCAAAAGTTCACATAACAAATAGTTGCGCATCACCAGCCCGAGTGGATAGTGAATGAATGAGTATGCAAATTCTACTCAATAGGTCCACATATTAGTACGGTTCATCTCTGGGATCATCACCGGAGTTTAGTACACTTCAAATGACACTGCCGCTCTCCCAACCGCACAGTCCAACGTAAGAAACTTCACTATTCGCCTAGCCAATAGTCTGCCAATACATATTGGGCACGTCGATAGCGGACCCATTCCTCGAGCTGGTCAAACTCAGCCTAGCAATGCCCCTTACGCTCAGGTGGGTAAGGCCACACCCCCTCCCAACCGACCACAACACAGTGGGAGACTTGGCCTCCTGGTATTCGGCACTCAGGCACTCATGTATCCACTCGGTCTCAACGTTAGGGCGTCTTCTGGCACCAAGAGGGTTTTAGGGATTTTCACCCAGGGCCATCTATGGCAGCCTGATGCCAGAATAAATTTTCAGTGCCCCGTCTGACCATCTACGATATGCCTGTGAAGGCTACAGCCCTGATGTCGCTAGGGCATACAGTAATCATAATACAAGATGCATGATTCACACGAACTAGCTATACATTAATCCTGCGCATACCGTGCACTCATGTGAGATAACCTCCGCCTATCAAGGAGTCTCAAAACAACATACTCAATGACATATGCAATAATCAACCACATCTCATAACAAGCATGCAGATGATGCGTATGGGCATGTATCATGATGCTATGCTGCCACGTACTTATAATCGATATCAATAACCGACATTGACAATCGACCTTGACAATATGGACATTTAACCAACATTGCCCTCAAGGAATGACCCACATAGAGCCTAGCATATAGTGGACCCATGGCCTCACACAAGGGCCGAATATACAACACCATGGGCCTCACTCAAGAGTTTAATACACATCACGATGGGCCTTTCACATGGACCTAACACATATCACAATGGGCTCCATCGCCTAGCCCTCAAAAGCATCACCATGGGCCTCATCACATAGACCTCATATTCATCACATTAGGCTTAAAACATGGGCCGAATATACATCACAATGGGCTCCATCACCTAGCCCTCAAAAGTATCACCATGGGCCTCATCACATAGACCTCATATTTATCACATTAGGCTTAAAACACGGGCCGAATATACATCACAATGGGCCTCAACCATGAGTCGCATATACACCATATAGGTCTTGATAATCGACCTCGACAATTGAAATCGACCTCGACAATCGAAATCGACACTCGGAGTTAGCCTCGACAATCGGAGTTGGCCTCGATACTTGGCCTCGATAATCGGGATCGATCGATAATCAGAATCGGCAAGTCGGTCACGACAATCAGGATCGATCTATAATCAGAGTCAGTAAATCGATCACGTCAATCGAAATCGGCAATCGGCCACGATAATCGGGATCGGTATTCGGCCACGACAATCGGGATCGAACGATAATCGGAGTCGGCAAATCGGTTTCGTCAATCGGAATCGGCAATCGGCCATGACAATCGGGATCGATCGATAATCAGAGTCGGTAAATCGGTCATGTCAATTGGAATCAGCATTCAGCCATGACAATCGGGATCGATCGATAATCAGAGTCGGTAAATCAGTCACGTCAATCGGAATCGGCAATCGGCCACGACAATTGGCCTCGATGAGAATAGGCCGAACAAGGCCTAAGGGAAGGTCGTAACGTGGACATTAAACTATCATTGCCCATCAATGTGGTCATTTACCCAACATTACTCCCAAGGAGTACCCCACATAGAGCCAAATATAATATATATGTGGACCCATGGCCTCACACAATGGCCCAATACACATGACTTATGGGCCTCGCTCATGGGCCGCACATACATCACAATGAGCCTTAGCACATGGGCTATAAATACATCACATCAGGCCTCATATACATCAAGTGGGCCACATCAACAGATTGCACCAATGGGTCTCATAAACATCAAACGGGCCGCATCAACGAGCCGCACCAATGGGCCTCATAAACATCGAGTGGGCCGCACCAATGGGCCTTATAAACATCAAATGGGCCACATCAACGGGCTGCACCAATGGGCCGCATCCCATGGGCCTTAAATATACATCATAATGGGCTTGATTCAAAGGTCATAAATACATTACATGGGCCTAATGGGGTCGCTCATGGTTTAATAAAAATAGATGGACGACGTATATAAAACACATACATCATGGTCAGGGGCCCCACAGACTTACTAATGTTAAAACACAACTACATAGCTGGTGAGGTGGCCAGGCCCACCATCCAAATGGACGGTATGGACAGCAGAGGTGGGTCCCACCAGATGGACAGGCGGTATGTCTGAAATAAATTCATCACGGTGAGCCCTACATATCACCGTCCAGTCCAGATGGATGATGAGAATAGAATACATACATCAAGGTTGGGACCATATGGACAAATGGTGTGGATGCAAACCATACGACATGTGGGTCCCATGCGTCCCAAGTCCAAGACAGATGGACGGATTGCATAAAACACATGTATCAAAGTCAGCCCCTCTCTACACCGTCCAGAGATGGACGATGTGATGAAACACATATATCACAGTGGGTCACATACAATCTAAAGAGCCCAGATAAAATACATAAATCATGGTAGATCCCACAGACCTTCCACAGAACAGTGGTGGACCAAAGCACATGTCAGGTGGCCCTGCAGCTGCTAGACGGCACTCCAGCAGTATGCGTAAATAAATGGTCGTGGATGAAACATACATTAGTGGTGGGCCTGCTGGCCGTTGGTCCCGGCCCTAAAATGATTTGGAAAACTGGATGGATGGTGTGGGGCCCACGCACGTGGATCGGATGGCATGAATAACATACTTACATAATGGTGGGTCCCACATCCATGCAATGTACGGCGAGGACAGAACAGATACATCAGGGTAGGTCCCACCGTCTTGGAATGGACGGTGGATGAAATACATAAGTCATGGTGGGTCCACCTAGAAGTGGTCCACCCAAATATATATATTGTATTATTAATATATATATATATATTACATATATAATATTTATAATATAATATTACACCAACCAGTCCAGCGTCCAGAACTTTCGAGCGTGCTGGATTGACGGTGGATGTAAGGCACATACATTCATGGTGGGTCCCACGTATGTGTTGGCCACATGTGCCATCAAGGTGGGTCCCACGTGGGGTCCACCACAACGTTTATTTGTCATCCTGACAGTTGATAAGGTCACACAGACCCAGACGAAGAGGGAAAGAAAATTTCATAATGATGCAAAACTTTTGCAACCTAAAAGGGTTTCAACAGCAAACGTTCAATCCAACTGTTTCCTGTGACGTGGGCCACCTGAGATCCAAATACGACTAATTTTCGGGGTGGCCCATAGTCAGAAGGAGGCCCATGAAAATGCACGGTGGTGATGTTCACGCACATCACAGTGGGGCGCACGGCTGGGACCGTGGGTCCCTCCTTACCCAGCATAGGACGCTGTTGCGTCTTCGGGTGGTGTCAGCGGCAGCAACGGACGCTGCTGCCTAATTACTTTTTTTTTTGAAAACTGAGATCCTGTGGTTTTTTCCCATGTGGGGCCCACATCTGAAAAATCAAACTCGGCCATTGAATTCTACAGCCCCTGATTGACCAAATGAGACCAATATGCGACATGTTTTTAACAAATAGAAGAATCAGGGTGGTTTTAACGGTAATACCGCTATTTCCTATGGTACGGCCCGCCCGACTATCGGATTGGCCTCAAATTTTGACTCAACACCTAAAATGAGCCTGGGAATGGAATGGACGGCATGGATTAGACACATGCATTAAGATGGGGCTTACATGAGCAACCCACCCAAATACCTTATATAAATATATATAATAATATTATTATTATTTCTTTGTTAGCTTGTTACTACACTCCCATGTCAGTACACGCACTCCCTGTTATCCACCCCCTTCATGTCCAGCGTCCAGAGACGCTAGACGGCATGGATAAACAGGGACATCATGGTGGGTCTCACATGTATGTGGCCCACCTGATGGGTCTCATGTTTGTGTTTTCCCATCATCCAAGCCAGGCCCACTGGATGGCATGGATAAAGCAGATGGACGACGTCGATAAAATACATCCATCATGGTGGGTCCACGATCGGTGTGGATCTAGTGGATCACACTCATAACAAGAGAGAGAGAGAGAGAGAGAGAGAGAGAGAGAGAGAGAGAAGCACCCACCTTTGATCCTGTCGGACTCTTCCTTCCACCGATGCGATCTAGAGCTCCAAGGGGTAGATTTTAACAGTTGAGATGGACTTTGGATGGTGGGGATGAGAGATAGAAAGTGGGCCATACTAGCTTCTCTCCCATGGAAGCCATGGACGTGGGTTGCTCTCATGGAGCTTGGGAGAAAATGAGAGAGAGAGAGAGAGAGATGAGAGAGATGATGGGAGAGTAGTGATGGGGTGTGTAAGAGATGGGATGGAAAGGTTGACTTTGGGGATGGTGTAGTGTACTTAGGGGATGGGATAGGGTACTTGACTTGATGGGTGTACTTTAACAAGTAAAGTGATGGATTCTCTACGGATTTACAACACGTGACGTTTTTCTCGAACTGAACGTGGGCCCACATCTCCTGTCCTGGGTATCGCCTTGGCGCGCGAGACGCGACATCGGAACCGCAGTGATATTGCGGTCACTAGGGTACAAGTCTTGGGTTGAGTCGACTCGGGTTGACAACTCGTGACTTAGGGTCGCGCACAAATACCGGTTAAGGGTCAAAGGTTGCCGAAATTTAATTGAGAAGACCGTAGAAGTCTACGGAACGGTATGGTCTAGGATACGGGTCTTACATTCGAGATCATCAGAATTTGAATGTTGATGATATCGATATGGTGTCGATGCATCGATAAATCCAAGGGGATTTTCGTTTAAGCTTGCTGGACAATTTTTGTCCCTATTTGATGCCATCGAAACCGTACGATATCATCGATATTTGAATATCGATTCTATCTTGTGACCCCTGATCATTGCTAAACCATCTTGAAATATTTTAGAAAAATATGTGCCCATCACTGATAACATCGAGAGCCTTCCGATATCATCGAGATTTGAACTTCGATGGTATCGAGAAGGACTTCGATATATTGATGCACATGTGAATTTCTTAAGTAAAAAAAGGGGCACTGGAGATCTGTCTATCGATATTATCGAGTTACCTTCGATGGACTCGAGATTCAAATATCGATGATATCGATAGGTATATCTATACATCGATAAATCCGTCTAGAGATATGTGTGGTTGCTGGACGCATTTTGTCTTCATTTCGATGATGTCGTTTAATCATCGAGGACATTGACAGCACAGGTCGATCATATTGAGATGTGTATCGATAAAATCGACAAAGCAAGAAAACTTAGAGAATTTTCTGATTTTGAAAAAGTTTTCTTAACTTAAAAACCCTATGATGTTTTAGTTTATTTTTTAAGGGTTTTATATACCTGGTGTTTTAGGACAAGAGATGTGAGGCTTAAATTTACCTGTGGCGAGCTTACACACATCCGGTTGAGGCAAACGCTTTGAATTGATCTTCCTATGAGGCTCTGCGGTCTAGCTGACTCAACACTCACGGTAATTGACAAATCAGGATACTTTCAATCTCCCCCTTTGTCAATTACGTGACAAAATACCAAAACACCCTAGACTAGTATCTAGACAAACACATCCTAAATTGTGTGTACATGCATTTTACACAATTTTACAATTTCTAGTGAAACTATGTACACAACCAGTAGTTGCTCCCCCTTACAACATGCTCCCCCTATCTTGAGGCAGCTGCTTCCCCTAACACCTACAACAACATTCAAGTAGATATACAATTTGCCGTTCAGGGTGTTTGAACCATTCTCCCCCTTTTTGTCAGTCATTGACAAACAAAAATATAGCAGTTGAAATTGACTGAAGTTTAAAGCAATGTGGGAGATCCAATCTAGAGAGCATGCATATATAGATGTATAATGATTAATTCAGTTTGAGCAGACATCATTTTCAAAGATTATGGATGCATGTCAGATTAAATAAAGCAGTGATAAGAACAGATAAAATAATCATCAAAAACATCACATGCATTCCATATCAGAAACTAGATAAACCAGGGGATCTTTAAGGCATAAGTATGGCAGTAAATGTGTGAATTATATCCAGCCATATTCAAAATATCCACAAACACAAACTGCCCAAGATTGGCAATAGATAAACAGTTATCCCAACCAACTTAACAAGCCCATCCATGGGCACCCAAAAGTAACTAGCAGTAGCAAACCCACACGGGGCATATACAAAAAAAAAAAAAAAAAAAAAAAAAAAACTTTGTCAAGCTGTTAAGGGGCTATCACATTCACTCAATAGAGCGTAGAGCATAAAAAAGATACCTATGCTCATACGCAGAGATAAATGTGGGTGAATGTGATAGCGTTCAGAGTTCCATACTATGGCAGAGGAGCAGAGGTAGATGGCGCCGTGTCATCTCGATGGCAGGTGATTATCTCAATCAATTGTTGTACCGTCTACTACACTCCTTGGACCAGCCGTTCCAAAATGATAAGCCTCTTGTGCACCAACTGGACATCCCTCTGAATTGCTCCAATCCGATCCTGGTGGAGCTTAAATCGTTTAGCATGCCCAGGAGCTAATGTCCATGGTGCTTGATGAGGTCCAGAAGCTTCTTCTCCAGCCGTCTCTGTCCCTTTCATGGGAGCGTCACCTGCCTCGCTTTCCCTCTCTACTTGAATGCCTTCCTCAGGTGGATCCTCAGGATATTTATGAAACTTCAAATCCATCCTTCAAATGTTACTTTTGTTGAAGGTTTTGAGAGGAAGTACATGATTATTTGTAGTTGGAAAGGCTATGACATTGCATATTATATGTATGATCCAAGGATATGATAAGTGAACATCCCTAACCGTATGAAAAGCATAAACCAACTGATGCATGATGAGGGTAGGCAGACAGATCTTGATCCCAGAGGCGATCGAATAAATTATCGTAGTCATGAAGCCTGTGAGGTCTGCCCTATTAAAACCCCTAGAGTAGATGTTTGAGGCAAGGATACCATGCAAGACCCGATAGCGTGGTTCTATGAATCTGGCTTCTAGGGCATTTCCTTGGTGCCACTGGACATCACGATCAGGACAGCGGAATTTGGTGACCTTGGACTAAACCTCAATATTTTCCATGTCAATATCTGGGAGTCCTACAGGTGATAGAGTAAGATTAAAAATTCTTGTAATAGACTCAGGAGTGATCTGCAAATCATCACCATCGACGGTCACAGTGATGGACGGAGGGTCGGATACTGGAGAATGACAGGTGACGAAGAAACTATATGTTCTTTCAAGATGACAAGGCCCACCAAAATCAAGAACGGGCAACCAATCTATGGCAGCAAGCAGAGGTTCCAGGTTATATGGAATTAGACAACTCCTATCGACTTTTCTCTCCTGAATAACCTTTCTCCCACTGGACTTTTCCAAGACCGGATTTGCTTTTACAAGCGAAGGTGCTGGTGCCTTGGATTGGGACCCACCATGCAATCTAGTGCGCTGCCTTGTAGGGGTCCCATGTTCCAGACCTCTTGCTTTTTCTTTAGAGGCAAGCACCTTTTATTGAGAGGATCTTGATGACTCACCTGGACCGGATATTTTCCTTTGTCTTTTCCCATGTGGATAAAAAGAGGATTTGAAGAATTTGGGAAAGAGGACAAAACCCGAATGAAAGGTAAATACCCAAAAAAAAAATGGAATCTTGATGAATAGAAGGGTATTACCGGTATTGTGCAGCGTTTGGTGTTGTCCGACAAGACTCCGAGCGATTCGATTAAGAGGAGCGAACCGGGAGGAAGAAAAGAATACCCTAAGACAAAAAAAACTTTTTCGCGCTCCACCGCCTTATATCGGGCGGCATCTGTCGATATCATTGATCCTTGTTTCGATGATATCGATAGACCCTACTCAGTATCATAGACGTCGTTTTTGATATCATTCTCGATCATACGACTTTTTTTATTTCAAAGAGGCGTCGATAACATCGACCCTTGATGGATTAATCGAGAATGGCTTGTCAGGAGACATATTGACTCTGAATATTTTCATTCTTCCTCAGTTTGACAGACATCAAGGCATAGGAAAGTTTTATCCTTGAATTTACGATATACACACCAAAATTTTATACAGGCTTTGTACAACTCAAAATTTATAAACATCACAATGTTTATGCAAAAATAAAAATAAAAATTCAGATGTAACGTTTTGAAGCTCAATAAAATTTCATCATTTCAGTACATATCCAGATCTTAATGCGTGATCTAAACAAGTTCTTCCTTACCCATTTTATGGCAGAGTTTCTTTTACTATCTATTTTGAGACAGAATTCTTTACTGTGGAAGATTTAGTTTTCATGTTTCTCTCATCCACTTGATCTAATGATTCCTTCATTCTGTCTTTCATTTTAGGTGGTGATGGATGAGTGCTTCTCCTAGGTGGACTTTTGACATTCTGTATTTCTCTGGTTGGTTTGAATTTATCAATATAATTCTGACAAGAATTATGTTGAGTCCTCCTAGGTGTCATGCATTCGAACTTATAATGACCCAAATCACCACACAAATGACACACTGGAGTGGTTTTAGTTTTGCTTCCTGAAGCAGTAGATTTTTCAGTTTTTGGTGCTGCATTTTCAGATTTTGACTTACATTTTTCATATCCTAAGCCGCTCTTGTTTTTTCCAGGTCTTCCCATACCCAATAGTTTTTCTAGCTTTTCACCACTTTGGGAAAACTTATAATTTATCTTGGCCATTTTTCTGAATTCTTCTAGATCAAACAGGAGTGTGTGATTTTTGTTTTGAAGATGCATATTCTTATCTTTTAGTAGCTCAACCTGTTTGTTCAATTTTTTAGATTCAGATTTTAGGAAGGTATTAACTTTTTCTAATCTCTCATTATCTGAATGATACTGTTGTAGATCAGTTGTTAATTGTGTGTTGATTTCCAGTGCCTTATCTAAGTCTTTCTGCAGCAATTTACTTTTGTTTTCCATTATTCCAAGTCTTTTAGGGATATTTATGCTATGAATGTAGAGTTGATTATAGGCATCTTGTAGATTATCCTTTTCTTTCTCTTCTTCTCCTCCAGTTTCCTCATTATCAGATGAAAATGATTCAGTGGCTTGCTATTCTTTCTTGTTTTCAGATTCCATGAGCATGATTGGAGTAGTAGAGACCATAAGAATTTTCAAAGATTTTTGGTCTCCATTGCTCTCTGAGTTTGACTCCTCCGTATCATCCCACGTGGCGGCCATTGCTTTACCCTTTGTTTTCTGTTTGGGCATTCAGTAGATAGGGTGTCCATACTTCTGACAGGCATAGCATTGTGATTCTTTGGTCTTTTTACCAAATTTGCCTGCAGAAGGTTTGTTGTCCACTTTTCTACCTCTGGAGGGACGGCCTCGATTCTTCAAAAAGAATTTCCTGAATCTTTGTGCCAGCAGAGCCACTTCCTCATCTTCATCTTCTTTTTCACTTCCACTATCCTCAACTGTTGTTTTCTTTGAAGTTTTTAGGACAGTATTTTTGGATTTTTGGGATTGTTTGAAGTATAGTTCAAAAGTTTATAGGGAACCTACCAGTTCTTCTACTTTCATTTTGTCTATGTTCCTACACTCTTCAATAGTTGTAACCTTGGGATTAAACCGTTCTGATAGTGATCTAAGTATTTTCCTACAGATTTTTGGAATCGGAACTTTTTCTCCCAAACCACCCATGGAGTTGCAAATGATATTCAACTTTGTGAAGAAGTACTCCATGAAAGTCTCATGCTCTTCCATTCTGAGATTTTTGAACTGTGAGGTTAACAGTTGTAGTTTAGACCTCTTCATAGTGCTTGTACCTTCATGGGTTGTTTCCAATAGATCCCATGCTTCTTTGGATGTCTCACACATACTTATCTGATTGAAGATGTCTTGGGACACGGCACAGTAGATGGCGTTCATAGCTTTCACTTCAGCAGTTTGTCTTTCTTTATCAAACGCCGTCCACTTCTCTTTGAGTTTGAGTTTTGTGATGGTTGTTCCACTATCAAGTACAATTTGTTTAGATGGTGTCACATATCCACTTTCAACTATATCCTAAATATCATGGTCCAAAGATCTCAGAAAATAGTCATTCTAGCCTTCCAGTATGCATAATTTGAGCCATCAAATACTGGAGGCCTAGTGACTGATGAGCCCTCTCCTTTGACCATATTCTCAACTTCAGTCAAGATCACTCTCTATGCGGTGAAGCCCTTAAAGAGAGACCCGCTCTGATACCAATTGAAATTACAGTAATGACCGCTATAGTTGAAGTAGGAATATGCCAATATGTCCTGGAGGGGGGTGAATAAGACTTTTTAACATTTCTATGATTAGTTTAAAATCCTATTACACTAATCCTAACATCAAACCTATATTAGGATTTACTCAAGAGTAACTCTACTGGCTTCCAAGCCCGATAGAGGATCTAATCACAAACTATTTAAGAGATAAACAATATGCAAACTGGTTTATGATGGATATGACTTTGTATGTGTGTGAGGTGTGATCTCAAATATTCAGATATGAAAATATTAAAGTAAATCACACAAATAAAAGAATAGTAATCTCAAACATAGTCATTTTTATTGTGGTTCAACTACTTGTCTACTCCACTCCTGGTAGACGCACTCAACCCTTGAGTGTGCCAGATTTTACTAAGGATGTTTCACAGTGGTTCACCTCAAACCTAAGGTTTTAAATCAGGTTCACCTTCAACCTTTACAACCTACACTTAGGCTGACTGTTTATGCTCCCTGAGTAAGGGTCAACACATAGCACCCGGTTTTAGGCACACTGGCCAAGGATTCACACAAGGAACCTCTGTTTATGCTCCCTAAGAAAGGGTCAACACATAGACCCAGTTTTAGGCACACTGGCCAAGGATCCACACAAGGAACCTAACTGTTTATGCTCTCCACAGAGCAAGGGATAACACAACGCACCCACTACGTACACTCCTGCCGAAGGCCTCCTACCAGGGCTTGCAAGGGTGAGAAACACCTTAGACCCAATCCTAAAAAGGAATTATCATAAGTGTCATCTGGACTTTAATAACTTACAAATAAGGGATGAGTCCCATTCAGCACGTTGACGAAGATCTCCTCCTTATTAATGAAGAATCTTCAGCTTCCTTGATCCGCAACTCAGATGATGTACCAATACCAGGCGTCGGGTTGGGTCAAGGATAAGTTAGAATCTTACTCTATAAAATGTTTTCCTATAAGGAAGATAGAGTGATTCCGATTATGCATTCAAGGCATCCCAGCTTAATGATTTGCCAATAAGATAATAGCTGGAGGATCCTTGAATACAGAAGTTATGGATTCGGGAATGAACTTCCCTGAGAGAAAGGGCTTTGGGTATATGATCTAAGGTAAAACACTCAAAAGCACTTTCTTCTTTCTCTATCAGCAACAATAGACAAGTCCTCTATATATAGGCAAAAGGTTTCAACGGATATAAAATGGTCACATTTATGACGGAGTTCGATATCATCGAGCAGGGTCGATATCATCGAGCAGGGTCGATATCATCGAGCGTATACTCTCGATTGCATCGACTTGCCGCTCAATGACACAAACTCAAATTTCATACGCTTTTGAAACCTCTTACCAACTGGTCGATGGAATCGAAACACTAGTCAATGTCATCGAATTTCGAACTCCGATATTGATCAGGGTCGAATATTGCATATCAGACCCAATAATTACCTGATTTTACACACATGATAAAGCCTAACATCGGATTTTAATCATGTTTTTTTTATTACAGGAGGAAATTAGGAGTGTGTATTGAAAGATGATGTTAAAAGCATGGATTTGATGCTCCAAAATTACCAGAGCACGGGATGGATTCCAGAGAACCAATAATAAAGATTTTACACGCCTGGGATCTGAGGAAAGCAAGCCAAAGGAGCCCGAAAAGGGTCCAGAATGCAAGATCACATGGTTCCCGCCATCCGATCAGTTCGAAATTCCATACATGGGATGAGGGCCATAAATTAACCGTACATTTCAAATTTCAACCCTCGGATCACTATGAAAGTGTTTCAACTGACAAATCAGCTCAAACCGTTGATTTCAGGCTCACCTGATAATCGGAACTGCCTCAAACTTGATTTCGGCGGTTGACATTATATGAAGAAAAGGATGAACGGTGCAGATTTCTCCAGAACATTGCATTGGACCCCACATGCTTGAGCATGTGCATAAAGCGCACGTGCGCTGGCGCTACACCGAACCGCCGCCTCGGTCAAACGACCGCTGACCCGCGCTCCCTCCCTCAACAGCGGCTGCGGCTTCCAAAGATCCGCAAAACGACCGATGGGTTTCGGTTGTGGGCCCCACACGTCCATCAAATCGCCGATCCAGACTGTCCATTGTCTCTCTGGTATCGATATCATCAACGTGCAGGTGGCCGAATCTCAAATGAGAGCGAGTATGAAAATCTAACCGTTCAAAAGCATCTTGGACGGCGGAGAAGAAATCAGGTGGGCCGCATCAATAGGTATTCGAACCGATCCTTCCGAACGGTTTTTCGAGAGGGATCCAATGGACGAGTGGATTTCCCAAGATAACATCACATGGACCCCACCATTTCCGCAATAATCCGCGTCTCTCGCTGGCGGCGAAACGGACGTCACTGGTCCGTTTTGCGAAGCGTTGTGGGCCTCACCCATGGCCTGTACAACCGATCCAATCCGTCCATCGTGTAGAGGGCCACGAATACTACAAAACTATGCTGATAGTTCACTCCCATGCATACACACGTGTGCGGTACAGAGGCCACAAAAGGGCTACTCGGCGACGTTCAAATCTGATCTTTTTGAGATTTCTTCTGTGGGCCACGTTAATGGACGTTCAAAACCACCCATTCTTGACTGAAATTTCGTCCTGAATCCAATGGATGGGGTGAATTTTCCAAAAAACACCTCTGTGGGGCCCACCGATCACGGTTGCGAAAATCTGCACTTCGAGTCCGTCTACGACTCTCCACCGATTCCACCATCCAAATAGCCTATAAAAGGAAAGTTTTGGACATGGGAGAGACATTCAGATCCAGGGAATTCGAGATCCAGAGCCAGGGAGAGGAGAAAGAGAAGGAAGAAGAGAGAGAGAAATTGGTTTGGTGTTTGAATTTATGAATTTTATTTAATATTTTTTTATGGATTTTATGGGTCACTAATCTCTCACTAGAAATTTGAGATGAAGCCCTAATTTGATCAACTCTTGTATTGGTTGATTTACTTTGAATTTTAATTAATTTGTTTCTTTCTCCGAGTGGGCTTTATGGGTTTAAATTCCATACTTCTCCATCTATGAACTTGATCAAAGTATACGAGATGGATGTTGTTTGGATGCTTATTACAGTGCTTGGTCGATCAAGAAACAGTTTCCTATAGAGGAAGGAACAGGGTGCTTTAATGAATTGTACATACCATATGCCCGACCACGGACATGGGATGTATTGTTCATGGCATTGCTTAAAGGAATTAGACAGTCTGTATGCCCGATTTAGGATACGGATTGTGCTTTCTCTAATAAGTGGTATCAATCTAGATCAAGGTGAATCAACAGACAAAACAAGGGTTAGGATAATTAGGGGTGGATTCGAAAGTCCTAGTGCTCTCTCTCTGATGGAATTTTCTTCCCTATTTTTAAATTTTTTTCTTAGAATTGTGCTTAGTAGTTCATTCCATTATTTGTTGGATTAGTTAAGGAGAATCATAGATTTGAGTTGTGACGACCAGTCCTCGTGGGATTCGACCTCGATCTTACCGAGTTTATTACTACATCACAACCCTATACTTGGGGAGTGAACAGATATCATCGAGACTAGTGTCGATTCATCGACACTTGAAAAATGTGAGAGATTTGCTATAAAATATTTCAGGTTTTCAAGAATGATCGAGGGACCTTCAAGATCATCGGAATTTGAATGTCGATGATATCGATACGGTGTCGATGCATCAATAAATCCAAGGAATTTTCGTTTAAGCTTGTTGGACAGTTTTTGTCCCTATTCGATGCATCGAAACCATATCGATATCATCGATATTTGAATGTCGATTCTATCGAGTGACCCCTGATCATAGATAAACCATCCTGAAATATTTTGCTGGAAAAATAGGTGCCCATCACCGATAACATCGAGAGCCTTCCGATATCATCGAGTTTTGAACTTCGATGGTATCGAGAAGGGCTTCGATATATCGATGCACATGTGATTTTCTTAAGTAAAAACAGGGGCACCGGAAATTCGTCTATCAATGTTATCGAGTTACCTTCGATGGACTCGAGATTCAAATATCGATGATATCAATAGGTATATCGATACATCGATAAATCCGTCCAGAGATATGTGTGGTTGCTGACGTATTTTATCCTCATTTCGATGATATCATTTAAGCATCAAGGACATTGACAACACAGGTCGATCATATCGAGATGTGTATCGATAAATTCGACAAAGCAAGAAAACTTAGAGAATTTTCTGATTTTGAAAAAGTTTTCTTAACTTGAAAATCCTATGATGTTCTAGTTTATTTTTTAAGGGTTTTATATACCTGTTGTTTTATGACAAGGGATGTGAAGCTTAGATTTACCTGTGGCGAGCTTACACACATCCGGTTGAGGCAGACGCTTTAAATTGATCTTCCTATGAGGCTCTACAGTCTAGCTGACTCAACACTCACGGTAATTGACAAACCAGGGTACTTTTCAATTGGTCATGACTAGTGCTGGCCAACCTCATATCCCGCTGAGATGTCCGAGCTAACTTCTTCTCTTTAGTTAGTCCATTTTTGCCCATAACAACGTTTATATGCCATCAATCCCTTTCGGTAAGGTGACTCCGATTGGATGAAAGGAAAACACAAATATAAACTTTATTCAAAACTTCTGCACTTCTCTATGTTTCCACAGTTTGTGATTAATATCTGCCATTTTCTGCCAATGGTCTACTTGGGCTTTGGATCTCCCTCTTTGTGCTTATGTACTAAAACGAGTTGGTGGAAGAGATACACGGAGTAGATATAACACATATATCATGGTGGGCCCACAGAACTTAGGGCTGAGGCAGTCCACGTCCCACCTAGTGACCCCAAGATTGCGAATATGGATGAGTGTAATGGGATTGAAACCCTTCTAGTGTCTACACGCATCTCGGGACCCTAAAATTGTCTCAAAGGCCTGTTGGGTCCACCATGAGGATGGAAAGCGATCCATGTGTTTCTTTGTGGGCTACCATGGCGTCTTCTAATCAAACCCGTTAATCAGGTTTGAATCACAAGAATTTAGGAAAGATATAAAAGAGGCAGCCTGATATAAGACTCATCCAGCCCACAACGGTTTTATTTGGAGTTTTACATTTCCCATGTTGTTGGGGGCCTAAGTTGAATTTTTTTAAAAGGGGTTTTTCCATATAGCTGACTGCCTTTTGGGCTGTGGACTTGTATCGACGCAACTGCCTTCACATTACAGCCCTTTGCAATGCACTTTGCAATTTTCCTTCAATGCCTTGGATTCACGAGCATACCACCTTAACTCCCAAGTACGTTGGGCCCACCTTGTTATTTGTGAAAAATCCATATTGTTATGGGGAAATCTGAACAAGGATAATCAGGGTCAGTTTGAGCTACCCGAGTCAATTCTTAAAGCCTCGGAAGAAGAATATCACATCAAGCCTTGGAAGGAGAATATCACATCAAACCTCAGAAGGAGAATATCACATCAAGTGTGAGCCGATCTCTGAGTTACGACTATTAGCAGGCCGCGGCGAGCTCTCGTCCTCGTCCACGTCCCCGTCTGAGGACGACATCCCATGAACTCCGATCCCGATTATTCCAATAGTAAACTCCGACTGCTCGGTCTCAGGCTTAGACAAGACGAAGTCAAGCCTGGACTGACACTCTGAATACCAGTACTCGGCTTCGGGTCCAGACAGGTTGAGGCCGAGCCCTGGTGAGGACACTCCGTGTGCCGAGCCTAGAGATTAACCTAAATGCGGATGTCACCGAATATCTCGCCCAAGGATACGCGCCCTTAAAACACGATACGTCATTCGACCCTAAGATTACGAATAATATCTCCACGATTACAATATCTGCATGATTGAGTAAATCGTGCCGAAATTGATGGGTGCGATCCTCTCTACCTCCTGATGTAAATATCAGGGGACTCCATTGCTACAGATATGCAATATCTTGCACCCTCTCTCTACATTACTCGACTTAGACCTAGATTCCCTAGCCTGACTTAGGCATCGAAGGGTCCCCCGGCTGAGCCAAGGTCTCCTTAATTTGCTCACCCCTTTGTGCAGGACCAGGGTTTGTTTGGAGTTTGCAACATTGAGTAAAGGGTGGTCCAGATTTTGACATCAACACATATTGTTCATATGTTTTACCAGCTCATTTTAGTGCATGAGCCTAAAAAGCACCATATCCAGAGTGCAAAGTGGGACCTATAATAGCCACAAGATTCTTCAACGGTGTGGATATTCAATTCCCACTATTTTCTGTCACTTGGCCCACTGGAGCTTGCTATTCGCCTCATTTTTCGGTCCATGGTAAAAAATGAGCCAAAAAAAAAAAACAGATGGACGAGATGGATTTGTCACAAACATCCTGTGCATCAACGAGTGTTTTAACGGTAAGCTTTTACTCCCCACTATTTCATGTTCGTGTGACCTACCTGAGATTTTGATCAGTCTCGTTTTTTGTCCCATGCTATAAAATGAGGTGGCATAGCAGATGAACGGAGTGGATTGGTCACAAACATTATGGTGACCTAACTTTGACTGTTTGTTGGCCCACCTTGATGTTTGTGAGAAATCCACCTGTACGTACATCTGTTTTTTGAGCTCATTTTGGAGCATGCACCCAAAAATGAGGCAGATCTTGAGCTAAAATGGCCCCAAGAAATTTGAGGCCCAGATAACTTTGCCTCCTGATCAATACAACACCGAGGTTGGTGCTCTCCTGTGCACTGTAATCCGAGTTAATCTAAATCATGATATTGGCACGGATGAGTACCAAGCCAAGTACAACACTGATAAATCAATCTTCTTGGTCCTTTGGGTGGTCTAGAAAAACAGTTAAAGTGAAAAATATCAACCACACATGCTCATCATTTAAATTCATTGCTAAATATGTGTGATCAATGTGATTTTGTCGATGTATATCCATCACGACCACATGATCAATGGATGATAGTTCAAAAGAGATGTCAATGCAATTAGCAACATTCAAATGTACTCATGTGCAACCCACCCATCCTCATGTGTCTGCAATATATTGGTCGACTCAAATGGAGACAAAAAGGGGCTGTACTGTCATTTTACAAAGTAAAACCAAGGGAAGGCGTGAAACAGTAATATCGGGTTGCATTCATTTATGTACGCGGCCCCAAAACGTTTTCGAAGTAAGGGGACGTGTTTCGAGAAATAATCTATAAGCGGGTAGCTTTCTATCTGTAGTAAAAAGAAGAAGAGAAAATGACCACTGTAGACAAAACCTTTTACCCAGCGGTTTCTATGAAAGAATACAAACTTTAGTTACCAATCTAGACTATCACGTGCGGACAGCGACTTTGAGGACGAAACTACCCCTCCTTTCACGGAAACGGATTGGGTACTCCCCCTGCCACCAGCCAATGGCGGATGGTCGGTGGTCTGTGGGCCCCACCATGATGTATGCTATTCATCCATGCCGTCCATATATTTTTCCATATCATTTTATGGTATACGACCAAAAATGAGGTATATGCAAATCTCAAGTGTACCACATTACAGGAAACAGTGTTGAATGAGCGTCGACCATTAAAAACTTTTTGGGGGCCCACTGTGATGTTTGTGAGAAATCCTCCCCGTCTAAGTTCATTCATAGGTCACAAAGACCTGGATGAAGAAGAAAAACAAATTTCATAATGATCCAAAACTTCTATAACCCCTAAAAGGGTTTCAATGGTAGACGTTCAATTCCCCATTGCCTTTTACGGTGTGGTCTACTTGATAGTTAGATCTATCTTATTTTTAGTCTCAAGCCTGAATATGAGCTCGCCAAATAGGTGGACGGTTTGGATATAACACAGATCTCATGATGGGACCCACAAAAGGCGGTAGGGATTACAACAGCAAAAGAAAAAAAAAAAACAAAACAAAAAAAAAAACCCGGAACTTATGGCTACGGTTTTCATGGCTACGGATTATAACCGTAGCTATAATCATGCTACAGATTACTTTCAAAAAAATTCTCTCTTCCTTTTTTTCATTTATTTCATTATTCATTTAACAGGAATATCTTCTAAACTAAAATTAGTTACTTGACGTACCACATATGATTTTGGGGTAAGAGAAGCTACTTTAGCCAACCAACTTAGTTATTTTCCAAGATTCCATCAGGTCGATGGTTGAAAATACATTTCATTCACTTCGCTGTCAATTTCAATCACTTCACGGTCAAACTAGAAATTGAGCGGGACAAATATGAAATTGAGTAGGCAAATTGAAAATTGAGCGAGGCAAGGTAGGAATTGAGCGAGGGAACCTAGAAATTGAGAGAGGCAAGGTAGGAGTTCAGCGAGGGAATCTAGAAATTGAGCGAGATAAGCTAGAAATTGAGTGAGGCAACGTAGAAAATGTGCGAGGGAACCTACGATTTGAGCTAGGCAACCTAGGAATTGAGCGGGGAAAGTTAGAAATTGAGCGAGGGAACCTAGAAATTCAGCGAGATAACTAGGATTTGAGCGAGGGAAGCTACAAATTGTGCGAGGGAATCTAGAAATTGAGTGAAGCAACCTAGGATTTGAGCGAGGCAACATAGGAATTGAGCGAGGGAACCTAGGAAATGAGCGAGGCAACGTAGAAATTCAGCGAAGAATCCTAGGAATTAAGTGAGGGAAGCTAGAAATTAAGCGAGAGAACCTAGAAATTCAACGAGACAACCTAGGATTTGAGCGAGGGAAGCTAGAAATTGAGCGAGGAACCTGAAATTGAGTGAGGCAAGGTAAAAATTCGGCGAGGAAACCTAGGATTTGAGCGAGGCAACCTAGAATTGAGCGAGGAAGTTAGAAATTGAGCGAGGAAGCTAGAATTTGACGAGGAACCTAGAAATTCAATGAGGGCAACATAGGATTTGAGCGAGGGAAGCTACAAATTGTGCGAGGGAACCTAGAAATTGAGCGAGGCAACTTAGGATTTGAGCGAGGCAACGTAGGAATTGAGCGAGGGAACCTAGAAAATGAACGAGGCAACGTAGAAATTCAACAGAATCCTAGGAATTAAGCGAGGAAGCTAGAAATTAAGCAAGGAACCTAGAAATTCAGATGAGACAACCTAGGATTTGATCGAGGGAAGCTAGAAATTGAGCGAGGGAACCTAGAAATTGAGTGAGGCAAGGTAGAAATTCAGCAAGGAAAGCTAGGATTTGAGTGAGGCAACCTAGGATTTGAGCGAGGGAAGTTAGAAATTAAGGGAGGGAAGCTAGAATTTGACGAGGGAACCTAGAAATTCAACGAGGCAACCTAGGATTTGAGCGAGGGAAGCTACAAACTGTGCAAGGAACCTAGAAATTGAGCGAGGCAACCTAGGAATTGAGCGAGGCAACGTAGAAATTGAGCGAGGGAACCTAGGAAATGAACGAGGCAATATAGAAATTCAGCGAGGAATCCTAGGAATTAAGCGAGGGAACCTAGAAATTGAGTGAGGCAAGGTAAGAATTCAACGAGGCAACATAGGAATTGAGCGAGGGAAGCTAGAAATTGAGCGAGGCAACCTATGAATTAAGCGAGGCAACCTAGCAATTGAGTGAGGGAACCTAGGAATTGAGCAAGGCAACCTAGGATTTGAGCGAGGCAACCAGGATCTTTCTTCTCTGAGGGCTTTGGATTCAACGATTTTTAAGAGCAAGAGAGAAAAGAAGCGTTGAGATAATACCTTTCGTCATAATCTCATCTACTGGAAAAGGGGGCCCTCTTGATCACTTAAAGAGATTTGTAGGTTCCGTCGCTCAATTTATAGGTTCCTTCACTCAATTCCTATGTTGGCTCGCTCTAATTTCTACGTTGCCTCACTCAATTCCTAGGTTGCCTCGCTCAATTCCTAGCTTTCCTCGCTTAATTCCTACATTGCCTCGCTCAATTTCTAAGTTCCCTCGCTCAATTTGTAGCTTTCCTCGTCAATTCCTACGTTCCCTCGGTTGCCTCGCTCAAATCCTACGTTGCCTCACTCAATTCCTAAGATTCCTCGCTGAATTTCTACGTTGTCTCGCTCAATTCATAGTTTCCCTCGCTCAATCCCTACGTTGCCTCGCTCAATTTCTAGGTTGCCTCGCTCAAATCCTAGGTTCCTTGCTCAATTTCTAGCTTCCTCACTCAATTCCTGTGATTCCTCGAATTCTACGCCGCCTAGCTCAATTGTAGGTTCCTCGCTCAATCCTATGTTGCCTCGCTCAATTCCTAGGTTGCCTCGTTCAAATCCTAGGTTGCCTCGCTCAATTTCTAGGTTCCCTCGCTCAATTTGTAGCTTCCCTCGCATAAATTCTAAGTTGTCTCGCTGAATTTCTAGGTTCCCTCACTAAATTTCTACGTTGCCTCGCTCAATTTCTAGGTTCTCTCACTTAAATCCTAGGTTGCCTCGCTGAATTTCTAGCTTCCCTTGCTTAATTTCTACCTTCCCTTGCTGAATTCTTATATTGCCTCACTCAATTTCTAAGATCCTTATAGCTTCCCTCGCTCAATTCCTAAGTTACTTCGCTGAATCCCTACGTTACCTCGCTCAATTTCTAGCTTCCCTCGCTCAATTCCTACGTTGCCTTGCTCAATTTCTAGCTTCCCTCGCTCAATTTCTAGCTTCCCTCGCTCAAATCCTAGGTTGTCTCGCTGAATTTCTAGGTTCCCTCGCTTAATTTCTAGCTTCCCTCGCTTAATTCCTATGATTCCTCGCTGAATTTCTATGTTGCCTCGTTCATTTCCTAAGTTCCCTCGCTCAATTCCTATGTTGCCTCGCTCAAATCCTAGGTTGCCTCGCTGAATTTCTAGGTTCTCTCGCTCAAATTCTAGCTTCCCTCGCTGAATTTCTAACTTTTCTCGGTCAATTCCTAGGTTGCCTCGCTCAAATCCTAGGTTTCCTCGCTGAATTTCTACCTTGCCTCGCTCAAATCCTAGGTTTCCTCGCTGAATTTCTACCTTGCCTCGCTCAATTCCTAGGTTCCCTCGCTCAATTTCTAACTTCCCTCGCTCAAATCCTAGGTTGTCACACTGAATTTCTAGGTTCCCTCGCTTTATTTCTAGCTTCCCTCACTGAATTTCAATGTTGCCTCGCTCATTTCCTAGGTTCCCTAACTTAATTCCTACGTTGCCTCGCTCAATTCCTAAGTTGCCTCGCTCAATTTCTAGGTTCCCTTGCACAATTTGTAGCTTCCCTCGCTCAAATCCTAGGTTGCCTCGTTGAATTTCTAGGTTCCCTCATCAAATTTTAGCTTCCCTCACTCAATTTCTAACTTCCCTCGCTCAATTCCTAGGTTGCCTCGCTCAAATCCTAGCTTTCCTTGCTGAATTTCTACCTTGCCTCGCTCAATTTCTAGCTTCCCTCGCTCAAATCCTAGGTTGTCTCGCTGAATTTCTAGGTTCCCTCGCTTAATTTCTAGCTTCCCTCGCTTAATTCCTAGGATTCCTCGTTGAATTTATACGTTGCCTCGTTCATTTCCTAGGTTCCCTCGCTCAATTCCTACGTTGCCTTGCTCAAATCTTAGGTTGCCTCATTGAATTTCTAGGTTCTCTCGCTCAAATTCTAGCTTCCCTCGCTGAATTTCTAACTTCCCTCGGTCAATTCCTAGATTGCCTCGCTCAAATCGTAGGTTTCCTCGCTAAATTTCTACCTTGCCTCGCTCAATTCCTAGGTTCCCTTGCTCAATTTCTAGCTTCCTCGCTCAAATCCTAGAGTTGTCACGGTGAATTTCTAGGTTCCTCGCTTTATTTCTAGCTTTCCTCGCTGAATTTCTACGTTGCCTCGCTCATTTCCTAGGTTCCCTCGCTCAATTCCTACGTTGCCTCACTCAAATCCTAGGTTACCTCGCTCAATTTCTAGGTTCCCTCACACAATTTGTAGCTTCCCTTGCTCAAATTCGAGGTTGCCTCGCTGAATTTCTAGGTTCCCTCACTTAAATTCTAGCTTATCTCGCTCAATTTCTAGCTTCACTTGCTCAATTTCTACCTTCCCTCGCTCAATTCCTAGGTTACCTCGCTGAATTCCTACGTTGCCTCGCTCAATTTCTAGGTTCCCTCGCTCAAATCCTATGTAGGAATTGAGCGAGGGAAGGTAGGAATTGAGCGAGGCAACGTAGGAATTAAGCGAGGAACCTAAAATCGAAAAACCTAGAAATTGAGCTGAGGCAACGTAGGAATTCAAATGAGGTAACCTAGAATTGAGCGAGGAAGGTAGAAATTGGGTGAAGCTAGAAATTGAGCGAGGCAACCTCGAATTGAGCGAGGAAGCTAAAATTGTGTGGGGAACCTGTAGAAATCGAGCGAGGTAACCTAGATTTGAGTGAGGCAACGTAGGAATTGAGCGAGGAACCTAGAAATGAGTGAGGCAACGTAGAAATTCAAATGCAAGGAAGTTAGAAATAAAGCGAGGGAACCTAGAAATTCAACGACAACCTAGGATTTGAGCGAGGAAGCTAGAAATCGAGCGAGGAACCTAGAATGAGCGAGGCAAGGTAGAAATTCAATGAGAAACCTAGGATTTGAGCGAGGCAACCTAGGAATTGACCGAGGAAGTTAGAAATTCAAATGGGAAGCTAGAATTTGAGTGAGAGAACCTAGAAATTGTGCCGAGGCAACCTAGATTTGAGCGAGGCAACCTAGGAATTGAGCGAGAGAACCTAGGAAATGAACGAGGCAACATAGAAATTCAACGAGAAATCCTAGGAATTAAGCGAGGAAAGCTAGAAATTAAGCGAGGGAACCTAGAAATTCAGCGAGACAACCTAGGATTTGAGCGAGGGAAGCTAGAAATTGAGCGAGGGAAGCTAGAAATTGAGCGAGGCAACGTAGGAATTGAGCGAGGCAACGTAGGAATTAAGTGAGGGAAGGTAGGAAAACTAGAAATTGAGCGAGGGAACCTAGAAATTGAGCGAGGCAACGTAGGAAGCGAGGAAGGTAGGAATCGAGCGAGGGAAGGTAGGAATCGAGCGAGGCAACACAGAATTCAAATTCAGTGTGAGGTAACCTAGGAATTGAGCGAGGGAAGGTAGAAATTGAGCAAGTGAAGCTAGAATTTAAGCGAGGGAACCTAGAAATTCAACGAGGCAACCTCGAATTTGAGCGAGGGAAGCTATAAATTGTGTGAGGGAACCTAGAAATTGAGCGAGGTAACCTAGGGTTTGAGTGAGGCAACTTAGGAATTGAGCGAGGGAACCTAGGAAATGAGCGAGGCAACGTAGAAATTCAACGAGGGAAGCTAGAAATAAAGCGAGGGAACCTAGAAATTCAGCGTGACAACCTAGGATTTGAGCGAGGGAAGCTAGAAATTGAGTGAGGGAACCTAGGAATTGAGCGAGGCAAGGTAGAAATTCAGCGAGGAAACCTAGGATTTGAGCGAGGCAACCTAGGAATTGACCGAGGGAAGTTAGAAATTCAGCGAGGGAAGCTAGAATTTGAGTGTGAGAACCTAGAAATTCAGCGAGGCAGCCTGGGATTTGAGCGAGAAAAGCTACAAATTGTGCAAGGGAAGATAGAAATTCAGTGAGACAGTATATAAATGGAGCGAAGGAACCTATGTATTGAGCGAGGCAACCTAGCAATTGAGTGAGGCAACGTAGAAATTCAGCAAAGCAACCTACGAATTGAGCGAGGGAAGCTAGAAATTGAGTGAGGGAAGCTAGAAATTTAGCGAGAGAACCTATGAATTGAGCGAGACAGCCTAGGAATTGAGCGAGGAAAGCTAGAAATTCAGTGAGGCAACCTAAAAATTGAGCGAGAAAACCTAGGAATTGAGCGAGGGAACCTAGGAATTGAGCAAGGGAGGCTATGAATTGACCTAAGCCTTATCCCAACTAATTGGGGTCGGCTAAATGAATCATTTTCCAGTATTCTATTCTATCAAGATAGGTAATATATAATAATTATATGTGGGAGGTATAAACTATATCATGAATTGTTTGATAGGTTAAGCATTAAAGAGGGAGAGAAAGATGCATCAAGGAAGTGGAAAAGTAAGACAGATCTAGCTATCAAGTGGACCACACTGTTAAAGGCTGGGAATGATCATGGATTGAATGAAATGGATTTTTTACCATCGATCTGATGGAATCTTGGAAAATAGCAAGGTTAGTTGGCTAAAGTAGCTTCTCCTACCCCAAAATCATATATGGTACGTCAAGTAACTAATTTTCGTTTAGAAGATATTCTTGTTAAATGATTAAAGAAATAAATGAAAAAAAAGAGGGAAAAAAATTTTATATGCTTATATATACCTATTTATATAAATATGTATTAAAGAAAATTATAGGTAAAATAAATTTCTCCATGTAAAAAATAAAAAAATAAAATAAATAAATAATAAAAAATTTCATAGAGTGACACTGAGTACAGTTATGGCTACGGTTATAATCTGTAGCTAAAGGTATAATACTTTTTTCGACATATCGACGGACCGTCGATATATCGACAATTGTAGGATTTTTGAGGAAAACTCACTAGACAGTTCTGGACCATTTTCGATATATCGACGGTCGACGGTTTTTTTTTTTTAATTTTTTTTAATTTTTGCTGTTGTAATCCCACCGCTTTTTGTGGGTCCTGTTATGAGGTATGTGTTATATCCAAACCGTCCATATTTTTGGCGAACTCGTATTAAGGTTTGAGACAAAAAATAAGACAGATCTAGCTATCAAGTGGACCACACTGTTAAAGGCTGTGGATGATTGAACGCCTACCATTGAAACCCTTTTAGGGGTCACAGAAGTTTTGGATCATTATGAAACTTGTTTTTCCTCTTCATCCTGGCCTTTGTGACCTTATGAATAGATTGGATGGAAAATAAATGTTATGGTGGACCCTACAAAATTTTTAACAGTGAAAATCAATTACCCCGCTGCTCTTTGTGGTGTGGTCCAGTTGATCTTTGGAAATGATTTTTTTTTTTTTGGATAATGCTCTGAAATGATCTTGAAATATGGATGAACGTTGTGGATATAATAAATATATAGCTGTGGGGCCATGTAACTTTGATCTCTTTTAAGCCGTTCGTACAACTCTCAGTTGGAGGAGCGTCAGCGCTCGTCTTCGCAGCGAAATGGAGGGGTAGTTTCGTCCTCAAAGTCGCTGTCCGCACGTGCTAGTCTAGATTGGTAACTAAAGTTTGTATTCTTTCATAGAAACCGCTGGGTAAAAGGTTTTGTCTACAATGGTCATTTTCTCAAAGAAGAATGTGGGCGTAACGTTTTTCAAATGGTTTGGTGGGTTCTGAGAAATAATTTAAAGCTGGTAACTTTCCACCTTATAGTAAAAAATGTTGGCAAAACGATTTTGGAAATGAGTGCGGATCCTCTGTTTCGTGGGGACGGGCGCGGATTTCCTGCGAAAGCCTTTGGCAGGAAGTTCCCGCGCTGGAACTTAGGTGGAGCCCATTGTGATGTTTGTGAAAAATCCTCTCCGTTCATCTGTTTTGTGAGTTCATTTTAGGGCATGCTACTAAAAATGAACCGTACCCAAAGCTCAAGTGAGCCGTACTGAAGGAAAATGTGGTTAAGGAAATTCCTACCGTTGAAACTTTTCTGAGTTTAACGGTGATGTTTAGATGCCATCCATACCGTTAATAACTTCATTCCCAGTGGGATGAACTGAAAACAAAAATATTAACAAGAATCAAAACACCCGTGGCCCCACAAATATTTCAACTATGGACATTTAATTATCACGTTTTCGGCTCACTTGAGATTTAGATGCGGTTCATTTTTTAAAACATGTCCTAAAACGAGCTCACAAAAAATGAGCTCACAAAATGGCTGGATGGGGAGGATTTTTCACAAACATCACAGTGGGCCCCACCTAGGTTCCCAGCGCCGGAACTTCTTGCTTTCGGCTTTCGAACGGACGCGGGTTTCATAGGAAGTTCCTCCGAAGCCTTTCACAGGAGGTTCGTGCCCAAGGATTTTGGATGGGGCCACTGTGATGTTTGTTAGAAATCCAACCCGTCCATCCGTTTTTTGAGCTCATTTTAGGACATGAGACTGAAAATGATTAGGATCCAAAACTCAAGTGGGCCATACTAGATGAAACAGCGGGGAAAGGAATTCTTACCGTTGAAACCTTCCCAGGATCCATCTTGATGTTTATATTCCATCCGAACCGTTTATAAGGTCATTTTCACTGAGATAAAGTGAAAAAGCTAAGAAATTAAACCGATGCAAGACTTTTGTGGCCATATAAATGTTTCAACAGTGGTCACTAAATCCCTACTGTTTCCTCTCGTGTGGCCCACTTGAATTTTTGATCCTCCTCATGTATGGTCGCATGTCCTAAAATGAACTCGAAAAATGGATGGACGGAGTGGCTTTCTCACAAACATCGTGGTGGGCCTCACACAAAATCTTGCGCAGGACCGCGTCCGGTGGGAACAGCGAGCGGCTGAATCCAGCTTTATTACTGGTACACGTCACTGTAAGTGCCACGTCATCAGTTTATTAAATATATTTAAAAATTATATTTCACTGAAAGTCTAACGGAAACGGTAGGTTTCCATTTGGAAATTGGATTGCGTGCTGTGTACAGTATGCTCTTATTGTTGGGCCACCTTGTATGTATGTAGTCTATCCACGCCGTCCATCCATTGTTCCATCTAATTTAAGGGGTTGAACCCAAAATTGAAATATATCCAAGTATCAATTGGATCATACCACAGTAAACAGTGGGGATAATGATTTCCACCGTTGAAATCTTGTTATGCCCCACATTGATGTTTATTTATCATCCAACCTGTTCATAAGATCATACAGACATGGATGAAGGGAAAACACAAATTTAAGATTAATCCAGAACTTTTGTAGCTCCTTCGAAAGTTTCAAATGTAAACATTTAATTCAACTGTTTCGTAGGGTGTGTTCCATTTGAACATTGTATATGCTTCATTTTTTTGTCTCAAGCCCTAAAATTATCTTGTAAAATTGGTGGATAAAATACGTAAATCACGATGGACCCCACAGAGTTTACTTAGTACGCTAAGCGGAGTAAGTTAGCAATCTGCTTCCTTCCCTTTGGGGATTCAGCACATGGGTTGAGTAGCCAGACTCGCTACTAAAGTGGCATCACATAGTTATGTGGGTCCCATTATGATGTATGTTTTGTATCCACACCATCTATCCATTTGACGAGATTATTTTAGGGCATGAACCAAAGAATAAATCAGATCCAAATCTCGAGTGGACCTCACCATAGAAAATAGTGGAGAGAGTCACGCCCACCATTAAAAACTTCTAAGGGTCACAAAAGTTTTCGATCAAGCTGATATTTGTGTTTTCCCTTCTTTAATGTTTGTGTCAACTCAAGGTTCACCATGATTTTTATTTAAGTTTCCATTTGGGGATTCAACGCCCAGGTTGAGTAGCGAGACTCGCTACTAAAGTGACGTCACCTAGTTATGTCGATCCCGCCCTGATGTATGTTTTGTATCCACATTGTCCATCCATTTGTAGATATCATTTTAGGGCATGAGCCAAAGAATGAATCAGATCCAAAATTTGATTGGACCCCACCACAGAAAACAATGAAGAGAGTATTCTCACCATTAAAAACTTCTAAGGGCCACAAAAGTTTTCAATCAAGCTGATATTTGTGTTTTCGCTTCTTTAATGTCTGTGTTAACTTATGAATAGGTTAGATCTCAAATAAAATCACAGTGGACCTTAGGAAGGCTTTAACGATGGACGTCATTCTCCTCATTGTTTTCTATGGTGGGGTCCACTCTAGCTTTGGACTTGCCTCATGCCCTAAAATGATCTCTCCAAATGGATGGATAATGTGGATACAACACATACATCATGGTGGGCCCCACATTGGTGGCGTCACTTCAGCAGCGAGTCTAGCTACTCAACCTCCCGGTAATTAATCCGCCTCCAATTTCTTTCTTTTGAAATTTAATTAGGTCATGTCATCTCATGACAATTTTATAAGATAAAAATATATATATATTTACAAATTTTGCTTGATTAGCAAGGAATATTAGCTACGACTTGGATGCGTGATGTCCGTAGGATCCTCACCGTGGGCCCACCTTGATATATACATTATATATCTACTCCATCCATCCATTTTCTCATATTATTTTAAGACTCGACTCGAATCGGTACTTGTGATCGGGTCAGACTCAGTCTGGATTAGTCTAGTTGTAACACCCCGGATTTTCAAGGGCCGTGTAAGAACTCGTCTCCCAAATTCCCAAGTGCTATGGGTGCCCTAATGGGCTTCAAATTTTAATTACATTTGGATGATCTCATAAACAATGGAGAGTTTAGCAAGGCATGCAGCGTAAGTAAATCATAAAGCAGTATAGAGTGCCATTAGATATAAAAGTATCTAAACCACAAATCTCAAGTCATCTAAATAGAGAACTAGTCCCACCTATACATGATCCAAAGCGACTAGAGCCCTGTCTCATACCTCGCGGTAGCCCGAACTCAAACTAAAAGGATTCACTGAAAGTTTGGAAGTAGAGAAGCTCCTCGACCTATCCATGCTCACCTCGTCGAGCTATGACTCACCTGCATCTAGTAAAGGGTCTGGTTGGTGTTTTAAAACACCGTACCAGAGTGGGAGTGAGTAGCTTACTCAGTGGTTACTATTAGCTTTAAGTTACAACAAGCAACAATTATATGATGAATTTAATGAAAGACATACATTCATAGATCCTAAACTAGTCTTGTTAATGCATGTACATGTATTATGATATGATGTATGACCTCGCAACAACACTCCCTCGAGCGACTTCGTCTGACAATCGCGCATGACCAACACTCCCTCATTGCGACTTCAACTGCCGAGTCGCCAAATCCTAACTAATGCAATGCGTAAATAATATTAGTGAGTAGTTAGTTAATTCCGTTCATCTAACATATTGGGAAAACTGGTGTACCTTAAGTATCATTGCCCTTAACTGGTTGCGAGGCCAAGGCCCCTCAACGTGCGAGGCCATGACCCCGCGATCCTTGATTCTGTCAGGTTCCTCATCCCCGATTAAAAGCACATGGGGAGTGCTGAGAAGAGGGATCGCTTGCGGTCACTACGGGGAGGCTCGTCACCCTAACATAGGCCGATAGCTCTGACACAGTGTCCCATTCCATCATACCCGGCTCTCGAGTCAGTAGATCGGTTTCAAATGGTTATTAATAGGCTTCAGTGATTGAAGGGTGTTGTCACGCCCCAAACCCAGAAATCAAATTCACAGGATTCCAAATCCCCGAATTCGGTGCCGACAGCCTCTGTAGTACCCCATTCTCGGCTCCTAGCGTCCATGCGCCAGATTCCAATCCTGGGATTCTACGTGGAGGATTTTTTTGTACATTTAACTCGCAATAAGCATAACCACAAGATTACCCATTTCACAAAGGCAACATCATCATCACATATCCACTACTATAATCATTTGAGTACAATGCTGAAAGGGAAATACATAAATCGAAAATCAATCTCCAGAAGACCGCTGTACGCTCCAAGCTCAACAATGCTGCAACCTAACATCACCTGTACGCATCTATCTTGCATAAGCTTATAGAAAGCTTAGGGGGTGGTGTAAGTGTGTGCACAAGGTAAGTGCCAAGTAAGCAATATCAGAGTAATCAGAGTAAGCGGGAATACTAGCAAGCCCATAAATCATACAATATCAGAAATAAGCAGAAATACTGACAATAGCATGAATTATCCGAGTAAACAACATTATTAATAAGGTCATAAATCATACGATAACAGAGTAAGCAAAAATACAGACAAGTCCATGAGTCAATCAATATCAGAATACGCATTATAGAACGTCTATGTAAATGAGGAGTCATAAAGAGCCAAACATCAGATGTCAAGGATGCGATGCAGTACGCAATTCCTAATGAGTGCATGAATACTGTCAGTCGTATGTAGACCATATAAACGCATAAACATAGTAACCCGGAATGCCACATGCAGTAGATGTAATGCGCTATGCGGTGCGAATGGAATGACCATACTGGAGTGTGAAGTCGGGATGATAGTACGTAGTATCGTAGGCTATGGGGTCCATCACAAGGGCCTTCTATCCAAACCAGTCCCATACCTAAATTTAGATAGTCAGACTCAATGTGGTAAACTCCTGATCTCAGGTTAGTCGGGCGCCCAACCGAAATCCTAGCCATGCGAAGGTACACGTAACAAATAGTTGCGCACCACCGAGTGAATAGTGAATGAATGAATGAATGAGTGTGCAACTCCTGCTCAATAAGTCCACATATCAGTACGGTTCATCTCTGGGATCATCACCGGGGTCTATTACACTCTACGCCAGCTTGCCGCCCCTATCCGAGCACACAACTGGGTAAGTGGAAGAGACCTCACTATCTGCCTGCCAATATCGAGGCCGGCTCGTCGATAGCGGACCCATTCCTCAAGCTAGTCAAACTCAACCTAGATATTGCCCCCTCACTCAGGCGGGTAAGGTCTCACCCCCTCCCAACGGACCACGACACAGTGGGAGATGCGGCCTACTGGTATACGGCCCTCACGCGCTCATATATATCCACTCGGTCTCGACGTTGGGGGGTCTCCTGGCCACGGAGGTTTAGGAATTTTTACCCAGGGACATCTATGGTGCCCGTATGCTAGAACCAAACTTTCGGTGTCCCGTCTGGCCATTCACGATATGCCTGTGGAGGCTACGACCCTGATGTCGCTAGGGCGTACAGTAATCATAATGTAAGATGCATGAGTCATACAATCTAGTCATGCATCAATCCTGCACATATCATGCACTCATGTAAGATAACCTCCGCCTATCAAGGAGTCTCATAACAACATGCTCAATGACATATGCAATGATCAACTACATCTCATAACAAACATACAGATGATGCGTATGGGCATGTATCATGATGCTATGCTGTCACATACTTATAATCGGTATCAACAACCGGCATCGACAATCAACCTCGATAATGTGGACATTTAACCAACATTGCCCCTGAGGAATGACCCTCATAGATCCTAACATATAGTGGACCCCTGACCTCACACAAGGGCCAATTATACAACACCATGGGCCTCTCTCAAGAGCCTACTACACATCACGATGGGCCTCTCACATGGGCCTAATATACATCATGTTGGGCCTTACACACAGGCTGAATACACATCGTAATGGGCCTCAAATACGGGCCGTATAAACATCACACAGGCCGAATACACACCACAATGGGGCTCAACTACGGGTTGCATATACATCATATAGGTCTTGACAATCGACCTTGACAATTCGGAAATTGGCCTCGATAAATCGGAATCGGCAATCGGCCATGATCGGTAATCGGTCACGATAATCGGTCAATCGACCACGACAATCATAATCGGTAATCGGCCTTGACAAATCGGAATCGGCAATCGGCCATGATCAGTAATCGGTCAATCGACCACAACATTCATAATCGGTAATCGGCCTCGATCGATAATCGGTCAATCGACCATAACAATCATAATCGGTAATCGGCCTCGACAATCGAAATCGGCAAATCGGCCACGTCAATCAAAATCGACAATCAGTCAAGACAATCAGACTCAATCGATAATCATAATCGGCAAATCAGTCGCGTCAATCAGAATTGGCAATCGGTCATGATAATCGGCTTCGACAATCGGAATCTGCAAATCGGCCACGTCAATCGGGATCGATCAATAATTAGAATCGACAAATCAGTCACGACGATCAGATCGATCGGTAATCAGAATTGTCAAATCGGTCACGGTAATCAGAGTCGGTAATCGGTCACGACAATTGGAATTGGCAATCGACCTCGATAATGTGGACATTTAACCAACATTGTCCCCGAGGAATGACCCTCATAGATCCTAACATATAGTGGACCCATGACCTCACACAAGGGCCAATTATACAACACCATGGGCCTCTCTCAAGAGCCTACTACACATCACGATGGGCCTCTCACATGGGCCTAATATACATCATGTTGGGCCTTACACACGGGCTGAATACACATCGTAATGAGCCTCAAATACGGGCCGTATAAACATCACACAGGCCGAATACACACCATAATGGGGCTCAACTACGAGTTGCATATACATCATATAGGTCTTGACAATCGACCTTGACAATTCGAAAATCGGCCTTGACAAATCGGAATCGGCAATCGGCCACGATCGATAATCGGTCAATCGGCCACGACAATCATAATCGGTAATCGGCCTCGATCGATAATCGGTCAATCGACCATAACAATCATAATCGGTAATCGGCCTTGACAATCGGAATGGCAAATCAGCCACGTCAATCGAAATCGACAATCAGTCAAGACAATCAGACTCGATCGATAATCATAATCGGCAAATCAGTCGCGTCAATCGGAATCGGCAATCGGTCATGATAATCAGCTTCGACAATCAGAATCTGCAAATCGGCCACGTCAATCGGGATCGATCGATAATTAGAATCGGTAAATCAGTCACGATGATCAGATCGATCGGTAATCAGAATCGTTAAATCGGTCACGGTAATCAAAGTCGATAATCGGTCACGACAATCAGAATTGGCAATCGACTTCGATATTCGGCCTCGATCGCTAATCGGCAATCGGCCACGTCAATCGGAATCAATCGATAATCGGAATTGGCAAATCGGTCACGATGTGGTCATTTAACCATCATTGCTCCCAAGGAGTGGTCCATATAAATATCATTACATGCAAGTTACATCGGTCCGCACATTCATCGCATTGGGCCTTACCAAATATGTCAAAAATACATCACAATGGGTCGCACCACCTGGGCCTTGAATGCGTCATAATGGGCCATAACCCATGGGCCTCAATACATCACAATATGAATATATTATAATGGGCCTCTCATGCGGGTCAATATACATCAAGTGGGCCACAATATATGGGCCGCATGGACATCACAATGGGCCTAATCACATAGGCCACAAAGACATCATAATGGGTCTAATTTCCTGGGCCTTAAATACATCATAATGGGCTACGACCTGTGGGCCTCATATACATCAAGTGGGCCATATCAATGGACTGCACTAATGGACCTCATATACATCAAATGGGCCACAATATATGGGCTTCGCCAAATGAATCACGAATACACCACAATGGGCCTCAAATACAAAACAAGTGGGCCGCGCACATGGGCCAAAAATACATCATAATGGGTGTAACGACTCGACTTTTCAGGACCCGAGTACATGACCCGTTTCCCAAAAACCCGAGTGTTAACCTTAACTGATGGTCAAATTTGAGTATACATATTTCGTTTTATCAGAGTAAGCAGATGAGCGTAGAATGGACAAGTAAGCATAAGAGAAATTTTCATTTACGTTGAGAATATACAAGTGGTTGCCCATAATGACTTATACAAACCAATGTCTCGATATAAAAATTACAAGAATCCATATGATTTAATACATGAAAAATAACATAAGAATGTAAACATAAGCTGCAAGATCGCGCAGCTCCTTGAGGTAGATACAACCATGGAACCCTGGCGTTTGTACTCGGCTCCACATCAGCCCCAAACACGAAAGTCACTTAAGCCACATGCTACTGTGCGGTTATATATTTGATGGATGAGTGGCCAACTCGGTGTGAACTCCCCTCAAGATTACACACCGCCGCATTAGGTAAGCATAGTTATAAAATAAAGCATACGAAACAAGCATACATGATGCGGATCTTATTATGTGCATGGATGTATGGAATGCGTTCACGCCCGGGATGCTCATCCGTGCGGACGGGGCCGCCGCCCATGCAATGCGTTCACGCCCGGAAATACTCATCCGTGCGGACAGGGCCGCCGCCCATGCAATCATCGAACCTAGGAAACATCAACCAGTCGGAACAATACATACATCACGTACGATAGCAATAGATGCTGGTCTGTACGATGTATGCATGATTAACCAATCCGTTATTAATCCAATTACACTCAGCAGGTTTAATAAGCTCAAAGGTCACTACGGGAGCACATGGCCCGGCGTGGCCTCGACAATTTCGGGCATAGTGTCCCATTTCACCATCCTTGGCTCATGAGGCTACCACCTTAGGATGTTTAATGGAAACCCATCAACTAGTGGCCAATCATATTACAGTATGTGGGGCTTACCATCGCATGGTTGCACAGTATAAAACAGCAAACCCATATAAGAAAAATATCAAATAAAACCACATAGGGCGAATATCAAAATATGCCACATAGGGCGAATATCAAAATATGCCACATAGGGCGAATATCAAAACCATACGATGAAAACCATCCTTGAAAACCATTGAGCACGACAACTCTGGATGGTAGGCCCACATCAATGATCCATCTAGACCACCACTCAATAACCACCAAGTCGAAGGTCCATTACGATCACAACTAGTCAAGTTACATCCTAAGTATGGGTGTACATTCATATGTGGAAATTTCTCACTAATGTACCAGTTTAAGTTCCGTAAGCAATCCACAAATAATCCACAAGCATGAATAATTATACAGGATAATCATAAAGCATGTAAGACAGCAATTCAATTTCCATCAGCTAACACATGTGATTATAAAGCGAGATAGCAATTACGAATTTAAATAAAAACTATAACTTAAGCTAATGAGAAGATGGAAAGCTCAAGGGGAAGAATCATCACCTTATACTTTGGATCGCCTTCTAGTGTCGCTAAGTGCTTGCATCCTTAGGATCGTATCCTATCACAATCATGAACTTGTATGGTTAGATCCAAGTTCTACACACTACCTAGGGAATGGATTACTTTTAGGGTTTTGGTATAGAGTTAGGGCTTCATCCTAGGGTTTAGTCCTAGGAGTTGAACTGTAATACATGTGTAGCTTACTCGGTGTAATAATATGGTTAGTTGCAGTTTAACGTTAATGATACAACTAATTCTAGTATGAGTAATCTATTAGTGGCTAATCATGTCCATAATAAAATTTACCATGATAAGAGTATCAAGGATTGTAGATCGAGATCCTTCTAGTTTTGTGTACCATTAATTGCCATATAGACTTACTAACTACAAAATCATTATTGTCATTAGTGTTATGATGTATATTAGCCAACTTGATAATAAAAATCATTATGATGGAATTAATAATAGAATTATGATTGATGATAATATTATTCATGACACTAATTTGTGAATTATAGAACTAATTATTACTCCTAGTCAATATCATAGAAATAACATTAGCTGTTATAATAGGTAGGAAATAATAGTAGTGATATCATTAATGACAAAATAATCGCTAACGAATATGAAAAGAAATGGAGCTTCTCACCTAGATGACTCGGTTCGAGTCGAGTGACTCGGCTCAATACAACTAGCAATGCCTCTTCTTCTCTCTTTCTTTCTGCTGGAATATCCAGCCATACCTGGACTGGACCCAAGCCCAGCTCGACTCGGTGGGTCCCAGCCGAGTCGACTCAGCAGTGACTCGGGACACCACTTCCACTCTCCTTCTTTCTTCCTTTCTTTCCTTGCTGGAAACCCGACTAAACTAGGCCCTATCTGACCCAGTCAGACTCGGCAACGAGTCAGCCCATGACTTGGGCCCAACTGTGTTGACTCGGCTTGGCTAGGCCAGCCGCACACCCCTCCCAATTTCTCTTTTTCTTTCTTCTTCTCCTTTCTTCTTCTCCCTGCTGGGATGTCCAGCAGTGAGTCCAGGTGGACTAAACCCAGCCCGACTCGGTTCGAGCCAGCAACGTGGTGCAGCTGCACCACGTCAACCCTCTCTCTCCCTTCTTCCTTCTCATTCTTCTCCCTTTTTCCTTCTTCTATTTCTTTCCTTTCCTTCTCCACCCACGCCCCTACACCAGCAGGGTTGCGGGACCGAGCCCGACCAGCGGTGAGCACCAGCGAGGCTATTGGCGTGGTGCTGTGATCCGACCTCATCTCTCTCCCTCATTCTTTTTCTTTCTTTCTTTCTTTTTCTATTCCCTTTTCTCCACTCTCTGGATCTCTCTATCATTTCTGTTTCTTTCTTCCAAACGTGCTGGAGACACAGCATTGCATGAACCGGCCCAACTCGGACCGCGACTCGGTGTCGTTGGCAGTGGAAGACTGTCTGTCATTAATGGCAGATATCTGATCGGCGTCTGTTTCTTCAAAACGAGAGCATGGGACGACTTAGAAGGATGTCATGAAGCTTGAGGAAGGAGGGAAATGAAGCTTCAATGGGGTTTTGGTGATGGGTTCGGAAGTGGAAGGGAAACGGCCGGTTTTAGGTCGAGGCTGCGAAAATGGAAGGTGAGTTACTGTTCATCGATCCGCACCCCTTATATGCTTGCCCTAATCCTTCCTGAACCGTCGGATCAACAGCCAGTGGTCTGGATCTTCTTTGGCTGAAACCGCCTCCAAAACAGTGGGCGGAATGGAATGCCGGACGTGGTTTTTGAAGCCCTAAACCGCATGCTAGAATGGACGGTGAGAAAGGCTCGAACGAACGGCTAAGATGAGAGGTTTTCTCCTCACACGGATCGCCCTCGTGGCAACAGTGAGAGACGCTTTCCATTTTCGGTATTTTTGTGTTTTTTTTGGGCTGTTTTGCTACTGGTTTTCGTGTGCCCACACGTGCAATGAAATCGGTTACATTAGTTGGGTTTTGGTCGAGCACGCCCATAAATCGGATAGACGGTTTGGATCATGAAGATGGGCCCCAACGGTGAAGGCTACCATCAAAGCAAGCGGTCGTCGATCCGTTCACGGCAACACGAAGAGAGAGAGAAACCTCCTATTTCGAAGTCACGGGTCGTGCCGATTTGAACTTGTTGAGGGTTCGGTGCACCGCGGGTGTTTTGGCACCGGTGCACAAGCACCGTAAGGTGGGGCTCATGGCGGTGCTAGTGGGAAATCCACTCCGTCTATTATGTTTTAAGGCTTAATTGGGCCATCTAGACCGAAGATGAGGTAGGTTAAATGCTCAGGTGGGTCGTCAGCTACGATCAATGATTTTAAACATCTATAGTGAGAATCCGACGGTCAGATCGATTCCAAATCGATCATCAACGGTTAAAAGATACTTAAGAATTTGGTTAGGTGGTTGGGGCCACCCGCTCTATGATTTTATAACATTAAATGTTTTTATTAGCATTATTTCAACATTTATTATTATTTATTTCTTTTTTATATTTTGTCATATATAATTATATTATAGCAAATTATTAATATATATATATATAAATTATATGAATATCAGTAAGCAGAGATTAATATATATTCTTTGCATATTATTCATATGGTCATATATGTGTTAGGCTTTAAATCTTATATAAGTCATTAAATTTTTCCAGTATATTTCTTTTTTATATATTACGGATTCTATAGTTCGTAATTTACATTAATGTTGTTGTAAGTATATGCATATAACATGGATTATAGTTACATATCATTTTAATACGAAACTTTAAATATTTATAAATATAAAAATAATATTCCATAGTATATATATTTAGGTTGTATTAATTTCTTGTATTTATATTAAATTAAATGGTAACACTCGAGTACTGGAAAGTACGGGGTGTTACAAACTACCCCCCTTAAAGAAAATCTCGTCCCCGAGATTTGGTAAAACGCATCCCGATTATTAGCACGATGAGTGATCTGCGTACCCTATATCGCCTATGTCCAAGCGTGCTATCGAAACTTAGGTTTAAACGGCCCATAGAAGAATTTTTCTAATCTTTCATACCTTCATTTTAATAAGTCGGATGACGTATGTGCCTAGGTATGAAACCCAACAAGCTATATATAGATCTACCCCCCTTAAAGAAGATTTTACCACGGGGATTCGACAGTGCTTGTCCAACTATTAAAGTTATAAGTGGTTCGATTCTCATGTAGGCGTATCCCGTTACTTGTCAACCTTTGAACTCCTCATAGTATTGGCTTAGACTATAACTTCATCTAGGTGGCTACTAATAATACTTAATCTCTCTCTCTTTTTTTTTTTTTTTTTTTTTTATACTCTCCTGTACTCCTAATGTTAATTCCCTGTTATCCAAAATACAATACAATTTTCTGGTTTTCAGTGTTCGAGCTGCCACAGATAGATGGTTGTAGTGGGTTTGAGCCCGATATGTTGATCTCCTGCCTGCAGGACAAAAGATTTTGGTGTCAATTCACAATCCTGTTAAATCTCGATTCTTTGCTTGATCAGAGCATTGGAATCATTGAGATTTGCTAGGACTTAGAACTTGAGTCAAACCGCATACGCATTGCGTAAACATGGTTTCATCAATCCGTGATCCCGATTATTCCAGACTTTTGGGAAACATCATGTGATAATTTATTTTCATAACTTATGAATCTATGTGGCCTACTACGCTTTCACTGCGCACTCTGATAATCTAAAGCACTTCTTGGAAATTTTGAGGGTAGGATTTTTTTTTTTTTTACCTGAAACTTGAGTTTGAATTTTATTATTATTATTATTGTTTCATCTGGGATTTCAAGTCTAGTCCTAACATGCTTAGTCTAGGGTTGGGATCCTACTTAAAATTCTATAACTTCACCACTAGTCAATTCTAAGATTATAAACGACGTTGCCACTAGCTAAAGAGGTGTATTAGGGGATTCCTCCCTTACATTCAAGATGTGCTTATGTTTAACCTAACGTACAACACAAGGAATTTTCCCACAACGCCTTAGTTCGTTGCATGGGCTGAGTATTGGAACAATGTAATTTCTAACTGGTAGCGTCTTAGTAGAGTCATGTCTTTAATTTCTAGAATTTTTTTTAAAATTTTTTTTTTTTTTTTAAATTTTTTTATTTTATTTTTTGGAGGTCAAGTATGAGGAATATCCTTATGTAGACATACGTACATCATAATGAGTATTTGGTACACACTTAATTTCTAAGACCAAACAACCGTTTTGGTAGGTTACAAGGGAACCAAAGTTTTTATCTCTGAGCTTAAATGACTAAGCTAAAAATGTTCAAGTGAATAAAGTTCAATTCTAAATTTAATGACTAAATCTAAAATTTTCAAGGGAACCTAAAGTCTTAAGTTCCTATGTTCTCCACCTCCCCTAATCTCAATGGAAATTCATACAAGTTTCAAGGGCCAACCTAATAATTTCTAAGGATTCCTACATGAGTTTAAAGTCCAAAGGTTTAGTTTCTAATTTCAATCAGCTAATCTGAAAACTTCAATGGATCCTAGGTTCTTTTCTAAGTCTTGTTCCTAAATTCAGACAACTACACTGATAGTTTACAAGGGAAGCAAAATTTTGTTTCTAAGTTTCAAATAGTTGTTCTAGTGGTTTGTAGGGGAACCAAAATCTTTACCCCAAGTTCAAATGACCGCTCCAAAAATTTCCAAGGGACTTAAGTCAAAATCGTGATTTCCAAGATCATCCAAATAACTCTCTTAGGAACCTGGAATATTGAGTATGTATGTTTTTCAAGGGAACCTGCACTCATTTCTAAGTCCTATGAGTTATCAAAACAATGTTTCAGGGATCCTAACATTTTGAAGTATCTATGTTCTGAAAAACATATATTTGGGAGGGAACTTTTCATGTGTTCAATTGGCTAAAAGTCTTAGGGGTCCTAAGTTTATTTCTAAGTTCTTCGACCATTCAAACAACCTTTTCTAGGGATCTAAATTTTAACTCTCTATGCATGTTCTTAATTTCTCTTAATTTCAATGAGATTCCATATCAATTCAATTGATTACCTTATCCATTAATTCAATTGATTACCTTAACCATTTCTAAGGGAACCTAAGTTTTTGGGTCTCTACATTCTTAATTTTTCTTATTCCAAGGGGATCTCACCCAAGTTCAAATGATTAAACCTGAGATGTCCAAAAGGGCCTAAGATTTTTGAGTTCCTATATACCCAACTTCTCCTAGCTACAAGGAAAGTTTACATATGTTCAAATGGGTACTCTAATAATCTCTAAAGGGACCCAAATTTTGGCTTCTACATTCTCAAAACCCTTCTAAGTCTAAAGGAAAATTTTCCTAAGTTCAAATTTCGGGTTTCAAATATTCTAACTTGAGACATTTCAAAGCTTGTATAAGATCATTTCTCAAGGCCAAGTTGTCCAAACTATGCTCTGATACCAACTGTAACGACCCGACTTTTCAGGACCCGAGTACATGACCCGTTTCCCAAAAACCCGAGTGTTAACCTTAACTGATGGTCAAATTTGAGTATACATATTTCGTTTTATCAGAGTAAGCAGATGAGCGTAGAATGGACAAGTAAGCATAAGAGAAATTTTCATTTACGTTGAGAATATACAAGTGGTTGCCCATAATGACTTATACAAACCAATGTCTCGATATAAAAATTACAAGAATCCATATGATTTAATACATGAAAAATAACATAAGAATGTAAACATAAGCTGCAAGATCGCGCAGCTCCTTGAGGTAGATACAACCATGGAACCCTGGCGTTTGTACTCGGCTCCACATCAGCCTGAACCTGAAAGTCACTTAAGTCACCTGTGCTACCTGTACGGTTATATATTTGATGGATGAGTGGCCAACTCAGTGTGAACTCCCCTCAAGATTACACACCGCCGCATTAGGTAAGCATAGTTATAAAATAAAGCATACAAAACAGTACATGATGCAGATCTTATTATGTGCATGGATGTATGGAATGCGTTCACGCCCCGGGGATGCTCATCCGTGCGGACAGGGCCGCCGCCCATGCAATGCGTTCACGCCCCGGGAATACTCATCCGTGCGGACAGGGCCGCCGCCCATGCAATCATCGAACCTGGGAAACATCAACCAGTCGGAACAATACGTACATCACGTACGATAGCAATAGATGCTGGTCTGTGCGATGTATGCATGATTAACCAATCCGTTATTAATCCAATTACACTCAGCAGGTTTAATAAGCTCAAAGGTCACTACGGGGAGCACATGGCCCAGCGTAGGCCGACAGCTCAGGCATAGTGTCCCATTTCACCATCCCTGGCTCATGAGGCTACCACCTTAGGATGTTTAATGGAAACCCATCAACTAGTGGCCAATCATATTACAGTATGTGGGGCTTACCATCGCATGGTTGCACAGTATAAAACAGCAAACCCATATAAGAAAAATATCAAATAAAACCACATAGGGCGAATATCAAAATATGCCACATAGGGCGAATATCAAAATATGCCACATAGGGCGAATATCAAAACCATACGATGAAAACCATCCTTGAAAACCATTGAGCACGACAACTCTGGATGGTAGGCCCACATCAATGATCCATCTAGACCACCACTCAATAACCACCAAGTCGAAGGTCCATTACGATCACAACTAGTCAAGTTACATCCTAAGTATGGGTGTACATTCATATGTGGAAATTTCTCACTAATGTACCAGTTTAAGTTCCGTAAGCAATCCACAAATAATCCACAAGCATGAATAATTATACAGGATAATCATAAAGCATGTAAGACAAAGAATTCAATTTCCATCAGCTAACACATGTGATTATAAAGGGAGATAGCAATTACGAATTTAAATAAAAACTATAACTTAAGCTAATGAGAAGATGGAAAGCTCAAGGGGAAGAATCATCACCTTATACTTTGGATCGCCTTCTAGTGTCGCTAAGTGCTTGCATCCTTAGGATCGTATCCTATCACAATCATGAACTTGTATGGTTAGATCCAAGTTCTACACACTACCTAGGGAATGGATTACTTTTAGGGTTTTGGTATAGAGTTAGGGCTTCATCCTAGGGTTTAGTCCTAGGAGTTGAACTGTAATACATGTGTAGCTTACTCGGTGTAATAATATGGTTAGTTGCAGTTTAACGTTAATGATACAACTAATTCTAGTATGAGTAATCTATTAGTGGCTAATCATGTCCATAATAAAATTTACCATGATAAGAGTATCAAGGATTGTAGATCGAGATCCTTCTAGTTTTGTGTACCATTAATTGCCATATAGACTTACTAACTACAAAATCATTATTGTCATTAGTGTTATGATGTATATTAGCCAACTTGATAATAAAAATCATTATGATGGAATTAATAATAGAATTATGATTGATGATAATATTATTCATGACACTAATTTGTGCATTATAGAACTAATTATTACTCCTAGTCAATATCATAGAAATAACATTAGCTGTTATAATAGGTAGGAAATAATAGTAGTGATATCATTAATGACAAAATAACTGCTAACGAATATGAAAAGAAATGGAGCTTCTCACCTAGATGACTCGGTTCGAGTCGAGCTGACTCGGCTCAATACAACTAGCAATGCCTCTTCTTCTCTCTTTCTTTCTGCTGGAATATCCAGCCATACCTGGACTGGACCCAAGCCCAGCTCGACTCGGTGGGTCCCAGCCGAGTCGACTCAGCAGTGACTCGGGACACCACTTCCACTCTCCTTCTTTCTTCCTTTCTTTCCTTGCTGGAAACCCGACTAAACTAGGCCCTATCTGACCCAGTCAGACTCGGCAACGAGTCAGCCCATGACTTGGGCCCAACTGTGTTGACTCGGCTTGGCTAGGCCAGCCGCACACCCCTCCCAATTTCTCTTTTTCTTTTTCTTCTCCTTTCTTCTTCTCCCTGCTGGGATGTCCAGCAGTGAGTCCAGGTGGACTAAACCCAGCCCGACTCGGTTCGAGCCAGCAACGTGGTGCAGCTGCACCACGTCAACCCTCTCTCTCCCTTCTTCCTTCTCATTCTTCTCTCTTTTTCCTTCTTCTATTTCTTTCCTTTCCTTCTCCACCCACGCCCCTACACCAGCAGGGTTGCGGGACCGAGCCCGACCAAGCGGTGAGCACCAATGCCGGCTATTGGCGTGGTGCAATCATGACCTCATCTCTCTCCCTCATTCTTTTTCTTTCTTTCTTTCTTTTTCTATTCCCTTTTCTCCACTCTCTGGATCTCTCTATCATTTCTGTTTCTTTCTTCCAAACGTGCTGGAGACACAGCATTGCATGAACCGCCCAACTTGGACCGCGACTCGGTGTCGTTGGCAGTGGAAAACTGTCTGTCATTAATGGCAGATATCTGATCGGCGTCTGTTTCTTCAAAACGAGAGCATGGGACGACTTAGAAGGATGTCATGAAGCTTGAGGAAGGAGGGAAATGAAGCTTCAATGGGGTTTTGGTGATGGGTTCGGAAGTGGAAGGGAAACGGCCGGTTTTAGGTCGAGGCTGCGAAAATGGAAGGTGAGTTACTGTTCATCGATCCGCACCCCTTATATGCTTGCCCTAATCCTTCCTGAACCGTCGGATCAACAGCCAGTGGTCTGGATCTTCTTTGGCTGAAACCGCCTCCAAAACAGTGGGCGGAATGGAGACCGGACGTGGTTTTTGAAGCCCTAAACCGCAGCTAGAATGGACGGCTGAGAAAGGCTCGAACGAACGGCTAAGATGAGAGGTTTTCTCCTCACACGGATCGCCCTCGTGGCAACAGCAGGAGACAGTTTCCATTTTCGGTATTTTTGTGTTTTTGGGCTGTTTTGCTCTGGTTTTCGTGTGCCCACACGTGCAATGAAATCAGTTCTGTTAGTTGGGTTTTGGTCGAGCCTGCCCCATAAATCGGATAGACGGTTTGGATCATGAAGATGGGCCCCACTGGTGGGCTACCATCAAAGCAAACGGTCGTCAGTCCGTTCGCTGGCAACACGAAGAGAGAGAGAGAAACCTCCTATTTCAGGAAGTCACGGGTCAGCGCCCGATTTGAACTTGTTGAGGGTTCGGTGCATCGCGGGTGTTTTGGCACCGGTGCACAAGCACCGTAAGGTGGGGCTCATGGCGGTGCTAGTGGGAAATCCACTCCGTCTATTATGTTTTAAGGCTTAATTGGGCCATCTAGACCGAAGATGAGGTAGGTTAAATGCTCAGGTGGGTCGTCAGCTACGATCAATGATTTTAAACATCTATAGTGAGAATCCGACGGTCAGATCGATTCCAAATCGATCATCAACGGTTAAAAGATACTTAAGAATTTGGTTAGGTGGTTGGGGCCACCCGCTCTATGATTTTATAACATTAAATGTTTTTATTAGCATTATTTCAACATTTATTATTATTTATTTCTTTTTTATATTTTGTCATATATAATTATATTATAGCAAATTATTAATATATATATATATATATATATATATATATATATATATATATATAAATTATATGAATATCAGTAAGCAGAGATTAATATATATATTCTTTGCATATTATTCATATGGTCATATATGTGTTAGGCTTTAAATCTTATATAAGTCATTAAATTTTTCCAGTATATTTCTTTTTTATATATTACGGATTCTATAGTTCGTAATTTACATTAATGTTGTTGTAAGTATATGCATATAACATGGATTATAGTTACATATCATTTTAATACGAAACTTTAAATATTTATAAATATAAAAATAATATTCCATAGTATATATATTTTGGCTGTATTAATTTCTTGTATTTATATTAAATTAAATGGTAACACTCGAGTACTGGAAAGTACGGGGTGTTACCATGGGTCCCATGGATAGCCTGCACCAATGGGCCTCAAATGGGCTTGGACTACACCAAAAATCATTTCACTAGTTGTAGGTGTATTACTGTACACTATCATTCCATGGGGCACATGGCCCACTAATGATGATCCGCACTGTCCAAACATTGACCAAGTACATTAGCATCATCCAAACACTGTCCATGTAAATGGACACTATCCAAACATTGTCCAGCACGTCCAAACATTGGACAGCACCGTCCAAACATTGTCCAGCACCGTCCAACATAATCTGGATGGTGTGGATGAAATAATACATCATGGTGGTGTCCAGGTAGTGGCCCACCAGAAATTTGAATCTGCCTCAGTTTACTCCCAAGCCTTAAACGAGCTGGCCAATGGATGAATGGTTTGGATGGAATACATCCACACATGGGACCCACAGAACTTACTGACGTCTATCTAGCAGTGGGTCCCACCATCTGGACGACTTGAATATCACGAGCATGTCATGAGGGGACCCACCGTTCAAATGGATGGACGACATAGATAATACACGTGCATTATGATGGGGATCCACCGTCCATGAGATGGACGGTGGATGCAACACACCATCAAGGTGGGTGCCAGGTGATGGCCCACCGCACATACAACAGCCGCATGGCTGGCTGCTGATCAACACACGCCAGCCATCCAAATCCTCAAAAAAAGGTGGGTCCCACATGGGGCCCACACGTATGGACAACCACCTCAACATATATAAATATATAATATTTTATTTATTTATTTATTATTATTATTATTAAAAAAAAATCCCACTGGCGTCCAGAAAGATGGACCACTTGATGGAATACATACATTGGTGTGGCCCATCGTCCAAGCAATGGACGGTGGGGATCCACACGTGCAAACATGGTGAGGTCCACTATGATATGAACGGCGTGGATGTACACCATACATCACAGTGCACTCCACATGGATGGACGGTTTGTGGAGAAAACCATCACTAGTTGAATTATTTTATTATAATTTTCAAATTCACTGACAAAATGGAATGGAAATAGATTAGACGTTCTATAAAGAGGCATCACAAGGTCATAAGCTCATCAAATGTGTAGTTTGCCTGAGGCTCGTAATCCTCCACAGATGGGCCATGGTTCAGTGATCTGGACCGTTCATCTGAGGGTCCACAATGTGGATGGAAGATATCCCAAAAATCTCTAAGATTGGAAAATCCTAACCCTCCTATCTTTGGCCTGAATATAGATGGATAAGAAACAACTTTGCAAATGTCCTAACACAAAGAACGTTGTCCCTGGTGCTCTTTAACCCCTTAGGCACAACACACGTGCCAAACAATCATGTGTGAAGCATCTAGGCCGTTCATAAGGTGGGTTTTGATGGTGAAGATGACCAAATTAAAAAAAAATAAAAAATCAGATAGGTAGATGAACCACATATTTCAGAGCCATCTGATGAGTCGACTGGCTTGATTTTGCTTCAGGCTATCTTCATGGTTGGGCCCACTACACGCTACGTTCAGATGATTGTGGGGACAGTGCATCTACACCATACATCACAGTGCACTCCATTTTGGACAAAAACCCATTCCTCAGTGGTGCCATGTGGATGAAATCCACAGAAGATGGCGCATAGAGAGAGAGGTGGGTCCCACGTAGGGCAATCACCACAAAATACACAATATATATTATATTATTATATTGAATACTTAAAACAGTCCAGCATCTGGACGAACTGTGTGGATTTAAATCCATACCTCGGTGGATCCCACCACCTGCACGGGTAACACATGTAAGGTGGGCCCCACATACAGTATAGTCGGTGTGTATACAACACATGCGCCATGTGGGTCCCATGTCCAGACCTTGGACGGTGAGGACGCACAACACATATACATCACAATGAAGCCCCACCGTCTAGCCATTTGGACGGTGCGGACGGTGTGGATCAAAGCATACATCAAGGTGGATCCCACTACATGTGGGCCCTTAAATCACAAAACTAAAATAAACTAAAATCACAAAGATGTAGATTCAAGATCACCCACCTTAGATTTCTCCTTCCTTCTTCCGCCAATGTATGCTAGAGCTCCAATTGAACAATTTCAACGGTCGGGATCAAACTTGGATGGTGGAGATGAGAGATAGGAAAGTGGGCCACACAAGCTCTCCCATGGAAGCTTGCTTGGAGAATGAGAGAAAATGAGAGAGAGAGAGAGAGAGAGAGAGAGAGAGAGAGAGAGAGAGAGAGAGAGAGAGAGAGAGATGATGGGAGAGGAGTGATAGGAGAGAGATGGTGAGGTGATGGGAAAGTTGACTTTAGGTAAGGGTGATGTAAGAGGGGGATGGATGCTTGTACTTGATTTGATTGGATGGAGTACTTGACTTATGACATGATTGATGGGACATTCTCTTGGGATTGCAAAGCGCGACGTTTTTCTCGAACTAAACACGGCCCACTTCTCCTGGCCTGGGCATCACATCGGCGCGCAAGCCGCGGTATCGGAACCGCGACGATGGTGCGATCACATTAGTATAAGTCTTGGGTCGAGCCAACTCAGACTGACAGGATCTGTCTCAAGATTGCGCGCAGACGCCGGTTACAGATCGCGAGTCGCCGAAATTCTACCGGAATGACCGCGGAAGCCTATAGAATGGTACGGGCTAGGATGCGGGTCTTACAGGTGTTCTAGATTCCATACAGGCATGAGCAGATATGATTAACAAATACGGTTGGTCAGTGAATGAACTAGACCATACGAGTTCAGGCGAGTACGTGACAGACGACATCGAGTACAAGGGACCCATGTAGTCCAACTACTACGGCCCATTCGCATCCGCCCAAATCCGCTAGTTTAGTCGCAGGATGGTCCTACCAACGGAACCACCTTCTCCCACCTTAGTTCCCTGACCAACCTAGGTTGATAACATTCAATAATATTCCAACAATTCTGTATTCGTCTTCTAACACAAGTAAAGTCATGCACTCATATATCCAACATAAAAATTCAGATTTTTCTACAATGCAACTACTAACAAAATACGACATTAATGTGTATGTGTGTGTTGAGTGGGGTTGCTGAAGAGACTAAGAACTATACATCATTCATAGAACAAACATACAACAAGGATTAATGCAATCACGCATGCCATAAGAAGGGTTATACTAGGATCGCATATGAGATGAACATAGCATAACAAATCAAGCCTAATTATGTTGGAGAGCACATAAACAACACTCAATCATGTCATGGAATTTAATAAAATCATATATGGGATGAATATGCCACACTAAAATTAAATCCAATCATATTGAAGAACAAATAAACAACACATTCATTTCATGGAATTTAGGAGGACCTATCATATAGGGTTTTGACTAGGTTCTCTCTAGATTACTTAAGAACATTATCCTAATATTCATAATCATTAAACTCATAGTAATATTGGTGCTAGGCTACCTAAGGATAATAGTCCGCACTTTGTGACGATTCGCTCGATTCACGGCGCCCGTAGGGTTATAGTGTTAGGAAATCATTGTTTAAATGCCTAAATAAGCATACAAGCTTGTAAGAATTTGAAGGAATTTAACCCAAGACCTAAACCTACAAATATAACTTCATACTTACATTTAATCGTTGCCGAATCGACACCAATGAAGGACGATGTTGCTATAGAGGAGATAAGATCGTGAAGGTGCACAAACCCTTATGCTTCCGAGCTCTCCCTCTCCTTTTCTCCTCTTTTCTCCTCTTTCTCTTCTCCCTTTCTGTAATGCCCTAAAAATCGTGGGGTCGAACAAAGCTCAGCTCCTGAGTTCCAACGCATCACTTATGCAACACAGATGATGATTATGATGAGAGCATTGAAACATGAATGAGATTATATCAAAACAACATATCATACTCCAGAGACAGTTAAATGGCAAGCGAAAGACTGTGATAGATATATAAAATATAAAATATATAAACTGTGGTGAGTCTCCAGAGTGTGATAACATTACCAGGTTAATAAATTACAAGTACAATTCCAAAATATACCAAATGGGTAAGGTCCTCTAGTCAACATCCTGTAACCCCGTCGATCAAGACACGACTCACATGAAGCCTCCAGAAAACAACATATACGAGAAAGCATCTTCGTCGTCACAAAAGTCCGGTTTCGCCTTAGGAGTAGCGTCGCCATCTGCAATCAGACAAACTCTGGTGGGTGTCCGGAACACCGTCTCGTAACGTGGGAGTGAGTGATCAACTCAGTGAAACAATAAAGCATAGGTTAACATGTTATCAATTTAGCCAAGCAGAAATGATAAAATAATACAATCAACAATCTTAAGTACTCTTATTAATGCAAGTATGAAATGCAGTCGTGATGCATGCCCCTTGCCTAACCACCCTCATACGGCATCATCTTACATCCGTGGCATGCATTCATCCCTCAGTGCTCCACATCTTCCAGGCACATGCAATGCAATGATGAGCATGATTATCGAGTTGTTATTAGTCCAGTTCAAACGGTAATATTGGGAAACTAGGGTACCTCCCTTATATCATTCCTAAACATAATCCATTCTAGGGTCGTCAGTCCTAAATAATCTCATACGATAGTGCAGTTCTAGGTCGCTGCAAGGGCTGTTAGGGCTATTACACGAAATCGTTACACCACTCCCCCATCACCTTATCAATATAGGCCTAGTTTATACTCTGTTTACTACGGGAAGGCTCATCGCCTCTCCGAAGATTCAGAGTATGCTCGAGGTCGCTACACCGGGTACGGTCAGGGCTGTCAGAGCCGTTACAAGGAATCGTTACACCACTCCCCCATCACCCATCAAAACAATGTAGGCCGACAGCTCGAATACAGTGTCTCATACCACCGTATTCGACTCACGAGTCTAGGTTGCTCACTGGTCACTACGGGGAGGCACATCGCCCCAGCGTAGGCCGGCAGCTCGACCACGGTGTCCCATACCACCATGCCCGGCTCATGAGTCTTAGAGAATCGAGGTACCAAGGTTAACGGGGTTGCACTGGTAAGTTTGGTACCTTAAGTTCAAGCAGTGACATCCAAACATGGTGAACATACATTAGACAGTTTGGGTTACTTGACGAGCTCGGCTAGCTCGAGTGCACGACAAGTTGAACGACATGAAGTCGCGTAGCCAACCACTATCGCCAACCGAAGTAGGACTCGGGTTCGTCGAACACATCTCACGTGGCGAATGAATCTCAGCCACGAATTCAATTCCGTTACTGATTGCCTGGACTATACAATAGGCCCAATCACATTCAAGTACAGAGAGTCAAAGCTGTAATGGATCAAGATTTCACTCATACAGTCAAATATTCAATATTGTCCGCTTAGGGCTGCCAGGGCTGTTGCACGGAATCGTTACACCACTCCCCCATCACCCTTCACGGCCTTGCTTTTGCATTTTATGGAATATAACTTAAACATGAATATTCCATTTCATCCATCTAGCATATAAGATACTCGAGCAGTAATGGAGTAATAATTCCATAATTACAATCACATGAACATATTGAGAGGTGCAACACAATCATGAATTCACACACATTCATTCCATAAATACTACAGACATCATATTGTAAACATACATGGAGAAAATCATATACATAAATAAGGTAGTCGAGATTCACATCTCAACCCTCATACAAAAACACTAAAAGTAATACTTAGCACATTCAAACATTTCTACAAACACTTAAACTACATACATCGTCATACATGATGTATGAGGTTTATACATATATTAGGCCAAATCCTTTCGCTAGAGGGTTGCCCTACATACCATGTGCATGTACCCACGACGGATAATCATGACGTGTATGAATCCCGGTTTCATATTCATTTGAACATTTTCACAAACACTTGGGCTACACACTTTAACACATATATCGTCTTTTTTTGTCATGGCGTGATTTAGGGCAAGTCTTTTTGCTAGGGAGTTGTCGCATACATACAAGCATATAGTCACGACAAATAATCATGTTAAACACGAATCCGTATTTCATACGTATACGGTATTTTCTACAAATACGAAGAATACAGTATATTCAACATAGTTAATGTATAACCGAAAAATGAAACGGACAGCACTTTGCACATGTGCAATTGTGTGCAGATCATGAATCTATCATTATCTGACATTGAAAGTTTTGAAAACCATGACCTATACGTCTAAAGTCTGCACCTTTTATCGTAGAATCGTAACGAATACGCTGGAATCTCTAAGCCTTCGTCTACGGTGATTAGGCAACCTGAATCATGAAACAGGTCAGCTATTACATCACCAACACTCTTGAAAACCCTAAAACATCTTAGGGTTAGGTTTTCTTACCTAGAAATGAAGTCGGAATCGCCGGAAAGGCGATTAGATCTTGATGGTTAAGCACGTATGATGGTAGGATAGAGCACCAGGATCCTTCACCCACTTCTCCCACACTCTCTCTCTCTTTTCTCTCTTCTCTCTCCTAGGTTTTCTCAAATTCGTATGGGAAGAATGAGAGAGGGTTTAAGGTCCTTACATAGGTCCAGAACTCACCAAATTAGACTCAGGACCAAGGTATACTTAGGTTATAGCCAAAGTGGGTCTGTTTCATCTTAACGAAGCACTTTTGGCGGCCCCCCTTGAGCCAAAGGTCGGACTTAAGCTCACTGACCTTGGATCTAGGTCGAGTTAAGTTTTTGGTCCGATCGGATTTACAGATCGCCCGTGGCGGACCAGTTTCAGTTCAACGGTCTCGGAAACTCGATCGGGGCCACAAGTGCACTGCCATGTATGGAAAATTTCCCCTGATCCGAGGGTGTAATTGGGTCAGATTCTGATGGTCTGATTGCTTACATCAGGCCCGCAAGTGACAAGTCTCAGATTACTTAAATTTAGATATTTATTTCTAAAATATCCACGTTTCTCACACTCTTCACTCCAGGCTCAAGCGAATAGACTGGGATACTATCTGGATTTGATTTCTGAGATGGTTATCAAGCCCAGTAAGGCGGTCCTAACCGTTTAACTTCGCGTTAATCGGACTTCTGACGTGCAGTCCAGATCTGATACAGAGTTTCAATGTGCTCCCGAGAGCAACTGGGTAATGAGATTGATCTAAGATTTTAGGGTAACCTAGCATCAATGATTCTACAAGTTTTGGGTTTTGCAGATCACATTTAAAGTGATTCAGGTAGATTTCGTATGTGATCTAATGTAGCACTTAGTTAACTTTGTCTAATTTCTAAAGGATTTAGTCGTATAAGATTTCTGTCTGAGGTGGTACTAAGTCCTTTGTAGTTTGTATATAAAGTGATCCAAGTTATTAATATTCAACTAAAGCACGCCCTAATGACAACAGAAGAAGGTCCTAGGGCAGGAGAGGCTAATGTTCCAAATAGCTTATTTGTTTTGTGGGGTTCCATAAGGGTAATGATTAAAAGCCCATTTTATTTCTGTATTTACTAGTTACAATAATTTATAGTTTAAGTATTGTTCTTCATCACCTAAACCTTAAGATTAGTGTCTAATGTAAAAGTACTTAGAAAGATTTAAAGAACAAGGTAGTGAAAGGTGAGCTTTGTGAAGGAAATGGGTTTAAAAAATGATTTTTAGATTATGGGATTGAGTTCTGACAAGTTAATAAGGTGTTAGGAGCAACCCATTGCCTAAGGACGTCTAATTCCAGGTTGGAAAAAATCCGGGATGTTACAATCTACCCCCCTTAAAAATAATTTCGTCTCCGAAATTGGCTAAAGGTAATAAGTAAGAATTTTATTATTTCATTTGCCTAAGACTTATTGATTTCAAGTTTATATGCGCGGTAGGGTGTATATTGCCCATGCTAGTCTGGTACACTTTAGGCACTACCCCCCTTAAAAATTTATTTATTTATCCCTTGCTTTTATTCTGATGGTTTGCTACAATGGATATCTTTCCCTATTTGGAGTCTTGACTTCGATTCCCAACTAGTTAGAGTAAGATAGCTATTTTCAATGTTTGACCAACACGAAGAGACGGTTATAGTGGGCTTGATCCCGATACATCGATCATCTACCTGGCCAGGGTAGAAAGCTCATTGTATCCTTTCTTAGTCCTGGTAGATCCTGGTCTTCTGCTCGGCCAAGCAGTGAGTCTATTGGTAGTCGCCCAGGATTGAGAATTGGGTCAAGCCGCGAATACTTCGCAGTTGTATATGTCAGTAACTCCGTAGTCCGATCACTCTAAAACCTTAGGGAATGCCCATCACTGAAAGGTTCAAATGTCCTATTTCTCGAGTTGCCCTTTAGGTCTTGGTCTAAGAGAGTCCTCGTTATTATATATGTCCAAGGAAATGATGAGTCAAATCTTACTAGATTATCCTAAAACGGTTTCTCATAGTAGAACTTGTTAGGGCTTCTATTATGTTCGTATTCAACGAGCACAGTTGTAGATGCGTTAACCTTGGCTATTGTAATTCGGTTCGTACCCATTGTTAGGCCTATTCTGTAACATGAAATTGTTTAACACTTGAACCTTAATTGATTCCCTTCGATGACTTCATTATTGGCATTCTAAGGAAGATTTAGATCCTATTTAATGACCTAATCTTGCGTATAATCGGGAGTAATTTCTTTCGATCCTGGGCCAGTGGGGCAAGGGGCCCACCACGCTTCCGCTGCGCCACTTTGATCAAGTGGATGTATAAACCGACCTAACTACCGTGTGTTCATATGTTCTACCCCCCTTAAAAACAAATTCAGGGGTCTAACGAAAGAATGATGTCTCACTCCAACCTAATTAAGTCAACTAACTAAGTCTATCTTTTAATTATCTTAGCATAGTCAGTTGTTTACATTCCTTAGTAAAACCAGTAGCCTAGTCTTAATGTACACACCTATAAATAATCCAATAATTGTAATATGAAGTTTACACTCATACGCTAGATGCTTTCATACCATTTCTAATACAAGAAGATGTTTTATCGTTTAGGGTCAAAAGTTGTCTGATTAAAATCAAGTTGCCCAAACTTGAATGTAATCAAGCTCGAGCATTACACATATGCTCGTACTATCTAGGGAGGTCATAGGGTTCGCGTTATTAGTTTATGGGATTTCCTATACTATCAAATTCTTTGAAATATAAAAGTACCAACTTTAAGTCCAAAACTCTAAGGGCCTATTTGGGTATTAAGTTGTATTAAATGGATTGTGTTGCTAATCCCGCCTCGGGATTAGAAGTGGTATGTTTGGTAGGAGGGTGGGTGAGACTAAAATTAATTTTATAGGCCTTGAAAAATGAGTCTTGTGTTGGAAAGTGTGAGATGGGATTTTCAAACCCCAAGATGTTGAGTTTCTAAGTGTAATTTGAAAGGAAATCTCAGAATTTACTTTTAATTGCATACGTTCCAAACATGGTGTCGGAAACCATGGGATACACCCAATTTAGGGATTATACCTTACACATACATTTATTGTTACCTTTACAATTCTATCCACCTTAAACTCACCTAATACAGTTGGCCGAACGGGCCCTAAACGTCCCAACACTTGGAGGTTATGAAGGTTATGGGACACAATTGAAGATACATGTGAGCTAATACAACCAGGGCTTCAAACACTTAAAACATACTACTAACTATTACACCCATCAACATGAAAACATAAACATTCAAAGACAGTAACCCATGCAAACTTCAAGACAATAGTATGGATGACTAGACATCTGAGAAAATGGCCATACTAAGCTCGAATAGTGTAACGACCCATAAATTTCCGTACGTTGGCTCGAGTACCACCTTGACCAGAAATCAATTAAGATTAAATCCTTTAGAAATTTAACAAAGTTAACTAAGTACTAAACTCGATTAGCCATGAAATCCGTTGGGATTGCTTTAAATACGATCTGCAAGACCTAAAACTTGCAAAATAAGTGACTCTAGGTTACCCTAAAGTTTAGAACCAAATTCATTTCCCGACTGCTCTCGGGAATGAAACGAAACTTCGTATTAGGTCTAGATCGCACATCGGAAGTCCGATTAACACGAAGCTAAGGAACTAGGACCGCCTCACTGGGCTTGACAATCATCTCAAAATCGAGTCCAAATAGATGTCCCACGGCCATTCGTTTCGATTCGGAGCGAGGGTGTGTGAAAAACACTATTCCCATTCCAAAATAAATATCGGAATAGTGATCGGCACCATTCGTTTACGCGTCGGATAAGCAACTCGACCGTCAGAATCAGACCAAATTACACCCTCGGATTAAGAAAAATTTCAGGAACATTTACATGTACTTGGAATTTCGGATCGTGGCCCATTGACCGTTGAACTGAAAGTGGTCCGCCATGTGCAATCTGGGAATCCGATCGAGTCGAAAACGTAATCCCACATAGATCCATGTGTGGTGAGCTTAGGTCTGACGTTTGGCTCAAGGGGGGCCACCAGAAACACTCATTTGAGCTGGAAAAGTGATGAATTACCTATATAAGCAATAACCCTTGAACCTGAGCCTATTTTGGGAAGGGTTTTGGCTATAAAAGGAGCTTAGAACAGCCCCTCTCACAGCCATACGAATTTGAGATAAAACCCTAGAAAGAGAGAGAGAAAAGAGAGAAGAGCTTGGGATTTGTGGGAGATCTTCCTCCTACTGCTTTCATTCATCACACGGCCTACACTCCTTCCTTCCAGGCATTTTTCCGGCGGTATCCACTCCGTTTGAAGGTGAGAAACCCTAACCCTAGGTCTGATTTGAAGTAGGAAGGTTGTAGGTTGTGTAAAGACTAACCGATTCCGCTCTTTAGGCTAGAAAACGCCCGTATACGGAAGCTCAACAACCCTTGCTGATTCGTTGTGATTCCAAGGGCAAAGGTGAGGACTTTAAGTGTATAAGTTACGGTTTTCAACGCTTTCAATGTCAGATAATGGTAGATTCATGATCTGCATGCAATTGCACATGTACAAAGTGTTTTCCATTTCCTGTTTGGCTTAACATTGTAGAATATGGAATTTCACATACTCTAGGTATACGTAGAAATACTGTATACGTATTTTTTTTGGAAAAATGTTTGACATGTTTATTTAATGTATGATTATATGATATATGGATAAAATACTAATTTGGCGAAAGGAATCGCTGAAATACATGTTCACTTGTAAATGCTACGTATGTTGAAATTGTGTATTCTAGAACTACCGTATATGTATTTTTTTGGGAAAATGTTTGACATGTTTATTTAATGTATGATTATACAATATATGGATAAAATACTAGTTTGGCGAAAGGAATCGCCGTAATATATGTTCGCTTGTAAACACTATGTATGTTGAAATTGTGTATTCTAGAAATACCGCATATGTGTAAATTTTGGAAGTGTAATTGTCATGATTATTTGTTGTATGAATATGGTATACGCAGATAAAATAACCGCTTGGCGAAAGAATAGCCCTAATACGCATTTGCTAACATACGTCATGTATGTTTGAATAGCGCACTCTAAGTGTTTGTGTAAATGCTTGTGTGTGAAAAAGCTTGAGTGTTAGTGCCTTAGATAGGCGCTGATATGGAATTCCTGACTACCTTAGAGACATGTAGGATCCCCTCTATGTGGTGGTTCGCTATAACCACTCACTTGTGATGTGTATGTAATTGTATCCCTACTTGTATAGTGATTTATAACATGCTTTACAACATGCTTTACTTCATGCTTTATTTCATGCTTTATAACATGCCTGCTAACATGCTTGTATTACTTCGTTATCATGCTTTACTCCACATGCTATTGATGAGATCTGTTTGAGTTTGAGACTAAGCCTATAGTCCAAACATTCGGTACCAGACTTGAGATTGTGGCTAAGACTCATGTCGCCACAAAGGATGTGTCTGGCGAACCCGAGTCGTACTTCGGTTGGCGATAGTGGTTGGCCACACGGATTGCTTTTGCGCTCCATATCACCCAACTTGTGGTGCGCTCGAGCTAGTCAGGCTCGTCAAGTAAACCGATATGTGTATGTGTGTTCACCATGTTTGGTCGCTACTGCTTGAACCTAGGGTACTAAACTTACCAGTGGCGATCCCGTTAACCATGGTACCTCGATCCGCTAAGACGCATGAGCCGGGCATGGTGGTATGGGACACCGTGGTCTAGAGCTGTCGGCCTCGGCCGGGGCCATGTGCCTCCCCGTAGTGACCATTGCGCAACTAAACTCGTGAGCCGAATACGGTGGTATGGGACACGTATTCGGCCGTCATCGATACTTACGGCGAGAGCCGAGTGCGGTGAGACACATGTGCTCGTCTTGACGGGCGACGAGTCCTCCGTAGTATCTTCGAGTATACTCCAAGTGTTTGTGATTGGCGACGAGTCTTTCACAAAGAACTAGAGTATTAGTTGAGCCAAGTACGGTGAGACTCAGTACTCGAGCCGACGGCTAGTGATTGAGCCAAGTACAGTGAGATCTGTATTCGAGCTGACGGCCAGTAATTGAGCCGCATATGGTGAGATCTCGTATCCGCGCCGACGGGTGGCCACGAGCCCTTGCGATGCCTTCACTACGCTTCTCAAACCATAATATCGTATGAGATTAGCTAGATTGACAACCCTAGAATGGATCATGTTTGGGAATGATACAAGGGAGGTACCTTAGTTTCCCAATCTGCTTTGGTTGAAATGGACTAATAATAACTCGGTAATCATGATCATCATCACACCGCATGTGCTTAGTAGATGTGGCGCACTGAGGGAGTTAAGCATTCGCGAACGTAAGATGATGTCGCTTGAGGGTGGTTTGGCTAGGGCATACAGCATCATGTCATTTCATTTTTGCACTTAATAAGAGTAGTTAGAATTGTTTGATTTGTACTGCTTTATCATTACTGCTTGATTGAATTGATAACATGTTAACCTATGCTTTATTGTTCCACTGAGTTAGCTACTCACTCCCACGTTACGGGATGGTGTTTGCAACACCCACCAGACTCTGTCGCAGGTATAGATGGTGCCTCGGTTCAGGAGCCGGAGCCCGACTTCGAGGAGGATCAGGATGAGTTCTCCTTTATGCAGTACTCTGACGGATATGCTTAGGTCGACTGCATCGCGGGGATTTCAGGGCTTATCTACGAAATTGTATTTTGATTTTTGACTTAGAAACAATACATGTATATTGGTACTCAGTTAGTACTCATACTCTGGAGTTCACAAAATTTTGTTACTTTACATACTTTGAATATAAAATTTCAGTCTTCCGCTTGCCTTTATACAATTGAACTGGAGTATGATTTACTGTTTTGGTATAATCTCATTCATGCTTATTGCTCTAACTCAGACAACATTTAACCATCATTGTGTATGTTGCATAAGTGATGCGTTGGAACTCGGGAGTTGAGTTCATACTCGACCCCCGATTTTCAGGGCGTTACAAATAGAGCCATGGAAAAGTGAAGATAAGGGGGAGTAGGGGTTAGAGTTGTTGGTTCTCCACGGATTTGAGTCTCAACAGGGGTTGTAGAGGCCCAACTGACAAGGAGTAAAGAAGGGAAATGAAGAGAAGGGATGAGACGGTGGCTTACACGATTTGGAGCCACGAATGGGAGGTGTAATGGCTCAAATGAGAGAGAAACCAGTGAGTAGGGAGGTATGGATTGTTGGAAACGTTGGAAGGGAATGGGTTGTGGTCGAAAATGGTAGATTGGACGATTGGAAGGGAGATTTAAGAGAGAGGACAGCAAGTTTAAAGAGAAAAGAGAGCTTGGAGGTGGGTTTTGTGATAGAAGTAGGGCTTTGAAGTGGTTGTAATGGACGGCCCACATACCGGGGGGGTCCTAATACCCCCAAATACGATCGACCCGAGCCACAGGCCCAACCCAGCCCGCTGACCGGCGAGGCCTCGCCACTCCCTGGACCAATCGGTGAGGGCTTGCCATTTTGGCGAGGCCCTCCTGCCCCCTAGGCCCCAAAAACATGTGGGTCCCACCCTGGGTACCCCTAGATTAGCGTGGGTAGGCCCACGACTCTGTTTCTCTCCGTTTCGGGTCAGTTCGGGTGCTTTCTGATACATATGAGCATTTACTGAGTTTTAATGGCTGGGATGGGGTGAATTGTGGTCTAGACCCGTCGTGTGACGGTCTAAATATGGTTTGGGGTGGCCTTGTGCGGTCACGGATGAGTACGGACTCAATCAAAGTGATCAATTTCGATGAACTTCGCCAAATGGCAAAATCGGGGAAATCTAGGGTTGTTTCTACATTTTTCTCGCACCCACCTAAGTCGAAATGCGTCAGCATACGTCATGGGACTATAACTCAGGTCCGGTTTAATCCAAATCATGCTCTGATACCATCTTGTAATGCCTTAAAAATCGGGGGGGTCGAGCAAAGCTCAGCTCCCGAGTTCCAACGCATCACTTATGCAACATAGATGATGATGATTATGATGAGAGCATTGAAACATGAATGAGATTATACCAAAACAACATATCATACTCCAAAGACAGTTAAATGGCAAGCGGAAGACTGTGATAGATATATAAAATATAAAATATATAAACTGTGGTCAGTCTCCAGAGTGTGAAAACATTACCAGGTTAATAAATTACAAGTACAATTCCAAAATATACCAAATAGGTAAGGTCCTCTAGTCAACATCCCTGTAACCCCGTCGATCAAGACACGGCTCACATGAAGCCTCCAGAAAACAGCATATACGAGAAAGCATCCTCGTCGTCACAAAAGTCTGGTTCCGCCTCAGGAGTAGCGTCGCCATCTGCAATCAGACAAAGTCTGGTGGGTGTCCGGAACACCGTCCCGTAACGTGGGAGTGAGTGATCAACTCAGTGGAACAATAAAGCATAGGTTAACATGTTATCGATTCAGCCAAACAGAAATGATAAAGCAGTACAATTAACAATCTTAAGTACTCTTATTAATGCAAGTATGAAATGCAGTTGTGATGCATGCCCCTTGCCTAACCACCCTCATACGACATCATCTTACGTCTGCGGCATGCGTTCATCCCTCAGTGCTCCATATCTTCCGGGCACATGCAATGCGATGATGAGCATGATTACAGAGTTGTTATTAGTCCAGTTCAAACAACAGTATTGGGAAACTAGGGTACCTCCCTTATATCATTCCCAAACATGATCCATTCTACGGTTGTCAATCCTAGATAATCTCATACGATAGTGTGGTTCTAGGTCACTGCAAGGGCTGCTAGGGCTGTTACACGGAATCGTTGCACCACTCCCCCATCACCTTATCAATACAAGCCTAGTTTATACTCTGTTTACTACGGGAAGGCTCATCGCCTCTCTGCAGATTTAGAGTATGCTCGAGGTCACTACACCGCACTGCGGTTAGAAATTTGTCAGTACATTACATGGAATCGTTACACCACTCCCCCATCACCCATAAAAATAGTGTAGGCCGACAGCTCGAATATAGTGTCCCATACCACCGTATTCGGCTCACGAGTCTGGGTTGCTCACTGGTCACTACGGGTATATGTATTAACGTGTATATATTATATATATTATATTATATTATATTAACTTGTATATATTATATATGTATATTATATTATATATATTATATTATATTATATTATATATATTAACGTGTATATTAACATGTATAATATATATATTAATGTGTATATTAACGTGTATATATTATATTGTATAATATAATATACAATATAATATAATATATTAACGTGTATATATTATAAAATATAATATAATATAATATAATATATCATATTATATTAATGTGTATATATATTATATTATAATATAATATGATATATTATATTATATTATATTATATTATATTGTACTATATTAGATTATAATATATGTAAGTAAGGTGGGCCATGTGCATGGGACCACCTTGGTGTACGAATTGTATATCTACTCTGCCATCTGTCCCGATGGTGTAGCCCCCACTGTAATGTATATGTTTTATAACTACACCGTTCGTCGCTGGAATGTATGCGTGGGATGTACCATGTTGTATGTTTTGTAATCCACACCATCCAGATTGTGCTGGACAGTGCTAGACAATGTTTAGACGACACTAATTTACATAGACAATGTTCTGATGGTGCTAATTTACCTAGGCAATGTTTAGACAGTGCTAATCATCACTGTTGGGCTGTGTACCCCATGAAATGATAGTGTACAGTGATACATATGTTATACTAGCAACTATTGAAAGGATTTTGGTGTGGTCTAAGTCCACTTGAGGCCCATTGGTACGACCCATCTATAAGGCCCATCATGATGTATATTCGAGGCCAATATGATGGGGCCCGCCTGCCTGAATATGAGGCCCATGGGCAAGACCCATAGTGATGCATTCATGGCCTATGGGAAAGGCCATGATGATATGTATTAGACTCATGATGCGAGGCCCATGTATAGGGCCCACATGTTATATATTTGAGACCCATGTGCGGGGCCCACTTGTTTGTATTTTTGGCCCATGAGCAGGGCCCACCTGTTGTGTGTATGAGGTCCATTGGTGCGACCCATTAATGCGGTCCACTCGTTGTGTACAAGGCCCATGCATAGGGCTCACCTATTGTGTTTTTGAAGCCTATGGGTTGTGGCCCATTGTGATGTACTCGAGGCCCATGGACGAGGCCCATTTGATGTATTCGAAACCCATGGGTAAGACCTGATGTGATGTAATCATGGCCGATGTGTCGAGGCCCACTGTGATGAGTATTTGGCCCATGAATGAGACCCATAGTGATGTGTATTACACTAGTGAAAAATGGAAAAAAAAAAAAAAGATAGATTTAGAGACGGTTCTGGACCGTCTCTAAAATTGCTTGGTTTAAAGACGCTTTAGAGACAGCCGTAAATCGTCTCTAAAATTTTAGACGGCCCTTGACCGTCCTTAATATTGTCTTAAAAATTTAAAGGTCCACAAATCATTTAAGACGGCCGTTGACCGTCTTATATGGGTTATTTGAGATGGTCCTTGGCCGTCCGCATTAGAGACGGTCCTAAACCGTCTTATATGCAGTCATCTGAGACGGTCATTGGCCGTCTTTTACTTGCAATCTGAGACTGTCAAAGACCGTCTCTGTTCCTTAGCCGTTTTACAGCCCTGTCAAAGACCGTCTCTATTCGAGACTGTCAAAGACCGTATCTATTAGAGACGGCCCTAAACCATCTCTATTAAAGACTGTCAAGGACAGTCTCTATTAGAGACAGTCCTAAACCGTCTCTAATGCTCAAGTCAAAAATATAAAAGCTCAAAAAAATTGTATTTTGAAAAAAAAAAAAAAAGTTAAGAAACTTAGAAAAATAATTAACGATGTTTAAGAAAAATTTAAATTTTGAAAAAAAAAAACTATAATTTTATAAAAATCTAGATTTTGAAAAAAAAATTAAGAAGTTTGAATAATGTTGATAATTTTGAAAAAAAAAAAGATTTCGATAAAAAAAAGGATATTTTGAAAAAGAAAATTTTAAAAATTAAACATAATTGTGAAAAAGTTGACAAATTCTAAAAAATATATATATTTTTTAAAAAAGAAAACTAGATTTTGTATTTTGACAAGAAAAATTGAAAAGTTATATAACAAAAGTGAGATTTTAAAAATGATATTTTGAAAAAAGAAAATTTTAAAAATTAAACAAAATTGTGAAAAAATTAACAAATTGTAAAAAAAATATATTTTTTAAAAAAGAAAACTAAATTTTGTATTTTGACAAGAAAAATTGAAAGTTAGATAACAAAAGTAAGATTTTGATGATTTATTGTATATCATTCTTTCTATGTTTCTCCAACCCATTTTTGGGCCGGTATAAAAATTGTGTAGATTTAAATCTTAAGTGGACCACACCACTTGGAAAGAATGATAATATAGTACCCATTTAAAAATTATAAAGAGCCCCATCGTAAGGTTTTAGTAATGTTTATTTGCAATCCAACTTGTTGATAATGTAAAGAAGATCTAGATGAAGGTAAACTACAAAGATCAAATTGATCCAAAACTTTTGTGACCTTCAAAAGGTTTTTAATAGTTATTCATCATTGTTTTGATTGGTATGGCCCACCTGAGATTATTTAGTTCTTATGATTTGAAATCACATCTTAAAATATGATTGAAAAATATATGGACGATGTCGATATACATAAAATATATCAAGGTGGGCCCTACACGGTTAGAGTAACACCCATGAAGGAGTTGCCTAAATAGTGAAATGGTACTACTATAGGGTCACCTTATGGGAACTTCCCATGAGGTTAATCTGTGTGCGCCCCACCATGATGTGTGTAGAACATCAACACCATGCATTTGATGTGTCCCCTTTAAGTCCAAAAATCAGTCGTATTCGAAACTCAGGTGGGCCATAACATCTAAAACTATGTGAAGACATCCCTAAAACATATAAAAGCATTTGGTGGGGCCCACATGAGTTTTAGATGTGTATGAAACTTGGTCTGACTCGTCATCCAAGTGGGATACACATAATGAATGGGTTGGATCTATGAACCACATCTAAGTGGGCCCAATAAATGATTTGGAATGTTTTAATGGGAGTGTAACCCTCTCAACTATAGTATGTGGTGTGGCCCACCCAAGTCATGGATTGACTTTATTTTAAAGCTCGTGGCCCACCATGGAATGGTGCATCCAATTGACGGGGTAGATCCAAAGTTCAAGTGGACCCACCATAGAAAATAGTGGGATAGTGACACCCACTATTGACCTTCTTAGGGCCCGCCGCGATGTTTATTTGAGATCCAATCTGTTTATAAGTTAATACAGAGACATGGGTGCGGTTGAAACTTGGTCTGATATCCCTCATCCAAGTGGGACACACATAATGGGTGGGTTGGATATGTGAATCACATTCAGGCAGGCCCAATATATGATTATGAATGTTTTAAGGAAACCCTTCTCTACTATATTTAGGTGAGTTACTCGTTACTTTTACCAGAGTAAACTCTGTGGAGTCCACTATTATTTATTTATTTTATCCACTCCATTCATCCATCTTAACAGATAATTTGAGGTCTAAAGAATAAAAAGGAAACATATCCAAAGCTCAAGTGGACCACACCATAGGAAATAGCGTGATTGAACCTCTACCATTTAAAAATTCTTAGAGGCCATAGAAGTTTTGGATCAAGCTGATGTTTGTGTTTTCTATTCATTCATATATTTTGATATTATGAACAACCTTTAATCGCTTTTGGACAATCTGATCAGTTCAGATTGAAAAGTAAATAACTTCAGATGTTTAAATCAAAGTTCACTCAAATTGTTGATCAATCTTGTTTGCCCAATATCTCTCTCATATGTAGCATGATCGGGGCGAGTAACTAATCAATTTGAAGGTAATGATCAGTAAAATAGAGTGAATGGACCAGACATGTAAAATGGGCCAAATATTCTGGTCAAAATTGTGACCCAACTTATTGACCTTGTGAGAACCTGTTATTTATTTATTTAATCCACTCTGTTAATCTATGTTAACGGATAATTTTATTGAGTTCTTATGATTTGAAATCACATCCTAAAATATATAGACGGTGTCGATATACATAAAATATATCAAGGTGGGCCCTACACGGTTAGAGTAACACCCATGAAGGAGTTACCTAAATAGTAAAATGGTACTATAAGGTCACCTCATGGGAACTTCCCATGAGGTTAATCTGTGTGCGCCCCACCATGATGTATGTAGAACATCAACACCATGCATTTGATGTGTCCCCTTTAAGTCCAAAAGTCAATCGTATACGAAACTTAGGTGGGCCATAGCATCTAAAACTATGTGAAGACATCCCTAAAACATATAAAAGCATTTATTTGGGCTCACTCCTCATAATCCAAGGGGGACACACATAATGAATGGGCTGGATCTATGAACCACATCTAGGTGGGCCCAATAAATGATTATGAATGTTTTAATGGGAGGATAACCCTCTCAACTATAGTATGTGGTGTGGCCCACCCAAGTCAGGGATTGACTTTATTTTTAAGGTCGTGGTCCACCATGGAATGGTAAGTCTGACTGACGGGGCAGATCCAAAGTTCAAGTGGACCCACCATAGAAAAGAGTGGGATAGTGACACCCACTATTGAAACCTTCTTAAGGCCCGCCGCGATGTTTATTTGAGATCCAACTTGTTTATAAGTTAATACAGGCATGGAATAAGGTGGGACATACACATAGTTTTGATGTGTCCCCTTTAGCTTATGAGATATCTCAAAAATCATTCGTATACGAAACTCAGGTGGGCTATACCATCTAAAACTATGTGAAGACATCTAAAAAAATATAAAAGCACTTGGTGGGGCCCACATGAGTTTTGAATTCAGCTGAAACTGGGTCTGACCCCTCATCCAAGTGGGACACACATAATGAGCTTGATCCGAAACTTCTCCAGCTCCCAAGAAGTTTTTAATGGTAGAAGTGAAATGCCTAATTTGTAGTCCACTCAAGCCTTGTTCCTGCCTAATGTTTTGCATGATACCTTATAATGATCTGAGAAAAAAGATTAGGTTATAGGACTTTATAGGCCAAAAAAATATATGTTTTATATTGAACTGTCCATCTATTTTGAAATATTATTATAGGGCTCTATAGGGACTCTATATGGCCTACAAAAATATATGTTTTATATCTAAGCCGTCCATCTATTTTGAAATATTATTATAGGTCATTAAACTAAAAATCGGGTATATTGAAGGCTAAAGTGGACCACACGGTAGGAAACATGGAGATTAAATCACATGTGCTTCCTATGGTTTGGTCCTCTTGGGCCTTCAATCTACTTTATTTTTTGGATCATGTACTAAAATTATTTATTAAAATTAATAGACAAAATGGATAAACAAAATACATCATGGTGGGTCCCATAGAGCTCCGGACAGGACATCCATGTCCGTCTTACCCCATCCACGCCCAAAATTGGGAAACGGACTGGCTACTCTCCCAGCCACCAGCCCCGTGACTGATGGTCGGTGCTCTGTGGGCCCCACCATGATGTATGTGTTTCATCCATTTTTAAAGATCATTTTATCACTTGATCCTACAAATGAGGGAGATATAAATCTCAGGTGGACCACACCATGTGAAAATAATAGTGATTGGATATCCACCATTAAAATCCTCCTAAGGCCCACTGTACTATTTATTTGACATCCAACATGTTGATTAGGCCATACAGGCCCCAGATGAAGGGAAAAAACAAAAATTAGCTTAATCCGAAACTTTGATGGCCCCCAAAATATTTTTAATGGTCGACGATCATTCAACACTGTTCCCGTAATGTGGTCCACTTGAGATTGGGATATACCCCATTTTTGGTCTCATACCTTAAAATGATCTGTAAAAATAGATAGACGGTATGGATGCAACACATACATCATGGTGGGTCCCATAGAGCACCGACCACCATTTCCAAAATTAGGTGCGCGTGGAGCGTGCCCAAAAACCCTCCATTTCTCTCTCTCTCTCTCTCTCTCTCTCTCTCTCTCTCGCCATTCCCTAACCCTCTCTCCCAATCTTGCTCCTGCTCTCATCTTCCTCCCTCTCTCTATTCGTTCCCCAATCTCTCTCTCTCTCTCTCTCTCTCTCTCTCTCTCTCTCTTTCCCCAATCCGTCCCTCCCTCTCCATCTCTTGCGGTCCGTTGCCGAACGTCCTACCCACGCACGCTCGATTGAAGGTCATTCACGACAGTGAGCTCTCTCTCTCTCTCAATCTCTCTCAATCTCAATATCAATTTAGGGATTTAAGGATTTGGGGATTTAGGGATTTGGGGATTTGGGGATTTTGGGCGTGTTTGGGCAAGTGGGATTAGAAGGGATTAGGTGGGATGGAATTGCAATTGGTCCTGTGCCTTCGACGCGGATTGCGTCCTACCCCGCCCGTCACCAGCTGGGAACGGGCAGCAGCTTTGAGTGGCCACCGTGAGGTATGGGTCTTATCCACACCATTAATCCATTTTTTCTTGTCATTTTAGTTCATAATTCTAGATATGAGTCAGATCCGAGGCTCAATTGGACCACACCACAGGAAGCAGCGGTGATAATGATTCTCACTGTTGAAACTTTTCTAGGCCCACCATGATGTTTATTTTCCATCCAACCTAAACTGGTTGGCATTCATGTATGGAGAAGATGGACAGTTAAAAAATGTTGAGCAGTAGTTCACCTATCCCATATATTTAGTTCAGCTGACAGATTTTGCATTCTCAACACTTACTGTGTAATTTTCATATATTTAGTGTTGATTCCCAAAATTCTGTTTTGCTTGTGGATTTAATGATGATGCAGTCATCTGAATTTTGAATTTTTCTTTTATTGGAACTAATGAATATGATGATCAAATTACAGAGAATATCATAGGTCTCTGTAACACGTTGGACCACACCATGTGCACCATTCTGGGTACCGTTGTATCATAAAATGGTCCATTTGTCTCCTTGATCGTGATGGCTCCCCACATTTCTCTTGCTTTGCTGCTTTTGGTTACTAGGCCAGTAAAAAGTATATTACATTGGCCTTGCATTGTTTTTTACATGGAGGATTTTAGCTTCTCAACTTCGATCAATAGAGTAGAATTCCCTTCACGAGCTTCTGAAAGCAACTCAAACCTCCTTTCCATTTCAAAAGTATGCAGAGAAGAATCCTCCTTATGTTCCAGCCCTTGAGAAGTGGACAGCTTATATCGTACAAAACTCAACATCATGCCCTGTCATTCCATTTCAAAGCCAAAGATCAGTCAAATCATACTATTCTGTGTACAAAGATACATGACAAACCTAAGATTGTTGTGTCAAATGCGTTAACACTGGCATTATGGATACAAATTGACAAAACTTCTCACCTTTTTTATTTTTTATTTTTCCTTTCTCCCTTTCTCTACTCATTTTTCTATCACTCTTATACTGCATGGACTGTCTGCTTGTAAGATTTCCGGGTCACAAACATCCAACAAAGGTTCCAAAGACCAATCCAGGGGTCAGAAGGTCAAAAATCCATTCTTAGCTTCCTTAAAAGCTTTCATTATTTAATTATTGCAGTTGCAGGCATATTGACCACAGGCAAATATGCATGGATTGTATCAGACGTGATATGCCCATATCGGCCAACACAGGGACCTTTTTTTCTCTTTTTTCTTTTTCCTTCTGTTTTTTTAGGGAGGTTTTGGTAAATCAGTACTAGTCAATACCATTATATCAGCCGATACAACATGGTTTCTTGAAACTATGGGTCCAACACCACATGTTTGTCTCAAGCTACATAGAACCAAAACCATATCCCATTAAAGCTTCTATTGAACTTGCATACCTCATGTTGTTGCTTGCGGGAATAGTCATGTAGAAGAGATCTGACAAGTTTCTTCCTCCGAGATAACTTGTCATCGCCAGTCACTAAAAATTGAAAGATGCAAGGTGGTGCAACACCAAGTTTCTTCCTGTTTGGATGTACCTTCTTTGAAATGCTACAAAACATGTATTTGAAATAACCATTTGGTCTTCCAAATAGCAGTTACTTTTAGCTTGTAGTATTTCATCAAAATTTTAGAAATTGCACATGCAAGCGAGCATAATATATTATATACCAAGCATCTTACATATTCTACCCGTCATTCCTAGGGTTGTTAATGGGTCAGCTTTGCATTGGGCTTAGCATACTCGAATCCAAACATGATTAGGGAATTCAGATTTGAATCCTGTTCATTTTGGATCCAGGTATCATATACGAGGAACTAGAGCTGAAACTTATTGGAAATAGGGGAAATTTTCTTTTCTAAAGTAAGTAGTTGGGGCCCCACTTTTTTAATATGATGATCTCAATTTTTTGAAAAATTTTAATTATTTGTATTTTTTTCTAAAAAATCTGTTTAATAAGAATAAGAATAATTGCAACTTTTTTTTTTTTAGATATTTGTTTTATTTCAATGTTTTCTTATTTATGGATTATGATCAATAGGTTGCATTTATTGGTGGGAAATCAGTTTTTGTTTATAATAATATTTAAAAACAAAATTGTTTATATAAAAAAAAATTTCATTTGATTTTTTTTGTATGGATGCATCATGCATGGTTTTATGATAAAACACATGTATGTATAAAACAAATTATTTGTTCCAAACAGGACATTTATGATAAAACAAATTATTTGTTCCAAACAGGATATTTATCAAAGGAGCACTATCAGGTGATATTTAAGATTTTCATTATAAATAGATTAAGAGCCAATGATAATTATAAGTAGAATTGCAGCAAAAAATAAAGAATTTGATTTTTTTCAAAACATGGAAGACTAATTAGTCCTACTTCTTGTAACTTCAGCCACTGCTTCAAATGGAGGGATTGCATAAAGATTTGGTTAGGGAGACTACTGATGGTGAACTAGCAGCTGCAACAAATATGAGAGCTACAAAGGTGAAAAGAAACATAAGGCGGTCGGTAAGATAAGATAGATTGACAGTACTTGTTTCAATTTTCTTGGATGGATGATGAATGTATTTGGGAATGTAAATGAAAATAAAAAAACTTATAATATATATATATATGTGTGTGTGTGTGTGTGTGTGTGTGTGTGTGTGTGTGTTATCAATGGAGGATACCTTGTTTAGGGGGACATGAAATTCTTGTAGCTTATGGTATGGTGCCCTAATATTAGTTGTATGTTACTAGTATGTAGTAGATAATACTAGAGAATCCTTAAACCTAAACCTACACCTAATCCTAATCTACTCTTTAACCTAAACCTAAACTTGAAAACCCAAACCTAAATCCGTACCCAAACCTGAACCTGAACCCGATTTCCTAAACCTAAACCTTAACCTATTCTCAATTCCCTAAACCGTAACCTATAGCCTACACTTATAACCTAAACCTAAACCTATAACCTCAACCTCAACAGAACCTTAACCTAAACGTAAAACCTAAACCTAAACCCAAACCCGATCCCGAACCCAAATCTGAATTCCTAAACCCTTAGCCTAAACCTAAAACCCAAACGTAAACCCGATCTCAAACCCGGACCTGGTTTCCTATACCTAAACCTTAACGTATTCTCAAATCCCTAAACTTAAACCTACACCTAATCCTAATCTCAACTCCCTAACCTAAACTTAGACCTAAACTTGAAAACCCAAACCTAAACCCGATCCCGAACCCGAATCTGAATCCATAAACGCTTAGCCTAAACCTAAAACCCAAACGTAAACCCGATCTCAAACCCGAACCCAATTTCCTATACCTAAACCTTAACGTATTCTCAAATCCCTAAACCTAAACCTACTCCTAATCCTAATCTCAACTCCCTAACCTAAACCTAAACCTAAACTTGAAAACCCAAAACTAAACCCGAACTCGAACCTGATCCCGATTTCCTAAACCTAAACTTATGACTTAACCTAAACCTATTCTCAAATCCCAAAACTTGTAACCTAAACCTAAACCAAAACCTATAACTAAAACCAAAACCTATAACCTAAACCCGAACCCATTCTCAAATCCCATAACCTATAACCTAAACCTAAACCTTAACTTAAACTAAAACCTATAACCTAAACCTAAACCTAAACCTAAACTAAAACCTATAACCTAAACCCGAACCCAAACCCGAACCTGAATTCCTAAACCTTAACCTAAACATATAACCTATAACCTATAACTTAAGCCTATACCTAAACCTAAAACCTTACTTATAACCTAAAACTATTCTCAAATCCTTAAACCTTAACCTATAACCTAACCTAAACCTATACTTATAACCTAAAACTATTCTCAAATCCCAAAACCTATAACCTAAACTTGAATCCAAACTTGAACCCGAATTCCTAAACCTTAACCTAAACATATAACTTATAACCTATAACTTAAGCCTATACCTAAACCTAAAACGTTACTTATAACCTAAAACTATTCTCAAATCATTAAACCTTAACCTATAACCTAACCTAAACCTATACTTATAACCTAAAACTATTCTTAAATCCCAAAACCTATAACCTAAACCCGAATCCAAACCCGAACCCGAATTCCTAAACCTTAACCTAAACATATAACCTATAACCTATAACTTAAGCCTATACCTAAACCTAAAACGTTACTTATAACCTAAAACTATTCTCAAATCGTTAAACCTTAACCTATAACCTAACCTAAACCTATACTTATAACTTAAAACTATTCTCAAATCCCAAAACGTATAACCTAAACCCGAACCCGAACCCGAATTCCTAAACCTTAAGCAAAACATATAACCTATAACCTAAAACCTAAGCCTATAACTTAAACTTAAAGCTAAACCTATAACCTAATCCCAAACCTATAACCTAAACTCAAATCCCTAAACCTAAACCTAAACTTGAAAACCCAAACCTAAACCCAATCCCGAACCCGAACCCGATTTCTTAAACCTATACCTTAACCTATTCTCAATTCCCTAAACCTATAGCTTATAACCTTCACCTAAACCTAAACCTAAACCTATAACCTATAACTTATAACCTAAACCTAAACCTAAGACCTAAATGTATTCTCAAATCCCTAAACCTAAACCTAAACCTAATCCTAAACTCAATTCCCTAACCTAAACCTAAACCTAAACTTGAAAACTCAAACCTAAACCCAATCCCGAACCCGAACCCGATTTCCTAAACCTAAACCTTAACCTATTCTCAATTTCCTAAACCTTAACCTATAACCTAACCTAAACCTAAACCTAAACCTATAGCTTATAACCTTAACCTAAACCTTAACCTAAACCTATAACCATAACCTAAACCAAATCCTATGACCTAAAACCTAAATGTATTGTCAAATCTCTAAACCTAAACTTGCACCAAATCTTAATCTCAACTCCCTAACCTAAACCTAAACCTAAACCTATAACCTACACTTATAACCTAAACCTAAACCTATAACCTAAACCTAAGCCTAAAACCTAAACCTATGACCTAAAACCAAAATGTATTCTCAAATCCCTAAACCTAAACCTACACCTAATAATAATCTCAACTCCCTAACCTAAACCTAAACCTAAACTTGAAAATCCAAACGTAAACTTGATCCCGAACCCGAACCCGATTTCCTAAACCTATACCTTAACCTATTCTCAATTCCCTAAACCTATAGCTTAAAACCTTAACCTAAACCTAAACCTAAACCTAAACCTATAACCTATAACCTATAACTTATAACCTAAACCTAAACCTAAAACCTAAATGTATTCTCAAATTCCTAAACCTAAACCTACACCTAATCCAAATCTCAATTCCCTAACCTAAACTTAAACCTAAACTTGAAAACCTAAACCTAAACCCGATCCCGAACCCGAACCCAATTTCCTAAACCTAAACCTTAACCTCTTCTCAATTTCATAAACCTTAACCTATAACCTAATGTAAACCTAAACCTAAACCTATAACCTACACTTATAACCTAAACCTAAACCTAAACCTAAACCTAAGCCTAAAACCTAAACCTATGACCTAAAACCTAAATGTATTCTTAAATCCCTAAACCTAAACCTACACCTAATCCTAATCTCAACTCCCTAACCTAAACCTAAACCTAAACTTGAAAACCCAAACCTAAACTCCGATCCCGAACCCGATTTCCTAAACCTAAACCTTAACCTATTCTCAATTCCCTAAACCTATAGCTTATAACCTAAACCTAAACCTTAACCTAAACCTATAACCTTAACCTAAACCAAATCCTATGACCTAAAACATAAATGTATTCTCAAATCTCTAAACCTAAACCTACACCTAATCCTAATCTCAACTCCCTAACCTAAACCTAAACCTAAACCCGATCCCGAACCCGAACCCGATTTCTAAACCTATACCTTAACTTATTCTCAATTCCCTAAACCTATAGCTTATGACCTAAACCTAAACCTAAACCTTAACCTAAACCTATAACCTTAACCTAAACCAAATCCTATGACCAAATACCTAATTGTATTCTCAAATCCCTAAACCTAAACCTACACCTAATCCTAATCTTAACTCCCTAAACTAAACCTAAACCTAAACTTGAAAACCCAAACCTAAACGTGATCCCGAACCCGAACCCGATTTCCTAAACCTATACCTTAACCTATTCTCAATTCCCTAAACCTATAGCTTATAACCTAAACCTAAACCTAAACTTATAACCTTAACCTAAACCAAAACCTATGACCAAAAACCTAAATGTATTTTCAAATCTCTAAATCGAAACCTACACCTAATCCTAATCTTAACTCCCTAACCTAAACCTAAACCTAAACTTGAAAACCCATACCTAAACCCGATCCCGAACCCAACCCGATTTTCTAAACCTAAACCTTAACCTATTCTCAATTTCCTAAACCTTAACCTATAACCTAACCTAAACCTAAACCTAAACCTATAACCTACACTTATAACCTAAACCTAAACCTATAACCTAAACATAAGCCTAAAACCTAAACCTATGACCTAAAACCTAAATGTATTCTCAAATCTCTAAACCTAAACCTACACCTAATCCTAATCTCAACTCCCTAACCTAAACCTAAACCTAAACTCGAAAACCCTAACCTAAACTCGATCCCGAACCCGAACCCGATTTCCTAAACCTAAACCTTAACCTATTCTCATTCCCTAAACCTATAGCTTATAACCTAAACCTAAACCTTAACCTAAATCTAAACCTAAACCTTAACCTAAACCTATAACCTTAACCTAAACCAATTCTTATGACCAAAAACCAAAATGTATTCTCAAATCTCTAAACCTAAACCTACACCTAATCTTAATCACAACTCCCTAACCTAAACCTAAACCCGATCCCGAACCCGAACACCGATTTCCTAAACCTATACCTTAACTTATTCTCAATTCCCTAAACCTATAGCTTATAACCTAAACTTAACCTAAACCTAAACCTAACCTATAAACCTTAACCTAAACCAAATCCTATGACCTAATACCTAAATGTATTCTCAAATCCCTCAACCTAAACCTACACCTAATCCTAATCTCAACTCCCTAACCTAAACCTAAACCTAAACTTGAAAACCCAAACCTAAACCCAATCCCGAACCCGAACCCGATTTCCTAAACCTATACACTAAACTTATAGCTTATAACCTAAACCTAAACCTTAACTTAAACCTATAACCTTAACCTAAACCAAATCCTATGACTTAATACCTAAATGTACTCTCAAATCCCTAAACCTAAACCTACACTTAATCCTAATCTCAACTCCCTAACTTAAACCTAAACCTACACCTAATCCTAATCTCAACTCCCTAACCTAAACCTAAACTTGAAAACCCAAACCTAAACGCGATCCCGAACCCGAACCCGATTTCCTAAACCTATACCTTAACCTATTCTCAATTCCCTAAACCTATAGCTTATAACCTAAACCTAAACCTTAACCTAAACCTAAACCTATAACCTTAACCTAAACCAAAACCTATGACCTAAAACCTAAATGTATTCTCAAATCCCTAAACCTACACCTACACCTAATCCTAATCTCAACTCCCTAACCTAAACTTAAACCTAAACTTGAAAATCCAAACCTAAACCCGATCCCGAACCCGAACTCGATTTCCTAAACCTAAACCTTAACCTATTCTCAATTCCCTAAACCTATAGCTTATAACCTAAACCTTAACCTAAACCTAAACCTATACCTTAACCTATTCTCAAATTTTAAACCTACATCTACACCTACACCTAATCTTAATCTCAACTCCCTAACCTAAACCTAAACCTAAACTTGAAAACCCAAACCTAAACCCGATCCTCGAACCCGAACCCAATTTCCTTAACCTAAACCTTAACCTATTCTTAATTCCCTAAACCTAAACCTACACCTAATCCTAATCTAAACTTTCTAACCTAAACCTAAACCTAAACTTGAAAACCCAAACCTAAACCCGATCCCGAACCCGAACCCGATTTCCTAAACCTAAACCTAAACCTAAACTTGAAAACCCAAACCTAAACCCGATCCCGAACCCGAACCTGATTCCCTAAACCTAAACCTTAACCTATTCTCAATTCCCTAAACCTATAGCTTATAACCTAAACCTAAACCTAAACCTATACCTTAACCTATTCTCAAATTCCTAAACCTACACCTACACCTAATCTTAATCTCAACTCCCTAACCTAAACCTAAACCTAAACTTGAAAACCAAACCTAAACCCGATCCCAAACCCGAACCCGATTTTCTAAACCTAAACCTTAACCTATTCTCAATTCCCTAAACCTAAACCTACACCTAATCCTAATCTAAACTTTCTAACCTAAACCTAAACCTAAACTTGAAAACCCAAACCTAAACCCGATCCCGAACCCGAACACCATTTCCTAAACCTAAACCTAAACCTAAACTTGAAAACCCAAACCTAAACCCGATCCCGACCCGAACCCGATTCCTAAACCTAAACCTTAACCTATTCTCAATTCCTAAACTATAGCTTATAACCTAAACTTAAACCTAAACCTTAACCTAAACCTACAACCTTAACCTAAACCAAAACCTATGACCTAAAACCTAAATTTATTCTCAAATCTCTAAACCTAAACCTACACCTAATCCTAATCTCAACTCCCTAACCTAAACCTAAACCTAAACTTGAAAACCCAAACCTAAAACCCTATCCCGAACTCGAACCCGATTTCATAAACCTAAACCTTAACCTATTCTCAAATCCCTAAACCTAAACCTACACCTAATCCTAATCTAAACTCCCTAACCTAAACCTAAACCTAAACTTGAAAACCCAAACCTAAACCCAATCCCGAACCCGAACTCGAATTCTTAAACCTAAACCTTAACCTATTTTCAAATCCTTAAACCTAAACCTAGACCTACACCTAATCCTAATCTCAACTCCCTAACCTAAACTTAAACCTAAACTTGAAAACCCAAACCTAAACCCGATCCCGAACCCGAACCCGATTTCCTAAACCTAAACCTTAACCTATTCTCAATTCCCTAAACCTATAGCTTATAACCTAAACCTAAACCTAAACCTTAACCTAAACCTAAACCTGAACCTATAACCTATAACCTAAATATATTCTCAAATCCCTAAACCTATACCTACACCTAATCCTAATCTCAACTCCCTAACCTAAACCTAAACCTAAACTTGAAAACCCAAACCTAAACCCGATCCCAAACCCGAACCCGATTTCCTAAACCTAAACCTTAACCTATTCTTAAATCTCTAAACCTAAACCTAATCCTAATCTAAACTCCCTAACCTAAACCTAAACCTAAACCTTAACTTGAAAACCCAAACCTAAACCCAATCCCGAATTCTTAAACCTAAACCTTAACCTATTCTCAAATCCCTAAACCTACACCTACACCTAATCCTAATCTCAACTCCCTAACCTAAACCTAAACCTAAACTTGAAAACCCAAACCTGAACCCGATCTCGAACCCGAACCCGATTTCCTAAACCTAAACCTTAACCTATTCTCAATTCCCTAAAACTATAGCTTATAACCTAACTTAAACCTAAACTTATTTATATGTATTATGCGTGGATGAATGTAATGTGAATAAGATTGTTTGTGTTTGGATGGATGTAGTTTATGTTTGGATGGATTTACGTAGTGTGGGTTTAGATGGATGTGAATGTGATGAAATGTGGATAAGATTGTTTTTGTACTTATGAAGTTAAACTTATATGTATTATGCATGGATGAATGTAATGTGGATAAGATTGTGTTTGGATGGATTTACGTAGTTTGGGTTTAGATGGATGTGAATGTGAATGTGATGAAATATATTGTATAGCAGGTGTATATCAGGAAGATTGTGTGTTTGGATGGATTTACGTAGTTTTGGTTTAGATGGATGTGAATGTGATGAATGGATGTGAATGTGAATGTGAATGTGAATGTGAATGGATGTGAATGTGAATGTGAGACAGGTGATGTGAATGTGAATGTGAATGTGAGACAGGTGATGTGAATGTGAATGTGAATGTGAGACAGGTGATGTGAATGTGAATGTGAATGGATGTGAATGTGAATGTGAATGGATGTGAATGTGAATGTATAACAGGTGTATATCAGGAAGAAGACTGTAATAGGTCAAATTTGAAAAGTCCTTTAAGGTTCATAAGAGACGGCCCATAGCAGTCCTTTTAAAGGACGGTCCATGACCATCCTTTTAAAGGACGGTCTATAACTGTCTTTTGAAGGCTCATACGAGACGGTCCATGACAGTCCTTTTAAAGGACGGTCCATGACCGTCCGTTTAAAGGACAGTCTATCGCCGTCCTTTGAAGGCCCATAAGAGACGGTTCATGACAGTCATTTTTAAGGACGGTCCATGATAGTCCTTTTAAAAGACAGTCCATGGCCGTCCTTTTTGGGCTCATAAGAGACGATCTATGATAGTCCATTTTAAGGACGGTCCATGACCGCCTTTTTTTTCGTCAATAAGAATAATGGTTTTCAACCGTCCTTTAAGTAATAGGACACGTCAAAATTTGACTGCCTATGCGACGGTCCATGACTGTCCTTTTTGGTCATTTGAGACGGTTTTGGACGTCCTTTTTTTGCTGTTTTGGCGTAGTGTTAGGCCCTTGTATGAGGTCATGGGCCTACGATACGTTTGCCTCTATGTGGGCCACTCCTTGGGAGAAATGTTAGTTAGATGTCCACATTGATGAGCAATGATGGTTAGATGTCCTCATTGTGACCTTCCCTTAGGCCTTGTTAGGCCCATTCTTACTAATTTCGCTTAACATGACCGATTTGCCAATTCTGATTATCGACCGATCCCCATTATCGTGACCGATTGCCGACCCCGATTGACGTGATCGATTTGCCGATTCTGATTATTGATCAACCGATCCCGATTATCGTTACCAATTGTCGATTTCGCTTAACATGACCGATATGCCGATTCTGATTATCGACCGATCTCGATTATCATGACCGATTGCCGACCACGATTAACGTGATCGATTTGCCGATTCTGATTATTGATTGACCGATCCCAATTATCGTGACCGATTGTCGATTCCACTTAACGTGACTGATTTACCGATTCTGATTATCAATTGATCCCGATTATCGTGACCGATTGCCAACCCCGATTGACGTGATCGATTTGTCAATTCTGATTATTGATCGATCGATCCCGATTATCGTGTCCGATTGTCAATTCTGCTTATCGTGATTGAGTTGCCGATTCTAAATATCATGACCGATTGCCGACCTCGATTGACGTAATCAATTTGTTGATTCTGATTATTGATCAACCGATCTCGATTATTGTTACCGATTGTCGATTCCGCTTAACATGACCGATTTGCTGATTTTAATTATCAACCGATCATGATTATCGTGACCGATTGCTGACCCCGATTGACGTGACTGATTTACCAATTGTGATTATTGATTGACCGACCCCGATTATTGTGATCGATTGCCGATTTCGATTGACATGGCCAATTTGCCGATTCCGATTGTTGAGGCCGAGTATCGAGGCCGATTCCGATTTGTCGAGGCTCATTGTGAAGTATTTAAGGCCTATGGGTAAGGCCTATCATGATGTATTCATAGCCCATGGGTAAGGCCCACTGTGATGTATTCATGGCCTATGGGCAAGGCCCGTTGAGATATATATTTAGCCCATGATGCATGGCCCATTTCATGTATTTGAGGCCCATGAGCAGGGCCCACCTATTGTGTATATGTGGCCTGTGAGTAAGGTCCGTTGTGTTGAATATTAAGCCTTTGTGTGAGGCCGTGGGCCCATTATATGTTTAACTCTATGTGGGTCATTCTTTGGGGGCAATGTTGGTTAAATGTCTACATTGTCGAGGCTGATTCTCGAGGTCGATTATTGGTGCCAGTTATCGATACCGATTATGAGTATATCATTTGATAACAATTATGAGTATGTGACAGTATAGCATCATGATACATGCCCATACGCATTATCTGCATGCTTTTTATGAGATGTGGTTGATTATTGCATATATCATTGAGCATGTTATTATGAGACTCCTTAATAGGCGGAGGTTATCTCACATGAGCGCACGGCTTGCGTAGGATTGATGCATAGCTGGTTCGTATGACTCATGCATCTTGCATTATGATTATTGTATGCCCTAGCGACATCAAAGCCATAGCCTCCACAGGCATATCGTGGTTGGCCAGACGGGACACCGAAAATTTGTTTTAGCATCGGGCTGCCATAAATGGCCCTAGGTGAAAATCCATAAACCCTCTTGGTACCAGAGGACGCCCCAACGTCGAGACCGAGTGGACACCTGAGCACCCGAGTGCCGAATACCAGGAGGCCTCATCTCCCACTGTGTCGCGGTCGGTTGGAAGGGGGTGTGGCCTTACCCACCCGAGCGTAGGGGGCACTATTAGGCTAAGTTTGACCAGCTCGTGAATGGGTCCGCTATCGACGTGCCAGATAGGTATTGGCAGATTATTGGCTAGGCGGATAGTGAGGTTTCTTACACTCACTTGGACTGTGCTGCTAGGAGGGGGCAGTGTCATTTGGAGTGTACTAAACCCTGGTGATGATCCCAGAGATGAATAGTACTGATATGTGGACTTATTAAGCAGGAGTTGCACTATCCACTCAGGTTGGTGGTGCGCAACTATTTGTTACGTGTACCTTCGCAATGGCCAAAATTTCGATTGAGGTGCACAACTAACCTAAGATCAGGAGTTTACCACATCGAGTCTAACTATCCAAATTTAGGTATAAGACTGGTTTGGATAGAAGTCTCTTGTGATGGACCCCATAGCCTGCAATACTACGTACTATCATCCCAACTTCACACCCCAGCATGATCATTCCATTCGCACCGCATATTGCATTACATTCACGGCATATGGCATTTTGGGTTACTTGTGTTTTTGCGTTTATATGGTTTAGATACGACATTTGATATTTAACTCTTTATGACTCATTTATATAGTTGATCTGTATTGCTTATTCTGATATTGTTTGACTCATGGACTTGTCAGTATTTTTGCTCACTCTGATAACATATGATTCATGACCTTGCGCCTATTTCGACATTGTATGATTCATGACCTTGCGCCTATTTTGACATTGTATGATTATGACATTGCTTTGAATACTTGACACTTACCTTGTACACACACTTACACCACCCTCTAAGCTTTCTATAAGCTTATGCACTATAGATGCGTGCATGTGATATTAGGTTGCAGCAATGTTGAGCTTGGAGCGTGCAGCGGTCTTCTGAAGCTTGATTTTTTTTTTTTTTTTGTATTTCCCTTTTAACATTGTATTCAAATGATTATATTAGTGAATATATGATGATGATGATGTTGCTTTTGTGATTTGGATATACTTGTGGTTATGCTTCTTATGAGACAAATGTACGTTGGAAAATCCTCCTTGTAGGATCCCAGGATTAAAATCTGGCGTATGGTCGCTAGATGCTGAGAATGGGGTACTACGGAGGCTATCGGCATCAGATTCAGTGATTCGGAATCATGAGAGTCCGATTACCGGGTTTGGGGCGTGACACTCACTTTCCCTCTCTCATTTTCTTTCTTCTCTCTCATCCCCCCCCCTTTTTTTCCTATCATTCTTACTGTCTCTATAAACGTCTTAGCAGTGGGTTGGACAGACCCACTCAACAGACTCGGTCCATTTTTGGGCCTGAGTCACAACCGTGACTCGGTTTGGATCAAATGCGTGCAGCAATGCAACCACCCCTTTCACTGCTTCACCTCGCTCCTTCCTCTCCCTTCTTCCTTCACTTATTCTTTCTCTCTTTTCTTTTCCAGATGAATCCATCAACATTACACAATGTGCCCGAACTGAGTCTGGCTCGGCTTTGAGTGGTGGAGAAGATAATGGCCATTAATGGCATTTACGCCATCACTGCATTTTCTTCGAATCTGCCTCCATCAGACAGTCCATGAGGACTTTAGAGAGCTTGCAGGTTAACTTCATCGAACTTTGAGGGGATTTGATCGGTGGGTTCAAAGGTAGATGATTTCGGTGGGTTTCTTCAAGTGGCTGCAAATGGGAGGAATCGTGACCTAATGTTTAGGTTTTCCTTCCTTTGTCATAAGCCCTAGATCTCCTAAAGCCGTTAGATCTACACGGTCTAGATTTGATCCAGATAAATCCACCTCCAAATTCGGTGGGCAAAACTGAAACCGTCTGTGGTTTTTTTTTCTGAGGTGGAAACCGAGTTTGGACGGCTGAGATGCCATCGAACGGACGTTCTAGATTGTGCCAAACACCTCTCACACGGATCGCCAGCGTGTTTGCACGGATAACAGTTTCGATTTCTGGAAATTGTGTGTTTGTATGGCCTGTTTGCACCACTGATTGTGTGCACGTTTGTGGGTTTCCAACATGCGAAGACATTGGATTATGGCCGGAGCGACTTGCCCAACAAGATGGACGGTTTCAATCACGGACATGGGCCCTCGTTTGTGGCCCACAGTCGAAAACACGGACGCATGTCCGTTCGTTTTTTAAAGGAACAGGGAGCGGGAAAAGAGGGAGAGGCTCTCTTTTGGGAAATTGTCGGTCAAACCCAACTTTGACCCGAGGTATAGTTCGGTGCACCATTAGTGCACATGCACCATGCACTCTCGAGAGGGATTGTGGGGTCCACAGTGGAGCTACATGGAATCCACTCCGTCCAATAGCCTCTACAAGTCTCCCCAGGTCATTTGACCAGAGATATAAAGATCCAACGCCCAGGTGGGCCATACCACCTAATTTAAGTCGTACTTGTTGATTCCCATTGATTCAACCGTCAGATTGATTCCAATCTGAACTTCTATGGTCTTGAAAATTGTTCAGATGGTTGAGACCACCTATTCCATGAACTTGTAGTATTAAGTGTCAACATTATGACATCTTTAATAATACAAATCATTATTATTTTAAGTTAAATTCTTAGGACCTATTCCCAAACAAAAAGTTATCCTTATGGTAGATCAATTGTTGTAATTCATGCACCTATAGCTTAACTAACTTCAATTGTTACGTGGGCCACATCCCATGAACGTTTATTTATTAATTTTCAACCTCCTAGCCATTCAGCCAATCCATCGATTGGATTGACTCGCATCTAGTTACCACTAACCCTAGGGGTCCTAAAGGGTATTTATGTGTGACCCTGGGGTTAAGTATGAAACTAAACAATCTGGGTTGTGTTTTCAACAGGTGGATCGTCTAACGGGATATTGTAAACCTGATGGATGGTGGATCTACTAGTCTAGGCCTTGGTATCGACCTGGGGTGGTTCACCTTGCTTGACAGGGCATTTTCTTAGGGTTAAGCCATAACATGACTAGTAGGAGTAGGGTTTTCATGGTTTAGGGTCTGGTGAACCTGATTGATGGTGTGCTTCCCGATCCTAGGGGGGTCAAACCCTAGTCAAATTAGGTTTGTTTCTATCTTGAATTTGATTTCCCATGTGGCACCCAAATAATGAAAGGTAATGGGTGTTACAGTCACCTTGCCATAAACAATCCAGGGTTAATCCAAGGTAGATGGACTTTAGACCCTATAAATGCATTTTGGATTGTCCTAGTCCAAATTTAGATGGTTAGAAACCATTAGGGTCCACTTAAGATGGTTAAGACGGACGTGTCGTGAGTTGCTGAACAATGATGTGTGATATAAGCTATGGGTATTCCCACACATGCTCGTGTTAAGCCTGATTTAAATGGTAACACCCGAGTACTGAAAAGTATGAGGTACTACATCGGGCCTAAATGATTACGCATCTAATTGCCAGAGTGGATTTTGCATATACATCATGGTGTCAAAAATTCAATTACCCATACTTCTCCAATTGTAAAGAGAGTTTTATATATATATATATATATATATATATATATATATGGGAAAAGGTTCTATGCGATCGAGCTCACGGAACTTCCCATGAGGTCGAGCTGTGTGGGCCTCACTGTGATGCATGTTAAATATCTACCCCATCAGTCAGATGCTCCATTCCATGGTGGGCCTCAGGATTAAAAATTCAAGTTAATTCGTGACTTTTGTGGGCCACGCCACATACAAAAGTTGAGAGGGGTTACCCTTCCATTGAAACATTCATAATCATTTGTTAGGCCCACTGAGATGTGGTTTACAAATCCAGCCCATCCATTATATGTGTCCCACTTGGATGAGGGGTTAGACCAAGTTTCAGACACATCCAAATTTCAGGTGGGCCCTGCCAAGTGCTTTTATATGTTTTAGGCATGTCTTCACATGATTTTAGATGGTATGGCCCACCTGAGTTCTGTATACGGCTGATTTTTGGAATATCTCATAATTTAAAGGGGACCTATCAAATGCACGGTGTTGATGTTCGATGGCATCACAGTGGGGCCCACACAACTCGACCTCATGGGAAGTTCCCATGAGCTCGATCGCATAGAACCTTTTCCATATATATATATATATATATATATATATATATATATATATATATATATATATATATATATATATATATATATATATATATATACATGGGCGTGACTCTTGATTTTTTCAGGGCCCATTGCGATGTTTATATAATATTCATTATAATCATTGGCTATTAAGTCCCATATTGAGCCTAGAGATATGCACTAAAGGAAATAGTTGAGAGAGAGATGTCCACTATTTATTTTAAAGGGTCAAACATTATACTCTCTTTTATTCAAATTTTAGATTTAGATCTTGTTCTAGTTCTACTTCTAGTTAATTTCAGAATACGCACAAGTTTAGTTGCTGTGGATTTGACCTCGGTCTCACCAAGTTATTACTACATCGTGACCCTACACTTGGGGTTGTGAACATTGAGTCGAGTTACTAGGTGACACAATAGCAACATTGGTGTTGTGTACTATGCCATGTGATCTGAGTGTAAAAGAAAGAACCCGACAACTGCAAATCCCCCAATGTGAGTGTGACCCATCTAATTGTATACATTGAATATTTATGCCATCTATCCATTTTGCGAGCTCATGTTAAAGAGTAGAACAAAAGTGAAGCCTATCCAAATCTCAAGTTGACCACACTACAAGATACCATAATAATTGATTATTAAAACCTTTTTATGCGCCATAAATGGTTTTGGATCAAGCTGATATTTGTATTTTTCCTTCATCCAAGCTGTGTGACCTTATCAACAACAGATTGGATAACAAATAAACATTGAAGTGGACAATGAAGTTTTCAATGGTCAGCATTCAATGACCACTGTTTCCTGTGGTGTGGTCCACCTAAGAGTGGTATCTGCTTCATTTTTTGTATAATTCTCTAAAATAATATGAGAAAATGGATGGATGGGGTAGATATACAATGTATAGATCAAGGTGGGCCCACGATGAGGATCCTATGGACATCACTCATCTTGGGTCGCAGCTAATATTCCTGGCTGATCAGGTAGATTTTGTAAATATTTTTTTATCTTATAAAATTGACGTGAGATGATGTGACCTAATTAAATTTTAGAAGAAAGAAATTGGAGGCGGATTAGCTACCGACACGAGGTTGAGTAGCTAGACTTAATACTGAAGTGACATCAGCAAGTTGTGTGGGGCCCACCATGATGTATGTGTTGTATCCACTCTGTCCATCCATTTGGAGAGATCATTTTAGGTCATGATCAAAAGAATGAGGTAGATCCAAAGCTGGAGTGGACCCTACCACAGAAATCAGTGAGGAGAGTGACATCCACAGTTGAAGCCTTCCTAAGGTCCACAGTGATTTTTATTTGAGATACAACTTATTCATAAATTTAACACAGACAATATGAGCTTGATCGAAAACGTTTGTAACCCTTGGAAGTTTTTAATGGTGGGCATGACTCTCTCCACTGTTTTCTGTGGTGGGGTTTACTCGAGTTTTGGATCTGATTCATTCTTTGGCTCATGCCCCAAAATGATCTCTCCAAATGGATGGATGGGGTGGATACAAAACATATATCATGGTGGGACCCACATAACTAGGTGACCTAACTTTAGTAGCAAGTCTCGATACTAACCCGTTGTGCTAAGTCCCCAAATGGAAGGAAGCGGATTGCGTGGTGAGTAACTTGGCATATTGAGTACACTCTGTGGGGTTCACCATGATTTATGTATTTTATCCGCTCTGTCCATCAATTTTACCTGATAATTTTAGGACTTGAGACAAAAAATGAAGCATATACAATGTTCAAATGGACCACACCATAGGAAACAGTTGAATTGAACGTTTACCGTTGAAAATTTCTTGGGGGCTACAAAAGTTTTGGATCAATATTCTATTTGTGTTTTCCCTTCATCCATGTCTGTATGAACTTATGAATGGGTTGGATAACAAATAAACATCACTGTGGGGCCAAGCAAGGTTTCAACGGTGGAAATCATTATTCCCACTGTTTAATGTGTTATGGTCTACTTGATATTTGGATATACTTCAATTTTGGGATCAACCCCTTTAATTAAATGGAAAAACGGATGAACGGCATGAATAGACCACATACATACAAAGTGGGCCCAACTGAGTTTACTTAGTACAAAAGAGCGTACAGTACACAGCAAGCAATCCGATTTTCAAATGGAAATCGTATAACGTTTCCGTTAGACTTCCCGTGAAATGTAAATTTTTAATATATGTAATAAAACTGGTGATGTGTACCAATAATAAAGCCGGATTCAGCCGCTCGCTGTTTCCACGAAACAGAGGATCCACACTCGAAATAGGTGGGTGAGTAAAGGTGGGCATCGAGCCAAGTCGAGTCGAGGTGGGCCAAGTTTGGCTTGGCTTGTCCATGATGTACTCGAGTTCGAGCTCGAGCTCATGCTTGGCCTCGAGCTCAACATTGAAGCTTGGCTTGTTTGCCAAAGCTGTCGAGTTGAGTTCGAGTCGAGCTAGTGGTTCGAGTTGAGTCGAGTTTACCTCGAGTCGAGCTCGAGCTTGTTGGGTGAGAGAGTAATGGATTCTATTCTTAATCTTCTCCATTGACGAAAAATTTAAAAATCTTAAGAAAATTAAAGCAAAACCCAACGAAAAAACCAAACAAAGCTTCGAATCGGATGAGGAAACCTGTAAGAACCGATCTGTTCTTGATCTTCTTCTACCAGCAGAAATCTAAGTACTAGAAAAGAAATAGAGCAGAACACAGAATAAAAATTCAAGTAAAGAGCTCTAGCCAATCAGATCATTAGATTTCCTTGAAGCTCTAACAAATCTGAGAAGAACCCATCTCGAATTTCTTGGGTTTCTCACCTAAGAAGTAGATCTCAAGAGATTGAAATCATACTATTGTTGAGCTGAAATGAAAACTGGTGGTGGTGGTCGGGACGGGCGTGCGGCTGTCAGTGGGCAGAGAAAGAGAAAAAAGGGAAAGAAAATGGAGTGCGTACGGTCGGGTAGAGACTCTAGAGTTTGTTTTTTATTTTTTTCTGTTTAAGTTTAAACTTAAAACTTATATTAATATTATTTATATATATATATAATATTTAATATATTTATTAATCGAGCCGAGTCGAGCTCGAGTTCAAGCTTCAAGTCGAGTCGAGTCAAGTTGAAATGCTCCTTGGGCAAACTTAGCTTGAACTCAACTCGAGCTTCAAATAATTAGCTTGGCTCGGCTCAAATCGGTCATCCAAGCCGAGTCAATCCGAGCTGATTTGAGCCGAGTTGAGCGAGCTTTTCAAGCTAGCTTGACGGGTGAACAGCCCTATGGGTGAGCTTCGAGAAATATTTTAGTAAAAAATGTGGGCTGCCGCGGAAAAATCTCCTTTTATATTTTGCTGATATCTGCGTACGGCGTAAGAGTTATCACCTGTCAGCCATGGGTGTCAATGGGCCGTGGTAGGGTCTGAAAAATTAAAGTTTTTTATAGGGCCCGATATAGTTCCAAATCCGAGAGGACACCTACCCCAGGCACGGCCCGTTGACAGCCCAACGGATGTGGGAGTCGGTTTCACAAACGACGTGTTGGGCACTAAAACACGTGTTGCACAGCTGGTATAGACAGAGCTAGTTTTCTGCATCATACATATGTTAGAGTGATGCGCTTATCCAAGCCGTCCATCCAATGATACCAGTTACGTATGGTGTACGTCTCAAAAATTTCACAGGTATGCTCACCTCAAGCAGGTCATCTCCCTTCTTCAAAATACTTTTCGAAGACTCCAAAACCTGAGTAGACAACGACTCAATAATCAATAAAAGAAACCAGAGAAAACATGACCCAAATCAAGTAACGCGATAAAAGCTCATTGAGAATACTTTTTTCATCGATCGGTGAGTTCCAAGTCCACTATAATTTTGGTGGAAGAAAATGGATTACAGGGGTGAAACCCACTCTAACCTGTATTTTTATTATAAGAAAGCCCTAATAACATTAAGAGTATGGTGTCCCGCAGGAGCACGCAAAGCAGAACACAAACATCAAGAAGTGGCCCTAAGTACCAGACATTTCAAAGCTATTGCAAATTGGAGCCTATGCTCACAAGTGCTAAGGAACTACAACTCGTTATCATGCCTAGAAGCATCCGTTGTCTTGCTCGGGGATAGCCCGAAGGGGGACCGCCATTTGCAGTGTGATACCGAACTTATCACTCATGTCCATTTCTTGTGGGCTCATCCCATCTGGAAGCTTCCATGCAAACGAATGGAGAAGGGAAGCCAACATCAAGTGCACCATCCTATAGGCAAGTGGCAATCCAGGACAGATCCTACGGCCTGCGCCAAACGGTATAAGCTCATAATCTTGGCCCTTAAAATCTACGTGGGAATCCAAGAACCGTTCAGGAAGAAATGAAGTGGGGTCCGTCCAAGCATCATCATCTCTGCTGATGGCCCATGCATTCACTAGCACTTGAGTGTGTTTTGGTACAGTAAACCCACATATCTCCACATCGGATTCAGCTCTATGGGGGATGAGGAGAGGAACTGGTGGATGAAGGCGCAGGGTTTCCTTTACTACTGCTTGTGTGTAAGGGAGGCGAGAGATGTCTGACTCTTGTACTTGTTGTTCTGAGCTGATGGTTTCAATCACCTCGGATCGTGCCTTGGCCATGGTATGTGGGTTGCGTAGCAACTCGGCCATGGCCCATTCCAGCGTGGTCGAGGTTGTATCACTCCCGGCGACGAATATGTCCTGAGAAATGAAATTGGATTTTTCATTATCGAAAGCAGAATCAAACAGCTTTTCCCCTTATTATCTGTTGAGGAATACTATTTGTATCCATTGCATCTGGAGTTGCACACATAGATATGCAACAACTAGAAAAACGAGTCCAATATGCTCATCTGGTGGATGGGTTTATGCGACAAGATGCATCTCCGTAAGCATAGCATTCCTCCATGATATGTGATTTAAAATAAAATAAAATAATAATAATAAATAAATAAATAAGAACAAAACATTGAAAGGAATTTAGAAAGTGTACCGCAAGCAACGCTTTGATATCATGGCGATCGGTGGCGTGACTATGATCAAGAAGCACATCGAGGAAATCATTCCTTCTGCAATAATCCGGTGATGATCTAAGTGGTAGACGTTGATCGATCATTCGATCAAAAACCAAATGTAATTTTCTGAAATAATCCTTTGACCGGCGTCTTATGCCTTGGGGATCGATGGGCCTGAGCAATGGGAAATAGTCTGAAAGATTTGGCTTTCCAGCCTCTTCCAGGATCCTCCACACAAGATCCTTGAATTCCTGCGCGGATTTGGACTTGGGGTCCACCAAATCAACAGAGAATACAGTGTTTGATATTAAATTAAGTGTGGTATTGAAGGCAGCTTGGCCGATGTCCACCGCATGTCCAGTCCGAGAGTTCTCACGGACATGGGCTACAAGCTCTTGCACCTTCTGTCGCCGGAGGCCTTGGCTGGTGTCCAGCCGTTGGGTGGTGAATATATGTGTGTTGCACATCATTCGGAGATTTCTCCAATGAGGATTTGGTTGTGACCATACCATTGAGGCTACGTCATGATGAAGTACTCGAACGGCATCCACGACAGTTCTACCAGCAAACGCCTGGTCGTTCTTCTGGAGGACCTCTTTGGCCATCTTGGCAGAGGAAATCACCACCGTTGTTACACGGCCGAGCTTCAGAGTCATGAGTGGGCCATGAAGCTTGGCAAGATAGGCCAGCGATTCATTGGGTCTGTTGCCAAGTTTGAAGAGGCTTCCGACGATTGGGAGAGGGATGGGGCCAGGTGGGAGGTTGCCATGGCGTGGCCTCTTTCTTGATAGAAGCAGGAGGACATGGATGCATGACCATGCAAGAGAAATCCACAGCAACAAAGATGTGTAATCCATGCTCTCTCTCTCTCTCTCTCTCTCTCTCTCTCTCTCTCTCTCTCTCTCTCTCTCTCTCTCTCTCTCTCTCTGTGTGTGTGTGTGTGTGTGTGTGTGTGTGAGAGAGAGAGATATATAAGCTAATGATATAGTTCGTTTGCCAATAATAGGGAAGCAGAATCTCAGGTAAACTGGTCATAGAAATCCTTTGTAACTCTAAGCTGCGTAGGGCCCACCATGATGTTCATAAGACAACCACTGTTTTTCATCCGTCTGGCCAACTCATATGTTCGTCTGCTAATAACAGAGAAGTGATTTCTTGTAACAATAGTTACGAAAATCCTCTCTAACGCTAGGCTCTGTGGGTCCACCCTGACTTCTAGATCATGTCCATTATGTTGTCTACATGACATCCGCTCTTTTTTCATGCATGGCCAACTCCTGAAGGGAAATGAGTCAAAAAGTAAGGCAGATTCAAAAGTCAATTGAGCCATAAACATGACATTGAACACGCCAGCGTTGAAACTTGTTGATGCAGTTTTTTGGTAGAACCCCTTTTGGTTAACCCTTAGGGCGTGTTTGGACAGGTGGATTAGAAGGGATTAGATTGTATTGGACGGGATTGGAAGGAGCAATCCCGGGAATGGCCGGGCCTGCCAAACACGGTCGGTGATATGATCCCAATTCCATGGATCTTCAGACAATCCACTGACAACACCATTATTACCTTTAAATCCCATCCAATCCACCCTAATCCATTGAAATTTGCCTTAGACGTGTTTGGTTGGTGGGATTGGTAGGGATGGGAAGGTTGAATCCCTGGATTGGCCGGGCGTGCCAAACGGACTGGGTATAGCAATACAGGGATATATCCAATCCCATGGATCTCAAGACAATCCACTGACAACACCATCATTACCTAGAAATCCACGCCATCCACTCTAATACCATTCAATCCCTTCCAATCCACCCGGCCAAACGGGCCCTTAAGGATTGACCTGAACGGCAGAAAGCAAGAGAGAAATTAAGAAGACCCTGGCTTATGCAGGGACCTCCATTCCCTAAGTCAGGATCTCGAGTCTTTTGTAAGTTAGAATCTTAAGGAAAAGAGTCACTAGTTGAGTATTAGGGTATGTATGTGTACCTTACATTGGTTAGGGGTACCTCTATTTATAGAAGAAGGAAGAACATGCTGTAATGAGTTTTTCCTGATATGCCAGAGATCATTCCGCACTGATATCCGGATTCGTCCAGGAATGTCTCGAGATTATCGTCATCCAAGGTTCTCGGGATCTGATTTTTCCCCAAAGATCTTGAGAGAGATCTCCGGGCCATTGGAGAGATTCACGGACTGTTGGTCCGGGAAAAGGTTGGGTGATAGAGGTGTCAGATATAGTAGGCGTAAGTGATATTGAACCTTCTGTTAGATTGGTATTTACCTTATGTTAGATGTTATACCGCTATGACCGAGCTATATATATGTTAGGTCGGTAGTTGGCCATTTGAGTGGACTTACAATTACATCCTCTTTGAGTGTCCTTACAGTTGCATCGATCTCCTTGAAAGTCAACTTGTCTTCGGTAGTAGACGCCTCTTAAGGCTCAAATCCCATTAGGTCCGTGCTAGTTTGTAGAGTTGGTCCATTAAGTCAACCATTGGCTCATCTATTTTCCCCCAACAAAACTTTCTTGGACCACAAAAGTTTTGGATTAGGCTGATATTTGTGTTTTCCCTTTACTCCATTGGAATCACATGTGAACGGTTTGGCTGGCATATACAATCAAGGTGTATCCTTGGAAGTTTCAACTGCGTTTCCTTCCTACTGTTACATTTCAAATTAGCTGCTTGAATTTTGGTTCCTAGTCATTTTTAGGCTCAAGTCTCGGGCAGCGAATTCCCTACTAGCTAGTACTAGGGTTATACACAATGGTAGGCATTGTGGGGCCTACCATGATGCATGTGTTTGCATCCATAACGTCTATCCATTCTTCCAGCTCATTTAGGACAAGTGCTAAAAATTAAGCAGATCATAAGCTCAAGTAGACCCAACACATTACACCATCCTTGAAACCTCCTTCGAGGCCACCACAATGTTTGTTTTCCATCCAACCTGTTCATAAGGTCACACGGACCCAGATGAAGAGATCCAATAAACATTCGCTATAGCGAGTCCATCCCATGTAGTTCACAAACCAAAGAGAAAGAACCTATAGGGGCACACTCAATCTTGTACACTCGCGAACCTAGATTTGGGAAGTGGGCAAGTTAAACCCCAAAAGGGCATGACCACTTCCGTCGATCCAAGCAAGATCTCGAACCCCTATGGTCATCCAAGGCCCCCTCCATTTCTATCATTGTAGCCAATCAAGTCACCTATCAAACACTTGCCCCCAAGGACAAGTGGCTAACCTCGCTATCAATGATGGTAGTTGTAACAACCCGTCTTTTTTTAACGGTGGGAACTATATCCCATTTTTTTTTATTTTGGTGTGGCCCACTTAAACCTTAAATCTACCTCATTTCCTGTAATATGTCCTAACATCATCTAGCAAAACTGATGAACGGTGTGGATCTGTCACATCATTCTTGTAGGGCCCACTCTAAAATAAAATAAAATAAAAGAAACAAAACGAAACAAAACTCCTCTCACCGTAACCAACCCCATCCCTCACTCCTCTTACCGCACGACCTAACCTCTCTCCCCAATTTCCTCCCCAATTTCCTCTCCCATTCAAACTCTCCTCTTTCTTCTTCCACCATTCTTCATCGGCGGAACCCACCAAATAATCCAGGCCGCTCACCATCAACCCAAGAAGATTTTAACGGCAAGCGTTCAACCTCCACTCAACACACCAGGTAGGTGATCTTCCCGATTGAAAAAACTACATTAGTGTATATATTTGATTACATTGATTATCTATTTTGTATTGTTGATTTCAATTATTTGATTTTGATTTTAAGTGATGTAGAATGCATTTATTTGATTTCTGATATGTGAAATAAATTTATTTGATCACTGTTAACTGCTTTAAATTGTATTTAAATTATGGGTGCTCTGCCCTAAAAGGATCAATACATTATATTTGTTACGGGTGCTCTGCCTAGGGTCATTCCCGAAAGGATCGGCACGGTATGGGTGCTTTGCCCAGGGTCATACCCGAAAGGATCAGCACGGGTGCTCTGCCCTGGGCAATTTTCTAAAAGGATCAACACACACGGGTGCTCTACCCTGGGTATTTATGCTAAAAGTTTATTCACTAGGTGCTCTGCCAAGGGTCATTCCCTAAAAGGATCAACACCGGTGCTCTGCCGAGGGTCATTCCTTAAAAGGATCAACACACACGGGTGCTCTGCCTTGGATTGAACCAAAAATGATTTTAGATAACTGCATTGTCTTATTTTGTTATTACGAAAAATAAATTATTATTGTCGTCATGTACAATAACGATTCAATACTCGTAATTAGTCATATTTGTATTATTGAATTTTATTTGCGTTAATGTATAATTTTCAATTTTGGGAAGGATGTGACCCTACGAGCCGTCGCGCTCACACCCATATAGACTGTTTTGCAAGGTTGATATACGAAGAACAGGTTGGACCAGATTGAAGACTTTTATATTTTATATTTTATATTTAGAAATTAATTAAAATTTAATGTATGTTGTTATTATTTATTTATTTATGTCAATGTAATTAAAGATTTAAGGATTGATTAGTGGACAATATTTAATCACAATTATTAGTATCCTTTTAGTTACTCTGATTGCCTTAAAAATGTATGAAATAATGTGGGTTGCGATGTATATTTATTTAAATACAACTCACGGTCCTGAAATTCGAGTTCGGGCCTGGCCAATTCGAGTTCCGATTTTTGGGGTGTGACAGATTGGTATCAGAGCTTAGGGATTAGATTTTTACTGAGGACCTTAGGTATGGGTTACACTAGTGCATAAGTTTACGTTGTTGTGAAACCACAATAATTTTGGTTAATGTGATTATGGAATTTAAATAAGAGTTTAAGTAGGGGTTTTACCTGTGCTTAAGAGTGGATTTTAGAGAACCTAAAGTTATGCTTTAATTGCACACACCTAGGCACATCAACAATATATGCACCTTATATATATTCTTGTTGTATATTATTGGTTGTGATGTGATTATTGTTTGTTCTTGACCTATGATTTTGTTTGCATACCCTTTTAGTGGCTTACGTTTAAACACTACATAGTGGTGTGTGAAAGCATGGTTGTGGGTATGATTGAATCTCCGGGACGAGATTCCTGTGAGGTGGGTATATTGTAATAACCTGAAATTACGTAGGCAGTTTCACACACTTGTATACACACAAACTAACGACATGTGGAACATATTATAAAAAAATTAAGCACATCACTGACTCAGATGAGGAATATCCTCACCCGTTCTCGAGGTGGGTGCGTTTGAATTTTGAGGACGAAACCATTGTAAGGGTGGTAGAATGTAATGACCCAAAATTTTGGTGCATAAGTGTACAAGTGCATATTTGTATACTTGCATTCATCAAAAGCATACATGCATAGGTCCATGCATGCATCCATGCATATATACATTCATCATTCTATGAAACTCGTGACCATGGATATGTATAATCTATCTAATTAAGGTGAACATTGACTTATATGATTATTAATCATGTGATTTTATGTGTATGTGTGTATATATATATACGTACATATATACTTGCACTTTCATCACTAATGCATGCAAAACCAACTGTTCATTCATATATTTGCCTAATCTTAACCATTAGTCATGCATTAAGCTCATTGGATCATTAACTGTTTATGTGATTACGGTTTATGAATGCCCACTTGGTTGTCCATTCAAATTAGCGTAGACGCATTTATCTAATCATCAATCTAAGTCATTTATTCAACGGACCATTAGACCGATCCATCTCGACTCACTTTGTATTGATTCATTCCTAAAAATGATTGTTTTGATTAGGTTCTAATTGTCTGATTATTTTACATACATCCAATCATCTAACAATACATAACATTTATATCATCCAACTAGATCACCTATTACCGAAGTAAACCATCAATTTCATAGCTCTCAGGGTGAAATTTTAATCCAACGGTTGGTTTTCATATAAGATACCTGTACACGTCACAGGGAACCGTAGAAGAGAGGAAACCATTAAAATTATTTTTGACCACCGTCAAGGATCATAGATCAAATTGTGCACTTTGGATAGAGCACGACAAGCTGAGGTGGGGCGTCAAGTTTTACCCCAATTGGACAGTCCAGTCTTGAACTACACATGATTTTATATTTAAAAATAATTTTTTTTTTTTAAAAAAAAGAAGAAAGATAAAGAGTCCCATAGCCGGACGCTTGTCTCAACCGTACACCTTCCTAGTATACTACGTGAACGCATGCATCCCTCTAACCAAGACACACGTGGGACCCACACGTATATAGACACATTAGAATTTGTAAGCTAATCCAAACTATACGTCTAAACACTTATTTTCATCCATCCTAACCATTAGTACTAACTGTTTATCCATAGAAAATACTAAACTTTCAATCGCAACCACTCATTGAAACATTAGTAGAGATATGTTTTTAGGAGATCTAGACCATTCATTAATAAGACCATGTGGAATGTAATGAAAGGTACGGTGCAGCTCAACTACTTTATGATATGATACGTGTGCACGGCAACATTGATTAAAAAATAATAATAATAATAATAATAAAGAACTAGATGCTGTGTTTGATGTAGCATATTGTGAATTTTCTCCTACATATCCTCTAACTAGGAGATGTGCTCGGCAATGAATTAGTCAAACCCAATTATAGTAGGGGATCCGATCACATAATCTACCAGATCAAACCACACCATGAATCTTGACTGTTTTTCTTGGACCATCCATCCCACCTTCATTGATGAGAATAATCTATCAAAAACTTATGTATAAATTCCACAAGATTCAGTTATCCATCTGCCCATTCCATCAATCCAATCCGTCCATCAGGATAGTCCAACCTTCAAGTGTGTGTGGGCCACCTAGTGCACGCATGAGAAAGATGGACAGTGAACTAATAAAGAAAAAGAAGAAGAATTTCACCAATGCACGTTGCTGAAGGCAGCAACTTACGTGGCTAGAAACAGAAACCATATCTCCTCTTTCTTCTCCTTTCCTCCAACACGTTGAAGAGTTGCGTGGATATCGGAACCCACCACCAACTAGCTCATTGGGACCACCTTTAATCCAAACCATCTGTCACGGTGGACTCCACATAGTTCCATGATCCTAGGCTTCTATAGGTAATCCACGCCCACACGTTGTCTCACCTCTCCATTCTCATATCTTTCTTTTTCTCTCCATCATAATTCTGTAATCTGTCTAGGACCAATCTTAACCATCCGATTTCCATCTTTTGAAAGTGTTCTATCCAATACAAAATACTTAGCTGCCCAACTGAATCCGTGGAGCACTCACGACCCGTCATCTTCGGATAGTGGAAGATCAACAATGAAACCACCATCCGGAAACTCTTCTTTAAAATCTAGGAACCCTGACCATTAATCTTGAAAATTTTCACTGATCTCTTCAAACGAAAAAAAAAAATTTAATTAAAATTAAAAATTCAAACTTAGAATTCTTTTTTATTTGTGTTAATATGGAAGTTGACCCTATTTAGACATGATATCAGGTAAGGAACTCAACCTGGACCATATATAAATTTTATAGAAATTTAGCTCTCCACTTTTTGCTAGATAGCAATGGATAGAAAGAATCGACTGACTTTGAAATTTTATAACTAATTAATTATAACTCTATTTAAGGCGATTCAAAATCTCAGTCATATATTAACAAGTGTAATTTTATAAAAAAATAATATAAAAATATAATTCTAGGTTTATCCTATACCGATTTTAATTTATGTGTATACTGGTCAAAAATAGTTTGCTTTTGGGCAGACCTAATTTTCTGAATTTTAGGATTTTTATAAACTTTGGATTAAGTTGAAATTTTATAGAGTTATAATAGACTAATAGATACATCATTATAAAAAGTTTTAGACCAATCTGATACCTGAAAATACCAGAAACATTAGCAGGAACAGTGTCTTCAAAATTTGATTTTTTACACAACAACCTTGGTACATATCACAGCTCTTATCCTCTTAATCTTCATGTGTAAGTCTTTTAGACCATTTAATATTCCTTGCAATCCTACAAAATCTTCAACGTACTAATAATAATAATAATAATAATAATCAAAGACCTCCATGACATTGATGTTAACCCTTGATTATGTTGTCACGCTATTAGGAGAGAGTAGGTTTTTACGAATAATTTCACAACACATTATCACCTGAAGAGACACAACAACTGAAATAAATGTTAGCACAAACTACGTCATTCGCAAACCCACTACGCAATTTTAGTTTAGGTATTGACATAATAAATTTCAGAGACGAAATTTTTGTTAAGGAGGGTAGAATGTAACAACCCGTCTTTTTTTAACGGTGGGAACTATATCCCATTTTTTTTATTTTGGTGTGGCCCACTTAAACCTTAAATCTACCTCATTTCCTGGACTATGTCCTAACATCATCTAGCAAAACTGATGAACGGAGTAGATTTGTCACATCATTCTTGTAGGGCCCACTCTAAAATAAAACAAAATAAAATAAACAAAACAAAACAAAACTCCTCTCACCGTAACCAACCCCATCTCTCACTCCTCTCACAGCACGACCTAACCTTTCTCCCCAATTTCCTTTCTCATTCAAACTCTCATCTTTCTTCTTCCACCATTCTTCATCGGCGGAACCCACCAAATAATCCAGGCCGCTCACCATCAACCCAAGAAGATTTTAACGGCAAGCATTCAACCTCCACTCAACACACCAGGTAGGTGATCTTCCCAATTGAAAAGACTACATTAGTGTATATATTTGATTACATTGATTATCTATTTTTTATTGTTGATTTAAATTATTTGATTTTGATTTTAAGTGATGTAGAATGCATTTATTTGATTTCTGATATGTGAAATAAATTCATTTGATCACTGTTAACTGCTTTAAATTGTATTTAAATTATGGGTGATCTGCCCTAAAAGGATCAATACATTATATTTGTTACGGGTGCTCTGCTCAAGGTCATTCCCGAAAGGATCGGCACGATATGGGTGCTCTGCCCAGGGTCATACCCGAAAGGATCAGCACGGGTGCTCTGCCCTGGACAATTCTCTAAAAGGATCAACATACACGGGTGCTCTGCCCTGGGTATTTATCCTAAAAGCTTATTCACCAGGTGCTCTGCCGAGGGTCATTCCCTAAAAGGATCAACACCGGTGCTTTGCTGAGGGTCATTCCCTAAAAGGATCAACACAAACGGGTGTTTTGCCCTGGATTGAACCAAAAATGATTTTAGATAACGGCATTGTCTTATTTTGTTATTACGAAAAATAAATTATTATTGTCGTCATGTACAATAACGATTCAATACTCGTAATTAGTCATATTTGTATTATTGAATTTTATTTGTGTTAATGTATAATTTTCAATTTTGGGAAGGATGTGACCCTACAAGCCGTCGCGCTCACACCCATATAGACTGTTTTGCAGGGCTGGTATACGAAGAACCGGTTGGACCAGATTGAGGACTTTTATATTTTATATTTTTTATTTAGAAATTAATTAAAATTTAATATATGTTGTTATTATTTATTTATTTATGTCAATGTAATTAAAGATTTAAGGATTGATTAGTGGACAATATTTAATCACAATTATTAGTATCCTTTTAGTTGCTCTGATTGCCTTAAAAATGTATGAAATAATGTGGGTTGCGATGTATATTTATTTAAATACAACTCACGGTCCTGAAATTCGGGTTCGGGCCTGGCCAACTCGAGTTCCGATTTTCGGGGCATGACAGTAGTACTGAAAATGCCGATGAAGACCCAAATATTAATAAATTGGAGCACGCCGTAGAGGATGAAGTGGATGAGGTACATTGGGTTCTATGGGATAATGGTAAGTCGCTCATCATGAGGTGACTATTTTATGCATCAAGAAAGGAGGTACACCACAACGACACAACATCTTCTAGCTAGGAATCCAAAGAGATTGGACAAATCTATACATTAATTATAAAGGGAAAAAAGCTTGAAATCATCATCATTCGCGAGAAACTAAAACCCTTACTACATAAATTCAAAGAATTTTAGCCCGACGACCCATGCGAGATATTCAGCACCATATCGACTTTATCTTAGGGTCCAACTTACCCAATCATCCTCACTATCGAATGAGTCTGAAAGAGTGCGATATTCTACAAGGACAAGTAGAGGAATTGATCCATAAGGGTCTAATCCGAGAAAGCATGAGCTCATACATTGTTTTGACCCTATTAACTCCTAAGAAAGATGGAAGTTAGCGCATGTGTGTTGACAGTCGAGCAATCAAAAAAATCACTATAAAATATAGGTTTCTCATGCCACAGCTAGACAATAAGTTGGATGTGCTTGAAGGTTTGAGGGTGCAAAATTATTTTCTAAATTGGATTTGAGAAATAGCTACCATCAAATCTGAATATGGCCAGGTGATGAGTGGAAGACCACTTTTAAAACCAAGGAGGTACTATATGAATTATTAGTCAACCCTTTGGTCTTTCAAACATGCCTAACATATTTAGGATGTTAATGAACCAAATTCTGAAACCATTCATTAGGCGGTTCATAATAATATACTTCGATGACATTTTGATATATAGTCTGGATGAAGTAAGCCATATGGAACATCTCAAATAGGTCATTCAAGTTCTCACCAAGAACAAGTTGTACCTCAATTTAAAAAATGTAACTTTTTTACTAAAAACCTCCTATTTTGAGCTTTGTCGTGATGTCCGCGAGCATCCGACTGGAAGATGAAAAGGTGAGATCCATCAGGGAATGACCGATTTCGACAAACATCCATGAAGTATGGAGTCTTCACAAGTTGATGACATTTTATCGTTGGTTTATGAAGAATTTCAGCACCATTGTGTCATCGATTACAAATTGTATAAAGAATGGACTGATGAAGCTAATAGGAGCTTTATTGAAATCAAGCATAGATTATCTATAATACCGGTTCTCATACTTCCCAGCTTCGATAAACTGTTTAAGGTTGAATATGATGATTTACATGTCACAATTGGAGAGTTTTGTCATAAGAAGGCAAGCTGGTAGCCTTCTATAGTGAGAAACTTAGTGATGCAAGCATAAAAGTGGTCGACATATGAGCTCAAATTGTACGCAGTGGTCTAGGCACTGTGACATTATTGGTGACATTACTTAATTTAAATGGAATTTATTATTTACACAGACCATCAAGCTTTCAAATTCATTAACAGCTAAGCTAACATAATTGTGTGCATGCTAGGTAAATTTCAATCTTACAAGATTTCACATTTATGCTAAAGCATAAGTTTGGGCAACAGAACAAAAATGGTTTATACACTTAGCCGACATGTAATTTTGTTAGTCACCATGAGCAATGATGTTGTTTGTTCGAATGTCTCAAAAACATATATGTTGACGATGACGACTTCATGTATGTGTGGATTAGATGCCAAGAGAGTCATCCCAGTGACTTACATATGCAAGACGATTTTCTCTTCCAAGGCAATCAACTATGTATCCCAAAAAATTCTTCAAGGGAGAAGATTATCTGAGAGCAACATGAAGGTGGCCTTAGTGGATACACTGGGCGAGACAAGACACAAGCTCTTACTGAGGCACAATATTACTAGCCGTAATTGGTACGTGACATGGGTAGAGTGGTATATCGTTGTCATGTTTGTCACACCTCCAATGCAAAATCTCAGAATATAAGCCTTGTTATTCCGTTACATGTGCCTGACGACCCCTGGGAGGACTTGTTTATAAATTTGTGCTTGGTCTCCCGCGAATACAGTGCCCATGGATTCGGTGTCGGTGGTGGTAGATCATTTCTCAAATATGGCACACTTTATCCCATGTAAGAAAACCCTCAATGCAACATACATGGCAAATATATTCTTCAAAGAGGTCGTGCGGCTACATGGGGTTCCCAAGACCATTACTTTTGATTGTGACACGAAGTTTATTAGCCAATTTTGACAGACTTTATAGAATCAATTAAGTACACAACTTCAGTTCAGTAATACCTAACACCTACAAACTGATGGGCAGACTGAAGTTATGAATCGCACATTGGAAAACCTCCTCTAGTGTATTTCAGGTTCCAAGCTGAAGCAGTAGGATTTGACCTTATCTCAAGCAAAGTTTGCATTCAATAATATAGTGAATCGCTCGACAAGGAAGTCCCCATTATAGATTGTTTATGGTTGAGTGCGCTACCACACACTTGACTTGGTCTCTTTGCCTAAGCTCCAGGGCACGAGCATTGTAGTAGAGCATATATCAAACTGAATCATGGGTATTCATGTGGATGTGCAAGCCAAGTTGCAAGATTTAAACGACAAGTAAAAGGAGCAAACTGATAAGCATCGATTGCAAAAGGTGTTTGAGATATGCGACAATGTTATGGTTTATTACGCAATGAGATATTTTCGATCAGAACCTACAATAAGTTGAAGAATAAGAATATTGGACCAATACCGATCCTCCAAAAGATCAATGATTACACTTACGTTTTTAATCATTCAAATGACATGGAGATCTCGCGTGCTTAAAATGTTGCGGGCCTGACCGAGTATCATGAAAGGAAGCTAGACGATAACTCAATGTCGAGTTCTTTTAAAGTGGAGGGGACGGATGTGGAGTGGGTTGCAGACACTTTCATGGAAAAAATGGACCAAAGAAGGACCGATTGAAGACGAAAATGATCTGGACTATTAAACCTTAAATCGGTCATATCTTGCAAATTAGGATGAGTTTTTCGACATATTATATATATATATATATATATATATATATATATATATATATATATATATATATATATATATATATGATTTCGGGGTAGGAGAACCTACTTAAGCCAACCAAACTTGTTATGTTAAGTTTCCCATGTCTGATTTTTGAGATTCCATCAAATCGACGGTCAGAAGTCCCAATTATTTCATTTTTACTTTTTTACTATAAATAGTAAGTTTTAGTTGGAGTATAATTTTTTATCCATTGAGTTGTAGAAGTCATGACTAACATGAAAAGGAATTAGAAAAGTTAGGAGAACAACGTGGTTAGGCCAAATTGTACACATACTATTTTTGGCCAAAAACTATGAAGTCTATAAATAGTAAGTTCACTATTTATACTAAGTCATGTTTTTAGGGTGTTCAAGTTAGAGTCTAAGTCTAAAACTCTATCTTAAGTTTGAGCTCATTATTTAAAGGGTTGTAATTTATTTTTTTTTATTATCATCAATTAAATTATTTTGTATTTATTAGGAATTATTCATGCTTTTATTCCTTGTGGATTCGAGGAAGCTCTGAGAGGCTGAAGGGAAGTTAACACAGACGGACTGACGCACATGGACAACAAAGCTCAATATGAGAAGTGCTTTCATTTTGTGTCGGAGCTCCCTTCTCTTGTTTATGAGCAAAAGGTGCAGGGCTTTGAAATTTAATGGAATCGCAGGTCCTTTATTAGGTCTATTTGGGTTGTTTGTCCGGGATATATGCGGGCTCTATTTCTTTTTTTTTTTTTTTTTTTTTTTTTTTTTTGGAGTCCACCCGATATTTTCTTATTTTTTAACTGTTTTGCCCTTCCCTTCAATGAAATTACAGTGTCAAAAAAGAAAAGTAAACCTGATGTACCGGCGCAATAATGTAAAAAGCACAGTATAATTCTCATGTAAGATAATTTATAATCATCGCACTTTTTTCTTTACATTAGATGCAAATAGGCCTTACCTGGACATTGGCTCCAATAATAATATCCACAAAATGTCGCAAGCAGGCCTGGAATACCCAAGCATGCAGGGCCCACCATACTTTGCACGTAAAATCAACTCTATACAAGAGATGATAAATTTTAAGTTAACTTTATATTAAATAATATCATTTCAGTAAAAATATAGTAAATTTTATGTCAACCGTACATTAAAAATATCATTTTGATAAAAAATAAATAAATTGGATTAGCTACAACAGTCAGTATAGAATGAAACTGCGCTTAAAACTTCTAAATTCATGCATCGTGGCCCGCTTGTGTTCTGGAACAAGTTCTTTTTCTACGTTTACTTCATCCTAGTGAATCAAAGCTAATGAACAGTTTTGATGAAAGATACACACGATGGTTGTCCCAATCACAAATATATAATTAGCATTCCATCTCACTATTCCCTATGATGTGACCCACCTGAGTTGTGGATATTGCTGATGTTTGGCTCAAGGCCTTAGAATAGAGGAGCACTCCTGATGGACAGAGTGGATTTCATATATACAACGTGGTTAGCTTCAAAGAGCTAGTGTGTTAGGGGATTCCGGTGCGAGGTCTTACCTGCTCAGCATGTGAACCCAATTTAAACAAACGTGACCGTGTGATGCAGCAGTCAAATCGCGATCCGCAACTAACGAGATACTAATTAGGTATGTAATGCAATTGTCAGTCACGAGTCGCTGAAGGTGACTAGGACTAAGGAGTAGGTGCAGTCTAGACCGTGAGGCCCACCTTGATGTATGTATTATATATCCATGCCGTCCATCCGTTTTTCCAACTCCCTGCAGGGCATGAGCCTAAAAGTGAATCAGATCCAAATATCCGATGGACTGTAGCATAAGGAAACAATGATGGTTCACTGGTAAAAACCTTGTGGGCCACAAAAGTTTTGAATCAAGCTTATATTTGTTTTTCCACGTCATCCATGTCTGTGTTATAAACAATAAGATGTGGATCTGCTTCACTTTTGGGATCATGCGCTAAAATGATTCGGAAATACAGAGAGACTGCATGGATATACAGTATATACATCAAAATAGGCTCTACAGTCAAGGCCAGGTTAGATGAGGCCTGCCCCATCTAATCGGCTCCACAGTAGAACCACGGGATAGGAGTTGCATATAATCGCGGGTAACCGGTGCAACCTAAAGCACGTGGGCTAACCAAGATGTTCCTGTTACATCCATATTGTTGGTCGGCATTTCATGATAATTTGCGTATGTAGGACTATATGTTGAATTGCAAGGGCGGTACCATGCATTGGACATAGAGATCAAGAAAACTAAATACATGGCTCACCTGACTGAAATGTTATCGTTATAAGCTGAACCCAAATGCCGTAAAAACTACAAGTAGGAAATTTAGCGGCGCTATTGAGCGCCGATAAATACCTAAAAGCGCCGGTGGGAAGGGGGTGTCGATGAAAGATTTAGCGGCGCTTGTCTGAGCACTGTATACTTTTTTACGGCGCTCCTTCTGCCTTAGCGACGCTTTTGGTGGCCGCTGGTATTCCTGACAGAAGCGCCGCCATAAGTGTTAAAAGCGCCAAAAGTCATGAGTCGCTGAAGGTGACTAGGACGTAAGGAGTAGGTGTAGTCTAGACTGGGAGGCCCACCTTGATGTATGTATTATATATCCATGTTGTCCATCCGTTTTTCCAACTCCCTGCAGGGCATGAGCCTAAAAGTGAATCAGATCTAAATCTCCGATGGACTGTACCATAAGGAGACAATGATGGTTCACTGGTAAAAACCTTGTCGGCCACAAAAGTTTTGAATCAAGCTTATATTTGTTTTTCCACGTCATCCATGTCTGTGTTATAAACAATAAGATGTGGATTTGCTTCACTTTTGGGATCGTGCTCTAAAATGATTTGGAAAAATGGAGAGACTGCATGGATATACAGTATATACATCAAAATAGGCTCTACAGTCAAGGCCATGTTAGATGAGGCCTGCCCCATCTAATCGGCTCCACAGTAGAACCACGGGATAGGAGTTGCATATAATCGCGGGTAACTGGTACAACCCAAAGCGCGTGGGCTAACCAAGATGTTCATGTTACATCCATATTGTTGGTCGGCATTTCATGATAATTTGCGTATGTAGGACTATATGTTGAATTGCAAGGACGGTACCATGCATTGGACATAGAGATCAAGAAAACTAAATACATGGCTCACTTGACTGAAATGTCATCGCTATAAGCCGAACCTGAATGCCGTTAAAACTACAACGAGGAAATTTCGCGGCGCTTTTAAGCGCCGCTATACCAAAAAGCGTCAGTGGCAAGGGGGTGTCGGTGAAAGAGTAGCAGCGCTAGTAAACTTTCAATGGCGCTTGTCTGAGCACTGTACACTTTTGCGGCGCTCCTTCCGACTTAGCAACACTTTTGGTGGCTGCTGGTAAGCCTGACAGAAGCGCCGCCATAGGTATTTAAAGTGCCAAAAGTCTGTCCAAGTGCCTGTATGAGCACCATTTTTCAACACATTTTTCCACATAAAGCGCCGATAAATTTCTACACAAGCGCCGCTACAAGAATTTGTATAGATTTCAAAGGCCTGAGTAGGCCAATAATAATTTTTTATTATGTAGAATTCAATTAAAAAACCTGCATTTTTTTAATATTTGAAACATAAAAAATGATGCAATACAATTAAAATTGAATATTAAATAAAATTTATATTACTTCATAATAAAAAAATATAATATTTATTACAATAAATTAAAAATGGTCTCAAATAAATAAAAACAAATCCACTATATGGTCCACTCGTAGCACGAGTGGTGTCAAAAGGCTAAAGTGCTTGTAGGCCTAAATTCAGGCATAATTGATTAAAATCCTGCACACAAGAAGAAAAAAAAAAAAAAAGTAGCATTCAACAAATTGATGCATGGAAAATAATTAATCATTTGATCCTATCCTTAAAAAGTCAAAAACTATCAAGGCAACAAATGTTGTAACTTGAATTCCATTACAACTATTGGCCCTACATTGATGCATGTGTTTTATCCATGCCCGTCCATCCATATGCACCCTTCACACGTGACATTCAAGTGTACACGTGACCAATATCAGTGGTGAATCTAGTTCATTAATTACATTTCTATGATCTACTTTAGGTGACATGGTTGAAACTGGATGGCATCTAAGATGTGTTGAGAATCTAAGCAAGAATCTTCTACATAATGATCACAATAATAATAGTAAAGAAAGAAATTTAGAAAGTTGAGAATCTATTAACATCTACAAAAACTCTCAATTTAATTACATTCTAATATTAAAAAAGAAAAATTAAAGAAAACCATTCCAAAATATCAAAGCATTACCTCATATATTTTTGGGGTAAATGAAAACCCACGCCTTATTTCTCTGCATAGATAAAGAAACAACATTCAAAAACTGAATCTCCCTGCCGCATGGGAATGCATTTCCTCAAGTCAATTTCATTAACGTCTAGTTATGCTGATAAAGTAAAGTTTAATGAAAATTAAATCATTAAGAAGAAAGATGACTAACAAAGCATATAGAAATGTGTTGCAATATACACTTGCCTCTTTCTCCCGGCCAGTACGCCACGTGATTACTACAAGGATGAGGGTCAGAGCAATCCCAGTAATCATTCCAGTCCAAATTCCCTTAATACCAAAAACAAATAAATAAAATTTCACATACAGAAATACAGAATTGTAACAGAGAATCAAGCGTACCATAAATAGTGATAAAGCATGTGCAAATGAATGGCGAAAACACCAAGTTCTTTGATCCATTTTAGAAATATATAAATCATTCCACAAAACAGGCAATAATGTCATAAGCAGAAACACAACAAGAAGTAAATGCAAACTAGTCAACAAATCAAATGGCTAAAGGAAGCATATACATTGATAAATGGTAGCTGGAAATATGAATATTTATTCACACCAGAAAAAAAATAAAAATAAAATTGATCAGATCTAAACAAAAGTCAAAACAGAATGTTGGTTAGAAAACAATAGCATGCAACCAATAGTAGTTGCTTCACAATTCCAAAATCATTGCCACATAAATTTTCTGGAAGAAAGAAATTACATACATATTTTTGTGCCATGGCTTCGAGATCGATCTTTGGAATCAACTTTACGGTGGCCTCTTCCGTGCATCATCAACAGCTACAACCTACAGAAAGATGTATAGATAAAAGAGAACTTTTAAAACCAGTAGAAAGCCAGTTAATTCTCATCTCAAAAAAAGATTCCTCATACCTGTGCAAGGTCCCCTTTGTATTTCCCATACTTCACGCGGACCCATGTGCCCTTAGAAACATCACTTGATTTGATTTGAAGAGAAAGCAGATAGAGAACTTCATTTTTGGGAACCAGCACCACTCTACTAGAATATATACTACAAAGCCCTTTACATATCTGTTTTGAAAATTGGTTCCATTCCTAATTAGTCTGGAAAGCATGTCAAAAGGGAAAAAGAAAATATAAAAGTGCTCTACATCTGCAAGAAAATACCTCAACAACATCACGTTCCCTACATGCAGATATTATCTGTAATTTAGTTCTAATAGATTGCATATCAACATACTTTTGGATGAGGCAGAATGCTACCTGCATCTCATGCCCAACCTGCAGCCAAGATTTTTTCAAGAAAACATACAAATAGAAAGAGAACCACTCTGCCAATATTTGACAGCTGATGACTTAATAGCATACCGCGCATTTAAATGTTGGAGGGCCTCTACAGCTGTTGGCCTCTTGTTGGAGTCCCATGAGCAAGGTGACTATACATATGACATATCCACAGATCATGCAGGAATAAGCACAACTAGTTACCTAAAAGCGTCGGCATTTAATTGATATGCTTATTTAAATTGATGACTCCCATGCTTTATACTTGCTTATATCGCTTGAACATGTGTATTAGATTATCTAAATGATTAAATTAGTTACTCATTACATGCGCATTTAGTACATAATTGTAATCTCAATGAATACATGTGTTGTTCTTTATTTACTACTCATAGTAGGATCCATGCTGCTATTACGATACACATATTGTTGAAACCTCTCCATGGGAACCTCTAACGAAGAAGAGTCCGTGCTTAAGGTGTAACTAGACTGGTTGCAATACGAGTAGGCCCCTGACATAGAGGTTTTGGTTGTTGGCATTTGACTATGAGGTTTACCATCCATGTGTGGTTTCACCTAACTGACTTGGAATGGACTTTGCAACTTTTTAAATATTGCTGCTTATTTATCTTTGAGTCCTTCATGCCGTCATGTTTTAATCACCGTACTTAGTAATTTCGACATTTAATTCCTAGTCAGCATTGGTGGTGCCCCCTTCACATTGAATTGATTGACCACGTGTTTGCGGGTACTACACACACCTTAAGGCGGTAGTCTCATGGGTCGGAGATGGTGGTCATGGGACACTATGCCTGAGCCGTTGGCTTATGCTAGACTATAAGCTCCTCGTAGTGACCATGAGCTAAATTAAATTAGCCGAGTGCAATTGGACTAATAACAGATTGGCTAACCATGCATACATGGCACAGACCAGCATTATTGCTATCGTACGTGATGTACGTATTTGTCTGACTGGATGCTTTTTCTAGGTCGATGATTGTCCGACTGGATGTTTTTCTCAGGACGATGATTGCATGGGTGACAAGCCCACTGTCCGCATGGATGAGCATCCCCGGGGCGATGATTGCATTTCACGCATCCATACACAAAATAAGACTGCATCTATCCTGTTTTGATTTGATTGGATGTTTTATGCTATTTCTTGTCTATGGCGGCGATGTGTAATCTTGAGGGGAGATCACACTGAGCCAGCCACTTATTCATCAATGTTCAACCATACAAAGGATACAGGAACAAATGGACCCATGATGGATTAGGAGGAGGCTGCAAGCGAGGAGGAGCCTTGCGACGAGGAGCCGTATCAAGAGGTGGCGGTGTATTATGGCCTCAACCAGTAGCTTTTCTTTGATAGTTTATTTGGAATTGATGCATTGAACTTGAAGTTTGTAATTGGCCCCAGCTGAGTGGGCCAGGATATTGTTCACATTTTGGATCATATCTATGCTATGTTTCATTTCCGCTATCTGCACTTTGACTTACCTATTGATTACCATTGTTATTAGTTAACTCCTGAATTTTTGGAATGCGAGTCGTATACTCGAGTTCTGAAAACTGGGGTATTACAGTGTCCTATAAAATAATTATGTGCCTTAATCCAATGGCCATGTGGATGTGATAGAGTCGATCTCATTCATTGATCTTGATGACCATGGGTCATGGACACATCTTATATTCCTTAGACATATTTAGCATTACATGTATCTTATATTATATGGATTGTGTGAGGATTACATGGTATATCTTTTGGTCCTAGAGAACTTGAGATTGGACACATTGCTCACTGACTAGGGAGAGTTGTATTCCATGAATCCCAATACCTATATGAGTTATGACCAACATAAATGCTTAGGACACATCTATGGACATTGATGTTAAAGATATACGATTACTCTTTGTGTGGGGATTGACTTGGGTCAGGATGGAAGGTCTTCACCATTAGGCATTGACTTGGTGTTGGTCATACCTTTTGCCCTTACCGTACATAGGAGTGTGAGTATTCTAAGGATATGGGATCCTGATATGGACCCTTTAACACTCACATTGGTTAATCAAGGTTCAAGTCAATAGTTTGGGGCCCATTAGCTTAGACTATGATCAAATGAAAATGGACTTGACTGTCTGCATTAATTGATTGATCTTTTGACCTAAAGATGTGTGAGGGTCTTGAATTTTGACTCGACGGCTTTGGCTCACTTTATAATATTTTTTTAGAGGCCACTGAAAGTGGGTGATGCTTACTTCCATCAATGTTCATTAATTCTTACATGTGCTAATAATGGATCAACTAGTTTTATTAAGTGACTTCTTTAAGGTGAATTCTGGTTAGATTAGGAATTCATCAAGTGGTTTTTTCATCGAGCCAAACACTCACAAGGTTTTAATCAAAATTTAAAGGATTTTCAACCATTAAAGTTTTGTTTTAATTATTAAAATTGCTTCGATCATACTTAATTATTATTTAATGTCCTAGATCTAATGATCCACTTCATGATTAGTATAGTATCTATAATATAAGTGGATAAACTTGATAGTGAAGAGAAGTATATATATGTTAGAGGCAGATTGATGGGCTTCCTTCACAGTAGGGTACATTAAAGTTTATGAGGTGGTGGAGCTTCATACTAAATGCACCCCTTGAAATACTAATGCCTCCTTATATAATGATCCTATTATAGAGGGTATCATCCTAAGAAAAGAGAGAGCTTGGATATCCCCACTTATTAGAGGAGAGAGAGAGAGATCTACTCTCTTGCTCACTTTCATTATTCTCACATGTGCTTCATACTTCTCTATGTAGTTCACCTAGTAGTCGGTTGACACATTTTTTTGGCTTCTACTAAAGAAAAAAATGTGTTATCTCTTTAGGTTCCCTTCATTTATGATACATTAGGGAGAGACTCCTTGATTTAGAAGATTGACATCGATGAATATACATTATGAAGATCGTTTACAAGCCAACCATGTTTAGTTATGATCACAACCGTATGTATGTTTATTTGATTTAAAATTTTGATATTAATGTAACTCGATATCATGGGGTGAGTTTCTTGATAAAAATAAATTGTACTCAATTCCATTGTGCATGTACCCTACGGACCTAACACACTGACCACTATGTCTAATCTCAACGTGCCTAAGGAATACAAATCCATAAGAATAAGCATGCTCTACACATGTTAACTAGGCCCATGAATGAAAGATCCATATAAGATAGGTCAAAGAGTAACTAAACATTGGTTTTTAAGGGCACAACCCCAACATATTTATTGCTAGATCAGATTAGGTTAGGTACTTATCAAGTGATTTTATTGTTTGGCCTAACCCTTAAGAGGTATTAAACTGTCTTTCAAATATTAATTTTCAACTGTTGAAGTTTTATTTTTAGGATTATTTTGATCGCACTTGATGATGATTAGATGGTCCACTCTTTAATTAGGATGGGATATGTATTTTTAGTGGATGGTCATAACAATGGATAGACTTGATAAGAGAAGTTAGTGAACTTCTCTCATAGTAGGGTACAAAAAAGTTTATAAGGTGGTGAAGCACTATACTTTGTGCAATCCTAAAACTCTAATTAATTATATCATATATCAGAGAGGAGGGTAAAATCAAAGAGTCCTGGATCTTAAAACCTGAGTTGGAACTCAGTGTGCCTTGGTCCTCGAGTTTCACAGGTTAGTTTGGTTCGATTTAGTTGGCAACTCAGGTCAATTCCAGTCGAGTTTGAGCTTGTGCGAAATTTTCTCAAATATAGAATATATTTTCAATCTCTCACACTTTGAATGCAAAATAGTAACAATATCTTACAGGCATTTCATCGAATACTTAGCAAGCAGTATCAAGATTAAGATCTGAGGGCAGTCCTACGATGTTAAAATCTTTTTTGTGGTGATTTGTTTCTTTAAACTTCTCTCAAATGCCCATTTCAAGAATACTATGATATGAGGGCAATCCAAGAAACAATACTTCGTTGAGTCATTTTATCAAACACTTGGCGACTAGCATCAACTTCAAAATAATCGACATTCACTAAGCCGATTCGATCCGAGTCAATTCGAGTTAGGGTTCGAGCTTATTCGAGTCAAGATCAGGCAAGCTCGAACTTGTCTTGAAAATCTTTTTTTTTCAAGCTCCAAAAATAGCTCACGTAACTCGGTCCGAATCCAGTTTCAAGTCGAGGTGAGTCAAGCTTTTCTGAGTCGAGTTGAGCGAGATAACCGAGCTAACTTGACTCCCGGACAACTTTACTCATGTCAAAGAAAATAAAAGAAAAATATGCACACTGTTATGGGAAGATCCAAGCTTGCTTAAGATCCGAGCACGGAGCGCTAGACTAGGCCGACTAGCATTCTCGACGTCCGAGGCCTCATCTGTCTTATCCGAATTGAAGCGTTCCGTAGAGGCGTAACATTCAAAAGGCCTTCACTTCGGGACTATAGGTCAGGATAGAATCTGCTATCTGATCGGACACAAAGCCCAATCCCATCTATAGCAAAGCTTTCGCCTCGGGGTCACATCCGAAATATCAGTTCGGACCTATGTATTGTTCGAGTCCAACGAATTGTGAACCAAGGATAATTACGTAAACGAGCCGAGCAGGCATCACGGCTTCATGCACCAAATAAGGAAACTGCCACGACTATGTGGCCAAAAACTTCGTCCGATTATACATATTACGCGCTTGGCATGCCACACGATCTACAGATCACGTACTATATCTCCACGATCCGAGAATCCCCCTGATCGTGTCGAGATTGTCGGATCCGGACCATTCAGCCGTTAGGTATAAATAGCCCATCACCCCATGTCTACAGGTACGCAATATCGAATACTCTCCTCTTAACTCTTCAATTAGACCTAGATTCCTGTGTCCTGACTTAGGCATCGGAGGGTCCCCCGGCCTAGCCAGGGTCTCCTTTATTCATTGTTAGTGCGCAGGTTTAACGCTCGGTGATCCCACCAAGCGGATGAGATCTGAAGGAGAGCCAACCAGATTTTGACGTCAACACACACTATGGACTTGGGAGAGACAAAGCAGGTAAATGAAAATTATAAAAACATCTGTCAGGAAAAAAAAAAAAAAAAATTAAACTCATGCCCAGACTGGAGACCGTGACTTCAAGTGAGCTTGAAGATGCTATTCCTTTTCGGGTTCCCAGCAATACTAATATGGACTTTGAAATGTGAAACTTTTTTACCTTTATTTTTATTTTTATTATTTTTTAAATGGGAGCATATCATCTGTAATTTTATTGATAGGAAAATTTGCTATGCATTCGTTTGGGTGATTGCCACAAAAACCAGGTCTCAACTATCATTTAAAACCCTATACAAAAAATAAAAATAAAATAAAGAAGGAAAAAAGAAAAAGAAAACACATTGTTGCACGTTTGTAAAATCCAACCACCTCTTCTTATACGGCCAGCTTATTGAATATCGCAGCTGCTCCAAAAATCAGTGGAGGCAATCAGCGAATTGCCATAGCTTTTAGAAGAGGACAGCAGCATAGAGCCCCACAACAGCCACCGTGTCTAAAGCAGTCCATCTTTGAAATAAACACCATAGCTACTCGGGACGCTACAATCGATGGTAGTGCCTGGCAAGATCCAATGCACATCGGTCCCCACTAAGCAGAGCAGCACATGCAACCAACCCCCGCCCCTTTTATTTTTTTTATTATTATTATTTTAACACACACCCACACCACACACTCGCACACACAACCACACCTACACCACATGGGCACTCCATTTCCTGATTTGAGTATTGAAACATAGCTTGTCTACCACTAAGCCATGGAGTCCGACCCCGCAACACAACTACCCTAGGCTGCCCACACTGGCCCCTGGCAGCAACACCATCACTTGGGCAGAATTACTACTAAGAAAGAGCACCACCATCACTTGGAATAACTTGTCCAGTTTGATCCCCCCAGAGATTATTTAATGGGCTATCAGATTTAATTTATTTGCTTGTTTAACTATAGATTTATCATTCACCATTTGGTATTTAAAATACCTGACTAACTACATATTTTTCACCACGGCTTCCTTTGTCTTGTATTTCTTTTCCAGGACTTTCCATATGTCAACAAAGGTTGCAAAATCACATGACACATCATACGGTTGATTGGACGAAGCACTGACGATGTAATTCTTGTAGAGATAATCATCTTCATCCCACTTCTGACAAACAACAGTTAATTCAGGTTCATTCGTATCCCCGGGCCTTTCCTATTAATAACCCACATGAAGAATATGATACTTTATAAACACTTTTTTCTCTTCTTTTTTATTCCACTGGGACAGGTTTTGCCTTTGAAAAAACAAACTAACAACACGCGTGAATTTACAATAATTTTGTGTATTTTTTGAAATACCTACAACATGGATCAGATACATGTATTTCACCAAGTCAAAATTATAGATCAACACTAGACCTTCAATTGGTCGAATGTAATCAGAGGTTTAGAAAAGAAACACATTAACTGAATCCTGGCCATTGATCAGATAGCTAGAATGTTCCTCTTAGTCATGGTACTCTTATCAGATTAATGTTCTAGATTTCGAATCATGGTACAATGTATACAAAATTTAAAACTGAAAGCGGCCAGAATACTATACCAAATGATAAAACGGGACTGCAACAAGAGGATATGCCTTCTGCAGAGTAACTCCAAACCTATCGCTCATGTCCATCTCATGAGGTAGCATTCCCTTAGGTAGTTTCCAATCAAACGAATGGATGAGAGTAGCCACCATCAAGCTCACCATCCTGACAGCTAGTGGCATGCCCGGACATATCCGACGGCCTGCCCCGAACGGGACAAACCCAAAGTTTCCACCTCTGAAATCAACGTCAGACCCGAAAAACCTCTCAGGCTTGAAATTCGTCGGGTCTTCCCAGATCGAAGCGTCTCTGGCAATCGCCCATGCATTTATGAGCACTTGGGTATTTTTTGGTATGATGAAACCACACAGTTCAACGTCAGCCACGGCTCTATGAGGCAGAAGGAGGGGCACTGTTGGGTGCAGCCGCATTGCCTCTTTCACCACTGCCTGCAGATAAGAGAGTTGGGGAATGTCGGATTCTTCGATAGCCCGCCTTGCGCCGATCATATCCGCAAGCTCCTTTTGGGCCTTCGCCATTTTGTCCGGGTTGTGGAGGAGCTCAGCCATTACCCACTCTATCGCGGTGGAGGTTGTGTCGCTTCCGGCAATGAACAAATCCTAGTGAATTGAGTTTGGTAAGAGAAGTGTTGCAGAACCACATGTTTCATCAAGCACGTGTGCGAGGAGTCTTAGCCATGCATCAGGTTGGCCGTACATGACCCAGCCTAAAAGTAGGCCAATCCAATCATCAAAGAGGCCGTGTATGACCGTTGATTTTGGATTGTTGCAATCCTTTTTAAAATTTTAAATCCATCCATTGTTTTCATCAGCACCGCCATCTATGCCTCCTCCATTGTTCTCAGAGGTTTCCCAATTCCACATGCGTGTGGAAACCGCACATATACACACACGCGAGTGCATGTGTCGTAAATCGTGCGAGATTTGAGTTTCCTTGATGAGAGCTACCATGTTTAGATCTTCCCGAATAAAAATATGGCCATTTGAATCTAAGATGGGCCACAGCATATCAAAACAAATGAATGGATAGAAAATTTTTAAGTTTAAATTTTACATTGTAGATTGACACGCAGGAGTGGAATTATTTGATATTTTGGCAGAAAATCTAAGCATTATTTCCAATCTTATGAAAGCTCAGATCTCATACACCTGTTTTATATTTGCCCGTGTGCCACTAATACAGCTCTACTGGTGTGGAATTAGCAAATGTCTTTTTTCCCATTCCATACACGTGTAGATCACCAGATGGGCTGACCCACCATATTTATGGGGCATCCGAAGGGTTTTGACAGCGTAAATTCCCCCTGCTACAGGCTGGTTTCCTCCACAGACACAGATTACCTCATTCATATATATTGATCCGAAGCATTCGTATCATCGTTACTGGGCAATAAAAGCTATACACTTGTAATCATACTCCATTGATGGCCCTTTAGCTTTGAATCTTAGTTTTGAATAGCCATCATATACTCACCTTCATACACGATAGCATGTCGAAGAAATATTTCTTACGAGGACATGGGCAGGGTACTGTCCTTCCTCCCCCACTCCTGATGTGGGTGGATTTGATTCCACAGTAGGCAGTAGCTGAAAATAGGAAGCGGATTGGCAGGTGTACCACACACTAGTTATATAGCTGTTGTAATTACGTGTCGTGCGAAGAGGAAACCAATTGGCCGGTGTACCTCACACCATCTATATAGCTATTGTTATGGGAAAATCCGAGCCCCTTATAACTCCGAGGCCGGGCAGTACCCTGATCCGATCGGATGAGTAGATAACAGCTCAGTTCAGATAATGATAACGGAAGATCCGATCCCTTGGCCGACCCGTGAATAAACACCGTCAAGATCCAGGCGCATGGCCCGGCAGGGAATATGAAACGAAAAGGGTATGTCAGCTGATTACCTCCGACCCATCTATTGTCCGCGCGGATTGTAGCCCACACTTGGTGACGCAAGCTTAAGGTTGACATCAACTGCGCCGAGCCGAGCCAATGTTATCACAACTGTGCCAAGCAAAGCCCGCCCCCGAAAGGCGAGATTCCTATATGACCGAAGGGGGGATCGGCTCGGACCATGATGGTCACCATCAACTGCGCCGAGCCGAGCCCACCCTCAAAGGTGGACGTCACCCATGCCAGGTTTAGAAGCTGCCGTAAGGAGACGTGAGCGATTAGGTCGCTCGCAGATATGGTCTTTGGATCGCATACGATACCTCCATGATCCGAAACCGCTGTAAAGAGACGTGGGCGATTATGTTGCTCGCAGATATGATCTTTGGATCGCATACGACACCTCCATGATCCGAAAATCTCTCTGATTGAGAGAATCGTGCCGTGATCATCGGATCCAGATCCTTCGATAGCCAAGTATAAATACGTGAAGACCTCACTGCTACAGGTACGCAATATCTGGCACTCTCCCTCTACTCTTCAATACTAGACCCCGATTCCTTTCGCCTGACTTAGGCATCGGAGGGTCCCCCGGCTTAGCCAGGGTATCCTTTGCTCACCTTTTATGCAGGACCAGAGTCAACCCAAGGAGTGGAGAGTGATCCAAATTTTGACCTCAACATTTTTGGCGCCGTCTGTGGGAACTGATACAAAAAGTCAGGTTCCTTTTTCTAAGAATAATGGCGAGAGGAAAGAAGAAAGAACATTCACACGCGAAAAATACCCAATATTCTGGACTCCGTGGAAGGCGGATGGATCCTGCAGACCGAACGAGCAAACTCGTTCCTCCTCACTACTCCACGCGGAATCCGCTCCAGGACCATCTCAGCGCTCCCGGAATCGGGCGAGCAAGTATCGCGCCATGCAAAGCGAGATACAAGCCCTGCGTGACGAAGTGAACAGGATGAAGCAGCAGCAGGAACCGCAAATGCCTCCGGCACAAGGTCCAATCCGTGGGCTGGTGGCCCCGAATCTGGAAGCTCATTCAGCGTCAAGAAGCGTGCGGTCCGAGGCGCCCCCACATCCTCCAGAGCATGTATCAGATCAGCTTCCTCTCCCGGCCCAAGTCCGACCATCAGCCCGGAATGCCGAGACGAGAACTCCGACCAACGCTTCGGCCACCTCGGCCTTAGCAGCGTCAGACCTCCGTCACCAGTTGGAACGAAGAAGGGAAAGAAGATCTCCGGATAGAGAAAATATCCGGGAGATAACGACCGAGAATAGAGATCCGTGGGAGAAGCGCTTCGAAGAACTCAACGATAAGATTTTGGCAGTCGAAAAGCAGAAGCAATCGACGTCAGTTCCCGCTGCCGTCCAAGCCATGATAGAAGAGACTGAACCGCCCTTCAGTGCGGAAATAATGAGCGAGGTGATGCCTCAGAGATTCCGAATACCTCCTGTCATCCAATACTCTGGTTCAGGGGACCCGTCTGAGCACGTAGAGGCCTATCGCTCCTGGATGCAGATCCAGACGGCAACAAACGCAATGATGTGCCGAGGGTTTTCGATCATACTTGCTGGATCTGCTTGGAATTGGTATCGGCAGCTAAAGCTGAGCTCTGTTGGTTCTTTTGCAGAGTTGAGCCGACTATTCGTTACCCAGTTTATCAGTGGTAAGAGAAGTCGGAAGCCCAATACTCACCTGCTGACTATCAAGCAAGGGCCAAAAGAATCGCTGAAAGACTACATCACTCGCTTCAATGAAAAAGCACTATCGGTGGAAGACTATGATGACAAAATGGCGCTCGCCGCCATGTTCAGCGGTCTCAAAGAGGGGAAGTTTACCTTCTCCATCGGGAAAAACCCACCAAAAACGTTGGCCGAACTCATTGCCAGAGCGCAGAAGTATACTAACGCGGAGGAATTCACCAATGCGAGAAAGAACGTCCAGGTGGTGACCGAACCAAATGATAAGGGAAAGAGGCCCAGGAACGATGATCCTCTGCCACCCGGCAAGAGGACCGATGACCGCACCCCTCGCGATCATCGCCCGAGTCAAAGGCCTGAAGGGAAATTCCGTTCCTACGCCCCCCTTAACATCTCCGCCGAGCAGATTTTATTGGACATCCGAGGAGAGAAATTGCTGAACTGGCCCGTGTGCATGAGGGCCGACCCGGATCATCGAGATAAACGAAATACTGCCGATTCCATCGGGACCACGGTCACAATACGGATGACTGCATAGATCTTAAGGATGAAATCGAAGCCCTTATCCGTAAAGGTCATTTACGTCAGTACAAAAAGGAAGGAAAGTCCGATCGGAGAAAAGAAAGAGAACGGGAGCAACCAAACAACGTCACGGAAGAACCAGCGGTTCGCACAATATTCGGCTCGTCTGGTGGAGGGGACTCGAATAGAGCACGGAAGGCTCACTCTAGGAATCCCGGACCTGAACACTACGTCAACTTAACCGAGCGGCCCAGCAAGGAACTTCGAGTCAGTCCGTGCTCACTGACGTTCACGGAGGAGGACGCACGCGGAATTCAACACCCTCACGATGATGCTCTGGTAGTCACTATGACCATTGCCAACCGCAAAGTATACCGTATTCTGGTCGACACGGGAAGCTCAACCGACGTAACTTACTCCGAAGCTTTCGATAAAATGGGGATTCCACGGTCTCACCTTAGGCCGGTGAAGACCCCCCTACACGGCTTTGCCGGGGAAAGAGTGATCTTCGAAGGGGCCATTTCCCTCCCCATGACAGCAGGAGAAAGACAGCATCAGGTCACACTTATGGTGGACTTCTTGGTGGTCAATGTGACATCCGTGCACAATGTTATCCTGGGTAGACCCTCTCTTAACGCAATGAGAGTTGTTGTCTCAACCTACCACTTGATAATGAAATTTCCCGCTGAGGGCGGGATAGGTTACCTCCGAGGTGACCAGCGAGAGGCCCGGAGATGTTATGCAGTGGCGGTAAAAAAGGGGACGGTCAAGCAAACACACTCTGTCAATGTTTTAGGCCCCCGAGGGCTTGCAGAAGAATCATCCGTGGAAGATCTGGAGAAAGTACCGCTTGATGAGACCGATCCGAGCAGAACGATCCAGCTCGGAACTTCACTAGACCTCCCCTAGCAGCACGAAATCCTGACGTTCCTCCGACAACATAAGGACGTCTTCGCATGGTCCCATCAAGATATGCCCGGAATTTCTCCGGAAGTCATGGTCCACAGATTGAATGTGGATCCGGACCACAAACCTGTCAAGCAGAAAAGGCGACCATTCGATGCCGAAAGATACAAGGCAATAGCCGACGAGGTCTCCGTCCTGCTCGACGCCGGGTTTATTGAAGAAGTACATTACCCCGATTGGATTGCGAATGTGGTCCCAGTAAAGAAAACCAACGAAAAATGGCGTGTCTGCGTTGATTACTCGGATCTGAATAAGGCATGCCCAAAGGACAGCTTCCCGCTACCTCGGATCGACCAGCTAGTGGACAGCACGGCAGGGCATGAATTACTCTCCTTCCTGGACGCCTACTCAGGATATAATCAAATCGCGATGCACCCCTCAGACAGGCAGAAGACTACCTTTGTCACAAACAAAGGGCTCTACTGTTACCGGGTCATGCCATTCGGCCTGAAGAACGCTGGGGCGACTTATCAAAGACTAGTAAATCAGATGTTCTCCGAACAGATCGGACGCTTAATGGAGGTATATGTAGATGACATGTTGGTGAAAAGCAGCAAAGCCAACGATCATCTGACGGATCTCGGAGGAACGTTCGCCATCCTCCGAGAATACCAAATGAAACTTAATCCAACAAAGTGTGTTTTCGAAGTCGGCTCTGGAAAATTCCTCGACTTTCAAGTCAGTCAGAGAGGAATAGAAGCGAACCCCGAGAAGATCAGAGCGCTCCTCGATATGAGTTCGCCTCGAACTATCAAGGACATTCAATGCCTCACGGGCCAAGTCGTGGCACTCGGACGCTTCATTTCCAAAGCAACGGACAAATGCCTCCCCTTCTTCCAGCAGTTGAAGGGTCATAAGAAGGCAGAATGGACACCAGAATGCGAGCAAGCTTTCCAACAGCTGAAACTGTATCTGGGTTCACAACCTCTACTGTCAAAACCCGAAGAAGGCGAACCTTTATTCCTCTACCTCGCAGTCTCAACTTCAGCTATCAGCTCGGCTCTGATTAAAGAAGTCGGGGGTAAGCAACACCCTGTTTATTACGTAAGCAAAGCTATGGTGCCGGCAGAAACGAGGTATTCGTCCCTGGAAAAATTAGCGCTCAGTCTCGTCGTTTCAGCTTGGAGGTTGCGACCATATTTCCAAGCTCACTCAATAATTATCCTGACCGACTCCCCTCTAAGACAAGTTCTACAGAGACCAGAAGTGTCAGGCCGGATGATTAAGTGGGCTATAAAACTCGGCGAGTTTGACATTCAGTTTCGCCCGAAGACCGCCATCAAAGGTCAAGCCGTGGCCGACTTCATCGCCGAATTTACTACAAGCACCAGAGAAATCAGCGCCGAGGCTGAAGCGAGCCCAGCCGACGCTTCGGATGGCCAGAAAGCGGTATCAGATCCGGGTTGGACCCTCTACGTGATGGATCGTCCAACGCCTGCGGGGCCGGGGCTGGGATCGTCTTGGTCACACCTGACTCTTCGGCCATCCAGTACGCAATCAGGTTGGGGTTCAAAGCCTCAAACAACGAAGCAGAATATGAAGCTTTGCTGGCCGGGCTCAGGTTGGCGGCGAGTCTAGGAGTCCAGTCTCTTCAAGTCCGATGTGATTCTCAGCTTGTGGTAAATCACATCTCTACCGAATATGAAGCCAAAGAAACAAGGATGATTGCCTACCTTGAGGAAGCGAGGAAGCTGATCGAGAAATTTTGGGATTGCACGATTCGTCAGATCCCGAGAGCAGAAAATTCATGGGCCGATGCTCTGGCGCGGCTCGGCTCGGCTCAGCCCTGGAGAATAAGATCCCTCGAGTTATTCCTGTCGAATTCATAGAACAACCAAGTATCGGCGGACAGCAGAAGGAAGTCAACCCAGTTCGAGCAAGTCCGAGCTGGATGGATCCGATTCTGATCTATCTCACGACAGGTGAGATCCCTTCGGATAAGTTGGAAGCCAAGCGACTTAGAGTCCGAGCGGCCCGATACATCGTCCTGGGTGACATCCTATACAAAAGAGGACACTCTCAGCCTTATCTAAGATGTCTCCGACCCAACGAAGCAGAGTACGTCATACGGGAAACTCATGAAGGAATTTGCGGAAATCATTCAGGTAGCCGAGCCTTGGCATTGAAGATACTCCGACAAGGGTATTTTTGGCCAACTATCAAAGAAGATTCAAAAGACTATGTCCGCAGATGTGATAAATGCCAGATGTTCACGGCTGTGCCGCGGCAGCCTACTAAAGAAATGACTCCTATGAGCGGCCCTTGGCCGTTCGCCCAATGGGGAATCGACATTATTGACCCCTTACCCACAGAGAAAGGGCAGGTCAAGTTTGCGATCGTCGCTGTCAACTACTTCACCAAATGGGCTGAGGCCGAACCCGTAGCCAAGATAACGGAGCAGAAGGTAGTTGACTTTGTCTGGAAAAACATAATTTGTCGATTCGGGATTCCGCGAACCATCGTGTCTGACAACGGACGACAGTTCGACAACGATAAATTCTGAAACATGTGTCAAGGACTCGGCATCACGAATGCGTATTCTTCTCCCCGACATCCCCAATCAAACGGACAGGTGGAAGCGGTCAACAAAGTCATCAAGCACTATCTCAAAACAAAGCTGGAGAAAGCAAAAGGCAATTGGGCCGAGGAACTTCTGTTCGTCCTCTGGGCCTATAGGACCACAGCTCAGTCTTCAACAAGAGAAACTCTATTCTCGCTCTCCTATGGCTCGGAGGCGATGGTGCCGGTGGAAATTGGTCTCACACCGCTCGGGTCGAGGGCTACCAAGAAGAAGAAAACTCCGAACAGATTTCCGCAAACTTAGATCTACTCGAAGAGGCGAGAGATATTTCAAGGCTCCGAGTCGCCGCTCGGCATCAACAGGTGGCACGATTCTACAATTCGAAAGTCAAGACTAGACGATTCCGACTAGGGGACCTAGTCCTTCACCAAGTGTTCCAGAATACTGCAGAGCCGGGGGCTGGAACACTCGGACCGAACTGGGAAGGTCCTTATCAAGTCGTACGGTCAACCAAACCAGGCTCCTACCATTTGGAAGACCTCGAGGGCCGACAGCTCCCCCACCCCTGGAACGCCGAGCACCTAAAAGTATATTACCCCTAATGAGATGACATCCGAGCAGCAAGCCTTTAAGGCCATGAATAAATGTACACTTTCAAGCGACTAGCCTCTAGGGCTCTCAATAAAATTCTTCATTCTTGCATGGACGAGTCAATTTCTACAAAGGCATCTCCCCTTAGCAGGGGGAAAAAACCAAGAGGCGATCCGACTCACCCAACGGCGGAGTCGGGCCAATATCGACAAAGGCACCTCCCCTTAATTGAGGAGAAAAAGCCAAGGGGTCATCTGACTTCCCAACAGAGGAGTCGCCCCCCCCCCCCATACGTAAGACCTTCACCGGATGCAGAGCGAGCCGATCCTGTAAGGATCAGAATAGAGCCTCAGTCACACGACGTAATTTCGGCAACTTGAAAGAAAACAACGAAGTATCCGAGCAAATCAAATTACCAATCATACAAATCCACAATCAACAATACGCGAGATTTTGCTCAAAACCAGTCCTGACCCCTTGCTGCCTCGGGTCGCGAAATAATATCATGGTTCGTTGCTGTCGTGCTTGACCAAGTACAGGCTCATCAGTTCCTCTGGGGTCAGCTCAGAATTACCGACTAGCTGTCAAATGATGTAGGAAGAGACTAGTACTCTCCAGGCGTTGGGGGTCAGCTGCCCGGGGGCTAATCCGAGGTGGGCAATCATAGATCGGATGAAGGGGTGCAGGGGAAGACGAATCCCACTGAAGTGCACATAGGAAAGTAGCGACTTCCCCTTTAGCAGGTGCACCGGCAGTTTGAAGTGCCCCAGGGGCCCTTGTCCAAACGGAATCCGGGATTTAGAACTCCGATCGGATCCATTCTATTTGAGGTTCGGACAACACAGAACCCCCTGGGACTACCTCGGATGCCCGCACATCCGCAGGCATCCCGACGACCTCAATAGTAGCAGTCTAAGGAAGTCAGGTGGATTTCCTTGTGCTAGTTTTGCGGGTCTGAGCCCTAGTTCCTTTTTGCTTTCGAGGCGGAGGGTACAGGGGCACAGCTTCATAAGGTCCTTTGGAGGCCCCTACCCTACTATCTGAATTTTCAGACTCAGAGTCGTTACTGTAACCTCGCACAGACTCCAAGTCCAATGATGACATCTCGAAAAAGAAGGGATGCGAGGAAGCACAAGAAGACTCACCGGAAATCGCTCCTGCCGGAAATACTTGGCCAGTCTGAATCGCCTAATGGAAAATTCGGAATGACCGGAATCGCCTTCGTCGAAAATCGCCTCCTCCGATATCAGCTCGACACAATGCGTAGAAATGAACCTTTAGCTTTCGAAAGAGAGTTTATATAAGCTCAACTGCATCTGTGCATTAATTACCAGCAATGATGGTCGCAGCCGAATCGGCATAAATATCACTCGGAGCTGACATGGCACCGCCCCATTGGCTCAAGCGACGTGCCTCGAATAAGGAAAAAGACGTTCGAATAATGACAAGCATACGTGGCAGCAGCCCGTAGGCAAACGACGATTCAAAGGATTAACCGTCGCAACGTGCCTGTCACGCATCGGTCCATGAGCGGAAAATCCTGCGAACATGACGATTCAAACCGCTGAGGTTCTGAGGTGCTCGGAGGAACCCGTGGACGAGGTACTCGGTCTCCCGTATGATTACTCTCCGAGCCTCTAACAGACCTCGAAGAGTAGGGGGCTTCTGTTATGGGAAAATCCGAGCCCCTTATAACTCCGAGGCCGGGCAGTACCCTGATTCGATCGGATGAGTAGATAACAGCTCAGTTCAGATAATGATGACAGAAGATCCGACCCCTTGGCCGACCCGTGAATAAACACCGTCAAGATCCAGGCGCAAGGCCCGGCAGGGAATATGAAACGAAAAGGGTATGTCAGCTGATTACCTCCGACCCATCTATTGTCCGCGCGGATTGTAGCCCACACTTGTTGACGCAAGCTTAAGGTTGACATCAACTGCGCCGAGCCGAGCCAATGTTATCACAACTGTGCCAAGCAAAGCCCGCCCCCGAAAGGCGAGATTCCTACATGACCGAAGGGAGGATCGGCTCGGACCATGATAGGCGCCATCAACTGCGCCGAGCCGAGCCCACCCTCAAAGGTGGACGTCCCCCATGCCAGGTTTAGAAGCTGCCGTAAGGAGACGTGGGCGATTAGGTCGCTCGCAGATATGGTCTTTGGATCGCATACGATACCTCCATGATCCGAAACCGCTGTAAGGAGACGTGGGCGATTATGTCGCTCGCAGATATGATCTTTGGATCGCATACGATACCTCTATGATCCGAAAATCTCTCTGATTGAGGGAATCATGCCGTGATCATCGGATCCAGATCCTTCGATAGCCAAGTATAAATACGTGAAGACCTCACTGCTACAGGTACGCAATATCTGACACTCTCCCTCTACTCTTCAATACTAGACCCCGATTCCTTTCGCCTGACTTAGGCATCGGATGGTCCCCCAGCTTAGCCAGGGTCTCCTTTGCTCACCCTTTGTGCAGGACCAGAGTCAACCCAAGGAGTGGAGGGTGATCCAAATTTTGACTTCAACAGCTACTGTATTGACGTCAGCTGGGTCTTAGCGCGAGGTATGTGTTATATCCAAACCGTCCATCCATTTGACAAACTCATATTAAGGCTTGAGACGAAAAATAAGACAGATGTAGCTATTAAGTGGAACATACTGACAAAAGTAATAGGGGATTGAATGTCTACCACTGAAACCCTTTTTGTGGTCACTAAAATTTTGTATCAATATGAAATTTGTTTTTCTTCTTCATTCGGGTCTTCGTAACCTTATGAACAGATTGAATGGAAAATAAACATTATGGTGGGCCGTATGAATTATTTAACGGTGAAAATTATTATCTCCGCTGGTATCTGTAGTGTGGTACAAAGATCTTTGGATATGATTCAGTTTCTAGATAATGCTGTAAAATAAACTAACGGTGTAAATACAATAAATAAACCTCTATGGGCTCATGTAACTTTAATCTCCTTTGAACCCAGAGCTCGAGGAGCATCAGTACTCGTCTTCGCACGACACGTACCTACAGCAGCATGCTGTGTGGGACACCAGCCCATCGCGCTTCCTGCGAAGATAAGCACTGACACTCCTTGAGTTTTGAGTTGTACGAAAAATTCCAAGGAGATCAAAGTTACATGGCCCCTCAGTGATGCAATGGATCAGTTTGACCACACCACAAATAGCAGGAAAGATGATGATTCTCACCGTTGGCCTACCGTAACGTTTATTTTCCATCACACCAGTTATATAGCTGGTGTACATACGTGTCAGCAAGTTATGTGGGTCCCATTATGAGGTATGTGTTATATCCAAACCATCCATCCACTTGGAGAACTCGTCTTAAGGCTTGAGGAAAAAAATAAAGAAAAAGATAGATCTAAATGTCAAGTGGACCACACTGCGAAAAAAAATTAAAAAAAAAAAAGAAAAAAAAAAAGAAGAGGATATTGAATGTCTACCATTAAAACCTTTTCGGGTCACAAAAGTTTCGGATTAATATGAAATATGTTTTTCCTCTTCGTCCATATATTTTTTGGCCTTATTAACAGATTGGATGGAAAATAAAGGTTACGATGGGCTCTATAAAATTTTTAATGGTGAAAATCATTATCCCCACTGCTATTTTGGGTGTGGTCCAGTTGATATTTGGATATGATTCAATTTTTTGTACACTGTTCTAAAATGACCTCGAAAAATGGATAAACGGTGTGGATATAATAAATAAATCACTGTAGGGCCATGTAACTTTGATCTCCTCTGAACCGTTCGTACAACTCAGAGCTCGAGGAGCATTACGGTTAGTCTTCGCACGACACGTACCTACACCAGCTATATGGTACACCTGCCGGATAACCAGCAGCCGTACTACTTTACAGGTGCTCCATGTCCCATGTAAACCTTCCCCAAGGCCCGACGGGAGCCGATTAGGTGAGCTATCCACCGATGTGGGTGGGACCCGAAGCTGTGGGGTCCACTCTGGTGTATGTGACTACATCCACACCGTCCATCTGCATTGGGAGCTTAGTTTAGGGGCGCGCGGATTAGGTACTAACCCCGCCTGTTCCGAGCTTGGGACAGGTAGAGGCTCCGAGGGCCACCATGATTTATGAGTTTCATCCACACGGGTCATTCATTTTCGCATGTCATTTTAGATATTGAAACCAAAAATAGCGAATTTCCAATGCCCAAATGAACCACATAGTGGGAATTAAATTCCTACCGTTGAAAATTTTTTAGAACCACGGAAATTTCGGACGAAGACTATATTTGGTTTTTTCTCTTCATTGTATATGACCATATCAACAGGTAGGACGGAAAATAGTCGAAACAGTAGACCCTGAGAAGGTTTCAATGGTGAGCGTCCTTAGTACCGCTGCTTCGAGTGGTGTGGTCCACTTGAGACTTATATCTGTCTTATTTTTGATTTTATTATTTAAAATGATACGTGGAAAAGAATGACCGGTGTGAATAAAATTCATAGATTAGGGTGGCCCCTTAGGGGCCCCCCCCGGAGCCTCTGCCTGTCCCGAGCTCGGACCAGGCGGGGTAGTACCTAATCCACGCCCAATTTAGGGGATGATAAAAAAATGAAGCAGCTCCAAATCCCAAGTGAACCGGACCACAAAAAACAGTGGAGATTGACCATTAAAAAATTATTGTGGGCCACAAAATCTTTGGATCAAGATGTATTTTTGCAGTCTCTTCATCTAGGTGTCTGTGACCTTATCAACAGATTGAATGGAAAATAGATATTACCATGGATTCTATGAAGTTTTTAACGATGGGGATTCAATCACGACTGTTTCTTCAGGTATAGTCTACCTAAGATTCGAGTCAGCTTTATTTTTCTGAATCATGCTCTAAAACGAGTTTTTAAAAGTAGGTGGACGATGTGGATTTAAGGAACCTACATCACTGTGAGCCCTACCACCCACCTCGGTCAATCCGGGGTATCACCTAATCCGCTCCCAGAGTCAAAACATGCACGATGACCGTGGACTAAGGAAATCATTTCAGAGATATGGATTGATTCACAAGGCAATATTGCAGCTTCCGGTATATTGGAACCTTATCAACAGATTGAATGGAAAATAAATATTACGATGGTATCTATGAAGTTTTTAACGATGGGGATTCAATCACGACTGTTTTTTCTGGTATAGTCCACCTAAGATTTGAGTCAGCTTTATTTTTTGAATCATGCTCTAAAATGAGTTTTTAGAAGTGGTTGGACGATGTGGATTTAAGGAACTTCCTTCACTGTGAGCCCTAACACCCACCTCGGTCAATCCGGGGTATCACCTAATCCGCTCCCGAAGTCAAAACCTGCATGATGACCGTGGAATAAGGAAATCATTTCAAAAATATGGATTGATTCACAAGGCAATATTACAGCTTCTGGTATACTGGAGCCTTGTCAATAGATTGAATGGAAAATAAATATTACGATGGACTCTATGAAGTTTCTAACGATGGGGATTCAATCACGACTGTTTCTTCTGGTATAGTCCACCTAAGATTTGAGTTAGCTTTATTTTTTGAATCATGCTCTAAAATGAGCTTTTAAAAGTGGTTGGATGACGTAGATTTAAGGCACCTACGTTACTGTGAGCCCTAACACCCACCTCGGTCAATTCGGGGTATCACCTAATCCGCTCCCAGAGTTAAAACATGCATGTTGACCGTGGACTAAGGAAATCATTTCAGAGATATGGATTGATTCGTATAAGCGATGGCCCACATGATGAATGGCTCCGATATACCGGAAGCTGCAATATTGCCTTGTGAAGCCACATAGAGGAAGAGTGATGATGGTGGCGGCGTCACTAGCCAAACCGCGTCCCGGTAAAACACCCACAGCATGAAATTCCATAGCTGTGGACGGCGAATTTGAGAATTTCCGGCGACAAATGTCGCAGGAAGCCCGTGCAACAAAAAGTTCTGTGGAGCTTAGGGTCGATACGAGTGTTGCATCCGCTCCGTCCATCATTTTTGCCATATCCTGTTATGACTGGAACTCCAGACTCTAGTCGACCCAATACTCAAGTGGGCCAAACCGCAGTGGGGATGCAATGACCAACACTGAAAAACCTTCCTTGAGTCACCATGATCTTAAATTACCATCTTATATGTTCATAAGATGAGTCCCTCCCTCCGTAACAAAGGAAAAACCCAAATATCAATCTCATCCAAAACTTGAGGGGCCCAAGAAGGTTTCATTGTTAGGCGTATCTATCCATGAATTTTACTCTGGCGCCGCTCCCCTTGAGTTTTTGGTTGGCCTGATCGTTGGACTCGTGTCATAACAAGAGCTGCGCCAGAGAATGGATATTACTCACACATCACGGCGGGAGCTCTAGAGCTTTTTGTAGTCCGGACTTTCCTACAACAGTTGAAATTCGCGTCCCATAGAAGCAAACCCCATCGGATCAAATCAGTTAATCCAGATGGTGATGGAAGAGGTGGTGGTCAACAGGTCCACCTCCAACCAACGTATTATTACTCACAGCAAACTTCCGATATGGGTGTTTCGCTCCGGATCATTCCCTAAAGAAAATGAGTTATTAGAATCTGCAGCTCTTACCGCAAGAAGCGAATTGACTTGCCGTCGATCGAATTCAGGGCCATGTTCCTGGCTGTAATCAAGAAGGACATCTAAGAAATCCTCGTTTCTGGCACACCCCAATTCTCTGTATTGCAGCCGTTGATTGACGATTTCATTAAGCAGCACATGAAGCCTATCATAAGGACCCTTGACACTACGTCTGATCCGCTGCAGATCAAATGGCCTAAGAAACGGGAAGTAGTCTGAAAGATTAGGTTTCCCAGCAAACTCCATAATTCTCGACACTGCGTCCTTGAATTCTTGTGCACCATCCGATTTAAGGTCCACCAAGTTGATCGAGAAAACGGTGCTCGATAGCAAATTGAATGTCGTCGCGAAGGCCAACCATCCGATGTTCACCGCCCGACCAGCGACAGAGATCTCCCGAACGTGCTGAACCAGCTCCATCATCTTCTTGTTTCGGAGGCCTTGCAGCGCATCCAGCCTCTGTATGGTCATGATCTGAGTGTTCAAGATCTTCCGAAGGGTCCGCCAAAGTGGGCCCGGAGGAAGCCACGCCACAGACAGCTCGTAGTCAGCTTCAGCTGTGGCTGAATCAGGGATGGCCCGGCCCGCAAAGGCATGATCTTTCTTTTGTAGGATCTCCTTCGCCATGTCGGCAGAAGAAACGACCACGGTCGTGATAAATCCGAGACGTAGAGACATGAGCGGACCGTAGGCATGAGCAAGAGCCATTAAGGACTCGTGGGGCCGGTCGCCAATCTGGAATAAGCTTCCAACTATGGGAAGACCGGAGGGACCTGGTGGTAATTTTCTTGAAATTGATAGCCAATTTCGAAAGCGAAGAAGGCCATGGGTTGCGATCAAGAGAAACGAAGTGCAAAGAAGCAAATAAAAGAATTCCATTTCATCTACAGATTGCAGAGCTTTTCCTCTTCGGTACGTATGAAAATAAGAAAGAAGAAGGCTCCTCGCCACAAGCAGGAAAATCCTGCCTCAGGTGACGTCCCTTGCCTTGCAATATAATTGTACCAGATCATCACGCACTACATTAATGCTGCAGTGCTGAGAATCCCACGAATGGCATGGACCAATGACGATGCAAGGAAGCAGGAGAATCCGGCCAGTGGCAAACAGAGCATCCGGACTCTTAACTTGGACGGTTTGGATTGAGGCAGATATGTGGCAGTTGTAAATGGCAGAATGCATGCGTATCGATATTTGTATTTTTGTCGTATATTACTCCCAATTTTTGCTTTTAAAATTTCTCGGGATTCTTTACTCCGAGGAGAGAGGTCTCAACTTCAACGGTTGCATCACAGGTTACAGTCCAGCCAATGAATAACTCCCAACTTTTTTTTGTGTACTCGACATCTAGTCCGTCCAATAGGTGAAGACCACCACGAGGATTTTCTTTTGCAGTGGCGAGACAATTTTTTAAATTATCCTATTACTATTGTTTTCCCGTGGTGTGGTCCAACTTAAATTTGTATCCCTCTAATTTTGGGGATCAAGCCCTAAAATGATCTTTAAAAATGTACGAACGGAATGGTTGTAACACATACATCATTATGATGGTCATTATGATGGGGCATGGAGAACCGACCACCAGCCACCGGGCTGGTGGCAGGGGAGTAGCCAATCCGTTTCCATCGTGAGTAAAGAAAATGAGAGAAAGATGATAAGGACAAAAAGTAAAATGAATAAATAAAAGAAATTTCCTGTATACTCGCCTGTCTTTTAGGTTATTTTGAGATGAACAAATGTCTTCAAAATATTTAAATAAAATGCTCAAGGTTTATAAATACGAACAAAAAACTGCCTCGTTCTGTAAAGTTGTCTAAAAACACCCTCTCTCAACTGGACTAACGTTGAGGGAAAGATCTGTACTGTTAATTTGCCTGAGTATTGGATTTGCCCTACGCTCTTTACTTTATACCCAGTTGCAAGGAGACGGATTGGCTACTCCCCCTGACATCAGCCCGTGGCTGGTGGTTGGTGCTCTGTGGCCCCACCATGATGTATGTGTTTCATCCATTCTGTTCATCCAGTTTCACGGATCATTTTAGGAATTGATATAAAAAATGACAGGGATATAAATCTTAGGTGGACCACACCACAGGAAAACAATAATGATTGGATATCTACCATTAAAATCCTCTTAAGGCCCACTGTACTGTTTATTTGGCATCCAATATGTTGATTAGGCCATAAAGACCCAGATGAAGGGAAAAAATAAATATCAGCTTGATCCAAAACTTTTATGGCCCCAAAACATTTTTAATGGTCAACGATCATTCAACACTACTTCCTGTAATGTGTTCCACTTGAGATTGAGATATACCTCATTTTTTATTTCATAATATAAAATGATCTATAAAAATAAATGGACGGCATGGATGAAACATATACATCATAGTGGGGCTCACAGAGCACCGACCAGCAATGGCTGGTGGCAGGGGAAGTAGCCAATCCGTTTCCCTGTTGCAATGGGAAGCAGATTAGCTGGTGTACCTCACACCAGCTGTATTGACGTCAGTAAGTTTTGTGGGTTTGATTATGAGATATGTGTTACATTCAAACCGTTCATCAACTTTCTACCATTAAAACCCTTTTTGGGGTTATAGAAGTTTTGGACCAATGTGAAATTTATTTTTTTTTTCTCTTAATTCAGGTCTTTGTGACCTTATGAATACATTGGGTGAAAAATAAATGTTATGGTGGGCCCTACAAAGTGTTTAACATCGAAAATTATTATCTATGCAACTATTCGTAGTGTGGTCCAGATGATCTTTGGATATGATTCATTTTTTAGATAATACTTTAAAATGATCCCTAAAAATAGATAAACAGTGTAGATATAATAAATACATCATTATGTGGCCCATGTAATTTTGATATCCTTTGAACCGTTCATACAACTCGGAGCTCGAGGGGTGTCGGTGCTCGTCTTCATAGGACACGTACCTACAGCAGCTATATAGCTGGTGTGTGGTACACCAGCCAATCCGCTTCCATTGCAGTGGCAGTCGTGCATACGATTCTATGGGGCCCACCTACCAATAAATTAGCCAGATATAAATTGCAGGTGGACCCATAAAGAAAAACTGGTTATAGAACGCTTATCATTAAAAACATGTTGAAGCCATGGTAGTTCGAATCAAGCTGATTTTACACCTTCCCCTCATTCATGTTTGTGTGGCCTTATCAACAACTTGGATGGCCCTGATAAACATCAGGGTGGGCCCATGGAAGTTCCGATAGTAGATGTAATTATTGCTAGGGGCATCTTCGGATCCACCGAGGTGGGTGGGATCCCTGACTGTGGGGCCCACCTTGATGTATGTCCCTTATATCTATGCCATTTAGACGTTTTGAAATTTTATTTGAAGGCATGATGCCAAAAATGAAGCACATCCAAATCTCAAGTGGACTATAGTACAGGAACAGAGGTAATCAACAATTAAAAACTTCTTGTGGGCCACATAAGTTTTTGATCAATCTGATATTTGTGTGGTCCTTTCAGTCAGATCTGTGTGACTTTATCAACAAGATGGATGGAAAATAAACTCTCCGGTGACCCATGAAGTTTTTAATTGTGGAGATTCAATAACAGTTGTATCATGTGGTGTGGTCCACATAAGGCTTATATTTGCTTCATTTTTTAGAACATGCCTTAAAATTATCTATAAAAATTAATGGACGATGTGGATGCCTTACATACATTACACTGGGCCAAATGTCATATGTTAAGGATGCAATGCAATATGTAAATTATAACAAGTCCATAAATACCATCAGTCATATCCATGCTATGTGATGCAAAAGAAATGATAAAGCTGGTGTGCGTAGTCGGGATGATAGTACGTGGTATTGCAAGCCGTGGAGTTCATCACAAATGATTTTTATCCAAACCAGTCTCATACCTTATTTGGATAGCTAGACTTAAAGTGGTAAACCCCTAATCTCAAGTTAGTTGCATACCTAACCAAAATCATGGTCATTGTGAATATGCACATAATGATTTAGTTGCGCACCACCAGCCTGAGTGGATAGTGAATGAATGAATAAATGAGTCAAATGTTGAACATGCAACTCCTACTCAGTAAGTCCACATTTCAGTACAATTATCATCACTGGAATCATCGGGGTCTAGAACACTGGCACTAGCCTGCCACCCCATCACGCGCATGACACAACAAGTGGAAGAGACCTCACTATCCGCCTTGTCAGTGGTATGTCAATCTCCACCTGGCTCACCAATAGCGGACTCGTTTCACGAGCTGATCAGACTCGACTTAGCATATAGCCTCCTTCACCCGGCAGGTAAGGTCACACCCCCTTCCAACCGACTAAGACATAGTGGGAGACACGACCTACTGGTATTCGGTACTCGGGCGCTCATGTTATCCACTCGGTCTTGACGTTGGAGCATCCTATTGGGCCACAGGGTTTAGGGACATCCTACGTGCCCTGTAAATGTAACCAGATTTTTAATGTCCATACTCAAGCTACCAATCACGATAATCCTGTGGTGGGCACAACCCTGATGTCACTAGGGTGTGAATGCAAATGCATCATGTAATGTGTGAATGCATGAGACCATCTTCTGAGTTATGCAACCATGTCATGCAAGTCGTGCATACATGTAAGGCGGCCCCATCTCTTATGGGTCCCCTGAAAATGCACAAAGTTGTAAATTAGTCAATGCAGCCTTGCTACGCATAGGCAATCAAAACAAATCATGAATTAGTCATCATCCAAGTCATGTACACATGATGCGAATGAGATATGATAGCATACGATCACAACTACTATGTGTGACTGTGCACTACCAAAAAAAAGGGGCAAATGATTTAGACCACGTTACTTTTTTGCTACGGATATAAACCTTAGCTATACTTGCTATGGTTTTAATCCGTAGCTAAAAAGTGGATACACCATTAATAATTAATAGTGTTGTAAGGGGCTCTATGAGGCCTAAAAAAAACTATATGTTCTATCTAAGCTGTCTATATATTTGTAAATATTACTTTAGACGTTGAAAAAAAAATCAGCTAGATCGAAGGCTCAAGTGGACCACACGGCAAGAAATATTATAACTTGATTTACAGTTGCTTCTTACGGAGTGGTCCAGTTGGGCCTTAAATATACATGAAAATTTGTTGCTTAAAGTAAAATAATTTATTAAAATTATATATAGGAAAGGATTAACGAAATACATCATGGTGGGCCCCATGGAGTCTCTAATCGGTTCGTCTGTCAAAAAGCCCCAAATTTTGGGCGGCCGGTCTAAAAATCTCAGCGCCCAAACTCAATCGCGCAATCTCTCTCTCTCTCTCTCTCTCTCTCTCTCTCTCTCTCTCTTCTCTCACGCGCGGCACTCTCTTCGTCTCTCTCTCTCTCTCGCACAATCTCTCCATGTCTCTCTCTCGAGCAATCTCTCTCCCTGTCTCTCTCTCTACCGCAACCCAGCTACCGCCCAAACTCTCTCTCGTACACTCTCTCTCTGTCTCTCTCTCTCTCTCTCTCTCTCTCTCTCTCTCTCTCTCTCGCGCACTCTCTCTCCGTGTCTCTCTCTCTCTCTCTCTCGCAATCTCTCTCCCTCTCTCTCTCTCTCTCTCTCTCTCTCTCTCTCTGCGCACTCTCTCTCCCTGTCTCTCTCTCTCTCTGGCAATCTCTCTCTCCTCTACCACAACCCAGTTGCCCTACGACAGCATTGTAATGGTGCTCCGACCACACCTCATCGGCCTACAAATCCAACGGATTAGGGTTTCCACTTCTGAAAGGTGATATTCTTTTGATCTTCTCAGCTTTAATATATTCATGATTGTTTGATAGTGCTAAATTCATGAAACGAAATTCTCTTTCTTTTTTATTTTTGGGATTTCTTCTTTAAAGTTTGATGACTCATTTATTTTGATATTGATGTTGCTCACCAAGTGTTTGATGAAATGACTCAATGAAGTGTTGGGTTTTCCTCGTTTCATTTGTGTATGGTTTGGCTATTCAGACGTTGGATTGGATGGGACCTAGCATGATTGCCATGAATATCCTAGCCTTCTGATCAGTGACCTACAAGTAGATTGCCAGTTACGAAAAGTATGGTAACCCATGTGCACGCTTTTGGCTTTAAATTGAAAGGCTAGGATCTTCTAGCCCAGGAGACTTTTTGATCATTTTCAATCCACTGGCCCCCATCAGACAATCCAAGGCTAGGATATTCAAGCTAAAGGGCAAAGGACGATTGATGTAGGTCCTGGGGTAAGGTGAAATGATTATATCAAAACTTGAGACTCTGGACTTGACTCAGTACACGTATAAAATTTGACCTGTGTGAGCCATGTTTTGGAGAATTGAGGGCTCATTTTTCATTTTACAGTGATCCATTCCATTGATATGATTTCCATCTATACCATTTGTATGATGGGTGTTGTTGCATGTCCCTACAAATACCTAATTAGGTTCAAATCTCTTTATATTTGAACCTGAACCCACAAGTGGTTAACTATATTATTTAACTGGTAAGCATTTAGCTGACTCCGTCCGAGTTCACCCAAAAATAAAGCAGATCCAAATCTTCAGTAGACCACACCACAGGAAACAATGGTGATTCACCATTAAGAACTTATTTCAGGCCACGAAAGCTTTGGAACAAGTTGATATTTGTGTTTTCCCTTCATTTAGATCTGTGTAACCTTATCAACGGATTGGATGGCAAATACATTACCGTGGGCCCTTGGAAGTTTTTTAATGGTAGTCATTCAATGAGCACTCTTTCTTATTATGGTTCCTTGCTATTTTGTATGAATTTGTTGGGTTTTCCTCATTTCATTTGTGGTCCCCTAGATATAATTTTCAATTATATCAATGAAATTATAAATGGTCTCTGCCCAACCCATGGATGAAACTTGGGCCAGGCTCATCCCAATCCCAACTGGTCCAACCCAATTGTTCCATGGTGGGGATCTTTAATTGTTTATCAAGTTTATTAATCATGTTTATCCAATCCGGATAAACAGGCGCTGTTGGATAAATGTTTGGGAATTTCCTATGGATAGCATCCAACAGAGTGTTAGAAAGAAAAAGCGTTACATATGTTTGCACTAAACGGGCGACCCATGGTAAAAAGGATAAGATGGTAATTTTATTGAGAGAAAATAGTGGGATTTTTCAATGAATCTTCAAGCAATGCTAAATAGTACATATATATATATATATATATATATATATATATATATATATATATAAAGAGCCATACCTAATAAATTTCCATTTAATAGAAGTTTAAAACATGAGTTATCCTAAAATAATTATTGTAATAGTAATAAAAATTGGTTCTCATCATACAAATGCATATACCAAATAATTACTAAGACATCTAAAATGTGAAATAATCGGAAAACATACTTGACCATCTCATACTCATCCATTTATCCAACATGCATGCATGCATGCATACATACATATGTCTATCTATTCATCTATACATTCACACATACACACACACACACACACACACACACACAGAGTAAGTACATTCATCAATCTATCCGTGCATATATATATATATATACTTGTACATTCATTCATCCATGCATAGAAACATATACACATCCATCTATGCATGTGTGTATCCATACATATGCACATACATGATCAATCCATCAATTTATCCAATAATCCATACATCCGTAGGCCTAATACTCCAACCCAAGGTAGCTATCCTAGCCCATTAATTGTCCCAATTGGGCCTTGAAACTTAGAGTCAAGTTATACAAAATCAAAAGCAAAAGTGCCCTTATCCATGTGCTTGCATGTGGGCCACCATTAGGAAGACGAGCCCTGATGGCCTAGCCCGAAACATTCAAAATTCGGGCTAAGACCTATCCCAAGCTCGGCCCGTTGACATCCCTAGAGATGGTTGTAGAGCCAAAGGAATTGTAACATGATAGCCATCTTTTGGGTGATGAAGATAGAATGTATATGTATCAAATGTAGCCTATCCTTTTCTTCTTTACCTCCACATTTCTACTTGTAGTATTGTATCATTTTTTGGCTCATGTGTCACTTATATAGGACATTACTATCATGAAGATCAAATGGCACAAAAATCAGTCCATCCGATCATCAGATAGGCTACATAATTGGAACCGGATAGCCGGTGGTATGAATCAACATATAGGTGTGGCCTACCTAGTGAGCAGATCAGCTGGAATTTTGAGAGCAGTAATCTTCATGTTGGGCTTATCATTTTCATGGTACCGATGGCTTCATTGGTAACTGAGATTAATTATCTCTCTCCTCAACACAATATAACATGTGAATGAAAATAGGTGTTCAGCTATAACATTGAGTTAGAGAGGAAGCAAGGGCTTTGAATTTATATATGATTAGTTTTCATCCCATTTAAGGAACTAATTGATTATATGATTCTTTGTCTCTTCTAATTAATTAAAAAACATTCAATGTGGTAATAAAATTTTAAGAAATCTTATACTAAAATGAAATCTTCTAGAAATAGTAGATTGAGAGAAGATACCTTGTTTTAACACCTGATGTCATGGTATTGATTCCCTAGTGGGATGGCTAACAATAGAGTAACATTCTCAGAACGTGAAGAATCATTCTCGGAATATGAAGTCTTAAAATGAAAAAGGATTTCCTCGGAATATGAAGTTCATTGCTCATCAGTTAGATGTGTCTCCAACACACATTTATGGATGGCTCTGATGGATGAAAAATGGATGTAGAAAAATGGATGAATGGCATGGATGAAACACATACATCATGCAGTGACCCACACAGCACCGTCAATAGGCAATCTAGGTCCCTCGTGATATGCCCATGAAAAGTTAAAGCTATTCAAAGACTAAACTCCAATGATAGTTATAGATGCATGTGTTTAGAATTAGATCTGTGAATGGGTGAAAAACAATAATTATTATTTTTTTTTGTAAGGTGTAGGTTCAAAATGAACCCCGTGGTTAATCAGGATCCGACTATAATAGATAGGGAGTGGATGACACTCATCGTTTTATTTCTGGAATCAGAAGCTTTGTGAAGTTTGCATGAGAACACCTTCCTGGTAGAGAAACCATTCTTTGTCCATGCACCACTTGTAGATGTTTATGATTACCGGTTTCTTATGATGATTTGGAAATACATCTAATGAAAAATGGATTCAATTCAAGCTATAGGGTTTGAGACATGCATGGTGAGCATGTATCACCTAAGCGTACTGAATATGCATCAAGTTTTCAACAGTACCACAATGTCCTGAACTTAAATGAGGTTCACAACGCGATTGTTCAAGAACTCGGTGGTAATAACCTAAATGAAGTTGTACAGGATGAGCTGAATGTGACCCCTGTAGTCGAAGGCGTCTTTGGAAAAAATGAAACTGATGAGTTTGAAGAAAATCTATCTTTGAAATGGTTATTTTTTAACTATTGGTAAAGTTTTTAACTATTTATTTTATCTCTGAAATGGCTATTTTTTTCATTCATATAATTTTTCCGTTCTTTCAATGTAGCTACGTACAACATTGATGCAGTTATCTTACTCTGGGCACTTGTAGTCTTGGTAAGGTCGTGTTTATTTATTTGCTCAAAATTAATGGAGCAGACCCGGATGTGCGTCAGACCTATCCGGATGAGCGGGAGTCCTTGGAAGGTGGGAACCGCTATTATGACCATGATGAAGCTGTCCATTTCCTATGGACAGGCCTTGTTTATGTATTTGCTTGAAATTAATGAGGCAGATCCGGATGTGTGTCGGAGCTATTCGGATGAGCGGGGGTCCCTGAAAAGTGGAAACCGCAGTTATGACCATGATAAAGCTGCCATTTCCTATGGACAATATTGGAGGGGCCTGGCCATTTGGACAGGCCGTATTTATATTTGTATTTGTAGGGACCACACCCTTAACCTAAACCACACCCAAAACCTATAACCTAAACCTATTTTCAAT